>CM028131.1:205760000-210592500 GCA_016271365.2 Neoceratodus forsteri
TACTGGTAATTATATTCCCTGACAATGTTAACTTATGTAATGAGCCACCTTTCTAAATAATGCAAAAAAATTAAAAACTGGCTACTGCTGTGGTGCTGAGGGCTAAGCAAACTGTACAGCAGAATCAAACTGTATTATGGCCTTGGCTACTTTATCATGGAACACTGGAACTGCACACCTCTGGCTCTTAACTGTGCATACATACAGTAACTGCTCGCATTGTAACCATGCAAATGACCAGCTAAGCCTGCTCTCACATTGTTGTTTCGATTTGAACACAACTGGTTAATAGGACATTCTCTGTTCTGACTGACAACCTCCTCTCATATTAGGTGCCAGTCGCATTGGATCCTCAGCCTCCACCAGGGGGCCACATTTTTGTGCCGGACACACCTTCCCTGAGGAGGAGAGCAGTCCATGGGATGCTCAACCCCCCAGCCCTTAATCAGTTTATTTTAAGAAAAATAAATAAACAGTGCTTGCTATGATGCATCCTACCCCAAAGGACAGTAAGTTACCACATATATGCATGGTACAGGTGTGCAGTTCCAAAGTTACGCAAGTTACCCTACCCGTTTGGCAATCTGGCATTTATATTTCAAATAAAGCAAGAATATAAACCCTACCAGCATACCTGAGTCTACCTCAACTAAAGTTATATGTGAATGGTACAGAGTTGTGCAGTGCCAGTAACAGTTAAAATGATCTACCCCCTTTCAGTTTGATGACAAATTGACAATCTAACATATTTCAAATAAAAACACAATATAAACCCCCACTACCATAGCTGAACGTTACCATACCACAAATAAAGTCTGCTGCTAGCTCCTGTGTAGATCAGTGTGCCACAATAACAACTCGCAGTCACTCGCCTCTTGTGATGAGTCAGGGGATCTCTTCAGGACAGAGTGTCTACCGTCTGGTGGACTCTGGCTCAAAAAGTGTCTGAGGTCCTGTTTTTCTGAATTGGCTGATCAGGTAGGGCTCGTCCTGCCGATCAGTCTGGAGATCGTGATGGTGAATGCCTTTCTGGAGTATCTTCTTCCGGAAATGATGATGATGATCAGTAGTAGTAGCTGCTGCCTCCCTGCAAACTTGATGGTCCAGATGCTGAAAAGGGGTTTAAAGTGCCTTTTTTAAAGGGCAAAGTAGCCAAATGTGCCCATTGTTTATTTTTCCCACCGTACATTTGCATCAGTGCAGGCTTGTCATTGGTTCTCCTGATTGAACCAATCATAACTCTGTTCTGCCCCCCATACTCTGATTGGTGTGATTACACTTTTGTGGCTATGATTGAGTAGCTTCCTAAGCCACTTTCTGAACTTTAAACAAGGTTGCTACTACTCCACGCTCCCTTTGAATCTCAGAGAAGTTGAACACACGGTAATGAGCACTAGAATGGCTGCGAGGTTTGTGCCGGCTGCAGGAGCAGAGGAATCGATTTGGGAGGCCCTGCCCAAGGAAAAAGAAAAACCTAGTAGGTGACGCTGGAGCTGCTGCATTTGTAAATTGTGTAAATTTAGGGCCGCCACCCAATCAACCACCTTATGTATCTTGGCTGGCCTGTGTTTCTTAAATTATACCACATCTGCTGCCGGGGGGGGGGGCACCATCTACGGCAGGAGCAGGGGCACTGGCTAACTGATGTGAGTTTTGCAGAGTCTATACAGACTAGTTGAATTACAGGGCTTAGCACTGCATATCTCTCTCACATCACGATTGCACTGTTGGCCAGGCGGCGGGGGCCCTTCCATATTAATGGCAGAGCCAGGACTTGGACTTTCATTTTCCTCTCGAGTCCCCCTGATAGCCTGCCCCACGCAGGGGGCCATGTATTTGTGGTGGTGGGAGGGCTACTGAATTGCGATTAATTTAAATTAAATATCTTGCGCTCCAGTCGCTCGCCACCGGGGGGGATGGCGGCAGTGCCTCGCTTTGCTCTGATTTAAATACTTCTCACGCTGCTGGGGAGGGGCCTGCTTAATTTAATTAAAATACCTGTGCAGCGGTGTAGAGAAAAGTACTGTAGAATGGGCATTGAGCACCAGTCCACTGCACTAGGACAATGCCTAAATACCTTGCTCACTGTCCGTCCGGCAGGGGGACAGTTTATGGCTGGGGGCCCAGGTCATTTGCCCCATTTGTCCCCCCTTTAATCCAGCCCTCTCTACATGTGATTGAATTATGTAAATATTGCTTTGTATATATTGTTACTTTCACTTTTCTTATATGTATGACTGTATATACTACCATCCCACTTTGTACTCCTGTTTTTATCTGTGCATTAGCACCCAGGTTGTGCCTGAAAAAGGCTTCTACTGCCAGTGCACGTATCCGGTCAACAATGTTAAATAAATAACTAAATATAAGAATATGCTGTTACAACTGATAGTTTTTAACTGATCACTGTAACATTATGCTCTGCAATTTGCTGTACCCAGAACCCCTACAAAATCGAGATATTTTCATCTCATGTGATTATCCTCTTGAACTGGAAGTAAACTTTAAATAAATACATTTTAAGCAATGCATTCACAAATTGATCAGTAGCATAGTCCTACATACAAGATGGGAAAATGTTGTAACGCTGCCATCTAATGTTATCAGCTGCTAAGACGATTAATATGAGCAGCCATATTTATACTGTATATTAAACTGAGAATTGTTCTGAGGAAAATGTATTGTTTTCAGTCATTCTTTGTACAGCAGGCACCCCCTTCTGGGGTAGGGCTTCCTTTTGGCAGTCAAGGTTACTGACCCGTGAGTTCCCTCCAGCCAAGCCTAGAGGCATATCTACAGTAACTAGAATTAAAGGACAGCTGCCTTGAATCTGAAAGTCAATAACTTTGGTAAAAGTTTTTTTTAAATATGGGTTCTGTAATTGTTCTAGCTTTACTGACCTTTTGATAAATTCAGTGGGTGTTTCTGATTCACACACTGCTGATCTGGACCATTTTAGAACAATATGATGCAGTTTATGTTCTTAAGAACTATTGTCACAGTGGATCTGGGTTCTAATATAGAATACTCTGGTTCAAGGGGACATAAACTACATTATACAGTTCTAAGTAAGCAATAATACCTGACATGGTGGGTGGTATTGGGCTATACTGGACTGCCCTGGAGTGTAATGAAGCCCAACACCACAGCAGGGGGGCCTTATAGCACCTGGAAGATCTGTTATAGCCCAATACTGACCACCCTAGAGATCATTCTTGCACTTAGAAAATGGGTACATATAGAGTATATTTTCTGAAATAAAATTGCTGAAATTAAAAAAAAAATTGAAAATCAATTAAGTAGAGTTTCTTGTAAAGCAGCCCCTCTACTGGCAGAATAACCAGTAAAGGGTACAAATGTTTTTCAGAATCTCTTTGTATGTGCTTGTTGTTTGCCCCCCCAACCCCCATCTAGCAGTAAGATGTGGAAGATAGTTATAGTTTGTGCAATAAAAAAGTGAAAGTATCAGTAGTAGTAGTTCTTTTTTATTTAGTTACTGATGCAAAGTGAGCATGATCGCGATCGAGAAGCACTCTCTCTCTGACCATCGTTGGAAAGTAACATTCAATGCGGTTCAGATAAGAGGAGTGTTGATGGTTTTGGTTTAACTTCAGTCTCAAGGATTTCGTTAACTACACTGTCCCATTTGGGGGATGAAAGAAAAGTGCTACTGGAAACCATACCAACTGCCCTTTGGGAGACTTCAATGGTGGTCTTGAGATAGGAATAGCAGACCTCTGATGGATCCGGACCTGAACCCAAGAGCTCAGTGTTCTTTAATTTATTTAATGAAGTTTGTTGACCAGGTAGGCCCATAAAGTAAAATGTCCTGTTTTCTGAAGTGACCCAGAATTAATTACACACAGTAATAAAAATACATATAGGATCAAATGCACAGTAAACAGATCAGGAATTACAGTATTGTACAAATGTGGAAAGCATTATTGCATGAATTATAATACCAAGACAAGTCCAGCGTTAATTACACTTTACATTGCACAACATGAAAACAGAGACGCGGATCAAGGTTACAGCATAAGAGACAACATGGCTGGCCACCCTACCACCTACACATGTACCAAGCAGATACAGTACAGAATAAGAAGCCACAGGAAGAGGCATCATTTACATTTGCAAAGATTGCCCACAAGCAAATGGACCTTGAGGGTATTTTTGAATGCGGCTGCAGATGAACAATTTAGCATATCCAACAGTTGATTATTCCAGGTGGATGGTGCTGAAATTGCAAAAGATCTGTCACTTGCACATGTTCTGGCCCTCGGGACCTCCAGCAGTGGCAGGCTGAGGGCCCTAGTACTCTTTTCTGGGTCTTAGCCTTGAGGATACTTTGGAGACTGGGAGGGGCAGGAATTCTGAGTTCTGACTAGCTTGAAAACTAGGCAGAAGATTGGATTGGCTAATATTGCCTCAAGGGAGAGACAGTTTAGAGCTGAGAGTACATCACAGTGATGGTCTCTGGGCTGTGCTCCTGCTGCAAACCCTGCCACTTTATGATATTACAGCTTTAGTTTGCTTAGCACTACATTCACTGAAAATAACACAAGCAGGTTGATCTGGTTCAATGTCAGTTGGGATCCATCTGCACCCCTTCCCCGAGACAAGACTGAAAACAGGCAGAATTGTTTTGTCCTCCTTTCCTGGTCAACAAAAACTAACTAAATAAATAAAATAAAATAAATATCTCAGCACCACAGAGGCATTGAAGGAGTTGGGCACCATAAAGTAAGACAGACAGTAGTATGCTGGAAGCACTGGCCAATCTTCTAATAAAGAGACTTCATCACAGCTTCAGCATGAAGTTTCAGCATAAGCACCTGGTCCAGATGCACTGCAAGGTATTTCATAGTCAGTCACTTCCAGCTAACTACCAGGCAGTAAGGATAGCTGGAAAAGGTACAGTATCTATTTCCCCAGGTACCTGGACCCAAAGAGCATGGCTTCTGTTTTCTTGAGATTTAGGACAAGATGATTGTCTAAGAGCCAACGCTCAAATTGTTGAAGTCAGAACTGAGGTCCTGGTTTATGTGGTTGACATCTGCCAAACTTTTATATAGTACCGTACTGTCTACATACGTTTTTGCTTGCCCCCCCCCCCCCCACTTGTTAGGCATGTCATTTATAAACGGTGAAAACAGTGGACCCAGAATGGAGCCTTGGGGTACCTATATAGTTATTGGCTGTAGGTCAAACACATTTCCCCTCCATTTCACTAGTTTCTTTCTATCTGTTTGGTAGAGACGGAATCAGTACCATGCAAGGTTGGTGAGTCTAAGATGCCAGAGTATGGACAGCAGAAGCTCATGATTTACAAGGTCAAATGCCTTGGTTAGGTCAATGAATTGGTTCCAGTTGGAAGCCCACAGTCTATAGCCCCAAGTATGTCTGAAGTGAGTTGGACAAGAGCAGTTTTGATGCCATGATTTTTCCTAAAACCAAGTTGTACATCAGGGAGTGGTGGTGTTCCGAGTAGTCCTGGAGCAGGTTGCACACCAATCTCTTGGATCTTTGCTAGTGTACTAACAAGTGATATGGGATGATGATTTTTAGGTGGGTCTTCAGCAGCACCTTTATCTATGGGGAGAACTATGCCTGTTTTCCACCTGTCAGGAAAGGAGCCCAGTAACAGGTATTTATTAAATAGGTTCCTGAGAGGAGTGGCAATAATAGGAGCTGCAATTCTCAAGAATATTGGTTCTAGTTTATCAAAACCTGGGAACCCATCTGATCTGACCCTTCTTAGTTGGGTACGCACTTCCTGCCTTGTGATTAAACAGAAGTGAAACTGAAGAGTTTTTTTTTTTAACATAAACTTTTTATTAAAATACAAAAATGTGAGAACAATATTCAGTCAGGCAAATGGATATAAAGGAAAAAAATCAAGAACACCTTATTGCATAAAGCACCATAAACAGACGCATAACAACAGTAATAACAAACAACCTAACAGCTTAGAAACACAGAGAAAAAACATAAACTAGGAGCAATATTACAGGCATATACCATGTAGAGCTGGTCAAACAAAGAAAGTCAACAATACAATCTGTTTGCCATAATAACTGAAAGGAAGGAAAACAATCCTTCATAAGAGCCTGGCAGAAAGTAGGGTGAGGCAAGAGTAATAAGAGGGGAAGTTGCAGGACAAGAGGTGGGACAAAGAGGTAGATAGTAAAAAAAGGGAAGGGAGATAAACTACAAGCTATCAAATGGGATAAATAACACCAGAAACTGTATTAAGGGGAGGAAGGAAGGGGAGGGATGAGCATCTAAGTAAGCAAAGAAGGGGGCCAAAATATCAGTATACTGTATATCAACACTTGGGAAAGAGCAAAATGAGACAAGCATTCATGTGTGGTGAGTTGGCCTAAGGCTAGTAACCACTCTTTTAAGGAGGGAGCCCCAGAGAAGGAGAGGGTTGGTTTGAGTTAGGGGAACAGCTCAAATTCTCAGTTGAGGGGCTGAGTACTTGTCCAGATCAGTCATAAAAATTGTTAAATATATTAGCTGAAACAACAGGTTCAGAGACATTAAGTCCATCTGCTAAAATGTCATGTACAGTAGCTTCAGAGCACCCTTTCCAGAGACGATCTGTTTCCAAAAGTTTTTGGGTCAGATTCTTAGCTTGGAGATTCTTAATATATATCATTTAGCAGTTGAAGATCTTGCTTACAGGAGTTTCTCAGCATCCTGTATTTGTGCCAGTCAGCAGTTTTCCCAGCATGCTTATATTGACCATAGGCCTTGTCTCTGAGGCTCATATTGTTCCATAGGTCACAATCTAGCCCTTTAGAGCAATAGCATTTGATCTTATGCAGTTTCAGGAGGACATGCTTATTAAGGACACTGAGAAAGTCATTCGCAAAGTACTGTAGTCGAGTGCCAAATCAATATTGGACAGACTGGATAAGGTACTCCAGTGTAACTCAGCCAGGCTGATAAGAAATGCAGTTTCCTCAACTCTGGAGAGGTCATGAACCACCAGGATCTTAAATGGAAAGTTTTAGGGAGTTGTTTTTCTAGATACAGAGCACAGGAGAGTGGTTGCTGACAGCATCTGGAAGTATACCGGTAGCTTTTATCCTATTGTGTCTACTAAGCACTACCCAGTCAAGAGTGTGTCTGGTCTACTTACCAGTATCCAGCCAAGGGTATAGTGATTAGCTGACTTGTGAGTCAGTCTGGTGGGTTCACAAATTAGTTGGGATGGGGCACACTTGTCTGCACTGTAGCTCATCCAGTTAAGATTAAAGTACCCTAAGGCCCAGATATTCAAACTGCCAGGCTCTCGCGCAAGCTTGGGTGCAGCGCAACTTGGCTGCTCAGGGGTGTGGACTGGGCGATATTCAACGGAGCTGAGCCATGGCACAGCATCGTTGAATGTCTCACCCTGGCCACCTGCAGTGTGCATGCCGCAGTGGCACTGTGCCAGCGCAAGTGGCCAGAGTGGAGCATGGGGATGCGTTAGTGCAAGTTCCATTGCGCTATGCACAGCAACTGATATTCAAAACTTGACATGCAAATGGGGCCATAATGTATGAGGCACAAATGGGTCCATTTGCATGTCATTATTGCCATTGCATGCAGGTGCGCCCGATCCCGATGACTTGCACCTGCCAGAGCAGCTAACCGTCGAGACCGGCATACCACCAACCGGCAATGTGCTCCACAGCCCGATCACGGGCTGCGTAAAATATAGTACACTCCAATATCTAGTGCTCCAGTGGACCCCCTTCCCTCCCGGCCAGTGACCCCACTGCTCCGCTCCCTCCCGGTCCAGCGTGGTGGCAGCACCCCACCTGCCTGCCGCCCGCCGACTGACAGTCGATGAAGACTGTACACCCGTACGGTCACAGCATGAGCCAATGGGCGTGCGGCTCCGTGCCTCTACATTCCAGATATGTGAATGGATCCATTCACATATCTGGAACATGTAATATGGCACGGAGCTGCATGCCCATTGGCTCATGCTGTGGACCAATGGGTGTACAACCCCACTGGCAGTGTCAGTCTGCAGGCAGCGGGGTGGCAGGCGAGTGGGTGCTGCCACCTGCCGCTGGCGGGGGAGCAGGGTGGTGGGGCTCAGTGGGTGGTGGGAGGGGTCCACTGGACCACCAGGGATATTGGATCGGATTTTCATTTTATTTAACTGAAGCCTGCGATCGGGCTGACAGCGGTCCACTGGACCACCAGGGAGTTAGGAGTGTACTATATATCGGTGTCAGTGGCTCAGTAGGTAGCACACTCGCCTCTGAGGCTGGGAGATCAGAGGGCTGTGGGTTCAGTTCCCACATCTGGCACTTAGGTTAATATCCCAGTACTGACACTGTAGTGTAGCATGATAGGGGTGCTGCACTTCTGAGGTGCCGCCTTTCGAATGAGACGTTAAACCGAGGTCCCATCTGCCTGGATTGGTGGTAGTTCAGGTGGATGTTAAAGATCCCATGGCACTTATTGAAAGAGAGGGAATTTCCCGGTGTCCTGCCAAATTTCCCTCATTCACAAAAAAAAATACCACCAACAGCTTAATCTGGTTCAAGGCCAGTTGGCATTCATCTGTATCCCCCTCCCCCGGATCGTGCCTGAAAATAGGCAGAATTTGTCTAGTGCACTTACCCGGTCAACAAAAACTAATAATAATAATATTACTCAATCCCACGATTGGGATGACAGCGGTCCACTGGACCACCAGGGAGTTAGGAGGGTCATATCTGTCTGTATGCCCGTGATCGGGCATGGGGGGGGCACCTCCGGGTACAGCCGGACCTCGAGTGGCCATCCACAGGTGGCAGCTGCCATGTTGCATCCCGCAATACAGCAGCTCACCTGTGGGTGGCCAGCCATTGATCCTTTTTTTTTTTTTGGATCAACTTTGTGCGGCGTAAGAAGGGGTTGCGCATGCATGGCTCAGCACATCCCGTGCTGAATATCGGGCTGTGCAGAGTATGCATGGGCATGCCCCCCCACCTTCACCTGCATACATTACTAATGCGCTCCAGTGCATCAGGATTTGTGCCAGGCGCAATTCCCATTTGAATATTGCGCCGGGGCGCATCAGTGGGTTGCGCATGACGTAACACTGTTGCGCCATGCGCAATCCTTTTGAATATCTGGGCCTAGGAGTATTAGTTCTCCCAAGGAATTATTAACCACAATTCTGATGAAAGAGGCCATGGCACATTTGGCAACCTTGGAGGGGTTGTATACGTAGCCAACAGTCAAAGGCTTTGCCACTCCGAACAACAATTTAACAAACACGCACTCAGAGGAATCATTAGGCTGTACAGATACCGTACACTGTGTTCCATGGCATGTGAAAGAAAGAGTTAACCCTTCAATGGTGCTAGTGCTAAACTGATGCTTTTTTTTAAGGGGGAAACAGCACCAAAGGCTCCCACATTTAAGTGTGAGCCTGGTCCTAATGTGTACTTTGTGTGCAAAAACACATTGGTTTTCCTATTGTTTACTGAGTACAGTAGATTGTATCACACTAATTTTGTTTACTTCTAAGCTGACATCTTTTTGTTACTACAAATCCCAGAATCCATTGCAGTTGACGTTAGAGCAGTAAGCAGCAGTGGGAGATTCAATAGCCTGCAGTGCGTGTTAGAGTGTATATAAGCCCAGATCTTTTGTTTGCTGGTCTCACTGTCCTCCCTGGCTAAGTGCAGTCACAGAGAACTGTAGTTAGCCCTGGAGAAAAGCAGAACCAGAAAACATCTGATAAAAGATTATAAAAAATCTAGCATACACTGGCATACACTGCAGGCTAACCATGCCTCTCAGGAGCTCTGCCACCTGATCCAGCATCACGTATGACACTGAGCACAACTCTTGCCCCATATAGTCATTCCCCAACTCCCCCTCCAGGTATGGTGGATAAGCCAATATTTTCCCAGTTCTTTCTTTGGTACCAAACTCAGCAGTGATATCCTAAATGCAGGAAACAGTGGTCTCTTTAATGGGTCCTCAGTCCCCTGCTTCCCCCTCTTTCTTAATTTTCTCTGCCACACTTGCCTCGTTTCCTTTAACCAACTTGACATTTTCTGCCTCAGTTTCTCTCCTGGAACCTCATAATGTAACCTGAATCCTCTTTTGAACCCCTCTTCAGCATGTGTCCCCCATCCTCATCTGGATACCCATCTGATCATTCATCCAGCAACTCACTCTGAATAGGCTTTCTTACTAATTCAAACTGCCCTCCTCCCCCCCCCTTTACTTACCCCCCTATTACTCAGGAACCTGAAAACCCTGCCACTTCCTCTCTGTCTGAACCACCCTGGGCCCCTGGACCCCCGCCGAAAAGGGCTGGGTCACCTCCCTGTCCCCACCATCCCTGCACCTTGACAATAGATGCCATCCCACACATTTGGTGCATACATACAAAAACCTGCAATTTGCTCAAAATGCACTGCAGTTGAATATACCCATAGCAAACTATTTGCTGCCCCCCCCCATGAAAGCCATATGCCCCTCCACATCCTGATTGAGTGGTTGTGGTTTTGAACCATGTGTCTGGGTACCTCATGTTCAACCTTACATCCACATTCACAGATTTCACACAGAACACTGAATTCTAGAATACCAGGAATACAATTTTAGAATACCAGAGTTTTTTGTAAGTCAAAAAGTAAACATTTGTAATTTGCTATGGCATTTGTACTCTCCACATTTAGCATACAGTTGTACTTATTGCTAATATATGTGTTAGTTACTATACATTTTTTGTGTTTTAGTTGCGGCGTAAAGCTATTACATCCTATCTGGATGAGCACTAGAAAGTGTTTATTATTACTCTTTTCTGTGATATGGCTGAGCCTTACATCTACACCTTATCTGGATGAGCACTACGAGTTAATTTAGTCATCTAGGGGTATAGGTACAAAAGCATTTCCAGGTAACCCAGGGAGAATAGTAACTGAGAACGCAGGGAGTGGTGCAGTGCAATGGTTGTGGAGCAGCAGTTTTCAGAGAAACCTTCTGAGGACTACAGTGCTGGCCCATCTGCATGCACCTCTCTGGGATGAGGGAGGAGGTTGCTAGACTACAAGCTGAGCTGGCTAGGATTTGGAGTACCCCTTCCCTGACCCAGTGGCCAGCAAATCTGCCACCATTACCTCAGAGGATGCCAGGGAGGAGGAGGAGGTGGTCTCTGGAAGGGTGGAGGTAGTGGGACAGAGGTATATTCCTCAGCTGGTACCACTACGTAATTCCTATGCCACTCTGGCAGGATGGGACTTCTGGGAGGAGGCACCCACAGTAATGGCCAGGCAGGATGTGGGGGCCCTCCACAGTGGAGACCCCAAGGAGGGTGGTAGAAAGGATGTAACTTCTGGTGGGAACTCTATTGTGAGGGGGATAGAGTTAGAAATAGGAAAAGAGGGGTAGAGACAAGTTAGGTGCCTACCCAGCGCCATGGCCCAGAGGGATATGAAGCGGATCCTTCGGATTGCTACTACAGCAGGACAGGAGGGAGAGCTGGAAGTCATTGTTCACCTAGGGACTAATAACCTAGCTAGGGACAGGGTTAGGATAGTGCAGGGGGAGTTTAGGTAGCTGGGGAATGGTCTTAGATAGGTAGCTCACTCAGTGGCTTTCACTGAGGTGCTTTCTGTCTGTAACAGGAACTGGAGAGGGATCTCCATACCAGAAGCTTCAACTTGTGGCTGAAGGAATAGTGGAGAGAGGAAGGGTTCATCTACACTGGTGACTGGGGACCCATCTGGGAGGATAAGGGCCTATGCAGGGGTGATCGCCTGCTTCTATCCAGGAGGGGAAGTGCAGTCTTCAGTGAAAAGTTTAAAAGTTACTTCAATAAACATTTAAACTAGCCAAATGAGGTGGTGTAAGGAATTGGGGAGTCAGCAACTGCCCCTTCCCCCCACAGGCTGAAGTGGATGATAAGGAGACCCTGAGGAGAGAGGAATCCCGCAGTGGTGCAAATTAATAAAGGTAGCAGGGTGGTAGAGATAAAGGGGGAAGGGAACAGGAGCATTAAAAACAGGGTGGGGAAGAAGGAGGACAAAAAGGAAAAAAGGGGAGCAACAAGCAGAGTGGAAACACAATCTGGAAGGCCATGTGGACAAATGTTAGAAGTCTAGGAATAAGATTTCAGACCTAGAGGCCATCATGGCAGAGGAAGACTTGGATATTGTGGCCATAACTGAGTCATGGTGCACTGAAACCCATGACTGGAACATGGACATACCAGGCAATACTCTGTTCAGGAAGGACTGGGTGGGAAGGAAAGGAGAGGGTGTGGAGCAGTCAACCATTACCTTTCATATGTGAGGTATGTTTTCTCTTCCCTTTGTTTAATTAGACGATTGTTTGCCTGATGTTAGTCGGTGTGCTATGTGGGATAGTACCATACCATGATTTGCAGCTGACATATCTGTCTCTACCCCCCCCCCACACTACATCATCAACATTGTGATCTCACTGACTGTGACATCACAGCTGCTTATGAACAGCTGCTCAGTGGCTGTCAGGTCAGTCACCTGTGATGTCACTGTAAGTGAGATCACACTGCTGATGACATAGTGGGGGACAGAGATAGGTAAGTCAGCTGCCAGGTTAAGAGCAGTTCCACACATATAGCAAATATTTTCACATACAAGACTTTCTAATGAGCAAAAGGAAATTTAAAAAATACTTCAGAAATAAACAAAAAAATTAAAACTGACTACTTCTTGAAAGTTGTATTATTATCCCATCTGCCTGTTTTTGATCCATTAGCTCTTCAAAGCCTACCTTTTTGGTGGGCTTTATCCCACCCAATCCCTGTTCTGCCCCATTTTCTCTCTCTCTCTCTGCCCACCCTCCTACCACTTCTCGTCCAATATTCCCCCACCTATCTTTCTCTCACCTTCTCCTCCTCCTCCCCACCCCCTTCCCCACACTGACCTGGCACCCTTGAGGCTGGGTCTCCTGACAATGTGACTCACCCTCTATTATGGTGATCCCTTTTTGATACATTGCATTCAAACAGGTTTGGAGTACAGTGTAAACATCCAAAACATTTTTGAATATAGCCCCCTGAAGCACAGCTTTAAATAAGGCACTAACAGGTGTGTTTAACACAAAGTTCAAACCCCCTGCTAGCCACAGAGAGGGATGTGCCTGTGCACAATGTATAGGCTGCCATGGATCAAAAGTTGTTAGAGCGTCCAAACATGTTTTGGCTTTTACACAAAGTTGGTATCTTCAAACGTCCCAAAGCAAACAATCTCTTTCCCCACACAAGAGGCTATGAGGTCATTTACATATCATTAAAGCAACAGTAACTAGTGAGGCACAAGCATTTGTTCCTTGTATAGCATGGAGGGCTAGCCCTCTCATGGTGAGTGATCCTGCACCCCTGTCCCCTTGCAGCCATCCCTGCTAGTCTAGTAGTGCCCCTTCCTTGCCTAATCCCAATGGAATAAAGAAACAATATCCCTGGTAGTCTAGTGGCTCCCCCTCCCTCAACTGATCCCAGCAGAATAAAAAAATACATCTCCTTTACTTTAGTGGTCCCCCCACCTCTCAACCAATTCTGGTAGAATAAAAAATATATTTCTGATTGTCTAGTGGTCCTCCCTTCCAGTCCTGGTACCCAGTGTCCCCCTTGTACCTGATCCTAGTAGTTTCATGACACAACTCCCCCATTCCAAGGTCAACATCCCTGGTGAACAGCGATACCCTGCACACCCCACCGCCTCAGTGCCCCCAACCACCAATCTGGCACATTTGCTGCAATGATGACTGGCACATACCCAACACTTTCCTCCGTGGCTAGCACCATCTGCCACAAGCAAGCTCAGTATCCATATGCATTGTATCTAACCATACTGGAACTTATTCGCAATCTCACCAACAGGTAGCACTGAAACAATTTCCAGGAGCCACACCAAGAAGAAGTATCAGGAAACAGTTCGAGAAGCCAGGCTTCACCAAAAAGGGATGACCACTTCCAGTATTTGGACAAGATAAAACATCTATTAGTAACACATTTGCAACAGAGGCACCACTGTTGCCACCAACCAACATTTTGCACCCCACAATAGCACTTTTTCAAGGCATGCCTCTGGCAGTGGTGGTGGTGGTGGTGTCTCTGTTGCAAATGTGTCATTAATAAATGTTTTATCTTGTCCAAGTACTGGAAGTGGTTGTCCATTTTTGGTAAAGCCCAGCTTCTTGAACTGTTTCCTGATACTGGAACTTATCCCTGACCACATCTGCATAGGTAACAGAACTAGCTATATAGGGGAAATGGATGCCTCTTTAGGTCACTGGTTTAAATCCAGCCATGGTCTGTAGTAACTAAAAGTTAATATAATTTGGTGGCTGTTTAGTGGGCAGTGTGAGTAACGAATCATGGGGGTTCTCAGTACAGTTCCTAGTGGGAGGTCTCCACATCACAAAACGCATGGTACCACTGTTGGCAATCTCACAATAGTGACCATGGACTGCATAGTATGCGGTCTGAACTCCTTCACCTGCACTACATGTGGTTCTCCCATGGCAGATTTTAGGTAGGACATGGTGGGAATGTTTCCATGTGGCACATGAGGGGAGCAACAGCAGCAGTGCAGTTTGAAAGTCTTTGAAGAATATCTAGCAACCATTTCAGATTTCAAACCTTTTCACTTAATTTGAACACAGGCCAGAAAAGATTCATCCATCTTTACTAGTAGTGTAACCAGGAAGCTAAATTTGGTATACCAGATTGTACACGATGACCCTGTTTTTTTGCCCCAGCTGTATGCACCCAATGATATGCTGAGTATGAGAGAAAAACTGGAGCTGCATCAGCCCATCTATGTTCTTTATTTAAAGTGTGATTAGTGCAAGCTGAGCATGAAGATTAGAATAAAATGTCAGAAGGGACGGAACAATGGTGCACCTCAGAAACAAATGCGTGCTCTATAGCATAGTATAGGTGTTCCTGCACCCATGGACCTTGATGTTAGTTCTTGAGGGGATGTAGTACAGCTAGCTCCCAAACTCCCACCTCAAAAAAGCAAACTCCACTATCACTGTAGACATTGTACCTCTAACCTTTACCGTAAATGTTTTGCAGGATGAGAGCCCTAGCATCATGTATGCCGCTCTTGACTTCAGAGAAAGCAGACAAACTATCAGGAGAGTTGAAGAACAAACGGAGTATAGTGCTGTTTCCTACATGTGAATCCCTGTGAAGAGGAATGTCATGAAGAGGAGTTAGCATGTCTAAAAGTGATTTTTATTTAAGACCACCTTCTAAAAGCTCTCCAACTGAGACACCCTTAGTCAATTGATTGGACGATTGGCTCATCGATTTCTTTCCTCCACCAGCTCAGTGGAAATATCTTGTTGAATGTACTGCCACAGAAATGGATGGTAGCATACTGTAGCAACAATGTTATTAATCTTTTAGGTTCTTCTTTTGCTAGTGCTGGCAAGGAAACAAAAACATTAAAAATAAAACATGATAATGAAGAGCATGTGGCAAAAGCAGAAAAGTTAATAGGACACCATTGTCACCATCTGTCATCCCTTTAAGACTCATATAATTTCCAGTGAATGAATGTATAATTACTGACCTTAAGTAGAATCTGTTGATGAAACATTTTTTTTCTCTTTTTCCTTTCTCATAGGAAAACGAAAGCCCATGCTATTGGTCTAGCCGTGCCATTTTGTTTATTGTTGTTGTTCTGCTCTGCCTAATTCCTGAGCTTTAGGAACACCACCCTCCAAATGGTTCAGGCTCTCTAGATGTAGTAGTCCTCTATCATGGCATCATGAGTGGATTGTCTTTGTGATGGTCACTCCTAGTTTTAGTAAGGATGCAGTGGGAGAAGCTCAAGGACCATAAACAAAAACGTTTGCATGTGGTTCACCAAAATGGCAGAACACCAGTTTTTCACAATTATTTAAAGGAAGAAAGCAGGTTCCAAAGAACCAGCTACTTTACTAAATTCAACCAAAATTCATCAACTGTAAAACATGTCTTTCAGTCTAGGGACTATTTAAGGCCTTAGGATGATTGACAGTGCCCCATTACATCTGATTTTTTGAAGGGTGATACCTATATCTGAAAATCTTTTTCCAAAGAGAAATTCCACAATTGTTTCTAGATGAAGGATATGCATTTGAAATGACACTGTAATCTTTCAGCTCTTCCATGGAAGGGTGTTCTCATTATTTTATATTTTATTGGGAATTGCCAGATGAAATGCTAGACACCAGTTAAAATGTTAACTTCAATTTGCTGGATCTTTTCCAGCATCTTATTCCCATCACTTCTTTGGTTTTGCCTCATGCAGGCCACCCAATTTTAGGATATACAAGTCAATTTGGTTTTCTGAATGCATAAAGGGCTTTGCTTTAATGGTAAAATTTGTATAGTTTAATGTTCACTAATGTTCACTAATGAAATAACAAAGCTGTAGAGGCATATGCCCATAGATATCTCTTAAGTTTAATAGTAGTCAATGTTTGCACCAGACATAATGTATGAATCAAGTTTATTTTTGAATTTACTTTTGGTGTCACTTATAACAATGATTTCAGGCAGATTATTCCATAGATTTATGACAAATTGTGAATAAAAATATTTTCTCTTGGTCATTTGGAATCTAGTTGATTCCAACTGTATTGGATGACCATGAATGAGCATATCAGTATCCTTAAATTCAAAGTTCATTTCACTGAAGATATACAGATCATTTATTAAAGAGACTTACCAGCCTCATTCCCTGCACCTGATAAATAGGTGCTGTACCTCATGGGGTAGCTTCTAATGTGGAGCTTGATGAAAATAATAAATGTATTAAAAAATGGCAACACTCATAAAATTAGAAATAGAGGGTCCCAAGGACTTCCTGGTTTCTGGTGTCACCCATGCTCCACCCCAACACTCTGCAAAGTTATGACACGATGCTAGGGAGAGTGTGGGGACATGCTCCATTTTAGTCTATGGGTAGCACCTTTTCAATCATTATTTTATATTATAATGGCCATTTGGTGATAAAATGTGGGCACTGGTTGACTAATGGGGCCTCGTTAGTTGACCAGTGTCCATATTCTATCATAAAATGTCCATTATAAAATAATGATCAAAAATGTGCCGCCCATAGACTATAATGGAGTGTGTCCCTGTGCTCTCCCTAGCATCATGTCATAACTTTGCAGAGTGTGGGGGAGGAACATGAGTGGCACCAGAAACCACAACCCGGTATTTCTAATTTTATGGGCATTGCCATTTTTTTATACATTTATTATTTTCATCAAGCTCCACATTAGAAGCAGCCCCATGCGGTACAGCACCTATATATCAGCTGCAGGGGCGGTTTCATTTACCTCGGTGGGTTTCTTTAAGTCATGCATGAGTAGCAAATCCCCCCTTTTTCTACTTAACCTTAGATTCATGACATTTAGTTCAATTACTCTATCTTCATAATTCCTATTCCTTATGCTGCTAAACTCTGCGCTACACCATTTAAACCCTATTTATGTCTGATCATTTCTAAGGGCACCGCATTTGGCTTCTGTAATCTAACAAAGGTCTAACATAGGATTTGTATAATGGCATCAGAACTTCCTTAATATGACTACTTATATTTTTTTAATTGACCCAAGACCCTATTAGCTTTTGATATCACTGCACTGCATTGGTAATTTTGTTCAAAGTTATTATTTATGATTATGCCTAGGTCTCTCTCATTTTCAGTTTCCTTTAATAAGTTATTACACAGTGAGTATTGTTGTGGAATGACATTTTTCCCTAGGTGCAACACACTCTGCATTTATTAAAATTCAGTTTCATACCCCACTTACTGTATATGCCCACCTGGTAATATAATCAAGATCTTGCTGGAGTCTTTCAGTTTCTTCTATGATGTTACATGGACCTCCTAACTTGGAATCTTCTCCATATTTCATACTCCAGTTAACAATTTCTTTGTTCATGACTGAGATGAAAAGTTAAATTATTAATGGACCCAGGACTAACCCCTGGGGGACCCCACTACTTACTTGCCCCTCATCTGATAAATAACCATTTACAGACACTCTTTGGGTATGCCCTGATAACCAATTTATAACCCATTGTAGGATGTCATTTAGTATGTTTAATTTGGACATTTTTTTTCTCAAAAATTGCCCAGTGTGGGACTGTGTCAAACATATTACAGAAATTAATAAACGCTATGTCTACTGAGGATCAATTGTCAATTGCTCTGCTCACTTGCTCATAAAAGCATAGTAAGTTGGTTACACAAGAATGACCAGATGTGGAACCATGTTGTTCTGTATCAATTTGACCACTGATGGTAGTATAAGTTACTATTTAATCCTTCAGTGTGGATTCTAATATTTTCCCAATAACTCAGATGAGTCTTATGGGTCTATAATTTTGTGTATCCTGTTTGTTACCTTGTTATAGCTGCAGTGGGTGTAGCCCTGCAGACGTTTTGAATTCAGAAAAGGGCTGATGTAATTTTTGCTACCAAACAACATGATAAGTGTTAAAAGTAGTGTCCCCCACTGAAATTGCATTACTGCACTGCCTGTGTGTGTATAAGAGCTGGAGAGCACTATTTTTCCTCTGGCTTGAGGAGTTAATTGAGCCCTCCCTCAACAGAGTCTCAGACATTCTACATTACAGTCAGCAAACACAGAGAGTTAACTCATTATCTTCTAGCAGTCATTTTGTGGCATGTTACCAATGGATAGTAGACATCATGCAAAGCTATTGGAAGTAGAATGGGTAAAACACTTCCTGGAGCTTTCTGCATAACAAATAAGCACTGCTGTGCCCTCAGCCCCTGCGAACACCTCATTAAGCCATTTGGCACCTCCATCCTAACAGCAATCATCCTGCTACTTTGTAAGACATAGAAACATAGACTTTGATGGCAGATAAGGACCACTTGGCCTATCCAGTCTGCCCATTTCCCTACCTATTTGATAAGCTGCAGATTCTAGTTAACCAACAGCCTACTTTCTGCAATTCCCCACTATAATTGCCTTATGTCTGTTCCATGCATGTTTGAATTCCCCCACTGTTTTAGACCCCACAACCTCTCCAGGAAGGCAGTTCCATGCGTCCACCACTCTCTCCGTGAAAAATAATTTTCTCACATTACCCCTGAGCCATCTCCCCTCTAACTTTAAATTGTGCCCCGTGTTCTTACACATCTCTTTTTCTGAAAGATGCTATCCTCCTGGACTTTGTTGATTCCCTTGAGGTACTTAAAGTTTCCATCATGTCCCCCCTTTCCCTCCTTTCATCAAGGGTATACATATTAAGGTCTCTCAGTCTCTCTTCATATGGTTTCTGATGTAGGCCCTGCACCATTTTAGTTACCCTCCTCTGGACTGCTTCCATCCTGTCTATGTTCTTGCATAGATGAGGTCTCCAAAACTGCACGTAGTACTCAGATGGGGTCTCACCAACTGTCTGTACACAGGATAACCACTTCCTTTTTCTACTTGTGATGCCCTCCCTATGCATCCCAGTATCCCCTCGCTCTCCTTACTGACTTCTCATTGCTTACCCACCTTTAGGTCATCTGATATGATACACCCAGATCCCTTTCCATTATTGTTGTCATTAGTACCTCCCCTGCTATTGTGTACTCTTCTCCTGGATTTTTATTTCCCAGGTGCATTACTTTGCACTTCTTTGCATTGAATCTAAGTGGCTATATGTCTGACCATTCCTCCAACCTTGCCAATTCCCTTCTCATCCTTTCTACCCCACTTGTGTATCAACTCTGTTACAGATCTTTGTATCATCTGCAAAGAGGCATACCTTTCCTTCCAGACCCTCTGCAATGTCACCTATAAAGATGTTGAAGAGGACTGGACCCAGTACTGAGCCCTGAGGTACTCCACTAGTAACCCTCCTTTCTTCAGAATGTGTTCCATTCACTATGACCTTCTGTGTCCTGTTGTGCAGCCAGTTTGCTACCCAGGCTACCACCCTGGGACCCACTCCCAGGCTGGCTAACTTGATTATTAATCTTTTGTGGGACTGTGTCAAATGCCTTGCTAAAGTCTAGGTAGACCATATCCACAGTCCCTCCCTGGTCTATTACTTTGGTCACCCAGTCAAAGAAATTGATTAGATTCATCTGACATGACCTTCCTGCTGTGAATCCATGCTGCTTTGGGTCCCAGCCCCGCTGGCCTCTAGGTATTCAACAATTCTTTCTTTCAGAAGTGATTCCATCATTTTCCCCACCACTGAGGTCAAACTAACAGGTCTGTAGTTTCCTGCTTCTGCCTTGCTCCCACTTTTGTGAAGGGGAATCACATCTGCCCTCCTCTAGTCCTCAGGCACCACCCCACCTTCCCACAATTTGTTAAAAAGTGTGGTTAGTGGTGTCACTAGGTCCTCCCTTAGCTCTTTTAGGATTCTAGGGTGAATCCCATCAGGTCCCATTGCTTTGTCCACCTTGAGTTTTAGGAGTTATTTCAGGAATCTTTCTTCTGTAAATGGACTGACGTCAACCACACTACCCAGAGTGCTTCTACTGTTTGGTTTAGGTAACTCCTCCTCTTCTTCTTTTGTGAATACTGAGCAAAAGTAGTCATTCAGTATCTCTGCCTTTTCACTGTCTCCCTCTGCCCACCTCCCCTCTCCTTTATTAATCTTCACTATCCGTCCCTTAACCTTTCTATGCTCCCTAATATACCTATAAAAGGTTTTATCCTCCTTCTTAACTGTGTTGGCTATCTTTTCCTCGGTTTGGGCCTTTACTTTTCTGACTGCCTTCCCCACTTCTTTCTGCTTTAATTGATACAGTTCCCTGTTGTGCTCTTTCTGTGATTCCTTATACTTTTTGAATGCAGCATTTTTCTGCTTAACCTTCCCTGACACCTCTTTTGAGAACCATAGTGGTTTTTTATTCCGCTTCATTTTCTTTATTTGTTTCACACAAAGGCTTGTTGCCTCCATGATGGCAGTTTTGATTGTTCTCCATTGTTCTTCCACCCCTCCTTTCTGGCCATTTGCTAATGCATTCCTCAGGTATACACCCATTATGCCAAAGTCAGCCCTTCTAAAGTCCATTATCTTTGTCTTTGTATGGCTTGTCTCCATGGTTGTGTTTATTGTGAAGCACACTGTGCAGTGGTCGCTTGTTTCCAGATGTCTACCAACTTCTAAATTTGTGATCCTCTCTCCATTTGGGAGTATCAGGTCTAATATAGCTTCCTCCTGAGTGGGTTCCACCACTAGCTGTCTAAGGCATGCCCCCTGTAGGGCATCAAGAATGACCCTGCTCTTGGATGTGGCTGCAGTCCATGTCATCCAGTTAACATCTGGCATATTCAGGTCCCCCATCAACAGCGTCTCCCCTTTTTCAGCCATTTTGAGAATGCCCTCTATCATTTTCTTGTCCATTTCTCCTTGAGACGGGGTCTGTATACAACCCCTGTGCAGATTATGATGCCATTCCCTGTCTCCAAGGTGACCCAGAGTGCCTCTTGTCCTCCCCTTTACTTTTTAGTTCTGTAGCTTTGATCCCTTCCCTTATGTAGAGAGCTACTCCACCTCCTCTTTTACCCTCCATGTCCCTTCTGTAGATTGTGTACCCTGGTATGTTGACATCCCAGTCATGGTTCTCTGTGTACCATGTTTCTGTGACTGCCACAATATCCAAGTGTTCCTCTTCCATCAGGGCTACTAGCTCAGGAAGCTTGCTTCCCAGACTATGGGCATTGATACTCATTGCCCTCCATTTAATGTTGGCTTTATCCTTTTTTACCCCATCCCTGCTCTTATTGCCCTTGTCCATTTTTCCATTTACCCCTGTCCTGCCCTCTGTCAAGCTCTGTACCTCAGTGTTTACCCTAGTACCTGCCATGTTTTGTGGGGGGAGGCTTGAACTTTCCTGTTTCCTGTTTCCTATCAGCACCTCCCCCCCTTGGCTAGTTTTAAAGCTTGCCAAGGAAGCCTTTAAACCTGTCACCTAGGAGCATGTTTCCCTTCCTGGACAGATGCAGACCATCATGCCAGTATAGACCTTCATCTCTCCAGGTGGACCCCCAGTCCCCAGTGAAGCCAAAGCCCTGTGCTCTGCACCAGTTTTGCAACCATTCAGTAAACTGCATGGTGTGCAGTACCTTAGCCTCACCCCTGCCATAGACTAGCAGCACCTCTGAGAAGGTTACCATGCTTGCTATCTGTCTGGGGCCCCTCCCCAACTCCACAAATTCATCCTGCACTGCCCTGATCTCATGCCTAGCTAGGCCATTTGTCCCGAGGTGGACAATGATATCTAGTTCCCTCTCCTGTGATGCTGCTTCTGCAATCCTGAGGATTTGCTTCCTTTCTCTCCAAGCCATGGCACCAGTCAGGCACCTTACTTCCCTCTCCTCTCCCTTCCCCAGGTCTACACCCCTAACTATTGAGTCCCCTATCAAAAGCTGTTTCTTTCCCCTGTAGTGTCCCTTTCCACTCATTTGTGGGTCTCCCTTGTGGATGTCCCCAGCATTCTTCTTGGTTTCCACTGAGGGTGTCATCATAGAGAAACCTTGATTTGCCAGACTGACATATGATTTGTGTAAAGGTACAATTCGGGGGCTACGCCTGTGTTCCACCACCCTCACCCTCCCAGAACCTACTGTGGTCCATCTGCTCTTCACACATGGCAACCTCTGAGGCAGTGGTTGTGGAACTGGTGCTCTTTGGGTGGGGGAGGCCTCCTTAGTCCTTGCCAGTTCAGGCTGGAGGTGGGCAACCTCCTCCCTCAAAGCTGACAGTTGCCTGCAAATAGGGCAGCAACACAGGTTCCAGAATGTCTCCCAGAAAATTTCTGCCCCACAGCCAGTGCATTGCACCACTCCCCACATGTCCCTCTTCCTTATAATATACAATGAGTAATATATAAAAAAATTTTTGTGTGTACTTACTCTTTATGCACTGTGCTGGGTAATTAAGAATATGACAGTTCTGCCCCCAGACCTTCTGAGGAAGTGATGTCAGAACCTTGGCTATAAAGGAAATGCCACGACTGGGGTGGGCAGGGTGAGGGGAAGTGTGAGTGGGTAGGCCACAACCACTGGTGACTGTTAGAAACAATCAAATACACCACTGCTCCACCACCCTGGTGAGTACTGCCCTTTATAGTAAGTCAACCAACACCACAATTTAGTAGACCACTGCTCCTACACAAACCACTCTACTGAGTCCAGGGATAAAAACGAACTCACTGCTCAGCCAGAAGGACACTTCTATTTATTTATTTATTTGTGAGAATCAGTTTACAACCTTTGAGCCAGAGGCTTATTTCCAAAGGTACCTCGTCACATTGAGACATACATAGCATTTAGATTACATAGTACAGGTTTTCTTCAAGTAGGCATTTGTTAGAGGCGCCACATCACACTGTGGTCAAACAACATAAATTTGAGTTACATGGTACATGTAATAGAAATAGGTCTGACACAATTGGTTTCACTTGCTGAGCAATCAACTGGCATGAGACAGCAGGCTCTGGCCAGGTTATACTTAGGAATGGTGTGCTGGGTAAGGGATGGGGGGTGGGCTAGGTGGGGAGCTGCCTGGTGGGCATTGTCACGAGTGGAGAGGTCAAGGTAGGGCCTCGTTCAGAGACAGAAGCAGCTACGAGTGTTGAGGAGTTGGCTGCGAAGGGTGGTTTTGAATTTGGAGATTGTGGTGGCATTGAAGATGGTGGCAGGGAGGAGTTAAACCAGAGGGGCTCTGTACCAGAAGGACCTCTGACCATGAGTGGTTCTTGATCTGGGGACCAGTAGAGCGGTCTTGTAGGAGGACCGTAGCAACAGTGGGTGGATCCGTGGATGGATGCAGTCACCCCTGGTGGAGAGAGCCCAGTAGGGTTTTTTAGTGAGTAGGCAGGTATGATAGTGAAGCTGCTCATCTAGGGTCAGGAGTTTAGCATCGTATACAGTTGACAGGTGTGTGTGAGCCTGGGGCACCAGTAATCAGTCTGCAAGCCTTATTTAGGGTTATGTGAATTTTTTTGAGGGCAGTTGTGTTAGCAGCACCATAGATTGGTAAGCCATAGTCTACCAGGGACAGTACTGAGGATGTGACAGTGAGCCGGAGAGCATTTGGGGGGAGGCAGTTATGATGGCAGAAGAGGATGCTAAGCCATATGTTGGTGGTGGATGCAAGGGCATCAATGTGTTCATGGAATGTGAGGGCTGAGTCGATGGCAATCCCGAGGTATTTGTAGGAGCAGACTTGTTCCAGAGGTTGTTTGGTACTAGGAAGAATATGGAGTGGGTGGTTGCTAGCTTTGTTTTGGGGGTGGGCAAAAAGCATAGCTTTGGTTTTTTAAGATTAATGATGAGTCTGTGCTCCTTAAACCAGGCATCTGCCTCATTGAAGGACTGTTGTAGGGAATCCTGAAGGGAGATGGGGTTGCGGCGGGTGGCAAAAATGACAGCATCATCAGCATACAGAAGCATTTTGCCAGAGCAAGCACTGGGCAGGGTGTTCAGATAGAGTGAGAAGAGGAGGGGGCCCAGGATGGAGCCTTGGGGAACTCCTGAGTGTATGGGACGGGTATCAGAGAGTGTTCCATTGATTTTAACACACTGTGACCGAGCGTTTAGGTAGCTTGAGCACTATGCTAGTGGGCCAGCCGCGAGACCAGTGTGACAGAGGGTGTTCAGCAGAAGAGGGTGGGAGACAGTGTCAAAAGCCTTTGATAGGTCAATGAACACTGCACCAGCTAGTGAGCTGGTGTCCAGGGAGGAGTGAAGGAAATTGGAGAATTCAATTAGCGCAGTGCTGGTACTGTGGCCAGCACGGAAGCCATGCTGCTCAGGGCATAAGATGTCATGCTTGGATAGATATTCGGTGATTTGAATGGCCACAACTTTTTCCAGGGCTTTTGAGAGGGGAGGGAGGATGGAGATTGGTCGGTAGTTGTTGGTTGCAGACCTGTCACCACCTTTATGAATGGGCGTGACTATGGCTGTTTTCCAGGCAGAAGGAAATTGTCCCAGGCAGAGCGATCGGTTTAGTAGGCTGGTGAGCGGGGCTAGGACTTCATCTAGCACCAACCTGAGGATACTGGGATCCAGTGAGTCGCTGCCGGGATTGTTGCTATTTAAAGCTTTGATGAGGATGGGTCTGACCTCCCAAGCAGATGCCTTGCGCAGATGGAAGCTGGGGTGGGGGTTGGTTTGGGGGTTCAAAGAAATTACTGGGGAGGACTGAGCTAAGGTCGGTGAAAGCGGTGTTGAGGCAGTTAGCTATGAAGGTAGGATCGGTGGAGGTAGTACCATCACTAAAGAGCTGAGATGGGGAAGGGGACCATGACTTTCCATTTAACTGTTTAATATTATCCCAGAACTTGCGGGCCGAGCCCCAGGAAGAGGTGAGGGTGGCCTGGTAGTGGTCAGCCTTGGCTTTATGGACTGCCCAAGAGCACTTATTCCGGGCTGCATTGTAGGCTTGTCTATCAGCCAGCCGGTCTGTTTCAGTGGCACGGTGCCAGAGGTTATCCCGATTTCTAAGCAATTGTAGGAGGGCAGGGCTGACCCAGGGTGCATTCTGTTTTTTGGATCGGGTTTTTGTGAAGGGTGCAAAGAGATCACAGGCATTGTTGAACGTTTGGGAGAAGAAGGCGAGGGCAGTGTCAATGTCGGGTGCATGCTGAATGGGGGACCAGTTTATCTGGGTGAGAAACTGCCTAAGATTTTTCAGCCCACCGGGGCGAAGGCACCTTCTGAGGGTGGTTTGTGCTTTGGGTTTGGGATTGGGGGCTGCCCAAACAAATAGGATAGGGGAGTGGTCACTTAGGGAGTCTGGTAGGACCTGGATGTTTTGGATTTTATGGGGTCGATTGGTGATGAGTACATCCAGTAGGGTGCTGGTTCTTGTTTTGGGGTTTATTCTAGTGGGTTGGGTGATGAGTTGCGTCAGATCTTGGGCGGCAAAAGTGTCCCGGATTGTGGAAGAGGAGGGGCTGAGCCAGTTTATATTTAGGTCACCAACTAGGATTTGCTCCGCCGCATGGTGAAGGGTGGCCAGATAGTCAGTTAGTGATACCAGGGCTGGGTTCTGGTTTTTGGGGGGAATGTAGGCAGTGGTGAAATAGAGAGGGCCCCTAGAGAGGTCAGGGGTGAGCTTGAGGGTGAGGGCCTAGGCCTCATTTACAAGGGCAGGGGTAGGGAGTGCTTGACCAGTAATTATGTCCCTAGTGTAGATTGCACAGCCTCCCCCTCGTTTGTCTACTCGGTCCTCCCGGTATAGGGTATAGCCAGGGAGGGAGACAAGAGAGTCAGGGGTGGATTTGGACAGCCAGGTTTCTACCAGGGCTATGATGTCCGGTTGGTGTGCCGTGGCCCAGCACTGGAGGGCGTCAAATTTTTTCAGCAGGCTGCATATGTTCATAGAGGCTATTTTAAGGCCAGTGGGCCAGTTGCACAAATATCCTTTCAAACCCTAGGTGTCTTAGCACAGAAATCAAGCAACTTCAGTTGTATTTCACCCCCTCTGGTTATAAAATGACTACACTTTAATGGAATCCTTCAATTCTTAATGCCAATAAGAAATTAATGAAACTGTCAGTAGAAAGCGTAGCTTACCTTCCTAACGAGACATTCCATAGCAAAGAGTTCCAGTGATGCCTGTTCCCAAATAATAAACACATTTAAAGTGTTAAATGCCAACTTCATTTTCTCAGGCAGCCAGTTCTGGGGAGACACTAATACTTGCCATTTAGTGATTACTTGTCTGTTATATTATTATAATTTCAACTCTGTCCGTCTGCTTCTCCATGGAGAAAGTACAGTAGCAATCCGTTGAGTATGCTGTATACTTTGGAATACGGTGCACTGTCAAGGATGTTGGTGCCTGCTGCTTTTTCCTTTTTTGTAGAAGAAACATTTAAATTATATAATCTTACAGATGTATGCATTTATTTTTCTAAATATTTGTTTTTAATAATGTTAATAATATATCCAAGGCACAAAAATAGCTAATTTTGCTTTAGTTATTTTATACAGCACTGTGTTCTTAACCTGCAATTTGTGACAATAGGTGATTACAACTGAATGACAGTAACCACATTTGCTTTACTTGCAAGTAGGTAGGCATGTGTGTGTGTCTCATTTTTGTTTGCCTTAGGTTATGAAGTGACACATAGAATCTGTTCAGTTTATAACATGCTGTATTGTAATTAAATGAACTGATAAATGGGGGCTTTTGTTTCTTTTACAAATTCATTGTTCCTGCCCATGGATGTATTAAAACAAAAATACCTCAACAAAATGCTTAAAAGTAAGGAGCTGAGCAGTAATTTATTTGACGTGGCATAAAGAGCTGTTCCCTAGAAAATTACCTGGTGGGAGGGCTGCCACAAGCAGAACAGGACTTCAAGGAGGGGGTGCTCATGGCAGCAGAAGAGGCATGATGGCATTAAAAGCTTAATGGTGTGGATGTAGAGGCACCAATATCTGAGCATGACTTTGGTAGAGGACTAAGTGTGACTTGGGGGTGGGGGATCATTGGGAATTGAGTGGGTCTGCACCGGAGGACATATGAAGAGAGACTTAAGGAGCTTAATATGTATAGCCTCGAGGAAAGGAGGGAGAGGGGGGACATGATAGAAACTTTCAAGTACCTCAAGGGAATCAACAAAGTCCAAGAGGGTAGCATCTTTCAAAAAAGAGGTGTGCAAGAACAAGAGGGCACAATTTGAAGATAGAGGGGCGTGCTCAGAGGTAATTTAGGAAGTATTTTTCACAGAGAGGGTTGTGGATGCATGGAATGGCCTTCGGAGGAGGTTGTGGAGTCAAAATCAGTGGTGGAATTCAAGCATGCATGGGATAGTCATAAGGCAATTCTGGGGGTGGGGGTAGAAAGAAGTAGGCTGCTGGTTAACTAGGATCTGCAGCTTATCCAGTAGGTAGGGAAATGGGCAGACTGGGTGGGCCAAGCGGTCCTTATCTGCCATCAAATTCTATGTTTCTATGTTTCTATGAGTCTTGGTATTTTTAGCATAATGGTTTTCTGAAACTTTAACCTTCACTGGGTTAGACTCTGCATCCATCTATGCAGTATGTCATTAAGCCACATGCAGTGGGTTATAGGTAAAAAACAGATCACCAGACCCAGACCAGAGCTGTAAAATCTGGACTGGGCACAGCATGTGCAAATATTGCTGATCCACTCATTCCAGATGATCTGGTCTGGCTTTTATCAATCTGGTCTGGTCCTGATGGTTCAGCTTTCAACCATGCCAATGAAGGGCTGAAAAACAGACTTCCAGGAGCAGACCAGATACATAAAAGTCAGACTGAACAGTGCAGCCAGAGGGACTGGACCAGCAGTATTTGTACAAGTTGCACCCAGTCTGATAAGTTTGAATTTTTACAGAACTGCTGTGGTTCGGTCCATCAGTCCAGTTTTTAATCAATCAATTAATAAATCAATCTGTATTTTATACTGAAAGGTATGTGAGCAAAAATGCCTATTTACACAAACATCCAGTTAAGCATAAAAAGAGAACAGAACACCAGGTCAAACAATTACATAATAAAATACAGTATTAGGTCTAATATAAACAGGTCTAATACAGACATCTAGAGGAATATACGGAAGAAAGGGGAAGCAAATACGAACATTCAAAATTGCCAGCAGAAAAAGGCCCACAGGTCTGTCAAGTCTGCCCGATTGTGCAGCTTTTAGTTTCATATCACTACAGCTGCCCCATCGCAATTCAACCCAACTCCCTTCCTCCCCTTCCTGGTCTTTCCCCACTTTGTGTTCTTGTCTCTACTAACCCTGCCCTTGACTCTATCCCAACCCCATTTAAAGCTATCCACTGTCCTCAGTTCTATTAACTCCTCCAGCCATCCGGCCACCACTCTCTCTGTAAAGTAATGCCTTCTCATCTCCCTCCTGAACCTTCCCCCTTCCAAATTCAGAGCGTGCCCCCTAGTGATCTTTACCCCCTATAAGTGGAACAATCCTCCCTCTCTGACTTTGTTTATGCCTTTCAAGTACTTGAAGGTCTCTATCATGTTCCCTCTTTCCCTTCTCGCTTCCAGTGAATACATGTTGAGCTCCCTCAATCTTTCCTCATACAGCAACTCCCCTAGTCCCATGGTCATTTTCGTAGCCCTGCGATGCACCCCCTTTAGTAATCTTACATCCTTTTTGAGGTATGGTTGCCAATGCTGTACACAGTACTCCAAGTGTGGCCTCATCAGTGATCTAGACAAGGCCAGGATAACCTCCTCCTTTCTAAAGATGATCCATCTGGCAGTGCACCCCAGCATCCCAGTTACCCTTGCTGCCACCCTCCTACACTGTGCTGATACCTTCATGTCCCTTGTGACTATTACCCCAGGTCCCTGTCCTCCTCTGAAGCTGTCACCTGCACTCCCCCCAGCCAGTAGCTGGTACTGGGATTTCTGTCTCTGAGGTGCATGATCTTGCACTTCTTAGTGTTAAACTCCAACTGCCACTCCCTAGACCAGTGTTTGAGTTTAGCTAGATCCTCCATGAGTGCCTGCCTCCCCTCCTCATTGTCCACTTTTGCACAAATCGTAGTGTCATCCGCCAGCAGGCTGATCTTACTCTTTACTCCCTCTGCAATATCTCCAGTGAAGACATTGAACAAAACAGGGCTCAGCACTGAACCCTGCAGCACCCCACTTGTTACTGGCCTTGGCTTGGATGTCTCCTCCCTTACAACTACCCTCTGTTGTCTGTCCTGCAACCCGCTCTCAACCTACCCCACCAGTTTCTCCCCCACTCCCATGTCTCTCAGTTTGTTCATTAATCTCTCATATGGCACCGACTTCATCCTTGGTGACTTTAATCTCAATTGATTCTCATCAAGTTCATCCCCATTAAAAGATCTCTGTGACACCCTCGATCTGGCTCAAATCATCACTGAGGCTACCCATCCTAACAATAAAAACCCAGCACTTAGCACTCTACTAGATCTGATCTTAGTAAACAAACCCGACCTCATTACCCACTCTGGCATACTCCTCAATGACCTGAGTGATCACTGTCCCATAGCCTGCATAAGAGCCTCCCCTAAGCAAACATCCACTTCCAGATATACCTATAGAAGAAGTCACCATAACTTTGACCCTATTGCCTTCCTTTTCAACCTCCAAAATTCATACTGGCAAGACTTCTATTCAGCCACCTCTGTGGCTGCGGTGCATGAGCTCCTACAGGGTATAATTCTTGGGGTCTTAGATTGACATGTTCCACTGATCAAAGTCCAAACCAGGAAAAAATGCTGCCCTTGGTTTACCGCTAACTTGAAAACCTTGCTGAACCATAGGGATGTGCTATGGAAAAAAGCTCAGAAAAAGAAGCTCCTGGCAGATTGGTCCACCTTTAGATCTATAAAGAACCAATGTGCCAAACTTACTTATAGTGAGAAAGCTAGATATTTCAGAGATGATTTAGCTTCTTCCTCTAACCATCCTGCAAAATTTTGGAGAACATTAAAGGAGGTGGAAGGACACCACCCCCCAGCTCCTTCCCTGCAAAAATCTCCACTGGTGACTCCTTCACCACCAATAAACAAACCATTCTAGGCCTCCTCAATAACCATTTCACTACCGCCAGGCTAGCATTTGACTCCTCCTGTGCTAATACCCTATGCAGGAATCTAGGGGTCCAGCATTTGCCCGACAGCTCACTTGCCACCGCTACCTATGATGCTCCCTTTTCCTTCTGCTATAAAAGAAGTGGAGGACCTTCTCCTGCACCTACATACCAGTAAGAGTGTGGGTGCTGACCATATTGATCCCTAAAAATAGGCTATCATGTATTGTCCACGTCCAGCACACACCTTTTCAACTTGTCTTTTTTGCAGGGCCTTCTCCCACCAGTCTGGAAAACAGCTCATGTTGTTCCTCTCTTCAAATCTGGCGATCCGTGCTACTGAAACAGTTACCAACCTATATCACTCCTTCCCATTCTCTCAAAAATACTTGAGAAAACTCTCAGCTTAGACAGTATCTGGAAACTTTCAATCTCCTGAACCCAGTACAGTCCAGTTTCAGACCGCATCATAGTACAGTATCAGCCCTTGCCAAGGTCTCTAATGACTGGTTAAAAGTGCTGGATGACAAAAAACATGGCGGTGCCCTTTTTCTTGATCTCAATAAGGCCTTTGATACTGTGGATTATGGCCTGCTCCTGCTTTCTACGCAAAACATTGGTTTAGATGCCCAAGCACTGAAATGGTTCTCTGATTATCTAATCGACTGACAATAGTAGATTAAAGCTGATGGGGACCTCTCTCCTCTTAAACCTCTTATGAGAGGTGTGCCCCAAGAGTCAATCCTAGGCCCTTTACTATTTGCAATCTCATCAACAACATTAACCTTGGTTTAATATCCACCAACATTCATCTCTTTGCAGATGATATGGCTCTTTACTTGGACAGGCCCACACCAGAGCTTGCTTGTAGTGACTTACAATTAGACTTCAACTGTCTGCAATAAAATCTCCTTCATTTAAAGCTCTTACTAAATGCCAAAAAGACCAAGGTAATGCTCCTCTCACCTCCTGCAAACATACCCGGACAAAGTACTGGACCTCAAATTACTACCCTACTTAGGGAAAAGTTGGAGTTTGTAACTAAATTTAAGTACTTAGGGTTCTGGGTTGACCATAAGTTGTCCTTTACTGTTCATATCGAGGAACTTGTGAAAAAACTGAAGCAAAGGCTAGGTCTGTTCTTCCACATCAGGCACCTACTCACTCATGAAGCTAAAATCCAACTGGTCTAATCCACCTTCCTTCCTCACGTCAATTATGCAGATTTCCTGTGATGATCTTTGTTGTGTTCCCCCCTCCCTGAGACACAGTTTTGGTACTGAAAGGCAGAATGAAAAGCTGTTTGCTTGTTTTTCAACAGTGTTGGGTTTTGTTTTAGTTTGTATGATTTTTATTTAATTCAGAAATGGTGCTTTGCGAGTGGGCAGCTGGTTGACCTCGAGCGTCCCGCTTCTGCCATATGCAAAACACGGAGTTGGACATAAAAGCCGTTGGAGGTACAATTTATGGGTTTAAAAGTTGCAGCCAGGGGAGAAATACATTTGCAGTTTTGTGGCAGTTTCTTTGTGGTTACTGCCAAGCTGGCACAAGTGCACAGTGAATGGCTTTAACGGCAGTGGGAGCCATAGGCTGTGACGCTTGGGAGTAAAACATTTTTTTTTTTAAATATAAACATGTGGGCTCTTTATTTACTTGTGGAGCAATGGATTAGGATGAGGACGAGGAAAGGAACAGATGAGGGATGGAGTAGGTGTGTCTGTGTGTGTTTGGGGAGGGGAGGCGCACATTAGGGTGAATTGGTGTATGTCGGGGGTAAAGCCATGAAGGGTAATGTTTGGTTATGTGGGCATGAAGTGGGCAGTGATTTTGGTTTGGTGTAATAACATCACTGTGTCTAGGGCTCAACAGCTAATCAATGTCTTTGTTTTTTTTGCCATTGTATAATGTGTGATAACTATGACTGCACACTATACTTTCGGTGAAGTTTATTACTGTTGATTTAAAAAAAAACACACAAGCCACATGATCAAGGCCACTGTTTCTCTGTGATTCCGTAAATATGAATGGAATTATGGAATCCTGATTGGCTGACAAATTTTTAAATCTCCCACGGGCAAGTCACAGAACTCATGCTGCTTGAGTGAGCATTCATGAACTGAGATAAATAAAAGGCTCTGTGCAGCCAGCCACACTCCCTATTCATTCAGGACCCCAGAAGAAGGAACAAAGCACTGCAGAAGAGATCACAAGAACACCATGAGGACCACAAGGACGCTACCAGAGTTCCTGAGAGACTCACATGACCCTCTCCACGGGCTACTTTGTCGTGCAGTGCAAATGGTACACTCAGCTCTTTAATTAAAGTATTTGTTTTTTAAAAAAATGAGCATTGGGCAAGAAAACAAAACTAGAATTCAACAAGCATCGGGCAAGAAAACAAAACTAGAATCCACCACTACCCTGACTTGTCTGGCAGACTTCACAGACACTTCAGGTAAAAAATTTAATGGAAAAAGTAAAACGGGGCACAAAAGGAGCTTCATATCTGCTGTGAGGTTGGTGGCAGTGCTCAAAAGCAGGCAGAGTATAATTCAGAGCTCTAAATGAGAGAGGTACTCGCAGAACACGGATCCTTCTCTGTGCTGCATCTTACTGCTTTTTTTAAGTTTTAAGGAAGAAGTCCCATTTCTGTGTTCTGTGAGAATGCTCTACTTTTGCTCCGGTCCTCTCCTGTTTACTTTTGCTCTAGTTCTCTCCTCAATACTGTTGCTCCAGTCCATGTTTGTTTTGAGGCTGCCTTCCAACACTGCTGTAATGCCCTCTGCTGTATTGCCCTTCAACACGGCTGTTATTACTAGGTACTATATTTAGCACTGAAAAAGTGCACGATTTTACAGCAGCCTGTGAGTACCTCTCCTCTTTACTTTTGCCCAGATGTTTGTTGTGGAGTAAAATGAGAGCCAGTCACTGCTGTTTCCCCAGTTGCCCACCAATATATTTTGTGTGCACTTCACTTGCTAAAGTGCTGTTGTATTTACACTCCTGCTGCTGGTCTGTTAAATAAATGTTTAATCCTTCTATTATGCGTAACCTCCTTAGAGGGTTAGAGATGGCAGTGCGGCTTCCGAGCATGTCTGAAGGGGTTGTGCTAGTTTCTGTGGGCCCCAGAGCAAGTTTGGTGAGGAGATGCTACTGTTACAGACTGAGACACATGGTTGAAGCTGAAGCCCTTGCCTGCAAAATTGCTCTGAGGCAAACAGAAATCTGCATAGTGCTTCAGACTTTGCAGGTGTTAAGGCTAGTTTGAGGTGCTCTGAGCAGCTTTTTGATCTTGTGTGTAATCCCAGAGCACTAATGAGCATGTGTGGGGGGGGGGTGGCAAGTGTCCTTGAGCTTGCTGTGTGCCGCAGTAAGGGGTGGGGAGGGGCATTACGCACTAACACAGGTATGCTTGGGAGGGTTAAAGTTGTCAGTGCTGCATCTGAGGATGTCCAAAGGGGCTGTGTTGGTTTCTTGGTACCCCACAGCACATATACGTGTGTGTGGTGGTAGGGGGGTGTTGGTGCGAGGATCTGCAAGCATGCTTTGTGCTAGAGGGTGGGTGTTACACACACAAACATGGGCATGTTGGGGGTGGTCAGAGCTGACAGTGCTGCATCTGAAGACGTCCAAAGGGATTGTGTTGGTTTATGTGTGCCCCAGAGCAAGCTTGGTGAGAGGTGGTACTATTCCAGACTCTGCTAAACACTTATGTGAAGCCCTTGCCTGCAAAACTGCTCTGAGGCACACAGAAATCTGCACAGCCCATGAGGCAAGTCTGGGGACCTCAGAGCAGCTTTTCTTGGTACCCCACAGCACATATGTGTGTGTGTGGTGGTGGTGGAGGGTGTTGGTATGAGGCTCCTCAAGCTTGCTTTGTGCCAGAGGGTGGGTGTTACACACACAAACATGGGCATGTTGGAGGGGTCAGAGCTGCCGGTGCTGCATCTGAGGATGTCTGAAGAGGCTGTGATGGTTTCTGTGTGCCCCAGAGCAAGCTTGGTGAGGGGGTGGTACTGTTCCAGATTTTGCTACACACTTATGTGAAGCCCTTGCCTGCAAAACTGCTCTGAGGCACACAGAAATCTGCACAGCCCATGAGGCAAGTCTGGGTAGCTCTGAGCAGCTTTTCTTGGTACCCCACAGCACATTGTGTGTGTGTGTGTGGTGGTGTGAGGATCCTCAAGTTTGCTTTGTGCCAGAAGGTGGGTGTTACATACACAAACATGGGCACATTGAGGAGGGGATCAAAGCTGGCAATGCTGCATCTGAGGACGTCTGAAGGGGCTGTGTTGGTTTCTGTGTGCTCTAGAGCAAGCTTGGTGAGGGGTGGTACTGTTCCAGACTGTGCTACATACTTATGTGAAGCCCTTGCTGCAAAACTGCTGTGAGGCACACAGAAATCCACACAGCCCATGAAGCAAGTCTGGGGAGCTTTGAGCAGCTTTTCTTGATACCCCACAGAACATATATGTGTGTGTGTGTGTGTGTGTGTGTGTGTGTGTGTGGTGGGGGATGTTGGTGGTCTTCTGTGTGGCCTTCTCCAGGAGGAGGGTGAGGATGCAGACTAGTGCCTGCTGACTCCTGAGGGTATAGCAGAGTGCCGACCAACTGACTGGGGGAGGCATGACAGACAATGGAGTTTGGCATCATGGCACACCACATCCCAGGGACAAAAGAGGAAAAATCTTTCCTCCGCTTGACCAGATGACAGCCATCTGGTCCCTCTGCCACCACAAATGCCCTGGTCTGGCCCTGGAGATCATCTCAACATCACCCGAGGGGCCAAGAAGTTGCACTGGATGGCCCCCGCTGGCACCTTTCTCCTTGGTGGAGAACCCAACCAGTGAAGGGTTACTCCGGGTTACTCAAAGGGTGGAAAAGGGCAGGGACACAAGTGAGCAGTGGGGAGAGACCATAGATGGCCCAAAAGATAGGCAGAACAATGGGGAGAAACGGGAGGTGAGAGAAAGGAAAAGGGTGTGTAACTCTGGTAAAGTACAGTACCTCAGTGAGAGTGCAGCAAGGTTAAAAAGTAAAAGGGTTAAAAAGCAAACAGGTCAGTGTGTGCATGTGTGGCAGGGAGCCTGGGGGGGCTGAGTAACTTTACCTTTTTTTTTTACTTTCCTCCTTAGCTCCACAGCTGCCCCTTTTCTTTGGGGACCTCAAATGTGCCCTGGAAACGGGAGGGTTAGGGTCACAAGCAGAGATGAGTGCCCCACTCTTGTCACTTATTTAGTCCTCCGGATTACCCCCCACTAGGGTGGAGGAGTCTCCCCTCCCCATCCGCTCCTACCTTCAGGGAGAGAGCGTGCACTTTGTTCCTGCTTCCCTGGCTCCTTCCTTGCTTGTTCAACACTGAGGCCCATCTACAGGTGCAACCTGTAGGGTGTTACATAGAAACATAGAAGCATAGAATTTGATGGCAGATAAGGACCGCTTGGCCCACCCAGTCTGCCCATTTCCCTACCTACCTACTGGATAAGCTGCAGATCCTAGTTAACCAGCAGTCTACTTCTTCCTACCCCCACCCCCTAGAATTGCCTTATGACTGTCCCATGCATGCTTGAATTCCACCACTGTTTTTCACTTCACAACTTCCTCCGGAAGGCCGTTCCATGCATCCACAACCCTCTCTGTGAAAAAATACTTCCTTAAATTACCTCTGAACTGACCCCCGATCTTCAAATTGTGCCCCCTTGTTCTTGCACACCTCTTTTTTTGAAAGATGCTACCCTCTTGGACTTTGTTGATTCCCTTGAGGTACTTGAAAGTTTCTATCATGTCCCCCCTCTCCCACCTTTCCTTGAGGCTATACATATTAAGCTCCTTAAGTCTCTCTTCATATGTCTTCCACTGCAGACCCTGCACCATTTTAGTTGCCCTCCTCTGGACAGCTTCCATCCTGTCTATGTCTTTGCGGAGATTGGGTCTCTAGAACTGCACGCAGTACTCCAGATGGGGTCTCACCAGCTGTCTGTACAGAGAGATAACTTCCTGTTTTCTACTGGTGATGCCTCTCCCTGTGCATCCCAGCATCGCCCCAGCCCTCCTTGCTACCCTCTCACATTGCTTGCCCACCTTTCAGTCATCTGATATGACTACCCCCAGGTCTCTTTCCATTTTTGTTGTTGTTAGTATCTCACCCCCCATTGTGTACTCTTCCCCTGGGTTTTTGTTTCCCAGGTGCATTACCTTGCACTTCTTAGCATTGAATCTAAGCTGCCATACATTTGACCATTCCTCTAACCTTGCTAAGTCCTTCTCATCCTTTCCACCCACCTTGTGCATCAACTCTGTTGCAGATCTTTGTGTCATGTGCAAAGAGACATACTTTCCTTCCAGTCCTCTGCAATCACTTATTAAGACATTGAAGAGGACCAATCCTAATACTGAACCCCTGCGGTACCCTCACTAGTAACCCTCCTTTCTTCTGAGTGGACTCATTTACTATTACTCTCTGTGTCCTATTCTCCAGCCAATTCTTTACCCAGGCTGTCATCTTGGGACTCACTCCCAGGCTGGCTAACTTGTACATTAATCTTTTGTGTGGGACTGTGTCAGATGCCTTGCTAAAGTCTAGGTAGGCCATGTCCACAGCCCCTCCCTGATCTACTACTTTGGTCACCCAGTCAAAGAAATCTATCAGATTTGTCTGGCATGACCTTCCCGCGGTGAATCCATGCTGCCTTGGGTCCTGTGCCCCTCTGGCCACTAGATACTCGACAATTCTTTCCTCCAGAAGTGATTCCATCATTTTCCCTATCACTGAGGTTAAACTAACAGGTCTGTAGTTTCCTGCTTCTGCCTTGCTCCCACTTTTGTGAAAGGGAATCACACCTGCCCTCCTCCAGTCCTTGGGCACTACCCCATCCTCCCATGATTTGTTAAAGAGGGTAGTCAGTGGTGTCACTAGTTCAACCCATAGTTCTTTTAGAATTCAGGGATGAATCCCATCAGGCCCCATTGCTTTGTCCACCTTCAGTTTTAAGAGTTCTTTCATAACCCTTTCTTCTGTAAATGGGCTGGTATCAACTTCTGTATCCAGAGTGTTTCTACTGTTTGTTTTAGGTACCTCCCCCTCTTCATTTGTAAATACTGAGAAAAAATGTTTGTTTAGTATCTCTGCCTTTTCACAGTCACCCTCCACCCATCCTCCCTCCCCTTTATTAAGCCTCACTATCCCCCCCTTGGTCTTCCTTCGCTCCCTGATATACCTATAAAAGGTTTTATCCCCCTTCTTAACTGAGTTGGCTATCCTATCCTCGGTTTGGGCCTTTGCTGTTCTGACTGCCTTCCCAGCTTCCTTTTGCTTTAACTGGTACAGTTCTCTGTCCTGCTCCTTCTGTGATTCCTTGTACTTCCTGAATGCTTTCTTTTCTTGAACCTTCACTGCCACTTCCTTTGAGAACCATAGTGGTTTCTTACATAGTTTTGTTTGTTTATTTGCTTCACACAAAGGCTTGTTACCTCTGTGATGGCAGTTTTATTATTCCCCATTGTTCTTCCACCCCTCCTTCCTGCCCATTTGCTAGTGCATTCCTTAGGCACTCATCCATTTTGGCAAAGTCAGCCCTCCTAAAGTCCAGTACTTTTGCCTTTGTATGGCTTCACTCTATTGCTGTGTTTATTGTGAACCATACTGTTTGATGGTCGCTAGTTCCCAGATGGCTACCCACTTCTACATCTGTGATCCTCGCTCCATCTCCATTTGAGAGAACCAGGTCTAAGATTGCTCACTCTCGAGTGGGCTCCAATACTAGTTGTCTAAGGCATGCCCCCTGTAGGGCATCTAGAATAACCCCACTCTTCAAAGTGGCTGCTGCAACTGCACTCCAGTTAACATCTGGCATATTCAGATCACCCATCAGCAATATCTCCCCTTTTTCTGCCATTCTAAGTATACTTTCTATCATTTCCTTGTCCATTTCCTCCCCCTGAGAAGGGGGTCTGTATACAACCCTGTGCTGATTGTGGTGCCATTGCCTGTCTCCAAATTTACCCACAGTGCTTCTTCTCCTCTGTTTACCCTTTTGTTCTGTTGCTTTGATTCCTTCCTTATGTAAAGAACTCCTCCTCCTCTTGTACCCTCCCTGTCCCTCCTGTAGATAGTGTATCCTGGTATGTTTACGTCCCAGTCATGGTTTTGTGTGTACCATGTTTCTGTGACTGCCACGATATCCATATGTTCCTCCTCCATCAAGGCCACTAATTCAGGAAGCTTGTTACCTAGACTATGGGCATTGGTACTCATTGCTCTCCATTTTTTGATGGCTTTACCTTCTGTTGCAGCATCCCCCACTGACGTTCCTACCTTGGTCTTTTTCTCATTTAGTACCCTGTTTTGTAGGAAGAGGCTGGGATTTCCTTGCTGCTTATCAGTGCCTCCCCCCTTGACTAGTTTAAAAGCTTGCCAATGAAGCATTTAAACTGATTGCTCAAAAGACTTGTTCCCTTCCTGGACAGATGCAGACCATCCTGCCAGTATAGGCTGGTGTCCCTCCAGGTGGAACCCTAGTCCCCAATGAAGCCAAACCCCTGTGATCCACACCATTTTTTTCAACCATTCATTAAATTGCATGGTTCAAAGTACCCTCATCTCACCCCTGCCATTGACAGGCAGCACCTCTGAGAAGGATACTGTGTGTGCTACTTGTCTTAGGCCCCTTCCCAACTCTACAAAATCCTCCTACACTGCTCTAATCTCATGATGAGCCAAGTTGTTTGTCCCTAGGTGGACAATGACATCCAGCTCAGACTCCCATGCAGCTGTTCAAGTGATCCTCAGGATGCGCTTCCTGTTCCTCCAAGCCATGGAACCAGGCAGGCACCTTACTTCAGTTTTCCCTGCTCCCCCCAGTTCTATCTCCCTAATAATTGAGTCCCCCACCAGGAGCGTCTTCCTTTCCCTGTGGTGTCCTCTGCCTCCTTCCTGTGGGCCTCCCTTGTGACAGTTGTCCTCAGCCTCCTTAGTCTCCTCTGTGGGTGCATCCATAGAGGAGCTATGCTTCCCCAGAATGGTGTATGGATTGTGGAGTGGAACAACTGACTGGGTGTGCCTCTGTTCCACCATTCTCACCCTCCCTGAGCCCACTGTGGTCCAACTGCTATGGTTTCTTTGAGACCTCTGAGGTAGTGGTGGTGGCTCTGGTGCTCCCTGGATGGGGGAGGTTCCCTTCCTATTGTCCAGTGTGGCCTGAGGGAAGGTTCCCTTACTACTGTCAAGTGTGGCCTGAAGACGGGCAACTTCCTCCCTCAGGGCAGAGAGTTGTCTGCAAAAAGGCAGCATTTCAGCCTCCAGAAAGACTCCCAGAAGACTGATGCCCCACAGCCATTACATTGCACTACTCCCCACATGTTTATCTATGTGTGTGTGTGTGTGTGTGTGTGTGTGTGTGTGTGTGTGTTTGTGTTTGGTTTGTTATATAGAAATATATATATACATATGTGTATGCTTATATTGTCAGTGCAGTGTGCTAGAGAGGATATGACAGTGATATGCACCTTGCACTCTTGAGAAATGATGTCAGAACCCCAGGTATAAGGAACTATTTCCAGGGTGGGTGGGGTGAGGGTGGGCAGGATTGGGCCTAAACTGTGCCCTCACGAAACAATCAGCTAAAAGCTCTGACCCACCACTGCGATGAGTGCCTTCCTGTCAGCAAGATGCCCTACACAACAGTTTGACAAAGAAAATACCCTGCTGATCAAACAGAGAAAAATCCAGCCATCCAAGTCAGACACAGGTAAACCTCCCCAGTCCCAAAACAGCCTGGTGGTTTGTGCTCTGAAAGCAGTCGGCCCCAAAATAAGTCAGCTGTGCTTTAAACTCTTCCTGCACTGAAAATCTTAAGAATTGTAACAAAAGTAAAGCTAGCTCCACCTCCCTCTGTTGCTTGAAAGACTGTCTTTCCTGATAATTCTAAGTTCCTTATTTTACCTTTCAGTTAGAAGTAGCCTCCACTTGCAGAATATCTGCTACAAACCAAAGACAATTGTAAGGTTCACCTCCCTCTGTTGTGAGCGCTTTCTTACAAATCCTATGTTCAGTATTGCAGCTTCCAGCCAGAGGTAGCTTCACCTGAAGATTATTAGCTGTTCTGATGAGTTTTCTATAAAACACTTGCTTATAATACTGTTGTTCTGAGGTCTGTAAGACTCTTCCAAAGCTATTGGCTGATAAGTAGCTATGATGTAAGCACTTCCTGAGGCAGTCTGGCCTGGCCTTTTAAGGCACAAACAGATAAACACAAAAAAACAGTTTCCACCCCCTGGGGCACTTGTCTGGGTAAAATACACAGCCAGTACATGCACTTACTTCAGGACTTATGACAAATTCTTAGCCCATGGTTTAAACTCTTCCTGCACTGAAAATCTTAAGAATTGGAACAAAAGTAAAGCTAGATCCACTTCCCTCTGTTGCTTGAAAGACAGTCTTTCCTGATAATTCTAAGTTCCTTATTTAACCTTTCAGTTAGAAGTCCTGCCCTCTCTTGAAATGGCACCCTAAGAAAAACCAATGAGATGGGGGCATGCTGAGATGTGCCTCCACTCCGGTTCGGTCCCCAGTCATTGCCAGCCCCTCCCTTATTTTTGGATTCCCCTACTGCACTGTCACCACCTGTGGTCACCCAATATCTTTACCTTCTGTGTGCCCCAGAGTAGTTGGGGGGATGGTGTGTGTGTGTGTGTGTGTGTGTGTGTGTGTGTGTCTGTGTGTGTGTGTGTCTAGGGAACCCTTTGGGAGGGAGGCCTGAGTAGGGTGGGAGGGTCTGAGTATTTTGTGCCCCAGAGTGTGAATCAGTGTGTGTGTGTGTGGGGGGGGGAGGGAGCACCCCATGGTCGCACAGTCCTGAGAATATGTGTGGTGGTGGGAAGAATGAGCAGGTAGTGGGTCTGGGTATTCTGCTGCCTTTTGTTTGCCCCAGAGAATATGTGTATATGGGGGCCCAAGGTGCCCCAGAGAGGTGCAGGTATGTCCTGTCTATGAACTGTTTTAGAGTGAAGAAAATGTGACTTGTACCTAACCTGCCTACCACTCTAGAACAGCAACAAAGCCACCATAATGCATAAAATCATGTAAAAGAGCAGCTTGGTGAAAGTTCAAAACTTTTACATGATTTTCTGCATGTTAGTTTCACTGCATCTGGGGAAAAGTTGGGAATAGGCCCAGATTGTCATGTGACCCTGCCTTCTCTACCATGCCAATACACTGGTGTATGCTTAAAGGTGGGTAGAGTTGAGTCCACCTCTTAGCAAGTTTGCAGAGCAGGTACTTGCACACTGTGCATGAGCAGTCAGTGCAGTATTTTGTTGACAAAGATGTCGATGCAGTGTTCAAAACTTGGAATGTTGGTGGTGGTGTCTAAAATGCATTTTGCAGAGTGGTGCTTAAATATTGTATTGTTGAGGTGCTGGTTACAAAACATATGTACAGTCCTGGTCTGTGCATTAAATTAATGCTGCCTCTTGTGCTTAACCTTCTTCTGTGTGTGTGTGTGTGTGTGTGTGTGTGTGTGCTTTATTTTCCTGCATTTACAACAAGCTAAAGAAGCTAAAATCCACAGTATTTTGGTTGGGGGGTGCCCAAGATCCTAAAGCAACTTCTATATCTTCTGTGTGCCCCACAGCTTGTAGAACTTGGCTCAGTTGCTGGTGGACGTGCATGACAAATGTGACCAATACTTGCAAAATCTGCAGAGCAACACTGATGGCAAAACAAGCCTTGATAAATATGTTGTTTTTCTTGCTTTCGTTTACCACATGTGACACCAACCCCACTAGCCATGCTTATTTGAGACACATAGACACTCTGTTTCAACAGAGATGCACCAGTGCCAACTCTATGGCAACTCCCAACCATGCCCATGTTGCCCCACATAACTCTGCTACTTGCACTCACACACACTCTAACTCCACAAGCTCTGGGGCACACAGAAGACACAGATGTTGCTTTCGGATTTTGCCCCCCTCCCAATCTGAAATACTTCAGCTTTTTTGGCTTGTTGCAAATGCAGAAAAATAAGCACCCTGGCACGCGTGCGTGCACACACACACACACACACACACACACACACACACACACACTAACCCCTTTGCTTTTTAACTCTGTTGCCAGAGTGTGTAGCTCTGGTAAAGTGCTGTGACTTGGTGACAGTGCAGCAGGGTTAAAAAGCAAAAGGTTCAGTGTGTGTATGTGTGTGTGGAGGGGGGCAGGATATTTATACTGCAGATTACCTGTCTTGGTGCTTGAATTGGTATGCTTTTGTGCTATTAAAGGGCGTTGATGATTCTGTGAAAAGCAAGCTCACCCCAAACTAATGCAGGGTACACATCAAGCAACACGGCCCCTTGGACTTCATAGGAGATGGGATGGTTTGCACACACTGTCCTTTAGCAATTCCAAGGGGCTGTTTAGGTGGTGTGTGACCCAGAGTAAGTGGGGATGGGGGCTCATTTTGGGGGTGAGAGTTGGCAGTACTGCATCTCTGAGTATATCCAAAGGTGCTGTGTTGGTTTGTATGTGCCAAGAGCTAGTTTAGTGAGGGGTGTTTATGTTGCACACAGATTCTGTTTCATATTTAGATGATAGGCAGGTATGGCTAGGCACAGTTGCAGTGAGGATGTGGGGGGGTTCTCCCTGCTGTCACCAGCAGAAACACATACCTCTGCACACAGTAAACTGGAACAAAATCACTGCTCCTAGGTTAGTCTCAGACGTGTAGTAGGTAGATGTGGAGGAGAGGGTTACAGTGGGGATCCAGGGAGCTTTTGAGTTTTTCTCCCAAGAGAAACAAAGAACCCTTGTGCAAGAACTTACTGTAATGGTACATCTTCAAGGGAATCTCTTGCAGCAGGTTACACCTTAGGAAATGCCACCGTCAGGTGTCAGGACCACATGGAAACCTTTTTGCTAGCAGTCTATTTGGGGCTATGCATGGCGATGTTGTCATCACATTGATGTTCCCTATATAGCAGTGCATGGCTCCAAATGGACTGCTAGCAAAAATATTTGTGCAGTCCTGGTCTCTCGTGGTTGTACTGCAGTTTCTAAGATGTGACCTACTGCAAGAGATTCTCTCAAGATCTGCTGTTACATGGAGTTCCATAAATAACTGTTTTTGTTTCTCTTGGGGAAGATCTGGAAGTTGTGACATTGTTGCTGTTTTCCCATCTGGGGGATAGGAGTCATAGAATGCTACTGCCATTGTACTTGGGGGATGGGAGTTGTAGACTGCTGCTGCCTTCTCTTCACACATGGAGAATGGGAGTCGTAGAATGCTGCTGCCATTGTATCTGGAGTAAGGGAGTCTCATAGATTACTGCTGCCACTGTACCTGGAGGATGTTAGTTGTGACAGCTGCTGCCATCTCACTTAGTGAATGGTGGTCACTGGCTGGTACTGCCATCCCAGGAGGATGGGAGTTGTAGGCTGCTGCTGCCATCATACCTGGAGAATGGGAGTCGTAGGCTGCTGCCATCATACCTGGAGGATGAGAGTTGTACAATGCTGCTGCTGTTGTACCTGGAGAATGTGATTCGTAGAATGCTGCTGCCTTCACACCTGGAGGATGGGAGTCGTAGATTAGTGCTGCCATTGTACCTGGAAGATGGTAGTTGTAGACAGCTGCTGCTATCTCACTTAGGGAATGGTGGTCACTGGCTGCTACTGCCATCCCAGGAGGATGAGAGTCATAGGCTGCTGCTGCCATCATACCTGGAGGATGGGAGTCATAGGCTGCTGTTGTCTTACCTGTAGGATGGGAGTCGTACCCAGAGAATGTGATTCATAGATTGCTGCTGCCTTCACACCTGGAGGATGGGAGTCATAGAATGCTACTGCCTTCACACCTGGAGGAGGGGAGTCGTAGATTGCTGCTGTTGTTGTACCTGGAGGATGGGAGTTGTAGATGGTTGCTGCCATCTCACCTAGTGAATGGTGGTCGCTGGCTACTACAGCCATCCCAGGAGGATCACAGTCATAGGCTGCTGCTGCCATTGTACCTGGAGGATGGTAGTATTAGGCTGCTGCTGCCATCGTATCTGGAGGATGGAAGTCGTAGAAAGCTGCTGCTGTTGTACCTGGAGGATGGGGGCTTTATGCAGTGGCTGCTGCCATCATAGCCTGAGGATAAAAGTCATGGACTGCCCTATCCAGGGGATCTGAGTCTCCCATTTTGTGGAATTTTTATCTTATCAAGCAGATTAGTGGAACACACTACTAATAATTTTTTCTTTTGGTTGTGATTTCAGTATTCATATTTTCTTCCTGCATGATGTCTGCTACACCACTGAATAAGAAAGCCAAGCTCTGCTACACCTCAGCTAAGGAACGAGCTATTCAGTTTAAATCTGAAGGCCTCTATGAGGATGGAGAAAAACTTTTCTGTCCATACTGCAACCATGTCCTGGACCATACCAGAAAAGATACAGTCAAAGATCATCTGCTCAGCAAGAAACATGCTAGGAATAAGGAACGAGCTGCTAGCGAAGGAAGACCCGCAAGGCAGGTGATCCTGACCAGCAGTTTCAGAGCTGCAACAGAATCATCTATGGTAAGAAATGAGATGGACATGGACACAGTTAAGACATGGGGAGCTGCAAATATCCCATTGGAGAAGTTGGACCATCCACAGCTGAGGGAATGGATGTGCAAGTATGTGAAGGGGACTGGAACAATGTCAAAAGCAGACACCCTGAGGCAGCTCTATCTATCCAAGGTAAGAGAGCAAATTGATGAAGACCTTAAAGCAGCTGTGAGTGGGAAATCATTGTCTGTGATATGTGATGAGAACACAGATGTAGAGTCACGGTACATTCTTAATGCCATCTTTGTGTTGGAAGGGAGCAAGACATATCTTGAAAACAGCACAGAACTACACTCTGTCAGCCATTCCACAGTGGCTCAAGCTGTCTTGAAGGCTCTCCAGAGTTGTGACATTGACTTTACAAATATAGTTTCCTTTGTCAGCGACAGTGCTCCTTGTATGATTAAATGTTTTAATGACGCACTTCGTGGGGTTCTTGGAGACCATTTTGTGCATGTATTTTGCTGGGCACATGTCTTGTCCCTTGTTGGGGATACATGGCTGCACCATTTCAAAAAAGTTAATGAACTGGTTTCATTGGTAAAATATGATTTTCAGCAATCACCAAAATGCAAACGAGAATTCATCACATTTTTGGAGGATCTGGAAGCTCCGGGGGAAATGATTGCTTTGCCACTGGTTCCTGTTTTAACTAGTTGGAACACATGGTTTGTAGCTGTGGCATACCATTCAACACACCTGCAATACCTGAGGGACTTCTTCAGGGTGGATTCGAGTGATGCCACCTCAATAAACAATCTATGGGCATTACTGGATGAATGGTATGATGAGCTACAAGCACAACTGGCATTCATTACAGATAATTCGGGTGACATTATTGCTGCAATAGAACTTTTGCAGTCAAAGGAGAAACCTATTGCAACATCCACATATGACATGCTAATGTTAATTAAGAGCCACTTTGAGTCTGGCACAACTATAAATGATGGCTTTGGTGAGAAGGCAAAGCTGTATCTCTCTAAACTGAGGATAAAAGTAAGGGATGAGAACATCAAACTGTTCAAAAATGCTTTCAAGGTCAGTTTGGAGAAACTGACAAAACCCTGCAGTCAAACCCATCTGTACAGTTCCTCAAGGCCTGTCAGATTCTCAACCCACTCAACCTACCCAAACTCAATAAGGATTTCCAACTGTACTTGCCCTATATCCCAAAGTTCATGTTACACAATAAGAATGCACTGTTAAAGGACTGGGAGATCTATATACGGCAGGATGTGCAGGAACTACCAGAGATCGAATCATTTGATCTTCAGTACTGGATCTCTATGTCCTCACGGGTACCAACTCTGGCAAAGGCAGCCCTTCAGGCCATCAGGGTCCCTGTTTCTAGTGCAGATGTGGAGTGGTCATTTTCTGCACATGAACAAATCCTGATCAACTAACGAAGCCTGACTGCGGGCAATTGAAAATTATTTACAATGCTGCTATTCAATAAGTAGACCAAGAATCTCCCACCCTCATTTGTGTAATTGCAATTCTGATGCACTATTGCAGAAAAATGGGGCTCCCCTGTGCAATAAACTTGTAGACATGCAGTTCTAGTGCAATATTGTAGAAAACAAAATGGTGCTCCACTGTGCAATGAAGTAGACGTGCAGTTCTGGTGCAGTATTGTAGGGGAAAAATGATGCTCCACTGTGTAATAAAGTGTAGACATGCAATATGTAGAATGTCTGCATTATGTAGCTATGGGTTAAATTCTACTGTCCTTAACATAGTATGCTTTATTTCATGTTGTCTGTGTAGTGTATTTGTCTGGGTAGCGTATTTATCTGGGTAGCGTATTCGTCAAACCTTGTTCAGCAGCCAGTACTTGAACTGATTTGTGTTTTTTTGCATATCTTTATCTTTGTAAATCTAATTAAAATAAAACACATGAATTGCATTTTAGCTTTGAGAAGTTTTTATTATACATGTCACAGAACACATTGTCAGCATTAAAGCAAAGACTAGATTTTGATGCTATTTAACATCAAACAGACATCAGAATTGGTTCCTCCCTGTGAGAAAAATGTTACTGTTACATGAGCCCATTTAACTTCACCTGCTGCCTTGATCTGAGAAGGGAATATTTCAATAATTATGCCAGTTTGGCCGATGGAGTTCCACAGTCATTAGCCTTGATAGCTGGTAGATGCAAAACTTGGATAGCTATAATATAACATGCAATATGTAGCAGTAGTAAAGTAGTAGTAGTAGTAAAATCTGTATTTTTATACAGGCAGTTTGACTTTTCACATCATTAGGTCCAAGGGCCTGTTTTCAAGATGGTCCTGTTTTAACAGATTTTTACAAACAACTTAAAAGAAAACAGAGATTAACATACAAATTGACTTACAAAATATAAATGTACATGCTATACACTTATAGACCTTAATAACCATTTGTTTTCAAGAATTCTAAATGTATAATTTTCCCCATTTCTTGACATAAATAATCAAAGTCTATTAGGGAAAAAGGGATATGGTGAAAGGGAGAATCCCTATAAAAAGGGGCACAATTCCTAAAAAGCTCAGTTGGTACAAAGGGAAGCCAGGCCTACTCTTTTAATGTCCTATAATAGGTCCTAGCTATTACTCCCATTTAACCTAATTAAGTATCGTTATTGCATAAAATGAAAAAAAGGAGAAATACTCCTGAGAACACTGCTTTTTGATGCAGAACATAACCTTATGTAACAGCTTAATTGGTATAAGAACTCCTAACATATCTAATCTAGTCAGGGAAAGGGCATTTAATTTTCAGTCTAAAGTGAGAACATAAATATCTCAATAGATAAAAGGAAAAAAGAGGAGAAAATATTCCTAAGGAACACAGAATTTGGGGAGAAAACCTAATTTCTCCTGTTCTCTTATTTACTTCATATCTAATATACTAGTAATTTGCATGTTCCTAATACCTCTAATTTATAAGATCTGTCAGAAGAGGGAACACATGGGGCAATATTTCTTGAGTCAAAAACAAGACGGTAACAAAGAAGAATGGAGATACTTAATTTTACGTGTTTTCCCTTATAGCACCTATGAAAGTACACTGGCATCCTTTCCAAGGTTCCCCATTTATCTGTTTAACAAAGAGCTGTGGATATTTTTTCTGTCCTCTGTCCTCCAGATCCAGTGTACTCCAAATACTTCTAATCACAGAAGAAAAAATCATGTTACCATACTTATTTACTTTAGGAATTTCATGTTTATTCACCTTACTAGTTCTAAGGCCATATTCAAATCCCCTTAACTGAAGTTTTTTCCACTAGGTAAGCAGGAGTATCATGGTACAGAGTTGTATATACCATACAGGTCCATTTCCTGTCTCTTTTAGTCGCAAAATCACACCACCCCAAACTGGTATACATGTTACACAGATGGGTGTAAGGCCCACATTTCAATATAAATCTCATCATCTTATTATACAATTTATTTATTTTTATTAAAGAAGTTTTATTTGCCAATCCAAAAATATGGGCTCCATAATCAACCATTGGCATAATGACTTGATGTACCACTGTTTCTCTCATTTTAAGATCAAGGCAGTATCTAGAAAGTCTAAAAGCACCCATGCTAATGTTTATTTTTTCTACCAATTTATTAATATAAAAATCAAAGTCCAAACTCTGGTCAATTCAAATAATTAAATATTTATATTGTTGTACTTGTTCAAGAATCTCCCCCTCTACAGAATTAATACATATTTCTTTACCTTTTTTATGGGCCTGTTTTGAACCAAAGATCATAGTTTTGGACTTTTTCCTATTTAATACCAATCTAGATTCCAAGAACTAGGAACCAAGAGCTAGGAAATCCTCCTGTAAGTTTGATTCCACCTCCTGCCTACTCTTACCTGAAACAATTAACACAGTATCGTCAGCATAAAGACAAATTTCAGATTTGTGTATAACCCGAGTCACTTAATTTACATATATTAGAAATAGGGTGGGTCCCAGGAGTGATCCCTGGGGAACAACCCCCCCCTCCCATTTAAAGCCTTATTTAATAAGGCATCTCCCAATTGGACTAATATGAGATTAAATGTTCTTGTTTTCTGCTGATGTGGCTTAAATCTGCATATAAACATGATAAAACACAGTGATGGATGACTGTATTACTTAAAATGAGTGAATAATATTACATTTTGGATTACTGGAAAAATCCCAGAAATTGGATTAGCAAACACCGGTAAAATCCCAGAATCCAGGATGGTCAGAACGGAATTTGCTTTTTCCAAGCACGGAAAAACAGTGGCCTTGCACATGATAATGACAGTACTGTCAATGCAACTCTGTAAATTTCTTTCTCTCTCACCCTCTCCCTCTGTCTGTCTGTCTGTCTGTCTCTGTCTCTCCACACCTCTCACAGTAAACACCATGAATGTCAGGAGCTTACAAAAATAGTAGATTTAATTCATGTATATATTTTGGCGTGTTAGTATAGCTGTTCGTGAATTTCTGCATGGAAATCAATTGTAAAAATACATAAATCTCTGCAAGATAGGTACAGATGACACATATGTAACTGCGCCGTTCAATTTGATTATCAATGTATTTAGAATGGCACAATTCTGCACTATACCATTTTTATTTCTACTCCTGACCTGTGAATATTGTGAGACATGTGGGGGGGAGATGGATAGACAAATTTACACAGATGTGCTGACAGTGCTATCATTATCATGCGGCTTGTTTTTTTTAAAGAAACTATAATAAAGTTACCTAAAACTCTAGTGTGCAGTCAGAGATGTCATACCTTGCATGGAGGTCCCGAGTGGAGCTTCAGTTCCTTCAGTACAGATATGGAATGTTCATTTCTTTGTCAGACAGTCTGTTTACAAGCAATTCACATTTCTTCAGCTAGTGAGTAATTGTGTGACAGTACTTAGTGTAAGTCCTATACCTTTATAAGGGTACATACTGTGGTACTTTTCTTAACAATATTGTATGAAGATTTAGTATTAATATGCCCCTTTTACAGTGAACTGTGTTCTATTGTTAAAGTAACAACATAGCTAGTACAATTTAAGTTACATCATGTTGATCATTGTACGCATAATAATGGGACAATGTTATAAGGGGTTATCTGAAATGAGAAGTGTAGGAACTTGAAGCCAGGTGCAGAATAGTGACAGCAACAGTAATACCTGTACTGGTGTTTTTCCAGGAAAAATAACATTTTCATTAAGAGGATACAGGTTCCCCTTGACCTCATTGACCTCCCATTGACTGGAGCAATGGAATTAGGTTGCAGATCTGTGAGAAATATTTTGTTTGCCTTAGGTGTGAGGAATTACATCTCTTTTCGCGTACACAGCAGATTCATGTGACCGATGCATGAAAGGGAGTATGGTTCTGACTCGGTCATCCGCCGGGGCACTGCAGCCTGAGGGTCTGTGTTAGGAATAAGTTTGATTGTTTTTATAATAATAGTATGAATTGATGTTTGGTATTATATTATAATAACAGACAATCCAAAGATACTAGCGCACACCACCCCCCCCCACATAGCATAGCATAGCATAACATATTTAAACTTTCCTCTGCCAAAGTTGGCTATATTTACTACAAGCTCCATGTGAAGAGAGGGTCCTCTTAGTTTCAGACTGGAATTCCAATTTGAGTAAGTTAAATCACCAACGTCAAGATGGAACCCTTTGATTTAGTCCCTAACTTTCTAGTGCCTCAATGGCTACTAACTGACTCATTTTATATTGTGCTCCCAGCAAGGATTTTACACAAGTGAAAGTTTATTAATTTATTTATTTGTTTAGATTTTGGTAATTGGGTAAGCCCACTGAGATCAGAGATCCCTTTTTCAGGGGCGACCCAGAATTAGTTACAGTGAATACATACATAGGTATCAATATGCAGTAATTTTAGCTGATACATATTGGGGAGTAGGTATCAAATGTTTAGCACAGAGACAGCAGGTATTAAGACAGGTACACAGTACATTTAGTATTTTTTCATAAGAGATTCTTGGGGTGAGTAGGCATGGTTAAGCTGGTGGTAGCAAGGGAGTAGGCCCAGGCTGGGGCTAGCGATTACAACCACAGAGACTAAGTTCCAGGAGATACACTTTGAGGCCTGACTTAAACCCTGGGAGAGTAGGCTTGTCAGCCAGACTTGCTGGGAGGGATTCCATAAGTAGGAAGCAGCGTATTGGAAGGAGCGCTTGCCCTGGTTGGTGTGAACATGGGGGATATTGAGGGGATGACTTACTGAGGATCGCAGGGTTCGGTGCTGGACTTTTGGAGTGAGCAGCCCACGCAGGTGTGGAGGAGGGCCGAAGGAGGTGAATTTAAAGGCCAGACAGGCAGAAGAGTAGGATAACCTGTGCCATAGGGTGGACAAGTTTAGGTCTGCAAGGGCCTCACAGTGGTGCCTCCTGGGGGAGGAGTTTGTTGCAAAGCGAGCCACTCTGTGATAGAGCATGGAGAGTTTGTTGAGCTCCATCTCTCAGAGGAACTGTAGCAGAGGGGGCACCATATAGGATGGAGGGGAGGAGGTTGCAGCTGGCTATGGCTTGTCACGCCTCACCAGAGAGGGAGTTACCCAGACGGTAGAGGAGACCAAGCCTCTGGTGGATGGATCATGTTAAGGAGTCAATGTGGGGTTTATAGGTCAGCTCCTGGTCAAGGAGGACCCCAAGGTACTTGAACTTGTCTATGACCTCTACTCTCCACCCTTGGGCTGTGTTGAGCTGGAGTAGCTCACTTCTGTCAGTGCCCAGGCGTCTAGTACCAAACAGGACAGCCTTAGTTTTGTCTTCATTCAACTTTAGAGAATTAGAGGTAAACCAAACCTCAAGAGCTGAGAGACAAGCCTGCAGTTTGGCGGAGATGACACTGGGTTGCGGGTCACTGCAGTAGACGACAGTGTCGTCTGCATATAGGTTGAGGTTGCTGAGCATGCAATCACCCTCAATGTCATTGAGAAAGAGTGAGAATAACAGGGGGCCCAGGATCAAGCCCTGGGGTACCCCGGAGACCATGGGTCTAGTGCCAGATTGTGTTCCTCTCCAACTGACTTTTTGGGTTCTATTGATCAGGTAGCCCTCGAACTGGGAGAGCGAGTGCTCATCCAGTCTCAGTCGGTGGAGTTTGGAAAGGAGAAGTTTGTGGCTGACCAGGTCGAAGGCCTTGGACAGGTCAATGAATAGAGCGCCCATTGGGGAGCCTTGGTCCATGGCCTTGAGGATGTTGAATGTAAGCCGGATGAGGGCAGTGTCAGTGCCATGGCCTTTCCTAAAGCCATGTTGTACATCAGCAAGGAGTAGGTGCTGCTCAAGGTAATCCTGCAGTTGATTGTATTCAAGTCTCTCCTGTACTTTCCCGAGAGGGCTGAGTAGGGAGATAGGCCTATAGTTTCCCACTTTGTCCCGGGGTCCTTTTTTGTGGACAGGGACAATAGTCAATACCTTCCACTTACTTGGGACTGTTTCTTTGAGGAGGGACCTGTTGATGAGTAGGGTGACAGGGTAGGTGCTAGTCGGGGCAGCGGCCCTCAGCAGCCAAGGTTCTAGCAGGTCATGTCCCGGGGAAGAGTTAGGGTTTATTTTGAGTAAGAGAGGAAGTACAGCAGATGGTTTGACCAGTTTCAGGTGGAATTGGGGCCGAGGAAGTGCCCAGTCCGTACTGGTGTAGTAGGGAGTCCCAGAGGGGCCGGGGGGAGGGTTCATTAGGATTGGAGAAGGACGCACAGAAGGCTTCAGCAACTGCGGAGGGGTTGTTGGTCAAAGTATCTCCAACCAGGAGTGAGTATTCTTGTGCATTTGTAGTACCCTTGAGAAGGGTGTTAATGTGACCCCAGAATTTCTTAAAGTCATGTAGGTGACTAGTTTGGAGATCTCTTAGGTACTTGAACTTGGCCTGTTTGGAGGTTTTTTGCATTGATTCCTCAATTCCCTGTACTTCTCCCAGTTGGATGTGCTGCCAGAGGATTTGTAGAGTCCCCATGCCCTGTCGCGGAGTAGCATAGTTTGCTTAAGGCTAGGACTCAGCCATTTGTGGCACTTTCCCTGTACCCTGAGCTTCTTTCTCGGGGCTTGCAGGTTGGCCATAGACAAGAATGAATTGGTGAAGTAATCAAGCACCTCATCAAGTGAGGGAAGGGAGACAATGGGATCCCAGTCAATTGTCCCCAAGTCAGAGCAGAGGTCTGCTGGTACAAGCCTGCTGAAGTTCCTGGCTTCTATGACCCTAGCAGCAATTTTAGGGGGCTTGTTGGACCAGGTGCAGAAAATTGGTGAGTGATCACTCAGGGAGTCTGACATGATCCCAGCTGTCAGTATGCAGTCAGGGCAGGAGACTAGTGTCCAGTCGAGTAGGGAATGATTGCCAGACTTAGCATTATGCCTAGTAGGCAGATCGATGACTTGGGTAAGAGAGGAGTCAAGTATTGAATTCCTGGTAGTGGAGGTCCCCAGGGCAAGCCAGTTTAGATTGAAATCCCCAAAGAGGATGATCTCCCCAAGGGGGTGCTCCACCAGGGTCTTGGTGAGGGATTCTAGGGAGGAGGCGGCAGATTGGGACAGGAGGTAGGCACACCCTATGTAGAGGGGCTTGGTGTCTCTGAGGAGCACTTTAACAAATAGGATCTCACTTAGCGATCCACAAAGAGTGGGGTGATCAATCTGCGAAGCGTGCAAGGCATTGCTGAGATAGATGAGAACCCCACCTCCTTTTTTCCCAGCTCTGTCCTTTCTAAAAGCCGGATAACCAGCTAGGTCCACTTTGTGGGGGAGGATCTGAGGCTTGAGCTATGTTTCAGTCACAGCTAGTATGTCGGGTTTATAAAGTGCTGTCCATGCCTCAAGGTCATGGATTTTGTGCCTTAAGCTGCCGATATTCATGTGTACCAGCTTAAGTCCACTGGTGTTGGCCCAGAGGGGGTTGGTGGGGTCACTGAGAGTGAGATTAGGAGAGTGGGGACCAGGGTTTGGTTCAGTGTCCCCCCCAGTGACAGCATGAGCCTGGCAAGGTAGCCAGTAGTTTTGTGGGGCAAGAGGAGGAGCTTCCGCTGGTGGTACTCACTGAAGTAGGAAGATAAATTATAGCTGCTGCCTTTCAGGAGTGGTCCGTACGTGATTTTAGTTAGGGACTAAACCAAAGGGTCCCGCCTTGACGTTGGTGATTTAGCTTACTCAAATTGGAATTCCAATCTGAAACTAAGAGGACCCTCTCCTCACATGGAGATTGTAGTAAATATAGGCAACTTTGGCAGAGGAAAGTTTAAATATGTTATGCTATGCTATGCTATGCTATGTGGGGGGTGGGGTGTGCGCTAGTATCTTTGGATTGTATGTTGTTTGCCACAACCTAGCAGCACCCCTTAGAAGAAATTTGAATTCCAGTGTGGGGTAACATAAAAGGTTTGAGCATGCTATTTTGGATTTATTATAATAACTGGCAGGCGCTTTTTCCTTAAGAAAACTCAGGTTGCTATCTGACATAATAACTGGCTGATTGTCCCTGGATCCCCACCCAGAAATAACTCAGCCCACTCCTTTTTTAACTTTGGATGCTTGCTGGCATTAAGTATTTATTTGCTACTTGCTGTTGCATCCTGCCCCACTGAAGTCCTTGCAGCCTTGTTGTCAGTTGCTTATTTGACTCCGCTATTTCCCCTATTGTTGACTACCCTGCTTATTGTGTGACGTTGGTTGCTGGGTAATTACGTAATTCTGTGCGTGTTGCTACCTTACCTATACCACCCTGTCTGTATATTTGCTATTTGTATATAAGGATTTTGACTACTCTAATATGATTGTATTGCACATGTACATGTGTAACTTCTACTATTACTGTATCCTGCCTATCCCTTATTCCTCCAGGGCGCATCTGGAATCGAGTGGTACACTGCTCAGTATGCCTTCCTGGTAAAACTCTTAAATAAATAAATAAATAAATAATAAGGCACAATTATATTCATACTTTACATACCATTTCATGTCTTTAACAAATCATATTTACATTTGGACATAGTCCCAATTCTCCTTCGGACATAACAGTCCCCTCCTCCTCCTCCTCGTGTGGTTCTTCTTGTTGGTCTTTCTTTCTCGTCACTGCTTCTCAGGGTCCAGACACTGTGATCCTGACCCCCCTTTTTCACCACCATAACCTGGTACCACACTTACCCAGACCAGCCCCCTCTTCCCGCTAGGTGTGAACATGGCTGATCCACCCCCTAGCTCTATGTCCCTCCCCCTCCCCCCTATTACTCCCATGCCTGGGTTCTTTGTCCCCAGCCCGTGGAACCTACCCTCCTCCTTCTCCCTGCCCCCCTTTTCCCTTCTTGCTGCCACCCTTTCCACTGGCCTATCTCCAGCTTGCAATGGAAGATGGGGCTCCCCCCGTTATGGGCTACCCCCTCAGGCCTTTTTTCTTAATCTCCCCCACTAAATCCTCCAATGGGTGAAGGAACAGGCCCATGCTGAACTTGGTCAGGTGGACCCTGCCTCCTCGGTACACCTCGTCCAGATCATATGAGATATCCCTATGAACAAGGTGGACCCCCCCATCTCAATTACTGCCTTGGCTACCTTCCTGTTCAGCCACTTGCGTGCCACCTCTATCACCTGTGGCCCCTGCACTCCCTTCCATACCATCCTGGAGGTGATCACCAACCAACCAATTACTACCATGGGCCACCAGCCCTTCACCTTTTCTAAGTCTTTGATTATGTCGGTCATCAGGTACCCCCAGGGCCGTGTCCCCAAATCATTGCCCCCTGCATGTATTATCACACAATCTGGCCGGCCCCACCGGATACGCAACTCTCCCAACAGGGGGAGCAACTGCGGCCACCTCATTCCTCTCAGGCCGTTCCATCACACTCTGGTGTGCTCTGCTCCCTGTCGCAGCTGTGTCCCTATCCTCGTGGCAGCTGTGAATCTCTCTGCCCAGTATATGAATGAGTGCCCCATGAGCCATACTTGCTGATTGGAACCTGCTGCAGAGAGAGAAAGGGACACCTATTAGCCCTTGTCAACATCTCACTTATCTCTTATAGCAGTTCGATTTCCACCTCCTGACCTGCTTGACCTCGGCTTCCCCCGCCCCAGCAGCCACCAGTTCCATTGCTGCCCCAATCCAAAATGAATGGGGGGCAAACTTGGCCAGGTTCTCACCTACGAATGATATGGCCCATTTTAGCACTGCCCCCACTTAGTATCCCATCATTGGGGATCCGTCCCCATGTATGAACGAGGCCCAGCTGACATGGCCCCATATCCCACTGTATTCGATCATTGCCTGTACCGCACATGCCCCCCACATTTGCCTGTCTATTCAATACTACTTTAGCGTCCCCCCCTTTGTTGGTCCATTTTGGACCTGGAGAGGTGAATGACCACTGTGTTCCCTTCAACCCGCACGTTCCATTCGTGAAGCCCCACTGGGCCCGCTCCTCTTCGTGACACTACCATCTCCCCCACCCAAAATGCCCCTTTTGCCATTACAGCGAATATGGCCCAGAACAAGCATGCCTCCTTTGTAGAATGGCAAACCTGGTCTAGCACCCTTAAAACCTTCACTAGAAGTGGGCCCCCAAGGGGTCTCCTCCCATCCTGTACCTTGCCCTGATCCCTCTGCCATCCCATTATCATCCACCTAACTGTATGGCTACCTGCCACGTCCACCCATCCCCGGTCCTGGCAGTTTCAACTGATCCCTGCCAACTGTACTGCCATGGTGGAGTGGGCAAGTCCTTCTTCCCACCTCCTTTCCACGTACCTCATGACTTGCTCCTCTCGCACCGGCTCCCCCGTTCCCCAGCCTGAACTGGCTCTGAAAACCTGAAAGCTCTCCTACGCTTTCTTATATGCCTTCAAAGCGTTGGCCCCCCAACACCCCTTATACAGAGCTCTGGCTTTTGCCTTCCAACCTCTCACATCCAGGCAGGGACCTTGGTCCAGGTAGGTGCTGCCCATGGGGCTAACTCCCTGAATCGGTCTATCTGTAAATGAGAAAGACAATCAGCCACATCATTCCTTTCACCCTCGATGTGCTGCGCCCTGAAGGATAAGTTCAGGTGCAGCCCCAATAACACCAACCTCCTCAGTATTAGGCCCACTGACTCTGTGTGGCCACTCTGCCTGTTGATAACCTCCACTACTCCTTTGTTATCACACCAGAAGGAAATCAGTTGCCCTGCCATATACTCTCCCAAATTTCCAGGGCCACCCAAATGGGAAAAATCTCTAGAAATGTGATATCCCTGGTCCAACCCCAGTCCTTCCATTGGTCTGGCCATGCCTCGGCCACCCATTCCCCTTGAAAATATGCCCTCAAACCCAAGCTCCAGGTCTGCATTACTGGCTCACTCCTCTTGCCAAAACATCACTCCATTGTATGACTCCAGGAATGTCTCCCACACTTGGAGGTCCTCCTTCACCCCTTTGTTTATGTCCACCCAGTGGTGGGGCTGTTTGGCCTTGCCCGTGACCCTCCCCAACCTCTGTGTGAAAGCCCTGCCTGGGCTTATGGGCTTGCAGGCAAAATTAAGGTGCCCCAGCATCTGTTCTACCTGTACCAGCCACACCCTTCTCCTCCTCCTCCCCCCAACCAGCGCCTACAACCCCTTCAGGTGCGCCACCTTGTCCCCCGGCAACCGAAAACACTCCTCCTTGGTATCCACCTCAATTCCCAGGAATTCAAGTTTGTGTGCCGGGCCTTCTGTCTTGCCCACCGCCAAAGGGATCCCTATATGCCAGCACATGTCCTGAAAATCTCTTAGCATCTTCTGCGCTTCTCTCTGGCTACCCCCTATCAACAGGAAATCATGATGATAGTGGACCACCCTCCTGTGCCCGTACTGATCCCTGAAAACCCATTGTACCCATGAACTGAATGTCGAGCATGCCACCGCACACCCCATGGGCATAGCCTTGTCAAAATACAGCCCCCCTTCGAATTGGAAACCTAACAAATCCCAATCCTCTGGGCAGACAGGTAACAGCCGGAATGCGGACTCAGTGTCCGTCTTGGCTAGCCATGCCCCCTCGGCTGCCCATATCAGCTCCACTGCCTGGTCCAGGGATGCGTAAGATACCATGCTCAGCCCATCTGGAATGCCAGCATTCACTGACTCCCCCTCCGGGTATGACAGGTGATGTATGAGCTGGAACTCCCCTGCTTGCTTCTTCAGGACCACGACCTGGCGGCGACACCCTGAATTGCCTGCAGGGGGGGCCCCCAATGGCCCTTCAACCTTCCCCACCCTAACTTCTGTCCCAGACAATGTCTTCCTTCCCCTTTACAGAACTCAGATTCTTCGTTCGCATGCTTATGCGTGTCCCCTGAAACCCCCAAGGGAAACCCCCTGTCAAATCCTGCCCTTAGCAGGTCCGCACTCTTCCTGTCCAGGTACCCTTCCGTCCATGCCTCTACCACCCCCAACTTAATTGGGTGTCGGCAAGGGCACAGCCCCACTTCCCACTGCCCCTCCACACCTTAGTTCCATCCATAGCCGGGGGCATGTCCCCCCCTGTCGGGACCTCTCCGTCCCCTACCAGACCCCCCTTGGCCACCCAGAAAGAGCTGCTCCAGCTGTTGACCCACAGCCTGACCCCCTTTTTCACCCCCTTACCTGCAGGACATCACTGAATACCCACCCCCCCGTATGGTGAACAGGTATGCCGAAACTTGCAACTTGGTCAGGAGCATGAGGCCCTGCTAAACGCCCAGCATGTCTTAATTCCCAGGGTTGGAGCTCCCTGTTTGATCTGTTCAGTGACCTGACCCCCCTCGTTGGCCAAAAGAGTGTCCTGACCCATAACTCGGCATGGGTACAGTCCCATCTCAAGTCCCCTCTTACCACCATTCTCCTCCAGAATGCTTTGTCGTATTTTAACCACCCGAAACCTAACTTAGCCTGGTATGCATCCCTGATAATTGCCATGTATGTCAGTAGTGGGATTGCCAGGTCCGGCTGTTTCTCCAGCACCAGTGTACTATAAATTATGAATCCACCTGCCAGTTGTCTATGCTCTTCCCCTTAAATCTAGCCTCCTCTGCTTTGTGCCCTACCACTGCCAATGCCACTGCCATCTTGGACTTGCTGACCGACTCGTTCTGTTCATATTTCTTGGAAGTCTTCTGCATCCACCAGCCCAAAGACATCCACGTACTCCCCCTTCCATATCTTTTCCTTTATCGAGGTGCGGACATGGTCTCCCAATGTAAAACCGGGTGGCCCATCGTACAGCTTCTATGCACTGCTAGCGGTGCCCATATCCCCCTTTCCTGGCTGCCCACGGTCCTTGATGGCTTTCAACACCCGCTCCAGCTTCACCATTCCCTCATCCCCCATGTCCCCCAACAATCCTTCAATATACTCTTTTAGATTGGCCTCGTTATTCATATCCACATTGTCCTTACCCACATCCGGTAGCGGCCTTGCCAGGCCCTGGTCGGGCTCGACCCCCTTTCCATGCTCCATGGGCGGGCTGGGCCCCGTTCGCCTCTACCTTTTGCTCCCTTTCCCGGTGCCTGACCTCTCGTCCTGCTCCTTCCTTTTTTCCTGGGCTGCCTCTTCTGCTTCTATCCTCTTCGCTGCCTCCACCAGCTCTGTCATCTGTGCCATTAGCTTTGTCGCTTCCACCATCATGGTCGCGCTGGATGCTGGGGCTTTCTTAGGTGCCATTCCATCTGCTGTGCCTATGCTGCATGACAAAATATTTTGTTAGCATAAGCACTGCCCCTTTCTCTCTCTGTAGCTCCCCTTTTGCCACTGCTGCCGGTCCCCAGCGTCGGCTGGGCCGACCCCTGATGAGGTTGGCCCTCCTACCCAGTGTGGCCCTCACCCCCCCTGCCTGGCCTACCAGCCTCTGCCCTGGCCCCAGACTCCTTCACTGATGCATTTCCCCCACACCTGTCCCTCCGCTGTGCTCGTTCCCTTCCCCCGCCGCATAGCGCCCCCACCCCCGTTGTTCTGCCTGCCAGGCCTACCTCAGTATCAGGCCCAAATGCAGACAATCCTGCTGGAATATAAGAGTGGTTTGCCTCCAAAAGACCCCTTAAAAACAACTTCCCAAACCACTGCGTTCCCTTTGGCTTGGGCCTACCTCAGGCCTGCTGCACCAATGACCACCATCCGATCGTGCTGCTCGCCCACGTCATCCCGCTGTGCCTGACCAGTCCAACTGTCCATCCCCCCAGGTCACGTGGCCTAGCCCTATACTTTCCCCCTTTCATAGTGGTGCCTGTTCCTCACCAGCCCCTATGTGGCCAGCTCCTGGTCTACCCTAGGGCTGAGACGCCACTCTGTCGAGCTCCCTTCCTAGGGCCACAGCGCAGGGCCCTTCCGATGCCTACGGCATACATCCACTCAGGGATGCCCCCCATGCTCCTGATTGGCTCCGCTACGGGCCTCATCCTGAGCTCCCCTTGTCCCCTGCTTGCCCTCCTTCTTGCGCTGTGGCCGCCTGCTTTTCTTCCTCATCACCCCCCTGGCTGTGTTCTGGCTGTGCCAATCCCTTCTGTACTTTCTCCTCGCTGCCGCAGCTTATGGGCCCTGCCACCAGGCCACCGCCACGTGGAGCGGAGCTCCATTTTCCTTTCTGCCCCCCCTCACTGGGCCGCCCTCCCTGCAATGGTCTACAATATGCTCCAAAACCTTCATAAACATATACATTTCAGGATTCTAAAGCGACACCTTTTTCTACCACATCTAGGTGAGTAAATATAACAATGCCCAGAAAATGAAACAGCTGAGTGGGAGGCTTGTGTGATTAGAAAAGGAAACAACCAAACAATATGCTAGTGCACAAAATCATGTAGGTGCCCCGTTTTTATCACGCCTGCTTTCTACTTTATAGCCATTCACTTCCTTTTCTTCTCCATTGCCTCCCTTACCAGAAGGACCCCCTTTTCTCAGCCTCAAGGCACCCGCTATGGTCCCACATCTACAGGCCACGTGGCCCACATTATTACTTCACCCTGCTCCCTTGCTGGAGTGGCCTACCCGGCCTGCTCCCCACGCCATGCGGCTATGCCTCCTTCATCAACCTGTCCGCTAGCCAGCGGCCCTGTATCACATGCCACTACCTCTCTGCCTCTTGCCCTACCCCAACATCCGTTCACTCTGAAAACCCCGAGACGCTCCTACCACCACCAGGCTCAGTAGCCACGTGACCCATCGCACACGCACGACCTCCACTTGGAGGCCCACAACATTGCCCCCAGCCACTATGGGCTTCTTCCCTGCTAGCGACCTTGCTCCTTGTGCTCAGCAGGCGCTCACCCTGCCGCAGGCCCCTGCATAGTGCACAACTGCAAACCAGCCAAAATGGGGCACGGACATCCCCGAAACCACTTTGGATATAAAAATGCTCCATCTCACAAAACCCAGCTTGCAATTGCACTACTACTGCACCACACCATACAAAACCAAACCATGAGCTAAACAGCACCTTGCTTGTTGCCTGTATAGACCCCAAACTTCAGTGCCTTACCTTAGAAATGCCAGCAATGTGCTGCAATTGAAATTACAGCAAGGAAAGAGGGCTACCTGTGTCCTGCATGCCCTTAAGTATCCTCTGAGGCCCCCTCTTCCCGAGCTCCCCCCTTCCCCCGGCCCCTCCCTTGGGCATAGCCAGTGAGTTCCTTATACCTGTCATATGACCTGCCCCTGAGGTCATCGCCCCTCCCTTTCTTGGCTGCCGACCCCCTCCTCCCCTTCTGCTGTTGTCCTTTCTGGTTAGTTCCCAGGACAACTTGGCCTGTCTTTAAATGACAAGTCTCATTATTATGGCAAAAATGCGCCAGGTTTCCTTGACTGTGCACATGCACTAGCTGCTCTCTCCCTTTACTCACACTGGACACCTGCCGTAACCTCCACTCGGCAGTAAATAAAATCAAAGATCATTTCTTTTATTTAACTACTGTGGTGAAAAAGTGCCTGCCAGCAATTATATAAAATAAAAGATGGGGCAGTGCGTAAAACTTGATTTTACATTCACTCTCAAAGTGGGATGCTTCTCATAAACCCCTTGGGCTTCGCCCTCAGGGTTTATGTAGCATCCCTCACTTTGGGTGTCTGTAAAATCTCATAACACACACTGCAAGTAATAAAATCAGAAGAAAGAAAAACATAATTTGATAAAACAATAATCTAATAAGAACATATTAGCTCCATTTGACCCATGTGACCTCCCATTTATATGACTGGTGAATATGCCCTAGATTTAATAGATAGATATGGGTTGAAAGTATGACCAGCAAAATGAAGAACTTAGTTTTATTAAATAGTTGTTCTGTTAGGATTGTGTGTCAAGTGCCCTTACTTTATTATTTTTTTTTTGTGTACCAAACAACTGGCACTCAGTTGATATTGTTGCAGAAGGGAACTGCTACAAACTGTAGTAATTTTAATTTTTATTTATTTAGTTTTTGTTAACCGGGTAGGAACACTAGACAAATTATATGCCTATTTTTCAGGAATGACCCGGGAGAGTACAACAGGTTCAACAGTTAACAGTGACAGGGTATAGTAAGTACGTCAAATACAGCAAGCAGTAGAGAAAGACAGTTTACAATTTACATTGGATTGGAAAGGTACACACAATTAGTGAAATAAGAGTGCACCCATTGTTTGGTATACAAAAAAAAATAATAAAGTAAGGGCACTTGACACACAATCCTAACAGAACAACTATTTAATAACTTAACAGTTACACATTAGGTCACTGTGACTCCCATGGCCCCCAAGCTCTAGTTCTATATGTAAATAATAAGTCACTACAGGGTGTGCATTTCAAGGATTTTAATGCATGCCCCAGGGGTGTGCTAAGGCATGAGGCTGAAGGCCAAGTGTCCTTACGCCCCTGGGAAGAGCATTAAAATCCTTGAAATGCACACCCTCGAGTGGCTTATCACACTTATAAAATGGGAAACCATCATAAAAGAATTAGTTTGAGTCACTCTGATAGCGATTAAAACTTCTTTACTATTTCCTTGAGGGGGTTCCATCTTCTGTGCTAGCAGTCTGGTGCTGAACACAGCCAGCCGCAAGGTGCTCCCCAGCCTGCCCTCAGAGCAAGGATCTGGGATTCCCTGAGTGGGTTCCATCTTCTGTGCTAGCGGTCTGGTGCTGAACACAGCTGGCTACAAGGTGTTCCCCAGCCTGCCCTCAAGAGTAAGGATCCAGGATTCCCTTAGGGGATTCCATCTTCTGTGCTAGCAGTCTGGTGCTGAACACAGCTGGCCACATGGTGCTCCCCAGCAAGCCTCAACAGCAAGGATCCAGGTACACTTTGGGAAAGCAGCTCCAGCCCAGCTTGCTATCCGTGAACTGAGTTGGTGGATGGTGCCTGAATTTGAGTCTACTATAGGCTGATTCAGCACTCCGTCTCTCCCTGATTGGCTTCAGCTCCTGGGGATTTGAACTGCCTAGCACCTTACCCTGGAGTTAATCTCTCTGCTGCCTATATTTCTTTTATTATCTTTTGTTTTTTTTGAGTTTTCCATTAGCAGATTATATTTTCTAGGCACTAGAGGGCTATATCTCTGGTAGGAGTGAAATTTACGTGTCCACTCCACCATTAGCAGGTTATACATAGCTGCCACTAGGGGCTCCTATCCTATCTGGCACATCAAGGACCTACCTATATACAATGAAGCTGACTCATCTACTCCCTCGCTTAGTTGTGCTCACATTGCTAATTTCACATACTAGCTTACCAGGAGCCTGCTACCCCTCCCAACCTCCCTGCTGCATGCTGAATAAAATCGACCTTACTCCTGGTACTCTCACCTCCGATGCTCTCTCAGCACATAGTAGCTCTATGCCTTATGACTGGTTTGACGCTTACCATCAGGGATGGGTAACATCCACCCATACCGTATCACTCTCTCCTCTATCCCTAGTGTCCACCCTCTGGGAATGCCGACAGCAACTAAGCTGGGATACCAGTCAGAGGTGGATGGCAAGACTTACCTACAGATGGTTAAGATTATGTCTGCTCAAACTTATACTTATGTTGTTACTGCTGTTTGGAAATATTCACCCAAACCCTGACCCCAGCCCACCACATAAGGCAGCCTCTTTAATGCAGCCGGGGTTACTTACTTTAGCAACTTTGAACATTTGCAGTCTCCTCCCTAAACTGGTTGCTCTACAAGTCTTTGTTAACCAACACAATACAGACATCCTGACAATTGCTGAAACATGGCTCACACCAAAACTCCCTGACATGGCTATTGCCCTGCCAGGTTACACCATCTTCAGACTGGAGAGGACTCCCAAGAGAGGAGAAGGATGTGCAATCTATCTCAAAGAGTCACTCATGGGACACCTCCTTCCGGTACCTACTGCTGGTTCAACCACATAAATAATAGCCATCACAATTCTGCTAGGCTCCCATAATAAGGCTCTTACTGTAGCATCAGTGTGCATCCCTCCTAAAGAACAGGGGAGGGGTCTCAAGTCTGTCATGGACTTTATGAGAAACCAACCCTCTGGCTCGGAGTTAATTCTGATGGGAGATTTGAATATTAATTGGCTTACACCTGAGAATGGGAGCTTTAGGGACTTCATCTCTGCCACAAATGTTTCCCAGCTGGTTAACTCCCCAACTAGATCCAACTACAAGATGGGATCAAGCAGCCTACTGGACTGGGTCCTAACCAGTCATCCTTATCACATTACTAACACTACAGTCCTCTCAGACATGCTCAGTGAACATTCCCCTGTCATCTGCACATGTACAAACAAATTCTGCAAACCTCCACCAAAGACAATCACCAGCAGGGTCCTAGCACGGGATCATCTTGAACCCCTCAAATTCCTCCTTAGAGTGCAAGATTGGACTCCCATTGACAGTGTGAAGGATGTCAAAATGCACTTGATTATTTCATCAACACCTTCAATGCTGCCTGCGACTCCCATGCACCCCTAAAAAGTGGAAAATCAAAGGCCTTTGCAACCCCTGGCTCTCTGCAAACTTATTAGCTCAAACAAAATCTAGGGACCACCTCTGGCATCGGGCTTGAGCCACCAGCATGCAATCGGACATTCAAAAATACAAAAGAGCACAGAATGATTGCACAAGGTCCATCCGCCTTGAAAAAAATAAATACTACAAGGGAGTGCTTACTGACACATTGGGGCAATGGTAAAGCTCTCTGGAATAGTATCAAAGAGGTTACAGGTAAAAAAAACACTTTACCTGATGTTGATGGGACTACAACTCTGGACCCCCTAACTATTGCCAATACCTTTAATAACACATTCACTGACCTTAGCAGTGTTCTTCCACCTGACTTTTTTGATGCAGATGTCACCTCAGCCAATCCTGCAAGCTCTCCCCAATGACCAGTCACCCGCCATTCTACGTCAAACAAGTCTCAGTGCATGAAGCCCAAAAATACATCCATAAAGCAATTGGTAAATCTAGAGAGAGTGGGGACTCCCTTGACCTCAAACTGCTGTCCCTCACCCTTGAGGAAGTGTTAGTACCTTAAACCAGGATCTTTAACCTCTCACACAGACTCACACAGTACCCCAATAAATGGAAATCAGCCACGGTTACTCCAGTCTACAAAAGTGCAGACAGGACTCTTCATGTGAACTACCGGCCTATCTCCATATTACCACATCTCTCTAAGACTCTTGAATGCATTGTAGCTGACCAGCTTACTGATTATCTTGACAAACATAAGATCCAATGTGCCCAACAACACGGGTTCAGAAAAGGGCATAGCACCACCTCGGCCCTTATGAAATGCACCGGTTCTATACACAGCTCCTTGGACCATGGTCAATTAGTTGGTGCTGCCTTCATCGACTTGACAAAAGCATTTGACATGGTCCATCACCCTCTACTACTTGAACAACTACTTAATGCAAGGCTGTCCTCTGACTCCACTGCCTGGTTTAAAAGTTATCTGGGCAACCACACTCAACAAGTCAAAATTGTCGTTGTCCTCTCTGACTCGAGACCTGTTTGCTCTGGGATTCCTCAAGCGTCCATCCTGGGCCCACTCCTATTTAGTCTCTTTCTAAACAGTCTCCCAAGCTCTTTCCTTGAACAAATCTTACTCTACACAGATGATGCCATAATTTACACAACTCACCCAGAGCCTATACCCCTTGAGAACCAGCTACAACTTGGATTTGCCTCAGTTGAGAAATGGTTTAGTCATCATAAGTTGGTACTAAACTATAAAAAAAACTAAGCTTATGCTCTTCAGCAGCTCCCATAACAAGCACAGGAAACATCCTCTGACTATCACTAACTTCCTTGGTACTACCCTCGAACAGGTACAATTCTTTAAGTATCTTGGATTCACCATAGACAGCAACCTATCATATGAGATGCATATGGATAACATTGCTAAAGCTGTAAATATTCATATTGGTCTACTCTACAGACACAGGTGATCTCTGACCCCTGAAGCCTTAAGGATAGCTGTGCAGAGCTCTATTATTTCTATAATTGACTATGGACTGATCATCTATGGCTGTGCGACTGATACCACCCTCCAGCATATCTCCATTGCTCTTAACAAGGCATGTTGTCTCATCTCATGAGCCCATCATCTCACCCACATGTGTGACCTCCATGTCCTAACTGGTTGGCTACAGCTTAAAAATCGCATCAAATACTAAACTTGCCTGATGGCCAAGAAAATAACCTTAGGCCTCTTGCCAGCTGGAGTTCAAAATCTTCTAAACCCCCCTCATAATCCATGCTGCACCCAAGGTTCTGAATCTCAGCTCCTACAGGTCCCTCATTGCCAAACCACCAAGGGGCAATGATCATTCTCCTACAGGGCCCCCCTCTGGATGAATGCTTTCAACAGTGACATCACCTCTGAAACTAAGCTGGGCCTATTCAAAGTCAAGCTTCGGTCACTATTCTCTACAGCTAGCACCTGTGACTGTCTCCCTTAACCATGTTTTCCCAAACCTCAACCTTAGCACTCAACCTTTTTCGTAGTAACTTAGCGCTCTTGCTTCCTACCCCTACCTCCTGCATCCCCCCTACCCCTCTTCACCCTTTCTCCCCCTTCCCTTGCCCCATCTCTCCTCATGTCCTCCACTCCCACCCCTTCCTCTTCCCAGCCCACCCTCCCACATCCTTTCCTACACCCTGCCCTGTTTGTCTTGACAAAACCTGCTGGCTGATATCAATGTAGTGTATGCATTTTTCTGTGCCTGAAATTGATTCCCATTATGCGTCTTTGTTGTTCTACATTGACTGTCCATTATGATTTTGTGTCCATTATGAGGTTTGTACCTCCTATTTACACTTTATTGTACCGTACTTTACTGTCCCATTTAATCTGTTGTCCTTTCTACTGATGTGGAACCTTTGTAAAAAAGCTCTTAGCTCAAAGGTATATGTAATCCAAGACTTAAATAAAAAAACATAAAAATTTTTTCAAACAAGTGTACAATACATCAACTCTAAAACTGTTAAACAATTGAAAAAGTAGTCCCTATTAATGCATAAATAGCATATTTCAGCAATAGATTAGTACTTTGCAATAAACGTATTTATTAGTAGTGTTAGTTGAAAATATATATTTTCTCTAACATGTAAATTCTCATATGAATGCACTGCAACATCTGTAAATTTGTAAAAAAAAAAAGCAGTGTTTAAAATGTTATTTTTATTACACTTTTGTAATATAGTTTCTTTGAAGGCAACATTCACTCATTTATAGGACTGAGGAGAAATGTTGGTAAGAAAAAGCATGTTACATTGAATTTCAAATCAGTACAAGTACTGTATCTTAATGGAAATTTATTCAAAACTTTATACCTGTCAGGTTGCCTTTTTTGGTGGTGGTGGAGGTCGGGGTGATAGATTTCACCTGGAAATACCCATATATGATTCAAATGTAAATGTTTTTATAAACTTCAGGAATGTGTTTTAGTTTGGGTCTGCCTCTGCCTATGTAACTGTGTTTTGCCACAATTTCTCTTTGATAATAAAGTATTATTGCCTACTTTCTTCATACTGTTTTTTTTTTCTGTTTTTCCCCACATTCAAGATATGGAATTTTATTATGGAATGTTTACCATGGAACACAGGGATTCAAAATGCTCTGTTCCACTGGTGGAATATTCCTTTCCTAACATTACTGTGCACACACAGACACATAACATAGAGAATAATGCTTATGTAGATGTGTGATATGCAGTTTTTTTATGCACCCAAGGTGTGTGATAATATATAAACCTTGAGAGCAAAGCTCAAGAGATTAATATATTGTCACACATTAAGGGTGTGTAAAAAAACTGCAGATCACACACCTTCATGTGTGTTATTTTTATAATAACTGGTGCTAAGTAAGTAAACAAAGCTCAGAGTCTCAGCATTACATGCTTCCTGTGTTGCTGATTCGACCTCTGTATGGGCTTCATGGCATGCTGGTTGTTATGACAACAAGGAGAAGGTTCAACAGCTTCTCCATTGTTTAAAGTTTAAAAGAAAATTGTCTACGGTTCAATTTTCAGAGTCAGTAAGTACCTTAGCATGGTACACACAACCTGGTGCGAGACAGTAAAAACCGTATCAACCCACAGGTTGACATGACTTTGCCATATCAACTCGCAGGTTGATATGACTTTGCCATATGAACTCACTGGTTGATATGACTTTGCCACATCAACTTGCAGGTTGATATGACTTTTTACAAGTCTCAAAAATGGTATGATATCAGGGGTCACCAGTTATTATATCATGGTTAACCACTGTTATTCAGGCATTATCCTCTATATAATGTATGGGAGGTGCTTGCTATGTATGGAAAACACACAGATTATTTTCTTGTAATCTCATCGCTATGACGTCAGTGATAAACCTCTCTTAAGAACATCATAGTGATGAATTTACAAGATGGAACACAAACACTAATCAAGATTCTTTTTTCAGAGCGCTGATCGCTAGCCCACTGCAGGCATTTGAAATATTAATTCCACTATGAAAGTTAACAATTGCAGGAAATGACAATCGCAATGTCAGCTGTAGCTTGTTTTTCTGCCCCCAGTGCTAGGTACCTGCAAGGCTATGTGCTGAATTTGTGTCCTGATGACCATTGCTGGGCCTTCTCGTGGTTGTTTAAACAACGTGTAGACATCTCCCAGCATTCCCTGCAATGACACCACATCAACCAACCAACCGGATCTTTCCAAATGGATTTCTTGCAAAACGGATGCTTTTTAAGATGTGTGGAGTTTTTTTGGTTCTTGATATTAAAGCATTTAGTTATGGGGTTTGAACATATGTCTTTTGACCCATACACTATAAAAGCTAATTTCTGGGGTTTCTATTAGTAACCTCGCTGAAATCGCTTCTTTAAGTTACCATGACAGTTCTGTAAATCTCTTGAGCTGCACTCTCATGGTTTACAGTTGTCATGGTACCTCTCGAAAGCCATTACAGCCCTGGTTACTAATTCAACCCGATGCATTATCCTCTATGTAATCACCTCAAGCAGTTGCCAGGACAACCAAGTAAACCTCGAGAGCACAGCTCGAGAGGTTTACAGTTGTCATGGCAACCGTGAGAGGTAGTTACCACTGTGGTTGACCACAGTTACTCAGGCACTATATTTTATAGTGTGTGGAAAAACAAGCCACTGTGAGAAAAAATGCAGTTTTTTTTCAATATGCATTTGTTCTCCTGCTTGAGTAGAATGCATCTTGCTTTGAATGTTGAGCAACTGAAGTGCTGAAATTAGCCATTGCGATCTATACTGCAGTAGGTCTGTAACTGTCTGAATGGAATGTGTGTTTTGAATGACTGTCCAAGCAGTAGATCACCTTTCCTTTCTATGAATTTTAACAGGTGGTGACATTCTATCCTGTAATCCCATCATTATGGCATAGTTAAGCAAGGTTTACAGCATACTGATATCATAACAATGGAATCATCAGGTTATAAACTGATTGAAAACAGGGGTTAATAGACACTGTCCATACATTATATATAGGATAGTGTATGGCTGAATGTTAACAAGGCAATTCTTACACGAGTGGTTGCTATGCCAATTGTTGACCTTGAGAGTACAGCTCGAGAGGTCAACATTCAGCATAGCAACCACATGTGTAAGAATCGACCTTGTTGTTAATGTTCAGCCATACACTGTTCTATATAGTGTATGTTGCTATCAATAACTGGTCACTCGTTTTCACAGAAAGAGAGCGAAAGGGAAAAAAATCAGAACTTACTAAAAAAAGATTCATATCAGCAATTTCAGAGTGCTTCCTAGGACCAACGGTACTAGCGTACTTGCTCAATACTCTTGTCACCCCCCCAGACCAGTACCACCATCACTGTGTTGCACACTTAAGCTTTCACCTCTCACCCACCTGTTGATGCCTTCACTAATAAAATACTATACTTGCATTACAATCGGTTGCCAGTAGCATGACTTTGGCAACACACTGGTGAAGCTATTTTTTATAAATTGCCACTTTAGCATGTGGGAGCAGTGGCATGAATCATTGCCAGGGCAACTCATGCACTCATGAGGGAGCTAGTATGATGTCCATAATGCAGAAAAATGAAAAGTCGATCTGCTGCAGTACGGACGTCACTACTACAGCAGAACCACATTTTGACCATGCCAGAAAATGAGTGAGAACTGCATTCCAACATACATTATAAATGCCTCTTCTACAGCCACAGACTCAATTATCTCACTGTTAGGACAAGCAGAAGAGCTTTCCCTGGTGAGCATGGTAAAGACAGAAGGGGGATTTTTCAATGGCAGCAAAGAAACAGCTGTAATGAAAACTATTAACAATTCTTAATATTTTTAATTTGTTTATGTGTGTGAAGAGAGTGTGATGATCAAGAAAACAACATTATATTAATTTATTTTATTTTTTATTTAAGGTAGTTTTATTTTTAGGGTCCAGCTGAAGGTTTTTACAGTGTAACCAGATTGGTCAATACCAGCAGGAACATCTGTCAGAACTAGATACATAGTGGATTCCCTGCAGTGGGAGGACTGCAAACAATTGGTACAACAACCCACAAGAGACAGGGCTATCTTGGATCTAGTACTGATTAACGGGGAAAGGATTACAGATCTCCAGGTAGAAGGTCACCTGGAGACCAGTGACCATCACCTGGTATAGTTCAATTTGGCCACTAGAACTAAATCATCCCACTCCAAGGCAAAAATATAGGACTTCAGAGGAGCTGACTTTAATAAAATGGCCAACAGAGTTAAGGTAGCCCTGGCAAGAAGAAATACAGGTGAGGGGTTGCAGACAAAGTGGGCAAGCATTAAGGATGCAATTCTTGAAGCAACATCCCATTGTGTTAGGGAGAAAGGCAAGACCAAAAGAAGAAAGAAACCACTTTGGTTCTCAAAAACAGTAGCAGAAAAGATCAGAGCCAAAAGGCTGGCCTTTAGGAAATATAAGGGAACGCAGTGGGTCGAAGATAGGGAGGCATACCAAACTTCCCTAAGGGAAGCAGGGAAGGCAGTAAGGCAGGCAAAGGCCCAAACCAAGGAAACACCAGCACAAACAGTAAAAGAAGGGGACAAGACTTTCTATAGATACATTAGTGAAAGGAGAAAGTCCAGGGTTGCTAAGATCAAAGGGGATAAGGAGGAGTGTGTGGAGGAGGACCAAGAAAAAGCATCTATCATAAATAGATACTTCTGCTCAGTATTTACTGAGGAGAAGGTAGGGTGAGACCCACAGCTCAGCACTATGGACATGGAGGGGGAGGGAGGGAGGTGTGCACAAGTTTCTTCACAAAAGAAAGGGTCCTACAAGAGCTTGCTAAGCTCAGGGTGGACAAGGCAATAGAACCTGATGGCATACATCCCAGGATACTAAAGGAGCTAAGGGTGAAACTAGCAGAACCATTAGCAGAACTGTTTAGTGAGTCTCTGAGCACAGGAGAGGTCCCAGAAGACCGGATAAGGGCTCATATGATCCCACACCACAAGAGTGGCAGCAGAGAGGAGGCAGGGAACTACAGACCAGTCAGTCTTACCTCAGTAGTGGGCAAGATTATGGAGCACTCCTTAAGGAAAGGATAGTACAACACCTGGAATCCATAGGAGCACAGGATCCAAGACAGCATTGGTTTACAACAGGAAGGTCCTGTAAAACTAATCTCATAGATTTCTTTGATTGGGTAACCAGACTGGTGGACCAAGGTGGTGCAGTTGATGTTACCTACCTTGACTTCAGCAAAGCTTTTGATACTGTTCCACATAGAAGATTTATTATTAAGCTGGGTAGGCTCGGGATGGGTCAGAGGTTGGTCAACTGGGTGGTAAACTGGTTGGCGGGCAGAAGACAGAGAGTGGTGGTAAATGGTATACAGTCAGAAGAGATGCAAGTCACAAGTAGGGTACCTCATGGATCAGTCCTGGGGCCAGTCCTCTTCAATATCTTCATCAGTGACATTGCAGATGGACTGGAGGGTAAGGTTTGTCTGTTTGCAGATGACACCAAGATCTGCAACAGAGTAGATGATCTAGATGGGGTGGGCAGAATGAGAAGAGATATGAAAAAATTGGCAAAATGGTTGGAACAGTGGCAACTGGGGTTTAACGCAAAGAAGTGCAAGATCATGCACATAGAGAAGAGAAACCCTGAAGCTACCTACAGGTTGAGACAGGAGTTACTGGCAATCATAACGGAAGAAAGAGACTTAGGCATCATCATCACAGATGACCTGAAATCATCCAAGCAGACCACTAAAGCAGTAGGTAAGGCTAGACGGATGTTGGGGTGTATTAGTAGGGGTATCACAAGCCGTAAGAGGGAGGTAATAATACCTCTTTACAAGACACTGGTTAGGCCCCATCTGGAGTACTGCATGCAGTACTGGAGGCTGCTCCTGCACAAGGATATTAACAAAATGGAGGCAGTCCAGAGAAGGGCAACCAAAATGGTGTAGGGACTACATCAGAAAATATATGAGGACAGATTAACGGAGCTCAATATGTATACCCTAGAGCAAAGGATGGAGAGACATGATATGATCGAAACAGTCAAACATCTTAAGGGCATTAACAAGGTGAAAGAGTCTAACATGTTTAAATATAAGAAAAATAGCAGGACAAGAGGACACAGCATGAGATTAGAGGGAGGCCAATTAAGGGGTAATGTGAGGAAGTTATTTTTCACAGAAAGGGTTGTGGGTGCATGGAATGGCCTACCTCAGGAACTGGTGGATATAAATACAGTACAGGGCTTCAAACAGGCATGGTATAAGCATAAGGGAGCAATACAGATGAGTATGACTAGATAGGCCATTGACAGAGTAAAGGGCTATGGAACATTCATAAGGTAGAAAAATGGGCAGACTGGATGGGCCTTGCAGTCCTTATTTGCTGTCAACGTCTATGTTTCTATGTTTTTATGTAAAGGCAGCAGCCATGTTTGTGATGGAAGATCAGCTCTGGTTGTAGGGGGACTGATGGGAGATACAGTAGTTAGGACCAGGATGACTGTTCATTTATAGAGATTTAATGTACATCTCTTGGACAGTGAGATTTCTAGATTTTTTTTCTTGGCATTTTATAATAGTATCTAACACTGTTACGGATGCAGTCTTATTGTTTTTCTTTTTCTGCAGCTCAAGTGTTAAGTCCAATTGGAATTTTTTGCCACTAACTGCGACTTAATTTTTCAATCCTATTTCATGTGGTATTAAGTTGGAAAGTGCTACTCTCTGTAAGGCAGGGCACTTGATCACTTAACTTGTTTTGGCTCATATATGACTGCAAATCTGCTCTGCAGTGAGCTGTATTTTATTTTTCTTTATTATCATATACTGTATATTATGTTATTTTTGCCTGTGCACCCACCTGAGATGCAGAGCAATTGAACACATCACCTATTGCAGCTGGAATAGCTCTGTATTTGCCCTCCCCCACTTCATTTAATAGCTACTTCTCTTCCATTCCACTTTGTTTTGTTTTTATTAACTTCATTCCTCTCACTTAAATTTTGTGTTATGTGGAATAACTCCCATTGTTATTATTTTTTTATAAAAACTGTCAACTGTGCAGACACATTTGTAAAAAAGGAATGATAGTGAGACTTTTTGAAATGTTATTTGACTTACCATATTCATGCTCGTCTACCCACTTAGTCTCCTACTTGTTTCTGTCCTTTTACAAACTAATTCATGTCGCTTCATGTCAAGGGGTTATTGATTTTCATATTGTGTTTGCCTGGGGTGGAGCAGCAATGAAAGATAAACTGCAATGCCCTCAATAACACACCTACCCTAGTTTAATTTTACCTAACACCCATTTCTTAGGCCTTGTACAGTAAGATCTTCCTTCAGAAGAACAACTTGTAATGAAATGTGTAAGATTTACATTGACATTTGGGTATGTGCACTTTTATACAATATTAATGATGTGAGTGTGTGTGTGTGTGTGTGTGTGTGTGTGTGTGTGTGTGTGTACTGTATAACAATCTCTAAAAAATCTATTAAATACATCAAATGTCTTTGTAAACATGTTTCAACATTGTGTTTATCTTCCACCTTGTTACAACATATAGTTGTCTCAGCAGTGTTTGCAGTTAAAGTACAGTACCTTCATGTATATGATGGCCCGATTCTGTTGAGTTGATTGCTAGAACAGTGCAGAGAAGAAAATGTAAAACATATATGTAACTGTAATACAGACTGTGCCATTATTTTTTTATCTGCCCTTTCTCAATGTACCATACTTTGATTCAGTTAGTGTATCCAACGGCAATTCATGTGTATGTTTAAGCCCATGAAACACCCTTATCTAGTTAATGCATTTATAGCTGTAGTGGCTCTGCCAGTTCTTGTTTATAAATAGGAGTCACATACAGTATGTTGTTTTCCAGTCCAGTGGCACTACATCTTCTGCAGCAGATTTTTTGTATAAAAACCTCAGTGGCCCTGTAATACAATGTCTCATTAATTTGAGCATCTGACGGAAGAAATTATGTGATCCCGATGCACTATAAGTTTTAAGATTATTGATTACTATCTGTTCTTCAATAATTTTAAATTCATCCTTGTTTGATGTTGTGTGAATACTAGGAGGGATATGATTTTTATTAAATATCGAACAGAAATGATTGTTAAAGATATTTGCTATCTGTTGAGAATCATTAATAGTATTTTTCTTGCCAATTAGTGTTGTTAATTTATTATCTGATTTTTAAAGAGAACTAATGCAACTATAAAATAATTTGCTATTTTGTTTGTTGGCCACTGAGGCAAGTTTAAGCTCCATGTTTTGTTTTGCTGTTTTAATTGAGTTTTTGCATTTTTTCTGCATATTTGTAAACAGTTTCCAAGAAACATCTGTATTTATTTTCTTATGTCTTACATAGAGAGCATTCTTTTTCTATATTTTTTTTATCTTTTCATTAAACCATTTTGGGACAAGTCATTTCTGATTATATTTTTGATCGTTTTAAATATATTTATCACGAGTTGTTATTATGATATTTTTAATAAAAGTTCAACATTCCTTGACATTTGGGGCCATACATTCAAAGCTTTGCACCTTGTGCAAATCCATTGCACTGGAATAGTGCAGAATTTGCACCGAGCTGCAGTATTCAAAAGCACATTTAGCACCGGCACTGCGTGATAGCGCTGATGCTAAAAGTTAATGTATGCAGGGGAGGGAGTGAGGGGAGGGGCCATGAATGCTGGCACACCAGCATATTCAAAAGAATAGGGCCATGCTACAGGTTGTTGCACCACCTGTAGCGTGCTGCTGAATACCACCAGCAAAATGCATGCAGTATTTCAGCACACACTGTTGACCCCCCTCCATCCTAATCCCTGACTCCATAGTACAACAATCTACACAGTTCCCAGGTAGTCTAGTGGCCCCCCATCATGATCGCTGGCACCCATATTAATATAATCACCCCATTTCCCTGGTAGTCTAGTGGCCCCCACCCCCATCATAATCACCGACACCCATACTAATATAATCACCCCATTTTCCTGATGGTCTAGTGGCTCCCCATTATGATTGCTGACACCAGTAGTAATATAATCACCCCATTTCCCTGGTAGTCCAGTGGCCTCCCACCCCATCATGGTCGCTGACATCCACAGTAATATAATCACCCCATTTCCCTGATAGTCTAGTGTCCCTCCATCACAATTGCTGACATCCATAGTAATATAATCAGCCCATTTCCCTGATAGTCTAGTGTCCCCCCCATCACAATTGCTGACATCCATAGTAATATAATCAGCCCATTTCCCTGACAGTCTAGTGGACCCCATCACAATCGCCAACACCCTTATTAATATAATCACCCCAATTCCCTGGTAGTTCAGTGGCCCCACCCACCATCACGATCACTGACATCCATAGTAATATAATCACCCCATTTCCGGGTAGTCCAGTGGCCCCCACCCCATCACAATTGCCGACATCTGTAGTAATATAATCACCCCACTTCTGATAGTCTAGTGGCCCCACCCCATCATCATGATCACGGACATCCATAGTAATATAATCACCCCATTTCCCAGATAGTCTAGTGGCTCCCCATCATGATCACTGACACCTGTTTAATATAATCGCTCCATTTCCCTGGTAGTCCAGTGGCCCCACCCATCATGATTCACTGACATCCATATTAATATAATCACCCTATTTCCCTGGTAGTCCAGTGGCCCCCACCCCATCATGATCGCCAACATCCATAGTAATATAATCACCTCATTTTCCTAGTAGTCCAGTCTCCTCCCCACCCTCCACCCAGCAATGCTGACCCCCCGCTCCCCCAACCATCCACAAATGGAGCCGGCAACTGGCTCAGCCCACCACTCACCTCCACAGCTAGCCGCTGACTGAGTGATGAATGGGAGTGGGGGTCACTAGACTACTAGGGATGAGGTGTCCATATTGAACAATGGGTGTCAGCGATCATGATGGGGGGGCCACAAGACTACCAAGAATGAGGCGTACACATTGAACAATGGGTGTTGGTGATCATGATGTGGGATTGGGGGGACACTAGACTACCAGGGAAAATTGTGCATATGTACAGAACTGGAGCATACCTCTCAAGTATCCCTCATTATGGGGGAATCCTTCATGTTACCCCTCTAAATTGCCCTGTCCCTCATCCATCCCTCATGGAAAAGGTGCTGCACACACAGAGAATGTGCTGTAAATTCATACTTTAAGGCAGACATTAATGATATTCTAAGCTGCTAAATAAAGAAGTGAACTTTGTACAAGTAAAGGCAATGGCTCCACAGTGTTCTGAGCTTCTATCTCCATGTTTGCTGCTGTGTCCCTCATTATGAGAGTCAGTGTCCCTCATTGCCCCTCAGTCTGCACGTCTGTGTCCCTCATTGCAGAGCTGCATGGGTGAGTGGTATGCACTGAATTGGCCTGCAAACACCCATTTCCTGAAGCATCAAGCCTGTACTTCCATTCCAACCAATAGGGGTTTTCTGTGTGCACACCATGGCCTGCAGCTTCCAGCCTGTACTTCCATTCTGACCTAGAGGTGGAGCTGTGTGCTCCATGCACTAGCACCAAACAAAGTACATGGGAGTGCATGCAAAGCAGGCCATAATGAGATGCAAATGTGACTGTTTGCCCAAGGATTGCCTGAGTAGGCTCATTTGCATAGGATCTTTGAATATAGCAAACTTTTGCCCCCGGCTAACATGTTTGCACTGGGCTAATGTGTTAGCACTGTGCAATCAAGTTAGCTCTAGGAAAACCTCCCACAAGCATTGCACTGTTCTGCAGTGTGTGACCTGCATTGTTGTTTTCATTTGTTGTGCAACACCTCAGTGCTGTTACACATATTGTCTGCCTAGTGCGACTCTGCCTTACTCCACCTCTGTGTCCACGGAACTGCTGTTGCATTTTGGCCTTTCCTGTTGCTATATTCAAAGCTGTCTTATGTCCTGGGCTATTTTTGCACTACACTCCCAGCCCTGTTTACACTGCTTCCTTTGCACACTATATTCAGCAGGTTTAGCCCTGGGGCTATTCCTTTAACTATAGCTTGCTAATGGTTCAGGGCTAATTTAGCACACCATGCAGTGCTAATTTTGCCCAGAGGCTAAGTTTTGAATATCTGGCCCTTGATTTTTTAAAATATGTTTATCACACATTGTTATGATACTTTTAATAAAAGTTCAACATTCCTTGACATTTTTCTCTTTGAAATGTAAATCCCAATGAATACTATTAATTGTATTATTTATTTTACTGTCTGCCATATTATATAAATAAATTTTGGGGCAACCTTTTAGTAATACAGGTTTTAAGATAAGGATAAAGTACATGCTGGCGTGGTCGCTTGTTCCAAGTGGGGGGCCTACAGTGCAGTTAGTTATGGTTGTATTGTGAGTACCTGTGACAACCCACCTCTCTCTCTGGGCTGGAACAGCTTTCAGAGAGGTGTCTGTTCTTGGGTATTCACTGCCACCAGCTGGGTTCACCCAGCGCCGACCTCCTAAGTTTACAAAACTGGGTAGTCAAACGTACTGTAAAATCTGGTAGTGTCTCTCTGTTGGATGGCGGATGTTAAACAAATACTCGGATATAACTACACTCCCCCCCCCCAAGTCTCTTCAATTACCTCCCTACATCTATAATTTCATTACAGATATCTTTTTCATGACTAACACTGACACCATTTGTGCCCACATGGATACTAACAAGAGAGACTTCTCCACAAGTTTTTAGGATGTCATTAACTCATGCTTTAATATCTCTCACCTTGGCACCTGGGAAATAGAGCATTCTGTTTGCTTTATCTGGATTACAGACAGTAGTATCACAGTGCCTAATAATGGAATCATCTAGTACCACAAGTTATGTTTCATTATTTTTTGCAGGCTTGGGTTCAGTAGTGTTTGGTATTATTAATGGGGACCAGCTGCCATTATCCAGCTGGCTGAGTGACTGTGTTTTCCTGTTTTTCTCCCGACCCACCCTCCCAAGTGTGGTCCAACCGCAGCAGTGGCCTGGGGTGGGCAAATTCGACAACGTATTGAGGCTGCATGCCGCTATGAACACCAGCCACAAGCCACCACCAGGAGCCACCCAATAAACAGTCTGGGACTGCCCCCCCGGAGGGAAGTGTGTGTAAGATGCCCATATCTCCCTCTCTGCCACACTCTGCTCTTGGGTCTGCAGTGTGCCGAGCGAACACCCATCACTTAGTACCACAGAGCTAGCAGCCAATTTTAAGGCCATATTGTTTCCTACATCTGCTCTGCAGCCTTTCTTAATTCTTCCTTTAATATACTGAACTAATGTCTCGTCATCTTCAGGTGATGACTTGTGTTGTTCTCGACCTCACTTGTTTCTATTTTCTCTTATATCTAATTCCCTTACCTCCTCTTCCTCTCTTAATCTGTTTTTGCTGGTGGTGCTTTGTTCAGTATCCTGACACCCTTGCATTAACACATTTTTGGTTTCTAGTTCTTTAACAAAGTATTCAATTTTGTTTATTTCAGTTGCAACTTCAAGCTCATCATATACTCTCCTTAGTTTACTCTCTAATTTGTAATATGCATGGTATTTATTACTGTACATATGTACTTTAACGTGGGATCAGTAGTTGCTCTTTCTACAAACATAAGACATTTGGTACACCTTATGATTGATCCCTCTATGCATAATAACTGCCAGATGTCTCCTGAGGGATCTATAATTGCTTGAATTCTTACAGTTGTGCCTGTCCTTTCATCTGTCAGCACAAACTGAAGGCTGGGAGATTCATTTACTGAATCTGTGTTGCTTTTAAAAAGGCTCTCCAAAGGGAGATAAAGGCAATAGAGACTTTTAATTGGGAGGCATTTCACCCTTTAATAACATACAGGTGATACAAACTGGGTAGAGATTCCTGAAGATCGCATTTAATCAGTACCCTGTCATAATTAATGCATAAAGGATAGTTTCTCATTTGTCTCCCTCCTACATCTCTCCCAGGTTCCCCAATCCCACTGTTTACATAATATGACTCTGGGTCTTTTAAGACCCTCTGGAACTGTATATTGTCTTAACTCTGACCCAGGACCTTCTTTATGCTCCCTGTTGATGTACAGTAACCCTCCAATGCGTATAAGCCTGGGCTGTATGACTATGTATTATTTGATTATTTTTGTATGTGTACTTTGGTTTCCTTTGTATTTTTACTTTTATCTGATGTGGAGCCTTTGCAAAAGAGTTTATGACTCAAAGGATTGTAATTCTGATTCTATTCAATAAATAAATATACTAGAAAATATAAGAAAAGTTGTGACAACTCCAACTGTACTGCTGAAGAGTGAGATACTAAAATAATTTATTTTGAGATTACTGAAGATGGGCATTTAGTCAGTACCCTGTCGTGATTAGTGCATATACTAGTTAATATAAAAAAATAAATTAGTCACAACAACTGCAACTATACTGCTGAAAAGTGAGAAACAAGTAAAATTATTTATTGTACCAATATCAATTCTATTTACCTGTTACCTTTCAAAAAGGAAAAATGCAGGTTCCCTGGCTCCTGGCTCCCCCTGGCTGACACTGGCAGACACGTGGCTCTGCCCATGTTGCCTCCGCCATGTGTTCACCGATGCTCACACTGTCCTTCTGCTTTATACCTCTAAACCAGAAGTGCTGTCTGTGACCACTTCCTGTTTCATCTGCCCTCACAAACGATCAGGATATATATCTAATTTAAGCCACTACCTTAGCTAGAGTCCCCAAATATATAGTGAGAGGGGCTGTGAGAGGGCTTGGGTTGCATTTGCTCTGCCCTTAAAAGGACAAATAAAATCTCCTTTCCTAGACATAGGAGTTCCCATAATGCAGCAGATTGTAGTCCCTAGAGGTAATGGGAGCAACAACTGCTTCTTTATGCCTAAAAAGCAAACAGAACAGCCCAGAAACACAAAAGTTAAGCACACCCAGAAACAATATGTGGTTGCAAGGCTCTTTAAAACAATCTCCCTTTTCAAAATATAATTTTGAATGAAATGTATGTAAATAGAAATTATTTACAGCAATCTTGAAACAAAGATTATATATTACATAAGTGAATAAATACAATAATGTTTTACACCCCAATATAGTCTATGCTCCCTAGTAAGTAAATATTATTTATATATTCATTGCAAAAAACATGGTTAATGCATCAGTTAGGGCTGCCATGACAAAAGTAGGGTAATGTGATGTTAGGCTTTCCAAGCCTAACACCCCACCCACACCTTGTACACACCAACAGGTGTCGGGGTGTGCCTTGGGGTCATCAACCCTAACACTCACCCCATTCCATAAGTAAATAAGTTGAGATGGTTATAGCACAGAAGAATGGAGTGAGCATTAGGGCTGACAACCCCAAGGCACAACCCTGACATCTGTTGGTGTGTGCAAGGTGGGGGATGGGGTGTTAGGATTGGAAAGCCTAACACCACATTTCCCTACCTTTGTTGCGGCAGCCCTAACTGATGTATTAATGAAGTTTTTGCAATGAATTTCCTGACTTTTTCAGATAGTTTACTTGTATCCTTGTTTGCCTGGGTATACCATTGTTACAGCGATGCTGTAACAGTGAACCTACACAGTAACACAACCCATTCGACATCCACAGTGTCAAATGGGTTGTCAGACCACTGTATGATACAGCTAGTCCTGCTGTAAGTCGCTCTCCACCATAATCCACCTCCCTCCAAATTGACACACCATAAGTCCAGGGGGTACGGGGCAAAGCCCCCAACAAACAATTTAAAAAGCCCTGGTGCTGTGGTGGTATGTCAATGGATTTACCATTTGACCTGGTTGATGTTGGCAAATCCATGTCATTGTGGGGATGTTGGCAACTTTGTTATCGAACCAACTTGGGGAAACCATTTGCCTGTGGGAAGACAGGGCCCTTCAGGCCCTGCACTCCCACCCTCCATAACTATCCTTATTTCACTGTGGGAGTGCAGAGCCTATTGGGTCCTGCACTCCCATGTTCCATGACTGTCCTTATGTGTATATGTATGTTGCTGTGGATGCACTTCCATTTATAGGACAAGAGTGACCAAACTGTCAACATATCTGTCTTATTACCCCACCTCCTGTACCCCCTTACAGAACATTTTGAAATCCCCACCTAAACAGAATTCTGCGCAATTGTAGTGCAATTCCACACCAGAGGTGTGAAAAAATTTTTTAGACAAGATTTGAAAAAAAGGGCAGGCCCGGGGGCACTGAGGGTTGAGGCGCTGAATGCCACACCTTGTGCTGCACCAGCAACCCGGGATCGGGAATGGACTTGGGTTGCTGGGGGTCAGCATGGCAAAGGAGGATTGAGCATCCCAATAGATGCTTTCCTCCTTCAGGGGGTGGGATACCGGGGGTGCTGCATGCACCCGACGCTCCTGAAGCCGGTGGAAGCACGGGCTTTCAGAGCATTGGCGGCTCTGCTTCATGGAGTCAGGGAGGGAGGGGGGAAGCTGTTAGGCGCTTGACTGACGATGTGCATCAGCACATCACCTAGTCTGGATGTATGTCCTTTGTGCCTGCGTCCTTGGGGTTGGGAGAAAAATCGGGGAAAAAATATAAATACCCCAGCTCTATGAGCAAGAAGAAACCGGGGATGGGGATGCCGTGGGGGGATTGCCCTGGTAGATGGAGTAGGAAGAGGTACGAGGCCTCCTCTGAAGGCCGTGGGAACCGGGCAAGTGGGAGAAAAAAAAGACAGCTGTGACATATATGAAGTGGGGTAATAAGCAGACTATGTTGAAAATCTTGGGTCAGAATATGTAAAAATTCCAAAATTACAAGAGTGCATAGCGAAACTCTAACAAATGGCCATAACTTTGCCATGTTTAAAGATTCTGACCCCAAATTTTCAACATAGTCTTCTTATGACCCCATCTCATAAACAATATGACTGTCACTATGCAGATCCCACTTGAAAGGTGAATTCACCAAGCAACCATGAAATCACCTTTCAGGTGGGAGTTGTGGAATGACAGTCATATTGTCCATGAGGTGTGGTCTCCAAAAGGCCCTGTTGAAAATTTGGGATCAAAATATAAAAAAATGGCTGAGTTATGCATAAAACTGAAAACCCCATTGAAATACATTGAACTGCATTTACCTAGGTTTCTCATATCTCAGTGATCGGGTCCAGCAGCAAGATGTGTCTCCGATCACAGAGTAGATCACGAACATGGGACCTGTTCAGGTGAGTGAGGATGTGGGGGGTTACTGGGGGTGGTGTGTGCCAGTGTATGAGGTGGGGAGGACTGACGAAAGATCTTTTTTACAGCTTTTTGAAGAAAACAAGACAACAAGGGACCATTTTCTTCATTTCAGGATTATACCTGAAATGTAAGGGGGGTGCCACTAGACACCAGGGTACAAAAACAAATAATGGGGATGGTGGTTGGAGGATGGGGGGTTGCCATTAGACACCAGGGAAATGCCAATGGAGATCGGAGGGAGTGCCAATAGACACCAGGGAATTGTGAAAAAAATTGGAGGATGATAGGGTGCCACTAGACACCAGGGAAATGCAAATGGGGATTGGAGGGTGGGGGGGTGACACTAGACACCAGGGAATATATAAATTTAGAATGGGGATGGCAATCGGTGGGTGGGAGTGCACCTAGACACCAGGGAAATGCAGGCTCACATATAATTTATTTATTTAAAAGTTTGACCTGGAAAGGCATACTAAGCAAGGTAAAAAGTGAAATGAATTATGAGGCCAATACTCCGATGGTGGGGGGGCATCAGTAGACACCAGGGAAACAGCAGCTCACACCTCACCCTGCAGCTGGCAGCACGAGTTCCAGCTGCAGAAGTTAAAGAAATCCCACAGTTCTCATACAGAGAATGCAGGGGAAGAGCTCCTCTTGCTAAGCTGGGCACCTGAGATTTTGGGTGCCCAGAAAAGGTGTTTCTTGCCATAATTTTAAAAAACAAACATTAGAATGTAGCTAAACGGGTTCTGTTTAACAAGATTCTGATGTCTTTTTTAAATCCATTCATTTTTATGTGTTTTCTTTGTTTCTTTCTCTTGCTAACTGAAAAACCAAAATGGTAGACCTACAAAAAACAGTTCCCACCTGCAACACAGTATGACTCATCTACGAAAAGGCATTAGGCTCCTGCAACACAGGGTGACCAATCTGCGAAACATAATTAGCTCCTGCGATACAGGATCCTTTTTCATGCTGAACAACTATAATTTTATATTGAAAATAATGGGAACTTCAAAATTTAGAAACTTTGGAATGGATGAATATTTTTTCACCAAACTAGCAAAAAGCACATCTGTGAGGCAGAGGCTTTCTACCCTGAACATTTCAAACCACAGTATAAAACAGTTTCTGAGATACAGGTGGACAAATAAACAGCAAAAAACACATACATTTAACAATTTTCAGACTCTGTATCTTAGAAATCAAGCAATTGATCCAAATGAAATTTACCACATCAAGAGACTTACACTACAAAATTATGCATGCAAAATTTCATGCAAATCTGTTGAACAGTTGCAAAGTTATTAGAGTGCAGCAATTGGGCTTTAACATAGAAGTGATCCCTCAACCCTAATGGCTCCACTACTGTCCAGCAAAAGCAACAACTGCATCGTCAGAACAGCACAGGGAACACCATGATTGCATATGCCACATGGATAAGAGGACAGTGCATAGCAAGAACATGAATAGGGGGGCATGATCTGCGCAGGTAGACAGTGTGCTGGTGAATGAGAGCAGCAATCAGTGTACAGTAAAGGGAGGTGCTAGTAAGTCCAGCACAGCACCGACAGCAGTACCTTCACCTGTACCATGTTAGAAGTAGGCAGGCTGGTACCATGTCTGATGGAATGAGTCTGAACTGCCACCCATGAGTTCCATGAGGGAATGTGGGTGTGGGAGACTACAAAGGGGGTTGGGGGCATGGGTGTGTGTGCTAGCTGCAGTTTGAGGTGACCAGAAAGAACATGCCACTCGAATATGTCATGAGCCATTGGGGCCAGCAGCTACTGCTCCATGAGGGCCACCAGTACCTCAGAGAGCGAGAGTGTAATGGGAAGCAGTACAGGAAGTGAGCGACATACAACAAGCTGAAATGACCCACCAGATGCCACACAGCAGAGGGGGCAGTGGTGGCTGTGATAAAGGAACACAACCATGTGACAGACCCGGGGGAGGTCACCACATGGCAGGTCATGGAAGGGATGAAAGAGGAAACTGTCCCGTCCACGGAGACCTCCCCCAAAATAATGGTAGTAGCTATGAACAATGTGTCCGCAACAGTTGCTGGGAAGCTGCCAGCAGTACCATCCCTAAAATGGATGGTACAGCATGTCTGGATGGCATCCAGTGATACCCCTGCCCTACCAACCTCACTCACCAAGCTCATGATACCCCAGGAGTACACCCTTAACAACTCAGGTGAACAGTTCCTGCTATATGACAATGGGGTATCCAGTGACAGGTTCCTGATATTTGGCACCCATCAGAATCTGGCACAGATGCAACAATGTCCGCATTAGTTTGCAGCTAGGACATTTAAAGTGACCCCATCCCTTTTCAGCCAGGTCTACACAGTACACACTGTGCAATACAGTGCAGTGATACCCAGCATGTACATCATGATGCTCAATCATACCATGCCCACCTATACCTGTGTCCTGACTGAGCTGGGAAATCTGCACCCGAAGCTGTGCCCCCCTGTCCATCATGATGGACTATGAGCAGGCCATCATAAAGGGGTTTGAGAGCATGTTCCCAGAGACAGAGCATAGGGGATGCTTCTTCCACCTGTATGAGGCCATCTGGTGCAAAGTCCAGGAGGTGCCAGCCCTGCATCACCATTACATCATGGAGAAGGACTTTGGTTTACACTGCAAATGCTGCCTGCATTGGTATATGTCCCTCCCATGGATGTGGTACCCTGTACGAGACTAATTCTTCCTCCGGAATGAGAATCTACTAGAACCCTTAATGGACTACTTTGAGGATGCATGGGTTGGCCATTCAGTGGGCCATGGTAATGATCAGCAACCACTGTTTCCTGTGGACTTCTGGAACTGTTACTCTATCATGTCTGCTGGGTTGCCATGTACCATCAACTCTGTGGAGGGCTGGGACTGCAGCTTCAACAACTTCATGGGTGTGTGCCATCCCTCCATATGGAAGCTGTTTGATGGGCTGCAGGTAGAGCAGGGCCTTAATGAGGCATGTATTGAACAGTATGTGTCTGGAGAGGAGCCACCCCCTCCATGGAAGAAGTACCGGAACACCACCAGGCAGATCACCGCTCTGTTGGAGGGGTACAGCAAGTGTTCCGAATAAGATTACCTATGTGGTATTGCCCACAACTTTCAGCTGCAGGTCTGATGTGTTGCTGGCTTGTGCCTTGGTCATGTAAATAAATGTGTGTACTGCATCCACATTGTAGTTGGTGTGCCATTCTTTCACATATGTTCCTCTTCTGTTCTGTCCCCTGGGTGTGTGCAACTTGATGCCAGTCATCGGTCAGGTGGCCCACATATGTGTTCTGTACATGTACAGTTGAGCATGCTGACAGCATTGCCTAGGGGTCATGGTGCCAGTGTGGGACTACCGTTGGTATGTCCGGCTGGCCTGGGTTCAGTTCTTGCTCCATATGGTTCCTGTCATCCTACTACATGTCTCGGCTGACACGCCTTTGAGTCCGCCCATCTCTGATCCACTCGGAGTTGCACTGTTCCATCCAGTACGATCCCACCCCACCCACATGTTGCCCCACCCTCCCCCATGTGTTTTCTTCACTCGCCCAGCCACTTGGCTTCCCACACCCCCCCACATGTTGCAAACCATGTGGTTGGGTTCTGTGTGCCCTGCTTACCCCGTGTGTCTCCCCCGAGGCTGCGTCCCACACATGGGTCCTGTGCTATTTCCACCACCCCCCCATCACACACACACACACACACACACACACACACACAAATTCACTGCTTTCCCACTGTCGGTACTGTCTGCTGCTTTGTGTGTGCGGTGGTTGTGTTTCATGCTGCATTTGGTCAGTGCGATCTTACTGTGTGCTTTGTCTTCCATGCTGTGTTCTTTGCCACTGGCATGTCATGGCGCCAACCCTAACTATACTATAATATACTTATAGTGTATGGTAGAATGTTATTGCGGGCAAAATTCAATGGAAACACACAGCTGTTGTACCATCGTGGCGACGTCACGATGGTGTTGTACCTGCCTGAGGACATCACCACGATGATACAACAGATTAGAATCACATCGCATGCAGGCAGCAGTCAGAATGCAGCAGCAAAAGCTCAATCTTGCCAGACATCAATTTAAAATATCCAGGCAGTTACCTTTCAGCACGCATCACCCTGCATTGACTCCAATCACTGAACTCATGGAAGTAGCTGAAGCGCTTGAAGCCCTCAGACTTTGACCTTTGGCATCAAGCAACGTTGCACGGCATTATTGGCATATGACTCAAACTTAAATATTTAATGTAGCTGTTATTCTTTATTGCTCTCCCATGTTTGATGTGTTTTAAAATGAACGCAAACAGCATTCAAATCCTTACTGCTTTTTTCATGGACAGGTAAGGTACTGTGTGTGTGTGTGTGTGTGTGTGTGTGTGTGTGTGAGATCGTTAGCATGCTGGTATGTGTGTGTCGGGGAGGAGTGATGCTGGGGGGGGTGAACAAATCCCAAGAAGGCATTTCTATGACAAAACTTGCCACAATCGCAACATACACTATACAGAATAAAGTATGGGCAGTCAGTTAACAACAGCTGTGTATACTTCTCGACATTGCCATGGCAACCTGATAGACCTCTTGAGTTGCGCTCTCGAGGTTTATCAGGTTGCTGTGGCAACGTCTCGAAGCATACAAGTGCTGTTGTTAACTGCAGCCCACACTTTATCCTCTATGCAGACAGTATCTTTTTTCACAGATATTTATTTTGTAGTTATTTTGTGTACTTTTTTGTATACACACATTGAAAACGAAAATAAAAAATACTATACAATGTTTAGCCAATCAGGTTAACTTTGTTATAAATAACCAAGTACTCTTGTAACTGTAAGAGAGTAACTTGTTGCCACAGTTCCATCATTCAGAATTTCTCAGTTAATTTAGCACATACCCTTTCTGTACACAGGGGGTTCTCTAATTTTATGCAAAGTAAAACATTTTAATTTTAAATCCAAGTTATTTTTTAAACAAATCTTTAACATAATTTATAATACAGTCTGCTTAAATGTGCTGTTATTGTTTCCCCTATGGTTACAACAATATAAGAACACACACTTTAGAGATGGAAGTATGTCAGTTGCCTATTGTGACTACCCCTTACTTTCCAGTAGTTAGGTGTTTGGGAACTCACATCTCTTGTGTGTTTATCTACATTTGCCTTAAACAGGATTAGTGTCCTTGCCTACTGGTTATAAGAATGTTTATAATAGTGTCTTCTCATATTCTTTGTGTATGAGAACTGCTAAGCTCTCACCTCAAGAACTCAAGAAGACACTCTTATAACCATAAGAGACACAGTACTGTGCATGATCTGATTTTAACATGACAACCCTGTTATATCTTTTATTCTCTGTATCTTTTTTGATGGTACTGTAATTGTAAAAGAAAGGATTCTCTTGCCTAACAATAACATATTGATATTGATTGATGTAACTTTATATATAAACATATACGGCCATAGAAAAGAGATAAATAATGATATATGTAGATGCTGTATATAACTGTAAAATCCCCTTGAAACTAATGGGATTTTGATATAATGTATTTGTATTGCTACTTACTGTACCTCTCACTTCAACTATACTAGAGACTGGGGTTAACATGGCAGGTGACAATGGAATATCCTGAGGGACTCATGTTGAATCATTATTCTGAAATATGTATCTTATTATGGGCTTACATATTTGCTGTCAATATCTTCAAGAATATTTTATAAAACTTACTGTTCTTGTATGATCCTGCACTGTGTTGTAAAGTTATTTAAAGTCTATGGCCAGGATATTCAAAGGGGTTGCACCTTGTGCTCTGGTGGGGTATTGAAAAGGCTGCCTGGCACAGCACAAATCCCGATGCACCAGGGGGCAATGTAATCCTATGTGGCACAGAGGCAGGGATTGTGCCAATGCATATGCGGCACATCCCGATATTCAGCCCAGGATGTGTGGCGCATATGCTGGCAAAACCCCTACCTGCGCTGCACACTGGTACTCAAAGTTGAGCTGAAATAAACAGGCTGAAATGTTGGCCACCCACAGGTGGGCAGCTGTATTGCAAGGTGCAACACAACAGCCGCCAGCCATGGGTGGCCACTTGTCCAGCAGGAACACCATCCACAGGCACCGTACACTCCCTGGTAGTCTAGTGCCCCCCCCCATATGCCTGATCATGGGCCATAGTAATACAACATAAGAACCTGGTGGTCTAGTGGTCCCTCCCATATGCCTGATCATGGGTTGTTACATTACAAAATAGTTACCTGGTGGTCTAGTGGTAGCCTCCCCACCCACCCACAGAGAACCCCAGCCACCCAGCACCCCCCATCATCGGCAGGTGGCAGCACCCCACCACATACTGCCCAGCTGCCCACCAAATGACAGCGTACAGTATGATCTGTACGCCTATTGTTCACAGTGTGGACAAATGGGCTTGCAGATCATACTGTACTACATAGGACCAGATATGTGAATGAACGTGTATATATACAGTATATATAAAATGTCCCATCAGCACTAAGAATACAAACAGGGAAAATAGGTGGAAGGAAATAAAATTATGGCTTGACAAAAACAAAACTGTGAACCTCGCATTTGCGGTCTGTTCAAATGAAATCAGTAAGGACTGATGAAGAAAATTGTAGCATTATAAGATAATATTTTAAAAACATCTTGTTTTGAATATACTGTATGTATTATTGCTGTACTATTGCCTGATTGTATGTGACTTGTATGTTTTACTGTAAGAAATACCACTTTCTCTCAGTGCAGTTTAACCCCTGCAAGGTATACATATTTTTAAATCAAGGATGGAAATGAGAAAGGAAAAGTGTGGCCTACTGGGATTTGAACCTCAGATCTCTGGTATGCCGTTCCAGCGCTCTAACCACTAAGCTACAGGCTCACTGGTCAAAGCGTCTGAGGAATTTCCTTACAGCCACACACATTCCTTTCTCTAGTGTTGCGCACATTGTACCTCTAGAAACCAATGTTAGAAATACCACTTTCTCTCAGTGCAGTTTAACCCCTGCAAGGTATACATATTTTTAAATCAGGATGGAAATGAGAAAGGAAAAGTGTGACCTACTGGGACTTGAACCTCAGATCTCTGGTATGCCGTTCCAGCGCTCTAACCATTAGCTACAGGCTCACTGGTCAAGCGTCTGAGGAATTTCATTACAGCCACACACACATTCCTTTCTCTAGTGTTGCGCAATTATGCAACTAGAAACCAATGTTAGAAATATCACTTTCTCTCAGTGCAGTTTAACCCCTGCAAGGTATACATATTTTTTAAATCAAGGATGGAAATAGAAAAGGAAAAGTGTGGCCTACTGGGATTTGAACCTCAGATCTCTGGTATGTTGTTCCAGCGCCTAACCATTAAGCTACAGGCTCACTGGTGCTGCCTGAGGAATTTCCATGATCCACACACACATTCCTTTCTCATTTCCATCCTTGATTTAAAAATATGTATACCTTGCAGGGGTTAAACTGCACTAAGAGAAAGTGGTATTTCTAACATTGGTTTCTAGTTGCATAATTGCGCAACACTAGAGAAAGGAATGTGTGTGTGGCTGTAAGGAAATTCCTCAGACGCTTTGACCAGTGAGCCTGTAGCTTAATGGTTAGAGCGCTGGAACGGCATACCAGAGATCTGAGGTTCAAATCCCAGTATGCCACACTTTTCCTTTCTCATTTCCATCCTTGATTTAAAAATATGTATACCTTGCAGGGGTTAAACTGCACTGAGAGAAAGTGGTATTTCTAACATTGGTTTCTAGTTGCATAATTGCGCAACACTAGAGAAAGGAATGTGTGTGTGGCTGTAAGGAAATTCCTCAGACGCTTTGACCAGTGAGCCTGTAGCTTAATGGTTAGAGCGCTGGAACGGCATACCAGAGATCTGAGGTTCAAATCCCAGTAGGCCACACTTTTCCTTTCTCATTTCCATCATTGATTAAAAAAATGTTTTACTGTAGTAACTTTCTGATTTATAACAGTGCTGTTCCATTAAAGACCTCATTGTAAATGAGCCTCGGCTCAACTGAGTCTGTCCTTTTTTTCATATGAATAAACACATTTTACTACTACTAATATACAAAAGCCTGAAAGGAAATACCCTGTTGAATGTACTGCCACAGAAATGAATGATAGCATACTGTAGCAACAATGTTCTTCCTCTTTTAGGTTCTTCTTTTGCTAGTGCTGGCAAGGAAACAAACCCTTAGAAAATAAATGAGTTCTGACAAGGGACATAAAAACACAGATGGCAGCCAGAGCACACAACTCAGTTTGGCATTTAAATGCAAACTTACTAACAGATGTGGCCCTAGTAGCTAAAATGAGAGATGAAATAACTCAAGCTCTCTGGGTAACTAAAGAAGGGTACACAAAATTTAAATACATCAGGAATGGGATGAAGGCAGTTCAGTGAGGCCACTTTATAACACAGGCCTTGGCTAAAAAGAAACAGAGCTTAAGAAAATGAAGTAATCTCTTAGTAGATCTGTATGACCTAGAAACCAAACATAAATCTACTACAGACCTCAAGATCCTAGAAAAGCCAAACATGGTCAAGCTAGAGCTGGAAGAATCATAGAATCATACAATGCTGTCAGCAGAAAAGGACACCTGTGGCCCATCGAGTCTGCCCTCCCCCCTCATAATTACATCCCCATCCATCCCTGCCCGACTGCTCTTTTTTGCCTGTCTAATCCCTTAAATCTGTCCCATGCCCTCTTGAACCCCACACTGTTTCAGCTCCCACCACCTCCTCCTCTGGTAGCCCATTCCAGGAATCCACCACCCTTTCAGTGAAGTAATGTGCCCTTAAACTCCCCCTGATTCTTCCCTCCTCCAACCTCAGACTGTGGCCTGTAGTTCTGTCCATACATTTTTTTTCTTGAAGAGGCTCCCCTCCCCTGTCTTGTTTATTCCTTTCCCATATTTGAATGTTTCAATCATGTCTCTACTCTCCCTCCTGGTCTCTAGCAAGTACAGGTCCAGCTCCGTCAGCCTCTCCTTATAGGACAGCTGATGCATGCCCTGCACCATCTTTGTAGCCCTCCTCTGGTCCCTCTCCACTTCATCAATATCCTTATGCGGGTGCGGCCTCCAAAACTGAACCCCATACTCCAAATGTGGCCTCAGCATGGACCTGTAGAGGGGCATAAGTACCTCCCTCTTTCTACTCGTTATGCCCCTCCCTATGCAAGGCAGCATTCCATTTGCCTTGCCTGCTGCTTTCCTGCACTGGTTCCCCACCTTGAGGTCATCCGAAATTATAATCCCCAGGTCCCTGTCCTGTTTTGACCTTTTTATTTCCTCCCCTCCTAGCACGTACTACTAAAGTAGTGAACAGTCAACTTCACTTCACAGACCCAAAATACTATGAAAAATGGGTGAGTAGGTTACTGGTCTACAGATTACATAAGCAGGCTGCAAACAGATTTTTCCCCAAGATCAAAAATACCACAGACCCCCACACATATAGAATAGTGGATGGATGACCATCCACAACAAGGCTGTGTTTCCATCTCGGTAGTTAGTGACATCATAGCGACCTTGAGAGCGAAGCTCGAGCAGTCTCGTTGATGTCATTAACTCCTAAGATGGAAAAATGGCCATAGTTGTGGATGGTCATCCGTCCACTATTTTGTATAGCATATGGTTCCCTGAATTCTTTTTTGTCTTTTTTTTCTAAGTTATTTGGTACCTTTTGTATTATTGGGTCCCACTCCCCCTTGCTCTGGCTTCTCCTACTGATCCAGACCTTGTAAGTCCTGAGAACTCTTCTGTGGCCATTAGGACCATCTCTGGCTGCACTGTTTCTTTTAAAAGAAAAAGGAAAAAAAGAGTAGTTACTTTTGTGACGTGGAGCCACGTGTGGCTCCTTGTGTCTGTAATAGCTGGTTCCATGCTCAGCACTCACTAAACTGCGCCACCATGTTTGCGCTGATTTTACTCATTAGAGCCATGTTGATTCAGCCAATCAGGTGGCAAGACAAGGCTGGAAAGTTGTTGTACTATTGATGTGACATCAGAATGATACTACACCAACTTTTCTGAGCTTTGAACTGTCCTACAGCAACATTCTGAAAGCCCATTGTCAGTAAGCCCCAACCATATACTATAATGGATTACGTCACTGAAGGGGGTAGCAGAGGAGTTTGGCAAGCATTGTGCCTAACTCTTCTCTAATGAAAAGGGGATTTGGGAAGAAACAAATATAGATCAGTTCCTAGACTCCATTAACCTTCCAGTTGTAGACCAAGGAAAATTGCTGGCACTGGAGTGGTTATTTTCATCAGATGAGGTTCTTGGCGTAATTAAGACCCTGAGTAATAACAAGTCCCCTGTTCCAGATGGTTTTGTGTTTGAGTTCTACAAGGTCTTTGGAGCAGCGGTTGCACCAGTAATGGCTCACTTGTTTAATAAGGTCCACAAGGAAGGGAAGTTATCAGACTCATGGCTCTCAGCCATGATTAGGGTGATACAGAAAGAGGGAAAGATCATTCTCTGTGCAATGCCTTCACACCCATTTCACTCCTTAATGAGGACACAAAATGTTTTGCATAGGTTATAGCTAACAGACTGCAACTAATTGCTGGAGACATAGTACAGTGACCAGACAAGGTTCATCCCTGGGAGACACATACAAGACAATGTTCTCAGGCTTTTAAAATATTGCTTTCCAGCACAAAAGACAAGGAGAATTCAACCCTGATCAGAACAGTTGATACAGAGGAGGTTTATGATCACCTGAACTGGAGGATTTTATTTATTTTATTTTATTTGCATCTCAGATTGAGGGCAGTTCTGATGAAGATGGGCTTAGGAAGCAAGTTCAAGGAGTGGATATACGCCCTGCATAGTGATCCCAAAGCCAGAGTAAAAGTGAACAGGGTCTTGTCACCAGAATGTTATATACATACCAGAGCTGCAGTATACTGGAATAAGCTTCCTTTTAGAATACGTGTTGAAACAAACTCACAAGCTTTTATTAAAGCAGTAAACATTTTCTTTGTTCATAATTGTACTTGTACTTAGTATTGTACTCTTTTTACTTAAACATTAACTCATTCTGGCTTTTATTATTTAATATGTGTTATGATGTAAGTTTTGTTTACTATATACTGTATTGTTATATGTGGAACATTAGAGAATACTGTACAGGACTGTCTTGTAAACTGGGCTTTACAGTCCAAATTACATGTTTCTTTCCTGTCTAAAAATAAATGTTTACTTACTTATACAAAGGAGCTCCGCTCAGGGTTGCCGCTTGTCACCCCTATTGTTCGCCTTGAGCATGGAACCCCCGTCTGAGACCCTGAGATCCAGGCCAGACATCTCAGGGATTTGAGTGGAATGGGAGGAGGTTAAGGTCTCCCTGTACACTGACAATACCCTCCTTTATGTTCAGAACACAGAAGGGAGTCTGCGTAAATTACTAGATTTAATAAAGAAATTTAGCTCAGCTTCAGGCTTTTTAATTAATATGGACAAGATGGAAGCCTTGCTGCTTAGTGGCAAAAGAATGCCAGTACTAGATCAAATTTGTCCCTTTAAATGGTTGGGAAAGTACTTTGGATACCTTGCAGTGCAAATTCCAAAAAATTTAGGATCGCTCTGCAGTATCAACTATGAACCCCTTGGAAAAGTGACCCAAGCAGATCTGGATCAGTGGTAGCAAGATTAGAAGTAATTAGGATGATTCTTCTGCCCAGATTGTTGTATGCATTCTTGACTATACCCATAGAGCCTCCTAGATCCCTCTGGGCCAGGCTGACCAAAAATGAATCCAAATTTATATTGGAAGATAGAAATCCTAGGTTGAGATAGGATCTACTAAAGCTTAACAGACATAAGGGAGGCTTGGGAGTCCTGGAGTTCATGAAATGCTTCTTAGCGTGCCAGACTTATGGTATATTAGCACATGCCTCACAGAGTGAACAGCCAAATTGGATATTCCTGGAGGTGGTGGAGATAACCCTGCACAGAGTGGAGGATTTACCGTTAATTTTTATTGAAAAAGGCTATGATTAATCAAATCTCGAATCCATGGGCCAAAGTAACTGAGAGGGTATGCCTACAAGTAGTAGACTTGGTGCAGGGTAACAAGGGGATAAGTGGATTATCATTCATCAAGGCTTGCACTGACTTTGTATCGGGAGAAATAGACTCCACATTCCACAGATGAGACAGGCTTGACTTGCACAGAATAGGAGAGTTGTATGACCAGGGGACCATTAAATCTTTTTTACAAATTAAATAAGAATTTAACCTACTGCAGAAAGAATTTTACTGCTACTTATAGCTATAGAGTTTCCTCCAGTCACCTCCTAGATGGGCATAGCTACAAAAGCTATTGGACATGCTGCAGTGGCTGCTCTCCCAACACTAGAGTTACTTGGAACTCAGACACTGGGTATTCCTTCTCTACAAGACAATAGAAGGCCTAGATGTAAACCCAAGGGAAACTATCCAAGCTACATGGGACACAGAAGTAGGGATACACCTTCAAATCAAAATCAAATCAAATCAATCAAATCAAATCCAATCAAATAAAATTTTATTTATAGTGCGCTTTTCAAAATTGTCAAAGCGCAGATACAATACAAGAAACAGCCAACAAATAAATACACATTTAAAAACAATTAAAAGACAATGGGTTGGCCTAATCAAAGGCTTTCTCAAATAAATAACATTTTAAAGATGCCTTGAATTGCTCTATGGACTGGCACTCTCGAATCCGGCGAGGTAGAGAATTCCACAGGGTTGGGGCCATTAAAGAAAAAGCTCTGGCCCCAGATGATTGAAGATGAACCCTGGGAACCTCTAGCAATCCCTCGTTGGCAGAGCGGAGTGAGCGAAGAGGGCAGTAAGGCCGCAGGAGATCTTGCAAGTAGTCCGGTCCCTGACCATGTAGGGTCTTATAGGTCAGCAATGTGACCTTGAAGGTGATTCTCCATCACACTGGCAGCCAGTGCAGTTTGAGTAGCACAGGTGTGATATGGCAAGTTCTTGGCAGCCCTGTCAACAATCTGGCTGCAGCGTTCTGCACCAGCTGCAGGCAATGGAGATCCACCCCCGGCAACCCTAGATATAGAGAATTACAGTAGTCAAGCTGCGAGGAGACAAAGGCGTGGACTAATACAGGAAGGTCATCATGTGGAACAAGGTGTTTCATCTGGGCAATATTCCTCAGATGATAAAAGGAAGACTTGACAATGGCTGACACCTGCGCCTTCAGTGTCAGCTTGCCATCAAAGATTATGCCCAGATTTCGCACCTGTTCAGAAGGTGTCAACTGTTTCCCCCCCAATACAAGGCTGGAGGAAAATACAGGAGTCAACTTCTCTGCACGGTGACCCAGGTCCACCACCAGCACCTCAATCTTATCCAGATTCAGTCTTAACCAGTTAGCACGCATCTAGCCCTAAATCTCAGCGAGGCAGTTGTTAAAGACTGATAAAGCGTCATTTTGTTCGGGTACAAAGGACATATAGAGCTGAGTATCATCTGCATAGCAGTGAAAACTCAGCCTATAATGCCTTATAATGTCCCCCAATGGCAGCATGTACATCATGAACAACATGGGGGAAAGCACAGAACCCTGCGGCACCCCACAGGACAGAGCAAAGGGAGCTGAGTAAAAAATTCCTTATACTACCCTCTGGGTTCTGTCCATGAGGAAAGACTGGAACCATCTGAGGACTGTTCCTGACAGTCCACAGAACATCCAAAGGCATTCTAGCAACATCCCATGGTCCACAGTATCAAATGCTGCAGAGAGATCGAGAAGAACCAAGATCGAACGGCTCCTCTGATCTCTCACTATTAGGAGATCATTAAGTATCCGAACCAACACCATCTCGGTACTATGCCTCTTCCTGAAACCGGACTGGAGAGGATCATAGACTTCATGGGTGGTAAGAAAGTCCTCGAGCTGCAACACAACTACTTTCTCAATAACCTTGCCCAAAAAGGGCAGGTTAGAGATCGGTCTGTAGTTAGCAAGACAGTCTGGGTCAAAGGAAGGTTTCTTCAAAAGGGGTCTCACAGTAGCCTCTTTTAGAGACTCTGGAAACACCCCTTGGTCCAAAGAGCACCAGACTATCTCAGCAAGGACTGGTCCGATCACATCCATAAACCCCACAAGGAGGCGTGTAGGACCAGGATCCATACTACAGTAAGTTGGTTACAAGCCCTGGACAATCTTCATGATATCCAGGATCACTGGCTGGTCAAACTCCATCCAGATAGATCAAGGGCCTATAACCTAACATCGACCACCGCCATGCTCATTTGAACGCAAACTGCAGATCTCTGACCTGATCGACGACACCTTATCATCAAAGAACTGAGCAAACTCATCACACTTTATCTGTGAAAAGGCTCGCCAATCCCACAGACAGGTTGGATTGCACAATCTGTCCACTGTCCAGAAGAGCTGAGCTGGTCGATTTCTTGTTGCAGCTATCTCCCTGGACAGGAACTCTGCCTTCGTACGGGAGATTTCTGATTGATAGTCCATGTAATGGGCCATCAATCTAAGTCTGTCATCTTCCAGACCAGATTTCCACCAGCAGCATTCCAATCTTCACCCCACTCTCCTCAACTTCTTCAGCATTCCATCAAACCAAGGGGACCGAGGACAGAGGGAGAGGGGGAGAACACGGACAGGAGCTATAGAATCCAGAGCCTTCAGCACCATATTATTATAGTGCACTACTAAGACATCTGGATCCATGCACTCCACAGGCCGACTCGATAGGTCCAGCACCGTCATCAGACCCACTCAAAATTGGAATGGAAAGAGGTATGGGGGTCACGGCGGAAGATACAGCATCTTTTGTGTGGTGGGATCACAGGTGCAAAATGGTAACTAAATTTTTCAGAACACCAGTGATCACAAAGCATTTGGAGGCTGCACACTGTGACACTTGTTGATGCTGTTGTAACTGTAAATGGGGTTAACTTTAACATTCCACAAACACCTTTAAAGTGAATAGTGTATTTTAAATAGAATTCATAACAATACAATGTGGACACAGCTGCCAAGGTCTTGGTCAGGGTCCTTTGTAAAAAAGCACAAGAGCATCTGGAAAGATTTACACGTATATCTGAATTTCAGGCAGGGTTTAGGAAGGGAGGGTTTAAATTAAATCAGTCATTTATCTTGCAAGCTATTTTTGAAAAATACGTATATTTAAGAAACCAGAGTATTTGGTTTTATAGATTTCAGGAAAGCCTTTGATTCTTTAAATCAAAATGTATTATCCAAAAAATTAAAAGACATAGGCCTAGATTTGCTAATAAAAATCATTAATGAGCTGTATATAAATAACTGGTACAAGGCTCATTTTGACCTGAGAGGAAATCTCACAAGGAAAATAAGGATAAATGCTGGAGTTAAACAGGGCTGCATTCCAGCACTGGTTCTCTTTAACATATTTATTATTGATTTGTTAAACACACTTGATAACTCTCAATATTCATATTTAAAAATAATTAATCAAACCTGGAGAAGCCAGACAGGGGTGGGGCAGGACAGGTGCAGCAAGGGGGGACAGAGCTTGCAAAACCGGAAGCAAGGGGGAAAGGATCAGGAGGCAATGATGGAAAGGAGGACAGGGAAGGCTGACTAGGGGGAGAGCAAAGCTCGGGGGGGGGACAGACAAGGGTGACAAGGGGAGCACAGAGGTACAAGGGAGGCCAGAAACCGTGTGTAGGCTAGAGAGCCAAAAACACAAGAAGAAGGAAAGACACAGCAGGATCTTGCTCATAGGGGACTTGATAATAAAGGGAATCAGGTGGGGGTAAGGGAGTCAGGAGAAGTGTGATTTGGGTGGAGTGCATGCCGGGTATAATGGCACTAGAGGTTAGTCACAATATACCCTCATGGGGCAAGTAACAGGATGAGAGGACACACTTGGTGATCCACCTAGGCACCAATGACTTAGAGGGAAAAAGTCTTGAGAAAGCGAAGACAAGATTTAGAGAGCTAGACAGGTTTTGAAGGATCACGGGGTTCCTTTCTATTGCCTTCTCAGAGATACTACCAGTGCTGAAGGTAAGCACACCAATGAAACAGAGGATTGAGGGATTTAATCAATGGCTAGTGGGTTGGTGCAAACAGATGGGGCATGGGCTGGTGGGGTACTGGGGAACTACATGGGAGGATGAGAACCTATTTGCCCTGGACAGACTGCACCTGAGCAATGGGGAACAGCAGTATTGAAAAGGAAGTTGGGGAATTCATAGAGAAAAGGTATAATTTAAACTAAATGTAGGGGGGTTAAGTAAGAAACCACTTGAGGAGGCAGGAAACAAGGGGGGGCTACCAGCCTCCCCCCCAGGATGGAAGCAAAATGCGGGGCATAAGCATGTACATGAGTAGGTTGCAGGAGAGGGGCAGGGGGGGGGAGGTTCATGGTGGAAGGGATTATCTGCAAACATCAGGAGCTTGGGAAACAAAATGGTGGACTTGGAGGCCACCATGGGGGACGAGGGACTGGACATTGAACAATCAGTGAGACCTAGTAGACAGAGCACCATACATGGGAGACAATTATCCTGGGCTACAGACTGTTTAGGGGGGACAGGGTAGGAAAGAAGTGGGAGTCATCACTTTATACATCAAGGACGACATTAGGGCAATGGAACGGCAGGAGGAGCAAGAGGAGGCAGAGCTCCTGTGGGTGACACTGGACAAAATGACTGAGGAATCCTTGAGGCTAGGGGTAGTATACAGACCTCCCAAGCAGGGGAAGGAAGGGGATAGAAAACTGATATAGGCAGTGATGTGGATGGCTCACAAGGGAAACTTCCGCTAGTGGGGGACCTAAACTTTCCTGATGTGGACTGGGAGGTCCCGACTGCAGCATCAGCCAGGAGCAAAGAAATCCTGGAGACACTGCAGGGTGTATTCATGCAACAGTTGGTTAGGGAGCCTACAAGGGGAGTAAACCTGCTGGACGTAGTCCTCACAAATGGGGAAAGCATAGATGAGGTGGAAGTGGGGGAAGGGCTTGGCAAGAGCCGTCACAGGACTGTAAGATTCAGGGTTAGGTCAGGAAGGGAGGGAGTCAAATAGGACCAGCACAAGGGCTATGGACTTCAAAAGGATGGACTTTGACAGAATGAGGAGGATAGTTAGGGAAGAAAAGGCAGGAAGTGGGGATACAAGGGATGTGGAGGAGTTATGGGAAACCATTAAGAGAGGGGTACTAAAAGCCATCTACATCCTCTGTTTACTACCTTATATCCATTCCCTGGTGTCCAGTGGACCCCATTCCCTATCTCCAATTCCATGTATAACAATGGCAATCCATTTCCTGGTGTCTAGCAGACCTCCCACCCTGGAAAGTAGTGCGTCACCACCTCAGTCCCCCCATACCAACCCCAAGTCAGCAACTGGTACAGCCCTCTGCTCTTCACCACAGTTGGCCTCTGACTGAGCTGTCAATGAGTGCATACTGTACAAATAGCTTTTGCAGTAGATGCTCATTGACAGCTCAGTCAGCACCAGCTGCTCTGGTCGCTGGCTCAGGGTCAGGGTGGGGGAGTGGGGTGGTGGGGTACTAGCTGCCGGGGTGATGGGTACACTAGACACCAGGGAATAGATATACATTAGTATACTAGGGATTGGGAATAGGAAAGGGGGTCAGCTAGACACCAGGGAATGGATATAAGGTAGAATACAGGGAATCGGAATGGGGGAGGGACCACTGGACACCAGGGAAAAATGTATGTTTTACATCTGGCCAGTGATCGGGAAGGGGGGACTACTAGAACCAAGAAAAGGCTTTTCTTATACAGCGGCCTAGTGATCAGTGGCGGGGGGTCCTCTACCACCAGGGAAAGTGATTTGTTAAACAGGATGCCAGTGATCAGCAAGCAGAGGAACACTAACACTAGAGAAATTGATGTGTTAAACAGTGGTCCAGCAATTGGCAAGGGGGGACCACTACCACCAGGGAAAGTAATTTTTTAAACAGTGGGCCAGTGATTGGCAGGGTGGGTACCAAGAGCACCAGGGATAGCTCTCTGAGACCAGGCAAGTGAGGGGTAGCACCATGCTAAATTGCCAGGCTACTCTTGCAAATGAGCCCATAATGGGCATGCAAATGGCCCTTAGCTTCTTGCATGCCCAATGGGTTCATTTGCATGGATCCATTTGAATATCAGAAATTTAGTGTGGGCACAAGCCATTATGAAGCCCTATTTCAGGAGCCATGTATACCCAGTGCCCTGTTGCTTAGAACTGGGTTGCAATGGCCCTACATTCTGTTGAATTCCTCTGAATATAGCATTTTTGTCCACCTGGGCAACCACAAGGAGCAGCAAAATATTTGCATTCTGCTTTGCCCAGTTTTTAATGTCGGGCCTCAGATGACTCAGATAATAATGAAAATCTTGTCAAATTTGGTGGTTCATAACTCTGGTTTCCTAAAGTATTTCCCAGAAATGTCTCTCTTAAAGCAGTATACAGTGGACAGAGTATTAATACATGTGTAAGAGAATTAAAATCCAACCCATGTTTATATCTAAAATGTGTAACATCATGATTTTAATAAATATTCATTAACATATTGTTGTTATAGCATTCAAATCTAAAAAGTGAGAGAATTCTATCATTGGGATCTTTAACAATTAAAAGATATTTCTTTAATTTATGAATCTGTTTGATGCTAGCCAACGGCTACTCTTCATTGACTTTAGTTCTGCTATGCCAAATTGTTTAGCAATATCTCTTATCCTCAGTTTAACTTTGGATTTGATTATCTCTAAAGTGGTATAATAGCACTCCATAAGAATGGATTTTAGGCCAAATGGAAAAATAATATTAGTAATTGTTTTGCTTAAGTTTGGGGGAAAATCTATATCCCTGTATTGCAAAAGTTCATCATCTGCAAGCCTTACTAATACAGTATCATAATTCAACATCAGTTTAATTCAATAAATGACAGCTCTTTCTGTGGCAATATGTCTTCCAGGAATCTGATCAAGCTCAGCCTTAGTAGCTGCAGAATATACTCCATTTGGTAAACCTAATATGATTTCATAAATGTATTAACAGGTGGAGGTCCTAAATATTATTGATCTTGAGATCAGAGCCCCAAATGTTGGTATCACATGTAATCTGTGATTAAATGTTCCCATTAAGGGCAGCAGTGGAACTTTTTATACAGTTCCTGCCATAACACTTTGAAAAGGCAGATAGGCCATGGAGACTCTGTTGTGTTTTAGCAGTAGCATATCTAAAGTGCTCCATCCAAGACCCATTATAACTAATTACCAACCCTAAACAGGTAAGCCTCTTAAATATTTCTATCTGTTCATTATTAATAAGAAATCTGTAATTCCCACTATTAACAACCTTTGTCTTTGCAAACATTACTTTTGTTTCTTTACTGTTAATAACTGATGGTACCGTGAACATAGGAAGTTAAAGTTAAATACATTTATTTTCAGACCAAGAGCACTAGTTGAAAAAAAACACAATTGCAGCTGCATATGCAAGATAATTGATTTTCCTTGTGCCAATTGATGGACAATGAAGATCTGAGTCAACAAGACTAGATAAAAGATCATCTGCAAACATTAAAAAGACTCGATGCCAACACACACCCTTGTTTAACTCCCAAATTATTTGGAAATTTTGAGATAAGAGTACCATAAATACCAAACCTTACACAAGACCAATTACCCAAATGAAGGAATATAATAGCTCTAAAAGAACATGGATCTAAACCTAGTGTTTTGAGGACATGCCATAATAATGCTCTGTTAATAATATGTGACATTAAGTCAACAAATGCCAGATGGTTTTGTTTTTTAATATTAATATTTTTATCTAAAATATAAGTGAGAATAACAATTTGGTTAATAGATGAATTATCTCCAAATCCAGCCTGTTTGTCAGATAGCTTGAGTTTACTAGTAATCCTAGACAGCAAAAATGTTATAATGTATGGTAAGCACCTATTAACCACCATAATCAGCAGTTACACAGCTTTGTTATGCACTGTTTAGAATTTTAAAAGTTGTTAACCACACTTCAGAACTTCCAAACGGTGGCAAAACAAAAAAGAATGTACCAGAGTTCCATAATTCTCACACATAGAATAAAAACATTCTTTTTTTGACCATACACTATAAAAGATGATGGCTGGTGATTGGGTGACAACCACGTTGAAATCACCTCTCGTGGTTGCTAGGGCTACAGTAAACCTCTCGAGCTGCGCTCTCGAGGTTTACCATGTTGCCCTAGCAACCACTTGAGGTGATTACAGCATGGTTATCACCTGATCCCCAGCCATTATCCTCTATATTAAAAACTTTGGTGGTAGCATTGAAAAGACTAATAGATCTAGTGTATAGGCACATGGATCATGCTTTTTTAAACACAGGAATAATAATACTACCCAGCCAGGACTCTGGAATATTACCAGTCTTAAGAATGTAATTAAACACACAGACAAGAGACTGTAGCCAGCACTCTAGAAATATTTTAAAAAGATCAATAGGTACCTGTATTTGATCAGGGCCAGGAGCCTTTTGGCTTTTAAAGGACAAAATATTTTGCTTAAAGCAGCAGTGCAACAAAAAATGTTTTCCAAAAAAAGCCAATTTCAGCTGCAATTAAGAAAAATATTAGCATACCTGTCAAATGTACTTGTCTAGGTACTGTACCTTCTATGCTGCACAATATGATTCTTTTTTATTTTTTTCAGTCCTATCCCTTGCCAGGTCTGCAATGCTATTCCTATACAAAATGTGGTGGCCATCTTTTTTTCTTTAGAAAAAAATAAATTAAAACAGTTATAAAATACTCAAATTTTGGTGGAATCAGAAAACCGCACCACCAAATAGAAGTGGAAGATGCCTGGAATCTTTTATAGTGAAAAAAGTTAGGGTCAAATATGTTGCCCAATTTTATTGCATTAATCTTAGAAGGTAAAAAGTCTGCTTCAATATCCAAAATATAACTGCCTGAAATAGTTATTGAAAGACTAACATCTGGGCTGGCTCATCGGCGCAGCAGTTGGATTTCCGTCTGTGATGCCGGCGACCCGGGTTCAGGAACAGACTCGGGTCACCGGAGGGCTGGCCTGGGGGGAGAAGGATGGAGCATCCGGGGACAGCTCTCCTTCTCTGGAGGGGAGGGTGGGGATGTGCACCAGCGCATGCTGGCTCCTGGCGGAGGCTGGGATCATAGCAGTGACAGCCAGGCTCGATGTTCAAGTGGAGTGACAGACGTCGGCGTATGCCTGGATGTCAGGCCGTCACTCCCACAGAAAACCAGGAAATGCTTCCTGGCTGGCCAGATGACGGTCTCTCTGTCCTCCGCTGCCGCCGATCCCACGACTGACACACCTCAGCAGTACCCCGGGTCAATGAAGTAGCACTGGTTGCCCCCGCTGGTGCCTTCCCCCTCAGAGGAGGGGGACCCGTCCAGCAAAGGAATACACCGGGTTACCAAGGGGGACTGCCATATGAGGTTGGTAGCCGGTGTGGGAGGTGGGGCAGGCAGTCAGGAGGGGCAATGGAGACCCGAAGGAGTGGGCAGCCAGGAAGAAGGGGAGGTGCAAAAAAAAAAAAGAAAGACTAACATCATAAAATAAATCCTGAAAATATGTAACCCAAGATTCTAACTTAATGTAACATTTTACCTTACGTACTGTATTAGAACCCTTGGCTACTAAATTCCAAAACTGCATAGTATTATTACTGATGACTGCTGTTAGCATTTTGTGACCAACAACATTTGATAAATACATTGTTTCTTTTCTCCACTATTTTTTTTATTATTTCCTCAATTTATTTTGAAGATTTTTTATTAACCTGATTAGGTTCTCTCCTATCCCATCTAATCTGATTATTTAGCTTTTACTTCTTTAAGTCATGAAGTTGTTCAGTATACCAAATATCCTTGGGCTCTTTATTATCCAATCTAGCCATCCAAATTATAAGATGTTTCATACCAAGAATAACTGAAGAAAATATTCCAAGGATAGAGTCATCTGTTGCCAAATTACAAAAATCATTAATAAATTCCGCCTTATGTAAATACTGCTTATTTACACACAGTCTAATGCAAGCTTCAATTGATTATTTTATAACAACCAAGACCTTATCGATACTATGATCAATTATCAGCTGGACAGAAAGATGTGGGATTTCAGAATGGGTAACAACTTTAAGATCTTTTACTAACTGAAGTAGCAAGATCATTGGCCCAGATTAAATCAGTTACTGAGCAACCATTGTCCCCTACATAAAGTCACCTTCCTAATCTGACTTAGATTTATCATTTATTGTGAAAAGTCCTTGTTTTGTGCAAGATCTATTAACTTTAATCCATTTGAGTTGATTTTAACACCTTTAGAAATTCGATAAGATAAAACAGTTTTTGAATACAGTAGGCTTCAAAGAGAACTTCCAGTAAAGGGTCACAAGTAGACTGATAAAGATATATCTGGACATTAAAATCTCCAGCCACAATAATAGGGACTGAGGTTTCTGTGTTCATAATTTTCCTAATAGAAAATTCAATTACTCCCATGCAAAATCACTGTTATAAGTAGAACAAGAGGGAGGAATATACACATTAATTTCCATTTAGTATCCTGGATTATGGCCTTTACAATACTAAAAAAATCATTTTGCCCTATAACATTCTCAATTTTGTTGTGTGACTATCTTTGAAAATGTAATTATACCACTAAAAGCATGGCCCAAATTCTTAACTTTCTTAGCTTTAATACTAACAACCTCACACCCATTCAGGTTAAAAGTTCTGTTCATGCACCAGGTTTCCTATAGGAGAATATAAGCAGACACTGATATAAATTCTAAAAAAGTGAGATCCCCCAATTTATTATATAGCCCTGAAATATTAGATGTAATCAGTTTGACCCTGATGGATTCTGTATGATTATTACTAGCCAATTTATCATTAGGTAGTCAAGCAGGCTCTAAATCTAAGGATGCAAATCTGTTCATAATAGGAACATTAATTGGGAAGTTCTCAACAACTTGAGTCTGTGGGGTGTTAATCATGTTTAATTCACCAAGGTTTGATGTATTTCTAATACCAGTATCTTTAATTAGTTTCCCAGCTAGTTCAATGCCAAAATATGACAAACCTGAAAGAGCAGGGATACATTCATTGGTTTTATGTTTGCAGTGAAAGGCCACCCCCACAAAAGAAACATCATAATCTTTCTACAGGCAAATAAGATTTCATCAGTTTTAACATCAAGCATGCCAAGCTCAAAGAGGCTATGAATTTTCAATTTAAGTGCCTACATAGATAATTCTTTAGGGAGGTTCAAACCATAGACCTCAATTCTTGACAGTTTTGGAACAACCCAGGGTAAATGCGCCCTCAGAAAATGTGTTATTAAATCAATTTTATGCTTTTTACGTTAAATATCTTGAACGTTAGTACAGGAAAAGGGGTCATCCATAGCAAGCTTCAGTTTGGTCAGATATTTATAATTATTTAAAACAAGCTGCAGTGTGTATACTGTTAAATACTATTAATACTCGATTGCCCCATCATTATCATCCACCCACCAAATATCAACCACATCATTAGATTCAATTTTTAGCCTTAGTTCTCTTTTCAACAAGATCATTATTAATTTCCTAAGACTGTGATCAGTCTCATGTAAGTTTATATATATTCCTCTTAGTCTATCAATAGCACATTTAGAATAGTCAGTAGAATTAACTTGAGTTATAGTAGAAGCTGCCAAGATGGCTTGAGGTACTGTAAAGATTGTCCAGTTCACATTATGAAACGTATCACAGACCTCCCTAAAGGTGTTAACAATTCCTCCCATTTCAGAGAGTACTGGATTTATTTTGCTACTACACACCTCCTCCTCAGAACAGTTTGTTGTTCAGCATCAACTGGGGAAGGGGCTATTAAGGTGTCAGTTAGTGGATTCATCATAATACAGTGACTCCCCTTTTTCCTGTTCATTTTCTTACCAACCCCTTTTCCCTTTTTAGGAAAGGGAAAGGGGAAATTGTTTAACCAGGAAAGGCACATTAAACTGAAGCTTGTCTCCAGGTGAGACCTGGGGGCACAAGGAAGTTAAGTAACTTGCTCAGAGTCACACAGTATGCAAGTGGGGGCTGTGGGATTCAAACCCAGGTCTTCAGGTTTGCAGCTCAGTGCCCTTAACCACTGTGCTATACTGCCTTGCCTTACAACACCAATGCCTATTGAGACAAAGACCTTTTTAGGCAACTTAGCACCCTAGTTAGTCTGAAGGAGGGTAAGTTTTCTTAATTCTCTCTCTGAAAAGCCCACTTCTTCAATTACTTCTGTGGCTGCTTTCCTGCCTACTAAATTTTGAACCTCAGTTTGTAACCAGTTTCTTTAGTATTATCAGGACCTTTGTCAGGACCTTAATCAGGGCCTTTAATGCTGGCAATTCCATTATGTAGTAACTGATTCTCCTGTCTAAGACCCTTCAGGATGAGAATAGTCTTTTCATCTTGCATTCCTATTTCCTTAATATGAGATTTGTCTGGCAGCCTAATCACCTCATTCACTTCTCCACAAAATACCTCACTTGCAGAATCACAAAGCATCAGGACAGAACTGCTCAAAAAATGGCCTTTTCCATTAGTTTCATTATGACAGATTTGTTGTAAGCCATAGATTCCATTATGTTGGCCATGTCCCTTCTCAAAAGGGTTCTTTGTTCAAAAATTGCTTTATGTAACAAATGTGGATCATGTGTGATATGTCAGGATATGAACTCATTCTGGGGGAATTATTAAGGTCTTCCCAATCCAAATTATTCTAAGGATAAGTAGAATGAGGGGAGTTAAACACATTTTTGGGGTTGGATTTCAGAGGCCTTGAATATCCCACAGCTGTGAGAAAAACTCGGTGCAAGTAGGTTGCCACTTGCAGAGCTGCAGTTTTTCCTGCAGCTTCATTTCCTTCAAAGGTAGAGCTGGTTTACAACTGGATCCATGACTTCTGGCAGCTTGCTGCTTTTTCTCTGCAGCTGCAGGAAAATGTTATGCTTGGTGGGACTAGGCATAACAACTCCTACAGCTGTGCTGACTGAAAATGCAAATCTCCACAGCTGCAGAGATTTCAGACTGCAACTGCAGTTATAGAGTGGGACTTAGTACATTGTTTTGAAAATCTGTCTCTTTGTCTCCCTAGGCATTGGTATTGATAAGGCCACCACGATACTAGCTATCAAGTCAATATTATTTTCAATTAAGGTCATTATCATATTTCTTTGTCTCCCTAGACATTGGTGTTGGTAAGGCCACCAGGACATTAGCTATCAAGTCAATATTATTTTCAATTAAGGTCATTATCATATTTCTTTGTCTCCCTGGACATTGGTGTTGGTAAGGCCACTGGAGTTCTAGCTATCAAGTTTACATTATTTCCAACAAGGACATTATCATATTTTGAGATAAATCTTTCATTTAGGTAATTGTCTTGTTTAAAGGAGTAAATGCCTTGGAAACAGAAGTATTTACATATTCATCCAGTGTACCCTGTTTCTTATTTGGGTTTAACTGATCAGGTGAGACTGAAGGAATGGCATTCTTTTTTTTTTATCAAATTAAACTTAGGGGGAAGGGTGATCATCTTTTATTGAAACTCTTTGTCCACGTCTAGTAAGAGTCATTTTATCTATATTGAGGTTTTAAATAGAACAGAATTAAAGTCAGATTATAATAATTGTGGTAACTAATAGGCTTTAAAAGGTTGCCTCATAAAGTTCAATATGTAGAAGTCATAAAATTTAAAGATTTACCCAAACCAGTGCCTCATAAGAAGACTAAGAGAATAACATAATTAAAGACAATATTGTTTGACCAGGGACAAAAGGACCTGAAAAGTATTAACTTATTAAAAATGGTACTTCTAAAAACAATGTAAAATGCAATACCACTATTAAAAGTGACTCAGTGTAAACAATAAAAAGTTTACAGCTAACTATAACTCTGCACAAATATAAGATAAAATAGCAAAAAGAAAAAGTGCAGTATATTACTTTAAGCTTCAATTACCTTCCTTCCCATGATATTTCTGTATTTCACACTCTCCTGCTGATAATAGTAATGGAATAGCTATGACTCTTTTCAAGTACAAGATGCACTAACTATAAACACAGAATGATACAAAGTAAAATCTAATATTTTATACCATAGAATTAAATTAAATTTGAATTCATAAACTTCCGCTTTTCTTTGGAGAGCAGTGAATTATTCACAAAATAGTCTTTACTTACTTTGTAAATTATTTATTTATTTCAGCTTCAGACCAACACCTTTGAGCCATAGACCTCTTTTACAGAGGTTCCAAGTCAAATTAGAAACATAGCACAGAACATGCAAAACAAAGTATGCAGGCAATAAGCACAAGGCAGAACAGTAAACAATAAAAAATACTTAACATAGCCAGTTTCAAAAGCACTAGCCGGTTACAATGACAAATTTAAGTCCAGCATATGTATTTATTTTTTGTATTCTTTTTTAAACAATGAACATCACTTGAGTTACTTAAGTACTGGTCAAAGGGGGACAATGGCAGCCTAAGTGGGCTTTGTCAGGATGACAGATACGTCTTCAGAAAACAGAAAATGTCTGGAATACAATTACTGGTTATAGAATACACAAAAGCCAACAAATAGTTCCTGGTTCACTGCATCACATTTCCAATTAGATTATAGGAGTGCACTGTGCCCAACTTTGTTGGCTTCCATAAAGCCTCAAAATGAATGCCTTACTAAGTAATCAAGAAAACTATCATTTATCTGTTATACATACTACACTTACTTTTGTGAAGTAAAATGAAAGAGTTTCTCAAGTCACCCCTACAAACAACCAGGATGCCAAAACACTCTGGAATACTTCGGAGCACTTGACATCATGTCCTACTTAAGTGTAGTCAAATGATCACGCGATATGCCAAAAGGTGCTCAAACTGAAAACAGAGGTTTCTAAATCCCTTTTATATATCTTTAAATACTTTCTCCTTGCTTTTTAATAATTTTTTTTGCTGGGTAGGAAAAACTCAAGCAACCTTAGTATTTTTGGGTTGTGTGTCATAAAATATTCTCAAACCACAGAATACACTCAGGTTCCAATTTATTTCCCTGATTCCTTTTTTTAGAGTGTAAGCACAAAATCAATTGTCCCTTTCATAAAATACAAACTGAGCACTACCAAAGTTCTAGCATGTGTAAAATGAATAAGTTTCCTGACCACTTTTCTGTCTCGCTTCTGGGTATCAATTATGAGAGTCACTATGCTTTGAACCACCATGTTCACTGACAGTATGCTTACTCAATATTATAACAAGAATTTGTCAATGCTGAAGGATTGATGCTTTGCACCAGTACATCCTCAGATGTTACACGGCGAGTGCAAGGAGTGTTGGGTATGGCAAACAGCTCTCTTACAGGATGCTATGGACATCACTGAGTATGCAAGATTCAGTTTGGGAAAAAATCCATTTTGTGTTTTTACACCTAGACAGATATCAAGTGTACTGAATAGACAGGGCATTTAGAATAATAATAACTGTCTTGAGGCTAGGAGAGAGCTGGTGTAGGGGATCACCATGGGCAGAAGGCAGATACTGGGATCACAGCAGGAAGGATAGCAAGGAAAACAGTTGTGCACAAGAAAAAAGAGAATACATGTAGGGATCTGCCAGTTATTCTTTTTATTGAACTTCAATATATGTAATATCATAACCATGTTAAGATCTATGCATCACTCAGATCATGGCAGGTCTTGGTATATATCCAAGAACTAAAAAGGGGGGGTAAGGGTAGCATACTGGGGGAAGGGGTATGGATGGTTAGGGCATGGGGAGGGGAACATAAGAGTTATGGGAGGAGGGGTGGTGAAAAAGGAAAGAAGGGGGGAGGGGCAAGAGGATTGCGAATGTTGGTGACATCCACCTATCCACAGTTCTAGAAGTGTGGGTTCAATTTTCAAACGGCATACATGTAATACAGACACAAAAATGTTTAGAATGAATGTATGTCTTTGCCAAGGTTAACACTGTTTGCAATATACACTTGCTGGTGGAGAGAAATGGAGGTATATTATTATTGTTTTCCCTATATTTAAAAGTTGCCACAGTAAGGAGACTAACTTCCATACTACAGCGAGGCAGGCAGGGTTAATTTTTCTTTAGGAGACTTGCTAGTTTAGGATAAAAAAAGACTGTAATTTGAGACATTATGGCCAGTTTCAAACTGCCTAGAGACTAGGCAGAAGAAGTGGGAAAACCTTTAACAGTAACAAAATAATACAGACTGGCACAACACAGTTCAACTTTTCTGTAGATCTCCCCTCAATTTTCTGATGTAGTCTGGTCATCTTGTCATTGCTGCAGATTTTAATGGCAGGCTGCTAGTGTTGACAGCCCATCAGCTGTTGAATAGCTTCTTTCACATCAAAGGCCTGAAGCCCTCTAATTTATTGCCTTAGTTCTTTTAAAGTGCATTCAACCGAAGAAGAGTCGTGTCACAGTTAAAGTGCAAGGTTATTGGTCTAGATTGCTTCACCCCTACAGTTTCTAACTGCAATTGGCTCACAGTGACACACCTCTGAAATCCCCTTCCACTCATAACAAAAGGTTTGTTGCACATGTGCATCAAACCTATAAAGGGTCTCAGAAATGCTGCAATCTGATTGGCTGTTAGGATTCCAACAGCCTTACATCAGTCCCTGTTACACTGTCATGTACAGCCTTATCATCATGGCACATGGATTCTTCCTATCAGCATTCCATCCTCCAGCACTGTTGAATGGCTAGAATGATGTATTCTGATTCTGAACCATCATTCTTAAGCTGCTGGTGGAAGAACTATTTTATTAAAAATCTCCCTCTAAATGAGGAAAACATTCAAAAAGTATACTTTGAACACTTTTCTTTTGGAATATTTTTTATAATAGCAATAAGGCACTCCCAGGAGTTAGATTAATAAGTCAATCACCCCCTAGGGGCAATATGGCACCCCTAGGATGTTATTAACATACTGTTAATCTAACCCCTGATCATGCCTTATTGCTTAATTCTCTCCCACTTCTCTGATGTTAATTCACCAGTTCTTCAGCTTGGCTACCCAGCCTATAGAATGCTCAGACAGTTGAACCTCCACAACTCCACAGCCCTGCCTCTCAAGATGGTCTCTCCCAGTTTCTCCATTCCTCTCTGCTCCATTCCACTGTTCCCAACCAAATCCAGGTCTCCTCCGAGTAGCTCTTCAGGTCATTCCTCAGCACACCAGCCAGCTCATCTGGCTTACTACAGTCGCTGCAACTCTCCAGTCCTCCTGCTCTCTGGCACTCTGGCTTCCTTCTGACTCACCTCCTAGCCTCAGGTTATTCCACTGGGAGTTCTTTGGATGAAAAACTGTAAAAATGGGAGAAAAAGGCAGAAATACACTTTTGGGGAGACTAATTATTCTTTAAAATATTTAAAATCATGCTCCACAAAACAATGGCATACTAGTTATATTTCTTGTAGAAAACCTAAAATAGCCTGCTTCACTCCTCCACAATGCAGCAGTTCACTTGGTCACCATCTTGAATCACCTCTTCCCGCTCACTACTCTGCCCTGGCTAGTGACCCCAGTGAAGACAGTGACCACAGTAAGTAAACTTTTCCCTGATAACAGGGAAAACCAGTTTTACATCAGCCTCCAATTCTCTAGTTCAGATCATAATTCACAAGGAATAGTCCATTGCATACTGGAGATAGGAACCAGTTAATAATGTAACAAAACCTATATTGCATGAACATACAGTACCTGTATTAAGAACAACAAAAACAATAACTGTTTTTATCACAAGTGCTTCAATTTATAAGGAGGGTAATGCCAGAAGGGGTACTAATTATGGACAACTGAATAAAACAAGAATAGACAAGGAGGGTGTTGGGAGAAGGGGGGAGGGGAGAGTTATGGGACATGGGAGTGTGGAGAAAGGGGAAAGTGAGAAAAATAGGCAAGGGGAAGGCTTTAGGAATGACAAAAAACAGGAACTAGGAATTCAGGTAGGCAAAAGTCGAAAACAAACAACAATAGGTATATTTACTTATTTATTTGAATTTTAATAACCGGGTGGGCCCACTGAGACAGCATGTCCCTTTTTCTGGAGCAACCCGGAGTTAATTACATTCAGTGTAAAGACAGTAGGAAATACTGCACATTAAATTCACAGTGTGTGCATTCAGTGGGGAAAAATTGCACAAGCCCTTTGCAGAAGAGGAAAAAACAATGTCACTAGTTAATTACACAGCTTGTATTGGATAGGTGCAAATAAACACACTACACTGGATAGAGATATAACAGTTACAGATCACAAAATCATACATAAGTTATAAACATTACAAGAATAGAGAACTCAATGGGCCTGATTTTAAAAGCAGGATGTGAAGCAAACCTGGTTACTGGACCTCAGGGAGCTTCAGATTCTGGGACTTCATGGAGTCCTATTTGGGCAATGGGCAGCAGATGGTTTCTATGCATTGTTTTTGTAACTCAGGTGTCCCCATCTGGCTTTGCATACTGGTAGTTTGTCCAGCTTAGCAGTTATGATGTAGGGGGTATGTCCCCAATGGTCAGCTATTTTATGCTTGCCTTGAAATCCAAGATTGCGGATCAACACATGGTCACCAGGTTGGAAGTCTTGAGCGTTAACTCTCTTGTCGTGGTGAACTTTTTTGGCTAAGTTTCTTTTCACAGCCATAGTGTTAGCTAGCTGGTATGCATGGTTCAATTGTTCTTTGAGCTTCTTAACATATTGGAGATAGCTTTCTGACCTGGTACCATCAGTAGAGACACCAAAGCACACATCCATGGGAAGACGCTCTTCTCTGTGAAACATCAAACTATAAAGGGAAAAAACAGTTGTATCATTTTTAGTGCAATTATATGCATGAAACAGAGCACACTGATCTGCTGACTCCATTTAGGTTTATCCTGGGGATCAAACATACCTAGCATGTTCTGTAAAGTGCCATTGAATCACTCGGGCTGTGGATCTCCTTGAGGGTGATATGGAGTAGTTCTGGACTTTCTTACACCATAGAGTGATAGCATTTCTTTAATTAACCTCTCAAAATCTCTGCCTTGGTAGTAATGTATATGTTGAGGGGCACCATACTGTATGAAGAACTTCTCTACCAGGACTTTAGCCACTGTTGAAGCCTTTTGGTCTTTGGTAGCGTAGGCCACAGCATATCTTGTGAAGTGGTCTGTAACTACCAACACACTGGCAATATTTTGTGAATCAGGCTCCAAACTAAGGAAGTCAATACATACAATTTCTATAGGATGCTGGTTACTATGTTGACCAATGGAGCAGCTTTTTTGAGGCTGGGTTTTTCTTTGTATGCATCAGCTACATTTTTGTCAGTATCGTTTGACTTCAGCATTCATTTGAGGCCAGTAGAAACATGACCGTACCAAATACAGAGTTCTTTAGGTTTCCAAATGTCCCATATCATTATTCAGAGCTTTCAACACAATAGTCTTGAACTTGGAAAGCAAAACCAGTTGGCTTCTAGTCAGTTCATTTTGGGTACTGGCAGTCTCTCAGTACAATTTCTCTTTTAGTTTTAAACTGGGCCCTTCATGCAGCAACAGATTGGTGTCGCGATCAGGGGAACACATAGCAGAAACATCTCCTCCTTGCTTCAAGATGGAAATAATGCTTCCCAACATGGGATCACAGTGTTGCTGTTGTTGCAAATCAGTTTTTGTTAACCGAGGCAGAGTACTCAGGTCCAGAAGAGCAAAATTACAACAGGCCACTGGCACACAGGTGTCTGTTGGTCCCAGGCTATCCACCACACAGTCAACATTGTCGGCTGCTGAACATTCTTCCTTGTCAAATTTGTGACATAATGCCTTCAGTTATTGCCCAGAAAGGCAGGTCCACTGAGGATCTGTGGCAGGTCTGCATGATAGGACATCTGGATTGGTATGATTTAGGCCTAGCCGATACTCTACTGCATAATCATAAGTGGAGAGGGCTGAAAGCCATCGGTGTTCAGTGGCATCCAGTTTAGTTGAGGTCTGAACATACGTTAGTGGACTGTTATCAGTCTTTACTAAGATCTTTGCCCCGTACAAGTATTCATGAAATTGTTCTGCTATTGTCCACTTAACAGCAAGAAATTCCAGTTTATGGACTGAGTAGTTTTTTTTGGAAGGTGATAGACTTCTGCTGGCAAAAGTTACTGAATGCAACCTCTCAGGGTACTCTTGGTAAAGCTCAGCCTCTACTCCACTCAGGCTAGCATCTGTATGTAGTACATAGGGTTTTGAAGGCTCAGCATATGCCAGTGCAGGAGTGTGAGTCAATCTGTAGATAACCTCCTCAAATGCAGAGTCATAGAAACATAGAAACATATACTTTGTCGGCAGATAAGGGCCACTTGGCCCACCCAGTCTGCCCATTTCCCTACCTACTGGATAAGCTGCAGATCCTTGTTAACCAACAGCCTACTTCCTCCTACCTCCCACAAGAATTGCTTTATGTCTGTCCCATGCATTCTTGAACTCCCCCACTGTTTTTGACCCCACAATCTCCTCTGGAAGGCTGCTCCATGCATACACTACCCTCTCTGTGAAAATATACTTCATTACATTGCCCCATAGCAGTCCCCCCTCTATGTTCAAATTGTGCCCCCTTGTTCTTACACATCTCTTTATAGAAACATAGCCACAGTCAGGGGTCCATCTCTGACCAACCAGTTCATGAGGCCTGAAATATGCTTTCATAGTCTCTTTGGCAGTACACTTTTTGAACTTTTTGTGCATGGGAGGATACAATTGAGTCAAATTTAGCAGAGGCCATACTACTTTGGTGTAATCATTAACTAATCGGTGGTAATAACTACTGAATCCAGTGAATCTCTGTAACTCTTTTGGGTTGTTCCACCATGCCAGTCTGTCAAAGCTTTTACCCTGCTGGGGTCTGTTTGGATGCCCAGGGGAGACACAATGTGGCCAATGTACTTTACAGAACTTTGGAAAAACTGACACTGGTCTATTGATAGTGTAATCCCCCCCCCGTCCCAGGGGCTTACCCGTCTGCCCCTTGGGGGCTTCCATTTTCCCCGGCTTTCTCCCCATTTCTGTGCCCTATTTTCCCTGTTTGTGTCCTGTTTCCTGGTTGTTTTCCCCATGTCCCCATAGTGTCCAGGATCCTCACTTGGCCCTGCAAAGTTTTGTTTTGAAGAGTAGTGCCCAGGGAGCTGTAGCATGGAGTCGCTGGTTTGTTTTGCACCTTCGGGTGCTTACCGGCACTCTGCACATGCCCAAAAGTGCATTTCTTGATCAGCCATCTGGCAGCTGCTTGATCTGTCTCTCCAGTGGTCCCAGTCCCTGGGTGCCATTAGAGTGGGACCAGTGACAGTTAGCAAGACCAGAGAGGCAGCCAGAAGAAGAAAACTGAGTTTTGTGAGCGCCAATCATGCTCAAGAACTGGAGGGCCATCTCATGAACATTAGACCGGCAGCTCTTGAATAGGAATGAGTCAAGCATGTCTAGCACTGGGGAAAGGTTTTAGCACTAGCGACAGGTGGAGAGAAGAATAAAAATAATAAATATTGTACTGGTGTGCAAAGGCCATGGGGACATTATGACTCATTAAATAATTAAAAAAGTATATTCTGCTTGCAGCCAAAAAATAAAGTTGGGGCTTGAATAAAATGTACTGGGACTATGTGTGGCTGCCTAGGGGCAATACAAAACAGCAGCAGTGACTGGAAAAGGGCCAACTAAATATGGTAAATGGTACATATGCTTAAGAGAGCACAGGGGTGGCTACCTTCATTTGAGGAAATAATTAAATGAAAGTAAATGATTTGGCTGCAAGGATAGCTTGAAGATGGGACATTGTGGGACTGCAGTAAAATGTTTTGCTCCAGCAGCCATGATTTCCACCATGTCATACCTAAACAGCCAACCAGAGTGCCAGGATTCACCAGGAGTATTATGCGGCTTCAGTAAAGTCTCTTGGGGAAAAATACTGGGGAATATTCTGGTGCTGTTTTGAGCAGCCAATGAGGCATTGAGGGAGCCTCATACGTATTAATTTTCCTTAAGGACAGTGGCTCCAGCCAATAGGGAGCTGACAAAATGCTCCCAAAAGAAGAGAACTTTTGGACTCTGAGTCAGTTTGGTGGGAGTCCCTCCACAGGGAGAGGGGCTCCAGCCCCTGGAGAGAGAATGGAGATACAAGGCTGGGAAAGAGCCTGCCCGGAGGCTGCTAGCAATCTGTTCCACAGAGCTGGGTGTTTGCTTTTCCCCATCTGAAGAGAGTTGGTGGAGAATGTGCAGGCAGCTCTGGGAGGAAGGACAGCTGCAAGATTCTGATGCTGTGGTAGGAAGCTGCATCACAGCAGTGAAGGTATTAAGAAAAGGATATTTGAAAAGGAAGCCTCCTGGTATTCATCTGCACCTCCACGGTGAGACAGTTCCATGTCTTGATAGCGATCACAAAACAGCGATCACTATCACAGCAAGTATACATCGCCAAAAAGCAAAACGATGATGTATGCTTATCAGCAACACCACAGCCGACAACCAAAAACAACAGTCCCCATACCCCCCGATTATAGATTAACAACCCAGGGCGTAAGCGTGTCGAGGAGGGGAGATAGTCCAAAAAAAAATCCCGGCAAAAGCCCAAAACGTTACCCCTCCCTAACCCAAACCCTGTACCTGCTGTGCCATAGCTAGCCATCCTCACCACCACACCACATGACTAGCTCAGCAACAGCACACCACACTGCACCATACAAACCCTCTTCCCTATCCCTATCCCTCTCCTTCCGGTTGCTGCTGTACAGTACCACAACCCTCCCTCGCTCATCCCTACCCTCATTGTACCTGTCCATCGCTACCCTTACAGGGTAGCTCACATGTCAGGTGCTACAAATGAGTGACTCATAACAGAGTCGCTCATTTGCAGTCACCATCATCACGGGATACCCAATGAGACATGGATGATTTGAGAAGTGAATGGAAAGTTGTGTGAAAGCATGGAAAAAGGAAAAGGTTCTGTCTGATCCTGGCATAGACAAAGCATCTAAGGAGATGAGGGAAAGACACAGGTCTCAGGACTGGTTGTAGCATGGAAGAATGGCTATTGGAAATTAGAAGGGAATCCAGATTCTGAGAAGATGAAGAAAGAGCCTCTTCTGAGATTGTTATGCACCTGCATGGTGAGCAAAGGGACTTTCTTGATGTTTTGCTGAGAAAGAGTTCTAGAATTGTATGAGCCAGAGTGAGAGTGATCACTGTATTAAAGTTGAGAGACTGTGAAAGCAGAAGGATAAGCAGGTGCTTTTGGGGTGGGTGCCTGCTGTCTGCTCCTGAAATACAGCTGAGAAAAGAGACTGTTGTGATGAACCTGTAGTTTGGACTCTGCACCCCCTGGAGTCTGGGAGACAGGGAAGAAACAGGCACTGCTTTGGCTACACACTATAGCTGGTTTGATTGAAGAAAGAATGATGACATAAAGATTGCATCCTAAATAGAGAACCAGGTGGGGAACTCACTAACCTCCATTGAGTGGGGCTTGCTGGCTGTAGGGGATCACAAGTTTTATTCCCAAGTGCTAGGGCACTCTGACCTATGAGGGAGCCGGGCCATGGGGCCACTTCTAGGTCTGGGTCCCTTGTGGCTGGCAGGCCTTGTGTAGTGCCTGCAACAGGCCTCAATAGGCTGAAGGGGACATGCTGAAAGACCTTCAATCAAGCTGCAGATCCAAGCTGCAGCCTCCTGCTCCACTTCAAGTTTGCTCAAGCATTGTGCCTGGTTCTGCATCTGCCATTTCCACTGACCCCCAGAACTTCAGTCATGTGTGCCACCTGATGACTGATGTTGCAGAACCGTGAGTAGCAGCAGGAATTGCCGTGCACCTGGGGAAATGTATGTAGTTCAAATATGCCATCTGGCATAGGAAGCCAGCAGAGAAATCAAAGAAAGGTGTAAAAAGTTAATTTACAGTAGTTCAAGTAAGCACACCAAAGCCGTCCGACCAGCTGCATCTCAGGCCTGCAACTTAAGATCTGGGTACCCAGGGACAGAAAACAGGGCATCATTCTAAACTTGTAACAGTGGGTCTGGGCTTGGTATTACCTGCAGCAGTTAGCTAGCTAGAGAGTTATGGCTGCAATGATCAAAAGGTGGTTTAGGTTAAAAGCAAAAAGGAAGATAACTGTTTAAACATGCTAAATCTGTAAATGTATATCTAAGTAGAATGAAAACACAATTGCACATACCCCAATAATGCAAAGCATCATGGGAAACATATGCAAATCCCTATGAGAGAATTTGGACAGGTTCAACTTTAAGCAGAATTGCATGGTGCCAGAAGGCCTCACAGTCCAATCAGCAAAGGCTAAGAACAGCGGACACATTCATGTGTTTTGGCCTCATTTGGACTCATCAGTATGCCATATCTGTGTCTTAGCCCAGGGAGAGGGAGCCAGCCACCCCTGAAGGCAGATGTTATTTGTTTGGGTCATGGGGAGCCCAAAATAGAGAAAGAAAAGAACTACAGAAGAATCCCAGAGCAAATGCCTCGAGGCATTAAGCAGAATGTTTGCTTAACCTCTATTCCATTCTCCCCTTCCTATCCCTCACTGTGTAAATAAATCATGATGTTACTGATTTGAAAAGGTCTAACTCAGGAGCCTGATTTTACTGAGCATCTGTTTAGCTGAAATTAAGAATACCAACTGTATGAAATATGGTGATGTTCAAGTTTGGTAAGTCCATGACTGGAGCAATTGTTTGGGGAGGTGAGTTAGTGTAACATCCCAGGGGGTTGTACTTTAAGAGACCAGATCCACTAAATATGTACTCTGGGTGGAGGCACTGCCATTTTATTTGTAACCTTGGGAAAAGACTCCCAGGAAACAGCTTATGGGAACTCAGGCCCCTCATCCGTGGTCAGCCCTGCACAGCAGGGTAGTGGCCCTCTCTAGGACCGTGTCGGAGAGGGGCTAATTGGTCGAGTGCCTTGCAAAGACATGTCTCGTGCTCTTCGAGAGTCTTCCAAAATACAATTATGTCATCAAGGTAGACCAGACAGTCAAGATGGTTCATTAAAAAAAATGTTTATTTTGCATGTAAAAACAGTTATTACAGTCAAATAGCAATCCATAAACATTTTTGCAATATGTCTAACAACATATATACTTCTGTAAGGCATATCTAATTCATACAAATAACTTTTAAAGTTATACAAATATTTAACCATAATTATATATACATTACAACACATAATCATACTATTCCTGTAAATTCACACTTCTTTTACTTTTTTATAGATGAAAACAACCTAGTCTAATATTAATCACCAGGTTCCTTTATACCAATTCAATTATATCATTTAATTTAATTTACCATCATCTGTTGCTCTTTGGATTGGTTCCCATTGTTTCCAATATTTCTTTATTTGTTTATTACTATAATAATGTCCTTCTTCTAGTCCCATAGTTTCTAAAAACAAATTTTTCCAAAGCTGGATAGATAGAATTTCTGTGTCTTTCCACATCCGAGTGAGGCATATTTTAGCATTCATAAGTGCTAGAACTACCACTTGTTTTGTTGAACTCGGAATATGCTGTGATGATGAGGTAAGTAACAGACATAGTTCTGGTTCTTAGACAAATTTTAATCCCAACATTTTATTTAATATATTCAAAATTTCCACCCAAAAATATTTAATAAGAGGGCACTCAACTATCACATTGGTTTCATTAGCTATGTCACATTTCCTATTACAATAAGGTGAAATAGAAGAGTTAAACTTGTTCAGTAGGTATGGTGAATAATACATTCTATGTAAGATGTAAAACTGTATTTGAGTCATCCTGTTATTTAAACAACTGTTCCATGATGTACACATTTTGTCCCATTTTCTTGCTGAGATATTAATATTTAAATATTCCCCCCATTTTTGTTTTAAGTAGTAGGTTTCATTTTTTTTCCTTTTTTCTTACTGATTTCCAAATATAATTTTGAAATTAGTTTCTTCCTATCATTTGCTTTTATTAATAATTCCATGATTTCATTTTCCAGTCTTAATTTATTTTTCTGCTGCAAATCTATTATAGCAGATCTAATCTGTAAGTAGCTAAAAATCATGTTCTTATGTATTCCATATTGTATTTGTAACTCCTGGAAAGATTTCAAGGTGTCATTATTATATAAATCTTCTATCGATATAACATTATAACTCAACCATTTTTTTGTAGATAAAGCACTAAAAATGGGATGAAAGTTATTTTGAAATAATGGGGTGTTTTTGGAAAATTTTTTCCTTGTCCTTTTAATTGCAAAATATTATTTCATATTTTAATAGTATTTTTAACAATTAGATTATCAAATGTTTTAGAATCACTATTTTTAAAGATTTTGGACCAAAAAAATATTTAACAGTTAATGGTATAGGGTCTTGATATTCAATACAGGCCCATGGAGGTGTAGAATGTGACCTTATTTCTTTTTAAGGTTTCTATAACTACAGCCCAGTGATAGTAATTTTAAATTAGGCAGTTTTAATCCCAATTGAAAGTATTCAAGTGTTAGCTTTCCCTTTTTTAATCTTGGTTTACCTTTTTTCCAAAGGAACCTGGTGATTAATTTGTCTATAAATTTAAATGTGTCCCTTGGTATCATCAGTGGCAATGCTTGAAATATATATAACAAACGTGGAAGTATATTCATCTTAATAAGCTGTGTTCTACCCAGTAATGATAACGGAAATCCTTCCTATTTTTTGTAAACCTATCCTAATGTCTTCTATTCATGGTTTTAAATTAATATCCAATAACTTGTTCCATTTATTTGTAAGATGAATTCCGAGGTATGTCATATGTTCTTTATTAACTGTAGTTGGAGAGTTATCTTTTTTAAATCTGAGTCAGGGTGAATTAACAATGCTTTGGATTTTTTCCAGTTGACAAGATATCCAGATTTTGTACCATATTCTTCAATAGTTTTTATTACTGTATTTCTTTCTTTCTCTGGATCTTTAAAATATATTAAGATATCATCTGCAAACAGTGATATTTTTAAAGTTTTCCCTTGTGTATATTGAAATCCCAGAATATCTTTGTTGTTTCTAATAGAGTTGGCTAAAGGTTCAATAATCAGTGTAAATAAAAGGGGTGACAGTGGACACCCTTGCCGGGTGCCACAAAATAACGTAAAACTATTTGAAGTTATGTCATTAGTTATTACTCTTGCTTTAGGGGTCCTGTATAAAGATTTTATACAATTTAAGTAATTAGTGCCAATCCTCACAGTCTTCATAACCTCCAGAAGATAATGCCATTCCACCCTGTTAAATGCCTTTTCAGCATACTGGGACATCACTATTGCTTTTGGATCTTTTACCACATAAAGGATATTTAGAGTATTTCTGATATTATTATTATGTCCTCTCCTTCCCTTGATGAAGCCCGTCTGGTCTCCCCTAACAGATCCGGGAGAATCTTTTCTAACCTTGAGGTGAGAATTTTTGTGAAGATCTTATAATCAGAATTAAATAAAGAAATAAATCTGTATGAGGAGCACAATGTTTTATCTTTTCCCTTTTAAGGGATAACCAAAATCAGGGCTCTGTCAAAGGAAGGAGGCAAACATCCTTGAAATGCATTAAACAGGTCTGCAAGTTTCAGGGATAATATTTCTCTAAAGGCTTTATAAAAATCTATTCCCAAGCCATCAAGACCTGGGGATTTTCCTGATTTTAGTACTTTTATTGCTTTATCCACCTCTTCAATGGTTATATATTTATCTAACATTTGCTGTTGTTGTTGTTGTTTATTTATTTTTGGGATATTCAAAAATTTATCATCTTCAAAGTGTTTACCTTGGGATTTATATAATCTTTGATAATACTTTATAAACTCATTATTTATTTATTTCCCCAATGTAAATACTTCTCATTCTGATTTTATTTCTGATATAATCCTTTCTGCTTTTTTCTTTTGCATCATAAAAGTCATTAATTTCCCCCCACTATCAATATGTGCATAGCTTTTAGCTCTTGATAACAGCATCAACCTTTTTACCTTTTCATTATATATTTGATTATATTCATGTTTGTATTTTTCAAGCTTTTTTAAACAAATATCAAGATCAATTTGGGTATGTAATTTTTGTAATTCAGCAATTTCTTTCTCTAATTGTTCTAATCTTTTTCACTGATCTCGTTTCCATTTTACTGAATATGATATAGCTATGCCTCTTATGCAGGCATTATATGCATCCTAGATGTTATTAAGGGATGTATCTTCTATTTTATTTTCTAAAAAGAACAATTCTATTTCTTTCATACTGTAATTCTCTTAATATACTGTTCATCTTTCGGCACTAGTGGATCTATTCTCCATGTTCGTTAAACGGTGGTGTCCATGGATGCAAGCATTAACAGCAATGGTGAATGGTCCGAGATTAATATAGGTTTATATTCTATTAGCATAATCTCTCTGAAGACCTGTTTTGAACCTATAAACAGGTCTATTCTAGAATATGTCTTAGGTCATCCTGAAAAGTCAGAGTATTCTCTACCTGTAGGGTATTTCAGTCTCCATAAATCTATTAAATCAAGGTCCTCCATCCTGTTCATCAAATAAATTACATCTGTGGCATTATATTCTTTTTTTGCTGTAGTATCTAATTTTTCTTGTATGACCATATTAAATCCCCCCCCAATTAAATATGGTTGAGGAAACTCTGTTAAATCTGTAAAAATTCCCTTAACATATTGTTTATTTTGTCATTAGGTAGATATCATGAAGCTAAAGTAAATGTGTTACCTTTATTTTCTATTTGAGCTATGACATATCTTCCTTCATTATCTATAATCTTATTTTGAATGTTAATTTTTAATCCTTTTTTAAACTGTATGGATACACCTCTTGATTTTGAGGCACATATGGACTGTATAGCTTGCCCCCCCCCACCACACACATCTTGTCAATTTTGCTTGCTTCTTCCTCATTCAAATGTGTTTCTTGTAAGCAAAAGATACCTATTTTTTTTTACATAATTCAGGATTTTCTTCCTTTTAACTGGATTCTTAAAACCATTGATGTTCCCGGTCATTATTTTTAAATAATCTCCCATTTATTATATCTTTTAATATCATAAAACACTTCCTGTTGTAATGCAATTAATCATTGTTTTCTGTTGTCTCTACCTGCTGTATATGCCTTATAATTATTTTGTGTTTTGTTACATATTACATTAATAAGAAATCCCCCCCCTCCCCTTTCTTGTTTTTTTTATTATAAAACTAGTACTACTGGTATAAATTAAACCTCAAACCCCCTCACTTCTTTCAGAATGCTCCACTGAAAAGATTCACTTAATGTGATCCTCTTCAATACCCTCTTGGATCTAAAAATTCCTACAAAATGGTTTCAACCTCTCACCAGCTGGGAAAAACACCCTCCTCCCCTTCTCTTTAAGAAATATACTATTTATTCATAACCTGTCCCTCCTTCTTCTGTATATCACAGTCCTCTTCAAGTATTATGTTCATTAATCTTCTCCTGGTTTGTAGAATTTTGTTCACTTTCAGTCCACTGTTCATCATCTTCTTCTTATTGCTAGTATATTCCTAATTTGTTATATGTTTCTTTTGGAGATATTCCTTCTTCTGGGTCCTCTTTACCATTACTGTCTTCTTGGTCTTTATAATCCTTTGGTTCTTCCTCTTTTCTTTCTGGGTGTTTTTTTATGTCCATTTTGTTGAAATATTTTCCTTGTTGAAATCCCAAATGCTTCTTTAGTAAAAGCCCCAGTTTCCTCAGTTGTGTCAAAACTATTATATTGTCCTTGATAATAAATCCTTAGGGTATTTGGGAAATAATGTTGGAATTTAATATGTTAAATATCTTTCTTTTTTTGTTCAAGTTTGGACCCACATCTGGAAAAGTCAATATTTGTCTACCATTAATTGTAAGGCCATTTTTTTTTTTTTGCAAAAGTCATTACTTTTTTTCTGTCTTGAAATCTAAGAAATCTTACATAGACTGCTCTGGGGTATTTCTGTGGTGTATGTGGCATACATCCTGGTGTTCTATGGACTAAGTCTATTTCTATTGTTTGTCCATGCAGATCTTGTTTCAAATTTTCAGTCAGTCATTGCACAACAAATTTCTGAATATCTTAATTTTCCACTCCTTCTGGTATATTCAGGAACTTTAAATTATTTCTTCTTGATCTCCATTCCAAATCTTCTATCTTTTGTTTCATTTCCTGTATTTCTTTTGTATGTCCCAGTATTTTGGTTCTATCTGAGGTAAGAGGACATCAACATCAGAGATTCTGCTTTCCAAGTCTCTCACTCTTGTTTATTTCTTTAATTTCATTTTTCACATCTCCTATTTCAACCCTAATTTTGTCGATGTTAAGGTGTATCCCAGCAAAACCATTTCTTATTTCTAACATAAGTTGCTTATGTTCACTTTGTTCTGTATTCTCTTTTTCTTTAGCTTATGATTTCTCAGACTGATCAAGTACATTATGTGTTTGCTTTTTTTATTTATCTTAAGGGATTGCACCAAGATCTACAGAATGGGCATATGTAAATTCAAATCCCACTGGTATTGTTAATGTAGGCATGTTTATTTGCTTTTGCGGATTCATGGTGCAGTCTTTTTTAACCTTTTTCTCTTCTTTTTTTGTTCTGTTTCTTCCTCTAAATTTAATTTACAGTATTCTTTCCTTTTTTCTTCTGTACCATTAGGTTTGTCTCAGTTTGCATAGCTGTATGCTCTGCCTGACTCGATATGTTGTCTTCTAAATCTTCTTCTTCATCAGGCAGATTTCTCTTTTTTGCTCATTTCTCCACAGTTTTTGAAGTAGTATTCAGGCCATATACTTTTTTGCCACAAGACTTTTAGATTTCCCACTTTCTTCTGGTTTGCTTTTTTAATCTGGAATTTTCTTGGGGGTGCTGTGGAGCCCAAGCAGCGAGCAGTAGATCTCATCAGCTCCATATTGGAATTAAATAAATTGCTTTAAGTCAACTATTTCTACCCCAAAGAATAGTAAACTGATAGTACCAGCAGAAAGAGTGAACTCAAATTGACTGCAATGGGCAATCCGAAGAAGGATAAATTAACCGGAGGATCAGTAAAAAGCAAAGGAGTTCCTGAAGCCTCACGACACGATGACACTATGCAGGCCAAGGAATCACCCAGCTCGGGTGAAACTATTGGAACTCTAGGACACAAACTCCAACTATTGATTGCCTTGGTGACCTCATTAAATCAAAAGTTGATGATTTTAACGGCAGGCTCTTGGTGCTTCAAACCACTGTGGATGGCTTAAAGGGAGAAATGAAAGAAGTTCACTAACAAATAGAGACTTCCATGGGTGCTTTGGCTCTTATGGTTAAAGAAAATCAGCATTTAAGAACCAGATTGGAAGCTCTTGAAAATCAGAGCTGGTCAGCGAATATTCGAATACTGGGACTACCTGAGAGCTCCGAGGGAGACATCCCATCATGTTTTTATCCGACTGGCTCTCCAGCAAATTACTGCCAGAAGGCTCAGATCAGCAATGGGAAATCCAGAAGGTTTATCGGATTACTCTCCGGGGTCATCCACAAAATTTTGAAGAGCCTAGGACATTGATGCTGGTAACCTCTGGTGTTGGGGTGAGGGACACGATCCTTCGACATGCCCGTTGTGCCACTCCCCTGACTCAGGATGAAAATCTTGTCCACATCTTTCCTGACATTAGTTATGCCACAAGGCAATGTAGAAAGAAATTCAATGGTGTTCAGAGGGTTCTGCGGGACTTTAGAGTTCCACACTCTATCATTTTTCCAGCACAACTCCGGATCGTCCACGGTAGTAAAACTTTTATTTTCTCAGACCCTGTGGAAGCTGGAAAATGGGCCAACTATTGCACAACTGAATCTCGGACTCATGAGGACGAATCGGGAGATGAGGATGTACCCTGAATCGATCTGTAGATATAAGTCTATTCTAAGCTGAAACAGGACATTTAAATTACTGTCTCCTCCAGGTTGTGAGTTGAGATTCTCTTATAAGGGGCTTGATTTAATTGAATCTAATAATTGTGCAAACCCAGCGTACATAAAAATTGTTATTCTCTCTTTTTTCTCTGTTTCTTGGGGGGGTAGGAGTCAAATATAAAGTTTTCATAGAGGAGTTTAAGCTCTTTGAAGATCATCTACTGGACTATAAATAAGGAATGGAGGGGAAATAGTCTGAAATGGTTCTTTAGTATATACCTTTTAGAAATATAAGAAAGAAAGAAATATGTGTTACCTGCTGCAAAATTACACTGAACGTTTTAACATTTAGATAAAATGCATGGCTATAATTGTCCCTTAGGGGGCATTGTAATGCTTTGGACTGGAGTTGCTGGACAATCCTTTTACATGGAGGAACTGCCATGAAGCTCATGGGCTTGTTACATAGCATAAACTTGGTTTTGTATATTGGAATAGTTTAAATCTTGCATACCCCTGATGATGTAACAATGTGTAGCAGATGCAAATGTTAACCTTTGATTAAGGGGGTTATTCCCCCAAAGATAATCTACCAGTTGGTAGTTAGTCTGTTTGCAATATGGTATTAACAGATGTCATGTCTATGATAAATGAATAAAAAATACAGTATAAAAAAATAATCTGGAATTTTCTTTAAAAACTCTTTTGCATCTTTTAACTCTTTTTTACTCATTCTGTATTATTAATATTGTGGCATTGATTCATGCAACATCCTTTATGACCCCATTTAAAAAAAGTGCCTGTTTTCACCTATATTTATTGTTTTTACTCCAACATCTTCCTTTATTTCCAGATTTAAAAAGTATTTTAGTAACTAGAATATTTGGCAGATGCTCATGCAGTCCCCTTCTGTACCAACGTACAGAGATGCCACTTGGTACACTTTGTAGTCTTGTCTAGTTGCTTTAACTTAAGACTACTTGCTCATACGGGTTTCACCATCTTACAGAGCTGTGGCTATAATATATCTTCTTTGCAGACATGTGATGTTGATACTTTGGCATTGATTCATACAACTTCCCTTTTGACCCCACTCACAAAGGTGCTGTGAAGCCCTTAATATTGTACTCAGTTTTGCTTTTAGCTTATGATTGCAGTTTTGTTCCAAGTTCTTCATTTGTTTCCAGGTTAAAAAAGATTTACTTTATTAACAAGGATATTGGCAAATGTTCATGCAGTCCCCTTCTGTACCGACTTACAGAGTTGCCACTTAGTATACTTTGTAATCTTGTCTTGTTACTTTAACTTAAGCCCACTTGCATTCTGAAGAAAGGGGGGTTACTAGTGGAGTACCTCAGGGCTCAGTGCTGGGTCCAGTCCTCTTTAACGTCTTTATAGGTGACATTGCGGAGGGTCTGGAAGGAAAGGTATGCCTCTTTGTGGATGACACAAAGATCTGTAACAGAGTTGATACACAAGGGGTAGAAAGGATGAGAAGGGACTTGGCATGGCTGGAGGAATGGTCGACGATGGCAACTTAGATTCATGCAAAGAAGTGCAAAGTAATGCACGAAATAAAAAATCCAAGAGAAGAGTACACAATAGCAGGGGAGGTACTAACAACAACAATAATGGAAAGGGATCTGGGTGTAGTCATATCAGATGACCTAAAGGTGGGTAAGCAATGTGAGAAGTCAGTAAGGAGAGCCAGGGGGATACTGGGATGCATAGGAAGGGGCATCACAAGTAGAAAAAGGGAAGTGGTTATCCTTCTGTACAGACAGTTGGTGAGACCCCATCTGGAGTACTGCATGCAGTTTTGGAGATCTCATCTACGCAAGGACATAGACAGGATGGAAGCAGTCCAAAGGAGGACAACTAAAATGGTGCAGGGTCTACATCAGAAACCATATGAAGAGAGACTGAGAGAGCTTAATATGTATACCCTTGATGAAAGGAGGGACAGGGGGACATGATAGAAACTTTTAAGTACCTCAAATGAATCAACAAAGTCCAGGAGGGTAGCATCTTTCAGAAAAAGAGATGTGTAAGAACAAGGGGGCACAATTTAAAGTTAGAGGGGGGACGGCTCAGGGGTAATGTGAGGAAATTCTTTTTCATGGAGAGAGTGGTGGATGCATGGAACCGCCTTCCTGGAGAGGTTGTGGGGTCTAAAACAGTGGGGGAATTCAAACATGCATAGGACAGACATAAGGCAATTATAGTGGGGGGTTGCAGGAAGTAGGCTGTTGGTTAACTAGAATCTGCAGCTTAGCCAATAGGTAGGGAAATGGGCAGACTGGGTGGGCCAAGTGGTCCTTATCTGACGTCAAAGTCTATGTTTCTATGTTTCTTTGCAAATACACTATAATTTCTTGAGGTATTAGTAAATGCAGCTTCAAGTAGATCACAAGCTCAGATGAGAAACATTTAGTTCAGTTTGAATTCACAAATCAAAACCCAGAACCTCTTATTTTTTGACCCACTCTTTTTTTGTTGCAATCAACAGTCCAGCATGTCTCCAGTCAGACATTTGCTTTCCTTTCCCCAAAATCAGGATGCAAAGCATTTATAGACAAGCCAACATTTATTTTAAATACAAATATTCAATCCAAGTTGGGTTCACATTTCATAAATTAAAGCAGAAAACCACTTCCCAGTTATTTCATTCTTTCCACCTTTAAAACTCAGCTTCAGTTTGTTTAAGAAAAAAGAGGAAGGCGCTTCCATATAAAGACTGCAGCTGAATAGAAGAAGTAAGGAAATAATCGTCTAGCACTTTTCATATGGTTACAAACCAACAGTTTAATAGCTGACATATTTAGAAGTGTAATTTTTATTTTGTGTAGACTTTCATTTTTCTCTTTCACTTCTGTTTAATAATTGTATTTTAATAACAATAGATTTTAAACTTCTGGTAAATTCTTGATATCCACAACATTCGCAGACTATCTGCCACTAGCCCAAGTTTTCCACAACATACTCCCAAGCAGCCGGAAGCAAGTTAGTGAAGTGGCTTTATACAGGGTGCTTACTTGGAAAAAAACATTTGGTCTACTTCATGTTAGGAAACTAAGACACAGAGCTGATTTAAAACTTGTTCTCCCATCGTTCAAAGTTAAGAAGAAAGGCTTTCCCACATGTAAGTACAGACTTGGGAAAACAAAGGAGCAGTGGAGCTGCACAAGTCTTATGTTTATTGTTTCAGCAGTTCATTAAATATGAGTGTGATTTTCTTCCTTTTGTAACCATTCACTTCTCATACTTTGTTTTTATTTAGTACTTGCACCATGATAGATATGGGTTTTAGAAGTGTTCAAAAATATTTTCAGATCCTCCGCTGTTAATCAACATTCGCCTCAAGGTTGTCTCAGGCATTCGGCATTCAAAGTAAATGCAGGACAGCAGCTTTCTTTCACCTTTGGGGGTAAGTACCCCCATAATAATTTCAGCGGGTTGCATGCAGCTATTGCTGAGAATTTCCTTGTTTTTTCCTTTAGCAAGCTTTCATTAAGTCATGCGGAGGTTTGGATTTCTGGAGCTGAAGGCATGCACATTTCTTCTGTCTCCAAGCAGTGCTCTCCACAACATTATTTTTTTTCCCAGGGCAGACGGTATACAACAAAGCAATGGACCAATAGTTCTAAATTACTTTTGGGTGCTAAAACACATTAGCGAATATGAGGGGTTGTTCATAACTTCTAAAATTTTTTTTATGAATACGTGTTATCTATCTACTGCAGCATGCATTCTGAGGAGGGTAGTGGTGTTTTCCCCAGCACTAGCTCCTTTCACTCCAGCCTTGCGGTAGCCATCTTGCTCCACCCCCAATGAATCCAAGATGGTTCATGTCACCCACTGCACATTCCATGAGCCTCTGAAAAATTGAGAGCACACCCAAAATTCCCTGGGGCATTCTGAGAAACTTGTAGAACCCCAATGGACAAATAAATGTAATCTTCTCCCTATCTTCAGGAGCCATCGAGATCTGTATATACACACTGCGTAAATCAAGGACAGAAAACCACTTGCTTCCATTTAAGCAATCCAATGCATCTTGTATGCATGGCATAGTGTACTGGTTGGGAACAGTTCTTTTATTTAATGTTCTGTAATCAACACACATTCTCACAGATCCTTTATTTCCATACCACTACAAACTACGTGACATCCGGATTATTCCAGCAGCGAGCATTTCTTGCAGGTGATGCATCACATTGTCAATGTCAGCTGGTGCCAGTCTTCTAGATCTTTCTCTAAAGGACCGATCATCATGAAGATGAATTTGGTGTTCAGCACCAGTAACACATTCAACATTCCACTTGTTGAGGAGAACACCTTGGTCCTCTGAGTCAGCTTTTGACTGATCCAAGCTTTCTAGCCATCTAGAATAGGTGACTATCCAAAGTAAAACATGTCTGCAGACACCTCACATTCTCTTTCTTCCCCTGTCTTAGTGAGTAACACAGCAGTGTCCATGCAGTAAACTTTAGCTACAGAACACCTTCTAGGAACTCTAATATCTCTGACCGTGACATTTTGAACTTGAACAACTGCTCACCGGGTGTAAGCATGAGCTTGGATAGGAAGTACACAAGGCTTGACTAGTAGTCCGTCGGGCAGCTTCCCATCTTCAGGAGCATCCAGTATAAGAATTTGGTTAGTTACATCCCTTTTTAGCCAAAATTTTCTGTGGATGCTATATTCAGTGTTTGGGGCAGCATGACAGCAAACAGGTCCTTTCTCCATACTATACCCACAGGCTTGTCTTTATCCCCTTCTCTAGGATGCAATTGGAGTTCGTAAGCTTTCTTTACCATGGTGTGGATGTGTAAGGCTCTACCAGTTTTCTTCTGCTGTCTTTCTTAACCTATTTGGGCAAGATGACCGAACATATGGGCATTGGTGCCTATTAATACAGGTATGCCATTGTACAGTCCAGAAGGAGGGCAGACCAAAGCCAGTGTCTCCACAGTGTCTCCCACACCAGCTACTGATGATGGGAATGAAAGCCACACTTTGAGATAACCCAAGTACAGGTAAAACTTTTCACTTATGCCCCAAACATTCAGTCCATTAAGAGGTAGTAGTGGATGATTAGATCAATGCTGGTCATATGAATCTTTGAAGATTATAGTTACTTGAGACCTACTATCGAGCACTGCTCGGGCAGGAATTCCTTCAACATGAACAGTGGTCTCCATGGAGGGACCTACAAACTCTGTCCAGTCAGGAGTAGAACTATCAGAATACTGAACTGTAGATTTGGCCACATAAGGCTTGTAAGGAGACTTGGAAGAAGGCTTTATATCACTTTGTCTGACTTGGTTAAGCAACTTGATGGTTACTTCTCTTAGATTTTCGGGAAACTGACACACCCTTTTCGTGTGGCCATCCTCACCACAGTGGTAACAGAAAACAGTAAGCCTGGGATTTGGGGTTTAAGCAGGCTCTGCAGCTGGCTTACCACTACTGTATTGACAGGGTTTAGGATCATCTTTGGGCCTATAGGTACTTTCAGGATCACTAGGCCTTCTCTAGGTTGAACTTGGGTGAGACAACTTAGCAAGGTCAGCCACTAAAGCTCTCAACTCTCTCATTTCTTTCAGCATATCACCATTGTTTTCCCCACAGGTAACTTGAGCACTTGCACCCTTTACAGTTGTAGGGATTTACTGGCTGCCTCAGCAGCATGCATTTGAGCTGTCTGGCTCTTTACCATCTCTTTTGCACTTTGGGCACTAGCTTTAACTTCCCTCAATTCTTTTAACAAGTCTTTAAGCTGCTGACAATCAATAGCAGTTTCCTTCTCATTGGACTTTTCAGGTGCTTGGGCTACTCTGGCAGTGTCTGCACAATAATCCCAAATCTCCTCCTCATTTTCAGCCTCCCTGATTTCTTTCCTAAGCCAGCAATAAGTGTGTGTGTGTGTGGGGGCATCCCTTCTATCTTGAAACTTTAACTTCAGCATTAACACACTGGAAAATCTGGTAGATTTCAAAATATGGTCCAACCTCACTCAGTTTAAATCACTGGTCAGCATCCTTCTTTTCAGTGCTCTTTCTAGTCTGGTAACATAAGCAGACAATGGCTCACCTTTCCACTGTTTGGCAGACTTGAATTTCCACATCAAATCTTCCCCAGATTCATTGTTGCCAAAAATACCTTCTAAAGCAGACAAATATTCTTGTGCAGAAGTGTCAGGCTTAGTAGAACTTAAAAACAGAATTGCTTCTAGTGCAGGGCCCCTTAAACTTTCCCTGAGCCTTTTTCCTTTTCTTTGCATCGGCACATTGCCACTCTTGTACAAGGGGTGGAGCAAAATCTATCCATGTCTCTAGGCCATCCTCCCCATGAGGTATGGGGAGATTGCCAGAAAATACTCGTAACCTGTGGTATGAGTCAAGATTAAATGAGGGCACAGGAGTGGGTGCTAGGTCTGGGGCAGGGTTTGAGGGAGGGGGACCTTCAGGGAGCTCTAATAGTCTTTTTAAGTCTTCAAAGGTTTGTCCCTTAGCAAGTAATAACTTCACCAGCTTCTCTTTCAACCCTTTGGTTCTAGGGGACCCCTTGGAGGTGGATGCTGTACTAGACATGGTAATTATGGTAAATTACTTTCCAAGCCCCCGAGGTCTCATTGGGAAGAATGTCAATGGGCACCCTTTCATTGTCTGTAGCCTATAAACTATAGGGTTGCTACACTCAATTAGCGCCATTAGGGTCTGGGCAAGCAAATCAGCCATGTATCTCTTCACAATGGCTCAGCCCAAACATTTACCTTTATCCGAAGCTCCCTCAATTGTACCCTTGTCCATGCCCAGGGGTATGTCCAAGAGTAGCAAAGCATGGTGGGGGTGTTCCTCCTCTGCCTCACACCAACTCATCAAATGATTCACTGCCATTTTACCAGCAGAGAATTCAAACCCCAAACTGGTAACCCTGTCCCTTTTCATAACAGACTCCATGTGTGATCTGACTGGTATTTTATGGTTTGGCCACTGGGGGGGCAGTAATCCCAGTGGTGCCTCCAAAGATGTAACCCAGGTGCCACCTCCTAGTGGGCTACTACTCTTGCCTGCTTCCCTGACTGCAGGTTGAGGGGCATGGGTTCTAGCAGTAATGCTATTTACACGGTGCCTCCACCCAGAGGAAGTTTCAAGCGGGTTAGCTGTTAAGCTAGCACAACCCTCTGGGAAGTTGTATTTACCCACAGCCCCAATCAGTGGTCCAACACATGGAGTTATGCCAGTCACCTTGCTTAACATTTAAATTACCATTAACAGTGAGTGCTAATAATATGCTCACTGTTACCACTCTTACCAACAAGGTTTGGACTTTCTGAATGCTCTGTGCACCTAAAAAGAGAAACCTGACAATAACAGAAATACACCTTTATACCTTTCCCAAACCCCTCCACTCAGTAATAATATGCCCAGGAGGCAAATTAACATTCAAACAATAGACTGATTCATTGGGGGATGTTAACAGGGGATGGGCAGATAAATTAATAGTTACTGCAAAGAAGGTTTTCAGACTTTGATGGTAGATTAACATTCACAAACATTCACCCGTGAATTAATTCAGTTATTAAGATCTGGGTACCCAGGATATATGTTGTTGCAGGCCTCAGTGTTGCCAAGGGGTGGCCAGCATTGCAGCTGATTGGGGCCCGTAAATAAAATATTGGTTATTGATGCTTTTACATTAAAATGTGGCCACATTCACCAGTACTGTTGAACCCAAAAAGGAAATTGTAATCCCCAGGTCCAATGGCCTGCAAACACATTTAAACCACAACAAGAACTCTGGAAACAAATCAGATAGCAATTGCTTTGTATTAGAGATTGCAGGGCCAGGGCCCTGTTGTACTCACTACTCCAAGATCTCAGATGCTGGGCTGACCTCCAGGTTGACTCCTCTCAAGGGCTGGCTCCCCAATTGATGACTGTAGGCTGTGGGTCATTACTCTTTGGACCGAGACCAGGATACAGGGACCAGGGCTTGCACGACTCACCCACACATCAAGGCATTGCTCCTCAGGATGGCCACAACCCACGATGATCTTTTCCACAGGAGCTGACTCCCCATGCTGGTTCTCTAGCAGCTTGTCTTTCATGATCAATAACAGCCTTTTTAATAAAGTTACTTGGCATCACAAGTAGTTTTTCTGATACAGTCTGGTTTAGGCAGCTCGGCTTTATCTGCTTACACACTGCAGCCTGGATCCACAAGCGGGCATACTGTATAAACCTTCAGGTCTCCCCCTCTTAGGAAACAGGCTGGAGGCAACTGCAATGGCCCCAGTTTTAGTTTTAGGCCACAGTCTCTGGTGCAACCAGGCTTCTTTCTGAAATAAAGTTTTAGGGCCTCTCAGACACTCTGACCCCTATCCAGTCTGGATATTTGCTCTGGTGAATTCCTTCTTCTCTCCCAGTTGGAGACTTTCAAGTCTGTTCTGCTACTCGACAGTCCCAACAGTTCAGCAAAGTTCCAGCCAAGAGGAGGCAAAGCAGTCCTCTCCCCTCAATCCCGAGCTGAAGATAGGGTTTCCTCACAATATAGAAACTCAAGCCAGACTACTCTTTAGCAAGTTCTTTTGGCTGAAGGGAAACGGAATACTGTAATCTGATTGGCTGCCCAGGCTGACAGTCACAGTCCTAGCACTTTGGGCAAGAATGGACGCCAAGGATAAAGTTCACAGCTTCTCCCAGCAGTCAGAGTTTTAGGACCCATTAGGACCCCTGAAGTTCTGATTGGCCCAAAGAGAAGTCAAAGTATCATGATGGTGGCTTCTACTTTGAATGTAAACAGTCCCAACATCAAAGTTAATTTTTAAACATAACAGTGTAACTTTGGTAATAAACAGTTACTGCATTTAATAGGGCTTCATATATACTAGCAAACGACTGTACAATGGAACACATTGTGGTGCTGCCCGGCCAGTTGCAAGCTTTGAACATCCCAGACCCAGCACAGGCTATTAACTGTAAAGACAGGGCTGAACCTCTTAAAGTGGCAGCACGGTGGCATTAACTCACATACTCATGCAGTAACAAGGAATAAAGCAATACTTTACCCTGGACCACATTCACAGTACTGGACTGGCCAGGCTCTCAAAGGCAGAGCACCAGAAGGGATGTTCTTCTGCAGAAGAACACTGCACGGTCCAGAGAGGTGACTTCAAGTAAGCCCTGTCGATTTGGGAGGTAGGTTACACTCACAACTGTGATTTTTGCAGATTTTTGTCCCCAGATATTTAACATAGCCCTTTTGGTATCCCACCTTATGAACATGGCATGTGTTGTTTTTTTAAGTCCCCCTCTGAAACATGTTTTCACAGTCATTCTGTGAAATCACATTTAAAATGAGATTTAAAAAATTCCACCTGTCTTGACCATATGTTGGGGTCACAAAAGACAATGTTGAAATTTGGGGTGAAAATATGAAAAAACAATGCAGTTATGAAGAAATGATGAACTGACAAACATGTTCTTTATTCTGTTCTGCATATTCCAGCTCTATACCCCTTAGCCTGGTGAAACCCAAAGTCCATGGGACAATGGCTACTGGGGAAGAAAGGTTTGCCCGTAGCCTCAAGATACTGTTGTTCTAACTTGAAGCAGCATGCAAACAAACATGTTCAGCATAGACAAGTTAGGCAAGAATGTACGGCAGGATGTGTGTTGTCCTAGGATAATGTCACACCTCGGGTGGTTGGGCAGGAGATTGCAGGCCAAGTGCATCCAACACCTGAGAATTTACGTATCCCATACTGACACACACCCAGGAGTACATTATGGCTATTGTACAATGGCTTGTATGAAGTAAAAGAAATAAAAAAAAAATGTAAAAATAGATTTTTTACTGATTTTACCACTGGGTATTCATTTGTCCAGTGTGTGGTGCTGCTGTTTTAGTATTAAGTGCACACACTCACAGTTTTCTTCGCTTGTTTTTTTCTTCTGCCTGGTACCACACCCCACCCACCACCCAGACCTTGAGTTTATTTCACCTCATCCTGCAGCCTGCCCTGGGACTGGGTGATGATGCTTTTTTGCTTTTTTGGGAGGTTTGCTGAAACCGTGATATGAACAGGAAGGGAGCCACAGCTGTGTGAACAATTCTGGTGTTTGAATCACATTCAGTAAGTGGCCCAGTTCCTGGGAAGGGTGAGTCTAGCTGGAAACTGAAATTAAATTGATTGCTGAAGCATCCCCCTGTGGAAACAGCTGAACACTTCATGAAGTAGCTGCTGCGTGTGGCTTTATGGTGTAATGACCCCGAGAGAAGCGCTGATGTTCCTTCATTACAACAATGAAAGTGTGAAGCTGGCCTGTATTTAGTGACCACTTCTAAAATGATTTGACTCGAAATAGTGACCTAAGTTGTGATGGATGGTTGGGTTACTTAAAGGGACACTGTCAGCTTTGCTGTGCAGTTTTTTTCTGTATGAATGCAGTGTGCCTCCTAGCACACACATGCAACGTATTGCTCCCAGTATGCCCTTATGAGTATGAATTGTCATGAACTTTTTAACTTCTGCTTATCTTTGAACTAAAAGCTGGTCGCTCGGACCCGACATAAACTCACCAGTGCGCCAGAAGCATTATCTCAATGAGACCATGCAGCAGCTACAAATGCGGTCCCGAAGTGTGATATTTGGAGATACAAGGTGGAAAATACAATTCATCTACTAGATCTGCCATTATTTAACTCTTGTTGCTGCATACCGCCACAAAATGAGCATGGAAAAAGGAGTAAATTGCATTTTAAAACCGTGACTGAAATCCCGCACATGCACTAGGGCGGTATACTCCTAAGCATGTGCGGGATCTTTACGCATGCCACTCTTGCGCACGCATGGGATTTCGGTCGCAGTTTTAAAAAGCAATGTACTCCTTTTTCCATGCTCGCTTTGTGGTGGTATGCAGCAACAAGAGTTAAATAATGGCAGATCTAGTAGGTGAATTGTATTTTCCACCTCGTATCTCCAAATATCACACTTCGGGACCTCGCTTCTAGCTGCTGCGTGGTCTTGTTTAGATAATGCTTTTGGTGCACGGGTGAGTTTATGATGGTCAGAGCAATCAGCTTTTAATTCAAAAATAAACAAAAGTATAAAAGTTTATGATGTGTCACACTCATAAGGGCATACTAGGAGCAATAAGTTGTGTGTGCGTGTGTGTGTGTGTGTGTGTGTGTGTGTGTGCCAGGAGGCATGCTGCATTCATACATAAAAAAACTGCCCAGCAAAGATGAAAGTGCCCTTTAATTGTGAACTCTTTTTCATGTAACACTAAAATGAAAAATCTGTCACAGGAGATTTATGATGTGCGTGCAGTGATATGTTTGGCACCCAGAATATGTAATATGGTCATGTGTGTGCCTGGACTTCATACAGTGATGCTATGCTCACATAACATCACTGTTCCAGGCACACACTGACTAGTCAGAAAGCAAGAACATTTCTTGCCATTGTATAATGCTCATTAGTGCTGGTAGCTTCAACTCATGATAGGAGAAAATGTCAAAATTTCAAAGTGAGAAGAAATAAGATAAAACATGTTCAATTTCTTGATATTCAGACTTGCTCAGAGTGAGGTTGGTAGCTCTCAAAAGAGCCTTTGTGTTCATCTGTCTCCCTCTCTCTTTCTGCTTTTGTTTTGATGGCAGTGGGGTTAAGCGATGGATCTCGAAGGACCTTTGGTCTCCTTTTGTCATCAAATTCTGTTTCTATCTCCCTTGGAGCCACAGTGTTGGGCTGGTTACAAGTGTCAAGATAGTTTTACGACTCTCATAGCCTGAGTGCTTATGCAGGCAACCATGATGGCTAGCTGTTTGTGGGGCTCCCTCCTGCAGACAATTTCCAGTCTGTCTGCTTTATTCCTGCCATCTTAATATCTACAGCGAAATAATTGTATTGGCTCAGTAGAGAGGCATCACTTGATCCTCAATAGCTATATGATATTCTAATGTACATTTCTGCATCATGACCTGCACGAGTGTACAAATGTCCTTTAATTCTGATTGGCTGTTTACTGGATTGTGATTGGTGCAGTTCCTAGTATCTGGCATTAGACCCATGCTGTTCCTTCACACCTCAAAGAATTCCCTCGAGTACTGTATAGCCATTTCTACTATATTTTTATATTTTCTCAGTAACCTAGTATTCAAATAAATACTATTTTCCTCAATCCTTTCCGTGTGACGTTTGTCTCAGATCTTGAATATCAACAGAGGTATTACTCATGCAGTTCTGGTGCCATCTACCGGCAATATGTGAAACTGCAACTCCCTGAAAACACCTACAGTATGCCTGTCTATGTTTGTGTATACAGTATATGGGTTTGTATAAGTGCTTACCTTTGCATTTGTGTTAGAACCAGACGGCCACCATGGGCAGACACACATGCAGACCTAGGCTTTTATTATAAAGATATGGATGGGTGATCATTTTACACAATGAACTGGAGCTCTGTTATACAAGTATCTGAAACGCTTATGAAAAAGTAAATAATGGTAGAATAGAATCCATTCAATCATAACATCTTTTTACTGCTGTTCTGGGGGAAGGGGCCCTACCTTGTCATTACAGCATTGCTGGGTAGTCCTTGGAAAGCCTTCAGATATGTCTGCTTCAAGCCTTCTTTCTTTCAGCTGAACACACCTGGAAAAGCACTAAACAAGTATTTAGTTTGGGTGTTTATAGATTCTCAGGAATGTGTTCTGTTTGTAGACATTGGGATTTCAGAATTTAATTCTGAGTCCACTTCCATTCTACCTTCGATTTATGCATTGGAGGGGAATCAGAAACAAAACTGCTAGTTCTGAGTATGCCTTGAACTCTGTTTCAGTACAAAGAAAACACCTCCCTCACCCAGAAACTTAGAAACAAAATTTGGTGACAATAAGGACTGCTTGGCCCATCCAGTCTGCCCATTCCTCCCTACCTCACTATTACCACAGACCATACCCAATCTACAGCTCTTTTCCCCTCCCCCTCCTTTCAGCTATGATTCCCTTGTACTTATCTCATGCATTCTTGAACCCCACCGTTTTTGCCCCCACCACCTCCACTGAAAATCTGTTCCAGAAATCCACCACTCTTTCTGTGAAGAAGTATTTCTTCACATCTCTTTTGAATCTACCTCCCCAGCTTTATAATAGCATGTTCTGTGTTTGTTGAGCACCTTTTCTTCTGAAAAATGTTTCTCTCCTGTACCTTATTAACTCTATGAGGTATTTAAAGATCTCTATCATACTCCCTCCTCTGTTCCAGAGAGTCTCTCCTTATAGGACATTTGATGCACAAACTGCACCATTTTAGTTGCCCTCCTCTGGACCACCTCCACTCTGTCTATGTCCTTCTGGAGATGTGGTCTACAGAACTAGACACAGTACTCTAGGTGAGGTCTTACCAGGGTTCTATACAGAGGAAACACCACTTCCCTCTTTCTTCCTATACACCCCAGCATCCCATTGTCCCTCCAGACTGCCTTATCGCTAGAGCAGCAGCGGAGGGCCCAACGCACCAAGAAGTGGTCACGGCGGCCACTTCAAGATTAGTGTTCTGCTACACAGAGTGCCCATTTTTAACCCTCACTTCACAACTTCACATTGTAATTATGATTGCATTGTGCACTCCGCCTCATTCTACTTTAAGGCGGAGTGAGAATTCACAGGCAGCCCACAAACATCACATGGCTGACACAGTATAGGTCACATGCTTCAGACAGGCAGGAGGTTATAGGCAAAAACACTCTCCATCATGGTCTAACTTATACGTTTTTTATGGGGTGTGACAAATGGCTCGGCTCTGCAAATGGCCGGGGGTGGGGTGTGGACATGTGATGAAGAGGGGTGCACAAGTGACAAGTCCACAAAAGAAGTTATTTTCCCTGTTTTACATACAGGGGTTGATGTACCACTTGCACTCGACATACTGCATTGACCACCACCACTGCCACTCTAGTCTGACCACCACTTGACAAGATTTCTAAATCATAATACTCCCCCTCATCATGCCTGTAGTAATTCTCTGGTATTATTTCATTGCTACTGCAGACATTCTTACTTCATCTTACACTCATGAAAGGGGATAACATGCTCAGTTAGGTTTATGACAATGGTGAATGCCCCACTATGGCATTAGCTGTCATCTGATGCCGAGTCTTCAGTGCCATGTGCCTGTTCATAAGATGTGCATGCTGGCCCCCCCCCCATGCCCAGATGACTCCCCTTTTTGCCTCGACTCACACATGCATGGCAAAGCTGGCAGATTGCAACTGACCCATCATTTGCATCATGGACAAAAAAATTCCAAACAAGGGACTTTGATCCCCTGCTTTTAACATGTCCCTGATGCTGCTTATTGGACTCCATTTTTTTAACTCCTGAAATGGGGGTGTGCCACATGATATTTCAGGTTGGACGCACTTGGACTCCAACTGACCACCACAACTACCTATGATTATTACTGGGTCATCATCATTATCATCAACAGGAACCGCTAAATCACAAGTTTTTTGAGGAGGTGGGATTTAACACCAGCAGTCCCAGACACAGCCACCTTGACTTACTTTTTCTCTGGTTCCCAACAGGGGTCACTGACGTCATTATCATATTCATCAACATCATCATCCACATCCACATCCACATTTTCAGCTTGGATGCTGTCATGTGGAGAACATGCTCCAACCACAGCATCATCATCATCATCATCATCACCCAATATTTTTGCCCCACACTTTGAATCATTGGATGACAAAGGCACGGCCGCAACAGCGCTGGAAGAAATGTGACATTGTGAGTTATTGTTGCCAGGATCAGAATCATGTTCAACTACCATGGGGATGTTAATGGGGAGTATGACGTTATCTACACTGTCAGTCACAGCTTTAGACTTAACTATATTTTTTGAAACAGTTAACTGGTCAGAAGTGGAACTTGTGGCAGCAAAACTCATGCCAGCAGAAACTGCACTAACACCACCAGCTGGGAAAACATAATCTCCTCCAACTATGAGAGAAGCTACAGATTGCACTGTAAAAAACATTGTTGGAGAAATCCCTTTGCTGACATCAGCTATGCACTTTTGTGTACTACCACGCCCACCGACAGTCTTGCCACTGGCAGCAGTGCCATGGCCAGAAACAACTTTGCTTGCACATCTCTTTGCAGGCATTTTGGGGGATCACCAAGAAAATTCTAAACAAATTTAGATTTCTGAACTTTCAGTCTGGGCCGGTGAATGTGAAGCCAAAAAAAACAACTGTGGCTTGCAGGTGGAGATTGGGTACTAAACAAATGCAAAAGCAGAGTCAGATTAAGATTGCACTGCACAATCAAGAAGAGATGCAGACGCAAAATCACAACAACACCTTAACCAGTGCTCACAAGTCACAATCCAATCTGGAAAAGAATACCTTTTGCCAGTTGGGGGTGGGGGTGCAGTGCACTGCAGTAACAGTCGAAAACCAAGATATCACAAAGCAGTACAAAATCAAGCAGGCATGGTGGATAGCAGGCTCACACTGCTGCAATTACTCTGTGGCACAATAAAATGTGTCTGATTTGATGTCACACATCCCACACACACACTACAAGTAATGCATAGCAAATTGAAAACTTCAGTAATATAAACAAATATTTTAAACAAACTGAAATTATGCACTGCTGCACCACAACAATCAGCAAAAAAAATTTCAAGAATTACTGAAAATATTACTGCGTGTACATTAACACAGTTATACAAGAAAAATATAACCAAAACAGAAAGACTGCCTTTTTCTCCCAGTTTTAACCTACCTCCACCACAGATATGCCCCTCCCCAAAAGCACACTTCAAGTGTCTGTCAGTACACAGACTGAATATTCTAAATTAACATTCAAAATCCACACACAAACAATAAACACTAGATGATATGAGCACAGGAGGGTTTCCTACAATCGATGCACTAAATTTTGAGCAACAAAAATGGCTCAAAAAGGCTTTTTTAACAGCTTTTAGAGGATTTGAATCGCAGAGCTCTGAGAAGAAACTGTCTCCATCTACCACTACACACACACACACTCTACATAGAACTGAGGCTGTGCAGAACAATCTGGAGCCCATGTGACATGCAATCCCATGAATCACTGCGAAATTCGCCTTGGAGCTCAAAACCAAGGTGAAGTGATGCGAAGTACATTGATTTCTATGTACTTCGCATTAAAATTAGTTTAGAAGTGGTTGGGGAAGGTGTAGTAATGCAAAGTCATTGTTATCAATGGACTTCACATTCCTCATTATGACGTGAAATACTCTGCTTCGCATTGCGGATTACTTTGTGGATTCTGCATTACTCCGCAAATTGCTTTGCAGAGTGAATTTTGGCCACTTCGCCCACCTCTACTTATCGCATTGCCTGGCAACCTTTAGGTCATCTGATATGATTACTCTCAGGTCTCTTTCTTCTTTGGTGATCATCAATACCACTCCTCCTATTTTGTACTCTGCCCCTGGGTTTCTGTGCCCTAAGTGCATTAAAACCCAGCTGCCATGCCCTTGACCACTCTTTTGGTTTTCTCAGGTCTCTGCTCATCTTTTCCATCCCCCCTGGAGTGTCCACCCTATTGCAGATTTTGGTGTCATCCACAAAGAGGCAGATGCTTCCTTCCAGCTCCTCTGCAATGTAACTTATAAAGACATTCAAGAGTGCTGGTCCCAGCACCAATCCCTGTGGCACCCCGCTGGTCACCCTCCCTTCCTTGGAGTGAACTCAGTTTGCCTATCACCTAACCAATTATTATCCAGTATACCACCTTTGGACCTACTCCTAAGATACTCAGTTTGCTTTCTAGCCTCCTATGTGGACACGCTTAACCTTCCAGGAGACAAATTTACTATGGACAGGAGGAGCATGAAAGTAGCCATGGGGATGTGAGAGAGGGAGAGAGAGAGAATGGTGATGTGAAAGGGAAGCCACTTACTGTGCCTCTGCCTGTCAAGAGAATTCTCAGTAGATATCTAGTAGTGCTCGCATGCATACTGTAGATTCATCTAGAGGGAGCTGAGAGAAGAGGGGTAAAGGCAGAGATGAGAGGCAAGAGTCAGAACAAATAGGACAATGAGGAAGAAGGGACCAGAGCTGTGGGGGGTTCTTCTCAAATGATTTGTCCTGAGTACGTGTGTCTACTCCAAGTTCCACGGAAGATGAGAAAGTTTCTCATAGAAGATTTGACCTAGCAGAATGGGAGTCCAGGAAAAATCCCCTGCACATCCTGTTGAAGCCGTATGCTCTAGGGGGAAAGTCACACGTTTTTTCTGGTCAGGTATGGTAGGTAGGTAAAAGGTTATTGCTGATAAGTTATGCCACTACAAAAATAAAATACTAACATCAATATAATAATGTAAATATAGTTTTATAGAATAACATACACACATATGAATAATTTAAAAACCTAGAAACATAGAGCTATCCTGCATTGTGCCACTTTACTGCTATCAAAGGTATTTTGTATAATTCTCAATGGTAATTTCTATCTCTGTACTGCTCACTCTATTTCATATTCTTAGATAAAACTTCAGTTTATCCACGTTTCAGGAATGTAACTACGTTTTCCAAAGTTTGTATAGAGTGCGAATTTAACAGATAGCTAACTAATTCATTTGGGGTCAGATACAAATGTCCTATTAATTCACCTAAGGTCTTTTTCCTTATTTCTTCACATAAGGGACAAAAAATTAATATGTGTTTAATGTCATCTTGATCTAAGTCACATCGGCACCTGCCACTGGAGCTGTCCCTATCCCTTTTAAGTACTGCTTCTATATGTTCACTTTTGTAATACCCACAATTATATTTTATAAATAACTGCCTTCTTTTTAAATGTTTAACTTTCAACAGATATTTTTCAAACCTAAATACTTTTTTGTATTTTGGGCAAGCCATTTACTTGTTTTGTAGTTTGCACGTGTCTCTAGATCATTCTGCTGGGCTATATCACTTATTCTCTTCTCAATACACAGCTTGATCTCTTCAAAAACTTTAATCAGGGTATCTGTTATACAGTGTAGCAAACCATATGGTTTTATAAATTTTCTGCTATTTTTATTGAAGGGAAAATTATGTTTATACTCTGATAGCATATTGCTCCTTCAAGACACATTCGAGGTAACCTTCCAGTCTCCATGTTGTATACTTTTAACCAGTATGTAGCAACTCTTTGTTGAAGCAGACTCTTTAATGGGAGTTGCCCCATTTCAGCGCATAGTAGAGCTAAAGGTACCCCCTGTGGTAATCCCATAATCTTTTAGTAGAATACACTGATTAATTTTTCTATATTACTTATATTATCTACTCCCCAAATTTCATATCCATACAGTATCTGGGCCCTAATTTTTGCATTCATAACCCTCAGACACCCTTTCATCGAGTTTCCTTCATATTTATAAACAAAACTATTGATTGCTGGAATAGAGTTCTTAGATTTGAATTCTATATATTTAAATATGTGTTTCCATGTTAAAGTTACTTGTCATAATTGTCATCCCTTGTTGACTGCATTGCTATGATGACTTTTTTTCTGTAACTGTATGCAGGTTCACCTAGCAAATGAGTTCTTCTCAATGGTGTTCCACCTGGTTAAATAGAAATTGATTGATTGAATGATTGATAATAATGTCTAGATATTTAAATTCTGAAACATGTTCTATTAACTCATTTTTTATTCTTATCGATTGTTTCTTTTTATTATTATGACCAAAGATCATTAGCTTTATTTTTTTGTAATTGATCATTAGGTCATTCTTCCTACATTCATTTTGGAACTCAGTTACATAGAGGACAATTGCTGGGGTTCGGGTGATAACCACACTGTAATCACCTCGAGTGGTTGCTAGGGCAACATGGTAAACCACAAGAGTGCAGCTCGAGGGGTTTACTGTAGTCCTAACACCCATGTGAGGTGATTACATGCAGAGTTATCACATGAAACACCAGCCATTGTCTTTTATAGTGCATGGTGGGAAACATAAACATTATTTTTCAATAAGCCATGTCTAGCTGTAGTAAATCTTACCTGTGTAAATAAATAGGAGCATTGGGACTCATTTCAAATGGCAAAATTTATTGGCTTTGTGGTGAATCACAGTGCTTAAATAAAATACCACTAAGTTAATAAACATATTAAAATGCATAAACATTGATCAAATAAAACATTTTGTGAAGGCAATTGTCCATTTCTTCACCCAGTTCAAGGGCTGAGATTTAAAAGACAAGAACAAAATGATTTGGTTGGTTACTGGTGGTTATGTGGTTAGGAGATGCAAGGAATTTTGGGATACAATGCTGCTTCCCATTCTGGGTCCAAACATATGAAGAGATGTGGTGATTTTCAAGGACTGCTGATCAAAATTTGAGTGAGGTAATCTACAAAGGGCAGAAAAAAAAGATGTGTCTGCGGTCAGAAAAGTCACCCGAGTTTGTATTTGTTGTTGACATTGCGATCGCTAGTCTCGGTAAACGTACACTGCTGCAAATGAAATATAATGTATGGTTAGTGCTTATTAACACTCATAATCAGTCCTTACACATGTTTGTTATGCCACTGCCATGATGTTTGAATGTTGTTAACCACTGTTCAGAATGTAAAAGCAGTGGCATAACAAAAAAGGACACATGAACACAGTAAAATTCTCAGTCCCATAACGCAACCACCAGACTCAGTAAACAATTCAAAGTTACATTCCATTTGCAGCAGTTTATGCTTACTGAGACTAGTGATTGCAATGGCAGCATCAAATACATACTTTTTTTTCTCTCCCCCCCTTAGATTACCTTGTTCGTATTTGGAGCTGCTGGCCATGAAAATCTACTCCTCTTGTAGTTTGTCTGGGCCCCACAAGAGGAAGTAGTGTTGTATCCCATGATTCTAAGCATTTCCTAACCACATGATCACCAGCGACCAACCAGATCATTTTACACTCCGTCTTTTAAATCTCAGCCCTTGAACTGGGAGTAGAAATGGACTTTTGATAAAATAATTAGTTGATTATTTTTTTGAGCAATAAAAAAAGTGCTTAGCAGCTCACTGTGTATTTTATTCAATAGCTGTGATTTTATAAAAAAATAAATAAATGTTGTCGCGTCTAACAAAACAAGAATCTCCTCTTTTTTTGTAAAGGTAAGAGTTAACATTTCTAGAGTTCTAAGTTTGTGAGCCAATATTGCTAAAGTTTTCCACCATATACTATAAAACATAATTGCTGGGGTTCAGGTGATAACCACACATGTAATCACCTCTTGTGGTTGCTAGGCAACAGTAAACATCTCGAGCTGTGCTCACGTGGTTTACCATATTGCCCTAGCAATCACTCAAGGTGATTACAGCTCAGTTATCACCCAAACCCCAGGCATTATCCTCCATGTTACTTTGAATGTTTACCAAGACAAGTGGTCGAATTCTAAGGATGAGAATCTTGCCACGTTCATACATTCCTTTTTTGTTATGCCATTGCTGTTACATTCTGAAGAGTGGTTAACAACATTCAAACATCAGGACAGTGGCATAATAAACCTGTGTAAATGCTGATTATGGTAGGCAATAAGCACTAACCATACATTATAAGTCTTTAAACCACATCATCAGCAAAGGCTAGTTAGGGGCACCCTCTATTTCCAATTGTCAGCATATGGAAATCATTTTTATACAGTTTGGTTAATATAGGGTTTAAGAAAAGATTAAACAAAATTGGTGACAAAATGCACCCTTGCCTGACATCTCTATTATTTTGAATTATGCCAGTCAGATCGCCTTCTTTATTAAATCAAATCTGAGATGTATTGTTCCCATATAGCATAATTATATGTCCCAACATGGCCTTATCCATTCCTATATTATCTAAGGTTTGCCACAGTAATTGCCTGTGAACACTATCAAAAGCTGATTTAAGATCAATATATACACAGTAAAATTGATGTCTTTTAACTTTAGTGTATTTATATATTAAATGTACTACCATGAAGCATACAGTTGCATGCTAGGGTAGAAAACCTGCTTGGGCTTCATCTATTAATTTATATTCCTGTACACACTGGAGAATTCTGTTGTTTAATATTCTTGCATACATTTTTTGTGAGGTATCAATTAACTTATTGGTCTATAGCATGAAGGGTCAGATCTGTTCCCTTTTTTGAATAAGGGGACTATAACAGCCATTCTCCAGGAATTTGGAATAAGTCTGGTTTTGTTAATGTAATTAAATAACTTCTTTAAAATTAATCTCCCTCTATCGCAGATGTTAATTATTGTATCTATTGGGACACCATCTGATCCTGGTGCCTTGTGCTTTGTAAATGCTAATATAGCTGTATCTATTTTGTCATGATCTATTTCCTTTTCATGTGGAATCCATTCTTCCTTTATTAAATTTGGGGATGTGCCTATGTTTTCATCAGAAAATATATTTTTAAATTGTTGCAACCAGGTAGCTGGATCAATAAAATTGTCTATACTGTTTGATTGATTCAATATCCCTTTATTTACTATTTGCCAAAACCTCCTATTAACCTTTGCTAATATTGCATCCTCTAATTTCTGCCAGGCTTTTTCTCTGTAGTGTTCTTTATACTTTGTCAAAATTTTATTATACGTTGTTCTTAATTCTTGTAACCTGATTTTATTTTCTTTTGTCGGAAATTTTTTTGTCAACCTCGCCTGTTTAATTAATCATTTCTTTGCTAACCGGCATTCTCTATTGGGCCAAGGGGCACCTAAAGTCCTAGTTTAAATTCTAATTTCCTTCTTTACTGTATCCACTATTTCCCTTATTATATTTTCTGGTTCATTAGTTGATTCAATATAGGCATCCATCTTTTGTAAATTACCTCTATAGTTTAATAATTCAATATATTCCGTACTATCAGTTAGGTCCCACCCTATGCCTCTTTTATATCTAAAATAATTATGCTTTACTTGTGTTGTTTTTACATGTGTTGGGCCCCCTTTACTATGTAACAAAAAAAAATTCCAGCTCCAGTGGCAGGTGTTCACTTTCTCCCCATTACCAATTCTCAGGTCACGATGATTTATTTATTTATTTATTTAAATTTTGGTAACTGGGTGGGCCCTCTGAGACTTTGACAGTCCCTTTTTCAGGGGTGACCCGGGGTTAGTTACATGTACCTAGGGAAGAAGAAAACCAATGCTTTGATATATACAATACAGCAACAATTATCAATAATATTTAAATTAATCCAAATTAAATCAATAATAGAACTTCCATTTTTACATAAATATGTGAAGGCTCCTTCTATATCATGACCAGTCCTTCCATTAATTAGTGTGAAGTTTTTATTATGCAATATATTACTTAACTGTTTTCCCTTGCATTACTTTTTTTGTCTAGTGCATTAATTTTATATGCTAAATGCTCACAAGCACTGGATGCTAGCACATCTGTAATATTTTTGCAAGACTTTGTGCAATGTCCCACCCTAGCATTAAAATCCCCTACAATTATGTACCCTCTAGTAGGGTATGTATTCGGATCTTCTTCTAAGAATTTTTCTTGAGCTTCCATAGTTTTGGATCTAGTTCCATTTTTGTCCCTAGGTGGTAGATATCACGTTTAACATCACTAGCTCAAAATCAGGTGTACAGATTTCAATTCTTAAAATATTGTCATAGTCTATTATAGTTTCTGAAGTTTCATAGTTAGTATTCAATTTGCAAAGGGTACATAAATCTGCAATTTGTCTACCATATGTTCTCATTCTTTTGGCATATTTATTACAGGTCTTATACCCATCTAAATAGATTGCATCTCCCACCCATGTTTCTTGGAAGTTTATAAAATTAAAATCAGCAATGTATTTCAGAAAATCCTTTTCAGACCATTTATTTTCAATACCAGAAATATTCCAAGACAAAATGCTGGGGCTGAAATCCATGACCCTATTATCTACAGTATCTCCAGGCAACAGTCAGTTGTTTGGTTGATCACTTAACACTCTAAATTTGTTTACTGATTCTAACATTTTTATCCATTCTGTTTTTTCTTCTATACACATCTTTTCTATGGCCTTTCCCATATCATAATGTATGTAAATACCCAATTAAGCCAATTCTTCCTGTTTTTAGATCAGTTTTTTGAACCATACAGTATGTATCCTTCTATCCAAAATGCAATTTGTTCATTTGCTTCCCATCTAATGGCTCTTTTTGTTTGCCTACCAATATGTGGGGTTTTCAATATAGTTTTTATTATATCCCCCAGTTTATACTTCACATTTCTGATGGTTTCATTATGAAATGTATTCAGTCCAAATATGGACAACAGACTGTCTCAAATTATATCTATTATTTCCCTCATCTCCTATTCTAAAACAGTCCAGGAAAATGTTTCCAAAGCATTTATTTATCCCCACTTTATTCCCATTCTTTATAATTTTTTCTTGTTGTATTCAATAGCTTTAAGAATGTGGTAATGGTCTGCTACAAGCAAGACCCATTTTTCATCAGTAATCGGTCTTATTATGCTTAAGAAAAAAATTAAATTGTGTTCTGCCCCTAGGACAGCATTGAGTAGAGTCTTAATATTTTTACTCAGGGTAGTTTCAGATTCATTAGGAATTAGATCAGCCTCGAACAGTGAGATAGAATGATCAGTTTTCTTTGTTTTATTCATAAACTGTCTAAACCCTGTGCTAAATTTATTATTATCCAATACCCCATCTTTCTTTTCCATACCAATTCCTGGGGTACAGTGTATGCCAGGCCTTCCTTGCTACTGATTTTCTTATTTTCTGTATTCTGATAGTCTCCCATTCCCTCAGTTATCTTCATATCACCTTCTCTCTTCTGCTTTTCATTTGCATCTGTTAGTGGCATGTCCTTATTTCTTTGGGTGTTCCCACAACTATTTTTATTATTTTTATTTTTATTCTTTTGACTTTATTCGTCTTCAGTTTTTTCTCTTTTTCTTTGAACTCTTTTGTTTATCCTTTCTGCTTTATTACACTTTCACCCACATATATCCTTTTCAATTTCCCTAGATACTTCATTATTTTTTATGAAATAAGCCTCCATTTCTTCCTGCAGTTTTGATGGGCATGGGCTATCTATTTACACACACAGTCTCAGTCTCCTTGTGTTTTTTAGCCCTAGCTTTGTTTGAGGCCTCTTGTTTTTCTCCTTTCAGCCATAATATTATATTAGCTCTTTTTAATTTCTCACTAATACTATCATTTCTCCTCCCTGGGTGGGTAACATGATTAATTCCATGCTGCTTTCCCTATTCAAAATGGTATTTTCTGTCATTCCACCCTGTTGTTGAGTCTCAAGCATTGTAAATTTGGACTCGGCAAAGTGGTTCCCTTTAAGTGTATCTAGTGCAATTTTATTTTCTGTACCAAATTCCTTTTAGGAAGTTCACATCTTTTTTTTTATCAAAGCTAATTGTTCAAAAATCAGTATATTTGCTAAATATCGATCCTTTAATGAAGTTGCCAAATTTTTAGTGATTAGCTCTGTATTATATAACTGGTGTGTTTCATAATTAGAATTGTTGGTATAATCTGAAAAGCTCATTCTTGGGGTTAGATCTAAATCTTCCATGTTTGATATAGTATCATTATTGACTTGCTCATTTTTTATATTTGTTACTCCTTGTTCTTCTCTTTGCCCTTAACTTTTTTAATTGAGCTATCCAAGTTTCTTAACCCAAAATAGCATGCTGTAGCTTTGATAAGACCTTACTTAGTTTGCCCCCTATTGACCCCTGTTTATTATTCTCCACCTTTTTTCCAATGATGTAATTTATCTTGCCAGTCTTGGGATCATTACTATATAAGCTAGTCTGTAGATCTTGTACCTCAGAATGTTTATCTGTGTATTCCTTAATAGGAGTCTCCATTACAGAGCCAACAATAGGAGGTTTTGACACCTTCTGCTCTCTTCTCCCTTTGCTGTCCTTTGTATCAATCTGCAGACAATTACTTTTTTCTCGATGGCTTATCCCACCACGTTTTGGGGTCGAGGTTCTAGTATGGTTACCACTGCAGTCCTTATTATCTTTACAGCTGAAATAAGCTGAAATTTGTGCCTGTTTGATTACCTTATTCTTTCCTTTATTTGTATTCCTCATTTTACTCATCTTATTCTTATCCAGTACTTTAATTCCCTCTTCTTTCTCTTTGACCCTACTATTCTTTCTACTACTCTTGCCCTTTGATTTCTTTGGGGGGATGAGATTAAGTAATGTCAGTACAGATTGGCTTTGAGTACACACAGGCATATTGTCTTTATAGTTAAATAACTTGTCTACCAGGCATCTAGATTGTGTGCTAAAGCTGTCCTTATAACTCACACTTATTGCCTTTCTCGGCTAGTTCAAAACAGCAAATGATCAAGATATCAATCTCTCTACAAACAAAGATAGTATATAAAACCAGAAACACAGGGTATAGTATGGGTAAATTAAATACTTCAAGGATAAATACACTTGTAAAATGCACCAAATTGCACCAGAGTCCCAATATTGCACGTGAGTCTCAAAATGCACCAAATTGCACTAAAGTCCCAATGTTACACTACAATCCCAAAGAATGACTGACTACCAGCAATATCACTTAATATATGTCTTCTCCAGTTTTTAGGCTTCCAATGCTTGATTGCTATCAAGTTTTGATAGACGGCTCAAATCTTGCAACTTCTGATCTTGTGCTCCGGATGATGTGGGCTTGCTAGTTTCCTGCCTGCTCTCAACCACTTCAGTTTAAATTTCAGACAATGTGCTCTACAGTCCTCAGGCTCCCTCTTTGCATTAAGCACTAGTGTTCATAGAAAACAAAAAAAAATATTTTATAGTATTTTCAAAACAGCACCTGGACAGCAATTGGGTTAAAAATACATGTTTCAAACTCTCAAATACACAGGGCTGAGAACATTTTTAAAAATATAAGAATAAACTAATGCAGTAAATAGCGGGCTTATTTAAAAAAATTACCAGGAAAAAAACAAAAGATTAGATCTAGCACTTATTAATAACTTCAGCAAAACTCCAAGAGCAGCCCAGAAGGAGAATCATAAAAATTAGCTTACTTTTTCTGGAAACAAGAGGTACACAGTAATTGAAGAGCCCCTCCTGGTCTTTCCTCCTCCTTCCTGCTAACAGCATTCTTTTACTGCTCTCCCCAGGTTAGCCCTGAACAATATAGGCCTAGAAGCACTTTAAAGGCTTTTTCTGTATAGCCACACATGCTGTCTAAAAATTATTAGCGTTTCTAAATGCCACAATAAACAGCAGATAAAGTGATATATTTCAATATATTTTGACTATATGCAGCCTCTTATTTATTTACGCTGCTTCAGATGCTATTGGCAATCACTTTGCTGTGCGATATGCTGCTAAAACATGGCGTTTGTAGTAAGTTGGATGCCAAGTTCTGGCATGCACACTTAAAAGAACAGGAGTCACGTGACTCTGACTCTGTAGTGGCGCAAAATTTAAAAGGAAAAACTAAAAAACACAGTATAATATAATATAGCTAAGATACCTTTTGGGTCAATATTTAAAACATACCCTTATATGCTAAACTTTCTGAGGGAGCAAAGTTTAAATCCTTCAATATTAGCGCTATAACACTTTTATATTTTAACACTATTGCACAGTTATCAATGTTAACAAATCTGCAATTTGTTGGTATTCACACCGTATGGTTTATGTGTCTTAAATCAACCAAATCAAAAGAAAATCATAAAATTGTAAAAGGTTGTTCTCCCCTTTCTGTGTCTTCTCTGCCGTGCTGCTGCAATACCCTCTTCATAAGGATCGGTTCTACAGCTCTACAGCTCTATAGGGATCCATGCAACCCTTCTTCAGCCATCCAAATAGCTCTCTGCTTCCTCTTAACTGTGGTCCACAGTCCACCACACTTCTATGGCCTTCTCCTAGGTGAAAATAAGGACAAAAGGGCAGACAGGACCGATCAAGTAGAAAATGCAATAGGCTGCTCTGGAAGGTTACACACTCTCAGACAGTGATGGCATACCTTTTATATAAATAAAACTTGCAGTGTAACCCTGCTTCCTGTGACTATTCCTCGGGTACAGGAGCGCAAAGCATCAGACAACCTCCTCAAACAGCAACCCACTTGCTGTCTCCCCAAATCCATCAGGTATGTTTAGAAACATAGACAATGATGGCACAAAAAGACCAAAAGTCCATCTAGTCTGCCTGGAATTCCCTCTCTGCCCTGGGACCTATTGTCCATATGGGGTTTTATTTCTCCCAGTCCACCTCCTGGCTCTCCTCCCTACTGCTACCATTGCTGTTGCAAAGGGAGGTTCAAGAAAGTTTGCTCTACAGTAATCTGGTACAAAGGGTAGCATGCAGTAAAAACTTGGAGTCAGAGTCATATCGTACTCTCTGGGAAAGCTTGAAGCTGCAGTAAACCTGCTGGACCTGGAGATGATGGGAGCACCCCAGGTTTTGATGTAACTAAGGTGTGCCTGTGGGTTAGACTTCCCCAGGAGGGTTTAGTTCAGTTCAGTATTGAGGGACAGTTGTAAAAACCTAATGTTCCTACAAGAGAGGGTAGGAGTATTGGCAGAGTGTAACACCAGTGGCTCAAAAGAGATTGTAAAGGTTAAGTGTAACCTTATATGTCAGGCTATTGGCACTGCAACCACCTCCTCAGGCATTACACACATTACATACTTTACTTCACTTCACACTCATGAGAATAAATTGGTATTTACTATACTACTGTATAATCTAAGCTGTCACTCAATTGCTCTGATATGGCACTGATGCATTGCTGTGCTTGTACTCCCCTCCCTCCCCTTGGGTCACACCCAGAAACAAGCTTCTTTCCAAGCTACTAATCTTTAATGAATAGATATTGGTAGAAGGGTCTACTAGTATTTGAGGCACCTACTAAATATAATCTATTAGCCTGGAGGTTATCTAAAGGATTAGGGATCAAAATTATTCAATTCTGGGTATATGATTTTGGAGCAGTGACCATGGGAGAAATGTGCAGTAGGTCGCCCTGGGGATCCCATGGTATGGGTTACAGGCACAAATGATTTAACTGGTGGAGCATCACCAGTTAAAGCATTTGTGCCTGTAACCCATATCAATATTCAGTTTCAGTTTCAAGTTTATTTGATCAGACATTTTAGGCTATTACGTTTTGTAATTAATGGAATATTTAAAACAAAATACACATGCAACTTAATAAAAGGGGAAAAAAGTAAAACTATACAAACAATTAAACAGAAAATAGTCTCTAGTGAAAAAGAATATGTACAGAACATTTAATGGTGTAGGTCCTATACTACTATTATGATTTCTGGTGCATTTTTTGTATTATTCCCATGTTCACATGAACAGTAATAGTAATAGTAAAAGTTGAGTTATACATATAAAAACTGTATACTGATACAGAAAGAATACAACATTGAGTATAGACCAAATTCTGCATTCAGGGAAGAAGATCTGAAATGTCAGTCATCCAGTCCCAGAAAAGGTAGTATCATGTAGCATGCAGTAGAAATAGTCTGTTAGCTAATATCCATTAGTATGTAAACCTTCAATGAAACACAGGTTTGGGTCTGGCTACATTACTGGACCAATGAAGACAACCTCTAAAAAAGGAAGCATTCCTCTAAATCAAAAAAAAAAATGGGTATGATTACTGTACACTAGGGCTGTACGAACCTCCCAAAGTTCAAAAACATCAAATTGTCATGGAAGTTTTTCCTAGTTGCAGGATTTACAATACCAGAGAAAGGACGTGTATCTGGGAAGAGTCCAGCCAACCATGTGAGTCTAGAGCTCAATGGTTAGAGCACTGGGATGGTATTCTGGGGGCCTGGGTTCAGTTCTCAGTAGTTCACATTATTTCTTTCTCACTACAATTTGTGAAAGTTCAACTGTGAAATAAAAAAATAGGATATGATTACTGCACACTAGGGCTGTGCAAACCTCCCTAAGTACAGCTGTGTGAACTCTGACCATCGAACTGCGTAAAGTTCACCAAAGTTCTCTTAACGGCAGACTAGTTCACATTGGTTCAACCATTAAAAAGCATTAGGACATGGGATAAAATGAAATATAATGCACTGGGCTGATGAAGCACCTAATACAGCAGGATGATGCAGTGGGCCACATTGAGGTGTACTGGTTCCAAAAACAGTGTCGGTTCAACCAATGCCAAATAATGACAATGCAAGTAGTAAGCAAGAGTATACAGTTATGTCTAACAATGCTCAAATAAAGTGTTTGTAATTGTAAGGCCTATGTATGCCCACAAAATATTCATCAGAATCCCACAGCATAGGTTACTGCTTCAAAAAACTGTGTGCCCATTGGGACAGTGCCACACATGGACAAGGCTTCCCATAATGCCATGGATAAGCGTCGTACACATTGGTTCCATGTGCAATGTTGCCTCAAAAATAATTTATTTGGTCTGTGTAGACCTGACAAAAATTCACAAAACATTAATTTGAAAAAGACTGAGTAAAGACAACAGTGCAGTATCACACAGTGCAGGCTACCGGTTCCAACAACTGTATGCCTGTTGGGACAGTGTCACACATGGACAAGGCTTCCCATTATGCCATGAATATGAGTTGTACACACTGGTTTCATAGGCAACGTTGCCCTAAAAATTACTTATTCGACCTGTGTAGGCCTGCCAAAAATTCTCAAACCATTTATAAGAAGAAGACTGAGTGAAGACAACAGTGCAGCTTCCCACAATGTGGGCTATTGGTTCCAGAAATTGAGCGCCCATTGGGACAGTGCCACACACGTACAAGACTTCTAGTTATGCCAAGGATAAGTGCTGTACACACACTGGCCACATAGATACCTTATGGAGATAGCAGTGCTGCTCCATCTGCACACACTTCTCCAGGTTGAGGGAGGAGGTTGCTAGACTCCCAAGCCAGTGGCTAGGATTCAGGGGACCTCTCCCCCACCCAGGGGCCACCAAGTCTGTGACTGTTATCTCAGAGGATGCCATGGAGGAGGAATGACTCGAGTACACTGGGCCCTGGAAAGGTGGGGGTGGTGGGACAGAGGCACATTCCTCAAGTGTCACCAATATATAATTCTGGCAGGGTGGGACTGCCAGGAGGAGGCACCCATGGTAGTGACCAAGGGGAATATGGGGGCCTTCCATAGTGGAGACCCCAAGGAGGGTGGCAGAGGACCCCAGAGGAAGAGGAGGAGGAGGAGGTAACTTCTAGTGGGGAACTTGATTGTGAGGGGGATAGATTTGGAAATGGGAAAGGGGGAGGCAGGTTATGTGCCTACCCAGTGCCATGGCCCAGAAGGATGAGAAGTGGATCCTGGGGATTGCTAGGACAGCAGGATGGGAGGTAGAGCTGGATGTCTTTGTTCACCTGAGGACTCATGACCTGGCTAAGGATGGGGCTAGGATAGTGCAGGGGAGGTTTAGGGAGCTGGGGAGGGGTCTTAGACAGGAGCTCACGCAGTGGCTTTTGCCGAGGTGTGTACAACAGGAGACAGGAGAGGGATCTCTGGACCAGGAGCTTTAACTCATGGCTGAATGAATGGTGCAGCTCCTCCACCAGACTTGTCAGTGTGATTGCAAGGTATGATGATGAGTGTTGTTCTTCTGCTGTATTTTTGGTTCTGTTCTTGTTTTGTGCCATAAGTACAGAGACCAGATGGATAAGCCAGGCTTTATTGGACTGCTGATCCTCACCATATTCTTGTGCATCAAAAAATATCTCAAATGTGTCTTTGAATCTAGGATCCAAGAGAGTGGCCACGATGAAGTGGTCATCTATATGTATTTTTGAAATCCATGTGTCATTCCAAAAACATGATCCTATACTTTCTACTAGATTGAGAGCAGTGGTATCCTCCTTTTCCTCATATTGAGTTTTCAATCGAAGAAGATGCAGGTTAATGAGGACAATGAGGAAGAGTACCCGGCTTACACCAGCTGCATTAGCACTTACCACCCTTGTGGCTTCATCAGAAGGCTTCAGCACAGTGCAAAGGGTCTCCATCAGGTGCTACTGATTTGGGCTGATGTTACATAGAAACATAGACTTTGACGGCAGATAAGGACCACTTGACCCACCTAGTCTGCCCATTTCCCTACCTACAGGATAAGCTGCAGAGCCTAGTTAACCAACAGACTATTTCTTCCCAACCCCCACAAGAATTGCCTTATGTCTGTCCCATGCATTTTTGAATTCTCCCACAGTTTTAGACCCCACAACCTCCTCTGGAAGGCTGTTTCATGTGTCCACCACCCTCTCTGTGAAAAAATACTTCCTCACATTGCCCCTGAGCTGCCCCTCCATCTTCAAATTGTGTTTCCTTGTTCTTGCACATCTCTTTTTCTGAAAGATGCATGGGCGTAGCCGGGGGGGGGTCCTGGGTGCTCGGAACCCCCCCTCCTGGCTTGCCAATTGCAAAAAAACAAAACAAACTTTTTAAAAATTCTCCTGGCCAGACACGGCAAGGTGATGCCCCCAATTTACTTACAGACACTGTGGTGATGCTGTGTGCCACCCGAAGACCTGCCCGCCGTGAGGTGCTGTATCCTCCGCTGCCCGAGCAGCAAGCCTGGGTCCTGCCATTTAAACTTTAAAACCCTGGCCGCATGCTGTGTGCTACAGGAAGTGGGACAGGGCGCCGGAAGTTGGCTGATGAATATGGATGAGTGCCCTGCCTCCCACACTGCCTAGTCTGACATGAAGAGCCTCACTGGCTCTGCATCACATGACTGCATTTGAAGAGGTCACATGCGATGCAGAGTCACCGAGAAGCACAGTCTGTCTGCACAGTCAGCCAGTACAGTCTTTCCAGCCGTGAGCTGGTAGTGTCTGAAAAGTGTGTCAGGCCACAGATTTTTGCCGGCTAGTCGTCTGTCTCCTCCAGGCAGGGCACCTTTGGGGAGTAATGGAGTCTGGGTCTCGGCAGGCCACAATTAAATCTGAGCAGCCAGGGAGGAGGCTGAGCATCTGAGGCCAGGCTTAGCCAACACAGTGAGGGGTGACAAAACCAGGTAGGCAGGCCAAGACAAAGTGTCTCGTCAGACGTGGCAGAGTTGGACACGGGTGATTTTAAGGTAGCTGGCAGGCAGCAAATACATTGGGGCAGAATTAAAAAATGATGATGGAGACACTAAAAACCAGGCTCATTTTAGCCAAAGTGGCGAGTGGCCTGTGGATTTTTTTGGTGGCCAAGCATTCTCACACTGAAGGGGCTAATGTAACTGAGGGGCCAGGGGATTAGAAAATTGACTGGCTCATGAATAGCACAGCTAATAAAAACAAAATGCATCTTGTCCAGTCTCACAATGATGAGACAAAAAAAAACATAAAAGGGGACTATCTGTGTCAAGGGGGTAAGGAAATGGCTCAATTTTGCCAAAGTGGGCTGGGATTTTGGCGAACCTCATTCTAAAACTGAAATGTGGGGCTGATGTGACTGAGGGGCCGGGGGATAGGAGATTAATTAGTGGCTGGCTCATGATGAATTAGCACAGCTAAAGAAACAAATGCAATGACTTACCTGGTCTCACATGAGACAAAAAAACATAAGGGGGGGCTATCTGTGAGCTGTGACGTAGTCAGTAAAATAAATGATAATCTGAAGATCGAATGGAAAAAAAAAAGGAAAAAGTGTGTCTCCTGGCTCTGTATGAATTTAGCCAGCCAGTGCACTGCAAAGTTACTGCCTAAAATGCACAAAACTGCACCATTTGCCACCTACATTTTCAACATTTTCCAGGGGGGTATGCTCCCGGACCCCCCTAGGAGTTTTTGGGAACCCCCCCTCCACCAAATCCTGGCCACGACCCTGAGATGCTACCCTCTTGGACTTTTTTGATTCCACTGAGGTACTTAAAAGTTTCTATCATGTCCCCCCCTCCCTCCTTTCCTCAAGGGTATACATATTAAGCTTCTTTAGTCTCTCCTTGTATGGTTTCTCTTGCAGACCCTGCACCATTTTAGTTGCCCACTTCTGGACTGCCTCCATCCTGTCTATGTCCTTGTGGAGATGGGGTCTCCAGAACTGGACGCAGTACTCCAGATGGGGTTTCACCAACTGTCTGTACAGAGGGATAACAACTTCTTGTTTTCTGCTGCTGATGCCTCTCCCTGTACATCCCAGTATCCCCCAGCCATTCCTACTGCCTTCTTACATTGTTTGCTAACCTTAAGGTCATCTGATATGATTATCCCCAGGACCCGTTCCATTTTGTTGTTGTTACTACCCCCGCCCATTGTGTAATCTTCCCTGGTTTTATTTCCCAGGTGCATTATTTGCACTTCTTTGCATTGAATCCAAGCTGCCATACTTATGACCATTCCTCCAACCTTACCAAGTCCCTTCTCATCCTTTCCACGCCTCCTTGTGTATCGACCATGTTGCAGATCTATGTATCATCTGCAAAGAGGCATACTTTTCCTTCCAGTCGCTCTGCAATGTCACTTAGAAAGACATTAAAAAGGACTGGACCTAGTACTGACCCCTGCGGTATCCCACTAGTAATCCCCTCTTTCTTCAGAGTGGACTCCATTTACAATTACCTTCTGTGTCCTGTTGTCCAGCCAATGTTTTACTCAGGCTACCACCCTGGGACCCACTCCCAGGTTGGTTAATTTGACTATTAATCTTTTGTGTGGGACTATGTCAAATGCCTTGCTAAAGTCTAGGTAGGCCATGTCCACAGCCCCTCCCTGGTCTACTACTTTGGTCACCCAGTCAAAGAAATCAATTAGATTCATCTGACATGATCTTCCCGCTGTAAACCCATGCTGCCTTGGGTCCTGTGCCCCACTGGCCTCTAGGTACTCAACAATTCTTTCCTTCAGAAGTGATTCCATCACTTTCCCTACCACAGAGGTCAAACTGACAGGTCTGTAGTTTCCTGCCTCTGTCTTGCTCCCACTTTTGAGAAGGGGAATCACATCCGCCTTCCTCCAGTCCTCAGGTACCATATCATCCTCCCATGATTTGTCAAAAAGGGTAGTCAGTGATGTCACCAGTTCTCCCCTTAATTCTTTTAGAATTCTGGGGTGAATTCCATCAGTCCCCATTGCTTTGTCCACCTTCAGTTTTAGGAGTTCTTTCAGAACCCTTTCTTCTGTGAAAGGACTGGGATTGCCCCCATCCAGAGTGCTTCTGTTAATTGGATTAAGCACCTCCCCATCTCCTCTTTTGTGAATACTGAGCAGCAGTATTCGTTCAGTATCCCTGCTTTTTTACTATTCCTCTCTGCCCACCCACCGTCCTTTCTATTCAGCCTCACTATCCCTCCCTTTGTCTTTCTACACTCCCTGATGTACCTGTAAAAGGTTTTAGCCCCCTTCTTAACTGAGTTGGCTATCTTTTCCTCAGTTTGAGCCTTTGCTATTCTGACTTACATCTCCTTTGCCAATACCATGCTCAATAGCATACTGGTGGATAGCAGTCATTCTATCATGTAATTTGTGCTATGTATATCATGCTTTCTGGAATGGAATGTTGCAGGAATCAGTAGACTTAGGCAAAAAGAAACTGTCTGGTATGGCAACTAGAGCACATACATATCAGCTCCGGGGGGGGGGAAGTATAGGACCACTAAAAGGGGAAGGTGGTACAATCAGAGGGTGGTTGAGGTATGAAATGCTCTGCCAAGTGATATGATTGGAGCAGATAACTTAGTGGCCTTTAAGATATTGTTGGACAAACACACAGGGCAAAAGAAATGGGATATTGTTCACTGAAAGTGGCAAGTCCACAAATGGCCCCAGAGGCTACAGGACTTGTAACCCTGCCTATGAGACTATGAACCTAATAAGTGGAATTCTATCTTGTTGCCACATACTGTTTCAGATGGTGGAGGGGAAGGTGGATTTGCTGCTGAATGTTTCATAACGGCTTCTGTTCCTTTACAGAATGGTTAAAATGACCACAAACATTTTTTGCCCAGACCTACACATGTCTGCAGAGTGGTGCCTTTCTCATCAGGGAATTCCTGAACTACCAGATTTATACACTGAACAAAATTTGGACATGTGTATAATCCCCATTGTCAACTGCCTTTACAATGTTCTTTGCATTATATGATAAGTAAAACCTGGTGTTAATGAGTGTGGTATCAGCCACTCATCAGACTTCTGTTAAAGGAAGTGTAACGTGTTTTCTGCATGATGGTCATTGTCAAAGCCAGCAATACATAAAACTGCCTTCATGCAGAGGCTGGGGATCCCTGGTGACTTGCAGCTACTACTACTGCTGCTGTTGGCTCTTAACCCACAGGAGGAGGAAGAGGAGGGGAACGAAGATGGGAAATTAACCCACTAGGCAATGACTGCAGTGTAAGTAGTAGTCTGACCACTAGTCCACATGTCAGTGATGATGTGATTGGCTGAAACAAAAGATGCTTTCAGGGCATGTGACACAGTCTTGTAGGCACTTTGATATAAATCAAGAAGAGAAAGTGCAGAAAAGTAGGTATGGCTGGGCACTTGATACCTAGGCACTGCAACTTGCATTAGCAGTAGAAAACTAGTGTTTCTCACAAAGAAGAATGGCAGCAAGTTGGTGGCTAGCATTTCCAGAACTGTTCAGATTAACTTTTTTTGCCTCTGGTCTGTTGGCTTTATAATTCTGGCTCGGACTTCCGGTTACTTCACAGATCCATTTAGAGCTTAGCTCCTCAGCTCCAGTCCCTCCGGGATAGTTAATACCTTCTAAAAAAGCTAAAATTCAAAAATGTTTAGGAAAATGTTGGGAGGAGGACATAGGACAGACAGCAGCAACAAAACCAAGCCAAAATACCCACACAAAGTGACAGATGTTAAAGGATTATCTCCAGCTCTGCAAGGCCACAGTACAAGCCCATCCCCACTGAGCACGAGAGGCACTGATTATGGTACTGAGGGAGAAGTGGACCACCTTTTGTGATCCCGTTTTGAGACTTTACTGAGAGAGATAAGTGGCTCAAGAGCTGAAAATAAAAAGGAGTTCAAAAGCCTTTCTTAAAACTCTCCAAAACAGAACGCAATCTAGATCAAGCTGAAGATCGCATGGCAGCTGCAGAAGACTGCACAGCTCAACTTGGACATGCGGGGGAGTCTTTATTTCAACATATGGTTGCCCTGCAAGCTAAATGCGAGATAACCTATGAGTATGGGCTAGCTGAAGGAGCAGAGACAGCACCTATCTCTGTGTTTATGGAAAACCTGTTTAAAGACATTCTGGATCTCCCACCAAACTATATAATTTCTATCGAGTTAGCCCACTGTTCATTAGTCCCAAAGCCCACTGACCCAGCTGCTACACCCCACTCGATTGCCATGAAATTCAGTAGTTTCAAGACAAAAGTAGGTATTCTCCGTCGGGCATGGGTGAAAAAGGAACTTACCTATCTGAACTCTCAGATCACTCTGGACCACGATGCCCCGTAGGTCAGACAGTGAACAACAATACACTCCACTTCTAAACTTCTCAAGGAAAAAAGATGATTCAAACCCTGTTCCCAGTTAAGCTGAAGATTTTTTGGAAGGACGGACCAAAGATGTACAGTACAGCAGAAGAATCCTTAGACGCTATGCAAGCCAAAGAATACTCTTTACCATCACAAGAAGAAGAATGTATTCAGAATAAGAGAGGTTTCCACTCAGACTGGATACTGGTAATACAAAAGAAAATAACTACTTCCCCTCTGCAACTCGCTAGAGAAGCCCTACAGCAAATTCAGCACACTTGCCTACAATCTGAACCGCGTTTCCTCAGACCTTGCCTCCTGGTCAAAACGCTGATAGATTCAGACTGAACACTACTGGTTTTCTTTTTCTCTGTCCTCAATTTTGGACTGAAGGGGTAAGGATACCTTGAGTCTTTCCCACAATATTCCAAAACACTTAAACTTTTGTGCAACTGTTAATTCCATCACATGAAAATGGAGACTGCCCCTTCTCTCACTGCTCTATCAGGGTTGGGGGCAGGAGGCAGTACAGCACAGTGGTTTAAGGCTCTGAGCTGCAAACCTGGAGACCTAGGTTTGAATCCCACAGCCCCCACTTGCATACTGTGTGACCCTGAGCAAGTCACTTAATTTCCTTGTGCTCCCAGGTTGCACCTGTAAACAAGCTTTCAGCTTAGTGTGTCTCGCCTGGTTAAACAAATAAACAAAAAAAAAATTCACATTCAATTCCAGCGGACTCATTTTTTGTCAGTATTGTCTACTTTCATTTTAAACTGAAACTTACAAGGGGACTTTACCAGTAATATGCCCCCGTTTAGCCCATTAACCTTGTTTTGTTGCTACTCTGGAAGGGGACACTTCTCTTGATCCTGGATGTGTGGGGTAAGGGCATTTTGGGACTATTGTGTAGCGTATTTCATGAGCTAAGTTTCAATGTATGTGGCTACCCACTCACTTGATCGCTGAGACTGCAATATCATAGAGTTGCCCCAGGGAGCAGTGATGATGTCAGTCTCTATAGTGGACTCAACGATGTTTGCGATCGCCTGCTCCATTTAAGGACTACTACTCCTTGGGGTTCACCGTCTATTAAAAACTCAGTGCTCAGCCCAATCATGCTGCCCTATGTCTATCTAATGGAGACCACTCTCACTCTTACTGGGACTAATCTAATTGAGCAGAGACTTGTTTGTTAGTAAACCCCAGTGTAAGGATAAAGAATTTCTTTTACTTTAAGGAAACTCTGAAAAATTCCAGAAATGTGACTTAAGGTGCAGTATATTTGATCACTGTCTCCCCACCTGTGTGTTTTTTATTCCCTGCTGCCCTTAGGCGATTGAGTTAGCAATGGGGATGCCCTCTGTTCCTTTAAGGGGAATAGGAAAGGGCTCAGAAAGTTCCTATGGGTAGGGTGCTCTCCTGTATTCCATTAATGGTTAGCAGGGGGGTTACCTTACGACCCCTCTGGGCCTTTTGTTTTGTTCTGGTAACCCATGAGCCAGTGTAAAGATTTGTAAAGATAATGAGGAGTGACTGCAGTTAAGCAAGTTACCAGAGTGTAAAAGTTCAGATGTAACTTTGATGCACAGCTTTTGATAATGGCTCTGTAATATGCAGTTTTTGTTAATTGTTCTACAATACCTTAGGCAGGTTTAAGCTCCCAACTGATTGACATTGAGTATGAATAATTTGTCACAGAAGAGACGCACACATAGTTATTTGGGTCTCCTTTGTTTATCAACCATGACTACTTATTCAGGATAAAGTCCTTACTGAGAGCTGTTCTGAGTAAACAGGTGGCTCTAGAACAGGGGTTGTCAACCTTTTTTGGTCCGAGGCCCCTGTGGCCAGCTGTCAACCATGTCGGGGACCCCCTACCAACAGGCTACAGATTGGGTATGTTGTTGCGTGTTTTGTACCACTGTTATACATACTTGTATAAAAAGCTAGGCGCAGAAAACAGTACTTCATAGTAGTGCAAACTAACAATGATCTATTACTGCTTGGGGGGGGGACAACATTCCACTTATAAGAACCACAAAACATAAAAAGCACTCTCATTAGTTCTGACTCCATAATACAGTGGCACTACTCTCCTGTAGTCATTAATGCCTTCTGTATGACTGCAAGTCACTCTCATCCCTCTCCTCTGGCCCTCCTCCCTTCGCCAATGTCTTTCCGTGCACTTCCCCTGCTAGCCTTGAACGGCCATGTCAGCATCTCCTATGCCCTGGCTAGACGTACCTCAATGACTGAACACCACACAAGAACCCATACGAAAAGAGCCCACTTCTATCTGATAAATGCCCTCAAGAAAATGTTTCTAATTCTCTTTTTCTGTTCAGGCAACATCGAACTAAATCCAGGTCCCCCAACTCAAATCACTTCTCCATCGGAGTTTGCAGCTGCTCCTGGGATGAAACTGATGATGGTCAATATTCTAAGCCTGCTCAAAAAACTTGATCATCTTCAAGTCTGGGCAGTCCACACTGACCCAGATCTGATTATAATTACCGAGTCATGGCTAAAAAGACCAACACTGATCCGCAAATTACTATACCGGGCTTCAAGCTCTTTAGGGCTAATAGGGATTCGAAGGGGGGGAGTGGTTGTATATGTCAAATCAAAATTTGATATTAGCAGCATTTTCTGTAAAACTAAGCCCAAAGAATACGAGATTGTCTCACTTAAACTTCATCTTCCATCCTCAGAGTGCATCACAATCATTGGTGGCTATAGACCCCTGTCAGGAGGCACAGAAATTCTTAACGTGTTGAAATCCATAACTTTGGCTGCTAACACGGAAACAATAATCTTAGGGGACTTCAATATGGATTGGCTCACTGCTAAATCCCACTCCCTAAAAGCCATCTGTGATGAGCTGGGTCTTACACAGATAGTAACTGAACCCACAAGAATCAATGCTTCTAACTCTGCCAACAGCTCACTCTTAAATGCCATCTTAACTTTGCATCCCCATAAAATCTCACATTCTGCAGTTTTCCATAATGACATGAGCAACCACAGTATCGTTGTATGTACAAGATTCCAATCTAAAACCCAGCAGCACCCTAAATTCAGAATCAAATGCTCGTTCCGTAAATTCAACTCAGTAAACTTCCTAACCGATCTAGCTACGATCAGGTGGCAAGACCCATATCTTGCCAAATCTGCTGATGCCGCCATCTCTGTCCTAAATGACAACCTCGCCACCCTAATTAACAAGCATGCTCCTCTTATTAAAATGAGGGTGCGGAAAATCTCGCATCCATGGTTCACCCAAGAGCTCAAATCTGCACTTACCAATAGAGATAAGCTATGGGCTAGGGCCAGGCACACAAAGGACCCGGCAGACTGGCAGGCATTTAGAACTGCCAGAAATGCCTGTGTTAAAAGTGTACGTGCTACTAAAGCAAACTTCTACATCTCCACTCTGGAGCAGGCCAAAGGGATCTCCCAAAAAATCTGGAAGACACTGAGATCCATTGAAGGCCATCCTGCTGCTTCCTCCCTTCCCACCAAGATTCTGGCCAAGGACAGGATGGTTGAAAATAAACTGCTAATCCTCGAAAAACTTAACCTTCACTTTGCCACTGCCGGGTTGGCATTCGACTCCTCCCCATACGCTAGCCGAGTGAATAGCAACACTAGCCCAGATACTACACATGCTACTCCACCTCATCCCTTCCAGTTGTGCCTGTTTAGCTACAAAGAAATCGAAGACATAATTCTTAGTCTTGACACCAAGAAAAGTGCAGGGGATGATGGCCTTGAATCATTTTTCTTGCGGTTAGACTATGCCCAGCTCACAGCCCCTATCCTTCACATCTTCAATCTCTCTATTACCACAGCCACTGTTCCATCCTGCTGGAAATCTGCTCATATTCTTCCTCTCTTCAAATCAGGAGATCCTTGTGACTTAAACAACTACCATTCTATCTCTATCTTGCCCGTTCTCTCCAAAGTGCTGGAAAAACTTATATACAACCAACTAAAAAATCACCTCGAAGCACACTCACTCCTAAACCCGGTGCAATCTGGCTTCAGGTCGAAGCACAGTACCATCTCAGCCTTGGCTAAAGTCTCTAATGACTGGATCCATGCTATGGACACCAAGAAGGTTACTGGTGCAGTCTTTCTAGACCTCAGTAAGGCCTTCGGCACTGTAGACCATCACCTCCTAGTCACCTGTCTTGCCTACATAGGTGCCACTCCACTTACCTTACAGTGGTTTAACAGTTATCTCACAGGAAGGATACAAAAAGTCAAAGCTGATGGCCTACTATCTGCCCCCCTTCCAATTGCCAGAGGAGTCCTCAAGGCTCCATCCTAGGACCAATCCTTTTTCCCTGTACATCAACAACCTTGACTCCACATAGAACTCTAGCATACATTCCTTTGCAGACAATTCGGTTTTTATGCGCATCAGGCTTCTCCTTAACTGAAGTCAGGAAGCACTCCAAGCTGACTTTATCAGTTAAAAGCAACCTTATCAATGCCAAGCTTCTCTTAAATGCCAAAAACCAAGATAATGATTTTCGAGACTTGCCTTGTCTGGTGCCCTACCTACCCCACCTAAAAACTTCATAGTTACCTCCCTAGGTGAACCCTTGGAAGTCATACCTAAATTTAAATATCTAGGTATGTGGGTAGACGACAAGCTTTCCTTCAATGACCACATCGAGGATCTATCAAAGAGGCTTAAAGCACGCTTGGGTTTCTTCTTTAGAAATAGGACCCTCTTTTCTCTCGCGTCCAGCAAAAGACTTGTCCAAGCAACATTCCTTCCCTTGCTTGACTGCTGAGACATTATCTTTATCTCCTCCCCAACCTTGAGCCTATCTAAACTGGACATGCTCTGTCACCGTGCTCTTCGCTTCATTACTAGCTCTCAGGACCCACCACTGTGATCTTTATGCAGCAGTTGGGTGGACCTCTCTTGCCACCAGACGCCTCCTGCATGCTGGCATTTGGACCCTCAAATTACTACTCCACAAACTGCCTGTCTATTTAACGTCTCTCATACACATCTCGCATAGCGCCTACTCCCTAAGGAAATCCTACCTTATCCTATTAGATGTTCCCAGGACACATACCACAGCTGGCCAAAGAGCTGTCTCATACGCCCTCCCAAACATTTGGAACCAACTACAAGCCATGCTGAAGCTAACCAGCATCGTATCAATTAACTCCTACAAAACACTAGCTATCTCTAAATTAAAAGACATATGTAGGTGCTACTAGGCCCTCAATGCCAAGTCAACTTCTTAGGTACCAACTGGTCCTCTACTTATTAAGCTGAAATGTGTTTCATAATTTAGGGCAAGGTTAAAGCTGGAATGTACTGCATATATAGCATAAGGACTTCTATTGTGTATACCTCTTGTATTATATACAGTATATTTTTTTCTTTGTTGTTCTACATTTTATATCTCCTGTCTATGTAATTGCGAACTGTATGTGTATGTGCCTCAGGACCTCCTTGTGAATGAGCTTGCTCAACGGAGTCTTTCCTTCAATAAACTTGAACTTGAACTCTTCTACTACTGCTGTATGTATTTCTGTATAGCTGCATTTTGGCAAGTGTATGTACCAAGCTAACACAGAAAATAAAACACTGGCAGTGATATCTTTTGGTCTTGGTCTTACCCAGTATTTATAGGTATAAACAGATAGCAGACAGCAGGTGCAGCTATGACTCTGTGAATCTGTGACTCTGTGATTGCGATCTCACTGTCTGTAAACTGAACGGAGGAGCGGGCAGCATGGGCTGATTTTTTTTTTATATATATATATATATAACCTGCCATAGACTAAGAAAGCACCAGCAAGGAGTGAGGAGCAGAGAGAGGAGAGAAATCAGCAATGAGCGCACAGGGATTTTATTTGTACGGGGCTGACACTCAGAACTCTTACTACATTGTGGGCAAGTGTTGGCAAGACAGAGGCTTAACCACTCAATTCAGGAGACACTAATGAGATACTAAGGGTAATTTAGTGCATGTTTTTAATTAGTGTGATAGCAGTCAAACAGCAGACTAAAAAAAAAAAGACTACTGCGGTTGCAATTTCTCGGGGTGTTCCATGGACCCCCAGCTGAAAACCCCTGCTCTAGAAGAGGCCCTCATTTATTGAAGGCATTCTCCCCTCTCTTTTCTCTTTCCTTCCTCTGAATAAAATATCTTACAGCCATTAGAAAGGGAATAGAAGTCTTTAATGGCAGACTTCCAGCCTTGGGAGTTCATATTTTTTCTCCAGTTTCTTGGTGCCCTGTTTGCAATGGTGTGGGTAACATTTCAGGGTCATCAAACTAAAGTATTTATGTTTGCTATCTCCAGGTATCTTTCCTTGGCAGCCTCATTCTATAGGTATGAGAGTGGTGAGGGCTATACCAGTGTGATCTATTTTTGCAATTTTTATGATGGATAATGCTACTGTGGTCTGCTCATACAGTGTTCTTGGGTTAACTAACCCGGAGAAGAGTAGCAAAATTCAGATTTTCCTAAGGAAAATGCAAGCTGATTTTTTGCTTCTTCAAGAGACTCACCTTTCCCCCTCAAGAACATGCCAAGTTGAGTAAATTCAGGTTTGGAGCCACAGCATCAGCCTCGTACAAAAAGGGACAGCGAAGAGGAGTAAAAATGTTAGTTCCCACCTGAGTCCCATTTGAACACCTTGACACCTTCACAGATAAGGAGGGCAGGTTTGTTCTGATGAAGGGCAAATTTCAGAGAAATTCAGTGACTCTTGCTTCTGTATATATCCCACAAGGTTCAGATTTAAAAGTTTATCATTCTTTCATACTTTCTTTCCAAGAATGGGCTGAAGGGGAGATTATTTGTGGAGGGAATTTTAATTTAACTCTTAATCCTCAACTGGACTCCACTTCTGGAATCCTTAGAAGGGAATATAAGATAGCCAAGGAATTACCAAGATTATTGGGGGAGATGGAGTATGTAGATGTATGGCGTTACATAAATGGCAGGCAAAGAAATTATACTTTCTATTCCTCAGCCCACCAAGCGTATTTGTGAATAAACTACCTGTAATTTTCTATGCCAAAGGAGTCTCTGGATAAGATCTGGGAGAGTTGGATTGGTGATTTCACCTTATGCCCTACTTTTTGTAAAAAATAAACTTTGGCGACTTTAAGAAAAACATGTTCTGGCACCTAAATGTTTCTTTACTGCAGGACACACAGGTGAAGAAATCCATTCAAGAAGCCTATGAACAGGCATTGTCGGACAATGATTCTCCCAAAATGTCCCCAGCTCTCTTGTGGGATACAATAACAGCTATATTCAGAGGAAAATACATTACCTTCTCAGCATATAAGAAGAAGCTTTGGGAGGCAAGGAAGGCAAAACTATACCATCAAATACAGCAGTTAGAATCCCAACAAAAAGATAAAATGGACAACGGTTGTGCTAAAACCCTGATAGCTTTAAAAAAAAGAATTGGGTGCCCTGCTGGACTACAAGGTGGAGCAAAAACTATTATTTTGAAAACAAAACTATTATGAAGGACGGCCCATGTCTTTAAAGCTGTTAGCAGGATGCTTTCATATACAAAGGGCCCAGGCTACTATCTCAGCTATAAAACACCCGAGTTCTCAGCAGACTCTTCATCTCATCCCCCACATAACAGAGGCCTCTAAGTTCTTTTATTCTGAACTTCATAGCCCAGGCCACTCAATAGCAGAGGAGACCATAACTCAGTATCTAAAATGATTATCGCTCCTGAAGGTCTCCCAGCAAAAAAGTGATTCCTTGATGGCACGGGTCTCTAACTCCGAACTACTGGCTGAAATAAGCCAGTTCAAAATGGGGACATGCCCTGGCACTAACAGCCTGCCAGGAGAGCCACAGGGATATGCTCTTTCACTTGTTGTCCAGGGTTTTTAAAGAGGCACTGTCTACGGATGGCACAATTCCTTCCTCATGGTCCCAGGCAGCAATATCAGTCCTCCCCAAACCTGGAAAGGATCCCTCCTTCTGCTTTTCTTATAAGCCCATTTCATTCCTCAATAATGACTATAAAATGCTTGCTTCCTTAATGACTTGGAGAATGCAGCAGGTTATCCTGGAACTCATACATTTAGACCAATTTGGGTTCATACCAGGCCGCCTGGCACAAGATAACTTAAGGTGAACAGTTCATGTCATAAATCACCTGCATACTCTCAAACTACCTGCGTTGTTACTAAGTCTCAAAGCTGAAAAGGCCTTTGGCAAGGTTTTCTGGGCTTGTTTAAGAGCTTTCCTCTCCAGGTTTGGGTTCTCGGTACCCTTTACTCAATTCCACTTTAAACTATATAGTAATCCCATGGGGTATATTAGGGTGAATGGACACATCTCTAGCAGATTTCAACTAAGAAGAGGCACCCGTCAAGGCTACCCTCTTTCCCCATTGTTGTTCGCGCCTTATATTGAGAATTTAGCTCAAAGTATTAAAGAAAACCAGACCATCGAGGGAGTACAAATGGGAGGTGCAGAACATAAACTTACTCTGTATTCTTTTATATTTAACCAACCCTGGGCACTCTCTCCCAGCCATGTTTGGACAAATTAGCCATTTTTCTACACTTCTTGGGTATACCCTCAATACAACAAAGACCAAGAGTTTAAGTTTTTACTATAACACCCTCCTAAACTTTGTAAAGATTTTTCTATTAGATGGGACCTCTCAACCTTGAAATATCTAGGTATACACCTGGCAGTTCAAGTATCTGAACTCCACCAGCTGAACTATCAACCCTAATAGCCCAATTGTGGTTAGATTTTTGTAGATGGTCCCTACTTCCCCTCCCATTGCACTCTAGGGTGCAGGCTGTAAAAATAAATGCCCTTCCCAGACTTCTTTTATTGTTTCAATGTGTCCCCTGTGTCATATCTAACAAGGATCTGAAGACATGGCAATCTCTTTTTATGGTCTTTGTTTGAAACAACAAAAGACCCAGAATCTGAAAACAAATACAGTACTATTAATTTCAAAACAACAGTGTGGCCTGGCAGTCCCTTACCTCTCAGGGTACTGGGTAGTGGCTCAGATGCAGGTAGCATTGTTGTGGGGACATTCTGCATGTAAAGTCCATTGGAAAATTATGGATTTAGCTGCAGACACCTTTCCTCCTCTCCAGGCGCATCTTTTCAACCCCTATCACCTCGCTTCCCTGGAGACTGCCCTCTTCTCAGGCATTGCGGCAGTATCAAAAGGTTGGAGATGTGGGGTAAGTTGAGGTAATACTCGATTAAATTTATGGAGACATCACTGGTGGACTGAGGACCCTGCTTTTATCCCAGCTGACTCTGACCCTTGGTTTAGGAGTCAGCAATATGGGGCATTTATGCCCCATGACAGCTCTTACAGAAGGGAACAGTTATCTCCTTTGAAATGGCACAGCAGCAGTTTGACTGGCTCCCTTCAGACAAGTTAAGATATTATCGGATTCGGGTCTATATAAATATCCAGCTCTTGACAGCCATGCTGCAGACCGTTGACTCCCCCACTGACTCACCCTTTGAATGAATTTGGAGCTCCACATCAAGGGAGAAAGCCATTTCTATTATATGCTAACCTTATTAGCGAACAAGCCCAGTCGACTAAGAAAGTCCAACAGACATGGGAGGAAGAGCTGCTCGTAAAGTTAGATGACAAGCAATGGTCATTGATATGGAGGACAACCTCCTCTCTGACCAGGAGGGAATTGCTTTGGAAACTCCGAATAAGACACTTTAGGGTTCCCTCAGCAGTGTCTAAATGGAACTCAATGGTGCCCCCAGTTGCTGGAGGCAATGTGGTGAAGGGATGGCTTCACAAGTCCATTTATTCTGGACATGTGCTGTGCTGCAACAATACTGGCCAGTGGTTCAGGGTCACTTACAACAGATCCTGGGTGTTTCTGCTCCATTAGGCCCGGAACATCTCCTTTTGGGTTTTCCACCAGTCGAACTGAGGGGAAAAGAGGCTAAATGCTTGTGGGCCATTCTGAAAGCTGCAGCTAGTAAGCCCATAACTAACAGGTGTCTCCTTTCTGACCCACCAAGAGTTTCAGACTGGATAGGGATAGTCAGTCTCATTTATAAATTCAAAAGAATTACATATGCACTGCAGCTAAGAACCCCATGACTTCAGACTAGATGGACTAGGTGGGATCTGTATGACGTCATCGACCAGTAACCTCATGTTTTTAGACTCCCTCATGCCCCCACTGTTTGTTGCTATATATACCAAGCAGTTTGTAGGGATGACTTTTTTGTTTAGTATATCATTTTATTAATTTTGATACTACTAGGGTATGACAGGTAGCTTACTATTGCAATAGTTTGTGATTACAGCTGTTTATATTTATTTATTTAAAGTTGGTGACCGGGAAAGGCACACTGAGCTGAGGCTCATTTCCAGGTGCGATCCGGGTACAATTGTACATACAGGAGTAAACAGTGTTACAATGCAAACAATAAATATGTTTACAGTACAAATGTAAATGTTACAATGCAATCAAACATTAGTTTACAAGAGATTACTATGTTTTAGGTACAAAAGTTTCAGGCAAGACACTAAGATATTACAGTGGATATATGGTAAGACACTGGGAAATTTAGGCATGTATACAAAGCATGCCAACCAGTAGTATATTTTGACACAGTTTGGGTCCTAAACAGGTAACAAGGAACAGGCAGTAAAGAAGCTTGAGATCAGGAGGGTAGTCAACTCTGGCTGGGAAGACCAGTGAACTCCAGCAGGGGCTTAACAGTATGCGCTGAGGAAAGAAGAGGTGGAGAGGGGATAGAGGGTAATTTAGGAGCATTGGGGTACAGAGGGAAGGGGAGAAGTCTAAGAAGTCTTTTGAGGGATGAGAGATGGGAGGCAAGGTGAAGGTCGGAGGGTTGGTTGTTCCAGAGTAGAGGAAGCTGGTACGAAAATGCGGACTGACAGCAGTGGAGTGAGGGTGGGGAATGGAGAAGGTACACGAGTCCCTATGGCACAGAGAGTAGGTAGTGGGCTTGGCAGGAGTGAGATGGAAAGATAGCTAGGGGGTAGGGAGCCAAACCAAAACTTAGTAGTGAGAGAGATACAGTGAATCAACCTCCTATGGGAAAGCGGAGCAAGGGAGAGAGGAGCGTAAAGGAGACAGTGATGGCTGAGAGGAGGAGAGGCGGTGGCAAAATGGCAGAAGGAATTGAGGAGTGCGTCAACTTTGGAGAGGGAGGAGGTTGGGGCAGTGCCATAGACTACATCAGCATAGTTCAGGACTGGCAAAATGGTTTTGAATATTAGTTCATGCCAAGTTTGGAGAGGGAGGCTGACTTTGTGGCAGTAGAGGACAGCGAGTTTGGACCGGAGTTTGGTGCAGATGACATCAACATGAGTAAAGAAATCAAGGTGACTGTCCAGCTAAATACCCAGGTACTTGAAAGCGGGACAATTCTATGGGGGAACCGGCCCAGGGTGGTGATCGGGGCAGGGAGAGAGACAGCTTCTGCCTTGGAGCAAAAAACATGAAAACCGTTTGTTTGGTGCTGAGTTTGAGCTGGTTTGATTGGAACCAGGACTGTACTTTGTTGAACTTGTTTTGGAGAACAGGGAGGACAATGTCGTGGGATGGGCCGGAAGCAATGATGACGGTGTCATCCATGTACATGTGTATGTTAGAGGAGTGACAGACAGAGGGAAAGTCATTTATAAAAAGACAGAAAAAGATGGGGCCAGGAATAGAGCCCTGGGGAACCCCAGAGAGGATAGGGAGAGGGGTGGAGAGTACATCAGCTATCTGGACTGATTGTTGCTGATTATGGAGGTAAGAATGAAACCAGTCAACTGCAGGTTTAGCAAGGCCGAATGAAGTAAGTTTCTGAAGAAGGAGAAGGTGGGAGACAGAGTAGAAAGCTTTGGCCAGGTCAATGAAGATAGCATTGGTGATATGGCTTTGGTCCACAGCTGTGAAGATGGAGTCAGTGATGTGCAGTAGGGAGGTAATAGTTGAATGTTGTTTCTGAAAACCGGGTTGTACAGGTGATAGGGAGTTGTTTGAGGAGAGGAAGTCAGAGAGTTTGGCCAGGATGAGGGATTCCTGGACTTTAGAAAGGGAGGGGAGGAGTGAGATGGGCCGATAATTTCCAGGGGATGATAGGTCACCATGCTTGTGCAATTGGACGACTTTGACTGATTTCCAGGTGATGGGAACAGAGGCTGAGGAGAGAGAGAGATTTAATATGTGAGTCAAGGGGCAACTATCGCGGGGGTGGAGATGCGGAGCAGTCTAGGGTGGAGGCCATCAGTACTAGATTTGGAGGGGTTGAGAGAGATGAGCACAAAGTAAACTTCTAGGGGAAAGAAAAGAAGAAAAAGGATTTAGATGGGGAGGGAGATGTGCCAGTTGGGGATGGGGGGACATAGGAGAGGGCACAGGAGACAAAAAAATTGTTGAAAGCATCTGCTACTGAAGCAGGGTCTGAGACTGGGCAGCCATCGATTTTAAGGGCTAGGCAGGCTTGTTGGGGGGCAGAAGAGAGAGTGGATCACTTTCCAGAAGGAAGCTGGGGAGTTGTGGTATTGATCAAGCTCAGATTTAAAATACTGTAGGTAGCCTTGGACTAGCAAATGGTCTTGGTGCACTTGTTTCTGAGCTGTTTGTAAGATTGGAGATCGCTTTGGGCTAGGGATGCTTTGTAACGACTCCAAGCTTTGTCCATGGCACAGCACAAGGCAATGATTATGCCCTCTCTTTTTAGTAATGAGGCATGTCAAGGTAACTAGACCAGATGCTAATGTTAAAGAATTTTTTATCTTGGTTGTGATGACCCAACAGTTTTACTGTTTGTTACTTATTTTCTTTTTCTTGTTCTCTTGTTACTCAAGATTGTAATGATTAATTGCACAAAATTTCAAAAGTGCTGTATGTTACACTATTTGTGAATGTCTGTAATGGCTGAAAAAACTCTCTACTGAATAAAGGCACGAGTATAAAAAAATACATAATTCTGGCTCATTTCCAGGGACTGTACCAGTGAGAGTTAAGTGCGTTTTTCCCCTGAACTGGACAGCTGGCTCCTATTTTTGCCACCCCAGTGGGTGGAAGTGGCTGGGGATTTGCAGCCCTAGGGGGTTGTTGGAGTCAATGAGCTAAAGAACTGATGAATGGAAGATGTTGGAGTTATGCGTTGCCTACCACTTGAAGGACTTTCTTCCTCTTCCTCTCTACCTGGTCTTCTAATGTTCTTCTCCCCCGGCCATCATTATTATCATCAGCAGCTTCCTTGCCTGCTAGTGCTGCTGCTGATCTGAGTTGACATGCGCTCTCATACTGAGATGTGTGGGACTTCAGCAAATGCGTTTTAATGGTAGCTGTCCCCAGCCATGTTTCCTCCTTACCCAGACTCAGTTTGCCTTTACATAACAGACATACTATATGTGTCTGTGATTCTTTGTCCACTTGAATGCAATCCCACACCACCGATGTCTCAGATTTGGTCTTTCCTACTGGCACTCTTAGCTGTTCCCTAATAGAAACAAGAAGACTCAGCACTTAGTGTCCAGTAAAGCTGCAGACTCACCAGTCCATAAGCATTTTTTTTCATACGTCTATTGGTATTGGACCCCCTCCCCCCCCATACCTTATACTGAAGCTTTTATAAAAAAGTGTGTGGGGAAGAGAAAAAAACAATTAAAAAAAATGTTTTTGCTTTTTCTCAACGATCAGTAGCAAGTATCATTACATGTATGTACATAATCCTATCAACTGGCTAATACAACAATTAGAGATAGCACAAAACATATACCCTCCTTTATTAGCATAGATAAAGTGTCCCTGAATTGGTTCCACTATGCCGCGGTGACAAATATCTTGTCGACCAATGGCACAGTGACAGCACAACAGCACCAGCTGGTGTTGTGCTGTTGCTCGAGAACAAGTGTTTTCTGTTGGGGGCTTTGCCCCCAGACCCCCCATGCAGGGGGCTCTGCCCCCTCCACCCCCAGTACTTTAGATTGCTAACTCCAGTCAGAGTTAGTTCGGGGATGAGGGCAAACACCTCCCTGGCACCAGTGTCAGGTAGCGGAGACCAACACAGTGACTGCTGACAATGCTGCTGTGATGGTCTTCACTGTAGAACCGATGCTGCGCAGTTGGTATAAGCCCTGAATTTAAGGGGAGGAGGGGATACAGAAAACAAGCTGGCCAAATGTGAAGCCAATTGGATCTATTAACTGTGGGCCCTTGAATGGCCAGGCATTAATGACCAGATAGAGTTAGTCCCATTGTTGTATTATGTACATACATGCAATGATACTCGCTACTGATATTTGAGAAAAAACAAGAAAAAAATTGTTTTAATTGTTTTTACTTCCTCCACCCCATACACTTTTTTACAAGCTTCAGAATACGATATGGAGGTCCAATACCAATATGCTACATGAGAGTTTAGCAATGAAAAATTAAAAAAGCAAATAATATTCTGTCTTTATGGGCAGCGCTCAATTAATAAACAAGAAAAGATCTGTAATAGCAGTGGAGGCATAGGGAGAAATGTAATGGATATGTTGTGCAGAATCACTTGTTTTAGGCTTAAAATGTTGAGCAAGAAGTGTGTTGCAATACACATATCTTTAAGTATCCATAGAGATGCAATTGGCAGCAATTAACAGATGATTAATTGTAGGCATGTTCACGTTTTTTAAATATGTAAAAATTATAACTATTGAACACTAGATGGTGCCATACAACTTGACAAAGCATCCGGAACTGATGTGAAATGTTGGTTTCGGTGGCCCCCTTGGCTACACTGCACTTTTACCTGTACTTTCACAATAAACGGATGAAAAAAATGCTTATGGACTGGTGAGTCTGCAGCTTTTTTGGACACTGACTGCCGAGTCCTCTTTTGTTTACACTGTGCATTTGAGAACTTACAAGCACCAAATCTTCAGAAGCGACCCTTATTTGTTTCAGTCTGTTCCCTAATGTTCAGGCTACTGTGAGCTGCTTCCACATCATCATTATCATCATCATCCTTTTCCTCCACCTGTTCTTCAGGGTCTGGGAATGTTTCTTCTTCCTCTGTCATGTGTCCTGGGCCACCAGGTTGCCTGTATCTTCTTTATCTGCAGTCATTTCAGATGCTTTTTGTGTTTCTCCTTGTAGTTTTGTGGCTTTTCTTTGCTTTAATACCACTTTTGGTATTTTTTGATCTCATATGTTCACCTGCCCCAAGCTGAACTCCCACCTGTTCTACCTTCTCCTCCTCCCCAGAATTGCTGCTATCACTTTTGTTGGGTGTATAATCACGGTCTGTATCTCTGTCCCAAAGCTCCACCAAATCACTTTGTTCCTCCTCCTCTGCCTGTCTCACTGCCTGACGCACTCCGTTCTCATTCCTTTTCCTACAATGATTGCTCGTATTGCAACCCTTGCAGTACCACTGCGAGTGGTTCCTACATTGTGAGATACTCTGTGGACTATTTGATCACTACTGTCATCTTCCTCTACACTTGTGGTTTCCAATGAGTCAGAATGTCTAAGAAAAAGCCCACTTCTCTTTGTTTTTTTCTTTGAAGTGACTGGATGATCCCATGCCACCATCTCCTTGGCCTCTCTCCTAATGCTTGCTACTCAACTCAGCCACTTATTTTAGTGTTTTTGTTGTAGCTATTTTTTCATTTTTATCTGTGGGATGCCACCAAGGAATACAAGAGCCCAGGCACCAACTCACTACCAGCTGATACACTCTTGCTGTCCACTGCCCAGATCATACTACAATAGCACAGCTCAGGACAATATACACACACAGGCTGCTTCAGGAGTAAGGAGGAGGCAGGAATGTCAGCAGCTTCAGCAGCAACTTGAGGGAGTATGGAGAATTTTTTTTTTTTTTTTACTTTTTTTGTAGGATGCCACCAAGGTGCAAACTACTATGGCCAGGAACTGGCATGCTGTCAGCTGGCACACACTTTCTGGACACTGCCTAGATCACACTGCAACAGCACAGCTCAGGATTCACACACACACACACACACACACACACACACACACACACACACACACACAAACACAGCTTCAGGATTCAGGAGGAAGGCAGTGCAGTAACTTGCGAGAGCGTGAGGACTAAGAAATTGAAAACTGCCACAAAAAATATATTTTTTAATGGGATGCCACCAAGGTGCCAACTGCCAGGGAAAGGGCACTGACACACTGCCAGCTGGTACACACTTGCTGCCCTACCCACTGCCCAGATCATACTGCAAAAGGCTGCTTCAGGACCCAGAAGGATACATAAGTAACTGCTGCAAGTAAGCCTGCAACTTGGGTGAATGTAAAGTTTAAAACTACCACAAAAAGAATTATGAAGTCGTCTGCATGAATGAAGAATTTTTTTTATGGGATACCAACAAGGTTCCAATTACCAGTGGCTAAGCACTGTCCTGCTGCCGACCGGCACACACTAACTGCCCAGTAAATTTACAAAATAAGAGTCACTCCCAAAAAAAAAATCACATCTCAGGCTTCTGCCAGGAGCTTCAGTAAAACTCTGTTTGCATTTCTAATGCCCTGCTAAAATGCTAGTTCTGCACTGAAAAAAATGTGTGCTGCACTGCTGATATTAGGCAATAAGTGGGCACTGGCAGACTGTCACCTCATGCCCAATCTGCCCATTGTCCAGTCCCAAGCATACTCCTCCTCCTCCTTAAGAGTACAATCTCTCGGTACTATGTCAAGACTTCATGGTCAAAAACAGCACAGTCAATAACTGCGCCGTGCAGTGAGAACAAAACTGCGCTAGATTAGATATACTAACTCCGAAACTGCTTGGCGCTGTTATGAACAGGTGGTTTTTGACCACTCATATCTGCTGTCATGGTTTTGTCCAAACACACAATTTCTCCCCTCTCAGGCAAGCCCCTGGTCCCAGGGGTTCTATGTGAGATTAGAGAATATTAAACAGCGGCAAGCACATTAGTGACTACAAGACGCCAAACACAAAAATAGCCCTCAACAAAAACAGTGCGCATCAAAATAGTGACTCTGGAACAAAAAAACAAAAACAATCTGCCAATCTGCACACCACCACAAATATACTGGAATGCAAGCCCAAACCACCCTGCAACCTAACTACCCACACCTGTCCATCTCATCACAATCACCTGCCCAGTACTGCAGACACATGCCAAAAACAAGGCCAGCACAGAAGGCAGCAAAGGAAACTGTATGCTTGCGGGGTGCTTCTTACCCGCACCCCCCAATAAGTTATTATAACAGAATCTGAGACTGCAAACTGTTGGAAATGGGTACACCTGTTGTTTCATGTAGCTCATTTTCCCTGTTGCTACTTCCCTTCCCCTCACTATATAGGGACTCGCTATTTTCACACACTCACCATTTAGTGACGCTCACTGTTATTTCACAGTTGCTATTTCTGCAGGTGCTCAAATTGAGTCGCTCAGTTTGAGTCAGCCATGTTACGGAATACCATTCTAGAGGCCTGCTGCAACACTGCTGCTCAGCCTGCCTTTTCATTTTTTTTTTCTTTTTCCTCCTAAATACATCCCTTCAGCAGCTCTGTTGTTGCAGGACTAGTGTAGGCTGAATCTTTGAAGATTTTCTTTGTTTTGAAGAAATCCCTAGCTCATCTAACTAGAGGTGAATCAAAGTCCTTTCTGAGCTACCTAACAGCCCAATGATGAATGTGTGAGTCAGCTTTCCCACTGGCTCAAGTGGTCGAACTGAACCTTGCTCCAAAATAAAGCCATGGCTCACACCGTGCCCTAGTTAACTGTTTCAGGTGTGAATTGTGATATGCAGTTCAATTGACTTTCCTGGTCCACACCATTTAGACCAGGGCGAAGCAGTTGAACTGAAAGTCCACCTATTTCCCCTAAACGTTCATTACTGTCATCCAAAAGCATCAAACACCCGAAGTTTGAGGTGTTTGGTTCTTTTGCAGAACCAAACTTGCAGCCTTGTTGCACACTATTACAGTATGACAATATTCATGATAGTAAGAATTTAGCCAAAATATGAAGAATATCAGGATCCCAAAAATTTAAAAATATAATATTGTTGTGTGGTGATAAATTCTCCAATATAGGGGGGTAACCATGTTTCTCAGTTCTTGTACAAAATACACAGTAGCACAATATGCTTTAGATCATACATTTTTCCATTTCCACCTCAACAATAGGGTAACAACACATGATCTTACTTTTGTTTAAAGGATACCTAAACAACATTTTGACAACAAACTATTCAAAAATCTGACTTCAAACAGGACTAAAGGAAAGGTTGCTGAATTTGTTAATGCTAAAACTACATTTATGTAAGTTACCTAAATGTGTTTCCAAAGCATTTGAAAAACGTAAAATCAGCCTTCCAATTTCAAAAAAAACTGCCTTACCTGTTTCTTAAAATAGCAGCCAAAGGAGTTAAGTGATGACATCATCAGAGCCAAAGTCAGAGAATTATGGCTCTCTATAGTGGTGACTAGTCTTTTTCTCCCTTTGTATATAATTGTTTCACCAAAGTGGTCAAAACCATGTGCATTATTTAGATCAATATGCATGTGAGGCTATGGTTCTGTTCATTTTGTTTACTTTAACATGTCGAAACCGTGTTTTAATCCAACCGACTTTCTCTTTGGCAAACCACAGTGCAGTACACATCTTGAATAACCTGGTGGTCTAGTGCCTATGGCAGATCCAGGATGCTTCAATGGGGGGGAGAGGTGTGCTGGGAGTGTGTGCATACTTGATATGCACTTTTTAACATTTTTATGAAACCTTTATATTTTCTGCTATTATGCTTTTCTAGTATATTTTTGACTGAAACTACAAATGTAATCCATATTTTTGAATGTAAACCTTTGTACAATCAATAAATCAGACTTCCTCAATAAAGTGTAATGCAGCAGCAGCAAGCAAGTACTTTACAATGGGGGGGCTACAGCCACACCCTTCACCACCCCATAGATCCACCACTTGTCTGTGGCAAAGTTCTTCTGTAGTCCAATGCCAGAATTCATACTTTCTTGGAAATCAAAAAGGTGCATGTCTTGTTTTCTCTTCTTTATCCATGGGAAATAATAATAATAAAAATCAGTATTTATATAGTGCTTTCATACACATTATAACCCAAAGTGCTTTACAACAATGCTAAACTGATAGTGAAGTGACTGAATGTGTAGTGGCAGCAAATTCATACATTAATACTGACACACAGCCTTGGACAATTGCATGAACTGGTTTTATGGCAAGGGGAATGTTGGCCAGGACAATACAGTCAGGTAGTGATCATGGTGCTGGCAGCCCCACATCTTATTTCTCAGTGATCTATTCATATTTCTCCCCTTCTGTCTTCTCCCATCCCTGAATATAGCAGTACCTTGCAGGAGTGGTCTTCTCAGTCCCCCTGTGGTATTCATTCTCACTACTTCTCCACACACCAAAATCTGATGAGCTCATCACCCTTGTGCATCATGTATGAGAATAGAACAGTCCCCAGTTTTTTTGACATATCAAAAATAAACAAATCTTTCCAGTAAATGAGGCTGATAGCAGTAGGGGACAAGGGGAATTATAGACTTTCCAATCCTTACGAGATCTAGGCTACCTTTGATTAGGCACTATTAAATGAAGAGTGTGCACATCATTATGCATGTCATTTAATAGTGCCTAATCATAGGTGGATTAGATCTTATATGGGTAGGAATGCCTATGTTTCCCCTTGTGCCCTGCTGCTATCAGCCTGGCTTACCAGAAGATGATGTTTGTTATTAATATGTAAAAATGACACGGGCGACTGTACTAACCGCATTCATGATGCAGAAGGGTAGTGAGCTGACCGGTTTTTGGTGTGGGGAGCAGAAGAGAAGAGAAGAATGAATGCCAGAGAGGGACTGAAGAGGCCATTCCAGCAGGGTACAGCTATATTCAGGTTAGGGGAAGACAGGAGGATGTTTAGCTGATCATTGGGAGATCTGAAATATAGGTCTGCCAGCACCATGATCACTACCTGACTGTGAATGAGAGCAGCCAAAAATGACAAAAACTCAGTGGCAGGGCTGCACTTGAAGTGTTACTTGATTTCAGTGTAGGGAGATTACCCTCAGGTGGGGGGGGGTTGATGTTTGTTAGGACAGTATTGAGGGAGTTGTGTATAGATCATTCAAGATGTAGAAGAGTGGTAGCCAACCAGCTCACATTGTGGAGTAGGGCACTAAAAAGTACTGGAGAAGATTTGCAGGGAACTGTCCTACAGGGTTCTGCAGATCATAGGTAAAGGAGTAGACTGACATTGGAAGTTTGGTGGATTTGCGCAAGGCATTAGTATGCCTCTTCTGCTAATAATATTGTTATCCATAGTACATACAGCCCTTATAAGGGCATGAACAGCAGTTTTTCTGGTGAGTCATGATGCTTTATTGCTTGGCCCTCTAGGAAGACCTAGTTGTTGGTTAATGAGACAGGAAAAAAACACAACAGGGGAATTACGCATACTGCCTTCACTGTGCAGAAGAGTGGTGATCCACTCAATGTTTACTGTGGGAGCAGAAGTCAAACATTGAAAAAGTGGACATAGGTGTGATTTGGGAAGTATTTCTTAACAGTGCCAGCTGGTGATCCGTGTCGCTGTAGGTATGCACAATTCTCTGAAGTATATGATTAAAGTCTGAGGTGTGATAATTCTCTTCATGAGACCGCAAGCTCATATGCAGCCCCAGGCAGTACTAAGGACATGGTATGGATGGTGTTCAACAGAAGCCAGGCTAGGTGCAGGGGGTTCACTTGGAAAAAGAATAAAAGAGAAGCTTTTTTTGTGGATTAACAAGAATGCATGAGCTTTGGAACTGGGCCAGACCAGTACTTCGCTGTGTGACCCTGAGCAAGTCACTTAGCTTCCTTGTACTGCCAGGCCACATCTGTAAACAAGGTTTCAGCATAGTATGTCTCTCCTGGTTAACAAAAACAAAATTCAGAGCATCACATAACCACTAGATCATCAGGTATTTGAAGTGTTGTACTGTTCTGCAGTTTGCCAAAGAGAAAGTCAGCTAGATTGCAAAACATTTTCAGCAAGTTAAAGTAAATAAAATGAAAACAATCATAGCCTAACTTGTGTACTGATCAAAATAATCCACGTTAACACATGGTGTTGATCATTCTAGTAAAACAATTCAAAACAAAGAGGGAAAGAAGAAATACTTAGCCTATAGGAATCTATATTGGTCTCTGGCTTTGGCTCAGATTATGTCATCAAGACTCATCAGTTAACACATTTGGCAGACATCTTAGGGAGAAGGCAAGACTGTTTTTGTAAGTGAAAGGCTAATGTTTACATTTTTCAAAAGCTATGAAACTGCATTTATGTTATTTGCATAAATGCAGTTTTAGCATGAATGTAAACAGTAGCCTTTACTTTACCTCACCATGAAGCCAGATTTTGGAGTTTGCAATTTTAAAAAAATGCTTGTTTAGGTATCCTTTAAACATACGTTACCTTCCTTCAAATTAATAAGTATCATTAAATTTGCTTCCCTACTAAAAATTTTTAAGGGATTTATACCATGGATGTAGCTTTGAATTATAGACCAAGGATAGATCCTTTTGGTTAGATAAATCTCTTTACCGTAAGTTGATCTTTCTAGTCAGCTCTTGTCTGTGCTCAAACTATAGTTCTTTTAAAATTCTGCCAAACCCAGCAACAAACAGTTCAAACTTGATAAATGAAATACAGCATCACCAGCCAGAATGCAATGCAGTAATGGTGCATTATACTGCAGGGAACAGTCAGCTGGCTTGGGCAGAGTTCCAGCTGACCATGACAGAAGAGGTCCACAAGGCGATCTCAGAACTGCAGCCCACCTTTTGTGAACTAGACCCAGGCCCCACACTTCTACTAGTGAGCTGCATGGGGCTTTTTGTGGCATCGGTGTTCATTGTAAGAGTTCAGCACTCCCTTTTGGAGGGGGAGGCTTCCTGGTACAGTGTAAAATGCACTGGTTCGGCCTCTTCTGAAGAAACCATCTTTGAACCCAGATATTCTGGCTGACACTGGAGGTTCAGGTGTCTGCTGTAGTCAAGCTTGGCTTTTACGCCCAGGTACCTCTTTCTCTTCCAGGCCCTGCCAATAAAGGTTCCAGAAACCTTCTGGAAAAGATTACAGAAGACCATTTTGTCATTCATTTAGGTCAGCCATGGACATCATATCTGGAAGCGGGTGCTAACACTTCCAAGAGAGAGAGAGAGTGGGGGAGGGAGGTTAGCCCTGCCAGATATGCACCTTTACTAAATAGCAGCACAACTTTCTCCTTTGATGACATGGTTTAAATAGAACCTAGACTCTGGTTGGCTGGACTTAGAGGTGGCATCGAGCTCCAGGTGCTCCTGTTCACACTGCCTCATGTCCAAATAACTCCAAATCTGCTGGCATCTATTAAAAATACCCTCACAATGCACACTGTCCTTGTGCTCCTAAGGGCTAGGCTGGTTTCAGGTATGCCCAATGATACTGGGCCACAAACAGTTATTATATGGGATCCGGACTTCACCCCTCCAGTTGGAGATGGAGGATTCAAATGCTGAAACCACAACTCTCTAATAAAATTTAACTAGTTCATACATGATGGGTCCTGCCTGTCTTCATGGACATACAGCAAAAGTTTAGCCTGACACAGCAGGTCTTATACCATTTCCTGCAGGTCCAGCTCTACATACAAACTCAGGGGAGGTTTGCCCTGATTAATAGGGATCTCACATGACTTGAACAGTTCTTATACTGGGCTGCTAAGCTTGTGGGTCAGCAAGATAACATCATACTGGCCTATGGGATACTTCAGCGCTCTGACCATCCTGAGTTCCAGGTGGCAAGGAAGGCATGGGAGCGAGAGACACAAATCACAATAAGTAAAGAAGATTGGGAGTATATGTGGAGAATTGGTTGGTGCACCACCTCATTGCCCACGTGGCGAGAATTTAGGTGGAAATGTTTCATTGGATATTTCCATACCCTATAGTCACCAAGCACTTTCAGCCTGGAGGTTCTGAGTTGTGTTGGTGAGGTCGTGGGCAAGTGGGCACACACCATCACATCTTTTGGGGATGCCCCATTCACAGTTATATTGATCCCAGATATATGGAGCACTGGAGAGCATATGGGGAGTGGGTATTACCCATACTTTTGATCTTGGGGAAAAAGTCCCTGGTACAGGGCGCTTGCCCCAACAAATGCTTTTCAGGACCTTCTGTCTTGTGGCTATGAAGGGGATTACTTCACATTGGCTCACAGGGACAGTACTGACAGTCGAAGAGTGGCGAATAAGGGTGCAGGACCTTCAAACAATGGAGCACATCCCAGCAACACTGCCCCTGGCTCAAGAGAAATTTAGGGAGTTGTGGTGTGTATGTGATGTTTACAATACAGAGGGACAGGAGGCACTAGCTGGACTACACCAGCATAGCTAGGGAATGCTTTTTGGCCGTCACTAATAAGCCTCTTGGGAAACTTGACCTCAGTGAGGTGGGGATGGAAACCAATGGCCAGGAGTCGGACACTGATGGCTGTGAGTCACTGATACAAGGTTAGAAGGCAGGTCTTATATATTTTCTCTTGCCTACCTACCTCAGATGAGTTTTCTTCTATCTTTCTTGGTAACCCTTCCGCCTTTTTTCAGGATACCGGGGAAAATGAATGTATATAATGGTCTACAGGGGACACAAAGTCACGTTTGTTCGTTTAACAGTTACGTTACCCAAACGTTTGTTCAGTGAATAATGACTCAGGATGGACTATAGTGACTCTATAGCATAGTTTTATTTTCTTAGTAGTTTCCAGTCTTAAAGAGTACATGCAATGTGTAGCATTTAAGGCTTAAGATTTTAGGCACCATTTAAATGCATAGTGGTTCCAACAAAAGGAAAAAACAAAATAGAGTAGCTATTGCCACATGGTCAATATATTGGATTAAGCTGTATAATTGTTAAAGTGTACCATTTGGTTGTATGAATTAATGCACATAAATAAAGCTGAGTTTAAAAAAAAAAGACTGTTTTTTTAACCATCTAAGGAACATCAGCTGGATTAAGTCTGTTATTCTTCCTGAAGACCTGCCAACACTGATGCGTGCATTTGTGATGTCTAGATCAGACTATTGTAATGTGCTCTACCTCGGGGTTAGTGGAGGTACCCTATGATGCTTATAGCTGGTGCAAAATGCAGTGACCAGGTTGCTGATGAGCCTTTCAAGTTTCAGTCATGTGACTACAGTCCTGTGCGAACTGCACTGGCTGCTGGTGAAGTGACGAGTAACCTTCAAGTCTGGTTTACTAACCTAAAAAACCCTATATGGTTTAGGCCCTGATTATCTGTCAAATCTTTCAAATCCTCTCCAGTCCTCATGTTCTCTGCACTCCTCCTCCTCCAAGGGTCTCCTCTTGGTCCCTAGGGCCCAGCTGAAATCTTCTGGGGATTGCAAATTCAGTGTAGCTGGCTCAGTGATTTGAAATGTTTTACCTAGGGTGCTGATGGAGGCCCTCTAGGTTGAGGTCTTCAAAAGGGGGTTAAAGACATATCTGTTTGGACTGGCTTTTGGGGACAAGAATTACGCTGTGGGTTCTTCTCATGGTACATCTGCTGTGTTATTTTAAACTGTCAGGGTGGGATTTTTTAGTATTGTTTGCAATTGTATCCTGCTTCTTATTCTGCTTATTTATTTATTTATTCCATTTTTAATCTGTTTGTCTTCTCTTGTACGGCACCCTGAGCCTCCTGGGAAGGGCACCTAATAAATAAAATTACTACTACTACAGTGTAATTCAATGGCAATTAAACCCTTTTGTCATGCAGTATTTTGTGACATGTCATTTACTGCAAGGTACTGCGCTGCATCGTGGCTGGCTCTATTGTGTATGAAAATGTAAAACCAGTGGAAGAATATGAAAATTGTTTTTACATAGAAATATAGAAACAAAGAAGTTGACGGCAGATAAGGACTGCAAGGCCCATCCAGTCTGCCCATTACTTTTACTACCTTTTAAATGTTCCATCGGCCTTTGCTCTGTCAATGGCCTATCTATTCATACTCATCTGTATTGCTCCCTTATGCCTATCCCATGCTTGTTTGAAGCCCTGCACAGTATTCATATTCACCACCTCCTGAGGTAGGCCATTCCATGCATCCACCACCCTTTCTGTGAAAAAGAACTTCCTCACATTACCCCTTAATCAGCCTCCCTCTAATTTCATGCTGTGTCCTCTCGTCCTGCTACTTTTCTTATACTGAAACATGTTAGACAATTTCACCTTGTTAATGCCCTTAAGGTGTTTTAGTGTTTCGATTATATCACCTCTCTCCCTCTTTTGCTCTAGGGTATACATGTTGAGCTCTGTTAATCTGTCCTCATATTTTCTGATGCAGTCCCTGCACCATTTCGGTTGCCCTTCTCTGGACTGCCTCAATTTGGTTAATGTCCTTGTGAAGTTGCGGCTTCTAGCACTGCATGCAGTACTCCAGATGGGGCCTAACCAGTGTCTTGTAAAGATAGATTATTACCTCCCTCTTACAACTTGTGATACCCCTACTATTACACCCCAACACCTCCCTAGCCTTACCTACTACTTTAGTTGTCTGCTTGGATGATTTCAGTCATCAGTGATGATACAAAATCACGCATGCCCCAACAATGCAAAGCATCATGGGCTGCATATGCAAATCACCACAGATGATGATGCCCAAGTCTCTTTCTTCCCTTGTGACTGCCAGCAACTCCCCTCCTAGCCTATAGGTGGCTTCAGGGATTCTCTTCCCTATGTGCAAGATCTTGCACCTCTTTGCGTTAAACCCCAGTTGCCACTCTTTCAACCATTTTGCTACTTTATCCAGATCTCTTCTCATTCTGCCCATCCCATCTGGATCATCTACTCCGTTGCAGATCTTGGTGTCATCTGCAAGCAGACAAACCCTTACCCTCCAGTCAATCTGCAACATCACTGATGAAGATATTGAAGAGAACTGGCCCCAGGACTGATCCCTGAGGTACCCCACTTGTGACTTGCATCTCTTCTGACTGCATACCGTTTACCACCACTCTCTGTTTTCTGCCCACCAACCAGTTTGCCACCCAGTTGATCAACTTCTGACCCACCCCGAGCCTACCCAGCTTATTAATCAATCTTCTATGTGCAACAGTATTGAAAGCTTTGCTGAAGTCAAGGTAGGCAACATCAACTGCATCCCCTTGGTCCACCACTCTGGTTACCCAGTCAAAGAAATCTATGAGATTAGTTTGACAGGACCTTCCTTTTGTAAATTCATGCTGTCTTGGATCCTGTGCTCCTATGGATTCCAGGTGTTGCACTATCCTTTCCTTAAGGAGTGCCTCCATAATCTTGCCCACTGCTGAGGTAAGACTGACTGGTCTGTAGTTCCTGCCTCCTCCTGCTACCACTCTTGTGGAGCGGGATCACAAAGCCCTTCTCCAGTCTTCTGGGACTTCTCCTGTGCTCAGAGACTCACTAAACAGTTCTGATAATGGCTCTGCTAGTTCCACCCTTAGCTCCTTTAGTACCCTGGAATGTATGCCATCAGGTCCCATTGCCTTGTCCTCCCTGAGCTTATCGAGCTCTTGTAGGACCCTTTATTTTGTGAAGGGACTAGTGCACACCTCCCTCCCCCCTGTGTCCATGGTGCTGAGCTGTGGGCCCTGCCCCACCTTCTCTTCAGTAAATACTGAGCAGAAGTATCTACTGTAATTAGGATAGATGCTTTTACATGGTCCTCCTCCTCACATGCCCCCTTATTGCCTTTGATCTTAGCAATACCCCCTCTGGACTATCTCCTTTCACTGATATATCTATAGAAAGTCTTGTCACCTTCTTTTACTGTTTATGCTAGTGTTTCCTCGGCTTGGGTCTTTGCCTGCCTTACTGCCATCCCTGCTTCCCTTAGGGAAGTTTGGTATGCCTCCCTATCTTCATCATGCTGCGTTCCCTTATATTTCCTGAAGGCCAGCCTTTTGGTTCTGACCTTTCTGCTACTGTTGTTGAGAACCAAAGTGGTTTCTTCTTCTTTGCACTTCCTTTTCTCTCTAACACAATGGGATGTTGCTTCAAGTATTGCATCTTTAATGCTTGCCCACTTTGCCTGTACCCCCTGTTCTGTATTACTTTTTGCCAGGGCTAGCTTAACTCTGTTGGCCATCTTATCAAAGTCAGCTCCTCTGAAGTCCCAAATTTTTGCCTTGGAATGGGATGATTTAGTCCTAGTGGCCAAATTGAACCATACCATATGATGGGCACTGGCCCCCAGGTGACCTTCTACCTGGAGATCTTTGATCCTTTCCCTGTTAGTCAGTACTAGATCTAGGATAGCCCTGTCTCTTGAGGGTTGTTGTACCAGTTGTTTGAGGACCTCCCCCTGCAGGGAATCCACCATGTGTCTAGTTCTGGCCGATGTTCCTGCTAGTATTGACCAATCTGTATCTGGCATGTTGAAGTCTCCCATTATCAGAACCTCCCCTTTAGCTGTCATGTTTTGTATATCTTCTAACAATAATGTGTCTATGTCCTCCCCCTGGTCTGAAGGTCTGTAGACAACTCCAGTTCGTATGGCTGTTCCATTTCCTGTTTCCAGGGTGACCCACAGTTCTTCTAGCTCCTTATGTGTTTTCTGAATTTCTGTAGCTTTGATATTTTCATTGACATACAGGGCCACTCCACCCCAACCCCCTTTTTGCACCTCGGTCTCTTCTGAACAGTACACAGCCAGGTACTGAAGTCTCCCAAGTGTGGTTACCGGTAAACCACATCTCGTTAATTGCTACTATGTCCAGTTTAGCCTCTGTCATTATTGCCTGCAGGTCTGGGATCCTGTTTCCCAGACTGCGAGCATTTGTGTATATGATTTTCCATTGGCCAGATTTCTGTGTGTTAGTTGTTAGGCGAGGTCTGGCATTTCCCCTGTGTGTCATATGGGGAGCCAGACCTTTTTCCTTAGCTGGTGATGCAAATGAACTACAAACATGCTGAACTCCTGTTTGACCACTAGCTGAGGTGGAAGGGGTGTTCTTCCCATTTGACGTATGGGGTGCTGCACCCCTCTCCCCATTTGCTAGTTTAAATATTCTGCAAAGACATCAAACTTCTGCCCTAATGCACTGACTCCCTCCTTAGTCAGATGCAGTCCATCAGATTTAAAGAAATTTCGCTCCCAAAACTGTTGCCAGTTCCCTACAAATGTGTGTCCTTTTTCCTGGCACCAGCCCTTGAGCCACATGTTTAGCTCCCCTATCTCTCCTTCTCTGACCTTCCAGCCATCTGCCCCCCCCCCCAGACTGGCAGGATCTCAGAGAAGGACATGCAGTATGAAATGGATGATAGTTTGTCACCCAGCCTGGTCAGGTGTTCCTTGGTCTCCACAACTGACCAGCAGGCGAGATCGTTAGTCCCTATGTGTGCCAGGACGTCAAAGTTTTCTCCTGCTTCCTGAACAATTTTAACAATGCGGTGAGTGTCTCTCCATGCTGATGTACCCACATAAACAGGGAAACCTATCCTCAGAAAGATTAAAAATGCTCATTTAGGACAATTCCAGCAGCCAGCAAGATGTAGCACTTAACTCTGAGCTCTGGTCCCTAACCTCCGCTATTGCTCCTGAAAACTACTATTTTCAAAGAAAATCCATCTTTACTCACTGCACAGAGCAATCACACTCTAATGGTCAGACGGAAAAAGCTAGTGGCAGTGCTAGCGGATCCCAGAGCTGAAGAAACCCTCTTACCACACCGCCCTTCTTCTTCGCAGCCTCAGACTCACCACATGCCTCTCAACAGCTTAATAACGCGATGATTCTCACCGAGCTTAAAGACTTTTGGACTGAGGTCTGTACTATAAAAACTGAATTACAGGCCAACAGAGCAAAAACTAAGGTGAAGGTGAAAAGTTTGGAGGATCAAGTGGGAGCTTCGGATTCACAGACTGATCACCTGGAACATTTCATTCTCCATACCCTGTGGGAGTGCCAGACCCTTCAGGACAAGTGTGACAATCTCGAAAATAGGACATGGTGCAGCAACATGTGGATCTATGGGCTGCCTCAAGATGTGGAGGCCAGGATATGGGGGCATTTATTGAAGGCTTCCTTTGGGAAATATTACAGCAGGATCCTGAATACCCTCTAGATATTGAGAGGGCCCATTGAGCTCTCATGGTGAAGCCACAAAATGGCACAGATGGACTGAGGTCCATGACTGTAAAATTCTTCAGTTACACCACCAAATAGGACATTTTGCTGAAAGTCTGGAGAATACATCAGATCACATTCTTGGCTCTATTTCTATAATGACTCTTCGCCTGCTATAACCACTAAGTTCAGAACCTACTCCCCTGTTTTAAAGCCTCTTAGGGCAGAACAGTTAAAATTCTATACTCCGTATTCCACCAGCCTCTTCATCGTGTTTGCAGAGGGCCCAAAGGGATTTTTAACTCTGGAGTATGCTGTCAAAGAACTTGCTTCAAAAGGAATTGCTTTCCCCCTCCCACCTGGACCATCCAACCACCAGGATAAATCTGCCCTTCGAGACTCCATCTGGACAGAGACCACAGCAGGAACTGGAAGACACAGACAATGTCTTGCCACATTGATGGAGATCAAACAACAAAAGAACCAAACACCACTACACTCCAGAGCCAGGAGGACTGATAACCCTCCAGTGAAGGTGGTCAAAAACACCACTTAGTAAAGATTGCTAGATGCAAAATAACTGGTTTTATTCCAAAATTCTTGACAAAGGTTAACAGTGGCACAACAGTTACTTGCAAGGTCCATGGCGCTTCACCAGTTAAGGCTTCATCAAGGAGATAACCCTTGCATACATGATTCTCTTTTCATAACAATTGAATTCAAATTTTGTGACATCACATGTATTGACCAATCAGAATGTTTCATCCAAAAAACATGAAAATATGTAGTTAAAACTACTGATGTCAAGAAGGAAATCAAATTACTCTAATCACAATAACAGTGGCAACTAATCTTGATGCCAATTAGAAAAGAATATTAAAGTTGATCGTATCAGCCAATCAGATTGCTCGATTCCATATTTGTCAACTTATGAACCTGATGGTTCCAAATCAATTCTATTTAATATCTTACCATGCCATCAGTGAAAATACATGTTTTAACAACCTCATAGCACAATAAAACAGCAATAATATAACCTAATGAATAAACAAAAGGACAGTAGGTACCGTATAGCAATGTTATGCGACTCTCTGAAAATCATCTCAGCAATTCTGGATTTCAGGAGCAGTCTAATGGATTATTCATGTCTTAGTGTTTATAAAAAAATACCCATTTAAACCTCTAAGCATGAAGTTTATGCAATTATTTTTAAATACAAAAAGTACAGGTTTAAACCTGTCATTTCTCATATAGAAAGTCAACAAGGAATGAGGAGCTGAATCCACTGGTCCAAGCCATAAAGATAGCGAGGTCACATATGGAAAGCAGGAAAAACTGCACTCACAACTCACCTGCGTGGAGAACTACATATAAAGAAGAAAAGTTACTTCACATTGTCTTAGAACATCCACAAATCATACCAAATGTTTGTTCTACACATTATTATAGATTAATTAATTCTAATGACTTCAGGCAGTAAGAGCATAACCATCTAAACAACATAGCTTATTTATAACTAGCAATGATCATCTCCAAAACAAAATATTTTATATATATATATATATATATATATACAGTAGTTCTAAGATGGGGGGGGGAGAGAAAGTGCGGTGCTTTAGGTTTATTTGGAGATCAGACAACTCCTGCAGTTTTTCCAGCAACCGGCCCCTTTCTGAACATATTTCTGGCCTTTTGCTTGGTTGCTCTTATTTATGGGCTCAAACTGAACGATTATGGCCAGACGCCCTGGGTTACATTCCCATTTTGTTTTTGTATCCAGCCATCAGTCGCTCCCCAAGACTGTCCCCGGCAAGTGCTTTGGGTGGGCTTTTAGCCGGTGGCTGAGCTCAGGTCTGTGACTTGAGTTTGTTGCAGGAGCCTCCGTTCCTGAAGTCTCTCCATTGTTTGTATATACAGGATTTACAGCCATTCTGAGGTTGAGGAGATTATGTTTTCATGTTACATTGGACAATTTGAACTTGATATTATTACCTGAGGGTGCATTGTATGATTGTATGAGGAGAGAGGGAATACTATGTAGTTTTATCTGTTTTACAATTCCCCAGGGTAGAGGATATTCTTTCATATAATCTCTTCCTTTTTCAGTTTCTGAGTTACTCACTAATGGATCCTCTTTCAACTTATTTTGCACTCTGCTGCCCCCCTGTGTCCTCTGTGACTTACAACAGAGTCCAGGAATATTTCAGTTACACTTTTGTCGATCTGGTTGTATTGGGGGAGGTCGTTTGAAACTGGCAGTGCTCTCCTTGCATGGCAACTGTTGTCATGGGGATGGCCCCTATTCAATATCTTAAAATAAGCAATAGTTTCCCTTTCCTGAAAAAGAAATGGAAGGAATTTCAACACACAACAAATAAATAAATTAGAAAAAAAAAATACCAATCCTACATGTAAGCCCCTTCTCACTGAGGGGCACTTATGAGTAAGTAGGGGCCCCCACCTTTGGTGTCCCCCCCCAGTGAAGGTTTCAGTAGATAGTTGGGGGGGGGGCATCATTCTGCGCTACACTTCAAACTGCCCCTAGAGGCAGGATTTGAGCCCATAAAAGCAGGGGGTGTGGGAAAATGAAGGAAGAAGGAGGAGAGGCTGGCTGGGAGATGGCAGGACAGGTAGGCAGGAAGGAGCTCATCGGTCCGGGGTTTGGGCCTGATTTGAGGAGGGAAATCCCCTCCCCGTAAGTGAAGGTAGTGCTGGTATGACAGCGATGTGGTGCCAATGGACAGTGCGTGGTGGAGGGGAGTAGTTAGCCTGTCAGCATCATAGTGGGTAAATGGGACTCCAGTCAGTGAGTGAGTGGTAGTGAGAGTGCCCAACGTAGGAGTTTGGTGGGTCCCAGGCCAGGTGGAAGTTAGGCCTCCACTGACAGGGCTGGAAGTTTTGTGGCAGGATTCCTCTGGTGGAGGGGTGGTGGCAGTATCCCTCCTGGTTCCCGGTGTGACAGGATGGTGCAGATCTGGGTAAAAGGGTGTGCTGGAGGCTTCTCACCCTTTGTGGGGCCTGCTTGGAGGGCAGATCTCGGGGCCCATTCACAAGCTGCTCGGACAGGCAGCAGGTAGTAAAGGATAGGCCTTGGTAAGCCCTCCAGACCCGGTGACTTATAGCAAGCACAGGAGGTAAGCTTGTGGGGACCCAGGCCAAAAGGTATTAGGGAGAACACCCCCCCCCCATTTCTGGAGTACAGAAAACTGGTGGAAAGGACAGACACATTAACAGCAACTTAATGGCTATAAGGGACTGGACAGGGTGGGAAAATCCTGCATTCCCGTGGCACGGGACCAGGTGGAAGTAAGCCTCTAGCTTCTCCACAGGTGGATGTCTGACCAGGGTAAAGGGGAAAGAAAAAGTAAGAGACAGAGATCAACTTACTGGTGCCAGAGAGTGGGTTGGCTCTGTAGGCTGTTGAAGAATCCAGAAGAGGGACTCAGGTGTGCCATCCAGGGGTTCAGTAGCTGCCTGAAAGGAAATGCTGCCTAGGACAACTGTTCTCCCAGTAATGTGCCACCTGGCTCTGTAAATAGTTTGTGCTCCATGGAGCTGGAGTAGATGGTGTGTAAACAAGCAATGGGACCCCTGGGTCCTTTTAAATCATTGGGACCTTAGGTGAATAAATTGGTTTGTTGCTGAATCCAGAGTGTCAAGAGTTTTAAATTCATAACTTAGCTTTATGATGAACTGTAGAGGACCTAATGAATTTCTAACCAGACTTCTTTTGCTGGGAGTTTTTAAGTTTCAGTCCATGTCTGTTCCTATGCTCCCTGGGCCAGGGTGCTGGAAGGGGACTTCATTGGAGAAGACAAAAGAAGAAGAGGTCTTCTGGTATCAGCTGAGTATCCAGAGCAGATGCGAGGAGTAGCACTGTCACTTTTCTGCACATAAAACCCAGGACGTGGTAGGGTACCTTTTATATGTTCCTTCCAGGCTGTTAATGTTTCGGTTCTGGGTTCCTTCAGGAGTAGGCCCCCTCCCTCTAGTAACATCGGGTGCCCTGGACAATCGGGGAGGTGGGGTGACTACCTGTGGGGGCTCATCAAGGATTTGAAACTGGAACCGCTCGCACCCCCCCCCCGGCATCCCGTTCCTGGAATTAAGGGGCTGGTGGGTCCGGCCTGGGCCGGGTAGGCTGTGTGGCACAGTTAAAAATAATTTTCTGAGGTGTGGTGGTCCAAGTAGTAGGGTGCAGTCCTGCTCATAGGTGTCAGCTTGCTTGGTGTGCTGGTCATGTGACCACAGCCTGCTTGCTGATTGGCTGGAGAACCAAGCTGAGGGGAAAAGCAGTGAAGGAGGTGTCGCCATTTTGGGGAGAGAGTAGGAGCGAGTAGGACAAGGAGCCTTGTGCTGAGACATCGGAACTGAGGGGAGGTTTACCGTAAGAACTTTTGGAACCCCACAAACCTGGATGATTTGCTTTGGCATGGCAGGTATGGATCCACTTTCACGCATGGTTGGGCAGGGGTTTTAGGCCAAGGATGTACTTCCCTCCAAGTAAACCAAGGGTTTTAATCCAACAGCCCCCACTTGCATACTGTGTGACCCTGAGCAAGTCACTTAACTTCCCTGTGCTCCCAGGTTGCACCTGTAAACAAGCTTTCAGCTTAGTGTGTCTCACCTGCTTAAACAATTGGAAAAAAAATATATATTACCCGAGGGTGGCATTTTATGATTGTATGGGGGAAGGGGGAATACTATGTAGTTTTATCTGTTTTACAACTCCCCAGGGTAGAGGAAATTCTTTCATATCATCTCTTCCTTTTTCAGTTTCTGAGTTACTCACTAATGTAACCAATGTCTACAGTTCCCTCATCTTTACTTTCACGGCTGTGGAACAATGCAGGGATGGGATAGGTGGAAGAGAGATGTGTTAGATGTGGCTACAAGGGAGAGAGAGTATCCCATCTGCCTGTGTGCAGCCTATTCTCAAGCTTGGCCCCCGGAGACATGTTCGACTGGCCCCTCCAGTTTTCCATTGGGTATACCCCTACAGCGGTTCAGAAGGCCCAGCTCCGGTATGGTCCGAGGGGAGCCTGGAACGCAACACTTTTGAAAGGTTTTCATTGGAGGAGTGGACCCCAGGGCAGCTGAAGGAATCGAAGCCAGTGAGAAGGCCCTCCCCCGATGTGATTATCGGAGCTGAGGAGGTACAGGGGAGGTGCAGCTGCAGCAGAGGAGAAGAAGGGTGACGGGGAACATAGCCATCTGCCCAGTTCCTTCTCGCCAGCTACCTCTACTCCCTGTGGCAGAGGGAGGGGCAGGGACCTCTGCCCACTGGCTAGTGAACCCCAGGACCCAGAGGAATGCCGCTAAGGCCTCTCTCTGGAGATAGCCTGCCAGCTTTAAGATGACATTCGGCCTCTCCCAAGAAGGTGAGACCAAAGACTGCTGCTGCTGGCCTGGGGTCAACAGATAAGAAGGAGAGAAAGCCTAAAAAAGGACTGTTGGCTGACGAAAATGTTGATGAGGACAGGTTCCTTGGTCACAAGTTGCAATTCAATGATTATGAGATCTATCGGGCCATACCCAAGCCTTTTCACTGCCTGGTGATTACAGCACATGATAGAACCCCAGCATCCCAGAGTGCTCGCATGCACTACAGAGCAGGATCGATGTACTTAATAGACAGGATGCCCTCAATGCTGCCTACAGAAAAGGGGGATTGCTGGAAACAGGAAAGCCCACAGGACCAGCATAAGGGATCTGCCAGAATGGAGTCAGGCAGAACTATAGGTGTGGCGGTGGCTAAGGATGGAGTATGAGAACTTGGACTACCCCTATCTGTCAGAGCGGCAGTGGGACATCATGGAGAAAATGAGGGAGGATTGGATCTATCAAGAACAACTTGAGAAGTTGAAGCATCGTCCAGGAAGTGGTGGTTGTCCATCTCAGGAACTGTTCCAGAAGGCCTGAGCTATGTACCACACTGCCCCCTGGACCAGGTTGACCCTATTTAAACATTTTGCCCCGGTGCAAGACTTGGCTGGATGTCATGCCAAGTACTTCATAATTTCAAAAGACTCTTTTGGAGACCTTATGACCAAGACAGATCCAGAATTTTACTTTCCACCAGGAGGAGAACCCCGTACTTGAAGCCCCATTAACAGAACTCTGACTGTACCAGGTGTTGCTCCCCAGAGCAGGTTGCTGTCTCTATGATTGGTCTGAATCTCAAGAGGACTGATAATGGACTAGAAAAACTTTTCTACCTCAGAGGACTGTGAATCAGGACATTATTTTTACTATTTAGAAATGTTCCTATTACTTATATCGTTAAAATGTGTGCAAGAGAGAGGGAAAGTATATGTGAGTGGTGTGAGCATAGTTAGAGTGATTATGGTTTGGAATATTCATGAAATCATATATCTTCTAAGTGATTATGATGTTTTGCTAAATCAGGAAAATCAGTATTAGTCTGTTAGCTTGACTTGAATTTCATACTGTGCTGTTCTTGTTTTATCATTGAGCAGCGCTTTATTAGGTATATTTCTCCCCCTGGCACAGAAAATAGTTTGTTTTTAGATTAGGCATAGTAGTAGGTTAAGGTGGATGGTTCTTTTCCCCTTCCCTCTCTGAGGAGCCAGCCTTCGTGACCTCGGCTGATTCTGGCTTCCCCTGGGAGTGCACATACCAGGAAGGGTGGGAGCTAGGTGGGAAAGCTGGTGAGGTGCTGTCATTCCCCTCGGGGAATGATTCCCTTGGGTGGGTGAAGAATGTAACCCCCTCTCGCTGAGGGGGTCTTATGAGTAAGTAGGGGCCCCCATCTTTGGTGTCTGCCCCCCCCAGTGAAGATTTCAGTTTGGAACCCATAAAAGCAGAGGGCATGGGAAAAAAAAGGGAGAAGGAGGAGAGGCTGTCTGGGAGATGGCAGGACAGGCAGGCAAGGGAGAAGCTCATCAGTCCGAATGTGTCCTGTTTCAAGGAGGGAAATCCCCCCCCATAAGTGAAAGTAGTGCTGGTATGACAGCGACATGGCACCGGTGGACAGTGCATGGGGGAGGGCAGTAGTTAGCCTGCCAGTGTCATAGGGGGTAAATGGGGCTACACGGAGTGAGGGGTAGTGAGAGTTCCCAGAGTAGGAGTTTGATGGGTCCAAGGCCCGGTGGACGTTAGGCCTGCACTGGCAGAGCTGGAGGTTTTGTGGCAGGATTCCTCCAGGGGAGGGGTGGTGGCAGTACCCCTCCGGGTCCCCGGTATGGCAGGGTGGTGTAGGTCTGGGTAAAAGGGGGTGCCAGATGTTTCTAACCCTTTATGGGGCCTGCTTGGAGGGGCAGGTCTTGGAGCCCATTCACAAGATGTTTGGGCAGGCAGCAGGTAGTAAAAGACAGGCCTTGGGAAGCCCTCCAGACCCAGTGACTTACAGCAAGCACAGGAGGTAAGCTTGTGGGCACCCAGGCCATAAGGTTTTTGGGAGCACCCCCATTTCTGCAGTAAGGAAAACCAGTGGAAAGGGCAAATACATTAACAGCAACTTTAAAGCTATAAGGGACTGGATAGGGTGGGAAAATCCTGCATTCCTGTGGCATGGGACCAGGTGGAAGTAAGCCTCTATCTTCTCCACAGGTGGATGGCTGACCAGGGTAAAGGGGAAAGAACAAGCAAGAGACAGAGACCAACTAGCCAGAGGGTGGGCTGGCTCTGTAGGCTGTTGAAGAATCCAGAAGAGGGACTCGGGTATGCCATCCAAGGGTTCAATAGCTGCCAGAAGGGAAATGCTGCCTAGGACATCTGTTCTCCCAATAATGTGCCACATGGCTCTGTAAATATTTTGTGCTCCATGGAGCTGGAGTAGATGGTGTGTAAGCAAGCAATGGGACCCCTAGGGCCTTTTAAATCACTGGGACCTTAGTTGAATAAATTGGTTTGTTGCTGAATCCGGAGTGTTGAGAGTTTTTAAATTCGTAACTTAGCTTTTTGATGAACTGTAGAGGACCTAATGAATTTCTAATCAGACTTCTTTTGTGGGGAACTTTTAAGTTTCAGCCCATGTCTGTTCCTGTGCTTCCTGGGCCGGGGAGTTGGAAGGGGACTTTGTTGGAGAAGATGAAAGAAGAAGAGGTCTTCTGGTTTCATTTGAGTATCCAGAGCAGATGCGAGGGATAGCGGTGTCACTTTTCTGCAGACAGAACCCAGGCCATGGTAATGCACCTTTTATATGTTCCTTCCAAGTTGTTAATGTTTCAGTTCTGGGTTCCTTTGGGGAAGGCCCCCCTCCCCTCTAGTAACATTGGGTGCCCCTAGACAATTGGGGAGGTGGAGTGGCTACATACAAAACTATACTGATTTGCCATTTAAATGTTTGATGGCTGCTGCTCTGGCCCTGGTGCTACCACATTGTTGATGCACCTCACTAAGACCGGTACCTTGGGTTATTTCTATGGCCCAGGGTGGCACCCTGCCTAACCTACATCTTTACTTGACTTTTTTTTTTGTATGCCTAGTTAGTTATTTCTTCCTCGGGAGACACCCTGAGCCTTTCCTCCTATGTTGCTTTCATCCAGCAGACAAGCAAGCCTGCAATGGGGTGTTTGCCCCTTTCATGCTACTCCTCTCGGACTGGATACCATATACCTAAGGCTTCTTTCATAGTGGGCCGGTGGGTCAATTCCAAGGAGATCAACTGCCACAGCACACTCTCTTACCTGGGGAGGGGGACTGTGGATGTTAACCCTGCCTGCAGGAACTTTCTGGCTCAATTCAGCCTTTCTTTAATGTTGGCTTTACTATTGCCTACATAGGTTGAAGCTCATGCTAATGCCACCATGCACGACATCTAGCCAGGCCACTCTCTCCCTAAGTGGGCAAACCATCTCTTCTACTGTTGATAGCTTACCGCAGGGTGTCAGATATAGAAGTTAGGCAATGTGGCTCCTAGGACTGGAATGGCAGCATCATACTCTTAAATTCACAATTCAATGACTGTTATGAACATACGAACATACAAAATTTGCCAGCAGATAAAGGCCTAGAGGTCTATCAAGTCTGCTTGAATGTGCAGCTAGCACCCCTTATTCTGCAGCTGCCCCTCCTTCCCACCCTTCCCCTCCCTTGACCCTTCCCCTTGCCCTGTCCCAGACCCTTTTGAAACAGTCCACTGTTCTACTGGATACCACTTCTGCCAGTAATGCATTCCACCCAGCTACCACCCTCTCCGTAAAAAAAGTGTCTCCTCATCTCCCTCCTGAACCTGCTTCCCTCCAGTCTCATACAATGGCCCTGGGTGTCCCTCCCATCCCTTATTTTGAACAGCCCCTCTGTACCTGTCTTGTCTATTCCTTTCATGTACTTGAAGGTTTCAATCGTATCCCCCTGTCCCTCCTCTCTTCCAGTGAGTACATGTTCAACTCCCTCAGCTTCCTCGCTTATGGTAAGTCTCCCAGCCCCTTGATCATCTTTGTCGCCCTGCGCTGAACCCCCTCCAGTAACTTAATGTCCCTCTTCAGATATGGGCACCAGTACTGCACACAGTACTCCAGGTGCGGTCTAACTAATGATCTATACAGTGGCAGAATCACCTCCCCCCTCCTCGAGGATATACCCCTTGCAATGCAACTCAGCATTTTGTTGGCCTTTGCAGCTGCCTTCCTACATTGTACTGAGTTGTTCATTGACCCCGTAATGACCACCTCCAGATCCTTCTCCTTCTTCTCTTTCTCTGTCTCTGCTAGCTGCACTCCCCCCAGCTGGTAACTCCTCCTTGGGTTTTTCACCCCAAAATGCAGCACATTGCTCTTTTTGGCATTGAACCCCAGTTGCCAGGTGTCTGACCAGGTTTCCAGCTTTGCAGCCCCTGCCATCCCCGAGGTCATCCAACATGGCTCCTATCTTGGTATTATCAGCAAACAGACTAGTCTTGCTCTTGATGCCCAATGATACGTCTGCAATGAATATCCCAAACAACACTGGTCCCAGCACCGAGCTCTGCAGAATACCGCTTATCACTACCCTGGGGATGAGAGCTCCCCACCCACCACCACCACCATCTGTTGCCTTCTCTCTGAAGCCAGTTCCCTGCCCATCTCACCAGCTTTGCACCTGCCCCTGTGCCTTTTAACTGACCTCCCAGCCTCCCATGTGGCACCGAGTCAAATGTCTTCCTGAACTCCAGGTACAGGACATCCGGTGCATGGCCACCATCCAATTGCCAGGCTACCCAGTCATAGAACTCCACCAGGTTTGCTTGACAGGATCTGCCATAGACAAAGCCATGTTGTCTGCTGTCCTGTAGTCCTTTGGCCTCCAGCTTCTCCTTCAGGATAGACTATTGTTGCACACTTGAAATGATTTACATCCAAGCGAGGTTGTAAGTTGTTTATTAGGTCCGCAATTAATAAAAACAAACATTGAAGTACAGAGCTTTTCTAGCCTGCAGCTCAGACATCACAAACAGAACTTTACACAACACTTTTCTTGCCTACCAGAGCCACTGCTACACTTGAAAATAACTGTAACATAATTAATCTGTAACTCTAAATGGTAACAAACAGATAACATGCTGGCCAGTTAAGGTAAAGTTCCTCAGCACCAATTGTGTTTGGGGTACAGTCATTGCACAGCCCCCCTTAGACTCAGGGTTTAACAATTCTGCTCTATTAGTATTACAGACACAGCAGGCTGAGTTACTTAAGCTTTTAACAAACTGGAAAGTTTAACCTACGATTCTACACTTGCATCAGTTTGTTACTGAACAGTTCCTATACTTATTCAATTATTAAATATGTTGCAATCTTACCTGCAGTTCTATAAATAAACATTGAAGTACAGAGCTTTTCTAGCCGGCTGCTCACACATTGCAAACAGAACTTCACACAGCACTGTTCTGCCTGCCAGAGCCACTGCTGTACTACTCCTATGGCCCCACCTACTGGAGGGAGGGAGGGACTGCAGCGCTCTTGCAGGTTTTAGAGTAGTAACTATACTGGTTTAACAACTTTAGGTAACTCAAAAATACAAAGTACATTAATTATTGCTTAACCTGGAAATATTTTATGAGGGGAGACCTGTTTTCTGCAACATATCCTACACTCTCCCCCTCAAAAATAATGTCAACCTGACATTTCTATCTTAATTAGTGTTCATGCTTCCAATGTTTTGTAACCATTATGTTAGTACGTTCTTAGGGCAGTATGGAAACAAGTTTTGTATTTATTACCCATTCCCATGACAGTTGTGCTCCTTTGCTACTATGGGTACAATGGCTGAGCCCATTGTGCACTATGAAACAAAGCCTTGGAATTCTGCATCTGTTAGCAGGGAGGTTTCCACCTAAGTATCTATATTGTATAAGAATGGATAATATAGTTAAGGACTGGACACAGGTGGGCTGCTTCCCAGAGCTTCCCCTGAAAATTACTTATTTGATTTTGAGTGCAATGGGCATACCCGTTTTGATTTCAGCCTACAGTAAAACAATAATTTTCACTTCTTACCTTATCCAGTTCTTATAGCATGGTGTCAGGCATTTTCTCTGGATTACATGTACTCTTTAAATTATTACCTGTTATACAACATATATAACTTTCAGATGTTACATCTACAGTATATCAAATGTTCACAGTTATAACACAGTAGCATTTTTAGTTCATCTTATGAGTCTCTGATAACCCAGATATGATCCATAGCTCATTCCAGCATTCCAAGGTGTCCAATATCCATATGGATCAGCATATGGTTATGGTACCATATTCACCACCTGTGTGGTCATGTCTCTTGAGACTATTCTGGGCTGTTCCAAGTGATCATGTCAGTGTCTCTGGCTGTTTTCTATCTCTTGTAGGGAATCTCCTCACCTCTGAAGCTGAATTGTGACTTTCACTGCTCCCTTCTTGGCTGCTTCCAACTTTTACATTTGAGTCCTAATTCATGGGTAATGTTACATTGATCTCTGTGTTGTCCATAATGTTTGGTTCTGTATCTTGTTCTGTCTCTTGCATTTCTGAGTTTTCTATAGTATCCAAAGGTTGGAATTCCTCTGCTTCTGGGTCCAAAGTGATGCCAACAGGGATTTGGGAATCATTTGTTGCTTGTCTGGTGTAGTAAGCCAACTGATAATAATTGTCACCAGAATCAGTGTCACTGTCTGTTTCAGCAGGGTGTACTTTTGCTGGTGTCTTGCCTTATGATTTGGCTTGTTTTTGTTTCGACCGAGTTTGTGGAGATTCTTCAACAGGTAGAAAATCACAAGGAAGTAGCAAATTGCAATGTAAGATTCTGGTCTGACCACTACCAGTTTCTGGCTTCACTTCATAAACTGGACTATCATCACTTTTTCTCTTGATCACAACAATGACTTCTTCTTCCCAGTAGGATCGAAGTTTTCCTGGACCTCCCTTCTCCCTTAGGTTCCACATTAATACTCTGTTCCCAGATTGAAAATCAGCATCATAGATTTTCCTATCATATTATGATTTCCCCCGTGCTGCTTCTTTGGATCTTGACTTTGATGCAATCTGATAAGCTTCTGCCATTCTTTTCCGGCAGGTCTCTATATAGTCCTGATATGTTCCCTGCTTACCTTCTGGATTCCAATCAAAGATTATGTCAACAGGAAGTTCTGGATATCTTCCAAATAGTAAATAGAATGATGAAAATCCTGTGGCTTCATTACGCACACAATTATGTACATGAACTACTTTAGTAAGGGAAGTCTTCCAATCAGATTTTTCATCTTCTGTCAAAATTCATAACATGGCTGAAGGAGTGCGGGTGAATCTCTCAACCTGTCCATTTCCCTGAGGATGGTAGGGCATAGTATGTGAATGCAAAGTTCCACAGTGCTTCTCTAGGCTTACAAACAACTGGTTTTCAAATTCTTTCCCCATATCATGGTGAATTTTTGTAGGGTAGCCAAATCGTAGAACAAAAGTCATTAAAGATCTTATCAGCAAAGCCAGCCAAGTGGCGCTGAGGGTTGAGGCACTGGATGCCACACCTCATGCCATGCTGGTGACCCAGGTTTGGGAATGAGCCCAGGTTGTTGGAGGTCAGCAGGTGAGGAGGGTGAGGATGTAGATCGGATGCTGGCTGGCAGTCTTCCACCTTAGGAGGGTGGATAGGGTCTCCTCAGAACTTGGCTGCCCCCTGGTGGAGGCTAGGTGGCTGTGTTGCTTCTGAGGAATGCCAGTGCTAGGCCAAGGGAGGGCGGAAGGGGCTATTGTCTGGAGCTGCAGTGCGCATGTGCTCCTCTACACGCATGCTTCACCACTTTTGGGGCCTCAGGTAGAAAGGAAGAAAATGGAAGAAAAATTAGGGGCCACCTAGGATAATGCCTCTAGGCCAGCTCTGAGGTTCCACTGGGACACGCATAGCACTGCAAGTTCCCAAATGACCCCGAGACCGATAAGTCTGGCAGATGGCTGGTGGCCTGCTGAGGAGGATAAACATAGCTGTAAAAAAAAAACATCTTATCAGCAGCTATTTTTGTAGATTTGTTTGTGGTTGCATATGCCTGGCTAAACAAGTGTAATGGTCCAGTACCACTATGATATACTCATAGCCACCTTTGCATTTCTCTAGATGCAGGAAGTCTATTGATATCATTTCAAATGGATAGGTGGTTATAATGTTGTTCAGTGGCGCATGTGTTGGCTTGTTGGGCTTCTTCTGTTTGAGGCAACAACAGACTTTAGTCTCATAGTGTTTCATATCTCTTTGCATGTGGGACCAATGGAATCTGTCACTGTTTAAATTCATTGTTTTTTCAACCCCTACATATCTCATCTCTTCATGGAGTTCTCTGTAGACCTGCTGGTGGTGTTTCTTTGGCAATACCAATTGGGAATGGGATGCAGTCTTTCTGTATAGAATCCCATCCTTGTCAAGATGCAGCTTTGTCCACTCCTTTAGCAGTGCTGATGCTCACCGTGTCTAGTTCTCCTCTTTGGCCGTAGGTTTTAAGTTTTGTATTGTAGCACCTGGCTAATCATAGGATCTTCCTCTTGAGCTCTCTTAAGGTCTTGTCTAGGTATTGGTTGTCTTGTTGCTGTGACATTACCCACATTCCCTTGTGTTGTTACTAGGGTATTGTCATCTATCGAAACCATCCATGGTATCTGCTCCTCTTACTGTGCATTTGTTGCCAGCACCATTGCACTTATAACCTTTGGATGTACTTCTTTCGAACACTGTTGCATGTATTGCTCAATGTCCAAGAGTATTCGGGACAACCCATCTGCATCTGCATTTGCGCATCCTGGCAGATACTTAATATTAAAATTGAAGTCAGCTATCTGTGCCACCCACATGTGCCCTGTGGCACTGAGTCAGGCTGTTGTGAGAACATAAGTCAGTGGGTTATTGTCAATATGGACTACAAGTGATGGTACATGGTATAGGTAGTCTCTGAACCATTCACAGATTGCCCATTTGAGGGCCAGGAATTGAAGTTTTCCAGAATGTATATGATCATTCTTTTCAGGGGAGTAAGGGTCCATGAGCCATAAGCAATGACTACTATTTTGTTGTTCTGTCGCTGATAAAGCACTGCTCCTAAGCCTTCTTGGGAAACAGCACAGTGGAGGACAAATGGTTGCTTAAAGTCAGGGTACCCTAAAATTGGTGGGTTTGACAGGTAGTCAATAATTAGATTCAGGATCTCTTGGTGATGTTCTGTCCAGACGATTGGCTGTCATGGGGAAAGCTGACCTTTACCTTTACTCTTTTCCAGTATTTTCCAATGTGTACCAGGTGCCCATCTTGATGTCTGTTTGGGTGGTTCCTGTCCCCCCATCCCATCTGATGATGCTGACTGTAGCTCATACAGTGGCTTGGTTATACATGAGAAATCCTGTATATAAGGTTCTTTACAAATCTCCTCTACAAACACAGACCACACCTCACGCCAGAAGCTTTGAAGGTTGCAGCCCTGAGCTCTGTGATTTCTGTAATAGACTATGGTCTCATCATTTATGGCTCGGCCACAACCACAACCCTTAGATGCCTCTCAACTGCCTTAAATAAAGCATGTCAGCTCATCACTGGTGCTCACCGTCTCACCCACACATGTGACCTGTACACTCAGACCAGCTGGCTCCAACTATCAAACCGCATAAAGTTTCTCACCTGCTCCATGGTGAAAAAAAATCTACCTTGGCCTTGCACCTTCTGGGGTCTCAACTCTGTTACAACACCGAATTAACAAATGGTGCCTTAGGAGATCCATGCTACAGCTACTGAAAGTCCCCACTGTCACACTTCACAGGGACAACACTCTTTTGCTATCGAGCGCTAGTCTGGTTCAATGGCCTCAGCCCAACCATCTCCTCTGCCCCAACTATTGGTATGTTTAAACTAGGCTCGGACTATCTCACTACCAACAGCTCCTGTGACTGCCCAACTTAACCTTGTTTCTCCACTTCCCTTTCTGCTCTAGTTGTCCCCCTACTGGATTCTACCCTCACATCTTGGTATACCCAGTGCTGCACTTTCACCCTCTCACCAACTCTTCCTACATTCCTTCTACCCCTCACCTCTTCCTCTCCCTATGACTCTGGCACTTCTTATCTGCTGTCTATTTTCTCTGACAAATGCTGCTGGCTGCCTTGTTACAATGCTACCCTTGAACTGTATTAATCTGTACTCTGTTTGCAATGTCCACATTGTTGTAATGTCTGTCTTGATGTTCCCCATAATTTGTATTTCTCTGATGTGGAACCTTTGTAAAAGAGCCATGGCTCAAATGTATTTGTAATCCTAGACTTGATAAATAAATAAATAAATAAGGTCTATAGTAGGAGATAAACCCCAGAATCCTCCTGAGCTCACCTACTGTGGTTGGTTTCTTCTGTTTAAGGGCTTGCACTGGTGCAATTTCTGCTGGGTCCATTGAATAGCCTTCTTATGATACAATCTTTCCAAGAAATCTGACCTTTCTCTTCAACAATTCACACTTTTTGGCTGTGAGCTTGATGCCGTACTGTTGGTATCTGCACAGAACTGCCTGTACATGTTCAACATGGTCTTCAAAGGTTTTGCTATGGACTAGGTTATCATCAAGATATGGCTGGCAGATCTCATCCTGGAGACCAAATAGGCACTCTTCCGTACATCTTTGGAACTCTGCTGGGGATGAGCTCAGGCTGAAGGGGATACAGACCCATTTATACACTCCCCATGATATTATACAGGCAGTTAAAGGCTGACTTTCCTCATCCATGAATCCTTGATGGTATGCCTTTCCTTGATCAAGGACTGAGAACCAGGATCTCCCAGTTAAGCTGTCTAGCATGTCCTGTATTCTGGGAATAGGGTGTCTGTCAGGTACTGACTTCCAGTTTAGTTCACGGTAATCACAACAGAGTCGCAGACTCTCATTATTCTTTCTAACACAAACAACAGGTGAAGAATATGGTGATTTTGATCTTGTTATACATACTCAGTTCAGCAAATCTTGTAGGTACTCTTTCACTTCTTTATGCAATGGCTTTGATATCAACATGTATGTTTTTTGTACTGGGGTGCTATCCTTCAAGTTAATGTGCATTTTCAGTGAAGGAATACATCCTATATCTGTACTGTCCTTAGAAAAAGCTTTGTGCTCTTCCCTGAGCATGCATTGTTCTATTGTCTTTTGTATACCAGTCAAGTGATCTAAGGGTACTGGTGGACACCACCCTTCAGAACAGTTATCCACCTCCTGTAGTATGTCATTTGGTTGCTGTTTTATCAGTGTCTCGGTGTTCTTGGTGGGGCTGCTGTCCGTATTGTGGTTACTCAGGTTATATACAGCATGCCCCACTGGCTTGACCTCTGCAGGATATATTGCTTTCTTTCACTGAACTTGGCCCAGGGTTGTTTGCTAATTTAGGATGATATCATGTTTGGCATGATTTACCACTGAGATGGCCACTTTGGATGCAGTGCCCCTTTTTGCAGTTACCAAAACTTCACTGATACTTAATTCTTCTAGCCAATGAGCAATTTCCTTTGGAACCAACAACATTTTCTGTTCTTTCTGCAGTGGTCCTGTATGCTCACAACACTTCACATCAATAATCTGACCTGCTGGAATGACCAGGCTCTTCCTGCCTACTCTGACTGTGTTGTCGACACTGTCAGGATGATCTGTTTGCATTAACTTTACTAAGGCTTCTGCTTTTGTTGGTTACATGGAGAATGCCAAGCTAAATGTATTAATGATGTTGTGAGGAAGCAATCCCCGCCCCCTCCCGCTTTACTCTGGCCCTTTATAACTTTCTCAATCACATTACAGCTGTTGATTGATTCCTCGTCTACACTGATGTCACTTGACACCAATATTGGCGCTATGAATTCTTTCTGTGGATCTTTTCCCAGATTCAAATAGAACTTTACTTCAATCCATCCAAGAAATGGAATCCAGTCTGATTTACTACTTTCCTACTCAAAGTTCCCTGAGCAATTCTTCTACTTTCCTGAGTTTTGTGTAAGGAAGGTGCCTCTTTCTCCAGGCTTCATTGATCAGACTGGCTTGTTCCTCTGTGTCCCACAGGGCTCGTACAAGCATACCATCAAATAGGCACTGGATCCTGCACCTTTTTCCAGTTAAGTTCAGAAGTCTAGAATGGTGTTTTGGACCAAGGTGACCAATACTGCAGGAATCTGACATGGCTGTTTCACCGAAGGATGACAGTTTCTGTGTTGCAGCAGTGAGTTCTAGTTATCTTATACTATGACAGAATGTTTGATGGTCTTTCCAGTGTGACCTCTGACACCCTTTTGAGTAATAGAGTGCTGTAAGGCACCCCTGGCATACACATAGTCTAAGGGAGTCTCCTTGTTCTTTCTTGCAGTTCTGACAATGGGGGAACACTGGTGGTGGATAGGTTACTGCCTGTCCCATGGCAGCAACCCCTGCCCATTTCCCTGATGCTGTCTTGGTGCTTGGCAACCCCAAGAGAGGTGATCCATCTGACCGCATCTGTAGAAGTAGGTACAGCCGTCTCCCTTATCAGCTTCCTGGCATACCTTACAGCCTTTCACTCTGACCTACCTTTTCATGCCTGGTTGGAACCCCTTGGGTGACTTATCCATTTGCTTGATAGTGGCAACTAACATTTTTTTCTCATTTCTGCTAGCTCTGTCCTCATTTCCTGCACCACATCCTGGAAACCTGCATCTGGTCTTTTCTCATCAGTTGACACCCTCTTTTTCCTTTCAGCTTTAAATGCGGTTTGATCCCTGTTCTTCCCGTGCTCTGTCAACTGAGCTATGTCAGTGTTCTCTGGTACACTTTGACACTGGGGCATGGCATTCACCTGGACTTCTGTCTGTAACTCGTTTACCCTTGCACCTTTATTTATTGTGTTTTTCTTAAGCTTTTGCTGCCTTTCTTGCTCAAAACTTGTGGCTTCATTCATTTTCTCAATTAATGTCTCATCTGTGACAGCAGAATTGTCTAGGTAGTGTTTAATCTGGAATTGGATATGCTCACTTGGCAGATCAGTCCCCACAAACCTCAAAACTTTCTTTTGAATGAGTCTGGGGCTATATTGTTCCTCAGACCCTCTCTTTTGAGATGCAAATAACAGTCTATCCTTCAGTTCAATAGCACTAAACAAAAAGTTTTGAGGGGATTTCTGTGGACCTCGGGAGATGTTAACCAATCTGTGGTATAGATCTGAGGTACTTCCTTCCTTATAGTGCCCCTTCAATAATGTTTTCAGCTGTGTGAGGGTTATATCACCTTTAATTTCCAGCAAGTCCCTGATATTAAGTCCTGGACTAATTGCTTTGATAATTGCTTCAATTACATTTGCCTCTGTATGCTCCTTCTGAAAATCTTTAGGCATTTTCTGGCAACCTGGTGTGTATGCACTAAGCCAGAAACCTAACACTACCTGATTTCTGTGCAAAACTAAACAAATCCTTAAATGAAATATACCTGCCTTATGTTTTAACTGTATGAGCCCTGCAGCTTTCAAGCAGGCAGAGGGGTTGTAGTTCTAAGGGCTTACTCTGGACTACAATTCGACCAGATTACTTGTTTTTATTGTTTTGGGACCACAAACAGTACTTTGCAAGGTGCACCCACGCATGTGTGGTGTTGCATGATATTAATTTGTTAAGCTCTTTATATTATTCTAGTTTGTGAGGTATACTCACTCTGTGACCTCTGGAATTACTTCTGGGTATTCTGGCTCCACATAAACTAGGCCTGCGGTGAGTGGGAGCACTTTAGGCATTTTCTGGTGACCTGATGAGTATGCACTAAGCCAGAAACCTAACATGACCTGATTTCTGTGCAAAACTAAATGAATCCTGAAATGAAATATACCTGGCATATGTTTTAACTGTATGAGCCCTGCAGCACCCAAGCAGGCAGAGGGGTTGTAGTTCTGAGGGCTTACTCTTGACTACAACTCGACCAGATTACTTGTTTTTATTGTTTTGGGGCCACAAATAGTACTTTGCAAGGTGCACCCATGAATAAGTGGTGTTGCATGATAATAATTTGTTAAACTCTTTATTTCATTCCAGTTTGTGAGGTATACACGCTCTGTGACCTCCGGAGTTACTTCCAGGTCACCTCGCTCCACATAAACTTGGCCTGTGCTGAGCAAGGCGAGCACGTAGCAACACACGCAAAGACACGCATGTCTGCACATGTTTTATGTGTTTTCATGGAGTTTCATAGAGCACAGCCAAACTAACTGTCTAAAAGGTAAGGCTTACGTAGTGACGCTGTATGAGACAGCAGCTCAAAGCACTACAATAAAAGCAGGAAACTCAAGATATAATCTATTCCTAACTAAAGAGTATACATCTATCACTCAGTATTAGAAATGGCAGATAAAATATTTACACTTGAAGGAGATATGGGAATTAGATGTAACACCTGCATCATGTATCTACTTACAATGGAAGTTCCCCATAATACATTTAAATGTGACAAATGCATTCATAATGAGGAATTGCTACAGAAACTAAATGCATTTAGTGACAGGTTATTGAATCTTGAAACTAGCCAGAGAGAAATGGCACTTTGATTTGGGACTAATTTAAAGGTTAGCACACCTTCCCTGCTCCCCTCCTCTGTCCAGTTAACTAATAATATGGCAGGAAAATAAACTTCCCTTAATGAAACAGCATGGCAGGGTGTACCATCTGTTGTACTAGAAAATGAAACCAACAGGAAAAGAGCCAGAGAGGATGATTCCTCCCAGGATTTAGACGATTTATGGTATAATGTTCAAAATAAAAAACCTGCTAAAAAGGGCAGGCGGGCTTCTCATTTTTGCATCCCTCTTGAAAACAGATTTACCATTTTATCAAATATTGACACAAGCACAGAGCAAAACATGACCGAACCTTTAATTTCCTTTGAGCGATAATTAACCCAGTAACATCTAACTCTCCTACAATTAATCAAGCAATACCTGGAACCACAAACACGGTGTCTACCAACATCTTAGGCATGGATAACAAGGAAATTAATAATGGTAATCAACTGACTCCAAGAAACTTGCTGGTCATTGGTGACTCAATGATCAAACACTTACACAGGGTTGTCTGTAACCCTAATAAAACCTGCGGAACTCTATCCTCTTTCAGTGGGGCGAGAATTTCTGACATAACTTACATGATTAAAGACATCACTTCTAATTCTGGTTGTAATCCACTTGTTGTCATCCATGCAGGGGCAAATAATGTTTTTCAGGATTCAATGGAAAAAAATCAAGCATGACATAGTAGCACTAACAAACAAAATGATACACCTAGGCTGTGAACCCGCTATCTCCGAAATTCTAACCATCCCTAAGGCTCTGCCATACCTTAACCAGAAAACAAGAACAATAAATAAATGGTTAAGAAAATGGACATTAAAACAAGATATCAAGCATTTAACACACTGGGAGAAATTCTACCTACAGGATGATCTCTACTGTAGGGATGGGCTACATTTAAACAAAAAGGGAAATATTCTACTGGGTAAACATTTCTCCACCTTTATAGACTAACATTTAAACCAAATAGTAAGGAAAGTGGGAAGGCTGTGAACATAAGTAGCATGGCAAAAAGGCATCCAACTGTTCACTCACAAAATGTGAACACCAACGATCTTCAATATTCTATATCTACAAAAAACAACCAAAACAAAATAAAAATCTTGTTACTTAATGCCTGTAGCCTAACAAATAAAATAGATGAACTAAAATAGATCATCCAAAAAGAAAATATTTCAGTTTGCGGAGTTACAGAAACACGGCTCCAAGATGACAGCTGGAATACTAATATTCTGGGTTTTCACAAAATAATTAAAAATAGAGCAGTCAAGAGGGAGGATGGTATAGCATTATATATATATCAGATAGATACACACCTCATTCCATTACACCAACATATATTTCAAGTAGTGCTACTGAAATACTGTGGGTTCAGACCAAACTACCAACAGAAAGCTTATGTTTAGGACTAGCCTGTAGACCTCCAAATCTAAACACAGAACAAAATAAAGATTGTTTAGCAGCTATAAAACAGTTTGCCACTAATACTCACTACATACTGATGGGGGACTTTAATTTCCCAAGCATTAATTGGGAGACAAACCAAAGTAGTGGAATGACTGAAAGGGAATTCATAGAGACAACAATAAATCAGAACTTAGACCAAATCATTAAAAAAGGAACTAGAGATAATAAAATCATAGATCTCTTCCTAACAAATATGGGAGACAAAACCTCAGAGCCTGCTATACTAGAATATTTAGGAAACAGTGACCATAATATGATCTTGTTTCACATACAAAGAAAAATTATTGGGTCTAAAGGTATTACCATGGTCAAGGATTACTCTAGAGCTAACTATAATGCAATTAAAAACTATCTTGCATCCTGGGACTGGCAAAATGAACTCTTGGGCAAAAATGTACACAATTTACGGAAACAAATTTGGACAAGACTCAAATTCTACCTTGATACTTGGGTCCCTACTAGATGGAAATATACTAATGGTTGCAGAACACCAGTTTTGTGGAACAATAATATTAAGATATCTATACATAATAATAAAAAAAAGAAATGCAGGAAATATAAAAATAGATCAACCATTACTAATCAGAATAACTACAAAAAACAGGCTAATAATGTAAAACAATGCATCAGAAATGCAAAGGCATCCACAGAGAACAAACTTGCCTCAGACACATTGGACAACAAGAAAAAGTTTTTCAATTATATAGGTTCACTTAAAGGCTCTCAGACTATATTAGGCCTTATTAAAACAACTGAAGGGTTAACCGCCAATGAAGCTGAAACTGCCAGAGAATTTAACAAATACTTCCTCACTGTCTTTACTCCTAGAGACAATCTAGTAGGGACAGTGACCAATAACAACAACCTAGAAATACCTTCAATTTCTACTAAGGAAATAAAGGAGGCTTTTCAGAAGCTTAAAACCAACTCTTCAGGTGGACCAGATGAGATCCATCTGAGGTTTCTGAAAGAAATTACCAATGAAATCTTAGGACCCATAAGTATATTAATTAATCAATCACTGATTGAGGATGAAACTATCTCTGCTTGGAATTACGCTATTGTTATTCCTATCCATAAAACTGGAAACAAGGAAGACGCTGCAAACTACAGACCTATAAGCTTAACATCAGCTATAGGGGAAAACTTTAGAAAGACTCCTCCTCCCAAGACTGGAAGAACCCATTATTCTTAACACATTACAAGATACTACACAGCATGGTTTTAGCCGAGGAAGGTCATGTCTAACTAACTTATTATATTTCTTTGAAAATGTAAGCTCATCATCAGATGCAGAGCTGCCAGTGGACATTATATTTTTGGACTTCGCAAAAGCTTTTGACAAAGTCTCCCATATCACTCTAATAAACTATATGGCTATACTTGGATTCCCTCAGTATATAATAAGCTGGGTAAATGTATGGTTAAATGATCATAGACAGTACACTATTATTAAAAGACATGCTTCACCATGGGGTGAGATGACTAGTGGGGTCCCACAAGGCTCCATCTTGGACCTGGCACTATTTAACATTTTAGTCTCTACAATGCAACCATCAAACAACATCTGGATGGCAAAGTATGCAGATGACTGCAAGCTAGGATCTATAATTAACATCCCTGAGGCAGTTGCAAATTATCAAAAAGAACTTCTGCTGGAGACCTGGGTACATAATGTTATACTTGGAAAAATATAAAAAGAATATTCCGGTTCAGTATGGGTTCAGAAAGGGGCAGTCCACGGAGACTGTGCTCATAGACTTCCTGGATTTAATAGCTTCTCCTTTAGGGGATGTGAGGCCCATGGGTGCGGTCTTCGTGGACTTGTCAAATTCCTTTGATTTGGTGGATCACCCTTTGATGTTGGAATCCCTTGAAAATATAGGGGTCACCAATCAGTCTTTGAAATTGTTTACATCATATTTAAAAGACCGTACTCTGCTGGTTTCCATTGCTGGTGTTAGCTCAGAGTTGGCCCCTGTGAAATGTGGTGTTCCACAGGGCTCAATACTGGGCCCCTTGATGTTTCTTGTTTATATGAATGCCCTTCCAAATTGTATAAAACATTCAAACATCATATTATATGCTGATGATACGGTGTTAATCACAGATGGGATAAACAGGCAGGAAGTAGAAGGAAAGCTCCAGTCTGATTTTGAAGACATGCAAATTTGGTTTAAGACTAAACATTTATTGATGAATACCCAAAAAACACAAACAATGTTGTTTAAAGCTTGTTTGGAACCTTTTGTAATTTGTACATAAACATCAATAACAGCATCACCATGAAAATAGGCCTTGTATAAGACCTATGGTGTAAACTTTTTGCATTGTCAAATTGTTTTTTGCCTGTATAAATAAAATTGTTTTACTACATAACAACAAAATGACTTTTAATATAAATAAATGTAAAATAATGCACCTAGGGCACAACAACCCAAAATACAGCTATAGACTTAATGACACTATGCTTCAGGAAACAACCAATGAAATGGATTTAGGAGTAACAATAGACAACAAACTCAATTTTGATAATAATACAATAGCGACAGTGAAAAAAATGCAATCATATCATAGGGTGTATACTAAAACATATAAAGAGTAGACAACTTAAAGCAATATTGCCATTATACACAAGACTAGTTAGATCACATCTGGATTATTGTGCACATCTTTGTGCACCAGTTACTATAAAAGGGAAAAAAACTAATTGAGGGAGTACAAAGAAAAATAACAAAAACAGTTTCAGGAATGGAAAACATACCATACAGAGAAAGATTACAACATCTGAACCTTTACTCAATGAATTACAGGCAATTACGTGGTGATCTGTGCCTAGCTTATGAAGCCACAAAAGAGCCATTCCTCTTGGAAACTCTTGGCCTCGAAATAAACCCCTCCAGGTTTCAAACTAGACCCCATAGTCTTAAATTAAAAGGCGAGTCATGTAAGATGAAAAAAAGAAGTCAATGGTTCTCTCAGCGAGTAGTAAATCATTGGAACAAATTACCATATGTAGCAGTAGAGAGTAAGACCATGGATACATTTAAACAACAGTTAGATTCATACATGGGTGACAACAAAGTTAAATACCTTAGATGACAATTCCACCTTAGGGTGGTGAGCTCACATAAAAGGCATTGCCTCGTGAGCTTGTAGACCACTATGAAACTATGAAACCTGTATCAGTTTGGTGCATTAAGTTTGTGCATGACAATCAATCTTTCTTACCTCTCTCCCCTATCTGGCCAAATATTTTAAAATCTCACCGTATTGTCACCTCTGGTATTCTCTCTGCTTTGGGTTTTGTGAATATTTCAGTTTGGACTGGGTTTAAGCCAACCACCCCAAGTTTGTCACTTAGCACTTTCATTTCCATCTCTAAACCTTGTCTAGAGTCTTCAAAAGATTTCTACGGGGCTTCATATTTTACTTTTAATGCTTCCAACTGAGCTCTCTCTCTTTCTGTTTGTTTTTCAGTCACGTCTGGGGATGTTGCGCCCTTTTCTTGTAGCTGACTAATATACGACATTAACTTTTGCAGATAATTGCATGCTGCCTCTTTTTCCTCCCTTTCCTCCATCTCATCCAATACTATATCTATTGATCTCATCAAAGCACATCTGCTTTTTCATTATATTGCTTCATTACTTAGATACATAGATACATAGACAGTGTCGGCAGATAAGGGCCTATGGCCCACCCAGTCTGCCCATTTGAGCTTGTAAGTTCAGTTTATGTTTTCCAAGAAGTCTGTTGCCCCTTACCCCGACCTCCAGAATTCCTTTATGTCTATCCCATGCAGTCTTAAATCCTGTGATTGTTTCAGTCCCCACCACTTCCTCTGGCAGGGTGTTCCACTTGTCCACCACCCATTCTGTGAAGAAATTCTTCCTCACATTTCCTCTGAATCATCCTCCCTCCAACTTCATCCCATGCCCTCTAGTCCTGGAACATCTTTTTCGCTTAAAAATAGTGTATTCCTGCACCCTGTTCCTCCCTGTAAGATACTTGTATGTCTCTATCATATCCCCTCTCTCCCTTCTTTCCTCCAGGGAGTACATGTACAGTTCCTTCAACCTGTCCTCATAGGACTTATGATGCAATCCATGCACCATCTTTGTTGCCCTCCTCTGAACCTTCTCTATCCTGTCTATGTCCTTGCATAGGTAAGGTCTCCAGAACTGTACAGTGTACTCCAGGTGGGGCCTCACTAGTGTCTTATATAGTGGAATTATGACCTCCCTTTTCCTGCTGGTGATGCCCCTGACTATGCATCCCAGCATCCTATTTACTTTACCTGCTGCCTTGTCACACTGTTTCCCTGCCTTGAGGTCATCAGAGATGATAATCCCAAGATCCCTTTCCTGCTTGGTACATGCTATGTCCTCACCCCCCAACTGATATATTGTGCCTGGGTTTTTGTGCCCCATATGCATTATCTTGCACTTCCTTGCATTGAATTTCAACTGCCAAACCCCTGACCAGTCTTCAAGTTTCTGCAGGTCCCTTCTCATTCTGTCTACGCCCTCTGGTGTGTCTACTCTGTTACAGAGCTTTGTGTCATCAGTGAACAGGGAAATACTGCCTTCTAGGTCCTGCGCAATGTCACTGAGGAAGATATTGAATAGGACCGGTCCCAGCACTGATCCCTGTGGTACTCCACTGGTCACTCTTCCCTCTGTGGAGTGACAGCCATTTACCACCACCCTCTGTGTCCTGCCACCCAGCCAGTTACCTACCCACCACACTACTGTCCTGCCCACACCCATATTCCCCAGTTTGTGCAATAGTCTTCTATGTGGCACAGTGTCAAAGCCTTGCTGAAGTCCAGATAGGCCATGTCCACTGCCCTCCCCGATCCACCTCCCTAGTCACCCAGTCAAAAAATTCAATGAGGTTGGTCTGACATGACCTCCTCCTAGTGAAACCATGCTGCCTTGGGTCCTGTAGTCCATAGACAACCAGATGTTCCACCAATCTCTCCTTCAGTAGTGCTTCCATGATCTTCCCCACTACCGAGGTGAGGCTGACTGGTCTGTAGTTCCCCACTTCCTCTTTGTTCCCACTTTTGTATAAGGGGACTACATCTGCTATCCTCCAGTCTTTGGGTACCTCCCCTGTTTCCAGTGATCGGCTAAACAGGATATACAGAGGTTCAGCCACCACCTATCTTAGTTCTTTAAGGACCCTGGGTTGCACCCCATCTGGCCCCATTGCTTTATCAACTCTTATTACTTCCAGTTCCTTCAGGGCCCTTTCTCGTGTAAAGGGACTTGTGCTTGGGACTTTCATATACCTGCACACATCAATGAGCTGTTCCATTTGCAACTGCAGCAGGCTTTCATTCACCCTGTCCTGCAGTTGTTCCAGTTCCATGGTGCAGGCAGCAGGCAGCAAACTTCCTGGGCTTTGTTCTCAGATTCTAGGTTTGTCACAAAGAGGAGAATTCACCTTCATGTTTTGTCCTTTGGGTGTCTTCTCAGGGCTGGCTCACCATGTTTTGTTGCACACATGAAATGATTTACACCCAAGTGTGGTTATAAGTTGTTTATTAGGTCCACAATTAAAAAAAAACATTGAAGTACAGAGCTTTTCTACCCTGCTGCTCACATATTGCAAACAGAACTTTATGCAACACTTTTGTTGCCTGCCAGAGCCACTGCTGTACATGAAAATAACTGTAACATAATTAATCTGTAACTCTAAATGGTAATAAACAGATAATATTCTGGCCAGTTCAGGTAAACTTCTTCGGCACCAATAATGTTCGGCGTACAGTCATTGCACATCCCCCCTTAGACTCAGGGTTTAACAATTCTGCCCTATTAGTATTACAGACACAGCAGTTCTAAACTACCACTGGGGGCTGCAATGCTGACTAGGCCTCTGAGTCACTTAAGCTTTTAACAAACTGGAAAGCTTAACCTAGGCTTCTACACTTGCATCAGTTTGTTACTGAACAGTTCCTATACTTATTCAATTATTATGTAAGTTGCAATCTTACCTGCAGTTCATAAAAATAAACATTGAAGTACAGAGCTTTTCTAGCCGGCTGCTCACACATTGCAAACAGAACATCACCCAACACTTTTCTGCCTGCCAGAGCCACTGCTGTACTTCTCCTCTGGCACCACCTACTGGAGGGAGGGACTGCAGCTCTCCTGAATGTTTTAGCATAGTAACCACACTGATTTAACAACTTTAGGTAACTCGAAAATACAGAGTACATTAATTATTGCTTGACCTGGAAATATTTTATGGGGAGACCTGTTTTCTGCAGCATATCCTACACAATGTCCTGATTATTGAATTCCCCTAGTTTGGTTCCCACACTACTCTCCCCTCCCTCCATACCATACCTTTTGGTGGGTCCTCATTTTATTTCTACTCAGACTCTCTCACCTATTACCAGTGCAGTGTCATACGTCTGCTCCATGTAAACAGACACAACATTTTCAGTGTGGAGGAGCTAGGGACATTGGATCCCCAATTTTTTTTCTCTCTCTCCCTCTCTCACACACACCCCTGCTCAGTTTTCTTCGAAGGAGATGTAGGGATATTGTGGTGCCACCATGCTTCATTCCTACATAGTAGCAGGTAGCTGCTAAGGAGGCCCACTGCATCAGCTATGATTCATCTCCTCTGGGATAATCCACCTATCCCCATTTAGGAGAATACAGTTTCTCCCTACCTTGGAAGCACTCATTTCCTATTTTCCCATTCTTCCTTGGAGGTAATGGGAGTTGTTATTTACAGTGTTATTTTTGGTTCACTACAGGTTTGCCTTGTTGATACGTGATTAGTATTTGTTGTTTTGTTTCATCTTAATTGTACTATTGATGCAATGCCTTCTCCTCTTCCTTCAACTATTTATTTCCTTTTCTATCATTTATCTCTCATTCTGCCCTGTCCTGTCTATTCTAATCTGGAGAGTGGGGGCCTACGCCTTTGTGCATTATACCCTTTTACAGAACTGTTATTATGGCTAACTTGTACCTAGTTATTTCTTGGAATGTTAGTGGGATACATAGTCCCATTACAAGGACTAGACTATTGTAACAGCTAAAATGAGATAAACCTGATATTGTGTACTTACAGGAGACTCACCTGTACCCAACAGAGCATGATAAATTCAAGACCTGGGGCTACCATACAGTACTTGCTACCTCACACAAATTGGGTTGTCACAGAGGGGTGGCCATTTTGATCCCTCAAGGGACACCCTTTATACTCCATGACCCTATTCCAACAAAGAGGGCTGCTTTGTTATTGCTGTTGGTACTTTATACACTACTCAAGTAACTTAGGCCAATGTCTACTTTCCTCCAGGCTCTGATAAGATACTTGCTCAGGGCTTTTTTAACAAATTATTACCAATGCTTCAAGGCTGATTAATTCTAGGAGGGGACTTTAATACCACTCTGTTACCCACCTTGGACACCTCTGGCCCTGCCCTTCATAGAGTGATGGGTATGCAGAAATTTCTTTGCATCACTCTAGCACATCTGGGTTTTATTCACTTGTGGCATCATTATACCACCTCAGCATATACCTTTTCAGCCCCCAGAACCACTTCATCTGCTCAGCTGGATTATTTATTTACTACAACTGAACATTTAGACTCAATACAGGACATTAGCCATGGTCCAGTCCTTCTCTCTGATCATGCCCCAATCCAAGCCAAAATCAGCCTTAGCAAACCTCCCCTTGGGGCCCCCTAACACCTTAACTTAGCTTTGCTTATTGACTCTGAATTCATAAAACTTACCCAGGAGAAGCTCCCACAAATTCCTGTGACAATTCAGATCCCAAGATCTCTCTTTCTGTATTATGGGACACTGGTAAAACAGTCTTGTGGGGAGAGTTCATTATGTATTCCTCCTTAAAAGATGTGAGAGAGAACAGTGCTTCACCAAGCTTCAATCTCAACTGTCTACCTTACAATCTTTTTAGCTTCATGGGGATAGAACTATTGCCCCACAACTGCAACAGGTTAAACAAGAGTTACAGAACATACTTGATTCTAAGGTAGAGCAAGCTTTACTTTATTACTATGAGGGAGGAGCAAAGGGGGACTGAAACCTGGTGAACAATCTCCATGCCCATAAAACCCGAGCTTGTATCCTTCAAATGTTTGACCCTGACACAGGCACTCTTGCCACTCACCTCTCTGCTGTTCAGAATATCTTGGCCACTTTTTATAAAAGGCTAAACTCTGCTGAGCCAGAACTTCCCTCCCACCAACTTTCTGGCTATCTCCACTTCCTCCCTCTTTCCAAACTGGATGATGCCACTGTACGATGATTAATGGCACCCATATTGACTGAGGAGATACATCACACCATTCAAGATTCTCACCCCTAGAAAATCTCCAGGCTGGGATGGCTATCCTGCTGAATTATTTAAGAAGTTTCAGTCTGCCATTGTACCCCTCCTTCTCACAGTTTTTCATGACACCCAACAAGGAGAACCTCCTTCACCATCATGGCACTCTGCGATCATATCAGATCTCCCAAAGTCTAACAAAGACCTGCATTATTCCCCCTGCTATTGGCCAATATTTTTATTAAATCACAATTATAAAATGTATATGTCCTTATTAGCCCATAGATTGGAGACCCTGCATCCACTTCTAATTGACCCAGACCAGGTGGGTTTCATTCGTAACCATCAGGCCCATGATAGTGTTAGAAAGCCACTTTTGTTGTTAGATTATGCCATCATCCACAATATTCCATTGGCTTTATTAAGTCTTGATGTGTGAAGGCATTTGACAGAGTTGCCTGGCCTGTTTCATGGGCCACCCTGTCAGCATTTGGCGTCCTAGATGATTTTATTCTTACTCTGCAAAACATAGGTCTACATACGTCTTAATGGTTCCCTTTCAGACCCTTTCCCTCTGGAACAGGGAACATGACAAGGTTGTCCCTTGTCTCCTCTTTTGTTCACCTTCTACCTAGAGCCTTCAGCTATTCATTTTTGCCATAACCTTCAATCTCAGGACTGCCTTTGGGAGGTAGGGAGATCAAAACTTACCTTTGTGCTGAGGACATACTTCTTATGATCAACTCACCTGAGGATTCCATCCCTGTCATGCGGTACAGTTTTCACATTTTTGGAAACTTGTCGGGCTATAAGCTCAATACCTCTAAAACAGAGGTCATATTATATAACTACTCCCCGTCCCCATCTCTTAGACAAGCTTTTCCTTTCAAATGGCATAAAATGGCCTTTCGCTACCTAGGGATTAAGATCACCTAGAACCTGGATCACCTTGAGCTGTTAAATCTGGAACTGTTAACACAGCAAATCACAGTAGAAGTCTCTGTGGTTCCAACTTTATCTTGGTTTTTTTCCAGTGCATTGAAGCTATCTGCCAGAATATTTTTCCTCAAATTTTGTATTATTTACAAGCCTTACCTTCAATGCAGGGGTCAATCTTAACATTGTTTTACTAGCCCAAACACTAGCGCAAATTGACCAGGGCTAGTGCAGCTAACTCTCAACTAGCCCACCTTGACTAGTGCAGATTTCCATGGCTGTTAGTGAAGTTAAAAATGTCTCTACTGTAGCATTCTGCAGCCTGCATGCTAATCTCTCTGTGTTCCAGATGGCCAGGAGTAATTAACAGCTCATTAAGAGTTGCAATTATCTGGCAGTTCAAGAGAGGGATCCCACAAAAGACTCAATGTGAGTCATTATCACTCCACTGTTAAGACTTTCAGCTAGTGTTCAGGGTGGGATCAAGGGTAGAGTGTTGTTAAGTCACTAGGTTCCAGTTTTCTGAATGTGTCTATGTCTAACAATTTGTCCAGTATTATTAAGACCAGTGCCCCTCATTTCTCTACATTTTGAGTGTTTATATCCAACATTTCAGTGACAAAATGCAAAGAGGTATACAGTATCGGCCCTGCAGGTGGTGGGTTTGATCCCAGCCTTACCATAACTTCCCTCTCTCCTTCAAATCTCTTAACTCTATTCTTTCCCTGGACACCACTGCAGACCAGACTCTGAAGTGACCATCCATAGCTGCCATTACTGGCAAGTGTAGGGGGTCCATAGCTCTTCTAAATGGACCATGATAGAAACTTTTAAGTACCTCGAGGGAATCAACAAAGTCTAAGAGGGTAGCATCTTTCAGAAAAAGAGATGTGCAAGAACAAGGGGGCACAATTTGAAGATAGAGGGGAGATGGCTCAGAGGTAATGTGAGGAAGTATTTTTTCACAGAGAGGGTTGTGGATACATGGAACAGCCTCCCTGAGGAGGTTGTGGAGTCAAGAACAGTGGGGGAATTCAAGAATGCATGGGACAGACATAAGGCAGTCCTAGTGGGGGGTAGGAGGAAGTAAGCTGTTGGTTAACTAGGATCTGCAGCTTATCTGTTAGGTAGGAAAATGGGCAGACTAGGTGGGCCAAGCTGTCCTTATCTGCCTTTACATTCTATGTTTCTATGCCAGCCATCTCCATCCATACAGTTTCACCCTTATCCCACTCAGCATGTCCTTTCAGCCTAAAAACAAAGCTTTGGATCATGTATGGTACAAAAATAAGCCTTGATAAAATACATAATTTGAAACCTTGAAATAGGCATTCCTGGGGTGCACAGATCATCCTGTACAGAAACAGAAATAGTATAGTGTTATGCCTGTGTACTGTTTCCCCTGGGCTGATGAAAGGACAATGTTTAAGAAAAATCTGTTATTGTTGGGGCAGAGCATATTAAAATCAATGCTTTTACAAATAAAAATCTCATACTTTTCTATTTCCCAAGCCCCTTAGGTTTGTCTAGCCCCCATCCCAAAGAAAGCTTAGATGTGCTCCTGGCTCACTTGAGACTATACGAAAACTTTCAAAAGTGCAGGTCTCCAGCTGACTTATAGGGTGGGGACAGACAGTGTCTTTCTCTGCCTGACTCTGTTCATTGCCCTGTGGGTGGAGGTGACAGTATGGTGAGGTGCATGATGATGTCAGCTTTATGTGTGCAGAGCTAGGACTGCTTGATTGAACATTTGCTGTTGTGATATCCTCTCTCTGTTTGGTGTGGGTGGGCAGAAAGAGGAAGAGAGGAGGCTATGGTACAAAACAATGGGGGGGGGCTCACTATGATGATTTGCCCTGTTGGCTAGTGCAAAAAAAAGTTAAGGCTGACCCTTGCTTTAATGCCAGATAAACTACATTTCAGAGCCTGGAACTAACTAATTTCTCTCTTCATGTGGAATGGAGGAAACCCTTCAAATTCAATTTTCCACTTTACAATTAATAGCAGAAAGGAGGGGTGAACCTTCCTAACCTCACCAGGTACACTTTAGCCACACATCTCTGCACCATTTGTGTATGGTTTGTCCCTTCACTCAGCCCATACTGGAAGCAGATTGAATTTTTGTTAAATGATTTGTAAAACTATGACCTCTATTTATCTGGAAATCCCCAGTCTTGCCTTCCCTTAACTAAATGTTATCAATACACAGCTACCACCTTATCTCAATGGCATGTGATTTTTGAAACTTTCCTTTCCCCAGCCCACTAGTTTTACCTCCAAGCTCTTGATCATGATAATGATTATAGACCAAATCTTCTTGATGGGGCTATGTCACTGTTGGTTACAAATGTGCCTGTCACCACATTGTGTAGGGGAGACAGAGGTGTAATGCACAGGTCCAGCGGCCTAAACACCATCGCCCATTGTGCGCCCGGCATTTGACGGCACCATTCCCTGCTCAGCATGATTTCAAATGACAACATTCGGCACCTTGTTGGCCTCTGTAGACAGGTGTTGCCCTTGGAAGAATAGACATGGACATGTGCCACTTTACATCTGCACTATAGAGAGGGTGGGGCATGTCTGTGTCAAACACAATGGACCTGTATGCGGCATAGTGTTCTTCAACTGTGGGTCAATATAAATAGCATGCCACATTCCGCAATGGTCAGTTTCAGACACAGACACACCCCTGGCAGATAACAACATCCTACATGTCACACATTCTGATGGTGTATATATCTGGGCATGGCACCGTGCCCTCCTCCACCATGGCATGGTACCAATCAAGGCAGGTCCTGTCCATCCTTCTGAGGTCACTGAAGCACTGGAGACACTGCTTGCCCATGTGAGGAGCCCCTGTCCACCTGGTGAGTTGACTTGCTATATCAGCCCATACCTCAGACCTGGGCCTGTCCCGATCCTCCTGCTCAAAAAGCTGGCCCTCCCTGGGGACCACTAGATCCACCAGATTAGCCAGCTTGATGTCTGCCCACCTCTGGGTGCACTGGCTTGGTGCCATTTGCCTGTTTGCTCTGGCCATTCTGCTGGAGTTGCTGTTGGCATTCACACCTAGCCACATTCTAGCAGGCCTGACACCCACGTATGTAGTGCGATAGTGCATACTTGGTTTGCTGCATGCTGCTGGTGTTAGCACCATGACTTTGCATAACAATAATAATAATAACTTTATTTCGCAAAAGCGTCTTTCAAATATCAAGGCACTTTACAAAAGATTAAAATAAGAATGATAAAATCAATAGATACAGTATAGAACAAAACAATAATCTGACAGGGTTCAATGCCATTAAAGGCCTGGCACCATAAAAAAAGTTTTTAACACTTGTTTAAAGCCTCCCAATGTTGTGCATTCCCGCAGCCGACGGGGTACGGAATTCCAGAGAATAGGGGTGACGTACATAAAAGCATGGGCCCCAGAACACTTCAAAGACACCCTCAAGATCTCTAGCAACCCCTTGTCGGCCGAACAGAGCTGTCACTCTGGGCGATAGGGAACAAGAAGCTCTTTCAAGTAGTCAGAGCCTAGTCCATGTAGGGCTTTATACATCAGTAAACCAACTGTAAAGGTGATCCGCCACTGATTCAGCAGCCAATGCAGACTGTGCAGAACAGGGGTAATATGAGATGTTCAAGAAGCCCCCGTCAACAATCAAGCTGCCACATTCTGCACTAGCTGCAAGCAGCGGATATCAACCCCAGGAAGCAGTAAATACAGGGAGTTGCAGTAATTAGAGGTGCGAGGTCACAAAGGCGTGAACCAGTGTAGGAAGATCTCCGGACGGAACAAGGTGCTTGATCCTGGTGATGTTCCTAAGATGGTAAAAGGAAGAGTTGACGATCGCCAACACTTGAGATCATAAGGTCAACCCATTATCAAGCACCACCCCCAGGTCCCACACCTATTCAGAGGTAAGGATCTGGGTGCCTCCTAGATCAATTCCAGATGGCTGACCAGTCCTCAACACCTCTATCTGGCAACCTGACTCCACAACCATCACCTCAGTCTTTCCCACATTCAACTTTAGCCAGCTCAAATTCATTCAGTCCTGGATTTCAGCAAGGCAGTTATTAAATACCGAGACAGCACTATGCTGGTTGGGTGCGAAAGATAGGTAGAGCTGGGTATCATCAGCATAGCAGTGAAACCTCAGCCCATACCATCTTACAATGTCTCTGAGGGGCAGCATATACACTGCAAATAACATGGGGGAAAGCACTGAGCCCTGAGGTGCCCCACATGACAAGGAAAATGGGTCAGAGGAAAAGACCCCAGACACCACTCTCTGAGTTCTACCAGTGAGGAAAGATGTAAACCACCTGAGGACCATATGTGTCAGGCCACAGATAGACCTCAGGTGCCCAAGCAGTACCCCATGTTCCACAGTGTCAAAAGCTGAAGAGAGATCAAGGAGCACCAGAATGAAACAGCTTCTCCGATCTCTCACCATCAGGTGATCATTAAGCACCCTAACCAGCGCAGTGTCAGTACTATGCGTCTTTCGAAAACCAGACTGGAGAGGTTCATAGATATTATGGATGGTCAGGTGGTTCTCCAGTTGTACTGCCACTACTTTCTCAATAACCTTCCCTATAAAAGGGAGGTTAGAGATTGGTCTGCAGTTAGCCAGAGAGTCAGGGTCCAAAGAAGCTTTCTTCAGGAGAGGTGTTACCACCGCCTCCTTCAGGGAGCTTGAGAACTCACCCTAATCAAGGGAGCACCAGACTATCTGAGCCAGGACTGGGCTGATGATGTCACAACATCCCATAATTAGGGAGGATGGACCCGGATCCAAACTACAGCATGTAGAGTGCATACTCTGGACAATCTGCATGACATCCATGAACTCCAGCAGGTCAAAGGAACTCCAGGAAACAAGAGGTGAGGTGACCATGCACCGATCAACAGTGTCCCCCACAGAGCAAGTCAAGAGGATCCCTGACTGGATGTCTGCCACCTTATTCTCAAAGAATCAAGCAAGCTCATCACACTCCACTTGTAAAAAAGGTCTTCGGAGCTGCAGACAGATTGGGTTGCTCAACCTGTCCACAGTCCGGAGGTGCTGAGCTGGTCGGTTCTGAGCAGCAGCAATCTCCCCGGACAGGAATTCTGCCTTAGTATGGGAGATCGCTGATTGGAAGGTCTGATAATGCTCTACCAATCTAAGGTGGTCAACCTCCAGGGTGGATTTCCACCAATGTCACTCTAACCTACGTCCTAGTTGCTGCAACTCCCTCAAGGACCCATCAAACCAGGGAGCCCAAGGGTGAAGGGGGAGAGGACAAACACGGACAGGAACAATCAGGTCCAGGGCCATGGAGATGGCCTTATTGTAGGCCAGTACCAAAGCCTCTGGACTAGTGCTGGCCATGGGAAACTCCAAGAGGTGACTCACCACTGCCAGGCCTTCAGAACTCACTTCCCTTAAAGGGCAGCAACTGACCATCTCCACAGGGGCAGGACTATGAAGGGGGCACAGAAATTGTACCTCAAGGTGTAGTGATCGGACCATCCAATGGGTTCCACCCCCAAAGTCAGAGGCCTCAATCCCCAGGAGGAAAACCAAATCAAGAGAGTGGCCATGCTGATGGGTACCAGAGGTAACAATCTGTGTGAGGCCCAGTGATGTCATCAATTGGAGGAAGAGCTGTCCAAATTGTGAGAGTTCGTCATTGACCCAGGCATTAAAAGTTGCCTAGAACCATTAATCTGGGTGACTCCAGCACCATGTCAACGATGAAGTCCTCTACTTCCTGCAGGAATAGCTTCTGACCCCCCTGGTGGACAGTAGACAAGAGCTATCCTACAACCCACACCTGCCACCATGGTACACTCAAAAGATTTGGCCTCCTCAACTGGTACACTTGTAAGGCCCAACTCGGTCTTGAAACAGACCGCTACCCCCTCCCCCGTGGTTCAGTCTTGAGTGGTGAATCACCAAGTACCCGGCTGGAATTGCAGCTTTCAATATGGGGCCAGCATTTTCATCCAGCCAGGTCTCAGTGATGCAAGCCAGATCAGTTGTTCCAACAAGATCTGCAATAATTGCAGTCTTATTCTTAACCGATCTGGCATTGCATAACACCGCTCAAGTTGGATGGGTTTTGAGGGCCGCCCCGGCTACTTGCCTACCAAAAGTGATGGTGCCCTTGGGTATGGGGACTAGACATGGCGCACCACATTCCAGACTCCATTTCGCCCCAGGGTGTCTTCTAGACCTAACAACCCCGATGTGAGAACCCCGTTCATTCGTCCTCTGATGTCCACGGCCCTCGCCACCCCCTCCCCCGCAAGCAATACCCAGCACCTGACAGCGCTGGTAAGTTGACAGCATCAACGGAGTGGGGGAATGGATGGAGGGAATTGAGGGCAGAGGATGAATAGCGCACGATTGGGAAGGGAGGTTTACACATCATACAAGCTAAACACATTCAAGTTACACAGCACCCAAGCACCTGACCCAGAAAAGAACCCCAGAAAAAATAAAATTAAAAATTACCCAAGCTAAACAAAAACAAAACAAAAAATGAAATAAATAAATGCATAATAGGGGTATCACAGCCATGATACTGCACATGCACGATAGCATTGTGCTGCGTGGCAAACTAAGTTCATGCCCCATGCTACTGCGCATGAGTGGCAGCCACTTGGTGCCATATTGTAAAGGACGCTCACTGCCAGAACTCAGACCAACCATACTGCACACTGCAAGGGGCATGTACGGATGTACAGCAGGCTTGTGTCATGCATGACTGACCTGTGTTTGCGTCTGCATGATACAACAATTCTGTCATCACTGAATAGCACTGTGTGTGTCCTGCACAGTGCAGTGATGTATGGCGTCTTATTTTATTTTATTTTATTTATTTACTGTAAATTCGGAATTACAAACCTTTGAGTCAAAGACTCTTTTGCAAAGGCTCCACGTCGGTTACAGAGGGTGGAGGGGGGAACATGAGTTGGGGGAAGACAGACGGAACAAGGAAAATTATATACAAGCACAAATTATATACAGATTTATGTACAATCACATTTTAGTAACATTAGCTCTCCGGTGGTTACAGAGGGTGGAGAGACATATGACAGTAAAGGCAATGGAAGGCAACTTTCAATACATAATAAACAAGTGGTATTACTGAATTCATTGTCGGTATGATGGCAGAGAGACTGTTTTTTTTTTTATTTTTTTGTCTATCATGCAGATGCCTGTGCATGTGCACCACGGCATTCAGTGGAGCAAATGGAAATGCCCAATGACAAACCAACTGCAGAGCAGGCATCTGTGCAATATTCAGCCAGGATATGCAACTAGCCTCATTATACAGTCTGTGCCTAAACAGCACATTTGCATCTCATTACTGGAATGTATTCCTCTCATCTGCATGCACATTACCATAAAAGCAGGTTAGCACCACCACTCCACACAGGTGACCAAGATGTACTGCACCCATGAAGATATCTGTTGTGTCATGTTTATGTGTGGAATTCATTGTTCTATGAAAGTTTTTTTTTCCATTTCCATGTCATTGTAACTGGGCCTGTCTCTGTCTGCTTGTTTCACAAGCACCAGAATGACAGCAGACAGACATAGACATCCGAATTTTACAAAAGATGAGTTGAAAGCCCTCACCGAGGCCTATGTGCTTGGGGAGGATCTCCTCTTTAGGTAGATGGGGACACCACAGAAGGAACAGGCCTGGAGGTAGTTGAGGGGGGCCATTAATGCCCAGGGCAGCTACAACTGCACTCCCAAGGAATGTAAGAAACAGGTCAGTGGCCTACGTGTGCAGTGCAAAGGCCTACTGGCCAAGGCCAGTGCTTCACTTCAGGTCACTGGTGGCAAACCCTCCAGGGCTCCAGAGATAACACCTCAGGAGGCACTCATGGCCACAACATTCAGGCAGGTGTCTGTGCATGGTGTTCCTGGTGGGGGCTTTGAATCTGGGGGTCATCCATCCCAGCACTGTGAATATACAGATTGCATTTCATGTGTGGTCCTGCATGTGTCTTCCTATGTATGTGTGTTTCAAGATATTCATTATGTGTAGCACTGTGTGGCCAACCAGCAGTTCACCCATGTCATGGAAATAGGAAAAAATGCGACCATCATTAGGGTGCAAACACAATGCCGACAGCAAACATCACATACAGCAATTGTGCCTCCTGACCCCCAGCCCACCCAATGCCCTGGGTCCCGTTCTGCCTGTTTGCAGGGGGCTGTGCCGCACACACCCCTCCACTGTAGGGGGCTTCACCTCCCGCACCCACCATACTTAAATATAATTACCTCCAGGTTGGAGGTGTATGGCGCAGGGAACACAACACCCAGATGGCACTGTCCCTGCTGAGCGCCGCAAAATCTAGTTAGCCTGCATGATGGGCAAACTGGTTCTGGCGCCCTATTTGTGGTGCCCATATAATGGTATACGCCAACCAGCAATGTCCATGGTATGGTTGTGCATTCCACAGCAAATGTGTGCATCCCTGAATGTTTGGCATGTGCTCTGCTCACTATGTCAAGCCTGTGTGTGGTTTCATGTGCTATCCTGGTACATGCATCACTAGTCTAAGTGCAAGGCCAGGACACTGCATCAATTCGAGCAGACACGACAGACCAAGAGGTCTCCTTCTGCTGGCTATTTTCATATATTTGTATGCATGTGCACCTACCTGTGTACGTTATAGTAATGTAAATATGGCCATGCATCCCTAACCATGGTCTGTCCTTTTGTTTCCACAGCACCATCACATCTTGGGACAGGAGGTGGTCTACAGGTACCATGCACTGTACAGCGTAGCCATGTACCTGTAGTCACAGTCACTGCCAGTGTGAGGCCCTTTTACATGGACCCTCACACACAGGGGGTCAGATGATGATGATGAGATTGTCTTTCTTTCAGCTGATGCCCTCCTCACTGCTGTGGGGGTGCTTGCCAGTGACACTGATGATGACATTGCAATGATAGATAGTGTCATCCCCAACACTGCCTCTCATGTGCTCCAGAATGATCCCCCACATGCTGCACATGCTACCAGCAACCATCCAAGGCTGGCCCTATGCAGCATGTAGGCCAACACTTGCAGTCAGCCACTGCGCAGCTAGAGGGCTCCATGTTGCAGCCTGCAGAGGATGGGCAGTATTGCCTAGCAATAGGGCATCGGTGACCAGCCACAGCCTAACCAGCTGCAGGTTCAGGCAGCCCCAGCACATTCAGTAGATACACATGCATCATGTCCACAACCCCCGCTACATAGTGTGGTGGTCACACGCCAGACCCCCTCTGATGGATCGCCAGCCTCCACCCAGCCCCGAACACATTGCCTCTGACAACAAGCAGTCTGAACATACAAGGCTACTAAAGGCCTCCGTGGAGAGTCAGGCAGCACTCCATGATGCTCTGCAGGTGTTGCGGGTGCAAATGCACCCCCATGAGGAGTGGGCGTCTGTCCACCATGCGAAACTCATGGGGGCTATTCACATGTTCTGTGAGGACATTAATGCAGGTTTATCCAATATAGCGGCGGCTATATGGGAAAACACTGCAGCCCTGGCTGCATGTGGTGGCCATACCACCCACCGTATATCTCGCAGCAACCACAGCACTCCCAGAACACCACACAGCACCCACTATTCCCCTCACACCCCATCCCCTAGCCTTGTACGTCCCTCCACCCCTGGCTATGGTGTTCAGTTCTCCACACCCACCCCAACATGTGGCCATGCATGGACATGTTTCTACCCCTCAGAGGTGGAGGCATTGCATCATCAGGATGAGGTCGTGTTCATGTTCATAGTGGCCACACATGCAACTCCTGAAGGGTCCGGGGCCTTAATGGACTGTCCGTGATGCCTCCAGGCCACAGGTGGGGTACCTCTGCCATATATTGCCTATGTTTGTACAAAGTCCACACCCTGTATACCACACTGCCCCACCTCATAATCCCTGTGGCATTGTCACATTGCATGGATGACATCTGGGACATGGATGTGGCCCCTGGTGTTATGAGGCTGGTATGGGCGTGATGAGAGTACCTGTGACTTACCACTGTGGACATGTGCCAATGATCTGTATCTGATCCATGCCAAGCTGCTACCAGTACCACTGTGCATCCTTGCCAGTGTTGTCCCACTTGTGGACATGTGTACATGCCACTTTGTCACACCTGTGTGCACAACAAGCCAGATTAACTGGAATGTATTCAACATCACCGTGGGGCCCAATTTGCACTCACATACACAGTGCCTGTGTGCATAACTGCAATGCCACACCTGCAGGCTATACTGATGTTCAGGGTCCAAAATGTTCATGTACAATGATGTCCCTGTGACACAATCCCCTCAAGGCCAATCTTGGGTCCCTCCTGTTGCACCGTAGATGCTCACCCTCATCTGGCAGCTCCACATCCTCCACACTGTCACCATCCAGGACCTGGACAACTATTCCATGGTCTATGGCCATGTCGTGTAGCATACGGGCTATACTGTAGGGCACCGCCGGCCTGTCCAGGCATCTGAAGTGCATCTTCAGCATGCCAAGCACATGCTCTATGATGTTTCTAGTAGCCACGAGTGCCTTATTGTACCTTTCTTCTGCTTTAGACATGGGCAACAGTACTGGGGTGAGCATCCATGGCCAAAGGGAGTATGTGCCGTCTCCTGTGTAGAGGAATGTGATATGTTAGTATACCATCTACTATAATGACATTCAGCTCTCCATACAGTCCAGTTACATATGTCAGCCTTGTCTGCACATTTCCCCACCCACATTGTTACTGTTGCACATTCCTGCCCTCCCATTACTGGCCCTTTCCCTGCTGTTGTATTTCCATTGTCACTTCCACTGCACCCTGAATGCCATTTGGTCTGTGGGTCAGGCCACATCCCCGGCCTGTTTGTTCCACACAGCACTGACACCTTCCAATGTTTTGTCTTGCAATTACCTTCCCACAATGTTACATGTCCCTTCTGGCTGACACCCCTCTGTATATTGTGCCTATTTCCCACTGTCACATTTATCCCTTCTATGCCAGCTTTACACATTTGTTCAGTGTCAGTCCTTTTCAGGTCCCATCACTCCCTCCCTCCCTCGAGTGTATCACATGGATGTTTTCCATTGCACCACTCCTTCTTACTGTGCTGACACCTGTAACACCACTGTTAGTGCACTGTGAGACCATGTGGACACCTTGTTTCTGTCTGTGTTTGCACTCACCCACAAGATGGCCACTAGGTATGTCCCAGGACTCAAACCAATGGCACAGGGATGACTGGTGCCAGATGAAGGCATTGTGTGCACTCCCAGGGTACAGGGCACACACATCTGAGATGCACCTTGTGGCATCGCACACCACCTGGCAGTTAATGGAATGGTACCCCTTCCTGTTTACATAGACATCTTTGTCACTGCCAGGTGGTGCTCTGCTGGCCCCATGGGTGCAGTCAATGGCCCCTAACATGGCCAGTAGGTATGCAACCCTGTATAGTAAGACTGGTATCCCTGCCTCGAATGGTAACACATCTTTGGTACCACACCATATGGAAAACCTCTTCCATTTTGATGCATAGATCTTTTTTGTAGAGGGTTTCCTAGAACCACTAAAGACCCTTAGGTCACCCTCTGAGAGGTGTAAATCAGCATACTCTAGGTCCTCAAGAGTCATGCTTTGAGTTGAGTGGCCTGAGGTTCAGATACAGAATCCTCCCCGGGGGGAAGTCAGAAGATTGTGTCTGTGCGGGAGGTGTATTGGTTGAGTCACTGACAGAGAGAGCAACAGTGAGTACCAAGGCTGCCTGGCCCAATCTGGGGCTATCAGAATCATTTTAGCTGATTGGGACTTGAGCTTGATCAGGATCCTGAGTGACAAAGAAAATGGAGGAAAAGCATACAGCAGTTTCCCTGTCGAATCCAGCACCATGGCATCAATTGGCAGAGACTCCCTGGCTGGAGGCCTGCAGCAGAACTTGGGCAACTGCTGATTCTCCTCTGAGGTGAAGAAGTCTATCTCTGGTGTGCCCCACCTCCGAAACACCAGTTATAGTACCTGTCTGTTGAGGCACCACTCGTGGTGATTTGGTCGATTCTGCTGAGTGTTATCTGCCAGGGTGTTGTCCTTTCCTGTGTAACTTGGTAGTAAAATTACCTTTCTCAGGTTCTTATTGGAACTGCACTAAAGGAAGAGATGACAGACAAGTGGTGTCCAGATAATAAATGCAATTTATTACTGGTAAATAAGAATAATACAGGCTTACAACCAACAGTGTAATCACTGGGGGAGTAACCAGTTTCCTTACCTATAGGCACAGTCAAGTCTGTCTGAGAGAAAATACGCGATGCAAAGGGTCTTATACCCTGATAATAACCATGACGATAATAAAAGAAGATACACAAAATACATATAATTGGCCCAAAACAGGTGGCCAGAGTAATTATCCTAACGAGAGGGGCGGCGAGGGAGATCACTGGCATTGGGCCCCCCCCCACAGAACCACCGCCACAGCAAGCTTCAAACCACGGAGTAGAGGCGCCGATAGCTTAATCTGTCCGGCGGACCTCCCTCCGTAGCAACCGAACTACAGAACTGGTGCTTAAATAAAGAAAAAAGATTTAAATTACTTTCACCTACACTGAAAGCCCGCTGAGACCCATACATTCATCCTTCCAGCCCTTTGTCCTGCGGGAGCCTTTGTCCTGCCTCCAGTCCCCCAGACCCACTTCGCGCCTTTTTCTGTATTTTGAACATTGCAAGGCACCTGAGCCCATTGGCTGAGAGGGGGACCGATGCAGATTGCAGCCAGCTGATATAGGCTGCTTCCCCTCTCGGCACCCAGACTGACTGTAAACGACAGGGGCGGCGAGGGAGATCGCTGGCATCAGGCCCCCCCAACGGAACCGCCGCAAGAGCAAGCTTCAAATCACGGGGTAGAGGCACCGACAGTATAATCTGTCCAGCAGACCTCCCCCGTAGCAACTGGACTACAGAACTGCTGCTTAAAAAATTCACGCCCACCCACCCCATTCCTCCTCCCATTAAATACAAGATAGTTCTGCCTCGGAGAGCCCTACACCAATAGGAAGTACAGGGGGAGGAGCATCGCCTGTGGCAACGAATCTCAGTTTGTTATAATCACAGACTAACACAATAAAATGAGAGACCTACTGCTTTCTGCTGTTTGCCTGCCACCCAACTGAATCACTAACGGACTGTTTCCAATGAACTAATTTGGTCATAGGTTTTAATCACCCATCGAAATTGACCAAGCATAGACAAGATTTCTAGTAGCTATTTAAACACTGAAATGTAAGTTTATAATAACCAGCTAGTTCAACCAATTGCCATAGAAATACTCACTGCTAGTTGATAATATCTAGACTGCAATACTGTTATTGGGCTATGATCCTATTAAGAACTGCCGTAGTACTACCTATAGATGTATCAGTGCTAGTAATCGATACTACTGTAAATCCTAAAGTTGGCTTAACTGCAAGACATAGATACCTAGACAGGAAAAATTATCTAATCCCATATACATTCCTAAAAGTTGGTTGAATTGTAAGGTACAGAAACTTAGACTGTAAAAGGCATTATACCTACACAACTCTAAGAGACTTAAGACAGTGGTCTGTCCTGGTACCCCTCACTATCTAGCCCGCTTTCATCAAATCACCCTAAATTCTTATTGCAAGGCCAAGCTATTGCTGCCTAATAATGCCCCCTAAGGTTAAAATGCCAGACAAAGGGCCATCGATAACCTGTATCTCGGGCCAGTTCAGGCCTAACAAGGGACTCCTCCTTGCTGCTGTGTACATCTCCATAGTACTATAGGTTGACTGGCTAGCTGGGAGGCAAGGTCCTGCTCCACAGCATCTGAACGGACCAGCCACTCACCAGACCTGGCACTCTCATAGCCCACCCCTGGCTGATAACTTCTCCTACTTGCTGTCAAGCTCAGTAGAAAGTGGGATATACTATAGGGCTATCCTCCAAATGACCCACATACCTAAAAAAATTAGGTTCCCATCCCTAACCTACATTCTCCGCATCCTGCTAATAGCCTTGCTATTGCGGGCCGGTGACATTCAACCTAACCCTGGCCCAGGTGTTGATAATATCTCTATCTCCACCTCTCAAGACCTGACCTGGACTTCACCCAGGGGCTTGAGGCTAGCACACATGAATATTTGTAGTCTTCAGCCAAAAACTCATGAACTACAAGCTTGGCTAGCCCTCTATAACCCAGATGTGCTAGCGGTCTCTGAGACCTGGCTAAAACCATCAACTCTAGACCATGAAATTGCTGCCCCAGGATACGTCTGCTTCCAAAAGGACAGAATCCTGAAAAGGGGGGGTGGGGTGCTCATCTATGTGAAGACTACCCTGATCTCTGCACGTATCAACCTACAAGTAACATTGCCCCCCGATATTGAAGCTATTTTTATATGTGTTACCCTTGGCGGTGCCAAACACCTAAACATAGGGTGTGTATATAGTCCACCAAAGGATGCTCTCCAATCCCTCGAGATACTCACTAAAAACCTAACTGCTGAGTTTGCATCTGAACTCATCATCCTTGGAGACTTTAACCTGAACTGGGCCAAAGAGGCCAAGTCCTCAATAAATGGTTTGCTACAAGAGGCAAAGCTCTCCCAGTTAATCACCCTACTCACAAGGTTAAACTACAAAACGGGTAGTCACTCAGTCATTGACTGGGTATTGGCATCCAACCCAAAAAACTTTCAATCGGTGGGCACCATGGCCGACACTCTTAGTGACCACTAGCCCATCTTCTGTGTTTTGAAAAATAGGACAGTAAAGGTCCTGCCTAGAATACTCACTACCAGGGACTACTCAAAGTTCTCCCCGGAGCTTTACAATACCCTCTTGGGCAACCTGGATTGGAGCCTGATAAGAAGTCTCCCTACCCTGGAGGGGGCGGTTGACTTCTTCACCAGGTCTAACATGTGGGCCACTGACCTTCTGGCCCCAAATAAGACCTACCAGGTAAAAGGCCACTGCTACAAGTGGATTACCCCCCCTTAAGGGCCCTGATGACTTGCCGTGACAAAGCCTGGAAAAAGTTTAAGGACACGGCACTCCACGCAGACCAGGTAATCTATAGAGCCTTGCAAAACCAATGTAAACAGGCCATCAAACTGGCAAAAAAGGAGTATCTCTACCACCTCCAGAAAGCAAATTTCAGTAACCCAAGGACTTTCTGGTCCCATATCAATGAACTGATTAAGGGAAATAAGAAGCCAGCCACGGGCCCTATCTCAACTAACGGGCTGGTACTACATGATGAGGCACTAATCGCTGAAACCCTCAATACATACTTCACAAACCCTGATAAACAACAGGTAGGATCACTGGTACCCAACAACCAGTCCTCTCCACCTGGTCCCCTATCTCTTGGCTGCCCACTCTTTCACATGAAGCTGGCAAAGGTAAAAGAGGTCCTGGCTATCCTAAAAACCCTGAAAACAAGAGGTTCAGGAGGTCTGGATGGAATCAAAGCTAGATTGCTAAAAGATGGGGCCTCGGCACTCGCTCGGCCACTCACATGGCTGATCAACAGGTCCTTACTTGAAGGATATGTCCCAGACCTGTGGAAGCAGGCGCATGTGGTACCGATTCACAAGGGAGGGCCTGTTGAACTAATTGAGAACTACAAGCCCATCTCCTTGTTGTGTACCCTGGCAAAAATACAGGAGAAACTCATCTATGCCCAACTCAGGGAATACCTGGAGGCACACATGCTGCTGTCCCCATCTCAACACGGCTTTAGAGCCAGTCATGGGACAGACACTGCCCTAACCAAATTCTCTTCTGATGTACTCAGGGAACTAGACTCTGGATCCAATACTGGGGCAGTTTTTATAGACCTTTCTAAGGCCTTCGACTGGGTGAATCACAGACTACTACTCCAAAAACTCCTCCCCATAGGCCTCGACACCCATGCCCACAAATGGGTGGAAAGCTACCTCTCTGATTACACACAGAGGGTTAGGTGGCAGGAGAAACTCTTGAAACCTCAGTCCCTAACAGATGGAGTACTCCAAGGGTCTATACTTGGGTCCCTCCTGTTCTCATTGTTCGTAAATGAACTGCACAATCATTGTGGAACCAGCAATGCAATCCAATACGCAGATGATACTGTCATCTACAAATCCTCGGACAACCTGGATGATCTAGGGACATCTCTTCAAGAGGATATCCACATTATGGAGATGTGGCTTATCAAGAACAAAATGGTCCTTAATACCAATAAAACCAAAGCCATGCTGTTTGGACCAAGAGCCCTTGGACAAGACAGATCACAAATACTCCAACTCACGTCCCTGGAGGGCACTAAATTGGAAGTAGTTTCTTCAATAAAGTACCTCGGCCTTACCCTCGACCAACACCTCACGTTCAAACCACATGTTGACCAGGTCACAAGAGTAATCCATACAAAACTCAGATTACTGTATAGGCTCAAGGAACTGTTAACCCCCAAAGCTCGGACCGCTATTGGTTCTAGTGTCCTACTTCCAACACTAATATATGCTGCCCCAGTCCTCCAGGGAGTCGCAAAGCTGGAGTATGGTAAACTACAGCCTTTATACAACAAGGTGGCTCACTTTGCCACCTTATCCCACTCCAGGAGCCATCATTGTGAGGCCTTAGCAAAGCTTAACTGGCCATCCTTTGAGGCTCGCCTCAGGTACCCTGTACTCTGCCTGGCGAAGAAGATAATAAGCCCCACACCTCCCCCGAGTCTCGGTGGACTCCTGACAGTAAAAACAAACCTGCGGAGCCTTAGGTCCTCGGGTCTAACGTTACTAGAGGTCCCCAAGGTTAGGACAAAGGCAGGCTACAAATCCTTCTCACATGCTGCCCCTTCCTTGTGGAACAACCTCCCTTTGAAGGTACGTGAAACCCCATCGGTAACGTGCTTCCGCACAAGACTTAAAACCCACCTGCTATCAATAGCCGCATGCCAATGCCACCGCACCCTATGATAGCCCGCTTGCCAAACTAATATTTCTAACCCCTGAATAGGCAGCACTAATTTTCCTTCCCCCTCTCTGAACAATCCTAATGCTCTTAGAACTACATTACCTAATGAATTAACAGTACTGTCTCTCGAGTAGGTATGACTAATGTAGGATCACGTAAACAACAACTTGCAAACAAGATATTTAAATCCATAGAACAACTGCTATGTGTAAACAGCCGAATACTGTGTACCCATGATGACCTTATATGTATATGTTCAACTGTCTATAATCTCATGTACTTTTATTCCCGGGTTGCCCCTGAAAAAGTGACCTCTGGGGCCCAGTGGGCCAATCCGGTCATCAAAATTCAATAAATAAATAAATAATAAATAATAATTAACATAAGAATTTGCTTAGCATAGCAGAAGATAAAGTGAACAATGAGGTCTGTGATGCTTCCAAGGTCACTTGCAGTTACAGTTTGCACAAGCATTAAAGACGGCACTGTTGCCTAACTAATGATTATACAATAAAAATATAATGCAAAGCATCTCCCAGTGGTACAATATATTGTGAGACAATAGTGAAGCATAATATGCATTGAAAAAGTACAGTAGAACTCATATTCTGACACTTATGCTTATACAATAAGTGTCTATGCCTTAAGATTAGTCCATATACCTACATATGTGTTGCTGTCCATGAGGTGGGGGTACAATTAGGGGTGCTGGTCCATGGATAACACCTGGGAGGTGAACAGCCACCAGGGAAACCTACAAGGAGTATGCTAGGCTCCAAATTTTCATTGCTTCTGTACACAGCAGGTCGGACCTTGTCCCTTCATGCTTGTTGATATAATACATTGTGGTGGTATTTTCTGTCCTGACTTGTACCACTTTGCCTCTTATCAGGGATGTGAATAATTGCTGTGCTAAAAGTACTGCCCTGAGTTCCAAGAGATTTATATGCAGTAGTGACTCTGTGGGGGACCAAGTGCCATGAACTGTGTGTTCCTCCAGATGTGCCCCCCCACCCCAATAGAGAGGCATCTGTTGTGAGCACCATGGTAGGAGATTACTTTTTGAATAGGACTCCTTCTCTTAGGTTGTCCCTGTTCTGCCACCACTGCAGGGTCTGTAATAGTGTCCTTGATACCAGCATCTTTTTTGAGAGGGAATTCTTTCTTTGTCACCAATGTGCCCTGAGGTGCAACTAAATGTCCCTCATCTGGAATCTGCAGCCTTGCATTGTACCTGTGGCTGCAGCCATGTGTCCCAGCAACTGCAGAAAATGTTTTTCTGGCCTTGGTTTGTTTAGGATGAAAGATCCTGCTAAGTGGAGGATGTTGTCCACCCTGTCCTGAGGGAGAAAAGCTCTTCCCTACAGGGTATCCAATTCTGCTCCTCTGAAGGGCAGAACCTGGACAGGCTGTAACACAAACATTTGGACATTTATGAGGAATCTCAGCGACTCCAGTGTCTCCTGTGTGATCCTCAAAGATTCTCTTACCTGTTGTGGGGATTGCCTCATGACTAGCCAGTCATCCATGTATGAGAACACTGATATGTCCTGCCTTCTTAGTTGTGCCACCACTGCTGCCAAGTACTTTGTGAATGCCCTAGGGGCAGAGGTTAGGCCGAATGGCAGAGCTGTGAACTGGTAGTGGCCCGAAGGTAGTCTGAACCCCAGGTACTCTCTGTGAGATTCCCTTATGGAATGTGGAACTAGGCATCCTTTAAATCCAGTGATGCCAGACAGTCTCCTTGTTGTAGTGTTAGAAGAATCATTGCCAAGGTTACCATCTGCAACTTTGGCTTTGTGAAATGCTTGTTTAGAGCTCTCAGATTCAAGCTGGGTCACTGCTCCCCATTCTTCTTTGAGGTTAGGAAGTATCTGGAGTAGAACCCTCTTCTCCTTTGAGAGGATGGAACTGGTGCTATTGCTTTTGATGCCAGCTGGGTGGACATCTCCTTTTCTAGTAGTCCCAGCAGACTGGGTTTGGAAAGCTGAAATGCCTTGGCCTCAACTTGGGGAAGGTTTTGAAGCTGAGGGCTAATCTCTGACCCACTACCTCCAACACCCACTTGTCTATGGTGATGGTTTTCCAGTTTTGGAAGTAGTGGGTCAATCTGCCCCCAACTGGGATTGAGGAGGTGACCCTGACTGTCACATCAGGGGTTCTATTTTCCTTGAGTGGCAGTTTGGTGGAATTGGTCCCCTCTTTTGGAGCCCCTGTGGCTACTACCCCTGAAGTAACCCCTCTGTGGATAGCTTGGGTAGCTTGCACTTGATAGAAGGGTCTACTATAACCCCTACCTCTACCTCCCCTTCCATATGGCCTGTAAGAAGTTGAGGCCTTGTCTTTTGCAGAATTGCACCTGTACAGTAAGTAGACTTGTACTCGTCCACTTTTTTCATATATTCCTCTGTTCTACTGCCAAACAGAGCATGATTTTCCACAGGAAAGTCCATGGCCGTATCCTGAGTGAGATTGGTTGTCCAGAGCCAGGCAAATCTCCTCAAGGTTATGGACAGGGTCATCCACCTAGCTGAATTAACATTTGCATCCACAGCCATGTGGAATTGATATTTTGGTGGCCTCTAAGCCACTTCTAGCTGTTTCCACAAGGTCAGCTGCAAACCCAGGTGGGGCCTTATCAGCCATGGCCATAACCAAAGTCCACAGGATCTTCTGATACTGTGCAGCATAGCCCATGTAATTAGTCTCCCAATGCCCAAGGAGGCAGCCAGATACCCTTTCTTAGCCATCCCATCCAACTTTCTAGAATCCTTCTCAGGAGGATGGGTGGCCAGAGGTACCTTGGCCTTTTCACAAGTTGCTGTCTGGACCACCCCTTCTGGATCTGGGTGGGACAGTAAAAACTCAGCACCTATGGGGTCTAGCTGACACTTTTTGTCAGCCTTTTTATCTACAGGTGGTATGGAGTTTGGGGTTTCCAACACCTTCACCACCTGTTTCTTAAAGAATTTATTAATGGGAAACAATATATTTTTTCTGGGTGTTAACCCCATCATTTCCAGGAATTGTAATTCCTCCTCATCTTGTTCAGGCTCATATGGTGTAAGATCCAGTACTTCCACCATTTGCCGCACGAAAGTAAAATGTGAGGAATAATCCTCAGGAGCCCTAAGCGGGGATTTAAACCTATGCTCAGGTGAAATCTCCGGTTCAATCACGTCTTCATCCTCATCATCCTTTCCATACTCCTCCAGAGAGGGATTAAACATTTCTGCACTCTGAGAAGAGGAACCCAATCATGAAACCGAAGGACCGGTTGCAGTTGGTTGCTGTGGAACAGGTACTAACCCTGTCTGCAAGACTTTTAAAATCTGTAGAGCCTATGCAACTTGGTCAGCCATTGGCATATTTGTTTGTGATGCTTGGGGCCCTGTTGCTTTTCCAGCTGGGAGCCAATATTTTCCTTTTTGTCCAACTTTTTTAAAGAAACTGAATCTTTTACTGGTTCACCTGGTCTTTTCAGTCTGGATGTCTAACTTTTTCAGGGACGGTTGAATCGGCATCTTTAGACTTTTTTTTCTGTATTTGTGATGGGGAGATCGAGTTTAGTGGCTTCACTCTAATCAGAAAAGACAGAGCCCATAAAAGATGTGGGGGTTGCATGTTCTACATTTCAAACAAATTATCCTTCACAGAACACTTCCCCAGCTCAAACTTCACCCTACTCAAATCTCTCTCCATTCACCTCTTTCTTGGTCCTAATTAAACCTTCTCCCCCACCTACCTTTCCCCAGATACCCCATCTTCAGATCTTGAGGCTCTGCTCAACATAAAATACTCTCTTCACATCAACAAAGAGTGGGCCCTCTTAGATGATTTTAACATCAAGTGGGCCTCCAGCACTGCTGATTTGGCTAAAACCTGCATTGCTAACGCAAGTCTGCACCAGTTTATCGCCTCGCCAACTATAAATTGGGAACCCATTCACTCATTGACTGGGTAATTGTTACGCAATCCTCCCACATTACTAACTCTGACATCCTTTCGGACTGTCTTAGCGATCATTGTGCCATTTTCTGCCACTGGTCCACCAGACCACCCAAGCACCCCCCCCCCCAGATTCATTTACCGTAGGAGACTCTACCAGCATTACTTAAAGCTAATTACCAGGGATCTTAGCACCGTTGACTGGTCTTTTACCAAGGGTCCAGGGGACTGTGACTCTATCATTTTTGTATTTTCCAGCATCCTTTCCAGTATTTGTGACAAGCATGCTCCTCTCAAAAAAATTAGAACCCAAGGGCATATTAATGACTGGGTTTCTCCAGATCTCATCAAATTGATGAGATCCAGGGACAAAACATGGGCTCATTACTCTAAACATAAGGATCCTACCAGCTCTCTCTCTCTACAGATCCCTGTGGAACAAAAGTAAATCTGCTATTAGAAAAGAAAATATGGACCACCTTCACAATAAACAAATCGGCAACTCCTCTGGCCCCGTCAATTCTGGAGCACCCTCAACTCACTTCTTGGCAGAAGCAAAAAGTCTGACACCATTACCCTGAACTACAATGTTTGTCTCACCAATAATCTCTCCACGGTTGTGAATATTTTTAACACCTTCTTCAGCGACCTCGATACCTACAAACCGACTCCTACCTCATAACCTGACACCCCACCTTCCTTTCCCGGTTGCCAAAACTCCTCTGTTAGGCCTTTTCCCCAATTCTACTTTAAGGCCTTTAAACTTTCTGACACAGTCAGACTAATCCATAAAAACAACCCCAGACCAAATATAGGTGCTGACGGTATTGACTACAGAATTCTTAAATCTTCCATTCATGCCTTAGCTTGTTCCCCTCACAAATTTGTTCAACCGCTCACTATGCTCTGGCCTCTTCCCCAACACATGGAAAACAGCTACAGTACCAACAAATCTCTCTTTAAGTCCGGGTCCACTAGTGAGGTTGGAAACTACAAACCTATTTTCCTCCTTGCTACTCTCTCAAAAATGATCAAGAAAGTTCACACCCAACTCACCAAATACCTTGAATTCCACCATTTACTTTCCAGTGCTCAACACAGGCTCAGAATCAGACACAGCCCTGAAACCACCCTTGTTAGGTTTACTAGTGACATCATCAAGGCTAATGATAAGGGTCAGTATATGTTGATCTGACCAAGGCGTTTGAACTTGTGGACCATACTCTCCTTCTCGAAACCCTCAGAAGTCTACACCTTTCATCTAATGTTATCAACAGGGCTGGCAGCTGTCTATCTGACAGAACCCGCCAAACCTCCATCAAGGGCCAACTCTCCTCCAAATGTTCCATTAAATATGGGGTTCCCAAGGGCTGTATCCTGGGGCCACTTCTCTTCTCACTTTTTATCAATTCCCTTACCTCTATCTGTCAATCCGCTCAGCTAATCCTCTACGTTGATGATGCTGCACTCTACTCCAGCAGTGAAAATCCTGACACGATGTTTCACAATCTTCAGTTGGATTTCAGTAAGCTCCACTCCTGGTGTTCTGGTAAGGGGATGGTTCTCAATTGAAAAAAGACTAAGTTCATGATCTTCTCTGATCCTAAAAAATACCAGATCTCCAGCCTATCTCTACTGGACAACTCGGGCTATCCAATCAAACAGGTATTTGAGTTCAAATACCTCAGCATTTTACTTGACCCTCATCTTTCCTTTAATGCCCATATTGATAATCTTACTAAGAAAATCCACACAAGACTAGGCCTTCTCGACAGGATTAGAAAATTCCTCATCCCTGCCTCCAGACTTAGACTAGCCAATGCTCTTCTGCTGCCTCTCCTGGAATATGGCTCCATACTTTTTTCACCCCCACCCTCCTCTCACCGATTCTCAAAAATTAAAACTACCTACAACAGCATAGCTAAGTTTGTCACTGGACTTCCCTTCAGAACGCACCACTGCACCCTGTACTCCCACCTGAGCTGGCCCACTCTTGAAGGGAGGTTTAACCTTAAACTTCTCTGCTCTTTCATAATATTTACCTCAAAGAGCTCCTTCCCAACATCATCTCCCTCTTCCCTCTCTCAGTCCCCAGCTGGCCCACTAGAGGCTCTTCAAGCATAGTTTTTACCACCCCTTTATTCTGAATCAAGCAGGCCCAGAACTCATTCTTTTACAACTGCACTAAGATTTATAATAAACTGCCACCCTTAATCCAAGCCTCTAGTACCATTAGTGCATTCAACTCCACACTTAAGGCTCACAACCTCAGTTTTTCTGGCTGTGAGTGCTCCTGGCCTCCTCCTTGTTCTATTTAAATTTCCAGGCCTCTCTCCCCCCTTACTTCTCCTTCCCCTCTCTCTCTCTCTCACTCTCCTCCCCTTTTCTCCCCCTACCCATTACTCCTCTCCTTGCCCCTTTCCCCTTCTCCTTGTCAGACCACTGGCTTTGTCTGGACTCAACGTGCCTCCCCTAGTATGGCCCCCATGGGCTTTCCACCTTTCCCTCTCTACCCCTCTCTCCCATATCTCCCCTCCTTTTCCTCTTTACCCTCTCTCCATCTTCCTCCCTTCCTAAGCACCTTTACCTGGGTGCCATTCCTCTCTCATCCCCTCATGTCTCATAGCCACCCACTAGGTATCAATCCCAATTTCCTCGTCCACCACCTAGGGTTTCTACTTTCCTCTCATGATATAATCTCCACGCTTTGTCCCTTTGTCTAGATTTGATACCTTTAGTCTTGTCCTTTTATCTTCATTTTCTCCCCCAGCCCAGTGGCCCAAATTCCCCTAATCACTGGTCAACCAATGTGTGTTTTTTAGTTAGCCAGCCTGATCTGTTATTAGTTTTCCAATATTGTCTTTAGTTTTGTTTTGTACCTATTTAGAATTTTACTATTTGTTACTTGCCTCAATGTAGCTGTTTACTGGGGCATTTCTTTAGTCAGCCAGCCTTGTACTATATTTTGGTAATATGTTCTTGTGCCTTTATGCTTTGTATCCTTTTCTTCTGTAATTTTTCAGTGTTTTTTTTTTCACCCTGCACTGGACGCTTGTGAAAACGGGCATTTTTGCTGACATGCTCTCCAGTATACAAATAAATTGAAATTGAAATTCTTTTGGTTCAGCAGTTGGATCATTCAGATCCAGAACCGGGATTGTAGACATTTTATCTTTAAAACGCTTGATGGGTTTTTCAACAGTCTTTTCAGGAAGAGTTTTACAAATTTGTCAATCAGCCTTGAAGTGTTCAGCCCTGAAGCAGAATAAACCCAAATCGTGTTTATCTGCTTTTGTGAAAACTTCCTGACACTTTAAACAGTTTTAAATCAGGCTGGCCTAATTTTCTTTTTAGGCTTTTTGGACATTACCACTGTAAGAACAACACAAAATATAAACAATAAATTGATTTCTGAACCAAGTTAACCATAAAATATGGTAGAGCGGTTCAAGGATTACTCGCGGTCGGTTCCTCAACCGAGGAAAAAATGGAATTTAACAGATAACAAACCGGAGAAACCCAACAAGTTTAACAAACTAGATACAAAATATAAAGTGATTTAATGCTCAGATAGACTAATCACTTCCCCAGCAGTTACAAGGAACTGGTGAGGAACCAAAAAATTAACTTAAAACTAACTAAAACTTCACTAAAACTATAATGGGCAGCAGTATATTTTATACGTATATTTTATTTGAAAATTAACATTTTTCTCAGTCACGCTGAGGAGCAGTCTCTGAGGTGTCCCACAATGCAGGCTGAGAAACAAATCTGAGCGTCTTAGAATGCAACAGTTAGGAGGGCAGCAGGTTTGAATGGTGGCATGTGCCAATAGATTCCACTATTTACATAAAGTTCCATTCATCTCAGGGGCAGGGCAGTGCAATCCAGGAGGCTGCCTACTAGAGTTAATGATATTGAAGAATCCCTGGGGTTAGAAATGGCTGTTATCTCTGCCAAAATTGCTAGAGTAGGATTTCACATTCAGGTGCCAAAGATTTAATTAAGCAGGCATTTGAGTGATAATGAAGCAAGCAAAAACTCAGTACCAGGATCCAGTGAATGCTTAAGTATTTATTCCATGCATGCAAAAACATTACAGTACCTGGCTGTGCTTGGCAATCAAGTGCAAACAATTCGGCAGATATTCAACCTCACCTGGTTTCTCCTGTTAATTCCTTTTACAAGGGACAGAGAACCAGAAAACACAGGTATGCTTAAATAGTCTTTTCTAAAAATCACATGTGCAAGATGTGCTCTTAAAGGTGCAATGTGCTATTTGTAAAAAGTGCTATCTGGTTCTAATGTAACCCCTATGTGGCGCTATCCCAAGGGCTACTACCCCTGCCTGTTTGACTACGGACAGGTTGAGGGGCCTAGGTCCTATGGCGGGTGCCTCAACCCAGAGGTCAGGGTTTGTGGTGGTTAGACTAGCTTGGTCACAGCCCTCTGGGACACTGAGACCCCCTTTTATTCCCTCTAGTGGCTCACACAGTACACCGGATTTACAGCCCCAATACCCCACGTATACACACTGTTCACTCAACAGATACCACTTACCCTCGAGACTGATTCTGCAGCACATCTCTGAGGACCCCTTGTAAAATAAGGTTAAACAATATACACAGCAAACACAATACTGTTTCCATAAATGCCAACACCACAGACAGTATATAGTATAACAACAACAAATCTGATTTATTTAGGGGGCAGTAACACGGGAGGGAGAAATCAGGTTAATTGGTGGCATTAAATCACAGTACTGTGCACACATACAGGGGCTGAAAAGTCACACTCTGGGTACCCAGGTTGGGGGGTGGCTATCCAGGTCCGTTGCCCAGGGTTGGCCGGCAGGTGCAGATGGATAGGGCCCTGTAGAAGAAAATATATGCACAACACCCAATTGTAATCCAGAGCCGGATGGCTCAGTCCATGAAGCAGTGAAACAACAAGAATTAGATGACACACTTGTGATTGAAAATAGGTTGCAGGGGAATACCCTGACTTGTACTCACAATACTCAAGCTGAAAACCGGATGGTGGATGTTCTTCTGGATTGCCAAAACAACAAGACATGGAGACAAAGTCCTTGTGACTGGACCCCACTGTAGTTGATAGCAAACAGATTTAGTCCAAGACAAGCTGGGATTTGCTTCCAGCTTCAACACACAGCACACAGCACTGGGGACTGGAAATAACGATTCCCCACAAGCACTACACACATTCATATGTAAAAGGAAAGTACTATACCAGGCAGACTTCTCCTCGATCCCAAACGCAATTACTGCAAAATACCCGGGAGCACACACAGCAGCTTCAGTTCCTGACAGACCGAGCTCGATTCAGCAATTTCTTCAGTCTTCTACAGGGTGAGACTGGTTTCCACACTTCTAGTGCTTCTTTCTCCTCACAACTCAGATTCAGTCCAAACTGGCACTCACAAAGGCTGCAGACCAAAACTCAGGGCCTCACACGCGCTTCCCATGCGAAACTATACACCGCAGAAGCACAGAGCTCCTTCTCTCTTCACAGTCACAACTGATCTAATCTTTCCAGTCACAGAGCAGGGCATTTCCTTTAGCTCCACACCATTCTGTTGGCTGGTTCGGCTGTCACTCACAATAAGACTCCCTCTGTTGGTGGAAAAAGGCGCCAAGGTTAAAACTACATTTCCCAGAGTCACTGCCCATACAATTCCCTTGTGGCTGGCTCAGAATTGAGAGTCCAAGTTCCGATTTGTCCACAGGCTCCATTTTAGGGTCTCCCTATCATCCTGATTGGTCCAAGTCAGCTATTCAGGACGAAAATGAAAGAGTTACACTGAAACAGTTCGTGCTCAAATGAAGACAGGTTAGACAAACTACATTTTCTCAGCCACTCTAAATGATTTCTGGCAAACAGTTATATCTTTCAACAAGGCTCCCTCTGCACATGTAGCAACGGCAGAAATGGAGTGAATTGACAGCAGCCCGGGCGGGATTCGAGCATTAAGTATACAGTCCCCCCATACAAACTAATTAAGTCTGCAAGCAGACAGCTCTTAAAGAGACAGTACGTGGAGGCTCAAATAGCACTCACTTGGAACCACATTTAAACAGCTCAGACGCCGAACACCGCCCAGACTTGGAGCATTCAGGCAAGCTCCTGGAAGACTTTTGGGATCCCTCATTTGCAGGGGGGTTACAGTAATCAATGACAATTTAAAAACAACTTACTGTTAGCAGTGTGCACAATGTATATCCATCATGGTGAAATAATTAATATGAATGATTCCTTTGATAATTCTGTTAATATAAATATTTCATAAATTATCGGACAAATATTATTACCATTGGGGATGCATGTGACACTGACTATACAGTAAGCTCTACTTTAATCTTTATACTGTAAGACACAATTTTGTTTCCAGGATGTATTTGCAACACTGTATAACTTATAGTACAAAGGTTTAAATAAGTAAGCTTCTATGGCTGTTAATAAGAGTGAAGTAGTTTCTGCCCCCTTCTGGATGACCACTCTCTTCCACTCCTGGGTCACTGTGTAGGTGAAGCTATATTTCTAGCCACATTTACATGAACCTGTAAAGTCAAATGGCAGAAAACACAAACCATTTAGAATTCAATACACAATGCCAAAAAAAGTTAGTATTAGCATACTACACATTAACTTTTCTCTCTGTGGTTAGAAACAGTTATCTTGGTTTATTTTTTCTTCTTTTATTTCTTAAGGGCATTACATCAAGACTTTCATTTAGACCTGGAGCAAAATGCCCCCCTAGGAGAAAGGTCCATAGGGCTTCCCTTTCTAGGAGTAGGGTTTTTATGTCCCCTCCCCTTCTACCCAAGGTCACTTTTTCCACCCCACAAAACTTAAAACAATGTTCTTCTGCATTAGTAACATCTAGAATATGGGTTGCTAGGGTATTCCTTAGTTCTCCCTTTTCAACTGCCCTCATATGCTCTCCAACCCTGGTTTTAAAAGTCCTGGTGGTCTTTTCCACATAAAAAGCTGAACAGCTACATTTTGCAAAATAGACAACATGGGGGTTGGAGGAGAAGAGGACAGCATCGTCCGTGTACAGTAAAAAGATTGCTGGGGCAGGACATGGGGAGGGAATTGAGGAATAGGCTGAAAAGCAGCGGTCCAAGAATGGAACCCTGAGGAATGCCAGAGAGGACAGGCAGACTTTTGGATAAAGTGTTACCTATTTTGACCTACTGGGACAGGTTCATGAGGTAGTCCGTAAATCAGCCCATCGCATCACGGGAGAAGCCCAGATTGGTCAAGATGGTTAGGAGGAGGGAGTGGTTGATGGTGTCAAACACCTTTGTGAGGTCTATGTAGACAGCACCACTGATGTGACCCTTATCCAACGCAGAGTGTATGTGGGTGGTAAACTCAAGAAGGGCACTGGTAGTACTGTGCCCTTTGCAGAAGCCATGTTGTTGTTGTTTACAGAGTAGATTGTATTTGGAGAGGTGATCAGTGAGCTGGTCCGACACAATCTGCTCTAAGGCCTTGGACAGGGCCGGGAGTATGGAGATGGGGCAGTAATTATTGGTATCGAAGTGATCCCCACTTTTAAAGATGGGGGTAATGGCAGCAGATTTCCACCAGGAGGGGAATTTACCTAGACACAAGGAGCGGTTTAAAATGTGAGTTAACAGATTTAGGACCTCCTGGAGGGTGAGTTGAAGGAACTTCACATCAACGGAGTCGCTGCTGAAGGAGGAGTGGCTCAGAGCTTTTATGAGATACAGTGCCACAGAATTTGGTGTAATTTGGCGTAGGTAAAAGGGAGGGCTTCTGAGGGGGTAGGGGTGCAGGAAGAAGGTGGATTGAAGAAATTAGGGGGGAGAACATGGTTGAGGTTTGAGAAAGCATGATTGAAAGCCTCAGCAATTTGGGTAGGGTCAGAAGTCAAAGATCCATTGACCAAGACCTGAGCAGGAACATGGTTAGGGTCTTTTCCACGGATTTCCTTGATGTTGTTCCAGAACTTACGCCCTGAGCCCCAGGAGGTGGTTAAGGAGGATTTATAATAATCTGCTTTTGCTAAGTGCACAGCCCAGGTGCACTTGTTCTGTGCCTCTCTGTACTTTTGCCTATCAAGCAAGAGGCCAGACTCATTGGAGAGTTGCCACAATGAATCCCTCACCCACATCAAGGCCAGGAGGTGATCGGAGATCCAAGGTACAGTATTACCTCTGACCATTCTTTTGGTGAGAGGGGCATATTTGTCACATATATTGTTGAAGGCCAGGATGAAGAGGTCAAGTGCTTTATCAGGGTCGAGGGAGTTTGTAACGAAAGACCAGTCCAGTGCGCTGAGGTGTGCTTTAAGAAGTGTCCAGCCTCATTGGAATGTTGGTCTTTTTTTTGTTTTGCTTTTCCCCTTGCTGTTTTATTCTTTTTCATCTGTAATTCCGGTTTACTGCCTCACTGTCTATTAATGTTAAGGGAGGAGGGGAATTGAATAGCACGTCCTGGACCTATCCTTGCTGCTTCTATGAGAGCCTTTCCACCTCACTGCACTAAGGGAAACAGCCCCTTTTGGATGATCAGGATCAGACCCTTTGAGTCGACAAAGCAGTTTGTTTCTACACTATAACAAAGTATTTTTATTGTGTGTTGGAGTTACTGTTATTATAGACACTGTGGTTACCGTACTACATGCTATGTGCTTCAGCTGTCTCAATGGGCAAGCATGGTCTGGTCCTCTGGCAGTTACAGACTCTGTCTACCCATTCCTCTTCCACTTCCACCCCAGGGAGGGTGGCTATCATGCTCTTTTCTTTACCTCTCAAACCCCCTTACACTTACTGATACTCTTATACTGACTATAAATGGCTCACTTACACTGCATCTCTTGGAATGTTAAAGAGCTTAACTCACTGATTAAGTACAAACAGATTCTTGCCCACATTAAGACACTACACGTTCAACTGGCTTTTTTGCAGGAGACCAAACTATTCTCCTTAGATGCCCAAAAACTAAAATGGGAATGAGTAGGACAAGAGGCACACAGCATAGGTGCCTCAGCTAAAAGAGGCATTTCAATTCTGGTACACGAGTCCTTGAAATGGTCATGTACTGCAACCAAAGCTGATTCCAATGGCAGGTGGATTGTGGCTAAATTTGATACACTGGAGGACTGCCCTATCATTCTTGAATATATATATATATACACACCTAATTCTGATACCCCTCTTCTTTGGCAAGGTCTCTGAAGAACTCTCCCAATTTAATAATCCCCCCTGCTCTTCTTCTCTTAAAGGGAAATTTTAATCTTACTCTAGACCCCATTATTGACAGATCCCATACTACCCATGAATCCAACCATAGGGCTGCTGCTGTCCTCCACACCATGCTAAAGGAGTTCTCCCTCATTGACATTTGGCACCTCATTTTCCCCTCATCAAGGGACTAAACCTTTTACTCACAGGCCCACCTTTCTTTTAACTACATTGATTTTTGGCTCACCTCCCCCCATTAACACAGAGCACTTTCACAACCCACATTCACCCCATAGTCATATCTGACCATGGCCCTATTTCAGTAACACTCCTGTGGGCCCCTAGCTCCCCATGCGCATCATCTTGAAGACTAGACCCCCTTCTTCTTAAAGCCTCCGCCTTTGCTCCATGGGTCAGATGACAGATTAAGAATTTCCTACGCATCAATGAGAACAGTCCTGTCCCAGGCAACATTCTTTGGAATACCCTCAAAGACTACCTTGAGATGGCATAATTGGCTTTGCTGCCCACAGATGCAAAACCAGAGAATGTGAGGCAAAAGAACTCAAGGCTAACCTTAAAATCCTGGAGAAGAATCAGAAACAAAACCCCTCAGGAGACCCATCAGAACTGATTATGACATGGGCTGCACTCAACTCGCTATACACAAGGAATGCGGAACTAGCCCACCTCTGCACTAACCAAAAATATTTGGAGGGAAAAAGGCAAGTAAAATTTTGGCATACAGACTATCCAAACAGCAGGCCGAACATCATATTGCAGGCCTCCATAACTCAGATGGTGAAACATGTACTCTCTCCTCCCAAATCAATAACATCATGAGACAATTGTATACTGAGCTCTACTCCTCCCAAGTCCAACCCAACCCCAAACACATAGACACTATCTTCGATCCCTAGGATCTGCCTCACTTCTCTCCACCACAACAGCAACAGCTGGAACAACGTATTACTAAAGAAGAGATTGCTACAGCAGTGAAGGCCTTGAAAAAAAAAACAAGTTCCTGGGTGGAGATGGCTTCCCCATAGATTTCTATTAAACCTTGCTGAACAACCTCTTGCCTTTACTCCTCAAGATCTTCTCCCATGCCTTACAACATTGAATTCCTACCTTCCACCTCTTGAGAAACCACTATCACTGTCCTCCCAAAGAAAAGGAAAGACCCTCTTTCTCCCAGTAGTTACTAGCCAATATCCCTTATTAACACAGATGTCAAAATCCTGTCCAAAATCTTAGCTATGCTCTCAGAAAATCCTCCCCTCCTTAATAAGAATCAATAAGATGGTGGCCACGCTGGGCATGCCATCGAGAGCAGCAGCTTAGAGTTTTAGAGTTTCATTTTCGAGTATATTCTGCATGGTTTATTATTTTATTTTGTATGTATTTGTGAGCAATTATTTTTTGTAGCAGCCCAGCTGACCGTTACTGCAAGTAGGCCCACCTTTCCTAGTTATGATACTGCACTGGCTGTTTTTGTGTTGGATGCCAGCATTTGCATGTTACATCGGGTGGTCATCTGTGGGTTGCATATTGCAGACGATGCCTTTGAAACTTGTGTTTGCCAGCAAACTGAAGCACTGTAGAGGACTGTGTTCCCTGCCCTTCGGATGCTGCTTTTAGGTCCAGAGGTGGATAGCAGCTGACTAGAAGATCTCCCATACGGACTCATGGTGGCCAAGCTGAGAGCCATTAGGTGGGACTCTTTGCTGTGGGAAGCTAATGACTGACCTGAAGAAGGATCCTTTTGCTGCTTGCTGTTTGGCGGATTGAGTATACCAGGAGTTCTGGCGGAGCTGAATCCCAGGCTGGATTTATTCCCCTGGGGTGGCTAGCAGGTGCCGACCGGAGGGTCAACGGCTTTCTAGGTTTAGCCCGTGGTCCAGGAGGGTTGCCTGGGGAAGTTGGGTGTATCTTCAAGGCCTAAGTGGGGGGATTGACCAGGTTTTGGGTACCTGCTTTCTGGTCAGGCCGTATCTCAAGTTAACACTTGTTTGAGAGACATTCCATCTGTCTGGATCTGATTTGCTTGGGGGTTTTACCTCATGGCTTCGGAGGAGTGAACATCTACAAGTGAAGATCTCCTGGACTTATATGGCAACAGAGATGGACATGGAACAGGAAACCTATGTGCTGCAAGTATTTTAAGAAGTAAGCTGGTATAATATTATCATTTGATCATTTAAGGAGATGGTGAGAGAGTCTCCATTTGATTCTACTGTGCATTTTAGTTTCTGAGAACTGTAGCAGTGAGAGGGCTACATTATAAGGCTGACTGTTTTAGTGAAGGAGGTGGTGAGAGCTCCCCTTCCCACAGCAGATTATTATATTATAGTGAGGGGGGTAGGGAGAAGTAGGCTGTTGGTTAACTAGAATCTGCAGCTTATCCAATAGGTAGGAAAATGGCCAGACTATGGCCAAGCGGGCTTATCTGCCATCAAAGTCTATGTTTCTATGTTTCTATGCATCCACCTTAAACCTATCAACTGGCCACACTGTTAACAGACTGGCATTCATCATATACACCATCTATGCACCCTAGACCTTAAGACCTTAACACGTTAGCCTTCTTTGAGGACATGAGAACAAAATTTGGTATCCCCAAAAAGACTTCTGGAGATGCCTTCAACTTTGATCAGCCATGCTGCCTCTTCTCAAAGCCATGAACACCCCTACCAATGCTCTCACCATAAACAAATGGGTCTCCTTCCCTAGGGCAAGACAAGCAAATCCTACACTACACTAAGAGACATACATCAACACCCTACAGATGCTAACAGACAGAAGTGGGCCACTGAACTCAGTACCCCTATATCAGAGCAAGCCTTGGAAACATGCTGGCTCCAGGCCCATACAGCCTGCCAGGACATTGGGGCCCAACTAATGCAAAAAAAAAATATATTACACTTATGGTATAGAACCCTGCAACTCCTCCACATCTGTGGCATTCTATATCATAATAAATGCTGATGATGTAACTAGCAAATCCCACCTTCTATGGTCTTGCTCCCATATCTGCCCTTGTTTGGACCAAGTCCTAGACTTCTGCAGGGCTATTCTCCCAAGTTATATCCACGTCAATGTCCCTCTCATATTGCTGGGTCACCACCTACCTGATCTACCTAAATCTCATCCACATAATAAATGAACCTTAGCAGTCACCCTCATAGCCAAACGGTTAATCCTTCACAGATGGCGAACTACCGACATTCCCACTATGAAAGAATGGCTTCTAGGGGTAGATCAGCTTGTGTCACAGGAAAGGATGTACCACATTGCTCTCTCTAAACTACCTGCCTATAACAAGATATGGGCGCCCTACTTCAACTACCTATCCAGTCATATTCACCATCCCTCCCCCCCAGTGTGTACCTCATATAATCCAACTTGACAGTCTATCTCTTACATAATCAATGCTTAATATAATTGTACACAAGAATATCAGGCTTTTGTGCTCTGATAAATGCAACTAAATCACTTGCTTTGTTAACCTTCACTGCCGAATACCAGTTTGTCATTTCTAGGCTTTTGAATGATAACTTTCACTGACTTCCTTATAACTCCAAGTTAGTTGTTGTTAATATTTACATTCTTGTCATGTTGATTTGCAGTTTATATACTGAGTGTTATTGTTATACTTAATGTTTTTCAATAAAAATGTAATGTTAAAAAAAATCCAAGAATGTGTATTTTATTTCCATTTAAATCTTTGTTATGTACTACCCATATACCTTGTGGGGTTTATGAGACTAGAAAGTGAAGTCCATAAGGCTGTCATAGGAAGACTTTAAAAATACTAATCTTTGTTACAGTATGTTTCATGAGCATTTCAGGTGCCATATTTTTCTTAATTTTCTAGCAACCCAAACCTCTTGTATGCTTTGTTTTATAGCATAATGGCAAGCTACTGTAAGACCACAGGGGCTTTGCTAACAGAAAACAAATACAAAACTTAATAGATTTTGGTTCACCATGGTCTTGTTTATGTGATTCACTGTATTTTGTGGGCAATTTTTAACTGTTTCTAGTCCCCATATACTTTTTGGGTTGTTGTTTTTATATTATAATGGCAAAGTCATTCCACAAAGGTTATGTGACTGGGAACTTTAACAAAAATATCCCTTTTTGGTTCACACTGCCCATCTAAGATGGTATGTTTATTAGATATGAAGGGTTTTCAGTCACAGAGACCATACCTTAAAGGAGATAGGAAACAATTGTTTCTGATTTTACCTGTTTAATAAATCATTAATTCAAAACAATGGCTTTTGTGTGTCTTTCTGTGGTTTAAATGCACAAAACAGTATTTAAATGCTTCATTCTTTTTTAACTGCCTACCAAGCTTCACATAGTCTGTTTTCTGTATCGGGAGTCAGCGCATGGCAAGCCTGAAAATGGCCACATGACAGATTCCCGATACAGCATGCAAGTTGCTGTAATTGTTTCAGTAACACAAGTAATGGTTGATGCCATGACTACAACATTACTTGTAATGCGACCGACTCATCATCACCATCCCCCCTCTCTTTCTTGGTTGGTCACATTTCAAATGCTGCTAACTTCACTTCAAATATTGAATAATGATAGCTGTTTTTCAATTATATGGATTTTTGCCCATTTTCTTTTCTTCCATGGTGTCCAGTGGGTCCCTCCCCAGGATACTCTCTAACTCTAATGGAAGCAGGAATTCAAGTTCAATAACATGCAGTTACAGTTCACATCAAATATTCGGTAACTGACACAGTCCTTGCTTTACTTCCTCATCAGCCGCTGACAGGCAAATGCAAACTGCAAAGCAGAAATCAAGGTTTGCATTAGTCTGTCTGCAGCCGACAGGGGAACTGACAAGAGGGCATTAGTCTGTTCACAGCCAACACTGTAGGTCGTGGGTTCTCACATCATCCGATCTAAACTGCTAAACCTCTGACCTCTGTTCGATCCCTGCTCTTGCTTGCCCTTCCTGTATGTAAACTACTTTCAGTATCCACAATGGGGACATCCCTTATGGTCTCTATTCCAAATTCTCCAGTCACTAAAGGACCCTAGTCTCCCTCCATTACTGATGCCCCCACTGTGATTATTTCCAATAGCTTTTCAAAGTGATTTTGAGACACACAATTTATTTGCCTATTAGTCATTGGTTAGTAGCTTATGCTGATACTTGTGCATATCCAGTAGGGCTAAACCTCACTGTCACCTAGGCAGAAAGAGGCCATGTCCACAGAAAGTGTACCTGCAGATAGATCTCTGTGGACACTCCCCTTCTCAAGACATGATCACTTACGGCAGTAGCAAGTTTGTATAATAGGTTTGTATAATATGAGCTGTCTACAGCTTGGAGTGCTCTTTGCAGTACGAAACTAATAAATAGTAACTAAAGGGAGAATCAACTGAAAGCAATCATTTTTCAGACAACGATTAAGAATTACATTTTTTCTCATGAAATATATTTCACTTTAATATTATTTTTGCAGTTTTCTAGTGGTGAGCGAATAGTGGTAAAATAAAATGAAAGTGAAATATATTAGTTCTACTGTAAAATCCTGCCTAGAGAGATGGGTTTAGCTCCGAGGGTCAGTTTAAAAAAATCAAACAACTTAGGGGATATATTAACTTTCAGCTACTTTATTCCCACTAGAAAATAACCCTATTTAAACTGGCTACGTGGAAAGCCAAACTTTTTTTATTGTGGTAATTGTACAGTTTGTAAACATGCACATGTAGCCAACATATTTGCACACCACATTACTTTTTTCCCTGAACTATGCTTTGCCCACCTCTGTATTGCCTTTGTATCTTGTTGTATTGTTTTGTCCTTAGCAGGATCTCCTTGTAAATGAGCTTGCTCAATAGAGTTTTCCTGGTGAAATAAACTTGAACTTGAACTAAGAGAAAGGTGAATGTGAGACAGTTTATTTCTTGTGCCACTGCATTTGCTGTGTATGTGGCCTGGTGCCCATGCAATCGGTTTTATGTGGCACGCACAGTTAGACAGCTTAAGGTGCACATCCAGGAGCATGTAAGAGCCATCGTACATGGTAATGAAACCAATGCACTGGGTGCACACTTTAAGAATGTCCCTAATCTCGAGTCTCGACCTCTCACAGTTAACCTTTATGGGGTTGGAGCATATCCCATGCAGAAGGTGGTGGTGGTGGGGGGGTGACAGAGTGAATCGCTTGTTGTAACAAGAGACAAGATGGATTGTGTCACTTGATGCTGAACAGCCACTTGGTCTTAATGAAGAAGCTAATTATGGACCATATTTAAAGTAAAACTTTTTATGGATACCCACTTAACTTTTCATCTTTCGTCTCATGTATTTTCTTGCTGTCTCCCTCTTTCAGGTTCTTCTTTATTATGGTCTCCCCTTCTATAAAGAATTATCGACTGACTTATATGATGCAATGTATTGATGTTCAGTATTTGTGCATTCTCAGATAACTGCCAGTTGTGATACACCACACAGTAGGTAGATTCAACAATTAATTTAAATATGAAATTATTGGGATTTAAAAGTTTTATTATGTGGTCTGCATCATTAGTCAGCAGCGGCTTTGATAGATATGTTGGTATTTCTTTATACACTTAATCTTTCTTTGTATGGTGAGCCCCTCCTCCTTTTTTCCTTGTTGCTGTGTTTATTTTGACATCATATATCTTTAAAGGAGCATAGTAATGATTAGCTTTTAATTGGTGATTATGTGAAATAAGGTGATTCATTTTACCTGATTTTATATGCTAATTATATGTGTATAAAATGAACTTTGTACCTGCATGATTTTACCCCCGACGAAGACAAATTGCTGGTCGAAGTGCTGGGGTACACTCCTGGTCCTTAGTGTGGAATAAACCCCGTGATTTATTGGCTGAAAACCCATGTGGACCAGCTAACTAAAGTGATCCACCAAAAACTGGGTCTTCCATATCGCCTAAACAGAGCAAAACAGGATGCATACATTATATAACAAAATAGCTTGATTTGCCACAATGCCATACCCAAGGTGACATCACTGTGAGGTACTGTCCTACCTCAACTGGCCATCCCTTAGCTGTAGGCTGCAGTACTCTATACTGTGCAATGCCTACAAACTCCTCAATGGCAGCCCACTGGTAAGCCTTGTTGGCCTCCTGATCCCCAAGTGTACAGGTGGACAGCTTCATACCACTGGTAGAAAATGTTCTGGAGAAGCCAAGAGTTAGGACAGTGGCTGACAGCAAATCCTTCGCCTATGCTACACCTGTACTCAGGAACAAGCTCCCTTCCCAACTACTGTAGAAGAAGCAAGGTCTCTAGAGGTCTTCTGTAAAGGGCTCTGGTACCACCTGTTGGACAAAAATGAATGCTCCTGCACTTGAACAGATACCTAGGCCTCCCCAAGCCTAACTATTCTGTTAAATGCTCTTCCATTGTCCCCAGTCCAAGTCTAAGTGTACTGTCCACAATTGATGTGTACTAACTCCTCTTAGGACTACAGACTAGTCATTTTGTGATTGTATATACTGATTGTTTTAAACATTGTCTAACTGGTGTTTATGTTTCCTAGATGTGAATTGCATCTGTACGCAAATGTTCCTTCTTAAATGTAAGGCAGTGTACCCGCTAAATGTTGTTATTCTATGTAACTAATTCTAGGTCACCCCTGAAAAAGGTATCCTTGGGGCCCAGTGGGTCTACCCAGCTATCAAAATTGAAATAAATAAAATTATGGTGTGTTGTTAATTTTTTTTTTTGTGCAGAGTGCAGAACTGTGTTTGTTGTATTGGGATTTGGGCTAGCTATCCCTATCTGCACCACCTCACCTTTCCTGAAACACACTGCTTGTTTGTTACCGTTACTGCTATAAATCATAGTCAAATCTCCAACTGAAGGCAACTCCATAAACACAGGAGCAGCAAAAGCAAAAGAGGACTCCCCAGCTCTAATTTTAAATTTGGGGATATTCAAAGGGGCATTTTCATCATACCTCAAGAGGCACACATTATTTATTTATTTATTTATTTATGCATGTTGTATGTATGTTTGTTTTTGATAACCGGGTAACTGAACTGATCCAATGGACCATTTTCAGCCACGACCCGGACCACAGAGTGGTAACAAGAGTCAACAACAAAATACATAACATGGGTAAGGATACACTGTAGAGACAATAAGACAGTGTTAGGAGTACAAGAGATTACATGAAAGAGCAACACTACACCATGTGGTCAGGAACTCGATACAATAGGTTCCGTGATCAAACACAGATAGTACTGTCGGTGATTGTTACAGGTGTACAAAATATCCGACGTGCAATAATCTGTCTAACACAAAGTCAGCTAACTAGTATAAAGTGATACAATACAGTACAGAAAATCATGTGGGATGGACAGACTTCCATTATCTTGGGAACTAGGGTGGTTGTAGTACTTGGGGGTTGTCAAGGGAGCAGTTACACATAGTCTCAGTGAGAAGCCAGTCCTTCAGGTTTGTTTTGAAAGACAAGTGAGAGGATGATGAATGAATGGATGTTGGGAGACAGTTCCAGAGGGAGGAGGCTGAGACAGAGAAGGCCTTACTGCCCATACTTGTCGAGATACACGGGACTTCCAGAGGGGTGATAGAGGAAACCCTGAGATTCATAGAGACTGCTCTTTAAGCCAGGAGTGAAGCATAGGGGGACTTCAGGTAATTTCTGAGGACACAGTCGACCAGGCAACCCATAGCATAGTAAAATTGGCCTTGAAGAGGGAGCCAGCCAAGAGACTGACAGAGCACTCAGTGGTGGGTGGTATAAGGAGCTTGGAGGACAAAGCGGCATATGGAATTATATGTGATGTTAAGGCAGAAGTGAAGAGAAATGGACATGGCAGAGTAAATAGGGGAACAGTAGTCCAGTAGGGGCAGGAAGTTACCTTGTGCAATTGCCAGGCGAGCTTCAGAGGACAGGAGATGCTTAAGGCGGCACCTAGTTTCTGGTGAATTTTCCTCACCATGACATTTATATGCTGATTGAAGGTAAGAGAGGGATCTGGTATTACTCCCAGGTATTTAAACATGGAGACAGTTTCAAGGGGAAAGCCTGCTGGTGTGAGCACAGTGAGGGGTGTGTTGGATTTGGCAGCCTTGACGATGTATGGTTTGGATCCAAAGAGCATGGCTTTCATTTTTTTCTCATTTACAAGTAGTTTGCTAGAGAGAAACCAATTGTGCACGACACTGTAGTTGAGTGTGAGGGTGGAGGAGATGGATTGCAGGGACTCGTCACTGTGGTATAGAACTAGGTCATCTGCGTAAAGTAAAGCATTGCAGTTTAGACTAGCTGCTGGGAGCGCATTGATGAACATAGAGAACAGTAGCAGGCCAAGGATGGAGCCTTGGGAACCCCAGTGTGAATGGATAGTGAGGCATAGGAGTCTTTCCCAATTGGCATGGGCTGTTACCTGTTTGAAAGGTAACAGCGGAACCAAACAGCAGTGTTAGGGGAGCAGCCAATGTGAAACAGGGTATTGTGGAGGAGCTTGTGATCGACTAGGTCGAACGCTTTCGACAAATCCACAAACACTGCACCTGTTGCCTTGCCTGAATATATGTTCCTGAGGACAAGGTCTGTGAAAAGCACCAAGGCCAAGAAGGTACTGTGGTATTCGCGGAAACCATGCTGTAGGGGACATATGAGGTTGTATTTATGTAGGTGTTCTGACAGTTGGTAGTGCACGATTTTTTCCAGCATCTTGCTAAGGTGTGGGAGGAGAGAGATGGGCCTGTAGTTTTCTGGGGTGAGGGGACAGCCTGATTTATAAATTGGCACAACAAGTGCATGTTTCCAGGAGTCAGGAACCATTGCTGATGTGACGGCAAGGTTAAATATGTAGGTTAGGGGTCTGACAAGAGCTGGGGAGATAATCTTCAGAAAGGAGGGGTATAGCCCATCACTGCCCGTGTTCCCTCTGTTAGGAAGTGCCTTCAACAACTTAGTGGTAACATTGTGACCAATGGCCCTAAACTAGGAGGAGGGAGTGGAAGTGGCACTTGCTGAAGAGCTGGGGTAGGCACTGTGGGCACTACTATCATGTCCGGTAGAGGACTGGGGAGGGAGCTTGCTTAGGTACACGCTTAGGTCTGTAAACATAGAGTTAAAGGTATCAGTACTCTTAGTGTGGTCACTAATTGGGCCAGTGGGTCACACTATGCACTGGACTGAGGAGAGTAAGCAAGGGCTAGAGGCATACAATTGTGGAGGAGGCCATAGATAACACCCCCAAATGAGAAGTCCTGAGACTGGGATGGTGAAGCCAGCCTAGTCTGTTGTATAGAGGATAGTGATGTGTAGGTCTGTGCAATGCCAGTGCAAAATTTCAGATTAGCCCTTGCCCTGACTGGACATCCTGTGGCTCGGCGCAGCGGCTCCATCCACTGCTGGTGGCAAAATCTACACCTCAAGACCGCCTGCCCACCCGGCACACAGATTTTCCCTTGCCCTGACTGGGTGTCCCATGGCTTGGTGCACCGGCTCCATCCACTGCCGGTGGCGAGCTCTGTGCCTCAAGACCACTCATCCACCTGGTACACAGGTATGACATCCACTACAGCTCTACGAAAGGGTCGGATTGTAAACCGCCAATACCATTGGCAGCTAGGTTGGGAAGCAGCCCCTAATTGGTCACTTTACTACTCTCTGCTGCCTAGGCACCATTTATAAACTGCTGCAGATTTTAAACAGCGCTTGAATACTCAGAGCTCACTCTGCTAGCATCTGTTTCTCTCCTAATTTTTTCCAGATAATTGCCTGATGTACAGCTGCTGGAAGCGAACCTTAATTTTAGCTAGCCTTCAGCTGAGTGTTAACTTACAATCTACGTTCCATAGACAGTTTAAATTAAATGTATTTATCGCACTGTGAGCTCAAGCTGAAAAAACGGAGACCGCAGTCTGATTAATTTATCGTACAGATCGCACCACTGACTGTTTAATTTGATTTAATTGCAATAATGTACTGTATCTAGTCATCCTGTAAATTCCACTTCTGTACTGCCAGGGTTAGACTTAGCTTAGTCAGAACAATATTATTTTTTCCCAGGAGTTCAAACTTGCTCATTTGACTGCCAGTTGTACAATGTGCTAAATCTGTTGTTTAACTTTGCTGCTGTCCCCCACGCTCACTCGCTCCAAGACTTCCTTTTCTCCTTCCCCTCTGCTAAGCTTAATTTTGAATAATCTTGGTTGCTCTCTTAACGTTAATCATCATTAATATTTCTGCCCTCCCACTCACTCCAGATCCCCCTTTCTTTCACTCTGCTTCTCCTACCCCATCCCCTCTGCCTTTACTCCCATTGCTCTCCAGACCACGAGGCTTTCTTTTTTCTTCTCTGCCCTGCTCCTGCCCTCCTACCCTGTTTGCATCGCAGCTAATTACTTCTACTCGCCCACCAGCCCAAGACTATCTGTGTGCCTCTTGATCCCCGATCCCAGTGACTCAGCACTTGAACCTGCTGGCTGCTATTCATCCATTGCTCTCCTCTGATTAACCCCAGCACCAGATTCCAGACGCCTCCCCTGCTGTTTCTTTCTTTCCTCACCTCTTCACCCATCCTCCATGTCCTACATTCACTCCCAATCTAATTTAAGAGCTCCTATGCACTCCCACTGATTTAGCCAGGCTTTGTTCTCCAAAAATGTATCCCTGACATCTTGTTCTCTCCTCTGTCTTTCAGATTAGTCCTTGCCCTGACTGGGCATTCTGTGGCTCAGTGCACCAGCTCCATTCTCCACTGGCAGCAAGCTCCACGCCCCAAGAGAGCTCACCCACTCGGCACACAGGTACAACATTAACTACAGCACTACGAGAGATTCAGATTGTAAACCACCAATACCATTGTCAGCTAGGCTAGGAAGCAGCCCCTAACTGGCCACATTACTCCTCTCTGCTGCCTAGGCACCATTTACAAACTGCTGTAAATTTTAAACAATACTTGAATATTCATAGCTCGCTCTGCTATCATCTGTTTCTCTCCTACTTTTTTGCCCACCCACCATCCCTGGCCCCAACCTCTATTAAATGCTATTTCCTCTCTTTTGGTACCACCTCTAATCCTCCCCCTGAGTACTGACTATCCTCTAGTCACCTGCCTCTTAAAGTAGCCCCCCCCATCTAAGCAGCTAGGAGAACAGGAGAAATTGGTGTCTCTCCTCCTGCCTACCGATTCCTAGTAGTGCCAGGCTCAATTTCCTTGAGCACATGGTGTGTCTACTCCTGGTTATCGATTCCCCTTAGGGCCAGACACAATTTCCTAATGCTCTAGTGCACTCTACTAATTGGTAGAGTACCCCGCTTCCTTCTTGTACAAACAGTTGAGAGGTTCAAGTATAAAGGGGTGTGGCAGTAGGCTGTATCACAGTGGTTATGAAAGTGAACACACATCTCAGACTGAGAGGTAGCCCATTATAATTACTCATACTCTTGGTGGGTGTCCTGGTACAAAAACACCCAGGCCCCTGCTGCCTTGCCTATCCTACCATGCATATCGCAAAGCCGGCACAATGGGAGACCTGCAGCATGGTGCTCCCCCCTGCTTGCCCCCTGCAATATCCCTCCTGGCCATTGACTAACAGCTGGTCCTCTATCCCAGCCATCAGGCTATTTCCTGGCCTCCATCTTGCTGTTGGCCTACCACCTAATAAGAGCATCACACAGATTTTGCTGAGGTCAAAATCAAGGCATCACTTCCCAAAAATGGTTAGAAAACATATTCTTATCCTACTACTGATGTTAGAAAACATCCACCCTAACCCAGGCCCCATGACAACTCATACCTAGGTCAATACACCCTCCAGGCAACTGAAGATTGTAGCTCTGAATATTAGTAGCCTCCTAGCCAAACTAACTTAGTTTGAGGCATGGGTAACTCAAAACCAGCCTGAAATCATCACATTGACTGAAACATGGCTTTCTGTGTGTACATCTGACTTAGTAGTCTCCATACCTGGGTACAACTTATACAGGTCAGAACGCTTGGGGAAAAGAGGTGGCAGGTGCTTAATCTATGCCCGCAACCACTTGCAGTGCCATGCGATTTAACTGGTTGACACCAGCAAGGACTGTGAATGCCTATCTGTAAAAATCCTGATAGACAAAGGAGGCAAGGGACTAATTATTATGGTAGTCTATATTCCATCAGGGTGGCAGCAGGTGGAGCTAGAAGCCTTCACCAGCTATTACACCCAGGCAAGCCAGAATAAGGAAACCATCATTCTAGGAGACTTCAACTCCAATTGACTTGCCAGTTCCAGCACCACACACAGAGACTTAATCTCTGGACTCTACCTGATGCAGATGGTCAAAAGCTGCACCCGAACAAACTACCATGTGGGTACAAGCACATTGATCGACTGGGTACTAACAACACCCTGAACAGCTAACGGTTGTCAAGGTACTTCCTGACACCCTCAGTGACCACTCTTCAGTCCAATGTGAGTGGTTGACCAAACAGGCCAAGCATCCTCCAAGAATGGTGAGGAATAGAGTAATCAAAAACAGCTCTATGGTTGACTTCAGGAACCACCTTAAAGGGATAGACTGGAGCTTCCTTGACTTGTGCCCCTCTGTTGACACTGCTCTGCAGCTCTTCCTCACTCAAGTTGATTAAAGGAGGTAGCATGGACTAGGTCACACCTCAGCTTATTGACATGATGCGGGAACACGATCTCCTCTGGCACCGAGCCCAGGCAACAGGGACTCCATTGGATGCCCAAAACAATTGAGCGGCCCAAAATAAGTGCACTTGTGCAATGAGACAGGCCAAGGCTACATTTAACAGGAACCAGCAGTCTCAATGCTGGGGGGATGGGAAGAAATTCTGTGCCTCTCTTAAGAACCTCACTGGAACCAGTGATAGGTTGCCTCCATTCATTCTACACCACAATGATGAGGTCATCCTAGATGAAACCACAATGGCAAATATCTTTAACAAGGCATTTACTGACTACAGTGCAGTCATCTCTCCCAGACCAACCACTTACTTTGGTGGAGAACCAACCACAGACCACTCGCATACCCCTAATAGTACCAAGACCTGCCCAACCTTCTACTTCCACCAGGTAGCCATCAAGGAAACAAGAAAATATCTAGCAAGAGCCCTGGGAAAAACAAGGATGAGAGAGGATGGTATTAACATGAAACTTATATCTATTGCCTTACCTGAGGTCACTGTACCCATTAGTAAGCTATTCAACCTATCCCTCCACCTGTCCACCTTCTCCTCTATCTGGAAAACTGCTCTGGTCACACCTGTGCATAAAGGAGGTGACTGGTCTCTAGTATCCAACTATAGGCCCATTTCAATCTTATTGCCGCTCTGCAAAGCACTGGAAAGAATAATTTCTGATCAACTAATGAATCATCTGCATAAATATAACCTCCTCTCCCCTCAGCAACACGGTTTCTGCAAGTTGCACAGCACTAATACTGCTCTAATTGACTTCACTGATTACGTACATGAGGCTCTTGACCAGGGCCACTTGGTCGGGGCAATCTTTATAGGCCTGACCAGCTGCTGGTCCACAGGCTAAGTGGCCTATGGCTGTCCACTGCCATGGTCAGTTGGTTTTCTAGCTACCTGTCTGGTTGATCTCAGAAAGTAAAAATCAGCAGCACAATCTCAGACTCCTGCGAAGTCACAGTAGGGGTCCCTCAGGGTTCTATATTAGGCTCACTCTTGTTCAGCATCTTTGTGAACAACCTCTCCAATGCCTGCCCAACTTCACAGATCCTGCTATATGCAGATGACACTGTCATCATCTCTTGTAATTCCAAACAAGAAGCTCTCACTAGGGAGTTGCAGTACAACTTTGACCGGCAGGACTGGTTCAAAAATAGCATGCTTGTGCTTAACAGCGAAAAAACAAACAAGATAATGCTCTTTGCCGGTCGTCAAAAGAGAAGATCTACTGTTCCCCTCTCAATTGCCTGTAACCCTAACTCCTCCTTGGAACAGGTGTCATTGTTCTGGTATCTTGGAATCACAATAGATGAGTCCCTTTCATTCGACAAGCACATCGGCAATATCAGCACCGCTGTAAGCAGGAAATTAGGGGCCCTCTAGAGGTTCAGATTCTGCCTCACACCCACGGCCAGGCTCCTGGCTGTTACAAGTACTGTACTACCCATCCTGGACTATGGAAATCTGATATATGGTGTAGCCACCGATACAACACACAACCCTCAATAAAGCCTGCCGATTTGTCTTAGGTGCAGATCGCCTAACACATACAGTATGTGCAATCTTTACATCAGGACAAAATAGCTTCCTCTCATGGATACGTAAAGCTGTATTCCTGCCTCCTAGGGAAGAAGGCCCTCCTAGGGTTAGCCCCTCACTCCTTAAGCTTTATTCCACACTGCACCTACCAAACATGCTACAAGAAGTGTCACCAAACAAGCCCTACAGTCCCATTCTGAAGAACCACCCTGGGGAGGTGAGCCTTTGTGGTTAAGGCTCCTGCTGGGTTAAATGAGCTCCTTCCCTCTACCACAAGCCTTTCTCATTTTGGTCCCTTTAAGTCTGAGCTTCAGAATTCTATCTCCCCAAAGAACACTGTTACTGTCGCACATAACCTAACTGGTACGAGCCTGTAGTACACCTGGGCATTGCTTGGATCAACCTTCTATGGACCTACTGAGCCATGAAGCTTACTTCTCCCCATCTTTCCCGCCTACCTATTTAGCACCTCCTGCTCCCAATGCCCCCCTCCGATGCGCCCTCAACTGCCTTATCCATACCCTCCCACTCCCAATGTGCCCTGTGCTTTCCCTTGTCCCTCTAGCTCTGTCTCCTACCTGACACTCTCCCCTGGCCCACACACCTGTAGCCCCCCCGATGTGCCATCTACTGTCTCCTTTTACCCCCCCCACCACCAAATGAGCTCCTCTGCTATCCCCTCTCTCTATTTCTCCCCACTTCCTCTAAGACTGTAACATCTATGTGTATTGGTTAGGACGCTACAAAAGCTGCCATTAAACCACCTCTGTTCACTCATACTTATGCTTGTGTAGACAGGTATACTTACTTCCTGCGCCACTGTGGGTACCGTATCCTATCATACTCTGTACCTAGCTTTGCTATGTTTGATGTTATGCTTTGCCTGATATTGTATGTAGTATGTTATCCTGTACAGTTTGTTCTTCTGTTGATGACTGACAATGCTTACTGGCTGCTAATGTTTCCCCTCCTCATGTATGTGTTCCCCTGCCCGTGTTTTGATGAGGATCCTTTGTAAAAGATCTTTTAGCTCAAAGGTTGTAATTCTGATTTCTCAATAAATAGAAAATGGTAAATATTGTTTTAGACAACCTCCCATTTAGAAAGAGTGGTTTTCAATGCAGAACTTAAGACGGGAGCTCCATAGAGAAGTTTAGGATGAAATATGCCGTGAGCCATAGCTAGTTGGGCTTGAGCGGTCAGGTTGCGGACAATTTTGTAGGAGACACCCAGCATGGAGTTGACAGACTTGCAGACACCTATCACATGCAGCAAATAATCTAGTGAGGGATCAAGGGTGACACCAAGGTAGGTGAAAGAGGTGACTAAGGGAACTGGAGAACTGTCATGGTATGCAGTGGATAATGAAACTGGGCATTGCCTCACTCTGAACAACATTTGGTCACATTGAGTGTCAACTTGTTATGAGACAGCCAGCTATGCATAGACCAGAGGTCAGAGGTGAGGTGCTGGTTTATACAGGTGATATTTATGCCTCAGGTGCATCCCAGTTTGCATTGCCTCCCCCCCCCCCACATTATCTGGGCTGGCTACAGGCCTGTACCCAAGTCAGTGCTCTAACCACTAAACCACACTATCTCCCATTTGAAACAGTTTGTACCTCTAATCATGTTTCTGGTGCTGTACCAGTGCTTCTGTAATACACTTTGCCTGAACCATGCATGTAAACCTAGATACTTTTCCTGATAATCTCACGGTCCTGTGTTCTTGCACTGAGTGACTTAGTTGCCGGCGCAATATGCTTCTGATCAACAAGGCAGACTGCGTAAGCAGCATTTTATGCACAGATTGCTTGTGTCATGAACTCAGACTTTGGTGGACAGGTTCAGTTGGTCCATAGCCATGTCAAGCCACACAGAAAGCATGTTGAGTCATCTTCCCCATTCTGCAGCAAAATAAAACAATGCAGTACACAGTAGTTGTTTCTCCTTTCAATTGATTCCTGGCAACATGCTACACATTCCTTACTGGATTAATCTATAATAAAGAGAGGCAGGATGTGGGAGGCAATGTAACATTTGCAAATATTTCTTCATCTCTGTCACTGGAGGTAATGAATAGACTTGCTCCAGACGACTTCAGGCATGACTCATTTCTTGTGCGTATTACTCAAGGTCTCTAGCAGCACATGAATCTCAGTCTAACTGGAAGGAATAATGAAAGGTGAATGTGCTGCTCAGTGGAACAGGTAATCAAATCCAGGCCTCCTCCAGATGTCTAAAAAAATATTGTTGTGGTCAGGTTTTAAACCTGAACTTTATGTTCTCCAAGATGACAGTTGCATCTGAAGTGAATTTATCTGTGGTTTTGTATTGTGCTGTAAATATTTTGTAATGTGCTCTGATTGGGTTCTCAAACAGTGCAGACACATATAAGTTGATGACGAGAAGGAGGAGGGATGTAAATTGAGACTTTTGAAAGTTCATGCGCCTGCATTACTTGCAGGGTTCAGGCCTGGGTTGATACAGTACAACCAAGATTCTACTGCTGCTCAGTCTCCAGCACTTATAGTGCTTTTGGATAAATTGGCTAATCATTTTTTGCAAGTGAAACTTAATTTCAAATCCCAGCTAGGGCATTTACTGTATTTCTTTTTCATCTCTAAATTGCAAATGTTACTCTCCCAAGCTATTTTCATAGGCTGCTTATGTAGAAATTGTGGCCATGCTGCATAGTCAGACAGACACTATGGACAGTAAACCCTCACAAATAACGCATAAGCAATTAAATTGATCAATGAACCCACCCGCTACAACCTCCACTCCCAAAACCATTCTTTATTAGACTGGATCCTTACCTCCCACCCTCAGAGTATAACCTCCTCCAGTGTCCTCTCCAATGCACTAAGCGACCACTGTATTACTTACTGTATCAGGAAAACACAACTGCCCAAATCTGCCCCCAAGTACATCAACACTCGCCCTCTAAAGACATTGGACACCAACACCCTCCTAACCAGTCTATACCAAGCCAACTGGCAACCTGTCTACTCAGCCCCTGATGTTGACAAGGCCCTCTCCAGATTCCTACACACCTTTAGAAATATCTGGGATGTCTATGCCCCTCTAAAAAAGTCCAGGGTCAAGAAGCGGCACCACCCCTGGATCATCGCACTCAACCTTGCCAAATGCAAGGAAACAAGGCTTGGTCGTACTTTAAATCCAACCCCAACCCTCAGAGCAGGCAAGCTTTTAACACCCTCCATAATGCCTGTGCCAAGACCATAAGAAAAGCAAAGGCAGACTACTTTAGGTTGCAACTCTCACATGCTAAGCCTCCTCAATTCTGGAAAGTTGTGCATACGCTCCTTGACCATCCAGCCCAGCTCTGCACCCCCGCCTTCCAAATTCACAGCCAACCAGTCACTGACCCGACCCATGCCTCTGAAATATTCAACCAGTTTTTCACTTCCTGTGCTATACCACATGGCTCCCCCCTCCTACCCCAATTCCACCGCCACCTCCCCTTAGCAATGACTTCAAGTTTACCCCACTTACTGAACGCAAAGTTTGCAAAGCCCTACGCTCACTCAACCCTGCAAAGACCATCTCAGATGGGATTTACCCCAAGCTCCTGCAGATCTCAGCTCCTGTGATTGCCAAGCCCCTTACACATCTCCTTAACCTCTCATTTTCCCCAGGAACAGTCCCACTAACCTGGAAATGGGCCTGCATAATTCTCCTTCACAAAGGCGGTGACCCCTCCTTGCCAGACAATTATAGGCCCATCTCACTCCTCCCAGCCCTAGCAAAACTACAAAAATCCTTGGCCCACACCCAACTAGCTGACTACCTTGCAACAAACAACATCCTCTCACCCCATCAGTCCAGCTTCAGGAAACACCATTCCACAATTTCCTCCCTCCTGCACATCACCAACCATATCCAAACTGCCTCCAACCAAGGCTTCCTTACAGCAGCTGTATTTGTCGATTTAGCCAAGGCATTTGACTCCGTATCCCACCCCCATCTCTTACAGAAGCTTGAGGCAGCTGGACTTGCCCCATCACTGTAAAGTGGTTCCATTCTTTTTGAAATTATATTTCTTTATTATTTTATATAAAGGTAATATACCTGAGAGAACAGTACAGGGATTGCACATTATGACCAATGACATAAACTGTATAGCAGCTGCAGAGTGTCAGTATACAACATTTTACAGAAATCCCTGAATCTGGAAAAACAGTGAGAAATACCCCCCTACCCCCCTCACCCAGATCCCCAAGCTCCCGTCCCCCTTCCCCCAGTGTGTGCCTTCTATAAAGGAAAAAGAAAAAAAAAGGGAAAAGAGAAGAAAAGGGAAGAAAAGGAGCTGATCCTGATACATATGAGATGCATAAAGATATATCAGCTGCCAAGGTAGCTAGAGGTGTACCCAACAAGACATTAATTCAAATAAAATATATAATTTGCCCCATTTCCGCTCAAACGAAACTAGACAATTCCGAGAACTTGCTATTAACCTTTCAGTCCGAAAGCAGAGAGAAATTTCACTGATCCATTCTGCATGCGAGATAACCAATTGGTCCATCCAATGCCTAAGGACCAATCTTTTGACGACCATCAAGATTAAAGCCATGTGGAATCTGCGCTCCATCACTTGTATATTGGAAAACATCCCTAAGATACAAACTTCTATAGTGAAAAGTGGTTCCATTCTTATCTATCCACCAGATTTCAATCTGTTAGAATCACTGATACCACATTCCCCCTCTCCCTATTCTGGCGGGCGTCCCTCAAGGCTCTGTTCTTGGTCCCATCCTCTTCACCCTCTTCATTACTGACCTTCCCTTCTCCTGCACCAGTTCATCAATACACATGTATGCAGATGACACCATCCTCTTTACCGCCGGTCCTAACCTGCTTGAAGTCCAAGCTACCCTACAAAGCTACTTCAACAACATTCAATGCTGGTTAAGCCAAAACCAACTGAAACAAAACACCACCAAAACTGTTTCCATGGTTTTCAGCTGTGCTCAGAAAGTTAGCCATACTACCCCCCCCCCATAGTCACCTCTCTCAATGGCTCCCCACTAGACCAAGTCACCAGATACAAGTATGTGGGTGTTTGGCTGGACCTCCACCTGTCTTTTTCAGCTCACATTGAATCTAACACCTCCAAGCTGCCCCTCAAACTCGGCATGCTATACTGGAACAAGGACTCTCTCCCGTTACCTGCCAGACGTAAAACTGTCTCTAAAATGATCCTCCCCATACTACAGTATGTGGTTTACAGCTCTGTCCCTGTAACCTCCCTTGCCAGGTTGGATACCCTTCTAAACTCATTTTGCTGCTTTGTTACAAATTCCCCCCTACGCACCCACCACTGCGATCTTTACTCCCTCCTCGGACTAAGCCCCTTATCTCACAGGTGCTATATACACACCCTCAACCTTATATCTAAGTACTGGTTTAACTTGTTCCCCTCCTATCTTGAGGACTGTCTATCCTCAGACTCCCTATCCCCCTATGAACTCAGAAACAGGAATGAAAGATTCTTCACCCTGCCCTACCCTCTTCCACAGTGGGCAAAGCTGCTCTCTCCTACTGGCTTCCCTACTGGAACAGTGGAACAAACTTACCCCAGCTATCAGAAATTCATTCTCTCACTCTAGCTGCAAGCAACAGCTGTGTCTACTTCCTCCATCCTTATGCCGCTGCCACAACTGAGCTAAACCCACTACTTCTACCGACTTTACCTTCTTACAATTCCTCCCCAGCACTTATTAAAGATTCATTATATAGAGCACTTACTAGTGTATAGTTTACCTCTAGAGATTCATCACGTCATGTTTTTGCTCTCACTGCTGTATTATATTGATTGTAATTATCTGCTATTGTTCTGTTAACTAATTTTCTGCATTTATTGTTTGTGTTTCCACTACTCCTTTCCCCGAGTCACACCTGGATCGGCTCAGCATGCCTTTCACGGTTACCAAATGTTTATGTAACCCCCCTACAAATGGGGGTTCCCAAAAAGTCTTCCTTGAACTTGCCTAAATGCTCACTGCCAGGCTGGTGTCCTGTGTTTTAGCAGTTTAAATGTGATTACCAGAGACTGTATAGCCTCTGTGTACTGTCTCTTTAAGAGCTGCCTGATTGCAGCCTAAGTAATCTGAGAGGAACCTTTGTTGAAAGATGTAACTATTTACTGAAAATCATTTAGAGTGATAATGATAATGATAATGTAGTTTGTCTAATCTGCTTTCTTTGTAGCAAGGACTGTTTTGTTTGTCTCCATTATCTTGGTCCTGGACTGCAAATTGGACCAAACAGTACTGGTGGGACCTAAAATGTAGCCGGACTACAGGAGCTGTCTGAATTCAAAATCTGTAGGAACTGTAGTTTGAACTTTTTGCGCCTTTTTTGCAACTGAAGGGGGAGCTCTTGCTTTGCCTGACAGCCAAATCAGCCAATCAAATCTTTTGGATCTTGGGGAAGTCCTGGGCTGCTTGCAGTTTTCAGTTAGTTCTGAGCTGGAAGCTCAAGAAGAAGGAGCTGAAGTAATTCTGAGCAGCAATCCTGAGTGGATTTGCATGTGAGAACTGGGAAGAGGCTGAGTGTTTGGCCTGCATGTCTGCCTGCTGCTCCTGAGAGGGAGAGAAGAGAATTATTTTGGACTAAATCCAAGTTTGTGTGACTAAAGTAAGCTACTGAAGTGGGCCAGGTTCAACCTGAAGAAGACTGAAGATTTTGCTGAATGCGATCAGCCTGTCAGGAGTTCCAGCTACCCTTAAGCTCCCGGTGTGTGCAGAGACTTTGTGATTGTGACCGGGGAGCACTTTGCTTGGTACAGTAGAATTCCTGTACATGTAAATGTGCTATGAGCTGCTAGTGGGTTGTGAGTTAGTTCCCCACTGTGTGAACTGTGTTCTGCTTGCTGGAATCTGTATCCAGCCAAAATGGACTGCACCCGAATTTGTCTCCATGCGGTCAGAGCTTTGCCAGACTGGCCCAGCCAGACTACCCACTGCACAGAGAAGCCACCCCACGAGAGATCTGCCTGGGGACCAGCCCCCCTGCTCCACACTTGAACAGGAATGATGCCTCTGCAACTCGTGTGGGCCCTGCTTCTCCTGGCATTCCAGATCAACCACCTGCAGTCTCAATTTTCGTCCAGCCTGTGTCCAGTCTTGGGTATCATGAGTAAATACCAGGGTAGCTCCCTGCAACAACAGCTTAATCTGAGTGTGTCAACTGATTGTCTTGTTGTTTCGTTTCCTTTACAAACTGAGCCCTCTAGCTCTGGATTACAAATATTGTGTACTGTGCTTGTTGTGTTTTCCATCACAAGGCCCCACCCAGCTGCAACCCCAGGCAATGGTCCTGGCTAGCCCATCTCTTCTCCACCTGGGTGCCCAGAGGTGGACTGTGTGGGGGGACTCAAAGCGCATGCATAACTGCTTGATTGATATAACCTTTAAGCTAATTAACCTGATTTTGCCCCTCCCTTGCTCAAGTCCCCTGAATAAATCAGATCTAACTTTCTGTGCATGCAATCTGACTGTGGTTCCAGTTTGTGCTCAAAGTACTGTACTGTTGCTATTTGCTGTGTATAACCTTGTTTTACAGGGGGTCTCCAGGGTCGAGCCAGAGGAACCAGCCCTGGTGATAAGTGCAAACAGTGTGGGCACTTATGTGGTGTACCAGGGGTATTGTGAAAGTGATTATTGTACAGTGTTCAGGCCACTAAAGGGAAAAGAGGGGTTACAGTGTCCCGCAGGGCTATGCCCAGGTTAGCTTGACCATTACCAACCCTGACCTCTGGGTGGAGGCACCCGTTTCAGAACTCAGGCCCCTTAAACTGCTACTAGCCAAGCAGGCAGGGGTAGTAGCCCTTGGGATAGCGCCACCTAGGGGTTACATTTAAATAAATAAAAATAAACTAGGCATTTACTGTATATCTACTGGAAAAGACAGTAAATCCTCACAAATAACACATCAGGAATTAAATTAAATTAGGCATTTATATCTAATGGAAGAACAAACAAGAGGACACTGAGTCAGTATGTGGGTCAGTATGTGGGTGGCAAATACTGTATTAGTCATCCTAAATTACCTCTTACTTCAGAACTCATGGTATCACATTTTGATACTGTGCAGACTACTTAAACAAATAGCCCTGTGTGTTTCTTTAACTATTAGTTCAAGCAGCTACTCTGTTATGCAGTGATCTGTTCTACAGTAATATCATAGCACAGATAGAGACATAAGCAGGCGGTACTGTACTATATAAATTTGATATTTATTTCACATACAAAAAAGGCCATACTGTACTGCACCATAAAAAGCATGTAAAAACAATTTAAAATCATATGTTGTTTCTTGTTTTAGATTGATACTTTCAGAAACAGTTCATTTATGATGGCTTGCCTCTAGTTATTCAGTGATTTTTTTTTTCTGCCAGAATGTCCTGTACCTCATAATAGGGCTTGAAACAGTCAATCAGCATAAATACAGTTCACCTCCAGATAATGGTGCAGGCTCCTAAAACAAACATGTACTGTAGCTCAGTTCTACTTGGGACATCATGAACCTTATTGGCTTCCTTTTTATCATCCTGACCCCCTTAACCTCATCACACTAAACTGATGCAGCAATTTCCTCATCAGTTAGGTCACCAAAACATTATGTATGATCGTCAATAGCCACAAACTGTTCAAACTCAACCTGGTTCATGTGTGCAGGTACAGTGATTGTCTTGGTAGTGAAGGGTGCTGGGTAATGTTGGAATTATACATTATGAGCTTTGGAAACTGTGGGGGGGGCATAAGGGTGATATCTTTACATTGTGCCCCCCTTCTAAGTCAATGGCAGTGATGCATGAACTCACTTCAGAGCTAGGAGTCCAAGCCCTGGCAAGCAACCCCCGTAATTCCAACACTGATGGTGGGTCAGACTCACTAGTGCTGCCGCTATTTAGGAAACTGCCTTTTTGGTAGCAGTTAGCAGTTGACAACTCTTTGATATCATTCCATTCCTGAGCCATCATGTGGATTACATTGAGGATGCTTAGCTTTCGTGCGAGTTCTGTGGGAGAAACAATAGTGCCACTACCTTATGCTGTCAGAAAGCGTTTCAGTATTCTCTTATGGTAAAGAGTTTTAAACTTTTTATGATCCCAGATCTACTGGCTGTATGAGCAAAGTGGTATTTGTTGGGAAAACAAACTAGCCAGAGCCAATATGGCTGTAAAGCGATATTATTGATCGTAGTGAAAAATGTGTAAGAAAGACGGTATCATAAGAAACAAATGTAACCCACCCCCACTGCCCCCCCCCTTGTCTAACTAGCAGGAAGGGCTTCTCCTCTCACCATATGGCGCCAAAGAGAGGGATGGGGGTTGTCACTACAAACAGTTTACAGTACATTTCCTTCTGACCCTGCCATACACAGACAGGCAAACCAAGTGTGGCAACTACCTGGCTCACACCTGGTGGGACCATTTACCATGGCCATTCATCCTAGGTCCTTGGGAGAAAACGTTTGCTCACAATTATGCTAGGTTTGCACTTCTGGACAGGGGCACCCAAGAAAATGCCGACACAGTGGAAGCAATTACAGTACTGTCCAAACCAGGTTGGGATTCTAGAGTGTGGCTTTTATTCACATACACAGAGAATAATCACAAAGCGAAGATGGACCCCCACAGGGCTACTCCTACTGGTAATGCAGATTACTGAGGTGCAGACATTCCTAAATTCCCATTTAGCATAAGCATACTGAACCCCCACAGAGAACTCTCAGGTTCTGACTTGAACAGCGAACACTCTGGTTCTGAATTACACAGCAAACTCTCTGGTTCTGAAATGAAGATTGGCACACATGGCCAGAACTGATACCTTTCATCTTGACTAGGCATACACGGCCAGTACTAGGAGACTTTCCCATATTTCATGAGGAATTACTGGTGGCACCCTCGACCACCAAAGAGCACATATAGGCTCACAGCAAATCCAACCCACGTCTTGGTAACTATTTTCTTCAGGCACTGGCCAAATGCACTGAATGAAAACATAGGTGCCCAAACTAAACCCGGAAAGGTAAACTGGTTGCTCGAGATGGGGGGGTCTCCCACCTTTTGCTTCCAGATTTATACTCAGCCATTCATCTGCTTAATAACACCCTCACAGAAAACGTGTAGATGCTATCTTGAAATGTCTTTCACAGTTAACATACTACATTACACACCTCTGAGGTGTCAGAAAGTTAAAGTTCTATAATTGGCAATGTCTCTTCACTAGGCCCCAACTTTAGCAGGCACTTTTAAACAGAAAATAATCTAGGTGACAGGATCCCTTTGACAGAAAAATTTCACCATAAGGAATGCAGGTGCTCCAGGGCTTTTCCAAACAGACATCACAGGTACCCACAGAGCAATAGAATCTCAGTCAGCTTCAATACAGTCCAGACTGGACCAGTGGATTGCCCCTGAATCCTGGAATCCACCCCATCCCTCCTGGTATAGGGCACTGTGAAAACCACTTGACTTGGTTTCCACCACTTCACCACTAGGTTGTACTGGCTCACACTAGGGTGAGAAACAAACAAAAACACTACTGGTAGCTCTCTGACAGAGCTGAAGAGAGGAGATGCACTACCTGTAACCTCCTCCATCAACTCCAACGTCAGATTGACTGAACATTCTAAAGCTAACTCCCTGCAGCTAGCTTGAGTGTGGCTTATGCTGCTGTGACAGTTCCATGATTACATCATCCTCCAGCTCAGCTGAGACCGAAACCAGAGAATAACACTGTGAAATCCATTTAACTGGCATTTCACTAGCTGCCTCTCCCTGCCTGCCACTGATTCTAATGGGAGTCTAATAACCCCTGGGAACAAGGGGGTTACACATATATGTGTTTTTTGAGCAGCACAAACATTTGGATATTAATCAGAATCTTACATCCATGAGACTCTAACGCCTCCATCCAGATTGTATCCTCTCTTCATAAATTAGTGGTATAATAAAGTGATGAGATTTTCATCATGTGATTGATTTACACATTCCATCCTCTTTTTTTCCTTTTTTGTATATGTACATGAGGGAGTGTCACCCCCTCCCCAGTGCAACAATCCAGATTGGCTCAGAACCTGGGGACACCTCCAAATGGAAGCATAGTATGATCATCATGGGGCCTGCTTCTGCTTTCAGTTTTCCATTTTCTGTCCCATCCCTGCACTGGGGCATTCAAGCTGTACGTATGTACATGGAGGTGTGCGCACGCCCATGGAATCCCGCAGTTCTCTCCTTTCCCTGCCATCCTCAGACCCACATTACCACCACACCTCCATCTGGTGGCAGTCATTCAGCAGAAGAGGCAGTCTTCCCTCCCTGAGAAAGGAGAGCAGTCCAGCGGACACTCAATCCTTTCCCTCCCCGGCCAGCCCACAGCACTCCAGGCTCATTCCTTAACCAGGGTCACTGGCATGACAAGAGGCAAGGCATCCAGGGCCTCAGACCTGTGCACCACTGGGCCTGCTACTAATGTTATTTCTTTTTCAAACTGTAGTTTAACTACATCAACAATTAAGGGCACATAAGCAATTGCAATGGACTAGATAGTCTGGGCAGTGTATCATGTTTTATTAGTTCTTTTTGCATGTTCTCTCTGTTCCCTACCACTACACTTTGTAAGGCTGTGTGTTAATTTGAGCTGTATTATTCATTACCTCACAGTGGGAGATCATGGAGGTCAGAGGAGGACTGGTATGCTCATGTGTTTAAAAAAAATTTCTCACTTGATAGAAGTATCATCCTGGAATTTAAGCAACCCGTTACACTATACAATTTATATCAGTACCAATATTAACCACCAAATGAGATATTTGCTGAAGTAGCGCAAGAAAGAACTATATCGTACATTTCCATTCCGTGCCATGCATGTACACTCGCCCCATGACAGAATGTTCTATAATTCTTCAAAAAATATTTTCTAAATCCATTTCAGTGAACTTCCCTAAGGAGCAAGGTGACTGCACTGTCTATCACAACCTAGCAAGAGTGCAAAAGTTCTCATTTGAGAACTGCACTAACAGAGTCCACAGAACCCAATAAAAAAGGAGGAGGGGGAATAATGCAACAGGGACAAGGAGTAAAATTATTAATATATTAAGAACTGCAGTTTTGTAAAAGTGTATTAAAAAAGAAGGTACTAACAAGTGTGGACAGTGATCTTGTTAGTCCAGTTCTTGAAGGAAAACTTTTGTGCTCTTTATTCGCTAATGGTTGCCAATGCTGTTATCTTCCCCTCTAGTGTTCACTGAAATGGATTTAGAAAACAGTTTTTAAACAATTATAGAACATTTTGTCATAGGGTGAGTGTAAATGCTTGGCACGGAATGGAAATGTGTGATATACTGTAGTTGTTTCTTGCGCTACTTTTGTAAATATCTCATTTTGTGGTTAATATCAATACAGATATAAACTGTGTAGTATAATTGTGGTTACTTAAATTGCAGGATGGTAATTCTATCACGTGAGAATTTTGTTTCTAAAACACATGAGCATATCTGTCTCTCTCTGACCTCCATGACCTCCCAGTGCGAGGAGACTGTGAGGTTGTGAAATATGCAACTCAAATTAACACACAGCACTACAAGCTGTTGTAGTAGAGATCAGACAGTGATGAATGTAAAAAGAAACAGTAAAACATGATTAGTTATATTCACCGCCCAACTTATCTAGTCCATTGCAATTGCTTGTGTGCTCTTGATTGTTGATGTAATTAAATTACAGTTCTGCAAAGAAATAAGATTAGTGACATGAGTGGGGAATACAATCCCTCAATAAATATATAGTCTGGGGTTATGATGCAAGGGCAGAAAAATATATATAAAAAAGGGAAAAAGAGGTTGGAATGTGTAAAGCAATCACATGACAAAAATCTAATACCTAAATACCACCAGCCCTCATGAAATGTCGCCAATAAAGACATTGAAGAGGACTATGTGCATCATAAAAATTATAATGCTAGATATCTCCATAATGTGGCAATGCCATAATGTGTGATTCCCCTCTGTTGTCTAATGGTTCATTGTAATCTTTTGTCTTGCAGGTGTGAATGCGGAAATTGTGGCCCAATGAAAACAGCACAGGGAAATAGATGCTGTCACTACTACACTGCAGTGACCGTTCAGATTGAAGATTTTCCACACCTGGACTGCATAACCAACACCCTGGATTTCAGTTTAACAGCCTGGATAAATGCGTCTTGAGATCATCGTTGCATGCATGCATACACTATAAAGGTACAGTAGGAGATGAGACTTCCCAAGAAGAGTAAGTTCAGAATAAAACGGTGCAATGCATGTTGCTGTTTCACACCACTGGTCACTTTTCATTACAGGAAATTTATGTACATAAGGTGCTAATATTCAAAAATGCATCATGGGGTGTCTAAAAATTTGTGCTCCGCATTGCAATAGCATGGGTGCCCTAGGATGCAATACTCTGTTTAATAGTGCAATGGCACTATTCAGCTGAAAATAGGGACATGTTGGAACAGTGCTAAGCTATATTGCGCAGACTGTACATGGCTCCCAAGCTATGCCACTGCAATGTCTTGCACCAAAGCTCAATTTTCAATGTGCAAATGGACCCATGCACATTAGCCCATTGGGCATGCAAGTGACTAAGTTACCATTTGCATATCCAGTATGTGCTCATTTGCATGTGTGGCCAAGCAATTGAGCACAGTACTGTACCACCAAATTGTCCACTGAAGAACATGGTGCAATCTCTGATGTTAGAGGTCTCAGCACACCCCATCCCTTGCCAGATGAATGCACACAATGTTCCTGGTGTCCCGTGCTCCCTCCCACCACCAGCATCCATGCCCCATGTACACAGTTAAGTTCCCTGGCATCCGCTGGTACCTCCCAACTGTAGATCCCATGCATGATGTTTGAAACCCATTTAGCTGCTGTTCAGTGGTCCATCCACCCCAATACCATAATCGATGTGTGAATTATGTTTTCCTTGTGTGCAGCAGTACCTTCCCCTTCCTGATCCCATGCCCATTACAGAAACTGTCCCTGTTGTCCACTTGTCCATCCTCCTGAGTATTCCTGTCCCCAATAAGCCACCATAATGGTATGCTTGCTGTTACTGTGTTCCCCCACCAATGGTTGACAAGGCATGCCTACTGAAGTGAAGTTCCCCCCAACCGGTATGAAACCGGTACCAGAAGCATCGCATCCATCTCCACCCCCTTCACTCACAGTGATTACGGTACCCATTTTAGCAGTTCCTACCAGTTTTTTGGTAATAGGTGTAGTGACACACTATGAAATATTCAGATACCACTCAACAGAAATCCCACCCCATGTACTGCAGGCTGAGGTACAGGTCCCTGGCATCTACTGGCACCCACACATACCCCACCTCTGAGGCATCAAACATCTGACCACTCTGGCCCCACCCATCCCTGTCCACTCTGGCATCATAGCCGAGGTCATTGGACATGGAGCATCTCAGCACTCATCACACTGTGCACTGGCCACCCACCGTATAGCATAACATGAGGGAGTGCACTGCTTATTTATAAGTCATAATGTCCCTGTCACGGTGCCCTATAAATAAGCATCATGCTTACTGCTTCTGCAAGATGGTGGTGTGTGGATGTTTGTGACACTCACCCTCCACTGACCATGTAACCAGTGTTTGTGGGATCAGAATGGATGGTGGTAAAGGTGTTAGATGTTTGGTGCCAGGGAAGACCAGCAAATGCCAAAGACCTGGACCTAGAACAGCAGTACAAGGGGGTGGATGTCTTCTGACTGGTAAGTGACTACTCCATTGTATGGCACTGCACCATTCATCAGTCTGCACTTATTCCATATGTCCGCTGCAAAGGATGGAGCTCAGACAACTAGTATCTCAGTAATCTATGACACAGTGATGACACTGAAAACTGTTGTTTTTCTCATTCAGCATAGGTACTGCATCTGTACTGTCCTTTAGATATCAGAAGAACTAACTTTGTCAATTGTTTTTGTGTTCCCTACAGGTTTGTTATGCATATGGCTTACAGAAGATTCACTCACTGGATTTGGCAGAAGCTGGGAAGAAGGGACAGAAAAATACTTCCAGCTTGTGTGGTTCGGAAAATCTGAGAAAAGTTCCCATCTGATCAATATAATAGATACCAAGAGGCTGAATAGTTTGTAATGACAGTCAGCCTTATGCATAGCACTTTCTACCTGCAAACACGAACTGTTACATTGACCTTGGCCTCCATCCCCTGTTAACCTTTCCTTCATAACTTCCCCGTAGCCCATGGGTTCCCTTTATGTGTATTCCATCTTCTTCACTGAGACCTGTTTGTATACATGACAGGAATGAACCATCGCCAGTATAAGTTACCCTATCGAGTAACTTAGACGGTATTCAAGCAATGAGAGAAAGTTAATGTAAGAAATCATTCCATTTGTAGTCAGAATAAAGAAATGTGTCTATTGTTGTTCCCCTGTTTTTTAAGCATTGACTGATGACATGAACATGCTAAATTATCTGTTGCTATTGTATTAGCAGGGCCTTGTGCTTAGTGCATTACTAAAAACAACCCAATTTTGTCAACACATTGGTGCAGAAAAAATAAAATTAATTGCTTTTACTATGCTCTCTTGTCATGCTTTCCTTAATTATATTGTCGAGGAACAGTACCATGTGATTGCCAACAGAAGGGAAGGGGAAATTGTTTAACCTGGAAAGGCACACTAAGCTAAAGCTTGTTTCCAGGTGCGACCTGGGAGCACAAGAAAGTTAAGTGACTTGCTCAGGGTCACACAGTATGCAAGTGAGAGCTGGGGGATTCAATCTCAGGTCTCCAGGTTTGCAGCTCAGAGCCTTAAATCACTGCGCTATACTGCCTCCCAGACACATGTGTTGACTATTACTAGTGATGTATGACAAATGGTATATAACATGTCTACTGACAGAAATGGGTTAACAGTGACATAACCATAGTACGTTACCATTATCTTTCAATTGCCTGGCCTTTTCATATTGGTATGATAGTGTCACCCAGGTACCTCCCCTACTGATTGCCCCATTTGGCTCCTCATCCAAATTTCCATGCATGGCCTCTGCACCTTAATCCAACCCCTGCATCACCCTTTAATTTAGTGATGGTTGTTATGCTCAAATATGTATAGAATTATTCAACCTGATTCCACACCCATATACAATCACTCAGTGTTCTCCAGATGCATTGTTGGGGCAATGAATTTACACACTGGATGTGTTTATCAGAGGTTCACATCAATCCTCACCTGCTAAGTGCAATGCCAAACCACGGCTGTGGTATCCAGGTCTGAGGTGGTGGAAGTGTGCCATGCACTGTGGCTGTGAATATTGCATTGTTGGGTAGTGCTGCCGCGTTGGGGTGTGGCAGGTAACTGCATGGGCAATTTTGTCCTCAGGCCAAGATCACATCAACAGTGTCAGGGTCAGCCGCGGTATGCTGGCTGTATTCCTGTCATGTAACCCCTGGGGGCCCACCTGCCATGCATGAAGTCCTGCATCAAGCTTGAGATGAGACTCACATGGCAAACCATACTGCGCCGGATGCAGCGCCATGTACCAGCCATGCACACCTCACTGTATGCTGGCATATTGCTGCTTGCAAAATTGCAGACATCTGGTGTGTGTTGAGTTTTGTCTGTGTATGGCTTTTCTCACACAGCTTACCAGTATGGTACCAAGACTTTAGAAATGTTGTGCTTCCTTTCATACCAAGCAATTGAAAGATCACAACAGTTATGTCAGGTTCAAGTATACTGTTTTTACTACATACGAACATAGGAACATTGGAACATACGAACATACGAAATTAGCCAGCAGAAAAGGCTTACAGGTCTATCAAGTCTGCCCAAGTGTGCAGCTTGCAGTATACTACTACTGCAGCTGCCCCCCACCAAATCCCCTCTCTCCATCCCACGTCCTGGCCTATCTGCCATTATGTTCTTGTCTGTACTTACACATGAACATACATACAAAGAAGCCAGCAGAAGAAGGCCATTTAGTGTATCAAGTCTGCTCGTGTTGCAGGGTCCACAGCTTGAGCTACTGTCCCTGCCTCCCCTCCCCCACTCCTCCCATCGTCCCTACCCAAGACCCGTACTCTCCCCCGGTACCTGTCCCAGCCTCTTAAAGCTGCCCACTGTCTTCAATGAGATTACCTCTTCTGGCAGGGCATTCCAAGTGTCCACCACCCTCTTTGTGAAGAAGTGCTTCCTGACCTCCCTCCTAAACCTCCCACCCTCCAGCTTAAGACTGTGCCCCCTCATGTTATGGTTGCCACTCAGCTTAAAGAGACTCTCCTTATCAACCTTATTTAACCCTTTCAAGTACTTGAATGTCCCAAGCATGTCCCCCCTCTCTCTCCCGTCTTCCAGGGAGTACATGTTCAATGCCCTCAACCTATCCTCGTATGCCTTATCCTGCTGACCAGCTATCATCTTTGTAGCCCTCCTCTGGACCTTCTCCAGCAGGTTAATGTCCTTTTTGAGGTGGGGGCACCAGTACTGAACCCCATACTCTAGATGCGGTCTTACCAGTAACCTGTACAAGGGTAGTATAATCTCCTCTCTGATCCCCCTAGATATGCATCCCAGCATCTTGTTTGCCTTTGCTGCTGCTTTCTTGCACTGCATGGAGTGTTTCAGGTCACTAGTAAGCATCACTCCCAGGTGCATCTCCTCCTCCTCCTCTGATACAGATACTCAGACTCCACCCAGGTAGTACTCTGTCCTAGGATTCTTGGCTCCAATATGCATAACATTGCATTTCTTGGCATTGAAGCCAAGCTGCCAGAATCTGGACCACCTACCTAGCTTTTCCAGATCTTCCTGTAGGTCCTGTATTCCTTCAGCTGTGTCCACTCTCCCACAGAGCTTGGTGTCATCTGCAAATAGACACATTTTCCCCTAAATGCCATCTCCAATGTCATTGATGAAGACTTTGAACAACACCGACCCCAGCACCGAGCCCTGTGGGACCCCACTGGTTACCTGTCTTGTGCCAGGTAATCCTCCCCCCACAACCACCCTCTGGGTTTGTCCTTCAGCCAGTTTCCCACCCATCTGTCCATCTTTTCCCCAACCCCCGGGATCCACCAACTTCCTGATCAACCTATCATGGGGCACAGAGTCAAAGGCCTTGCTAAAATCAAGATAGAGGATGTCTACCACTTGGCCCCTGTCTACTGTCTTAGTGACACAGTTCAAGAAGTCAATCAGATTTATTTAACATGATCCCCCCCCATGAACCCATGCTGCGTCGCATCCTGGAGACCATGCTCCTCTAGATAGTCCATCAACCTTTCCTTTAGTATGTTCTCCATGAGCTTGCCCACAATGGAGGTCAGACTGACTGATCTGTAATTCCTTGGGTCATGCTTGGGACCGCTTTTGTGGAGCAGCACTACATGTGGTGTTCTCCAGTCCTGCGGTACTATGCCTGTCTCTAGTGAACCATTAAATAGGTCTGCCAGTGGCCCTGTCATCTCCTCAGTCAGTTCCTTTAGTACCCTTGGATGTACTCCATCCGGGCCTAGTGATTTGTCCACCTTGAATGCCAGCATCCCCTCCCTCGCTCCATCCTCTCTATCACTACATCTTTGTCCCCCCCCCGGCTCCTCTTTTTCCTCCTGAAGGCACTGGTCTGTCCTCCCTGGTGAAGATGGAACAGAAGTATTCATTTATTATCTCTACTTTTCCCCCATTATCCTCACCCACTCCACCCCTTTCTTAAGCCTAACAATCCCTTCATTCTTGTCCCTTTTCTCACTTATATAGCAAAAGAAAGCCTTCTCCCCCTTCCTAATTTCTTCAGCTATCTGCAGCTCCTTCTGTGCCTTTGCTCACCTGACATTCTTACTTGCCTCACTAGCCATCCTTAGGTAATTTTCCCTAGCCATCTCTCTCTTGGTCTTCTTGAATTTTCTAAAGGCCAACCACTTTTCCCTTACTGCCTGGGCAACCCCAGAACTGAACCAGCTGTGCACTTTGGTCCTTGTGTTCTTACCCCTCAGCCTAACGTACTCATCTGTGGCAACCAGTATTCCTTCCTTAATGATGGACCACCTTTGTTGCACCCCCATATCTGCTCTGATGACCACCAGATGGTTCTTTAGCACTTCGTCCATTTTCCTGAAGCCCACCCTCCTGAAATCCAAGATTTTGGTCTTAGTTGGGATGCTTTCCATGCCCACATCCAGCTGGAATCATACTGTGCTATGGTCACTTCCTCCCAGTGGCTCCCTGACCATTATTTCCTGTACATGCTCCCCATTTGTGTGCACCAGATCAAGAATTGCCTCAGCCCTTGTTGTTTCAGTGATGCCCTGAGTCAGGAATCCACTCTGCAGTCCTTCCAGGATCACCTGACTCCTAGCATATGTTGTGGATGGTATGCTCCAGTCCACCTTGGGCAGGTTTAAGTCCCCCACAATTACAACCTCTCTTTTCCCCGCAGCTTCCGATATTTGTGAACTCAGTTCTCTGTCCCTCTCCTCATCCTGACTGGGTGGTCCATAAACCACCCCCAACCTCACCTTTCTCCCTCTATTGGACCTTAACTGAACCCATAATGCCTCCACCTCCCCTTCCTCCGACTCCTCCCTCGTCCAAGTTATTCCCTCCCTGATAAAAACTGACACCTCTCCCCCTTCCTGACTCCCTGTCCCTCCTGTATAGTTTATATCCAGGGATTGCAAGGTCCCAGTCATGGTGTGATGCTGCCCAAGTCTCGGTTGCTGCAGCTATGTCCACCCTCCTGTCTGCTAATAGTGCCTGCGGGTCTTCCATCTTGTTTACAAGAGACACAACCCTCCACCTGGAATCTGACCTTCCTTCTCTTCCCTCTATTCTTCTATTCACATTTATCCCCTCTATGTGCACTTTTCCATGTACCCTTGTTATGTGTTCCTCACCCCCTCCACCCTTTACTGCGTTCTTGCTCCTTCCACCTCCTCCCTCCAGATCTCTTCCATCACTGTTCGGAGGGGGGGGGGAGGTTCACTGAACCCTCCTCCTCGGAGTCTGTGGGCCTGCACACCATTGTCCCCTCAGTAGTTTAAATTAAGTGTAGTGGTTATGCATTTCCCCAGTTTGTCCCCGAGTACCCTTAAACCCTCCCTACTGAGGTGTAGCCTGTCTGGTGAAAAGAGTGCTTTGTTTGACCAGGTCTCCTCCCAGTTCCCAGTACAGATGAGCATCTCCCCCCTGCACCATTTCCTCAGTCAGTCATTGAAATCCTCTATTCTTCTTTTCCTGGCTGTGCTGGCCCTTGGTACTGGTATCAGCTCTGAGAAGGCCAGTACACTTCTTGCCTCCCCTGCAGATCTTCCTAACCCCTGAACCTATTTTGTACTACCTCAACCTCCTCCCCAGCTAGGTCATTGGTTCCCAAATGTATAACTAAATTAGGTTTTCCCCCAATCTCCCTTACTATTTCCCTTATTCTTGTGCCCACCTTCCCTGCTGTCATCCCTGGCACACAAACCACCCTCCTGCTTGTATTTGGGTCCCCTTTCCTTCCCCAGTGAATACCCCTAATTATGGAGTCCCCTATGATTGCCACCCTTCCATCCCCTGCATCCGTGCTCCCCGTCCTGCCTTTCTTACCTTCGGTACTAGCTGCTTCCCCACCTAACTGCTCCATCGGCACCCTGGTAAACTTATCTTCACATCCACCATTTATCCCCTAACTGTTTTTCCATCTCCCAATGTGCCCCTCACCTTTTGACTATCTGTATCTGCTTTCAGTTTCCCTCCCCTCTTCCTTTCCTTTTATCTCCAGCCCCACCTCCACTCCATTTTTCCTGCCTCCTCTTCCCTGCCCTCCCTGATTAGTTCCCCCCCCCGTACTCCTACTCTCAACCCTGGCTCAACCTGACCTCCTACCTCACCTCCTGCTGCCCGCTCCCTCCTTCCAGACAGTGGTGCAAATCTATTCAATAAAGGAACTCTTTTAGAATTTCCCACCCCTGATGCTACTGTCACATTCCCACCCTTCCCTCACCACTTGCCATTCATCCATCCTGGGCTTCCTGTTCCTCTGATGAAGAGATACTACTGTATACTGGGTGCTCCTCCCCACTCTCATCCCCTGCCTGATTCCGTCACTCCCCTGAGCATTACCCCTCTGCCTTTACCTTCACTGCTCTGCTCCTCTGACTTTCCACACCATCCTCCCCAACTCCCATCTGAGCATCCTTATTTCAGTCCTTAGAAGCTCCAGGCTCTTACACACAGGATATCCCCCTTTACTCCACATCACCCCCAGAAAGACTGCTGCCCCACAGCTATTGCAGTTTACCGCTCTCCTGCTTCCCATACATGTACCTATTCCCCCACTTCCTCCAAGTTCAGTTTCTCCTACCCTCCCAGTTATACATAATTATAAAATAACTATAACATTCAAAAATATATAAATTTTGATATAGTGTATATTGGAACATTGTTATTACTAAAATGAGCCACATTTCCAAAGCTTGTTATGCTTTATCAGCAACGTCATGTATGCTGTTATGCTGCAGTAGCTACGTACTCACTGCAGCATAACAGCATAGACAGTAAAGCTCACGCACGTCAAGTCACCTCAGATTAAATTAAATCAGTCAGCTGTGACAGTTACCAGCTCTTAGTGTAAACTGTGAGACTCTCTGTAAACTGTGAGGCTAACAAAAAAAAATGTTTTTTTGTTAAACTGGTTTTCATAACAACATTCAAGTATACACTATAAAAAACAATGGATGGGTGTCCATCAGTAACAGGGCTGCTTAGCGCATCTCGTGGTTCCTAAGACGACCGAATCTCCCGAGCTTCGCTCTCAATGTTAAAGAGGTCACCTTAGGAACCCCTTGATGCACTAACAGCCTTGTTATCGATGGACACCCACCCATTATTCTCTGTTTCATTTTACCATCAAAAGGTATCAACAATCACACTAATCTACCTTCTACCAATACAGATTCTATCACAGAACCAGAACACAAAGCAAAAACAGCTGCTACTTAGCAACAACAAACAGGTAACAACATACCAAGTTGATGTAGCTTTTTTTTAAAATAAAACAAGTGTAAGATTTTAAACCAGTAGAAATCAGCAGTCCCAAAAGCACCCTGAACTACAAGAAAGAACACAGTACTACACTACTGCCACAGTAACTAAACAGCTCTAAAAGATTGGAGAAAGAAAAAAAATCAGAGACAGCACAAAAAAGATATGCTGTACTGTAACGTATTAGGCAATAGGTATATTCGGCTGTTTAACAGAGAAAATAAAGTACCTACCAATACAGATAGAATACCTACAAATGACACTTAGATTCTCAATATCTGACACCACCAAAGGCACATACAGAAAGGGTTTAAACTATAGTATTAAAATTAACCACATCAGAATTGAAAGATCACACTAAACAAATGTGTTGATCCTTCTGACTTCCAAACAATACCTACCACACAAATTTTATGTCTTCCTTACCGTGCCCCTGACTCTATCCCATTCCTGCTTAAAGCTATCCACTGTCTTCAGTTTGACTAACTCCTCTGGCAGTGCATTCCATCCTGCTACCACTCTCTCTGTGAAGCAGTGCCTCCTCATCTCCCTCCTGAACCTCCCCCTTCCAACTTCAGACTGTGCCCGCAGTGACCCTTCCCCTCATTAAGCAGAACAATCCTCCTGTACTGACTTTGTTTATGCCTTTCAAGTATTTAAAGGTCTCTGTCATGTCCCCCTTTCCCTTCTATCCTCCAGTGAGTACACGTTGAGCTCCCTCAATCTTTTCTCATAAGACATCTCCCCTAGCCCCATGATCATTTCTGCCACCTTACGCTGCACTGCCTCCAGCAATCTCACATCCTTTTTGAGGTATAGGCACCAGTACTGCACACAATACTCCAAGTGTGGCCTCACCAGTGATCTATACAAGAGCAGGATGACCTTCTCTTTTCTGGAGGTGATACCCCTGGCAATGCACCCCAGCATCTGATTTGCCCTTGCTGCTGCCCTCTTACACTGTGCCAATACCTTCATGTCCCCTGTGACTTGTACCCTCAGATCCCTCTCCTCTGAAGTAGTTACCTGCACTCCCCCCAGCCAGTAGCTGGTCCTGGGATTTCTGGCTCCGAGGTGCAAGACCTTGCAAGTCTTAGCATTAAACCCCAACTACCACTCCTCTGACCAGCATTCAAGTTTAGCTAGATCCTCTCTGAGTGCTTGCCTCCCTTCCTCACTGTCCACTTTTGCACAAATCTTTGTGTCATCAGCCAACTGGCTTATCTTACTCTTGACTCCCGATGCAATGTCCTCTATGAAGATATTGAACAAAACAGGGCCCATCGCTGAACCCTCCAGTACCCCACTAGTTATAGTCTTGGCTTGGATGTCTCTTCCCTTTACAACTACCCTCTGCTGTCTGCCCTGAAACCAGCTCCCAACCCAACCCACCAGTTTCTCCTCCGCACCCAGGTCCCTCAGCTTGCTCAGTAACCTCCAGTGCAGCACCGAGTTGCAAGCCTTGCTGAATCCAGATACAGGACAACCACAGCATGGCCTTCGTCAACTGCCCTAGTGACTCAATCAAAGAAGTCGATTAGGTTAGTCTGGCAAGATCTTACCGAGACAAACCCATGCTGTCTCTCATCCTGTAGTCCATTACTATCCAGAGAGGTTATCAACCTCTCCTTCAGAATGGTCTCCATCAACTTCCCCACTATAGAAGTCAAGCTCACCAGTCTGTAATTGTCCCATTCGTCCTTGAGCCTACTCTTGTGGAGGAGCACCACGTGAGTCATCCTCCAGTCTCTGGGCATATTCCCCGTCTCCAAGGAGGTGTTAAACAGGTCTGCCAGAGGGCCTGCCAACACCTCTGCCAGTTCCTTCAGGACTATTGGATGTATGCTGTCTGGTCCTGATGCCTTGTCCACCCGCAAGGCTTTAAGGCCTTTTAGAACCCTATCCTCCTGGATGACCCCATTTGTTACCTTGGCCCCCCCTCCACCCTTCCATCCTTCCCCCCTTTCCCTTGTGGTATTGGGACATTCTTTTCTTTCATTTACTGATGAAACTGTATTGCTTCCTTACACGTCACAAAAAGAATAACAGCGGTTAACATCAGCCTTCGCTAATAAACTGTACTGTGGTATATTGACAGGTACACAATGTGCGACCCACGGTCCCATGGGTTCAATGTATCTCTATCACATCATCTTCACTTTGACAATTATGTTTATATTTAAATGTGTGCAATCGAACTCTTATGAAAATGAACTCCGCTATTGCCTCACTGCAATGTCTATATCGCATAGTTCAGTGTCTAACTTTATGAAAAAGCATTTTTTTGCCACAACACAGATCAACAGTGAAACAGCAAATATTGGTTCAGTGTTGAGGCTTTTTCAAGATTCTCTTCCACACACTCCCCTTCTTCCCCTTTAAGCCTTACAATCCTACCCCTGGTTTTCCTCTTTTCACTAATGTACCTATAAAAAGTCTTATCCCCTTTTTTACCTCCTGTGCTATTTTTTCTTCCATTTGCACCTTTGTGCTCCTGACTGATTTCCCTGCCACCCTCTGTTTATCCAGGTACATTACCCCATTCTCCTCCTTTTGCGTATCCTTGTACTTTCCTTTTTTTTTTTTAAATTCATGTTTATTGCATATTTTGGCACAATTATAATTTAGTTTCAGAAATACTTTCAACATTTGTGTTTGTGGTGATACACATAACTTATAGCAGAGACATCTTTGTACAAGATCATATTATATCTGTTGGCTCTATTTCTGCTCCACGTCCCAGGTACAGCAGTGGCAGTGATACATGGTCCACTCTGGACCTCCCAGTGTTTTCAGCCGGGCTCCCCACCCTCATGTTTTTTCTTCCAGTCCCCCTTCCTCCTTTCCCGGTGCCCCCATCCTCGGAGACATCAACCAAGGGGTCCATCTTCTTACGAAGATTTGTGATCTTAGATTTATTCTATAAGTGACCTCCTCCATTTCTTTTATCTCACCCACAATAGTTACCCACTCCAGGTGAGTCGGAGGATGCTGTGTTAGCCACTTGTTTGTTAAAGCTTTGTGGGCCGTCGTGAGGAGGATATTCCACATATATGTCCCATCTAATCCCCTTATTTCATCTGGTTTTACACCCAATATCAGGTGTCTGGGCCCCATGTCAGTCTCCAATGAAATACCTGTTTTATCGTTTGGTTAATATCTGCCCAGTACTTTCCCAGTTTTGGGCATGACCATAAGACATGAAGGTAGTTCGCCACAGCTGCCCCACATTCTCTCCGGCAAGTTCCCACACAATTCTTATCCCATTTACTCTGAGCTGCTGGTGTAAGAAAGAACCTCATTCTTACTTTCCATTCGAATTCCTTCCATAATGGGGATGATGTAGTTTTAGAGGTCTGCGCAAGGGCCTTGGTCCACTCCCCCTCATCTATGTTCTCACCCAGCTCCAATTCCCATCTAATTCTGATTTGGGAAGTCTTGTTTCCACCCCCCTCCCTCAAGACTTCATAGATGGCTGATATTTGTCCCTTGACTTTTGTCAGATTTATTATCTCAGTCATTGTGTTCCTGATTCCCCTTGCGGAACTGATTTGTTTGTGATAAGATTGTAATTTATGTATATAGGCCCTAATCTGAAGATACCTATAGTGGTCTCCCCATCTCAGGGAGAATTTATCCTTGATCTGACTAAACTCCCTAACAATGCCACCTTCTAGAAACTGATCTAGGGAATAGAGCCCCAGTCTCTCCCAACGTCTAAAAGTAAGGTCTTGCTGAGCGGGGGGAAACCGGGGATCCCATGCGAACCATCCTTGTACTTTCTAAAATCCATCTTTTTTGTCCTTACCTTCCCAGCCACTTCCTTTGAGAACCATAGTGGTTTTCTCTTTTTCTTGCCCTTGTTTACTTGCCTAATGCAAAGGTTTGTCGCATCCACTATGGCTCCTTTCAGATGGACTTACTGCTCGTCAGCCCCCCCAATTCATCCCTCCCTACCAGTGCATTCTAGAGACATATCCCCATCTTAGTAAAGTCTGCCTTCTGAAATCCAGGACCCTCACCTTTCTGTGACTTGATTCTACCACTGTACTCATACTGAACCACACTGTGTGATGATCACTGATCCCAGGTGTCCGCCCACCCATGCTTCCACAATTCTGTACACACTGGTGAGTACCAGGTCCAAAACTGCACCCTCCCGGGTGGGCTCTAGCACTAGGAGCATGAAGCCTGCCCCTAGCACGGCATACAGGATGTCCCTGCTCCTGGCTGAGGCAGCTGCTGGGATGCTCCAATGCACATTTGGCAGACTGAAGTCACCTACCAGCAGCATCTCCCCATTAGCTGCCATTGTGTGGATAGATTCCACAAGGACCCTATCCACCTCCTTCCCCTGTGCTGGAGGTCTGTATATCCCCTCCGGGTGAACAGCTGTACCATTGCCCACCTCAAGGGTGACCCACAGTACCCCACTCCCCCACATTCCCTGTGTCTCAGTCACTCTAATACCCTTCCTGATGTAAAAAGCCACCTCCCCAGCCTATTTACCCTCCCTGCCTCTCCCACACAGATTATAACCTGTTATTACTACATCCAAGTCATGGTTTCCAGCATACCACATCTCAGTAATAGCTACAATGTCCAGGTCAGCCTCTGTCATTAAAGACTCCAGGTCTAAGATTTGATTTCCTAGTCTGTGGACATTGGTATGCATGGCCTTCAATATTTTGCCATTTCTCCTATTATCATCCCCCCTTTTGCCATTTTGCCTCCTCCGTTTGTCCTTCCTGTTTTTAACCCCCTTCCCCCTGTCCTCTGCTGTTACGACCCCTTATGAGTTAAGTCTCATCTGGCAATATCATAACTTTATGGTCCTTCATGTTGACTGCACTATCCTGTGGGGGTGGGCAGTTTGATTCTTCCGGCTTCCTACTGCCACCTCCCACCACCCCATGTACCACTTCCTGTACATTTCATCGACTGTAAATCTATATGTGTCAGCCGTGATGCACTTCCACATTTGGCGTTAATTTAAAAGTACCAGTGATTATGTTCTACTGGTCACCACCATCTGTCAGAAGTACCACCACTGATGGAGTTGTACTTTCATGTCACATGTGTATGAGCACACTGACGGTGCACTGACAGTGCACAGTGATAGTAAGTGAGAAAAAAATTACTCACCACAGTCATTTTCTTTCTTTCAAATGGTCCTTTAGCATCAGTACCTTTTTTCTGCACTTAGCTAAGTGCAACTGCCCAGGAGGCGTACCTTTAAGAGATATTTAAATGAGCTTAGGGCCAAGCCAATCAAAAGACAGGACGGGGTGTGAGCTGAGTGACAGCTGTTGAAGGCTTCAGAATTCTTTCAAGGAAAAATGAGGGCAAATGCCCAGAGAAAGAATCAACAGGATTCAAAAAACATGCAAATGTCCACAAAAGTGGAAATAGAAACAACAGCAACACATGCTAAAAACTCATCAATAAGAAACTCCAAATGTGGCAAAAGGGGACATAAAGAGCCTTTCTCCGACAGGTGAACTGGGGAGGAAGGGTGGGAGCTTACTGATGCTAAAGGACCCCTTGGAAGAAATAAGATTACTGCAGTGAGTAATTTTTTCTTCTTACCCCAGGAGTCCTTTAGCATCAATAACTTTTTTGCAGACTACAGAGCAGTACCAAGTGGGAGGTGGGCAGAGAACCTACTTAGGAAAGAGGCTCTACAGAACCGCCCTGCCAAATTTGGCATCAGATCTGGTCTGCACATCCAGACTGTAGTGTTTCACAAAGGTGTGACCAGATTTCCAGGTAGCTGCTTTGCAGACATCCAGTAGGGGAATGTCCCTTGCTGCTGCAAGCAAGGCTGCAGTGCCCCTGGTGGAGTGAGCCCTGAGCCCCACTGGAGGTTGTTGACCAGCATTCTCATAGCAGAATCTAATGCAAAGACCAACCAATGAGAAATAGTTCTCTTGATAGCTGGTCTTCCTCTGCCTACATCCCCGTAGGTGAGGAACAACTGAGTGGAAGAGCCTCTGGACTGTCTAGTATGCTCTAGGTAGTGAAAGATGGCTCTTTTGACATCCAAGCTGTGGAGCTTTTGCTTACCAGGAGTGGATGGCTCAGTAAAGAAGACAGGCAGAGTGATTCATGAGAAACTCTGAAACCACCTTTGGTAGAAATTTCCTATTTGTCCTGAGCTCAACTTTATCGTTGTGAGGGATGATGTAATTCAGCTCAGTGCACAGGGCCTGTAGCTCTGAAATCCTCCTGACAGATGTAATGGCTACCAGGAAGATGGTCTTCCAAGTTACAAACTTGATGTGGGCCATGGACATAGGCTTGAAGGGTGGATTCATGAGCCCATCTATGCAAAGGTTCAGGCTCCAAGGAGTAATGGACTCCCTGGTTGGAGTCTGGATGTGCAAAAGGCCTTTGAAAAACTGTTTAAAAATATGGGGAAAAAACTGATTTCTTCTTTACCATCGAAAGATAGGTCAAAATTGCCACCAGGTGTAGCTTGAGTGAAGATGGTCTCAAGCCTGATGCCTGAAGGTATACCAGGTAGTCTAGCAGCTGAGGATCTGAAGCTGATAGGGGTTTAACCTTTTCGCTCTTGCACCAGAGGGAAAACCTTTTCCATTTGGCTGCATAAGTCTTCTTAGTGTTCAGTTTTTTAGCCATCCTCAGTATCTTAAGGACCTGTTCAGAATACTGTGAGGATGGAAACTATAACTCCTCAAGAACCAGGACTTGAGGTGAAGAGAGTGTATGTCTGGGTACTGCACTCCCGTCTGAGGAAGGGTCAGCAGGGAGTGAGTTGGAGGCGGTTGAATGGACCTGTTGCAAGACATAGAGAAAAGGATAGGGTGCCAGGCTTGCCTGGGCCAGTCTGGAGCCACTGGGATCAACGATGCAGGCTGCTGTCTGAGTTTCAGCAAAACCATGAATATCAGGGGAAAGGGAGGAAACGCGTATAGGAACCTCCCTGACCAGTCCAGGATCAGGGCATCCAGAGGAAGTGTTCCCGGAACTGGGGATCTGCAACAGTACTGAGGAAGCTGAAAATAGAGAGGAGAGGCAAACAGATCCATATCTGGTGTGCCCCACCACCTGAACACTGTGGCTAGTACTTGCTTGTTCAGTGTCCATTCTCTCTGGCCTTGACTGATGCGGCTTAGAGCATCGGCCAGAGTATTGAGTTTGCCTGGGAGATGAATAGCCAAGAGACTGACTCCCAGGAAGAATGCTAGAGACCAGAGCTTCAGAGCTTCCAAACAGAGTATTCCTGATCTGGTACCACCCTGCTTGTTTATGTAGAACATTGCAGTGGTGTTGTCTGTTCGAATTTGAACCGCCTGCCCTTCTATGCTGGGAGCGAAAGCTTTGAGAGCTAGTAAGACTGCTCTGAGTTCTAAAAGATTTATGTGCAAATGTGACTCTTTGGGAGTCAAGTTGCCACTTACTGAGGCACTGTCCAAATGAGCTCCCCAGCCCAAAAGGGAAGCATCTGTGGTGATCACCTTTGTGGGAAGAGGAGCTTGAAAGGGAACCCCTGCCTGCAAATTTGCAGGGTTCTTCCACCACAGCAAGTTTTGGAGGAACTGCTCCAACACAGGTAACAACTTTGAAAATTTGTTGCTTCTCTCAGACCAGCGAGCTCTGAGGCAGGCTTGCAGGAGTCTCATCCTGTACCTGAACCCTGGGACTACTGCAGTCATAGAGGCCATATGTCCCAGAAGTTTGAGGAAATGTCTGGCTAGTCTTGGCTATCCCCGGGTGAAAGAATCTGCCACTGAAAGGAAACTCTGAATTCTTTCCTGTGGGAGGAAAGCATATCCCTTCTGAGTGTCCAGCTGGGCCCCTATGAAGGTAAGCAGCTGGGTGGGTTCTGGGTGAGATTTCTTTAGATTTGCCAGGAAACCCAGAGACACCAGAGAGCGTTCTGTGAGGAAAAGAGATTACTTGACCTGGCAAGGAGACTTTGCTACTATGAGCCAGTCATCCAGATAGGGGTAGAGAGTGACACCTAGTCTCCTGAGATGTGCTGCTACCACTGCGAGACACTTGGTAAAGACTCGTGGGGCTGAGGATAGACCGAAGGGTATTGCGGTGAACTGATAGTGACCCAAAGGCAGTTTGAACCTGAGAAACATCCTGTGAGATCTTCTTATTGGTATGTGGAAGTAGGCATCCTTTAAGTCTAAGGAGGCTAGACAGTCTCCCTGCTGTAAGGACTATATGACCAGTGACAGAGTGACCATTTTGAATTTGTTTTTTTTTTTCAGATCTTTGTTTAAATATTTGAGATCTAAGATCGGTTGCCACTCCCCAGTTTTCTGTTGTGTCAGAAAATACCTAGAGTACAGGCCCTTGCCCATCTCCTGGGTGGGGACCCTTGCCACTGCTTGTAAAGCCAGAAGGTTTTGTACCTCCATTTCCAACAGCGGTATCTGTATTGGGGACAGAGGTCTTGACACCTGGGTATGCTTGAGGCCTGGCAGCTGCTTGAACTGTAATGACAGACCCTTCTCCACTATCTCCAGCTTCCACTTGTCCGACGTGATGAGGGACCAGTGCTGAAGACAGTGAGAGAGTCTGCCTCCAACGGGAAGCGGGGAGGTGACCTGGACACTCACATCAGGACTTAGACTGAGAGGCAGATGGCTGGGTAGAGGTGGCTCTGTTTTGGCCTCTTCTGCCCCAGCCTGTGAAAGACCCCATGTACTGGCTGAAGTCAGATTGGGGATAGGGACTGTAAGGCCTGGGAACAAAACATCTGCCCCTACCACCCCTGGGAGGGGATCTCTAAGGGGTGGTGGGCTTAGGCTTGGATGAGTGGTTCTGCCAGGAGGTCTTGTACTCGTCAACTTTTTTTGTGTAGTCAGTGGTTCTGTAATCAAACAACATATTTTGATCACAGGGAAAATCCATGGCCTTGTTCTGAGTGTCTGTGGTCAGACTGTGTGTTCTAAGCCAGGCGAAGCATCTCAGAGAGATGTTATGGGCCATCTCCCTAGAGGCTGCATCATTGTTGTCATCTGCCATGTGGAATTGGTACATAATAGCTTCCAGGGCAGTTTTTGACATATCCACCAGCTCCTACACCACAGAATCTGATCCTTTGCAGGCGATAGCCTGGACAGATTTCCAAAGGGCTTTCTGATATTTGGCTGTGAATGCCATGTAAGAAGAAAGTCTGAGAAGTAGGGAAGCTGTGGCATACATTTCCTTTGCTATAAAGTAAATTTTCTAGGAATCCTTGTAGGGGGAAAGGGGACAAGGAGACTACAGCTTCCTCACAAGCTGCCTGCTGCACTATACTTTCATGGCTAGGGTGTGCAGACAGGACTTCGGTACAATTTTTAAGCAATTCATATTTTCTCTCAAGCCGCTTATCAACCCCTGACACTGAAGTGGGGTGTTGAAGCACCTTCATGGTATTTTTTCTAATTGCATTATAGATAGGGTCGACCAGGGTCTTTGAATATGAAAGACCTTTCATCTCCCTATAATCTTCATCTTCATTGACATCCTGGTTGAGCTCCTGTGTAGGGAGGTCCAGGGTGTCCAGCATATTTTGTATCAATGTAAACACAGAGAAAGGATCCTTGTGGTCACCCAGGAGATCCCCAAGATGAGGGTCCGGGGACTCCTGGGGCTCAAGGCCCTCAAAATCCATGTCAGGGGCATTATAAAATTGATCATCATCTGTGTCATCCTCACAGTCTACAGAAGAGAGAATTGTAGAAGAGTGCTTGCCAGCCCCAGTAAATCGAGGACCCATCTTTTAAAGCATCTGAAACAGTTGCCATGCTTTTTCCATATCTTACACTGATGAAAGAACCTGCACAGTTTGTAAGTGTTTTGTTTTTTTTTGTACATTTTAAGCTGCCTGTTGTCTCGCAATTGGCTTTCCCAGGAGCAACGGGAACATATCTGTCTTGACAGAGTTTCTTTTTAACCACTTCATCACAGGCTTGCTAAACTTCCTGTTTTGTCACTCTTTATTATTTTTCAATTTGTGAGGAACTTCATCTTTGGAAGCTTTACTTTTTGGCTGGAATCTGGAGGGTTCCTCAGCACTGCTGCTTTTGGTACAGTATGCGCCGCTTGTAATGGACTAGTTTGACATGTGGTATTTTGTCCATTACAGGCAGTGTCCGTTATATCAATGAAGCTGCGATCGAGGATCTATGGACTCAGATAACAAACAGCAAAAGCTACATACAGTGATTTACAGTACCTTTAGTGCAAATTGTCCCAGATCCTGTTTTTTCTCCACAGTGCAGAGTGAGAGAGAGAGAGAGAGAGAGAGAGAGAGAGAGAAAGTGCTAGAAGGACATCGGGAGCAGCAGTGTTTCTTTCAATGCAGTGCTTTTTCCGGTGTTGTATTTCTCCCCATACCTCCATTATGGTGCTTTATTCAGAGCAGAGAGAGAGAGAGAGAGTGTGAGAAGGACATCAGGAGCAGCATCTCCCTAGCAGACTCTCTCTCTCTCTCTCTCTGCATGGTGCTGCATGGTGCTGTCTGTGTTGGGGAAGGGGGGGCTTACAGCAAGAAACTCAGTGAAGCATCTCACGACAGACAAACCGGGAGATGTAGGTGAGTGACACATTGAGGTGAGTGTTCATTCAAGCGAGGGGGACAGCTGATATGGGGAGGTGCTGGTGGTCACACTGTGTCCTAGGCTGCTGCGGTATCTTTTCCTCACATGCTGTCAATTTTCACAGCAACAGTAAAGTTGGGTCCAGCTTTCAATCAACTCAAATTCAGCACTCCCATCAGCTTGGCTCTAAAACTAACACATTCCGGCTGCTAAACATTAATAATTAACACCTGTCTGAGGTGTCTGAAGTGTCAAGGAATCTGTTAAGTGGCTACTAGGTGGCCGCTAAATGCGGAATCACAGGTCCGTGTAATCAGGATATTTTAGCATTGAGCCATATAGGAAATGGCATTTGGCAATTGGGATTTGTCTGTTAGAAGCGGAAGTCCACTACAAGCATGTCCGTTTAATTTGGTGCATACTGTATTAATACTTTTGAATGGCACCTCATTAGATGTCTTTGATTTCACCTCAGTCATAATAATCAAAGGTTTGTCAGCAATGTTTGCCAATTTAAGCAAATCGAACCAGTCCCCGGACCTACCAACTGAGTGCAGGTTTCTGTGAAAATGCCACCGGCCAATCCTGCCCTAGTTAATAAACTCTGTCTATTTCTAGTGCCTTTTTTTGATTGTAGAACTGGGATCTATACCAGTGCCACTCTTAATGGAAACCCAGTAATACTCAACTGCACACAGGTGGCCGCTGGACCCTTATGGACAGTCCTGACACAGATGATACCAAGGTCCAGTAATATAACAAAAAAGGTTTCCTTGTAATTGCCAATCTAAACAGAAAACCCTCAGGCACTGTTTAAATTTCAAATCCACTGCAGATGCCTCGCAGTAAATCCCACAAGGTCAGAGGTAAAAACAAGGCAACTGTCCCTAATTCAATGGTTCCCACAAGAATTTGACCAAAAATGAAGGAAACCATCAAAAATAAGCACCCGTGATAAAGTTAGGTTCTAAAAGAAATAGTCGCGGTAAAAATAAAGTCAAAATAGCATGGTCACACTAAAAATAAAAAATTTCCACGGCGCTAATGAAAAAATAAAACTTTCACTCAGCACACTAAAGGAAATAATTTATGAGGAAAACTTTACCCAGATAAGCATTAGGAGGCTGCCAATAAGGAAAGTTGGGAGACACCTCAGAGGCAATATTGCTCAGTCCAGTGGAGAAAAAATTCTGAAGCCTTCAACAACTCTCACTCAGCTCACACCCCCTCCTGTCTTTTGATTGGCTTGGCCCTAAGCTCATTTAAATATCTCTTAAAGGCACACCTCCGGGGCAGTTACACCTAGCCAGCTAAGTGCAAAAAAGTTACTGATGCTAAAGGGCTACTAGGGTAAGAACTTCACACTGTATGCAAGATTATAAATAATGTACACGAAAGCACATGGTCCACATGAACCAACATTGTGCATTTATGTGTGACTGTCACAAAATGGTACTTACAAAAGGTGGTGGTGATCTCGCCAAATTGATGTTTCCATCCCGTTAGTAGCATATGGATATGTGTCACCCAGAAATTAGAAAGACGCAGTTGGCAGCAGTACTTATCATGAAGAACAATCAATTCCTTAGCTTCACAATAATCATTTAGTACAGCATAATGCATGTACTAATATCTAGATATACTCATTAGAAAAGCTAATTAATATGCCATAATGTACTGCACAGCAAAGGATGGAAAAATCTTACAAGTCAGTTTTTAGGTTGTGTTCTTGAGATCAAGGTCTCTCAAAAGGGAAAAAAGTAGTCAGCAATAAAGATGCAAGGAAAAAAGGTCTGTGACATACTGTCACACCGTCTCTTCCCACTGAGTGACAACTAAGAGCAAGGAAAGCATTGTGCTGATATGAACACTGAAAGCAATGAAGTAGACCACACTGTGACACTTGAGGATAGCCATAAATACCATATAAAACTGTGGGACACTAGTTTGGGAACACTCCATTACATACACAGAGAATCACAATTATGTAGGATCGAAGTGATGAAACAGTTACATTGGTTGACAGCCTACTTCTATTTGTATGTATTTCAGGTTTTCATACTTACTGATCTGTATAGCAAAACAGGTACATTTTGCCATACCCATCAGACTACAATTTACTATTTCATTTGAACAAGTAAAGGCTATCACTGCAGACACACAACCCCCACTGTCAATAGGTGAAATGGGAAGGCAGGAAGGAAAGGACAGGGACCATTACAGCAGACTTGAATGAAAGGTGATAAACCATTACTAAACAAATGGCCCAGACAAATGGATTCATTTCACAGTAAAGTGAATGGAATGAATTAGATTTCAAAGAACTTAGACTTAACAGTAACATAAGTCTTGGGTTTCAATCTAAGTGTTATAATCTTCACGGCACTAACTGCTACCATACAAATAAAACTACTGCTCTAACAGGCTAGAAAGTGCTTCCTAGTCTGGAATTACATCAACACTCCCACATGCTAGCTCAGAGGCACAGGAACAGTGTGACTGTGTGGGGCTATTAAAGGACAGGCAGATCTAGATTAATTACAATGAAACTGCTGACTTGCTTTTGTTAAGATTTTCAGAAATAACTCACAGCAACACAAGGAATGGCACTATAGTGTTTATTACAGAAAAACTAAGAGCAGGACCCCATGTTTACTGTGATTCTGTGTTGTAGCAATGGCCACAGAAATACAGGCTGACCACAGAAATCAGTGCTGGTGCAGAAATCAGGAAAAGCAGCCACATGGCTGCAGAAATGCTAGCTATGCTATGAGATCACACAAGGCAAGTGTATAGCTACTGATATGTTAAGTATGCCATGGCATAGATACTCATTAGAAGGGATAACAAATTGTTGCCGACCGCTAGAAAGCTGAAAAGTTAGTGGCCGCATGGCATCTTGACACATGCTGGCTCTTGTTACATAACTCCGTCCAGCCAGTATTGCGGGGGGGGGCTAACGCAAGAGTAGCAGAGCTTGATTAGGTCCACAGCAAATTATGATTTGCTGCTGTGTAGGTGTAGGTGTGGCTAGCTCAGCCATGTTAATTTTTCATTGTGAGGCTGCTCACAGTGCATGCTGAATCCCTGGAAGATGCATTTGGAAGGAAGAACTGGATGGCGAGCTGTAGTCAAGAAGTGAGAAGATTCAGTGATGCCCATGGAGGTGGCATTGATCTTCGTGTGGTGACAGGGATCAGAGGAGGAGCTGATTGCAGAAACATGTTGCTGGCAGCAGACTGGGCAGAGGACTCAGTCCCCACTGGTGGACATTGATCACAATTTTGATTTGTGGGCCACAGATCTGGACCTGCAAGTGTGACAGTAATTTTATGGCTGATTTTAACCTGCAGCCTAAGTGGCGGCATTAAGCTGAATTCATAAGGAGGGTCAAGTTGCCCAGCTGCAGCAGTGTTGGGGACCAGGGTATACTAGAACTGGAGCAAGCAGGTAAGAAAAAAAATCAGAATGGAGTTGTATTGATTGCTGCTATACATAAGTAAAATTAGGGTCACTGATTGAAGAACACCAGCACCCCCTGAGTTGATGGGAGAAGAGAACATGCTAACCAAGGTTACTCCAGCTTAATAAGAATGACTTGCTTGCCTTTTTTAGTGTGTCCCCCAAAAGAAAAATCAAGAGTTAACAAATCCTACAGACAATGCAAGTTACACCCTCCTTCACTATTATAGGAAGACAACCCCCCCCCATACACAGATTTGCACACTGCACACAACGTGTTTGTTGCAAGACAGTTGGGGTATTCCTAGTTTAAAAAAACAATAATCTAAAAGAACGTTTATCAAAATCAGAAAAAAAATTAAAATAGCTTTCAAAATGTAGTCTCTCTTTATATCTGCTGTTAAATATAAACCAGAAGAAATCCAAGCAGGTTTTGCCTTCTGTGTAGTTTTAGCTAAGTGTGCTTGTCCTTCTCCAAGTATAACCTAGGAGAACAGCAAAGGTCAACAGTTTCCAGAAGAAGAACAGATGAGCCTTCAAATTCGAGGTGGGAGGGAAAAGTCATTAAAAGAGAACACTGATGCCCATGGTTATGCCAGGTTTGGGTTATTGCAGTTTCATATTTGTGATAAGAAGACTACATGCTGTTAAATGGCCTGCTGTTCCACTTTCAGTGTAGCAGAGTGGTTGCACGAAGGCAGTACTGGGTCCAGTCCTCTTTAACGTCTTTATAGGTGACATTGCAGAGGGTCTGGAAGGAAAGGTATGTCTCTTTGCAGATGACACAAAGATCTGTAACAGAGTTGATACACAAGGGGGGGTAGAAAGGATGAGAAGGGACTTGGCAAGGTTGGAGGAATGGTCAGATATATGGCAACTTAGATTCAATGCAGAGAAGTGCAAAGTAATGCACCTGGGAAATAAAAATCCAGGAGAAGAGTATACAATAGCAGGAGGTACTAACGACAACAATAATGGAAAGGGATCTGGGTATATTCATATCAGATGACCTAAAGGTGGGTAAGAATGTGAGAAGTCAGTAAGGAAAGCCAGGGGGATACTGGGATGCATAGGCAGGGGCATCACAAGTAGAAAAAAGGAAGTGGTTATCCCTCTATACAGACAGTTGGTGAGACCCCATCTGGAGTACTGCATGCAGTTTTGGAGACCTCATCTACCCAAGGACAAAGACAGGATGGAAGCAGTCCAGAGGAGGGCAACTAAAATGGTGCAGGGTCTACATCAGAAACCATATGAAGAGAGACTGAGAGAGCTTCATATGTATACCCTTGATGAAAGGAGGGACGGGGGGACATGATAGAAACTTTTAAGTACCTCAAGGGAATCAACAAAGTCCAGGAGGGTAGCATCTTTCAGAAAAAGAGATGTGTAAGAACAAGGGGGCACAATTTAAAGTTAGAGGGGAAGGCTCAGGGGTAATGTGAGGAAATTCTTTTCATGGAGAGGAGGTGGACACATGGAACAGCCTTCCTGGAGAGGTTGGGGTCTAAAACAGTGGGAGAATTCAAACATGCATGGGACAGACATAAGGCAATTATAGTGGGGGGTTGCAGGAAGTAGGCTGTTGGTTAACTAGAATCTGCAGCTTATCCAATAGGTAGGGAAATGGGCAGACTGGGTGGGCCAAGTGGTCCTTATCTGCCGTCAAAGTCTATGTTTCTATGTTTCTATGTTAACTAAGACTTAATCCCCCTGAAGGTATGTTGTTTAACCACAATTTATCTGCCTCAGAATGACCACAGAATCTGTAGTTGTTCTGCTGCAGAAAGTATGAGGTCCTGCCACGGAATGTAGGTCCACTTTGCCGTAGTAAACACGGGGCCCTGATAAGTGTAACATGTTGCACATGATCTTTAAACACAGTGGTGTGTGTGTGTGTGTGTGTGTGTGTGTGTGTGTGTGTGTGTGTGAAATTTAAAACCTAGGAGGAAACATTACTGCCTACAGACAGAACTGGGATGTTAGGGAAAGGAATTCTGGACTAATGACTGATCTGCGACTCTGGCAAAGTAGGAGAGATGTTGCAACTGCAAAGGAAACAAACTTTGTTTTTTCTTGTTTTTTGGGAAGGGACTTTGTTGTCTGGTGTAGTTAGCTGGCGTAGGAGACTGTGCTGCAACTCCAACATGTTCTTCGGTGGGAAAGAATATTTTGAAGTAATGCTGAGTCCCTTTTTGAAGCAAAATGTCTGAAGGGCTCCACCCACTGCAGCTATAAAAGTTAACTAAATGTTCCTCAGCTACAGATTTGGGTGGTACAGCAGTTATCTACGAGTAGGATGATTTTTTTGTCAGTTACATTTAATTTCATTGTTGAATGCCGAGTTTGCTGTCATCTATAAGTTGTGATTGACTCAGTAAGTTATGGGCATGCTGTCTACATTCATCCTGCTGAAACATCTGGGTATTTTTCTCTTGCCTATAATCAAGAGATGTCATCTTCCACTCCCGTCCATGATGACACGTGCCAGCACTGTCAATCATTCTTAAATTTTCTTGGTCCCTGATATGGCTTCTGCTTTAAAAGTCCATGTCCCCTCAGGTGTGGCTCTGTAAAATCTGCCAGTCCCTTTGGCATTAAAAATGTATCTGGAGCCAGCCCAGGTGCATGGAGAGTTGAGGTGCTATAAAGCAATTTACTTCCTGCCATGCCGGCAACCCAGATTCAGGAACAGACTTGGGTTGTTGGTGGTCAGCCGGGGGGGGAGGATTGAGCATCCAAGGTACTGCTCTTCTCTTCTTGAAGGGAGGCTTGCCATCACTGCCTCAGCTGCCCCCAGATGGAGGCCTAGGGGTAGAGCAGGCCAGGGAGGCAAAGTAAGGGAGGGCACTGCAGAGGGACGTATGATGGGAGTGCCTCCATGTGCAAGTCTTATGCTCCACAGAAGGAGTGGGATGTGAGAAAAGCAGGAAAATGGACATGGGGGGCTACATTAAGTCTGGCCCAGCCATCTCCATGCCCTCAAGCTGCTGGGTGAGTGCTTGGTCCACCTCAGATTTGTATGTACTATACAGTGCAGTTCACATTAAACTGTTCCTCCAATGAGTTGCTTTAGGATTTATGACTGAGTAGCATAAATGTTTCTCAGTCCAATACAAAACCCTGCACAAACTGTTTCTTAAGAGTTAAAACTCAGTTTTGTATTGCATCGTGACTGAATTTCAGATGTATTCCAACTGAGTTGCAAAAATGTTTTACAAACACTGCCCTAGAGCTTGTCAAACATTGAAAAAGTCTCTGTGGCGCAATCGGTTAGCGCGTTCGGCTGTTAACCGAAAGGTTGGTGGGTCGAGCCCACCCAGGGACGTCTCTGTTTTGGAAGTAGTGCAGTCCAACAGTAAAACCACAGATATGAATAATTCTAGGTTCAAACTCCACCACACTCACTGTGTCAGTCCCAGCAAGATGGTAATCTCTCTTACTGACTCCAAACTGGAAGTAGACGCAGTCCCCCAGAAAAAATCATGTTGTGCTGTCCTAAATAAATCAGCAAGAAAGGCACTAAAACAATTTGTAATGCAGTATACCAAGTGTTTGCAGAATCCTGTTATTGGGGGGTGTTAGGGTGTATTAGTAGGGGTATCACAAGTCGTAAGAGGGAGGTAATAATCCCTCTGTACAAGACATTGGTTAGGCCCCATCTGGAGTACTACGTGCAGTATTGGAGGCCACACCTTCACAAGGACATTAACCAAATTGAGGCAGTCCGAGAAGGGCAACTAAAATGGTGCAGGGACTGCATCAGAAGACATATGAGGACAGATTAACGGAGCTCAATATGTATACCCTTGAGCAAAGGAGGAGAGAGGTGATATGATCGAGACATTTAAACACCTTAAGGGCATAAACAAGGTGAAAGAGTCTAACATGTTTAAATATAAGAAAATAGCATGACAAGAGGACACAGCATGAGATTAGAGGAGGCCGATTAAGGGGAATGTGAGGAAATTCTTTCTCACAGAAAGGGTGGTAGATGCATGGAATAGCTTACCACAAGAAGTGGTGGCTATGAATACAGTGCAGGGCTTCAAACAGGCATGGGATAGGCATAAGGAGCAATACAAATGACTATGAATAGATAGGTCACTGACAGAGCAAAGGCCGATGGTACATTTATAAGGTAGAAAAAGAAATGGGCAGACTGGATGGGCCTTGCGGTCCTTATCTGCCGTCAACTTCTATGTTTCTATGTTTCTATGAAAAACAATGTGATAAGAGTTGCCAGTGTATTGCCAACTGTGAAAAACAATGCTAAACCAACTCATTGGTGGAAACGTTTAATGTGACTTGTACTGTACTTGAGGGAAGGGAGATGGACCTCCTCCCTCAGTCCTGCCATGAGAAGGGAACACATGGGGAAACCTTTGATCAGGGTGCTTGCTGGGAGAGGTGGAGAGCTGGCCCAGGGAGCTGGGGATCAGGCTGCAACAGTTGCCCCTCCCAGATGTAAGGAGGATAAAAACTTGGATTTAAAAAAAAAATGTCTCTGGGAGGGTAGTCAGCTAAGATCTGTTGAACTACATGTGAGACCCAATTATTGACTGAATTTTTATTTATTTATTCATTACAGATTCGGAGAGTACCTTTGAGTCACAGTCTCATTTACAAAGGTTCCACATCAGATAGGTTATATACAGACAGACATTGCAGCAAATGAACTCAGAGACAGATACAGATTGTTTACAAGGAATCAGCCAGGCTAACATTCAAAATACTAGGATTACTTAATAGAGTAATTACACAGCACACATATGATGTAGATATATTATAACGCATCAGCGACACTGGTTGGACACTAAGAGAAGAAGCAGGCCAGTGGCCATTGCCATAGATTAAGGAGAAGGTGGAGGACAGGGATTCAGTTGCAGTTACAGTTATTTGAGGATAGGAGGTGGGCCCTAAGGAGGGTTTTAAATTGTCCTAGTCTTTGTTCATTAGCCAGGGCAGAGGGAAGGCTGGTCATCCAGATGGGGGCCGTAAAGCTGAAAAACCTTTGAAATTGAGAGGTACAGCTGGAGGGAATCGAGAAGAGGTGGCAGACTGAGCTATGGGTACACTTAACCTTAATGTTTGGGATGGTTATCAGTGTCTTTTCTTTTCCCCCCTTGTGCTCACTTGAAGACTATGGGCAGGATTTTCAAACCTCTGAGAATGCTGCAAGCCCGAGGTATGCCAAACATATGGCGCATGGGGCTTATGGCATTCTCCTGGTTGGCGATTGGGATTTTCTAACCCATGGGCAAATTGCCGCAAGTTAGACCAACTTTTTGTGCTCTAGCTTGCAACAATCCTGAGGGCCTTTTTTATGGAGCTTGCACCAGCTATTTGGTGTAAGCTGCTGTAAATTGCAGGCTACTGTAAATCATAAAAACTGTCCCAACTGTGCCCAAGATTGAAAAATCAGGTGCTGCTGCGGTGAGGGGGTTTGGCACACTGCCAAAACTTAAGTATCATGGTGTACGGTTTGAAACAAGCCCTGTGCCACGTTTTGAAAATCCAGCCCCATGTTGTCCCTCTGCTCAAAGGTGCATAGCCAGCTGTTGATGGGTTCCAGTTCCTCCCTGCCAAAACTTTCAGCCAAATGTTTTGCTTTGGCAAGTAGCAATGGACCAGAGACAAGTAAGTCATTGCATGAGTGTGTTCAAACTATCTGATAAGTGCCTCATCTACAGAAACATCCTTACATTCTCTTTTTCATTTTTGTTTTGAGGGTTGGCGTTTTTATAGAACTCCTCCTCCTAGCTGCCTGGTGACTTCACTTTGTTGCATATGCGGTGCTGCCAACATTTCTATAGCCTGTACTTTCTTGGCATGCAAGCATTCTCTTTTTTTTCCTAGCTAGAGAATCCGTGGCTGATGTGCTTAGCTGTAACAGGGAACTGGCAGTCCTTTTATACAGTTTAGCTCAATTAACAAGGGATTAGCAGTTGATTCCCAGTGATTATCACAGGCAGTGTAGCATCAGGAAGAGCAGACTCAAATAAAACAAACTCTGCTAGGAGCCAATACGACTATACAGAGCTTTTACCTGTGGTGGCAGTTTGACCTGTGATAGGACACAGCTACTGGAGTGGTGGCGGCAGTTTCAGAGTGGAATGCAGAGTTTTCAGAGTTGTGGTGCTTTGCCATTCAAAAGATGGTGGCCATGACGAAAATGCACATGCACGTTAGTCATGCAAGCACAGTTATCCCGGAAGTGCCATTGTGAAGTAGTATACCCATGGGGGGGGTGACTGTGCTGTGGAGGGGAGCTCTGTCCATGGAGGACAGTGCCAATGGAGTCAATGCTGTACATACGTTAGCACATCACTGTAGAACACAGGGTCGCATTCCGGTCACAGCCCCGTTGTTCTCCAACAGTGATCACAAAACATCTGCAGAGCTCCGCCCATGCAGCTTTAAGGGAATGTGCACTTAAGCAAGCTGATAAATCCTTTAAATAGGCTGATTAACATAGGTACTGTAACACAGAGAAAAAATTTGGACACTATTTTACAAAAACAGCTACTGTATATGTTCATTTAAGTGGGCTTGACTGTACTGCAAAACAAACATTCACACTTCATTACCACTCCTATCCTCATGTCCAGTTCTGGAGGTCCCATCTCCAGAAGGACATAGGGTGGAGGCGGTACAGAAGAGGGCAACCAAAAGGGTGCAGGGCCTGCATCAAAAGTCCTACAAGGAAAGACTCAAGGGATTAAATATGTGGTCTCTGGAGAGAAAAAAAACGGAAAGGGAGACATGACAGAAACATTCAGATACCTAACAGTATTAATAAGGTACATGAGGTTAGCATTTTACACAGAAAAAAATGCTAAAGGAAAAGGAATCATGGTATGAAGCTAGTGGGGGGGGGAACTCAGAGGAGATGTGAAGAAATGCTTCTTCATGGAAAGAGTGGTGGATCCCTGGAACATCCTCCCAGGGTAGGTGGTGGGGGCTAAAACAGTAAGAGATTTCAAGCATGTATAGAATAGGCACAAGAGGTCATTAGAAATAAGGCAAGGGGGGACTTCTGGTGACATCACCGAGGTGATCACACACTAGCCTGGAGTGCTCCATAACCATCCCTATAAAACTTAAATTAATCTTTGTCATTTGTGTAACAAACTTCAATTTCAATGGGTCCCTCAATCACCTAATATGGCAGGGAAAGCGTTGAGAACAAACCCCCAAAAATTTACAGCCTCACAAGGTAAACTGAAGTAACTGAATATTGGAGAAGCACTAGGAGCCCGCTCCAGCCTGCCACCACATCAGCGCCTACCATCCTAATTATCCCTGGACATGGAGTTCAATGGGCCAGAGACACAAGGCAGCACAGCCCAGACATTGAAGCAGATACTCAGCATGGTTAATAAAATAGATTCAGCCCTTACTGACCTAAAGCAGGATGTCAGTACCCTCAATCAAAAAGTCTTGGCCAATGCCATGAGGGTGACAGAGTTATCGGAGGCCCAAGATGTAACTGATAGACTGCTACTATTCCTCCTACAGCAGGACCAAGAGACTCAAAATAAGCTGGAGGATTTGGAGAACAGGTCACGTTGGAACAATTTCTGAATACATGGCATACCGGAGGGATCAGAGGAAGGTTACGCCACAATGTTTGACTTTATCCAGCATCTGCTTCGGGACACTCTATCAATCCATCCAGACCTAAACATGGGCATAGACAGGGTGCACAGGTCCTTAATTTCAAAGCCCTCAGAATCCGCTGCAAGGCAATGCTCATTTATAATTCGTATGGTTTATTACCAAACCAGGGAATGGATTTTACTGGAGGCATGGAGACAAAAGGAGCTGAAACATCACAATGCCCCCATCTTCTTTGGGCAGGATTTTTCTACTATGCTCCAGGCAGAGAGTCAAAGATTGAGAGGGATCTTCAGAGAGCATAAGCTTAAAAAGGACATTCGAGTGTAATTTCTGTTTCTCACATGCCTACGACTTCATCTAGAATCTGGGTCAAAACCTCTCCCTCACTTGTAGAGACGACACCCATCCTGAAAGAATTAGGCATCAAACTGCCAAATTTGGAGGCTGAATTGCTGGAAAAGAAATTGAAAATGGGTGCCTGAAATGTGGTAGCCAGAAATTCAGTGAAAAGAAAAGACCCACCAGGATGATTACCACACACAATCACATCAGACATAACTAGGTTGTTACGGCACACAGACCAGAGAGCTACAAGTAGAAGCCAGGGTTCTCCATGCTATAAATCACCAATGAGATGAATCTGGACTAAAACACAAGGTGCTGTTTGTATTTAGCATCTCAGAGGGGTACGACCCAGCTCACTGCTTTATTTGGACTGCAGGTCACTTTTACTGAATGTACCGCTCACGACGATGCAATGGTATGGATAACAGTGGGTTCCTACTTTTTTGTATAGGGAGCTATGTGATTTATATCAAGACGTAATCCCCCATTACAAATACCCTCTAATAGAAATGTAGGATCTTAGCAAGGAAGAAATAAAGCTGAAACTTGGGGAGGGCTGAAAGGGATTAGAGGATCATGAGACAGTTTAATCAAAACGATCCATGAGCTACATGATGTAAGGGGGGTGGTATTTGTCACTTCTCTTTCCCTGCACTACCAACAAAAGGTATTGTACCCTTGAGTACTACATAAGTTGATCAGAATACCTGAAACCCAGGAATACAGCTGAGGGCTCCTCTCTATGGAAAGAGGAGGTCACAAAGGAGTGTATGTACCTTGGAGTATTAAAGGGGAACAAGAAGTATAAAGGCAGATTTGGGGTGAAGAAAATGGGGCATTAAAAGGGGCCATTCAATGACAAGGATCATGAAGAATATCAGAAAGGGACAGGGGTGGGGGAGGACAACCGGGTGGAAGAAATTAATTGGTGATGTTTTCACCTTCATAGGCACACACTCACTGAGCGTGCAACTAACCATGAACACCCCAAATTAAAGAACTCACAAGGGGTGTATACTATTTAAATTCTGCCAAGCTTTGTGGCAGGACATTCCTAGGAAGCCAGGTTATAACGTTTGTGAATTATAGGTTGTTTACTGTGTTACCTATAATGATATGTAATATTAATGGTCACATGTTAGTGACAATGTTTATATATTGTTGTGGTGTTGATTTTACTTTTAATGATTACTGTTTCGGAGTATTACAAGTATATGTAAGTCAAAACAAGCAAATTGGTATGGGAGGTTATGCACAGGGGTGGAACCTCATTGGATTCCAGACACACTGAGAGTGGACGTTAAGGACTCATAATGGAGCCTATAGACCTGTAAGATGACACATCTGAACATAATGTCTTATGATGTCAAGGGACTTAATTCGCCAGTCAAGTGGACCAGACTCTTGACAGAGCTGAAACACCTGAGCTGCGATGTTGCTTTTCTCCAAGAAACCCACCTCTCCCACCATGAACACATGAAACTCAGATGCATGTGGGTGGGACAGGTGGAGGCGGCATCGCATGATTCAGCCAAAAAAGCAGTAGTAGCCATACTTTTAAAAACAAATCCCATTCCAGATACAGGAGGTGGAGGGAGCCCTTCAGGGCAGATTTCTTAGGGTAACAGGTAGGGTACAGGGAGAGGAAATAATGCATCTAGTGAATATTTACTCGCCTAATGTGGGAGCAGAAAAGTTCTTCCATGATGTGTTTCTTGAGGAGGGTCGGCTCATCCTGGAGACGACTTTAATGCAGTCCTGTGTCCTGCCCTGGACCGTTCCTCGGGTCAAACATCAACTAATAAGGTGACCACCAAAACATTGAGGGCTCTGGTGCAGGAGTGGGGATTAGTAGATGTCTGGAGAGCCTTCAATAAGAAGGAAAGAGATTATACCTACTATTCTTCAGCACAAAAGTCATACTCATGTATAGATATGTTTTTTACCTATGAAACAAGCATAGGTGACTGCACAGCTCCTCGCATACACCCATCCACTTTATTGGATCATGCACCCATTTCTGTCAAGCTGTCCTAGGGCCATGAGAAAAGAAGGACAATGTGGAGACTGAATATCTTCCTGTTGAACGATAAAAACTTTGTCCAACAGATCACCCATGCCTTCCAAAATCTCACAACGGATTCCCCCATGACTGAGTGTTCCCCATTAACATGGTGGGACACGATAAAAGCAGTGATTTGGGGACAAACTGTAAGTTATGCAGCAGGGAAAAATGGATGCAAAATAAAAAGGTAACAGAGCTAAAAACCAAAATTGCTGAATTAGAGAGCCAGCACAAAATAGTCCCAGGGAATAAAAAACGTTTGAGGGAGCTAACCACAGCTAGAGTGGAATTACAAAGTTTAGAGAACAGGGTGGCAGAAGGAATTCTGCATTTCTCCAACCAAAAGTATTTTGAGGGTGGCCCCAAAGCCACAAAGTTACTAGCTCTGAGGCTTAGAAAGGCGCAAGCTAGCAGATTTGTACAATGTCTTAAAAATAAACATAAACCCAATGAGACCTGGAGGAAGCCGCAGAAAATAGCATTGAAATTTATGCAATATTATAAAGAGCTCTATTCCAAGGATAAATCATCTCAAGAAGTAGAAGAGAAGGCAATGCTATTCTTATAGGGATTGGGACTGCCCAAACTATCTCTGGAAGCACAACAGGCACTCTCTGCCCCAATAACAGAACAAGAAATAAAATCTACAATAACTCAGTTACCTGCAGGCAAATCCCCCAGCCTAGATGGTTTTCCGGCAGAATTTTATAAACAATTAAAAAAAATATTAGTCCCCACATTGGTCAAGGTAATGAACTTAGCACTAGAAGAAAACAAGCTCCCACAGTCCTGGACCAGTGCCTTGATCACTGTGATCCCCAAACCAAGAAAGTCTGAGTCTGTCTATGTGTTGTATAGACCCATATCTTTGCTAAATCAAGATTTCAAGTTACTAACAAAAGTTCTGGCCAGAAAACTACAAACCCACATAGAAAGCTTAATACACCCAGACCAGATGGGATTTATTTCCCATAGACATCTCTCACATAACATTAGGAGGTTGCTTAACGTTCTTACAAATCAATAGGACACAGATACATCCCACCTTGCCTTATTTTTAGATGCAGAAAAGGAAATTTAACTGCCTCAATTGAGCCTATATAAAAGAAACTCTTCTGCAGATGGGGATTAGTGGAAACTTTCTGAAATGGATACTACTGGCCTACCAAAACCGCTCCGCAAGGGTTTGAGTTAATGGGACTCTTTCGGAGCCCTTCACAATACAGAGAGGCACCTGTCAGGGATGCCCTTTGTCCCCACTGTTGTTTGCACTTAGTATTGAGCCCTTGGTGCAGGCCATCAGAAAAGATAGCGCAATTGAAGGTATACAAGTGGTAGAGGCCATGAATAGGGTCTCAATGTACGCAGACGACACCCTGATTTATCTGAATAACCCAGAAGGTTCACTCCCTCCACTTTTGGAATTACTGGACTCATTTGGTAAAATATTGGGTTTTAAAGTAAATCAAGACAAATCAGAAATGTTGTTCATAAAAGGTCAGCCAACGCTCTATCCCAATATACCCTTTACATGGGCTAAAAACAAAATTAGATACCTAAGCATTCAGATTATGACCAGGGTCTCATAACTATCTGAGCTTAACTATGGGAAACTTAAAAGACAAGTCTTTGCAGATATAAATCACTGGAACCTGCTACCCTTTCATTTACAAACAGGATAGAGTCAATCAAAATGAATATTCTACCTCATAACATCTTTCTGTTCACAAACCTACCAACCCCCTTCCCAAGAAGGGATTAAAAGGAACTTGGGCACAAACTTATGAATTTTATATGGGCAGGCAGGAGGTCAAGGAAATGATGGGCACTATTAACAGAATCTAAGGATAGAGGGGGTATGGGAGCACCAAATATTTATAACTATTATTTGGCTGTGCAGACCTTACCAATAGCAAATATGTTAAATACAGGGTATAAAGGAGGTTGGAATCTTATAGAAAGAAATGCTCACCCCTAAATCCCCTTAATATACTCCCCTGGGTTGCTTTGAAAACAGATCTTAAAGGGATCATTAACCCTTGGACCAGACATTCTATAGCTGTGTGGATCCAAGTAAGACAAACTTGGGAAATACCCAAACCAGTTTGGACACACGTACCTCTCCCGTTTCTTCCTAACTTTCCCACTGCCAGGGATGACCTCTGTTTTAAAAGATGGGAGGGCAGAGGTCTTAGATATCTGTCACAGTTTATGCAGGGAAATACTATCAAAAGTTTTGGGAATATGCAACAATAGTTTAATCTCCTTAAAAATGAATTTTTTAAATACCTTCAATGTAGACATTACATCTACAGTGAGGTAGGAGTGACAGGTTTGGCAAACCCAGTGCTACAGCCATTAAACATGATATTTCAGAAAAGTCAATTGGGAGACTCGAGGGGATATTTATCTTATGTCTATATGGCTACACAAGAGGAAGGGGGGGTTTCCAGTGACATAAAACATCACATAGAAGTGGCAGGAGGAACTAAATAGCACCTTATCGGAGAGGGATAGGAATAAAATCTGGATGGGGGTCAGCAAAACAATGAGCTCCCAGGTGTGGAGAGAGCACAGATGGAAGCTTGTGTCCAGATTTTTCATTACACCAGAGACATCAGTACACTATTCAGCATCCTCCACAAATAGGTGCTGGAGAAATTGTGTGGGGAAGGGTACGTATTCACATATTTTGGGACTACCCATATATTACTGAGTTCTGGAGAGAGATTTCACAGGCAATACAGGAAATCTTTCAGATAGAAAGTACTCTCACAGGAGCCAACCTGCTGCTTGGTATCTCCCAGAGGGAATATATACTAGTAACCAAAGATATCTTTTTCAACTTTTGGTGACAGCAGCCTCGAAAGTGGTCACTTAGCATTGGCTCAAACCCCATCAGCTTACCCTAAACCTCTGTAGACTTAACATAGAACATATCATAGAGACAGAGGGGGTGACTGCCTATCTACGGCTCACCACTGATAAGTTTAATTCACACTGGTTGCCCGTTTTTGATTATACTGAAAACAAGGAGGGAGTTTCTGTAGTGGAGCAACGATTACTTCCTTGGTAACTCTTGGAGACCCCCCCCCCAATCTGAGACGTTAGTGAAGTAAGGAGCCCAATATATTAGCCAGGCCCAATACACAAGAATAGGTAGCCAGGAAGAATGATTAACCAATTTGTTGACTTATAGAGACAGGTGATAAACTGACATAAGAAATAACAAACTTGACTCCAATTAATTTATAGTTATTCTTTATTTAAAGTTTCTCTCTTTTATTGACATATTGTTATTGTAACTGAAGATTGCTGATGGAATTGATTAATAATTGAATTGCTGTACAACTTCCTGAAGGATTTACAGATGGACTTTATTTCACTGATGTTTCCCTTCTGGACTGGAAATAATGGGAAACAAATTTGCCATGTAAAGATGTTTTCTTTCCTGTGTAAGAGTTTCTTCACCTGTGGATCAAGAAAAAAACTGGTCAAATTAATTGTATGTACAGTTAGTTACACACTATGGTTATATATTTTGTACTGTTGTATGATTCTTAGTTTTTGAACTGATCAATAAAATATTCCAAGTGAAAAAAAAAAGAATAAGGCAAGGGGGAGACCAGAGATCGAGAAGGGTCTGCAGTGACACAGTAGGTAGGGAAAAAAGGGCAGACTAGGTGGGCCAAGAGGTCCTTATCTGCCGACAACTTCTATATTTCTATCACAATTAAAAAATTTGCAACTGCTTCTCTAAATACAAGATGGTAGGAGGCATTGTACTACAGTAAGAGGAAAGTTTAGGAAGGCTACTGCCATAGAACAGAAGGATTAAATTAGATGCACTCTGAAGACAGGAAAACAAAATTAAAATGGATTTTTTGGCCATGACATCCTTAGAAATTATCACTAGTGCATCCTGATGCTGAATAGCCCAAAACAAAACCCTTCACTCTTAAAGAGCCACTGACGCCTTGGTAAGAACTTCAAAAAACATATTTGGACACAGAGCAGCTTATATTTCTCATAAGCGTTCAATCTCTTATCCGAATTATTTATTACCGAGGCCATATGTATGAAAAAAGGACAGCTGTTCCTTGAGGGTTCATCAGCTCCTATTGCTTTTTCCCAACATGATGTCATAATGACATCCTTACCTTATCAGAAACCTGGCTCTCAAAAAAGGTCCCAGATGACTCGGTCTATCTCAAGGGCTTTACCCTTTTCAGAACCGATAGGGCAGGTAAAAGGGGCGGGGGCTGTGCCATATATGCTAGAGCATCCCTCAAACCCCTATTAGTCCCACTTCCCATGCCTGAACATGGTGCTCAGTCCACTACAATTAAAGTTACCATTGGCACTCCGGGTAAACCCCTTTATATTATGGCAGTCTACATCCCCCCAACAAAACAGAAACTAGCATTTGACTCTGTTCTATCTGCAATAACATATCTACCCCCAAAAAGCAAACTGGTTATTATGGGTGATTTTAATGTGAACTGGCTATCCACTATGTCGGATTCCTTCAAAGACGCAGCAAAAGCCTATGATCTTACCCAAGTAGTACCCACACCCACTAGACATGATCCTCGGACAGACTCTTCCTCACTTATAGACCTTATCTTTACAAACTCCCTGAACCACATCTCCAAAGTCAGTGTGTTTCCTGATGTACTTAGTGACCACTCCCCTGTCGGGTGCTGGTGGTCAAATAAAAATATGCCAATCAAACCTAAAATTTCCATACAAAGGCACCTCAAAAAAGGTGCCCTCTCTCGCCTCAGATTGTTCCTCTCCACCTGTGACTGGGAGCCAGTGCATACTGCACAATCTCTAGATGCTGCGCTCTCTGCATTTATTGCTATCTTCAATACAGCCTGTGACATATTTGCCCCTTCACAAAGAAAGTAATAAAACCTGGGACACCCTTGGATTACCCAGTCCCTCCTACAACTGATGCAGCACAGGGATAACCTCTGGCACAGGGCCATATCCTCTCAACTGCCCCGAGACAGACAGCTCTACAGAGAAGCAAGAAATAAATGCACGGGCTATTCGGCAAGCCAAGGCCACCTACTATCAACAAGCCTTTACCACCACATGGAGCTCTGGGAAATCTTTCTGGAACAATGTTAAAGAACTCTGTGGGAAAGACTCTAACACAGACCCAACCCAGCTCTTAGTCCAGGGTACCCTCTCACATGACCCCACCACCATAGCCAATACCCATAACACCACCTTCTCTGACCTTAGTCAAGTCCTCCCCAAAACTTCTTTGATCCCATCTCCCTCACCTACTACCTCCCCATGTTCCCCTACACACCTCCTTTCAGGCTGCGGGTAATTTCATGCAATCAGGCTAAAGCTACCTCTCAAAGCACTGCATAACTCGCGTTATAGCAGTTGACTCCTCGACTAAAATCCTTGGCTCACCCTTAATGAGACTCTGCCACATCTCACCAAACTCCTAAACTACTCACTGTGTCATGGCCAAATCCCTACACTATGGAAGAGGGTATTATCACACCTATCCTGAAAAGGGTGATCCAACCACCCCTGCCAACTATAGGCCCATTACAGATCCTTCCTCCCTTTCAAAAGCTCTAGAAAAAATTGTGTCTGACCAACTCACAGAATACCTTGACAAGTATGGTCTCCTCTGCCATGAGCAACATGGTTTCAGAAAAGGGCACAGTACTACCACAGCACTCCTAGAATTTACATCATACATTCATGAAGCCCTGGAACAGGGTCAGCAATCGATACAATCTTTATTGATTTGACCAAGGCATTTGACACTGTCAATCATGAGCTTCTTTCATGCCCTTGCAGCCTCCATATTGCTCCTGAAACTATCTCCTGGTTCAAGAACTATCTGACTGACAGAATGCAGGAAGTAAAATTAGAAAACACTCTCCTCCAAACTACCAGTTCTTGTGGGTGTCCCTCAAGGGTCAATACTTGGCCCGCTCTTGTTCTCTCTCTTTCTGAACTCACTCCCCCTAGCATGTAGTGGAAAGCTATTACTATATGCGGACGATGCCGTGCTATACTGGAAACACTCAACCTCTTACATCTCAAAACACCCTTCAAGGCTGTTTTAGGGAACTTGAATACTGGTTCACTGACCACCGACTAATACTTAACTATGACAAAACTAAATCCATGTTGTTTGCCCATCGACAAAACCCCCTCTATAACTCCCAGCTCTCAATCTCAAACCTCCAGGGTAACCACATTGAGCAGGTCACCCGTTTTAAATATCTAGGTATCACTCTGGATATGTCCCTTACCTATCACCATCACATTAAACTTCTCTCCTCCTCAGTTAATACCCGACTTGGCATTCTTTACAGACACAAACACTGCCTTCCTCCTCAGGCTCTACGTTTAGCCGTTACTAGCACAGTCCTCTCATTGGTCGACTATGGAATAACTATGTACGGCACTGCTGACAAATCAGTGTAAACAGCATTAATATAGCACTAAACAAAGCCTGCGCATGGTCACCGGCAGCAATAAACAAGCGCATACCTGCCTGCTCTATTATCAAGCGGACTGGCTAACCTTTGAAGGAGGCTCAAATACCAAACCTGCCTCCAAGCCAAGAAAATCCTAATGAAACTCGCACCTGTCTGTCTGCATCGCCTCATCCAACCAGCCCCAATAGGGGCACCCTAAGACGATTGGAAGGACCTCTCACGATCCCCATTGCAGAACCTCTCTGGGGCAAAGATCTTTCCGTTACCGTGCTCCACTTTGGCTAAACAATCTACCATCTTCCATCTTACTTGCCCCCAGTCTAAGACTATTCAAAACAGAGATCAAGAAGTATCTGCTTAACTCGGAGACCTGTAGCTGCTTTCCATCTTTTAGCATAGGTTGTCAGGCACCAGGGCCACCACATCGCTAGAAACACTCTCAACTCTCAGATATTATTTCAGTCTTGGCAATACCCTTTACTGTGATTGTTAAACTCTTGTAATGTCCTGGCAATTTTTCTGTACAAGTTGTGTTCTCTGTGTAAAATTCAATATTGCAACTGACTGTAGCCTTTGACTTATGCTATGATTTTAAACGTTTGTGAATTGTAAATTCTCTGTTTTGAGAACATTGTCCATACTGTCTTGTTGTAATTGTCCTGTCATGACTGACGTGGAGCCTTTGCAAAGGAGTCCTTGACTCAAAGGTTGTAATTCCGAAATTTTCAATAAATAAATAAATAAATAATACTCTACTTGTGACATCACAGTTATTTCCATGGCAACAGACTGTGATGTCACAACCAAGCATTATAATTTCAAGTAGGGAATAAGCTACAGAGGCACATGAACTCTGAGGGATAAAGATCTTGATTTAGTGAGCATTTTTTCAGTATTAAATAATGGAGAAAAGAGAAGTATGGAAGATATATGAAATAAAAGCTGAACTGTGTCTAAATATTACGTTTTCCTAGAGGCGTCACCTGCTCTTTAAGTTCCTCAGATATAAACCATTAGCTCCAAGTAGACAAGGCAACCCAGCTTCATTTCCAGATAGCCACTACTGGTACCGAGTAGGCCAGATAACCCCCTCCACTCCCAAGAAGCCATTATTGGTAACAAGTAAGAAACCACATTAAAACATGGAACTTTAGTGTGCTCCAGATAACCCAGTGCAGCCCAAATAAATGTTCTATATTCCCCAGTAGCTATCTCTAATGGCATGTAGCCACAGTTAATCCACCATCATTCTTAGATTGCCACTGCTGGTGCAAACAAGAAAAAAAATAACCCTGTGACAGGCTAGTCCCTGCCATTTTTTTTTCCTTAAAAAGGGTCCCAGAAGCATACTGTAGATGGTAAATTGTTTTGCAACTATAAGGCCTTCCCTATAGCACTGGTTAAATAGCATAGGAAGCCTTGTTTCAGTAAACAGACTTTGGTCTGAAGAAAATACAATTAAAATACTTAAAGGCACATTGTCTTGTCTGTTTGGCTGTGTACCTTTTGTCTTGTGCGTGTCTATACTTCCTATTGTCCCTCCTAGACTGAAAACTCAGGAGGTCTCTCTTGCCTCTTTTGTCTATCTTTTTTACTTGTCCCTCCTCCCTAACCTCCCACCCCCAAGTTTTGAAAATGAAGACAGATATAGCCCTGTGTAATTCTGCCCTTGTGAACATCCTGGAATGGATGCATAAGCAGTAGTGGGGGAATGTCCTGAGTTAGACTGACCTCTGGCAGAGGCCAGAGGGAACAACTTCCAAAGCCTGAATTACAGGGAGGCGTGCCAGGCAATGACACCTTGTGTCATTATGCCATTGCACGCCACATCTCCCATGGGGTATAAGCATTTCGAAAAGATTGCCGGCTCCTTCAATGATGCCCCACTCCATTGTTCCCCCCGCCCATCCACCCACCATGACATTCGGTCACCGACCTGAGCATAGTGTTCCATCAAGTTTAACTGGATCCCACGGCCTCGTCCGGGGGGACAAGCCAGGGAAGGTTTCAGGTAACAGGAGTTTGCCAGGCACCTCCCTTTCTCATCCATCAGGGGAATGCTGGCTCAGTGGCCCCACCTTGGGGCAAGCCTGGGAAGACTGGTGCCACGGTATGTCCCTGGGTGGCCGGGAGGGAGGAGAGGAACGGGGTCTGAGCTACAGAAGTCTAGTGACAAAAAAAAGAAACCATGCACGGGGGGGTGCTTTTCCCCTTGCATAATTGCAAGTTTTTCCTCATACACATTGTTTTCATATCCAGAGCCATTTCATGACTGTTTCCACAATTTTCAGCAGTTTGTGCACAGATTCCATGTGCAGCTGTGCTAGACTGCTTTGGCTGGTCTTACCAAGCATAGCATTCCTCTGCAGCCTTGCCTGTTGTAGAATTACCACTTATGCACACAAAATGCTGAAAATAGTATTTCTGCATGCAGAGATTGCTGTGTATCTCTGCACCAGCAGGTTGTGTATAGGGACTTCGTCTCTGGGACATGTCAGGCCATTTGAAAATCTGGGGCTGGATTTTCAGCTGTTCTAAGACTAAGTCCCACTCCGTAGCTGCCAGGGAGAAAAAATATCAGCACTTAAAGACATTCCCATGAGCAGCTGGTGCAGTTGCGAAGGATGTTACACCTGGCTCAACGAGGTGTAACATTTTAGCATAGCTGTGCCAAAAAATGGCTATAAGCTGCCATAAATCCTGGAGCCAGCTGTAAAATAGCTCCATCTTTGAAAATGCAATGCATGGGGGAAAAACTGTGGATCCACAAGTGAAGACCCACTTACGCAAGTTTTTCCCACACCTGCAACAATTTCTGGGGTGTTTGAAAATTCAGCCCCTGGTTCCTGGTTTCTTGCTGTTTAAGCACCTTTTACCTCCTTGGCAGAAACACCTGTAGGAAATCATACAATATATGTATATTTAATTACCCTGACTCTCATGGGTTAGTAGTGGTCTGGGGAAAGGAAAGAGAGACTAGAGAGAAAAGGAGTAGGAGGCCAGGGTTCAAGATTTGCCTCAGCTGAAGGGAACCCCCCCCCCCTGCAATTACTAAAAGCAAGTGAGCTTTTAAAATGCCTCTAAAGGTACTTATATATAAATATTAACAAATAAAAACAGGTAGGACTGCTGTCCTGTCTAAATGAGAGAAATAATAAGTTTTGGAGCAATCATGAAGTTTGTCTCACCATTTAAAATACTGCAATGAAAGTTAGAGCAAACCTAGTTTTCTTCCTGTTAGCTTCTGTCACCTTTTAACTCATACATTAAAGCTCATCTAAAAGAGAGCTGTTTGGTGTAACAGGAGACTCCATTAACCTACCTTGGGAGTGTGTAGGTGGAGTTTTGGTTGGCAGTTTAGAGTAACGAGCTGCAAAAAGTTTGGTCTATCCATCAGACCTGGGTTTGATTCTCACAACCTCTACTTGCATTACTGTGTGACTCTGAGCAAGTCACTTAACCACTCAAGTGCTCCCAGGTTGCCCTGAAAACAGGCACTCATGCCTAGCGGGCCTTACCTGGTTAATAAAAAATATAATTCGTGATAGATATGTGTAGCCCAGGTTCCGTATGCCAGTGGGCTACTACCCCTGCCTGTTGACCCTCTAACAGGTTAAGGAGCCTGGGTCCTGCTATGGTGTTGGTCGGAGGTTCTATCCCAAAGTTATAGTAAATAGCACAGTGCCTCCACCTAGAGTGAGTTATAAGTGGGTCAGGCGACTGGTTGGCGCAGCCCACAGGGATGCTGCACCTTCCTACATCCCCTACCAACCACCACACACACTGAATACCCACCGGTTTCCCAGTACCAATAACCATAAGCACCTGGTAATTGGCAGTCACAAAATACCCCTCACACAGCAATTCCAAACAACAAATCACAACTTTATTGGAGGTAAAAAAGGGGGTTAGGATAGGGGTACCTGGACTAGGGATAGTTTTGAAGGAAAAAAGATTATTAGTAAGAAATAACAAGGCAATAACAACATGGGCCCAGAGGCCAAACCACTCCTGTGACCCATACCCACTGGTACCAGTGTAATGTTTAAGAAGCCTATTTGGGTACCCAATAGGTGCAGGCCTGGATAGTGCTGTGGATTGGCCAGCTGTTGGGGCCCTAGGACGTTGAAAAGTTAAAGGTAAATGCAAGCTGAACACTCCCCTTGAATTCCAGGGAAATCCCTAGGTACCCACAATTTGAAGATTCTCAATAGTCTCTAGCTCTAAAGCGCTCAAGTCCGGGAGTGATGGGCTCAGTTCTCAGAGGGCTATGTACCGGACAGCAGAAGGGTGCACTGAAGCCTTGATCTTGATTGAGGTCTAACAGCTTGTCCCCTTGACTGAAGATCTGGCCGCTTGTCACCTTCGGCCTCTTCTGTCCCATTGCTGAGCACAAACACAGGTCTCACCCAGCCTCAGAAGGTCCAGACCTGGGAGTGGCTCCACAGCCCAGTTCCCCCAGTGGGTCATAGGTGCCCTAGCACCCCAAGAAGTGCCAGTGACACCCTGAGACTGGCATGCCCCAATTGAAAGGGGTTAGCAGGTTCCCTCCCTGGCTTTGGAGAGTGCCTCTGTAACTGGAAGAGATCACCCTTGTTCTGCACCAATACGCAATTCCTGAGGCAGCCAGGCAACTTTCGGTCCACAGTGCTGTTGTGCCACTGACTTCCAAACTTTAAGCAGCAGTTCCACTTTGTGCTAGGAAGCACAGCAATAGCAAGGATCCTGAGACATGAAAGAACCTGCTCATCTTTTTCTCATATGGTCTCTAAATATCAGCCCAGCTTCTAAAGCAGCTTCAGCACGGACACAACTTTCAGAGATCTGTCCAGTCCTCAAACAGTTTCCACACAGTCTGGCTTGCACCCAGCTCCAGAAACCTTCAAACTCTCAAAGCAGCTTCTCAAAGTCCAACCAAAGTGCAGGATTTCTGCAGCAGAATAATTTCTCCAAAAAGAAACAGCACAGTCCAAAATACCTATAGTGTTCTCATACCAGATCAGTCTCTCTCTCTATTTCAGATAGAATTCACTTTCATCTCTCAGAATCCTTTCCAAGCTTAAGTCCTGTGGAAGGTCTCAGAAAATTCAGCTCTCTCAGCACAGATCCCTCCTGACTTGAAGGGAGTCCAGCCAAGACTGACCCAAACTTCTCCAAGTCTCTGGGATTTCCACCCCAAGTTCCTGCCCCCTGATTGGCTGTCCAGTGTTATCAAGCACAGTTAATGACTCTCTGAGCCCTCTGATTGGCTGTATCCCTTGGTTCCCGAAAATAGTTCACTCCTTCTCCCACAAGTCCTCTGAAGCAGTTTTAGGCACCTAAACACTGGCTTGGCTGCCAGGCAGAGGTCAAAGTAACAAGGAAGAGACTGCCGGTACACCTGAGAATGCAGTCCCACACAGTTCTTTCCCATTTTGGACATTGACTACAGCCAGAGTATTTACATTTATTTTGTACCCACATATGTGCACAGGCAGCCATTAAGACAAGCCAGAACAACATAATTCAAATTAATGGATCCTACACATGTCAATCCAGCAATGTGGTTTACCTAATTCAATGCAAGAAGTGCATAAATGGTTGCTATATTGGGGAAACTAGCCAACCACTGAAAACCAGGATGAATCACCACTGGCATACAATAGTAAACCAGATTATCAGCACTCCAGTAGGAAACCATTTTTCACAGACAGATCACTCTCTCTTTGGATTTATCTGTCTTGATACTAAGAGGCAACTTCAGAAACACACAGGACAGAAGGACCTGGGAATTGAAATATATTAAACAATTTAAGTCTAACATTTCTGGACTGAATCGGGACATCAGTTTCATGACACTTTATGGTAAACTGTAATTCTTTTTTATAGTGTACTAAATCATGTCATTATTTATCACACTTTGGTTCTGTATTTCACTTATTATAATTTTTTTTTCTCTGAGTTCTGCCTGATAAGTTTTTTTACCTATATCTCACATCCTCCCTGCCTCTTCCACTAACTCCTTAGCTCAGTCCCACCCGCTCCCTCTTGTTTTCACACCTCTGTTTATACGACCTCACACTCTGTTTACAGTATCTAGGCCTTTGATTTTCTGTTTCTCCTAATTTCTTGATTTCCTTACATCTTGTAGGCATCTCCTGTCTATTCTACCCCAAAGCTAGCCTCTGATCTCAGATCTTATTGCCATGCTTGTGTCTTCCCTTTAGCTCCCTTTCATCTCCTTCTGACCTGTTCCTACTTAGCCCCCCTCCCCATTTCTTCTCATGTTTTTATTTTTCATCTTAGACTTTCATCTCTAGTCCCATTTCTCACCATTCTACTTCACTTCCTGATTTTTAATTGTTCCACAGTGGATATAAATACTGCTTATGTTGCTTAGTTTTGCTATTCACCTGAAGAAGGGACCTATGTGGCCCCGAAATCTTGTGTATAATTCCATCTTTGTACAAGACAGTTGTTGGTCCAATAAAAGGTATCAAACCTTCCATCCTCTCCTACATTTATTTTATAATTTTCCCAGTAAGTGATAGGGACCCCTGTCCCCTGTTAAGCAACTACATAAACATTTAAAAAGTCTCCTCCAATTCCCTGTCACTAGCTCTGTTTCAAACAGTCCCCACAAAGCAGCAGCTGGCTTCTTAACATTCATGAGCTGGCATTAACATCTATGAAAATCCCATTTCCTAAGGACTTTCTTGCACTTTTTTAAACATAAAAGCCACTCTCTGGTTGCCTCCCCCAAGAATCTGACCCCACAGCCATTTCGGGCAGGATTCCAGGCGAGTCTGGCAAAGGTAAGCCCCCGGAGGGGGGGTTACATGTGAAAAAAACTATTGTTAAGTTAAAATAGATCATGTGTAGAGAATATGTATCGTTGTACTGTCTCTGTTTCATAGTTTTTTTCAAGTTAGAGAACAATAGTCCATAATGCTTGCCCATTATTTTAGTGTATTACATATATTTGTCTTTATCTGTCATCACCAGATCCAAATTTTTTTTGAATGTATCCATATTTGAACTTTCTACTACAATTGTAGGAAGATTATTCCATATTGAGATTGATCTTATACTGAACCAGTTTTTCCACCTTAATGAATTCCATTTTCCAATCACTAACTGTTTATTATGTCTACCACTACTAAGTCTAAATTTGGATTCGAATAAGCCTATTCCATTCAAAAGTGTAGAATCTTGTAGTAGGCCATAAATGAGGCACAAATCTCCCCAAAGCCTTCTGTATTTTAAGGTATACAATTTCAAATCCTTCAGCCTGTTTTCATAGTTTTTCCCTTTCATTCCTATTAGTGCCCTGCTAAATCGTCTCTGTACTCTTTCGATTTTGTTAATTTCATCCTTTATGTATGGAGACCACACTTGGATACAATACTCAAGATGGGGTCTCACCAGAGCATTATACAATGGTAACATAGCTTCATCAGTCCTGCTTGCCACATGTCTGAATATACAATTTAGATTCTGATTTGCCTTTTTAACTTGTTTGGAACAATGCAGTTTAAATTTCAAGTCGGGGGTAATGATAATATAGATATTAAATAGACAAGGTCCCAGCACTGACCCCTGGGGAACGCCACTAGTTACATTAGCCCATTCTGATAATTCTCCATTTATGGCCACTCTCTGTTTCCTATTCCTAAGCCACTTTATTATCCAGTTTACAACATTTGGATTAAATTTAACTTCTCTTAGAGCATGTATGAGTTCTAAATGTGGGATTTTGTCAAATGCTTTAGTAAAATCTATAAACACTAGATCAGCCGAGTTGCCTTTATCAATTTCTTCTGCAACTTTATTATGAAAGGTCAAAAGGTTAGTTAGACATGATCTTGATTTGGTAAATCCATGTTGGTTTTTATCAGTAAGTTTATTATGGTTTAGATGTTCCAAAATAATTTCCTTGACAAACTGTTTAAGTATTTTCCCAATCAGTGATGTCAGACTTATAGGTTTAAAATTTTCTGGCTTGTTGGTAGGTCCTTTTTTATGTATAGGTACAACTGTTGCTATTCTCCAATCATTTGGGACTTCCCCACTATCTAATGAATGTTGGAATATACTAGCTAGGGGTAAGTAGATTTCATTAGCAAGTTCCCTTAATACCCTTGGATGAATATCATCCGGACCCAAGGATTTGTTAATATTTATTTTATTATATTTGTTTAAGACATCTTTAGGTTGAATTACAACTCTACCAGGTATGGAGCCTTCCAGTTCAATTATTTCACCATGGGAAGTAGTATTAAAAACAGAAGAAAAATATTGATTCTGAATATTTGCTGTTTCATGTTTATCTGCTACACAACCAGATTGTGCAGTAAATGGACCTATAGTCTTGGAATTACCTTTTGTTTTATTTATATAAGAAAAAAAGATTTCTTATTGTCCTTAATCCTTGATGCCAATTTTAGTTCAGATTGTGTTTTTTCTAGTCTTATTTTTGTTTTTATTGTTTTTAATAAATCCCTATATTACGGATTAAGATGTGTGAAACCTTTTTGTATTTGTTTATAAAGTTTATTTTTTTTTGTTAATTAAGGATTTAATTTTAGAAGACATCCATCCAGGTGTAGGCTTGTGCTTAGATTCATATTTGCTTTTAATAGAAATGTTAGTTTTAATAAGGCCCTTCAATTTGTTAACTAATAACTTTCATTTGGCCTCTACTGATAAATTTGTAAATAATACCTGCCAGTCCCAGCAACTTATAATATTGTTCATATTTTTAAAGTTAGCTTTGGTGAACTTTAAGATTTTAGTTGTACCAGTAGCTAGCATGGATTTACTATTTGTGATTTGAAATTGAACAGTATTATGGTCGCTGTTATCTATTGGTGCCTTAACATCAATTCTGGTTACACAATGAGCAATGTTAGTTAATATAAGGTCCAATATTCTATTGCCCTGGTATTTATTTTAACCGGTTGTTCCAAACCTATTTTGTTAAATAACTCTATCTAACATCTATCAACTTTGTGTATTGCAGTTATATATTCCCAGTTAGCACTGTTTAAATTGAAATCTCCCATAATTACATAGTTTTTTGATGGGTCAAGATTTTTAAGAAAATGCAATAATTTTCCATCATTATCAGGACTCATGGAAGGAGGTCTGTATACTAGAGCCAAAATAAATGATGAGTTCATCTGGGGTTTTATTCTAATCCATAGAGTTTCAAGATCAGTACCATCTATAATTTCTTCACTATCTATTGATTGGTGGATATATAGCTACCCTTCCCCCTTTTCTATACTTCCTATTTTTGAAATATAAATTATAATCATGGATACTTTTATCCCAAGAATCGTTATCATCCCACCAAGTCTCAGTGATAAGGGCAATAAGTATGTCATTCATCCCAAGGTAAAGTTTGAACTCATCAAATTTGTTAGTTAGACTACGTACATTTAAGAGGATCCCATTCCAACCATAGTCTTTAGTTTTATTGCAATTAGGCAGATAATTTCCTATTTCAGGGATAAAGTGTTGAGCTTCACCCCCTTTACCCAGTTGAAATGAAATGCTATTACCCTGTTAATTTTGTTAGCCAGTATCCTACTACCAATCTGGCTGAGGTGAAGACCATCATTTTTATAACATTTTGTATTTTTGAAAGTCTGAGTATTATCCATAAATCTTATATTCTCCACCATACAAAAGTATCTTAGCCAAGAATTTAATTGTTTAGCTTGCTCATTCTTATAGGTTTGCTTTCCTAGTAGTGGTAGTATGCCAGACAATATGATGTCTCCTCCTCTTTCTTTGATCCTTAAAACAATTTTTTTGTATGTAACCCCTAGAGCCCTGCCTTTTTGCAAATGACAGGTGGCATGCTGATGAAGCTGACAGCAGTACCTGGTGGGGACTGGATTCGGGGAGGACTAGGTTACTCGGCACAGGGGGCCTAGGTTTGGCTACTCTGCACAGGGGCACCCAAGTAAATCCGAACACAGGAAGCAATAACTGCGATGTCCAAAACCAGGAATGGGATTCTACAGTGTGGTTTTTATTCACATCCAAATTGAACAAACAAAGCATAGACAGACCCCCATGGGGTAATGCAGATTAGAGACACAGAACACTTCTTCACTATTCCAGCCCTCAGGCTCTGAATCCACCAGGCACACAGACCGGACTTGCACGCAGCTTTGGGTACACAGCCCGACTTGTACACTACTTGGATTTTTCCCATGGTCCAGCTCTCCTGCCAGCCACTTGATCCACAGTCCATATGGGAATGAACCAGTTTTCCTGTTGGTGGTTCCCCAAACCACCTTAGAGCCTTCGACTCCTAAAGGGAATTTTCCTTCCAATCCCACGTCTGGGTACTTCCCTCATCACTGGCGAAGTGCATGAGGTAAAGTAGAAATCCACAGAGCAAATCCATAGAGGTGGACCTGGATACTAAAGATGGGGGGTTTCCCACCTCCAGCTCCCACAAGCCATACCCAGCCATTTCTCTGGACACTAAACAACTCTTTTGAAAGCTTGGCAATGTAGATTACTGGGTAGATGTATGTCACATCTCCTCTACATGTCTTGACTTTCCCTTTTTGCTGGACTTGCACATACTTTTACTTTTGGCTAAGCCTATTACTCTAGGCCTCCCACTACTTAAGCAGTCCAATCCTCACTTTAACACAATTCAGGATGAAACATGGGCCCTTTAGAAAGAGCAGAACTCACCCTTTGGTTGCAGGTGCCCCACTGGCGAATCTCAAAATCTTCTTGTACTCCACACATGTGGACAAAATAAGGCAGCTTCTTTCTCTAGCAGTAGCCAGGGGGTTGCCCCTGGAATAGCAGGCAACCCTTCTCCCCCATCCCTGAGGATGGGCACAATTTCGAATCGCGGTCTCCACCACTTTAAAGAACAGCTTACTGTGTTTCTCTTTAGATGGAAACACACACCTATCCCTAAATGTAGCCCTATTTCAGGGCTGAGGCTCCAAGAGCCTGAGCACAGAGCTGCTGTGCTCCTCTCACAACAATCTCCAACTGCCGACTACTTCCAACTCACTGTTCAAAACTCCCAACATTCTAATCTAACTCCCTTCTGCAGATTCCACTGTGGCTTATGCAGCTGCGATAGTTCTATGGCGATGTCATCCCTCAGTCTCAGCTGAGGCTGAAAATAGAGTGAGACAGTGTGAAATCCATTTAACTGGAGTTTCACAAGCTGCCTTCCCTGCCTACCACTAGGACTTACTGGGATTCTAGTAAACCTGGGTAACAAGGGGGTTACACTCGCCCTTGACCAGGAAAATGACTGTCCGCAGTCATTGTTTACTTGGCTTAGGCCATCCCACCCTATGTGCTGCCTGTGGAGGGGGGTGATCAGGCCCCCTCCTACCATGTGCGAGCACAGGCAGGCAACACTAAGGGCCTAGAGGCCTTTAGCTGACATATCAGCCTCTACTCTACCCACTTACTATGGACGCCTAGTGGCTGTGGTCGAACTGTCCAGAGCATAGCCCTAATAGCTCAGCATTGCAGTCCCTATGGCCGTTCAGGACCACAGCCTGTCTATCCCCCCCAGCCCTCTAGGGAAAATCTGTCTGGCTCTAACTTAATACCCCAAAACCAAAAAACAACCCGGGGACCTCCCCGACCTTGGGCACCCTGCAACCACACAGCAAGAAACTAATACCATCCATTACATTACATTACTGCCTCCCTACCCCCACAACCACACCTGTGGAAGGAAAAGGTTAATACAGTAACAACAACAACAACAATAACAACCACAGTACTTTAAATTACTACACACTTAAGTACTAGTGAGAAACTCTGATGAGCCCCTCCTCCTCTTCTTGTCTTCTCTTCTATCTTCTTCAGGAACACCTGCAAGAAAAAGAAAGACAACACACACTCCTAATCTGCATACACAGTCTATCTAAACCCCTACCATCAAAACACTGGAGAATCCCAAAAATAATTTTTTTAGAAAAGGTAGAAAAACAGTAAATACACTAGAAAGCAGTAGAAAAACAATGACATTATTTACAATACACATTTGGGGGATGGAGTGCCCTAAAAGTCCCAACTAGTGACCACAGTGCCCCAAGGCTAGTCCATTAAAAAGTCTCTCCTGGGCCGGAGCCCGGTGAAGCACAGTTCTAGCAGGCCAAAGTCCCAAAGGGGAGAGTCTTTGAGGACAGTTCACACATTCTGGAGTCTGCTAGTGTAGGGTGTGTACTGCAGTGTCATAAGGATAGAAAAGTTTGGACTTACCAGCCCCTTGTAGAATGAAAAATCTGCACAAACCTGCTCCTCAGCCGAAGACTCTCTCTGGCAGCATTTCTTCCGATACAGCTGGGTGGACATCTTCCAGGAACTACAGGAAGGCACATCTGGGAACTGCTGGGTTTATGTCATCTCTGGAGATGGAACCTTAGAACAGGAACAAAAAGGAAAACAGCTGGTCTGACATCATCCGATTACCAGGCGATGAAGCAGGATACAGCTGGGATGGTGTCCTCTCTGGATCTGAAGTCATCTGGTGGGCCAGTCGATGGATTCTGGAAAGGCCAGTACACTGTAGAACTGATGAATGTGGGGCACCTGAGTCCTGGATGTCTATACTGGCAGATCAACAAAGGCACTGCAAAGGCTGATGTGACAGTATTGACTACCACTGCTCTGCTTTCCATGTGGTAGGCACGGGCACATTTGCTGGGAGGTCCTTGCATTGAGGCCAATAGTACAGGGGGCCAGGAGCTTGAATTATTACCCCATCTGGGCACACATAATTCACACAGTGGAAGGTTTCACGTCCCTTTCCATCCACTATTCACACTCTGTCCATGAACAGTGTCCTGCCTCTCTTCCACTGGGTATATTTCTCATGAAACAGTCTGTTTCTGACATGCTTGTTTGCACCAGGATGCATACATTTTATTGCTTCAGCCCAGATCCAGGATTTCCTGCTGTTCTCAATCTCCTCCCAGACTCTCCGAGGAAAGGTAGGAAAGGTCATCCCATAGATCTCATTCGCCTTCCTACAAACGAGTCTCTCCTCTTTACTAGCTTTGGTCAACCTGAGACCGCTGGCCTGGCTTGGGGGCGGCCAGTCCTGGTTCTGCCAGCTTTGCATCCTTAACGAGATTAAAAAGAGATCCCTTACTTCTTCTTGCATAGCCAGGGCAGTGGCATCACCACTCTCTTTCATGTATTCCTCCGAGGCAAGAGCTTGAGGCTGTGTACCCGTTCCTTTTTCACAAGGTCACATAGGTTCCCCCTCATCTTCTTCCTCACTGAGGATCTGAGCCCAGGAGTGAGCAGTCATCCTCACTCCTGAGACTATCCACTCATCACTAGGCGTGGAGGTCGACACCTCCCATTCAAAGGCCTCCCACATCTCATCTTTTCCTATGAGACTTGGCCTAGGCCCCCCCTCCAGGGGTCTACTGATGCTTTATCTGAACTTTCCTTTTGAGATCCAGCATCCGAAACTTCAACATCTGGTTCTGTCTCTAAATCTGCACCCTCTAGCTTTGTGCCACACTCACCCAAGGGGTCTTCCTCAACAGGCTCCACCTGGTGCTGTGTGCTGCCAACTACAGATCCCTGAACCTTTGTCCATGTGGGAGCCGAACGAATCTGGGGCACTTTATACAAGTCGTATTTTTCTAGGCACCCAGAACAGTGAGATATCATGAAGATGTCCCTTCCAGCATTTAAGCAAATTTGACACACATGCACTGGATATCCAGGAATCGCCACACGAGGAGGCAGTTGTCCTCCACAATAACACCTTTCAATGTCCCTTAATCTATTTACTGCTGCTGTTACTGCAGCCCAGGCATGATACGGGTAGTGAGCTGATCCTGAGGCCATAACTGCAGAAAAAACAAACAAAATGCTCACTGTAACTGAAAGTCCCACTTTACTGAACACCTTCTTTACTTTTAAAATGTCTCCTCTGCTGCTGTGTTTACTTTACTACTCCTCCCTGTAATGATGGCGGCAGCACTCCTGTGCATCAACATTCAGAAATTGGGTCAAGCCACTGCACATCCGATTTACACACACTACTGATAACTTTTGCTCAAACTGCTCAAACTTGCACTGTTCTTTTTCTAACATATTTATATGATTTTCCATGGACTCTTCACTTGCTGGAAACATTTCTTTAACTCACAGTCCCTTAAAGCCTCAGGATTTTAAACACAGGATTGCCTGTAAACTAGTGTTGCACATTTGGCTACAACTCACAGTCTCTCTCTGGCTTTAAAACTTTAAACTGATGCTGAACTCATAACTATGCTCACAGTCAATGGCCTAGCAGACTTGCACTTGTTGTTAAAACTTGACACAGTCATTATTTGCAAAGCGACTACATTGCTGCACACATATTCAGCTGGCTTTTGGCAGAAAATCACTGTTTGAGCAACTTTTACTGTTGGTACTCACTGTTATCAGTAGCTGTTAGCTGCGATGGAAAAACGGCCTGCAGCCAGTCTTGGAGGCCTCAGAAATAAAATGGGTGGGCAATTCTGCCGATCATCTCCCCGATCACCACAATCGCAATTCAGTCGATCGAGATGCGGGTTGAGCCCGATTTTGAACAGAAAAGTCTATTTTTACAAGTTTTACAGTGCTTTTAAATCACCGCAACGCTCCTCCACTAGCCAGTACACACACTCTCCCTCGCGAATGCTGGGCAGTCACTGTAGAGCTGACTGGGGGACAGGACTGATTGCAGCCTCACCAATCACACTACGCCATGCAAATAAGCCTCTTCTTCCTCGCGAGTGCTCTCCTCTTCATGGCGATCATCGAGCAGGCAAATTTAAACTGCAGAAACCACTTTTTTTTTCTCAACTGACTCCACGGTGGGAGCCCATTTCAGCCATTTAGCATGGCCATTCACACAGCAAGTTTCTCAGTTCACTCAAAAGCATTTCCAATGTCCAGGGCACAGTTTTCCTGTTGCTACCCTTAGTCTTCCACACTTTTCTTTATCACACCACAGTTCTTTTAAAAAGCACTCCCAATGTCCAGGGCACAATTTTCCTGTTGCTACCTCTAGTCTTCCACACTTGTCTTTATCACCACAGTTCTTTTAAAAAGCAGGCAAAAACACTGTAAACAATTGATGCAGGACAAGGGCACACTCTTTTAGCTTTACTGCTCCTTGGTAAACAGTTGGCATTTTAACAGCAGCATAAGATCTACAGCACACAGCGACACACTAGGTAAATTGCTTTAGCTTTTTGGGCTACCCACTGCCAGATAGCCAAAACGCTACCCCCTTGCCCAAGCACCTTCCTCCCAAAATTAAAATCCAAAGAGGTGCCTCCATTTTGTAACCCTCGGACCCCTGCCTTTTTGCAAATGACAGGTGGCATGCTGTTGAAGCTGACAGCAGTACCTGGTGGGGACTGGGTTCGGGGAGGATGAGGTTACTCGGCACAGGGGGCCTAGGTTTGGCTACTCTACACAGGGGCACCCAAGTAAATCCGAACACAGGAAGCAATAACTGTGATGTCCAAAACCAGGAATGGGATTCTACAGTGTGGCTTTTATTCACATCCAAACTGAACAAACAAAGCATAGACGGAACCCCATGGGGCTACATGCCTGGTAATGCAGTTTAGAGACACAGAACACTTCTTCATTATTCCAGCCCTCAGGCTGTGAACCTACCAGGCACACAGCCAGGACTTGCATGCTGCTTTGGGTACACAGCCTGACTTGTACACTACTTGGGTTTTTCCCATGGCCCGGCTCCCCCACCGGCCACTTGATCTGCGGTCCATATGGGAATGTACCAGTTTTCCTGTTGGTGGCTCCCCAAACCACCTTAGAGCCTTCGACTCCTAAAGGGAATTTTCCTTCCAATCCCACGTCTGGGTACTTCCCTCACCACTGGCCAAGTGCATGAGGTAAAGTGGAAATCCACAGAGCAAATCCGTAGAGATGGACCTGGTTACTAAAGATGGGGGGTTTCCCACCTCCAGCTCCCACAATCCATACCCAGCCATTTCTCTGGACACTAAACAACTCTTTTGAAAGCTTGGCAATGTAGATTACTGAGTAGACGTATGTCACATCTCCTCTACATGTCTTGACTTTCCCTTTGTGCTGGACTTGAACATACTTTTACTTTTGGCTAAACCTATTACTCTAGGCCTCCCACTACTTCAGTAGTCCAATCCCCACTTTAACACAGTTCAGGATGAAACATGGGCCCTTTAGAAAGAGCAGAACTCACTCTTTGGTTGCAGGTGCCCCACTGGCAAATCTCAAAATCTTCTTGTACCCCACACACGTGGACAAAATAAGGCAGCTACTTTCTCCAGCAGTAGCCAGGGGGTTGCCCCTGGAATAGCAGGCAACCCTTCTTGCCCCATCCCCTGAGGGATGGGGCAAAGAGACCCGATTTAGCAGTCTCCACCACTTTAAAGAACAGCTTACTGTGTCTCTCTTTAGGCGGAAACACGCACCTTTCCCTAAATGAAGCCCTATTTCAGGGCTGAGGCTCCAAGAGCCTGAGCACAGAGCTGCTGTACTCCTCTCACAACAATCTCCAACTGCCGACTACTTCTAACTCCCTGTTTAAAACTCCCAACATTCTAATCTAACTCCCTTCTGCAGATTCCATTGTGGCTCATGCAGCTGCAATAGTTCTATGGTGATGTCATCCCTCAGTCTCAGCGGAGACTGAGAACGGAGTGAGACATTGTGAAATCCATTTAACTGGAGTTTCACAAGCTGCCTTCCCTGCCTACCAATAGGTCTTATTGGGATTCTAGTAACCCCGGGTAACAAAGGGGTTACATGTAGTTTTCCTGAATATCTATCAGGGCCCATTTAGATAAATCATATACTCCCACATGTAGGATAACTAGTGGTTTATGTGTATTTTCAAGTAGCCCATCAAGTAGTCTGACTATATCAAGAGTTTTATCACCTGATAATGCACTTTCAGTTGTGTGCGCCTTTCTCTCTTCACATACAATAGTATCAATTCCTTTCAGTATTGAATCTCCTATTACTACAACATCTCTTTCTGTAGTTTTTTTTTTTTTTGCCTGCTTCATTTGGAATTGATACACTATTGGCTGTAGCACAGTCACCAGAGGTCTGATTTATTTGAGGTGCAATGTATTCAACTGCTAATACTTCAAATTTACTATATAGACTAATAGGTTGTATAAAAGTTTTAAACGCTTCACATGGAGTGGATGTATTAGTTGTTTGCATTTTATGGACATGGGGTAGATTTTTATTTATGGATTTCTCATAGGTATCATTTCCTTTTAAATTTGTATCATTCCCATTAATAGTTAGCTGATGAGATGTTTGGACTTGGGGGGATGTGTTTCTGCGTGTTTCTTTATTATGTGTTTCAAAGTGCTTAATACTTGCTTCTTTAACTGCATCATCAATGAATTGTTCCAGGAGCATTATTTCTTTGTGTGTTTCCAACTTCTTTAGGGTTGTTTTCTGAAATTGTCCACACAGAATTTGTTTTCTGTCACCCACTTTTTGTTAAACAACATAATGAGTGGACTTAGACATGGTGGTTCCAGAAGTGGTCAGGGTGGTCAGTCACCAGTGGCAGCAAAAAGGGGTTTGACATTGTTGTCAGTGGAGGGATAGGGGTTAATAAAAGGGAGGGTCATGCCAAGCTTTTCAGTGCATCGGCAGCAGTTGGTCTTCTTGGTGGTGACAGCAGCAGGAGAAGAAAAGGTAGTGTAAGTGCACAGAAGGCTCCATCCTTGAGTCCATGTCTGAAGCTGTCCACCATAAGCAAACCAAAGAGTCTGAGGTGGCAAAAACTATTACTGAGTCTGAAACCCACAGATGACTACCTGTGGTAATGCAGGAGGAAGTCTGGCAAAAAACAGGGTATGGGAAAATCAAAGGTAGCCAAGTGTGAGGAAGTCCAGGAGGAGACTCTAGAGGAGGAGGATAAAGAAGAGGAGGAGGCGCTATTATCAGATTAGGGGGGTGTTGAGGAGCACCCACTGTGGGAATCTAAGGTTGAAAAAACAAACTGGTTTGGCATTGTCAGAGACTGACTGGTGTTAGCAAGAGTACCAAACCATCCACCATAAAGTCTAAAAAGGATAAGACATCCATGGACCAGCCCACAGCTGTAGCCACATTGACTTTGTCTGGTGTTTCTGCCAGCAGTAGTGCTACTTTAAAAGTACCAGTACTTCCAAGTAAAATAACTGATCCCACTACCTCCAATACTGGCTCCCTAATTCAACAAATAGCATCCAGATTGCTTGGCTGGTGTTTTTTCATTTAGATCCTGAAGATCACTTGATCTCAGTAAGCCAGGTATGTCAGGCAAGGGTAAGCAGAAGGAAGAAAGGCAGTGATGCTGGAACAGGGGACCAGCACACACATCTCAAAAAAAAAGACACGTCATGGTGGATTACTCACCAGAAGGCATTAGGTTTGGACAATACCAGTGGCCATGGTGGAAGTGGTAGTGGTAGTAGTCTGGGCAAAAAAAAAACTACAGGAGGAAGAAGCAGAAGAGGAGGATACTGTACATGAAGAAAGTATGTAGCAAGTTTGAGGGACACTCAACCCTGAGAAGTAACCACACAGGTGACAGACAGAAACCTACACACAGCATTCCGACACCCCCCCACCTGACCATCCAGTGTGGTGCACTAAAATTTTTAAGTGGCTTCAAAATCACACTGCCACAATCTGAGTCATGCACACAGTTTCAGTCAACTCTTGAAACTGTAACATCTCAGCACACAGAATATCCTCTGAAACCCAGTGTGGTACATGAACTCAGTTCAGTGACTGCCAAAATACTAGCAATAGAGTTACTGCCATTCTCGTGTAAAGAATGTAGGATTCTGTAGTTTGATGGCACAGGCATGCCTGAAATAGAAAGTTCCCTCATGGACTTACTTCTCCACATTAGGTGATCCAGAGTCAATAGCAAGTGACTTAAGATATGGATTGCAGCGCCCATCTGGTGTATACATCCACCTGACTACTGACATGTAGAAAAGTTGCCCAACAGCTGCTAGCTCATATGTGTGTGTGTGTGTGTGTGTGTGTGTGTGTGTGTGTGTGTGTGTCTGTCTGTCAGCTCAGTGGGCTCAGGAACCTGGGGTAGTGTTTGAGTATGGTAGAAAATGCAGTCTTCCAAAGTGCACTGGCAGCAAGTCTTCTGGCATTCAGCAGCAAGGTATACCATCCATGAAAATCATGGCAGGAGCTCACACTGCAGAAACAATTCTGGCAGCATTACTTGATGAAGTAGACACAGGTCTTAAGCCACTCCTTGAACGCTGGTTTCATTGCCCATGACAATGGTGCAAACATTGGCTAAATGCATAAGCAATGATGAAGGGACAGAGTAACATGCCTGGCACACTGCATGAACCTGGTAGTGCATGGATTTCTTTAGCAACCAGACCTTAAGGCTGTGCTTGTTATATGTAGGACGATCTGCCCACACTTTGCAAGACCTGCAAAAGCTAGGAACCACCTGCACAAGTTGCAGATTCAAAATAACCCTTGTCAGCACCAGATGACAAATGAGGTCATCATAAAAACAGAAGTTGCCGGCCCATCAGTGCAGCAGTTGGATTTCCGCTTGTGATGCTGATGACCCGGGTTCAAGAATGGACCCGGGTTGCTGGAGGGCCAGCTGGGGGAGAAGGACTGAGCGTCCCTTGACTGCTCTCCTTCTCTGGAGGAGGAAGAGTACGTGCAGTCGGTGCAGTAGCGACACCCAGCAGAGACTGGGTTCGCCACATGCACCGATGCCCACTTGAATCAGGGGCAGAGCAGATGCTAGCTGTCATTGCACATCCCTGCCCCTGCCTATGGGGGAAAAACACTGTGTCCCCAGCCGTCTACATGAAGGCCTGCCCCCAGACCTTGATTAGCCTCCGCTGCCAGCTCCCCGACCAGTTACTAGTGTTGCGACGCTGGAAGGGCCACAGTGCCATAACCCCTGCCCTCTGGGCAGAGAAGAAGCCAGAAGGGGAAGGAAGGAAGGAAACATATTCAATTCAGTGCTTTAGAGTAACTGGTAATTGCTATTTTTCTTTTAAACTTAGATTGTGGGCGTTTAGTGACACTATACTTTCTTTGTTGTCTTTACTTATAATTGTTTTTGGGCTGTTGAAAATTTAAAACATAGTGGTGGTGTAATTCTGTGCTGTCTTTAATTGCTGCAAATTTTCCCCCCCTCCCTCCCTTCCCCAACTCTTAATTATATGCCCTGATAAATCTGATTGACAGGAGCTAAACACAGGGTATAGTAAGGGGTGTGAAGTAGGAAGGGCATAAGGGGGAAGAAGCCCACCCTCAGCACAACAAGTGTTTTGACCCATTTATTTATTGGTTTCTTTTTTCTTTAAAAAAAAATATCTGAGGATTAGTGACAGGATTTTTAGTACAGTAAATTAATAAAAAGAGACCTAGGAGAGCTTCAGTAGCAGACAAGTAGTGGAATTGCAGTATAATGTGGGGAGAGGTGCAATGCAGTGGCTGTGGGGCAGCCATATTCAGGCAGACCTTCTGGACACTGAGGTGCTGCCCTATCTGCATGCATCTCTCTGGACTGTGGGATGAGGTAGCCAGACTCAGAGCGGAAGTAAACTGGATCAGGAGTACCATCACCCCTATCCAGGGACCACCCAGTCCAATGCAGCTGCCTCAAAGGATGCCGAGAATGAGGAGCACTTGGATGACAGTGGACTCAGGGAGGGTTAGAGCAGTCAGGCAGAGGCACATCCCAGATCCTATTCCACTCAAGAACTCATATGCCACACTGGCAAACGAGGACAACCAAATAGAGGTACCCAGAGAAGTTGAAGGAAAGGATGTGGAGGTTAGCCAAGGAGGTGACCTCAGCGGGGAAAGCAGTGTACCTCAGAGGAGGAGGAAGCAAATCCTGGTGGGGGACTCCATCGTAAGAGGGATCCAGCAAGGAACACAGGAGGAGGACAGGGAGGTGAGGTGCCTACCAGGTGCCACGGCATGGAGGGATGGAAGGAAGATCCTGGGGATCACTGGGAAGGCAAGGCAGGAGGGTGAGCTGGATGTCATTATCCACCTAGGTACTAATGACCTGGCAAATGGGGAGCCAAAGGAAGTTCAGGAAGAGTTTAAGAAACTGGGGAGGGTCTCAAGCAAGTAGCTACTTCTGTCACTTTCTCAAGTACTACCTGTGAGAGGCAAGGGAGAGCATAGAGTGCATGCACCAGGAACTTTAACTCATGGTTGAAGAACTGGTGCTGTGAGGAAGGGTTTGGATTCATTGGTGACTGGGGACCCACCTGGAGGATGGAGGTTTGTTCAAGCCTGACGGCCTGCATCCATCCTGGAGGAATCAAGCACTCAATGATAAGTTTAAATGCTACATTGACAAGCATTTAAACTAGCAAAGGGGTGGCAGGCCAGCAAGGAGGGTACCTACTTGCTCACCCCCACACAGCTAGCAGTGGAACCAGTGAACCAGAGGAGTGGCTATCTCTGCAAAGCAGTGTGCAAAGATGGAGATTAGTGCCCAAGAGGTAGATAAGCAGAAAGGGGCAACATTCAGCAGAGGGCAGACAGCAGGAGAACCAGGGATAAATGACAACCAAGGAAGGGGCTGCTGTAGAACAGTGAAGCAGTCTAGGGAGGTCAAATCATGGAAAGCCATGTGTGCAAATGCCAGGAGCCTTAGCAACAAGATGGAAGATCTGGAGGCTGTCATGGTATAGTCAGACCTGAACATTGTGGCCATCACTGAAACCTGGTGTAATGATAACCATGACTGGGAGATGGCCATACCTGGCTACAACATATTCAGAAGAGACAGAGCAGGCAGGAAGGGAGGAGGAGTGGCACTGTATGTGAAAAATTACATAAGGGCCACAGAGATCCAGGAGGAACAAAATGGGGGAGAGATACTGTGGGTTAAGCTGGAAAGGAAAATGGGGACAGCCATACGCACAGGTGTGGTCTATAGACCACCACCCAGGAGGAAGAAACAGATAGGGAGCTGATGCTAGCCATCCAAAGGATGGCAGACAAGGGTGAGGTAGTACTGGTTGGAGACTTCAATATTCCAGACGTGGACTGGAGCATCCCAGCAGCAGCATCAACTAGGAGCAGATTTATCCTGGACTCCCTTCGAGGTGCCTTCCTCAAGCAACTGGTCATGGAACCAACTCGGCAGAAGGCAATACTGGACCTTGTGCTCACAAACAGGGACAGTGTGATGGGGGTAACAGTGGGGGAGCACCTGGGGAACAGTGACCACCAGTCATTGTGGTTTGAAATCACAGAAAGCAGAACCAAACCACACAAAACATGTATCCTGGATTTTAGGGGCAGACTTTGGGAAAATGGGAGATACTTGAAAGAGGCATTAAGGGAATGGGACAGGAATAAGGGTTGAGGAAGAGTGGGCAGTATTTATAATAGGGATTACAAGAACAACAGAATTATGCATTAAGCAGGTTAGCAAGAGGAAAAGGAAGAGGAGACCATTATGGTTTCAAAGAGGTAGCAAAGAAAGTGAAAGCCAAAAGATTGCATTCAGGCAATACAAAAGACACAGGCAGAAGGGGATAGGGAGAAGTACCAGGAGAAGCAAAGGGAGGCAGGGAGGTCAGTAAGGGAAGCCAAAGCTCAGACAGAAGAACACATAGCAAAATCAGTGGGTAGAGGGGACAAAACCTTTTACAGGTACATAAGTGAAAAAAGAAAGACAAAGGGAGGGATAGTGAGACTGAAGGGGGAGGATGGGGGCCGCGTGGAGGATGACAACAGTAAAGCTGACATATTGAACAGGTATTTCTGCTCAGTCTTTACTGAGGAAGAGGAGGGTAATGGGTCTGAAGGGAGTACAAGGGGTGAGAATGGTGCAGAAATGGACACAAGTCCCTTTAACGAGAAAGGGTCCTGAAGGAACTGGAAGCAATAAGAGTTGATAAAGCAGTGGGGCCAGATGGGGTGCACCCAGGGTCCTAAAGGACTAAGAGAGGCGGTGGCTGAACCTCTGGCTATCCTGTTAGCCGATCACTGGAAACAGGGGAGGTACCCAAAGACTGGAGGACAGCAGATGTAGTCCCCTTATACAAAAGTGGGAACAAAGAGGAAGCAGGGAACTACAGACCAGTCAGCCTCACCTCGGTAGTGGGGAAGATCATGGAAGCACTACTGAAGGAGAGATTGGTGGAACATCTGGTTGTCAATGGACTACAGGACCCAAGGCAGCATGGTTTCACCAGGGGGAGGTCATGTCAGACCAACCTCGTTGAATTTTTTGACTGGGTGACTAGGGAGGTGGATCAGGGGAGGGCAGTGGACATGGCCTATCTGGACTTCAGCAAGGCCTTTGACACTGTGCCACATAGAAGACTATTACACAAACTGGGGAATATGGGTGTGGGCAGGACAGTAGTGTGGTGGGTAGGTAACTGGCTGGGTGGCAGGACACAGAGGGTGGTGGTAAATGGCTGTCACTCCACAGAGGAAGAGTGACCAGTGGGGTACCACAGGGATCAGTGCTGGGACGGTCCTATTCAACATCTTCATCAGTGACATTGCGCAGGATCTAGAAGGCAGAATTTCACTGTTCGCTGATGACACAAAGCTCTGTAACAGAGTAGACACACCAGAGGGTGTAGACAGAATGAGAAGCGACCTGCAGAAACTTGAATATGGTCAGGGGTTTGGCAGTTGAAATTCAATGCAAAGAAGTGCAAGATAATGCATACGGGGCACAAAAACCCTGGCACAATATATCAGTTGGGGGGTGAGAATATAGCATGCACCAAGCAGGAAAGGGATCTTGGGGTTGTCATCTCTGATGACCTCAAGGTAGGGAAACAGTGTGACAAGGCAGCAGGTAAAGCAAATAGGCGCTGGGATGTATAGGCAGGGCATCACCAGCAGGAAAAGGGAGGTCATAATTCTGCTATACAAGACACTAGTGAGGCCCCACCTGGAGTACAGTGTACAGTTCTGGAGACCATACCTACGTAAGGACATAGACAGGGTAGAGAAGGTTCAGAGGAGGGCAACAAAGATGGTGCATGGATTGCATCACAAGTCCTATGAAGACAGGTTGAAGGAACTGAACATGTACTCCCTGGAGGAGAGGAGGAAGAGAGGGGATATAATAGAGACATACAAGTATCTTACAGGGAGGAACAGGGTGCAGGAAAACACTATTTTTAAACGAAAAAGATGTTCCAGGACTAGAGGGCATGGGATGAAGTTGGAGGGAGGACGATTCAGAGGAAACATGAGAAAGAATTTCTTCACAGAGCGGGTGGTGGACAAGTGGAACACCCTGCCAGAGGAAGTGGTGGGGGCTGAAACAATCACGGGATTTAAGAATGCATGGGATAGACATAAAGGAATTCTAGAGGTCAGGGGTAAGGGGCAACAGACTTCTAGGAAAACAAACTGAACTTACAAGCTCAAATGGGCAGACTGGGTGGGCCATAGGCCCTTATCTGCCGACACTGTCTATGTATCTATGTATCTATGTATCTATGGGGGGCAAGCCAGGGGAGACTGGGCAGTGCAGGCAATAGGCAGAGGTGGAGGTGAGGGGGTCTGTGGCCAGGATGGACACTGACGGCTGGAGGGGCACACAAAAAGTAGTAAATAAAAAAAAAGAAACATAGATGTTGTTGGCAGATAAGGACCACTTCACCCTCCCAGTCTGCCCAAAATTCATTACCTATTGTTCCACCTGAGACCTTGCTTGGACTCTAGCTTAGAACCCCTCTCTTGCTTCTAAGATTCCCCTTGTGTCTATCCCATGCATTCTTAAATCCTGTGAACGTTTTAGCCCCCACCACTTCCTCTGGTAGGCTGTTTTAAGAATCCACCACCCTCTCTGCGAAGAAGTACTTTCTCAAGATTGTCCTGAGCCCCCCCAGCTTCATATTGTGCCCCCTTGTCCTTGAGCATCTTTTCCTTTGGAAATGCTCCCTCCTTGTACCTTGTTGATCCCTGTGAGGTACCTGAATGTCTCTATCATATTCCCTTTATTTATTTTATTTATTTATTTAAGAGATTTACCAGATAAGCATACTGAGCGGGGACCGCTCGTTTCCAGATGCGACCTGGGGGTTACATTTAATACAAGCAGGAGCACAAACAAAGGTGTATTACAGGTTCAGAGTAGTATAGGGTGATTGTAAACAGATCCAGAAAGGTTACAGGTTGGACTAACACATTAGTTAGAGATACACAGGTTTAGACCTAAAGATCAGGGTGCATAGTTGCTAAGTCACAGTATGGCCTATGACCGAGGGCATCTCAGACAGTGACAGTAAGTATACAACAGTTATAGTGAGTTGCTAGTCATTTTGTGCAGATTGTAGCATTTGGTTACAGCAGGTCCAGATCAGTTACAGGCTGGACTAGACAAACATTTGTGACTTACAATTTTGGACTTAGAGGCAGGGTACAGTAGTTGCTATAAAAGTACATAGTTGCTATGTCATAGATTAGGGCCTATGACTGCAGGGCATAGCAGACAGTGACAGTAGGTGTATAATTATTATAGTAAGTACTGGTTATTTGTACAGTTCAGGGGACGTTACGGTGCCGCGTGGTAGCAGGTCTGGGCTGTAGGTTGCAGTTGCATATGTCAGAGAAGTGGGCCTGGAGGAGAGGTTTCAGGAGCCTTGGGGTGGGGAGAGCCTAATACCAACAGGGAGGTCATTCCATAGTTTGGGCAGTCGGTATTTGAAAGCAGATTGGCCTTTGATGTGTATGAAAGTTTGTAGCAGCTTGGAGTCTGAGCATCTTAGGAGTATGCCTGGGGGTTGCGTTGACAAGACAGAGCTGAGATGGGGGAGTTGTTCCAGTGCTTGGCTATGAGATTGGTGCAATGGGTTGCCTCCTGGACTCCAGTGATGGGAGAGCTAGGGTGCTGTATAGGTCACGATGGTGGGTCGTGGGGGCATTCTAGGATGAGCCGACAGAAGGAATGAAGAGGGGTCCAAGCTGGCCAGGGCGGATGGGGGGCCGCATTGTAGACCACGTCTCCGTAGTCAAAAATAGGGAGAATCATTTTGAGCACTAATTCCTTCCTGACCGAGGTTGGTAGGCAGCCTTTATTGCGATATAGTGCTCCTAGCTTTGGGTGTAGTTTTTTCAGTAGGGAGTCAATGTGGACGGAGAAATCTAAGTGATGATCAAGCCAAACCCCCAGGTATCTGAAGGAAGTGCATGATTCCAAGGTGGATCCGTCCAGGGTATGGAAAGCAGGGTGGGCAACTAGCCGGGAGAGTCTAGGCTGCGTGCCGAAGGTTAAGGAGATGGTTTTCTTTACATTTAGGATGAGTTGGTTAGACCTTAGCCAGTTTTGTACGGCATCAAAGTCCTGTTGAAGGGCAGAGTTTAGGGCCTCAATGGATGGGCCAGAGGCGTATAGTACGGTGTCATCTGCGTACATTTGTATGGCTGAGTTGGAGCATGACAGTGGGAGGTCATTTAGAAATATGGAAAAGAGTAGGGGGCCCAGGACAGAGCCCTGAGGGACCCCCATGGAGACTAGAGTGCTGCCCCCACCTTTTACATTATAGCCGATGGGGTGCCCAATCCCCATCGGTTTGTGCTGTGTTCCCCAAGCCTTCCACATGCACGCTGGGTGCCCACCCCAACTGGCAACTCATAGAATAGCCGACAGGGGTGCCCAATCCCCGTTGGCTCCACTGACCTCACCCCCCCCGAGTAGTGGGTGCCACACTGGGAGCCCAGCCCTGTGTGGCAACTGATTATATGGCCGACGGGGGTGCGCAATCCCCCGTCGGCTTCACAGCCCTCCCCAGCAGGCCTTGTGCCATGCTGGGAGCCCTGGCGTGGCAAGCGTCCGTGTCGTCTTTTTAAAATCCTGTAAAGAAAAAACAGTCCCACGCTGTCTTCCTGCCCCCTCCCCACAACCTGCACCCACCCACTGCGCACCCAGCTTCCCCACACTCCCCATCCCATACTTACCTCCGGAGCTCGGCGCGACGATCTGCGGTGGACCAGGAACACATCTGCACTCTTCAAAGCCGACCGCGAACTGAGGAAACGCCGGTAAGCTGTATAATGGGCTAGATAGGGTTTTTTCAGCTTTATTGCATATCTCAGGCATTTTTTGGAATTTTTGAACCAAATTTTCAACATAGGATTTTTGGGACCCCTTCTCATGAATGATTTCACTGTCATGGCGTTATTCGGGCCCGAAGGGTGATTTCGCGATCACTGCGCAATCACCTTCGAACCAGTCTTTATAGATGTCGTCATGAGAAAGTGTACGCTATTGATGAGGCCAGATAACAGTAAATAAACTGTTCTGGCGTCGTTCGCGGATTCCCTCATGAGCTCGTAAGTTATAAATTTCAATATTTTCACTCCAGATTTTCCAACATTGCCATTTTACCACACCTTCTTATGAGTAGTACAGCTGTTTTTTTCAATCTCACCCAAAATGTGTTTCCGCCCATGTAGCGCTACAATGGCACAGTTAATGTCTTGAAATCAATGTATGGGACACATTAAGAAAATCAGTGACACTGTTCATGAGTAGAGGTCTTAAAATGGCTATGTTGAAAATCTGTTGAAAAAAATTCCTAAAAATTACTGTTTTACGAGCATGCGTTGCGCAGTTCCTATGCATGCTCATAAGTTTGCTAATTTAATATTTTCACTCCAGATTTTCAACACTGCCATTTTATTACACTTCCTTATGAACAGTACAGCTGCCATTTTTCATAAGTCGCACAAAATGTGTTTTGGCACATGTAGCGCACAGTGGTGCTGTTGGTGTGCGAAAGCAATGTTTAGGACAGATTAAGAAAATCACAGTTACACAGTTCATGAGCAGAGGTCTTAAAATGTCTATGTTGAAAATTTGGTGACAAAAGTCCATAAAATGACTGTGTTACGAGTGAGCATTGCGCAGTTTCCACGCACCCTCGTAAGTTCATGACTTTGTAAAATTTTCAGTCCAGATTTTCACCAGTGGCATTTTTCCACACTTCCTTATGAACAGTACAGCTGTAATTTTTCACAACATGGCTGAAGTGTGTTTTCACACTTTCAGCGAGAGATGCGTGGTCGCTGTGGGAAATCATTGTTCGGCACAGATAAAGAAAATCACAGTGACACTGTTCATGATCAGAGGCACCAAAATGCCTGAGTTGACAATCTGCTGTAAAAAATCCCCAACCTAATTATATTACGGGTGTGCATTGCACAGTTTCTATATACACTCGTGTCTTCACCATTTTTTTTAATACTTTTACTGCAGATTTGCAACATAGCCATTTTTTACACCTCCCCATGAACAGTACAGCTGTCATTTTTTACATCCTGCTTGGAATGTTTTTGCACCTGTGGTGCTAAATGCTGTAGTCGCTGTGCATAAGCAGCTTTCGGCTAACAAACTGATACTCCCCCTGTTCATGAGATGGGGTCACAAAAAATGCATGTTGAAAATTTGGAGTGAAAATACCAATGAATGCCTGAGGTACTAGGGTTTCCAACCATAACGCCCAACCCTGTAGAGAATGACAGGCATCAGGGGTGTGACTTGGGATTCTTGCCTGTAACGCTTATACCATTCCACACCCTGCAGCCAGTGAGAGGCATCAAGGTATGCCTTGGACTCTTCAGCCCCAAAGTTCACCCCATTCTCCTATATCGCACCCATCTCACCGTATTTCCTAATGAAATGGGGTGGGCATAAGGGCCAAAGACCCCAAGGAACACCGTGACACTGGGTGGGGTGTGGTGAAATGATGTGGCCGTTATGCCTGATGACCCAAAGGCACACCCCAATGCCTGTCACTCTCTGCAGGGTGGTGGTGGGGTTGGCTTCAGTTCAATACTTCACTGCCATTCCTATTACGCAGCTCTGTAACTTCTACACTACCACTACCAATGCCAGCAAGCAAACATTCGGCATTGACAAATGCTTGTTACTTTAGGCCCTACTCCTAGGCTCCTCAGCTTGCTTATTAGCCTCCTGTGTGGAACGGTGTTGCAGGCCTTGCTGAAATCCAAGGAGGCCATGTCAACCACCCCTTCTTGATCCACCTCCTTGGTCACCCAATCAAAGAGCTCAATCAGGTTTGTCTGGCAAGACCTCCCGCCTGCAAAATCATGTTGCCTCGAGTCCTGTAGGCCATTGGCAACAAGGTATTCCCCCAATCCTTTCCTTCAATAGCGATTCCATTATCTTGCCCACCGCTACCAACAAGCTGACAGGCCTGTAATTGCCTGCACTTTTGTATAGTGGGACTTCATCTGCCCTCTTCCAGTCCCCCAGCACCTCCCCTGTTTCCAATGACAGATTAGAAAGGGTTATCAGAGGTGCAGCCAGCACCTCTTTCAGTTACCTCGGTGTCCATGGGTACACCCCGTCTGCCCCATTGCCTTGTTTACCTTTAACATTGATAGTTCCCTAAGCACTCTTTCATCTGCTAAAGGACTTCTGTCCACTTCACACCATTCATTCACTGGAACTCCACACTGGTCATACTTGAGCATACAGTATGTATGAACACTATAAGGCAATCAAAGGGTTCATGCTTGTTAATACGAGCAAGGACAGTGCTGGAGTGTCCATGTCAATGACAATAGACCAGTGGCATCTTATGGGTCACCTGGTAATTATTTTAAAGCCATTCAAGCATGCTACATAAGCAGTGAATTGGGACACTGCTTACATTAGTCAGGTGATCCTCCTTCCATATGTGCTGAGGCAGGCACTTGTAAATGTGCAGCAGCAATTGGAGGCTACTGGAGATACTGTGAGCTGTGCATTAATGGAGCACATATTGCAGGTGCTGGACTGCAACACACATCCTTCTGGAACAATGCAATCTACTGAATCTGAGATTGCCACAAATGTTTGATCCCCATTATGAACATGGCATTTCATTGATTCTGGGAGGCGGCAAGGACGAGGTGCAAAATTTAACTGGGCAGCTAATCTGCCATGTGCACAGAGTTTACATGATCAAGATGCATTTGATAAATCTGTTAGTTGCCAGGCATACAGCAATAACCAGTTCAGGGAAGGAGATGGCAACATCCACCAAGGCCATGAGGGAAGCTGCAAGCAGTTCACTTTGGGCAGTATTGTCCCAAGTTGGTTTGCAGACATATGACAAGAGGAAGGATGAGAATAAGGCAGAGAAGGATCTAATTTTGCAAGCAACAGAATGAGTGGTTGAAGCATATTTAGACCCAAAACAACAGGCACTGATGATGAGTCCCTGCTGTACTTGGGCACTGAAGTGATGGACTTGCAACACAGGTATCAGGCACAGTGAAATATGAACATACGAACATATGAAATTTGCCAGCAGATAAAGGCCTAGAGGTCTATCAAGTCTGCTCGAATGTGCAGCTAGCACCCCTTATTCTGCAGCTGCCCCTCCCTTCCACCCATCCCCTTCATTAACCCTCCCCCTTGTCCTGTCCCATCCTCATTTGAAGCAGTCCACTGTTCTACTGCATACCACTTCAGCAGGTAATGCATTCCACCCAGCCACCACCTCTCTGTAAAAGTGTCTCCTCATCTCCTCCTGAATCTTCCTCGCTCCAGTCTCATATCATGGCCCCTGTGGCCTCCTCCTTATTTTGAACGGCCCTCTGTACCCATCTTGTTTTTCCTTTCATGTATTTAAAGGTTTCAATCATGTCACCCTGTCTCTCCTCCAGTGAGTACATGTTCAACTCATTCAACCTCCTCTCGTATGATAAGTCCCCAGCCCCTTGATCATCTTTGTCGCTCTGCGCTACCCCCTCCAGTAACTCAATGTCCCTCTTCAGATATGGACACCAGTACTGCACGAGTACTCCAGGAAGGTCTAACTAATGACCTATACAGTGGCAGAATCACCTCCTCCTCCTCAGGATATACCCCTACCAATACAACCGAGCATTTTGTTGGCCTTTGCAGCTGCCTTCCTACATTGTGCTAAGTTGTTCATTGACCCTGTAATGAGCACACCCAGATCCTTCTCCTCCTCTGTCTGGGCTAGCTGCACTCCCCTAGCTGGTAACTCCTCCTTGGGTTCTTCATCCCAAAATGCAGCACCTTGCACTTTTTGGCATTAAAGCCCAGTTGCCAGGTGTCTGATCAGGTTTCAAGCTTTGCCAGATCATCCTACAACCCCTGCCATCCCCTAGGTCATCCACCACCGTGCCTACCTTGGTATCATCAGCAAACAGACTGATTTTGCTCTTGATGTCCCATGATATGTCTGCAATGAATATCCCAAACAACACTGGTCCCAACACTGAGCCCTGTGGAACATCGCTCATCACTGCCCTTGGGGTGAGATCCCCACCACCACCACCTCTGTTGCCTTCCCTGCAGCCAGTTTCCTAACCATCTCACCAGCTTTGCATCTGCCCTGTGCCTACTAACTTCCTTCCCAGCCTTCCATGTGGCACTGGGTCAGATGCCTTACTGAAGTCCAGATACAGGACATCCACTGCATGGCCTGTCCAGTTGCCTAGTTACCCAGTCATAGAACTCGACCAGGTTGGTTTGGCAGGATCTGCCACATATGAAGCCATGCTGTCTGCTGTCCTGTAGTCCTTTGGCCTCTAGGAGGCCACCAGCCTCTCCTTCAGGATAGTCTCCATTAGCTTACCCACGATGGATGTGAGGCTCACTGGTCTGTAGTTTTCCGGTTCATCCTTGGGGCCACTCTTGTGGAGGGGCACCACATGAGCCATCCTCCAGTCCTGAAGTACACACCCAGAATGTAGTGAGGCATTAAATAGGTCTGCCAAAGGTCCTGCAAGGACCTCTGCCAGCTCCTTCAGTACCATGGGGTGGATGCCATGTGGGCCTGGCACCTTGTCCACCCTCAGTGCCTTCAAACCCTCTCAAACTCTGCTCTCCATGATTTCCCCATCTGTTACCACTCCCCCCCCCCGCTTCTGCCATTTCTTCCACCTTGGGTGTCACCCCCCTCTTCTCTTTAGTAAATACTGAGCAGAAGTACTCATTTAGTGCTTCCACCTTATCACACCCTGCTTCCATCCAACCCCCCTCCTTCCTAATCCTTACTATGTGGTCCTTACAGCTCCTTTTCTCCCTGATGTACTTAAAGGTCATTCTCCCCCTTCTTAATGCCTTGTGCCAGCCTGAGTTCTGTAGATGCTTTGGCTCCCCTTACTGCCCTTGTCACCTCCTTCGATTCTGTCAAGTACTCCTCCCTGTCCTCCCCCCTCCCTGTTTTCTTGTACTTCCTAAAGGCAGCTCTTTTCCTCCTTACCTTTTCCATGACCTCCTTGCTCAACCAGATTGGTTTCTTAGCCCTAGCCTTCTTGCTCTGGGCTTTGCAGCAGGTTTTGGTTGCCTCCACTATCCCCAGCTTTATGAGCTCCCACCTCTGGTTAGTGTCCATACTAGACTGAATTCTGGCCAGGTACCCTTTTACCACTTCCCCCATCCTCCCAAAGTCGGCCCTCCTGAAGTCCAGCACTATTGTGCCAGATTCCACTCCTTCCTTGCCCATATCCAATGTGAGCCATACTGAGCGGTGGTCACTCCCTGACAATGGTTCCTCCACTGTAAGTTCTCTCACAAAGTCCCCATTTGCCAGCACAAGGTCAAAGGTATTTCCTAACCTTGTTGGTTCACTGACCATTTGCAGCAGGAAGCTGTCCTGAAAGGCATCCAGCAGTACCTGTTTGTGCACCAGCAAATGCCAGTGCTGAGTGGGTATTAGGTGCAGCAGGGACCATCATCAGTGATAGGCAAAGAAGCCTTTTCCCAAAGAATGTGGGCATTCTAACCTTTATAAAAAATGAATGAAAATGACATTCCATCAAATAAAATGGCAAACGTGTCTACACCACTAAGAAAAAGAGAAGAAGAGGAACTTGAAGTTGAGGTAGATGAACAATTCATGAAAGGGGAATTTCCAGTGAGTGATAATTCATCCCTGAAGGATGGTGAAGCTGGTTTCTTTGTGGATGAGGAGTGAGGAAGACTGGAGGAAGCATGGCTGTCAAGTGGGAAAACTTATTTAGTATGACTCCATGTGAAAGAAAAGTGTCAGTGTATTCATCATGATGGAGAGGCTGGACACGAGGAGGAAGAGCTGAACACCATATTATGTAGTCTATAACTCCTAACATTTTTTCCACTCATTATTCATCATCATGTGCCTTTCTTCAGGCCATGACCATCATACCTGATAGGCAATTTCATAATGACAACACGGAACTCATTGCCCATGCCTGCTTGCCTCATCTCATCCTCTCCTGTTACCAGCACAGTCACGCATATGTGCCACCTACCAGCCTCCATCTCAGAGTAATGTAAAACTTGCCTTCGGTCTAGTTTTTTAAGTGAGTGCCTAGTGCATGTCTCATCTCATTTTCTTCTGTGACCTGCACAGCCACACAGATGCCACCTACCAGTCACCAGCTGAGTACAATATGCCACTTACCTCCAGTGCAGTTATTTTGTGCTTTCTGCCTTTCCTGTCCTCATCCTCTTCCTGCACAGACAGATGTCACCTCAGCTTGCCCAGTCATGCCTACAGCCCCGCAGTATAATCATGATGAACAAAACTACCAGAGCCTGCATCTTCCTTCTGTCATATGCCACCTTGTGCCTTTTCATCAGATAATATCTTGTCACGTTCTTGACTTCCTTTGTTTAAGGCATGGCCATCTCAAATGTTATGGTAGATATAATAATTTTACAAAATATTAAAAAGGACTAGACCCAAAACAGAACCCTGTTGCACCACATTTGTGACCTCTCTCTCTCTCTCTCCAGATTTAAATCCTTGGGCTTGATTTTCTAGGCCCCATTTTTGATGCAAGGTGCCTGCATCAAAGGGAATTGATGCAAGTGGCACCTTGCATCAAACGTTGAGGCATTCCTGATTTTTTAAACACAGGCTGCATTGAAAATGGGAGACCATGCACCAAACCAACCCTGCACCACCCTTGTGCCAAAAGTGGTGGTGCACCTAAGTGGAAGGGGGCTTGTGCCACAGCGGGCCTGCATCATCCACTTATTTAGGATTTTGGGAGCCTCACCATGGCCATGAGCCAGGGCTGTGGTTAGACCAGCCATGACCTGGCCTAACAGCCCTGTGCTGCATGTCAGGAGTGTGCTTTGTGGGGAGCACACCCTCACCATCCTCCATGGATGAATTATCACCCACTGGAAATTCCCTTTTTATGAACTGTTCATCCACTTCCACCTCAAGAGGGGGGAGCCTGCAAGGTCAGGGGACACTGAAACTGGACCTGGGGGATGCCATAGTGGGTGGCATGGGCACAGCAGGAGTGGCAAGGTACAGAGGTGGCATAGGGCATAAGTGCCCTAGAAAGTGGTAGAGACCCATGGATAAGGTACTCCCTGGACTGCAAGCACGGACTGAGTCCTGAACCTCCTGGTGCCACCAGCCCTGGCAGCTTTCACAGGCTTGCAAAGTCCCCAGCATGTAGGGCAGTATGACATCCCCCTGCAGCATAGCCCACCGAGTGGTGTCATACTGCAGGTAATTGTGCTGGGGTAGCAACAGCACAGTGGAAATGCACCCCATTAGGCAGGTGCCATAAAATGGTCTGGCAGTTGGCATGACAAAGGAGTGGCACCACATATACCAGAGTGGAGACACTCCGTTCTTGCCACAGTACCCCCAACTTGGTAAAACAGTACAGACAGATCCATGCAGGCACACTCATATGCTGTCAGGGACTATGTCTGTCACATACATGGGTGATGTACAGTATGGCCCCACCAACCGGATATGTTCACGACCAATGTTCCACCAAGGCAGTGTATGGTGGCAAGGACAGAGCTTCCTCACTCTGGTACACACTCTGGTATATGTGGTGCTGCTCCTTTGTCATATTAACTGCCAGATCAATTTATGGCACCTGTCTATTGGGGTGCCCTCCCACTGTGCCAGTTACCTAGGTGGGAATGACTTAAAATTGGAGAGATCTATTAGGCTGCTATGTAGGATGAAAGAAGAACTGTGATTCATCCAGGAAACTTGTCCTGGTGTTACAGTTGTCTGGTACCATATAATATAGAGACACCTTTGGCGCCATGCTTGTGATCCCAGGGCAACTAAAAGGCTTCACAGAATGGTTACCATGGTGACATGATGCTTTTTCCTGAGTGGAGGCGGTCACCTTGTTGTGGTGGTTAGGCTTGATCATAATTCAGCTGGAAGATGAGACTAAGAATCCCTCCAATAATTTCTAACAAGTAAGAATATTGGAGTTATTTGAAAAAATTGCAGGCTTTAAAGCAGCGGCGGGGGTCACTGATACCTTAACTATATGCTTTGGTTTGGTCACACACGAGGTGCCTCCCACAGATTTTACTAAGATGCATTATAAATGCAGGGGCTGAGCTTGTCAAACCCTTAATACTGATTTAAATGCAGGAGAACTGTGACCTTCTTCTAACTGGTGAGCTCCCCAATAAACACCTATGAGCCTCTTATTGGTCAATGCACACTACATAAGTAATAAAGCTGGAGAGTGGTTTCCCCACAAGAGAGAGAGAGAGAGAGAAAGCAGGGGTACCTCAGCTCAGAATAGCAAGATAAAATGCGATGCTTTTTCCTGATCAATGGAGGTGGTCACCTTGTTGTGGTGGTCAGGCTTGATCATAATTCAGCTGGATGATGAGACTAAGAACCTCTCCAATAATTTATAACAAGTAAGAATATTAAACATAGAAACATAGAAACATAGAATTTGACGGCAGATAAGGATCACTTGGCCCACCTAGTCTGCCCATTTTACTACCTAACAGATAAGCTGCAGATCCTAGTTAACCAACAGCTTACTTCCTCTTACCCGCCACTAGGACTGCCTTATGCCTGTCCCATGCATTCTTGAAGTCCCCCACTGTTCTTGACTCCACGACCTCCTCGGGGAGGCTGTTCCATGCATCCACAACCTCTCAGTGAAAAAATACTTCCTCACATTACCCCTGAGCCATCCCCTCTATCTTCAAATTGTGCCCCCTTGTTCTTGCACATCTCTTTTCTGGAAGATGCTACCCTCTTGGACTTTGTTAATTCCTTGAGGTACTTGAAAGTTTCTATCATGTCCCCTCCTCCTTCTTTCCTCAAGAGTATACATATTAAGCTCCTTTAGTCTTTCTTCATATGTCTTCTGGTGCAGAGCCTGCACCATTTTGGTTGCCCTCCTCTGGACAGCCTCCACTCTGTCTATGTCTTTGCGGAGATGGGGTCTCCAGAACTGCACACAGTACTCCAGATGGGGTCTCACCAACTGTCTGTACAGAGGGATAACAACTTCCTGTTTTCTACTATTGATGCCTCTTCCTATGCATCCCAGTATCCCCCCAGCCTTCCTTACTGCCTTCTCACATTGCTTGCCCGCCTTTAGATCATCTGATATAATTACCCCCAGGTCCCTTTCTATTTTTACTGTTGTCAGTATCTCACCCCCCATTGTGTACGCTTCCCCTGGGTTTTTGTTTCCCATGTACATTACCTTGCACTTCTTTGCATTGAATCTAAGCTGCCATACATTTGACCATTCCTCCAACCTTGCCAAGTCCCTTCTCATCCTTTCCACTCCATTTTGTCTATCAACCCTGTTGCAGATATTTGTGTCATCTGCAAAGAGACATACTTTTCCTTCCAGTTCCTCTGCAATGTCACTTATAAAGACATTAAAAAGGACCAGTCCCAGTACTGAACCCTGTGGTACCCCACTAGTAACCCTCCTTTTTTCACTGTGTACTCCATTTACTACTACCCTTTGCGTCCTGTTGTCTAGCCAATTTTTTATCCAGACTACCACCTTGGGACCCACTCCAAGGCTGGCTATCTTGTGTATTAATCTTTTGTGTGGAATTGTATCAAATGCCTTGCTAAAATCTAGTAGGCCATGTCCACAGCCCCTCCGTGGTCTACTACTTTGGTCACCCAGTCAAAGCAATCTATTAGATTCGTCTGACACAACCTTCCCATCATGAATCCATGCTGCCTTGGGTCCTGTGCCCCACTGACCTCTAGGTACTCAACAATTCTTTCCTTCAGAAGTGATTCCATTATTTTCCCTACCACTGAGGTCAAACTAACTGGTCTGTAGTTTCCTGCCTCTGTCCTGCTCCCACTTTTGTGAAGAGGAATCACATCTGCCCTCCTCCAGTCCTCAGGTACCACCCCATCCTTCCATGATTTGTTAAAGAGAGTAGTCAGCGGTGTCACTAGTTCTACCTTTAGTTCTTTTAGAATTCTTTGGTGAATCCCATCAGGCCCCATTGCTTTGTCCACCTTCAATTTGACACGCAGTGTCAGTGGCTCAGTAGGTAGCACACTCACCTCTGAGGCCGGGAGATCAGAGGGCTGTGGGTTCAGTTCCCACATCTGGCACTTGGGTTAAGATCCCAGTACTGACACTGTAATGCAGCATGAGAGGGGTGCTGCATTTCTGAGGTGCCGTCTTTCGGATGAGACGTTAAACTGAGGTCCCATCTGCCTGATTGGTGGTAGTTCAGGTGGATGTTAAAGATCCCATGGCACTTATCGAAAAGAGTAGGGGAATTTCCCCGGTGTCCTGGCCAAATTTCCCTCATTCATTAAAAATACCACCAATAGCTTAATCTGGTTCAAGGTCAGTTGGCATTCATCTGTATCCCCCTCCCCCGGGTCATGCCTGAAAATAGGCAGGATTTGTCTAGTGCACTTACCCGGTCAACAAAAGCTAAAATAAAGAAAATAAAATTTTATTAGTTCTTTCAGAACCCTTTCTTCTGTAAATGGACTGGTATCGATCCCTGTCTTCAGAGTGTTTCTCTTGTTTGGTTTAGGTAACTCCCCCTCCTCTTCCTTTGTGAATACTGAGCAGAAATATTCGTTCAGTGTCCCTGCTTTTTCACTGTCACCCTCTACCCACATTCCCTCCTGTTTATTAAGCTTCAGTATCCCTCCTTTGGTCTTTCTTCACTCCCTAATGTACTTATAAAAGGTCTTATCCCCTTTCTTAACAGAATTGGCTATCCTTTCCTCGGTTTGGGCCTTTGCTATTCTGACTGCCTTCCAGACTCTTTCTGCTTTAACTGATAAAGTTCTCTGTCTTCCTCCTTCTGTGTTTCCTTATATTTCCTGAATGCTGTCCTTTTCTCATTAACCTTCCCTGCCACCTCTTTTGTGAACCATAGTGTTTTTTTCCTTCATTGTGTTTTATTGATTTGCTTTACACAAAGGCTTGTTGCCTCTGTGATGGCTGTTTTGATCACTCCCCATTGTTCCTCCACCCCTCCTTCTTGCCTGTTTGCTAGTGCTTTTCTGAGGCACTCTCTCATTTTCCCAAAGTCAGCCCTCCTAAAGTCTAGTACTCTTGCTTTTGTATGGCTTGATTGTACGGCTGTGTTTATCGTGAACCACACTGTTTGGTGGTTGCTTGTTCCCAGATGGCTACCCACTTTTAAATCTGAGATTCTTTCTCCATCCCCATTTGAAAGTACCAGGTCTAAGATTGCTCCCACCCGAGTGGGTTCCAATACTAGCTGTCTGAGGCATGCCCCCTGTAGGGCATCAAGAATGACCCTGCTCTTGGATGTGCCTGCAACAAAGGTGCTCCAGTTAACATCTGGCATATTCAGGTCCCCCATCAACAATATCTCCCCTTTGTCTGCCATTCTAAGAAAGCCTTCTATCATTTCCTTGTCCATTTCCTCCCTGAGATGGGGGTCTGTATACAACCCCCATGCGGATTGTGGGGCCATTTCCTGTCTCCAGGGTGACCCAAAGTGCCTCATCTGCTCCCTGTTTACTCTTTAGCTCTGTTGCTTTGATCCCTTCCTTTACATAGAGAGCTACTCCTCCTCCTTTTTTACCCTTCCTGTCCCTCCTGTAGATTATGTATCCTGGTATGTTGACATCCCAGTCATAGTTCTCTGTGTACCATGTTTCTGTGACTGCCACAATATCCAGGCAACCCTCTTCCATCAAGGCCACTAGTTCAGGGAGCTTGTTACACAGACTATGGGCATTGGTACTCATCTCCCTCCCTTTTTGATAGCCTTACCCTTTTGCCCCATTTCTGTCCTTACTGCCTTTGCCTTTTTACATTTAAATCTGTTCTGCTCCTAATAACTTCTGTACCTTGGGTTTACCTCACTAATCACCATGTTTTGTGGGGAGGCTCGATTTCCCTGCTCCTTTTCAGTGCCTCCCACTTTGGCTAGTTTAAATGCTTGCCAATGAAGCATTTAAACCTCTCACCTAGGATCCTGGTTCCCCCTCTGGACAGATGCAGACCATCGTACCAGTATAGGTCTGCATCCCTCCAGGTGGCTCCCCAGTCCCCAATGAAGCCAAAACCCTGAGCTCCACACCAGTTTTTCAACCACTCATTGAATTCCCTGGTGAGAAGTGCCCTAGCATCTCCCTTGTCATAGACAGGCAGCACCTCCGAGAAGGTTACTGTATATGCCACTTGTGTTCAAGGCCCTTCCAACTCTACAAACTCCTCTTGCACTGCTCTGATCCATTCCTAGCCAGGTAATTTGTCCCTAGGTGGACAATGACATCCAGCTCCTCCTCCCTCCCTCGTGCAGCTCCTCCCACGATCTTGAGGATTCGCTTCCTGTCCCTCCAAGCTGTGGCACCAGGAAGGCACCTTACCTCCCTCTCCCCTTCCTCCCCCATTTCTACCCCCAATGACTGAGTCCCCCACCAGGAGTTGTTTCCTTCCCCTGTGGGGTCCCATGCCATCCTCCTGTGGGTCTCCTTTGTGAAGGTTCCCAGTATCCTCCTTGGTCTCCACTGCAGGTGCCTCCATAGAGGAACCACTATCCACCAGAAGAGTGAATGGATTGTGGAGAGGTACAGCTGGAGGGATGCACCTCTATTCCACTACCCTCTCCCTCCTTGAGCCCACCCTGGTCTAGCCTCTCCTCTTTCTTGGCAACCTCTGAGGTAGTGGCAGTGGCCCTGGTGGTCCCTGGGTGGAGGAGGAGGTTTCATGAATCCTAGCCAGGTCAGCCTGGAGACAGGCAACCTCCTCTCTCAGACCAGAGAGGTGCCTGCAAAGAGGGCAGCATCGCAGCCTCCAGAATGTCTCCTGGAACACTGCCGCCCCACAGCCATTGCACTGCACCACTCCTATCATGTCTTATTTTGTGTTCTCTCTACTATTTCTCTGGATGCTTATTCTCTCCTCTTCTTACAGCTCTCACCCTTCCTGTTTGGGACAGCAACTTCCTATCTTCTTCAGTAGCCTCCTTCTTCCTTGCTCAATATCAGACCACCAGCAGCTATGGGGGAGAGTGAGCTACTTTTTTTACTTTAGGGTTGACAAAACCAATGTTTCTCTATGATCCTTTCCTTTCTACTGCCAAATAGGAAGTTCCTGTTGACAGTCAAATCCAGTGGCTATAAAAGTAGAACTGGCTTTGGGTGTGATGGAGGGCAATTAATAAGAAAAAAGCCTAGCACAAGGAAGTTGTAATTTGACTCACCTGCTTTTATAGTGTCTAAACCACACTCCCAGGTAAGCTCTCTTTCCTCCTACTGGTTTAGCAAAGTCAGCTGATACAGTACCCTTCACTGCACAGAACACACACTGACTTTCTTTCTTTTCTTTCTTTTTTAACCCTAAATAAGACCCCTTCTACTTCTAATAAAGTTATCTGTCTACTTAATCTTAACAGACACTGACTCCTGCTGAGATATAAGTTTTAAATTAATAAGAAAATGTAGCTTCTTTTAGTTAGCTGTTTTCTGCTCTACAAGCAAGCCTAGCACAAGCACAATATTGGAGTAATTTGAAAAAATTGCAGGCTTTAAAGCAGCAGAGTTGGGGGGGGGCACTGGTACCTTACTGTAACTATATGCTATTTATACAACACTGCCCAAGGGATTGTGTACACTTGTCTGATACTGGTCATGACATTTTTCTGGCTGCCATACTTGATATCGCAGAGAGGTGTTTACTAGGTTTGGTATGGAAAAAAAGGAGGCTGAAGCCCATCATGATTTTTCCTCCACACAATGTGGGTCAATAAGAGTGAGAAAGACTCATAGTAAGCCAATTGTCCAGATGTTTTTTAAAGGTATCAAAATTATCGATATCAATCAAGTCTTGTGGCAGTAGATTCCTCAATCTTGCCACATGTCTTGTCAAAAAATTATTAATTTTATTTGTGTTTGTCCTTTTAAATATAATTTGTTTATTGTGTGATCTAAGATTTCTTTTCTTGCTAGAACTAGAGAGACCACACTGTCTGGATAACTCTGGGGATTGCAAGACTTTGAAGAGGAACAAACTATCTCCCCTACATCTTCCAGTTTGGAGTGTTTGGAGGCCAGTTGCCTGTAACCTGTCAGTGTAGGTTTTATTTGATAGTCCAGAGACCATCTTCGTAGCCCTTCTCTGGACTCATTCCAATTGAGCTATGTCACCTGCTAAGTAGGGGTTCCAAAATGGAGCTCTGTAATCAAGGTGGGGTCTTATATGAGATCTGTACAAGGGAACAAGACACTGCTTGGTCCTGGTAACAAAGGAGCATTTTATCTGACTTAGAAGTGAATGTACAATGCTGGTTACTTTCAAACAATGGTCTTGTGATGAAAGTTTCCTGTTAACAATTATCCCCAAATCCCTTTCTGCATCTGATGATTTTAAGGGGATGTTATTTATTTTGTGTATGTGTCTTGGGTTTTTAACACCAAAATGGAGGGCTACACATTTATCGATGTTAAATTCCATATGATTTGTTAGTGCCCACTTTTTAGTAGAACTTAAATCTGACATTAGGATATTTATGTTAACAGATGAATCTACATAGCCACCGAGTTTGGGGTCATCTGCAAATTTTGATAACCAGTTATGGGATGAGCTTTTCATGTCACTGATGTACAGGTTAAATAATGTAGGACCCAGAACAGAGCCCTGGGGCACTCTGCTGCTCATTGAACATTGATTTGACATTAAGTTGTTAATATTCACCCTCTGAGTTCTATTGGTAAGCCAGTTCTTGACCCAATTAGTAATGCATGATGAGAAACCCACAAACTCCAGTTTGGAGACTAATTTATTGTGTGGTACTTTGTCAAACGCTTTACTGAAATTAAACAAGATAACATCACATGGAGTATTATTATCTAAACCCAAGTTTATGTTGTTATAGAAGGATACTACATGAGTAGTGCATGAGTGCCCTTTTTTAAAACCGTGTTGTGAATTGTCGACTAGATTAAGGATACCCATTTCTTCTTCCATAAGTGATTTGATTATCTTCTCCTTAGTTCTGCAAACAAATTTAAAGCTTTTTGGGCAATAGTTCTGGATACTGGCTTTACTATCATTTTCATGGATTGGGGTTACTGTTGCTACTAGCCAATCAGAAGGGATATGGCGAGTTTCATTGGAGTTAATAAAAATTATTTTTAAAGGGGCTACTATTGCTTTAGCTGTTTCTAACAGGAATCTTGGGGTGGTGTTATCCGGACCCAGACTAGATGATTCTTTTAGGGAATGTAAAGCTGTCAATATCATATCTTTGATAATGCTATAGTTAGTGACTTTAAAGGGCGGGTCCTGAGAACCTGAAGCTGGGATATCCTTAGGTGAAAAAACAGAAGCTAAGTAGGAGTTGAATATGTTCGCAGTGTCTAGGTCTGAGTTAATGACATTATTATTATGAAATATCGACCCAGCCTTTCTAGTATGACCCTTTTTATTATTTAAATAAGAATACAGTGCTTTAAGAGAATCATTACTGGTGGGCTATTTTGAATTCAAGCTTAGTTTTGACTTGTTTTATGGAATGTTTTAGGAGACGTTGTGTGGATTGGTATTTATACTAAATTATTTCAGCATTGTGTGCTTTTTTGCTTTTCAATGTTTTAAATAATTTAAATTTTTTTCTTTATTAATGAATTTGTTTTTATTAAACCATCTTGGTATTCTTCCTTTGGAATTGTAGTTTTTTACACATGGGACACATAAAAGCTCTAATTGATGAATTTAGGATTTGAGTACAAGCAAAGCTTCATTGGTTTGTCATTAGAATTCCCCAGGGTTTTGATAGAAGTGATGTGTTTATAGTCATGAAGTTAGCTTTATCTTAATGTTTGTATGTTGTTTGTTTGTGTAGATAAGGATGTTCAGTTAAGATAGAAAATAGAATGGTGGAGTGATCACTAGTTACAGTGGGTGCCCTTATATCTATATCTGTGATGGAATCATTGGTGTGTTATGCATGATGTGCTTGGGGGACTGGACATTGTCCCTCCTGTGGTGGCATGGGAGTCTCAGATGGAGTCATGCAAAGGGGTAAAAGGGGAATCCACTTCTGTTGCAGCAATGTTCCCCCCAGGTTGGCATGAGGTGAGGACCCAGATGACTAGTAGCCCATTTGAGCAGGTCAAGAGATAATCTCATTGGGCTTGTTCTGCTGGTGAATCCCCCCTCAAGATGGGGGATGGACACTTACCACCCAGCCAGAGGACCATTTCCTCATCTAGGAAGCGGGTTACCTTTGGAGGCCAGTAAATTGTGTCTGGATCCACCTGGAGGGTCCCTTCTTGTAGTAAGGGATAAACTGGTGTAAGACTATAAGGAACTTTCCAGCATTCTACTTTATTCCCACCAACTTACTTATACTGCACTCCTTTGTACCCCTGCTCTGACGTCCTGTTGTTATTCAGTTCTGTTATGTTGCATTCTTAATTACATAATGTGAGTGTACTTTAATTTAAAATTGTGATACCTCTGCATGTACCTGAATTTAAAATTGTGTTACCCCTGTACTATTCAACATGCTCCAAGTGTGCTGATGTTGCCTCTGTAACTCATTAACGTGGAACCTTTGTAAATGTGCACATGTGCTCAAAGGTTGTGTCCAATTTCTCCAGTAGAATAAAATAAAAAACCTTCATGAGACTCCCAAGCTACTCATGTCACTCTGTATGCTGTATATAGTACAGGCTTGCAATCAGCACATGGCTGTGGCCATATCTCCCAAAATGGTTGTGTATGGTCTTCTGTTCAGGGAAAATGGGAATGAAGGGCCTAGAAGGCAATGCAAAGCTGTGTGACAATAGCTCTTAGCTCAGGTATCATTACAGCACCTTGCTCCACACTGATGATGTCACCATACTTGGCACCATCATGCTTAAGGTCGATGATAGCACCATGCTGGGCACCAACAATGCACCATACCCTGTACAGACATCAGCATCAATGAATAATACATGTCCAAGGCCTCCAACATTGGTACCATCATGGCACTAAGGTGGGGCTATCATCATTGATGTCAGTACCACCGTCATTTTTTATGTCATGGCATGAACATGGAGACAGATGTAAAAGGGTCTCAGTACTTGGTAGGCCTTAATGAGACCACAACTGAGTCCTTCAATCTACTGTGGGTGGTCCTAAAGAAGCCCCAATGTTAGACCCTGTTCTATCCCATCCTCCAGTAACATTTGCTAGCTTTTCATCATGTTAATTTGTTTTAGCGAGCAGTGGATAATCTACCAACTATAAGCATGCAAATTTCACCTACTTTCAACAACACTCCATTATGGGAGTTGGCACAAAAACTCATAGATCTGGTCAATCAGGTCAAACATGAGGCACCAATGCAGAGGGGCAGAGTCATGCAGGTCCCAACTCCCATGAGATCCAAAAAGCAGACCAACAGAGAATCCTAACATTCAGAGCTGCTTAAAGTCATTCAATTCTCATCAAGGAGGTTAAATAGTTTAATTTTAAAACTGTTATACTAGAATACAGAATGGAGGCTATGCAAATCCACCATAGGTGTAAGCAGCTTTAGAAATAGCAGAATGGGCTCTTACAACCACTGCAGGGGTTTTGGAATTGAGATTTTACCATTGGCTTTGTCTACCTATGAGCCATCAGTGAGGTAGTCCTTGAACCAAGTCAGTGCTGACTGGGATAAGCTGACTGTGATGTCACTGATGCTAAAGATATGCTTGACTAATGCAGTATTGTTGAAAGTCGGTGAAAGTTGTATACTAATAGTTTATAACCACAGGCTAATTATCAGTGAAATCACAAGGTTCTAAAAATGGTGGAAATGTAGTATCAATATGGGACAGACATAGTCATTGATATCTCTGGACTAATGTCAACTACAGAACAGCCCAATACCTCATTTAAAAGAAAGCTTGATGGACTTTCAGACTATGAAGGGCATGGTTCATGAATGTTCCCTTTAAAGTTAATAAAGATGGCTCTAATTAGATTGACTGCGTCAAGGGCAGCAGTCATGTCATTGGTCACCTTTAGAAGGGCTATGCTTATGGAGTAGTTGTGTCTGATGCCTGACTGAGAATCTAGGAGTAGATTGTTATTGAGAATGTTTGTCAAAAGCTGGGAGCGAACATGTTTTTGTAATACCTTGCTGAGGGTAGAGAGTGAATGGAAACTGGTCATATATTACTGGGACTGGAGTGGGGACCTACTTTCTGGAGAGATGACATGGTGGCTGTCAGAGACTTGTTCTCTCACAGAACTCAGTCAGGAATCTTACAAGTTTTCACAATCCTTTAGACGCCTGAAAGGGTTACCTTGGTATGCTACCACCGCTCAGCCGCAACTTCACTCAGGGCCTTGGTGTCAATATTCTATCTATAACGGCCTACACACAGTCTTCTCAGAAACAAAAAATGCTAGCAGGTAAACAAAAGCACTTAAAGAAATAGGGCAAAGGCAACAAATCAAAGAAAGCCCAACATCTCACTCAACAAGACATTGAACTGCTTTATAGTTCAGGAACTATAAGAATACAAAACCCAACACAGCTCCTCAACTTTCTCTTTTTCCAGGTCAGATTGCACTTCACCTTATGTACCCAGGAGCAATATGACATCACCTTGGGAGATATTTCCTTACATACAGACAGTCACAGAGTAAATTTTTACTATACACAGAGAGGCAAACCAAAACTCAAACTGGAGAAAATCTGAGAAATATCAGACAAGTCCGGCCTCGAATCTACAAAAACCTGGAATGCCCAGAAAGAGATGTCATTACTGCCTATGACAATTATGAGAAAAACAGACCTGCAAAAATAAAGCAACCAGAGTCTCCCTTTTGTTTAGAGTCAAACCTAAACTACATCCCCCACGAATTACTGTGGTTCTGTGCAGTGAAAACTGGCATCAATAAACTCAGAAGTATGATGCAGCTGATAAAAGAAAGTGCAGGATGACCACCATCTAAGCATATTACTAACCACAGTATACAAAAAACAATCATTCAAATGCTGGTTGATGCTCACATTCCACCAATTGATGTTCAGCAAGTCTCAGGACACAAAAACATACAAAGCGTAAATACCTGCTCAACACTAGCAGAAGCAAAACAGCAGCATATTTCAGCCATCTTCAACACCACTACATCGACATCCAGGCTCAGCACTTCAACTGCCTCTATCCTTCAATACAGCCCAGCAAAACAAAACTCCATGCCTCCTCCACCACAGTTCACTCAGCAACAGCCCATGAGACATAAAACACTCACAGCTCCTGAACCAGGAAGCACCTTCTAAACCCTATGTGGTCTGTACTGCTCCTTCAAAAACACTGTCACAGTGAACATCTACAACAACGAAGCAAATTTGTCACTGAAAAAGAAAAAAAAAGACTTAGAATCATTGTAGACTCCTCATCAGACAGTGACTAGAAACAACAAAAGACCATTTTGTTTCACAGCTCTGTTGACTATTTTCCTCTTGCTGAAGTACTGTTAAGGTTACAACTTCATGATGTTATTTTGAACTGTTAAGCTACGTTGGTTACATTTTTGAACTGTTAACCTTTGTTCAGCAAAGTTCTACACCAGTTTTTCACTGCTAATTTCCTTCCATCACAGATGAGACAAAACCACATAGAAACAGTAAGTACCACTTTCTTATTTTAACTGTGGGATTAGCCATATAATATAAACAATACAACAATGGAAAAGTGTGAGTTACAAGGTGACAATTCCATCTCAGGGTTTATAGAATATCACAATCCACTTGGCCTTCGGCCTTATGTATTATTATGCACCATAAACACCTCGATTGAATTATCACCTTGAAACTCATAGTTCCAACAATTTTCCATTGCAAAACTGCAACTTACTTCCAAACACTGAAGTAAGGCTCCCAATGTGGATGAATTGGCAAGCTTGCATCTAAAACAAGTCTTGACACAGGTGAGCTCTATGTTAGTAATAAACCACTTGGCAAATGTGGGTTTAAGCAATTTTTGATGTGAGCCAATTCTGAAACCATAACTTTGGGCATACTCAAAGCTTGCTTCCTCAACGAAGCTTGGAATATCTTGTACCTTCTCCTTAGTGGTAGGCAGGTAGTAGGCAGGTAGGAATGTAGATATTTTTATTAAGGCTGTGCTAAAGGCATTTGCCAATAGAATATTATTGCACAATACATAAGAACAGTAATTAAAAATACATAACAAAAAATGACATATAGCTAAAAGTAAGACATACTATGCACAGTCACCTGCAATTAAAACAGTATACTGTATATGCACTTAAGATTATTAGTTCATTTATTTCCTAGACAGTACATAACTAGCAATATGGCTGAATGAAGCAAAATCTGAAATGTGACTCTGTTTAGTTGATGACACATATTACAATAGTTATATCACCACAATTGTTCCATTTTTACATAAATGGGAAAATCCATTTCTTTCTAGAATATTCATTTAATTGACAGTATAATAGATATTGTTTTATAAATGTATTAACCATGTTCCACATGTGTGATCTCTATAGTTTTAACAATTGGCTAAACTTTGAAGGTTGTCTTAGATATCACACATGCCTACTGGCTAAGAAAATTCTCTGCAAACTCTCCCCGCCTGCTTTACACAGCCTTATCCAGCTGCTCTACCAAAAAAGAGTCTCCAGGAGCACATCCAAGTCTCCTCTCTTGGTTCCCCGCTGTAGGACCACCCTGGGCCAAAGAGCCTTTTTTTACAGAGTCCCTCAATGGCTTAATGGCCTATCTGCCTTAGTCTCCACTGAGCCTAAGCTAGGCCTTTTCAAATCCAACCTCAGGGAATTTTTCCTTGTGGGTATGGCCAGTGACTGCACCTAGCCTCCCTCCTGTCAGCCCCTGGCCGCCTCCTTTCTCACTCTCTCTCTCTCCCATTTAAACCCCAGCCCGATCGTTACTAGCCATTTCAGCTGTATTATCCTGTATTTTTAATACCATGATTAAATTGTGACCTTATTACTGAATCTTCCGTATGTATCAATGACTCTGGGTTTGCATCAACCCTCAGACTGTACTTTTTAATACCTTGATTGAAACGTCATTTTATTACTGAATCTCCTGTAGGTATCTTGACTCTGGGTTTGCATCAACACTCAGATTGTTGTCTATGTACCCTTTTGTTTACAATTCTTGTTAGCACTGTCATTGTTTGTGTACTGTATTAAATGACTGTTTTAACGTACTGTATAAACTGACATGGAGCCTTTGCAAAGGAGTCTATGACTCAGAGGTTTGTAATTCTGATCAAAATAAATGTCCTCACATTTACATTTGTACTTGCTGACGTTATGTAAGTGGTTAAATACCAAAGGTGCAACTTGAAATTTTGTTTTGGTTAGTGCTCTTCTATGTGTATTTTTTGTGCAGAAATTCAAATGTTTCTTTGCCTCAAAGAGTCTTGCATAATTCATAATCATTAATTGTATGTTTTTTTTTTTTAACCAAAAGAGACACACTAAGCTGAACTCTTGTTTACAGGTGTGACCTGGGAACACAAGGAAGTTAAGTGACTTGTTCAGGGTCACACAGTATGCAAGTTGGGACTCTGGGATTCAAACCCAGGTCTCCAGGTTTGCAGCTCAGAGCCTTAAACCGCTGCACTGTACTGCCTTCTGTGAATCATTAATCCTCCCCATTGCTTCTTGAGTCATGTTATCCTTGATTTGTTCTGTGAACACCAGCTTAAAATGAATTAAGTGCTCCTTCTGGAATGTGTGCAAGAGTTCATTAATATTTAGACTCACAGAATGTGCATTTGACCATATACTTGAAGCCCATCCAAAATTAGGGCTGACAGAAATTTTTTGCAACTTCTTTAAGAATCATATAAGGTAGTTTATTTGTATCCATAACTTTGATCATACGTAAATAGGCAAGAGTTTTTCAATGGGCTAGAGAGAAAAATTACAGCATGCCAGTTTAGCCCTTAACAATATCAGTGTTAGTGGCTCAGCAGGTTACACACTCACCTCTGAGGCCAGAAGATTGAAAGGTTGTGGGTTCTAGCCCCACACCAGGCACTTGGGGTAAACCCCAATACTGACACTGTAGTGCATCATGAGGGGGATGCTGCACTCCTGAGATGCTGTCTTTTGGATAAGACATTAAACTGATGTCCTGTTCTGGTGGTTGTTCAGGTGGATGTTAAAGATCCCATGGCACTTCTCGAAAAGAGTAGGGGAATTTTATTGAAAAAATGGACTTCAATACAGAATAAAACAGAAAACACCAAAACAAGAACCATAATGAGCAAATACAAAAACAAAGAGAAAAAAAGAAAAATATATCAATCAGTCCATGCAATGCAGTTAATCCAGAGATGTGTAGAATGTTCATATGAAACATGATCAAGATCATATTGCATCAGTCTCTTAATAGCCTTACATACATTAGTAAGCAAGTCAACCTGTGCAATAAATTTCTGCTGCAAAATCCAGAGACACCAAGATTGCCAAATTTGAAAACGTATGATACATAAAATAACATAAACGGTGTCACTCTTGTACCTGACAAATGTATTTCGTAATGGACCAAACATTATGGTAGGGTAATCAATATCCCTGAAACCAGTCTCATTCCAGTGGTCTGCCAGTAAGGACCAAAATGGTCTTATATAGGAACAATCTGAAAATAAGTGACATTGGGTTTCCAGAAGTTGGTCACAAGTAGGTCGAGGACAATACCGCTCCGATAATTGTTTATGTTTACTATTCCCCTTAACCCCCAATCTCCCATAATTAACTCAACCATAAACAATCCCAGGCATATGATGGGATCCTTTTATTCAAAAGGTGTCTTAAACATCTAACTTTCTATCCACCGGACAGTCAGGAAAAACAACTTCCGTAGTACGTTCAACGGACAGAATATGCTTATACACTTTCTTTCTATCCAAGGTTTGGAGATGACTAGGGGTAACGTCCCACCTAATAACTTGTTTCATACATTCCAGCATATAAGAAGGTAAATAAGGAAGTGTAGATAATAGCCTAGGTTTCTTTTCCTGCCAACTGGGCCTACATAAGTATAGCCAGTGATCTACCAAAGGCCTCCATAAAACATTCCCAGGTTTCAAAACCATCCCCAAATTATAAACTAAAAAAACACTAAAAATGAAAGCAAAAGGGTGGATCAAAGAAACCCCACCTTCAGCAAGCGGGATATAGGTCAATTCTCTCTTAAGAGGGTTTAAGCGAGACCCACAGAATGCTTGAAAAAAAATGCTAAATAACCGAGTCCAAATGTGGAATAGTGGAGGGAAAATGTAACTGATATACAAAAATATAGGAGTAAGTATAGTCTTAATTAACATAACCCTTCTTTTCTTAGAAAGTTGCTGTCCTTTCCAGTCCCCAACCAAACAAGTCCCCCTAGCCAGGACTACGTCCCAGTTATGTCCTGCCATATCTCCAGGACCAAGCTGTACCCCCAGAATCTTAATAGGTTCCTGGGGAACAGGGATCCCTGCTATGACACCAGAAGGTGGCACAGGAGTAGACCCAATGACTACCCCTGTACTCTTACTATAATTAATCCTGGAGCCAGAAATACTCACAAAAAGATTAATAGAGTCTTGTAAAGCAGTAACAGAAAACTGGGGGGCTAAAATCAACACCTGGTCATCTGCATAGGCCAGTTCCTTTTGCTGTGGCAAGATAGGAGAGACATCAATACCTGTCAGAGCAGTGTTGGATTGTAACATCCTAATAAAAATGTCTGCTATGAATGCATAAAGAGCAGGGCTCAACGGGCATCCCTGACGTACTCCCTTACTAATACAAAGTTTCCGTCCATACCAGCCATTTACATTAAGGAAAATGACAGCCCCCTGATACATGGCAGATATCCAGGAAACAAACTTATCCGGAATCCCAAAGGCTTTTAAAACTAAAACTAAAAATCTGTGTGCAACCTGATCAAAGGCCTTCTCTTGATCTAATCCAAAAACAAACCTCTGTAAGTGTTCGAAGTCTCCCCTATAAAAAATTTCCCTTAGCCAAATAAGATTATCTTGCTGTTTCCTACCTTGAACAGCACAAGTTTAGAAATAAGCCAAAAGTTAACTCTATTCTTATTTTCCTTAAAAGGGTCCAAAGACTGCTTCGACATATGAGTTCCAAATCATAATTCTTGATTTAAAGATCTTCCCCTATTATACTGTAAAGCAATCATTTGTTTCTTTATTGTGGCAATTAAATGGCTATAATCATGAGTAGTCATTTCAGTAAGAGAAATTAGATGCTGCAGTTGATGTCAAAGTTTTAAATACCCCATATATTCCTTACTGGATTTGACATGGGCCTGTTGTTAAAAAAATTGTCTTCATCCCACCTTTATATCATCCCACCAGTCCAAAATGGAGTCATAACAGTCTAAAACTGAAAATCTCATGGCCCAGTCCCTCAACCATAAACGTTTAATAAGTGGATCATCCAACAACAACTCATTCAATTGCCATTTATTTTTCTTACATCTGGGAGCCCCAACCCAAGAAATAGAGGCTGTAAGGACTCCATGATCAGAAAATTCTATTGGTCTAGTAAAAACCTGTATGACATGTAAAACAGTAGACAAAAAATTAAGTCAATTCTAGTCTTAAGGACACACCTAAAAAAGGAATAACCCCCTGTAGGATGTAATACCCTGTAGGCATCTAGCAAGTGAGCTGTTGAAATAATGTGTTTCAAAGCAACAGAATCACAGAAAAGCTTACTGGTCTGAAGGCCTCTGTCAGTGGTCGATAGGCCACAATTAAAGTCTCCCAGCCAAACCACCAAACAACAGGTATGCAAAAAGGGTTGTACTGCCTTAAATAAGGCTTTATTTTGTGCTTTAGTTTGAGGAGCATAAATAGTAATGATCTGAAACCTTTCTGAACAAAAGGAAACGTCCAAGCACAGAGCCCTCCCAGGGTGAATATACACCAATCTTGAAACCTTAAATGCTGAACTAGAAAAATGAATATCTATCCCATCACAGAGTTCTTCCCCAATAGACCAAAAGGAAGGTCCCAAAGGCCAACAATGAGTAGCATGCTGAAGCTCCTGATGTGTCTTCAAGCGGGTATCTTGTAAACAAATAATATCTGAGTTTAAAGTTTTAAGAAGAGAAAAAAAACCTATACGCTTCTTCTCACCCTTAATCCCATTCACATTTAAAGTAGGAATTTTTAAGGAATGCATCACAGGGAAAGAGAAGTAAGGAAACTACAAAGGACAAAAAAGAAAACAAAACAACCTCAGGGGGGGTTTACCCACTTGTCTATGTCTAGTCCGTTTAGCGATAGAATCTTCAGGTCTGCATTCAGTGTCAGTGGTGGAAACAATGGAGGAGGTATCAGTGTCATCCCCTGAGTCCCCCCTGTGTCGTCTTCTAACGGGGCAAACACATTCCCTACTTTAACAGGATCCCTAGGAGGCACTGTTTTAGGGATGGACTTAGTCCCAGTCATTGCATTTCCATGTCTATTACGTTTTCTAGGTTGTACAACCTTAAAGGGGGCTTCAGGTGGAGGCAGTGGAGGGGGGGCATGTGATCCTCAGTACCAACTATAGTATCCCCATCCGTATGATCTAATATTGGTGTATCTAGGCCCACATCAGGGTTTGCAGGTTGCACAACAATAGCAGCGGTCACAAGGGGGTCAGCCACAGGTGGTGTTACAGGGGCCTTAACTTGCTCAGATTCTGGGAGCGTAGGTAAGGTAGCAGCCACCTTTTTCAACAGGGCATGCTGAGCTTGATTAATAAGTCCCTCATGGGAGAGGCAATTGTCATGATTGTGAGAAGCCCAAGGACAGCGTCCATAGGCATGTCCTGTTTGCTCACAAAGATTACATTTAAACAAGTTAAGGCAGGCCAAAGCCAAATGACCATATTCCAAACAATGACTGCATCTAGTGGTATCACAAGCTGAGCTAAGATGTAAACAAGACCCACACTTAAAGCAGGATCTGGGTTGTCCTATATAAAAGATAGACCCCCTATCTCATCCCAAAAAAAACACACTAGGCAAATGTACAAGGGCTCGAATTCGTGCAAAAAGTTTCACCTTCACCTTCCTCAAGTCCCAAATCATTTGCTATCCATGATGAGTAGGCCCCTCAAAATTTCACAACGCTGACATAACTAGAAGAGAATGTCTTCAACATTTAGACCTCTCATTTTTAAATAAAACAGTAATAGTTTTAATCAATGGTTTGGTAAGAGGAGTCACCTGGAAAGGTATCCACAATGGGTCATTTTTAAGTGAGTTATACTGGGCCCAAAACCTATCAAGATTGGATACATTTTTAAAACTGACATCAAAATTACCATTACCCAAAGAAATCCGTGTAAATATTTCAGAAGAAAAAAATTTAATTGACTTTTTTAGGAGGGATTTAGCCATGAACAACCTGTCAGGAGTATGTTCTAAGCCCCCCTTGTACAACAATCTGACTGCAATCCTCCTAGGAGCTGGTTCTTCACTGGAGTGAAAGAGATCAGCCACCCTGAACAAGGGGGCCAGAGAAGACCTCTCCTGGTGTTCTGTCAAAGCCTCAGGACTAGGACCCATCCTGAAGTCCATAGACAAGGAAGGGTCAACAGTTAACACAGGTGTGGCACCTACACCATTTACAGGACCAGAAACATTACATAATAAAGAAGAGTCATTACCCCGGGGTTTGATGGAGCTCTCCAGTAATCCGGCGTTGGTGGCCACAACAGTTGAAGATAAACACATCCTCTGATACAAGGGATCTTTGGGGTCAGGAGTCCAATGACCTGAAGCTTCAGCAATCCAGCCCACAGCTGTTAGGGCTCTTTCAGGGGACCATGACGAGTCTTGTAGTGGCAGAGCAGCAGCAGTAGGCTCAGGAGCTAACTCACTCCAATCCCTGGTCTTCCGTCTGTCAGCAAAAGAAAAAGTCTGTTTCAACTCTGCCTGAGTAGCTGCCAAGCAACCAAGTCCATCCAGAGCCTGTCGTCCCATGCCTAGTCTTGCTTTCCCTGTTTTGGGAGCTTGCACAGCAGCTTGAATATTCAAAACAGTGGTCGGCTTTTGGCACACGGCAGAAGCAATTATTCCTGACTGCCAGCCGTGACAGTCATCTGGTTGCACTACCACAGGAAGAGGAACAACAATGGGAGCCACACCATCGCCCAGTCGCTTCATCCTGCCCTATCCGCTGGAGTCACATTAGCCAAAAGGAGACCTGTCGGCAATGAAAGAAGCTCACTGTCAATATCCTCCACTTTCTTCAGCCATTCCTGTTTCAGTAAGAGGAGCACCTGACGGCAGCTGACAACTGCAGGTGAAGGCTGTTCAGCAGAGGCAAGACCAGCTGTAGCCACAGCCACATCCAAGTCAGGTAGGTCCATAGAAACGGACGCAATCTCCATATCATCCAAAACACTCACATCCTGAGAAAAGTCAGCCACAGCCATAGCCATGTCCACAGCCTCTTGCGTCGAAAGGACAGAAGCAGAGGCCAGAGCTCCCGTCCCAGCAACATCCTCTGTCTCCACATTCCCCGGTGAAGTGGCCATCTCAGAAAGACGGACGGAAAGTCCCCCAGTGGAGAGTAGGGGTATGTTTATTTAAAAACAAAACATATTTACAGACTTTTTGGAACAGAATATAAATACATCAGTGTTTCAAAATTTCAAAACAGAAAAAAAACACCAAAGGTTTGAAGGAAAGGAAAACATAAATTGAAAGAAAAACATTTCATCAGGAAATAACACAGTAAATCAAAAGAAATTCCAATAACATTCCCACGTTTGTTTTGAGAACTTTCCTTTCTCCCTCTTTAAAGCAATCAAGATAGTTCAATATTTTCGTAAATAATTCTTCGGGGGTTAAATAACATTGCTGAAATAAAAACCAACATCTGACCTGCCATACCCAGTATAATATTACAATTGCCACAATATTTAAAGTACTATAATTACAAGATGTCCAAGTATCTGGAAAAAGACCAAAAAAAAAGCTCTCTGATCCCATTGACGCCATACTTTATTCCAGAAATGGCTGCGCCATAAAAACCAAAAATGAAGGATAACTGGACAGGAGAAATATAAGTGAAACATCGTTTCTATCGAGTCTGTACAAGAATCTCGGAAACAATATCTCTCTGATATTTGTTTGTGCTTCAGATTGCCACGTACTTTTATTCTACCGTGTACCCCTAACCAACCAATATCCCACATTGTTATAGGGATGCGTGGATCAACTAAATGATTACCAATCTGTTTCTTCTCTATCGGTGTAAAATCTGGAAAAACGTTTTCTGCAAAATGGGATGTAACTATATTTGCATATAACTGTTTTCTGGTGAGAGTTTTAACCATCTGCACCGTTACATGCCATGTCTTTAACATGTCAAACGTTATCGCCCAATCCGAAGATAAAACATATCGTCTTTTATTTTTATGTAGAAATACACCTACACTCCATTCTTGAAAAATCCCAGTGAGGGACATATGTACAAGAGGAATCCAAAGTCGCAGAGATTCTGTAACCAAAGGTTTCAAGTTAGTAGTAAAAAAAATTGAATAAAAGAACACTATCGGGTGAATCATAGTTACACCTCCCTGTCGATAAGACTGTAGTAAAATATTACGTTTAATTGGATTTAGACGGCTGCCCCTAAAACAAGAAAAGAAAAGACTAAGAAGAGGTACGAATAAACATCTAGGTAGCGGAAACATATGTGCAACATGTAAAAATATGGGTAATAAACAGGTTTTAATCAAAAAAACATGTTTCTTTTTACTTAAATACCATTTGTTCCATTTACATACCTTATCCCTACCTTTGTTTACACAGAGCTCCCAATTATATTTAGCCATATCCAAAACACCGAAATAAAGTCCTAATAGTTTTTTCGGGGAATCTACTATTCGGATACCAGCAATCGAGACAACACTCTCGATAGACACAGTCAAATTAAAACATACACTCTTTTGCAAATTTAAACTAGAGCCAATAACTGACAAAAGACCGGTAATACTTTTACATAATAGGTGGCTCACTGAGACAGTAGGGACAAAATGCATAAGTCATCTGCATAACAAATTATTTTTGGAATATTATTATCATGATCCAAAGACCTAGGAGTCTCGGAGATTTAGAAAGAAGTCAATTACGGGTCTAAGGCAATAACAAATAATAAAGGACTTAAAGGGCAACCCTGTCTTACCCCCTCGATGGATATAGCAAGGGGAACCAATTCTACCATTAATATATGGTCTAACATAAGCTAAAGAATAACATAAAAAAAGCCAATTAACAAAAATGGTTGGAAACCCATAAGCTTTAAGTGTCAACCAAATAAACTCCTGAGAGATACTATCAAAAGCTTTAGAGAGGTCAAAATTGAATAAATAACCCTGAAGAGCTCCCTGCTGACCCTGGGAAAACAATTCTCTAAGTAGGAGTAAGGCATCGTGAATGGATCTGCCAGTGACTGAACAATATTGGGATGAGGAAAGCAAAGATGGTAAAAGTTTAGAACCGATTCCCAACAATTTAGAAAAAATCTTATAATCAGTATTAAGTAAGGTAATCGGCCTCCAATTTTTCAGGTCACATCTATCTCCTTTCTTATATAAAAATAACATTAGCCCTTCGTACATTTGGTCTGTCAGCCGATCTTCCTGCAGAAAGGCATTAAAAATGGCCAGTAACTGATTTGGCATACATTGCCATAAAGATTTATAAATTTCTGCTGAAAGACCATCTGACCCAGGAGCTACTCTATCCTTAAAACTGAAAATAACCTGCTTAACTTCCTCAGAAGTAAAAGGCACTAGAAGTTCATGCTTCTGTGATGCCGTTAAAGCTGGTACATCCAATGTCTGTAAAAGAAATGTCATGTCAAGTGACTCAACAACAGGAGTCTCAAAAGTTTTTTTGACAAAATCCGTCACATAGTCCATAAGTTTTGTTTGTCCGGTAATTATATGTTGTTGATCATCTCGTAATTGATATATTTGTTTACTATTAAATTTTTCTGTATTCACCTCAAATGGATTGAATTGGCACTGCGTCCCGGTGGTACAAAATTTTTGTTCAAAAAGAATAGTTCTTTGTCTATTATACTGTTCTTTAGCTAGAGCAATTTTAACCTCTTTTATGCGAGCAGAGCAATCAATATTATACAGGTGGGATTTAGAGAATAGTTCCAATAACTCTGCTCTTAAAAGGCTAGAAGTACGATGTCTTGTATCAGCTAAAAATCTAGCATAATATTTAAAATAAGATATCACATATAATTTAGTATCGTTCCACCATTCTAGAATGGAATCATAAAGGATCTCCACAGAAATACGGTCTACAATTAGGTCTAAAAATCCTTTATAAAACTCAGGAAGTGATAGTAGAGATGAATTCACTCTCCAAATCCCAGGACCCTGTGCTAAAACTTCCCTTAATGGTATCCGTATTCCTATTAAATTGTGATCTGAGGTAGCCATAGGTATGGTGATACCCGTCACAACCCCAATGGTTTGGGAACAAAACCAAAAGTCTATTCTGGAGGTTAGTTTTCCTTTTGTAAAAGTAGGTAACCGGGATTGGGCTAGTATATCAATCAGATTCGTCTCTTTAATAATAGTGCGTAAAGCAGAAGCATCACAATAAGTTTTCTTATTTGGGGGGGGGTATCTAAGCTGGTATTAAAATCTCCACCCCATAAAATAGTCCGGTTAGTTAATAAAAATGGTCGAATCAAACGAAGAAGTTGACTCTGGCAGCTTTTTGTTGTGGTGTATAGATATTAATAAGTCTATATGGTGAGTCATACCATAAAAGGTCTAATAATAATACCCTTCCAGGAACTAAATCCACTATTTTTTGCAAAAGAAAATTTGAAGAACGGAAACAAAAGCCTATACCAGAACAGAGATCTTGCCCTAAAGACCAATAGGAGGGCCCCAAACCCCAGCTCCGTGAGGCTGTTGTGACTTCCTCCATTGTATACAGTCTAACATCTTGTAACAAGTAAACATCATAAGTTAAACTTTGTAACGCTGAAAAGTTGCAGTACGCTTGTATTGAGACCGAATGCTATTAACATTTAAACTGGCTAATCGTAAAAAGGACATAAGCAAAAGGAAAGAAAACCACTGAAAAAATAACCACCTCATTTCTTTTTCTTCGTTCTAACTGATTTTTCCACACAGGAATCCCAGAAGTAGTAGCTACTGGCAATGATACTGAAGTAGCCATGGAAGGATGAGAAAGAGAGGATTCATCTAACTCTTCCTCTTCCATAGCATCACCCAACTTTGTAAAGGGTCATATGGATTAGAAACCGGGATGGGAGGTATAGATACTAGGTCTATCTGTTTGGTAGAGCGGAGACGGTGAGTCACTGGCGAGGGGTTGTGAATTATCTCCCAATTCTACAACCTCACCTACCGGGAGAGAAATCGGTTGGTCCAAAATATGGACTGAAGCACTAGAAATGGTGGGCAATGCACTGCACAATCGAATTCCATGGATTCGGTTAGAGGGGTTAACTGTATCTGGTAAACTCTCAGAAGGATGAGAAATCAATGGAGTCTGTGGTACAGAAGATGAGAGGCCTTTGTCCCACTTCTAATGGTATGCTCTGAGCTTTGGGGGCTGTGCAGTAGCTGAGGATTTGGCTATATATGAATCATGTTCATTATAATCTGTAGTATTATGCGCCTATGGACATGTCTCAAAATGTGTGAAAGATCACCACATAGGTTACAAGTGGGGGAACCTTGCAAGATAATCAATGACCGACCCAACATACCACAAGAAGCACACTTTAATTGATCACAGTCAGAACTTAAATGGGATAGTGAGCTGCATCCTGTAACAGGAACGTGGTTGACCTGGATAAAACAATACACCCCGGTCCCTGCCTAGGTAGAAGCAATTAGGAGGTGTTGTACCCGCCTCAGTAATCTTATAGTTGTACATGAAATTTCAACCGTCCCATCCAAAACCCATTATCATCAATTACAGCATGTGGAACTCCAGTCACTGTACAGCTTGTTCTAACCAATACAAAATATCCAACACATTGACTCCTTCATTTCAAAAGAGAACAGTTACAATTTTGGCCGTTGGTCTGGTAAGAGGAATGACCACAAAATACTTCCAAACTGAGTCTGTCCGAGTAGTGTAGTAAGCTGCCCAAAATTTATCTAATAATGCAGCAGTTTGAAAGGAAACATCAAAATTTCGATCCTCCAAGAATGAATGAAAGCATAGACATCTGTGGGCGAATCCCTAAAGAATTGATTATTATGTTTACCCACATAATGACGGTCGGGGGGGAGTTCCATACCCCCTTTGTAATGTATGCGGGCAACAAAACGTTTTCTGACTGGAGTATCCACATTTTTGAAAAGGGAAGCATAACTAACTTGCTGAGTGGTTTGTTTTTGGGGGGGATTGGATGGAACAGTACCTGTAGAGCCAGCAGTGTCATAGTCCCGTATTGTGTACCGACCTTGCTGTAGAGGTGCCGGTGTAGAGTCTTCCGAAACCACAGGTGTCGACGCCTCTGGTGCTCCGGATTCCCCATCGTCGTCTTCCCGGTGTAGAAAGTCCATTTTCGGCTGTAGCAAACTCGGGCTCCTGGGTTCAGTGGAAGAAGGCGGAAGTGACGTGTCTTCCGTCCGCTCAAATCGGGTCCCTGTACTGACACTTGTGCAGATAGACGCCTGCCTGGCTTGTAGATCCTGCCCCGGCAATGGAAATAAGGGATCTGGTAGCCATGCTCCGGGGGTCCGACTTCAACCCGCCGCTTGTAGTGCTCTCTCTGGGGACCAGGAAGCATAACGGGCTGAAAAGGGGAAAGAGTCTCCTTCCATCTCTGAAACTGGAGCTTCAGCATTTACATCAATCAGGTCGGCAGTATTCTGCTTAACACTTTTTTTTGCTATACCAGTACAAACTACTTGTCCGTTTTCTGGGCGCTTTCATTTTCTATCTTCCTCTGTCATTACGGCATAAGTTCCATATTCCAGTCCTTGCTATCCGTTATGCTCGACTGAATTGTTTCCTCATTAGTGCTGTAGAACAGGACTGTAGCTCAGTAGCTGAATGAAATACAACCTCCTCAAGCGTTGCAGTAGGCCCTTGGGACCATCATCCACCACCTCCACTCCTGCCATCGACTGAGACATTCTGAACCGAGTCCAGACGCCTCATGGGAAGGGTTCCCCACCCTCAGAGTAGGGAATTTCCCGGTGTCCTGGCCAAATATCCCACATTCACTAAAAATACCACCAACAGCTTAATCTGGTTCTATTTCAGTTGGTTATCATCTGTATCCCCCAAAAAGGGACTTTAGTCCCAGTAGGCCTAAATAAAATAATGAATAATAATAAAATGAGCCCAGAAACATGATTAGGGAGACTCAAAGGATTTCTTAGAAATATATTTTGTAGTGACTCTCAGATTATGTTGCAGTTATCAGCTCCCTAGATTTGGGCCCCATATAGAATCCCAGCATTGACTTTAGCATCAAATACTTTCAGAGCTCAAATAGCGTACTCCTTGGCAGATCTGCTGCAAAAGGACAATAGCCCTCAAATCTCTTTAAATTGGATTTTCTTACAAGTGTCCTAATGCATCTTCCAAGTATTTATAGTTAAGGACTACCTCTAGCTCCTATTCATTAATGTACCATGAATGAATATTCTTACTGTTTTACCAAAAATAATAATTTTGGATTTGGACAGAAATTATTTTCTTGTTCTCATATTTCCAACATGTTTAAAATGTACTGGGCATATCTCTTTAGAGGGATATTCTGGAGAGAAACAGGTTTATAGCACTCGGTTCAACTGATCCCCTTTGGAAGAGGGGGACAATATTCCCAGTATATCAGCCATGAGAAAGTTTGAGGGAAGCATTTATAACAGTAAAAATGATAGATAAAATTTTACTCCATTTGCTTACAACAGCCTGGAGAGCTTTGGCAGGCATTTGTGCAGGCCAGAGGCCTTGTGTTTTTTTTTTTGTTTGTTTCTTTGTTTGTTTTTGTTTTTGTTTTGACCATAAAGCAAGTCTCTACCTCCCTGGCAATTACTCAGCACCAATCTGGGGTAAATTGCACATTTTCCTTGCAAACAGAGATTTCTTCCCCACTACTATTGTTTCATTTAACTTGTAAATATTCTCAAAATGGGATAGTCATGGACTCTCTTATATGGCTACCAAAACGCCTGCATTGTCCTTCTTTTACCCAAAAGCAATGATATTCAAACTTTTTCCCAATCTTTGTTTGTTACAGCAGTAGCCAGATCCATACATAAATTACTGTCAAAATTAACCTGTTTTCTGGCTTGTTAAGTTTTAATATTCTGATCTAAGAGATCTCAATGCTTAGTGATTTTCAGGGAATGGATTCTGAGAAGTGGCATCTGCAATTTTTAGCAGTGCTGTTTTCCTCCTTGTGCTCTCTGAAACATACGATTTAAGATTTGCAGTTCTAATGTTACTTATATTTCTAGTGGCTCCAGGTAACTTATAGCTACCAAATCCTGAGTTAAAGATTCATATGCTTTCATGGTTGTATCTACTGTATTATCATCAAGTGAAACTCTTGAAATGGTAGATTAACATGCAAGAAATTACAGAACAAAATCAGACTTGATATTCAGCGTGGACATTAAAACTTTCTCTGCTAGTGTGCTCCATTTAACTTTTTGACTTTTTATAGATGTAGCCCTGTTTTCAGTTTCCTGCATTTTCTGCTGATCGGGTCTGTGGCTAGACAGATTATAAAAAGTAATCTTACTAGAAATTGGGAAATGTTCACTCTCTGTCCTATTGTGGACATTAAAATTAACAATATTTGTAAAATTATATGCATTGATAATAAACATATGATCTAAAACACTGCCCCCAAATCTGGATGAATATGTTATCTACCATGTTAAATTTCCCCTGCTCCTGCCATTTAAAACCCTCGTGCTATAATTTTCAGCCCAGGCAAGAACACCTGTCCCATAATTGTTGAGTTTTTTTTTTTGTCCTGTGAAAATTTGTTTGGAATTCTTAAACAGTTATCCAGGTTCAAGTAGAGGTGAATACCTCAATATTATGCCTAATCCTGCAATCAAAATCATCTACAAAGATGGTACACATTCCTGGATAATATTTCCATAGCTGATCCAAGACATCTTTCAGGTGTTCCAACATCATTTTGCATTTTTTATCCTACATTTTTGGTGAGATATACACATTTACAATACCAATAAATGTTTTGGAGCTGATAGTAATGATGAAAGGAAGCTTGAGGCACCAATTTTAATATGCTCACATCTGAGATTTAAATGGGTAGCTACCATTGTAATTTAACTACTGTTTGGTCTGCCATAGCTATTATATCTAAAAGCTGGTATTATCAGTTTTTGAAATCCATTCATACTATTCAGATTTAGGTCACTGACACAGGTTTCTTGAGGCATGACTATTCCATAGGAATTTGTAAACTCCAACAACATATCTCGACACATTCCATGACAGATTTTTAACATATTCCAGTTTTCCAGACAGTACTGTAAGTCTACAGATACATCCTGTTCCAAGACTGCATACATATTTTGTGACAACATACCCTGGGATGCGGGCTTTATCCCCATATACATGCTGAATTATAAATGTGATAGTTTTGTTCCTCTAGCACCTTGCTATTACTAATCCTTATCCCTAATAGCTGCTTACTTCTAATATGTTTCTCAAGGATGGAATCATTACCTTGTAATTTTGAGTTTCTGTATTAATATTTATGAACTTTGGTATTCTTTGTTGTTTTCCTGTGGTTACCTTATTTCCCATGTTGTTATTTTGCTTTTGATAATTTCCTAAATTACATAGATGTTCATGTTCCTTTCTGCGAGGTCTTTCCTTTAAGATCCTATCACTTACATAAATGTCATAAATTTCCCATTAATTCCTTTTTTTCTAAAATTCTTTCCCTTACTCTCTAGTTATTTATTACTGTGAACACCCAGCTCTTATCTGGCTTTATATTGTATCTATATATACTGTAGAAAAACTATCCCCCCACTGAAATGACATTTTTTAGTATACTGTATGTCATCAAATGCGATTAGTCTCAATTTTTCTGTTTTGGTTTAGGAAATCCTTTTCAGTATACCATTCAGTGGTAGTTGTCCCTAGTGTGTGGCATAAATGCATTACCTACTATACCTACATGGAACATATTCAGTAATCTAATGGCAACAACATGGTGTCAAGATATCTTAGAATAATAGGACAGCTCACACCTTGTGGTGAAATCTTCATTAAATTTAGAGATTTTTAAAATTGTTAAGACCATTTTAAAAGTAACATAATACATTTCAGGGCATCTTGTTGTCTTAGATATACAGACACCTCCAGTGGTTGAATGCACCCAAGGAATGTAAATATTTCAACACAACCAGACACCTTGACATATATAGAAACACAGAGACAAGGAGCATAGAAATGTAGAAACATAGAATTTGTCTTCAGAAAAGGACTGCTTGGTCCATCCAGACTGACCAGATGTTCCCTGCCTAATTTGTCTCTGCAGATTCTAACTGGTCTCTGGTGACCCTCCCCGCCTATTACTAATATCCTCATGTCTATTCCACACATGCTTGAAGTCCCCTACTGTTTTCACCTCCACCACTTCCACTGGCAGTCTATTTCAGGTGTTTGCCACCTTTTCAGTGAAGTAGTACTTCCTCACATCCCCTTAGCCACTTGGCTTCATTGCATGCCCCTAGTCCTGGTGCTCTTTCTCATTTGAAAGGACTCCTCCTGCAATCTATGAATCCCTGTGAGTTACTTGTAGGTCTCTATCATGTCTCCTCACAATCTACTCTCTTTCAGGGTGTACATGTTGAGATCCTCAGTCTCTCTCATAAGGCCTTTCAGGCAACCACTGTGTCATTTTAATTGCCTTCCTCTGGACTGCCTCCATGCTGTCTATGTCTTTTTTGAGGTGTGGCCTCCAGAATTGGATACAGTGTTCCAGGTGGAATCTCACCAGCAAGTGATACAGTGGCAACACCTCCTCCCCCGTCCTGCTGGAGATACCCCTCTCTATGTACCCCAGCATCCCATTAGCCCTACCCACAGCTTTGTCACACTGCCTTGCCACTTTGAGGTTGTCATTTATGATAAACCCAAGGTCCCTTTCCTGCTTAGTGATTGTCAGTACCTCCTCCCTGTCCCACACTGCTAGTGGTTCCTTATGCCCTAATGATTTTGCAGGTTTTAGCACTGAACCCCATATCTGCCATGCACTTGATCACCCTTTTGTTTCCCAAGATCCCTGTGGATTCTATCTCCCCTCCCCTCTCCTGAGTGTCTACCCTGTTACAGATTTTGTTATCATCTGGAAAAGACATAACTTCCCTTCCAGTTCTTCTGCAATGTCACTTATGAAGACATTGAAGAGGACCAGTCCCAGTGCTGAGCCCTGCAGCACCCCACTGGTCACTCTCCCATCATTAGAGTGAGTGCCTTTAACCACCACCCTCTGTTGCCTATCTGTTAATTAGTTTCTAAAGCAGTTTACCACTTTGGATCTTTCTCCTAGGCTGCTCAATTTCTTTACCAGTGTCATTTGTAGCACAGCATTGAAGTCCTTACTAAACTGCGGATAGGCCACATCCACTGCCCTTTTCTGATCTATTTCCCTGGTCATTCAGTCTAAGAAATCAATCAGATTATTCTGGCATGACCCCCCCCCCACACACACTCATGAATCCATGCTGCCTATTGTCTTGCTGCCCACTGGATTCAAAATACTCTACCAGCCTTCCCTTAAGCAGGGTTTCCATTAATTTCACCACTGAAGTGAGGCTGACTGGCCCATAGCTGCTAGACTTCTCTCTGCTGCTGCTGTTATGTAGAAAGACCATGTCTCTCTTCTCCAGTCTGATAGAACCATGCCAGTTTCAATGGGGCACCTAGCACCTCCCTGAGTTCCATCAGTTCCCTTGTATCCTATCCACTCCAATAGCCTTGTCCACCTCCAGAGATGCAAGTCTCTTCAGGACTCTTTCCTCAGAAAATGGACTTATGTCCACCTCCCACCTCCCCCCCCCCTTCATGAAATTGCCTGGTGGTCTATCAGAAACACTTGTTTAGGATGGCAGCATTTTATTGGTCCTTTTCTGTTCAGTTTCCTCCTGCTGCCATCCTAAACATCATTATCTTTCCCCTTGCTTTTCTCTTCACTCTGATGTAGTTAAAGAAAAGTGTTATCATCTGTAGCAATTCCTTTGGCTATTCTTTCCATTCTCTGTGCCTTTGCTCCCTCACTGCCTTACCTACTTCTCTTTGTTGTGCTTGGTATACCTTCCTGTTCTCCTCCCTCTGTGTTTCCTTATACTACCTGAATGTCACCCCTTTTTTCTTCACCACCATGGTCACTTCCCTAGAGACCCACAACAGTCTTCTTTTCCCTTCTGCTTTTACTCACTTTCTTCTAGAATATGCTGGTTGCCTTAATTATGCCCTCCCTTCCTCCCCCTCTGTGCCTTATTCCTCCATGGCAATCCCTCCCATAAGGCAGTTTCTGAGGCAGTCTCCCATTTCTTTAAAATCTGCCTCATAAAGCCCAGGACCTTTGTCCTCATGTGGCTTGCCTCTGCTCCTGTCTTTATGTTAAACCACACCGTGTGGTGAACACTCATACCTAGGGGACTGTCCACTGTGATACCTGCTATGCTGCCCCTGTTTGTAAGCACCAGGGCTAGCACTGCATTGTTCTTAGTGGGTTCTTTGACTAGCTGCATGAGAAAAGACCCTTGTAGGTAGTCAAGGATGGCCCTGATCTTTGCCAAAGCCACCATTAGAAGGCTGCACTCCACATATGGCAGATTGAAATCACCAACTAGAAGCACCTCCCCCTTACTTGCCATTGTGACAATGGCTTCTCAAAGTGCCTTATCCAACTCTTCTCCTTGTACTGTAGATCTGGACACTACCCAGGTATGGATAGAAGCCCAAGAGCCAGTCTCTAGGATGTCCCACAGCACCTCCACCTCTTCCTTTTCCTCTATGTGACACTGTACCTCTATGTCCTTAATTCCCTTCCATACATATAGTGAAACCCATTGTCCCTTCCCTTCCTCCCTGCCCTGTCTCTATTAAACAGAGAGTAACCGAGTATAGCCATGTCCCAGTTGGGTGCTTAGTGCACCATGACTCAGTTATGACCACAAAATCCAGGCTAGCCTCTGCCATGATGACCTCCAGGTCCAGGATTTTATTTCCCTGACTCCTTGCAATAGTGCACTGGCTCTCCATACCTTGCTCCCTCCCTACTTGCTTCCTGCTTCCCTTTCTCTCTGTGCTGTCCCTGAAGCTCCACTTGACCAACCTCTTCCTTTTACCTTGTCCATTCCCTGTCACCTTTACTCCTTTATTTTTGCTTACCTGATTTATACAATATTTCCCTCTGCCTTATATCCACCCCTGTCTTGCTGCTCCCTTGTCCTGGGATGTTTACTCACCCTCGGCCCTCCTACCCTACTGATCCATCATCTGAGGCACAATTGTTGCCTCCCTTGGTGTTAAAGCTCTATTTCTGATTAGTTTAAAGGAAAACTACACCCAAAACTTGAAAAAATATATGTTGTGCAGAGTGTTTTAATTTGTATGTGAAGTTCTAGTGTTTCCTTCCCTCTGACTGGTATTAGGAGTTTTTCCCAAATTAGCCTGCTAGCTTTATGCTAGTTTTACAACCCCTGGGGATCATCATACCTGATAGCGTAATTGTATTTCTTGTTCCCACAGTGCATCTTGTCTCATGTGACTGTGATGTAAGAGAGACTCAACATTCAGCACACACATACCAAACAAACTAAATATCTTGGAAGCTTTACAAGCTGCACAAAAATTACCAGCAGCAAAGTTTTTCAGGACAGTAAAACCTTTAGGATGAGGGTGGTCACCAAGCTGAATTCTACAGATTTTAAAATATAGCCATCTCTGTTGTTGTGAACTGATTGTAATGCAATGCTTTCTGCTGGATTTATGGGCTCTGCTACATCACCATCACATGAAACAAGGTGCATTGTAGGACAAAGAAATGCAATAAAGCTATTTGATATGGAGATCTCCAGAGGTCGTAAAACTACCCTAAAGCTAGCAGGCTAATTTAGGAAAAACTCCTAATACCAGTCAGAGGGAAGGAAACACTAGAACTTCACATACAAATTAAAACGCTCTGCACAGCATATATTTTTTTCAAGTTTTGGGTGTAGTTTTCCTTTAAATGCTCATTCAAATTTCAGCAGCATTTAAACTTTCCACTAATTACTATGGTCCCCTTCCTGGAAGGATGAAGATCTTCTCACCTGTAAAGGCCCATATCTTCCCATGCTGGCCCCTAATCTCTAATGTAGCTGAAGTCCTCCTACATGCACCATGCCATCAAACAAATTGTTAAAAGCTGTGGTGTGAAGTGCCCTTTACCTCAGTACATGAACCCAAGAAAACAGAGCTTGTAAAAAGTGAACAATTTTGTTTCTACATGCTTGCTATGCTAAAGTGCTGTGAATATGTAGTGCTGCTCCTACAGCCTGCCACAAATACACCCATTGCATTTTGTTCCCCAAATGGATTTTTATAAGTTAGTCAGAACAAGACTGCCTGTCCCCACTAAGCCTCTGGCAACCCCCCCCCCCCCCCCACACACACGCAGAATCACACACCTGATTCATAGGCCTTTCTTAATCTAGTTGTTGTAGTTTAGGTGGTCAGGACAGATGGATTCATACGAAGAGTACAAGCTAGCAACCATCTTCATTCTCAGAACTTGACAACTAACCAAGGTACCTGCTGGGCATAAGAGGAACTACCAAGGACTACAAATACACTAGCAAGGACTATAACCAGTATGGCTACCCCAGTACTTCCTTAGGGTAAGTGCACATGTATTACATACTCTACCCTGTTAGACAAAATTTAGTTTAAAAATACCCAACATTAAAATTCCTAACTTCCAGGTCACAGTATACCAAGGAACAAATTTGGGGGATAATTCTGCCCTGCTGGTAGAACTTTTTTTTTATTTTATTTTTTTTTTTTTTAGTTGTTTAACCAGGAGTAGCACACTAAGCTGAAAGCTTTTTTACAGGTGTGACCTGAGAGCACAGGGAAGTTAAGTGACTTGCTCAGGGTCACACAGTATGCAAGTGGAAGCTGTGGAATTCAAATGCAGGTCTGGTCTGGATGTCACCAGATTTGCAGCTCAGAGCCTTAAACCACTGTGCTATACTGCCTCCTGTGAGTAGAAAGTGTATTCTGCTGGTTGGGTTGGCTGTCCGCCAACCATCAATGAGATCAGGTCTGTCATTCCGCCTGCCAATTTTTAACTGCCCTCATGTTTTCCCTTTGTTATCAGAGTGGTCTAGTGCAGGATTCATGAGACAATTCAGGTTCCCTCTTCCCGAGTATCAGCTCCCGAAACTGCTGCCGGAGAATAATATCCAAGAGCAGTTGATAAAAGTCCAGGTCATGCACTGCTGAGGCATATATACTTGCAAAGGTTAGCCGCTCTTCATAAAGATCCCTTTCTACAAACACATACCGGCCAGCTTCCGGATCTTGTTAGCTTGTTACAAACTAAGCAACACAACAGGTAGCAAGTCCAGTTGCACAGAGACATGGGTTCAGTTCATGAGTTAAATTCAATAAAAACCCTTTGTATGGTGGTTTTACTATAGTCAGTTATACATCTGCCTTCATATGAACAAAATGGTCGCCACTCTGGGTGTGCAGTCTATTATGAGCTTATGTGAACTCTAAACTTGATTAAAAAAACTGCCCAGCCAGGTTTTGCAGTTTTAGGAGAATCTCGTGTTAGTTATTAGGAAGTATTCTATACTTTCATTATAAATTTTACAGCTTTTATTGTAGATATTAGAACAGTTAATAGTAGCACTGGGAATTTAGCATCAGTTAGGGTACTGAGTGTGCTAAGTTAGGAGCACTAGTCATTTAGTATTTTTTTAGTTAGTTAGCAAACCACCCCCCTTTCTGTGCAGCTCATAGTGCAAGTGGTGCTATAGCCATTATTTTTAAGCTAAATACATTTCTTCACAGTTTTATTTCTGTGCAAAACCATCTCCAGGTGCTAATTACCTGCAGTTCACAAGCTGGAGCAAGTTGGAGCAGCTGAGTGAAGCAAATTGGTGTTGGCCAAGATAAAGAAGTCAGGCAGTAGACCCAAAGAGTGGATACGTTGAGGAGAATGCAGTGGGATCCGATCCATGCAGCTGAGTGCTGTGGCCACAAGGACTGGCTCACTCAAAGTTGTGAGTATCAGGATTGTTGGTACTGGTTGGGAAGTGAGAGGAGTAAAGCTCTCACTCTCTCATAAGTACACCCAGGTTGGGACCAGCTGTAGATTGGCAGTCAGTCTGAAGGACTGAGTTGTGCTTTCCATCACAGAGTGGGATATTTCCATACCCACATTCATTTTTTATCTACCACAATCAGGAACTTTCTTTCTCAGGGTAGATACTGGTTGAACTGAGGATGCTTTACCAGAGGTCATGGGTGGTGAGTGAGCCCACAGGTTCAGCTTCTCCTTGTTTTTTTTTTTGCTCTGTTCTCTGGGCAGTGGTGAGATAGCTGGTCAGAGTACTTCAGCCATTACTGACAATTGTTTACTTCTCTGATAAGAGCAGAAGTCTTGTTTTCCATTATTGAAATACTGCACTTGGACATTTGGACTAATTGATGTCTGGGACTTCTTTACACCGTGAGGTAAAAATATTTGTCATTGATTCTCCTAATTATTTGTTTTATCTGTTACTATTACATTTATTTTAGTATTAGTTTGGGGAGGTTGGGTTTGTGTAAGTGGTTAGAGTACAGGTGGCTGTTATTGTGTGTGGATATTTTTTTGTATTAGTGGTGTGAGTATGTTGGATGATTATTAGGTATAGGTAATATTGTGTATTTATTGCATTAAGGTTACGTAAGTAGTTGTGTGTATGTATAAGATTTAGTGGTGTGCATGGCATATGGCTTGAGGTTTGGGTGTGTATTGAGAGTGATTAAAATGTGGTATTAGAGGGTGGTGTTGGAGGGTAGTTAATTTATTTAAAGGGTAGTTGTGGGTGGGGCATCTTGTGAAGGTTTTTGAGAAGTTTGTTTTAAGTTCAGCAGCTGTAGGTATGTGTATAGAAACATAGAAACATAGAATTTGATGTCAGATAAGGACCGCTTGGCCCACCTAGTCTGCCCATTTTCCTACCTAACAGATAAGCTGCAGATCCTAGTTAACAAACAGCTTACTTCCTCTTTCCCACCCCTAGGACTGCCTTATGCCAGTCCCATGCATTCTTGAAGTCCCCCACTGTTCTTGACTCCACAACCTCCTCAGGGAGGCTGTTCCATGCATCCACAACCCTCTCAGTGAAAAAATACGTCCTCACATTACCCCTGAGCCGTCCCCCCTCTATCTTCAAATTGTGCCCCCTTGTTCTTGCACATCTCTTTTTCTGGAAGATGCTACCCTCTTGGACTTTGTTAATTCCCTTGAGGTACTTGAAAGTTTCTATCATGTCCCTCTCTCCCTTCTTTCCTCAAGGGTATACATATTAAGCTCCTTTAGTCTTTCTTCATATGTCTTCTGGTGCAGACCCTGCACCATTTTGGTTGCCCTCCTCTGGACAGCCTCCACTCTGTCTATGTCTTTGTGGAGATGGGGTCTCCAGAACTGCACACAGTACTCCAGATGGGGTCTCACCAACTGTCTGTACAGAGGGATAACAACTTCCTGTTTTCTACTATTTATGCCTCTTCCTATGCATCCCAGTATCCCCCCAGCCTTCCTTACTGCCTTCTCACATTGCTTGCCCACCTTTAGGTCATGTGATATAATTACCCCCAGATCCCTTTCTATTTTTACTGTTGTCAGTATCTCACCCCCCATTGTGTATGCTTCCCCTGGGTTTTTGTTTCCCATGTGCATTACCTTGCAATTCTTTGCATTGAATCTGAGCTGCCATACATTTGACCATTCCTCCAACCTTGCCAAGTCCCTTCTCATCCTTTCCACTCCATCTTGTGTATCAACCCTGTATCAGGTATGGCCTGGGACATCCTAAGTTTAGCTACTCCTCTTCCCAGCTGCATGATCTATGCCACTTTCAGGAACCCCCCAACCACTTAGAGTTGCCTCTTGTAGGTGCAGGGAAGTGGGTATCAAGAGAAAGCAATGTAGTCAACTCCTGGATGTGAGGAGTGCTAATGAGGGGCATTATTAGGATGGTTAGGATCAGGAGACACCATGGGGTGAAATGGGACCTTGAGAGAGGCAAGAGGTTTTTGGTTCCCATACCCAGGGAACCCACTGGACTGAGTGGGCAGGTAGCCATTAGGCCAGCTGCCTACCTCATTTCCCCACAGGTGGTGCTTTGCAATGCGAGATCAATGAGACACAAGTCTACCATTATGGCAGATTTAATTTTAGGTTCCTCTGTCAATCTGGCTTGCATCATGGAGACTTATCTGAATGATGATGCAGGTCCAGTTTCAGAAGTGGCAGTCCAAACTGGATTCTCCATGGTATACTGCTTGCTGAGAGATCTCAGTGATGATGCCAGTCCAGTTTTGGAAGCGGCAGTACCAGATGGATTCTCTGTGGTACACTGCCTGTGGAGGGATCATGGGGGGTGGCTATCTGTTTTAGATTCAAGTTGAATTTCACTGTGAACCCAGTGGGGGGCACCTCATTATTTGAATGTGTGTCTGTGCATGCGGGTCCAGGTGCAGGTTGCAGGATCCTCCTGGTGTACCAGCCTCTGGGACATGTGGAGAGGGGGTATTTTCTGTGGGAAATTGCAAACTTCATTACTGACAGGGTCTTGGAGTCATCCAGACTGATTGTCCTGGGTGACTTCAATGCTTGGGTCAATGATGAATTCTCGTACTTTGGAAGGGATTTTCTCCAGCTGATAGAATCACTGGGCCTTGCACAAGGTATTACTTCTGTGACTCACCATCATGGACACACCTTGGACCAGGTTTTTCCATGCAGTCAAGTTCTTCTTCAGGGCCCACCCAAGTCCTCCCTTTGGAGATGGTTCAGTACCACCTTTAAGAGATCTTTATGCCAGATGGACAGCAGGTGATAGTGGACATCTTGAAGATGTTGGCAGCACGTGAGATGGGATCGAAGAATGTGGTCATGATCTATAACAGGATTATTGATGAGGCCTTCAATTCTGTAGCAAATGCCCTTGTACAACCGTGGGTCTTATGCTTAGGTTCCCTATGGTTTGATGGGGAGCCTAGGAGCTGATAACTAGGGGTAAGTTAGAGTGCTGTTGGAGAAGGTCATGTGCCCAGGAGGACAAACTGACTTTGATCATTCATTACAATGAATATCAAAGAGCACTCTCCTGTGAGAAGGTAGCATTCCTATCCTGTCCAGGGAGATTGTGACTGGGAGGAATTGACCAGCTCAACTCCTCCGCACTGTGGAGAGGCTGTTAAATCCAACCTGTCTTCAGCTGGTAAGAGTGGATTCATCAGCTAAGTGCAAAGAGTTTGCTCGATTCTTCTCAGACAGAATGTCCTCTATTCAGGCTGGGATCTCTCCAAGCAGGCTGTTACAACCCAGCAGAGTTTGGCCTGCACCTCATGGATGCACTAGATCGTCTTTAGGAGAATGTCAACCAATCATGATGGAAGATGTCTGTGAGATTATCTAGGAGCTGCTGCCCACTTTTGTGAACTAGACTAAGCCCCACGCAGATCTACTAGTGAGCTGCGTGGGGTTTTTGGAGACAGTGTTTGTTGAATAGTTTGGTGCTCCTCGGAGTGGGTCTTCCCGTGCCATTGAAGAATGTACTGGTTTGGCCCTGCTGAAAATACATCTTTGGACCCAGATATTCTAGTGAATTACCATCCTGTCTCTTACCTACCTTTTTTGGATCAGGTTATTGAAAACATTGTGGCACTAAAGCTTGAAGCACACCTCTCTCATAACATCTATGAGACCCTCCAATCTGGTTTTAGATCCAGCCATATAACTGAGACAGTGTTGGTCAGGCTGCATAATGACCTCCTTAGGGCTCGAGACAGGGGTGAACAGTCAGTTCTCGTTCTTCTTGATCCGTCTTCAACATTTGACACTGTGGACCATGGGCTGTTGTTGAATCATCTGAGGGAGTACAGACAACTCTATGGCACTGTCATTCACTGGTTTGAGTCCTACCACAAGGATAGGATGTGGATGGTGATAATGGTAACTTTATCATCATCCCCAATGCCCTTCTCTGTGGAATTTCCCAAGGTTTGATCCTCTTACCTATGCTGTTCACACTGTGCATGCTGCCACTTGGCAGAATCATTCACAATAAAATCTGGATTTCACTGCCATGCAGATAATACCCTGTTGTACATGTCTTTGGCACCCAGGATGTCTAATGCTGTTGAGGAACTGAATTTGTGCCTGTCTGAGATTCAGAAGTGGATGGAATCTACTTGACTGAGGCTTAAGACTGAGGTACTAGTGACTGAGCTATGTCAGAGGAGGGAGCAGAAGTAGTCATGGAAGAGACACAGCATCAGCATGGGTTAACCAGACTGTTGGCTTTTGCAAATGTGAAAAATCTGAAAGTCATTTCTGATGATTGGCTGACACCAGAGGCTCAGGTGTCTGTAGCTGTAGGCGTGGCTTTTGTCATCTTAGGAACATCAGCCTGATTAAGTCAGTTATCCCACCTGAAAATACAATAAATAAACTAGGCAGTTTCCTATTTATTAGAAGTAAACACCTGCTCTTTAAGGGACTCTCCAGTTTCTCTGTTGTCAACTTCTGGGAACCGCAACTATTGGATGGAAGGGTTGCAGTAGCTGGATGGGAATCAGTGGGAGGCAGGTCAGCACATGGCTGTAGTACAAGGCAGCATGGAGGGGTTTTTTTTTCTGTATTTTACCTGTGGCTCCTGATGCTCACCCTGTGGGGTTCACAATCTGTTTGTTTTTTTTGTTTTTTAAATTAAGCAGGCTTACTCAACCAGCGCTCATATGATCACTTTTATCTCAGCACCACTGTACTAATTTAGGTGGTGAGGACAGATGAACTTAGGTGCAGGAGTATAAGCTAGCAGTCATCTTTATTCTCGGAGCTTGTCAACTAACCAAGGTGCCCACTGAGCATGACAGGAACTACCAAGGACCACAAATGCACTGGCAAGGACTACAATCATTAAGGCTGCCCCAGTACTTCCTTAGTGTAAGTACACATGTACTACACTACTCTCCCCCAAGATTAATTTTCTGAGCTAGGTTCCTCCACTACCTGTCACAAATTTAAAGAAAACTCTCAAAGTACCTCAAACACTGGCTGAAAGTCAATTTCCTTGGCTGGACCACCTCACACCATGCCAGCGACCCAGGTTCAGGAGCAAGATTGGGCTGCTGAGGGTTAGTGAGGGAGGAGAGGACTGAGCATCTGGAGGACTGCTCTCCTCTCCTGGGAGGGAGGGGGGATTGTCCCACACAACTAGTGGCACCAGGTGGAGACTGGGTGCACATCAAAACATAGGGACCACGCTGGAAAGGGGACGCTGGGTGGCTGTCTTCCGGACCTGTGTAGGAGCACTCACATAGTGGGCTGGGTGGCATTGCATGTTCCACATTTGGGGGAGGGGTGAAACAAGAAAAAACCCTCTTTCCACTGTTAGGTGAAGGCAGAGCCAGTAGTAACGGCCTCATGTCCCCGCTGGGTGTCAGGACATCTGCATCAGTTCTCCTCCTCTTGTGACAGCTGCCCTTCAATACTATAGATAGGGTGCCGGTAGGAGATGGTAGTCCTTCCCCGGAGGACACAGATCTAAGGGTTAGGATGAGCTGCACAAGGAGTGGGGGTGCCCCTCAAGTGGAGATCAGATGGGATGCGCTTCAGGCAGGATGTGCAGAGCCAGCTGACCAAGAGACCATGCTGGAGAGAGGCCAGTTGGTAAGGTGGGGAATAAATAGAATTAAAAAAAAAGTCAGCTTCCTCCCACTAACCACTTACACTGCTACTTTCCATATGGAGAAAATAATGATAGATAGATAGATAGATAGATAGATAGATAGATAGATAGATAGATAGATAGATGCATACAACAAGTCATTGTTAATAAAGCAATTCGTTACTTACACACCACTGCAGCTTATTTAATCCCCTTTTTCTTGATTTTCATCCTTAGGTCCTCCATGGTTTCAAGAGCTGCCTTGTACTGCTCTCCCCAGTCAGCCGAAGACCACAAGCTGCAAAACCCTTCAGAGCTCACACTCAGTATATCCCTACAGCGCTAGCATGGTGGTTCCCCATGCACCCACCCTAATTGAGCATTTTGATTTATAGACTATCGTGATCATGTGATAGTGTCACATAATTTAGGCTACATTTTTCTACCACCTAACATCTCCATTAGCAGGTTATATTGATTATCTACTAGATGGCACTGTTTTGCTTACAAAATATTTGACCTGTATAGATATTGCTTCTTTTAGACTAATTTATTAGGTCCTATACAGTTGTAGAAACTGATACAGATGCTGTGCTTTTTAGATTAATTGGTTAGGACCGATAAGACTGTAATGTATATGAACTGAATATGAGTTTTTGTTTTGCTCAGTATTTGATTTTGTGATTCTGTCATCAAGTATTAAAACACATTTTTCTATGGACTAGTATTGCTTAAAATAAACTCTGTTCTATTAGAGATCATTTTACCTAACTTGTCTAGAAATTCAAAGTTTAAATAACTTATGTACCAAGGGACAAGATATAGAACTGTTCTTTCCCCGTGAGGCATCAGAGGCTTGAATTTAACCTATTGAACAAAGTAGAATTAGAAACTACATACAAGCCCTAAAGATTAACAATGAACCAGCTCACATATTTAATGTGTCTACTGGGGCTGCTCTTCTCTGTGCATGTACTAACAACAGCAACTGAAACTAATAAAATCAGATCAAAATAACTTGGAGGCAGAAATAAAACCAATGAAATGTACTATGACTTGGCAGAGATCTCTAAAGAGTTTTCAGTTAACACCTATGCCTCAGCAAAACCAGCTACGGCAAATTAAAAAAAAAATTAAATTCATAAACAGGAAGGTCCGTTACCTTAACAATCAATCTAAATGATGGGATCCTCTTGGTCCACTTGTTTCAAAGCTGCTGCTATTGATGGGGGAGATGTGGAAAGGAATCATGGACCATTACATAGGAGATAAAAATAATGCAAGATAATGCCTGAAGTTTGGTAAAAAGAAGGACCTTTTTCATTCTTGGGTAGATGTTGAATCCTCCGACATTATCTCCCTAACAGAAACATGGTTAAGTAAGAAAATCAAAACTGAGGAGGTTGCTTTACAAGATTATTATTCTCACAGAATGGACAGAGGTACAAGAGGTGGGGGGTCCATCTATACATAAAGCACACATTGGGCCAATGCAGGGTAGTTTTTTCAGATTAAGTTGATGGTATTGAATGCTTGCTGGTACATTTATATACTGGAGATTTCATAACTAGAGTAATATATTCTCCACTGAAGGTTAAAACCTTGCCCAAACTCTAACTGATCATGTTGCAAATAAAAACTTGATGTTAGTTGATGACTTCACACTGCCTGGGAGGAAAATGAGGAAAAACTGGAAGACTCATTACAGACACTTCATTTGGAACAAATTATTGATAAACTGACAAGAAAAGCAACATCAAAGCACAGTTAACATCTTAGACTTAATACTTGTGTCACCAGAGTTAAAAGTAATAGAAAAATGTAAACCCCCAAATCTAGGAGATCATAACATCACTGGATGTACTATCCGTATTCAATTAAAACCTCAAAATTGCCAAAGGTCCCAGAAAGACTAAAAGATGCTTTAAGAACTACAACAAACTAGTTTTCAAAAAGTTGGTTTCCAGAGCAAACTGGTACAGGATCTCATAGATTCCTGACCTTGATCTTGAAGTTGAAGAATTTACAAACATGTTCTTAGACCTTTGCAATCAAATTGCTCCCCTAAAAAGACAAACCCAGAAGAAGAGACAGCTATCATGGATAAATGACAAAACAAAAAAATTAATCAGATTAAAAAACTACCTATGGAACAAAGCAAATAAAACTTTGAGTCAAGAAGTCTGGAGTACATTTAAAAACATAAGAACTGAAGTGTCACAGGAAGTTAAAAAAACAAAAATGCAATCTTATAAACAACAAATAAATCTAACCACAGATCTGAAACACTACTGAACAGTAACTAAATCCTTAACAAAACCTAAAAGTACTCCTCCAGAGTTAGTTATTGTAGAAATTAGGAAAACTCAAACCCAAAAGAAGCAGCAGACACATTAAATAGGTATTTTGTTGAACTCCTGACCTAGAAAATCTTAAAAGATATAAAGGGACACTAATACTAAATCAGCCATAAATAAGGAGAACACTAAAGAAGAAAAGACTCTAAGTTTAGGTTTAAAAAGATACTTAAGAGAAATCAAAACAATAAACAGTCTAAAGAAAACAAATCCTGTGGACCAGATAATTGAATCAAGGTTTTTAAAGATTCAGCAATCGAAATTGCCCAAATATTGGCTGACATCTTTAACTGGAGATTAGAAGAGTGCACCTTTCCTAGCATGTGGAAACTGGCAAAAATTGTCCTCATATTTAAGGGAGGAATGAGCTCCCTGCCAACTAACTATCGGCCAATTGCCCTCCTGTCAATTGTTTCAAAGATACTAGAAAGACTGGTTCACAGTCAATTGATTCAACACCTAGAGAAGTATAGTAAACTGAACAACTGGCAGGCAGGCTTTAGAAAGGTATTGTCCATGGGCACTGCACTCCTGGACTTCCTTGACCTTGTGGCTACACCACTGGGTGAGGCGAGGTCCATGGGTGCAGTGTTCATGGAGCAATCCAAAGCTTTTGATCTTGTGGATCATGAAATCCTCCATGTAAGAGTAAAGGATATGGGTATAGCAGAGGAACCCTGTAAATAGCTAAGATCTTATTTAACCAACAGGTCACAAATGGTCTCCATGAATGGAACACAATCTGGAACTCTTCCAGTAAACAGAGGTGTTCTGCAGGGGTCCATTTTCGGACCCTTATTATTTTTGATTTATATAAATGACATCCCTTATAATATGAAACAAACCAATATTCTGCTATATGCCGATGATACAGTATTAGTGGCAGAGGGACAAAACATTATGAAAAAGAAACAAAAACTTCAAACAGATTTTGACACTCTACAAAAATGGTTTATAGATTCAAAATTATTAACGAACACTAAAAGAACGCAAGTAATGTCTTTTACGACCTCAAAATCTGAAAAACAACAAAAATAGAGAAAAAACTTCATATAAAAACACTTACTGGTTTAGCACTGGTCCAAGTAGACACATATAAATATTTGGGGGTTATTATTGACCACAAGCTGGCATTTGATCACCATTTGATACTATAGCTAAAAAAGTTAACCAAAAGATAGGAGCACTAATAAGAGTCTCTCATTGCCTCACAGAGAAAATGAGACTTTCAATAGCAAATCAATTGATAACTCCAATAATAGACTATGGTAGTCACATCTATGGGCATTCAAGCTTAATAAGCTTGCATAAAATTGATGCTTGCTACAATACGTTTGGCAGATTTGTCCTGAAATGTAATTTTAGAACACATTACTACCTAATGTACGAAAGACTAAATTGGAAGCCCTTAGAAACTAAAAGACAAGAAATTTGGACCTCTATAATATACTCTATACTTAAAAATAAAAGTCCAATTGGACTTTCAGAAAAAATAATGATACCTACTTATATGTACCAGCTGAGAAAAAAGGGTGCCAGGGAGCTATGTGTACCAAAGATCCAACACAAATATGGGGAGATGACATTTACTTTTAAAACTGCCTCTTCCTGGAATAAGATACCCTTGAACATGAGAACTTTTGAAATGCCCATAACTGTGTTTAAGGATGCAATGAAACAAGAACTTCTATTTAGATGTACTTGCAATAGATAAAGGTCACGCAAAGGTCACAGCACCTCCACAGCCCTACTTGAATTCACCGGCACAATCCACAAAGCACTGGACTCTGGTGAACTACTAGGCTCAATCTACATTGACTTAACTAAAGCCTTCAACACCGTCAATCACCGCCTCCTGCTTGTCCAGCTTCAGAACACTGGGCTGTCAACTGACTCCATTGGTTGGTTTAAGAGCTACCTTGAAGAACAGTCCCAAACAGTAAGAATCACTGATACACTCTCGGACCCTAGACCGGTCCGCTCGGGAGTCCCCCAGGGCTCCATTCTGGGACCCCTCCTCTTCAGCCTATTCTTAAACTCACTACCGGACAGCTGCCCAGAACAAATAATTCTCTACACTGACGATGCTGTGATCCTCACCTCAGACCCTGATCCAATCCAATTACAAAATGAACTTCAGCGGGCCTTCTTCTCCATCGAATCCTGGTTCCTAAATCATAAACTGCTTCTCAATCAGAAAAAAAACAAGTCTATGGTCTTCTGCATCCCCCACAACAAAAACAAACAACTCCACCTCTCCATTGCAACCGAACAAGGAGCCAACCTGAAGCAAATACAATCGTTCAAGTACCTTGGCATCACCCCTGATCCCCACCTCTTATATGCTCTCCATATCAGCAATGTTGCAAAGTCTGCCAATGTGAGATTAGGCATATTATTCTGGCACAGGAAACACCTAACCCCAGAAACATTGTCAGTGGCCATCCAAAGCTCCATTGTCAGCATCATAGACTATGGTCTTATCATATATGGGTCTGCAACTACCACTGCTCTCAAACGTATCGTGACCTCCCTGAATAAGGCCTGTCATCTCATCACTGGCTCACATCGCCGTACCCACACATGTGACCTTTATTCCCAATCTGGATGGCTTCAACTGGACAAGCGTATAAAATCAAACCTGCATCTCGGCCAAGAAAATTATAATGGGGCTTGCCCACCTGGTGTCTGTGCCTCTTTAAGCCTAGACATAGGAATGTCACTACAAGGAGATCCAATTCCATCTACTACATATCCCACTATGTCACATACTGAACATCTGAAATTTGCCAAAAGATAAAGGCCTAGAGGTCTATCAAGTCTGCTCGAATGTGCAGCTAGCACCCTTTTCTGCAGCTGCCCCTCCTTCCACCCTTCCCTTCATTAACCCTCCCCTTGTCCTGTCCCATCCTCGTTTGAAGCAGTCCACTGTTCTACTGCATACCACTTCAGGAGGTAACGATTCCACCCAGCCACCACCTCTTTGTAAAAAGTGTCTCCTCATCTCCCTCCTGAACCTTCCTTGCTCCAGTCTCATATCATGGCCCCTGGTGTCCCTCCCCTCCCTTACTTTGAACAGCCCCTCTGTACTTGTCTTGTTTATTCCTCTCATGTATTTAAAGGTTTCAGTCATGTCACCCCTGTCTCTCCTCTCCTCCAGTGAGTATATGTTCAACTCCTTCAACCTCCTCTCGTATGATAAGTCCCCCAGCCCCTTTATCATCTTTGTCGCTCTGTGCTGCACCCCCTCCAGTAACTTAATGTCCCTCTTCAGATACAGATGCCAGTACTGCACGCAGTACTCCAGGTGTGGTCTAACTAGTGACCTATACAGTGGCAGAATCACCTCCTCCCTCCTCGAGGATATACCCCTTGCAATACAACCCAGCATTTTGTTGGCCTTTGCAGCTGCCTTCCTACATTGTGCCGAGTTGTTCCTTGACCCTGTAATGAGCACACCCAGATCCTTCTCCTCCTCTGTCTGGGCTAGCTGCACTCCCCCCAGCTGGTAACTCCTCCTTGGATTCTTCATCCCAAAATGCAGCACCTTGCACTTTTTGGCATTAAAGCCCAGTTGCCAGGTGTCTGACCAGGTTTCAAGCTTTGCCAGATCATCCTGCAACCCCTGCCATCCCCCTAGGTCATCCACCACCGTGCCTACCTTGGTATCATCAGCAAACAGACTGATCTTGCTCTTGATGTCCCATGATATGTCTGCAATGAATATCCCAAACAACACTGGTCCCAACACTGAGCCCTGTGGAACACCACTCGTCACTTCCCTTGGGTGTGAGAGCTCCCCACCCACCACCACCCTCTGTTGCCTTCCCTGCAGCCAGTTTCCTACCCATCTCACCAGCTTTGCACCCGCCCCTGTGCCTACTAACTTCCTTCCCAGCCTTCCATGTGGCACTGAGTCGAATGTCTTACTGAAGTCCAGATACAGGACATCCACTGCATGGCCCCTGTCCAGTTGCCCAGTTACCAGTCATAGAACCCGACCAGGTTGGTTTGGCAGGATCTGCTACGATGAAGCCATGCTGTCTGCTGTTCTGTAGTCCTTTGGCCTCTAAGAGGGCCACCAGCCTCTCCTTCATGATAGTCTCCATTAGCTTACCCATGATGGATGTGAGGCTCACTGGTCTGCAGTTTCCCGGTTCATCCTTGAGGCCACTCTTGTGGAGGGGCACCACATGAGCCATCCTCCAGTCCTGAGGTACACACCCTGAATGTAGTGAGGCATTAAATAGGTCTGCCAAAGGTCCTGCAAGGACCTCTGCCAGCTCCTTCAGTACCCTGGGGTGGATGCCATCTGGGCCTGGCACCTTGTCCACCCTCAGTGCCTTCAAACCCTCTCAAACTCTGCTCTCCATGATTTCCCCATCTGTCACCACTTCCCACCCTGCTTCTGCCATTTCTCCCACCTTGGGTGTCACCCCCTCTTCTCTTTAGTAAATACTGAGCAGAAGTACTCATTTAGTGCTTCCGCCTTATCAACCCTGCTTCCACCCAACCCCCTCCTTCCTAATCCTTACTATGTGGTCCTTAGGCTCCTTTTCCCCTGATGTACTTAAAGAAGTCCTTCTCCCCTTCTTAATGTCTTGTGCCAGCCTGAGTTCTGTAGATGCTTTGGCTCCCCTTACTGCCCTGTCACCTCCTTCGATTCTGTCAAGTACTCCTCCTGTCCTCCCCCTCCTGTTTTCTTGTACTTCCTAAAGGCAGCTCTTTCCTCCTTACCTTTTCCATGACCTCCTTGCTTAACCAGATCGGTTTCTTAGCCCTAGCCTTCTTGCTCTGGGCTTTGCAGCAGGTTTTGGTTGCCTCCACTATCCCCAGCTTTATGAGCTCCCACCTCTGGTTAGTGTCCATACTAGATTGAATTCTTGCCAGGTACCCTTTTACCACTTCCCCCATCCTCCCAAAGTCAGCCCTCCTGAAGTCCAGCACTATTGTGCCAGATTCCACTCCTTCCTTGCCCATATCCAATGTGAGCCATACTGAGTGGTGGTCACTCCCTGACAGTGGTTCCTCCAAATGACCCAAGGACAAAGATCATTTGCCTATCGGGCATCCAACTGGCTCAACTCTCTTGGCAGTGACACAGCGACCACTCCAACACTCGGCCTCTTCAAGTTCAAGCTGTGCCTCTCACTGCTTGTATCCTGTGATTGCCCATCTTAACATTTCCACCATTCCAGCTGTACATGCCCCAGCACCCAGCACTTACAATCAGTCTTTGCACCCCTAGCACCTTACCTGTCATATTTCCTTGACAAGGCCACCTGGCTGCACTGTCTTCTGCCCTCACCCACCTCCACCCTGATCTCCTCCCTGCCCGCCACAACCACCTCCCGTGCTCCCCTCACCCCTGCACCTCCTACCCCTCGATCTCCTACCCTCTTCCCCCACCCCCTCCTTCCTTGTCTTACTCATAGCTCAAGTCTTTGTACTGGTTATTACATGTCTGTAAGTCAATAATTATATGTTTGTAACTAAAATGATGACTGTTGCACATGCTAATGTGGAACTCTTGTAAAAGAGCCTCAGCTCAAAGGTATTGTAATCCTAGATTGAAATAAATAAATACCTAATAACTTAGAGTATAAGTAATCTTTAACCTAGAAATGAATGTCTGATGAAACCTGTAGAAATTAATGCTGTCTAATGTAACCTGTATTTTATTCTGTATGTTGAATCATTGTGTAACATTTTGTTTTCTTAGAACTAACTATTCACAGGGACACCTTGTAAACAGGACATTCATTGACCTAATGGTGTTTGTAAAGATTTTTACTCTGTAAAACTTTACTCCTGTATAAATAATTTTTTTTACTACTACAAGTGTGAAAATAAATTTGCCAAGCTAAACATGTTATCTTGGACAACATGAGCAAGACAAATGAAATTGATTGCTGAGCATGCTCAGAAATTTATCTCACTCATGGTTACACTCAGCATGCTCAGAAATGTACTGTCACATGTGAAGATACATTTCTGAGTATGCTCAGTGACCTGTTTCATGTATCTTCCCTTGGGACACCACTGGAAGTGAGTTTTGTGGCTCATTAATCCTTTCCTGACAAAACTTTTAATACAAAATTAAATGTGAGATGCCATTTATTTTTTAATTGAATATAGAGTAGTCTAATTAGTGTGCATTGCTTTTTTTCTTTTGTAGCTTTTTATCATGTCTATCACAAAACCAACTAAACACCTGTTATATAAATTAAATATGACAAGGGCTGACTTAAGATATCATTTTGATCATTTGAGGTCTCTGGTTTATTGTTGTCTCACTTGTGGCTTTGCCACTTGTGAGATATCAATGAGCCAATAAGCTCTAATAGACATAAATTATATCTTAAGTCAACTCATGTCTTATTTGCTATATATCTACCTGTAGTTTTAAGTCAGGTGTAACCTCCCTTGTCAATAACTTGCAACATTTCTAGCACTATATTACAGTAAGAGATGGTACGTGCAAAGGATAATGGGGTGTGTGTTGTACTCCAATATAGCTACACTTCCTATATTGATATGGCCTGTATTTTCTAACTCCCTGCTTATTTCTGGATGATTTTTCTAAACTTTAACTTCATAGCCAGTGAAGCCCATAGATAAAATTGCTATTTCTAGCTTACTTTTGAGTGGAATTTCTACAAGGAAATTTTAAAATACAATATATTCATACATTGAGATTCCTAAAATTCAAATGCTATCTAGGTTATGTACTTACAAAATGTTTTTTTATATATTTGCTGCTAATAAGGTTCATGTTTGTACTATGGCTATAAGCTAAATGCATGTGACTTGGAATTCTAATGATGCTACAATATTCAATACCAAATAGTAAATTTCATGATGCACACAAATTTATGTTTGAGGGCTCAATGAAAGAAAATTGTCAAATGAGAGAACACCATTATTATCTGATGGACAGTTTCTGTAAAGCTAATGTTCAGAAACCTTGGTTTCTAGCAGAGTAAGTGGGAGTCCACAAGGATGTTTTCCCATATTTAAAGCTGCCTTCTCCTGGTGCAGTTATTGTAGGTTTTGTTTCCATTAGTGCAGACAATGTTAAAGGTTCCCAGATCATTCCTTTCCTAGCTGTGTTCCCTTCAACAGAACATCCGGGGCTTGGTTCTGTGATACAGAATAAAAGTATTCAGTAAGTGTAATATTTTAATATGTCTCTCAACAACACTCTTTTATTTTCAGTTGAATTTTATTCAAATACACCAAATTCATCTGATATTTATTTCAGTTTATTTGATAACTGGGAGAAAAGGTGTTAGAGTAATAGTTACATTATTGTCTAGAGCAAAAGGTTACAAGCAGCAAGCAGTACAAAGATAACAGATAAGTGATGTGGAGTACATCATGGCACTGAAAAAGGTTCTAGAGAAAAGGTGCCATAATAACCCTCAAGAGCAAAGCAGCCATTCCATGAGAACCAATCAGAACCATTCTGTATTTCCCACCATCTATTGTTATGTGTCATTTACAGTGGTGCCAGCCAGGATACAATACAATACTGCTGCAGTATATTGCAAAATACTGCAGGGATTAGTGTAATTCCAGTGCAATTAAGACCTTTTGTCAAGCACTGTTTAGTGACATGTCACTTACTGCAGGTTACTGTGTTGCATCATGACTGGCTCTGCTGTATGAAATAGCTTAGCTACAAGCAATCTAAGTGGTCAGAACTAGTCACATGACCATGCATTAATTTCACATTACAACACAGTTCAGATTTTGCTTTCCTTTTCCTTGGTTTGTTAACTTGTAAAAACATTTTATCACTGCACTAACACACTCCAGGATATGTGATAATGCCATACATCATTGCACTTCCCAGGTGGTTGAAGGCACTTGGCTGTGTCTCATGCTTCATGACCCACCTGGACCATGCAGCAGCTGAGAATTATCACACACCCTATCATGCATATTGAGGAGAATACTGTAGCTGCAAATGTGTCTTTCTCTAGAAACATACTGTTTCTCACCGACAGATGTAGACTTACAAAGTAGAATACCATGACACAAGACAGAGCCTGTAACAAGACTGTGGCACCGGTGAAACAGTGCAATGGCATTATGACATTAGTAGGAGTAGTGCAACTGAATTGTATAATAACCTTTGTAACCACTGAATGTTCCTCCTTTATACATTATAAAGATGGTAACAGATGGGGGGGGGGGGAATGTAAAATGTAAAATGGTACTGTTGTAGATTCAAGAAAAATGGTTGTCACAGTATCCCTTAAGAGTGAAGCATGAACGGGTTGCTTTTTGGCAAACATTTTTGAATAACCTGCTTCCAGCACCATTCTATACTCCCCACAACTGGTTGTTATGCATAATGTATGGAAGAAAAGAAAACATTACTAATGATAGTAATTATGTTTTTTCTAGAGGGTTTACTTATGATTCATACAAGCCTTCAATCATCTCAGCACTAAGTTGATGCCCCTGAGATGGAATCTGGAATTTCTTAAATTCAAACCATGCACTGTGGTTATACTCCCTAGTGTTATTATGTCAGATTTGTAGCTGAAAAGCAGAAGAGAACAGGGACTACTTATGTTAGTTAGTTAAAACTTTATTTTTAGACAGGATGTAACTTTAGATCCGAGGACCTATTTACAAAGTTGTCCTGTTACATAAAAAAACATACATAGTTTCAACAACATTAGCAATACATTTCGTACGTGTTACAATATAACACAATTTCAACAATCATTCATCATATACTAACCGTCAAGGCATCCATTATCTAAATTAAGTTGACACTACACCCACTTTATTTTATAAGAAATACAAACTACAAAACTTTGTTGATGTACATTAGCCCTTTCTTATACACAAGTACATTCCTGAATGAAACATGTTTCCAATTGTGTTTTAAATGATGATATTCTAGTTAGATTCCGCATTATGGGTGGAATCTTGTTCCACATTTTTGCAGCTTGAAATTGTAATGTCATCCTATCATATCTTGTATTGATTTTTGGTAAGTTTATTCCCCTATGAACTACCTCCCTCAACTCATACCGCTGTGTCTCACATTCAAAATGGATGTTTAGGTTACCCTTAATCAGCCCTTTATTAATCTTAAAAATTAACACTGAATATTATTTTTTTAACCATACCCCCACAGTGTCCCATTTCAATTATTTGTATGTTAAGCAATGATGAGTCTTAAATGGGCACCTAAGAACAAATCTTGCCAATTGATTATATGATTTGTTAATCATGTCTAGATATTTCTGTTCAGCAAAGCCATAGACCAGGTTACCATACTTTAATATTGGTAGTATTAACTGTGTTGCAATTGTTTACCTCAGTTGATAAGTCACTATTGATGAAGATCTTCACAATGCCCCTATTCTGGAGTTGACTTTCTTTGTAATTTGTTCTATGTGATTATTGAATGTTAATGAACTGTCTAAGATTACCCATAAATATTTATATTGGTTTCTATTTGGTAAATATTTCCCACTTCTTGTCAAAATCCTCTTATCCAATATATTATTATTGCTGTTTTATTTGTTTTCCTATTAAAATCATTACTTGTGTTTCTTCTTGCTCATCACTAATTTTGAATTGTAAAGCCAGTCCTGAAGGATATCAAAATCCAGCTGAAGTTTGTTTAACATTTTATCCTGAGTTTTGCTGTAGCTAACAATATTATATCATCTGCGTAAAGGTTTATACATGTGTTATGAATATAATTTGGCAATTCATTAGCATAAATCAAAATAACAGTGGCCCCAAGATTGACCCTTGGGGCACACCTCTTGTTATGGTACCATGCTTAGTGAGCCACACTAAGTATTCTTATCTTTGTAAAATAGTAAAAGTGACCTTACCTTTGGTGTGGAGCAAATGACCTGGCTAGAGATGAGGATGGGGTAGTGCAGGGAGAGTTTAGGAACTGCAAGGCAGTTTTGAACAGACAGCATGCTCAGTAGCTTTGCAGAGGTGCTGCCTGTATATGGCAGTGTAGGAGTGGGATCTCCATACCAGGACCTTCAACTCATGGTTGAAGGAATGGTGCAAGAAAGAGTATAGCTACATTTGGGACTGGGGACCCACCTGGGAGGATAAGGGCCTATATAGAGGTGATGGCCTGCATCCATCCAGGAGGGGAAACACAGTCCTCAGTGGGTGATTTAAGTGTTACTTCGATGAACATTTAAACTAGCTGAGAGGGGTGGTGAAAGAATTCAGGGAGGCAAGCTGAGATAGAGAGTAGGGAGATCCTGAGGGGAGAGAGTCTTCCCAGGGTGCAAATTAATCGAAGAACCAGGGTGATAGTAAAGGACAGAGGGGAAAAGAAGCAGCCAAAGGATAAGGGGGAAGGAGAGACACCAAAAATAAATGGGGCAGAAACCCATCTGCCATATCCTAGACCACTCTTCAAGTTTTCTCATGTTTTCCAACCTCTGCAGTGTCCACTGTATTGTTGATTTTGGTGTCAACTGCAAATAGGCAGACCTTCCCTTCCAGCCCATCTCCAATGTTACTTATAAAGACATTAAAGAGGACCAGTCCCAGTGATGACCCTGAAGTACCCTGCTGGTCACCCTCCCTTCTCCAGAGTGATCTTCATTTCCCACCACCTTCTGTCACCTAGCTCTTAAGCCAGCACTTGTTAGTTCAATACCCACTCATGACTTCCCTGGCTGATCCTACTTACAGAAACTGCAACACATTGCCTGTTGCCTGGGCGATATACTGCTGAGATTTTGTCCTGGAAGTGAGCTAGATCCCAGATCCTCATTGCCTCTGAGCACAGATTTGAGGATCTTGTACCTACCTGTTTGCTTATGTAGTACATTGCTATGGTATTGTCTGTTCAAATTTGGACTGACTGACCCTGTAGCTGGAAGGAGGAGGACTGCATTTCCAACAGTACTGACCTGAGCTTGAGGAGATTTATGTGCTCATGAGTCTTCTGAGGGTTCCAGATACCAAGTTCCTCTAGTTGGGCACCCACCCAAAGGATTGAAGCATCTGTTGTGAGGACCTTGGTGGGAGATTGTTATAGGAAAGTAATACCCTCTCTGGGGTTGCTTTCCAGCACTCTAGTGCTGTACAAAGGTTTTTGTGACAGGCACTAGTTAAGAAAGGAATCTGACCTTTAGCACCTGTGACCTCTTAGGTGATACTGTATGTCCTCATTTGAAATGTAGCCTATGCACTGCAGCGGTGGATGAAGCCATGTGGCCTTGCAGTTGTGGAATACTCCAAACAGGTCTTGCATAGCTATGGTAAATGATTCTGATTGGTTATCAGATTTGATACTGTGTTCGGTGGAAGAAATGCCTTTTCCTGCAGGGTATCTAACTCTGCTCCAGTGAAGTCCAGACCTGAACTGGCTACATCTTGGACATCTACAGGTTTGCTAGGAATCCTAGGTTCTCCAGTGTTCTTGTTACCAGGTGTATGGAGCACACTGCTTCCTGCTTTGTTATTCCTAAGACTAGCCAGTCATGAGGTAAGGAAAACCACCACACCTTGTCTTCTTAGGTGAGCTGCCACCACAGCTAGGCATTTTGTGAATATTCTTGGTTCTGACGGCAGACCAAAGGGTAGGGCTGCAAACTGGTACTGGCAGTTTCCTGTCGTGAACCTTAGATATGTTCTTTGGCTGGGTCTGACTGGGATGTGGAAGTAGACATCTGTCAGATCCAGTGCCCCCCCCCCCCAATCTTTTGGCTGCAGGGATGGTATCACTGTGACCTGTGTGACCATCTTGAATTTTCTTTCTTGATATGATTGTTCGGGTATCTACAATCTACAATTGGTCACCATTCCCCATTTTTCTTGTAAGTCACAAAGTGTCTTGAAAAGAGGCCATTGCCCCACTGTGATGCAGGGACCTTTTCTTTTGTTTTTGCTTGCAGTAGCTTCTTTACTTCCAGTTGCAGCAAAATTATTTCAGGTCTCCGCAGTTTGAGAAACCTTTGGAATTGCAGGGACACTCTCTGACCCACTATTTCCATGACCCACTTATCTGGGGTAATTTTTCCCATTCCTTAAAGTAGTGGGTCAGCCTTGCTCCCATTGGCAATGGCTGACTGGTGAATTGGGCAAAATTTTCACAGGTTTAGTTTTGGTTGTAGCTTAGGGGCTGGTGCTGCAGCATGCCTTGAGCCTCTCCTTTTACCTCTGTAGTATCCTCTCTGTGGCTGATAGACATAGGCAGTGTAGAGTCCAGGATTATAACCCCTGCCCCAGCCTCCCTTTCCATAAGGTCTGCAGATGGTAGAGGTCTTCTCTTTCTCAATGGAATTCTTAAAAGTGGCTCTGTACATGGCCACTTTTTTCATGTATGCCTCTGTTTTTCACCAAATAGAGAATTTCCATCAGAAGGGAAATCAATGGCTTTAGCTTCAGTGTCTTGTAAGGATGGTACTGCAGCTCTTAATCAGGCAAATCTCCTTATTACCACTGTATGAGCAAGATTTCTGATGCAGAGATGTTAGTATCTGCAGCCATGTGGCACTGCTATTTTGTGGCATCTAGGGCTGACTGCTGTGCAGCCAGGACCTGTGCCACCTCACCATCTACTTTATCACTCAGACCCAGTACTGCATTTGATTGTGCTTCTGGTACTGAATCATAAAAGCCAATTAAGCTGCCTGTCTTAGGACAAAGGAACCTGTCATATGCACTTTCTTGGCCATGGTATCCAGTTTTCTAGACACCTTTTCAGGGTGCTGTGCTAAGAGCGGCACCTTGGCCTTCTCATAGGCAGTTATCTGTACCACTCCTTCATGATCAGGGTAGTTATATAGGTATTCGAGCCCTGCCTGTCCACCTGATACTTTTTTTCAGATTCCCAATTAATGCCAGCAGCTGAATTAGATGCTGACATGATTTTTGATGTGGCTTTTATGGGGGGACTTACGGATGGGGACCAGTAGTCTTCTTGTAAGGGTCAGTCCTATCATTTCTGTGGACGGAGACCAATAGACTCCTTGTAGGGGCTAGTCTCATCATGTCCGTGAACTCCACTTCCTCCTTATTTCATGAGGGGAATGTTGAGGGTGTTCAACATTTGATGAATGAGGAGTTACCGGTATTATCCACAGAAGTTCGAGGAGGGGAACCATCAGGTTCTATGCATTCCTCTTCCTCTTCATAATACATTTTCCCCTCCACTATAGGCAGGTGGTCTGGAAGTAAGGCCTGGGGGGAAGGATCAGGCAGGTAAAATAAGTTTCCCATAGCCTAGAAGGCCTGGGAAAAAAGTGCAGTACCTTTGTCATATCCTCCGTTGCGGGCAATGGATTCTGTTCCACTGCCTTCTCCATTTACTTTACAGGAAGAGGGGCAGGGATAGTTTTATTTTTGCTTTTCTTAGCAGACACTGATTCCAGCACCTGCTCTGAGTTTTTTAGTTGTATTTTGCCATCAATGGAATCAGGGTTTCCTTTCAGACACCGTGATATTGTTACCATCCTTTACATATCTTTCTGGTGGCAGAGCAGCTTTATCAGCCCCCTTTGACAAGGACTGTTGCTTATGAGGAGAAGAACCCTCAGATGAGTGCTTTCCACCATCACTGGGAGCTCCCTCTGAAACAGAAACAGACAATGAGGACAGAAAAAAAAACACAGGTCCAGCTAGTCTGCCCGGAGTGCCCTATCTACCTCAGGACCTATTGTCCATGCAGGGTTTTATCGCTCCAGGTTCACCCCCTGTTCCTCTTCCTACTGCTATCAATCTGAGCAACCAGCAAACCCTTCACTCTGTCCCAGCCATGCCTGAAACTATGCATGGTCTTGGCACACACCACCTCCTCTGGCAGACTGTTCCACGGCTCTGCCACCTTTTTCATAAGACAGAACTTCTTCACATCCCTCTTAAACCTTCCCCTGCTAGTTTCCACTTGTGACCTTGGGTTCCTGACTCTAAACTCATGCACAAAAAGTCATGGATCCCTTTTAGCTGACTTAACTGACTTACTCTACACTCATGATAAATAGGTCCCCCATAATTCACCTTTTTTATTCCCTTCAAGAATTTGAAAGTCTCTGTCTTATTCCCTTCTCTCACCTGGTCTCTGGCAAGTACATGTGAGGCGCATTGAGATGATATTTGTAAGACCGTTGTAAGATCTCTCCAACTGGCCCTGAATCATCTTGGTCACCCTGCGTTGCACCGTCTTCAGCCTCCAGCCTGTCCCTGTTTTTATTTAGATGAGGACTCCGGAAATGAGCACAGTATTTTAGGTGTGGTCTCACCAGTGACCTGTATAGAGGTAGGAGTACCTCCTTTTCCTGCTGTCAGTTCCCCTTTTGATACCTCCAGCATCCTATTAGCCTTACTACAGGCCTTGTTATATGGGCTTGATTGTTTGAGGGACACATTAATGATAACTCCCATGTCCCTTTCCTCTGCCCTAGCACTCAGTTTAACCGCTTTCATCCAGTACTCTGTCCTTGGATTTTTTCCCTAGGTGCATAACCTTGAATTTTTGGGCATTGAATTTCAACTGCCAAACCACTGACCACCTCTCCAATCTTTGAAGACCCCTCTGCCTCCCCCATATCCCTTCATCACTATCTACCATACCACTGTGTCATCTTTGAAGAGACACAGCTATAAGCCTTTATTGTGCTTTGTTGACCTAGAAGCAGACTAAGAAGCCATAAACTCTTTTTTTCAAGACTTTTCCTTTTTTGGTTTTAGGGTAAAATGTTTTGCAAAGTTCGCAGTTTATAAGACTGACCTGGACCCAGGCACTTCAAACAAAGTTCATGGTAGTCTGCCCTTGCTAGGACCTGAAAATAATTTATACAGCTTTGAAAACTTGTGGGCACTGTTTTCTTTTTAGGACTAGCAGTCATGCCAAACACTGATAGGACCTGTAAACAAAAGTGAGGAAAAAAAATGTTTGCATTAAAATATGTAAAACAAGAGAAGGCTTGAGCATCGGAAGGCTGCTCGTCTTCTCTCAGGGGGAGGGTGGGGAAGCGTCCCAGTGCTTGCTGACCCCTGGCAGAGGCTAGGGGTATGGAAATACATGGGGACTCATGAACTAATGGGGCGTGGTGAGCGTCGGCATAAGCCTAGACACTAGTGGCACATCACACCCCCGGGGAGCAAATCAGAAATAATGCTCTGAGGCCACCCAGAGGATGGCCACCAGCTCCCGCTGCCACAAGACCTCAGGCAGTCCACAAATCACCACCAGGAGCACCCTGGGCAAGTATTGTGCTGGCCGCCCCACCTTCCTTGGAGGAGGAGGAAGGGGACCCACCCAGCAAAGGGTTAAGTCTGGGGGTTACCTGGGAGGCTGCAATGTGGGGGTGATGTGGTGGCTGCACTGAGGCAGTGTGGCTCGGAGGGCATAGGATGGCCTGAAGGACAGCCCGGCCTGGAGCTGGGGGAGCATAAATAGTTGAAAAAAAATTAAAAAATACATAAAGCTGCATCAAAATGAAGTAAAAAACAAAATTTTAAGTTTTTACACAGAAAGTGTTTGGTTCCCTTAGGCAGGAAATGAAAATTACGTTCATACCATAATTCTTGATCTTCTCTTGTATCTTCATTACTGCTTGGTGTGGCACTCACCCATATGGGAGCTTTTTATTGGTGGGGAGTTAGCACCAACACCACTGCCCACGAGGCCGACGCACTGTGTGGTGCACGAGGGTTGGCCGTTAGATGCCATAGACTCCTACTCCACCCCAGTTCTGTCCTGCCAGAGAGGATGAAACAAAGAGGGATAGAGAAAACCAAGGTGAGGCAAGAGAGCCAAGGGATAGGAAAAGGAAAGGATAAACTAAAAAGGCAGAAGTCAACCAGAAGACAGAGGATTGGACTTTTACACTAAGAGGCTACAAGACCCCAACCCTTGGGCAGCACAAGAAAAGGTAGAAAGAAGGAGAGAAAGAAGAGAGAGAGAAAGATATTGTATATGTAAGGAAAGAGGGAGCCATCATCCATGCTGAACTGGAAGATCATTGGCTTATTTTAGCCTCAAAAACCTGAAGGTATGAAGACACAGGTGCAAGGATCCCATCAACTTCAGGGACCACTGGATGAAGGTCCAGAACAAGAGAATTTGAAATGGTCTTGGAGAAAGCAAAACATGGTGGCGTCAGCCTCCCCTTCTCACCTCTTAACCCACATTTGGGATGAAAGTCCTGGAACAAAGCCCTCTACAATTTAACACCTGACAGCTTAGTCAGGGAGGAAAGAAACCCCTTAAACAAGAGAAGACTCTGCCCAGAATGGCCTCTAATGTAGAGGGAAAGTGAGAAAGAGAAAAGAGGGAGGAAAATCCCTACGGCTTCTCCCACGAGATGCACTGACGCAGTCCCCACTTCAAGAGAGGAAAACAAAACTGATATCCATGTTAAGTTAAGAGGATACCACAGTGCACCCCACCAAGAATCCTTGGGAGTTCCCTCTGAGGCCCAGGCGAATACCTTCTGGCCACCCTTCTATAATGGGCACTCTGTGACTTTTTAGAGAAGGAAACAGAGGGCCCTGAGGTATCGGGGTACACTGTCCCCAACTGACCTCAAAGAGGGGAGGGGAGCAGGGTGGTGGCAGCACCCAAGAGGGAAGGTGGGTGGGAATCAGTACTGAATGGCAAAGATACAAGAGAAAATCAACAGTTACAGTAGGTACGTAATTTTCATATCTTTCCTTGTCAGTTTTCACCATTCATTACTACTGGGTGAGTATCAAGCCCCCGGAGGGACCTACACTGCCCTGAGGGAACAGATTCCATCAGCCTCCTGTGGAGCAGACACAGGAGGAGAGACCCTTCTGCCATACTAGGTCAATATGGCCTAAGGCTGGTTAGCCTATGGGGTGTCCCTCTATGGCCGTGGGAATGGAAGATGCCCCTGAAGATTCCCCTTGCCCTGCAGGGAGAAAGATGGGTCCCCTGGAAGTGGAGAAAATCACCCTATGCCGGACAGTGGGTAACAATCTAGACAGGTGAAGACATGCCGTCCCCGTAATGCTGATCGCTGTCCCTGCCAGTCTGAAAGCCACCTCATTGGCATCGTATGACACCCTCACTTGGTGCCTTGCAAGCTTCAGACCCTGTGCAGAGAGGGCAATGGCTTGCTTAGATTCCTCCAAATCAGACATGGATGCTAAAACCTGTGCCAACATCTACCACAGGTGCCTGTTGTAGGCAGTGTGGTGAGCCTGATGTGAGCTGATGCAGAGCAACACACGAGATAATGAGAAAACTCTTCTTCCACACCAGTCAAACTCAGCAGAATCCGGATCCAGAGGCCAGTCGTGTGCTGGCTGTTGAAGCCCGGAAGGAGTGTCTAAAGCCATCAGCCCTGAAGGTGGGTGAGGCAGTGAACCAAGAAACTCCTGGGGAGCGCAATACCTCATCCTGCAGTCTGCTGGGCTGGGGATGAGGTGGCTGGTGACCGCCAGGTGTGGATAGATGCTTCCTGGAAAAGAATAGACCAGGAAGGCACTACTAGGTGGTTGGCACTGAATTCAGTCAGAAACTAGCATTTCTCCCACTCGGTATTGCGTTTTACTACATGGGAGATATGGAGCTCCAGAACTAGCCTCAAGAGGAACCACAGATATTCAGTGAAATCAGCATCAGAGGAAAGGTGGACAAAATGTTCTCTTCCTCAGATGAGGAAGTAGAGGAGCTCAAGTGTTCAGAGTCCTCCTCTGGCGGGGAGACAGGCGAAAGACCTGCTCATCCATAGCTCTAACATACCCATCAAGGCACCGCAGTGGCCCTGAGTGTCTCCCAGGTTAAAGAACTTGTAGGAACCCACATGGCCTAGGGAGGGGAGGTGGGAGGTGTCTGCAGAGGGAAATTTGGAGGCACCTCTACAGAAAGTGTCCAGCCTCTGTGACCCAGCAGCAGATCCTCCCAGGGTTGCTCCAGTCAGTGAACAATGCAAATGTTTAAACAAATCCTGGCTGAGCCCTGAGGAGAATCTCCCCTGTGGTGTGACTAAGGTTGTATGGTACCAGAAAAGAAACACTCCAGTGCTTTGCCCTAGGGGCACCTAAAGTCTAAGGGGAGGGAGGGTGGGCTCCAGCCTTGGCTCCTCCCACTACCTATGGAGTAGTGGAGGAAGGCCCACACTCACCCCAGCCCCTCAATCCCTCAGACTCCAAGGCTGCCTGCCCGCCCTCTTCCTCAAAGCCAGTGACAAAGGGTCACCCAATCCCACAGGCCCCCCGAGGGAGGCCACAGAAGAGGGGATCCTCGTCCCTAGCAAGGAGGCCATGGCAGCACCAGAAATGGCAGCTGCCATGGCTACCGCAGTTGAGACTGCCACACCAGGCCCCTCGAGACTGCTATCCACTGCAGTACCCCCAATGCCGGCCTTGGCGTGGGGGCCACAGGGACCACAGGCTCTGGGGAGTCCAGGAAGTGAATATTGGGCTGCCTGGTGCCGTGTACATGTGGACTTCCTGAATCCGGGGAGCCGAGATGCCAATCCAGATCGGTTAGTGGGTCATCCACCTCTGAAGAAGAGGAGACCTTGCAAACCACCAGACTAGCAACCCTGGGAGCTCTCTTAGCAACAGTGCCAAGAATGGTGCTGTGGTGGGAAATGGCACCACCCGCAGCTCCACCCCGATCACCGGATCTGAAGCGGCACCGACAGGCAGAGCTCAAGGTCTGCCGATGCTGGGCCTAGCAACCGTGGGCCACAACACCAGGGGAGCCTGCACCTCCATGGAGGTGACTGCCATGGCTGTGCTCACAACCCAGCTCTGCAGGGAACCAAGTAGCTCCTCCAGCACTGCAGAAGAAACCTCTTTGATGGTAGGCTAGAATCCAAGGAGGTTTCCTCCTTAGCAGGCCATATAGACCCAAAAGGGGACCCGGAGGCAGGGTCAAGAAATCTTGTCATGGCATCCTTAGAATGAAGCCATCCTCCAAAAGTCAGTGGGGCCCTGCCGACTTTAAACATGTGGATCTCAAGAGCATGGCAGTCCATTGAGAAACAGGCATCACAGTTGTCCATGTCTTGGTTGGGACCCATGCAACGTAAACAAACATTGTGTTGGCCCATAATGGAAAAATGCCAGCCACAGGGGCACTGACGCATGGGGGCATGGCCCACTTTGGATTTTCTCTTGGCCCGGAACCAGACGTGATGTGAAAGAAATTCAACAAACTTTAAGAAAAAGGACCCAGTGCCTTTGGTAGAAATAAAAGGAACAAGCTTACCAGATTCCAACAGTGTCGGGTGAATTCAGAACCAGGATGAACCTGGAGAGGCACGAAAAATGGCGTTGAATAGCAAAGACCTAGTGATGCAGACAAACTTTCAGCAGCAGGTGCGACCTCAATGGCGGGAGAAACAGAACCAGGGTGTAGGAGGAGTCTGCGGCGCTTTACGATCAACCCTCATGCACCACACAGTGCATCAGCCACGTGGGCAGCGCCGGTGGTGCTGACTCCACACCTGAAAAAAAAGCATTCGTACAGGCCGCACCTCTGGCTTACACCCAGCAGTAATGAATAGTGAAGATTGACAGGGGAAGATCTGCATTATAATGCAGTCTTCTCTGGTTCCTGGGAACTGAATGGTAACTGGAGAAGCTGCAAAACTATGAAAATGAAACACCTTAACTAATGGGAGTATTGAAAACTAACTTTATAAATAAAACAATGAATGCTATAAGTAAAATAGTAAGATATTAAGACCAGAAAACTGAGATGACTTTGGGATGACTGCTGTCTTCCAGATCGCACTTGAAATGAGTCTTTGGCTCAGTGTGCCTTTAATGGTTACCAAATGTTTAAATAAAAATAAAACGGGGAAACAAATTGACATTAGAAATATAGAAACATAGACTTTGATGGCAGATAAGAACTGCTTGCCCACCCAGTCTACCCATTTTCCTACCTTTCAGATAAGCTGCAGGTCCTAGTTAACCAACAGCCTACTTCCTCCTACCCCCCACTAGAACTGCCTTATGTCTGTCCCATGCATTCTTGAATTCCCCCACTGTTTTTGACCCCATTATCTCCTCTGGAAGTCTATTCTATGCATCCACCACCCTGTCTGTGAAAAAATACTTCCTCACATTGTCCCTAAGCCGTCCACTCTCTATCTTCAAATTGTGCCCCCATGTTCTGGCACATCTCTTTTTCTGAAAGATGCCACCCTCTTGGACTTTGTTGATTCCCTTGAGGTACTTGAATGTTTCTAACATGTCCCGCCTCTCCCTTCTTTTCTCTAGGGTATACATATTAAGCTCCTTTAGTCTCTCTTCATATGGCTTCTGGTGCAGACTCTGCACCATTTTAGTTGCCCTTGTCTGAACTGGCTCCATCCTGCCTATGTCCTTGTGGAGATGGGGTCTCTAAAACTGCACAAAGTATTCCAGATGGGGTCTCACCAACTGTCTGCACTGAGGGATAACAACTTCTTGTTTTCTATTGGTGATGCCTCTCTCTATGCATCCCAGCATCCCCCCCAGCTCTCCTTACTGCCTTTTCACATTGCTTGCCTACCTTTAGGTCATCTGATATGACTACCCCCAGGTCCCTTTCCATTTTTGTTGTTGTTAGTACCTCCCTCCCCCCACGTGACTCTTCCTCTAGGTTTTTGTTCCCCAGGTACATTACTTTGCACTTCTTTGCATTGAATCTAAGCTGCTATATTTTTGACCATTCATTCAACCATGCCAAGTCTCTTCTCATCCTTTCTACCCCTCCCCCCATGTATCAACCCTGTTGCAGATCTGTGTCATCTGCAAAGAGGCATACTTTTCCGTCCAGCCCCTCTGCAGTGTCACCTATAAAGACATTAAAGAGGACCGGTCCCAGTACTGAACCCTGTGGTACCCCACTAGTAACCCCTCTTTCCTTGGAGTGGACCCAGTTTACTATTACCCTCTGCGTCCTGTTGTCCTGCCAATTTTTTTACCCAGGCTACCAGTCTGGGACCCACTCCCAAGCTGGCTAACTTGTGTATTAATCTTTTGTGTGGGACTGTGTCAAATGCCTTGCTAAAGTCTAGGTAGGCCACATCCACAGTCCCTCCCTGGTCTACTACTTTGGTCACACAGTCAAAGAAATCTATTAGATTCATCCGACATGACCTTCCCGCTGTGAATCCATGCTGCCTTGGGTCCTGTGTCCCACTGACATCTAGGTACTAAATAATTATTTCTTTCAGAAGCGATTCCATAATTTTCCCTACCACGAGGTCAAACTAACAGGTCTATAGTTTCCTGCCTCTGCCTTGCTCCCACTTTGTGGAGGAATACATCCACCTTCTTCCAGTCCTCAGGTACCACACATCCTCCATAATTTGTTAAAAGGGTAGTCAGTGGTGTCACTAGTTCTCCCTTAGTTCTTTTGGAATTCTGGGTGAATCCATCAGGCACCATTCTTTGTCCACCTTGTATTTTAGGAGTTCTTTCAGGGCCCTTTTTTGGTGAATGGACTGGTATCAACCCCATCCAGAGTGCTGCTATTGTTTGGTTTAGGTACCTCCCCTCCTCTTCTTTTGTGAATACTGAGCAAATGTATTCATTCAGGATCTCTGCTTTTCACTGTCACCTCTGCCCACCTCGTCTCCCTTTTTTAAGCCTCACTATCACTCCCTTGGTCTTTTTTTGCTCACTAATGTACCTATAAAAGGTTTTATCCCCCTTCTTAACCGAGTTGGCTATCTTTTCCTCGGTTTGGGCATTTGCTATTCTGACTGCCTTCCCTGTTTCCTTCTGCTTTAACTGATACAGTATACTGTCCTGCTCCTTCTGTGATTCCTTATACTTTCTGAATGCTATCTTTTAATCCCTAACCTTTACCAAAACCCTTTTGAGAACCATAGTGTTTTTTCCTTTGTTTTGTTTATTTGTTTCACACTAAGGCTTGTTGCCTCTGTGATGACAGTTTTGATTTTTCCCCATTGTTCCTCCACCCCTTCTTCCTGCCCATTTGCTAGTGCATTCCTTATGCACTCTCCCATTTGGCCAAAGTCATCCCTCCTAAAGTCTAGTACCCCCACTTTTGTATGGCTTGACTCTACGGCTGTCTTTATCGTGAACCACGCTGTTTGGTGGTCGCTTGTTTCCAGATGGCTACCCACTTCTAAATCTGAGATCCTCTCTTCTTCCTTATTTGAGAGTTCCAGGTCTAAGACTACTCCCTCCTGAGTGGGTTCCAACACTAAATGTCTGAAGCATGCCCCCTGTAAGGCATCGAGAAGGACCCTGCTCTTGGATGTGGCTGCAGCCAATGTGCTCCAGTTAACATCTGGTATATTCAGGTCCCCCATCAATAGTACCTCTCCTTTTTATGCCATTCTAAGAATGCCTTCTATCATTTCTTTGTCCCTTTCCTCCCCCTGAGATGTGGGTCTATATACAATCCCTGTGTGGATTGTGGTGCCATTTCCTGTCTCCAAGGTAACCCATAGTCCCTCCTCTCCTCCCTATTTACCCTTTAGTTCCATTGCTTTGATCACTTCCCTTGCGTGGAAAGCTACTCCTCCTCCTTTTTTACCCTCCCTGTCCCTCCTATAGATTGTGTATCCTGGTATATTGATATCCCAGTCATGGTTCTCTGTGTACCATATTTCTGTGACTGCCACAATATCCAGCAGTCCCTCTTCCATCAAGGCCACTAGATCAGGAAGCTTGTTACCTAGACTACAGGCATTGGTACTCATCGCCTTCCATTTTGTGATGGCCTTACTCCTTTCAGCCCCATCCCTGCCATTCATTGCCTTTTTCTCCATTGACCCCTGTCCTGCTTCCTATCGACTTCTCTTCCTTTGTGTTTACTTCACTAACTACCCTGTTTTTTGGGGGGAGGCTGGAAATTCCTGTTCCTTTTCAATGCCTCCTCCCTTGGCTGGTTTAAAAGCTTTCCTGTGAGGCTTTTGATCTATCACCTAAGACCCCGATTTCCCTCCTGGACAGATGCAGACCACCATGCCAGTATAGGCTTGTATCCCTCCAGGTGGACCTCCAGTCCTCAATGAAGCCAAAAGCCTGTGCTCCGCACCAGTTTTTCAACCATTCATTGAATTCCATGGTAAGCCAGTAGGAGGAGCAGGACCACATCACAGAGTTTGAACTTATATTCTAAGTTCTAAAATTAGCATAAAGTTCTATATCTGGGGTCAGCACACTACTGTATACTGATGCACTTTTGTACATACAAACATACATGAGCAGCCAGCAGAAGAAGGCCATTTGGTCTATCTAGTCCATTCATATTGCAGTGTCCTCAGCTTGAACTACTGTCCCTACCGCCTCCCCACTCCTTCCATCCTCCCTACCCATGATCCCTACCTTTTCCCTATGCCTATCCCAGCCCCTCTTGAAGCTGCCCACTGTCTTCAATGAGACAAACTCTTCTGGCAACAAATTCCAAGTGTTTACCACCCTGTCTGTGAACTGCTTCCTGACCTCCCTCCTAAATCTCTCTCCTCCCAGCTTACGACTGTGCCCCCAGTGTTATGATTGCCACTCAGCTTAAAGTGACTCTCCTTATCAACCTTATTTATCCATTTCAAGTCCTTAAAAGTACCAATCATGTCCCCTGTCTCTCTCCTGTCCTCCAGGGTATCGTACATGTTCAGTGCCCTCAACCTCTTCTCGTCTGTCTTACCTGCTGTCTTACCTGGCTATCATCTTTCTATTCCTCCTCTGGACCTTCTCCAGCAGGTTAATGTCCTTTTGAGGTGTGGGCACCAGTACAGAACTTCATACTCTAGATGTGGCCTCACCAGTGACCTGTACAAGGGCAGTTTAACATCCTTTCTCCCTACTGATCCCCAGCTATGCATCCCAGCATCTTGTTTGCCTTGCTGCTGCTGTCTTGCACTGTGGAGTGCTTCAGGTCACTAGTGCTCATCAATCCCAGGTCCTTCTCCTCCTCTGATGCAGATACCTGGACTCCACCCAGGTAGCACTCCATCCTGGATTCTTGGCTCCAATGTGCATAACTTTGCATTTCTTAGTACTGAAGCCAATCTGCCAGGTCCTGGACCACCTCCCCAGCTTTTCCAGATCATCCTGTAGGTCCTGTATCCCTTCAGCTGTGTCCACTGTCCCACAGAACTTGGTGTCATCCAAGAATAGGCACATTTTGCTCTTAATGCCATCCCCAATGTTGTTGATGAAGACAGTGAACAATACCAGCCCCATCACCAAGTCCTGCAGGACCCCACTGGTGACCTGTCTGGTGCCAGATAACTCTCCCACCACAACCACCCTCTGGGTTCTAGTTTTCCACCCATCTGGTCATCTTCTCCCCAACCCCAAGATCCACCAACTTTCTGATCAATGTTTTGTGGGGCACAGAGTCAAAGACCTTGCTGAAAACCAGATAGAGGATGTCTACTGCTTGGCCCTTGTCTACTGTCTTAGTGACCCAGTCAAAGAAGTCAATCAGATTCATTTGATACGATATCCCCCTCATGAACCTATGTTGCATAGCATCCTGGAGACCATGCTCCTCTAGATATTCTACCAACCTTTCCTTAAGTATGGTCTCCATGAGCTTGCACAAAACTGAAGTCAGACTGACTGGTCTGTAATTCCCAGGGTCATCCTTAAGACCACTTTTGTGGAGGGGCACCACATGTGCTGTTCTCCAGTCCTGTGGTACCATGCCTGACTCCAGTGAACAGTTAATTAATTGTAAAGCATCAATGATGGATTCCTGTTGTCTGAAATATTGTGCTCTTATAGGATATGTATACCAGTGTAACAAGAGTGTTAATGTGATTGATAATGCCATGTACTGTATGGTAATGTTCCTTTTTTGTCATTGCTACATTGGATAACACTTTGATGTGTAGAACCATGTGCATAGTATGTTTGAATGACTTTTTAACTGTAAAAGTGTTTTCTTGAACTACAATTACACTTCAAAAGGGAGGAAATGTGACTTCTGGTGCAGCCTTTGACCTTAATGGTGGCTTAGCGCTCCCGCTCCATGATCCCCTCGCCCTTTCTACCAGAACCATAGCCACTCAGTCTGCAAAAAAAGAATCCGGCAACTACAAATTTAATGGCAACAAGCAAGCTACAAGGAGGGCAAACAGATTCTCAAGTTTACCTGTAGATCTGGACCCCTCAGACCACAAGGCATCAGACTCCAGCGTTTCCACTTGGGCCCACCTCCCCTCACTGCATACTTCCACCAAACGCAGAGGAAAACAAAAAAACAAGCCCACCGCTCAAATGGAGGACAAATTAGATAAGATTTTACATGAGCTCAAAGAAATTGAGTCTGACTTTAAAGATTTTAAAAAGGAGCAGGAGCAGGCCCGAGTGGACATTTCTGAACTCCAGCAACAGATGGTCACAGTCGAGGAGACACAGGTCACACAGTCTGAGACCACTAAGGAATGCCAGGCCACAGTCTTGCAGTTAGTAGAAATATGCCAGGCCCTTGGAGAGTGGCAGGAGGATTCTGAAAACAGGCACCGACAAAGAAATTCAAGACTCTATGGGGTGCCAGAAGGGAGTGAGGTTAACAACATTGACACATTCATACCTCTATTACTCAGGAAGATGTTGAACTTGAGCCCCGATTATGTGTTGGAGATAGAAAGAGTTCACAGGGCTTTGGGCTCTCCACCTTCTCAACCGGGAATGAGACCCCGCTCAATTATGCAACATTTCTTGAGATACACCACTAAAGAGGAGCCTCAATGGAAAGCATGAACCATGGGGAAGACTTATTTTCAATCCAACAGAGTATATTTTGATAAAGACTATGCCCCTGCGACAATGCAACACTGCAGGAAATATATTCCTCTGTTTCCGATCTTGAGAGGTCTGAAGTTAAAGATCCATACCCCATACCCTTCCTGACTTCAGGTTCAATACCCTAATGGACAGCAACATTATTACTCTGCTCAGGATGCCTTAGCAGATCTTAAAACCAGGGTATACGAACTTCCAACTAAGGTTAATTTCCCGGGACGTTCTGTGGTGAAAGAGGGACCCTCGTCTCGCCAAAGGGCACCAGACCTGCAGTCACAAGCTGCCCTGGACTCAGTTAAATAGCTACTCCAACAGTTTGCCAGAAATATTGCTCGAGACTGTGGACTACCCTATTTCATGATGCTTGAGGCTGGGTGGTGAGTGCTGGGGGGGCTGGAGGACTGAACCCGCGAGCCGCGCGGGGATTGGGGGCTCTCCATGTCTGTCTCCCACTGTGGGGCCTGCCATTAACTGAGGAAGGAGCTGGACTGCTGCTAGGATACTCTAGAAAGCATCTGGGGTTGTGTTGGAGGAGCCACGGCAAAAATGACAAAGCTATTGAACTAGGTGCGGTTGGTACTGACCACCCCCTTCAGAGGGGCTAATTTAGAACTGTTGGATTCTAGAGGTGGCTCTGAAGAGACTTGGCATAAGTAACTCTCAGAATATTATTTTACCTGGCAAGCTGTTCAGGGGTGGAGGAGTAGTCTCCCACTCCCAGAGAAGGCCACTAACAGAATGTCTCAGTAGCCAGAATGCCTTGATTAGGGATCCCCTGCAGGTACCTAGGCCCAGAATTGCCGATGTGGGGAGGCATTGAGCAACTCTGCCTGGAGCTTAAGAGAACATTGAGAGAGAGTAAGTGTTAGAATCAGAGAGCGAGAAGACACTCTCAGTCTTCTTAGATAATGGCATTGGTATAATGGCACTCAGTCTCTCTGCAGCCTGGTGATGGGCTGCAGCTTCCTCCATGCTCCCCGGGAGTTTTCCTGGACAACTTGAATCTGGTGAACCCACAGCAGTCTAATTAGAGAGGGGTACTGGTGGATGGCAAGAGGCCTGTGTGGTGGGGAACTTGTATTTGGGGAACTGACCCTGACTCCAGGTAGCGGCAACTGATGGGAGGGCCTCCTAGTCAGGCCCCTGGCCATTTGTCCTCCTGACCTCTAACAGCGTTCAGGTTTTATAATGCTACATGCCAATTCATGTTTGTAAATTTTGCAGCAGGGCAGAACTTAAGATAGATTTGACAGTCATATTGATTAGCTTACTAAGAAAGGGATCTCAGCTTGGAATATGGACTTGGAGAATTGTATTATAATAACTGAAAGCCAACAACCCCCTTATCTGATGAGTGGCAGGGGGAAATAAGAGACTCAAAGAGGACAATACTTGATTGCACCATTCTGATTTTATGTTCTTTTTTCCCCCTATGATGTCTAATCTCTGCTAATGCTCTTTTGTGTTTATATCTAAACTCTTTATATATAGGGGTAACCTGTACCCTGGGAAGCATCTCGTTGAAGGGAGTGCATTCCCCTCAGTGGCACTTTTTTTAGTGCCCCCCGTAGTCCTCTAGGGGATGGAAGTCATAGCGGTACAACTGTACATAGTTCATTATATATTGTCTAGAGTTGGGCACCAGTTTAGTAGATGCCACCTTAGCCAGATAGTACTGTTTCTATTATGTTGCATAAAAATTATGGAATGGAGTACAATGTTTGATGGAACTATTCCAACCTATAGTAGCAGGTGGGATATTAGGTCAGCTGACCATGGGTGGATCGGGTGGGAGAGGGAACAGATCAGGAGGGCTGAGACTTATTTTTTAAACCATTATGGCCCAACACCAAAAAATGTAACTAGTTTCACAGAATGTGAATGGTTTGGGGGGACCTATTAAAAGGGGAAAGGTGATGTCTTACCTTAAAAAGTTACACCCACATATGATACTATTGCAAGAAACTCATATGACACCAAAGGATCATCAAAAGCTGATTAAATTTGGCACGAATACAGTAGTGGTGAGCTCTCACTGCCCAGGCAGATGGAGGGGAGTAGCAATATTAATTCCTAATCACTCGGCATTCCAGTTGGAGAACTCATACTCTAATAGAGGGTACCTTGGCAATGGTCCAGGGATCTTGGTGGGGGGCACTTCCTATATGATGGCTAGTATTTATCTCCCCCTGGGCTCAAGCCCTCAAACCCATCATTCTTTGATAGATAAAACCATCCATTTTAAACAAGGTGTTTTAGTGGTTGGTGGGGACTTAAACCTCTTAATGGATCCAGGGAAAGACAGCTCAAACACTAATATCCCACGTATGACAGCAGGTCAGAGGCATGGTCAGAGATTGATTAAAGAAATGGGCTTAGCTGATATTTGGAGATCCAGCAATTAGGGTAGCAGACATTACACCCACTATTCAATGGCCCACCATACTTATTCCCGTATAGACCATTTTTTAATCACAGTGGAACATAAGGATTTGGTACATTGGGTGACCATACTCCCTATTTTGTTGATGCATCATGCCCCTTTGGTGCTAGAAATGAACACCTACCAAGAAAAGCAGCCCCCACAGTGGCGTTTTAATAATTCTTTATTAAGAAACTGGAAATATGTCGAGTTTATTATTCAACGTATACCAGAGATTATAGCCTAAAACAAGTCCCCTGGAGTCTCATCAGGAATATTGTGGGATACATTGAAGGCTGTAATTAGGGGAGACACCATTCAGATTACAGCTAGGGAAAAGAAAGCCAGAGAGAATCAGCAGAGACAATTAGAAGGAGAACTTTTGATCTGGCAACAAGCGCTTATGCAAGGAGATAGAGTGTCTCAGCAGAAAATAAATCAGATTCAAAGTAAATTACAAGACATATTCACTTACAAAACTGAGCATGCCTTATTATATGTATGACAAAAATACTACAAAGGTGGAGCCAAGGCCTCTAAGGTATTGGCTTCCAGGTTGAGATCCATAAAATTTAGGGGAATGATAGCCCAACTTAGGTGTCCCCAAACCAAGCATCTTTTAACTAGTACCGAACAAATATTAGAGGGATTTAAACAATTTTATAACTCCCTTTATTCCCAGGACCCAGAACCAGCAGAAGATAAATATACGGCCTTTTTCCAGACACTAAATCTCCCCCAAATATCCTCCCTCCAAAAGGACCATATACTATATCCAATTACAATCCAGGAGATACAGGGGACAATTAAAATGGCTAAAGCAGGTCAGGATGAGATAACTTCTAGATTCACAAAAGCTTTGATAAAATTGTTCCCTCCCTACAGACAATGCTTAATGACTTACAGACTAAAGATACAACCCCTCCCTTCATGGCAATATGCGAATATATCAACAATCTTAAAACCAGGAAAGGATCCCCTAAACTGCGAATCATATAGACCCATTTCAGTCCTTAAGTAGGATTATAAATGTTATGCGAGTATTCTTGCACATAGGTTAGAACCCCTTTTACCCAATATTATTAACAAAGACCAAACAGATTTTGTCCCCTCAAGACGAACTACAGATAATGTCAAAAAATGCTCTATTTGTTAGAGAGAGTGGAGGAGAAGTCTATTCCATTTTTATTATTAAGTATGGATGCCCAAAAGGCCTTTGACCAAGTGTCATGGAAATTTTTATATTACACTTTGGAGATTTGGTTAGATTTGGTTCTCCCCACCCCGTCCCAGATTTGTACAATGGGTGCAGGATCTCTATTCCTCCCCCCAAGCAGTGGTTAAAGCTAACGTTACTTACTCAGAGCACTTTACTTTAAATAGAGGAACTTGACAGGGTTGTCCCTTGTCCCCCTTTTATTTGCTTTATATGTGGAACCCATAGCAGAAGCAATCCGGAAGGCAGATGGGATAACAGGTCTATTGGAGGGTGGATAGAACATAAGATAGCATTTTACCTGATGATCTATTGATTTATTTAACATCCCCAGAGTCCTCTCTCCTGACTATTCACACTCCTATAGGATATAGAATCTTTAACTGGATACAGACTTAATACTCCTAAGACTGAAGTTCTTAGCTGGGGTATGTTCCAGATAGTCATACCCAGGCACTGTTCCCTCTAAATGGGACACCAGAAGTTTTTGATAGCTGAGGATTGTAATCCCTCGAGATCTATCAAGGGTGTATGATGAATTTCCCCGTTAATCAAGACTTTAAAGAATGATTTACAACAATGGTATAACCTTACAATCCCCCTCATACAACAAGTGGACTCTATTAAAATGGCGGTATTGCCCAGATTTCTTTACCCATTCCAGAACCTCCCCATCTGACACCCATCGGAGTGTTTAAAGATTTGGGATAGAATACTTTCCCACTATATATGGCAGGGAAAGAGACCTAGGAAGGCATATGCCTTACTCCAGTTGCCTAAACTCAAGGGTGGTCTGGCCCTCCCAAATTTGAAAACGTATTATTCCTCAGCCCATATGGCGCATGCCTTACACTGGTGGGACTCGAATATAGTATCACATTGGAAGATGTTAGAGCTAGACGATCAGCTGGAGGGCATAAAGAGAGGCATAGGTACTCCTTATACTTTATGGAATTATAGACTAGCTGGTATCAGATCAGCCTTTACAAAAGCTGTACTAACTATATGCCGTAGGTTGCTGGGGGCATCAGATATTGGCCCTTCTGCTGCAACACTATTGATTTCTACGTATGACCCATCATTTATTCCAGCCCTTACTGATCATACATATGACGCCTGGAAAAGGCGAGGTTTGAAATTTATATACCAATGGTATGAGTAGGGATGTTTCACAACCTTTGCCAAATACAGCAGGCTTATCAACTGGATGGGAGGGATTTTTTCCGCTTTCTTAAAATTCATCATTATATAATGCAGAAATGCTGAACCTGCTGGATTTTGGCTCAGGCACATCCTTTGGTGCAAATTATTATCCACACCCAAACCAGACAGATCCCTGGTCATATTATCTAAATGTTGTGCCGTGCTCTCCAGCGAAAGGGGCATAAATCTTTGGTGAAAGTGCAGAAAACCTAGGAGGTGGATCTGGGACAAGAGATTCTTGAGTCGGACTGGGACCAGATATGTAGTCTACAGCATATAATATCTATCTCCCATGTTTGGAGAGAATATAGTTGGAAGTGTATAACAAAATATTTTAATACTCCCATGATAACTGGGAAATATGGGGTCTGGAGAGGAACTGGTTGTTGGAGATTATGTGGAGAGCCCCGGGCAGATCATATACATATATTCTGGAACTGCCCAGTACTTAATCAGTATTGGGCACAAATAGAGCATGGTTTGAGACAGGTCTTCCCCAAGCTCATGCAGCTCACCCCTGGTTTGGCACTATTACACTGGTTCCCTGAGGGGCGTCAGGAATATACAGTCCAAGAAATTGCTGGCAATATTACTTTTGGCAGCTAACAAGGGGATTTCAGGAGGTGGTTACAGACAACCCCCATGGTTGTAACTGACTGGGAGAATACGGTACAAGAGATTTACACAATGGAGAAAATAATAGCAGTCTTGCGCCGGACGGAGGTAGCGACTAGACTTTTTTGGAATAAGTGGATAATGTGGCTCATGCAACATAGACAGGACATTATACCATGAATAAGAAGATTTTATGTTGGGGGACTACATTATAACTGTACCTTATTTCTGGATATAGAGTAATTAGTGAATCTGTACTCTCCTGGAGACATTTTCTTGTCCTGTACACTGACTTTGCCATCTCCGATGTGGTCAGCATGCTCCTTACTGATACTGTGATTTTATAGTGTATTCCTGCATACAGTGCTCTATATATTGATGTACTCTAATCTTTTAATAAAAAACAAAGTAACAAAAAAAGGGAGGAAATGTGGCAACTTGGTATATCTGATAATCTAGTTTTATAGATTGAGTTTTTTAGCTTATTATTTTTATGGTTTTGGTTTAATGGTACTATCTGAAGAAAGATATTGCTTCTGTAGTGGAAGATGGGAGGAATATTTCTGAATTTAAGTGGCTTCTTTAAAAGAAATTATACAAAGAAGAAATATATGGTAAAATAATTTAAAAGGGATGCTTTTAAGTGGAAGATTTATTTATTTAGTTAGTTTTGATTACCGGGTAGGTGTGCTAGACATGGAAGCGACTATTTTCAGACACGACCCGGGAGGTTACACAGTGACACATTTTGAACAGTGACATAGCATGGAGTATTACAAAGAGAGAAAGAAATATCCAAATTTCAGTTACGCATAAAAGTAACAAAATACAATATACATTGGTAGGGAAAGACAAGTATCAGCAAGCAATTACAGCTACAAAAAAAGTAAATTACGCACCTACCATAATTCTTGATCTTCTTGGATGAAGTCCCCACCACTCACTCACACTGATGGGACAACGCTGGAGGTGCTAGGATCTAGTGGGAGCCAAAAATCTTCAGGACGGCCAGCACCTAGGTAGGGCCATGAGGAAACGGCACTGTGAGTCTGACTCGTGCTGTACTGGCTACCTTAGTGTCGACACTCTAACCGCTTCAGTACCTTTTTTACCGAGATGGTACAGTGTAAACTAACCTAGTGAACCTAACCTATTGTCAGACATAAGATAGTCCAAATGACCCATTTAAGAATGCTCAACACAACAGAGTCTTCACAGCCCAGCCATCGAGGGAGTGAAGACCACAAACAGATAAGTGAGCTCGGGGGATGGCAGGTGAGCATGTGAATGAGTGGTGGAGACTTCATCCAAGAAGATCAAGAATTATGGTAGGTACATAATTTCCATATCTTCCTGGACATAAAGTCTCCACCACTCATTCGCACTGACGGGAGAGTACCGAGCCAAATAATCTTCTGAGATGGGCGGCAGGAGAGAGGAGCTCACTTGGGACGGAAGTCCATTAAGGATTGTCCTGCCAATGGACTGATGCCATCTGTCATGGACATCCAAGGCATAGTACTTTACAAATGTGTGCATGGAGCTCCAGGTAGCCACACTGCAGATGTCCGCAACGGGTACATTATGGATTTCTGCTAGAGAGGCTGCAACTGCTCTGGTAGAATGAGCGTATACTCTGCCTTCTAGCTTGACCTGTGCCATGGAGTAGTGGTGATGGAGGTATGCTACTAGCCATGCTGAAATACACCTTATAGAAACAGGCTGGCCCAGCCGGGCCATGCTAATGGAGACAAACAGTTGTTTAGAAGTGCGGATTTCCTTCATCCTGTCTAAGTAGAACCACAAGGCTCTCTTCACATCCAGGGAATGTAGGGTATGCTCTCACTCATTCTGGAAGATTGTGAAGTAGGTAGGAAGGACCAAGGGCTGATTCAGATGGAATTTTGAGACAGCCATAGGAAGAAACTTGGGGTGGGTCCTGAGAACCACTCTGTCCTTGTGAATACAGTATATGGAGGGTCTGTGACCAAAGCATGTATTTCCAACATTCTGCAGGCGGAGATGCTCTGAAAAAGCCGTCTTCAAGTCAGAATTTTAGGTCACAAGTAGCTAGGGGCTTGAAAGGTTTATGGTGAGCATGTTTAGCACAAGGTTAATGTCACAGGCTGCTACTGGTCATCTGACTGGTAGCCTGGTATGTAGAATGCCTTTAAGAAACCTCTTGACCACAGGAAACTGAGCCAGAGACATGGAGTGTACGGGCTCATGGTATGCTGAGATTGTGCAAAGGTGAACCTTAATGATGGAGTATTGCAGGCCTGTGTTTGAGAGATCTGGAAGATACTCTAGGACTTTATTTGGTGGGCAGAAAAAGGGGTTCCAGGAGAATTTTGCACACCAGATGGAGAAACGCTTCCACTTCGCCATGTAGGTTTTCTGAGTAGCTGGCTTGCATGCTGCTAACAGAATATCTGAGACCCTACATGAAACATTAAACCTGTTCACCTCTATCTCCTCAGGAGCCAGGCATGGAGGTGAAGGGACTTCAGGTTGGGATGGACTACAGTGCCCTGGGTCAGCAGGTTGGTATGAAGTGGAAGCTGTCTCGGAGAGGTTTCTGATAACCTGTTGATTAATGGAAACCAGATCTGATGAGGCCAGAATGGGGTGATGAGAATCATCCTGCCCTCCTGTTCCTCCAGTTTCAGCAGCACCCTCTGAATTAGGTGAAGAGGAGGAAATGCATACAGAAAGCATTTTGTCCACCACAATCTGAATGCATCCTGACAAAAAACACCAGGTCCTGGATTTCTGGAGCAGAAGAGAGACAGTTTTTCGTTGAGTGGAGACGCAAAAAGGTCCAGGTCTGGAGTTTCCCACTCTTCGAAGAGTGATAGCACAACACTTGCATCGAGAGACCACTCATGAGGATCTGTCTCCATTCTGCTGAGATGATCTGCCACATCGTTCTGGACTCCTGGCAGGTAAACCACCTGAATCACAGCTTTGTGTTCCAGACACCATTCCCACACTCTCATCGCTTCCCTGCATAAGGGGTAGGAGTGTGCTCCCTCCTGCTTGTTGATGTAATACATCACTGCCTTGTTGTCTGTTTAAATGAGAATGGCTTTGTGGCAGAGCATGTCCTTCAAGGTACGGACTGCATTGAGGATAGCTCTCATTTCCAGAACATTTGTGTGAAGCTGAGACTCATCCTAACTCCAACGACCCTGTGTGTGGAGATCCTGGCAGTGAGCTCCCCATCCCAGCAGTGACCCATCCATGGCGATTGAAACCTGGGGATCTAGAAGAGTGAAGGGATAACCATCCCGAAGGTTGTCTTCCTAAGTCCACCAGGTAACTGACCATTTCAGCAGTTCTGTCACCTTGATGCGAAAGGACTGTGGGTGTGTGGTTGGAGACCACTGGGTGCTGAGCACTCACTGGATAGTTCTCATGTGAAGATGAGCCAGAGACACAGTGAACACTGAGGATGCCATGAGACCCAGCATTCGCTGCATCGAGAGAGCCCAAACGGAGTTGTTTTCTCTGATGAAGCGGGCCATCTGAAGGATGTTGCTCCTTCTATCCTCTGGAAGAAAGACTTTTGTGATGGAGGTATCCAGAAGGGCTCCTATGAAGAGGAGCTGCTGGGAGGGCTATTGGTGTAACTTTCCTAAGTTTAGCAGGACACCCATGGATGTGAGGAATTTTAAAGCCGTAGCCATGGCTTCTAGAATTTCTTGTCTGGAGGGGCTTGCCAAAAGCCAATCATTCAGATATGGGAACACCTGAATTCTGAGCTTCCTCAGATGCACTGCGAGAACTGTGAAGCACTTTGTAAAAACTCAAGGCACCGAGGATAGTCCAAAGGGGAGGACTCTGAATTGGAAGTGCTGACCCAACGCCATGAACATGAGGTATTTAAGTGGTTTGGGTGAATGAGAATGTGTTGGTAGGCATCTTGCATGTCCAGGGAGGTTAGCCAATCATGTTGATGAATCAGAGGTAAGAATGTACCAAATTATATCATCTTGACCTTTTCTGAAAAGGAACTTGTTGAACTTCCTGAGGGCTAGAATGGGGTGCAAGCCTCCAGTTTTCTTTGGAACTGGGAAGTAATGGGAGTAGAAACCTCGCGTTCCGTTGATCCAGCAGAACTATCTCTACTGCCCTGTTGTTCATAAGGCCTCGGATCTCAGAAGCAAGAAGGTCTGACTGAGAGACAGATAGCCTGAGCTGTTGTTTGGGTGGATGATCCAGAGGGGTTTTTGACAGATTTAGAGGGTACCCCTCGCAGATTATTCTGAGCACCCATTTTTCTGATGTGATCGACTTCCACTGGTAATAAAACTGAGTCAGATGCCCTCCTACGCCAAGAAAAGAATCCCCTCAGACAGCTGCGGTGGGACTTGGGCCGGAGTCTCAGAGGGTGGCACTAGGCACTTTGGGGCCTGTGCCTTCTGCTGTGTTTTCTTTGTGGTTGAGGGTTTGGTTTTGTTAAAGCCCCCACTGTCTTTACCACGAAAGGACAGACGATTATGAAACTGATGCCTGTTCCCCTTTGAGGGGTCTGGATAGTGGTCAGGCCATTTTGATGGCCATTCTAGTTTTCTGAGTGGCCTCTAGTGCTTACTCGACCTGAGGACCAAACAGATACTTACCATCAAAAGGCAAGGCCATAACCACTTTCCCAAGGTGTCGATCTTGCAAGATTCTTTGTTTATTGGACGTGCTGTAGATTCTTGTGGAAGAATGGCTTTGTCATTCTCTGCCAGGACAACGATGGCATCAGCAAAGGTGTGCGAGGCCAGAATGGGTCGATCCTTGGGAGGGGCATATTTTCTGTCTATGGATTTAGCCACAAAGGGAATAAGTGCCGGACTATCCCACACCATCTGCGAAAGTGTCTTAAAAGAGGGTTGCATGGGGTGAGTCAATTCCCCAGGCATGTCTGGAATGCAAACTCAGCAACTTCCCAGGATTGATCTCAGAAGTCTAGAGAGAGAGCGAGAGGTATTCAAATTTCTGAGCAGAGACTTAAAAGAAAGGTCCACGACCAAAGGCTCTGTTGAAAGAGGCTTATTCACTGCCCCAGAGAGGAATCATCATCAAAGTTGTCTCCCAACCGAAGATCAGGATCGGGCTCAATGTCATCTCCTACCAGTCCAGAAGGGACTGTATAGATAGGAAAAGGAGTAAAAGAAGGAGGAGAAGCAGAGCGAATCAGAGTCAAGAAAAACATGTATCCTATGTGGCACTGCAGGCACTCTTAGTGCTGCCACAGGAGGCGGTGCTGAAAAAAACAGGTGGCGCAGGCACAGGAAGCGGCACCAGGCACAGCACTGGTACAGGATGCAGCACCGAGCATGGTGCCGGTGCCGGAGAAGCTGTCACCACATCCAACAGTGCTGAACCAGAAGTTCCCAACCCCCAACTCACTGAGGAGAAATTAAGAAATTCAGCAGGAGATAAAGGCACTGGTGTGGACCCCTGTGCCGCATCCATATGAGAGGGATAAACACCAGAGTACAGCATTGATGGCACCGGAGAAGGTGCCATGCAACTAGGAAGCCCCAACAGACCCTCCCGCAGGTCCAAAACTGACAGGACTGAAGACCCCAGTGACAGACTCACTGGATCAGGCAGATGGGACAACCGCCAAACCCATTGCTCCATAAGAGCGGCCCACTGGTGAAACTGCTCACTGGAGGACCCCCCCAGTGGATGGGGAGGGACTCTGGAGTCGAGGATGCTGGCCATCAGGGACAGAGACTGCAGGGGACACTAGAAGAGGTGGATTCTGGCCTCTGCCTCCAGTAACCGATGATCAATGGGCAGATGTACCAGAAGGTGACCTTTAGTGGTGCTGTTTCTTCTTCGACCAGGAGGCCGGAGAAGAACTTGAGGTCGAGCGGTGCCAAGTTCTCGACAAGGATCAAGAATGGAACCATTTCTTTTTGTGCTTTCGGGAAGACCACCCATCCCCCTGAGCACTGGACTGCCTGTAGTTGGACCCCCTCCCCATAGAGGGTGGTGGACCAGACCCAGCCCTACTGACTGAACAGCTTTCATGTGAAGTCTCCCTACCATCACCTGCCCCGCTCATGGTCGATTCCGTCAAAAAACGGCTGAAGACTTCTTCTGACAAAAAACTTACTTAAATGAAATGACTTATTTATTTTTCTTTCAAAGAAAATAATAAAACTAATAAATAAACTAATCGTAACTGAAGACTATTCGCTGCTGTTGTATAGACGTGAGGTTTTGACTCCCGCCGAGTGAGTGAAATCATCACTGAAACGCACTCGGTGGGGAAAAAAGGAACTGAGGCGGTTGGAGGGTCGACACTGAGGTAGCCTATATGGTGTGAGCTGGGCTCACGGTGCTGCTTCCTTGCGGCCATACCTAGGCACTGACCCTCCTGAAGATTTTTGGCTCCCACTGGGTCCTAGCACCTCCGGCGTAGTCCCATCAGTGTGAATGAGTGGTAGAGACTTTATGTCCAAGAAGATTGTGCAGTTACAATGATCTAGATACTGTACAAGGAGCAACAAGTAAGTGCCATTTACAATATACTGCTAGTCTACCTCATTGTAACAGAAAAAAACCCGGGCATATGTGTGGGCAGGGCACCGAGTTAACAGAGGACCAATGACCATGGTAGAACTAGGGTGAGCAGGACATCTGGTCAATAGTGGCCCAGATCAGGTATAAGCAGCGAGAGTGTAGTCAGTGTGAGAAAGTAGATAGACATGAGCCATCAAGGGGCAGGCAGGGTTTTGTGATGCATTGAGGGAGATAAAGATATCTTCAAATCAGGTTGGTTCTGTACCATAACGTGTCAGGACCCTAAGTAATCAAAAGGTTAAATGCATTTTCGTTTAACACCAGACATATCCCTTTTCAGTTGCAGTTTAAACAAAAAAAAAAAACAGTGAAGATTTTCTTTGTATTATTTAACAATGAAACATGCTGCCAGTGCCTTCCAGACACCATCGTAAGGAAGACTTTGAAAAAAATATGCAGCACTAATGTGTATGCTTTTTAGGTGTGTATTAATGAAGTTATGAACAAAAGTTGTTTTCACCTGAGCTAGATTTATATCTAGCAAATTGGAATGTTTTAGAAGCAGCCATTCAAAAAAAAATTACTCACCATAGTAATCTTATTTCTTCCAAGATATTCTTCAGTATGATTATCTCTGGCAGTTTGCCTCCATTGTTGAACTGCTTCGGGGAGAAATGGAACTTATCCAAATGACAGAATATCCTTTGGCTCATGCCACCATTCAAACTGCTGTCTTTACCAACTGCTGCATTCTATAATGCTCAGATTCATTGAAGCCTGTGGGGTAAGACCCCCTAACTAAGCTATTCTAAATATAGTAATAAAATCTTAACAACAAATCCCCCTTTTTGCTTACCCACTGGTAATGTCAGATAGGACCACAAGAGGAAAAACAGAAGCCATACATTTTTTAAAACTGATCACAACCCAGACATGAATACCTTAACAATAATAGACACAAGTGATGATGCAGATGCTAACTGGTTCTAAAAGAGGAGGTAAGGTGGACGAGTTAATCATATTGAAGAATACCTTGGAAGAAACAAGATTACTACAGTGAGTAATTTTTTTCTTCTAACCCCAGGAATTCTTCCATATTTATTTATTGCATTTTGGTAACCGGGTGATATAATTAACTCTAGCAGAATACAAAGCAGTACCTTTGGAGGTGGGCACAGAACTTCACTTAGGAAACAAGTTCTGCAACACTGCTGTGCCAAACCTAGCATCACTTCTGGATTGAATGTCCAGACTATAGTGCTACGTAAAGATATGTACTGTTTGCCATGTAGCTGCTTTACAGATCTCCAATAATGGAATATCCCAGGCAGCTGCTATTGTAGCAGCTGTGCCCCTTATAGAGTGTGCCCTCAAGCCCACTGGGGGCTCCTTGCCAGCTTTACTGTAGCAGAATTGGATACATGCCACTATCCAATGTGCAATTGTGCTTTTTGAAGCTGGCTTTCCCTTTCCCAGATCCCCACAGGCCAGGAACATCTGCTGTCTGTCCTACCTGTGAACCTTAGTGTGGGTAATATAGTAGCTCAAAGCTCTTTCGACATCCAGAGTATGCAGCCTGTGTTCTCCTGGACTAGAATGTTCAGTAAAGAAGACTGGCAAAGTGATTGAGTGGTTCAGGTGAAAATCAGACACTACTTTTGGGAGACATTTTCTTTTAGTCCTGAGGATCACCTTGTCCTTGTGGAAGGATATGTAGTTCTGTTCTACACATAAAAATGGGACGCCTTCCAGGGTTGGGTACAGCAACATCAGCCAAATGTTATAGTCGTAGGTGAGACCTGGCTCTCCCCTCGGATTCCGGACTCAGCTATAACACTCTCTGGTTATAATGTATACCATGCTGACCGGTTGGGTAGGCGTGGGGATGGCTGCGCTATTTACACCAGGGACACGCTACACTGACAGTTGCTCCCCACCCCTCAGTTGGCTCCTGGCCCCCAGGTCCTTACTCTTAAACTCACCTTGGGACGCTCCCTAACCCCCCTTCCTATTACAGCTGTGTACATTCCTCCCAGGGACCAGAAGGTGGCCTTCCACTCAGTACTGTCCTATCTGTCCACCCTCCCATCCAGTACAGAAAAAATTATTCTCGGGGACTTTAATATTAATTGGTTAGATAAGTCCACTGAGCCATTAGCCGATGCTGCTACCACCCAAGACCTAACTCAATTAGTCATCTCCCCCACCACCCGCCTTAACCAGCGTACAGGTTCATTCGTCCTCCCTACTAGACCTTGTGTTCACAAATCGCCCACACAAAATTAAAAGCACAACCGTTCTCCCAAATGCACTTAGCAGCCACTCCCCCGTTCTCTGCTCCTGGTCAGGCAAAGCATCCAGACCTCCTCCCAAAATAACCTTACAATGCAAGCTGGGCCCTGGCAAACTTGCCCTAATTAAATCACACCTCAGCTACATGGATTGGTCCCTTTTAATGAACACGCTTGACCCTAATGGGGCCCTTGACCTCTTCATCCTTTCTTTCAGTTCCATTTGTGACAAATTTGCCCCACCTACAAAAAGGGTGGTCAAAGGAAACCAGGTGCCTTGGTATCTGCTCACATCCTGGCCCTTATGTGGATGAGAGATTCACTGTGGCACCTCTCCAATGAGACTGGTCTGCCTGCTGATAGACAAAAGTACAGGGAGGCCCGGAACAAATGCACATGGGCACTTCGCAAAGCAAAAGCGGAGTATTATAAATCCTCCTTAATCTCTACCTGGGGTTTGGGATGCAAATTCTGGAATAATATCAAGGATATCTGTGGTAAAGACCCCAACCCTGTCCCTAACCAGATTATGGTTGACGGTGCTTGACATCTGATCCTACCTGTATGGCCGCGGCCTTCAAATAACGCCTTCACAAACCTTGATCATGTTCTCCCCCACAATTTCTTTGACCTGCCCCCAACCAGCTCCCCTTCCCCCCCAAAGCCCCCCCTTTCACCTACGTCACATTACACCCAAGTCTGCGGAGCCATACCTCAGGAAAGCCCTAAGTCGCTCCAGCTACAGTAGCGACACCCTTGACTTGAAACTCCTGCGGCTCACCCTGCATGAGGTTCTCTACCCCCTCACCCACATATTGAATTGGTCCTTATGGCAGGGCATATTTCCCTCTAGGTGGAAATCAGCCTCCATCACCCGTATATTTAAAAACGGAGACCGTTCTATCATCAATAACTACCGCCCTCCATTCTTCCCCCCCATCCAAGGCCTTGGAGCGGATTGTCTCTGATCAGCTCACTGACCATCTCAACAAGTACAACCTGCTCTGCAAGCCACAGCATGGCTTCCGGAAAGGTCACAGCACTACCACCACCCTCCTCCAGTTTACCTCACACATACATGCCGCCCTGGCCAGGGGTCATATCACTGGTGTGGTTTTTATCGACCTCACTAAGGCATTTGACACCATCAATCACTCCCTCCTCTTAACCAACCTATCCAACATTGGTTTCTCATGGGACACCCTTGGTTGGTTCTCTGACTATCTCTCTAACCACTTCCAGCAGGTCAAAATTGGCAACACCCTATCCAAAAGGCTGCATGTCCTCTCAGGTGTTCCTCAGGGGTCCATACTAGGACCTCTACTTTTTACCCGCTTCCTCAACTCCCTCCCCATGGCCTGCCCCGGTAATGTGTTACTATACACAGATGATGCCGTCATACTCTCCTCCGACCCTGACCCCACTCAACTCCATCGTTCCCTGCAATCCACTTTTAGCTGCGCAGAGAACTGGTTCACTGCTCAGCGCCTTATCCTCCACTATAAGAAGACCAAAATTATGCTCTTTTCTCACCCTCTCAGCACCTGGAAGGTGCATTGCCCCCAAGTTCTCACCGCCAACCAGACCTCCTTAGAGCTAGTTGACTCCTTCAAGTACCTGGGCATCACACTAGACCCCGTGCTCAACTTCCACTGACATATCCATCTCCTGTCTAATGCCCTTAACGCTAGGCTGGGACTTCTGTACTGTTTCAAGCACTGCCTTACCACTGAGGCCCTTAGGCTTGCCGTCTCCTCATCTGTCCTCTCACTGCTCGACTATGGTATGCTCATTTACAGTGCTGCTTGTTTTCCACAGCCCTCCATAGACTTTGCTTCACACTAAACAAAGCATGTTGCCTCACACTGGGATGTGATCGTCTCACCCATACTTGCTCCCTCTATAACACCACCAATTGAATTGGCTGAACCTCGACAATAGGATCAAGTTCCATACCTGCCTTGTGGCTAAAAAAATCACCCTTGGCCTCACCCCCCGGTCTCACCTCTCTAGTCCACCTGGCTCCAAAGCTTAGGCACACTCGAAGCTCTGCCAAACAACTCCTCATGGTTCCTTTCTGCTGAACGTCACAATTACAAAAGTCTTTCAGCTTAGAGTCCCCTCTGTCATGAACAGCCTCCCAACCTGGCTTGTAAATGAAATTAGACTTGGCCCTTTCAAAACACTTCTTAGGCACCACCTCCAGACCACTAATACCTGTGACTGTTACCTAACCCCCCCTCTCCCCTCCCCCACTGACCTTCCCCACTGGCCTCTCTTCCTAGGTCTCAAAGAACCAAGACTTTCTCTGGGCATTACCATTTATCTTCAACTGTACTAGTTCACCCTAGTCTCTGATTGCTAGCCTTCACTCTCTCCTTGTATTCACTGCTGATTGTATACTCATTGTATGGTTATGTAAAGTCTGTTATGTTACCTAATTCTTGTGATGTGGAACCTTTGTAAATGAGTCTTTGACTCAAAGGTATTTCTGATTCCTCAATAAACAAATAAACATAGGGCCTGTAACTCACTTATCCTTCTGACTGAGGTAATAGCCACTATGAATATGGCTTTCCAAGTGACAAACTTTAAATGTGCTGTAGCCATAGGCTTGAATGGAGGCTCCATGAGCTTAGCAATGTATACACTGAGATCCCAAGAAGGTACCTGTTCCCTGTGAAGAGGGTGCAGGTGAGCTAACCCTTTAAAGAACTTTTTGAAAATAGGATTCACAGCCAGAGAACGCCTTTACCCACCAAAAGATAAGCTGAAACTGATGCCAGGTGGATCTTCAGGGTAGTGGGCTGTAGGCCCAGCGAGTGCAGATAAGTGAGATAGTCCAACAGGACTGGTAAACCAGCCTGGGAAGGTAATAGCCCACTAGAATTACACCAGATAGAAAACCTCTTCCATTTGGAGGCATAGGTATTCTTGGTAGATGGTTTCCTGCAACCCCTAAGAACCTTGAGGACACCTTCAGAGAGGTGTAAGCCTGTGTATTCTAGGCCTTCAAGAGCAGTGCCCTGAGTCTGAGAGACCTGAGGTTTGGATACAAGATCCTCCCCTAAGAGGAGGTCAGAAGATTGTGCCTCTGAGGGAGGTGCATGGGCTGGGCCACTGATAGAGCAGTAGCTAGTACCACAGCTGCCTGGCCCAGTCTGGGGCTATCAGGATCATGGTAGCTGGTTGATACCTGAGCTTGATCAGGACCCTGAGTAACAGTGGAAATGGAGGGAATGCATACAGGCTCCTCCCTGATCAGTCCAACACTAGGGCATCCATGGGCACTGTGCCACTTGCTGGAGGCCTGCAGCTGAATAGAGGGAGATGATAGTTCTCCTGTGAGGTGAAGAGGTTTATCTCTGTGGTACCCCACCTGTGGAACACCACCTCCAATACTTGTCTGTTTAGAGACCATTTGTGGTGGTTTTGCTTGATTCTGCTGAGTGCATCTGCCAGAGTGTTGTCCTTCCTTGGAAGGTGTATGGCCAACAGGGACACCTGTAAGGTGTATGCTAGACTCCAAATTGTCATGCCTTTTGTGCACAGCAGGTCAGATCTTTCCCATCCCTGCTTATTGATGTAATACATTATGGTAGTATTGTCTGTCCTGACCTGTACCATCTTGTCCTTTACCAGGGATATGAAGGATTGCAGTGCGAGAAGCACTGCCCTGAACTCTATAAGATTTATGTGTAGGAGTGACTCTGCAGGGGACCACATACTGTGCACTGTATGCTCTTCCAGATGTGCCTCCCTCCCTAGGAGGGAGGCATCTGTTGTGAGTACCAAGGTAGGGGATTCCTTTTTGAATGGGACCCTTCCCCTGAGGTTGGTTCTGTCTTGCCGCCAGTGCAGGGCTTGCAACAGTGTCCCTGTAACTGGTATCAGCTTTGAGAAAGAGTCTCTTATTTGGCACCAGTATGCTCTGAGATGAAACTGAATGTCTCTCATTTGAAATCCACAGCCTTGCACTGTTCCTTCTGCTGGGGCCATGTGCCCTAGCAACTGTAGGAAGTGCCTTGCTGGCCTTGGTCTCTTAAGACTGAAAGATCCTGCCAGCCACAGAATATTGTCTACCCTGTCTTGAAGGAGGAATACCATCCCTTGCACGGTATCCAGTTCTACCCCTATGAAATTCAGCACCTAGGCAGGTTGGAACACAGATTTTTTTACACTGATTATTTATTTATTTATTTTTTATTTATTTTATTTCGATTAAGAACCCTAGAGAGGCCAGTGTGTCCTGAGTGATCCTGAGAGCCTCTTTCACCTGCTGTGGTGACTTGCCCATGACTAGACAGTTATGCAAGTAAGAGAATACAGTGATGCCCTGCCTTCTTAAGTGTGCCACCACTACTGCCAAGTATTTTGTGAATGCCCTGGGAGCTGAGGTCAGGCCAAATGGAAGGGCTGTGAACTAATAATGCCCTGAGGAAAGTCTGAACCTGAGGTATTTTCTGTTGTATTCCGTGATGGGAATGTGGAAGTAGGTGTCCTTTAGGTCCAGAGATGCCAACCAGTCTACTTGCTGAAGGGTAAAAAGAATCATTGCCAAAGTAACCATCCTGAAATTTGGCTATGCCAGATGCTTGTTCAGAGCTTGTAGATCTAGAATGGATCACCACTCCCCTTTTTCTTTAGGGTAAGGAAGTATTTTGAGTAGAACCCTCTCCCCCTCTGGATGGGTGAAACTGGCTAAACTGCTTTTGATACCAGCAGGCTGGATACTTTTTTCTCTAAGAGTGTCCTTTCTGTATGGGAGGATGGCCTGAAAACCATTGATCTCAGTTTTGGGAAAGATTTGAAGCAGAGCGCTAGGCCCTGACTCACTACCTCCAGAACTCACTTGTCTGTGGTGCTGGTTTTCCAAGTCTGGAAGTAGTGAGTCAGCCTGCCCCTACAGGCACTTGGGAGGTGACCCTGACTAGCACATTAGGGAGTCTGCTTTACCAGGGCTATAGCCTATGGGGTCTGGTCCTCTCATTTACAGCCCCTTCTGTCCCTGCCCCTGAAGTAACCCCTTTGTTGCTGGCAGGCAGGGGTAGCCCGGGCTTGGAAAAAAGATCTACCATAGCCCCTATCTCTACTCCCATTCTCTGTGGCCTATAGGAGGTGGAGGCATTCTCGTTTGCAGAATTGCTCTTACAGGTGTACTTGTACATGTCCATCTTTTTCATGTAAGCCTTTGTTTTGTCCCTGAAGAGGGAGTTATTTTCTACTGGGAAATCCATGGCCTTAGTCTTGGTATCCTGAGTCAGGTTTGTGACTCTGAGCCAGGCAAACCTTCTCAAGGCTACTGGGAGGGCCATCCACCTGGCTGTAGTACCATTGGCATCTACTGCCATATGAAACTGATATTTTGAGGCTTCCAGGCCACATCTGGCTATTTAGTTAAATCAGCAGCCAGACCAGGTGGTGCCTTGTCTGCCATGGCCATAACCAAATTCCAGAAGGTTTTCTGGTATTGGACTGCATTTACCATGTAATTGGCCTGTCTGATGGCCAAAGTAAAGATGCAGCTAGATGGCCCTTCTTGGGCCATACTATCCATCTTTCTTAAGTCCTTTTCCAGTGGGTGAGATGCAAGGGGCACTCTGGCTTTAACACAAGCTGCTGCTTGTACCATGCCATCATGATCCGGGTGGGAAAAGAGAAACTCTGCCCCTGACTGGTCAAGCTGGTATTTTTTGTCAGCTTTTTTTATCCACTGGGGGTACAGAGTTTGGTGTCTCCAGTATTTTAAGCATATGTTTCTTTGGGAACTTATTAATGGGGAGCAGAAGCCTCTTAGTAGGTGTTAACTCCATCATGTCAAGAAACTCTGCCTGTTCCTCATCCTTCACTGTCTCATGTAGTGGGGTCAAGGGCTTCAACCATTTGTTTTAGAAACGTAGAATGGGATGAGTAGTTCTCTGGAAGCATAGAAGGTGACTCAGACTCCTGATCTGGAGTGACCTCCAGTTCAATTAGTTCATCTTCATCATCCTCCTCCTCATATTCCTCAAGGGGAGGGGTCCAGCATCATTGGAACCGAGCACTAAACTGCAAATGAAACCGAAGTTGGAACGGATGATGGAACGGATGGAATCAGTGGTACCAGTTGTGGTTGAACCGGTAGCAAATCTTGATTTGCTGCAGTCCGAAGGGTTTGTAAGACTTGCAAGGCCTGAGCCACTGTTTCTGCTGTCAGTGCTACCAACCTAGGTACTAAAGGCTCTGTTGCTTTTCCAACTGGAGTTTCAGTATGTTTAATCTTGTGTTTTTTCTTAAGCAGAACCAGTTCTTTCACAGGTTCAGCAGGCTTCTTAGGCTTAGATGTTTTGCCCTTGTCAGGGGCATTTGTTTCAGCGTCTTTTGCCTTGTCTTTATTTTGTTTCAGTACAGGGTCACTCGGATCTTATGAAGAGGCCATGTTATCCTTATAGCACTGTAAACACTTTCTAACAGTTTTTGTGGGGAAAGCTTTACAGATGTCACAGTCAGCCTAGAAGTGTGAAACCCCCAAGCAAAATAAACACAAATCATGTTTATCAGACTCAGCAAAAACTTCCCCACACTTGAGGCCCTGTGTTTTTCTTAGGCTTATCGGACATAACCACAGTAACTAGTATCACAAACCCACTCAGCAGGTCAGCCCTCTACTCTCAAAGTGCCAACCTCTGAGTGCAGTCTTGTGAACAGTTAACAGAATCATGGTAACCCTCCTGTCTGTTTTGTGGGTTCAAATCAACCTTTGGTCTCAGTTCTGGAGGGATTCAAACTGTGACCCTCTTGTTAGCATACCCAATGCACAGGCTCAGATAATTTTGTCTTCGGTGGCCAGATATCTTTGCCTATGGGCACCTAACCAGGTGTACAAAATAAGCCCTTAAAAACTCTAATAAAGACCTCAGATTTCTCTTACCTATTTCCAGTTTGGTATCACCATTCAAGCTTATGCAAAGTGTCTGCTTTAACCATATATACTCCTCTTGTTAAAGAAAAGAAATTCAAAGACAGACCAAGTAGAATCTAAAAATAGTTTTACTAAAATAGATGAAGTATGTAAAACATAAAATACAGGATCAATATCACAAGAACCATACAATCTTTTAAAAGAACAAGGTTTTAACAGTGTAATTCCTACTACAGTACTTAGATTTTCACTCTCTCTACCTGTATACTTGCTTAAAGTGCTCAAAGATGTTTCTTTGTGAGAGTGTAGATAGAAGTGTGTGTCTGAATGAAAACAGAACACTGTTTAAAAAACTGTCTTGGCCAACCCCTTTGCGTGAGGCATACTCCTCAGCCCCATTTAACACTTGGTTCACCAACCTTTGGAAAGTGGTCGGGGCATTCTTCATTCCGAAAGGCATTACTTTAAATTCAAATGAGCCTATTGGAGTGATGAAGGACGATCTCTCCCTAGCTTTGTCTGTCAACTCTACCTGCCAATAACCCTTGGTCAGGTAAATCATCGTAAGGTAGGTCGCCCCTCCCAACTTGTCCAGGAGTTCATCCATCTGGGGCATCAGGTGGGTGTCGCACTTCGTGACTACATTCAGTCCAAGATAGTCCACACAGAAATTAGTAGCGCCATCTGGCTTAGGCACAAGGACTACGGGTGATGCAGTCAGGATGAATCTCTTCCCTGAGGAGCTGGGGGTATTTAAAGGCCCCACAATACCCATTCCCACCCTCTGGAATGGCTCCTCCACTATAGGCAATGGAATCAGGGTGGCTTGGGTTTTCTTGCCTGCCTTCCCTATTTCTTGGCACCAGCAACCAGACCTGCAATACTACTTCACCTGCTGGGTGAAGTTCAGCCAGTAGAAATTCTGGGCCACCCGCTGCGTAGTGCGCACAATTCCTAGATAACCAGACAAGGGAATATCAAGTGCAATCTTGAGCAACTGCTCACAATACCCCTGGGTAATGACAAGCTGCCTGCCTAGCATCCCTCCCTCTGTCTGCACAGCCTGAGTATACATAAGTCCATTTTCCCAATAAACCTTATGTCTGCCATCACCTCCCTGTGCACCGTCTGAGTCTGCCCAAGCCCTCAGCTTCACTAAACTAGGATCACTTCTCTGAGTAGCTGCAAACCCCTCACACAATCCTAAGGCATGGGACAGGTCCCCTTCAGTCTCTAAACTAGGTTCCCTAGCACTAGCATCAGGGCACTCAGGATCACTGTCAATCCCAACCCTCTGACAATGGGTCACCCCTCCCTCTTCGGAGTAACCCTCTGTAGCTGTGTGGTTACTTGCTCCTGGGGAAATTTACACCCTCTTTTCATTAGTCTTCCCATCTGGAAACATTCCCAGACTCTCAGTGGTTTCCACAATGGTTTCTGTGGGGTTCAGGGAACTACAACTTTCCCTTGTCGCTTGGCTATGGGTAACTGCACATACCATCCCCTGTTTGAGATTATTGCCCAGTATCACATCCACTGCTAAGGTTTTGGCTACAGCCACCTGTTGCACAGTTCCCCCTGTTTCACCCCAGTCTAGGAGAACACTAGCGGGGGCAATGTTTTCGCCTCACCAGTAAAGTCCTGTACAGTGACGTATTTATTGGGTATAAGTTAACCAGGATCTACTAGATCCTCCTTTACCAAGGTCAAGAATGCCACTGTGTCCCTTAACCCTTGTGTCTGTACACCATTTACCATGACTGGGTGCATGTGTTCCCTCATGTTCACCGGCATACTCCCAGGGACACACAAACAACCCACTTCTTTTCTAGTACCATTCTGCATATTATTGCTCATTCTTTTGGGACACTGTCTGACAATGTGCCCAGTTTCTTTACATAACCAACATTCATTTCTCTTTTCAGAGAAATCTTTTCTCTGAAACCAGGGGCTAACAGGTTTCGGTGGAGGCAGTGAGGGTTTTAGTTGCCCTGAAGGCACGCTTTTCCCTTTCTGCACTGCCACACCTGCCCCATTCACTCTCAGAGCAGGTCTGCTCTTGGCATAGCGGTCTGAGAGTTCAGCAGTCCCTTGCACCATTTTGGGATCTCAGTCCTCCAGCCTGGTTTTTAGCTCTACTGGACATGCCCAATAAAACTGTTCTAACAAAATCACATTTTCAATTTTATCAACAGAGTTTGCCTCAATCCCTTCCCACCAATGTTTTAAAAACTGACGTTGTTTCATGGCTAACTCCTTGTAGCTCATGTCAGGGCTTCTCCTGAGCTTACGTAATTTAGCTCTGTATGATTCGGCAGTTAATTCAAATTTTTTTTAACAGCGCAGCTTTAAGTTTGCTGTAATCATCACTGTCCTCATTGTCCATTTGACCTAATGCATCCTGAGCTTTCCCGGTAAGTAGCAGGGAAAGCTGGAAGCTCCAGGACTCTCTAGGAATTTTAGCCTGAATACAAACTTTTTCAAAAGAATTTAAAAAGGCATCCATATCCTCCCCCTCTTTAAATTTGGCTATACATTTGGAGTTCAATTTGTAACCCAGTCCTGCATTCCCAGTTAAACCCAAGCCACTTACCTGCTCTGGTGCCGCTGGTCAGAGTCGGAGCTTCTCCAGTTCATGTTGCCTCTGGCGCTTCTGCTCCTTATGGTCTGCATCTCAGCATTCTCACTCTCTCTTCTTCTCTGCAGATCACTGGCACTCATGCTCCTCACGGTCTGCCTCTTAGTGTTCCTGCTCTGCCTCTCATCTCTCTTTTTCTCTCTTCTCCTGGGACTCCAGCTGCATCCTGCGCAACTCAATTTGCAGCCTGAGTACTTCTGGATCCAGGATACCGGTGACCTTTCCCTGTTGCTGTGGCCCTTCACTGGCACTGGCCCTGTTGCCCTCCTCATCAGATCTGGACACTACACTGGCCACTAGTCCTGTCACACTCGAGGTTTGGTCCTTTTTAGTCATGGTCCGTGACTCGCTGCTCTGGGTATCTGCTAACGTCAGGGCATCTATGAAGTTCTGCTTGCTGGCTTGCACCTCAAACGGGACTCCTCTGTCCCCACACAACTGCCTTAAGTAGTCTACAGTGTGCCTGCTGTGGTTGGAAGCCATCTTCCCTAACTACTGCTACTCTGACTTATACTTTAGGAAAAACAAATAAAACAGGTAGGAACTTGACTGTATACCAAGTGATATAGTTCTGTCTCCTTTTAAAATAAAACTCGGCCTTTTTCTTTCTTTGCAAGTGAGCTGACAGTCTCAAGCTGACACGCTGAACAATAAAAGCTTGTAATACCAAAATTTTGTCTCACCACTGTCACCAATGTGTCACAAACCCACTCAGCAGGTCAGCCCTCTACTCCCAAAGTGCCAGCCTCCGAACGCAGTCTTGTGAACAGTTAACAGAAACAGGGTAACCCTCCTGTCTGTTTTGTGGGTTCAAATCAACCTTTGGTCTCAGTTCTGGAGGGATTCAAACTGTGATCCTCTTGCTAGCATACCCAATGCACAGGCTCAGATAATTCTGTCTTCAGGGGCCAGATATCTTTGCCTACAGGCACCTTACCAGGTGTACAAAATGAACCCTTAAAAACTCTAATAAAGACCTCAGATTTCTCTTACCTTTTTCCAGTTTGGTATCACCATTCAAGCTTATGCACAGTGTCTGCTTTAGCCATATATACTCCACTTGTTAAAGAAAAGAAATTCAAAGATAGACCAAGTAGGCTCTAAAAATAGAGTTTTACTAAAATAGATAAAGTATGTAAAACATAAAATACAGAACCAATATCACAAGAACCATACAATATTTTAAAAGAACACGGTTTTAACAGTGCCATTCCTACTACAGTACTTATATTTTGTCTCTCTCTACCTGTATACTTGCTTAAAGTGCTCAAAGATGTTTCTTTGTGGGAGTGTAGATAGAAGTGTGTGTCTGGATGAAAACAGAATACTGTTTAAAAACTGTCTTGGCCAACCCCTTTGCGTGAGATCACCTGGCTCCTCCCTGTCAGAATATATAAAAAAAAATATCTATACAAAAACAGGATGTCTTTTCCAGAAGATAAATTAATATTCTGTTATCTCAGTGCAACTCATTTTCTTTCCAAATGACATTTCTTTAATCTTATGATCAGCTTCCATTTCCAGGACATCAAAGGGACTTATGTCTCTCTGCCAGATCTCGTGGAGGTGTAACATGCTTTGTATCACCATGTGAACTGAACTGTGTTTCCTCTTAACATCATAAATGTTTATGATTCCAGCCTAGCATCTGGCAAGCTACAATAAAGCTAGACAAACAGGAGATCCCCAATTAAGGCCTGGTCTAGTCTAATTAGCTTCTGGTCTTCCAGGTTACACCTTCTATCTAAAACCTGTGTGTGTGTGTGTGTGTGTGTGTGTGTGTGTGTCATCTCACATGCTGTCTCAGCATCTCTCATAAGAGACAGTCCATAACACATTTTTGTATTACAAAAATGATACAGTGATCAGAACCAGCTGTCCAAGCACCACAACTAGCACAAAATGTAAAGAAATAAAGAACTTAACTTGGTTCCCACCAAAGTAAGATAGAAGGCAACAATGGTTCAAATAGAGCAGTGGTCAGTTCCTGAGCCAGAAAAGAACTGCTAATCTGTGGAAATTAACCAAATTCCCAAATGAACTAGAGGATCCCAACTTAAACTTTAATATTAATTTTAGGAAGAAAAATAAGAAAAAATAAACAAATATAGCCGGTTCCTCTTCAGTTGCGAGGAACTGAGGAGAAACTGCTATTGAGGTAAAATAACCAAAAAAACTAGTGCTAACTATAAATATAAAGTAAAGGCAGCAGAAATATAAGAATTATAAAGAAATAAAAACAGTTTTACTTTTTTCCTATGTAAATAAAAGAAAACTCAGTCACGCTGAGCAGCAGTCTCCGAGGCGTCTTACTAGGTAGGCAGAGAATGAAATTTGAGTGTTACAGAATACAGCAATTGGTAAGGGCAGCAGTTTGAATGGTGGCATGAGCCAATCAATGTTCCTCATTTGCATACGTTCCATTCCTCTCTGAGGCAGTTCAACACTGGAGGCTGACTGCTAGAGTTAATCCCATTGACAAATTCCTGGGGTTATAATGTGACTTTTATTAAGGAGTGATAGTGTATGAAAGAGTTGTAAAAAGTTGTGAGGAAATTTAGAACTGAACATTTAAATCTGACATCTAGATCTACAATCAAACCTACATTCTATAAACCTACCAGAAGCTTAAAATCAAGACAAAGAAGTTATTTTTCCAATACTTCAAATTCAAATCGTAAGTAAAATATTGCTGCAGTTTTACATATATCACCTTGCTGAAAAACAAATCAGGAATATTATGATGTGTTTATAGGTTTCAGCCATATTCAAAAGTGGAGTTATTGCAAGAAATTGATTATTCAAGGACTAACGCTGATACAAAGACATGAGTCACTTTGATGTATTTCTTGCATGGTGACTAAAGGTGTGCAAAGTTAGCTAACTTTGATTTGTGGATTAATTTGCAAATTTGCTGGAATTCACAAAGTTAATCTGCCCTACGACGCTCCAATTCATGGTATAGGGCTAGCGTTTTTAATGGTGAATTTGGTAACTCACCAGCAAAGTTGGACCCACAGGTGAAACTGCAATGCACCATAGGATATGAGGTCACATGGTACTGAAATGAGTGCCATGCATTCAGTGCAGTCTTATGAACAGAGTTGGATAGAAGTCTGTTCCTGCTTGTCTGAGCAAAAAGCTTTAAAAACGACTCCAAATACGGAGCATTTTGAACTAATTTGCTCATAAAAGATATCTAGAGTGCCTTATACAGTTAGATTACTGTTGTTTGTTTGTAGTTTTTAAGATTTATTTGGTTGGAAGTAGTGCTTTTGCTTTGTCAAGTGAAGCAGTGCTGTGTTGGGGAATGGAGGATTTTCAGCTAGTAAGCAAGACAGCCCTATGAGCACTAGTCTGATTTGTATTCCTTAGTCTTAATTCTGAATAATTTTTGTCTGTGGTCTATGATTTGTCATTGTATTTCTGTAGTATGATTTTGTGTGGTTAACTGAATTATTTGTCAGTCTGTTTCTATATTGATTGTAGTTATTCTGTTTCATTCTTGAAGAGACAGTATTACTTAAAATAACTTTGTTTTGAATTACTCCTGTCTTTTATGTCTTGTTAATCCCTGGTGTGTTAAAAGAATACAAAAAAAGGCATTTTCTGGTTGTTTTACTGTAGCTGCTGTTAGCTCACTAAACTGTTCTGTTCAGATTCAGATCAAGCTGCTAATCCCTCTGGTGATGTGTTGTCTGCTGCTGGCATTTAGTTTTACAGTTGTGTTTATTTTTCCTTGCAATATTTAAGATGTAAATACATAAAATGACTGAAAAGAGATGTTTGAGTAAAGGGAGAGGGCCGGCAAGAAGCATATTTGTTTTGTGGGGCAAAAGGTTGTTGCACCTAAAAAAACTACTTCTGCAGAAGCTGCATTCATGAACTCTGGGTCTATAGTAGTAGCAAAGGAGTGGTTGGTAGAGGCAATGGGAGGTGGTGGCAACAAGAGGATTAGTCCAAGAGGTAGCAAACTCTCTGGCTCAGTAAGTGTGGTGAAGGAGGAGGAGGTTGCTGGTGTCCCCTTGACTGGTGGTGTTGTTGGCACTGAGCATGATCTGGACAATAGGTTCTCATTCCCAAATGAGAGTGTTGTGGTTGACAGAAAGTTATAGCAGGTCTCTTGTACCAGTGGAATGACTGTACCTGCTTGGGGGCTACAAATCAAAAGATGGCTGATTTATAATAATGTAAGGAATGCAATTGTATGTCTGTATGTTTTGCACTGTAAGTAATGAACTTTAAGTGATAAAAAGAAAATAGCTCACCACACTAGCAATGAAGAGTGTACCTGGATCACACTTGGATCAGAAAATGATTGAATGACTCCTGACTGAGACTGAAACATTTAAGTATTAGTAGCCTCACTTTGGCGAACTTTGCCTTGGTGTACCACAAGGGCAAAGTTACAGGCAAAGTTGCCAAAGGTGAATTTCTTAAAAAATTGAAAAAAAATCATGAATTTATTTGCAAAGGCAAATGTGGTGAATTCACCTACACTGGTGAATTACAGTTTCCCAGCATCTCTAATGGTTACTAACATGGGACTATTTTTTTTGAATGTGTCATTGTTATACCTAAAGCTATTCATTGTTTAAGACTTTTGAATTAAGATGAAAAGAGGAACATTCTTAAGCAGACACCCACCCTTAGGAATGAGGGCTGAAGAGAGGAAGAAGTTATTCATGAGATTTGGAGTTTTCGAATTGATGTCACACAATTTGTTATTCATGATGTCATAAGACTATGACATCATTGCCCATATAAACTGTATGGGCCAGACAAAAACTGTAAGGAGTTGTGTCCCTCATCCTAGTGAGTTGCTAAAACTCTAAGTGATGATGTGGCTCCACTTTCATCTAATCCCTAGTTCACCCAGTCAAAGAAATCTATCAGATTTGTTTGACATGCCTCCCCCCAGTGAATCCGTGCTGCCTCAGATCGTGTAAGCCACTGGATTTAAGATATTACACAATCCTTTCCTTCAGTATTAATTCCATTAATTTCCCACCACCAAAGTCAGGCTGACTGGCCTGTAATTGCCAGCCTCCTCCCTGCTACCACTTTTGTGAAGTGGGACTACTGTACATCCACCCTCTGCCAGTCCTTCAGAACCACTCCCGTCTCCAGGGTGAGGTTGAACAGGGCTGTCAGAGGTGCAGCCAGCACCTCTCTGAGTTCCCCTTAATATCCTTGGATGCACCTCATCTGGTCCCATTGCCTTGTACACTTTCAGATTTGCAAGTTCCTTCAGTACTCTCTCCTCTGTAAATGGACTAGTGTCCACCTCCTTCCTTCGATACTCCTGGCACTTAACTGTGGTCTCTCGCCTTCCCGTTCTCTGAGAACACCGAACAAAAGTATTTATTCAGGATGTCTGCTTTTTTCTGGTTGCACACACACACACACACACACACACACACACACAAACACACTCCCCCCATCCCTGCTAAGCCTTATTATCCTTCCCCTGGTCTTTCTTTTTTTACTTACTTATCTGAAAAATGTATTGTCTCCTCTCTTTACTGAATGGGCTATTTTCTCCACTGTTTGTGCCTTTGTTCTTCCAATGGCTTTCCCTGCCTTCCTCTGTTTCTCCTGATACACCTCCCTATCCTTCACTCTCTGTGTCTCCTTATTCCTCCCGAATGCTAACTTTGCTGTCCCTAACTTCCTAGCCACCTTTTTTGAGAACCATAGCAGTCTCTTTATGTTTGCTTGTGAGCATGCGCAAGAAACATCTTGGGACAGTACTACATTTTAGAGGTGTGTGAGTTTCTGCCCATTGCAGTTGACACTTTATGGGGCTCATCCCTCAGGCCTCAATGAATTGGCAAGCTGTCTATGACAGCAGTTTGAGAGAAGTGGTCTTCACTTGAAAGAAAAGTGCCGCTCCAGTCAGGGATGGTTATGAGTTGTCGCTTTATGGAGCTCGTCCCTCAGGCACCAATGAATCAGCGAGCTCCTTCTCTCTGTTGACAGCAGCTGACAAGACTCCGGCCATGCACATTACAGTGCACAGTAATACACATGGCCAGAGTTATGGTTCTTGTCAGCTCCTGCCACTGAGCACTTTGTTTGTTCGGTGTGCTTTTCCTGGTGAATCATTTCAATAAATAAATAAATGAACCATGGCAAGGCTTTCCACATTGGCAGCTGCCCACCACACACTCCCTGGAAAGCCAACATTGGGGTGCCTAGTTCCCATGTAACCCCTTCCCCCCATTAATGTGATACACTGGAAGCCCACCCCAGTGCACCAAAATAATTTTTTATTTATGTTTCCGACACCGGGATGCCCACTCCCGGTCGGTGTCAGATGACCCCCCCCACCAACCTGAATATTTCAAGTGCTGAATCAGGGTGCCCAATCCCCATATCGGCATGCCCACACACACACACACACACACACACACACACACTATGGTGGCACACTGGGAGCCCACCCCAGTGTGCCGAAATATTTTTGGTAACCTGTAAGATAAAGAAAACCATCCGAAAGTCTTTTTTTTTTCCCTGTAAAAAAGAAAATGGTCCCTCGTTATCTCCACATTCCCCCTCCCCCACCCCCACCTTCCCTCTGTGGACCCACCTCCCTGAACCCCCCCCTTTACCCACCTTTGGAGGTCAGGAGCAGTGATCTTCTATGGGCTGGGAAATGTCTGCACTCTTCAAAGCCAAACGGCAAACTGAAGCAATGACGGTAAGCTGTATAATGGGAGTCAATGGGGGGGGGGGGTTCAACTTAGGTTGATAGCTCAGCCATTTTTAGGAATTTTGGCCCCAAATTTTCAACATGGGGTTTTTGGGACCCCATCTCATGAACACTGTCACTGTCATTTGGTCACTCATCCCAAAAGGTGATTTCGCGGTTGCTGTGCAGAACCACCTTTCAGGACAATTAATGAAAAACAGTGCCACTGTTCATGAGATGGGACTCTAAACTCATGATCTGGTGGTGAAAAATTCAAATGATTACGTTATGAGTGTGCATTGCACAGTTCCTACGCACACTCATAACTTCACCAATTTTGAATATTTTCACTCCAGATTTTCAACATTGCCATTTTTTCACACCTCCTTATGAACAGTACAGCTGTCATTTTTCACATCCTGCACAAAATGTGTTTTCACACCTGTGGCACAGAATGGTGTGGTTGCTGTGGGAAATCAACTTTCAGGACAAATTAACAAAATCACAGTGACACTGTTTATGAGGGGATGTCCCAAATGCCCATGTTGAAAATGTGGTTTAAAAATTCCAAAAAATGATTGCATTACAGGCGTGCATTGTGCAGTTTCTATGCACGTTCATAACTTCACCAATTTTTCATGTTTTCACTCCAGATTTTCAATATTGCCATTTTTTCACACCTCCTCATGAACAGTACATCTGTCATTTTTCACTTCCTGCCTAAAATGTGTTTTCACACCTGTGGAGCCAAATGGCACAGATGCTATGCGACATCACCTTTTGGGATTGAGCAATGAAATTATAGTGCCACTGCTCATGAAGTGGGGTCCCCAAAACCCCATGTTGAAAATTTGGAGTGAAAATACCAACAAATGCCCAGGGCATTAGGGTTTCCAGCTGGAATGCCCCACCTTGTAGAGACTGACAAGCGTCAGGGGTGTGACTTGGAGTCGTCGGCCATAATGCTCATGCCATTCCACCCCCACCCTGCAGCCAGTGACAGGCACTGAGGTGTGCCTTGGGGTTTTCAGCCCTAGCAATCACCCCATTCTCCTCTACTGTATCCATCTCAGCTTATTTCCTTATGGAATGGGGTGAGCATAAGGGCTAAAGCCCCCAAGGCACACCGCAACACCTGTCGGTGTCTGCAGGGTGGAGTGAGGTGGAATGGCATAAGCATTATGGCCAACAACCCAAAGGCACACTCCCAAATGCCTGTCAGTTTCTGTAGGGTGGGGGTGGGGGTTGGCATTAGTTTAATACTTCACTGCCATTCCTATTATACATCTCTCTAACTTCTACAATACCAATGCCAATACCAACAAGCAAACATTCGGCATTTACAAATGCTTGCTCCTTTTGCTTTTGCTTACTTGCCTGGCACAGAGATTTGTTGCCTTCGCTATTCTCCCTTGTAGTTTCACCCACTATTCCACCACTCCATCCAAATTCTCACCCCCTGCCAGGGCATCCTGAGGCATTCCCCCATCTTTTTAAAATCAGTCCTCCTGAAGTCTAGGACCCTCACCTTTGTGTGGTTCGATTCTGCCTCAGTACTTATATTGAACCCCACCATATGGTGATCACTGGTCCACAAGTGACCACCCACTGTGATATCTGCAACACTGTCCCAGATGGTGAGTACAAGGTCCAGTATTGCCCCCTCATGAGTGGGCTCTTTTACTAGTTGCCTGAGGACTGCCCCCTGCAGGAAGTCCAGGATGTCCCTGCTCCTAGCTGAAGCTGTAGCTGGGATGCTCCAATCTACATCCAGCAGTTTGAAGTCCCCTAGCAGCAGCAGCACCTCCCCCTTATTTGACATTTTAGCCAACTCCCTTCCCCATGCTGGAGGTCTGTAGATCACACCAGTGCAAATAGTGGCTCCATTCCCCACTTCTAGGGTCATCCACAGTACCTTTGCACCTTCCTGTATTCCCTGTATCTGTTGCTTTTATGCTATCCCTCACATAAAAAGCCACTTCTCCCCCTTACTTTCCCACCCTGTCCTTCCTAAACAGAGTATAACCTGGTATAGCTATATCCCAGTCATGGTTCTCATTCCACCATGACTCAGTAATTGCAACAATGTCCCAGGTCAGCCTCTGCCATAATGGTCTCTAGGTCCAGGATTTTATTTCCCAGACTTCGAGCAGTTGCACACATGATCTTCCAGATTCTGCTACCACCCTGCTTGTCAAGCCCCCAGTTCCCCTTTTGCCTTCCCTCCTTACCCCCCCCCCCGCTGTCATTCCCATATCTCCTCATTTTTACCATTTTGTTTTTCTTGCTGTTAGGTAACCTTGGGGATTTCTGTCCCTTAGGGATCTCCTGACTGATTACTTCAGCTTGTGCAGGGGGACAGTTTATGTCTCCATGCTTCCTTCCGCCACCCCCCACCTAGCTTAAATGCTTGCAAATGTAATATTTAAACCATTCACTGAGGACTGTGGTTCCCCTCCTGGATGGATGCAGGCCATCTCCCCTGTATAGGCCCTTATCCCTCCTGGTGGGACCCTAGTCCCCAATGTAGCTAAACCCCATCTCTCTGCATCACTCCTTCAACCATGAATTGAAGCTCCTGGTACGGAGTACCCTATTCTCCCCCTGTCATAGACAGGCAGCACCTCAGAAAAGGCCACTGAGCATGCTACTACTTAAGACTCTTCCCCAACTCCCATCATGCTGCCTAGCTACCTTCAGGATCTTCTTCCCATCCCTCTGAGCCATGATGCTCGGTAGGCACCTAATATCCTTCTCCCTTCCTGTCCCCAAATCTATCCCATTCACAATGGAGTCCCCCACCAGAAGCTGCTTTCTCCTTTTCTGGAGTTCTCTTCCACCCTCCTTGGGGTCTCCACGATGGAGGATCCCAACATCCTCCCTGGTCACTACCCCAGGTGCCTCCATGGGACAGTCCAGCCCTGCCAGAATTGTGTAAGAATTGTGTAGTTGTACCATGTGGGGAATGTACCTCTGACCCACCACCATCACCCTTCCTGAGATCACTGTAGTCCAGCCAGTCCTCCTCCTTGGCATCCCTTGAGGCAGCGGTGGCAGACTTGGTGGTCCCTGGGTGGGGAGGAGACCTTCCGAATCCTAGCCAGAGTCTAGTGACCTCCTCCCTCAGCCCAGAGAGGTGCATACAGATGAGGCAGCACCGCAGTCTCCAGAAGGTCTCCCTGAAAACTGCCACCCCCCAGCCACTGCACTGCTCTGCACCACTTCCAGCATATATGATCTCTACTTCTGCCTGTGTTTGTTTTGCATTTTTTAAACCCTTTTTTACCCTTACAGTATACTGTTTATGGTGTTCACCTATTTTCAAATTTTTGCATAGCCCTACATCTCCTCACTCCCTGTTTACTGGCCAGTCAAACTTTATTTAAAGCTTTACTCACCCACTGCTCAACTGCAGAGTGTCTGACTGACAGCTGCCTCATTGGGCTTACTCCAGAGGGAAGACTCCACTGTCCTTATCGCATGGGTCCTTTGCACAGGGGCCACAGTGCAGGAGGCCACATGAAGGCATAATCATCTTATAGCTGCAGGAAGCTAACCATCTCTGCCAGTCCTCACCTCTGATAGGCTCCCTAGAGGGTTGAAGGCATGGTCTCACTCCTGATTGACTCCCACCTGAGCCTTCTTGGAGCTTTGAGCTCTGCTAATCCAAGTCAAGGAGCTGTACTGCATACAGTATGCACTCCTTGATGGCTCAGTTGGTGGTCAGCTGTGGTGGTGTGAGGATGGCTGTGCTGGTCACTGGCTGGGGTCAGAGCTGGGGAGAGCGAAGTGGTGGGTCACACTAGGTGGGGTAGGGGTTGGCAGGAAGGACCCTAGACTACCAGGGAATGAAGTTGCTCCTTTGGGGATAGTGATCAGTGACCGAAGAGGGAGGAGGGACCACTACACTATGGAAAACTGGGTTTTCATTACCGGGTGGGAGACTGGGGACCAGGGAGGGACCCTACACCATGGAAAATATTTTTTTTATTATCTGGTGGGCAATTTGGGACTGGGGTGGCATACTACACTATGGAAATACATTTTTTTATCATCAGGAGGGCTATAGGGGACTGGAGTGGGAAACTACACTATGGAAAATATTTTTTTAACATCAGGTGGGCAATCGGGGACTGAGGTGGGACACTACAATATGGAAAAAATTGTTATCATTGGGTGGGCAATCAGTAGCTGGGGTAGGACACTACATTATAGAAAATATTTTTTTATCATTGGTGGGAGATGAGGGACTGGGGTGGGATACTACATCATGGAAACTTATTGTTTTATTATCAGGTGTGCAATTGGGGACTGGGGAGGGGGTGGGAGCTGCAGTACCTCTGCCAAACACTAGGGTTGTGCAGATTACCACCAGGTTTTTGTGGGTGGTAATTTGCTCCATGCATGTGCCTTCACAAAGGCTCTTGCATGAAGCAACACCTTAGTGAATGGGATTGCGGTGATATGCAGGTCCCCTCCCCCTCATTTGCATTGCTGCCCACCTCACTACTTTGCCTGGATGCAAACCCAGCTTTTGGGGCCAAACTGGACTTTATTAATACCAGCTCTGGGCAAAACCCAGTTTGGCAAAAGCAGAGTATTTTGACATCAGGTTGGGAAGAAGCTTAAGGAGCAGATAAACCCTTAATGAACAACTCTCCTCTTTTCAAGCATATTACCTCAGTAATAAATGATAGGGATAAGAAATACAGAGTTAATGAGAACTATAAGCTGTTCTGTATCCTAATAATATTTATTTATTTCATTTTTGATAACCAGGCGGGTGCACTAGACATAACAATGCTTATTTTCAGGCACGACCCAGGAGGATACAAGTGAAAAAAACAGTCCACAGAAATACAAATTACAAGTCCAAATAAGGTAAGGAGAATACAGCACAAATACAACAGTGTCATTATTTATCTCAGTAAAAGTTAAGACAAATCAGAAATATAGATAGTATACATCATGGGAAAGACAAAAACAATGAAATAAAAGGAAAAAAATATATACAATATAAGGTTAAACAAATGTGGTCCAAAGATCACAACTAAATATAAAATAAAAATAAAATATTAAATACAATTGTCAGAGCAGAAGTGAGAAAGAAAGCTATTATAAGTTGATAATGTATGTAGCTAGCTAGAGAATCAGGAAATTAAGGTGTAAGAGGTATTCACAGTTCAAACATGTCAGTTATGGGAAGGGATAAGTCTATGTGGCAGTCTACTGATGAGAGGAGAAAGAGAGAAGCAGGGCTAGGATAGCGTTAGAAGGAAACCAGGGCACAGTTTATTAAGGACTAGGTAGAGAGAAAGCAGAGATTAAGTGCAGAAGTTAATGTGTCGGGGAAAGGGAGAAAGGCAGTGAACATGGTAGAAAAGGAGGGAGTTTAAGGAGGATAAAAACAAGTGCACAAATCAGTTACCAAGAGGTGAGCGCATAACAACCTTTTGAAGGTATCATGAGTAGGGGAGAGCCTAAAGCTTACAGGAAGAGAGTTCCAAAAGGTAGGTGCAGCATGGGAAAAAGCCTGGGTTCCCATTTGAGTTTTAAATCACTTCTGAAGGAAAGAATTGTTGAGTACCTAGAGGCCAGTGGGACACAGGACCCAAGGCAGCATGGGTTCACAGCGGGAAGGTCATGTCAGACGAATCTAATTGATTTATTTGACTGGGTGACCAAAGTAGTAGACCAGGGAGGGGCTGTGGATATGGCCTACCTAGACTTTAGCAAGGCATTTGACACAGTCCCACACAAAAGATTAATAATCAAATTAACCAGCCTGGGAGTGGGTCCCAGGGTGGTAGCCTGGGTAAAACATTGGCTGGACAACAGGACACAGAAGTTAATTGTAAATGGAGTGCACTCTGAAGAAAGAGGGGTTCTAGTGGGGTACCACAGGGTTCAGTATTGGGTCCAGTCCTTTTTAATGTCTTTATAAGTGACATTGCAGAGGAACTGGAAGGAAAAGTATGCCTCTTTGCAGATGACACAAAGATCTGCAACAGGGTTGATACACAAGGAGGCGTGGAAATGATGAGAAGGGACTTGGCAAGGTTGGAGGAATGGTCAGTAGTGGCAGCTTGGATTCAATGCAAAGAAGTGCAAAATAATGCACCTGGGCACAAAATCCAGGGAAGATTACACAATGGGGGGTAGTAACAACAACAAAATGGAAAGGGACCTGGGGTAATCATATCAGATGACCTTAAGGTTTAGAGCAATGTGAGAAGGTAGGGAGGGCTGGGGGTACTGGGATGTATAGGGAGAGACATCACCAGCTGAAAACAGGAAGTTGTTACCTCTCTGTACAGACAGTTGGTGAGACCCCATCTGGAGTACTGCGTCCAGTTCTGGAGACCCCATCTCCGCAAGGACATAGACAGGATGGAGGCAGTCCAGAGGAGGGCAACTAAAATGGTGCAGGGTCTGCAAGAGAAGCCATACAAGGAGAGACTAAAAGAGTTTAATATGTTTACCCTTGAGGAAAGGAGGGAGAGGGGTGACATGATAGAAACCTTTAAGTACCTCAGTGGAATCAACAAAGTGCAAGAGGGTAGCATCTTTCAGAAAAAGAGATGTGCAAGAACAAGGGGACACAATTTAAAGATAGGGGGCGGTTCAGGGGCAATGTGAGGAAGTATTTTTTCACAGAGAAGGTGGTGGATGCATGGAACAGCCTTCCTGAGGAGATTGTGGGGTCTAAAACTGTGGGAGAATTCAAGAATACATGAGACAGACATAAGGCAATTCTTGTGGGGGGTAAGAAGAAATAGGCTGTTGGTTTACTAGGATCTGCAGCTTATCCTGTAGGTAGGGAAATGGGCAGACTAGGTGGGCCAAGCAGTCCTTATCTGCCATCAAAATCTATGTTTATATGTTTCTATGTTAAAGCTTGGTATATTTAGTAGGGATTTATCCCCAGAACAAATATTATAACTATGATTTATAGATGTCAGCATGTTGGCGAGAGAGGCAGGAATGCCAGTGTGAATGATATTATCAATGAGGCAGCCAAAAGACTGAAATCGGTGGGATAAAGGGGAGAGCCAATTTAAATCATGGTAGAGCTTACAGTGGTGAGTAAGACAAGGTGATACTAAGGCATAAAAACAAATGCTGTTGTAAGTGACATCCCACTTGAGAAGGCTGGTTTTAGGAGCACCAGTATAGACTACTGAACCATAGGCAAGGGCAGGAAGTAGGACGTCCTGTGCAATGGCAATCCTAGCAGAAGGGGTAAGAGCATAGCTAGTGCGATAGGCAATGCTAGTTATGTTGTTCAAATGTCTTCTGAGGTGTCAGTGGCTGTTAAAAAAACATGTCTTAAACACTGGGTATAGGGCTAGAGATTTTGGCTTCCCTATAGATAAGAAGGCTGATACTACTGCCACATGGGCTTTCAGTGATGCAGTCCTCAGTATACTTGTATGCAATAATCTAGAACCATTGTTAAATCAGTTTCAAGGGAAGCAACCCCTTCATTTGAACACCAAATTGAAAATCTTGAGAAACAAGAATGCATTATAGACCAAAAAAATCCAGTGTAATACAGTTTCAGTAATTCAACTAGCCAAATGGTTAAAATTCTTCCTGGAAACGTACGGGGTGTCAAAACGAATAGATGTATATGACAAGAACTTACAAGACATTGAGGAAAATTAACAAATTTATGTAGTCAAAAATCAGAGAGTATAACAGCACAGAATAGGAATGAAGATAATAAGGATTTCTATATAACAGAAACATGTTATTTGTGCAATAACAGCACAAAAAAGGAACAAAGCCCCTGGGGTAGATGGTGTAAACGCACATTTTTTTTAGAATACTCTGCTTGCTGGTCTAGACTGTTATGTACAGAATATAGTTACATTTACAAAACTAAAGAATTCCCAAATGAATGGAAGAATAGTTTGTTTCCTTACATAAGAATGGCTCAGTTAATGACCCAGAGAATTATAGACTGATAAGTTTATTGTGCATAGGATTACAAATATTTGCACATATCATATTTAATAAGCTATCCACATGGGAACTGGAAAATGAGTTCTTATCTGAAGTACAAGCAGGCTTCCAGAAGGACTATAGAACAAATGATAACATGTTCATACTAAGATTCTTAATTGACAAATACACATTAAACAGGAAAGGAGTTTTATATATGGCCTTTTTAAACTTAAAGGCAGCCTTTGATATTGTATATAGAGACAAGTTATGGGACATATTGCAGTCACAGGGAATAGGTAGTCAGCTATTAGTAATTTTGAAGACATTGCATAGAGACAATAGAGCATTTGTCAGAATAACAAAAGATGTTACACTGTCCCAAAGAATCATAACAGAGAAAGGGATGAAACATGATTGCTTTTTAGCCCCTCTACTCTTTAATTTATATATAATGTATGGACGGTGTCTATTAACACCTATTTTCAATCAGTTTATAACAGGATAATCCCATCGTTGATACATCAATATGCTATAAGCCTTGCTTAACTTTATCATAATGATGGGATTACAGGATAGAATGTCACCACTTGTCAAAATTCTTGGAAAGGAAAGGTGATTTGCTGCTTGGACATTCATTCAAAACACACACATTCCATTCAGACAGTTACAGATCTGCTGCAGTATAGATCACAATGGCTAATTTCAGCACTTCAGTTGCTTAACATTCAAACCAGGAGGCATTCATAGCCGAGCAGTAGAACAAACACACATTGAAAAAAACTGTATTTTTTTTCCCACAGTGGCTAGTTTTTCCATACACTATCAAATACAATGCCTGAGTAACGGTGGTCAACCACAAACGTAATCACCTCCCGTGGTTGCCATGACAACTGTAAACCCTTAGCGCTGTGCTCGAGAGGTTTACTTGGTTGTCCTGGCAACCGCTGGAGGTGATTACATCATGGTTAACCACTGTTATTCAGGCATTATTGTCTATATAGAATAAGTGATTAGGAAAGTGGAGGAAGTGGAGATCTTTCCCCCAAGGATCAGCAACCATAATATTGGTATACTTTGTTATGCAGATAATATAGTGCTATGCTGTCAGACCCTGCTGGGATTAAAAAGATCTATTAGAGTGACTATGGAGCAGTTGAAGAATCTGGATTTAATGATTAATTCATCCAAATCAAATACTATTATTTTGAGGAATTCCAAATATAGAGAACCTGCATTTTGGAAAATCAACAACACTAATTTTGATATTGCAAACACTTATAAGTACCTAGGCCTAGTCTTTAATCATAAAGGTAGTTGAAAAGATCACATTGAACACACTAAAAAACAAGCACAACAGGCATCAAGGACCATATTTAGATTTTGTAAGTTGTTTGCTAGCAATTCTTTTAAGGCACTGAAGCAAACTTTTGAGGCAAAGGATATTAGCATATTATTACATGGTACAGAAATCTGGACATTGAGTAAAGGAATTAATAACTTTGAAACAGTTCAAAATGTTTTTATAGACAACTCATGGGGTTGAATAGAGACATTGCAACCTCCTTTATTAGAAGTAAATTTAATTTAAGATCTAGTATTCTAATGGCCGAAACCAGGCCAATAAAGTTTTGGAAAAAAATGGTGATACTGCCTGAGAATAGAATCTTATCAAAGTACTGGAGGGAAGCTAATGGAAAAAATAGAAACCAAACAGAAATCAAAAATGGTTTGTACAATTCAACAGTTTAGTGAGGAAGATAGGCCTAATTGAAATTTGGGATATGTATGCTATTAGTAATATTGATACTTAGTATCACTTCTCTTTCATTACTATGCTTAACTGGTCTTCTTAATACTATACATAATGGTCTTCTTAACACTACATATAATTGTTTTCTACACAGCACTCTAATGTCCAATGTACAATCATGTATACTCTGCACTCTATATTGAAGTACAATATGATAATGTCCTCAGTCTTAATGTGGCCAATGTATTTATTGTGTAGTATGTTATATGTCTACACCATTAATCTGTTCACTTAATCTGTCAACTGTTATGCTACTCTGTGTATGTACTTTATTATGTGTTCTTTCTTATGACCCCCCAGGACGCATTGTAAGACGAACAACTTGTTGTTCAGTATGCCATTCCTGGTGAAACATTTCAATAAATAAAAAATTACTTGGTTTGTCAAGACACAAGAAGGCATTAGCCCATCGTGAGTGTCTCCCATGCCTAGTGGGTGTCTAGTTTATGTATGCCCCAGTCCAGTTAAGATGTATATCTCACAGTGTTTTGAAATTACAGAAGTTTATGGATTCTACCACTTCTTGCAGCAGTGAATTCCATGCTGTAGCCACCCGAATTGTAAAGAAATTCTCTTTTGTGTGTGTTTGAAATTTGTATGAAAAGTTGCTTATCATGACTTCTTAAGTTAGCAGCTCTGTTTTAATAATTTAATTCACATTGTTTAACAAGTTCATTATTGTTAAGTATTTTGTATAGCTGCAGCATATCTTCCCTAGCTCATCTATCTTCTAGGCCTGTCTGTTGTAGTCTAGATTCATATGTCTGATTCCTTAAATTACATATTCATTTTGTTACTCATCTTTGGATTGATTCAACAAGTTTTATATCTTTTTTGTACTGAGGATTCCAAAATGTTGAGCCAAAATCCATGTGGGGCCATATGTGGGTTTTATACAAAGGAATAATGAGTGATTGATTCTTGTTTACAAAGGTGCACTTAACCCTGTTTAATATTGAATTAACTATATGAGCAGCTTTCCTGCAATGATCCCTTTGTGTGAGTGTGTTATTCACAACAATTCCCAAGTCTCATTCTTTAGTGGAGCATTTGAGAGTTTTGTTATTAAATTGCTACTGGTATTTGGGATTATTTTTTTCCATAGTGCAGTACTACACATTTATCATTATTCAATATCATTTTGTTTTCTATACACCAGTATTTGATCTTCAGGAGATCATTACAGATTGTTTTGTAGTTTTCAAAAGTGTCAACTTCGCCCCCTATTTTCATATAATCTGCAAATTTTGTGATAGCATTTGTTATATGGTTATTAATGTCCATATGAAAATATTAAACAATGTGAGACCCAGCACTGTTCTTTGTAGGACACCACTGGACACCCTTCCAGGCTGAGATAAGGTACCCCAACCTTAACTTTTTGTGTCCTGTCATCCAACCAACTATCTATCCACTTCATGCATCATTAGTTCCCTGTGTGGCACCTTGTCAAAAGCCTTTCTGAAGTCTAATAGTATGACATCCATTGGTTTATTTTTATCCAGATTAGTACTAACTATGTTGTAAAATGTGATAAGATGTGTTGCACAAGAATGGTTTTTGTGAACCCATGCTGCTGTTTGTCCATAATTCCTAAATTTGCAAGTTTTATTTCAATTTTATTTTAAACCTATCTAATACCTTACAGCATACAGCAGTGAGGCTTATAGGTCTATATTTTTTAACAAGGTTTTTTTGACCCTTTTTATGGCTGTGGGAGGAGCCTACAGCCATCCTGCTTTCACTTGAAAAAAAGGTGTTTCCATGGAACACATCTTTTGGAAGTTTTCAGTGTATCCTTCCATTCTGAAAATCTCTATGGCAGTTAAAGAAATACTCCTTTATTTCTGCTAAACTACTATTGCATTTCAGACAGCCTGCTTTATGAAATTACTATGCTGAGATCAACATATGGTTTATATCTTGTCATACCTAATGTAATAGCAGATCCTGAGTTATACCTTTGAAGTTGGCTAACTGGAGGATAGTTTTATGACTGTACTTAATCAGTCAGTTGCTAGTTCTTCTTAATAGCCTTTAAAGCAGTTCAGGGAGGGGTTTAAAATGAAGCACTGTTCTTTTATGGAGCAACATGGTAAAACTGAACATATATTACCAATTCTGAGCACTAATTTGAAACAAAATATTGTTTGTAAACACAAAAAGGAAAGAAAAAGATGGTATAAAAGATGTATATATAATTGCAAATTGCCCCCCCCCCCATTCACTTCTTTAAGCAAGCTTAAAATGTTGGTGGAAGAGGTTAGCTAAACAAAGACAGATTCACAGGACCACAAGGAAAAGGACTTTAGGATGACTTAACCCTTTGAGAACAACATTGTTAACAGGTGACTGTCTTAATTTTCGTTTGCTTTCTCAACTGTTAACCTGTGTTTTTTTTAATAAAGATTTCTCCTACAGCAATATGTTGTTATAAAGTTGAATGAATCAAAACCCAACAAATGCAACCATGAATGGCGCATTAATAAATACACTTATTGAAAGTGTGTTTTTCTGACACCTGCACCATGATATTTGCTGTGCTATATTAAAAAGCCATATGGTTGATACTGAAAATGAGATCCAGTGATGGTTCAGTTTTGATATAGATGTAGAAATGCCTTTGTGAAACAGGGTAATCATCACCTTTATGAGACCTTGTAATCACTTTAATATTTTTTAGCAAGAATGACAAACAGAACCATATTTGCAGCACTTAATGTTATACACAATCTGATACACTTATTTTCATTCAAATGTGGCTGCCTTCAATATCACTTTATTTGCCATCTTTCTTATGCATAACAGCTTCCTGATATAACCCTGACAGATATATGGAAAGGAAAAGGGAAAACTGTTTAACCAGGAAAGGCACACTAAGCCAGAGCTTGTTTCCAGGTGTGACCTGAGAGCACAGGGAAGTTAAGTGACTTGCTCAGGGTCACACAGTATGTAAGTGGAGGCTGATGGGATTCAAACCCAACTTTCCATGTTTGAAGCTCGATGCTCTTAACCACACCACTATACTGCCTACTTGTCTAGACAATATACATTTTCTGTTTTGGTTCAGACATGTATCCACTATACGCAGCATTTGTCTTGCAAAAGGTTTTTTTTTTCTTCAATACACTATTACACTACATTAAGTCCTTAATGTCCATGCAAGAGCTCTTATTTATAGCAAAACTTCATTTAACAAGCCAATGAACAGTAAAGGGGGTGAGGGGAACTTGTTTAACCAGGAAAGGTGAACTAATCCAGAGCTTGTTTCCAGGTGCGACCTGGGAGCTCAAGAAAGTTACCATGACTTGCTCAAGGTCATACAGTATGCAAGTGGGAGCTAATGGAATTCAAATCCAGGTCTCTAGCTTTGTAGATTAGTGCTCTTAACCACTACGCTATACTGCCTCCTAGTAAGAAAAATGCAGTCTTTCTGTCTAAATCTAAAATAAGTCACATTTGTTACAACAAAAGTAGTACAATGATGTAAACATACAGTACCTCTCCAGCAGTGTCATGTTGTGCAATTGCTGGTAAGATTTAGGATAGCCTACTGCATTAATTTTCATTAAGTCTTTATGCATTACTGGACTAGGGGCACCATGACCATTTCACACCTCAGAGTAAAAGTTCAAAGTTCAAAGCATAGCTTATATTTGCTAAAACCGTGTGTGTGTGTGTGTGTGTGTGTATACACAGACAGACAGATTGTCCAGTTGAGATGCACTGTCCTATTTTCAATGGAGTAATGCTTCTTATGTTAAAAAGTCTGAATAACACATGAATGGTAATAATTTCACACTTGTAAAATCTTGTGCTTCCCATTTCTGCATATTTTTTCCATGAAATTATGTTAGGGGTTTGTTCACTTAAAGTAGCAGTATTTTGTTAATCAACATCAATTTTATTTTTTAGCAAAAGATGCATTGCATTCATATTCAGTATATTCTAACTATCTCACATACTTAAAAGTAGATTTTATAACTATACAATATTTTCAATTAATGGTTCAAGACATTAGAATGGCTGCCACTGGCAATACTTAATTGCTGTGGCTGACAGTATTTTATACTGTTGTATTATGGTGTATATCGAAAAACAGTTTGTAAAAAGTGCCCTTTATACCCTAAGAAATGCCCTTCCAATTTTCAGCACCTCCATCTATTTCAATCTTCTGGCACCCCCGTCTGTGAGCATTGTCATCTGTCAGAGATGTTGTTCCAACTTAGAATTTTCCTGGTCAGCAACGGGTAGACTGGATTACATTGTAATATACAGCATAGAGCAAGATGAATTATACTAAAATGTTCAGTGACTGTAGTATACCATCAGAGATTGTGTCTTTATCTCAGTTCGACTGCTGAAAGCCATGCAAAGATAAAAAAACAAGAATTTGTCAATGCTGAAGGTTCCTTGCATGGTGTATGTGGGATGGCATTCAACGGCGCTCATGGTGCTCATTACTTGGAGCTTCTTCAAGCTTGCCACAGCCATAGTGGCTCTGGCTAGAGTTTGTTATGAATAGGTTTAACTATTGACCTTTTCCAGTCATCTGGCACTACCCCTAACTGAAGTGATTTATTAAATAGCAAAGTCAGATGTATAGAAATGATTTTCTTAGTTGGTAATAGGATTTGGGGATTTATGCTGTCAGGTCCCATTGATGTTTTTGGTTTAAGATGTTTTATAGTGCAAATGACTTCTTCAGTGGTAAATATAATTGATTTTGCTCTCTCATTTGTTATTGTATAGTCTATCTGGTCTTTTTTTGTTATAGACAGAACAAAAGTAGTCATTAAATATTTGGGATTGTTCATAGTCTTCTGATATTAACTTTCCTTGGTGACATATGGATTTTAAGTGCTTGGATTCATCTTTGTGTGTGTTTATGCATGCGTAAAATTATTTCTGATTATCATTAGTGTGTGTGCTAACTTTATTTCTATTTTGTATTTGTCAAACTTGATTAACTTCTTTAGTTTGAGTGCCTGCTGTTTATATTTATTATGGGCTTATGTGGTATTGATCTTTTTTTTAACCTGATAAATGCCTTCTTTGTTTTTGTTTTTTTGTTGTTTAGCCATGCTGGATAAATATGTGGAAACTACAATCCAATGTCTCAAAGTTGTATTCTTCCAAGTGGAATTTGGAAAATTGAAGGAATTGCATTATTGCAATGAATATTACTATATGCAGCAACCAAGGCAATCAGAAACATATTTGGAGTTTACTGAAAAGGCATCACATGGAAATGCTTTTTAATGCTTAAATTCAGAGCAGGCATTGTAACAAAAGCACATAGCTGAGGAAATGCAGAACCCTATGGAGGTCCTGACCAATTTTGTAAGTGTACTAATTCAACCAGATTGACAGAAAGCCATCTGATTTTTGAATGTCCATTGTTAATAAATGCTAGGCAGAAATGGCTTATATCATTATGGAAGGATATATGAATATATATATATGTTATATGAAAATAAATGTAAGACTTTAAAATGTATGTTTTACTGTGATATAACTACTCATATTTTTGCTGCAGCAAATTTTGCTACAATTGCACTTTATACAGTCTGACATTGTTAGGGATGTAGAGTGTTAGCCTAACATAATTTAGTTATTGTATTGTATTTATTTCAGTGTGTATTTTTTTTTTTGCTTACCCTTTATAACTGTATTAGATTATTGTACCTTGCTATTTGCAATTTATTACTGATGGTGCAAACTTTGAGTGTAATATTTTAATGAACTGCATGGAATCATGGATTTTAAAATGTGTACTGTATGTGATACATTGTTTTATACATACCTGGCAATAAACTACCACTACTTGTGGACTGTTTCCTAGAACTTTAAAAATATTTACCGCTCTACTTCTAAGGTACATGCTAAAGTATTCTAGGTCTTCAAGAACCAAGTCTTCAGCCTCAGTGTTCTGAGATTTGGGAATTTGATCCAGTCCTGAGATAGAGTAATAAGGTTGTGTCTCATGGGGATAGAGATAGAATTCCTCTTTGACAGGGACAGTAGGAGAGAGAACCATGGCTGCCTCGCTCAAGCTGATGCTACTAGCATGATTGTTGCAGACTGTTTCCTTAATTTCCATAGCACTCAGAATCAGAGAGAATGAGGGGAATGCATAGAGGAACATTCACTCCCAAATAAGGGTCAGAACATCCTGGGGTAGAGTTTCCCTGTTTGGTGGCCTGCAACACAACAGTGGTAATTTGTGATTGTCCCATGAGGCAAACATGTCCACCTCTGGTATACCCCATCTCCTGAATAAGGTTTGAACCACCTGGTGGTCTAGTGACCATTCATGATTTCTCTGATTTATCCTGCTTGGTGAATCTGCCAGAACATTGTCGTTTTTATGGTAGATGTGTAGCAGTGATTTCTATGTTCAGGCAGTATGCCATACTCCAGATCCTCAATACCTTTGTGCATAGTCTTGTGGATCTGGGGGCACCATGCTTGTGTATGTAGTACATTGTGGTGGTATTGTCTGTTATGACCAGAACCAACTGGTCTTGGACCATGTCTGAAAAATGCTGTAGAGACAGGAGTAAAGCCCTGAGCTCCATTCAGTTTATATGCTCCTGCTGCTCTTGCGAAGCCCAGACTCCACTTATTGTGTGATCATACAGATGCCCTCCCCATCCTAATAGGGAGGTATCTGTTTTCTCAGCAAGTGTTGTCAACATTTTTAGTGTTTCCTTTCACCACTCTAGAAGCCTTACCAGGCTTGCTGTGACTGGTACTAGTTGCCTCAGTGGCTTGATCTTTGATGACAGTGCCCACATAAGGTGTACTCAAGATCTCTTATCTGTAAGTGGGCCCAGGGCACCACAGCTGTTGCTGCTGACATGTGCCCTAGCAGTTATAAGAAGGCCCTTGCTGGCCTTCATTCACCTGGCTTGTAAGATCCTTCACAGGACAAGTTCTGAGTAGTTTTCATCTCGTCTTGTATGAAAACCAAGACTTAGCTGCAATCCAGCTGGGACTTTTCTTGGTTTAGTAGAAAGTCCAAATTTTTCAGGGTTTTTCTTCACCATAGCAATGGAGCACAGTGCCTCTTGTTTTGTCCTTCCTGTTACTAACCATTCATTCAGGTAAGGGAACACTGTTAACCCCTTTCTTCTTAGAAATGCATCCACTGCTGCTAGACACTTTGTAAACACCCTTGGATCTGAGATTAGGCCAAAAGGCAATGTGGCAAAATGATACTGCTCTTTTCCTAATCTGAATCTTAGGTATTTTCTGTGAGGTGTCTCTACAGAGATGTGGAAGGAAACATCCTTCAGATCCAATGTTCCCAGCCACTACCCTTTTTGCAGGGAAGGTATAACTCTTCCCAGTGCCACTGTTTTGAATTGTTCTTTTTTTGTGTGGCAGTGCAGGAATCTCAAATCCAGAATGAGCCATTAATCTCCATTTTTATGTTTGCTAGTACGCATATGCAAGAAACATAGTGCCACCATATGAGTTTTCGTAGGTGTGCCACCCCTGCTTCCAATGCCCTGCTCCTTTTTGCAGGTGCGGCCCACACCACACCAATGAATGTCTGAGCTGTCTGTGACAACAGTTTAGATGCAGTGGTGTACAGTTCAGAGAAAATGACAGCTACAATCAGCAGTGATAATGTGTAGGCAATTTGCATACTGCTGTCAGCAGGAAATTTGCATACTGCCGTCGACAGTATGCAAATTGCCTACACATCAACACTGCTGCTGAACTGCTGTGATAGACAGCTCATTTTTAACATACCCTGTGAATAAGAATATGGCACCAAATAGCCCCCAACATGCACATAAGCCTCCCTCCCACTCCCTCCCTCCCTCCCTCTGTGTGCTATCCCACCCACTGTTCCCCAATTGTGGCAGTCCCTGACAGCCCAACAACCCCTCCCAGCACAAAACAACCCTCACTATACAGCTATGCAGTACCTCCCTCCCACTCCCTCTCTGTGCTGTCCCACCCTCTGTTCTTCAGTCTGGGCAGCCCAAGACAACCCAAAACCCCATCGCAGCACAAAACAACCCTCCCCATACAGGAAAACCTCCCTTCCACTCACTCCCTCTGTGCTATTCTGCCGTCTGTTTTCCAGTCTCAGTAGCCCCAGACAGCTTGACATCACCTCCCACCACAAGTGAGCCCCCACTGTACAGGTAGACCTCCAGCAAATACATGCAAGTAAACATTCGGAATTGACAAATGCTTGCTCCTTATTGACTTCTATAGGACAGTCCCTCCACCTAGAAATGACAAGTTCACCTCTTAGATGTGATAGTTCCCGCACCTAAATATTTTCAATTTAACAACTTGATGGGACCTCTAGATTAGCATGACCGGAATCTCATTTGCTAGCATATGCTGCCATTTCTGCCTCGCTACCAGTGACATTTCCAGTGCTCAGTATTTCCCTTGAATTCAGTTTTTCTGAGACTGACAGACACAGTATTGTGCCTACTTTTTCTTGCAGGTTATATTGTGTTCTGTCATCTACTGTTTTTCTTGTGATAGCTGGCAAGCTGGCAAAATGGAGAGGCATAAAAATGTCATATTTAGAGCTGTCAATTTAATAAACAAATTTCTCCAGTCAGATGCTTCATTTGTTTCAGAATACTGGTATTGTGATATGTTACTCGTGCAGACAGTGCAAAAATTTTAACCTAAGGAGAGCGAGGGGTTTAGGAGTGGCTCTTACTCAAGTTATTCCCTATCTTGCATTGATTTAGCACTGTCCTCTCACATTTATTACTCATTGGAATTAAATTGTTTATTGCTGAAAATTGTGTTATGTCCCTGTAAATTTTTTTGGTCCCATCAAAGGTTGATCCATTCAAAAGTCAGCAGAGATCAAGATATATTCACTCACAGCTGATGAGCTCTCACTGTCATTCATACACACACACACACACTCTCTCACTCTGCCTATGTCTCTCTCACACACACACACAGCCTCTCTCTCTCTCTCTCTCTCTCTCTCTCTCCCTCACACACAACTCTTTCTCTATCTCTCTCTCTGACTACTGATGCTGTTGCGAAACTCCTGATTTACAGGTGATACTAAAATATGCAGTATTGTAGACAGTGGGCTGTAAGTTTTAAAGAAATTACTATTGATCTGAGATTTTAGGATGTTCAGTGCGAGTAGGGTAAATTAGTTCCAATGTGAATGCAAAATCATGCAAAGTGAATGGAGAAACTTTGGCATGTTACAAGATGCGATAGTGCTGCTGACATCTATGTCGGCACTTTGTCTGCAGGAGTAACACGAATGCATATTGAGCCCTGTAATCCTGTTGCTGCTACTGCTCATGTGTAGCCTGCTCATTTTACTTTTGTCAACTTGTGAAACCGATTTTCTATTGTATAATTATTTTATTGTTGTGCCAGTTGCCGGTAAGCCACTGGGCTCACATAGAAGTTCATTTTGGCAATGATTGCGGCAACAAAAGAGGCTGAGGTTTACCCATTTTCAGATTTCATCAATTTGCATCATTCATAAAAATGGTTGCAGGCACCACTATGTCATGTGTATATTTTTTACATTTTTAAAATAATAATTCTGGGACTGCAGTAAAGGCTGCCAGAAATGAGTAAGTGCACCGAAAGTAACTGTCAATCCTGTCACCATGAGCAACACAACAACCAATTTGTTTGAAAACCAAAAAATCTAATTATGCAGTCACTCAGAGGAGAACTGCTATGAAGTAGTGTAGCCTGATCACTGTATGTGTTCACTGTGTTATCACTTATCATATTCATATGTCATTGACCAGTCACTCAGTAGTACAGGTAACATTACAATCTACATTGCGTGATGACTAACCCCCTCCCCCGCCATCCAAGTTGAATAAATGGCAGCCTTGCTTCTTATAATGAAGAAGCCATTGGGAGTAATGAAAATGGCCAGCAAAGAATGACAATAAAAAAACTGAATAAATAAAATAAAAACAATAAGAAATAGTAGTCAGTTACTAAAAAACAGCAAATAGAAAGGAGACAATTAAATGCAGCCTCATCTAATGTGTCACATAAATCAACAATCCGAGCGCCTATCAGTTTAATTAATTTGCAATGTCATCACTTCATCTGAGTAATTAGTCTGACACAAACTAAAGACAGGCACAAATCTTTTAAACAGCCCTTTCCCTCCCCCCTCTCCCAACAACAGCAGCAGTGGCCCAGGCAGTACTTCATGGATGCTTGCCAAAAACCAGCTACCCTGCCTCTACTCTGGTGAGAAGAGGAAATAAATTCATTCTGTTCTGGCCCCTGTTGACTGACAACTTCTCCTTCTGTCAATCACTTTAGTATGCAGGCAGGGAGTGAGTGAAAGCCACACAGAGTATCTGACAGATTAAAAAGAAAGTAAGAATGATTTATTTGTACAAGCCACCCCGGTGCCGCCATGTTGTCAAAACTGACACTGTGGTGCCCAGTCAGATCCAATAAAGTACTATACCTGAAAACAAGAAAACAGTCCCTTACTGTGTTGTTTTTTTAACATACCCTGTGATTATTTGATAAATTAGTATTGACGTCTCTATCTAAATAGCTGTTACCTCTGTTACAAAAGCCGGGAAAGTCAACATGTGCTATTAATCTAGCATTTGCAGCCCCAGTACTCAGTGGATGCATGTGTACTTCTGCCTCCAGCCACCTGAATGATTATTTCATTGGTGTTGCAATAAAACACTTTTTTGCTTCATCTGATATGCTTGTGGCTGGCTATCAATCACCCGTCGGACGGAGGGAAACTGTTGTGTATTATTTATTATACAATGGCAAGAAAATTTCCTGGACTCTGATTGGTCAGTGTGTGCCTGAGACAGTGATGATATTACACAATAACATCACTGTGTTGATTTTATGGAGCCTGAGACCTTTTTTTTTTTCAGAAACAAAGATATACTGCCTCACTAAAAATCTACTAAAAACATTTTTATTTTTATTTTTGTTTTGTATAACATCGAGCCATTGTATAATTGCAATAAGGCACTCCAAGGTGTGTGTTATCATGTAATAACGTCACTCCTGGGGTGGTGGAAGCACTTGACTTCGCCTCGTGCTTCAACTCACCCCAGGAGTGACGTTATTACATGATAACACACACCTTGTCGTGTCTTATTACTTAATTGTTCTCTTCATGAAATGCCATGTGTGCTCTCATGTAACATTTTCATTTTATTTCCATAAACATATCCTCACATGACCATGGTGCAGGAACTGTTAATTGTATAACTCTTGCTGTGCACTCTTACAGTATTTATGCAGTATGGGGAAAGTAGTATATTTTAAGGACAAGCACAGGATTAGTTATTACTGCTGTAATCACATGTGTCAATCCAACACAAAACTAACTATTCACTTGAATTTGGAAATAAGTAAAACACATATATAATAACTGGTGCTCAGGTGACAATTTAGAAATGCAGAAGGAACAGTAAATATTTTCATCCGTCCTTGATAAATAAATGAATTCTTTTCCATTTGGTTAGAGAAAGGAGCAGCGGCATAATGTAAGCAAGAAGTAAGACAAGACAGGTTGTGGGTTACTATTTCTGAACCTCATGTCCACGTGTGTTATGGCCTAGTGCCTTCACTACCAGAAAGCACAGTTCAGGAATAGTAACTCACATCCTGGAGTGCCTTCTTGTGCTTACAAAAAGTATCTACAGTAGAAAATAATGTAAGGAAGATACATTTAGCAGTGTGGTTACTATTCTGAACTGCACTGCTTTGGAACTTTGCTTCTCCACCAGTCAGAAAGCAGAGTCTCCCTACCCATTTTTATGTTTGTTTGCACACATATGCAAGAAACATAGTGCCATCATATGACTTTTTGTAGGTGTGCCACACCCTCTTCCAATGCCGTGATACTTTTTGCAGGCATGACCACAACTTATGCCACTGCATCTGAATGGCTGTCATAGACAGCCCATCTATAACAGCCGTTCAGATGCAGTGGCATAAGTTGAAAGAAAACAACCACTGCAATAAGCGGTGGAAATGTGTAGGTCATTTGCATATTTAGCCCGTCATCATACCAATCAGGTTTCAGCAGTGTGCTGCTAGTTCCCTCGCTCTGTCTCTCTCATCACAGACTCCTGATACAGGATTCTGTTACTGGCAGTATCCACTTCAGCTGTACTCAGCAACTGCTTCAGCACTACAGACTTAGTGTAACACAAGGGTGTAGCTATCCACACCTCAGGTAAGCCATGGAGTACTTACCAAAGTGTAGGGGAGTAGCAAAGCTGGCCATTCCCACCATCTCTCTTCCATCCACTTACTTTCTGTTGTAATTTTTTCCATGCGGGCTTTGAAATTAATTGCTGGAAATTTTGCCTTTGTTTCAAGAGGGGGGAGGTGGGGCTGCCTTACTGACGTAAGGAATACAGTGCTCAATCAGGTTCACCAAGTTAGTGAAGGACCTGACTGGCTGCAACAGTCAGCTTGGGGGTATTGTCAGTGTAGGACACTGGGTTTAAAGGTCTAGAAGCCCAGCAGCCCTGTTGCAAGTCTTGCAAAAACTTTCCACGGAAGAGACAGTGAGAAAGACTGGGAGAGTGATGAAGAGCATGAGCGAGGCGGTGAGGAAGAAGAGCTGGGCAATGAGGTGAGGCAGCGAGCATAAGCATGGGTATGACATGGACTGGAACCGGAGGCACTGGCAAGGGGAAGCGCAAGGCACAATCTTGAGTAAAAGATCTGTAAAGAGCTGTTATCTCTTCTTGCTCTTGCTGCTTCTACCTGACTGCTATTTACTGTCTGCGGGTACTTTGGAAGAGGAGTAGCAGCATGCAACTGAGCTGAGAGTCACAGAGCAGAGGAGTTGTCAGACACAAGTTGCTGGTGAGTCAGTTGGACACACTCACAGTCTTAGCAGCAGTGCCAGCACTGACACTGTGACTGGACAGAGATGTTTGGGTGAGTGGTCAGTCAAGATAGAACTAAAGGAGATCCAATCATTCAGTGAGCCACCGAGCAGAGGGAGCCTGCCTACTGCCAGTAGTGCCTACTAGCTTCAAGCAGCTTGCAGTTGCTGTGTGTGACAATTTATTTGACCGCAGGTGGTAGTGTCAGGAGTCTGGATGGGTCCTCAGTCCTTCCTGGCCTTGAGTCAGAGATTCTGAGTTGGAATCGGACAATCGGCAAGTGAACTGGTAACTGACCAATCTTTTATCATCAGACTACCAGACTGTGTTCCCAGGCAGTGTTCTCTTCATCTCACTCTGCTACCTTTAACCCAGTCATCGGCCTGTCCACAATCAGATTTGGAACTAGTACCAGGCGTATACCATGCACTGCTGGCCAGTTGTCGATCCCCACAGAAAAAGTTAAGAGTAGGTAAGACAGTGTAGATACAGTGCGGAGTGGGCAGCAGTACACTACAATTGAGGGTGAGCCAAGTAAGCAATGTAAAAATAAATGTACAAATTTACAACATTAATGTACTGTATTGCTTGCCTTGCACTACTTTTGGGGCTCTGGTTCATCTTAAGTACATCACCTAAGCTAATCAGCAGGGACAACAGCTGAATGGAGGGGTTCATAAACCATCTGCTATATGTAGGCACCTACATTGGCTGATGAGCAGGCAGTAGGGAGGTTGAGGCCCTTACAGAAAAAAAAAATGGGTCAAGGACAGACATTCAGAGAAGGTCAACTACTCAAGGAGGTTAAGAAAAACTCCAGAGTCCAGAATGGTATTAGCACTGGGTGAGAAAGGGGTGCATGCAGAGAACAAGAGGCAAATCCATTTATTAAAAAACAATTTCTTTAATAAATTGACTTGCCTCTTTGTTTAAATTAATGATTTATTTGCTGCCTGTATGTCTGTCAGTCTCCATGCCTAACAATCATCCTATACATTCCCTTAACATTACTTCGTGCACTGCTCAAGATAGAAGACTCACTGTCACCCTTTCTCTCCTCTTGTTCTCTCTGTTCACTTCCTTTATCACCCAGTGCTAATGCTATTCTGGGGTTTTCATTAATCTCCTTCAGTAGTGAAAAAGAAACTGAGGAACTATCTACTACTGCTACTATTTACTACAAGCATACCTGATTTTCCCTTGCCTATTCTGAGATTACTGTGTGTGTCTGTGTGTGTGTCTGTGTGTGTGTGTGTAAGCTTTGCCTCCTACACATCCCCTGGTGGTGTTTCCATGCCCACTAAATTCACCATAAAGTCTGCCTGTGTTTGGTTCATGGTATCTTTCTGCATGTACTTGCTTTGTCTGAATAGCATTGATGCAAGTTTTATTTTTCATTGGGACGTGGCAATTATTTTTGTCCTGAGCTGTCCACTTCCAACTGCAATTTAAAGCATAACACCATTACAATATATTGACATTAAGAGCATCTCCCATGCCAACCTGCCTCACCACTACACAAATTACCATACCCCAACTTGAATTTCGAAAATTGGCAATTTTTTTCTTACATTTGAGAGGGATGTCCCCCACACACATCCACCCAAAGGCACGCCCCAATGCCTGTCCATCTCTGCAATGTGGAGGTGGGGTTGGCGTGAGTTCAATACTTCACTGCCAGTCCTGTTCTGCATCTGTCTAACTCCTGCACGTTCAATGCTAATATCAGCAAGCAAACATTCGGCATTGACAAATGTTTGTTCTTTTTTGTGAGAAAGTAACTTGAGTAGAGGCTTCTTCCCCACTGTGAAGAAGGGACCTTTTTTGTTTTCTACACTGCCTTTTGGTCTGACCTCAGCTCGAAGCATGTTCACAAAGTGCCTAGCAGCAGTCGTTACTTATTTCTGAAGAAAAGGAGTAGTAGTAGTATATTTCTACCTGAACGACTGTCTAGTCACAGGCAGATCAAAAGAGAAAACACTGAGCTTTCTGGTACTGACACCCTGGGAAACCTCAGCTTCCTCCTGAATCTAGAAAAATATCAGCTAGAACCCAGTCAGGTACTGGTGTACATAGAGGCAGAGTTAAATATCACACAGTGGAAAGTATTTCTTCCACAGACAAGATTGGAAAGCCTGCTGTCCTGGGCATGGTCCTTCAAGCCAGGGAAATTAAGGCCAGCAAGGGACTTTGCTGCTAGGCCACATGTCAGCAGTAACAGCTGTGGTGCCTTGGGCTCATCTACAGATGAGAGATGTGCAGTACGACTTAAAGAGGCACTGGTACCAAATGTCAAATTCACTAAGCCAACCAGTACCAATCACAAACAGCCTAGTCATTTTACTAGACTGGTGGAAAGAAGTGGACAACTGCAAAGAAGGAATTTCTTTCAGTAAATGCCCATGACTGTCACACTGACAACAGATGCCTCCCTGCTAGCATGGGGAGGGCATCTGGAGGCATATGCCATCGCCACAGTGACAACTTTACAGTGATGTTGTCAATGCTGACAACACTGACACATCACTGTAAAGTCTGCTCAGGACCCCAGCACTCTTTCTCAAGGTCCTGTATGTCCTCCCCGAATCAGCTCAGACTCAGAGTTGACTATAGTAAGTCTGGGGGGTGCGGGGGGCACAGCCAGAAAAAAACAACTTTGTCCTCCAAGGCACAATGCATATCGCAATTGTGTTCAACATAGTGGTGTTGGGGAAATGACGCATCAACAAGAAATTGCCAATGCAGTGTCATGGATCCATTTGGAGGATCACACAGTAAGTGATGTCTGGTCCCAACTGGAAAAAAAGAAACACATAAACCTTCTAGAGCTATGAGAATTACTTTGGTCGATGCAGGCCTTCTCAGCTGTGCTGCAGGATCAGTAAGTTCTGATAAGAACAGACATTACTACTACAACATATTACATAAGCAGAGTGGTTCAAGGTTTTCAAAAACTCTGCAGAGCAGCAATGAGAATCTGGCATACTCACTAAATGCAAAAAGGGATGCAGTATACCTGCAAGGGAATGACAAAGCATTGCAAGCTACCTCAGTAGGGTAAGCCAAGGAAACCACCAATGGTCAGAAGACCAACAGGTGATAAAAATTATTTTCAGGAGATGGCGAACACCAGCGGCAGACTTGTTCGCCTAAAGGGAGAATCACAAGCTACCACTGTTTTACTGCAGGCCACTTAACAATGGGTCCTGCTCAAGGTTGCACTCACTCTCCACAGGAAGGAAAAGTTCCTTTATGCCTTCCTTAAGTTCCCTCTGATACACAGAGTTACATGGAAAATGTGAAGGGAGACATCCACAGTTATTCTAGTACCGTAATGCCAGACTGAGCAAGACAGCTAAAGTACTTTCTCCTGGGTCCCTGTCTTGCAAGGATGCCATCTCACTGTCCATGAAACATGACCTCTTGACTCTGTCACAAGGCAGAGTGAAATTCCCACACCTCAGCACATTGAGACTAAGGGCAGAGTTCTTGAGGATGTAGAATACTTAGGCATAAATCTTTCAATCAATGTCCTGCATATTCTGAAGGATTCAAGAAAATCATCCACAAGAAAATCTTATTCCTCAAAATAGAAAATATTCTCACTATGGTATTCAGGAAAGGGTACATCCTCCCTAGAAGCTTATTTGCCCATGGTTCTTGATTACCTGAAGCACTGGCACTCAAGTTGATTAAAAATTTGTCACTGAAAGTTGACTTGGCAGTGGTTTCAGCTTTCCTGTTTGCAGGGAAAGAAGAGTCTCTGCCATCTCATTCTGTGTTAAAGAGTTACAGAGTACTAGTATATATTAATCCATAGTATCATTGCAATAGTCAAAGAGAACCTAGTGAACTACTGGGAGAGAAATGAACTCCATGATAGTGAACAGCATGGGTTCATGGCAGGGAGGTCTTGTCAGACCAACCTAATAGTATTCTTTGACTGGGTAACAAGGGTAGTTGATAAAGGTCATGCTGTGGATTTAATCTACTTTGATTTCAGCAAGGCTTTTGATTCAGTGCCACATGGAAGGCTGCTGAAGAAGCCAGAGGTTCTGTGTACAACAAAGGACACAGTTCAGTGGATGGGAAACTGGTTGCAGGGCAGACAGCAGAGGACTGTAATAAACAGAGTTAACTCATTCAGGCCTAGATTCGCCTGTAGGTGGCATCTGAAAGCATAGCCACTCAGGCCAATAACAACTGTAGACGTACTCAGCTGACTTTCACTCAGGCCTAGAAATGTCTGAGGAAGTCAGCAATTTTTACCTGAATATTAAATAAATTAAATTGCTTAGACTTGATTGCATAGCACAGCTAGAAAGGTAATTTTGTGCTGAACAATTTTGCTTCTAATGCTTTGTGTCTATCACGTATAGTTTAGGAGTTATTCACATTTGTTTAAGGTATGGTGTGCATGACTGACATTTGCCTCTCGAGCCTCATCTAAGCACCTTGAAAAAATTTGAAAAAAACACAGTTCTTTGGAATTTCAGCTAGTATAAAATAAAAACTGAATTGATTACAATTGTTTTGCATAGCACCATTGGAAAGGTAATGTTGTGCCACTCGTACTTTTAGTGTAGCACTTATGGTTTAAGAGGCATTTACATTTGTCTGTGGCATGCTGATTATGGCTGGATTTTGCTTAGAAAGGCCCAGGATGCAGTGCTAAAAGCATACAGGGCACAAGTGGTGGAAGTTTCAAAGAGCTCTTGTGGGTGAATGATTTAAATCAGAGGAGAAGGAGGTCACTAGTGGGGTGCCTCCTGGGTCCAGTCCTTTTCAATCTGCTCATCAGCAATATAGAAGAAGAAATTCAGGGTGTGTCTCTTCACAGATGACACTAAGCTCTGTGGTAGGACAGACAGCAATAAGGGGATTAGGGATATGCAGAGGGACCTGCAAAGGCTAGAGAGGTAGTCCAAGGTTTGGTAGTTGAAATTCAATGTCAAAATGTGTAAGGCAATGCACGTAGAGAACAAGAACCCTAGGACGGAATACTGAATGGGGGGTAAGCTGGGCACCACATCTGAGAAAATAGACCTGGGAGTCATCATAAGTGACTCTCAAACAATCTAGTCAATATAACAAATCCTAGAGTTAGACACAATTTCAGAATATGGTGGTGACACAATTTTGGAATATTGTATTGACTGAGAATTTTGGAACATGGTAGCGATGTGCAATTTTTAAATGTGTCAGGGGCACACAGTTTTAGAACCTGGTAGTGACGTAATTTCGGTATGTGGTGAGGACACAGTGTTGCAATGTGGTGATTGTGTACTGTTTTGGAATGTGGCAGGTGCAACCAATTTCAAAGCAAAACTGTTCTATCAGCTACATTCTGGCAGTGTGCATCCCCACTATATTGTGAGACTGTCCATTCAGCCAAATTCCTAGATGATTGCCCATGCCACATTCTGAGACTGCAGGTCTCTGCCACGTTATGAAATTATGCATTTCAAATCTACACCACATTTTAAGATTGATTGTCCCTCATTCCAAAATTATGTGTCTGTGCTACATTCCACAACTGAAAATCCTTGACATATTCTGACATTGGCCATCCCTCTTTCCAAATCAATGTTTTCCCCCCTTCTGAGATCGCATGATCTCACCACATTCCATGACTGCATGTCCCTCATTCCATCCTGAAACTCTTTCTACCACATTCCAAAAATGTATATCCTGGCTGCATTCGAAAACTGAGTCCCAGCTGCACTGTAAAATGTTGACATGCTGAAATCCCATCACTATAGTATTCTGAAATTGCACACAACTTTGGTATTCCAAATCCATGTCCACTGTTACATTTCAAAACCACCTTCCTGCCACATTCTAGAATATGTCACCTTACATTTGAATATTCTTTGTTTTTGTGTTGATCTGTTTTTTCTTTCCATGCCAACCAGCCCCTATCCACCAGCCCCCACAGCCCATCACCTTGGCGTCCTCTGGGACTCATCTTGCACAACTTTTCCCCCAGGGTTTGTCCCCCCAGCAGGGTCAGCCGGAACCCCCTCAAGCCCCACCAGGAACAGGATCCAATTCCCCAGGAAATGCCCAGATAATTGGGTGCAGGCCCTGCAGGAGACCAGTGTCATCTTACTGCTCAGCATTTTCTTTGGTTTCTCCCAGGCATGAAGGAAGTGGCATGCAGTGATATCAACAGATGTGCTATGCATGCTCCTGTATGCAGCATGCCAGGTGTCTGTCCTGCCTTTGCCCATCCTTTGCATACAGAATCAATCAGTTTTTTGAACAGGCAGTGAAATCAGAGTAACATAACGGCTCATAACAAAGTATAGCCTAGAGGTTAGAGGAACGAGGTGTGAATGAACTTAATATATCCAGCAGACCAGACCCGAGTTTGATTCTCACAACCTCCACTTGCATACTGTGTGATTCTGAGCAAGCCACTTAACCACCCAGTGCTCCCAGGTCACCCTTAAAAACAGGCACTTGTGCCTAGTGGGCCTAACCCGGTTATAGGGTTACCACCTGTCCTGATTTTCACAGGACAGTCCTGATTTGGACAACTGTGTCTTGCAAAAAAAAAAACATGAAAAATACTACATGTCCTGGCTTTATAGTAGAAAAAATATTTTCTAACTTTCCACTAAACATTGCAAAAAACTGTAATACCGTAACTAAAATACATTAAAATGATAAGAAACAATATAAGCCACTAAAAAAATACAATACTTGGCCTTAATTCTGATTATATAGAGAAAACAAGTCTGTTGCATTGGTCAGAGTTACGTACTGTCCTGCGAAAAATCATGTTTCAGTAAGTAATGTCCCACTTTGGGCTTCTTAAAAGGTGGTAACCCTACCCGGTTACCAAAGATTAAAATAAAAATAAAAAATAAAAAAATATTGGAGATCTTATTTTTGGTATGAGTCTTATTGTGGAAATGTTGATTCCAATTATGCAATTTAGTAGTTTTAGCTGGTCTCCTTCTTTAAAATCTCAAATTCCCCAATACCCCAGATTGCTTATTTTAGGTAATTATTACACTCATTGTCTAGGACACAACAAATGTGACTTTTTGCAGGTGCACTGGGTATGAAGAAAATGATTTTATCTCACTGGAAGAGACTAATTATTACTATTCTAGAAGCTTGGATTTCCTATATAAGTAAATAAGCATCAAATGAGAAATCAAGTTACATAGCATTGGATATAGAACTTTAATAGAATACAACTTCCATTTCTAAACAGCTGAGACCTTCCAAAGTAAAAAAAAAAATGGAAGTTGGGTAATTACTCATCAATGCGTTTAATCTTTTACATTAATTTCAAAATTAAAATAACTAGTTATCTTTTATTGTGTTTAAAGCAGCAGTGCAATGAATTATTATTTCCAAAAAGCTAGTTTCAGCTAAAATCAATTAAAATATTAGCACACCTGTCAGATCTAGTTTTCTACATACCTCCTATTTTGTGAAGCATGACTTTCATTTTATTTTTTGATTGTAACCCTTGCCATGTCTACAGTGCTATGTCTAAGCCACATTTTTATTTATTTATTTATTGTGTTTTGTTAACTGGGTAGGCTCACTGAGACAAAATGTCCTTTTTCAGGAGCAATCCAGAGACAATTACATAGAAAATACAATAAGAAGGACTGAACAAGTTGAACAATAAATTGACAATGAATAAATGTCTGGAAGGAGGGAAATATGGTGGCCATCTGTTTTTCATAAGAAAAAAACAAATTAAAACATTTATAACATACTCAAATTTGGTAGAAGTCAAAACTCTTACCACCAAATAAAATTGGAAGATGTCTGGAATCTTTCTAGCAAAAAAAAATAGGGCCACATATTTTGACTAATTTTGTTGCACTGCTGCTTTAAGAAACTAGATTTGATATGCATAGCTAATGTAACACTATGAGTGTTATTATCTGCCACTATGATATTGAAATATAGATTTATGATGCTTGCATTTTTAAATAATGTAAATATTGTTAAGTTTGTTGAATGGATTTATTGTGTTTGTATCATTAAATAATACATTGTTTGTTGAATGATACTTGTTTTATATTAATGACTGAATAAAAATTTATTAAAACAAGTATCTTTCCAGATATTTTTATTTATAGCATAGTGCTAGTTTGTCAAGGGGCAATAATTAATTGATTAGTTAGCTAATTATTAAATTAACTACTAAGTTTTCCTTTTTTTTTTACTTAATCTTTTTAGAAGGTCGTTGAATCTCACAGCAGTGTGGGTATACAAAATGATGTCTAACTTTTCAAGGTTTTCCCTCATGGTCAGAGGGTATATAGGAATTCAAGCCCACCCTCCCTCCCTGTTCCACATGAAACCCATTTTTACCTTTTTTTTATGGCTTCTGCTGACCAAGGTGTTGCTAGCACCTTGGCAGTAATCTAAAGTATTTAAGGGGTTTATGTATGTGAACTGACATCCCTCTCAAAGAAGTCAGACCCAACATGCTCATAAATTTTGCTTCTTCTACTTCCACTTCTGTTTCTGTGGATAATAGGTTCAGCATACCAGTAATTTGGCCCACAACTACAGAGTATAATGTAAAATCCTTACTGACCTTGGGAGGAAGTCTTGTTCTGGGGACACATCAGACTCACGTGGTTCCTTCTCTTCTTCCTCCTCCTCCTTTACATAACCCAGTTCCATGTACTAGATTTGGGGAGGAGGCAGCAGCATCACTCACATAGACTTTATGGCCTTGAGCAATGGCCACGATTCCCTAATACCCTCCATGAAGGGCATTCTCATGGGAACTGAGAGATGCTGCAGAGAATGCTTTAACCCATCCAAGGGCAAAGAAACTGTGCAATTTTTCCCTTTTGCTTCTGTCTACCAGACACTGTGAGCAACTGCCCGTCAGACATCCTTATATGATTTTGCCATCATCTGCATCAGGGCTCCCCTGATAGGATGCCCTGTGCTCTGATCTGGAATTTGATGATGGCTTGGTAGTCTTATCAGTCTCATTGGGCAAAGATGACTGCTTGCAGCACCTTCAGCCCCTTTTGAATTTGGAGAGAAAATGTGGGGCTAGTGTACTATCTGATACACGCGTTCCACCATCACTGGGACACCCCTCTAATGCGTGAGGCATTTTCTATGGGACAATACTGCTGTGACACTGTTATAGAAGCTGGGGAAGTCAGGTACTCAGGTTCAGCTTCTCTCTTTTTCTTTGTCTTAGGACAGAAAGTTTTGCAGAGGTCACAGTTTTCAAATCTGTGGTCTCAGTCCAACTATTAAAAATGCAGATGTTGGCAATCTGCCCTTACCCATGGAAACACCTTTTTTAACTCATTACTTACAATAGCTTCATATGAAGTCCAAACTATCCATTGTTTACCTGGCACAAAATGGCCGCCCAGGTAATAATGAGTGGGACCTCTCCTTTTTTTAGTATTTTCAGTCATTCTGACTGAAAATGGTACTAAAATGTTTTAAGCTGTTGTACCTGAGGAAAAAGGATAATCCTTTAAAACATTAAACTAAATAGCATTTTCCCCAACCAAGAACTACTGTAAACCACGGTGGCTACAGGAACCACTGGGGAACCAAGAAAAAAAATACTGTTTGACATAAAATTCAGTAAAAAAATATAACTAAACTAACATAGCATATAGGATAACTAAATAAAGATACAAAGTAACAAAGTAAAAGTAATTTTTTAATCGAAACTTAGCCACAAGTACTCTAACAGGATTCGGGGGCATCTGAACTCTTCAGCTGAGAAATAAATCAGCCATTAGAATGCTAGTGACAGCGTGACTACAGCACAGAGTTTGAATCTGAATATCCTAATTCCACATCACTGGCAACAACTCAGGTCTTACACTGCTGCAGATGGTATGACATCTCTAGTAAACTCTTGTTGGAGTCACTAATCATAACGTTACCATTCTGAACTACTCTTTTTTCAAGTGCCTGTTTAGGAGCCTTAAGGTCATGGGTGAGTGACCATTCCCCCATTTTTTCTATGAGTGAGAAAGTTCCTGAAGAGCAAACCCCTTCCTAGCTGGAAAATAGGGAATCTCTCAACAGCATTTAACGCATAACAATTTTCTCACCTCCAATTCCAGTGGGAGGTTTTGCTCGGGTGTCTGAGCTGAAAACACTCTGAATTTGCTTAACTTCAGAACTTTACAAATTGAAGGGTTAAGCCCTGTTATATTACCTCCAAAACTCACTTGTCTCTGCTAATTCGTTTCCACTCATCAAGGTAATAAGACAGGTACCCACCTACTAGCAATAGGTCTATGGTTAAATGGGCAAAATTGTCAGAGGTTGGGGATTGCTGGGGCTGCATAAGCTGAGGCAGAGTTCTGTCTGGTTCCCCTACTTCTTCTGCCTCTCCCTGTGCCCCTCTGAACTGCATATACAGTATAAGGTACAAATAAGGTCTTCTGTAATGAGCCCTTCCCATACTGAATCTTCTCTAGGGCTTATACAGCAAATATGAACATGTGAACATACAACTTAGCCACAGAAGCTGGCCATTTGGTCTGTCTCATCTGCTCAGTTGTGGAGCCCCTCATCCAGAGATTACAGTGCTGCCCCACCAACCCTGACCCTCTCTCATCCCTTCTTAAAAACCCTACCATTTTCTGATTAACTTTTCTGAGAGTGGATGTAGTCCCACTAAACAAAAGTGGTAGTGGGGAGAAGGCTGGCAATTATAGGCCAGTCAGCCTGACATCAGTGGTGGGAAAGCTAATGGAATCACTGCTGAAGGAAAGGATTGTGTAATATCTTGAATCTCGTGAGTTACAAGACCCAAGGTAGCATGGTTTCATGGAGGGAGGTCATGTTAAACAAATCTGATTTATTTCTTTGACTGGGTGAGAAAGGATTTCGATTAGTGGAGAGTGATGGACATGGCCTACCTAGATTTCAGTAAGACTTTCAACACTGTTCCACATAGGAGACTAGTAAGCAAGCTGGGTAGCTTAGGAGTGGATCCAAATGTGGAAAACTGAATAAGAAATTGGTCAGGGGATAGGTGACAGAAGTTGATGGTAAATGGAGTTTACTTCGAGGAAAGAAGGGTGACCAGTTGGGTGCCTTAGAGCTCAGTGCTGGGACCGGTCCTCTTTTATGTCTGCATGAGAGACATTGCAGAGCAGGTGGAAGGGAAGTTCTGCCTCTTTGTAGATGACACCAAAATCTACAACAGGGTGGACACCCTGGGGGGCGTGTGAAGATGAGCAGAGAACTGATAAAACTCGAAGACTGGTCAAGAGTATGGCAGCTAGATTTCAATGCAAAAAAAGTGCAACATAATGCACTTATGTCACAGAAACCCAGGGCTGGAGTACAGAATGGGTGGAGAGGTATTGATGATCACAAAGCAGGAAAGAGACCTGGGTGTAATCAGACTGGGTGACCTAAAGATGTCCAGGCAGTACAACAAGGCAGTAGGATGGGCTAGTGCAATGCTGGGGTGCATAGGTAGGGGTATCATCAGCAGAAAGAGGGAAGTGGTGTTGCCTATGTATAGCTCCCTGGTAAGACCCCCACCTAGAGTACTGTGTCCAGTTCCAGAGACCACATCTCCAAATGGATATAAACGTAGTGGAGGTGGACCAGAGGAGAGCAACACAAATGGTACAGGGTCTGCAGCAAAATCCCTGTGAGGAGAGGCTAAAGGACCTCAATATGTACACCCCAGAACAGAGGAGGATATGGCAGAGACCTTTAAATATCTTGCATGGATAAATAAGGTACAGAAGGGAAGTATTTTTCAGAAGGTGCTGAAGAACAAGGTGACATTCTGTGAAGCTGGAGGAGGTAAATTCAGTAGAGATATGAGGAAGTACTTCTTCACAAAAAGAGTGGTAGATTCCTAGAACAGTCTTCCAGCAAAGGTGGTGGGGGTAAAACAGTAGTGGGTTGCAAACATGCATGGCAATCACTGTGGAAAGGAAGGAGGAGGGAGAAAGAGCTGTGGTTTGGGCAAAGAATGCAGTAATAGTGTAGGTACAGAAAAATGGGCAGGCTGAATGGGTCAAGTGGTCCTTATCTGCTGTCAGATTTTATGTTTCTATGTTTCTAACCACCTCAGATGGGAGCTCATTCCACCATGACACTACCTACTCTATAAAGAAGTGTCTCCTGCCCTCCTTCTTGAACCTTCTCCCTTCCTGTTTGTAATAGTTCTCTCTTGTGGTTGTTATCACTAAGATGAAAAAGGTCCCTGATATCCACCTTGTCTATCCCCTTCAGGTGCTTGAGGGTTTCAATTATGCCCGCACTCTCCCTCCTTTCCTTGAAAGAATTCATATTGAGTTCTCTCAAGCTGTCCTTATATGCCCTGTCTTGCTGTACTGAACCATCTTTATGTCCTCTTCTGCATTGTTTCAGGCTGGCTGATATTCTTCCTCAGGTAGACACCTCAGTACTGCATACCATACTCCAGGTGAGGCTATACCAAGGACTTGTACAGTTGCAGGATAATTTCCTCTCTTCTGCTTGTGAGCCCTCTAACACTATAGCCCAGCATTCTGTTAGCCTTGGCTGCTGCCTTCCTACACTGTACAACCTGTTTTAGGTGACTGGTATTGACCACCCCCAAATCCTTTTCTTCCTCTGACACAGTGACCGTGATACCCCTTAGATGGTATACCATGATATGTGCAACTGAGATTGAGTGACTCACATATGAGTGACTCAATCTCAGCACCTGTAAATGAAAATTACTTACCTACCATAATTGTTTATCTTCACCATTCATCACTGTTGAATGTCTTCCAGAGACAGGCACCCTGTGGGCGATAATTTATTTTTTTTTTTGGAAGGAGGAGCCAGCACTGCCCATAAGGCCAATGCACTATGTGGCGCTCACGGGTTGGCCAGAAATGGCCATTGGGTCCTCCTCCACCTCAGTTCTGCATGCCAGAGAGACAGAAGGAAAGAAAGTATGGAGAAAGGAAAGGCGAGGCAAGGGAGCCCAAGAGAAAGGAAAAGGAGCAACTGAAAAAAAATAAGCCAATGAGAGGACAGAGAAGAAAAGAGACCAGAGGGTTATGGACCAGGAGGCCCCAGACCCTGAACAACCAAGGGGGAAGAAAGAAAGAGTGGAAGGATAGAAAGACGCTTTAGGGAATGCAGGATGAGAGGGGGGTGCCAGGACTCATTAGGGCCAGGTGGATCAGAAGATCACCAGGGGATGATTCAAGGAGACTCTGAAACTTCAGAATTCTGGATGGATAAGGCCACCCCCAACTCAGATGCCAACTCCCTAGGGGTAAAAAACACTCATCACTACACCCCCCCCTTTACAGTTACCACAAGGAGAAAACAGGTTTTCAAGGAGGGGGGGAAGAGAAAGGACCCCCTAAAAACACACCATCTCCACCGGGGAAGGTGAGAGAAAAGGCAGCAAGGGCAAGGGAATTATGGACAGCCCCAATACCATCCCATCCTGGAACTGGTAAATTGACATCATGGGATGGAGGCATCCTAAAAATAGTCCAGGATAGAGGAGGGGCCCACCAGAAGGCTCTAAGGAAAAAAAAACCCTAAGGGGCCTCACTCACCCATTTCCAACCCCCCCCAAAGGCCTCCTGCCGGCCTTCTGGAAAGGAGAGAAAAACTCATGGGGGGAGAGTGAGGAGGCAGTATGGATCAGGGACTGTGGCCTTGTGGGAGGAGGGTGGGAGGGATTCAGTAATGAATGGTGAAGATACACAGGAAGATCAAGAATTATGGTAGGTACGTAATTTTCATATCATACCTATGTAAGTCTTCACCATTCATCACTGATGAGTGATACCGAGCACCCCGAGAGAAGCAAGAAACCCTGAAGGAATAACATTCCTCAGTCCCTCCCAAGGGTAAGAATGGGGGGAGGGAGACCTAGGGCTGGGACTGGTCAGGGCGAGGTGGGATCCCCTGAACCCTAGGGGAAGGAAGACGCCCCTGAAGTTCCCGTCTCACCCTGTGGGAGAAGAGATGGGTCCTCTGGAAGGAAGAGGCCAGTAACCTGCGCTGGGCCAAAGGTGACAAGCTTGAAAGATGAAGCCATGCCATCTGCCTAATGCAGATCACTGTCCCCGCAAGCTGTGAAGTGACCTCATTAGCGTCATAAGATGCCCTTGACTGGTGCCTTGCCAACTCTAAGCCTACAGCAGAGAGGGCTATGGCCTGCTGGGTAGCCTCCAAATTGGGCAGCGATGCTAAAGCCTGGCCCAGCATCACTCACAGATGCCTGTTATAGGCAGCATGGTGCTCCTGATGTGAGATGATTGCCAGCATCGTCTGTGCAGAGGAGAAAATACTCCATCCCAGTTGATCAAACTCCCAAGAGTCAGTATCAGGGGGCTGGTTGCGGACCGGGCATCTATGTCCGGACAGGGTGTCCAGACATGTCAGTCCAGAAGGTGGATGAGGCAAAGAGCCTGGAGACCCGCAGGTCACACAATACCATCTCTGGCAGTCCATATAGATGCTGCCAGGCACTGTACAATGCCTGCTGGAAGGAAACCATCCAGGATGGAACCAAATGATGTGCCCAGTATTCGCCTAAAAAGGTTTGCATCACACACTTGGCATTGTCTCATGCATAACAAAATATGTGCAAGTCTCTGATCAGCCTCGAAAGGAAGCGCTGATATTGAACTTGATCATAGTCTGAGGATAGATGAACAGAGGGCTCCTCTTCTTCTGTGGAGGAAGATGAGGTGGTCAAGGAACTAGAAAAGCCAGATTCTGGCTACGGCGGGGGAACCGGTCGGAAGACTTTGCTCATCAAGAGCCCTAACATACTATCTGAAAGCCACAGCCTGAGATCTGAACTGGTCCCAGGTCAAAGGTACCAGAGGACCCATGTGGCCTGGGAGAAGGGTAGCTGGTTGCAGAGACATTGGCTAACCTGCCACCTGATGTGACGTGTCTCTGCCAGGGCTAGAGGAATCTAGAGGAGAACCTGGCATAAGCGGAAGGCCACAGGTCTGTAAATTCACCCACCTGTCCTGAAAATTAAAATGGTCGGGACTTAACCCTGTAGAGTGAGCTACCCTATGAGGGGACCGGGGCCATGTGGATCCAGAAGGGTGGACCCCAGCCCCACCCAGAAAGACCCCCTGAGGAGAGGACGAAGGGAGGAGACTGGGCTCAGCACTACGGCTCCTTCTCCGACTCCGGAGGCCACGGCAGTGTGCCAATGTCCATCACTCAATTCCCTCAACCCTGTGGACTCCAAGGAAGCTCTCTTCCTCGCATCCTGGGCCAAAGAGACCCTCAACTCAGACTACCCCCCAAGGGGGAGCAGCAAAAGGGTAGGGTTTGATCTTGATTCTAAGAGGAGGGGTGGCACCGGGGATGGTAGCCACCTCTTCACTCAGAAACCCAATCACCACACCTGCAGCAGTGGGACCTCTGACCCACAGCTGACCAACCCCCAAGCCACCATTGGCTCAAGAGTTAGCACGGGCCACAGTCACCTGAGCTGCAGGAGGGGGTACATGGGAAGGCGCAAAGGTGCTAGGCCATGGGGAACCCTCTGATTCCAAAGAATCAGGCCTCCAGTCTGTATCTGCCTCAGAATTGTCTGCCTCTAAAGAGGAGACAATCAAGAAGGGCTCTGGGCCAGCGGCCCCTTGGGTCCCTCCAGTCACGGTGATGTGACCCGGTCCTGCACCCCTTGTGGTGCTTCCCCGATCACCGGAGTCATGAGCGGCCCCGGGATCCAAAGCGGCACTGACGGGTATGGAGGAATGCCCCACGCCAGGACCCGCATCCATGGGCCCTGACAGTGGGGAAGCCTCCACCTCTGAAGAGGTGACTGCCAGAGCAGTGCTCCCAGCCTAGTCCCAAATGGAGTCAGACTGGCCCTCTGGCCCCATGGTAGGAACCCACTGTTTGGCAAGGCATGAAGAAGAGGAGACCTCCTCTTCACCGGACCATGTAGGTCCGGGAAGGGACCGGGAGGGAGGGCAGAGTGTCCAGCATTTGGACAATTGCAAGCAACGATGCCCCCGAAGGTCAGCGGAGCCCTGCAGACTTTCAACACGTGGTGCTCCAGAACTCAGCAGTCCATCAAGAAGCAGGCATCGCAGAAATCCATGTCATGAAGTGGTCCAAGGCAGGAAAGGTAAACATTATGCTGGTCAGTAATGGATATCTGTCAGCCGCAGAGACACCGATGCAGGAGGCTGACCCATTTTTTTTTACGATTTCTTGTCCCAACAACCAAACATGACACGTACAGTAACTGAAAACAAACCAGACAAATGACTTGATACCATAAAAAAAAAAAGGAAAGATCTTACTGGGATCTGGAACGGTGTCGAGTAGGCAGCAGAACCAAGGTGGAGTCGCACTGGAGAAACAGAACAGCGTTGAAGGCTTTGAGGTGTCGACTACTTTCTAGGCTGCGCAAAGTACTCTTGAACAGTGGTGCTGTCTTGAAGGCAAGAGAAGCAGAACTGAGGTGGAGGAGGACCCAACGGCCATTTTTGGCCAACCCACAAGCACCATGCAGTGCATCAGCCTCTGGCCAGCACTGACTGCACCAGCTCCTTCTTCCATTCATCATTGTTGGGTGAGCACCAATCACCCCCAAAGGGGGCCCAAGAAACCCTGAAGGAATAACATTCCTCAGTCCCACCAAGGGGAAGAACGGGGGAGGAAGACCCTCCGTGAGCCAATGAGGGCTGGGACTGGTCTGGATAAGGAGGGATCCCCTGAACCCTAGGGGAAGGAAGATGCCCCCTGAAGTTCCCATCTCACCCTGTAGGAGAAGAGATGGGTCCCCAGGAAGGAGGAGGCCAGTAACCTGTGCCGGGCCAAAGGTGATAAGCTTGAAAGGTGAAGCCATGCCATCCACCTAATGCAGATCGCTGTCCCTGCAAGTCATGAAGTGACCTCATTGGCATCGTAAGATGCCCTGACTGGTGCCTCACCAACTCCAGAACTACAGCAGAGAGGGCTATGGTCTGCGAGGTAGCCTCCGAATTGGGCAGCAATCCAAAGCCTGGCCCAGCATCACTTAGAGATGCCTGTTACAGGCAGCATGGTGCACCTGATGTGAGATGATTGCCAGCATCATCTGCGCAAGAGGAGAAAACTCTCTGCCCCAGCTGATCAAACTCCCAAGAGTCGGTATCAGGGGGCTTTTGGTTTGATAAATCATTCGCTGCTTAGTCAGAAGCTTGCTTCCCTTGGATTGGCTTCTTCTACGATTGAACTTGTTTCTGATTTTTTTGCAGGGGCATTCTCAGTTTGTCTCTATTGGTTCGATTAATTCTTTAGTTTGTTATACTACATGTGGTTTACCTCAGGGATCTATTTTTGGACGCCTGTTGTTTTCATTGTTTATTAATCAAGTCTCTTTTATTTTTGATAAGTGTAAATGTCTTTTGTATGCTGATGATCTGATCTTGTATTGTCAGGGGAAAGTCTTTGAATTATATAAATATGGTGTTGGAAGATGAGTTTAAGAAGCTGTGTCATAGGCTTACTACCAACTTGATTCTTTTAAATATTCGTAAAACCAAAGCTATGTTGTGTGGAAGTTCTATAAGACTTGGTGAACATCTTCTCCTGACCATACATGACATTCAGGGGAATTTACTTGACCAGGTGTCAGAATTCAGGTATCTGGGGGTTCTTTTAGACCCCTTGTTGACTTACCTTTCTCAGGTAAAGTCAGTAAAAAAGAGAATTAATTGCAGGTTGGGCCAATTATATAAATTCAAACCTTATTTATCTTATCTCACAAGGGATTGTTACTGCTTGTAGCTAACATTTTATTGCTTTATTTTTCTTGGATTCAAATTGTTGTTGCTGGGTATACATTCTGCTGCATTAATACAGGGTGTGCCTACAGGTGTGTGCTTACAGATTACTGCTGTAATCTTTTGATTCAAATTGTCTTTTGCAAAGTATATCTTCTGTTACTGCTTTATTTTTCTCTGTAGCAAAGTGTTTCTTACAGGGTATATCTTCTGTGAAATTATTACAGGTGGTGTTTTTCAGGTTTCATAGTTTTATCATTAGGATAAGCTTTCAGGGCTACTGTATTTGTTGCTGGCTGATTCTTTCTGCTCTTACCTCCTTGTTTCTTTCATCCGTGGTTCTTCTTTTTCAGCAGGGGAAGGGCCCAGCCACCCACCCCCATCCCCAACCACCCCACACTACACTCCTTTTATAGGGTAGCACAGTCATGACATTTCCTGTAGCAAAGCAGGAAGGGGCGGTTCAGAGGGGTATGCACACAGTGACCTCATTTACAGGGCACTAGTAATTTAACTTGGTATAACAAGTTATACAAAAACAAACAAACAAAACACAAAATCAAACTTTTGTTTATTTTCTTCCTTCAAATTACTCTGACCAGGTTATAAACCCAGAAACTTACCTAGAATGTATATCATTAACTGCAAGTACTGTGGAACACTTTTTAGAAGAGCAGTTTTACAGGATGTAGTACACTGTCGTACACGGTGGGCCATTGGAGATCTAAGGGCTCAGCTCCAGGCAGCATGGGCAGAGATTACACACTTCAAATTGCATATTCAAGAGGAAATATATTATAAGAACCACCCACCATTTCACCAACATCCAACAGAAGCACCTTGACCGCAGCAGCTAGTTGGTTCGGGAGGTTGGCAGGTGGTTATGATGGGCAAATCGGATGCCCCAACACTCGGTGCTCTCCAACATATCACCTCCACAAACCATATAAAAACTACAACTAGGTATCTGCCTCTATCTCTGAAATCAAACAAAGGGGCAGAGGACACTGCAGAGCAGGACACTGCAGCACAGGAGACAGCACACCAAAACCCACCCAAAACAGGAACCAAAGCAAAAAAAGCTAAAAGGATATCCAAAAAACTTCTGATCATAGGAGACTCCATGATGCGGGGAGTTGATACGTATCTCCAGCCAGGGGTAATGGTCAGATGTCTCACAGGTACATCAGCGTGGAGAGACACTGACCACATTACTAAAATTGTTTGGGAAGCAGGAGAAAACATTGATGTCCTGGTACACATAGGGACTAACGATCTTGCCAGCTGGTCAGTTGTGGAGACCAAGGAATACCTGACCAGGCTGGTGACAAACTATCATCCATTTCATCCGGCATCTCCTTCTCTGACATCCTGCTAGTCTGGGAGAGGGGGACAGATGGACAGAAGGTTAGAGAAGGAGAGATAGGGGAGCTAAACATGTGGCTCAAGGGCTGGTGCCAGGAAAAAGGACACAAATTTGTAAGGAATTGGCAACAGTTTTGGGAGCGAAAGTTCTTTAAATCTGATGGACTGCATCTGACTAAGAAGGGAGTCAGTGCATTAGGGAAGAAGTTTGATGCCTTTGCAGAATATTTAAACTAGCAAATAGGGAGAGGGGTGCAGTACCTGAAACATCAAATGGGAAGAACACCCTTCCCCCCTCAGCTAGTGGTCAAACAGGAGTTCAGCATGTTTGTAGTTCATTTGCGTCACCAGGTAAAGAAAAAGGTCTGGCTCCCCGTACAATGTACAGGGGAAATGCCGGACCTCACCCAACAACTAACACACTAAAATCTCCAATGGAAAATCATGTACACAAATGCTTGCAGTCTGGGAAACAAGATCCCAAACCTGCAGGCACAATGACAGAGGCTAAACTGGACATAGTAGCCATTAGCAGACATGGTTACCAGTAACCACACTTGGGAAACTTCAGTACCTGGCTATGTACTGTTCAGAAGAGACTGAGGTGCAAAAAGGGGGGGTAGAGTGGCCCTTTATGTCAATGAAAATATCAAAGCTACAGAAATTCAGAATACACATAAGGAGCCAGAAGAACTGTGGATCACCCTGGAAACAGAAAATGGGACAGCCATAAGAACTGGGGTTGTGTACAGGCCTCCAGACCAGGGGGAGGACATAGGCACTTTACTGTTAGAAGATACACAAAACATGACAGCTAAAGGGGAGGTTCTGATAAAGGGAGACTTCAACATGCCAGATACAGATTGGTCAATACCAGCAGGGACATCTGCCAGAACTAGACACATGGTGGATTCCCTACAGGGGGAGGGCCTGAAATAACTGGTACAACAACCCACTAGAGGCAAGGCTATCCTAGATCTAGTACTGACTAACAGGGAAAGGATCACAGATCTCCAGCTAGAAGGTCACCTGGGGGCCAGTGACCATCACATGTATGGTTCAATTTGGCCACTAGAACAAAATCATCCCATTCCAAGGCAAAAATATGGGACTTCAGAGGAGCTGACTTTGATAAGATGGTCAACAGAGTTAAGCTAGCCCTGGCAAAAAGAAATACAGGTGAGGGGGTACAAGCAAAGTGGGCAAGTATTAAAGATGCAATACTTGAAGCAACATCCCATTGTGTTAGTGAGAAAAGGAAGGCAAAAGAAGAGGGAAACCACTTTGGTTCTCAAACACAGTAGCAGAAAAGGTTAAAACCAAAAGGCTAGCCTTCAGGAAATATAAGGGACCGCAGCAGGATGAAGATAGGGAGGCATACCAAACTTCCCTAAGGGAAGCAGGGAAGGCAATAAGGCAGACAAAGGCCCAAACTGAGGAAACACTAGCATGAACAGTAAAAGAAGGTGACAAGACCTTCTATAGATACATTAGTAAAAGGAGAAAGTCCAGAGGGGTATTGCTAAGATCAAAGGGGATAATAGATACTTCTGCTCAGTATTTACTGAAGAGAAGGTAGGGCAGGGCCCACAGCTCTGCACCATGGACACAGGGGGTGTGCACTAGTCCCTTCACAAAAGAAAAGGTCCTACAAGAGCTCGATATGCTCAGCGTGGACAAGGCAATGGGACCTGATAGCATACATCCCAGGGTACTAAAGGAGCAAAGGAAGAACTAGCACAGCCATTATCAGAACTGTTTAGTGAATCTCTGAGCATAGGAGAGGTCCCAGAAGACTGAAGAAGGGCTCATGTGATCCCGCTCCACAAGAGTGGTAGCAGGGAGGAGGCAGAGAACTACAGGCCAGTCAGTCTTACCTCAGTAGTGGGCAAGATTATGGAGACACTCTTAAGGAAAGAATAGTGCAACACCTGGAATCCATAGGAACACAGGATCCAAGACAGCATGGGTTTACAAAGGAAGGGCCTGTCAAACTAATCTCATAGATTTCTTTGACTGGTTAACCAGAGTGGTGGACCAAGGGGAGCAGTTGATGTTGCCTACCTTGACTTTTAGCAAAGCTTCGATATTGTTCCACATAGAAGATTGATTAATAAGCTGGGTAGGCTCAGGGTGGGTCAGACATTGGTCAGCTGGGTGGCAAACTGGTTGACGGGCAGAAAACAGAAGGTGGTGGTAAACAGTATACAGTCAGAAGAGATGCAAGTCACAAGTGGGGTACCTCACCGGCCCGGTGGCACTGAGGGTTGAGGCGCTGGACGCCACACCTCACGCCACGACAGCAACCCGGGTTCGGGAATGAGCCCGGGGAGCTGGGGGTCAGCAGGAAGGGAAGAGATCGAGCATCTGCAGGACTGCTCTCTCTTCCAAGGGGAGGGACTGGGATGCGACTGCTCGAAGTGCACCCTCTGGTGGAGGCCAGAGGGAGCCCAAAGTAGCTTCATGGTGTTTGCCTGGGGTGGAGCCATGGCAGCATGTTGCCATGACAGCCGGGCTCCACAGGGGGAGTTACTAAGGGAAAAAATCCCCTCCATTGCTGATAGGTGATGGCGCCACCCTTGCAGTCCACACTCCTGGAGTCTGATCCGGTTTCTCACCCTTTCTGGCCCGGTGGCTCAAAACTCATAGAGAGAGTGCCCTGGGTGGGGGATGACCCTTCCTCCAGGGGCAGACCCGGGGGATGCCCAGCACCGGAGAGGAGCAGCTTGGATACCGGGCAACGCAAGGAGGTAGAGAGTGCATAGATGATGGTCGCCAGAAAGAGTTCAGTTGTGGTGGATGGAAAAATAGTTTGACCAAAAAAAAAACAAGTGGGGTACCGCAGGAATCAGTCCTGGGGCCAGTCCTCTTCACTATCTTCATCGGTGGCACTGGAGATGGACTGGAGGGTAAGGTTTGTCTGTTTGCAGATGACTTCAAGATCTGCAACAGAGTAGATGATCCAGATGGTGTAGGCAGAATGAGAAGAGATCTGGATAAACTTGCAAAATGGTCAGAAGAGTGGCAACTGGGGTTTAATGCAAAGAAGTGCAAGATCATGCACATAGGGAAGAGAAATCCTGAAGCCACATATAGGCTGGGAGGCGAGTTGCAGGTAGTCACAAGGGAAGAAAGAGACTTGGGCGTCATCACCACCGATGATCTGAAATCATCCAAGCAGACCTCTAAAGCAGTAGGTGAGGCTAGAGGGATGCTGGGGTGTATTAGTAGGGGTATCACAAGTCGGAAGAGGGAGGCAATAATCCCTTTTTACACGACACTGGTTAGGCCCCATCTGGAGTACTGCATCCAGTACTGGAGGCCACACCTTCACAAAGACATTAACCAAATTGAGGCATTCCAGAGAAGGGCAACCAAAATGGTGCAGGGACTGCATCACAAAACATATGAGGACAGATTAACTTAACTCAATATATATACCCTAGAGCAAATGATTGATGATTGAAAATATGATTGAAACATTCAAACACCTTAAGGGCATTAACAAGGTGAAAGAGTCTAACATGTTTCAATATAAGAAAAATAGCAGGACAAGAGGACACAGCATGAGAGTAGAGGGAGGTGATTAAGGGGTAATGTGACGAAGTTCTTTTTCACATAAAGAGTAGTGGATGCACGGAATGGCCTACCTCAGTAAGTGGTGGATATAAATACAGTGCAGGGCTTCAAACAGGTATGAGATAGGCATAAGGGAGCAATACAGATGAGAATGAATAGATATGCCATTGACAGAGCAAAGGCCTATGGCACATTCATAAGGTAGAAAAAGAAATGGGCAGACTGGATGGGCCTTTCGGTCCTCATCGGCTGTCAACTTCAAAGTTTGTATGTTTCCATCTATGATTCGTGTTTGAAATTGGCAAATGGTGTTTTAATGCCATATTTTGATTATGTTTCTTCATTGTACGTTAAGTTAGAAACCAAAGAGAAACAAATTCTAAATGTTGTTTATAACAGCATTTGTAGGTTTGTTTTGGATGCTCCTTTTTTGACCCACCATTGACTTTTATATTCTTTATTGAAATGGTTGTCGCCCCAGTTTAAATATGAATTTACCTTTGGAAAATTGGCTCATCAGGTATTTATTCAAATGGATTAGCTCCATTAATTGATTTGGTTCAGGTTTGTGAAGTTCAGGTAAATTTGAGAATGTTTGTTTCAGGGGTAGTGTTGGGAGTACAAGGTGCTAATAATAACTATGGCCTAGGAGTATTTGATCACCAGGCTTCTTCACTTTGGAATAGGTTACCAGTTTCATTAAGGTAAATTAAGCCCTACTCACAGGGGCGCCTACAGTGCGGGTGCTCGGGTGCTTGAGCACCCACAAAGTTTAAATGAGCACACTCAAATTCTTGTCCTCCTATACCTAACCCCAGCCCTAACCTTGCTTTTCATTTCCCCACTTCCCTGCCTGCTTGCCTGTTACTCCAACCGTCATCCGTCCGATCCGACCCTGCACCCGGTCCACAACTTTCACAATCACAAGTCGGTCTCCTCTCCCCCCCCCCATAGCAGCAACCGTTACCTGGCACTGGCGCAACGAGTTGAATCAATGACAGACTAGTTCAGTTCAGCAGCCAGGCAGCAGCTGTCATCACATCAGTTTCAAGCCTGCTCTGAGTGATCCGCTGCAGGCGCAGCAGCAGCTGCATCATGTTGTTCTTTGTCTCCCCCCAGCAGCAATGCGATGGACGCCGGATGCGCACACACAGGCTGGCACACTAGCTTGACAGTGAGGTGAGACTGACAACATATTATGGAAAAGCAACTACTGGTCCAGGACCAGAGGATTACAAAAGCAAGAAAGATCCCATTGATAAGCTGACATGGAGTGACATTTGACAAGTTTGACAACATAGAGTAACCTAATAATATTTTCAATGATCTTGTTATTATTGATGTATTTTCTGTATGCCTAGGCTGAAATGGCCACTGGTTGATCAATAAAATATAAAACCTGAAAAACAAACTGTTAGCTGAGGAGGTCACACAGACAGTGCTAGCACAATATCTAGAGAAGTAGAGATTACCAGTCAGTGCATTATGTTACACCCCAATATTAGCTGAGGTCACAGCACACTACGTACTAGCACAATATCTAGTAGAGTGATAGCATACTTTCTCAGTGCATTCAAATAAGTCAGGTTAAGGCACAAAAATAGGAATATTGTAGTTTTACTTAGAGTGTCAGATAGACAAATGTAAGGTGAACTTCAAACACTTTGCACACTTTTTCATTGCGCAACATGTGCCCTTTCTGTTACATTTGATGGAACATCACTATTATAAATTTTAGTATATGATAGTGAAACACATTTTTTTATAGACTGTACAAAATTTGAAATAACTGAGCTCTAGACTGGAGGGAAAAAATTATAGCAGTGAAGTAACACACCTACCATGAAAAATAACTTAGCAATTAATTCTGAAGTAAAAAAAATGCACTAGTTGATTTTTGAAATTGCAAAGCATTTTAAAATAAATTTAAAGCCATTTAGACTCCATTGAGCACTGTAATGCATGAGTACTGCCTTCTTGACTGCTCTTTTTACACCCCCCCAAACAATCTCCTTAGTGCTTCTTTAGTCAGCACAGGCAAAGGCAAGGGGGATTCCAGTGCTGGGACTCGAGGGAACTGCATCAGAATAATTTCTGTGGTAGACAGGCTCCATCTGATACTGAACCAAGCAAAGAACTATTTACTATAACTTAAATAAACCTCACTGGGAACTGGCCTCAGAGAATATAGTGATTAGTGAAACATTTCCAGGTGCTGCTTGACAATGAACCTTGGCTCAGTGTGCTTTCCCAATCCCCAGTCAACAAATTGTAAGTAAATAAAATAAAACACCATCTGACAGTATTTTTTTTTATCATAACTGACTCAGACTGGCTCTTCTCCGAGACCGACGACAGATCAAGTGAGAAACCAAATGTGCAGCTGCTCGCTCCTTCTTCTGGCTCGAGTCCCAGTACCCGACTCTCGATCCGACCGTCCCACGATTTCCGAAATTACAATCCGACCTTAAACCACCCTGCGTGCCATCGCCTACTGTGCTCCGGCGCTTCGCTGCTACCAGTACGAATGATACAGATAAGAGACACATGACTCGTCAAGGAGACGGTCATGTGATGCAGGTAGAGAGCAGCTTCAACTGAGAGCTGCATATCACATGCAAAGAGTAAGTTGGTCAAGCATTAGCACGCAGTGAGGATCCACCATTGCTGTGTGAGCTGAGCGAGGGGCAAGTCATTTTTTCGTGTTGTGGTCGTCGTTGCGTGAACTTGCTCAACCGATTCTTTAGCTAGCTAGCTAAGGGACCAAGGGAGGGGTACTACCTGCCGCCCTGTCGCAGAGTGACTTAAAAAAAATAATTTTAAAACTGCAATGCTAGAGGCGAGCCTAGACTAGACAGTGTGTTCAGTTTGGTTGGGTTTTTACTGACAGTCACACTGTAGTCTCTGGCAAGTGGCAACACTGCAGGACTCAGGACAGACTAAAAAGCAAGCAAAAACAGCATCGTTAAAAAAATTCTGCAGTGGGTTCGGGCTAGGGCCAGTCTCAGGCTGTGTGTGTGTGTGTCGGTGTGGTGTGGGTTGTTTTACGTTTGCAGACTGCAGCAAAGTTAGCCAGCCGCAGTAGGGGGGAGTCTCAGTCTGGATGGAGAGGAAGGGAGAGTTGCTGGCATAGTGGCATAATTGCTGCTTCAGTTTGAGTGAACTGAGCAGTCAGTTGGTTGGTCATTGTTTGCTGACTGTGACACTGACGTGCTGCAGCCTAGTACTTCTGTCTAGTAGTTGTGCCCGTATCACCAGTGGCAGAGCCTGACCATCCAAAAGTGAACAAAATCAAGTCAGAGAGGGATCTCCTGTCCAGTCCCTACCAGTGTCTGACCGTCTGAAAGAAAAAATATACAAGTAAAATAGTAAAGTCAGAGTGCTGATTGCACAGCACAGAGGTGTCTTCTGGGCCGTATAGTCCAAGTGACAATAGGCAGTGCTCTGTCTGTGGGTGCTTGTAAAGTCTGTGTGAGAGGGTGAGCAGCTGAGTCTTATCCAGCAGCCAGTCACAGTCCTCCTGTCCAGTCCCTACCAGTGTCTGACCGTCCGAAAGAAAAAATATAAGTAAAATAGTAAAGTCAGAGTGCTGATTGCACAGCACAGAGGTGTCTTCTGGGCCGTATAGTCCAAGTGACAATAGGCAGTGCTCTGTCTGTCTGTGCTTGTGAAGTCTGTGTGGGAGGGTGAGCAGCTGAGTCTTATCCAGCAGCCAGTCATAGTCCTCCTATCCAGTCCCTACCAGTGTCTGACCATCCGAAGGAAAAAATACAAGTAAAATAGTAAAGTCAGAGTGCTGATTGCACAGCACAGAGGTGTCTTCTGGGCAGTATAGTCCAAGTGACAATAGGCAGTGCTCTGTCTGTGGGTGCTTGTGAAGTCTGTGTGAGAGGGTGAGCGCTGAGTCTTATCCAGCAGCCAGTCACAGTCCTCCTGTCCAGTCCCTACCAGTGTCTGACCACCCAAAACCAATAAAAAAAAAACAAAATAAATCAGACTATTAGGATTTAAGAGGGGTCCTTGGGTCAAAAACAAAGTGCTGTGAACTGATTGTCTAGTGTTATTCTGATCTCCACTGACTTTAATGTTTTAATCATATTCTGTCCAGACCAGTAACTTACAGTGTAACCTATTCTGAATCAACACAAGAGAAACACACACTGTAAGTCAAAATGGACAAGTTTATTAAAATGGGCTAAACAGAGTGAGGCAAGCAGTACAACAGCAGCACCATCAACAAGTGACGTAGCAAGTTGTGAGACTGAAGCTGAGGAAACAGCAGCTGGGCCAGCTGCACAAGTTCACATTGCTAGGGATGTGGACGTGGTTGATGTTGAGGAGCCATGTAGCAGCAGCAGCACTCTGTCTGTAAAGGAAAAAACAAGACAGGAGGAATCATTAGTAGTTGCCAAGAAAAAAGGCAGAACCTTTCAAGAAAGGTGGCTTGACCAGTTCAAATGGTTACTGCATGATTCCAATCAAAAAAAAGCCTTCTGTTCAGTGTGTAAAGAGGCAAGAGAGAAAAAAATGCTCACATTTTCCACAAAAGCTGATGAAGCATTCACAGTTACTGGTTATAGTGCATGGCATAAGGCAATAGAAAGATTTGAATCCCATGAAAAAAGTGGCTGCCATAGTGAGGCTGTAATGAAAACACATGTTAAGCAAAATGTGTACAGCATTATGTCTGATGCCAGTAGGCAGTGAGCAGTAGATGCAAGGATTGCACTTTTAAAAATGATGACAACTTTAAGATTACTGGCCCGACAGGGGCTTGCTGTCAGGGGCCATACAGATGAGAGTTCAAATTACATGCAAGTGCTAAAAGTGCGAGCCACTGATTTTCCACAGTTGCAGCAGTGGTTGTTAAGAGATAGCTACAGGTGGTTGTCTCATGACATAATGAATGAAATGCTGGACATTATGGGACAAGATGTGCAAAACACAATTGTTTCCAAAATCAAAGCAGCTCAGTATTTTGCTGTAATGATGGATGAGACAACGGACATTACTGTTCACGAGCAAGTCTCAATATGTTTTCGATTTGTCACTGAGGATTTCGGAATTGAAGAAGCATTTTTAGGATTTCATGAAACACCAGCTGTAGATGCTGCTACACTATTCAGTATCCTTAAAGATGTTTTGTTACGTTTTGACTTGGATATAAATAAATGCCGGGGTCAGTGTTATGATGGAGCTGCTACTATGGCTGGTATTCACTCTGGAGTGCAGGCTAGGCTAAATGCTGTTGAGCCTAGGGCCCTTTTCATACATTGTTTGGCACATTCCTTGAACCTTGTAGTACAGGACTGCATCAGCAAAATACAAGAATGTCGAGACATACTAAATCAGTTACGAGAACTCATAACATTCATTAGAGACTCTCCAAAACGGCTAACTTTTTTTGAAAACATACAAAGCGGTATGGAAGACACTAGGCCTGGCTCTTTACGACCATTTTCTCCAACAAGGTGGACAGTGAGGGCAAATAGTTTAAATTGATTCTAGAAAACTATTTAGCATTATTGGAATTTCTGGACAGTGTGTCCTCAGAGAATACTGGAGTGTGGGCAAAAGCTGGAGGGTTCTTGGCACAGCTACGATCATTTAAAGGATTTTTCTTCTTGAGTCTTCTCTTAAAAATTTTCTCTCACTGTGATAGCATAAACACAGCCCTTCAAGCAATCTCTCTTCAATTTCTAAAAGCTAATTGTATGATTCAAACTCTTCTCGACACTATGCAACAATACAGAGGGCAGTTTGACAACTTCTGGAGTACAGTGAATGGAAGAGCTGAGGAACTGCAGTTAGACGAACCAGTTCTTCCGCGTCAACGCAAAGTTCCTCGTCGTATAGATGATGGCTCTCAATCAGTTACTGATGTATCCCCAAAAGACCACTTCAGGAGAATATTTTTCCGAGTGATTGATCAGGTTGTTCTTTCAGTCAAAGATAGATTTTAGACTCCAGCTCAGAAGCTTATGTTAGATGCAGAATGATTTGCGATAGGACAAGGCCCATTAGATTCCATATCTAATTTTTATGGCAATGACTTAGATGCAGGGCGTCTGCAACTACACCGTGACATGTTCATTGACATTGCAAAAGCTAGTGGGAAAACTGTTGATTCATTGCAAGATGTGTACTGTGTCATCACAGAAAAACAAGCCATTCGTGATTTACTGCCAGAGTTTGTAAAATTTATTCAGATCTTACTGACAGTACCAGTATCAACTTGTACAGCTGAGCGTTCTTTCTCAGGACTCAGGAGACTGAAAACATATCTTAGATCAACAATGTCACAGAGACACTTAAATAGTGTTGCTCTGCTTCAAATTCATCAGGAACACACTGATGCATTAGACATGGACAAAATAGCTGATGAGTTTATTGGGAGAGCAACAGTTCGTAAGAACGCCTTCTATATGGTCAAATAATGTGTAATCATTCATGGCATTGCCATTTACAGTTATGCTTACTATTGAAAATCATCAGCAACTGTCTCTAGCAACTTACAATTACTCCTGCTTTTGACCTGGCTAGTCCTAAAAAAATTGTAATACCATTACACTGACACATGCTTCCCCCTTCCCCTGGTCGTTTCTGAAATGAGCTCTGCTCATGGTACCTTTCCCAGTTATCAACTTTAAAATAAATAAATAACGTGCTAAGTGAATCCTTTGAGCACCTGGTGGCATCAAAGAGCCATTCAGGGCACTCTTCCATGTTTTCTTGCACTACCTGGAGGTATCAGAGACTTCCAATGGAAGAGTGCCATGGAGCAAGGGCTCTTTGATACCCCCAGGTGCTCTAAGGTTGCCCTTTGTGATTTAAGATACAGCATCACCACTCCACAGAGTGCAGGAGTGCCCTCTTTGTTGCTTCCATGTGCTGCAAGAAGACATGGAAGTTCCTTGTCTTTCTGCAGCACCTGGTGGAGGTAAACTAAAATCTTAAAGAGCATCCTTTTACAACACCTGGATCATGCATGAAAGAGCCCTCCAGTGCACTCTTGCACAATGTGGAGTGGTGACACTGTCTGCAACCTAAAATCACAAAAGACATCCTTAGAACACCAGGAGGCATGAAATGGCCCTCCAGGGCACTCTTTTATGTCTACTTGCAGCACCTGGATGCATCTAGGAGCCCTCCAGGGCATTCTTACACCCTGTGGAGTGGTGGTACTGTACTCTAAAGTCACAAAAGGCATCCTTAGAGCACCTGGGAGCATTAAAGAGCCCTCCATGGCACTCTTCTCTTGGAGGGCTCTTTGATGCCTCCAGGTTCTGCATGAAGACATTTAAGAGAGCCCAGAAGAGCTCTTTGATGCCTCCAGATGCTGCAAGTAGACATGGAAGGAAGAGTTTCCTGGAGGGATGTTTGATGCCTCCAGGTTCTAGCTGCTGCAAGAAGACATGGAAGTTCCTTGTCTTTCTGCAGCACCTGGTGGAGGCAAACTAAAATCTCAAAGGGCAGTCCTTTTAACACCTGGAGACATCAAAGAGCCCTCCAGGGCACTCTTGCACCCTGTGGAGTGGTGACACTGTTTGCAACCTGCAATCTCAAAGGGCATCCTTAGAACACCAGGGGGCATGAAAGGGCCCTCCAGGGCACTCTTCTGTGTCTTCTTGCAGCACATAGAGTTATCAAACAGCCCTCCAACCCAGGGAAGAGTGCCATAGAGGGCTCTGCAATGCCCCCAGGTGTTCTAAGGATGTTCTTTGTGATTTTAGGGCACAGCACCACCACTCCACAGAGTGCAAGAGTGCCCTAGAGGGCTTTTTGTTGCCTCCAGGCCAGGTGCTGAAAGAAGACATGAGAGAATGTCTGACTGGGGCTCTTTTATGCCTCCAAGTGCTGCAAGAAGACATAGAAGAGTGCCCTGGGGGGCGGCCCCCAGACCCCCAGCCTTTTATTAGGACTCTGAGCACCCACAAACTTTTTAAAACCTGGCACCCCTGCCTACTCATGTTTTAAAGTAAAGTTTAAACAATATCTGTTAGCACAGTCTGATATTCGTGTAATTTGTAAATTTTGTATGTTGTATATTGATGTACTGTTTGTTGTTTTATGTCTGGGTCGGTCCTGAAAAAGGGCTTCGGCCCAGAGTCCTAACCCAGTTAACAAATAAAAATTAAATTAAATGGTCGCAGACTGGGCATCTATGAATGGCCAGGGTGTCCAGACACATCAGTCTAGAAGGTGGATGTGGCAAAGAGCCTGGAGATCCGTAGGTTGCACAATACCATCTATGGCAGTCCATATGGAAGCTGCCAGGTGCTGTATGATGCCTGCTGGAAGAGAACAAGCCAGGACAGAACCACCAAATGATACGCCCTGTATTCGCCTAAAAAGGTTTGCATCATACACTCGGCATTGTCTCGAGTATAAAAGAAAGATGTGCAAGTCCCTGATCAGCCTCAAAAGGAAGTGCTGATACTGAACCTGATCATATTCTGAGGACAGATGGAAAGAGGGCTTCTCTTCTTCTGTGGAGGAAGATGAGGCAGTCAAGGAACTTGAAGAGCCAGATTCTGGCTGTGTCGGGGGAACCAGTTGGAAGACTTGCTCATCCAAAGCCCTAACATACTGTGGGAAAGCTGCAGCCTGAGATCTGAACTGTTCCCAGGTCAAAGGTACCAGAGGACCCACGTGACCTGGGAGAAGGGGAGCTGGTTGCAGAGGCATGGGTGAACCTGCCACCTGATGCGACGTGTCTCTGCCAGGGCTAGAGGAATCTAGAGGAGTACCTGGCATAAGTGGAAAGCCACAGGTCTGTAAATTCACTGACCTGTCCTGAAAATTAAAATGGTCAGGACTTAACCCTGTAGGGTGAGCTACCCTATGAAGGGACCGGGGCCACGTGGATCCAGAAGGGCGGACCTCAGCCCCACTCAAAGAGACCCCCTGAGGAGAGGACGATGGGAGAAGACCAAGTTCAGCACTACAGCTCCTCCCCTGACCCCGGAGAGCCACAGGAATGTGCCGATGTCCATCACCCCATTCCCTCAACCCTGTGGACTCCAAGGAAGCTCTCTTCCTTGCACCCTGAGCCAAAGAGCCCCCCAACTCAGATGACTCTTTGAGGGGGGCCATAGAAGGGCAGGGCTTGATCTTGATTCTAAGAGGAGGGATGGTACTGGGGATGGCAGCCACCCCCCTCACTCAGAAACCCAATCACCACACCCATAGCAGTGGGGACCTCTAACCCTGACCCCCCAAGCCACCGTTGGCTAGAGAGTTAGCATGGGTCACAGTCACCTGAGCTGCAGAAGGGGGCACATGGGAAGGCACAAGGGTACTAGGCAGTGGGGAACCCTCCAATTCCAAAGAATCAGGCCTCCAGTCCGGATCTGCCTCAGAATTGTCTGCCTCTAAAGAGGAGATGATGAAGAAGGGCTCCAGGCCGGCGGCCCTGTGGGTCCCCCCAGTCACGCTGATGTGACCCGGCCCTGCACCCCTCACGGTGCTTGCCCAATCACTGAAGTCATGAGCGGCCCTGGGATCCAAAGCAGTGCCAACGGGTACCGAGGAACCCACCACACCAGGACCTGCATCCATGGGCCCCGACAATGGGGAAGCCTCCACCTCTGAAGAGGTGGCTGCCAGAGCAGTGCTCCTAGCCTGGCCCCAAATGGGGCCAGATTGGCCCTCCAGCATCATGGTAGGAACCTCCTCTTTGGCAAGGCATGAAGAAAAGGAGGCCCCCTCTTCACCGGACCATGTAGGCCCAGGAAAGGACTAGGAGGGAGGGCAGAGTGTCCTGAATTTGGACCAATGCAAGCAACGACACCCCCCAAAAGTTGGCAGAGCCCTGCCAAAGTTCAATGCTCAGTGCTCCAGAACTCAGTAGTCCATCAAAAAGCAGGTATCACAGGAATCCATGTCATTAAGTGGTCCAAGGCAGGAAAGGTAAACATTCTGCTGGTTAGTAATGGATATCTGTCGGCTGCAGGGATACCGATGCAGGAGGCTGACCCATTTTTTTTTTACCATTTCATGTCCCGACAACCAGGCATGACATGTACGGTAACTGAAAACAAACCAGACAAATGACTTCATGCCATAAAAAAAAAGGAAAGATCTTACCGGAATCTGGTACAGCGTCGAGTAGGTAGCAGAACCAAGGTGGAGTTGCACTGGAGAAATAGAGCTGCTTTGAAGGCTTCGAGGTGTCGACTACTACTAGACTGCATAAAGTACTCTTGAACAGGAGTGCTGTCTTGAAGGCAAGAGAAGCAGAACTGAGGTGGAGGAGGACCCAATGGCCATTTTTGGCCAACCCGCAAGCGCCACACAGTGCATCGGACTCTGGGCAGTGCTGACAGCACCAGCTCCTCCTTTCAAAAAAAATAAAAAATCTCCCTCAGGGTTCCTGTAGCCAGCAGACACCCAACAATGACGAATGGTGAAGACTGACACAGGTAAGATTGTAAGCTACCATGAAAGGGTAGCGACACAAGAACACTGAATATAGAGGAGGGCAAATGGAAGAGGAGGGATGATGATGAAGGTATGTGGGAGGTTGTGTGGCATGGTGTCACCAAGCTGGCAATATGGTGTGGTGGTGAGGGTGGTTGGCTGCAGTGGGAAAGGTCTAAGGTTCATGGCTGGGTAGGGGTGTAATTTTTTTGTCCCAAGAGTCTGTGGGAGTTTAACTTTTTTTTTCAGGTTTCTCCCCCTCCCTTACATACATCCCCCTGGAGTTGAGAATCTAAGTTAAGTGGTGGGTGGGGGCGCAGCCCCCTACAGAGATATATTAGTTTTGTTCAGTGTTCATGTGGTCACTGGGAGTTTACGCTACCTTTTTTTCATTTAGGCGATGTACACTTGCTGTAATGGCAATTGCAGTTTGGCGATCACCGTTATGACATGCAACCCCCTTAAACTATATTTTGCTCTTGGGTTCTGCATTTGTATTTGCATGACCTTGCATTTCTTGGCATTGAACCCAGCTGCTTGATACCTGACCACCTCTCCAGCTTCACCAGATTCTCCTTTAGGTCTTGAACCCCCTCACTGTGCCCACCCTCCAACGGAGCTTGGTATTGTCCGCAAAGAGGCAGATCTTGCCTTTAATGCCATTTCCAGTATCATTAATGAACACGTTGAGCAACAATGAGCCAGGCACTAACCCCTGCAGAACCCCTCTGGTAACTTCCTTCATACCTGAGAGTTCTAGCCACCATCACCATCCTTTGAGCCCTACAGCTGAGCCAATCTGCCACAATGCTGGCCAATTTGCTCCCTATCCCTACTAGATCTTCCAATTTTCTGATCAATTTGTTGTGGAACACCAAGCTAAAAGCCTGTCAGAAATCCAAATATAGAATGTCAACTGCCTGACCCTTGTCCACCACCTTCATTACACAGTCAAAGAAGTTGATCAGGTTGATTTGACAGGACCTCCCTGATATTTAACCCATGCTATCTGTCATCCTGTAGCCCTTTGGCTTCAAAAAACTCATTTAGCCATTCCTTCAGATTGATCTCCATCAGTTTACCCACAACGGAGGTCAGATTGATTGGCCTGCAGTTCCCAGGGTCATTGCTAGGCTCACTCTTCTGTAGTGGTACCAAATGTGTTGTGCTTCACTCCTTCGGCACTACCTTTATTTCTAAAGAGCTGTTGAACAGGTCTGCCAGCACACCCGCCAGCTCTACTGCCATTTCTCTCAACACTCTTGGGTGCATGCCATCCAGGCCAAGATCTTGTTCACCTTTAGGAATGTGAACCCATTCCTAAACCTGTTTTCTGTTATCCTAACCTCAACCACATCCCCCCTCCTCCCCTCCCTCTTACCATCCTGCCTTGCGGCACTGGTCCATCCAGTTCTTTAGTAAAGACAGAGCAGAAGATTGAGTTCAACACCTCTGCCTTCTCCTTACTACCTTCTACCCACCCATCCCCCTTTTTCAGCTTTACTAAGCCTACAGTACCTTTTTCCCCATTTTTGCTGATATACCTGAAGGAGGCTTTCTCTCCCTCTTTATTGCCATCAGCAATTTGTTGCTCTTTCCTACGTAACTTTGGCCTGCCTGACTACCTTTCTGTCCTCCCTAGCTTTCTCCAAGTAGTTCCATCTCATCCTTCCAGGACTTTTTGTAATTTCTGTGCATAGCTCTCTTATCCATCACTGCCTCACTCACCTTCCTACTCAACCAACTTAGTCTTCTGGTTATAGAATTCTTCCCCTTCTGCTTGAGGCAAGTGTTAGTGGCTGTCACGATCCCTTCCCCAATCACTGTCCATTTTTGATCGAAACTCATATCATTCTGAAGGCTAGTCAGATGTCCACTCAGTATTTCGCTCATCTTTCATAGTCAGCCTTCCTGAAATCTAATACCTTTGTCTTTGTGTCTGGTGTTCCCTTCCCCATGTCAACTCAGAACCACACCATTTGTTGGTCAGTACTCCTCACAGGCTCCTCCAACGTGATGTCCCAGATGTGATCCCCATTAGTTAATACCAAGTCTAGGATGGCTCCCCCACATGCCAGCTCAGTCACCACTGAACCAAGAACCCATTGTGGACTGCATCCAGCATCAATTGGCTCCTGACACAGATAGTGTACGGGACACTCTAATCCACCTTAAGCAAACTGAAGTCCTCCATTACCACAACTTTGCTCCTTCCAGCTTCCAACCTGATCATGGTATCCAAATTCCCTATCCTTGTCCTCACCCTGATTAGGTGGCCTATAAACTACACCCAGCCTCAGTTTTCTTTCTGCAGCCATTTGGATCTGTACCCACAGCAACTACAACTCTATAACAAGTGACTAGTGTTTGTGCACATTCAAAACCCAAACATAACGCAGGTCCCCTTGTAAGCGAGATACTGTTATCCTAATATGTCCATACATCAACATGTGTCCATATATATCTAATATATTGTGCTATTAAATAACAGTTCTATAAATCTGAATCAAAAACTGAGGGAATCAATGCCATGCCACCATGTTCTATCCCTCCCGGGGTGAAACCAATGAATTGATATCCAGTTAAAAGGAATCTATATATCCATTTTGTATCTAAACATATTGCAATACCACCATGTACCACAATTATATGTATGTGTGTTGTCCCTGAAGCAGATGAAAAAACAGAAGCACTTTAAGCAGTGTAATGCAAAATAAACCCCAAATATATATTTATCCTGTCCCCCACCATGTTCAAAAGTAAAATGAGTGACCTCAAAAGCCCACCTTTGTTGTATATTTTTGAAATGCCCTTTCAAAACCAGTACTAACATATCAGAGATGGAGTGATCAGACTGAGAGAAGTGTTGTCCCATTGTTTTTTCAATCTTCTTCATTTTAGTAGCATGTCTGTGTGAGTTCATTCGGGTGCGGAGAGGTCCAGTCTCTCCCACATAACCTGTTTGTGGACATCTCTTGCGCTGAATAAAATAAACAACATTCCGAGACGCACATGTATAATTCCCCTGTATCCTAAATTGTTTGTTTTGTGGTGTATTGGTACAACTGGAAGTGGAAATGTGAATCAGTGTTATCAAGGGCATGGATAATGACAAATTAGACTATGCCATTTTCATGGATCTTACCAAGGTCTCTGACCTAACAGACCACAGCATCATACTATACAAACAACACCTTGCTGGGATCTCTGCTGTGACCATGTCCTGGTTCTGCAATTACCTCACAGGGAAAACTCAGGAGGTTTGTACAGCAGGGACCACCTCCAACACACTGAATGTCAAAATTGGGGTCCCACATGTATCAATATCAGGACTGATTTTGTTCTTCTTATTTGTCAACTCCCTCCCAAAGGAATTCAATTGTTGCCACACACTTCTCTACACAGAAAATGTGATTTTCTTTCATGGTGCCACGATCCCAGCTAAAATATCCACTATCCTCACAGGGAAGTTTAATGCCACCTAGAGGTGGTTCCTACATAACAGGCTTCTAGTCAATGCCATGCAGAATAATACTATGCTTATTGGGTCCAAACCTAGGCTGGCTAAATAGCCAGAGGGGCCTAAACCACTCGAACTCCCTAAACATACTGGGTTCAACTTTCAAAGGGTGCAAGCCCTGCATTAAACCCGTCTTTTTGGTGCAGTTGTGCCAAACTCTTTTGACACAACTGCACCAGATTTTAGGACATGGGACATAGTTACAACAGTTTCCTCACTTTACAGCAGCTTGGGCCTAAAAGGGTTCCCCAAATAGCACAAGTTAGACCAGGAAAAGATGGTCTAATTTGTGGCATTTGGCACTTGGGATTGAAAATCCAAATTGCCAGTGGGGAGAAGGCCACAAGCCCCATGTGCCAAACGCCCGGCACACCAGGGGCTTGTGGAATTCTCAGAGTTTTGAAAACTGAGTGTGCTATGTCAAGATTGGACCACCCTGTAACATGTAGCAACTTTCAAATACCTAGGGATCATGTTTGACCCCTCTTTGACCTTCTCAGGCCACACGGGTCTCACAGTTAGATAAGTGAATTAGAAACTGGGTGTCTGCTTCCAACTAAAAAACTTTATGACCCCTGAAGTGCAGTTGGCTATAGGTAAGGGGACACTATTTCCCCTTCTGAACTACTGCTCCCCTATTTATATCTGAACCTTGTGATCCAACCTGTCCAGGTTCAACACTGTGTACAACAGCATCTGTAGGTTTTCCTTATCAGCTTGTTTTTTATCAATATGTTTTTATTGGTTTTGAAGTTATTAGCCAAACAGATACATCTACATAAAACATAATATACATAACAATCTTAAATGGGAAATATATAAAGAAAAAAAGCAGTATATATGTAATACATTACACTACTTATAGAGAACTTATAAATAGTGGAAAATCACAGAAACATTAGAGCATTCAAATATCATGAGACTGAATATAGTTCAACTAATAACTGCCCTTTTACCACTCCTTAAATTAAATTGATCTTAAACCATAGTATTCATATTTTGCTAATTACCATTAACTAGTGATAACTAATCACAATTGTAACCCTGTAGGGTAAGTGTTAACCATAAATTAGCCTTTATTGCGTTTCTGCATCACTAGATAGTGAAATACCAATATTGGTTATATACTGTACCATCTTTGCTATGTTCTTACACATCAATACAAATGTAGAAGGAGAAAGAGACAGGAAATAAGAAGGAAAGAATTATTCCACTCATCATTATTCCCTTTACCAGGTTCTTGGCTGTCTCTCCCCGCAAGCCTCCCACGAGTACCTACTAGGTAGTTTTGTTGACAAATCACTCTGAAAGCAAGAGTCCTCACCACTGTCACTTATCCTCAAACCCAAGCCTGGTCCCCAGAGTCTTGGGCCCTCCTCACACATTCACCTAGATTCCCCAAATTTCCACTTGCATGAGTCAAAGGCCCTTCTGTATTGCCACCCCTCAGCTCTGGAAGTGTTTGCCTACTTATTTCCACTCACTTGATTCAAACTCCCTTTTTAAGTCGCACATTAAGACCACCCTTGCAGCTACCTCCACCTGCAAGTGCTTCCCCCATATGGAGATCAGTAAATATCATAATTGGATTTTTTCACCTGCGCTGCTGGTTTATTTTCCATTTTGTGTCAGTGCCTTGGTGTTGCTGTTTATCCTGTAAAATATGTACATTATCATTGTTTATTGCCAGGGTCACTCTCTGAACCCTGGTGAGAAATGTACACATTTGTACTAGTTCTTTTTTATTTCTTGGTTGTTGATTTATACATTCTATGTTGAAGTTTATTAGTGATATCATTTCATGCAAAAAATCTTGTCATATATGTGCTCTCACTGTTTGCTATTTTGTGCTCATACTGTTCACTATTTTTGCCAACTTGTTACCCCAGGTTGTGACTGAAAATGGCCAGTGGGACCACTGCACCCATCTGGCTAATAAATAAAGAATTAAACTAACCAGAGTATTGAATAAACTCATAAACTTTATAAAATACAAAACAGCAGTCAATACTCAGAAAATGTAGCCACTGGGACTGGAATATGACTCCAGGGTTGGCGACACCTTCAGCAGAGAAATAAATATGCCATTAGTATGCCAGGAGGAGCATAACCGCACTGTAGAGTTTGAACTTCAGTATTCAAAATTTCAATTTCAGGGTCAATACCTCAGGACTGAGATGGTACTATTTGCATGACATCACAAATACACTCTTGTTGCTAGAATCCTAGCCCTGATCAGACGGCAACTGCAGACGACTCCCTCACCTCTTAACCTACAATTGCCCCCAGACCCTCTCCTGACATCAACCACTAGATCCTGACTAGACAGTGAATCCTCTTCCAAGCAGAAGGGCCTGGCCATGGAAGTTTTAAGTTGTGGGGATCTGGAATAGTATCCCAGTGGGTCAGTAGAAGTGCCAGATGGGAATACGGAGCATGTGTTGGGTGGTGACAGATACGGAAAAAGTATGTATACTGTCTACTGAAATGAAACACTGCTCATATTCCGTTTTGTTTTGGTTTTTTTGTAAATTTGTATTTTTTTTAAAGTTATGGTTTTAATGAATTTTGATGCACATGAAAGGCACATTATTGACAGTGCTAGAGGGCAAAGTCTTCCATTTACCTTCTTCATGATATGTACAGCATGGGTGGCCACTGTTTAAGAAACTAATTAAGGTATTTTTTTTTTTTTACCATTTTGGTCATTTGGCAGCAGAGTAAAGGAAATTAAACCAGGATTATGAATCAATTTACTATTATTTTTTTCTGAAAAGAAAAATACTCACCATCTTGTGTATTCATTTTGTTTTGGTGAGGAACAATCTCTGGGACCTTGATCATGGAGCACCATTTTTGTTCCTTCTTGTCTGTGCATAGTTTTGGAAACAGACCATCAGTTTTAAAACTATCTTCGGTTGCAAACCTGACAATTTAATAAAAAACAGTTACTGTTTAAACAAATAGTAGACTCCAATAAGAATGTTCTGCTTCATTTGTTTTATTTCACTGTAACAGACCAGAACCTTTCTCCATTAATCTCACAAAATGGAGCTTTGATGCAGTCAATATATGCAGCAAGGCAAGAATTAAAGCTGCATAGACATGCAAGAATATTTGAAAATGTTATTTTAATATGGGTTGGATTCAAGATGGAAAATATAGTAGCAACAGGAATTACTTGCTGTAAGGCTGAGGTAATGATGCAGTTACTGTACCGCTGAGATCCAGAAACCCTCCATTGAACCTGGGACAGTGGCACATCACTTTAAAGCAGTTGTGCAGTCACAATACACACTTCATATAGTATATGATTAGGGCCTATTGTGCGTGGAATTCAGTGGCTCCCTAAAAGCTGTTTTGGGACAGTTCATAGGCCACAGAAAGTTGTAGTATCATTCTGACATCACAACAATACCACAACTTTTCCCCCTTTACGTGCCATCTAATTGGATGAAAACATGCTGTGCACAAAAAAAATCAGGGCAAAATGGCAGCACTGCTCATTGAGCAGATCATCAAGACAGTTTGGACATGGATAACCATAGCTGGCTGTGTTACCAAACGGTACAAATTTGTCAGTTTTCTTATTTTTTTAAAAACGTTTCTGCTGTGAATCTTCACAGGGTTGGAAGTGAAGCAGGAATGACTGTTAGCAGCAACTCAGTAGCAGACAGAGGTGCCTTGAGTGAGCGGGAGCATGTATGCAAGACATGAAACCTTGAAAAATTTAACTTTTAAATCTTAGGGGACCACATACTATATAAACCAAGGCTGTGTTTCCATCTTAGGATTGTGATGCCATCACAGAGACCTCTTCAGCTCTGTATGATGTCATCACATCCCCTCAATGGAAACGCAGCCTTGTTCTGTATGGTCAACCATACATTATTCTAGATATAGATGTAGATATATTTATATACAGATAGATAGACAGATGGGAGTATTATGGAAGACTGAAATGCACAAGTCTGAGTGTTGGGAGCCTGAAACCGATTGGACAACACTCAGTATCCTGACACTCGGGATTTGCCCATGGCAGAGTTTGTAATCCTAAATAAGGGGGGTGTAGGGGGTGAAGCCTCCCTGAAACATAAAAAAAACCTCTGCTGCAGGTAAGTCCCAAGTGCCAGGATACCAAGTGTTGGGCAATCAGTTTTTGGGCTCCCGACACTCAGGCTTCTGCATTTCAGTCTGTCATAGTATAGCTAGCTAGAGATAGATAGATAGACAGACAGACAGGCAGGCACAGACAGACAGACAGATGGCATATTGCAATTAACTTTGGACCTCCAAAATCATTCCCCCTTACTTAAACAGGTTTGCAGAGTCCCCTGAGAGTGTAACTGTTGGTATCATCTCCTTGTTTAGGTGTTTCCCCATGAAGCAGTTTGCCCTCCTTCATGCATGGAAGTCAGAACCTGCCATTTTGAGGAAAATGGTAGTCGATACATGAGCAAATCAGCTCATCCCTAGTTTCCCAAATCTCTTTTTCTCCTAAATCCCTGTCTGCACTACAGACTGTACACTCTGCCTCCCAGATGGGGAGAGCACACTTGTGGCCCTGCCATCTCTTGGTGCTGTGTGGTAACCACTTGAGTAGTAACCACTACCCTGACCCAGCTTGATGCCTGGGGTGTCCTTCCTGCAGAGAAGAAGAAGAAGAATCAGCATTTCTATACCGCTTTTCATACAGGAGCATAGGCTCAACCTTGGACCACACCAAAGCTGGGAAGCTTCCCATCATGTGGGTGCCTCTCACCAGGTGCACACCCCTGCCATCCTTCTTTGGAACTGTGCAACACAGGGCCCTTTAAACTTTGGAAGGAATACAAACAAAATTGTTCTGAAAAAAAAACAGAATGTCAACAGGGCATTTGGTCAAAGCTTAGGGCTTCAACTGTTTAAAAATATTATAAAACATTCTGGGCCCTTGTAGCAAAGGGTTATAAGTCATAGTCATGCTCAACAGATACTTCGTTTAATTACAAATTCCATGGAACATATTTTCAGGATATGTTTTTAAAGAGGCATAGACACTCCTAGGTGTTAATGTCAAGGTAGGAGAGACAGTAGCTTCCAGCATTACAGGTAAGTCTATTCCATTACAGTTATTAAGCATTACACTATTAAAAGTGATAAAAAATCTACATGACCTACAAGCATGTAAAATGAAATGCCCAAATAGTTATTACAAAATCAATAACTAATTAAATTTAATTAATTCATTTTAAAATCAATGTCCTAATAGGGGAGATGTTATGGGGACTAAAAACAATGACGCCACTGGCCAGGTAAAATTCATTTTGATCTTTACAAAAATAAGATTGACTGGTATTTCCCAGTTTTGAAGTTCCAGTTTAATTGTCATATTTAGTCTCATAATTTCCCCCGTCTTGGTCAGAAAATATGATATATCCCTTTCATAAGAAGTATTTCTTAACTGATCCATCTATGTATACTATAGATAAATACATCTTATAGATACCTTCCAGAAGACTTTTTGTAGAATTCTGTTGCAGAAATGAAATATTTGGATGTTAAAGAATAATGTTTCTTAGGGTCTTAAAATGGCTTTAGAAAACATATCAACTATGGAACATTGTTGTTTTTTCTAGCATCTCATCTCTAAAAATGTATCTTTAAAAAAGAGTGAAACAATATTGTCTGCTTGTGGATTTCAGAGCAGTTTTTGACAGTGTTAGTAGGAAGCTTCTTTGGAATCATTTAGTGGACTTTTGGGTATAGGAGAAAAAAAATTCTCCCTAAATTTCTAATACACAATTTAAGGGTAGACTCGGTCAAAACATATGACTATATAGTAAAAGTAGTAACATTTTTATTCATTATACAAATGAATATGAAACTCATCGAGCTAAGCTCATTTACAGGTCTAATAGCATTGGCAAACAGGAGTTGTGGATAAAATGTCCAATATGTAACAAATTCAGTACTGAATCAACCACAGAATTCTCAGCTCTTACTTGCAAGCAATGTATAGAGATGAAGGAGTTAGAACTCAAAATAATGACCCTGGTGATGGAAATTAGAAGTCTCAAGAATAATTCTGTGTTAGCCATAGTAGTAGCAGGAGGTGAAAACATGTCAGAAACCACAAAGAACCCACAGAACAATGACAACAACAATAGGAAATGACAGAGAGAATCAGAGAATGATGAGGGAGATGAATAGTGCCTAGTGGGAACATTAGGAAAAGTGAAAAAGGCAGGAGAGCTACGGGTTTCTATCTAGAAACAGAGAACCAATTTTCTCTACTAAATGGCTTGACAAACAAGGAACAGTAGAGACTCAGTCCCAAGGAAAATCACATAATAAAACAAAGAAAAAACTACTGAAGAAGCACCCAAACACATATACATACATATATTAGGGAATTCAATAGACAAATACACTGATAGATATTCTGCCAGCAGAAATAAAGAAAACACAACCACATGTTGCTGTTTAGGTGCAAAATTAGTGGACATAGGAGAAACATTGACATATATTATGAAAAGAAAGGACACAAAACTGTTAGTTCTAATTCACACTGGTACAAAAAAAAATGTATGGAACCAGGAAGAAAATAAAATTATAAAAGAGATCAGGAACATAACCAAAATACTATGAGAGAGAAACTCTGAAGTAATATTGTCCAAAATATTACCAGTACCAAGAGCCAGTAGGGTCAGAAATAAAAAAAAATTATTAGGATAAATAATTGTCTGAAAAAAACGGTGCATTGGAAACAGAAACGGAAATATAAAGAATTGGAAATCTTCTTATGGGAACAATGATTTATTCAATTATGATGGCCTACACCTAAACAGGAAAGGGAACAGACTCTTGGGAAATACTTTTCATGATAAAGTGTCAATTTAAACTAAATAAAGAGGGGAATTGTTTCAGTAAAAATGGCAACACTAGTAAGGCAACAGCAAAAAAAAAAAAGCAAAACTTCAACAATCTAAACATACTATCCCTAAATGTCAGAAGTCTTAATGTAATTAAAAAAGCCAGATTAGCTGGCCTGGTGGTGCTGAGGGTTGAGGCGCTGGACACCACACCTTGCTCCACACTGGCAACCCGAGTTTGGGAATGGACTCGGGCCACCGGGGGTTGGCCATGGGGAGAAGGATCAAGCACCCAGTGGCTTGCTCTCCTTTTCCGGGGAGGGTTGGGGAGTTAGCCTTGCCACTTTACCACCACCTTCTGGGGATCTCAGAGGTGCTGAAGCAGTCTTGGACAACATAGGGGATGATGCTGGCAGAGGACAAGAGTGGACGCACGTCTCAATGTGCGTCGGGCTTGATGGTCCTCATTGCACGCCAACATCAAGGGGACTGGAACAGTGGAAAAATACCCCCAGGCAGTCCTGATGATGATCTCCTTCTCCGCTCCATGATGTGAGGGCAGACTCTGCTGTGTGCACATGCTCCATTGAAGTACGAGGAGGGTAAGTCGAGGGCCTTCCTTGCCCCACCCGGGGGGTTAACTGGGGGGATCAAAGGACAAATCAGGAGCACAGATGCACATGCTAGGGGCAGACTCCTCTACAGCTGGTGCAGAAGACTTGGAGATCTGAGATATAGGAGGGTCTGGGGGCCGTAGGTGGATAAACAGAGAGTAAAAAAAAAGCCAGATTAGAGATAATGTTGATAGAAAGGGACATAGAAATAGCAATCATTACCAAAACTTGATGGACAGAACAATCACATTAGAGTAAATAAATTAAGGGGCGTAGACTCTATCAGAATGATAGCACTGGAAAGAGGGCTGGTGGAGTAGTGCTGTACATCAAAAATGATATTGAAAGTAAAGAAAATAAGCATATTCATGATATCCCTTCTTTTTTTCAAACTGAGCAATCTTTATTGAAATACAAGGACTTAACAGTTCACAGATAATTAGCAAATGTTAAATGTCCAATGAAGAGACAATAAGGTAAGAACATGACCGCATCAATCCCCCCAATCCCCCTCCCTCCCCAGCCACCAGAGAAAAACCAGAGGAACACCACCAAAGGGAGATGACTAAAAATTTTGGACCCAGTTGGCCACATTATAGCAAAGGAAAGTCCTGTAATAGGACCAGATTGTATAATCAGATCATTAGATGGACCTGTAGGGGCTCCCTGACCCTATTATATTTAGATAAGTTGCCAGCCATATTGGCAATGAGGCAAGCAGCCTGTAAGGCAAACAGTATTTCTCTGTACCATTTGAGAAATTGGAGTATAGACTGGTCCAGCCAATGTCGGAGAATATTTTTTTTTGGCAGGCCATATGAGGTCTCTGGTTCCCAAGGAGGGCATTGGTGTAGTCGCCCAAAAGGCATATCATGGGAGTGAAAGCCTCAGACAGTCCCAATAGTGAGTATAAAAGGCATGAATTGATTCTCACAAGGGAACCACTTTTTCACAGAACCACAATATATGAAGTAAGGTGCCAGGCTCCTTACCATATCTGGTACAAGTGTCAACAGGTAATCTGCCCATTTTGTGTAGTTTGACTGGGGTATACTAGCGGTTATGAAGTGCATTGAACTGCATGAAGTGGTATCTATCCCACTTTATAAATTTATATATATGCTTCCAGAGGGTTGATCAATTTCTATGGGGGAAGGGACATGGAAGAGATTGATCCCAACCATAAAACCTTTGGCCCTCCCGGGAAATCAGAGATTCCTGTAATGACCGATAATAATATGAGATATGGTGGAAAGTAGGGGCCTTTTGAAGAATAGGAAGAATTAGATTACCTAATGGGCTAAACCAAGGATCACTGCCAAAAAAGCATGTGTGACAACAGGAAGTAACAAAAGCAAGTGGAGGTGGGCCAGTTGTATTTGGCCCAGGCTTCCTGAAAAGGTAACAGTTTTAGATTGACCATAAGGTCCCTGATTGGGGAGATTCCCATGTTAGGCTAAAACATCTTGGAGAGTGGCTTACCAGCTATACAAAGATGTGGGTTCTTAAAAAGGGGTTGAGTGTATCCTTGTATGGACAGATTTTAAACAAGGAACAAAGTTGCAGATGGATCTGCAGGGAAACTGCCAGGGTGTGTCCCATAGGGGTCGAGGAAGATTCTTCCTGGCAAGGTATGGGAGCGACTGTATATCAAGCCCATTAGTAGAGCATAAAGCCCTCTTTATGTCCACCCAATGTGGAACATATGACGTACAGAGTTCAACACTAGCCATTCCCAGCCAATGGGAACGTTTAGTAAAGTGCAAGGCCAAATAATATAGAAAGAAATTGGGATCCTTCAACCCTTCTTCCTGTTTATTATGCATTAGCTTTGCTAAGGCTCTGCAGGCAGTTTTGCCCCACCACAGAAATGCAGAAATGATTCTATGGACTCAGTTGAACCACTGTTGGGGAAAGGCAAAGCTGAACATCTGAAGAGGGTATAGCAGCCTTGGTAAAATGTTCATTTTAACAATGTTCAGGCGGCCCCACATAGAAAGGGGTAATAAAGACCAATGGTCCAAATCCACTTTGATGCATTGCACCAGTGAATCCAGGTTGGAATGTTGCATTTTAAGGAGGGAAGTACTGAGGTATATCCCCAAGTATTTTAACCGGTCATGTTTCCAGAGAAGGCCAAAGTGCTCGATTACCACCTTGAAAGTAACATTGTTAAGAGGCATGACCTCAGTCTTAGCTAGATTTAGTTTGTATTTGGAAATGCTACCAGACTGAGAGATAATCTGTAGGGCAGCAGGCAGGGATTTGGTAGGGGAAGAAATGTGCAGGAGAATATCATCTGCATAGGCTGATAATTTGTAATCTGTCAGACCAATAGTGATACCTGAAACCAGAGGAGAGAGGTTGAGTTTGCGATTGAGTGGTTCCAGAAAGAGATTAGATAAATAGGGGGAAAGAGGACAGCCCTGCCTGGTGCCCTGATGAAGAATGAATGGGGAGGATAAAACACCATTACACAGAACTCAAGCAGATGGGGAAGGGTAAAGCACCTTGACTCACTGGAGAAACTCTGGAGGATACGGTATTTGGGGAGTATGGCAAGCAGTTAGTTCCAAGAGACACGATGGAAAGCCTTTTCAGTATCCAGGGACACCAGAGCTGTAGGAAGGAGGGAGTCCCAGGACACCGAAAAGAGGTATGACAGTATCCTGAAATGATCAGCTGAAAGCCTACCTTTCAGAAAGTCAACCTGTTCCCTACTGATAAGTGAGTCCCACACTAGCCCCAATCTACAGGCCAGTACCTTAGCTAGGATTTTAATATCTACATTAATAAGTGATATTGGTCTGTAGTTGGAGACCTGAAGAGGGTCCCTACTAGGCCTAGGGAGGACCACTATTGTTGCTTCAGTAAAGGAGAGGTCAGTGAGGCCCTCCTTAAAAATATAATTATTAGTATCAAGAAGGATAGGTGACAGTTGCCCCTTACAAGCTTTATAAAAGTTACTGGTAAACCCATCTGGTCCAGGGGATTTATCTGTGGCTAGGGAATTGATGGTCTGGGAGATCTCAGCTAAAAACAAAGGGGCCTGTAGGATGGCTACCTGTGAATCAGTGAGCTGGAGTAGGGGCATGTCCCTCACAAAACTCTCCAATTGAGCGGGACAGAAGGGGGAAGAAGGCGGAGCATACAGCTGCTGGTAAAAGGTTTTAAAAGAGTCCACAATGTCCTGGGGTGAGGTGAAAAGACTACTGGATTTGTTTGAACTGAGGAAACAATCTTGTCTATGGCTTGAGACCTTAACCAGAGAACCAGCAGTTTCCCAGCCTTTTCTTCTTGGTCGAAATATCACACTTTGGAGCATAAAAGTAGGTGCTCAGCTTTTTCCTCCAGTAGGGTGTTATATTGAAACCGGAGACTTTCCAACTGTGCCCACTCTGGTAGTGAAGAGTCCTGAGAGACCCTACCCTCCAGAGTTCTGATGTGAGTTAATAAAGAGGAAAGGGTGGCTGTGGTCTGTTTTTTCCATTTAGTTGATAATCTGATTAATTCCCCTCTAAGAGCGCACTTCAGAGCACCCCACAAAATACCAAGGGTGGGCATGGATGGAGAGTTAGATTCCATAAAAGAGTCAATAAAAGACTGATGATGCCCCAGTAATTCCTTTGATTTAAGCAATTGATTATTTAGGATCCACACCTTGTCCCTGGTCAATGTGAGGCTACGAGTTAACCGAAGAAGGGCAGGGCGGTGATCTGAGACCACCTTAACTGAGTAATGGCACAAAAGGACCACAGGCAGATATTCTATCCCTACCAAAAAATAGTCCAGGCTGGAGGCCGAGTTGTATGGTAGGAAATGAAAAGAATGATCCCGGCTATCTGGGTTCAGTGTTCTTCACAGATCCACCAGGCCCACTGAGTCCATTAAGTTCCCGAGTGCCAATTGTGTGGGAGAAAGAAACATAGAAACATAGACTTTGATGGCAGATAGGGACTGCTTGGCCCACCTAGTCTGCCCATTTCCCTACCTACAGGATTACCTGCAGATCCTATTTAACCAACAGTCTATTTCTTCCTACCCCCCACAAAAATTGCCTTATGTCTGTCCCATGCATTCTTGAATTCTCCCACAGTTTTAGACCCTGCAACCTCATCAGGAAGGCTGTTCCATGTGTCCACCACCCTCTCTGTGAAAAAATACTTCCTCACATTGCCCCTGAGCCATCACCCCCCCCCATCTTCAAATTGTGTCCCCTTGTTCTTGCACATCTCTTTTTCTGCAAGATGCTTCCCTCTTGGACTTTGTTGATTCCACTGAGGTACTTAAAATTTCTATCATGTCCCCCCTCTCCCTCCTTTCCTCAAGGATACACATATTATGCTCCTTTAGTCTCTCCTCGTACGACTTCTCTTGCAGACCCTGCACCATTTTAGTTGCCCTCTTCTCGACTGCCTCCATCCTGTCTATGTCCTTGCAAAGATGGGGTCTCCAGAACTGGATGAAGTACTCCAGATGGGGTCTCACCAACTATCTGTACAGAGGGATAACAACTTCCTGTTTTCTGCTGGTGATGCCTCTCCCTATACATCCTAGTATCCCCCGACCCTCCCTACTGCCTTCTCACATTGCTTGCTAACCTTAAGGTTATCTGATATGATTATCCCCAGGTCCCTTTCCATTTTGGTTGTTGTTGCTACCTCCCCCATTGTGTAATCTTCCCCTGGGTTTTTGTTTCCCAGGTGCATTATTTTGCACTTCTTTGCCTTGAATCCAAGCTGCCATACTTCTGACCATTCCTCCAACCTTGCTAAGTCCCTTCTTATCCTTTCCACGCCTCCTTGTGTATCAACCCTGTTGCAGATCTTTGTATCATCTGCAAAGAGGAATGCTTTTCCTTCCAGTCCCTCTGCAATGTCACTAATAAAGACATTAAAAAGGACTGGACCCAGGACTGAACCCTGCAGTACCTCACTAGTAACTCCTCTTTCTTCAGAGTGGACTCTATCTACAATTACCTTCTGCGTCCTGTTGTCCAGCCAATGCTTTACCCAGGCTACCACCCTGGGACCCACTCCCAGGCTGGTTAATTTGACTATTAATCTTTTGTGTGGGACTGTGCCAAATGCCTTGCTAAAGTCTAGATAGGCCATGTCCACAGCCCCTACCTGGTCAACTACTTTGGTCAGCCAGTCAAAGAAATCAGTTAGCTTCATCTGACACAACCTTCCTGCTGTGAACCCATGCTGCCTTGGGTCCTATGCCCCACTGGCTTCTAGGTACTCAACAATTCTTTCCTTCAGAAGTGATTCCATCACTTTCTCTACCACAGAGGTCAAACTGACAGGTCTGTAATTTCCTGCCTCTGTCTTGCTCCCACTTTTGTAATGGGGAATCACATCCGCCTTCCTCCAGTCCTCAGGTACCACACCATCCTCCCATGATTTGTTAAAAAGGGTAGTCAGTGGTGTCACTAGTTCTCTCCATAATTCTTTTAGAATTCTGGGGTGAATTCCATCAGGCTTAATTGCTTTTTCCACCATCAGTTTTAGGAGTTCTTTCAGAACCCTTTCTTCTGTGAAAGGACTGGGATCAACCCCCCTATCCAGAGTGCTTCTGTTAATTGGATTAGGCACATCCCCCTCCTCTTTTGTGAATACTGAGCAGAAGTATTCGTTCAGTATCCCTGCTTTTTCACTGTTCCTCTATGCCCACCCACCGTCCATTCTATTCAGCCTCACTATATCTCCCTTTGTCTTTCTACGCTCCCTGATAAAAGGGCCCATCTGATCTTACCAGTCCTATCCAGGTTGTTACACAGAACTAAATTCCAATTTCCCCCAAGTAAAATTGGGAGCGAGAGAGAGAGAGAGAGAACCAAGGAGCTAGAATAGCTGCTAGAGTGGGAAAAAAGAATGGGTCTTCAAGAGTAGGCCATAAACGGCCCCAAGAACCACTTCTAAGTGTCCAAGTAAAACCTGAAGGATGATGTAGTGGCCACAGGGATCTGCTACTTCCTGGAGGAGATGAAAAGGGATTCTCCAGGCTATAAGCACAGCCACTCATTTCTTGCAGGAGTCTGAGCTGGCTCCAAATGCCTGTCCCACCCAGTATTGCCTAAAAAGGAGGACCTGGGATAGAAGCAGGTGAGTTTCCTGCAAAAATGCTACATCAACTTACAGTACAGTTTGTTTAAATGCAGCAATATTTTGGCCCATTTAGTGGGAGACTGGGCCCCTTTGACATTCCAAGTATAGAGATTATAGGCAGCCATGTCTAGGCATAAAATAGTAACAGTGTCCAGGGGCTAATTGCTGAAGGGCAGAAAGGGAAAAGGGACCTGATCCCTTAAAGAGATTTAATTATCTGGTGGCCTTCCCCCCATCATACTAGCAACATAATAATATAAAACAGATGCATGAACCAGCAACCCCATAACCCATGATCTCCCCCATTCCCCTCCCAAACCAGGTATGACCCTCTCCCTTCAGCTCAATCCCTCCTACCCACCCCAAGTATAACCAAAAGTGATACCTACCCCATCACAACCACTATAGCATTTAGTAGAAACCAAAAAACTCCAACTGTGGTGGGGCTCTCCAAAGGAAGGCATACAATCCCCACCCCCACAACGATTCAGCTCATAGGGCCGCTAAAGAACAGCACCACTCTGCCAACATCTCACCTCCCTCCCACACCCAACTCGTATATGTAAGGCTCTTGAATGCAAGTTATAAAGGTAAAAAAAAAGGTAAAAAAAAAAGCGTCATTAGTCAACAATGTTATAGTGTAGTCACATTAGTCCAGTTCGAACTCCTGCTAAAAAAAAAAAAAGCTTTAGTTAATAGACCAGCAATTATAATAGTGGCACCAATGAAAATCTAAAAGGAGAAGGAAAAAGAAAGTAAAATACAAGTTCAGTAGATGCGACACTGTCCTGTTATACTGCCTCCCACAGTCCGGAACCTTGATATGGTTGCAGTAATAATATATCAAATAAAAGTCTTGTTTCAAAAATTATAGAGGAAAAACTGGACAGGCATTAATAATTCCTCAATGGGTCAGTAATAAGTGCATTTAATTGTTCTCCAAAGCAATGTGTACAATACATTCATGAATGAAAAGAAGTTATCCAGTGTAAAATAAAAGGTGGCTCAAAACAGTTGAGTTCAGTATCCTGGCTTGCCAAGAAAAGTCCTGTAGGTGTTGCAACAGGTCAAAAACTGAAGAGCTGGAAGGCCTGTGAGGAAACGTAGCTCGAGCAGACATTGGACCTGGACTGATAAATCAAATGTCCTGCTTAAGCACAGTTTTCAATGTAGGGCAGTAGGTAATAACCTCTTCCACAACAGAAGTCAGTCTTTATAGTGGGATAGCCAAATAAAGAGCAAAATGTAAACTGAAAGTGACAAGATCGACCAGTCGGTCTCCCAGGTAGACCAGGGGTAGCCTGGAAGTGACTGAAACAGGGTACCCAGCCTTGCCCAAAGCCAAGTACAAGCTACCAGGACTTTAAAATTAGTGGGCGAGGGGGTATGCAGGGAGCCGACAATAAGGCTAGACCTCAGAGTAGTACCTGAATTGAGTTTGGGTAGTACACCACGGCTATAAAACAATCAGATCACAACAAAACTGAATCCTGGCAAGTCAAGGTAATATGGAAACGATGATCACTGACAATGAAATCCACACTAGGTGACAATCTCTTGCAGTAAAGAACACAGGCTTGAAAAGAGCAAGTCAGCCCAATTTGAATAGATCGGGTAGAAGTAGCTGATAGTCCTTTGAAGCCTGGACTGGATCATCAAAGGAGTGCCAAGTATCTTGAATGCAAATCTGCAAACAAGCCGGGTACAACATTCTGAATTTAATGCCCACAGGGATAAGCTTGGATACAGTGGGATGAAACGCTGCCCTTTTTTGCCTCACAGATGCAGGGAGGTTCTGCAATATACGTTGCTTGCTGCCCTCCCAGGTAACAGATTGGAGCTCTCGTAGCTTGGTCAGTATATGTTGTTTATTGAGAAAGTTTAGGACCTTAAGAACAATGGGATGAGGAGACGAGCTGGTTGGAGGTCTGGGGCAAAGGGCCCGATGTGCCCATTCCACAATGTAGTGTGGGCCATTAGGTGAAGGCCCAGCTAGCTTCTCTAGTAATTTTTGTATAAAGAGAATGAGCATGGACCCCTCAACATCCTCAGGAAGACCTAGCATAACTAAGTTATTCTGCCTGCTCCTGCCTTCTAGGTCCTCCATTTTTAATTCCATTTTGAGCAGCTGTTGTCTCAGGGAGGTTATCTCAGGGTCTGCATGGTCACACCATTTTTCAAGGGAAACCAATCGAGCTTCAACATCATCAACTCTCCAAGTCATGGTTCCCATTTCTTGTCTGATGGAGGTAAGCTCAGTAGTGAGGCTTAGTAATGAGTCTTTGATGGGTTGCAGCTCTAGCAGGAATTTTTCCTCTGATAGAGGGGTTGTGTCTGGGGTAGCAGCAGACCCTTGCCCAGCTGAGGCATTGGGAGCATTGGATTTTTTTGTGGCTTTCCGGTGTCTGTGGTGGGGTATGGCGGGGCAGACTTTATTGCATCTCGGAATCCATGTTGCAGCGAGGTTCTGAGGAAGATAACCACCGCGTTGGTTTCCAGAGGATGTCTAGCAGTTAGATAGGTAAATCCACTTGTTTATATATAGAATAATGGTGGAAAAAAAAGCGAAATTGAGTCGAGTGAGCGGGTTTCAAACATCTCCATAACAACCTCTCGAAGAGTTTACAAACTTGTTACAGATAGAGGACTATACATTATCCTCTATGTCTTGAATTAAATTGTCACTAATGTTGCGATAGTATACCTGCACATTTTGTTTTTATCTGAAGTTTATTTTTTTGCATTCTTGTTTTTATATTATTGTTTAAAATCTTACAGTTTGTATGTCTTATTTATAATGGCCTGTGGCAGATTAATAAAGCATTCAACTAACTAACTGACCTCTTTAGAACATGGTGGAGCCCCTGTTTATGCCCACTACTAGGCCAAACCAATAGGGCTCCCCTGCCAGGGAAACTCTTTTGCCCATTCTTTAGCTCTTAACATTGGGAAGGGGGGTAACATCCTTCTCAAGCCGAAATCCTTGCGGTCCCATTACAGTAAATCAAAATACCAGTTGAACAGAGGCATTACACTAACCCAAGCAGAAGCAGGAGACTACTGAAAATGAGATATAGCATCTCAACGCAGATATCATGTGTAAATAAACTTCTTGCATAGGTGACAGAGCCAGGGGGTCAGGGGTCAGCCAACCTCTCACCTTCAAAAGTAACGGTCACAATGTACATTTTGAGCCCACACTTTTGATACAAGATTTACTAGCCTATTATTCTGAGTCTGCATGTTGTCTTAGGTCTGCTGTACACAGCACACTGTACATTCACTGGAAATTGATGAGAGCAAGGTCAAAAGCGCTCACTGAATTATACTGACTAATTTTGACATACCCTTCCCGCAATGGCATACAAAACATCCCCCCCCCGAGCCTTTTCCCATACCTTTAATTGGACCAACAAGAGATTTAAAGAATTAGAGCATTCAAGCTCTGCAGAGCTGTTGATCAGACAGTGACAGACTTTGCAAAGAACTCACTTTAAATACATAGGGTGGAATTGGTATTATTCAGAAATTAAAAAAAAAAAGTTTGAAATCCTAGTTGTGTGTAAATCAGCCTTCTCATAGGACTGGAATTTGACAAGGTCTATACATTTTTAAGTGCTTAGTTGCCTCCCTTAAAATGGACACCAAAGTGCGTGTGTGTGTGCATGCACTTGTGTGTGCTTTACCTGGAAAAGGCTCCACTGAGCGATGCTTATTTACAAGGTGGTCCTGGTTTTAGTACAATCACTGTCCTGTAAAGTCATAAGGCACTGTCTGCTGCATGCTAGTTCATTTTACTTACCAGAAATGATGTTAATGAGTGTTCACAAACAACATATTGAGAATACTGATGAAAGCCTATGGAATGTTCCTTTTATTTTGTTGTTTATTTTATTCTTTGGTAACTGAGTAAGGCCCATTAGGCCCAAGACCTGTTTTCAGGTGCTACCTGGGAGCAATTGTACAGGGTCACACAGTATGCATGTGGAAGCTGTGGAAATCAAACCTAGGTCTGCTGAATGTACCAAACCTGTTCACGGCTCCTTACTCTAACCTCTAGACTATATACTGCCAGCTCAGTGCTGGAAGTGAAAAGCAGACTCAAAGTGAAAAACAGAGTTGTTAAAAAAGAAATGAGGTGCTTTGAGTATTCGGATGACATAGAATCCTTCATCAGAAAAAAATAACAATTGGTTTGGAAAAATACACTTTCTTACAGTTCGGATCATATATAAAAAAAACAAACAAATAAAAAGTTGTTAAGAATCCTATTGGCCTAAACTGCTTTTAAAAATCAACGTAGAACCCTATAAAGACAACAGGGTTCCATCAAAGGAAAGGTATTTCAAGGTCAAATGTCACAGAATATATAGCTCCTTACCTGAGAACAGCCATAACACACACTAAAGCTACATTTGTACATCTGTGCATAAAAAATTACAGTATTTAATGTTAAAAGTCTTCTAAATCAGAAAATGTTTTTGTATTAGGCAAAAAAGTGGGTTTAAAGACAACCTGGCCAAGTGTAAATTAAGCATTAACCAGCTGTTTCCCACATTTATGCAGTGTAAATACTATTCAAATACATATGTCTTAAAACCAGTGCACAATAAGTCAATATTATTCATGAATATTTAAACTTATACTGTTTACACATGATCTATCTGCAACTATGTAACAAGTGACTAGTGTTTGTGTACATTCAAAATGTATTTATTTATTTATTTTGAATTTTGATGACCGGTAAGCCCGCTGGGACAAACATATCCCTTTTTCAGGGGCGACCTGGGGAAATACATTTCTAGTAGGAGCAATTTAGAGAAAAAGTTACAGAGACGTCAGGGTGATAATAATTTACTTGGAACAGACATACATAATAAGTTGATTAAACATTAGGCCAAGGAGACATAATATGCAATTATTTTCATATAAACAGTATATTTACAGACATTAAAAAATAAATATATGTATATACAAATATACAATATGGACTGAGTTGAAGTTGAGGAAGTGAGAGGAAGAGAAAATAGTAGAGAGATTCAGCAGAGGAAGGGGTCGAATGGAAGGCCGGCTCGAAGGGGGGGGGGGGGACCCTTGTTACGGGAAGGGTTAGCTTCATTACAGGTGCAGATTGGAGGAGGAAAGAAAATTTAGTTGAAGTGCTTTTCGAATTGAGGAAGAGATTTACAGGAAAATAGTTGCTGAGGGAGGTTATTCCATCTCTCAGGTGCTAAGAAGGAGAAGGATTTCCTGCCTATGGCTAACCTTGTTTTGGGATGGACAAGCAGTGGGAGAGGAGAAGAACATAGGGTCCTAGAGAAGGGTTTCAGCTTGAACAGGTTGAAGAGTATGGGTGGGAAGGGAAGGCGGATGATTTTAAATGAAGTGCAGTGTAAGGGCAAGTCTAACTTAGCCTCAAAGATCAGCCAACCTAGTGCTTGGAGCACATTGCAGTGATGCATACAAGCAGGAACATTAGCTGCAAAATGGGCAATCCTGTGGTAGGCCTGCTTTAATTTGGACAGGATAGATTGCTTAGCTGAGAGAAGCAGGGGGGCTCCATAGAAAAGGCCCGGGAGAAGAGTGGCCGAAGTAATTGTTCTCCTGGATTGGAAGGTCAAGTAAGGGGCAGTTCGGTAAAGTAGGCCCAACTTTTAATGGGTTGTCCTTACTACTCTATTAGCACATGCTTCAAATGAGAGACGTCCATCCAGTGTAACCTCTAAGTGTTTGAAGGAGTTCACTCCTTCAAGTGCCTCCCCTGCTAAGGTGTTGATTACTAGGGGTTGCTGGTTAGTCACATCAAAAGAAGTGTGGTGGAACAACATTGTTTTCGTTTTCTTGGTGTTAAGCACCAGTAGGTATTCATGGAACCAGGTTACCAGTGACTGGAAATCCTTCTCTAGGTTGGACTTGATGGAGGAGACAATACTGTCGGATTTATAGAGGATGGCATCATCGGCGGAGAGTTGCACTGATGCACCACTACAGTTGCAGGGAAGTTCATTGATAAATATGGAAAATAAGAGAGGACTCAGGATGGACCCCTGGGGAACCCCGTCTTTGATGGGTGATAGGGAGGATGTAACCCCAGCCCACTTGACACATTGCATTCGGTTAGACAGATAATTAAAGAACTGTGAGAGGGAGTTAGCATCAAGATCAAGAGAATTCAGCTTCGCTAGTAGGAGTTGGTGATTGACAAGGTCAAATGCCTTTGTGAGATCTACAAAGACTGCTCCAGTAGCACGTCCCTGATTCATTGCATGAAATATGTTGGTGGTGACCCTTAGAAGAGCAGTATCGGTCCCATGCAGTTTCTGGAAACCATGTTGACAGATGGTAAGGGCGTTTCAAAATTCAATAAAGGAGTATAACTTATTATAGAGTATTCTTTCCTGAATTTTTGCAAGGGGACATATAATTGGTATTGGCCTGTAGTTTTTGGTGAGGTTAGTGGGGCCACTCTTGTGTACCAGGACCAATATTGTAGTTTACCATTTATATGGTAAGTTTTGTGAAAGGAAGGATCTATTAATTAGTAGGGTAACAGGATAACCAACAGCAGTGGCACCTATCCTAAGGAATTTGGGGGGGAAGGGTGTTGAATCCAGGTGAGCTGTTTGGATTAAATTTGTTCAGGAGCTTGAGAACCTCAGTGTGCATGGTGAGTTTCAGGTGGAAAGGATTTGGGGGGGGGACTCGGGACTGGCGATGACTGGGTTAAATGGTCCTACAGGAAGGCCAGCTTTGTAGGTGTCTAGGTCCATGAAAAAGTGATTTATCCCTGCTGCAATCTCCAAAGGAGTTGTTAGAGTTGTACATTTATTAATTATGTCCTGGGGGATGGTACGTTCCTTGCCCTTGAGTAGGGCATTGACTTGGGACCAGAAATGTTTGGGGTTGGTGAGACGACTGGTTTGAAGAGATTTGAAGTAGTCCAGTTTGGACTTGGTGGCTTTAGTTTTGCATACATTCTGCAAATGACGATAGGTTTGCTGGTCTGAGTTAAGGCCGGATTTTGTAAAAATTTTCCAGTTGTTGTCACAGGAGAGCATTTGATGCCTTATTTCTTTAGATAGCTAGGAGGAGTGGCTGCCTTTAGCTCTTCTTAGTTTAAAAGGGGCATGGGTGTTGAGGATGGAGGAGGTTTTAATGAAATGCTCCAGGGCTAGATTTATATCCAGAAGGGAGGAGATAGGGGTCCAGTCGACGGAGTTCAGGCTATTCAAAAAATCATCAGGATTAAAATGTGTTAGGTTTCGAGAGTTTATGATTTGGGGGGGTGGCAGGTTGTTCTTCCAAACACAGTAGGAAGTGGGAGGGGTCGTTTAGGGCATCAGGGAAGATCCCAGAAGCTTTGACATGGCATTTGTCATTCATTATCATCCAGCCAAGTAGCCTGTGATTTCCAGTCTTCATATTAAGTCTTGAGAGTTGGTCAATTACTTGCTCTAAATTGACGTCCGAGAGTGCAGACAGATAATGGTTTCTGTTTGTTCCTAGCCAATTAAGGTTGAAGTCACTGCAGATTATAATGTCCCTGTAAGGGATAGTATCTAATTTTGTGAAGAACTCACAGTAAGAGGATGGGACAATGTTGGGAGGAAGGTAGACACAACCTATGATTAACGTTTTGAATTGCCCAAGGGTGACTGTAAGGACAAGATGTTTAATAGTAGAGTTAAATTCAAATCCTGGTAGCATACTGACTGTCAACACTGCCTTAGAGTATGCCAGTGCCCCTTTCCCCTTTTAGGGAGTCGGTCCCTCCTAAAAGAAGAGTATCCAGGTAGGGCTATTTTATGGGACAGAATTGAGGGTTTAAGCCAGGATTCAGTGACAAATGGGACATCTGGCTTATAATGCAGGACCCATGCTTTGAGTTCAGTCATTTTGTTTCTGTCGATCTGAAGGTTAATGCATGGTAATTTAAGTCCTTTTATGTGAGACTAGGCAGGGATAGCCATTAGGAAGGGAGTCAATGCCCCTTTGGTGGGTCCAGGGTTCAGTTCGATGTCACCACATGGGACCAGTAGGCAAGTAAGAGAATGAATGGAGGGCAGTGGGAGGAAAGGAGACTTAAAGAATTTCTTGACCCTGGGTAAGAGTAGTATGGTTTTGCAATGCTGGGTCAGGCATAGTGATTCAAGGGGAGAGCCCAGAATGGGTGGGGTATAAGGTGAGCAGAGAATGAGGTACTCCATGGGCAAGTAGAGGGCATTCAGAGAAGGGTTTGACCATACGTTAGCAGACACTGTATTTTGAATGCATAATATGAAGCACCAGCTTGTCAATAAGCTCTTGGCTAAGCAGAAGGATAACATAGTGGGTTAAGTGTAGAGCAGGAATTTTAATGAAGTGTGGAGAGTTAACAAAGAAGTTCCCACACTTAATGAGTTAAAGTCAGCTGAGAGTCAGAAAAAAAATAACAACTTATCCCATGTGTCCTCCAATCAGACAACAGGGGGCGGAGTGATAGCGTATTTAATCAGTGAGGGGCAGGGAGGCCTAAACCTAGCACAGACCCCCTTGTAATTGAGCTACTGTTATCCTAATATCCTGTTATCCTAACATGTCCATGTATCAACATGTGTCCATATATACCTAATATTCTGTACTATTAAATAACAGTTCTATCAATCTGAATCAAAAACTAAGGGAATCAACACTCCACCACCATGCCCTGCCCCCCCCCCGAGTGAAACCAATGTATGGGTAACCAGTAAAAAGGAAGCCATATACCCATTTTGTATCCAAACACATTTCAGTACCACCATGTACCACAAATATATGTCCATGTGTTGTTCCCGAAGCAACTGAAAAAACAGGAGCAGTTTAAGCAGTGTAATGTGACATAAAACCCAAATCTATATTCATCCCATCACCCACCATGTTCAAAGTAGAATGAGTCTGATCTCAAAAGCCCGCCTTTGTTGTGTGTTTTTAAATTGTCCTTTCAAAACCAGTCCCAACATATCGGAGATGGAGTGATCAGACTGAGAGAAGTGTTGACCCACTGGTTTTTCAGTCTTCATTTTAATAGCATGTCAGTGTGAGTTCATTTGGGTTCAGAGAGGTTATCCAGTCTCTCCAACATAACCTGCTTGTAGACATCTCTTGCATTAAATAAAATAAACAACATTCTGAGATGCATATATATAATTCCCCTGTATCCTGAATTGTTTTGTTTGTGGGGTACTGATACAATCGGAATGTAGAAATGTGCTCACAAGTCTTACAACTAGCGTAATTGCAGGGTCTTGTGCCACCTAGTGCTCTGCTATTTTGTTAAGGTACAAGTCAGCTCCTAACAATCAGATTGGTTAAATTAGGTGGTTACTTAAAAGACAGTAGAATTCGTTATTGAAAAATATACTTCAGTGTGCCATCCTTATTGAATATGGGTTGGAGGTCCTTAATAATTTTACGTAGATGCTCTAGATCAGAATGGTATGTGACAACTAAGGGTATTTGGTTGATAGTAGTCCTTTCTTTATACTGTCAAATTCTCGGGATGAATGACCCTACCCAATAAATGTCTTTTTCAATGTGGCCAGGTGTTTATCTCTGTCCTCCTCACTTGAACAAATACGATGGTAATGGAGTGCTTGACTGTACATTATAGATTTTTAATGAGCCTTGGGTGATTACTGTTCTATGCAAGTATCTTTGTCTGTTGGTTTCCTGTAAATACATGTCTGCAAGGTTCCATCTTTGACTTAACTGTGGTGTCCAGAAAATTAATATTGGTGTTGGAATATTCCAGTGAAAGTTTAATGGATGGGTGGAGGTTGTTAAGTCCCTGATGGAACTTTTTAAGTCTGTCGCCCTCTATCCAAATTTTAAATAAATCATCAATATAACAGAAATAAGCAAGTGATTTATGCATACAGTGCTTTAGAAAATCCTCCTCCAAATTTGCCATAAAAAGATTGGCATACTGCAGCAACCTCCTGGTACCCATTGCTGTTCCCATAATTTGAACATAATGGCACCCATTAAAGCTGAAGTTGTTGTGCGTCAGAATAAATTCAATAAGTTCCCCCACCAATTCTGGGTCGATGTCTTGGTGCTGTCCTATCTCATGTAGGTATTTAAGACAGGCTAAAATGCAATCCATATGTGGAATATTAGTGTAGAGGGAGGTTACATCCATTATGGCTAATATGGTATTAGGTGATAAGTCCCTATAAACAAATTTTATGCAAGAAGTGTGTAGTGTCCTGAATGCAGCTTAATGGGAGCCATTATGTTCAAATTATGGGAACAGCAATGGGTAGCAGGAATTAAGTTACAGGCAGAAACGAACATTGTATATTGATAGCAAGATAAATCGCAACTCACAGACATTAACAGCAAAAGAAATCACAGGCATTTTATACATAATAGATGACAGCATTATGTAGTAACCTAGGTAGGGGAACAACACAGGGGTTAACATTAGTTACATACAATAGGATCACACAGTACATTTTTGAGTTACAGTTGCCAATATGCGGAACAGTGCATTTAGGGTAAGACATTTTTCTCAGTATACATGCAAAGGACACCAGAATAAAGGAACTGGTCAAGGGGCGTGTGAGGTACAGCGGCAATAAGTGCATTGACCCCCCCCGATGTAGTTTTTGAGGCCTTTCTTGAAGCCACTAAGGGAGGTGGAGTTCATTAAGGAGGCAGGTAGCACGTTCCAGTAATGTGGGGCAGAGTAGGCAAAGGACCGTTTACTCAAATTGGTTCTGATTCTGGGGATGTCAAGGCTATTGCACTTTGATAAACATAGGGATTGCCTTAGGGGCTTCTGGGCTATTAGTCCATTGAGACTAGGTGGAGTCACATACACCCTGGTGAATTTGTAGGTAAGGCAGAGGAGTGGGTAGGACAGCCTATTGATGAGTGTGGGCCATTTCAGTGAGGAGAGGACCTCACAATGGTGTCTACACGGGGAATTTTGATACAAAGCTGCTTATCTTGTAGTAGAGAACACCCAGCTTTTTCATTTCTGTATTTCTAAGAAACTGTTGTACAGGGGACACCATAAACCAGGGAGGGGAGTAGGGTACCGTTAGCCACAATTATCCTAGTTTCAGGGGTCAATGAATCAGCCAGATGGTAAAGAAGATAAAGTTTCCAGTGTACAGTTTTCACTACATGATCCACATATTGTTTAAATGTAAGATCGTGGTCAAGGTGAATACCCAGGTACTTTATCTTATCAATGACCTCCATGGGGGAACCTGAAGAGGCACTCAGGGTAAGAAGGTGTTGGCAGGACGTACAAAGATGATTTGGTCCGAACTGGATGGCTTTGCTTTTCTTTTCTTTTCTTTTCTTTTCTTTTCTTTTCTTTTCTTTTCGGTAAGTACTAAAAGATTATCATTAAAACCATTCTTACAGTATATTAAGGCTAGCAGAGAGCTTATCGTTGACAGCCCTAATACCATCCACACTCCAATAGAGAATGGCATCATCTGCATAGGGCAGAAGGTTAGTCTCCCCACAGGTATTCCCAATATCACTGATGAGAATAGAGAAGAGCAGGGGGCCTAATATGGAGCCTTGGGGGACCCCATCCTTGACTGGCAGGTGCGTGGAATGAGTTATTTTCCATTTGACCATTTGCAACCTTCCAACAAAGTAGTTGGTAACCCAGGCAAGGGACTGCCTGTCAAGACCCAGCTGGGACAATTTAAGAATCAGCATGTCATGGTTAACCAAATTTCAGTCCAAAAATGATTTGCATTTAAAATTAATAAATAAATGTGCCAAAATAAGTATTTTACAATTCATAAACTGTTTTTCAGTTCCCAACCTCTAGGTGGGAATTGAGCTGAACCATGATTTCTCTGGTTCCTGGAACTGACAGGGAACTGGAGAAAACCAAATTATTTAAATGAAACAAAAACTAAGCTAACTAGCATCATAGAACTAGTTAGTTTTACTAAAAATAAACTGACAGGGAGCAAGAGAAAACCATATTTTTCTGGAATGTTAAATAAAATTAAACTTTCTAGGCATAGTATGGAGACTGCAGTGGTCAAGGTGCATAATGACCTCCTCGGGGCGAAAGACAGAGGGCAATGGTCAGTCCTTCTACTACTTGGTTTCTCCTCAGCATTTGACATAGTCTACCATGGGCTGTTGTTGGACCACCTACAGGAGTACTGTGGACTCGCTGGCATGGTCATCAGCTGGTTTCAGTCCTTCTTCAGGGAAGGTGATGATGGGAAATTTTTCCTAACTCCTGATGCCCCTGATCTGTGGTGTACCCCAGGGCTTGATCCTCTCACCTATGTTATTTGCAGTGTACGTGATGCCCCTGGGCAACATCATCAGATGCTACAGCCTGGATTTTCACTACTGTGCAGATTATACACAGCTGTATTGGTCATTTGTACCCGGAATGCCTGGCATGGTAGAACTACTTAATTTATTCCTGGTTGAGATCCAGGATTGGATGTTCACTAGCTGGCTGAAACTTAGCCCAGACAAGATGGACATATTTGTTATTGAGCCTGGTTGACAGCAGGGTTCAGGGGCCACAGCAGAGAAGACCGGCCTGGTGTTTGGTTTCTCAAGTATGGTGGCATCCACTAAGCTGAAGAATCTGGGCATCATTCTGGATGAAAGAATGACACCTGAGGCTCAGGTGTCATCTGTGGTTTGGTGTGGCTTTTACCACCTTAGAAACTTCTCCCATATTAAAGCCTTGATCCCACTAGAAGGCCTGTCCTCACTGATAACATGCTTTTCTGACTTCCAGTCTCAACTATGGTAATGATCTATATCTTTGCTTAATGAAGGGGTCCTATGATGCCTGCAGCTAGTGCAGAAAGCAGCAGCCAGGTTACTGGTGGGCCTCCTGAAGTCATGCCATGTGACCCCCACTCCTACGTAACTTGCACTGGCTACAGTTGAAGTCACAAATCTCCTTCAAGATCAGCTTTCTGGCCTATAAAGCCCTAGATGGACTGGGCCTGGGTTATCTGAGTGATCTTCTGTTGCCTTACTGCGCTGCTTGCCCTCTCCACTCCCCCGAGGTTAGCCTTGTAGGGGCTCCCAGGGTCAGGCTTAAGAAGAGGCAAGCACTGCACCGCTGTTACCTGCTGTTACTTTCAAGGAACAAAATTAAACCATTTGGTTTGGATGTGAATATTTGTCTCCTTGCTTTCCTTTGAGTGCATACCTCGCTTTTTGGACCTGTTTGATGTGATGGAGGTGAGCTGCCTCTGCTGGTTTTTGCACCAGAATCATTTCTCTGCTTAAAAATTTTCCTTGGAGTCAGGTTTAAGACACCAGGGTATCACACTTTTGAGGTGGCAGGTCTGGCCCAGTGGAACTTGTTTTGCAGGTCTCTGAGGGAGGCTTCCTCAGTGGAGGCCTTGAAGAGGAGCCTAAAGACCTACTTGTTCAAGCAAGCCTTTAATCTAAGTTAGTCCCCAGTGGTTTGGTTTTAGCTAGTTATGCTTACAGATGAATATCTTTTAAGTTATATGTTTTTCATTTACTGGTTTTCGTTTTATGCGCCCTGATTTGTTTTATGTAAAGTGCTCAGCATCTCCGAGATGCTGCACTTAACAAATCAACTGCTACTACTAAGACTACTAACTAACAAAGACTCTCCTAAAACTAACTGGTTTCACTGGAAACAAACTTTAAATTTCTTTTAAACAATAAACTTGGCTACTAGTGTAACCCCCCCCCAAAGGTAGGGCTTACCTTTTCAGCCCCCTCGAGGCTCAAGCTGGGTCCACTTGTGATACCTGTGTCCTACAGCTGGGACTGCTACTGGAGCCCAGGAGGAGAGGAGTTGTTGTTTGTCTTTTTTTTTTTCATTATATGCCACCGATGGAAGGGGTGACCTTCCACCCAGAGATAAACTGGAGGGATGGTAGATATCCCGGACTGTGTCTTGACTGGATTAAAACTTAGCAGCAATATAATTGTGTGTGAACAGCAGCAGATATGGGAAAAAACATAAACTGATGGGCATTGCCATCTTGTAACCCTGACCTACGTAACTGACAAAACAAAATGCAAGGGGTCCTGGTAAAAGACACAATCACTTAAGAGGAACAGTAACAGAGAGTTTGGCACCCTTTTGCAGCCACTGAGGGAGCCAGAGTGCGAGTGACAAGCTGGATGGCCAACAACAGACTAAAAGAAGTGACTGAGCTAAACCCTTCCCATAGGCTATGAGAAGTTCAAAGCAGTCCTTCTTAAGTGGTTGGAGAGAACAGAAGTGCTAAGAAGGAGAGCTGAGGCTCTAGATGGGCCTCGGAACCAAAGATCCTGGTATAGCTGAATTCGGTTGCTGGAAGTTCCATTTGAGCTGAGAAGTGTTGCAAGTCCTCAAAAGCTGCAAAAGAAGCCATCTGCAGACTGCTGTAATCAGAGCTGAGAATACGCCATTTTACCCTGTTTGCCATGCTCAGAGAGGAGGTGGTGAGGAACTAGTTTCCTGGGTACTTGTACCCTTAATTGAGTGCCCACCAGGGTGAAGCAGGGTGCTGCCATGTGCTGATCCAGAGGAAAGGGAGCTGCAACATAGAGATGGGCCAAGATGGGCCTATAATCACCATCTGCCTGTTGCTGCAACATCATCAATTCAGAAGTTTTTGAGACTGCTTTCCATTGGAACACGACATGTGAGTACTGGCTTGCCAGCCAGAAACCACTATTACTACTGAATTTTCCCTTGTTTGGGTTAAATTTGCATTGGATTCCCCGCTGGATTACAGCTGATTTCAGTGAAAAGTGCTTACCAAAGGTCAGTCAGGTGGGGTTAGAGCAAGCTTGCATATCCATAAGTGCATCAACGTAAGATCCCCAACATCAAGCACCACAACATCAGGCCTGCAATACTATTTAATTTACCTGAGTACCCAGTAGTTAGAACAGAACTACAGTTAAAACAGAAATTGATTGCTTTGGGAGTTATTTGAACTGTGGGGATCTGCTACTGAGGTTAGTGAAGGTTTTATAGTACAGTGGGCCTTTCCTGGAAATCTTGTGTGAGGGTGTTAGGAGTCCCACTGCACCATCTCTGCAAAGAAGCCTGGACATCTTGAATATGCATAGCTTGGGGTGATGCACTTAAAAATAGTGACAGTGGTAATTGTGTTGCTATCACAAAAATTGTTGCTAAAACAGTTTTGCATAACCCCTATTCTCTTCACGAGATCAGTGTTGCTGACTAATGAAGTTCTGTTGTTAGATTTTGAAAATTGGTGTGTGGGCATATTATTAATAATCTACCCTACTGGCTATCCCTCCCCCCCCCGTTATATCATCCAGATAGCCCCCATTTACCAGTGGAGCAGCAGGGCGCGCCATGGCACCGCCATCATTTTACTGTTGTTTTTCTCCCGGAGCCATGGCACAGCACAGAAGCACACATGTATGGAGGTGTACATGGGCTCTGGAACCACAGCCTCCTTCCACCCATCTCAATGTCTGCCTGCTGCTGGTAGCACTGGTGCTCTCACCAGCCCTCCACCTGTGGCAGCCAAGAGCCAGGAAGGCAAACCACCCATGCCCAGGAGAGGAGAACTGTCTGTTGGCTGCTCACTCTATCTCCTGCTCTCCCCTGTTCCAGCCTCCAGAAACCCAAGCTCATTCCGGGTTGTTGACTTGGCACAAGGTAAGGCACTCCACAGTGCCTCAGCCTTCTGCACCACCGGCCCAACACCGGGGTCCATCTTTTGCCCTAATAGATCAAGCTTGTCGGCTAGAAGTACTTTTGAAAATCTAGCCCAAATGAAGTGAATAGAATTATCTTGACTGAATTTTATGGCAACAACAGGAATTTGTCACCAGAGGAGGCCGTTGCCATTGAAAGACTTAGAAACATGGATAGAGAAATCATCAAGCCCACAAATAAAGGTGGCCAAATAGGGAAGCACCAAGTTTTCTCGTCAGCGACAATGCCGACCTCCCCCACAGTGATGGCACAATACCGACGCAGGTATTGTGCCACCTGTTAAATGGGTGTTTTCTGTGGGGGCTGTGCCCCCCACACCCCCCATTCGGGGGGCTCTGCCCCCAGCACCCCCCAGACTTTAGGATTCCAACTCCAGATTGGAGTTGGTCCATGGAAGGGGCGGAACACTGGGGAAGTCGAAACACGGAAAAAGGACCATTACTGCGAATGTCGCCATAATGGCCTTTTTTCCTGTTTTGCCATTGGGGTGTTGACGAAAAGGGGTGCACTGGCCAAATAGTACCAATGAACAGAACATACTGTCTGGAAGATGTTATATCGCAACCTGCCAATACTGACAATTACCGACTCCTGGAGATGGACAATGTTCTAAACCTCTACCTTCATGATGGAGTCAATTCTGACCACAAATTTCAATACTTGTGTCAGAATTTCACAATGGTCCCAACATTTCATGTCTTTCTGAAGGTGCCCAAGGACTCTCAGCAGCTGCCAGGTTGTCCCATTATTTCTGGTACAGGATCATTTACCGAGAACCTATCCAGGTTTTTGCATACTTTTCTTCAAGCCATGGTTATGTGTTTACCCTCTTACCTTAGGGACATCATGGTGGTCCTTAAGGCACTTGAGCACCTTCATTTTGATGCTGGTTGCCTATGGCTCACCAGAGATGTGACATCACTCTGCATCAGCATCAAACATCAACGCGAGCTACATGCTGTATAGTACTTTGTGGACTATTTTCAGACTGGTGACATCACTGACCCTGAGTTTATCATTGAGGCCCTGGACCTGATCCTGCACAGTACCTATTTTACTTCTAATTCTGAACATTTCTTACAGGTCTGTGATACTACCGTGGAGTCAGTGATGGCCCCCTCCTACACTATCCTCTTTTTGGGTTGATGGGAGGAGGTGACCATCTACAACCCTAGGCAGAATCATTACAGTGGCAGGATCAGGTACTAAAGCCATTTTATTACATACAAACACATGAACATACGAAGAAGCCAGTAGAAGAAGGCCGTTTGGTCTATCAAGTCTGCTCATATTGCAGGGTCCACAGCTTGAGTTAATGTCCCTGCCCTCCCTCCTCCCCACTCCTCCCATCCTCCCTACCCATGATCCTTACCTTCCCCCAATGTCTATCCCAGCCTGTCTTAAAGCTGCCCACTGTCTTCAATGAAATGACCTCTTCCGGCAGAACATTCCAAGTGTCCACCACCCTCTATGTGAAGAAGTGTTTCCTGACCTCCCTCCTAAACCGCCCACCCTCCGGCTTAAGACTGTGCCCCCTCGTGTTATGATTGCCACTCAGCTTAAAGAGATGCTCGTTATCAACCTTATTTATCCCTTTCAAGTACTTGAAAGTCCCAATCATGTCCCCTCTCTCTCTCTTTCTCTCTTGTCTTTCAGGGAGTACATGTTCAGTGCTCTCAACCTCTCCTTGTATCCCTTACCCTGCTGACCCACTATTATCTTTGTAGCCCTCCTCTGGACCTTCTCCAGCAGGTTAATGTCCTTTATGAGGTGTAGGCACCAGTACTGAACTCCATACTCTAGATGCAGCCTTACCAGTGACCTGTACAAATGAATTATGATCGCCTCTCTCCTACTGCTGATCCCTCTAGATATGCATCCCAGCATCTTGTTTGCCTTTGCTGCTGCTATCTTGTACTGCGTGGAGTGCTTCAGGTCACTAGCGATCATCACTCCCAGGTCCTTCTCCTACTCTGATGCAGATACTCGGACTCCACCCAGGTGGTACTCTGTCCTATTGATGACATACTCTGCATTTAGGGTGGCACTGCCGCTGAAGCCCATGACTTTGTTAAGATAATGAATGAAAACAATTTGAATTTGCATTTTACCTTCACAATTGATCCTAAATCTGCTACCTTGCTAGACCGTAAGATAAATTCTGAGAGTGATGGCTGTATTATTATAGAGGGCTATTGTAAACCTATAGCCAGGAACATACTTCTGCATTTCAACAGCTCACCCCCACCCCCAATTCTAAGGGGAACATCAAAAGGTCAGTTTCTTCATCTCAGAAGTAAATGCTAAGATGAGGAAACTATTCTTCATCAATCGGATGACCTTCATGACTGCTTTATTGAAAGAGATTATGACCCACAGCTCCTCACTGATGCCAGCCTTTATGCTCTTAACAGGGAACGTAGTGACTGTTAGCACCAAAACCAAATGATAAATCAGTGGATAATTGTATCAACTTTACTGTATAATTGAGCTAAACTTAGTTACTTCAAAGGTTGCAGGGACACTCAAGAGGTTTGGGTATGTGCTACAAGCAGATGAAGGGGGTGGTAGGGGAATGTTCCAGGGAAGTGTATAGAAGGGCTCTAGTCTCAAGGATAAACTGGTAAATAGACATTTCACAATGAACACTGTTGCAGAACAGGAACCCTTCCCACCACACCCAGTAGGCAATTTCCAATGTGGTAATTGCAATGTATGTAATTTCATGACGACTGGATCAACTTTCGCCAGCCCAACAAATGGTCAATGCTATGCAGTCTGACACTTTTATCACCTGTTGTACAACATTTGTTGTGTATGCTTTGTGGTGCGACTGCCCATCTCTATATTGGTCAAACCATTCACTTACTAAAAGAGAGGTTGCAAGAGCATATCCGCTCTGTTCACAATCAAAAATGTGACACTACGGTGAGATAACAATGGCATCAAAAATACAAGGCTGATGCCACCGCCCTTAGGTTTATGAGCATTGACCATATCAGACAGCACCCTAGAGGTGGGAATAGGCTCAGATCATTGCTCTAAAGGGAAAGCAGACTGATTTTCAGCAAGGGTGCCCTATCCTCTACTGGACTAAATGAAAATTGGGATGCTTCCCTTTTTTTGTAAAGGTTTGGTGTTTCCATGTTTTGTTATGCTTGTTATACATGATATAAAATTGATATTTTTTTTGTCACTTCAGACATCATGCAACCTTGGAACCTCCAAGACTGGATGATAGCCACTCAGCAACCCCTACTTCTTTGTAGATTACTCATTTCCAACTAGTTCATTATTTGGCTGAGCAACATCCTCTGAAATATACCAGTCTGAACCAATCTGAAGGGAAACTGATTTAAATGTATTAATTAATTATTTTACTTATGTGCTTTTTTGCTCTTTGATAATGTTTTTTACACATTTGTGAGTTTCTGTGCAAATTGTGTCTGAGACCTTTCTACTTTCTCTAATATTTTTTTCCATATCTCTTTACATAGAAACATAGAAACATAGAATTTGACGGCAGATAAGGACCGCTTGGCCCACCTAGTCTGAAGAACCCACAGGGGTTTGAGGTGCCGGGGTCTGTATATTGGTCTGTTCATTTGTGCAATGAAAGGTAATGAAAGACCTGGGTTTGAATCCCACAGCCCCCACTTGCATACTGTGTGACACTGAGCAAGTCATTTAATTTCTCTGTGCTCCCAGGTCGTACCTGTAAACAAGCTTTCAGCTTAGTGTGCCACTCCTGTTTAAACAATTACAAAAAAAGAGCCACATGCATTTCTAGCACTCACTCCATCTGGTGCATTTTTCATTTGTGCACTTTACTTTATTTTCTTGCTTTGATTTTTCTTTGGTGTTGCAACATGTGTCCTGTGCACCCTGTATTTTGCCTTTCTGTTGTCTCTTCATAGATGTCACTAAGTTCTGTGGCAGGGTAGACAGCGTGGAGGGGATAAAGGAGTTGCAGGGGGACCTGCAAGGTTAGAGAGGTGGTCCAAGGTATGGTTGTTCAAATTCAATGCCAAAAAGTGCAAGGCAATGGGCTGATGGAACATGAGCCCCAGGACAAAACACTGGATGGAAGGGATTAAGCTAGGCACTACATCAGAGGAAAAGGACCTGGCAGACATGATATGTGACTCCCTAGAGCAAATTAACCAAAGCAGTAAGGACTACAGCAAGGCAACCAGAATGGTGGGGTGTACTAGGAGGCAGTTTGATAGCAGGAGGAAAGTGGTAATACTAACTCTGGATGTATCACTGATGATACCCCATCTTCAATACTGTGCCTAGCTGGAATCCCCAACTAACAAAAGACAGACACAGGCTAGAGACAGTGTAGTGTAGGGTAACAAAAATGATTTAGAACCAGCAGGGCAGATCCTTTGAGGATCAGCTCTGGGCACTGAACATGTACTCACTGAAGACCAGAAGGGAGGGGGAGACATGGCAGACTGAGACCTTCAAGTTTCTGAAGTGAATAAATTAGGGAAACTGAGAAACTTTCAGCAGGAATGGTGGTTCAAAACAAAGGGACATGAGTGGATGGGAGAGTGAGGAGGGATGTGAGAGAGTTTTACTTTATGTACACAGCGTTTGAGTTGTGGAATAGCCTACCAGCTGAGGTGGTGGGTCAAAAAATGGAAATTATGTACTCACCGTAATTCTTGATCTTCTTGGATGAAGTCTCTACCACTCATTCACAATAATGGGACTACCCCGGAGGCGCTAGGACCCCACGGGAGCCAAAAATCTTCAGGAGGGCCGGTGCCAGGATAGGACCACACATGCACGGTGCCACGAGACTAGCTCACACTATATAGGCTATCTCGGCGTTGACCCTCTAACCGTCTCAGTACCTTTTTGCCTGAGGAGGTGCAGCGTAAACTAATGAAAGAAAACCTAACCCTAACTTCCAGGCATATGAAGGCCCAGATGACCCATGTAAGAAGGGTCAATTCAACAATGTATTCACAGCCTGAACAACAAGGAAGTGAACACTAAAACAGAACACGTGAGCTTGGAGGATGGAGGGTGGGCATGTGAATGAGTGGTGGAGACTTCATCCAAGATCAAGAATTATGGTAAGTATGTAATTTACATATCTTCCGGGACTAAAAAGTCTCCACCACTCATTCACACTAATGGGAAAGTACCAAGCTGAAAATCAAACCCTCAGGTAGGGAAGTAGGAGACAGCGTTCACTCAGGACAGAAGTCCATAAAGACTGTCCTGCTGAAGAAAATGAACTGTCTGGCATGGACATCCAGAACATAGTGCTTTTACAAAGGTATGCACTGAGCTCCAACACACCGCCTTGCAGAAGTCTGCAGTGGGTACATTATGAATCCCCACTAGGAAAGCTGCAACCAGTCTAGTAGAGTGGTGTGAACTCGGCCTTCCAACTTGACCTGTGCCATGGATTAGTACTGTTGAAGACTTGCAACTAACCAAGCCAAAATACATCTCATGGCAACAGGTTGACCCAGCCGAGGCATGCTGAAAGATACAATAGTTGCTCGGATGCGTATCTCTTTGTTCTGTTGATGTAGAGTTGCAGGACTCTCTTAACTTCCAGAGAATGAAGGGAGCACTCTCCTTCTTTCTGGAGCTAATGAAGTAAGTAGGGAGAAGTAAAACTTGACTAACAGTAACTGAGCTAATGACATGCTGCCTACTGGCTCAAGACAGACTGAAAACGAGCAGAGGAGTACCTTCACTGCTGAGTAATGCAGACCTGTGTTTGACAGGTTCAAGAGGCACCCTAACACCTTACTTGGTGGGCAACTGGAGGGTCCAGACAGGACTTGCACCCCAGAAGAAGGGTTTCCACTTAGCCACGCAACCCCACCTGGTGGAAGTTCTTTGCGTGGCTTAGAAGATGTATGCGGTGGTTTAGGAAACCTAAAACTTGCCCACTTCCATTTCCTGAGGAACGTGGCATGGAGATGAAGGGAACACAGGTTAGGATGGATTAAAGTCCCTGTGTCAGAGGTCCGCTCATAGAGGATGTCGCCTCGGGCAAACTTCTGACAGACTGCTGATCAGTGCAATCATATCTGCCGAGGCCAGTCTAAGACGATGAGAAACATCCTTCCCCACTGTGCCTACAACTTGTGCAGCACCCTCTGAATTAAGGGAAGAGGAGGAAAATGTACAGGGAGCATCTTGTCTACTGCAGTGAATACACCCTGACAGGAAACACCAGAGTCTGAATTTATGAAGCAGGATAGCAGCAGTTTCGTGTTGAAATGGTATGCAAAAAGGAGCAGATCTAAACTGCTTCACTCACCAAAAGCGACTGCACAAAATCTAAACTGATGCATCGTGCTTGAGGTACCACTGTCACAACCTCACAGTCTTCCAGCAGAGAGGGTGGGAGGGTGCCCCATCTTGCATGCTGATGTAATACATCACAACTCTGTCGTCCATCCGAAACAGGATCACTTCATGGCAGAGGGCATCCTTCAGGACTTTGTTTATAAGGCAGATCTCATCTCTAAGACATTTAAGAAAAGATGAGGTTCCTCCTGGCTCTACACCTGAGTGTGGAGGTCTTGACAGTGAGCTCCCCATGAGAGATTTTGTCAGAGGCTCCGTCATTTTGAATGGAGGATTGCAGATGTGTGGTCGGAGACCACTGCTTGCTGCGGGGGACACCCTGAGTTCCAGCATCCGCTCAACCGAATGGAGCCCAAAAGGGTCATTTTCCATGATGTAACAAGCCATCTGAAGATGTCGTTTCTCCCATCTTCTGGAATAAAAAGCAACACCCTGGAGTTATCCAGGAGGGCTCCTAAGAAGACGAGCTGCTGGGAAGATGAAACTGGCACCTTCCCCAAATTGGAAAAGCCCCTGAAGAGAACAACTGAGAAGCTATGGCAACTGCTTCCTGTGTCTCTTGCCCAGATGGGCTAGCTAGGAGCCAAATGTTCAGGAAGTGAATACTTGAACGCAGAGGTTTTAGTGAACTTCTCCCTGAACAGGTACTAGTTTAACCTTCCAAGGTCAACAAATGGCGCATGCCGTCTGTTAGCTTGGAACCAGAAGCAATGGAAATAGTAAGGTGTGCACTGTTCTGCTATGGAACAACTTCTACCTCCCAGTTCCTGCAGAGGCCCCATATCTCAGAAGCAAGAGAGTGTGACTGAGAGGCAGACAGACTGGGCTGCCGTCTGGGTGGAAGGTCTGAGGAAATCTGTGAAACTGGGAGAGTATCCCTCTCGGACAATCCTGATGACCCATATGTCCTCTGTAACAGACTTCCACTGGCTGTAAAACCGAATTAGATGCCCCTCCTACCACCGAGAGGCATCCCCCTCAGACAGCGGAGGTGGGACCTGGACTGGATCCACAGAGGTTGGTACAGGGCGCTTTGGGGCCTTGTGTCCTCTGCTGAGTTGGTTCCTGATAAAGGCACTTAGGCCTTTACCTAGAAAGGACTGCCTGTACGAGAATGTTGAAAGTCCCATCCCTCTGAGAGGCAGCAGGCATTGCCTGTTGTTTAAATGGCAGCCGTATTGTTCTGAGTGGTCCCCAGAACTCAACCTGAGGGCCGAACAGATAAGCACCATCAAGAAGATGTTAACCACCTGCTGCCAGCAGCAGCAGCTGCCCTACAGGCAGTCGTAGGCATCCATAAAAACATTCAGCTGATTATTGGGCTATAATCCCCTAGCAATGGAGCATTAGATTCCGGGAGTCTCTCAACCATTGCATTGAGTGTGTTCCACAGGGTGTACTCGTACTGAGGAATGTAGGAACTCAAGACAAAGAAGTCTGCTTTGGTCCACAGATGAAGACTGAAATGTTATGGTGGACTTCATATCCTTGAGGAAAAAAGAACTGGAAAGAAGGTCTTCCATGACACTGATACAGAAGGCTTGCATTCCAACCCATAAAATGAGTCATCCACTGTGTCTTTGACAAAATAGACTAGGGAGAGACTCATCCAGATCCACTTCTACCCCAGAAAAACCTCCAAAAGGCAGGTCTAGACCAGGAACACTGGAGATGCCACCATCTGGATCGGTGAAGAGTTCAACGCCATCCGTGGTCCCGGTGCCAGATCCAGCACCAGATGCAGCACCAGATTCTGTGCCAGACATGGTGCCAGACCCAGAGCCAGACCCGGCACCACACCCGGTGCTGGCACCACACCCAGCACCAGCACCACAAATGGCGTCAGCATCAAACATGATGCCAGCACCACACACGGCACCAGAACTGCTGCTAGACCTGAAGAAAAAGGAGAAAGGAAAGTGGTACCCATGACGGCCCCTGCAGGGAAAAATGAGAGGGGGGTAGGCATGAGCAGTCGGTGTCGATGGCACTGGCACCAGAGAGGACACTGCGCACATCCTGGCCTGACCCACCCAGCCATGGCCCAGTGGCTCAGAGACCTGAAGGCCCCAGAACTGGGTCCACTAGCCAGGACAACTGTGCAGACGTCATGCTCCCTGCTCTAAAACAGCAGTCCAGAGGTGAAACTGCTCACCAGAACCCTTTCAAGGACAGAGATGGGATCTGGTGTTGAAGATCACAGCCGTTAAGAGAAGAGCCACAGAGGATCCTACTGAAGTTGGTTCAGGACTACCGCTCTCCACCACTAATGATCCCTGTGCAGATGTACCAGAGAGCGATCTCACGCTGTGCCACTTCTTCTTCCACCGACAGGAGGAAGAAAAGCTCGAGGTCAAGTGGAGCCGGGTCCTGGAACCACTACTTTTGTGTTTCAGGCAGACTGTCCTCCCCCCGAGCACCAGACTGCCCGTGGTCGGACCCCTACTCCGCAAAGGGTGGCATACCAGACACAGCCCCACTGCCAACACAGCTTTCAAACGAAGTCTTCCTACCATTACAGCTACTGGCTAAGGTCGACTACGTTAATGGCAGGATGAGAAGAAAAAAATACTTACCATAGTAATCTTGTTTCTTCCCAGTAATGATCAGATATTCATAACTTTATGCAGGAAACTTGAGGGGTTGGACTGCTCAGAGAGATGGAACGCATGCAAATGATAGAACACTTTGCATGTGAACATCTTTCAAACACTGCCTCTGCCAGCTGTCAGTGTTCTAACTACTTCAGATTTGTATGGAGCCTGGAAGTCAGGGCTTAAATAATTAGCACAATAATTAAATCATTAACATTGGGGTTACCCCGAATTTAGAATTTTAATCAAAATTTAACCTCCAAGTGGAGGAACAATGAATACAACAAAATTCAGACCAAATATCAAAGAACTCTAAAATAGAAAAACCAGAATAAACTCAACTTAAAACTGTAAATCAGTGTAGAGAATATGCACTGTGAGATATAATGTGATTCGGTGGCACCAGCATGTGGAGTGCAGAGGCTGAAGTTCTGTAAGGGGAGGAAGGAAGGGAAGTTATAAATATCTGAGCATCGCTGGGAAGAAACAGGATTACTATGGTAAGTATTTTTTTCTTCTAACCCTAGTAATGCTCAGTATATTCATAACTTTATGCAGACTACCAAGCAGTACCACAGGAGATGGGCACAGAACTTACTTTGGAAACAGACTTTGCAAGACTGCTTTGCCAAACCTAGCATCACTTCTGGACAAAACATCCAAGCTGTAATGCTTTGTAAAGGTGTGTACTGTTTTCCAGGTAGCTGCTTTGCAAATATCCACTAATGGAACCTCCCTAACTGCTGCTAAGGTAGCAGCTGTTTGTCTTGTAGAGTGTGCCCTCAATCCTTTTGGTGGCTCCCTACCTGCTTTAGTGTAGCAGAATTGAATACACTGGACTATCCATTGAGAAATGGAGCGCTTTGAGGCTGGCTTTCCCATTCCCACATCCCCATATGTCAGGGACAGTTGTTTTCTGTCATTCCTGTGGCCTTTAGTGGCTGTCATGTAATAGCTGAGAGACATTTTTACATCTAGGCTATGAAGCCTTCTTTCACCAGAACTAGCATGGTCTGTGAAAAAGTCAGGAAGAGTGATGGATTGGTTTGGATGAAAGTCAGAAACCACTTTAGGGAGAAACTGCCTGTTAGTTCTAAGGAATACCTTATCTCTGTGAAATGAGATACAGTCCTGGTCTATCCAGAGAGCCTGTAGCTTGCTAATTCTCCTTGCAGAAGTGATTGCTACTAGAAAAACTGTTTTCTGTGTAACATATTTTAGAGGAGTTGTAGCCATGGGTATGAAAGGAGGACCCATGAGTTTAGCTATGCACACATTAAGATCCCATGCAGGCACTGGTGCCCTATGGGGGGGTGAAAATGAATGAATCCCTTAAAGAATCTTCTGAAAATGGATTGTGATGCCATTGACACCTTTGCTCCAGCAGAATGGTTGGCAGACAATGCTGCAAGGTGGACTTGTAGAGAGCTGGGTTGTAAACCCTGGGAATGCAGATGAGTAAGATAGTCAAAAATAATTGGGACTCCAGAATGAGCTGGCACTAAACCCTTGGCTATGCACCAGAAAGAAAAATGTTTCCACTTGGAAGAATAGTTTTTTTTAGTTGAAGGTTTTCTATAACCTTTCAATATAGTTAGTAAGCATCAGAGAGAGGTTTAAATTAGCATATTCTAGTTCCTCAAGAGCCAAGCCTTGAGATTGAGGGACTTGAGGTTTGGATAGAACAGTGTTCCCTGATTGGAGGTCAAGAGATTGTGCCTCCGAGGAAGATGTATTGGTTTGATTACAGACATGGAGAGCAGAAGAGAGTACCATGGCTGCCTGAGCCAGTCTGGAGCTATCAAGATCAGAGAGGCTGAATGGGATCTGAGATTCAGTAACACTCTGAAAATCAGAGGGATGGAATGAAAGGCATACAGGAACTTCCCTGACCAATCTAAGGTCAGAGCATCCAGAGGAAGTGTGTCCTGATTTGATGGTCTGCAGCAATATTGTGGTAGGTGGTGGTTCTGGTTGGATGCGAACAAGTCTATCTGTGGAGTGCCCCACCTCCTGAAAAGAACTTGTACCACCTGTTTGTTCAAGGTTCATTCGTGATGGGCCTGATTTATTCAACTCAGTGTATCTGCCAGGGTATTGTCTTTCCCTGGTAAATGGATTGCCTGCAGGGATACTCCCAAGGAATAGGCCTGAGCCCAAATTCTCATGGCCTCTGTGCAGAGGAGGCCTGATCTGGTGACTCCCTGCTCATTTATGTAATACATTGTGGTGGTATTTTCTGTTCTGACCTGTACCACCTTGCCTTGCACTAGAAAAGATAAAGCTTTTAGAGCTAGCAACACTGCTCTGAATTCCAGCAGATTTATGTGCTGGAGGGACTCTGCTGCTGACCAGGTGCCCTGGGTTGTATGATCCCCTAAATGGGCGCCCCAGCCCAGGAGGGATGCATCTGTTGTGAGGATCAGTGAGGGAGTGTCATTTTGGAATAGAATCCCTTGTCTTAAATGGGATCCTTTTTTCCACCAAAGGAGAGCCTGTAGCAATGGTCTTGTTACCAGAATGAGTTTTGAAAAAGAGTCTTTTCTTTGATTCTAGTGCTCTCTGAGATGAAACTGGATGTCTCTCATGTGAAACCTGGCACCTTGAACTGTGGCTGTGGATGCAGCCATATGGCACAGTAACTGCAGAAACTGCCTTGCAGCTTTTGGCTTGTGAAGTCTGAAAGAGTTTGCTACTGACTGAAGACTTTTTACCTTGTCCAAAGGCAGGAAGGCTCTGCCCTGCAGAGTGTTTATCTCTGCCCCTATGAACTGTAAAATTTGTACAGGTAAGAGGACAGACTTTTTCTGGTTGATGATAAAACCCAGAGATTGAAGAAGGACCTGGGTGATTTTCAGAGAAAGTTTGACTTGGTCTGGCGATTTGTCCACTACCAGCCAGTCGTCCAGATATGAAAAAACAGTTATTGCTTGCCTTTGAAGATGCGCCACTACAGCTGCTATGCTAGGTACTTTGTGAAAACCCTTGGGGCCGAAGAAAGGCCAAAATGCAGGATTGAAAACTAGTAATGGCCTGAAGGGAGTCTGAATCTTAGATATTTTCTGTAAGATCCTTTATGGGGATGTGGAAATAGGCGTGTTTCTAGTTCAGTGATGTCAGCCAATAACATTTTTGGATTGCTGGCAAAATCAAGACCAAAGTTACCATTTTGAACTTTGTTTTTTTCAGATGCTTGTTTAAGGCTCTGAGATCCAATATTGGCCACCACTCCCCATTTTATTTTGTCATTAGGAAGTATCTGGAATAAAAAAAAATTCCTCTCAGGGTGGTAGGAAATGGTTCCACTGCTCGGAGTTACAGCACATTTTGAACCTCTGCCTCTAGCAGTGCCCTTTCTGCTAGGGAAGGTGTGCTGAAAACCCTGGTTTTTAGAGGAGGATGGGATTTTAAATCCAGAGACAGTCCCTGCCCCACCACCTCCAGGACCCACTTGTCTGTGGTGATACTCAGCCAAGCCTGGAGGAAATTGGATAGTCTGCCTCTGACAGGGAAGGAGGGAGGAGGTAGCCAAAGCTCATGGATTCTGTTTTTATTGGGGCTGAGATCCCTGCCTGGAGTTCCTTCTACCCCTACCCCTGGAGTATCCTTCTTGTGGATAGTGCTGGTATTGGGACAAGGCCACTGGTTGCAGGAAGGGTCTGGCCATGAAAGACCTGCCCCTACCCCCCTTCTGTAGGGTCTGGTAGATGAAGAAGCTCTCTCTGTCTGACTGAGTTGCTTCTGTAAGTAGCCTTGTACTCATCCACCTTTTTCATATAGGCAACAGTGGACTCCCCAAAAAGAGAGTTTCCCTCCAGGGAAAAATCCAGTGCCTTAGACTGGGTATCCTGGGTGAGGTTTGTGGCCCTAAGCCAAGCAAACCTCCTCTGTGCCACTGTGTTTGCCATCCACCTGGCTGCAGTGTCATTGGAGTCAGCAGCCATTTGGAATTGGTATTTAGCTGCCTCTAGCCAAAACCTGGCAGTTTCAGCCAGGTCATCTGACAAGGGTGAGGGGACTTTTTGGAGCATAGCCAGGACAGATTTCCACAGTAACTTCTGATACTGGGCAGCATAAGCCTGGAAATTAACCTGTCTCATGGCTAGGGAGGCTGATAAATAGCCTTTTTTGGCCATGCTATCTATTTTTCTGGAGTTCTTGTCAGGAGGATGAGAGGACAGAGGTACCCTGGCCTTATCACAGGCTGTTTACTGTATTACCCCCTGATGGTCTGGATGGGAGAAAAGGAACTCAGCCCCTTCCCTATCCAGCTGGTACTTTTTATCCATTCTCCTATCAAAGGGAGGAATGGAGTTTGGTGTCTGCAGGAGCTTCAAGGCATCGTTCTTGAAGAATTTGTAGACTGGGAGGAGGAGAGTTTTTGTGGGTGTTAACCCCATCATTTCTAAATACGCTATCTCCTCCTCATCCTCAACCTGTTCAGGTGTGGCAATGTCTAAGGCATCTGCCATTCTCCTGATAAATGTGAAATGCAAGGAGTAATCCTCAGACACCCTTGAGTGGAGTCAAAGTCCTGTTCAGGGGACACTTCTGGCTCTATAGGATCATCATCATCCTCAAAATCGTCATCATCATAAGGTTGTTCACCTTGTAAGGAGGGCACTGTACTGCCAGCCTAGGGACCCTGAGGAGGGCCAGGAGGCTGCAGAGAAGGCATGATATTCTGCAGGGTCTGAATTATTTTAAGTGCCTGGGTAATCTCCTGGGACAAAGGCATAGTGAGAGCCTGGCCAGAAGTCCCCGGTTTAGAGGGGGAAGGTTCTGCATGCTTAAGTTTCCTTGATTTTTTAAATGGAACTGGAGAGTCAGCCAGTTCATTAACTCTTTTTGCCCCTTTTTCACCCGTATTAGGGGCAGGGGTAGAAACAGATGTGGGTTCAGCCACAGTTGGTTGGGGTGTCAGCTGGTCAGAGCCCGAGGGATCCACAGGAAACTTTTTCTTTAGCCTGTCAAGGCATTTCTCTACAGTTTTTATCTGGGAATGTCTTGCAAATTTTGCATTCCTCTTTAAGGTGATCATAACCCAGACAAGCCACACATAAGGTGTGTTTATCTGCCTTTGCAAAGGCATCTCCACATTTAATACAGTTTTTAAAGTAGGGCTCACCGGTTCTCTTTTTAGGTTTCTCCGACATTATGTTTTAAAACCGAGAAAACACAAACCGCTAATAAAGAATTTTAATTTTTTTTGCAGTCGGTTCCGGAACCGATAGGTAACCAAAGAAACCGAACCAAGGAGATGTAAAATTAACCGGTTCAGCGGTTCAGTAACCGAGAAAAAACAGGTACAAAAATACTTTAAATTTAGAAAAACTGAAGTATTTAATTCACTGAAAAGAAGGTTCTTTAATCAGAGAACCCCAATTTTAACTAAAACGAGCCCAGTTTCCTCTCAGTTATCCCGAACTGAGATGAACTGGAAAAATAACAAAATTTAACCGTAAATAATAATAAATAACTAAAAAATCAGTAGAGGCAGTGTGTGAAATAAAATATACTTATTTTAGGTAGATCGTAGATTTCTTCATGCAGGAGAAAGTGGACGAATGAGACTCCGAGTGACCAGACTTTTAGGCAGAGAGAAAAATCTGAAGTAGTTAGAACACTGACAGTAGGTAGAGGCAGTGTTTGAAAGATGCTCACGTGCAAAGTGTTCCATCATTTGCATCTGTTCCATCTCTCCAGGCAGTCCAACCCCTCAGGCTTACTGCATAAAGCTATGAATATACTGAGCATTACTGGGGTTAGAATTTCTTCTTCTTCTTCATCATCTTCTTTTTCTTCTTTTTTTTTAAATAAGAAAAGAACATTAAAAATGATAAGTTAAATGAATATTGAATGGCTATAGCTGATGTCGTATAGCCAAAGACTTGACTCCTGGCAGGCAAGCAATATCGTCATCGAAGCACACTCGATGGTGGGAGAAAAGGAACTGAGGCAGTTGGAGGGTCGCTGCTGAGATAGCCTATATGACGTGAGCTAGTCTCGTGGTGCCGCGCATGCACTGTTCTATCCTGGTGCTGGCCCTGCTGAAGATTTTTGGCTCCTGCAGGGTCTTGGCACCTCTGGCGTAGTCCCATTAGTGTGAATGAGTGGTGGAGACTTTTTAGTCCAGGAAGATCCATTAATGGGTTCAAGCATGGCTGTGACAAAGTAAAGGGCATAATAATTACTTGGGGAAGGGGGTAACAGTATGGCAGGAAGCAAGTGGGGAGGTGAGGGTGAAAAGCCTGTCTAGACAATAGGTCACTGGGTAAGACAGGGTATAACAGGGCAAACTGGATGGTGGAAGACTATGTTTGCTGGCCAAGGCACCTAGCTTCCCCTGAGCTCTTTTTGTCAAGGTTGCTTGAAAGGACAGAGCAAAAAACCTTACCAGAGCAAGGAACAGGATTAAGGCTTCTTTTGTCACTCTAGGCAGATTTACTGTGTGTTGTTATTTTTATTTTGTACTCACAGGGATTGTCACTGTTTGTTGCTAACCTTTTATTGCTTTATTTTTCTCTGATTCAAATTGTTGTTGCTGGGTATACCTTCTGCTGCATTATTACAGGGTGTGCCTACAGATTACTGCTGTAATCTTCTGATTCAAATTGTCTTTTTCAAGGTATATCTTCTGTTACTGCTTTATTTTTCTCTGTAGCAAAGTGTTTCTTACAGGGTATATCTTCTGTGAAATTATTACAGGTGGTGCTTTACAGGTTTTACAGTTTTATCTATCATTAGGATAAGCTTTCAGGGCTACTGCATTTGTTGCTGTCTGATTGTTTCTGCTCTTACCTCCTTGTTTCTTTCATCCGTGGTTGTTCTTTTTCAGCAGGGGAAGGGCTCAGCCACCTACCCCCATCCCCAGCCACCCCACACTATACTCCTTTTATAGGGTAGCACAATCGTGACATTTCCTGTAGCAAAGCAGGAAGGGGCAGATCAGAGGGGTATCCACACAGTGATTTCATTTACAGAGGCACTAGTAATTTAACTTGTTATAACAAGTTATCCAAACACAAACAAACAAAACACAAAATAAAACTTTTGCTTTCATTTTCTTCCTTCTAATTGCTCTGACCAGGTTATAAACCCAGCAACTTATCTGAAATGCAAGTACTGCAGAACACTTTTCAGAAGGGCAGTTTTACCAGATTTAGGACACTGTCCTACATGCTGGGCCATTAGAGATCTAAGGGCTCAGCTCCAGGCAGCATGGGCAGAGACTGCGCACCTCAAATTGTATATTTAAGAGAAAATATATTATAAGAACCACCCGCCATTTCCCCAACATCCAACAGAAGCACCTCGACCGCAGAGGGTAGTTAGTCTGGGAGGTTAGCAGGTGGTTAGGAGGGGCAAATCGGGTGCCCCATCACTCAGTGCTCTCCAACATATCACCTCCGCAAACCATACAAAAACTACAAACAGGTATCTGCCTCTATCTCTGAAATCAAACAAAGGGGCAGAGGACACTGCAGAGCAAGACACTGCAGCACAGGAGCTAGAACAACAAAACTTGCCCAAAACAAGAACCAAAACAAAAAAAGCAAAAAGGAAATCAAAAAAACTTCTGATCATAGGAGACTCCATGATTCAGGGAGTTGATACGTATCTCCAGCCAGGGGTAATGGTCAGATGTCTTGCAGGTACATCAGCATGGAGAGACACTGACCGCATTGCTAAAATTGCTCAGGACGCAGGAGAAAACATTGACGTCTTGGTACACATAGGGACTAACGATCTTGCCAGCCAGTCAGTTGTGGAAACCAAGGAATACCTGGCCAGGCTTGGTGACAAACTATCATCCATTTCATCCGGCATCTCCTTCTCTGAGATCCTGCCAGTCTGGGAGAGGGGAGCAGATGGACAGAAGGTCAGAGAAGGGGAGACAGGGGAGTTAAACATGTGGCTCAAGGGCTGGTGCCAGGAAAAAGGACACACATTTGTAGGGAACTGGAAACAGTTTTGGGAGCGAAGGTTCTTTAAATTTGATGGACTGCATCTGACTAAGGAGGGAGTCAGTGCATTGGGGCAGAAGTTTGACGTCTTTGCAGAATATTTAAACTAGCAAATGGGGAGAGGGGTGCAGCACTCCATATGTCAAATGGGAAGAACACCCCTCCACCGTCAGCTAGTGGTCAAACAAGAGTTCAGCATGTTTGTAGTTCATTTGCATCACCAGGTAAGGAAAAGGTCTGGCTCTCCATACGAATAACAGGGTAAATGCCAGACCTCGTCAACAACTAACACACCGAAATCTGGGCAATGGAAAATCATGTACTCAAATGCTTGCAGTCTGGGAAACAAGATCCCAGACCTGCAGGCAATAATAACAGAGGCTAAACTGGACATAGCAGCCATTAGCGAGACATGGTTTACCAGTAACCACACTTGGAAGACTTCAGTACCTGGCTATGTACTGTTCAGAAGAGACCGAGGTGCAAAGATGGGGGGTGGAGTGGCCCTTTATGTCAATGAAAATATTAAAGCTACAGAAATTCATAATACCCATAAGGAGCCAGAAGAACTGTGGGTCACCCTGGAAACAGGAAATGGGACAGCCATACGAACTGGGGTTGTGTACAGGCCTCCAGACCAGGGGGAGGACATAAACACATTATTGTTCAAAGATATACAGAACATGACAGCTAAAGAGGAGGTTCTGATAATGGGAGACTTCAACATGCCAGATACAGATTGGTCAATACCAGCAGGAACATCTGCCAGAACTAGACACATGGTGGATTCCCTGCAGGGGGAGAGCCTCAAACAACTGGTACAACAACCCACAAGAGGCAGAGCTGTCCTAGATCTAGTACTGACTAACAGGGAATGGATCACAGATCTCCAGGTAGAAGGTCATCTGGGGGCCAGTGACCATCACATGGTATGGTTCAATTTGGCCACTAGAACTAAATCATCCCATTCCAAGGCAAAAATATGGGACTTCAGAGCAGCTGACTTTAATAAGATGGCCAACAGAGTTAAGCTAGCCCTGGCAAGAAGAAATACAGGTAAGTGGGTACAGGCAAAGAGGGCAAGCATTAAGGATGCAATACTTGAAGCAACATCCTATTGTGTTAGCAAGAAAAGGAAGCGCAAAGGAAGAAGGAAACCACTTTGGTTCTCAAAAACAGTAGCAGAAAAGGTCAGAGCGAAAAGGCTGGCCTTCAAGAAATATAAGGGAATGCAGCAGGATGAAGATAGGGAGGCATACCAAACTTCCCTAAGGGAAGCAGGGAAGGCAGTAAGGCAGGTAAAGGCCCAAACTGAGCAAACACTAGCACAAACAGTAAAAGAAGGTGATGAGACTTTCTATAGATACATTAGTGAAAGGAGAAAGTCCAGAGGGGGTATTGCTAAGATCAAAGGGGATAAGGTGGCATGTGAGGAAGAGAACCATGTGAAAGCATCTATCCTAAATAGATACTTCTGCTCAGTATTTACTGAAGAGAAGGTAGGGCAGGGCCCACAGCTCAGCACCATAGACACGGGGGGAGGGGGGTGTGCACTACTCCTTTCACAAAAGAAAGGGTCCTACAAGAGCTTGATAAACTCAGGTGGACAAGGCAATGGGACCTGATGGTATACATCCCAGAGTACTAAAGGAGCTAAGGATGGAAGTAGCAGAGCCATTATCAGAACTGTCTAGTGAGTCTCTGAGCGCAGGAAAGGTCCCAGAAGACTGGAGAAGGGCTCATGTGATCTCGTTCCACAAGAGTGGTAGCAGGGAGGAGGCAGGGAACTACAGACCAGTCAGTGTTACCTCAGTAGTGGGCAAGATTATGGAAGCACTCCTTAAGGAAAGGATAGTGCGACACCTGGAATCCATAGGAGCACAGGATCCAAGACAGCATGGGTTTACAAAAGGAAGGTCCTGTCAAACTAATCTCATAGATTTCTTTGACTGGGTAACCAGAGTGGTGGACCAAGGAGGAGCAGTTGATGTCTCCTACCTTGACTTCAGCAAAGCTTTCGATACAGTTCCACATGAAAGATTGATTAATAAGCTGGGTAGGCTCAGGGTGGGTCAGCAGTTGGTCAACTGGGTGGCAAACTGGTTGGCAGGCAGAAAATAGAGAGTGGTGGTAAACAGTATGCAATCGGAAGAGATGCAAGTCACAAGCGGGATACCTCAGGGATCAGTCCTGGGGCCAGTCCTCTTCGATATCTTCATCAGTGACATTGCAGATGGACTGGAGGGTAAGGTTTGTCTGTTTGCAGATGACACCAAGATCTGCAACAGAGTAGATCATCCAGATGGGGTGGGCAGTATGAGAAGAGATCTGGATAAACTAGAAAAATGGTCAGAAGAGTGGCAACTGGGGTTTAACGCAAAGAAGTGCAAGATAATGCACATAGGGAAGAGAAACCCTGAAGCCACCTATAGGCTGGGAGGGGAGTTGCTGGCAGTCACAAGGAAAGAAAGAGACTTGGGCATCATCATCACCGATGACCTGAAATCATCCAAGCAGACCACTAAAGCAGTAGATAAGGCTAGGGGGATGTTGGGGTGTTTTAGTAAGGATATCACAAGTCAGAAGAGGGAGGTAATAATCCCTCTTTACAAGACACTGGTTAGGCCCCATCTGGAGAACTGCATGCAGTACTGGAGGCCACACCTTCACAAGGACATTAACCAAACTGAGGCAGTCCAGAGAAGGGCAACCAAAATGGTGCAGGGACTGCAGCAGAAAACATATGAGGACAGATTAACGGAGCTCAATATTTATACCCTAGAGCAAAGGAGGGAGAGAGGTGATATGATTGAAACATTCAAACACCTTAAGGGCATTTACAAGGTGAAAGAGTCTAACATGTTTCAATATAAGAAAAATAGCAGGACAAGAGGACAAAGCATGAGATTAGAGGGAGGCCGATTAAGGGGTAATGTGAGGAAGTTCTTTTTCACAGAAAGGGTGGTGGATGCATGTAACGGCCTACCTCAGGAAGTGGTGGATATGAATGCAGTGCAGGGCTTCAAACAGGCATGGGATAGGCATAAGGGAGCAATACAGATGAGTATGACTAGATAGGCCATTGACAGAGCAAAGACCGATGGCACATTCATAAGGTAGAAAAAGAAATGGGCAGACTGGATGGGCCTTGCGGTCCTTATCTGCCGTCAACTTCTATTTCTATGTTTCTGAGTTTCTATGGATAGACCAATGGTCTTTTTCTGCCAACATTGTGTATGTTGCTAGTGCATCTATCAATCTATCTAGCTATCTATAATCGTTCTGTCTGTCTATCTGTTCTATCCATCTGTCTATCTACAGTATCTATCTACACTATATAAGTATTTATAACATCTGTGAATAAATGTAGAATATATACATATACATCTATAGCATCTGTCTATAGTATCTATCTAGAACATCTATCATCTAACGAACTATCTATCTATCCATCCATCCATTTATTTATCTATCCACCCAGACACCCAACATAGTATCACCAAGCCCTAACTCTCCATAAAAAATAGACATGATGATACAGCAGACTGTTTGACACGATTAATTATTCTAATGACATACAGAACACCAAGAAGTTTTCATAGTATATTTATGCTTCCTTGCTTATGAAGCACAATGGGGGATAAACATGACAGATCTAAAGTCCTTGTGACCCTGAAGAAGCATGGATTTGTGACATGAAATGTCAGGAAGCAGTCCATACTTAGGTGCTTAATGGGCACCACCAGTTTTCACTGTTTGCAGCACTTTATCACTTACAGTGGAATAAATATACTTTTGTTGAAGGTGGATTAGCTATGTTTGATTCTTAAGGGTGAGCGTGTCACCTCAGTTTTATGTTTGTTTGTTTTTTTGCTCAGCTGCTATGTGACATCCAAATACTGTAAGAAAGGCAAGGTATCAAATGAAAAGTAAAACAGATTTATTCCCACCTGTATTTCCAGCGTCTTACACCCTCTTTTCCATCACTTAGATTGTAGGAATTCTTGATTATCCTGGGCAGTTGCCTCTTGTGGAGTTTTAGAGGTGGCAGAACATAGCAGTTATCCAAATCCCTCAGCTTCTAGAGGGAATAAAAGTACATAATATTGAATGACACGTTATCAAAAACAATTGTGGTGCACCTTTTTCTCTTTATATTCCATAATACCCTCAACTCCCTCTGCAAGAAACATCAGCTTAAGCTAGAATTGAAAAGGCAGCTTCCCGCCACCCACCAACCACCACCATCACCACACAAAAAACATATTTTTGTAAATTACCTGGAAATGGGATCTGCTACTGTAGTTAGCTAGGTTGCTAGCTAGTTTGTCAATTTATTATTGTCCAAGGCTTCTGCAAGCAAAGCCTAAGAAAACAAGGAAAACTGATCCTCCATAGGAAATTAAGTATTTCACAATTTTTATAACGCAATTAGGCAAACATTGGCACCAACATATCATTACAAAAATCATAGATGCAGCAACATTTTTTTTTTGTTTAGCAGAAACTAGGCTTTCTTTTTTTTCCATCCAGTGTTTTTCTCCTCTGTGGCTGTCCTCCCAATGCTCATTTCAGAGTCTGTGTCTCAGGCAACTTTCCAACCCTACATGCCACTGCAGTGGTGCCCAGCCTAGGGTTAAATAATAACTAAATACTTCTGGTTACTGCTGTCATGATATACGAACATACGATCATTCAAAAGTAGCCAGCAGAAGGACACCACATGGTCTATCTTGTCTGCTTGAAATCAAGCAGGTTCCTTGCTTTACCCTTACACCAGTGGCCCTAGCCCCCCTCCCCGTCTCCCATCCCCCTTCCCCTTCCTTGGCCCCATGTCTTCCCTGTGTGTTTGTCCCAAGGCCTTTTGAAAGAACCCACTGTCTTAGCCACCACTACCTTCTCTGGCAGCTCATTCCAGACCGACACCACCCTCTCTGTAAAGAAATGTTTCCTCACGTGCCTCATCACATATCCTTAGTCACAACTAATGTACTGTACTGTACTTGCAACTAGTTGTAAAGCTTAGTATCAATTGGTGTCACAGTTATAAATGTTAAAGAGCTAATGGAGCCAAAAAAGCAGACAGGAAAATAATAAAAATGTTAAGAAGTAGTCAGCTGTAACATTTTATTTCTGAAGTGTTTTTCTTTTTCCTTTTGCTCATTACAAAGTCTTCTATGTGATAATGTTGTGCTCGATGTGTGGAGCAGCTCTTATCCTGACAACTGACATACCTATCTCTATTCCCCCACTGCATCATCAGCACTGTGATCTCACTGGCAGTGACATAACAGGTAACTGATCTGGCAGCCACTGATTGGCTGTTCCTGAGCAGCAGTGATGTCACAGTCTGTGAGGTCTGTGAGATCACAATGCTGATGATGTGGTGGGGGGCAGTAGAGCTAGATGTGTTAGCTGCCAGGCAGAGTGCTGTCCCACACATCGCACCCACTAACATCAGGTAAATTAAACAAAGGGAAAAGAAAAAGTACCTCAGATATAAAAGGTAATGGTTGACTGCTTTTAAAAACTAATTTTAGATTAAGGAAGTACACTAGCCCTTTAAAAATATATCTTGTAATATGCAAGCTTGTTACAGAGTCAGCAGGCGGCATTGCACAGAAACAATGCTATGTGTGCATGTACCTCCACAACACTTTCAGCTTGCAAGCTCTAGTAGTCAGCGGGCAACTAGCAAGAAGATATGCAAGTGTAAAGTAATGGATTTAACTTTTATTCACTTAAAACACTGATTGACTCGAGGGAAACTGTCACTTGTCCCCACTGCACATCCACCATCCTGACAGTGGGAGTCTCCATGGTGCAGGGCCCAGTAATATCCATGACCATCACCCTGGCAATGCTGTAACTTTGCTCCCCATTTTCCCCATCTGCCCTCAACCTCCAGTCACTTGATGGTGCCACTTGCTTTCCTGGTGGCCTTGTATGCCACAGCTTTACCTTGAAGGGGGGTGGACAGCTTGTTTACTAGCCTCCTATGTGGACCGATGTCGAAAGCCTTACAGAAATCTAGGTAGGCAACATCCACCACTCCACCCTGATCTAATTCCTTGGTCACCCAGTCAAATAAATCTATCAGATTCATTTGACCCTTTGGATTCAACATATTCCACAATCCTTTCCTTCAGTACCGACTCCATTAACTTTCCCACCACCGATGTCAAGCTGACTGGCCTATAATTGCCAGCTTCTTCCCTGCAGCCACTTTTGTGAATTGGGACTACATCTGCCCTCCTCCAGTCCTCCAGAACCACTCCTGTTTCCAGTGAGCTTTAAATTAGAACTGTCAGAGGTGCTCACTTCCTTTTGTACAGAGGTCTGTTGCCTTCACTATGCCTTTCTTTAGCTTAGCCCACTGTTCCTCCACCCCAGCACCCTCCTTACACTAGGTCATCTCCATATCCCTTCCCCCCAAGGATGCATTTGAAAACAAGCTGTTATTACCTAAATATGTCTTTACTGGTAAAACTTCTGAAATAAATAAATAAGAGGTCTTTTTTGTGGTCCTCTGCATTCTGCCTCTTTTCCTTACCATCAAAATGCTGTCTTGCGGGATCTTCCCTGGGGGTTCTATGGTCTTTGCCTCTTATGGATCACTGAGAAGCTTGCTTTGAAACTGTTTGCTGCTTAGGGGAAATCATATAATCAGATGGCCCCTTCTCTATTTTTAAAGTGAACACAGCCTGTTTTCAGGGGGACTCTCTAATGAGGCAGAAGCTGAAACTGAAGCCGACTGAGATTCTCTTATTTTTCCACTTTCTGTTTTCCGGCAAAATATTTTACAGTGCTAATTTAAAAAGTCATGATCAGGGCCCAGGCAATGATAACAAAGCAAATGGCTGTATGCCTTCATCACTCATGAGTCACAGGAAGTACGATTTTTAAATCTTGACAGGTCTGTTCTTTTCTTGGGTTTAGTTGACATGGATTCATAGAAGAGATACAAGAAAGATGAGCTACTACAGTCTCATAATACAAGAAAACTAAAGCTTCAACTGTGTTCAGAAAAAGTTTTGTTCCACAAAATGTATGTGAAACACATGTCAGTTCTAATGAAAAAATGCAAAACTGCCGTAAACGAAACCAAGAAAAGGAATCGATAAAGAACCACTATTGCAGTCCTTGGAACCAAGAAAAGGTGAAGAAAATTACTTTTTAACCGCAAAACACAGTATGAGGAAACTGATGACTGTAAGCAATTGGAAAACAGCAATCTTCACTTTAAACGAAAGAAAACTTAACCAGAAGATCAGAAACTGGATCTAGGATGTCTGTCTTCTTCAGTGGAAATAAAGATCTGTCATTGAGGAGGCTGGAAGGTTTGGAAAACTGTCATGCTTTGGTCATGTTCTCTGTTGAGATCCTTTGTCTTTGATCCACTGCCTGCTTCTTTGTCTTTGAAGGATGAGTGGTGTGGAAGAAAAATAATTACTCACTGTAGTAATGTTTCTTCTCAGGGATCCATCAATAAGATTTACAATAAGCAGTCTACAGACCACAACGTGATGCCCCGGAGACAGAACTTGTGCAAACGAAGGAATCTAGAAATTAAAACACTAACATAAAACTCTGCACTGGTGTCATGCTACCTCTAGTGTCCTAATGTCAGATTTATATCTGTAGCTTGGGGAGCTGTGACCACTAAGCTAGCTAACTGGCTAACACGTTTTAAAACATTTTTGTAAAAAATGTATAAAAACACCAAACTTAAATCAGGCAACATGAAAAAACATTAACTGATCGCATCGTAATAATTGCCAAGGAACTGCAATAAAAAGAAGGCATGCACAGGCAACCCTGAGAAACCGATTCTTTTGTAAACCGATTTTCAGGTCCTGGAAGTAGAGGCAGGGTCAAGGATTGTCAGTCTCATTGATGGATCTCTGAGAAGAAACAACATTACTTTGCTGAGTAATTCTTTCTTCAGACAGCAGGAATCCATCAGTGATGCTTTACAATATGTAGGCCCCCTAGCAGTGCCTTGGGAGGATGGATCCAGAAGCTATTTAGGAAAAAGGTTCTGCAAGACAACAGTTCCAAAACTGGCACCCCTCCTGGACTGTATGTCCAGACAGAAGTGATTTGTGAAAGTGTGCACTGTTTTCCAGATAGCTGCTTTATATATGTCTAGAAGGGGGATGCCCTTTGTAGCTGCCACAGAGGCAGAGGTACCACTTTTAGAATGTGCCCTTAGGCCTCTGGGGGTATTTAATAATTTTTTTCATAACAGAACTGTATGGAGGAGACTATCCACTGAGAAATAGTTCTTCCGGCTACTGGCTTATCTCCATAGGTAAGAAAAAGCTGTGTACCCTGGACCTGACATCCTTTGTTCGATTCAAATAGTGACCTAGTGCTCTTTTTACATCCAGACAGTGCAGTTTCTTCTGGCCTGTGCTGGTGTATCTACTGCAGAGCACAGGACGGATAACTGACAGATTCAGGTGGACATCTGACACCACTTTATGTGGGAACTTCCTATTTGTCCTAAGGATTATCTTATCCATGTGAAATATTATGTAGTTTGAACCTGTACAGAGGGCTTGCAGCTCACTTACCCTCCTGGCAGATGTCATGGCAATCAGCAAAACCATTTTACATGTAACATATTTTAAGTCAGTATTATCCACAGGCTCAAGGGGAGCCTCCATCAGCTGGGCAAGGCAAACATTTAGGTCCCATAGAGGGACTGGATCCCTTACCGGAGGATACAGGTGACTGGGGCCTTTACTGAACCTTTTAAAAACAGGCTATATGGCCAATGACTTGTTATTTTCTGCTGATGTGTAGGCTGACACTGCTGCCAGATGTACTTTCAGAGTTGAGGGTCTCAGATCTGATGACTGTAGGTGTACTAGATAGTCCAGAACTATAGGCGTGCCTGCATGTATTGTGATTCTTTCTTGGGGTACACCAGTATGAGAATCACTTCCATTTAGAGGAGTATGCTTTTCTTGTCACTGGTTTTCTGGAAACTTTCAACACTCTTTTAAGTTAGACAATTCTAAATCCTCAAGAACCGTGCCCCCAGACATAAGGTTCTGAGGTCTGGGAATGTTATTCTGCCCTGAAGCACAGTCAGCAAGTTGTATCTCAGTGGTAGATTAACTGCAGTATTGCTGGACAGGGTCAGGAGCCCTGAGTACTAGGCCTTTTTGGCCCAGTCTGGAACTATCAGAATCATTGTTGTTGCTTCTCTCCTGAGCTTTATAAGCACTCTCTGTATGAGAGGAAATGGTGGGAAGGCATACAGGGACCTTCCTGTCCAGTCCAGAACCAGGGCATCCTCTGGGACTGTGTCCTTTGCCAGAGGTCTGCAACAAAACTGTGGGAGCTAATTGTTCTCCCAAGAGGCAAACAGGTCTATTTCTCGACTGTCCCATCTTCTGAAGACCGAGGCCAAGACTTGCTAATTCAGGGTCCACTCATGGCTTCTTGGCTGATTCTGCTTAGGGCATCAGCTAGAATATTGTCCTTGCCTGGCAGATTCTTTGCATCCAGGGAGTAGGCTACATCCCAGATCCTCATTGCCTCCGTGCACAGTTTGTAGAATCTTGTTCCTCCCTGCGAACTCAAGTTGCTGGAAGTTCAGCCAAGGGGAGGAGGATCAAGTGTCCACAGGATTGCTCTCCTTCTCTAGGAGGGAAGGGCTTCTGTGCACAAAGTAGCACTGACCCCTAGCAACAGCTGGGGAGGTCAGGCATCCAAGGGACACCATTTTTCTGAGTGCAGGGAGCAGCGACCACTGACATCCTGTGTGTGGGAGTGCACGCAGGTACATCTGGGCAGCATTGCATGTCTGCCCTCCTGGGACACAAAAATTATGGAAAACATGCCTGCCCAGCATGACGGGACCAACTGCTCACAGGCCCCACATCCAGCTATATGGGGTGCCCCCAATTTGAAGATCCATTTTGCTGCCCCAAAGGGGGGTGCTCTTACTACAGGGGTAAGCCATGAGGAAGACCTGAGTTGGACAGTAAGCCCATGCAAATGTATGGTAGTCGATTGACTCTGATGAAGCCTGGCAGGAGCCAGGGGAAACGTTAGTCATTTTTATTTGCCATATTTTTGCTAATTTTGTGTGGGTGCATTGTGCACTTTCATTAAAGGACTTATCTACATATCCTGTAGTCCTGGTGCTTTTCTGCTTGTATGGGTGCTTCTCACTACCATACATTTGCCTGTTCCTGTGTCCAGAGTGAGCACCATACAGAGAGTCCTGGTGCTCTCACCGCTTTTTGTTTTGTTACAGTAAGCCCATACAGACTGGAGTGACAGGGCTGGAGGGGGGTGGTCCTCGACGATGTGGCTGGTCTATAGGAGATGAAAAAAACAGAAACTACAATAAAAAAAAAGAATCTGAACAGACTGGAATTGAAGCTGGGAAGAGAAGGACTGCATTGCCATGATCTAGAAGATTTATGTGTTCCTGAGCCTCCTGTGAGTTCCAGATGCCACTTACTTTGAGATCTCCTAGGTGGGAACACCACATTAGGAGTGAGGCTTTTGTCATGAGGACCCTTGTTGGGGATTGCTGGAGTAAATGAATGTGCTCTCTGAGATTGCTTTCCTCCTTCCACCACTCTAGTGCCCTCATGAAGGTTTTTGTGACTGGCACCAGCATGGACAGTGGGTCCCACCTTTAAGATCAGTGGTGCCTTACTGATACTGGATGTCTGTCATCTGAAATCTGGCCCACAGCACAACTGCCGTGGATGAGGCCATGTGGCCCAGCAACTGCAGGAAATCCCTTGCAGGCATTGGTTGGGCCAATGTGAAGGATTGTGCTGTAGCAACCAGGTTTGATACATTTTCTTGTGGAAGGAAAACCCTGCCCTGCAGGGTATCTTGCGCTGCACTTATGAAGTCCAGCACCTGAACCAGTTCTCTTTGGGACTTCTGTAGATTCATCAGGAACCCAGGTTCTCCAGGGTACTCTTTACCATTTGAATAGAACACCTTGCCTCTTGTTCTGTTTTCCCTGAGACTAGCCAGTCATCTAGGTAGGGAAAAACCACCACACCTTGCCTTTTCAGGTGTGCTGCCACCACGGCTAGGCACTTTGTGAAGACCCTTGGTGCTTAGGCGAGGCCAGAGTGGAGGACTATAAAGTGGTACTGGCAGTTTCCCAACTTGAACCTGATGTATTTGCTGTGGGTGGGTCTGACTGGAATGTGAAAATAGGCATCTTTCAAGTGCAGTAACCTCAGCCAGTCTCTTGATTATAAGGATGGCATCACAGTGCCTAGTGTGACTATCTTTAATCTTTCCTTTTTAATATATTTGTTCAGATATCTTAGATCCCAAATGGGTCACCACTCTCCATTTTCATGTGGGTGAGGAAGTATCTTGAGAAAAGACTGTGCCCCAATATGAGGCAGGGACATTTTCTACTACAGCTTTTACCTGTAGCAGTTTCTTTATTTCCAGTTTGAGCAGAATTCTTTCTGTTGGTTAATGAGCTGTAAAATTGCTGGGTTTCTGCAGCTTTGGGAATCTCTTGAACTTCAGGGACAATCACTGACCCACTACTTCCAGAATTCACTTGTCTGCAGTAATTTTTTCCTATTCCTAGAAGTAGGGGGTCACCCTTCCTCCCTACTGGCAATGGCTGAGCGACCTGGAAAGAACTGTCAGGAATTTTATTTTGGCTGTGGCTTGGGGGTTGGTGCTGCCACAGCACTCCTGAAGCCCCTTCTGCCTCTGTCTCTGCCTCTGTAGTAGCCTCTTTGGTGTTGGTATTCATACGGAGCATAGGGCTTTGGATAGTAGCCCATACCCCTGCCTCCCCTTCCATGGGGCCTGTAAGAGGTGGAGACCTTTTCTTTTCCATGTTATTTTTGTAAGTGGTCTTGTACTCATCCACTTTCTTCATGTACTCTGTGCCTCTGTTTTGTCACCAACTAAGGAATTTCCCTCAAAGGAGAAATCCATGACCTTAACCTAGGTATCCTAGGAAAGGATGGTAGGCCTTAGATAGGTAAACCTCCTTAATGTCACTGCGTGGGCTTGGACTCATGAAGCAGAGTCACTGGTGTCGAAAGCCATGTGGAACTGGTATTTCGTGGCATCCAGGGCTGATCTTGCTGTGGCAGCAAGGTCCTGTACCACCTCACCATCCACTTTATCAGTCAGTGCCAGCACTTCATTCCACATTGCTTTCTGGTACTGTGTTGTATAAGCCAGATAGGCTGCCTACCTCAGGAACAGGGAAGCTGTGGTATACACTTTTGTTGGCCATGGTATCCAGTGTTCATGAATCCTTCTTAGGGGGCTGTGCAGAAAAGGGCACCCTGGCCTTCTTACAAGCAGCATGGACCACTCCTTCATGATCATGAGCATACAGGTATTCTACCCCCTATCTGTCCACCTGATATTTCTTTTCAACTTTTTTATTGATACCAGCAGCTGAATTATTTATTTATTTATGTATGTACTAAACGTATCGGAATTATAACCCTTTGAGTCAGAGACTCCTTTACAAAGGCTCTATGTCAGAGTGCTACAGTAATACAGTCATAGATAAGCAAAAAACAAATAACAGTGCAAATAGAGGTAAACAAAGCAATTAACAGGGCATACAGTGAATTACAAGACAGAGATTCTAAGCAATCAATATATTACATTGTTAACCGAAGTCATGAACAGAGTAGCATAATCATAGGCCACTGGAGGAAACAACATGGCCTAGGCCTTTGAAATCTAAGACTGTACATATGGGTTAACAGAGCAGGACTAGCATAGGGGCAAAAGTCCTTTGTCCTGAGGGGGGTCTTACAGAGTAGGAGGGGAGATGGGGCAGTTAGTAGCAGTCACAGGCAACTTCCTGTTGGATGTGTTCCTGAAGAAGGGATTTGAATTGGCCGAGTTTGGATTCAGAGAGTAAGGTTTTAGGAAGTGTGGTCACCCAGAGAGGTGCCCTGTAATGAAAGGTTCTTTGGCCCAATGACATCTTGCATAGTGGGACATGGTGTGGGGATTTCTCGGAGCTGCGAGTGTGCTTGGTGGCTTGAGTGGGTTGAAGCAGAGGTGTGAGACTGGGGAAGGGGGAGGCCAGCCAAGATTTTTTTGGCAACGAGACAGGTCTGGTATCTCAGTCGCCCATTGAAGTTGAGCCAATTGGTGAGGGTGTAAAGAGGGCAGGTGTGGGTTGGTCAGCCACAGCTGCCAGAGGCCAGTCGACAGGCCTTACTCGGGGAAATCCTGATCCTATTGAGAGCTGTATTGTCGGCTTCACCATAGATCAGAATTCCATAGTCAATTAGGGACAAGATAGAAGAGGAGATAGCCAGTTGCAGGGCATCAGGGGGTAGACAGTGTTTATAGCAGACCAATGCATATATTGACAGCCAAGCTCAGGAAGAGGACGTGTTCATGGTAGGTGAGCGTTGAATCTAGGGTGATCCCGAGGTATTTGAAAGAGCTGACCTGCTCCACAGTGCCATGGTGGGAGTTAAATATGAGTAAGGGGTGGCCACTGTGTTTATTCTGGGCATGGGAAAACAACATGGATTTTGTTTTTTTTATAGTTTAGAACAAGTCTATGGGTAGAGAACCAAGACTCAGCATCCTTGAAGGATTTTTGGAGGGCCTTCTGGAGAGTGGAGGAGTTAGGTTGGGTGCTCTACAGTACCACATTGTCCGCAAGAAGTAGGGGTTTACCAGAGCAAGTGTTGGGAAGGGAGTTGAGAAATAAACTAAATAATAGTGGGCCCAGAATCTATACTGGAGGAACTCCTGAGGTGATGGGGAGGACAGGGTGTGGGTTATCCTTACTTGCTGAGATCTGCCAGATAGGTAATCAGTGAACCAGCCTATAGCATCTTACGAGAGACCCAGTTGGTTAAGGGAGGACAGTAACAGAGAGTGGTGAATGGTGTCAAAAGCTTTTGACAGGTCTACAAATACTGCCCCAGCGAGGTGCTCAGTGTCTAGTGACGTGTGTACAGCATTAGTCAATTCCAGTAAGGCAGTGGTGGTACTACTGTGACTTTTGCGAAAGCCATGTTGTTCATGACATAGCAGGTTGTACTTAGTTAGGTGGTCAGAGAGTTGGGTGGTGATAATTTTTTCTAGGGCTTCAGAGAGTGGTGGGAGTATTGAGACGGGGTGGTAATTTCCTGGTGTGGTACGATCGCCACTCTTGTGGATAGGTGCAATAAGGGCAGTTTTCCACTTTGTTGGGAATTGACCTAAGGAGAGGGAGCGGTTCAGGAGAGCTGTGAGGGGGTAGAGTACCTCACTGAGTGTTAAACTCAGCAATTTAAGGTCCAGGGAATCATTGCTGAATCTGGACTTGCTTAGTGCTTTTAGCAGGTAGGGAGTGGCCTCTCACTGGGAGATAGTTTTGAAGTGAATGGGAGGTGCTTGGGTGGGGGGCAGAGGGAGGAGGTGGGGGCAAAGAAGTTGGGTGAGAACACACTGCTGAAATCAGAGAACGAGGAGTTCAGTGTGTTCGCGATGAACTCGGGATCAGTAGTGACACGTCCATTTACGCACATTAGGTGCTGGCATGACTTTCACAGTAGCTTTTTGGAGCGACTTGTGGATGGGGACTAGTAGTCTCCTTGTGGGGGCTAGCCCCATCATATCTATGAACTCCACTTCATCCTCATCAACCTCTGTCTCATGAAAGGGGGTGTTAAGGATGTTCACCATCTGTTTTATTAATATGGAGTAAGAGGTATAATCCTCTGTGGGTCTAGGATGGGAGACAAACTCTTGTTCAGGCAAACCATCAGGTTTTATAGCTTCACCTTCCTCCTCCTTCTTGTTGTACAGTACATATCCTACTCCACCACAGGCAGATGGTCTGGGACCTGAGCCTGGGGAGGGGGCAGGCATACTGAGGAAATTTCACATAACCTGGAAGGTGTGGAAAAACCGTCATGCTTTGGTCATGTCATCTGTTGAGGGTATTTGTCTTTGTTCTGCCATCTGCTCTTTTTCCTTTGCAAGAAGAGTGGCATGGACATTCTTTTCTTTTCTTCTTGACAGGCACTGGTTCCAGTACCAGTGCTGAGGCTCTTTTGCTTGTGTTTTTGCCATCACTGGAATCAGGGTCCCCCTTTTGGACTCCCTGGTGTCTGTATCATCTTTACCATGTTTATCTGATGGCTGAGCAGCTTTAGCTTTTTCATCAGTCCCCGCTGACAGGGTCTGCTGCTGCTTATTAGGAGAAGAACTCTCTGCATGCATTCCACCATCATTAGGAACTCCCTCTCTGTTCTGCTTTGGTGACATAGAAGCAGACTGAGTTGTCATAAATTCTTCTCTTTTAAAACCCTTTTGTTTTGGGTTTTAGGGCAAAACTTTATTCAGAGCTCACAATTGATAAATGAATGTATTTATTTATTTCAAAAGTGTCACCAAGAAAGACGTACTGAGCTGCTAACAGCTTGTTTCCATGTGCATCCTGAGGGTAAGGGGATGTGGTAAGTCATATGCAGCAAATACAATATACAAAGGAGCATAATCAAACAATTGAAGGCACGTCAGTATGACAGACATGTAAAAGATAAAAGTGAGGCAATTTAAGCAATGTAACTACTGTTAGATGTACAAAACAGTGAACAGGTAACGAGGGGGACAGACTGCCAAGGCAAAACTAGTGGGGGGAAGGAAGAGGGTCATGGACAGTTGTAGGTGGAAGAATAAAAGTTATGAAGAAGAGACTTAAAGGAGAAAGCAGAAAAGGCAGAGTGAATTGACAGGGGAAGGGAGGACAAGAGTTTAGGAAAGCAGTACGAGAAAGCAGATTGACCGACAGTAGATTTCCTAGAAGGAATAGTGAGAGAATGGGAAGTATTATTGTGAAGAGGGTAGTAGGAAGCAGTTTGGGATAAAACTAATAATATTGATAAAACTGTGATCTGGATCCAGGCACTTTAAGTAAAGTTTTTGGCAGTCTGCCCTTGCCAAGAGCTGAAAACAATTTACAGTTTTTAAAAGCCTGTTGGGCCTATTCGCTCCCTAGGTCTCTTAATCATGCCAATTGCTGAAAAACCTTGTTTAAACAATTATTCAGTTCCGAATACATAAGTGCTGTGTTAAAATTATTGTAAAATTATTTTTCTCCCTCACTGATAGTAAGGACCAATAGAAACAAAGTGGTTTGATAAATTTTTTTTTTTTTTTGATTATACTTTTGGCCCCTTGGGCCACCAGTCTGCCTACCACAACATGTCAGGCATACTCCTCGGGTCTCAGGCCGCCATCTCTGGAGATTCTCCTCAGTTCCATGTTCAGGTCCCACAGCTATCCCCATGGCTTGCCTCCCATGGCGGGGTGGTGGGGAGCTCTCCCCCTAGCTCAACCCCCCAGGTCAGGATCCAGTACTGCCACGTACCCTCGGCACCGAACAAGTCCCACTGGAGATGGCCATCATGCCGCCACGACTGGTGCCCTATTTTTCCACTTTTCTCCCCCTGACGTCTGTGGCGTACACCAGCGCCCTAAGGTCCTGAGGCGCAGCTTCTGCACACTCTGATCCAGGCGTCTGCCCCAGTCACGTCCCTCCATGTCTGCCAATGCTCTGTAGTCACTCCCAGCCACCGCCAGGGGCCACCAGAGCACCGATGGCAGCTCTCCCCCTCCCCAGAGAAGGAGAGCAGTCCTATGGATGCTCAATCCTTCTCCTCCCCTGCTGACTCCTGACAACCCAGGCTCGTTCCCGAAACCCGGGTCACCGGCGTGGTGCAAGGTGTGGCACCCAGTGCCTCAACCCTCAGCACCACTAGGACACCTAGTGATTTAATAATTAAGTCAAAAATGAAGTTTGGTTACCTAAAAATGGGAACCAAGTGTAAATATGCCAGAAAACTGCCTGACTAAAAAGCCTTGCCAGTTTATAATGTTCATAAATATTTTGTAATTAAATCATGTTAGTTCCCTTGAGGGGGGGAACCACATTTCAAATGTAGCCTTTTCCGGTTCCTGGAACTGATCAGGAACCTGAAGAACCAAAAAACATAATCAAAATTTAAAAATAAACAACCTAACACAGAGTATCAAGAAAGTAACTTGTTAAAAGAAAATAACTAATAGTAAAAGTAAGACATTGTTGACTGGAAGGGTGGAGTTGTACTTCGGGGCAATTGTGCTCTTCAGGTGTAGAAACAAAATCTGATAGTTCACTAGGAGACAGGTGACCACAGTGCAGAGTATGAGCTTGTGTTCCAAGTTCTAAAAATTAGCATAAAGTTCTATCTCCAGAGCATCACAATCTGCTGGGATGATACTATTGTAAAGTATCATTGATGGATTCCTGCTATTTGAAAAATGGAGTATTCGTAATTCAAATTGCAAAACATGATGGAACAACAGGCACTGTCCTTTGAAACAATGCCGCACTGCAGAATACTCATGGTTCCCAGACCCGAATGGCACCTCCTGATGCAGCAGACTACTGGATCTCTGCTTCTGCAGGGCATTTACAATGCAGGCAGGCTTCCTCCCTCCACTCTGTGTTGAACAGGCTACCAATGTCACTGGCTGCAGGCTCTTCTGAACTTCTTGCACTCATTCAGAACTGCAGAGGCTCTGATTTGACCCTCACATGTCCTGGCTTCCAAACCTCTGTGTCAAAGGCAGTCTGGCACCATGCTGTAGTGCCTGCCACAGGAGCTGGATCAGCAGTCCTTGGTAATTTTCTCCATGCTGGATCTTCAGCGTCACCCACGTGCTGGCTTGCATGCAGTTGCCACTCTCTTCCTCTCCAGAACTCAGTAGCACTGTTCACTATTTGCTCTCCACTTTGTAGTGCTGGGGATGGTACAGTTTACATCCATTCCCAGCACTGCAGATCTTTCCATCACAAGATCTCCACCAGATCAGCCCCCCTCAGCACAGTCCTGCCTTTATAGGCCCTGCTCACAGTCAGTCTCAATTGATGCCTGGATCTGTCACTACAGAAACTCGACAGCCCATAGGACACAAACAAAGTGGTTGAGTCTGATGCACCTCCTTTCCCCAGAAGCCTCCCAGAATCCCTTCCCCTGCAAGATATCTGCCCGTGCAGGTCCATTACTATCAAAAGCACAGGTTATGGCCATCTCCTTTTCCCAACCAATTCTTTCAGGATACACACTGTTTAAGTCCTCTTCTTGTAGCGGACTCGTAGCATCACAAATTCACATACTGTGAGCCTGTGTGTCTGTCAGATAAACAGTTTCTTTTCTGTGTGTATGCCTGCCAGACCCTGTTTTCACCATAAAAGGCAATTTTTCTTATAAAATACTCAGTACTTGTTAAAAATGAGTATCCGTGACTTTTTCCGTCCAAAATCAAAAAATCAGAATAAAGCAATTGACTGCCCAAACACCAGTGCAGATCAAGAGCTGCGACCGGAGCAACCATCAAGATATGAAATAGAACTATCAGTACCAGCAGATTTATGTGTGGAGAACACATCAGCTCCCAGAACATCTAGCAATGCAGAATCAATTGCCATATTTAAGCCTACTGCTGATGTTGTACTCTGTGATTTAGGAACCAAAGAAGCTGGCCCCATGCAGCCAAAGCTGTCTTAATTTTCCACAAAGGGATTTTGGAAAGCAGAAGCGTTCATTTTCAAGCAGCTGGTATGCATCATTTACAAGGCACGAATACAGTGCCAGCAATGATGCAGTATTTTGCTTTGCCTTCAGAATTGTTTCAAGTTGCACTGGCCGAGCGGATGCTGCTTTCACGTCAAGAGGGTTTAACAATTGAAGGAAGGCAACAGAGAAATTGAGGGAACACAAACAAACAACAATACATGTAGGAGCAATGGAGGCCTGGTCTACTTATGTGAAATCTAAAGAACGAGTCAATATTATACAGCTAATGGATTCAGCAATGATTGCAGATATTAAAAAGCATAGGGAGTACCTAAGAAGAATAGTTGAGATTGTTTTGTTGTTTGGCAGACAGGGAACTGCCTTTCGAGGTCATAGGGAGTGTGAAGGGAGCTCCAACAGGGGTAACTTTTTAGAGATTTTTGATCTTCTAAAAAAGTTTGATCCTGAATTGGAAAATTTGCAGACTTAAATGCCAGGAAATGCCACCTATCTGTCACCACTTAGTCAAAATCAAATGACAGAATGCTGTGCAAAATTAATAAGAGAGAAAATATTAAATGAGGTTAAAGAAGCAAAGTATCTTGCAATACTTGCTGATAAATCTAGAGATGTTGCTTGCAGAGAACAATGAGTATTTGCCTTCATTATGTTCACCATGGTTCCCCTGTAGAGAAATTTTTGTGCTTTCATCAAATAACAGCATTAGATGCTCAGAGTCTGACAAATGAACTGTGTGCAAAGCTGACTAACTGGAACCTCCATGATAATTCTGTGACTTGCGTAGCTCAAGCTTATGATGGTGCGTCTGTTATGAGTGGCAACTTAAATGTCGTCCAGGAACTATTTCATCATAAGCATCCATATGCTATATATGTTCATTGCTATGCACATATTCTGAATTTGGTCCTTGTAGATGCCTGTTCTTCACTTCTTGCTGTACGGAAATTCTTTGACATGCTTCAAGAGATACACACGTTCTTTTCAAAATCTGTCCTGACTCACCAGGGGTTCTTAAATGTTCAAAAGAAGCTTGGTTGAATAAATTCTTGAGATACCAGGGTTAAGTTCTACCAGGTGGGCTTGTCAAAGGCGAGCAACAAAGGCAGTAATAGAAACCTATCCAGCTCTTCTAAAATATCTTTCAGAATGTGAAGAAGGAGAAACTGCAAAGGCCAGAGGACTCCACAGCAAACTTCTAGAATTCGGCAATATCTTTCTCCTTAAACTGTTTGACAAATTACTGTCTGTTGCTGATGGAACAAATAATTTACTTCAGACTCAGGCTTTGGACTTTGGATATGCAGTGACTGTTGTATCTGCTCTGAGAGACACAATTGCAGAATTTCGTACCGAAGGGAGATTTTTAGTTCTCTACAGGGAAGCTGAAATTATGGCAGAAAAATATGGGTCACACACACCCGAAAACACTCAGAGTCCACAGAGGCAAAGGAAGTTACCTCATACTTGGGAGCAATTTGTTCCAACTTCACAAACTGGAACTGAACAAAATGCATCAGCATCACATGAACCAAGAACTGCTGTGCATCTGAGTATCAGTGTTTTTTACCCTTTGATTAACAAAATGATTGGAGAGATTGACAGAAGGTTTTCCAAGCACAACCAAACACTGATGGTTGCTATCAATGCTCTCAGACCACAGTCTAACACATTTTTTGGACCAAGACGAGCTGAGACCACTTGGAGAGATGTTTGACTGTTCAATTCTGGAAGAAGAACTAGTAGTAGCAAAAAACTTCATTCAACGGCTGCCAGAAAATGAACGTCCACAAGATATGACCAGTCTTTATAATGTACTTCAAGAAATTATGTATCCAACGCTGCATAAATCACTGCATTTTGCTTTAACAGTTCCAGTTACCACATGTGTATGTGAGTGCTCCTTCAGTGCCATGAGTCGCATTAAGAAGTATCTGAGAAACAAGACTGAAAATGACAGATTGAGTTCACTTGGAATTCTCAACATTCAAACTGAAGAAAGCAGAGAACTTGACACTGATGAAGTGATTGATGAATTTGCATCCATGACAAACAGAAAGTTTGAGCTGCTTCACCCAAAATCAGCAAGATAATAATTAGTAAAACCTGTATGGCACTCTGATATTTTGCTCCGTGATTTTAAGTTCAAAAGGAAGGATACTTAAATATCTCAGCACATTTCTGGGACCCAGAAATGTGCTAGGATACTTGGGATAATGGAGTCTGTTTGTTTTCCTTTAGGGTCCTGTAACCTTCCCAGCAGATCTGCTTGGATAATGGTATCTGACTGCTCTCTTATTTGCTCTGGGGTCCTGTAACCTTCCCAGCAGATCAGCTGGAATAATGGTGTCTGGGCTGCTCTCTTATTCGCTCTGGGGTCCTGTAACCTTCCCAGCAGATCTGCTGGGATAATGGTGTCTGACTGCTCTCTTATTTGCTCTGGGGTCCTGTAACCTTCCCAGCAGATCTGCTGGAATAATGGTGTCTGGGCTGCTCTCTTATTCACTCTGGGGTCCTGTAACCTTCCCAGCAGATCTGCTGGGATAATGGCATGTCTGTTTTCCTCTGGGGTTCAGTAACCTTTCAATTTTCTGTGGGATCCTTAACATTCCCAGCAGATCTGCTGGGATAATAGTGTCTATATTTCCATTATCCTCAGTGGTCCAGTAACCAAATTTTTCTACATGTAACATTTAAAAGAGGTCATGAAAACCAGGCTTCTCAAACATATATGTACCATTGAAATGCAGAAAAAAACACCATTTGAAGGTAAGAATCTCAAATTCTTCTGGGGGGGCATGCCTCCGGACCCCCTAGATTTGTTAGGATTTTGACTGTGAGGCATTAGCCCCCCCAACTTTATACCCCTGGTGACACACCTGCCTATAGGCCCTGTTTTCTTTTTAAACGGCCCTGTCATACCAATTTAAATGAAAATAAGAGAAAATATGGTTACAGTGTTGTCTCTAAAGAAAAAAGAGCAACTGTTTCAACCCAAGGAAAAGGCTAATCCCCATAAAATCACAGACACAAGAACAGGCGCACTCTAAGAAGGAGGTATTACACAGAAAAATATTGCCACACAAGAGATGTTCAGTGGAGACATCCAAAATGCAATACAGTGTCACAGATTCCTGCAAGGCAAAAGTGATTACCTGCCATTGAAACTGTCTTTGTTTCTTGCAGTAACTCTGCTGCAAAATTAAGTTGCATCTTAGCTGGCTCCACTGCACTCCTTTGAATACTGTTTTATTTTTCGGATCCCAGTTCACAATGTAAAATGGCAACAGACACAAACATAAAAAGCTGGACAAAACAATTAAAATGCTACTGTATGAAGAGCAGTACCCAAAATCAGTTGCTCTGACATACTGCCCAAATGCCCCTTCTTACCAGGATTGTATTAAGGGAAAGGCAATACAGACTATGTTCTGGGGCCGAAGTCCATAAGGGACCCTAAAGACAAGATTTCTGGCAAAACAAATGACATTTCTAGCCTTTTTCCTATCAATATTTTTTGTTTCAGTCCGAGTTAGTTGGCAACTGTTGGCAACTGTCCGACTGAACAATGAGGGCAATTAAAAGTGTGAACTAGGCCTGTCTGAAAGGCAGAATACTGGCAAAATTGTAATTCCAGTTCTGTTAAATTTTTTGGAATTTCCGCAAAGCTTTCACAAAATTTCACCAAAATATTATTTTCAGTTTTTTCCATTTAATCTGAAAACCACTTATCCATGTCACCAAAATGTAGCATGTTTGCAGCTCCCCACCACATGTATATGTGTGTTAAGTTTTAGATTTCTAATATTGAAGGGGATTGAGTTAAAGGCATCTGAATATTCAGAATCTTTTAAAATAAATGTTTGCAAGTCTGAAAACTGCAAAAGGTCAAGCCCTTGTAACCTTAAAACTGGAAAACACAACATCACCAAATGATTCCAGTTAATAGACCCTAAAAAGTAAGGTGTGTATACCACACTTTCCTTCTCTTGCTTAAAGGATGCTCATGTTATAAACAGCCATGAATTGCAAAATAATATCAATGTGTAAAGTCAAATTTCATGAGTTGTTGTGCAAACTGTGGAATTTTGTGTTAATTTTGTGGAAGCCGTATCCATGAATTTTGCCCAGCCATACTGTATATCTGACCTGCCATGGAAAAGAAAGAGAAAAGATGGATAGGGCAGTAATAAAGTTGGACATATAGATGACTCTACTGTAAAAGTAGCAGGAGAGATGGAGGGAGGGACCATGGTGTTAGTGCAGGTAAAGTGATTTGACTGCCTGCTGTACAGATCAAATGAATGTAGTCCATAGCCAGGCACTGCAGCTACAGTAGAGGGAGGATCTGACAGTTGTTTGTATTGTGATATGAAGTACAAGTTCTGAGGACATGAGGATGTCATTTATTGAATTAAATATTTTCCTAAGTGGAAAGATATCAGAAGTGATCTTCTCAATGGTCCTCATGGTTCTGGGACCTGGGAAGAATGACAGTGACAGAAATTAGACAAGCTAACTTTGTACAGTATTTCACTAATTTCTGTTGAAAGAGGTGGGGCTCCTCAGGGTTCCATATCCCCGTTTGAAATCTTCAGGAGATAGAGCCTTTAGCGTTGTTGCGCCAAGATTCCCTTATGCCTATCCCATGCATTCTTGAACCCCTCACTCTTTTCACTCCCACTACCTCCACTGGTTAACAGTCCCAGGAATCCACCACTCTTTCTGAGAAGTACTTCCTCACATCTTTCCCAATCTACCCCCCTTCAGCTTCATAACCAAAGTATTTGTTCAGGATATCTGCCTTTTCCTTGTGACCCTCTGCACAGATACCCCTTCCCTTTTTAACCTAACAATCCCTCCCCTGGTCTTCCTCTTTTCACTTACGTGTCTAAAAAATGTCTTATCTACTTTTGTTACCATTTGAGCTGATTTTTCTTCATCTTCAGTTTGAGCCTTTGTGCACCTTACTGCTTTCCTTGACTTTTTTGTTTCCCCGATATAGCTCCCTGTCTTCCTCCCTATGCATCTCCCTATAACTTCCAAATGTTACTCTTTTAGGCTTTACTTTTTCAGCCACCACTTTGGAAAATTAAAGTGGTCTCTTTTTCTTCTTGCCTTGCTCATTTGCTTAATGCAGAGTTTTGTTGCCTTCAATATGCCTCCTTTTAACTTTGCCCACTGTTCCTCCACCCCACCCAGGTCATTCCCCCCTTGACAATTCATCCCTGAATCCCTGTGGCATTCACCCATCTGTATAAAATCTGCCCTCTTGAAATCCAGCACTCTCACCCTTGTGTGGTTTGACTCCACAACCATCCTTATATTAAACCAAACTGTACAGTGATCACTAGTACTCAGGTGGCCTCCCACCCTGACCTCTGCAACACTGTCCCAGTTAATGAGTGCCAGGTCTAGTATTGCCCCATCATCAATGGGTTTGCCAACAAATTGCCTGAGGAACACCCCCTGCAGGGAGTCCAGGATGTCCCTGCTTGTGCTGAAGCAGCAGCTGGGAGGTTCCAATCTACATCAGTCAGATTGAAATCCCCAACCAGAAACACCTCTCCCTTTTCTACCATCTTACCAGTGGCTTTCACAGGATTCATAGGAAATATTCAAGCAGTTATGGACAAAGTATCTTTATAGCTTGCCTTAAACCAAATTAGATAATCAAAATTCATATACACTGTATCTAAATTCCATGTCCAATCTAGTTTTAAAAGTTTCCATGTCCGGACTATCTATTGTTGTTTTGGATAATTCATTCCAGGATGTCACGACCCTTTGTGTGAACCATTTTTTTTGTAGTTTTAAATTCCACGTAGGCTGGAAGAGTTGTTTAGAGTGCTTCCTTGCACTTACTCAGTTGTTATTAAATTTGATACCCAATTCATCCTGCAGATTGTAATCGCTTAAAGTTCTATAGAGCATGCACATATCTCCTCGGAATCTTCAATAAGTAAGAGAGTACATTCCTAGAATTTTCAGCCTTTCTCTATAAGATTTGTTATCTAGTCCAGTAATAGCTTTAGTCATTCTTCTTTGTATGCCTTCAAGCCTAATTATATCTTCACGCTTATATGGTTACCAAACCTGGGCACAGTATTCGAGATGGGGCCTGGCAAGAGAGTTAAACAGTGGTATTAGAACTTTTGATCCCTACTGGATATGTGTCTGAGTATACTATTTAAATTCTGGTTCACCTTTCTTATCTGGAGTGTACAATGCTGACTAAACGAAAAATCTGGGGTAATACAAATTCCCAGATCTCTTTCCTGAATAGTATCCAACAGAATAACTTGTCCAATTTTATATGTTGCTTTTGGATTATTTTTGCCCAAGTGAATAATTTTGCATTTAGCTAGATTTAGTTTTAATCTGTTAAATTCAGTCCAGGATGCTACCTTACTGATTGCTGATTGTAAAGCTGACACATCAGATGATTTGCTGATGGTAGTTCCCAGTCTGCAATCATCTGCAAATTTGGATAACCAGATGTTCGGGGTATTCATTTTTAGAGTTGATATATAAGCATTAAATAAACAAGGCCCTAATACCAAACCTTGAGGAACCCCACTAGTCACCAGGGCCAATTCTGAATATATACCCTTTACCACCACTCTCTGCCTCCTGTCACTCAACCAATCCTTGATCCAACATATCACATTAGTCTCAGTCTCAAGGTTTTTTTAGGACAGCTATCAATTCCCTATGTGGTAATTTGTCAAAGGCCTTTGAAAAGTCCATAAAGACAACATTGACCTGGTTACCTTGGTCGAGTTCTCTATTAACCTTCTCATAGAAGGTTAAAAGATTTGTTTAACAAGACCTTGACCTGGTAAAGCCATGCTGTGATGTATCAGTCATGCCTTTATCATACAATGAAACTGTTATCCTTTCCTTTAATATACTCTCCAGTATTTTCCCCAAGAGTGATGTCAGATTTATTGGTCTAAAATTCGATGGTAATGTTTTAGTGCCCTTCTAGAAAATGGGAATTACGGCAGCCTCTTTCCAACCGTTAGGGACCACTCCTTTATCTAAAGATGTCTGAAAAATAAAAGTAAGTGGTGCAGCCAATAAATCAGCTATTTCCCTTATAACCCTAGGATGAATATGATCAGGGCCTGGAGACTTATTGGTATCAATTAACTTAAGTTTATCTAATACCTCACCAGGATCAATTACAAAATCTCCAGGAGTTGGGATATCGTGACATTCCTCGTGGATTGAGGGTTTAGTATTAAATACTGAACAAAAATATTTATTTTGTATATCAACCATTCCTTGATTGACATAGGCTGTTGCAATTCATCCTTGAAGGGACCTATCATATGCGAATTTCTCCTCCCACTATTTATATATGAATAGAAGGCTTCTTTATTATCGCTGACTTTAGAGGCTAATGATAATTCAAAATTAGCTTTTGCTTTTCTAATAGTTATTTTAATTTTAGATGAAATGTTTTTGAGTGCCAACCTATTGGTCGAGATAGGATCTTTTTTAAATTTTTTGTAAATTTTGTTTTTTTAATTAATCAGTTTTTTTAATATTAGAGGTGAACCACTGTGGTTTTAGTTTACCATTATTATATTTTTTTACTAATAGGTATGTATTTTACCATTAGATTCCTCAGACATCCTAGTAATAGATCCCACATCTCATTAACAGACATATTAAGAAAATCTTTACCCCTGTCCAATTGGACAATACATGTCTAAATTTGTTAAAATTAGCTTTTCCAAAATTTAGTCTATTAATTACAGCAGTTTTGTTTCTAACATGTGGTTTTGTAATTTTAAACAATACTGTACTATGGTCACTGTTACCCAATGGAGAATTAACAGATACATCTGATAAGCAATCCCCCATATTGGTCAATATAATATCCAGAATGTTGTTTTCCCTGGTGTTATCAACTACTAATTGTCTGAGGCCTAGCTGGTCAAATGCAACTAAAAAAGATCTTTCTAATTTAGAGGTACCTTGCCATGATGTCCATTTAATATTTGGTAGATTCGGATCACCCATGATTATAATGTTATCAGCGGGGTCAAGAGTTTGGAATTGTTTAATTAAATCTAAATCCTGGTTTAATGAGTTGGAAGGTGGTTGGTATATTAATCCCAAAATAATTTTTGACCCATCAGTTGGGAGTAATTTAACCCATAGGGATTCAAGATGGAATTCTTCCTTTATTATTTCTTCACTGTTAATAGACTTGTGGATATAAATAGCCACACAACCCCCCTTTCTATGGTCCCTAGATTTAGAGTATAAAGTATAGCCTTCCACATAGTAAGCAAATATATCATTATCATCCCACCAAGTTTCAGTAATCAGGGCAATTTGAATATGCTGGACAGATAGAAGGATTTTAAATTCCTCGAATTTATTAGTGAGGCTTCTTGCATTTATTAGGGCACCCCTCCAACATGGAAAATCTAAAACCTTAATATTCAAATCAGAAGGGATTTTACTCTCTAAACCCACCTCCCTCCCACCTTTTCCACCAGTACCTTGTGTAACTCCTCCCCTACTCTGGAGGTCTGTAGATCATGCCAGTGTGAATATTTGTTCCATTTCCCCTTCTCCAGTGTGACCAACAGTACCTCTGCTTCCCCCTGTATTTCCTGTATCTCTATCACTTTTATGCTTTCCTTCACATTAGGCAAAAACACACACCCTCCTTTCCTTCCCATGCTGTACTTCCTGAACAGAGTATAGCCTGGTATGGCCATGTCCCAGTCCTGGTTTTCAGTGTACCACAACTCGGTAATGGCAACACTATCCATGTTGGTCTCTGCCATGATGGCCTCTAGGTCCAGGATCTTATTTCCTAGACTCCTAGTGTTGGCAAACATGGCCTTCCATAATTTGTCACCACTTTATTTCCTTTCCCTCATTTTTCCTTTTTGCCCTCCCTCCCTCCTTACCCCTCTCTTTTTAAAGCTCTCTCCCATTCCCCTTCATTTGTACCACCCTACTCCCTTTATTAATTTTCACACTGGAGTATTTCTCTCCCCTCAGGTTCTCTCTACTGCCTACTTTTGCCTGTGGGTAGAGCTGTTTCTGCTTCCCCAATTTCTTTCACCACATCCCTAGCTAGTTTAAATGATTATCGAAGTAACATTTAAACCTTCCTCTGAGGAATGTGAGTCCCCTTCCAGACAGATGTAGGCCATCACCCCTGTATAGGCCCTTACCCTTCCAAGTGGGTCCCCAGTTCCCAGTGTAGCTGAACCCCTCCTCTCTGCACCATTCCTTTAACCATGAGTTGAAGCTTCTAGTGCAGAGATCCCTCTCCTCCCCCCATCGTAAACTTCAGTACCTCAGCAAGGGACACTGAATGCATTACCTGCCTAAGAACTCTCCCCAGTTCCTTGAAATCCCCCTGCACTATCCCAGCTTCATCCCTGTTCAGGTCATTAGTCCCAGGTGGACAATGACATTCAGCTCTGCTTCCTGTTCAGCTTTGCTAGTGATCCTCAGGATCTGCTTCCCATCCCTCTGGGTCATGGTGCCTTGTAGGCATCTAACCTCCCTCTCCCCTCAATTCCTATTCCCAAATCTATACCTTCACAATTGAGTACCCCACCAGAAGTTGCTTCTTCCTCCTCTGAGGTCCTCTGTCACCCTTGTTGTGATCTCTGCTACAGAGGAACCCCACATCCTCCCTGGCCACTACCACAGGTGCCTCCTCATAGTATTCCCATCCTGCTGTAATGGTGTAGGAATTATTTAGTGGTACAGGTTGAGGAATGTGCTTCTGACCCACAACCCCAACCCTTCCTGAGCCCACCATAGTCCAGCCATTCCTCCTCCCATGCATCTTCTGTTGTAATGGTGTCAGACTTGGTGGCCCCTGGGCATGGGAAGAGGTTGCTTGAATCCTAGCCAACTCAGCTTGGAGTCTAGCAATTTCCTCCCTCAACTCAGAGAGGTGTGTGCCAAAGAGACAGCATCGTAGTCCACAGAAAGTCACTCTAAAAACTGCTTCCCCACAGCTACTGCACTGCACCACTCCTAGCATTTTCAATTACTCCACTTCCCTGTGCTATCTGACAAAGTTATGTACCTTTTCGAGCTGTTTCTAGTTTTTCCTCTTTTTGTTAACTCTTATGCCCCTTGTACACCTACACTATATAGGGTGTTGCTCCTACTCTAAGTTTTGGCCTACTCTTCACCTACCACCTGTCCCTTATGTACCCTTACCCTTCCATAAAAATGACTGCCCTTAAATGTTTTTAATACACTCCAATAATTAAAAAAAACACTTCAGCATCAATACATCTATACTATTACATTACCAACAAGCATTTGTCAATGCCGAATGTTTGCTTGTTGGCATTGGCATTGGTAGTGTAGGAGTTAGAGAGCTGCATAATAGGAATGGCAGTGAAGTATTGAACTGAAGCCAACCCCACCACCACCCTGCAGAGACTGGCAGGTATTGGTGTGTGCCTTTGGGTTGTCAGGCATAACGGCCATGCCATTTCACCACACCCTACCCTGCAGACACTGACAAGTGTCACGGTGTGCCTTGGGGTGTTTGGCCCTTATGCTCACCACATTCCATCAGGAAATATGGTGAGATAGGTCCTGTATAGGAGAGTGGGGTGAACTTTGGGGCCGAAGAGTCCAAGGCACACTTCAATGTCTCTCACTGGCTGCAGGGTGTGGAATGGTATGAGCATTACAGGCGAGAATCCCAAGTCATACCCTGATGCCTCTCAATCTCTACAGGCTGGGGCATTATGGTCAGAAACCCTAATGCATCAGGCGTTCGTTGGCATTTTCACTCCAAATTTTCAACATTTTTTTTTGTGACCCCCCACCTTATGAACAGTGGCAATATCAGTTTGTTAGCCGAAAGCTGATTTCACACAGCGACTACACCATTTGGCACTACAGGTACAAAAACACATTTCAAACAGGATGTGAAAAATGACAGCTGTACTGTTCATAGGGAGGTGCAAAAAATGGCACTGTTGAAATTCTGCAGTGAAAATATTAAAAAAACTGGTGAAGTCACAAGCGTGCGTAGAAAATGCGCAATGCACACCCGTAATGCAATTAGTTTGGGGATTTTTTACAGCAGATTGTCAACACAGGGATTTTGTAACCTCCGCTCATGAACAGTGTCACTGTGATTTTCTTAATCTGTCCCGAACATTGATTTCTTACACGACTGCACCATTGTATACGCTACATGGCGGAAACACGTTTTAGCTGAGATGTGAAAAATGACAGCTGTGCTGCTCATAAGGAGGTGTGGTAAAATGGCAATGTTGAAAATCTGGAGTGAAAATATTGAAAATTCGTGAACTTACGAGTGTGCGTAGGAACAGCGCAACGTATGCTCGTAAAACAGTAATTTTTGGGGAATTTTTTCAACAAATTTTCAAAACAGGGCTTTTTGGGGCCTACCTCATGAACTGTGACACTGTCATTTCATAAATCAGTCCCAAAAGGTGGTTCCATGCAGTGACTGCGAAATCACCTTTTGGGGCCAATTAACACCATGACAGTGACAGAATTCATGAGGTGGGGTCACAAAAACCCCATGTTGAAAATTTGGTGAAAAAATTCCCAAATGCCCAAGATATGCACTAAAGTTGAAAAAACCCTATGTATTACATTATACAGCTTACCGGCATTTCCTCAGTTCACGGTCGGCTTTGAAGAGTGCAGACGTGTTCCCGGTCCACGAAGATCGTCGCGCCGAGCTCTGGAGGTAAGTATAGGGTGAGGTGGGGTGTGGGGAGGCAGGGTGCAGTGGGTGGGTGTGGGTGGAGAGTGGGGTCAAGACAGCAGTGAGGAAGGTTTTTCTTTCAGGTTTCTTATTTTTTTTTTTACTTAGGCGACACGGGACATTGCCACTCTGGGGTGGGCTCCCAGCAAGTGTCAGCTGGAAGGTGAGGCTGTGGAGCCGAGGATTGTGCACGTCTCAGCCATACGATCTGTTGCCACGCTGGGGTGGGCTCCCAGCGTGGCACCCTGTAGTCTCTTGGGGGCAGTGGAGCATGAGGGGGATGGGCACCCCATCTAGCCATACGATCTGTTGCCACGCTGGGGTGGGCCTCGCAGCGTGGCATCTGAACTCTGTTGGGGGAGCACAGCACAGCCGACGGGGGATTGGGCACCCCTGTTGGCAATACAGTGTGTGTGGGTGGGGGAAAGCATGAGCAAGCAGTATGCGTGCATGCGTGTGTGTGTGGGGGGAATGCGCATAAGCACGCGATATCTTATCGTTGCTCACTTAAGCGTAGCTCTCCCTTTCAACTGTATGATCACTGCATTTTCAACTGCTGTCATAGACAGCTGCAGCATTCATTGGGGAACTGTGGCCGTGCCTGCAAACACACTGACTGAATTGGAAGATGGCTGCCACACCTCCGAAAACTCAGATGATTGCACTATGTTTCTTGCACAAGTGTGCAAGCAAACATAAAAATGATAATGATATGAAGTATCGCCAATTGAATTACAGATTACCAGCCTCTTTTTGTACAATACACACCCTTGTTACGATCTCTGCGACAGAGGAATCTCACATCCTCCCTGGTCACTACCACAGGTGCCTCCTCACAGCATTCCCAAGGATGTGCCCTCTCACTCTTCCCTCTTCCAGGAGTAAATGATAAGATCCCTTAGTCTCTCCACAAAACATGTACTCCCTGGAAGACAGGAGAGAGAGACAGGGGGACATGATTGAGACCTTCAAGTATTTGAAAGGGATAAATAAGGTTGATAAGGGGAGTCTCTGTAAGCTGAGTGGCAACCATAACATGAGGGGGCACAGTCTTAAGCTGGAGGGTGGGAGATTTAGGAGGGAGGTCAGGAAGCACTTCTTCACATAGAGGGTGGCAAACACTTGGAATGCACTGCTAGAAGATGTAATCTTGTTGAAGACAGTGGGCAGCTTTAAGAGAGGCTGGGGCAGGTGTACGGGGAGGGTAAGGGTCATGGGTAGGGAGGTTGGGAGGAGTGGGGAAAGGGGCAGGGACAGTAGCTCAAGCTGTGGACCCTGCAACACGAGCAGACTTGATAGACCAAATGGCTTTCTTCTGCTGGCTTCTTCATATGTTTGTATGTAATACCTTACAGAATGTAACAATTAAACCCACTTTTACACTTACTGTGTCCGATGTATTGATGCCGGGTGTGTCCCCTCACAACAACTTACATATTATTAAAATCTACAATTAGATAACAACAGCTTAGGGTTTTGCACTTAGGGTGCAACATCTCTTGCTGACTGCCACCCCACACTGTCATCCCTAGTGTGTTGCCTTTAAGCCCAGCCCTTTAGCCTGAGGACCACAGCAGAGGACCTCTGGGAAGCAGGCCACAAACAGGGTGTGTAGCTCCGCCCTCAGAACTCAACAAGCTCCTTAATTGGTGGAAAGAGGGGCAGAGCGGCTGAGTCACAGTTGTAGGCAAGCTGCAGGAAGAGTCCTGTAGTCCGTTCAGAGTCAAAGTGGTACCACACTCAATGCTACTTACAGTTCGCCTGGCTCCCGATCTCTCACAAGCAGCAACTCAAACAGCTGATTCCTGCTTATGGAATGTGGCTCCAATTCAAAAGCCACTCTGTTCAGTCAGTGTGTTTGTACTCCCTTCCTCGGAACTCAGCAAGTGCCTGATTGGTGGAAGGAGGGCAGGGGGATGAGTTACAGTTGTAGGCAAGCTGTAGGACGAGCCCCTGTATTTCGTTCAGTGTCAAACAGGTCCCACACTCAAATGCTGCTTAGAGCCACCTTGCTCCCGATCTCTCATCAGTAATGTGTTAGTGGAAAGAGGCAGGGGAGGATCTGCAAGGAGCGAAGGTAAAGTTGTCTTCAGCTTCAAAATGTCCTGGGGCCCAGGATACCTTTATCCAGCCCTGCAACTTAATTCGTTAGAGTGCTTCTGTTAGTGCTGCTTCTGAGACTGGAACAGAACTCCTGAGCATCAAGTCTCTTTAGTGGAGGAATAAATCTTCCATTGGAAAGCCAGGGAGAGCAGAATCACAGAGACAAGCTTGAATTTTAACATTCTTAAGTTCAATCTCCAGCACAACACCTCAGGGATGAGATGATGCAGTTTGTATGACATCACACATATACTTTCATTGCTAGAAAAATGAAATGCTTTTTCAAAATACTAAAAGAAAAAAAGAAATGGGCTGTAAGGGCATAATAATATCATGTGTGTCTAGTGAACATGTTCAAGCAGATGAATACAATGTCTACAACTCAGAGCATGTACAATTGTTGCATTGGTCTTGAATTTGATACTGCTGCTTTCTGGCCCAGAAGTAAGACTGCTGTCAATTGAGCCAGACTGACAATAAAACTACATTAATGGACTTCAGCAAAAGGAATGCAGAATTCTGCCGACAGAATTTGTGCAGAATGGCATTTCCACTTCCAAAATGCTGTTTGGAATTTCTTTTTAAATTCCATGGAATTCCAAAAAGCGTTTCTTTTTAAACCGCAGAATAATTTTCTGCAGATCACGTAATGTGCAAAATTTTTTTCCATGGATTTAGCAGAAAAAATACACAGTTTATATAAACTTGTGAAATGTCAGAATTCCACTACCAACATAATTCAATGGAATTTTCCAAAATTCCACAGAATTTCATTCCATCAGAAAGAAACATTCTGCACAGCACTAGTCTTTTGGCTTATGTACATGACCTTTGCAAAAGAGTCTGTGACTCAAAGGTTTGTAATTCCGATTGTTTCCAATAAATAAATAAAAATAAATAAATAAATAATTTTACCTTTTCCAATGAATCTTCAGTGATGTAGCGCATGGGACTGTCTTTCCCTTCCCAGTCATTAAGGTCTGGGAATGGGTTATTGGTGATTATTAGGGCTGTCTTATCCTCATTCATTTCTGAGGCCCGGTACATTAGTTCCACGCTGTCTTTGGGGTAGTTGATTTGTTTCTGAAACTGACTGCTGGGCAGCCTCTCCAAGTCAGACAACTACAAAGAAACAAAAAAAAGGGAGAATGGTTACATTAACTTACAGTATTTTTATTTTACTATTTCTTTACCCCTTATAGCACATCTAAGATGTAAAATTTCATTTCCAGTAGGGCTCTGCTTCTACCCATTTCTGCAGCTGGGTGAACCACAGCACTGGGAGGTAGGTGCTTTGCCCATGGTCTTACAGTAAGTATTTAGCTCTAGTGTGGTTTGAACCATAGAAACAGAAAAATATAGTAGAAACACAGAATTTGCCTATAGAAAAGGATCTCTTGCCCCACCCAGTCTGCCCAGATGATCCCTGCCAAGTCTGCCTCCAGAGACCCTAATTAGTCCCCAGTGGCCCTCCCTCCTCCCTGCCTATTCATTAATATTCACTTGTGTTTATCCCATACATGCTTGAAGCCCCTACCTGATTTCACCGCCACCATTTCCAGTCACAGTTTATTCCAGGCGTCTACCACTCTTTCAGTGAAATAGTACTTCCTCACATCCCTCTTCAACTTCCCCTCTTCCAGCCTTGGTCCTGGTGCTCTTCCTCCTTTGAAAGAGACTCCCCTCCTGCACTCTGTTCTCCCCATGAGGTATTTGTAGATCTCTATCATGTCCCCCTCACTCTCCTGTCTTCCAGCGGGTACATGTTGAGATCCCTCAGTCTCTCCTCATAGGGCTTTTGGTGCAACCCCTGCTCCATTTTAATTGCTCTTCTCCAGATTGCCTCCACCTTATCTATATCCTTTCTGAGGTGTGGCCTCCAGAACTGGAAACAATAATCCAGGTAGGGTCTCACCTGTGAGTGATAGAGTCACATGATCTCCTGGCTCCCAAACCAGTGCTCCAAACATTAGACTATTTTATTTACTTTATTTATTTATTTAGCTTTTGTTGACCGGGTAAGTGCACTAGACAAATCCTGCCTATTTTCAGGCACGACCCGGGGGAGGGGGATACAGATGAATGCCAACTGACCTTGAACCAGATTAAGCTGTTGGTGGTATTTTTAGTGAATCTGTCCTGCCTCTTAGAGTATGTAAATATGCTAATGCTTTAACATTTTTGACCTGTAATTAACATGATTACAGTTTTCTTTTAGAAACTAACAATGATTGCTACATTTGTACTATTCTGTACTTTATAGTGTAACCCCTAGGTGGCACTATCCCAAGGGCTACTACCCCTGCCTGCTTGGCTAATAGCAGGTTGAGGGGCCTAGGTTCTGTAATGAGTGCCTCCACCCGAAGGTCAGGGTTGGTAGTGGTCAAACTAGCCTGGGCACAGCCCTCGGGACACTGTAACCCCCCTCATCCCCCACTAGTGGCCAAAACAGTACACTATAATTACTTTCCCAACACCCCTGATATGCTTTGCCAGTACCAAAACAGTTTGCACTCACCACCAGGGCTGATTTCTCCAGTTAGACCCTGGGAACCCCCTGTAAAATAAGATTAGACAGAGCAAATGGCAACAGTACAATACTTCTAGCATAGACAGGATCCACAGACTGGTTGACATGCAGAAAAATAGATCTGATTTATTCCGGGGGGGTTGAACAAAGAAGGGGACAATCAGGTTAATTAGCTTAATTTTCTCTATCAATCACACAGTTGTGCATGCGGTCAGAGTCCCTAACGCAGTCACACTTCTGGGTACCCAGGGGAGTGGAATGGTAGGCTAGCCAGGACCGTTGCCCGGGGTAGGCCGGTGTTGCAGCTGGTTGGGGCCCTGTGATTAAAAAAAAAAACAACTTACACAACACACTTTTGTAATCTAGAGCCAGGTGGCTCAGTTCATGAAAGAAACAAACAACACAACAATCCGATGACACACTTAGATTAAAAGATAGTTGCAGGGAGCTACCCTGATGGTTACTCACGGTACCCCAGACTGGACAAAGGATGGACGGAGATTGAGACAGCAGATGATTTCTCTGGATTGCCAGGAGAAGCAGGGCCCACATGATTCACCGAAGCATCGTTCCTGTTCAGGTGCGGAGCAGGGGCTGATCCCCAGGCAGGTCTCTCGTCAATGGCTCTTCTCTGTGCAACAGGGTGAGATGGCGTGGCCGTCGTGGCAAGGCCCAGCCACATGGAGCTAATGGCGGAGTCCATCCGTTGGTGTTGGACACACTTTCAGCTAGCAGAACACAGTTCATAATATGGGGAACTAGAGCACAACCCCCTTCCAGTACACAGCACATTTATATGTAAAGACATTTTACTGTACCAAGCCAAACACTCTCCTGTCCCCAATCACAAAGTCTCTGCTCAAACCGGGAGCTCTGAGATGAGACGTGATTTCTGGTGGGCCAATCGCACTCAGCGCAATCTTTGGTTCTCTACAGGATTAGCCTGGCTACTTTCAGTGGCTTCTTCATTCCTCCAAAATCGGAAATAGTCAGAGCAATAACTCTCTGTCTCTCTCTCTCTCTCTCTCTCTCTCTCTCTCTCAGCAACAGGCAGAATTGAAGGCCTAACACTCGGCCTTCCCACCGTTCTCCCACTCTAAACTATACTGACGCTTGCTCGAATATCTCGAGCTGCTTCTCCCTCAACTTCTACTTCAGAACTCCTTTGCCAGCAGACAGCTCGGGGATTTCCCTTAGGTCCAAAAGGTTCAGTTAGTCAGTTTAGCCATCAGTCACAGTAAGAGCTCCCCCTTCTGTTGCAAAAAAGGCACCAACAGACCAAAACTACAAACCCCTAGCTTGTAATCCACACAGCCCCATTTCAGCAGGCTCCATTTCAGAGTCCCCGAGTACTGATTGGTCCAATTTGGCAGTTCGGGATCAAAATGCAGGAGATATCAGAACAGTCTTTGCTGCAAAGAAGGCAGGTTAGAACAAACTATATTATCATTATTGCTCTAAAATATTTCCAGCAAATAGTTACATCCTTCAGTAGAGCTCCCTCTGCGCAACAAGCGATGGCAGAAATGGAGCAATCTGCAGGCAGCACGGGTGGGACCTGAGCATGGAAACGCTCAGTCCCCCTCCCAGATTAATTATTACTGCAAACAGGCAGCCCTTAAAGTGACAGTACATGGAGGCCACACAGGCATTCACTGGCAATACATTTAAACGGCTTTAGCGCCGAACACCAACCGGGCAGCAAGCATTTAGACAAGCTCATGGAAGACCTTTCGGGAACCCCCATTTGTAAGGGGTTACACCCTTCTCTGCCTGGAAAAAACTTGGTGTTCGCATCAAGTTGGTACCATCACAATAACTGCAATTGCAATTTATACCATACATCTATACCATCAGCAGGCTAGGCCTATAACTTCTAAGGCATCAGTCAACATATGCAACCTTTACTATACAAATTCTCTGTATTTTACAGTACAATATCCATTCTAAATTACATTAGGCATATTTCACACAGGTACTTTACACATTCTGCCATGCAAAATCATTTAATAACTTCCTGTACATTGAACAAGGTGAGAGGGGGCCCTTCCCCTATCAGCTAACCCGGGGATAGACGGGGCAGGGGCACCATACCTAGAGGGCAGGACAAGTAACCTGGATTCGTTACTTAGGCTTAGTTTAGGCAGTGAGCTTTGAGAAACATACACCCCCTTGTGGACCACATTGAGAGGCAAGTCCACTGGCCTCCCAGGGGAATCATAACTAAAGCACACAACAGGCTTGACAGCTCAGCCAGTCTTTCTAAGGGGAACAACCACAGTCTCTGTACTTTCAGCTTTGGACTTGGGGCTCTCATTACTTGTGAGTGGGGACCTCTGCCTGGGTAGGAAGGTTCAAACTTGGGACACTGTCAGCAGTGGGCTCTGTAAGTTCTGTTTCTATGACACTGCTCACTTGGGAGGCATTCTGGCACTGGAAGGGAATTATCATCACACTCAAAGTATTCTTCAGGTTCTGGCATGTCACCAGTATGACTCATATCATCGGCCCCTTCCCCAGGTAAATCATACAGTTCCACCATACAGAGCGACTCAATATCATCAGACTTGACACTTTGCACTTCACTGTCAGGGAGCATTGGCTCCAAGGACAAAGCTGGGGGTTTAGGCAATCCAGAAGACCCAGCTTCATCCCCACAATTAATCATGGGGTTACCTCAAAACAGCTGACTCAGTTCATAAGAGGGGTAATAAGCATAGTTGTACTCACTCTCATCATAAGTGGACTGACAGTCATTATCATTCTGGGCTTCTGTGGAGAAAGCCTTAAGTCTGTGACCACTGGGGTAGGTTCACTTTGTCTTTGTTTTGCAGAAGCAAGAGTCACCGCTCCAGGGGGAACAATCTCAGGGGACACAGCTTCAATCATGACTTGGCCAATAGGCAGTAGATGGTTACGGTGCATGGTCCTAACAGCTTTTGAGTCATTTTCAGGCCACACTTTGTATACAGGTAAGTCATCCAACTTGCCTACTACTATATAGGGGAGATGGTGCCATCGGTCAGCAATTTTATGTTTACCATTCAGTCCCAAATTTCGCAACAACACACAGTCTCCAGTTCGAAGCTCTTGGACCTTTACTCTTTTATCATATCTCTCTTTATTGGCTAAGTTTTTCTTTGCAGCCATTGCCTGAGCTAGTTGGTATGCATGATTCAATTGCGCTTTCAGTTTTTGTACATATTGTAGATCATTCTCAGCTTGGACTCCATCGGGAGAGACCCCAAAACAAACATCAACTGGCAGCCGAGCCTCTCTCCCGAACATGAGGTGGTAGGGAGAGAACCCAGTAGCATAATTTCTTGTGCAATTATAGGGTGTACCAAGGTGCTAATCTGCTGGCTTCATGTATGCTTGTCTTTTGGGTGAAGAGTGCCTAGCACGTCTAACAGGGTGCAATTAAAGCATTCTGGTTGTGGGTCCCCCTTCGGGTGATAAGGAGTGGTTCTTGACTTCTGCACCCCCCACAGGGAGAGCATTTCTTTGATTAAGTGACTCTCAAAGTCTCTACCTTGGTCAGAATGAATTCTCTAAGGGGTCCAGTAGTGGATGAAGAAATTTTCCACTAGCACCTTGGCCACGGTGGATGCCTTTTGATCTTTGGTGGGAAAGGCTTGAGCATACTTTGTAAAATGGTCTGTAACCACCAACATGTTACCAATGTTCCACAGGTCAGGTTCCAAACTCAAAAAGTCTATGCAAACTAATTCCATTGGGGTGCCGGTGGTAATGTTGACAAAGGAGGGGCAGCCCTCTGGGTCAGGGCCTTTCTCTGCAAGCAGCGACTGCAAGTCCTGACATGATGCTCAACATCAGCCCCCATCTTAGGCCAGTAGAATCGAGATCATACTAGGTCAAGGGTTCAGTCGATACCGAGGTGGCCCATATGATTGTAAAGGGACCTCAGCACCAAGTCTCTGAAAGCTGTGGGCAAGACCAATTGTTGCTTGTCTACTTGGCCACCCCAATCCACTGTCTCTCTATATAATAACTGATTAATCAGCTTCAACTTAGAGCCTTCTTTAAACAGTAAAGCAGTTTGCAAATCAAAAGAGCACAACTTGGACACATCTTTCCCTGTACAGAGGGCATCAAAGGCTGGCCGGATCATAGGATCTTGGAATTGAGCCCACTGAATGCTGTCATTATCAAATTGAGGTAGTGCACTAATATCTAGAGCAGAGAAGTGACAATACACAGCTGCTATGCAGGTATCAGAGGGGCCCAAGCAATCTACTAAGCAGTCCACTGTGTCCACGGACATCCGTTCATCTTTATCAAACTTTTGCCACAGTGCTCGAATGTCAGGTTCAGACCCAGTCACTTTTGGAAATAGGCCTCTGGGATAGGGCATCAGCATCGATGTGATTCAGGCCTGATCTGTATTCAACAGCATAATCATAGGTAGACAACACAGAAAGCCACCGATGCCCTGTGGCGTCAAACTTAGCTGAAGTCTGCACATAGGTCAACGGGTTATTGTCAGTCTTTGCCAGTGTCTTTGCCCCGTATAGGTATTCATGGAACTGGTCAACAATTGCCCACTTTAATGCCAGGAACTCCAACTTATGTACAGGGTAATTTCTTTCTGATGGGGTCAGACTTCTACTAGCAAAGGCCACTGGTCTCAAACCATCCTCATGTTCTTGATACAGCACAACTCCCAAACCTTGTAGGCTAGCATTGGTATGCAACACATAGGGTTTAGTAGGGTCAGCATAGGCGAGGATGGGAGAATGGGTGAGCTGATATATTATTGCATGAAAAGCTGCCTCTCAGTCGGGCATCCAGTGAAACCCAAAAAATTCACCCGGGTGGAAGTATACTCTTTCGGATCCTGAGGTGGCCCCTTTCTTGTATTTATAGTTTGTGGGAGGGTAACCCGGGGTAAGATTCAGGAGTGGGAAAATCACCTTGGAATAGTCCTTTATGAACCTGTGGTAGTAGCCACAGAACCCCAGGAAGCGCTGTAATTCTTTCAGATTGTGGGGCTGGGGCAAGGTGGTCAAGGCCTCAACTTTACTGGAATCAGTCTCTATCCCCTCGGTGGATACTATGTGCCCCACATACTTCACAGATGTCTGAAAAAACTGGCACTTGTCGATGGACAGCTTGAGGCCGAAATCCTCCAGTCGGTCTAATACTTTAATTAGTCGACTCTCGTGCTCCTCCAATGAACTTCTGAACACAATGACATTGTCCAAGTACTTCAGGCACTCCAACAAATTCATATCCCCCACTGCACGTTCCATCAATCACTGAAAAGTGGCCGGAGCACCCGCTATTCCCTGTGGCATCTTCATAAACTCATAGAACCCTAATGGACAGATGAAAGCTGTTTTCTCATGATCTTCCAGGGCCATAGGGATCTGGTAGTACCCACTGCGAAGACCCAACACAGAGAACCATTTGCTCCCATTCAGACAGTCCAGAGCATCTTGTATATGGAGCATGGTGTATTGATCCTGGATGGTCCACCAGTTAAGGGTTCGATAATCCACGCACATTCTCACTTACCCTTTCTTTTTGCGCAGAACCACAATAGGCGAAGCATATGGACTTCTGGATTCTTGTATCACACCAGCTGCAAACATTTCCTGCAGGTGTCTTCTCACATCATCTATGTCTGCAGGAGCTAGGCATCAAGACCGCTCATGAAATGGCCATTCATTGTGCAGGCGTATGTGATGCTCCACTCCCTGGACACATCCCACGTCCCATTCCTTCAATGAAAACACTTGGTCTCTTTGGGCAAGTTTCTTGCTGATTCTAGTCTTCCATTCAGCTGGCAACAGGGAGTCACCAAAGTCAAACAAGTCGGGAGCCACTCTATCATTTGCACCAGGGTGCTTGTTACTGGGCAACACTACAATGTCTGCATAGTGTACCGTAGCTAGGGTGCAGCCTCTGTTCACCCCAATCTCCCGATCTGATGCACTGTGAATCTGGATTATCACCTGTCATACATAGGCATGAGCATGAGTGGGTAAGATGCTAGGCTTGACCAACAATGCTTCTGGCAATTTCCCAGGCACATCCAACATCAATATCCTATTCTTGACATCTTTCTTGAGGTGGACCTCCCCTTGAAGGGTACACTGGGCATTAGGGGCCAACACCATCGAGTCAGGATCCTTTTTCCACACAATCCCTACCAGTTCATCCTGATCCACTACCTTGGGCTTCTGCTGCAACTCATAAGCACTCTTAATCACAGCCAGAATTCTCAGGGTCCTCCCAGTCTGGGGCCCCTGTTTCTCATAGCAGAGCCGTGCCAGTCTCCCAAACAGATGAGCATTGGTCCCAATTAGCAAGCGGACCCCATCATACAGTCCAGTAGGGGGACACACTGAGGCTAGGGTTTCATCTTGCTCATCCACGCCAGCCACCGAGGTAGGAAACGACAACCAGATCTGGATATACCCAGAGTATGGGTACGACTTCTCACTCAACCCCCAGACATGCAGACCTTCCAAGGGTTGTAAGGGTACATCAGGTAAGTGCTTCCGATACCTGTCTTGAAACATTATAGTCACTTGAGACCCACTGTCAAGCATGGCTCGGCTGGATACACCATTCACCTTCACTGTATTTTCCATTGAAGGGCCCACCACCTAGGACCATTCAGGAAGGACAGCAGCAGAGGCCTGGACAGATAATTTAGCCACAAAGGAATTTGAGTTAGTATTTCGTGAACCCTCACTGTGGTCATCTCAGGCACTCCTCGGCCGCTCATTCATTTTCCTAAGTGCCACCCGAAGCCGGTTCACCACATTCTCTAAGTCCTTCTGAGACTGACATTCCCTCTTCAGATGGCCATCCCTGCCACAATTGTGACAAATGCCAGGCTCTTGGGGCATCCTTGGGGAAAACATTGCCGGGAATACTGGAGCATCTATGGGAGATTGTGACCTGCCTTCGGCTGGTCATGTGCCATGCCTCAAAAACTCCTTTAGGGTGCCAGTCAATTCCTTGAGCTCAACCAAGAAGCAATTCTCCATAGAGGACATCAGAGGATGCACCCCCAGCCCCATTGCAGTAATGTCCTGATGGGCCAGGGTTTTGGTCAGCTGGGGATACCTCAGCGAACACACCTGGTTGTACCTTTCTGACTTCCTTCAATAACTCCTCTCCCCACCGGTTAGCCTACAGTGGGACACTCTTAGTGGCCTCCATTTTGTAAGGGCTTTTGGGTGCCATAATCACTGGGGCTGCAATTACTCCATAACCACAATCTCCCTCTTCACCTTCTACCTCTCAGAGTTCTTTCATCAAGAAACAGTAGTCAGGTGAGTTACCCCTCCTATCCTGGAGCCTTAACTGGATGATCTGCAATTTAGAATGCTTGGCATGTTGTAGTATGCGCCTCAACATCACACAGTTCAAATCACTGGTGGCTACCCCACCTTTCCGGTAAGCTTTCAGCAGAGCTCTTTCTAGGCAAGTAACATACGCAGACAAACATTCCCCCTTCCATTGTTTGGTACCTTGAAATTTCCACATTAAAGTTTCCCCTGACTCGATGTTCCCAAAATTGCCTTCAAGTGCGGATAGGTACTTCTGCTCAGAGGCCTCTGGGTTCGTAGACCTCAAACTTTCTATGATTCTCTTCTGCTTCTCAGCCTCCGCACACTGCCACTCGGGTACCAAGGGGCAGCATAGTCGATCCAGGTCTCCCAGTCATCCTCCCCCAGGGGGGTAGGGAGGGTGCCTGAGAAGATTCTCAGTCTTCAGTAGGAGTCGTGGCTAATGGCGGGTACAGATATAGGGGTCAGCATTGGCACAGGCACAGAAGGCGGGGCAGTAACAGGCGTGAGAGTAGAAGAGGGTGTTGGGGAAGGAGCACCCCCAGATGGCAGAAACAGTTTCTTAAAGTCCTCTATGGTTTTCCCTTCCTCCAGCAACAACTTAGCGAATTTGTCCTCATAAGTCTCAGATAATGGTGGGAGCTCATCCTCCCCAGGGCCTTTACTGTCTTTAGTTATCACTATTCAGGCAGCAGGGGTCACGTCTGAGGTGATAGTCTGTGGCACTTTGGAGCTGTCCACCAGATCACTACACTCTACTAAGGCAGTGAAAGTTTGGGCGAGCAAATTAGCCTGTCGATCCACCACCACAGAGTTTTTTACACATTCAACTTTGGAGAGTACTCCCTCTACAGTGTTATTACTGGTACCCAGGGGAATATCCAGTATAAGCATAGCATTTTGGGAGCCGATCTCCAGCCCAGTACACCACCCCACCCCACCAACTGGTGTACAGCCACTTCTGTTGGAATGGCCATTTATATTTGACAAAAATTCACAATTTTGGCCACAAGGGGGTGCAAATCCCAGTGATGCCTCCAAGATGTAACCCCTAGGTGGTGCTATCCCAAGGGCTACTACCCCTGCCTGCTTGGCTAATGGCAGGTTGAGGAGCCTAGGTTCTGTAATGGGTGCCTCCACCGAAAGGTCAGGGTTGGTAGTGGTCAAACTAGCCTGGCCACAGCCCTCCAGGACACTGAAACCCCACTCGTCCCCCACTAGTGGGCAAAACAGTACACTATAATTACTTTCCCAACACCCCTGATATGCTTTGCCAGTACCAAAACAGTTTGCACTCACCACCAGGGCTGATTTCTCCAGTTTGACCATGGGGTCCACCAGTAAAATAAGGTTAGACAGAGCAAATGGCAACAGTACAATACTTTGAGCATAGTCAGGATCCACAGACTGGCTGACATGCATAAAAAATAGATCTGATTTATTCAGGGGGTTTGAACAAGGAAGAGGGCAATCAGGTTAATTAGCTTAATTTTCTCTATCAATCACACAGTTGTGCATGCGGTCAGAGTCCCTAACGCGGTCACACTTCTGGGTACCCATGGGGAGTGGAATGGTGGGCTAGCCAGGACTGTTGCCCGAGGTAGGCCGGCGTTGCAGCTTGTTGGGGCCCTGTGATAAAAAAAAAAAAACAACTTGTACAACACACTTTTGTAATCCAGAGCCAGATGGCTCAGTTCGTGAAAGAAACAAACAACACAACAATCAGATGACACACTTAGATTAAAAGATAGTTGCATGGAGCTACCCTGATGGTTACTCACGATACCCCAGACTGGAGAAAGGATGGACGGAGACTGAGACAGCAGATGATTTCTCTGGATTGCCAGGAGAAGCAGGGCCAACAAGATTCACCACAGCTTCATTCCTGTTCAGGCATGGAGCAGGGGCTGATTCCCAGGCAGGTCTCTCATCGATGGCTCTTCTCTGTGCAGCAGGGTGAGATGGTATGGTCCTCGTGGCAAAGCCCAGCCACATGCAGCTAATAGTGGAGTCCATCCATTGGTGCTGGACACACTTCCAGCTAACAGAACACAGTTCGTAACGTGGGGAACTAGAGCACAACCCCCTTCCAGTACACAGCACATTTATATGTAAGGACATTTTACTGTACCAAGCCAAACACTCTCCTGTCCCCAATCACAAAGTCTCTGCTCAAACCGGGAGCTCTGAGATGAGACGTGCTTTCTGGTGGGCCAATCGCACTCAGCACAATCTTCGGTCCTCTACAGGATTAGCCTGGCTACTTTCAGTGGCTTCTTCGTTCCTCCAAAATCGGAAATAGTCCGAGCAATAATTCCCTGTCTCTCTCTCTCTCTCTCTCTCTCTCTCTCTCTCTCTCTCAGCAACAGGCAGAATTGAAGGCCTAACACTCGGCCTTCCCACCGTTCTCCCACTCAAAACTATGCTGACGCTTGCTCGAATATCTCGAGCTGCTCCTCCCTCAACTTCCACTTCAGAACTCCTTTGCCAGCAGACAGCTCGGGGATTTCCCTTAGGTCCAAAAGGTTCAGTTGTTTGGTTTAGCTGTCAGTCACAGTAAGAGCTCCCCCTTCTGTTGCCAAAAAGGTGCCAACAGTCCAAAACTACAAATCCCAAGCTTGTAATCCACACAGACCCATTTTAGCAGGCTCTATTTTAGAGTTCCCAAGTACTGATTGGTCCAATTCAGCAGTTCAGGACCAAAATGGAGGAGATATCTGAACAGTCTTTGCTGCAAAAGTTAGAACAAACTACATTATCATTTAAACTGAATAAAAGGGGGACGAGTGGATTTCAGAAAACACTATAGGAGCCAATATCTAAAAATAATAAGACAGAAGCAAAGATAAATGTTCTGATGTTTAATGCCAGAAGCTTAAATAAGGATAAAATGGCTGAAATTGAACTTTTACTTGAAAAAAAGTGATATAGGGTTAACAGGGGTAGTTGAAACCTGGTGAAAATCAGACACTGAATGGAACCAGCATATTCCTGGGTATCAACTCTATAAAAGGAATAGACTGTTTAAAAGAGGGGGAGGAACTGTACTGTATATTAAAGATGAAATCAAATGTCAATACATCAGCATAGAAGAAGACTACGGAAACATTGAGATAATTTCTGGAAATATTGTGGGTTTGAAGGGTAAGCCTTTTAAACTAATATTCTTCTATAGACCACCTGACACCACAGTAGGGGAAACAGAGGTATTCATGGCCATGGTTACTACCTTAGCAGAAGAAACTGATACAGTGCTAATGGGAGATTTGAATATTCCTGAAGTAGATGGAAATAAGAAAAAAGGTAACAACTCGGGATCAAGAATAAATGAGAAGCTGATATCAGCAGGCATTCAACAATGTATAAACAAACCTACTAGGGGTAATAATACCATGGATGTTATCTTAACTAATATACCCAGTGATATCGAAAATATTAGAATAGGACTACCAATAGGAACAAGCGATCATGGAACTATTATGTTCACAATTAACAAGACAAATAAAATAATTAAGGGCAAGACAACCCAGATAATGTATAATAAAGCTAACTATCCTGAAATAAGAAATATATTGAGTAAATTAAATTGGAATAGGATAATGCATGAGCTATCTACTGAAGAATCTTGGGAAGTCCTTGTTAATATAATAAACAAAGTGACATTAGAATACATCCCAATGAAAAAAGTATACAATAGTAGGGAGAAAAAAACATCCTGGATTAATAATAAGATCACTAAACTATGTAAGAAAAAGAAAATACTATACAGACAGATGAAGCAACTAGAATCGGGGACTAGTTGGGTAAGACATAAAAGGATATTAAAGAAAGTAAAGTATGAAATAAGAAGAGCAAACCAACAGGTGGAATACAAACTTGCTACATCAAAAAATAATGTAAAAAAAGTTTCTTTGCTTATATGAACAATAAAAGGGGGAATATTTATGCTGTGGGACCACTCCTTATCGACGATGAATTGACTGATAAACCTGATGAAATGACTAAAGAATTTAGTAAGCTATTTAGTAAGGTGTTTGTCAATGATAATTATACAAGAGACAAAAGCGAGGATGAAATATGTAACAAGGTTCATAATGATATAGTTACTATTGATAAAGTTCTTGAAAGAATACAAAAAATCAGGATGGATAAATCGGCTGGTCCAGATGGAGTTCACCCAAGATTCATTAAGGAAATGGGAGATGTGCTAGCACCTGCTATCCAAATAATAGGGCAGAAATCCTTGGATGAGGGGTATGTGCCAAGAGACTGGAGAACAGCATATGTGGTCCCGGTATATAAGAAGGGGAGAAGATCTGAGGCAGCAAATTACCAACCGATAAGCCTGACATCAGTGATCTGTAAAATTATTGAAGGCATAATTTATGAAGAGATTGAAATATATATCTCGAATAAGGGACTGATTGATAATGCCCAACACGGGTTTGTTAAAAATCAATCCTGCAAGACTAATCAGTTTCTATGAATATGTTGGAAAATTAATAGATCAGGGCAATAATGTAGACATGGTAATGTTGGATTTCAGTCAAGCTTTTGATACAGTGCCTCATGGTACAGTGATCCAAAAATTAGAAAATCTGGGAACTGATAGTAAAATTATTGGATGGATCAGTCATTAGCTAACCAATAGAACTCAAATAGTTAGGATTCAGGATTTTATGTTGGATGAAGCTGAGGTGTCCAGTGGTGTGCCACAGGGATCCGTGTTGGGACCACTGCTGTTTGGCATTTTTATTGCTGACCTAAATATAACTGGAAGGAACAAATTAATAAAATTTGCAGATGATGTTGAGATGGGAGGGGTTGTTAATACCTTTGAGGATAGATTACAATTTGGCCAAGGCCGACTCTATATACTTGTTGGCAAACAAAAATAAAACGTGTTTTACTTTGGATAAATGTGTAACAATCCATATAAGGAAGGATAATATAGAGCAGGACTACCAAGACTACCATATTCAAGGTGTAAAACTCAAGAATTCTGATTGTGAAAAAGACCTGGAGATATACATTAGTTCTAATTTAAGAAAGGGGTACCATTGTAAAGTAGTAGCAAACAAAGACATGCATCTGGTTAACTGCATTAGAAGTTTTCATTCTAAAAATAAAGAGGTGTTAATGCCCCTCTACGTGAGACCTCATTTGAACTACTGCTCTACAGTTTGGAGTCCATACTTAAAAAAGGACATAAAAATGGTTGAAAAACCTCAAAGAGCTTGTACAAAACTGTAGGCGTTGTGTTATAGTTATTAAATTATAAATTAAAAATTAAACGAACGGAGACGAGACTGATGACGGAAGAATTTAATGATTATAACAATAATCACAGTGAGAGATTACAAGTGGTACATTCTTCAAAAAAACAGTGTGTGCTGGCTTGCTTATATAGTGGAAGACAGCATCATCATTTCCTATGATTTTCTATGATTGGTTTAAAACAAGCACAAACATCAACTCATAAGGTAATACTTTTTCTTTGGTATATGTATGAGCTCATCCTTGGTCAGCACAAGTATAGATAGTGTACATTCTATTATCATATATGGCTAGCAACAGCTGTCACCACCAGTAACCAAGGTTCAGGGGGAAGAAATAGGTTTGGACTTAGGAATGTGCATACAAGCATTTTGGCCTGTCCACATAAGGACAAACACTAGAGATAGTCAAGAGGGTAATTTGGACACTATCCTGTGTTCCCGCTTGTAGTCACATAGGCCAAATGTTTGCTATTACTTACATGGTCAGCACAAATGTCAAAAGGCACTTTAATATTGCAACTTGTGGCTTAGTTTGTCTTGTGGCTTCACAAGCTTTATATGATCCAATTATACAGGCCAACATTTGTTACACAGACACATAATATTTCAGACCAAAATGAGGCTAGGCTGCAATATGGAGACAAACTTCTTTATCCCTTGTTACAAAAACTTATAAAAGTGGTTAAAGATAAATCATATGAGGAGAGGCTGAAGGACCTAGGGTTGTGGTCACTGGATATTCAACGTGTAAGGGGAGATTTACTATTGTTTTATAAAATCTTAGGACAAGAAAAATTAAAAAATGATCTTGGCCTTCAAATCAAGGATCAAAGTTATAACCTAAGAGGGCATAAATATCAATTAAAAGAAGAACTATATAAGACGAAGCTTAGACAATCTAGCTTTGGACCTAGAGTGGTCCGATTGTGGAATAATTTACCCACTGAAAATAGTGGAATCTTCCAGCTTTAATGCTTTTAAAACAAGCTTGGACAGGTACATAACAGTTGGTAACTTCAGTTTCCTCCACTGAAATGGTGGGGACAACCTACATGGGCTTATGCCTTCTGGTTGTCTTAACAATCCAGCATGAACTCCAGTATTATTGCTCTAAAATATTTCCAGCAAATAGTTACATCCTTCAGCAGAGCTCCCTCTGCGCAACTAGCCATGGCAGAAACGGAGCAATTAGCAGGCAGCTTGGGCGGGACCTGAGCATGGAAACACTCAGTCCCCCTCCCAGATTAATTATTACTGCAAACAGGCAGCCCTTAAAGTGACAGTACATGGAGACCAAACAGGCACCCACTGGCAATACATTTAAACGGCTATAGCGCCGAACACCAACCGAGCAGCAAGCATTTAGACAAGCTCATGGAAGACTTTTCGGGAACCCCCATTTGTAGGGGGGTTATAATAGCATTGCAACAAATGTTGTCTCATGTCCACCGGGAACTTGTTACCAAAATGGCGCATTCAGGTTTTCAACTATGTGGATGTGGTCTACGGCACCACCCCTCCTCTTTCATTGCCAGAGTGAACACCCTCTGCAACGCCTTTTGTCACTTTACTTTCAACATCCCACCCTCTTACTCACCACTGCTACTTCTCCTCCTCCTCCCTATCCATCCTCCTCTACCCTCACGTCACCAGTCCCACTGTGCCTCATTCATCTCCAAATTCTGGTTTGAGACCTTGTCCTCTTACCTATCCCACCATTCTCTTCCAGTCACTGTGCCTCATACTTCCTCTGCTCCAAGGATCCTCACACCTTCCCCATTCCACAGCCTCACTACCCTGCTGAGCAGTTAGCCTTCTTCTATGTCCCTTCCTCTCTCTGGAACCTGTTCCTATCCGCTTTCTGTCTCTCACCTTCCCCTTTCTGCTTTAGGCACCAGCCCTTAGGCCCCTTTTGAAGAAACCACTGTGGGACCCAGATTGCTTAGCAAACTATAGACCTGTCTCTAACCTCCCCTTCTTGGTTAAGGTTATTGAGAAAGTGGTGGCCATGCAGCTCGAGGCACATATCACTGCCTTTGACATCTATGGGCCACTACAGTCTGGATTCAGGTCCAGGCACGGTATGGATACAGCACTAGTCAGGGTGCAAAATGATCTCCTCAGGGTGAGAGATAGAGGTGAATGGTCAATTCTCATTCTACCCAACCTCTCCTCAGCATTTGACGCCATGGACCATGGTGTGTTGTTGAATCATCTTAGAGAACTCTGTGGACTTGTTGGCACTGTCATCAGATGGTTTGTATCCATTCTTACAGACAGAACACAGAGGCTGGTTATGAAGAATTACTCCTCCTGCCTGAAGCCCCTGTCTTGTGCAGTTCCCCAGGGCTAGATCCTCTCACCCATGCTATTTGTGGTGTACATGCTGCCTCTGGGTGACATCATTAGATGTTACAGGGTGGAATTTCACTGCTATATAGATGATACCCAACTGTATATGTAATTTGCACCGGGGACATAAGGTGTGGTCTCTGTATTGTACTCTTGTCTGGCTGAGGTCCAAGACTGGATGTCCTCCAACTGGCTAAAGCTTAACCCAGACAAGGCAGAGGTGCTGGTGGTTAAGCCTGATCATTGGCAGGGAGCTGGATTGGCAGGAGAGGTAACCAGACAGGTGCTTGGTTCCTCCTCCCTTGCTGCCTCTGCTAAGGTGAAGAATATGGGCATTACCCTGAATAGCAAACTGACACTAGAGGCTCAGGTGTTGTTTGTCATCTGAGGTGGTTTTTACCATCTTAGGAATATCACCTGAAGCAAACCTTTCATCCCACCTGATGACGTGCACTAACTGGTACATGCTTTTGTGATATTCAGACTTGATTACTGCAATTCTCTACATCTTGGCCTGAATGGAGGGATCCTGTCTTGCCTGCAGCTAGTGAAGAATGCTGCAGCCAGGTTGCTGATGAGCCTCCGAATGTCCTGTCATGTGACCCCAGTCCTTGGCTGCTAGTGAGGTGGCAGATATCCTTCAAGATCAACTTGCTGACTTATACAGCCCTTCACAGACTAGGTCCTAGTTACTGTACTTGTGTGACCCTCTGACTCCTCACCAGACCTCTCGTCCTCTTTGTTCCTTGGAAGTAGGACTCCTAGCAGTTCCCAGGGCTTAACTGAAGTCATCTAGTGACCAAGACTTTGAGGTAGCTGGCCTGACTCTGTGGAACTCACTCCCAAGATCCTAGAGGGAGGCCCCATCACTGGAAGCCTTTAAGAGGGGTCCAAAATCCCATCTCTTTAAGGATGCATTTGGTTTACTATGACTTGCTGGCTGTCCACAAATAATAATTTTTTATGGATTTTATTATTTTTTATCAATCTATCCATTCCCAGTCATTTTAAATTCTGTTGGTGATTTGGTTTTCTCAATCAATCAATCAATCAAGATTATTTGGTTGACTATAACAGTAAAATCATAGTCATTACAAAATGCTAAAACAATATGCATTGTTACAGTATAAAAATAAATCATGAAAACAGATTGTTGTTTACATTAAAACAGACAGACACACTTCTCTTGGATGTGTTACATTTCTTAGTGCACAGCAGAAGTGAATTCAAGAATAAGGCAAACAATTTATCTATTTGAAAGCAACAATGCCCAACTCTTGGATCTCAGGAGGGTGGACTTCACTAGGATGGGGATATATATCAAAGAAGCCCTGGTGAGGAGGGAGGCAGGGGGGGGTTGAGGAGTAGTGGACACAACTAAAAGGGATCATATTGGAGGTGGCAAACCAGTGCATTAGGCTGAGGAACAAAGGCAAGAGAAGGAGGAAACTACTATGGTTCTCAAAAGATATGGGAGCAAGACAGAGGCAGGAAACTACAGACCTGTCAGTTTTACCTCTGTAGTAGGGAAAGTGATGGAATCATTTCTGAAGGAAAGAATTGTTGAGTACCTAGAGGCCAGTGGGGCACAGGACTCAAGGCAGCATGGGTTCACAGTGGGAAGGTCATGTCAGACAAATCTAATCGATTTCTTTGACTGGATAACCAAAGTAGTAGACCAGGAAGGGGCTGTGGGCATGGCCTACCTAGACTTTAGCAAGGCATTTGACACAGTCCCACACAAAAGATAAATAAAAAAATTAACCAGCCTGGGAGTGGGTCCCAGGGTGGTAGCCTGGGTAAAACATTGGCTGAACAACAGGACACAGATGGTAATTGTAAACGGAGTCCACTCTGAAGAAAAGGGGGGTTACTAGTGGGGTACTGTAGGGTTCAGTACTGGGTCCAGTCCTTTTTAATATCTTTATAAGTGACATTGCAGAGGGACTGGAAGGAAAAGTATGCCTCTTTGCAGATGACACAAAGATCTGCAACAGGGTTGATACACAAGGAGGTGTGGAAAGGATGAGAAGGGACTTGGCAAGGTTGGAGGAATGGTCAGAAGTATGGCAGCTTGGATTCAATGCAAAGAAGTGCAAAATAATGCACCTGGGAAACAAAAACCCAGGGGAAGAGTACACAATGGGGGGGGGTAGTAACACCAACAAAAATGGAAAGGGACCTGGGGTAATCATATCAGATGACCTCAAGGTTGGCAAGCAATGTGAGAAGGCAGTAGGGAGGGCTGGGAGATACTAGGAAGTATAGGGGGAGGCATCACCAGCAGAAAACAGGAAGTTGTTATCCTTCTGTACAGACAGTTGGTGAGACCCCATCTGGAGTACTGCTTCCAGTTCTGGAGACCCCATCTCCACAAGGACATAGACAGGATGGAGGCAGTCCAGAGGAGGGCAACTAAAATGGTGCAGGGTCTGCAAGAGAAGTCATATGAGGAGAGACTAAAGGAGCTTAATACGTATACCCTTGAGGAAAGGAGGGAGAGGGGGGATATGATAGAAACTTTTAAGTACCTCAATGGAATCAACAAAGTCCAAGAGGGTAGCATCTTTCAGAAAAAGATATGTGCAAGAACAAGGGGACACAATTTGAAGATAGAGGGGGGGCAGCTCAGGGGCAATGTGAGGAAGTATTTTTTCACAGAGAGGGTAGTGGACACATGGAACAGCCTTCCTTAGCAGGTTGTGGGGTCTAAAACTGTGGGAGAATTCAAGAATGCATGGAACAGACATAAGGCAATTCTTGTGGGGGGTAGGAAGAAATAGGCTGTTGGTTAACTAGGATCTGCAGCTTATCCTGTAGGTAGGGAAATGGGCAGACTAAGTGGGCCAAGTGGTCCTTATCTGCTGTCAATATCTGTGTTGCTATGTATCTATGATGTAGCAGAGAAGGTAAGGGCCAAAAGGAAGGGTTTCAGAACATATAAAGAGACACAGAAGGAAGAAGATAGGGTGGTGTACCTGAATTGTCTGAAAGAAGCAGAGAAAGCTGTTAGGAGGACAAAGGCGCAATCAGAGGAAAGATTAGCACAGACGGTGAAGAAAGGGGACAAGACATTCTATAGGTACATCAGTGAAAGAAGGAAGTCCAAGGGTGGGAGAGTAAGACTCATGGGGGATGAAAGGGAATGTGTGGAAGGGGACCTGGAAAAAGCAGAAATACCAAATAAATACTTGTGTTCAGTATTCACTGAAGAAGGGGAGGGACAGAAACCACAGCTGGGCATCAGATATAAAGAGAAAAGGGAGGTGAATACCAATCCATTTATAGAAGACAGAGTCCTGGAAGAGCTCACAAAACTGAAGGTGGACAAGGCAATGGGATCAGATGGCATACATCCTAGGAAATTAAAGGAACTATGGAGGGGGCTAACAGCACCACTGGCAGACATGTTCAGTGAGTCGCTCAACACAGGAGTGGTCCCAGAAGACTAGAGGACGGCCCATTTTTGTCCCTCTTCACAAAAACGGTAGCAGGGAGGAGGCAGGAAACTACAGGCCAGTCAGCCTCACCTCAGTAGTGGGTAAGATTATGGAGACACTACTTTAGGAAAGGATTGTGGAACAATTGGAATCCAGTAGAGCACAGGATATGAGGCAGCATGGATTCACAGTATGAAGGTCATGTCAAATGAATCTGATACTTTTTTTTGACTGGGTAGCAAAGGAGGTAGATCAGGGGGAGATCGGTGGATGTCGCTTACCTTGATTTCAGTAAGCCCTTTGACACTGTCCCACACAAAAGACTGGTCAACAAGATGGGTAGCATGAGAGTGGGCCATGAGGTGGTAAAGTGGGTTATAAACTGGTTAATGGACAGGAAGCAGAGGGTAGTTGTAAATGGGATCCAATCTGAGGAGAAGGGGGGTGACTAGTGGGGTACCTCAAGGATCAGTCCTGGGGCCAGCACTTTTTAATGTCTTCATTAGTGATGTTGCAGAAGGGCTGGAGGGGAAGGTTTTCCTGTTTGCAGATGACACCAAGATCTGCAACAGGGTAGACACTCCAGATGGGGTGGAGAAAATGAAGCAGGGGACCTAGGAAAGTTGGAAAAATGGTCCAAAATGTGGCAACTGAGATTCAGTGTGAAGAAGTGCAAAATCATGTACCTGGAATGCAGAAACCCTGGAGAGAGCTACAGGATGGGGGAAGGGGGGAGTTGCTGACAGTCAACAGGGAAGAAAGGGATCTGGGGATTATCATCTCAGATGATCTTAAGGTGGCCCAGCAGAGTATAAAGGCTGTAGCGAGGGCCAGAGGCATGTTGGGGTGCATAGGAAGGGGTATCACTAGCAGAAGGAGGGAGGTGGTGATACTGATATATAAAACACTGGTGAGGCCTTATATGGAACACTGTGTACAATTCTGGAGGCTGCATCTTCACAATGACATAGACATATTGGAGACAGTTCAGAGAAGGGTGACTAAGATGGTACAGGGCTTGCATCAGAAGACATATGAGGAGAGATTAAAAGACCTCAATATATATACACTGGAAGAGAGGAGGGAGCAGGGAGACATGATAGGAATCTTCAAGTATCTTAAAGGCATGAACAGGGTGCAAGTGGGTGACGTCTTTCAATATAAGAGAAGTACAAGAACGTGGGGGCATGATATGAGATTGGTGTGGGGCAGGATGAGGGGAAACATGAGGAAGTTTTTTTTTTTCACAGAAAGGGAGGTGGGTGCATGGAATAGTTTGTCACAGGGGGTGGTGGTAGCAAGCACAGTTGGGGATTTAAACATGCACAGAATATGCATAAGAGAACCCTAGAAATGGGAAGGAGAGGCTAAACCCAATGACTAATTAGAGTCAGATGCCGCTAATGAAGGTAGAGTATACAAGCAAACTGGATGGGCCTAGCGGTCCTTATCTGCCATCATTTTGTATGTTTCTTTGTAACTCATTCCTTCTAAGAGGTGGCCTTAATCAGATTTGTAATTTGTTCATGGAAACAAGGTTCTAGTAGATTAAATCATCCAGGTGTCAGTTATTCCTTATTTTTTCCTTTATCTTAATCAATGATGACAGGAAGCTGGCAATAATTTCAGCATCCTCAATAGTAATGGGATGGAGGAGAATGAATATAACATCATAGTTGAGGTCTGCATAGCGTGTTAATATTGTTTTAAGGATCTTATTTCTCTATTTTTTTTTTTTATTTATTAAACTCTAGGATTACAAATACCTTTGAGCAAGAACTACTCGTTTACAAAGGTTCCATGTCAAAGGGTGGAAGGTTAACATACAAACAAAGGTAAACATTAATACAGAGTCTCAAAAAACAAAATACCGTTTTTCAAGCGGAGAGACAGCAAAAGGATAGTATGAGCAACCAGTAGGAGTGGGAAGGGTGGGTGGAGGTCAGGAAGAAATGGGCAGGCTGAAGGGCCATTGTCTGGGGGGGTGGTTGGTATGAGAAGTGCAAGGTAGAAAGGACAGTAAGTCTGAAGTGCTAAAAGATGAGAGGGTGTGGGTGAGGTAGGGGAGGAATGGGGGGAGGGGTAAGGTGAGAGGGAGGAAAGTGGAGGACAAGGATAATTGGCCAGAGGGAGCTCAGGGTCACACAATGTCAGGCATGAGTGTAGAGGTTGACCAATTAGGAGACATAGTCACATTGGCTGGCAGTAGAGAGGTGAAGTCGTAGTTGCCTTTTAAATGAGCCGAGCATAGTAGCTGAAAGGGATTCCTTGTTGAGTGAATTAAACCACTGGGGGGCCATGTGGGCGAATGACCTCTGGCCCATAGTGGTCCTGCATCTGGGGACCTGGAAGGTTTGACTTGGCGTACTTGGGGTGTGTAGGATGCTGCAGTGAGCAGTCAGAAGCTTTTCAACCCCAGGTGGCATGAGCCCAAGGAGAAACTTTTTGGTTAAAAAGCAGGTCTGGTATTTGATACTGCTGATGAGAGAGAGCCACCCAGACTGGGCGTACAAGTCACAAGTTTGTGTTAGGTGGGCAGCGCCCTTAAGAAGTCTGCATGCTTTTTTGAGCACTATAGATATCCTTCGGAGGGCTGTAGGAGAAGCGGAGCCATAGATGACAAGCCCATAGTCTATGATGGAGGTGAAAGAACTGTAAATAGCCAGTCTAAGGGCCTCTGTGGTCATACAGTGTTTGTGCCTGTGGAGCAGGCCAATCCATATATTAGCCGCCTTTGCAACATTGTCAATGTGCTGAGTGTAGGAGAGGGAACAGTCCAGAGTAATGCCGAGCTATTTGAACTGAGGAACCTGCTCCAACGTAACTCCAGAATGGTTAGTGATGATGAAGGGTAGAGAGTTATGTTTGCTCCTTGCATTGCAGAAAGTCATAACTTTAGTCTTGCTGAAGTCCATGACAAGTTTGTGTGAGCTGAATCATTCCTCAATGAGTTTGAAGTCACGCTGTAGCTGCCCTTCTAGATGCTTGGTGTCGTGATGGCTAGAAAACAGGACTGCATCATCTGTGTAGAGAAGTATTTTCTGATGTCAGATGCTAGGGAGGCTATTCAGGAAGAGACTAAAGAGTAGAGGTCCAAGGATGGACCCCTGTGGTACTCCTGAGAGGACTGGTTTCTTACCAGAGGTGACATCAGCAATCTTAACTCTCTGGAACCTTCCCTCAAGGTTGCTTGTTATCCAGAGCAGGGCATCCTTGGAGAGCCCGATAGTTGACAGTTGCCTGAGTAGGAGTGGATGATTGACAGTATCAAATGCCTTCGCAAGTTCAACGGATATTGCGCCCACACAGTTTCCTTGGTCAAGGGTGGTGTGGATGAATCCCATAACTTCCAGCAGTGCAGTGGTAATGCTGTACCCTTTTCTAAATCCATGTTGTTCAGGGCACTGGATATCATATTTTACCAGATACTCAGTTAGCTGGTCCAATACGATTTGTTCCAGGGCTTTAGATGTGGGAGGGGGGGCGAGGATGGAGATGGGTCTGTAGTTGGTATACAGTGACCTATCACTGCTTTTGTGTACAGGTGTAATGGTTGCCTGTTTCCAGAGAGAGATGGGAATTGGGCCAGCCTTATAGAGAGGTTGAGGATCTTTGTCAGGGGTTCAAGGATTTCATCTAAGACAAGTGCAGTCAGCTTCAGGTCGAGGGAGTCACCGCTGTACCCTGAATTGTGGATGGCTTTGTGAATATATATACAGGCTAAGTGCATTGGGAGCACTTTGAAGTAGAATTTTGGGAGTGAGCAACCGTTGCCAGCAGTGTCATGTTGAGTGCTGGTGGAAGGGGCATTGAAAAAGTCCGGTGGTAGTACACTGTCCAGGTTTGAAAATGCATTGTTGAAGGTGTTGGTGATAGTACCAAGGTCAAGCATAGGAGTTCCGTCAATGTTTAGCATGGTGGGTGGAGATTTAGGGTCTTTCCCAGTGAGGTCTTTCACATTACACCAGAATTTTTTCCCATCCCCCTATGCATTGGAGAGTGCCTCCCAGAAATATTTGCTTTTAGCGTTCCATATGGCACATGTACATTAATTTCTAGCTGTTTTATGTTTAATTATATCCCCAGGCGTAGATGTGGATCAAGCACGGAGCCCAAGGTGGTCCCTATGTTGGAGATGTGTTATGAGCTTGGGGGTTATCCATGGGCTGGACCTTCCTTTGACCTTAAACTTCTTCACAGGTGCATATATGTCACAGGCAGCAATAAAGCAGTTGATGAACATGTCCAGGGCTTTGCTGATATCATTGCCTGAGTCAAGAGTAGACCAATCCAGTCTGCGTAGATGGGTTTTTAGTAGCTCTAGGTTCTCATGCTTCATCACCCTGGTGTAAATTACCTTAGGAGGGGGTTTAGCGAATTTATTGGCCCAGGTACAGATAATGGGTGAGTGGTCACTTATGGTGTCAGGGAGCACCGAGACCTTGGAGATTCATTCTGGACAATTTGACAGAATCCAGTCAATTAGCAAAAGTGACCTAATCCTATAATTGCACCTGGTGGGAGTGGAGACAAGTTCAGTGAGGTGCTGTGCCATGACAGCATCCTTGTATATGCTGGCCTCAGGTGAAAGCCAATTGATGTTGAAGTCGCCCAGTATTATAATTTCCGCATTGTGATGAAGGCCTCTTAGGTACTCCATGACCCTATCGAAGCCATAGGCCTGGTCCTTAGGGGGTAGGTATACAGAGGCTACAGTCAGCACCTTATTGTGGGCATTGCACAATTATGTGGGAAATGGTTTCTTTAAATCCTTGTTTACATGGACATTGATTATCGGAGGATACTATCTCAGATGTTGCATTTTTATTAAGGTAGAAAAATTTGGAATTTATTGTTTCAAATCTTGCCCAGGTGATTATTTTTCTGTATTCTGGAGAAAGAGGGATTAATAAAAAATCTTCTATAATATGTGATGTGTTATTTTGTTTGTTTTAAACCATAATACACATTTTTGGTTTCTTATCATGTCCATATCTGTTATTTGTGCTCTTTCAAATAGTTTTTTTAAATATGGTCTTGTATTAGGTAGAAATGTTAATCTTTATTTGATGTTTATTCCATTAATGTAATATACTTACGTTGTTTAAAACATCTTTTAGTGAGTACAGCCACTTTGATTTTAAGTTATTGTTGTCCACTTTATTTTTTCATACAGGCATTGTACTGGGAGTGGTTTTGTTTATTATTAATTATATTTAACCAATAGTTAATCATCCTTAGCTCTGTGAATGCTTTGATAGAAATTCTTCCAAGGTCAGCCCTTACCAAGGCTATAGATGTGGAAGTCAGTACTTTTAGAAGAGCTTTGTAAAAGTGTTGAAGAGGTGTTTCTAGAATGTTTGAGAAATATGGTACCCAGACTTCTGCTTCATATAATAACCCTGGGTTGATTTTAATTTCCCCTGCTCTAAGAGCGGCACCCAAAGTTTTTCCTCCATAATTATAGTTAAATTTAAGAAGCACTTTGACAACTTGTTTAATTTATATCTGTTGTATAATGTGGTGTGTCCATTTTGCATTAGGAGTGACGTTTATTCCCAGATAAACATACTCTTTTACAATCTCAATTTTTTACTTATCAAGGAAAAAAGAGACATTGTGTTGATTGGAGCCAAAGATCATTACTTTTATTTTATTTAGATTTATCTTCAGTTCTGATTTATCACATTGTTTTTAAACCTGTTAATTTTGTTCTGTAACCCACTTCAAGACAGTGAAAATAATCAATCAGTCAATTTTAATTTTATACTGGAGGGTATGTGAGCAAAAATGCTCGTTTTCACAAATGTCCAGATTGAACAGTATTTTTACAAAACAATTGGACACAAAATTACAGAATGAATAAGTTAAAACAAACAGTCAGGTGAGGAATAATACAGTATATACACTTAATACACCTGATTACAGCAGGTTTCATACAGAGGCAGATAGTCATAGGGAACAAGCTGGAGAAAAACACCCTGGCAGGGTGTATTTGAGGCAGGTGCTGGGGGCTGGGGAAGACATAGGGGCATAAACGGGGGAGGGGAGTGGGAGGAGAGGAAGGGGGAATAGAACAATGTCATCTGCGTATGCAAGTGCATGACATAAAGTTTGATTTATCTTAGGTGAGTCATATAGAATTTCATCCTGAAATTATACTAAATCATTTATTTAAATATTGAACAATATCAGAGTCAATAAACAGCCCTGTTTGACTCCTCAGTTAGTAGGAAAAGGATCTGCTAGGGTGCCTTTGTTATCCTATCTAAACACTGTATGTGCACCTGTGTATAGTTGATGTATAGGGACAAGTAATGAGTGGTCTATTCCTTTCTGGATTAAAATCTTGCATAATAGAGTCCTATTAATAGAGTCAAAAGCAGTACTTAAATCCACAAATAATGTGTATAATTTCGTTCTTTTTAATGAATGTATTTTTCCATTAAATGTGCAAAGCAGAAAATATTGTGTATCGTAGAAACTCCAGGTCTAAAATCTGCTTGAAAAGGGCAAAGAATTTTCTTGTTGTCCAACATTTCATGACTCTATTTAATAGTATTCTTGTAAAAACTTTAGAAACGATATCTAGTAAACTAATGGGGTGGTAGTTGCCAGGATTTTAGACTGAGCCCTTTTTAAGTTTGCCATGTGCACATGTGTAGCAATCTTCTTGCTATATGAGTGACTTTTGAAGGGTGTGATGCTGTCTATCCAATGCAGAGTGGATCTGCAAGGGGCACAACAGTGCCACTCCAATCATCAGTCAGGCCTATTGTGATGCTGTTATGTCTTGATGGACGGAAACTTTGTCTAGTTGAAAAGAAAAAGCCAAACCAATCATATGGTGGCTTTTTCTTTTCATCCACAGGACACCGCCCAGCAAACAGCTGGTCAGTGTCCTGATCCATCTGGCTGACATTATCCCCTTTTAGTATGCTTGTGCTCCCCCCCCCACCCCACCGGTCCCTTCCCTCATTGTCTCTGCTTCAGAACAAGAGCAAGACATTCTTACACTCCCCCCCCCAAGTGTGGGGCTTGCTTCCTGCCCTGAACATTCCCGTTGCTCACCGCCACCAGCCCAGGTCCTGTGCCACCATCTGGCCACTATGAAGCAATGCATTCCCACTGCACACCTTTTCAGTGCCGCAAAGCACCCCCACGCAAACTTCTTTGAAACTTCATTACATAATATATTCTGTCCCCACCCACTAATGAATTTGTTTAGCATAATTTTGCAGGCTTCTCCCAGTATTGCTATGCACCATAGGTGATTTACATGTACAGTGACAAAAGCTCCACCCTTAGGCCTACTTAACATACTATCTGTGGAGTCCCTGGTCACAAGCGGCAGCCTAGCACTCCAAATTAACAACTCATTATCTTGGAGCCTAAATGCTGAAGGAAACCAACCCATGACCCTGGATCTTGTTTCCTAGACACTATCATTTTTATTTTTACATTTGTCCCTAAGAAGGTGGAAGAAAGAAGGGACAGGACCCTCACATTTCTTTGCATGCATCACAGAATGTAATTGTGCTTCCCTCACACTGTTCATCAAACTTTTAAAGGGTTTGTGTTCTATGTCATTTGTTTTGCTGCCCCTGCCCTCAGGATTATGGTGTGAGATGTTCTAACACAAACACCCCTCTACCTGGAACTGGAACCCTGCTTTTCAATTAAAAAAAAAAATTTATATATATATATATATTTTTTTTTTAATGAGATTTGAACCCAAGACTGCAGCTAGTGTGTAAATGTGCTGCGCTGGTATTGTCATGTATTTTTCTTGTACACTCTATTGGGGTTAATATTTTGGCTTGAGGACCGTGTGTGTGTGTGTGTGTGTGTGTGTGTGTGTGTGTGTGTGTGTGCTGGTAGAGATCATTGCTCTGTGGAGTAGCAGATCGCAGTGCAGCAGCAGCTACAGAAACCTGCACAAAGCCCTACACAAAGCCCCCCAGAAAGTTACCCCCCCCGAGCTGGCATCTGTTTAGTCAAACCTCAGCAGCTGTATCCTACAGCTTCATACCACCCCATTTACTACATAGTGATGAAGTAGAATGTGTTCTGATTTATGGCTCTGAAGGTTATTTTGTTTATTTGTTTTTAAGGGCTTTAAATTACATTAAAAAGAAACCTTCCTGTTTTTTTTTTCTCTAAAACGAACACAGATTTGATGGGCTGGAGGAAAGGGGCATTTAATTCCTTGATCCAGCAAAACATGGAACTTCACACTTCCATTTTACATTATTGGTGTTATCCAATGGCATATGATGCTTTAAAAAAAAGTACATCCAGAAGTGTCTTTTTCTGTTTGATAAGATTAGGCATGTTTTGGTTTTTGGACTATGCAAGAATAGATCTGCCTAAACAAGCACTTTACTGTTGCAGTTGCTGGTGGTGTGTACATATTTTTGTTTGGTAAAAATCTGTTTTTCAGATCCATTTTTTTTTACATTTGTGGTCCTTGTGCCTTTTTTCTTGTTTCCCCAGTCATAATTATAGAGCTGGAATAATGTGGCTTATCATGTTTCATGCATGTGTTGTTTTCCGTCTCCTTCTCCTTATTCTCTTGCTCAGTGTATGAAATGCATTGAAGTGAAATTGTGGGTCTCTGGGTCCTCCTACTGTTGCGTTTATAGTCACTGGACAGATTTGGAACTCTTGGATCACTCCCCTGCTAGATGAAGCTGACAATACCCATTTATTTTATTTTTATTTATGGTTTGCTAAAGAATGAGTGCAACTGCCACCTTGAAGAAATGAAATGCTGCATTTGAGTAAAGCATTGTGTGAAATGTAATGCCCCCATTTACAGCTCTCCTCTTTACTGATTTCCTTTCTAATGCTGGAAGTTTTGTTTCTCAGATGTTACAAAAATGTTGGATGAACTCATTCTGTTCACAAGTTGCTCGTAGCAATATTCTTTTTTTATTTTATTTCAAAATGCATACTTCACGGGGAACTTTTCATGGTATGCCCACTTCATCAGCCCCTCGTGTTTTTCCTAAATAAATCCTATAATTACAATTACTGTCATGTATTTAATTTCTCTTCCTTATCACTGACAATCACTGATCAAGAAATCCATGCCCCACATCTCTATTTCCAACAATTAGCCACAATATAATAATGTTCATTTTTATCAACTCTTGTTTTTCCATGAAAAATATATATATATAAATATTTATGTATGACTCACCTGTGCCTTATACTATTACCATATTACTTTAATTTGCAAACTATTCTCTGTATTCCTCAGTGCAGACAATTGCAGCTTTCCCTATTCCACTTGTGTTCAACAAATCATTATTCTCAACTTTTTACTGATTCTCTATACTGTATCTCTTCTGTATAAATTCAAATTTTTGCATATGTATTATGCCACTGTTCTTTTCTGTGTAAAAATAATGTATATATATCAGGCTTCACCATCCAGTCCTATATAAACTCATCTCATTAAATAACATTTCAAAATTCTTATCAAGATACAGAATCTTCTCACCTGTCCTGTGGTGGTATCTATCTCTTCCACTTTAAATGAATGTTTTGTTGTAAAGTTCAGTTTTTTATCTGTATAAAAATATTCAAAAGTAAGCACCAATCCCTTAAATAGTTTTCTTTCCTATTATTACAGGTCAAATATGCTATTTTTTACAAAGTAAAATCCCTTTGTGGCAAATTACATCTTGTTGCTGCATGGTTGCAAACATGTACTCACCAAGGAATACTCTTATTAGCCTTTCCACCATTATGTTTTTAAATTTATTTTGTTTAATCCCTCTTATCATGTCTCTCACAAATTTGTAAATAAATCTCTGTAAAGCCTCTCTCTTCGCCATTTGCTTAAATAGCATTACTCTGAAAATATAAATTAGATCACTAAGCAAATCTGAATGTTCCTACTACAGAGCGCAATACTATATATGCAAATCACAAGTGAATCCACTTATTTCGAGAGTTCTGTTTTCTGGCGTGGCTACATTGTGGCTCTCAGTGTGTATGGCCACCATAGCTCACTCCTACACAATTTACATGCTGCCTGGTGGTGGGGGGAACCAGACATCATGAATGACGTCACCACTTACAGTGTAGGCTACCTCTGCAGAAGAACTGCACAAAGCGAACCTTCCCTATAGCACAGAGGACTGATGTCATGGTGGAGTTATCGGTGCTATGGCGGTGTGCAAGATAGCAGTTCGTCCCCCACCCAGGGCTCTGAGCTGTGTCTGAGAAAGGCTAAAAATTCAATATTCTCAGGCTATAGCCTTGAGCAATTAGGTGAGGCAATATCCTCAGCTGTACTAAAACATCTTTCTGTTCTGAAGTGACCGATGCTGGAGACCTCCATGAAAATACAAAGCCAATTTAGTCAGTGTAGCCCAGGCACCGTATGCCAGTGGGCTACTACCCACGCCAAACCACCCCTGTGACCCACACCCACTAGTACCAGTGAAATGTTTAAAAGATCTATCCAGGTACCCAATAGATGCAGGCTTGGATGGTGCCACAGGTTGGCCGACTGTTGGGGTCCTAGGACATTGAAAGGTTAAAGGTAAGTGCAAGCTGAACACTCCCCTTGAATTCCAGGGCAATCCCTGGGTACTCACGATTTGAAGATTCTCCAGAGTCTCTAGCTCGAAAGGACTCCACAAGTCTGGGAGTGATGGGCTCAGTTCTCAGAGGGTGGTGTACTGGACAGCAGAAGGGTACATTGAGACCTTGATCTTGACTGAAGGTCTAGCAGCTTGTCCTCTTGATTAAAGCTCTGGCCACTTGTCATCTTCAGCATCTTCTGGCCCATTGCAGGTCACAAATGCAGGTCCCACCCAGCCTCAGAAGGCCCAGACCCAGGAGGGGTTCCACAGTCCAGCTCCCCCAATGGGTCATAGGTGTCCCAGCACTCCAGCAAGCACCCGTGATCCCCCTGAGACTGGCATGCCCCACTTGAGAGGGGTTAGCAAGTTCACTCCTGGGCTCTGGAGAGTGACTCTGTAACCAGAAGAGATCACCCTTTTTCTGCACCAACACACAATTCCTGAGGCGGACAGGTAACTTTGCATTTTTGGTCTGCAGTGACGCTGTGCCACTGACTTCCAAACTTTAAGCAACAGTTACACTTCACACTGGGATGCACAGCAATAGCAAGAATCCTGAGACATAAAAGCATCTGCTCATTGGCCTAAAGGTGCTGAGGGTTGAGGTGCTGGACACCACACCTCACGCCAGCGACCCAAGTTCGGGAATGGCCTCGGATCATTGGGGTGCTGGCATTGGGGGGGAGGGTGGAGCAGGATCGAGCATTCCGATGGGCAGCTCTCCTCTCCCAAGGGTAGAGAGGGTTGGTTGGCACCCCCCCCGGTAGTTCTGCTCCCACCGGGTGGAGGTCCAGTGGGTAGCATAGGCAGAGAGGGGGCAGCAAAACTCTACAGGAGGTGGAAGGTGCTGAGCTGGCACCACGGGGTGCATAGCATGCCTCCATACACTTGCACAGCCATGTGGTGGGGCCTCGGGAAGGGGGGTCAGGGGAGAAAACCAAGTAAAAATACCTATGTGTCCCTGTCGCCAGTTGGTGGGAGGAGGCAACGGGGACCAAATAGCTATACTAAAAAAAAAAGCACCTGCTCAACTTTTTCTCACACAGTACCTAAATATCAGTCTAGCTTCAAAAGCAGCTTCAGCAGGGACACAGCTTTCAGAGATTTGTCCAGTCCTCAAACAGTTTCCACACAGCCTGACTTGCACCCAGCTCCAGAAACTTTCAAGCTCTCAAAGCAGCTTCTCAAAGTCCAACCAAAGTGCAGGATTCCTGCAGCAGAACAATTTCTCCAAAAAGAAACAGCAAAGTCCAAAATACCTGTAGTGATTTCACCCAGATCAGTCTCTCTCTCTCTCTCTCTCTCTCTCTCTCGCTCTCTCTCTCTCTCTCTCTCTCTCTCTCTCTCTCTCTCTCTCTCTCTCTCTCTCTCTCTCTCTCTCTCTCTCTCCTTTCTCTCTCAGAATCAGTTCAAGCTGAAGTCCTGTGGAAGGCCTCAGAAAATTCAGCTCTCTCAGCACAGATCCCTCCTGACTCAGTGGGAGTCTAGCTCATACTGACAAACTTCTCAACGTCTCTGGGATTTCCTCCCCAAGCTCCTGACCTCTGATTTGCTGTCCAGTGCTATCAAGCACAGTTAATGATTCTCCGAGCCCTCTGATTGGATGTATCCCTTGGTGCCTGTAAATAGTTCACTCCTTCACCCACAAGTCCTCTGAAACAGTTTTAGGCGAATAAACACTGGATTGGCTGCCAGGCAGAGGTCAAAGTAACAAGGAACTGGCTGCTGGTATACCTGAGAATGCAGTCCCATACAGTTCTATAGCAGTTCCAGTGTTGGACATTAAGTGGAGCTAGTGTATTTACATTTATTTTATAATTTTCTCAGTAAGTGGTAGGGACCCCTGTCCCCGTTAAGCAACTGCATAAACATTTAAAAATGCTCCTCCAATTCCCTATCGCTAGCTCTGTTTCGAGCAGTTCCCACAGAGCTGCGGCTGGCTCATTAATATTCATCAGCTGGCATTAACGTCTATGAAAAACCCATTTCCTAAGTGCTCTCTTGCACTGTTTTAAACATAACAACCGCTCTCTGGTTGCCTCCCCCAAGTGTCTGACCCCCACAGCCCATTTCGGGTAGGATTCCAGGCCGGGAGCCCGAAAAACACAAAGTAAGCCCCCAGAGGGGGGATTACACTCCCACCCTTTAAATGCTTGGCTTCTATCCCAAACCTACGAGCAAAGTACTATAAATATTGCAAAAAGGTGAGCTTTGACATTAACACACAATAACAGTTTTAACTATACACCTGATTCCTATCTATTACACCATGAACTATTTAAGAACAGGAAAACAAGTCCAAAATAAACTTACAAAAAAGAAAGAAAGAAAGAAAGAAGGAAAGAAACACTGTTACGTCACAGAAAGGAAAATAAAGTGTTAGTCCAGCACACTCAGAACAGAAAATCACTTCTTCTTGATAACTGTCTTCCTTCTTTCAACAGTTATGGCTTTCCTTGAAACAAGCTCCTTCTTGTTCAGTGTCCAGAACCCTACTGAACACTCTTCCACATCCACACTCCCTTAGCCTATCAGAAAGGGGTTTATATAGTCCCCTTCTGGTACAATTAACTCCTCCCCTTTTTGATGGCATCATTACCTCGCCTGTATATAAACTGCCATTCCTGGGCCTGCCAGCTCCTAAGCAGGGCCTATCTGAAAGCTCCAGGTAAAACAAAACAATATTTCTTTCTTTACGAAACCAAATTACAGGCATCCTTGTAGCCCACTCGGCTACCTACCGCACCCTGCGGTTCGCCTTCTGCACACCTGGGCTGCACTCTGTGCCTCTCTCAGCGCCAAGGAGCCTGCTGCCACCAGCCCCCTGGAATCAAGCATTCAGGTACGGCCTATACACAGCTCCAGCCTCGCTGGCTACTGCTCCGGCTGCCAAATTTTTTGCCCACCCCCCTCCCAGGCCACCCTTAAATACACTTAAGCTCCTCCCTCCCTACCCCATCCTGCCCCAATGGCTCCCAGTACTAGTGCTCTGAGCTAATAGCTTTGGTCTCCCACCCCTTTGTTGATCTTTCCTCCTGTGTACACACTCTACCTACTCTTCACCATGAGCACCCACTATACCCTGTTCCCACTTCTACTCACCCTCTCCTTTCTGCCTCCCCTCTTCTACCTCCCTGGTCCATGCAACCCCCCCCCACAAATACCAGGGCATGCTCTACTATGTGCCCTGCCCTCCCCTTGGACCTCCATTTGCTACTACCTGGATGCTCCTAAATATCCCTGCGTTTGGCCTATGGGCCAGCCTATCTCCACTCTCATACAAAGCATTGCACTGGGACCTTTGCCAGGAACCTTCTATTGGCTCATATAAACAATGGTGACACAAATTCTCACTCAAGGAGCTATGCTATACTCCATGAAGCTCCTGCTCCTCCTCCTGCTGATGTCAGATAACGTCCATCCAAACCCTGGTCCAATCTGCTCCAGTTATGTGAAACCTTCCAGGGCTTTCATACTCGCAATCCTCAACATTTGCAGTTTACTACCTAAGCTTGATGCTCTCCAAACCTTTGCAAGCCAACATAACCCTGACATCCTTGCTGTTGTCGAAACCTGGCTGATGCCCAAAGTCCCAGATCTGGCAATCGCCCTACAAGGTTACAGCGTATTCAGGCTGGATTGAATCTCTAAAAGAGGTGGGGGTTGTGCCGTCTATATTAAAGACACTCTCATGGGTCACCCCATTGCAACTCTCCCACCTGACTCTACAGCTCAGATTCTACCTATCAAAATTCTCTTAGGGGCCAATAATAAAGCCCTCACAATCGTCTCACTTTATATCCTTCCAAAAGACCAAGGAAATGGCCTCAGTGATGTTCTCAGCTTTATCAGTACCCAACTTCCTGGCTTGGAACTTATCCTGCTAGGCGATTTTAACATAAACTGGCTTGCCTCTGATGCAGGTGTACACAAGAATGCCATCACAGCAGCCCATCTTATGCAGATGGTTGCCTTCCCCACAAGGACAAAGTACAAAATAGGCACTAGTACTCTCCTGGACTGGGTCCTTGCCAGCCACCTTGCCATCTCTCCGGCACCACCGTCCTCCCGGATTCACTCAGTGACCACTCCCCTGCCATCTGTGAATGGTCTAACAAATTTTTCAAGCCCCCCCAAAACTATCACCAGCAGAATCCTCCCCTGTGAGCAACTTATCCATCTTAAATACTACCTGAGTCTGCAAGACTGGCTACCCATTTACAAGGCGACGGATGTTAACGTGGCTCTTGACTACTTCATCACCACCTTCAATGTGGCCTGTGACTACTTTGCTCCATTCAAAAAATGCAAGGCCAAGGCTCTCTTTAACCGATGGCTCACTGCGGAGCTCCTTGCTCAGCTCAAATCAAGGGACCACCTTTGGGCACTGGCAAAAGCTACTGGCAGGTAACCCGACAAACAAAAGTACAAGCATGCCCAAAACAGCTGCACAAAATCTATCTAGCTAATGAAAAGTGCATATTACAGGGATGCTCTCACCAATACCTGGGAAAATGGGAGAGTTGTCTCGGACAATATTAAAGAAGTAACAGGGAAGCAACCAAAAACCTCCCCGTCAATGCTAAATGTTGATGAGACCACTACTCTAGACTCTATGGTCATTTCCAGTACCTTCAATGCCACCTTCACCAACCTCACTTCCGTTCTTCCTCCTGACTTTTTTGCAGTAAACGGCTCTCCCTCAATCATAAACCCCACCACCCCGTCTAAACACCCTCCTTTGTACTTCAAAGATGTCAAATTGAATGAAGCCTGCAAATACATTACCAAAGCAATCTCCAAGTCCAACACTAGTGGTGACTCCTTGGACCTTAAGCTGCTGTCTCTCACCCTTGAAGACGTACTACATCCATTAACCAGTATTCTTAACCTCTCCCTTAGCCGCTGTAAGTTCCCTGACAAATGGAAATCTGCCACTGTTACCCCAGTCCATAAAAGTGGTGACAAGACCAATCATACGAACTATCAGCTGATCTCCACATTGCCCACACTCTCTAAGGCCCTCGAGCGTATAGTTGCAGACCAGCTCACTGACTACCTGGACAAATATAATACTCTGTGTGCACAGCAACACGGCTTCAGAAAAGGTCACAGCACCACCTCTGCCCTCCTGGAGTTCACTGAAGCACTGCACAGCACTCTGGACAGTGGCCACCTAACTGGGGTAGTCTTTATCGACTTGACCAAGGCTTTTGATACTGTCCACCATTGGCTGCTAATAGACCAGCTGCTGAATGCTGGCTCTCTCATGACTCTACAGTGTGGTTTAAAAGATACCTTGAAAATCGTTCGCAAAGAGTAAAAATTACCGATGTACTTTCTGATACTCGACCAGTTCGCTCTGGTGTTCCCCAGGGATCCATACTGGGTCCACTTCTTTTTAGCCTTTTTCTAAATTCCCTTCCGCAATCCTGCTCAGAACAAATCATCCTGTACGCTGATGACACAGTTGTTCTCTCTTCACACAAAGACCCTACACCACTACTACTCTATCTACAACATGGTTTCACCTCTGTTGAGAATTGGTTTACTAATCATAAACTTGTCCTTAATCACAAAAACACAAAGTCTATGCTTTTTAGCAGCTCTCACAACCAGCACAGGCTACACCCCCTGACTTTCTCCACCAGCCAGGGGAATACCCTTGAACAGGTCCAATCTTTCAAATATCTAGAGATCCTGCTTGACTTCAACCTATCCTACAGGGCCCACATTGACAGCATAGCAAAAGCTGCTAATATGAGACTAGGCGTATTGTTCAAGCACAGGCAACATCTCACCCCAGAAGCCTTGAAGATCGCTGTCCAGAGTTCCATGATCTCCATCATTGATTACGGCCTAATCATTTATGGCTCAGCCATGGCAACTATGCTCAGACGCATATCAACATCCCTCAATAAGGCCTGTCAGCTTATCACTGGAGACCACTGTCTCACTCATACCTGTGATCTTTACGCTCAATCTGAGTGGCTCCAACTCTCCAACTGTATTAAGTATCTGACCTGCACCATGGCAAAAAAAATTATCCTGGGCCTTGCCCCCTCCTGGTGTTCAAGCTCTACTGCACCCTAGCACTAATCCGTGAAGCTCCAGGAGATCCAAATCGCAGCTCTTGCAAGTTCCCAGCTGTCGCACTACCCAGGGTCAACGATCTTTTGCCCATAGGGCTCCCTCATGGCTGAATGGATTCAGCACCACCAACTCCGCTGCTCCCAAACTTGGCATGTTTAAAACCAGGCTCTGACTCCATCTTACCTCCTCCAGCTCCTGTGATTGCCTCACTTAATCAGAAATACTTGCCACTGCCTACAGCCTTGACTTGCCACCCCCCCTCATAGCACTTATCTCCTATTTTACCTCTGCTCCCATGACCCCTCCCCCTTCCCACCTCCCCCCCTCCCCTAACCACCCCCTCTCTCCAGCACTTCTCCCGGTGATGTCTGACAATGCCTCCAACTGTTACTACTCCCATCTTGCCATCCTGTTCCTTCTCCATTGTTCTTTACCTCTCTCCTAGTTGATGCTGCTCCAGGCTATTCTATGTACTGAGATCTCTAATGTGTTGCCTCCTCCCTTAATTAATAACTGTATAATGGACTGTTTACCTGCAGTGTTGCTATTTCTGTTGTATCCCCTGTATTGTACTTCAACTGATGTGGAACCTTTGTATTTGTAATCCTAGAACCAAATAAAATAAAATAAAAAAAAATGCCACAGTATTCTGTGAACTGTATAATAACAGAAAGATGAAGGGCACGCTCTTTATCTTCCCTTATTTCCAGCCACAGCATATAGTAAAAAGTGATTATAGCTTTAAGAAAGATAAAGAAAAACTGTATCATTATAATATGGCAGAAATGAAATTTATTCCTTTAAACCAGCATGTAAAAACCAGACCTGTGCACCTCAGAGAGTCTTTTTAATCCATACTGCATTTCTTTGGCTAAAATACAGGGTTTGAAACTCATTCTGTCTGTTTTGTTTATTTCAGATAGCTGAAATTGCAGTCGACGGCTTTTTCCATAACTCAGCATGCTACTATTTAGAGGGCTTCAATTCAAGTGGAAAACAGCTCTTTTTTTTATTTGTAGGACTTCTGTCTTTCCCTCAGAGTCTTGTACACTTTTTAAACCTTAATTTTAAATGTATCCGAGGAGCGGATACGAGACAGCACTTCGGGGCAGAAATCTGAATATGGGCTGTCTCCTTAGCAACTGTAAATAGTTGCGAGTGCGTCTTTCAGGAGCTCAGCCGCTACTTCTCATAATCGCAACAAGCAGTTATGATTTTTCCAACTTTGAGGCTTTTCTTTGAAATCTTTTACCTGTGTGAACATGCGCACAGTGTTGCACGAGTGTGTGAGCGTGCGAGAGTGCGAAGATGCGCACATCTCGCCACCGCTACCACAACTCGCACTTCAAAACGGACAGGCTCTGTCATTCATTTATAAACAGTACTCTAGATAGAGAGCAGGGCTTTAATTTAGGCTCTCTGCCTTTTTCAAATACTACTGCTAATTTAAAACGCGGCAGTATACTGTTCTTAAGATTGTATTTGCTTTAACATGCCAAAACACAAATACAGCATAACTAGTATATTTATGTATTTCAAGGGTATGAGTTTGCTAACATTTTAAAGGTATAGCATAGAACGAAAAAAGATTTGTTTGTCAGGTTGGCCACTCCGACAAGAGAAGAAGCAGGATAGTGTTGAACAAGTGGAAGAAAATAGAAAAGAGTGAAAAGAAAGTTTAAACGGGGGGGAGGGTTACCCAAATTCATTTATCATAACAGGGGATCCTGTTACAGGGCTTCTTTGATTTCTTGGTCCTTACCATCCCATTTTCATTTTTGATCAGGATTCTGATTAGAATGCCACTGCTCAAGAATGCTGTCTTTTTGTTTTAACAGGTCCAAAAAGGTAGACTTCGGAATTCCAATTCTCTGCACTATCTCCCTCACACTACACTTGGGCAGTGTTTTGATTTGATGAAGCAGCTCTACTTTTCTTGAAAGTGGAATCCCAGGTCAATGGCAAGAAGCCATTAGGGTACACAGGGTGAGCAGACAATTTAAGGTAAGGTAAGGGAGTGAATGGCTGTGAATGGAAGTGACAACTTTCATACACGCCTCGTTAACACTCGCTGCACTGCTTAATTGCTTACAGTAATTGACCTGGGTGACCCGATTGCAACCAGTGAGGCTGTCAAAAACAGCAGCTTTTACCGTAATTTAATGTCCATCGTAGGCAGCATGCATAGTCCAAATTATCAGGTTATATTTGCATTGTGGCAATGAAATTTGATTTAGGCAGAGAGCTTTTGTCTGCGGAAAATTATTGTCCATGGTAACCACGTCCGCTTAAAGTGGCACCAACTGCATAGGTGGCTCTATCAAATCAGTCTCTGACCCAACAATTTTATCTCCGATGGGAAGGAGGTGGTTTCTGTTCATCACTTTTCACCCTCTGGTTTTTCCTTCTGGTCGAATCTTGTATACAGGTAGCCCTTCCAGTTTCTCAACTACCACATACGGTGTGCTTCCTCACCGGTCAACAATTTTATGTTTCCCAGTTATGCCCAGACTCCTAAGTAGCACCCGGTCACCGGGCTCCAAGTCTTGTGCCCGCACTCTTTTACCATACCTCTGTTTATTGGCCTGATTTTGCTTGGTGGCTCCCTCTCAGACTAGCCGATAGGCGTCATTCAACTGTTGTTTCAGCTTTCTCTTCATATTGCAAATATTCATTCTGTTTGATGCCATCTGCTGACACTCTAAAACACAGGTCCATGGGGAGGTTGGGCCTCCCTCCCAAACATAAGATGATAAGAGAGAAAACCATGGCATCATTTTTTATGCAATTGTACGCGTGGACCAAAGTGCTTACTTGTTGGCACCAGGTACGCTTGTCTCTTGGAACCAAGGTGCCCAGCATGTCCAGTAGTGTCCTGTTGAATCTCTCAGGCTGGGGGTCACCCTGGGGGTGGTAAGGCATGGTTCGAGACTTTCTGATGCCCCATAAGGACAAGAGCTCTTTTATCAGCCAGCTCTCGAAATCACATCCATGGTCGGAATGGATTCTTTGAGGTGCTCTGTAGTTGACAAAAAAATTCTTGACCAACACTTTGACCACCGTGGAGGCCTTCTGGTCCTTAGTGGGGCAAGCTTGAGCGTACTGGGTGAAATGGTCTGTTACCACCAATATGTTGGAGACATTCCTGGAGTCTGGTTCCAACGTGAGAAAATCAATGCACACTAATTCCATCGGTGCACTGGTACTGATGTTAACTAGCGGGGCAGCCTTTAGGGGGGAGTTCTTTCCTCTGGATATACCATTGACAGTTCTTGCAATAATATTCTACATCTGCTCCCATCTTGGGCCAGTAGAATCTGCTCTTGACCAAATCCAATGTGCATTCACTGACCAAGTGGTCCATATCGTCGTCGTGTAGAGCTTTCAGCACCAGGTCTTGGAAACAGTCATGCAATAACAACTGCACACAGAGGGCCCCCTGCTGGTCTTGAGTCACTCGGTAGAGCAAACCTTTCTTTAGCTGCAACTTCGGCCATTCTCACAGTAATAACCGGGCATGTGGATCACTAGCATTTACCTGAGCTGGATCTCCTTTTCTCTGAAGCACTTGGATTATCTCCCCCATGACAGAACTGTCCTGCTGCTCTTTTTGTAAGTCCTGAGTAGTCAGCTGTGGCAAAGACCTCATGTCCAGGGTGGTCAGGTGGTAGTAAGCTACAGAAAGGCAGCTCCCAGATGCTCCTAAACAGTCCGCCAAATGAGGAGCATCTTCGGGAGAAGGAGACTCATCACCATCAAATTTCTTACACAAAGCTTTTTACCACTTGTTCAGGTATCTTGACCCAGCTGGAATGCTCAGCCCTCTGGGTCAAAGGGCATCAGGAAAAGGCATCAGCATCTATATTATTCAGCCCAGGCTGGTACTGTATGCTGCAGTCATAGGCAGACAGAGCCAACAACCACCGGTGGCCAACTGTATCTAGTTTGGCTGTAGTCTGTACATAAGTGAGCGGGTTGTTATCTGTCTTCACAGTAATCTTTGCCCCATACAGGTAATCATGAAATTGGTCCACAATAGCCCATTTCAATGCCAAAAATTCCAGCTTGTGGATGAGATACCTTCTTTCTGAGGGGTTGAGACTCTGGCTCATATATGCCACTGGGTGCAGGCCCTCTGGATATTCTTGATACAACATTGCCCCTAGGCCATTAAAACTTGAATCTGTATGTAGGATATAGAGCTTCTGTGGGTCAGCATAGGCGAGCACCAGTGCATGAGTCAGTCAGTATATAATGTCCTCAAAAGCTCTATCACACTCCTCGGTCCACCAGGAGCCAAAAGGTTCAGATGTGTGAAAATATTTAGGTTGTTTAGCTTGGGTTCCAGGAGGATACCCCTGTAGCAAGTTCAAAAGAGGCCTGATTACTCTGGTGTAGTCCTTCATGAATCTCCTTTAATACCCACAAAAGCCAAGCAGCCATTGCAGTTCTTTCAGGTTTCTGGGTTTAGGCCAGGTGGTGAGGGCCTCCACTTTACTAGGGTCGGTCTGAATGCCCTTGGTGGAGACGATGTGTCCAACATATTTGACCGAGGCCTGGAAGAATTGACACCTGTCAACAGGGAGCTTCAGGCCAAATTCCTCCAGCCGGTCTAACAACTTGAGTAGCCATAACTCATGCTCTTCCAGAGTCTTTCCAAACACAACAATGTCATCCAAGTAAACCAAGCACTCCAGCAGGTTCATATCCCCCAGCCTTTTCCATAAGGCGCTGAAGCATAGCAGGGGCACCTGAAATGCCTTGAAGCATTCTCAGAAATTCATAAAATCCTAGGGGGTATATAAAAGCTGTCTTCTCCCAATCCTGCGGGACCATGGGAATTTGATAATGCCCACTTCTTAAGTCCAAAATCAAAAACCACTGGCTGCCATTCAAGCAGTTTAGAGCATCTTGTATTCGTGGCATCGTATATTGACCAGGCACAGTGCACTTGTTCAAGGTGTGGTAGACCACGCACATCCTGATAGCCCCACTCTTTTTCCTCACCACTGCTATAGGCGATGCATATGGACTTTGGGATCCCTGGATGATGCCTACAGCCAGTATCTCTTGAAGGTGCCTCATTACATCATCTATGTCAGCTGGGGTAAGACATCTGGATCTCTCCCTGAATGGGTGCCCATCTGTGAGCCTTACGTGATGCTGTTCTAAAGTAACGCAGCCAACATCCCACTCATGCAAGGAAAACACTTTTGTCCTGGTAGCCAGCTTCTTCTGGATATGCTCATTCCACTCCTCCAGGATGGGGGAGTTACTCAAATCAAACAAAGCAGGGTCAATACCACCATACTCACCTCTCCCTGGAGCAGCAGGCTACAAAGCTATGTCAGCACAGTAAACCCTGGCTAACGTCCAGCCCCTTCTGACAACCTCTTCTCTGTCAGTTATGTTCCTCACCCACACTGTCACTCTTCGAACATAGGCATGCGCCATGCCGATAAGACACTGGGCTTCACTAATAATCTGGGTGGCAATCCGTGTTCCTCAGAGGTATCTAGCATTAACATTTTGTTCTTTACCTCTTCCTTTAACCACACTACTTCATTGATATTACATTCCATGTTGGGTGGCAACACAATCTCCTCTGCACTCTCTGCCAAACTATATCCACAGACTCATCTACATCTTCAGGGAGGGGTTTGCCCTTGTCTCATATAGGCCTCTTGGATCACGGGGTGAATGGGTAATTTCTTCCTTTGCTGTTCTGCTTCTCTGGCTTGGCAATGCTGAACGAGCCTGCCAAACATGTGAACATTTGTGCCCACCAGCGCAGGTACCCCATCATACACACCAGTCTCAGGACAGATTAAAGCCAGGGTCTCAACTGTATCTTCCACTTCAGCCACATTAGTCAGGAAGGCCATCCATACTCTGGCATATCTAAGGCAGGGGTAAGGCTTCTCACTAAGCCACCACACATGTAGTCCTTCTAAGGGCTGTAATTCCAGGTGGGATAAGTGTCTGTCATACCAGGTCTTGAAGATGATAGTGACCTGGGAGCCACTATCAAGGATGGCATGGGTGGTGACTCTCTCAATAGTGACAAGGGCTTCAGTTGATGACCACACCAGCCTGTGCATATCAAGTGGTGCAACTGAGGTGGCTTTCATTAAGATGCTTTTACCTTAGCTATGGAGCTAGATCTGCATGGGGCACTGGTATGCTTCTTTACTGGGCCCCACTGAAGTTTCTCTGTGGATTTCCTTCCTTGCCCAACAGTCTATTAGCCGCTCGAAGGGGATCAGCTGGTGACTGGCACCCTCTTCAGTAATGGCCATTCCTTCCACACCTGGTAGCAGATTATCTCTTCTCACTTAGGTTGTCCGGGGTAGTAGGCCTCAGGAGGCGGTCAGGATGGTGGATAGCTTGGGCCCCCTGGATACACTAAGGGAGCAGAAGGGGAAACTGGGGATATTACTTGGACCATAGCTACTGGTTCAAGAGCCTCTGCCCTTAGTTCATTAACAGCCTGACACAGTTCCTACAACTGGGCTTCAACCTGAGGGACTATAGGGAGCAGTGTAGGTGACATCCCCAGGCCCATCATGGGGAGGGTGGCAGGGGCTGCCTGGGTAGACTGTTCAACGGAAGCTTCAGGGGTCCTAGTAGGACCAACACCAACCCTATCCAACATTTCCCTGCATTCTTTCAATAACTTTTTCACCTCAGAAACCTCAGTTGGGGGAGTGGCTTCCTGGACCTGGGCAGTAGCTACTATAGTGGGCCGGACTCCCATTCGGCATCCCTTTCCTTCACCTCTTTCACCTCCCTAAGCAGCACCCAGAGCAAAAGTGGATTACTCATTTTGTCTTTTAAGCCCAATTTCGGCAGCAACTCTGAGTACTGGGCACCCCTCAGTACTTGCTCTAACCTAGTCTTATTAAAGTCAGAGGCCTGGATCCCCCTTTCCTATATACCTTCTGCAGGGCCTTCTCCAGCCTCTGCACATATTCAGACAAGGGCTCCCCTTTCTGCTGGTAGGTTGCTCTGAATCCCCACCATAAGTCTTCACATGTCTCTGTGCTACCAAAAACACCATCCTAGGCAGCTATAAAGTCTTCTACCTTGGCCTCAGGGTCAGTGGTCCAGAGAAACCAAATGGCATTGAGGGCAGGGCCCACAAGCTCTCCTTTAACCTTTTCCATTTTTCCCTTTCACTGAGCACCTAAAAAGTGGTTTGCTTTCTGCTAAACCAAACAAACAGAACAAGCAGCCACTGCTTCTTCCTGCTATCTGAAGAGCATACAGAGCCGGCTGGATGGGATGCTTACGTAGCAACCACTAGGGTCTGAAGAAGATCCCTAGTGGTTGCTATGTAAGCTCACACACACCCAGCCGGTTCTATATGCTCTTCAGGAAGTAGGAAGAAGCAGTGGCTGCTTGTTCTGTTTGTTTGGTTTAGCAGAAAGCAAACCACTTTTTTGGTGCTCAATTTTTGCCGACGACGTTGCATTTTAAAGCCTCAAGGTATAAGTATACACCCGATCCTTTGAAAAAGTGCTACATGGTCTATGGAGATTACAATTTGTGCATCAAAAAGCAGCAAAAGGTTCCATTCTTGCAATCCTCCAAACAGCTTCCCTGAGAAACTGCGGTGGATCACAAACAAGCCGACTATGCACATTCCTTGCATGGGTGAGATTCTTTACTGGTTTACCAGATGAATTTGTGTACTTTTTTCTGCACTACTGATATTTGTTATGTTTTTTACCTGATGCTTATCCAATAAATTTGGACTTTTCTTAAAAATATGCACTAAAAGTCCATTACTTTATAGCCCGTAAGTGCTGACCTCACAACACTTAGGCTAGTAGCTTTGGTCTAGTTTGGGTTCCTCTACAAATTGAAATTTTTAGCTCTGAGGTAATTGTGCACTCATAGTGAAGTAGCCCCCCTACCTTTCTAGACAGAAAAGTCTTGTGTTTTTTTTACTAACTCAAACTTCTCAAAGTCTCTGGGATTTTCTCCCCATACTCCTGCCCTCTGATTTGCTGACGAGTACTATCAATCACAGTTAATGACTCTCCGGGCCCTCTGATTGACTGTATCCTTTGGTGCCTGAAAATAGTTCACTCCTTTTTTTATTTTTATTTATTTGTTCTAGGATTACAAATTTACCTTTGAGCCCAGGGCTCTTTTACAAAGGTTTCACATCATAACAAAGGTTTAACATCATAGGTTACGAGGTTTACATATGTTGCAAAAGAATACAAGTGATAAAAATAGGATCGGGGGTAGGAGAAGAAAGGAAGAGGGCAGTAGCAGGTGTCAAAGAGGAGCTGGGAGGAGAGAAGGGTTGGTGGAGGGGATAGTGTGTGCAGTTGGAAAGAATATGAGGCAGCTAGGTGGCGTTGTCAGTAGCAAGTGCGGAGAGGAAGGTGGCCCATTGGAGGGCAAATGCAGTGGGCATGGGCCTGGCAGAGGTGAGCACAGGAGGCTCGGTGATGGCTAGATTTAGTCATGGCAGTCACAGGTGCTGGAGGCAATTAGGGTATTTTGGAGCTTGGATTTGAAGGCACCAAGACCGGTGGTGGTGATAGTATCATAGGTGAGACCATTAAACCAGGTGGGGGCCCTGTAGGCGAATGATCATTGGCCTTGGTTTGTGTGGCAGCGAGGGATCTGAAACAGGTGAGGCTTTGCTCCCCTGGTGATTCAAGAGCTGGTTTTTGTTTGGAGAAGGGTGCAGACTCGGGGGGGGGGCGATCCCCAACTGGATTTTTTTTTTGCCATCAGACAGGTTTGGTAATGAATTGGATTTTCAAGTTGCAGCCAGTTCGTTTGTGTGTAGAGGTCACAGGTGTGTGTGAGGTGATTTGCTCCAATGATGAGTTGGCAGGCCTTGTTTAGGGTGATGGACACCCTTCTGAGGGCTGTGCAAGTGGTGGTGCCATAGATGAGTAGGCCATAGTCTATCTGGGAGACAATGGAGCTTTGAACAGTGGCAATGAGGGCCTCTTTGGTCAGGTGCTGCCAATGGCAATATAGTAGACCCAGTCTGGAGTTTGCAGTTTTGGCAACATTGGTTATGTGGGTAGCATAGGACAGGTGGGAGTCTAAGGTGATTCCTAGCTATTAAAAGGATTCAACCTACTCCAGAGGGCTACCTAAGCAGGTGTTCAAGGAGATTTGGAGATGTTTGTGTTTGTTTTGGTGGCTGGTGAAGATCATGGTCTTGTTTTTTTTCTGGTTAAGAATTAACTTATGATCTTTGAACCAGTTTCCAACCGAGGTGAAACCGTGCTGAAGGGCTTGTTGAAGGTGGCATGGGTCTTGATGGGAGGCAAGAATCACTGCATTATCTGCATAGAGTATTATCTATAGTGGACTGGAGGTGGGGAGAGGGTTGAGAAACAGACTTAAAATTAGTGGGCCCAGGATGGAGCCCTGGGGGACACCAGAGCAAACTTCTTAAGTGTCGGAGAGTACGTCCATTATTTTTACAGATTGGGTCCGGTTTCCAAGGTAGCTATCAAACCATGCCACAGATTCAGTCGAGAGGCCAATATCCAGTAGCTGATGTAGTAGGAGGCGATGGTGGATGGTGTCAAAAGTCTTTGACAGCTCTATGAATATAGCCCCAGTTAGGAGACCTTGGTCTAGGGAGTTGTGGATGGCACCCATGAACTCAAGGAGGGAAGTGGCAGTGCTGTGCCCTTTTCTAAACCCATGTTGCTGCTGGCAGAGGATGTTATGTTTTCTCAGATAGTTGGTGAGCTGGTCCACTACTATCCATTCTAGGGCCTTAGGAAGGGGTGGGAGGATAGAGATAGGGTGGTAATTCCCATGTAAGTTCCGGTCACCGCTTTTGTGGATTGGAGTGACTGTTGCTGACTTAGATTTATCTGGGAACTGGCTAAGAGAGAGGGAGAGATTAAAGATCTTAGTGAGCGGCTCCAGTACTTCCTCTAGTGTGAGTGACAGTAGCGTGAGGTCCGGTGTATCAGCACTTGCTCTGGTATTGCCGATGGCTTTGGAGATGTATTTCTTGACTGTCTTTTTGTTAACTGCTCTGAAGTAGAAGGGGGCCTTTTTTTGGTAGAGTCTGATTGGTGAGCAGAAGAGTGTCACTGATGTGGAAACAGTCAGGGGTGAGGACACTGCTGAGGTTGGTGAAGGCATCATTGAGAGTATTGGCAATGACTTTTTGGTCCAGTGAAATAGACCCGTTTATTTTGAGAACAGTCGGGGGCGATTTGGTCTCCTGTCCTGTGACGTCTTATATGTTATTCCAAAAAGCTCTCCCATTTCCCCATGAGTCAGTGAGTGTTTTCTTGTAGTAATCTGATTTCTGTTGGCGTATGGATTTGGTGCAGTCATTTCTTGCTGTTTTGTATTTTTGGATGTCTGCTTGATTTCCAGTTGATCTGGCCTGTTCCCAGAGTTGGTCCCTGTGTTTTAACTTCTTTAGGAGTGTGCCCGAGAGCCGTGGGTTGCAGAGAGATTTAACTTTGCGCTTTTTTTGTGGGGCGAAGATGTTACAGGTTTCATTGAAGATGCAGATGAAGTGGTCCAGTGCTGTGTTTGTGTTAGTAGCCCAATCGATGGTGGACCAGTCTTGATTAAGTAGGTGGATTTTTAGGTTGATTAGCTGTCCACGGGGTAGGACTCTGCTATGGGTGACTTTAGGAGGTGGTTTGCAGAATTTATTTGACCAGGTGCAGCTGACGGGGGAGTGGTCACTGAGGGAATCTGGCAGAACAGCAGATCTTATGATCCGGGAGGGGTGAGAAGTCAGGATCCAGTCCAGTAGGGTGCTGGTGCCAGTTTTATAGTTTTTTCTGGTTGGGGAGTTCAGTATCTGAGTGAGGTTGGCCGATGCAACCAAGTCCCTGGCAGTTCCAGCCTCAATACCCATCCAGTTTATGTTGAAATCACTGAGTATGATGGTTTCAGAGTCAGGCGGGAATGTTTTGATGTAATCCAAAACTGCGTTGAGGCCCGGTCCCTGTTCTTTGGGAGGGATATACACTGTGATGGCCGATAGGCCTTTATTTTGTGCACCAAGAAGGATTTTGATGTGCAGTAGTTGGGTATTGGGTGTTGATGTGTCAATATGGACAGTGTGCCCCCACAGATTGTCTTTTAGATAAAGGGCGCATCCCCCTCCTCTTTTAGATTTACGATCCAGCCTGAAGATATTATATCCTGGGAGGGAGATTGTGCGATCAGGAACTGATGGGGTGAGCATGGTTTCGACCACCGCCAGAAAATCGGGATGGTGAGAGCTTATGAAGGCTTGTAGTTGGTCAAATTTGGGTAGTAAGCTGCAGATGTTCAGGAAGATAATGGAGAGGGTGCCAACTCGCTTCGTGTGGATGGAAATCCCAGCTGGCTTTGAGCCAGGGTTGGAGTGAATGTTTCCAGATAGCAGCAGGAAGAGAAGTAGGAGTTTCAAGGTGGCCAGGCGTAATTCCCTGAGGGACAGCTTGCAGTTGTTTTTTGAGGTGGAGTAGGTAGAGGTAATTTTGTGAGGATACAGAAGGAGTGTTATGAACTGGGGTGACAGCCGTGCCCACTGCACCCTGAAAAGAATGTGTAGGTACATTGTGAGGGGGTGATCCCTTATGTCAGAGATAGGATCATTAGTAAGGGTGCCAGTTCAGCTGTACGAGAGATTCAACCTATAGTTTTGGAGAGGGAAGGGGAGGCAGGTTGTGGAGAGATGCAACAGTGGGGCAAGGGTAAGAAGGAGGACTGGTAGGTAGAGCATAGTGGGGAAGGTGTGCATGCTTGTAGAGGAGAAGGAAGAGTGAGAGAATTAGAAGCTTATTACAAAGGCAGTAGAAGCAGCAGCAGATGACGAGTGGAGGGCGTGCAGAGGGCGAGGGACCAATGGGAGAACAAGGGAGGAGGGCAATAATGAAGGGGCATGACGAGGGGTCTATTTCATAAATGGTGAAGGGGGGATGGGGCGGGTGAAAAAATTTGGTAGAGCTCCATTAATTTCAATGGGCGCAATGGCCCTGGGCTAAGTCCGAAAGTCAGCGGGCACTGAAGCCAATCAGGGCTCAGCAGAGTAGGCAAGGTCCAATCAGGATAGAGCCCTGATCGTGCTGGGCCAATGGTGGCACACACGGCTTCCCCGGTCCAAGGAGGATTTCTTACCTATTGTATGGTTCTCGGTGGCGGCCAGGAGGGTGAGCGTGAGCCGGGCAGGGTCCTGAAGAGCGACTGGTGTCTTGCAAATGCAGCCCTGTCAGGGCCCATGACTCTGGGGAGGGAGGAAAGAGAAAGCTGAAGTTAAAAGGGGATGAGTTGAGCGAAATAAAAGGCAGTGACATGGAGCAGTGTTCTGAGATCGGGGCGGAGCTGGAGGGGCTAACAGATAAGCTGTTTGATGGAAACTTGACCTGGCACCTGGGGGGGAGAGATGAGAAGAGATGAGGTGTAGTTTAGGTAAAGAAAGGGGGAACTTGGCTGGAGGGGTGGGGACGGTTCAAGCCCAGATCGTGGAGAAGGGAGAATCACAGGAGGGCAGATTAGGCAGGATTTTAAAGGCAAGACAAATTTAAACAGCAGTCAGATTTGGCAGCACAACAGTAGACAAATTCCAATACTATTCAGATTTGGCTCAGCACATTTTAAACAAGCAATTTCACAGAAACACCAATTCTAAGGAGATACAAGTGATAGGAACGGCAGGTGCCGTTGGAGAAAAACGAGTCCTCTGAAACAGTTTTAGGCACCTAAACACTGGACTGGCTGCCAGGCAGAGGTCAAAGTAACAAGGAAGTGGCTGCTGGTACACCTGAGAATGCAGTCCCACACAGTTCTATAGCGGTTCCAATTCTTGATAATGAGTACAGCCAGGGTATTTACATTTATTTTATAATTTTCCCAGTAAGTGATAGGGACACCTGTACCCTGTTAAGCAACTGCATAAACATTTAAAAAGGCTCCTCTAATTCCCTATTGCCAGCTCTGTTTCAAGTAGTCCCCACTGAGCTGCGGCTGGCTCATTAATATTCATGAGCTGGCATTAACATCTATGAAAAAACACTGTTTCCCAAGTGCTGTCTTGCGCTGTTTTAAACATAAGAGCTGCTCTCTGGTCACAGCCCCCAAGTGTCCGACCCCCACAGCCCATTACAGGCAAGATTCCAGGGTGGGAGCCTGAAAACAAAATGCAAGCCCTCGAGAGGTTACACTGTGTAGGCAAGATGATTTACCTGTCTTTCCAAAATTTGATTGGGTCAGAATTTCTGTTAGTCAGTGACTCTGCTAAATAAGCCTTTATCCTGTACTCTGGTAACAGATCCATGTCTTCCCCCAAAATGTCTGAGCTGCACTGGCATTCAGTACTGAAAAGCTCCCAAATAGCTTTAGTTGCCTCAGGATCATCACCACCATCCAGGTTTTCAGTTTCATGCAATGCTGATGCCTGGCAATGACACCAAGTTAGGTCATCAGAAAAGGAGGAGCAGTACAACCAGCAGGTTGTGTGTGCACATTCTTGATGGTTTCAAGTTGCTTTGCTGCTCCATCATAAATGTCTGTAACACTTTCTGTTAGATATGCTATATGCAACCAGGAGGTGGATGGATGCATCTTTATATCTGGGTTCCATTAGTGGTGCTATGCCACACAGTATGTGTTGTTTACTGCTCTCAAGACTGTCTACAAGTTGTGTCAGAAACATTTCTACCTTCACAGTACTATTTCATCCTGCTGCCACTGTTGGGATAACTCGAACTAGTTGTTTCAACACCTGCTCCTCTCCCACCATCATCACAGTCATTGTTGCCCTCACCACCAGCACCATCATGGCTACCACCAACACCAGCCTTGCTTTGTTGGGTTGCTGTAGAATATTGTAAATAGTGGCGTGTGGCATTGAAGTAGAATCATCATGACAATGCTCATGGAAAAGGCTACTGATTCAGCACTGAAATCTTTGTAAATTCATATGGTTACAGAAGTGGAACAAGCTTTTGCAGAACAGAGTACTGCACCCGTGACAGATAGCCCCAAGGCCACATCATCGAATTTCATAGCCCCAAATGCAGGTTTCTGTTCCACAAATCTCTTCACCATATAAAGGACCTTGTGGAATCATCTTTAATGAAGAAATGCTTAGATGCATTGTGCTTCCGCTGGTAATGGTGAAGGAGCTCACCGTGGTTGAAGGAGCGATAGAAATATCTAGTAATCGTGTACAGTGTCCAGAGTTTCTTTTAACTGTGTATGTTTGTCAAGCATTTGACTCACCACCAGATGTAGTGTGTGTGCAAAACTAAGTGCATGGGGAAATATCCATAATTAATTGCCTTCAGTGTGTTACTGCCTCTGTCCATCACAAAGATCCCCCTCACAGAAAGTGAGTGTATATCCAAACAGCTAGAACTGATCTGATGAACCACAGAATGTTTTGCTCACTGTGCTTCCCCTTCATGACTGACACATGAAGAAAGGCAGTTCTACTGATGTGCATCAGTGAGGCTGTCTGCTATCACTTCTACAGGGGCTGTATGGTCAGCTGATGCAAGTTGACCAATCCTGAGCCACCCCTTCTCTTTCCCATGTTACAAAGGGGCTTTTGGTAGCATAGGTGGGGTGTGAATGGTGGTGGAGCTTGATGTGGAAGCAACTCAGTTGACAGTAAGACTTAGGAAGCTTTGGTTTGCTCTACTAATCCAGATATCACTAGTAAAATGCAATTGATCCCCTCTGCCCCATCTAGAAGTGTCATCATCTCTTGTGTACTGGCAGTACTTCCACATACATACTTGAGGGAAAATGCTTGGAAAATCTGAAGCACCATGGGCTGTTAGATTTTGGACTTCACTTCATGCAACAGTCTTTGAAATCCAGTGTCTTCTATGATAGAATCTGGCTAATGAACAAGGGCCGTAATCTCAGCAGTGAATTGTATCATTCTGACAGAACTTCGTAGAGTAGGTGGCAGTTTAGTGTGGGGCTGTAATGATTTAGGCAGTGTAGTTTGTTTTATTGGTGGTGACTGAAGTGGTGCTTTTGAAGCAGTACCAGTAACTGGTGATGCACCAGGTGGCTGCAGTGGCTGCCATGGTGGCCATATTTATTTTATTTATTTATTTGATCTCAGATTAACACCTTTGACCACAGGCACTCTTTACAAACAGAGGCAGTATAGCGCAGTGGTCTAAGGCTCTGAGCTAAAAAATTTGGTGACATCCAGCAGACCAGACCTGGGTTTGAATCCCACAGCTTCCACTTGAATACTGTGTGACCCTGAGCAAGTCACTTAACCTCCTTGTGCTCCCAGGTCACTCCTGTAAAAAAGCTTTCAGCTTAGTGTGCTATACCTGGTTAAACAACTAAATAAAAATTAAAAAAACAAACGTTCAACGTCAGTGGTGGGAGGGAAACATACATACATAGGATTATTACTGTACACTAAATGACAAAACAACATTATATCAGAAAATTACAGTAGGTAAATACAGTAAGAGGCTATATACAGTTTTTGTTGTTGAATGATTATTACCTGAACACACTGTCTAATTCCAATACTTCCCATACCCAACTGTCCCTACTGCTGCTGTTGCTGCTGCTGCTACTGTTGACCCATCTGAGCAGAGTGAAGCTTGAGAATGCATGCTGTTGTTAAGAAAATGCCATGTTCACATTTAAACTGGCTGCACAACAGGACACAGAAGGTACTAGTGAATGGAACACATTCTGAAGAAAGGGGGGTTACTAGTGGAGTACCTCAGGGCTCAGTACTGGGTCCAGTCCTCTTTAACATCTTTATAAGTGACATTGCAGAGGGTCTGGAAGGAAAGGTGTTCCTCTTTGCAGATGACACAAAGATCTGTAACAGAGTTGATACACAAGGGGGGTAGAAAGGATGAGAAGGGACTTGGCAAGGTTGGAGGAATGGTCAGACATATGGCAACTTAGATTCAATGCAAAGAAGTGCAAAGTAATGCACCTGGGAAATAAAAATCCAGGAGAAGAGTACACAATAGCAGGGGAGGTACTAACGACAACAATAATGGAAAGGGGTCATATCAGATGACCTAAAGGTGGGTAAGCAATGTGAGAAGTCAGTAAAGAGAGTCAGGGGAATACTGGGATGTATAGGAAAGGGCATCACAAGTAGAAAAAGGGAAGTGGTTATCCCTCTATACAGACAGTTGGTGAGACCCCATCTGGAGTACTGAGTGCAGTTTTGGAGACCTCATCTACACAAGGACATAGACAGAATGGAAGCAGTCCAGAGGAGGGCAACTAAAATGGTGCAGGGTCTACATCAGAAACCATATGAAGAGAGATTGAGATAGCTTAATATGTATACTCTTGATGAAAGGAGGGACAAGGGGGACATGATAGAAACTTTTAAGTACTTCAGGGAATCAACAAAGTCCAGGAGGGCAGCATCTTTCAGAAAAAGAAATGAGTAAGAACAAGGGGGCACAATTTAAAGTTAGATGGGGGACGGCTCAGGGGTAATGTGAGGAAATTCTTTTTCACAGAGAGAGTGGTGGACGCATGGAACTGCCTTCCTGGAGAGGTTGTGGGGTCTAAAACAGTGGGGGAATTCAAACATGCATGGGACAGACATAAGGCAATTATAGTGGGGGGTTGCAGGAAGTAGGCTGTTGGTTAACTAGAATCTGCAGCTTATCCAATAGGTAAGGAAATGGGCAGACTGGGTGGGCCAAGTGGTCCTTATCTGCCGTCAAAGTCTATGTTTCTATGTTTCTATGTTAAAATGATCAGCTGGAATTTTAGTTCCTTATATTTGGGTAGACTGACCCTAAATGATCTTTCTACCACACTAAACGCAACATGCTTTCTGTGGATTTGTGGTGCCATCTGTAAAATACTCCCACACTAAAGAAGACCTCTTTGTTTTTTTCCACTACACAAGTGGATTGCGGGGGGGGGGGATCATGAGTGTAGCGGGGGCATGGGTCACAGAGAAGGAAAGAAGATAGAAGACAAAGACAACAGAAGAGGACAAGAAAGTGAAATGTAAGATCAGTAAGTATGGGGGGACAGAAACAGGGCAGAACAGAACAAAATATTTTTAACTTTTGAACTAGCATCACAAGGGGGGGCTTTTCATGGTGATCCCATTTATCACTAACCACTCCCACTTCATAACCTGTGATAGGTGCATCCTCACCCTATCACAGTAAGGAATGGTACTGCAACTATAAGATGATTTATTTTCCTGTCTTAGTGGTATAACATGGCTGGGGATGGCCAGGCAGGGTGGTAACAGGTGGTACAGTACTATGGGGCAGATCATCCTGGGGGCAGTGTTGATCTTTACAGTTCCCTCCTGAGAAACTTCTTCTCTTGCATTTTCCTTTTTCGTTATCTTTTTTTCATTTTGCCCACTCCTCCTATGATGGCTCCACTCCTCAGTGTCACACTCATCATTACCACTAGTCAGTGGCATAACTGACAGGTCCTCTAGTTCTTCATCCTCTTCCCCTTCTTCTTCCACTGCTCTTCCTCCTCTTCTCATAATTCTTTACCTCTGTCCCCTCGTGTATTGTGTACTTTCACTTGTCCTTTCACCTCTTCCTCATGTGCTTCCCCCTCTCTTACCTCCTCACTTTCGTGCCCCTGCTCTGACAGTCCCACTTCCATATCCTCCTCACTGGCACTCTCCATAGGCTGCTTTGGTGGTGGCAATGTTGTCACTAACTTGCTTTTATACAACTGCAGGGTAGGTATACCTTCCCCTGCCCCATACTGCCATGAACAACTACTTTTGCCTCAAATGACAAGATAACCATGGTGTCTGTGCCAGACCTAAACTCACGGTCTGCTTCCCTAGGTAATGACTGAGCAGTAGCAGGTTGGATGGTGCTGCTTCAGATTTGTGACCTGGGGACAGGGAGCATCATTTAGTGCTTCAAAATGGACTGGCAATTGCCCACGTTCAAGTGCAGGTGGTTGCAGTGGCAGCTGTTGTAATGTGCTTCATACAAGATGGATAGGGGCGGGCTTTCCTTGACAAATCTGGATGGATCTATTCTACCTCAGGTAGGGAGCCAGAGTCACTGAAAGGAGGAAAGGGGAAGACCGCTATATTTCTGGAATGCTCAGGGTGGTTTAATCACCAGATGCATTGGACAACTGGTTGGAAAAGCTGTTTACAGTGAGAGTGGACCCAGTGGACATCTGGGGACTAAAGAGCAATAGGTTTTTTTGGCCATACTATCATGTGCCCACACCTAGTCCTATTCTAAGGCATAGCCTCTTCCTCACCACTACGACTCCCAATTCCTGACTTGACCCTTCTCCACAGCCACCACTGCTTGCAGTAGTGGTACTTAATGAAACTGGCATAGTAGAAACTTTACCTGCTCAGGGTCTCACCCTTGCATCTCTTTCTGCTCCAGTTCTTCTCCTCATGGTTTCTATGCAATATAGTAACAGCTGCCTACTTACCCAAATGCCCATTGTCCACTCTAACACACCCTCCTCCTCACCAACCTGAGAGACCCGGTGTTTCATTATGACAGCCTAGTTCACTTGGTTTTCACTCACAAGCAAAAAATAAATAAATAAATAAATAAAGATGGATTTGTGTGCCTGGCACCACCATTAGTAAGTAAGAATTATTATTTGTTAAATAAGTAATTTAAAGCTCCCCTTACACATTTCCAAGTCTATCAAATTCATTCATAAAATAAATGTCTTTCTGTGCCCTTTACACAACCAGCACTCACTATAAAAATATGTCAAATAAACCTCTCACAAATACACAGCTGCACCTTTCTCAGTCTGTTTAATTCACTCTGCCCTGTACTCTGTACTCCCCTCTTCTTTTCGGCATGATTTTACTAGCTTACCTGCCTAGAAGTATGGTTACCTGTAACAATAGTGAACATTAACTAACTGAAATGGTAATGCATGAGTCTCTGATTTTTTCTAAAGTTGTCTGATCAAAAGTTACTCTTTTTCATATAAAAGAAGCTCCTTTGGTAGTCAGGACATTCCCCAGTGAGTCAGATGGAAATGACACTAATATGTGCACAGCTTGAGGAGTTCTTCATCTCCAGTGTCACTCATTATCAGCTACAGGTCACATGGCCTACCAACCACCTGCACATGCTCAGTGTGCACCTGTTGTAAAAAGTGTGGCATCATGACGTTGAAGGCTGTTAACCTAAAGTTTTAAGTTGAATCATGGTGTTAAAGGCTGTTAACCTAAAGTTTTAAGTGTTTTTATATGTACTGTATTTGGAATTCTGCATTTGGGTTAGAGTAAGAGGAGAATTAATATGTGATGCTTAATAATGTAGATTTTAGACTTTAAGTAGTTTATGAGTGCTGTATTTGGAATACTACAGTGTGTCTGGGCCATTGTCGGGGGGTCAAGGAGAAGTCTGGGTTTCAACTGCAGTGCTCAATGAAGGATAAATGGGGCTTTGAGGGTTAATCTGTAAAGTTGTTTTTTTGTTTACTTTATTTATTGCCTTTCCTGTCGGGGGTATCTCTCGGGCTTGCTAGCTCGGCTGAGCCCCTAACCACCCGCCTGAACCACTTGCCTGACAATCACTCGGGTTCAGGATCCCCACCTCCTCTCCAGCCCCAGAGAAGGCCAGGGATCCCCAGGGGTAGCGTTGAGTTTGTGGCCAGTGCTGGGCATGTAGAACTACAGCCCCTGGAGGTCTTCGTCACCTCACCCAGCAGGCAGCGGTTTTCTTAGCTTGGTAGTTTCCCCTTGGGGGTGCAGCATGCAATGACGTCCGTGCATGGCATCCCTACTGACATCTGCCACACTCCCCGTCCTCTATGATCTGACTAGGCGAAACTGCAATACCCCCACTCTCCATCGGGGGTTGCGAGGACACTGAGCAGGCCCAGGATTCCTCCCATGAAGATGAGAGCAGTGCTCTGGATGCTCAATCTTCTCCCTTCCCTGCTGCCCCTGGCTCCCCAAGTCTGCCCCCGAACCCAGAGCGCCACCGTGGCGCTAGGTGTGTCATCCAGCGCCTCAACCCTCAGCACCACCAGGCCAGCATTAGAGTTAATCTGTAAAGTTATAGACATAAATTGATGCATTAAGTGTTCTAATGGTATACGATGAAGATGATGGGAGCTTTGTGTATTCTGGGATAAGCTTTTCAGGATCGATTGTACATCTTTAAAGGTTCTAGGTACAGGATTGTGAATTAACAGTATGAATGAGAGTTTAGAGATCTAGGTATTCTGGCAGGATCTTTTCCTGATTGGTTTGACTTTTAATCTGGGCTATAGTAAAACTTGTAATTTTGACCTAGGCTATAGTTAAATCTTTATGAAAAAAATTCCTACTATGACGTAGGCTATATTAAAATTATTTATGAAATTATCTACCAAGACAGAAACCTGGACTATTTTAAAGGATCTTTAAAGGTTCTATGTTCAGGATTCTGAATTTAAAGTACAAATTAGTGTTTAGAGCTGTAGGTATTCTGGAAGGATTTTGTCATGACTGGTTTGAGTTTTAACCTGGGCAATAGTTAAAACTTAGAATTCTGTTAGGCGGTAGTTAAATCTTCATGAAAATACCTACCAAAATTTAGACCTGAGTTAAATTCTTTATGAAAATATCTACCAAGACAGTAACTTGGGCTATCTTAAAGGAGCATAGTAGTGAGATTAGCAAGGGTGTAACATGCAGTTTGGGGAGGAGATCTGCACAAAAGGTAGGGTGGGGGCAAGGCAGGACAGGACAGGACAGTGAAGGAGAATGGGAAGGCAATAGGAAAGGGGCAGTGGGCACAGGAAGCGGGAGGGGGTTCAGGTAGATTAGTATGGTGCACTCGATGCGGAGCTGCGGTGTAAATGTCTATGCTGCGGTTAGTTGGACTTTGCCCAATTTGTAGAAGACTGACTTAGCTGGAGGCAGAAATTTATTTTATTTTATTAATATCTAGGATTCAAACACCTTTGACCTGGGAGCTTGTTGACAAAGGTTCTGTGTCAGGGATACATGGCAGAATATACAATTAGAGATACATAGTAGGACATTCAATTCCATGGAACACTAAACATATGAAGTCAGCCTCACAAACACTTGGCCAGTACAATTTTGATTAAAAAATATAAAAAATTTTTTCGCCGGCCCGGTGGCACTGAGGGTTGTGGTGCTGGACACCTTACCTCGCACTGCGCTGAGCACCCAGGTTCGGAACAGACTTAGGTGCCGTGAGTCAGCAGGGGGGAAGGAGAGGATTGAGCATCCGGAGAACTGCTCTCCTCTCCTGGGGGGGAGGGGGGTTGCGGAATTGCTTTGCTCTGCAGTGGACCCCAGTGTAGACTGGAGGTACTGCAGAAGCATGCAGTAGGTGACTCAAGAAAACTGGAAAAATGCTTCAGAGATCCACCAGATGATGCCGGCTCCAACACCCTCAAAAAGTCCTCCAGGGGACCAAGTCCACCTCAACAGCACTCCAAAGGGCCAAATAGTTAGTGTACCAGCATCTCTTCTTGGAAGAGAGGGACCGACCCCGCGAAGGGTTACTCCAGGTTACCATGGGTGGTGGCTGCAGATATGAAGTTGGCGGGTCCAAGCGAGACAAGTAGAGGGTAAGTTGGAAGCATGGTGGCCTGAAGGAGTGGGGGACTCCAGAGTGTGTAGGGCAGTAAAATAGATAATGTAAAAAAAATATATATATATATATATATACATTTAAGATACATAAGAGAACATACACTATACAGTGAGCCATTATGCATAAAAAGAGAATGGCCTTTAATAATTCGGCTGGAGCAGGCTAGAGTGAGTATTCAAGTACAATTGACAATAGTATTCCAAGTAAGGAAACAGAGTAGTTTAGTAAACAATAGAGGATATTTATAAGCAGGCAGTGCTGACCCTGTCTAGTTAAGCTGATCATCAAGCTAAAGAGGGAGTTGGAGGAATGGAACAGGGGAAGAAGTTTGGGGAAGGGGAACAAATCCGGGGCTACCACTAGAAGGAGGGGGAATGAGAAGATGTAATGAGGATATGTAGGATGCACTTCCAGGGTGGGAAATACTCAACTGGCTGTTGGATGGAATGGGGATGGCAGGAAGTGGGTAGGAAAAGGAGAAGCGATGAGGAGGAGACAAGGCAGGAGGAAACAAGGTATGGTAGAGGAGGTTGGAGGAATGGGGGCTGGCAGGTGATTGGTAGGAGAAGCAGTGCAGTGAAGGGGGGATAATGCTGGAAGAAACAAGAAATGGGAGTGGCAGAGAGACTATGGGCTGTGTACAAAATAGGTTAGCTCCCTAATGTAACCAACAGGGCACAGATGATCAGGAAGGTGGTACCATGGTGGATAGGAATGGCACTGAGACTGCTGCCTTAAGATGTCTGAAGGACAAAGTCAATCAGGAAGAGGCTGGTACTATGGTGGATAGAACCAGTGTGGGGGTAGGGGAACGGGAAACAAGGATGAACAGGCAAGGACAGTGATAGGAGGGAGAGGCATACAGGGGACTAAGGCTGGTATATTGGAGTTGTCAGGTTGGGAAAAGGATAAAGGAACAGGGCAAAGATTTAGGAGGGGAGAGGGAATTTAATGGCAAGTTTCGTATCAGTGCTGCCGCCCACTGCTGGTCAGTACATAGGTTCCAGGTTCGCAGAGCGGGAGACAATCCAAGATGCAAGGAGGAAGTTTCTTGGTGATGGCTTTGAGTGTCCAGATTAAGGCGTTTCTATATCTCCTGAAGTGAAGGGAGGGCCACCCCACGGCTATATAGATAGCACAATGGTGGGTGGCATGTGGAAGACCAGTGATGAATCTCAATGCCTTGTGGTACAACATATCCAGTTTAGCAAGGTGTGATGCTGGGCAGTTGCTATAAAGGAAGTCAGCATAGTCAACCAGAGAGAGAAAGACGGTTTCAACCAGCCATCGTTTGGCATTGCTGGTGAGGTAGTTGTTAATCCTAAAAAAGAGAACAAGCCTTTGTCTTAATTTCTTTAGGAGGTCTTCGATGTGGTCCATAAGGGAGAGTTTGTTATCAAGCCATACCCCTAGGTACTTGAACTTGCTAATAAATTCTAGGTTTTCACCCAGAATTGTGCTAATCTGTGGGACAGTGCCGGCAGTGGCTGGGTTTGCATTCAGTAGGAAGGGAGAAAACAGCATAGTCTTAGTTTTCTTAGTGTTTAATAACAGTTTTTTCTTGAGGAGTTGGGTCTGGAGAATGTTGAACTCCAACTGTAAGTCTTTGCAGGCTGTTTCGGGTGAGGGGTGACTAAGGTAGAGGACCGTATCATCTGTGAATTGGTGAATCCTGGCTTTGGTTATGTTCATATCAATGTTGTTCATATAGATCACAAACAGTAATGGACCCAGGATCAAACCCTGGGGGACCCCTCTTAGCAGAGGTTTAAGGTGGGATAGTTCACCATCTGGCTTAATTTGCTGCCACCAGTCAGAGAGGTAATCGGTGAACCAGTGAAGGGACAGTGGATCCAGACCTAAGGTTTTGAGGGAGGAGAGGAGCAGTACATGGTCGACAGTGTTAAAAGCCTTGCTTAGGTCTAGAAACACAGCACAGACAAAATTCTTATTTTCCAGGTCCGGGAGCCAATCTTTGGTGACTTTAGCTAGGGCTGTGATGGTGCTGTACTGTGCTCTAAAGCCTGATTGCATGGGATTTAGAAGGTTCATAGATTCTACACATTTTCAATTGCTTGTTTACAATGTTTTCCAGTAATTTGGACAGCGTAGGTAGTAATGAAATTGGTCTGTAATTATTTAGGTCACAAGGGTCCCCGGATTAGTACAGAGGAATGACATGGGCTGTTTTCCATAATGATGGGAGGGTACCGTGGGATACAGAAAGATGGAAAAGGTGGGTAATAGGTGCAGACAAGACATGGAAGGCGACTTTTAGAAAATAAGGATCCAGAGAGTCGGTGCCTGTGCTTTTCCTAACATCCAATTTTACAAGTTCCTCGACCTCCTTCACAGAGGTATGCTGGAGGAAGAAAACTGAGTTGGAAGGAGGAGGTTCCAAGCTTTGGGGAGCCAATTGGGAGTGTAGGGAGTTTTCAGGTGAATTGTCAAAAGCAACGTTAGCAGTGGTGAAGTGGTTGTTGAAAGCATCTAGGATTTCCATTTTGTCACATATAGTGGCACTGCCAGCAGTGATCTTAGCAGGCAAGGAGTTGACTGGGGTATGACCAGACATGTCCTTAATAGATTTCCAAAATTTAGAGGAGCTCCTGGAGGTGGAATCCAGCTCTGTGCGGAAGTAGGAAGCCTTAGCATCTCTTGTCAATTTGGTGCACTCATTCCTGGCTTTCTTAAAGTTGCACCAGTCAATAGGATTTTTTGTAGATCGTGCTTTTTTCCATAGCTTGTCCCTATTTAGTAAAATTGATTTGAGTTCAGGTGTGAACCAGCGACAGGTTCTTCCCCTTACCCTGGTTTTTACGAGTGGTGCATATTTATTTAGAGCCGCAATCATAATTTCGGAGAAGATCTCATAGGCCAACTGTACTGACTTGGCCAGGTAGAAGTCCTGCCAATGCACAGAGCGCTTCAGCTCCTCAGGAAAGGCAGGCAAATCAAAGTGGCACCTGTCCCTCTTAAAGGTGAACCTGGACAGGGAGGGTGGGTCATTTAGAACTTATGCAGTCCCAAAAAATGGAATACAAATAATACTGTGCCATTCACTAAATCTTTCATTTGAAAATATATTTGATGAAATGAATCACTAATTAAAAGTAAAAAGTAACAAATGTTGTGGGTGGAGGGGACACCATACAAGTAAGCATTAATGCATAACAGAGGAGGGCTCTACTAGGGAATTAATGCCTGTTTGGGGGTTGTTAGCCATGCTCCAACACCAACCAAGCATTAATTCCCTAGTAGAGCCCAATTCTGAGTGTATTAATGTGCTTGTAACATGGCAAGGGCTATAGCAATGAAGTGTTATGCTTTTAGTTAAAAAACAAACAAACCGGCAATGCTACTTACAGTTACTCCTTTTTAGTTTGAAAAGTGCATTGTGCAACATGTCACATACAGTATTTCACTATTGTGGCTGCTAGGAACTGACTACTACTACGATTCCTGCTCTTTACTGTGCTCTAACCAGCTATATGACAAACATTTTTAATTCTGAACAGTAGTTATTTAATAAACATGCTCACAACTTTTTCTTCATTCAGAGCGTTGTGGTGCTAAGGATTCTGGGTGACAGTATCAGTTCATTAGCTGCTTCTACTGTAGACACTGCCATACAAAGTTGCGCAATGGATTACTGCAGGTACTGATTCAATAACTTGCTCTCCCTTGGGGTCTGCTGATGTTGGGCTGGGATCATGCGGTTGGTGTGTGGGGATGTGGTACGTTTGATCTTGGAATAGGCTGTTGTACATCCATTACATGCAAACTTTCTTTCGTGTTGTGTGGGACTGCTTTTGTGTGTGGAGAGGTGCATGGAGAAAGTCACAGATCACAGGGTGTGGTTGGGGGGGAATTAACATTGCTGTGTTTATGTTCTTTGCTGTCACCAAATTGATGTGAATTGTCTCGATTCTGCACTACCAGGAGGTATTCTGTGTCCCAGATCATATTGTGGATTTCAGCAGTGCAACCATTCTATACTGTGCAAGCGTGTTTTTGGTGTGGATTTTGGAGGTACTACAGGACCAGTGATTACTGCATGCAATCAGAGGTTACATGTGGCGCTTTGACAGATTGCACTAGCGGGCATTACTAGGGGATTAATCCCCACTCCAAATGCATCACATGTGGGCATTTAACCAGTGCATATCCTTTATTTTCAAATATATTAATGGCCATGTTACAATATGACCATATATGCCTGTTGCTAAATGTTTCCCTTAAACAATAATAATCTACACAGTCAAAAAGGCACATACCAACCAAACAGCTCACACACTAATCAAAGTGTGAGCTGTCTAGTGCCCCAAACGCCAACCCAGCTGCAAGTAAATTAATTAGTTGATTACCACACCTAAGCCAAGGGCTGAAACATGGATGATATGGAAATAAGTTTACCACATATCTCATAATTAATCAAATTGATATTGTGATACCTTAGATGTATACAATAAGACACTACAGGGTGTGGGTAGTAGTGTTTTATTTATTTATTGAAATGTTTCACCAGGAAGGCACACTGAACAAGAAGTTGCTCATCTCCCAGTGCGACCTGGGGGGGGTACAGTTGGATGACTGAATTAAACATACAGGCCCGGATATTCAGACTGTGTCAGGCTGTGGCGCAAGCCTGGGTGCAGCGTAACTTGGCTGCGTAGGGGCGTTGACAGGGTGATATTCAATGGAGCCGCACCATGGCACAGCATCACTGAATATCACACCCTGGCCACCCTCAATGCACATGGCACAGTGGCACTGTGCCAGCGCAAGTGGCCAGAGTGCAGCAGGGGGATGCACTAGCACAAGTTCTGTTGCGCTAGGTGCAACAACCACGATATTCAAAAGTGCACATGCAAATGGGGCCACAATGCATGCCAGGTGCAAATGGGGCCATTTGCATGTCATTATGGCCCCATTTGCATGCAGGTGCGCCGATCCCCAGCGACTTGCACCTGGCGCGCTGTCAGGCTGCAGCCGTCGGGGACCGACGCCCCCTGCACATCGTGGAAAAGTGCCCAATGCTCGGATCGCAGGATGTGCAAAGAAGCACACATCCTATATCCCCAGGTCCAGTGGACCACTGCAGCTCGATCAGGAGGTTCAACATCTCCTGGTGAGCAGGCTTCCCTTCACTCAACACCGAGTTCACCGCTGCTCCCACCTCGACCGCGGTGGTGGCACTGCCCGCCTGCCGCCCCGCCGTCCGGGCCAACTGACACTAGTGGGATGGGAGCAGCCATTGTCCAAGCATGAGCTACGGGCGCAGCTCAGCACAGATCATAGTCCAGATATGTGAATGGATCCATTCACATATCTAGACTGTGGTATGGTACGGGCTGCACGCCCATTGGCTTACACTGTGGGACCAATGGGGCATACAGCCCTATTGTATGATGTCTGTCGGTGGACAGCGGGCGGCAGGCAGGTGGTGTGCCGCCCACCGCTGGTCAGGTGGAACGGGGTGGGCTCCAGTGCGGGTGGGAGGTACCACTGACCACCAGGGATATTGGACCTCTCCTTTTTATTACATATGCCCACGATTCCGGTACCTCAAGATGACCTCTACTGATGCACCCCGAGAAGTATACGCTTGCCTAAAAGACTTGTCTTAGAAATGGTTGCAACCAGAAAGCAAAACTAATACTCAGCTGATGGAAGCTATCATTATTGAGCAGTTCATAAAAGTTCTACCTTCTGAGGTACAGATCTGGGTCAAGGAACACAAGCCCGAAGACACTGAGAAAACCATTGCCCTGGCCGAGGACTTTCTTGCTGCCTGACCATCTAGATACCAAAGGATGATCAACAGGCCTGCTACAGCCATAACAGGAAATGTTCTTCTTCCAATACTAGTACTACTGGGAAACATGATTGGAGAGTGGAGAAAAAAGGAAAAATACCCCTATCTGAAATTATTTGTCACAGCTGTCAGAAAAAGGGACACTTGGTATGGAACTGCCCTAACATAATAAACAAGCATTTGTCAATGCCAAATGTTGATTGTGTTGGTCTGTTGAGCTCACTCACTGGCCCTGAGTCACGCGCTCATTCTGTTTCTCCCGGTGCTGCTGGCTGCTCTTTTGTACTGGGCTCCTGCCTGCGTGGCATGTTTTTCTGCCCACAAAGAAATCTGCAGCTGTCCAGACAGAGCTCTGTTGAGGTGGGTCACTCCCCCTCTCTCACTCGCTCATTCTGTTTCTGCCGGCGCTGCATGCTGCCCTTTTGTACTGGGCTCCCTCCTCTGTTGGCAGCATTTTCTGCCCACAAAGAAATCTGCAACAGTCCTGACACAGGTTCGTTGAGCTAGCTCACTCCCCCTCTCTCGCTCATTCCATTTCTGCCGGTGCTGCCGGCTGGCCTTTTGTACTGGGCTTCTGCCGCCATTGCCACCTTTTTCTGCCCACAAAGCAATCTGCAGCAGTCACGACAGAGCTCCATTGAGGTCGCTCTCTCCTCCTGTCTCACTAGCTCATTCTGTTTGTCCTGGTGCTGCAGGCTGCTCTTTTGTACTGGGCTTCTGCCTGTGTTGGCACATTTTGCTGCCCACAAAGAAATCTGCATCTGTCCAGACAGAGCTCCATTGAGGTGGGTCACTCCCCTCTCTCACTCACTCATTCTGTTTCTGCTGGCGCTGCAGGCTGCCCTTTTGTACTGGGCTCCTGCCTCTGTTGGCGGCTTTTTCTGCCCACAAAGAAATCTGCAGCAGTCCTGACACAGGTCCGTTGAGGTAGCTCACTTCCCCTCTCTCACTCATTCATTCAGTTTCTGCCAGCGCTGCAGGCTGGCCTTTTGTACTGGGCTCCTGCCTGCTACACCTTTTTCTGCCTACAAAGAAATCCACAGCAGTCACGATAGAGCTCTTTGAGCTTGCTCACCCCCTCGCTCACCACCTGTTGTGTTTCTCCCGCCTTGCAGGCTGTCCTTTTGTACTGGGCTTGCCTGCTTTGGCAACTTTTTCTGCCCACAAAAGAAATCTGCAGCCTCCCAACAGAGCTCTGTTGAGGTCGCCACTCCGCCTGTCTCACTCACTCATTCTGTTTCTCCTGGCACTGCAGGCTGCCATTTTGTAGTGGTCTCCTGCCTCTGTTGGTGCCTTTTTCTTCTCACAAAGAAATCTGCAGCAGTCCCGACAGAGCTCCGTTGGCCTCACTCACTCCCCTGTCTCACTCACTGTTCCATTTCTGCTGGCACTGCAGGCTGCCCTTTGTACTGGGCCCTGCCTGCATTGCCACCCTTCTGCCCACAAAGAAATCTGCAGCAGTCATGATACAGCTCCGTTGAGCTTGCTCACTCACTCCCCCTCTCTCACTCATTCGTTCTGTTTCTCTCGGTGCTGCAGGCTGCCTTTTTGTACTGGGCTCTTGCCTGCGTTGGCACCTTTTCCTGCCCACAAAGAAATCCGCAGCTGTCCCGATAGAGCTAAGTTGAGGTTGCTCACTCCCCCAGTCTCACTCGCTCATTCTGTTTCGCCTGGCACTGCAGACTACCCTTTTGTACTGGGCTCCTGCCTCTGTCAGCATCTTTTTCTGCCCACAGAGAAATCTGTAGCAGTCCTGACAGAGCTCCGTTGGCCTTACTCACTCCCCCGTCTCACTCGCTCATTCCGTTTCTGCTGGTGCTGCAGGCTGCCCTTCTGTATTGGGCTCCTGCCTGCATTGCCACCCTTTTCTGCCCACAAAGACATCTGCAGCAGTCACGATACAGCTCCATTGAGCTAGCTCACGCCCCCTCTCTCACTTGCTCATTCTGTTTCTCCCACCGCTGCAGGCTGCCCTTTTGTACTCAGCTCCTGCATGCATTGCTGCCTTTTCCTGCCCACAAAAGAGCTTCATTGACCTCACTCACTCCCCCTCCTTACTTGATCGTTCTGTGTCTCCCGGCGCTACAGGCTGCCTTTTTGTACTGGACTCCTGCCTGCGTTGTAACCTTTTCCTGCCCACAAAGAAACCGCAGAGTCCTGACAGTGCTCATTTCAGCTCGGTCACTCTCCCCCAGTCGCCGATGCTAATCTGTCCCAAACACTGATTTCTCGACAGCGACAGTGGTATTCTGCACCAGAAGCATGGAAATACTGTACATTTTGGCCAGGATGTGAAAAATGACAGCTGTACTGTTCATAAGGAGGTGTGAACAAATGCCAGTGCTGAAAATCTGGCATGAAAATATTACTGATTTGCAAATTTACAAGGGTGCGTGGAACCCGCACAACACACACTCGTAACACAGTCATTTTATGGAGTTTCATCACAAAATTTTTAACATAGGCATTTTAGTTTAATCTCCCAGGTAGTGAGAGGGCCTAGGGGCTTAAATCTTACTCAACACTATTCCTCTGTTTTTATTTTTTTGGTTGTTTTGGGGAGAGATCAGATACGTTCTAAGGATTTGACTGAAGGATTGATTCACTATTGTGGAACCGACCTTAGTTACTTGTGACTGTTCGTTGGTTTGGGTGGAGGTGAGAGCCCACCGGAGGAACCCAACATTACTATTTTGAATCTCTGGAGGTGTGAACTCTTAGCACAAAGTTACTATGAGACTGGATTTTAGCTTATTATGTTTTGAAATTGTTGTCTTTCCTTCTTAGTTCTGATGCTATGTGAGAGATAGCAGAAGAAGGAACTAAATATTATTTTAGAGTGATATGGTTTTGTTTCTGTTCATTTATTATTTTTATTACTTTATATTAGTTTATTTTTAATTGATTTATTTTTTAGCTGAATTGGTTGTTTTTGAGATTTAACTGTATAAGGATTTGTGTGCTATTATGTTATTTTGTTTTAACTGTTTAAAGTTGAGGATTTGTATTTGATCTGATGTGTTTACCTGTTGCCCCCGGTTGTGCACTACTCAGCCTCTGCTCTCCACTCTCTCTGCCCCTTTTATACCCCCCTCTGTTTTTTTTTTACTTATCAACACTGTCGGGCATTAGGTATTGCCCGCAGGAGGAGGGGTGGGGTTGGGGGTGTGAACAGTGGAGGCGAGTGGAGCGGAGCACCCCCATTAGGGTGATTAAGCCCAGGAGATGTCCTGGGGTGAAATGGAGCTTGGAGCGTGGACCATCCTGTTTGCTCTCCATACCCAAGGGCACCATCGCTAGTGATGGCAGGTAGCCGGGGCAGCCCAGGAGTTTTGTCCAACCCGGATGATGTTGTGCAATGCCAGATCTGTCCGGAACAAGACTGCTGTAATTTAAGATCTTGTTGCCTCGACAAATCTGGCTTGCATCACCGAGACCTGGCTGTATAATAATGCGGGACCAATTTTGGAGGCCGCAGCTCCAGCCGGGTATACGGTGATACATCACCTGAGGTTGGACCATGGGGGTTGCGGTTTGTTTTAAGACCGAATTGGCTCTCACTAGTGTTCCAGTTGAGGAGACCACCTCTTTTGAATGTGCTGTTGTAGCAGGTGTGGGCTATCAAATTGCTGTCATCTACCATCCTCCAGAAGATGAGAAGGAATTCCTTAAGGAAGTAGCGGACTTCGCTGTCGATCTGGCCTTTGAGTCTCCCAGACTGATGGTTCTGGGTGACTTTAATGCATGGGTGGATGATGAACTCTTGCAATTTGGACAACACTTCCTCCAGTTAATGGATTCACTGGGCCTAACACAGGTGATTACCACTGCTACACATAAAGGTGGCCATTCTCTTGATTTGGTCTTCCTCCTGGGGATCGAGGCCTCTGATGCGGGGGTGGAACCAGTCAGTTGGTCAGATCACTACACTGTGAGATTCAATTCTGGCGCCCCTCCTTGTAGACCGACCCCTGTGGAGATGGTCAAGTACCGCCCTTTGTGGAATATTTCTTTCAATGGCCTTGCAGCTGCTCTTGACCTATCACTACTTCCTGTGCATTGCAATGATCCAGAAGCGCTGGTTATGGCTTATACCGCCATTACTTCTGCCCTGGATTCTATTGCTCCAGTTTGTGTGCATCCTCTCCCTCATCACGGCCCATGGTTTGATGGAGTCTTGAGGGAGTTGCAAGTACTTGACGAGGTTAGAATGTTGTTATGGTCTGCCTGGATGCTCATTTCACCTTTAGACTGTGAGAACATTATCAGTTCTATCAGTCAGAAATCTCCTGTAAGAAGGCAGAGTTCCTGTCTGGGGAAATTTCTACCGCTTAGAACCGACCTGCTCAGCTATTCAGATCTGTGGACAGATTGTGCAACCCAACCTGTCTACAGCTCCGTAGAGCGTTTTCACAACTACAGTGTGATGAGATGCTCGGTTCTTTGCTGATAAGGTGGCCGACATTAGGTCAGACATCTGTTTGACACGTTCTATGCTAGTTGCAAGTGGCTAGGATCGGGTCACTACCCCCTCATTCTCCTGGAGTACCTTCGACCGTCCAGAAATCGTGGGTGTTATGCGGATTGTCCAGGGGCTGCATCCTACCTCCTGTAGTTTAGATCCAGGTCCCACTCCAGTAATTTTAGGGTGTGGAGAGCCCATTCTACTGGCTCTAGCACAGATAGTCTGGTCTTCCCTTGACTCGGGTGAATATCCCCGTTCCTTGAAAGAGGCAGTGGTGACACCCTTGTTGAAGAAATCATCTTTGGACCCAGACTGTCTTGCTAACTACAGACCTATCTTGAACCTTCCCTTTGCAGGGAAGGTGATCGAGAAGGTGGTAGCAGCCCAGCTGGAGAACCATTTGACCATCCATAGCATCTACGAACCTCTCCAATCAGGTTTCCATAAGAGGCATAGTACCAAGACTGTGCTGGTTCGGGTGCTCAATGATCTCCTGATGGCGAGAGACCAGAGAAAACAGTCCATTTTGGTTCTATTGGATCTGTCATCAGCATTTGACACCGTCAACCATGGGATACTACTGGAGCACTTGAGATGTATTTGTGGACTCTCTGGGATTGTGCTCAGATGGTTCACATCATACTTCACCGGCAGGACTCAGAGGGTGGTGTCAGGGGTCTTTTTCTCTGATCCCATCTCTCTATTTTGTGGGGTTCCTCAGGGCTCTATATTGTCCCCCATGTTGTTTGCCATGTACATGCTTCCCCTCGGAGACATTGTGAGATGGTATGGGTTGGGATTTCACTGTTATGCAGATGATACCCAACTGTACCTGTCTTTTGCACCTGACCAGGAAGGCACTATCTCAGCATTTAATAGCTGCCTAAATGAAATCCAGGATTGGATGAGGTCCAGTTGGTTGAAGTTGAATTCCGGGAAGTCCGAGGTGTTGTTATTGGATCCGGATTGCCGGATAGGGAGACCTGTGTCTGGCTCCCCATCTGGGGTGTTTTGTGGGGATGTCGATCTACTGGTCTCTGACCAGGTGCGAGATCTGGGGGTGATCTTAGATGTGGGCCTGACTCTTCGTTCCTGGGTGTCAGCGGTGGTAAAATCTTCCTTTTGTCATCTGAGAAACATCGCCAGAATCAAGCACCTTGTTTCGTCCGACGATCTGCCAACTCTGATCCATGTCTTTGTGACCTTACGCCTGGACTACTGCAACTCATTTTACCTTGGGCTTCCGGGGATTGATATCTGCTGCCTACAGCTGGTGCAGAATTCCGCAGCCCGAGTACTTACAGGTACTCCTAGATCTTCTCATATTACTCTGGTGCTGTGGGAACTGCACTGGCTGCCAGTTCAGTGGCGGATCACCTTCAAAGTCAGATTACTGACTTTTAAAGCCCTGCATGATCTGGGCCCTGACTATCTGAAAGAACTCCTGATTCTATACCGCCCTGTGAGGCCGCTTCACTCAGCTGACGAGGGGTTGCTAGAGATTCCTAGGGTTACATTAAGATCAGCTGGGGCCCGGGCTTTTATGTTCATGGCCGCCTCCCTTTGGAATTCTCTACCCCATCAGATAAGGGAGTGTATGACCGTGGGAAGCTTTAAACAGGCTCTCAAATCCTTTTTATGGGAAAGGGCCTATGGTGGTTCTGAGTAATTGCTGTATCTGTTTTAATAGTTTTTGTATTACTGTTTGTATATCTTGTTGTATTATATTTTACTGGAATGCGCCTTGGTATTCGAAAGGTGCAATACAAATAAAAATATTATTATTATTATTTAGGACCTCTGCTCATGAACAGTGTCAGTGTGATTTTCTTAATATGTCCCGAACACTGATTTCCCACAGCGACCACGCTATTGTGCGCCGGAAGAGCGAAAACAAATTTTGGTCAGGATGTGAAAAATGACAGCTGCACTGTTAATAAGAAGGTGTGGCAAAATGGCAATGCTGAAAATCTGGAGTGAAAATACTGCAAAGTTGCAAAGGTACGAGCGTGCCTGGAAACTGCATAATGCACATTCGCAACACACTCATTTTATGGACTTTCATCACTAAATTTTCAACATAGGCATTTTAGGACCTCTGCTAATGAACAGTGTCACTGTCATTTTCATAATGTGTCCCGAACACAGATTTCCCACAGCAACCACGCTATTCTGCGCCGGAACTGCGAAAACACATTTTGGCCAGGATGTAAAAAGTGACAGCTATACTGTTCATAAGGAGGTACAGAACAATGGCAATGCTGAAAATCTGGAGTTAAAATATTATAAATTCGTGAAGGTATGAGCATGCGTGGAAACTGTGCAACGCACGCTCGTAACACAGTCATTTTATGGAGTATCATCACCAAATTTTCACCATAGGCATTTTAGGACCTCTGTTCATGAACAGTGCCACTGTCATTTTCTTAGTCTGTCCTGAACACTGATTTTCCACAGCAACTGCGCTATTCTGCACCAGAAGTGTGAAACACATTTTGGCCAGGATGTGGAAAATGACAGCTGTACTATTCACAAGGAGGTCTGAAAATGCCAATGTTGAAAATCTGGCATGAAAATATTGCAAATTAGCAGTTACGAAGGCGTATAGCAACTGTGCAATGCACGCTTGTAAACAGTCATTTTTTGATTTTTCCCACCAAATTTGCAGTATAGGCTTTTAAGAGCCCACCTCATGAACACTGGCACTGTCATTTTGTTAATCAGTCCCAAAAGGGGATTCCATACAGTGACTGCAAAATCACTTTTCAGGGCTAAACAACACCATGACAGTGCCAGAATTCATGAGGAGGGGTCCCAAAATCCCCATGTTGAAAATCTGGTGCCAAAATTCAAAAAAATGCCTGAGATATGCATCAAAGTTGAAAAAACCCTATTTATTCCATTATACAGCATACCGGCATTTCCTCAGTTCGTGGTCGGTTTGAAGGTGCGGGCGTGTTCCCGGTCCACCGAAGATCATCATGCGGACTCGGAGGTAAGTATGGGGTGAGGGGAGTGGGGGAGGCAGGATGTGCAGTGGTTGAGCACAGGTTGTGGGGGGCAGCTGTAGCCAATGATAGATTGGGCACCCCTGTTGCTTCACACAAGAAAAGGGGTGTTACATTATGCCAACAGGGATTGGGCACCCCATCGGCACACAACAAAAGGGGTGACATTATACCGACAGAGATTGGGCACCCCACAGCAGACAAATACAAGTGGGGGGTTAATAATGCTGATGGGAAATGGGCTCCCCCGTCGGTAACATGAACATTATGGCACTGAAGCCAACAGGGATTGGGGCCCCTGATGGCAAACAAACATGGGGGCGGGCACATGCTGCTGAGGGGGATTGGGTACCTCCTCTGCGGGGGGGTGAATATTATTTGTGAACATGGCGGCAAGCTGCCGACATGTTCACAAACAATATCAATGTTTCAAGGTTCAGCCCTGCAATGACAGGTCGCTCCCTCATTGCAGTGAATGGCTGATGCTGCAATGACGAGGCGGCCCCTGATTGCAGCAGCTAAAACATTAGAAAGTTGTGGCATGCTGGCTGAACTAGTGTCAGCAGCAGCATGCCACGGCATTGGGGAAGTGGGCCAAACCTTTACAGGCTGTGGGGGAATTGGCCACAACAGTGCCGCGCCTCCACAACCTACTTCTGGAGAAAGCTGCCGCAATACGTTTCTTGCACATGCGCACAATCAACAATCAACATAAAAAGAAGTTTGGGAACTTGGCTTTGGCAAATTGGGGATCCTTTGTTATGACAGTTGAACTGGGTGATTAACAAATGTTGGGGTTGATAGACTCTGGTAGCCACCAAACATTAGTTTGTACCCATCTGATTCCTATGCCATCCAAGAAAGGTGCTGGGACTGCTGTAACCTATGTTCATGGTAATGTCCACTGCTATTCTACTGTGCCTGTATCAGTAACCATACAAGGGATAACTCATGATCTGGAAATTGGGTTACTACCCCACCTACCAGTGCCAATGATCACTGGACATGATCATCTGGACTTTGCACCCTGGTACAAGGTGCCCAACAACCCATGGTAGGAGTGACAACCCAGGCTCAAATGAAACAGGGACATTTGCCTGATCTTTTCCCATTTGAGGATGCGATATATAACAGCCCTGGGAAGTCCAGAAAAAACAAGAACCGAAATAAGAGCTTGCAAAAAGGATTGGCAAACCCGTAATGGACATAGTCTGAATGTGTCGGGACAAGTATTGAAACATGTTGATATTAAAACTGAGCAAGACTGTGATGTTACCTTAAAATCATGTTTTTTTCAGGTGGGGAAAAGGAATACTGATAGGGCCTTTTGTTATATATTAAATGAGGGTATATTATACAGAGAATGTACTAACCCCAAGAGAGAGGAATTGGTAGGCCAACTGATTTTGCCTCAGAAATATAGGGCTCAGATTATGCAATTGGCACACAAAGTACCCTTAGTTGGTCATTCTGGCAGAGATAGCACCTTACAGCACATTCTTGCAAGATTCTATTGGCCTACCATACATGATCAGGTTGCTGAGTATGTGAAATGTTGTTCTCAATGTCAAAAGGTAACTCAAACTGGACAGAAGGACTGTGTGCCCCTTTGGTCTCCCAACCTTTTGAGAGGTTGGCCATGGATATAGTGGGACCCTTGGAGAAGAGTTCTAAAGGGAATTGATTTATCTTAGTCCTCTGTGATTATGCTACACGCTACCTGGAGGTGATCCCCATGCAAACTGTGACTGCCCCCCGCTTAGCAGAAGAACTGGCTAAAGTGTTTAGTAGAATGGGGATCCCTAAGGAGATTTTAACAGATATGGGTACTAATTCTAATGCTCATCTTTAAAAAAGATATGCAAACTACTAGGAATAGCAGCAGTTCGCTCCTCCCCATATCACCCTCAAACTGATGGACTGGTAGAGCTCTTTAATAAGACACTAAGGAAAATGCTCATAAAGTTCATCAGTGACGAAGGTAAAGACTGGGACAAGTATCTACCATACTTGTTATTTGCATACAGAAAGATTCCGCAGGCCTCAACAGGGTTTTCCTCTTTTTCCTTTTTATATGGAAGACACCCTAGGGGACCCTTAGATGTAGTTAAGGAACACTAAGAGGAAAAAATTACTCACCTTAGTAATGCTGTTTCTTCTAATAGAGTCTTGCTATATTATGACATATGCAGTGAGTCTCAACCTTCAAACTGCTCCGGAGGTGAAAGAGTTAACTTTCCATGCCAGGCATGGAACGCTGAGCTCGAGCTCGGTTGAAAACTCTGTCTGCTGTTCTTCAAACTCAAACTGTCAGATCTTTATGAGCTAAACTCACTAAGGTCCTGTGTGGAAGCTGTAAACCTACACTAGCCAACTGGCTACTAGATATAAGAACACATTTTTTGGTCCCAAAACAAAGACTCAAGTCAGGAGATCCAAAAAATGAAAACACAACACCCAGTCACCCCAAAAAGGAGGGTGAAAATAACAAGGTGGGCATCTACTATGTGCCACACTGCACTGCCCACATCCCAAAAATAGAGGTTCTGAGAGGCAGGGGGAGGAATAATATAGTAAGACTCCATTAGAAGAAACAACATTACTAAGGTGAGTAATTTTTCTTCAAACAACATGAAGTCTTGCTATATTATGACATATGCAGACTACACAGCAGTACCTCCATGGAGGAGGGACAGAACCTACTTAGGAAATAGGCTCTGAAGCATAGCTGTCAAAACCGAGCATCACTCCTAGCCTGGATGTCCAGGGAGTAATGCTTGGTAAAGTGTGAACTGTTTTCCAGGTAGCTGCTTGACAAATCTCTAGAATGGGATGTCCTGGCAGCAGCCACGAAGCAGCTGTACCTCTGGTAGAGTGAGCCCTCAGGCCTGAGGGAGGAACCTTACCCAACTTTTCATAACAGAATTGGATACAAGAGACAATCCACCTGGCAATGGATCTTTTAGTGGCAGGTTTCCTTACCAACCTCACCATAAGTGAGGAACAGTTGAGGGAGTCAAACCTAGACCCTTGGTACGCCTATGTAGTAACTATGGGCTCTCTTCACATCTGTTGTGCAGCCTCCTCACCAGAGGAGGACTGGTCAGTGGAGTACACTGGAAGAAAATAGATTGATTAAGGTGGAAATCTGAAACCACCTTAGGCAAGAACTTCCTGTTAGTCCTGAGGACCACCTTATCTCTATGAAAGGAGATAAAATTAGGCTCCACTGACAAAGCTTGTAATTCATTTATGCATCTGGCAGAAGTGATGGCTAGCAGAAACACAGTCTTCCAAGTCAAGTACTTAAGCTCAGCTGAAGACAAGGGCTCGAAGGGGGGTTGCATAAGCTGAGCAATGCAAACATTAAGATCCCAGGCAGGGGCAGGGTCCCTGAATGGAGGGTCGGTGTGAAGCAATCCCTTAAAAAACTTAGAGAATACAGGATGAGCTGAAAGAGAAGAGGGTTTACCTGCTGAAATAAAAGCAGACACAGCTGCCAAATGCACCTTTAGGGTAGCTGATCTCAGCCCCAAAGTGTTTAAATGGACCTTATAATCCAGGACTGTGGGTAAATCAGCAGATTCTGGGGAAATATGCTTCCCAGAGCACCATGTGGAAAACCTCTTCCATTTGGAATTGTAAGTAGCCCTGGTGGAAGGCTTCCTAGAAGCCTTCAATATATCCATTACACCTTGGGAGAGGTGTAGATCAGCAAACTCTAACTCTTCCAGAACCAGGCCTTGAGATTGAGAGATTTGAGGTTCGGGTACCAAACCCTCCCCTGAGCACAGGTTAACAGGTTGTGATTCCTGGGAAGACACAGGGGAAGATGGACTGCTAAGGACAGTAGGAGTGGATACCAGGGTTGTCTGGCCCAATCTGGAACAATCAGAATCACTTTGCAGGATTGAGATATGATTTTGACTAACACTTTGAACGGGAGAGGGAAGGGGGGAAAAGCATAGAGAAATGTCCCTTCCCAATTGAGAACTAAGGCATCCAGAGGGACTGAGCCCAACACTGGGGACCTGCAGCAAAAAATGGGAAGTTGGTGATTGTCTGGGCGGGGCTGCAAAAAGATCTATCTGCGGGATGCCCCATCTGGCAAATATTACCTCCAGGACCAGGGGATCCAGTGACCATTCGTGATGGCCCTGGTAAATCCTGCTGAGGACATCTGCCAGGACATTGTCTTTGCCTGGGAGGTGAACTGCCGTAAGGGAGGTGTTCAGGGAGTAAGCCAGAGACCACAACTTCATTGTTTCGGTGCACAAGGCCGTAGACCGAGTGCCTCCTTGCTTGTTGATGTACCACATTGTGGTGGTGTTGTCTGTTCTGACCTGTACAACTTTGTTCTGAACAGATTTGGAAAAAACTTGAAATGCTAGAAAAACTGCTCTGAGCTCCAACAGGTTGATGTGGAGCAGAGATTCCTGAGGGGCCACAATCCCTTGGTAGTGAGGTCGCCCATGTGAGCTCCCCACCCCAACAGGGATGCATCTGTAGTAAGGATTAAAGAGTGAGACTGAGTGACAAAGAGAACCCCTTGTCTCAGATTGCTGTGATCCTGCCACCACTGTAGGGCTTGGATCAGGGTTCAAGTTACTGGGATCAACTTGGTTAGAGGGTCTGTTCTTTGAGACCAAAAGGCTCTCAAATGGAACTGGATGTCCCTCATCTGAAATCTTGCTCCTTGCACTACTGCTGTAGAAGCAGCCATGTGCCCCAGGAGCTGTAGAAATGCCTTGCTGGTCGAGAGACCTGCAGGGTGAATGAGGAGGCCAGAGAGACCAGGGTCCTTGCCCTGTCCAAAGGAAGGAAGGCTCTGGCTTTCTCTGTGTTCAGCTCTGCGCCTATGAAGGTGAGGAGCTTGACAGGCTCTAGAACTGACTTTGAAAGATTCAGAAGGAAACCTAGAGAGGTAAGCCATTGCTGAGTTATCTGTAGATGTAACTTGACTTGGTCTGGAGACTGGCCTACTATGAGCCAGTCATCCAGGTAAGGGAAGATGGCAATTTTTTGCTTTCTTAGGTGGGCAACTGCTACTGCCAGGCATTTTGTGAATACCCTTGGAGCAGAGGTGAGGCCAAAGGGCATTGCTCTGAACTGGTAATGGCCTGGGGGCAGCTCGAACCTGAGGTACTTTCGATGGGAGCTTCTGATGAGAATATGGAAGTAGGCATCTTTGAGGTCCAGGGACGCTAGCCAGTCCCCTGGCCTTAGAGAGGGTAGAATAATTCCAAGAGTCACCATTTTGAATTTTGGTTCTAAAAGGTGCTTGTTTAAGTATCTGAGATCCAGGATGGGCCGCCATTCTCCTGTCTTTTTTGGGGTAAGGAAGTACCTGGAGTACAACCCTTTGCCCTGGTGTAGGGGTGGAACCCTTTCCACAGCTCTGAGAGCTAGGAGGGAAGAGACTTCTGCCTCTAGGGCAAGTACCTCTGGTGAATTTGTAAGTGGAAAGGATCTGGTTCTCATCTTTGGAAACTTTTTGAAGCTGAGAACCAGTCCCTGGCTTACTACTCCAGGACCCACTTGTCTGATGTCAGAGACGCCCAGTCCTGGACAAAGTAAGCCAGCCTGCCCTTACAGGTAGTTGAGAATCGCCCTGGCAACCCCATCAGGGTGCCTGCTTGGCAGGGGCTTTAGGCTGAGGGGTGGAAGCAGGCCTGCTTGCACCCTGTCTGCCTCCCTAAAGAACCCCTCTGGGCTGAAGCAGAAGAGGAAGCCTGGGCTTGGTAAAAGGCCTCATGAAAAGGCCTGCCCCTGCCCCTGGAAGGCTGCCTTTGAGGAGTGGCCTGCCTTTCCTTGGCCTGTGCACCCTATAGGTGGTCCTATACTCATCCATTTTTTCATGTAATTCTCTGTCTGCTCCCAAACAGAGAATTACCCACAACAGAAAAATCCATGGCCTTAGTCTGGGTATCCTGTGACAGGCTAGTACATCTGAGCCAAGCCATTCAGCGAAGTGCCACAGATGTAGCCATGACTCTTGAGGATACATCATTAGAGTCCACTGCAGCATGGAATTGTACCTTAGATGCCTCAATCCCATCAGCAGCCACCTGCTCCAGCTCCTTGGCAAGCTGGCCAGGGACTTGTTTTGCTAGAGCCATAACAGTATCCCATCTGGATTTCTGGTATCTAGCAACATGAGCCATATAATTTGCCTGTCTGAGTTCCAAGGATGCTGCCATGTACTGTTTCTTTGCCATGGCATCAATCCTCCTGGAGTCCTTGTCAGGGGGGTGTGAAGCCAAGGGAATATTTGCCTTGTCACAGGCTGCAGCCTGCACTACCCCAACATGGCTGCATTGTTGTGTGAGGAACTCCGTATCAGAGCCTGACAATGTGTACGTCTTGTTCATTCTCTTATCCACAGGAGGTATAGTGTGAGGAGTTTTTAGAATTTTTACTGTCTGTTTCCCAAAAGATTTATGCAAAGGAATAGACAGTCTCCTAGACTCTGGGATATCCATCATTTCCACATAGTCAGGCTCCTCTGATCATCCACAGCTCCTCCATAGGGAGCTGGAGGGTTTCAGCCACTTTTTTATAAAACATAAAATGAGAAGGGGACTCAGAAAGCCTAGGAGGAGACACTCCTGAAGGTCTGTCTGGGGAGATGTCCGGTTCAATGGGCATATCCAGACTTTCAAATCCACATTCACTCTCCTCATACTCCTCTCCTCCTCCAGTTCATAAAATTCTCTAAATCGGACTTTGAACCGGTGGAACCGGCCGAACTGTACACTTACCTGATGGTGCCGGTTCGGTCGGAACCGGGAAAAGCGACTGGACAATTTTAATCGCTTTGGCTATTTCTTCAGCGGTTGGAGAGGAAAGTTTTGGCTCCACACCAGCTGATTTCCTAGTCCTTTTTGCTGGAACCGACTCCTCCAAGTCAGCTCTCCTTTTGCACGAGGAAGTCTCGCCCTGGTCAGAGGGCATTCCCTCTGGTTCGGTTGGAACCGAACTGGACTGGCCATCCGGTTCAGCGGACTTTTTGGCCTCCCTTGCCCTGAGCCTACCAACTCTCTTTTCCAGGGTAGCTGCAGGAAAATTTTTGCAAATCTGGCAGTCTGCATTGAGGTGGTCAAACCCCAGACAATAAACACAGGTGGTGTGGGGGTCAGCCTTAGCAAAGACTTCCCCACAGACACTGCAGTGTTGAAACCCAGTGGGCCCGTTCTTTTGGGTTTTCAGACATAATGCCAGCCTAACCAAACTTACCCGCTTATGGCAATCCGCCAGGTAAGACCTCTTATCAGTTCCCAACCGTGTCACGGGTCGTGGAAAAAACCGTAATAAAATCCTATTTTTTTAGAACCGATAAGAACCGGTAACCACACTCTAAAGGACAGATTAATATATTTTAAACAACCTGATCGGTTCAAACTGAACCGATAAACTGTTTACAAGTTCCACACAGAAGAAATAAATGTAAAACCTATCTAGTACTCACAAATACCACAGACAGAGCTTGAACCGACTGGTTGCAGTTTAAATTCGGTCAAAAAAAAACTAGAAAATAATACTTTAACCAACAAAATGAACCGAGCAGAAGGAGAAATCTCCGGAGTGACTGTTCAGTGAGGCGGAGTAAAGAATCTGACAGTTTGAGTTTGAAGAACAACAGACAGAGTTTTCAACCGAGCTTGAGCTCAGCGTTCCATGCCTGGCATGGAAAGTTAACTCTTTCACCTCCGGAGCAGTTCGAAGGTTGGGACTCACTGCATATGTCATAATATAGCAAGACTTCATGTTGTTTGAAGCAAGAGAAACCATTGGACATGCAAATATTATTGACTACATTACTGACTTATGACAGAAGTTAGTCAAATATTTTGATTTGGCGCACAAAAATATGACACACAGCCAGACAATACAGAAGGCTCACTATGATCAAGGAACGGGTGACAAGAAATTTCAGGTGAGTGAGAAGGTGTTATTACTGCTGCCCAGCACTGAAAATAAATTGTTACTGCACTGGCAAGGTGCCTATACCAGGGGAGTAATAATAGGGGGGACGGGGGCACAACTCCCCCCCCAACATTTTAGGTGAGCACATTTGTCACCTCCAACATTCAGGCTGTATGCTGTTGCTGCCTGCTGGTGAGCTGGTAGGGACACAGGAGCCTGCTGTTCTGTGAGCGGGGGGTTGGATTTTACTGGTGGGTTGGGTCAGGTCCTGGAAGTGAGAGCCCCAGGACAGTGCAGCGAGCTACGGCAGCCAGACAGACGGCAGGGGGGGAACCAGTGCTACGCAAGTGGTCTGGCCAGAACCAGGAGGAGGAGAAAATTGAATTGTAGCAGGAAGGGAGAAAGTGATGGACCACATCGCACCCAGAAGTAGCATAAGCACGTGCCACTGTCAATAGTGAGGAGTCGGGAGGAGCGGGTGGGAAACTGACTGCTCAAATTGAGGGGAAAAAAACTGCGGTGCTACCATCAATGCATTTGCCTGCTTGGTGCCTCTTCTCCTGACTGTGACTGTCATGTCCTACGACTCCTGCTGCCACATCTACCCTCCAATGATGCCTGTGGAGGAGATGCTGCTTTGCTTTCCAGCCTGGGAGTTGGGGGTGCTGGGGTTTTATGGCCTGGGATCGAGTGGTTCTGGGCTGTGGGCATCAGTGAGTGACTGTGGGGGTCACATGGTTGGATCAGTTGGGGCATCAGTTGGTCTGAGCCTGCAGTGAAAGTTTGGAAGGCAGAGCAGAGGACAGAGGAATATGGACTGCTGGAGGCTGCTGCAAGCAATGATGAAGCAACAGCTACCTGGGAGGTAGGACTGACTGGTGGTGCTGCAGTGCAGTGGGTGGGGGTGAGTGGTGATTGGAGGGCAGCAAGCCAGCAACATCATCATGCTGCAGGGGCATTTACTCACAGTGCTGCATGCACAAATTTGCAAAAAAAGATGCTGGCAAACAAGCAGAGGAGGTGGTGAAAGGGAATTCCAGTTTGCACAGGGCAGTTCTAAACTGGCAGGGGCCACACACTATTGGCCATTTGATTTGGCACCAGTCAGGGTCGGGGACTGCCTGGGAAAAGAAGCCTGCTGCAATCTGTGAGGCATTCTCTTTACTGTTGTATCTGGAGTGGACCAGTGGCTCTACTAGTAGACTGTGACCAACACAATCAGCAATCAGCACAAAACTGCCCAACTTGAGCTAACATAGCTCTAATAGTCTACAAAAGGCAAGAGTAGTTGATATTTCTGTTTAAGTATGTTTATTGGTGGTCAGTTCTGCTTTGCTGTATTGGTTGTATCTGTACTGTCTACAGTCAGTGTCTGATTTAAAATGCTGTGCTGGCTAGTGTCTCTCCTGTGTGCCACCCAAGCCTGACTGTTCCCTGCTTTGGTAGGGGCAGGGATCTGCTGGTTGGGGGGTGGCTATATGGTTAGCCTAGCATACAACTCCAGTGTTTTCCTCTGTATTACCAAAGTTAAAGTAATTTCAATGGGCTTGTGCAACTGGCTGAGATACATGCTTGTGTAACTTCAATGCATTGTAGCTGTTCACCTCTCTATCCATGGGATATAACATCCTGTAGGGTATGACACAAGGAACCCTAGAGGAGGGTTCCCCCCCATGGGTGCCATGGGAATAATTCCCTTAGCTAAAGGTAGCTTAGGAAAAAGCCCACGGGAAAGAGAGATGAGTCACTGAAAGAGAAGGAGTGGATGGTGGGGCAACAAAGAAAACAAATGAGGACTGGCTCGGAGGAGGGCCTTTTAAGGCCTGGTTGAGGGAGTGGTTTGTTGCTCTGCCCATTGAACTCCGTCCAGCCCTCAGCCATCAGTTTCAATGGACTTGCACAACTGGATGAGATGTATGCTTGTGTGACTTTGGTACATTGTGGCTGTTCATCTTGCCATCCAAGGGATATACCACCCTGTAGGGGTGTGACTCAAGGAACCCTAGAAGAGGATCGCCCCCCCCATAGGTGCTGCAGGAATAATTCCTTTGGCTAAAGATAACTTAAGAAGAAGCCCAAAAACAATGCCCAAAAGGGTGTTGAGCATCGAGGAGGCAAGAAATCAGAATATACAGAGACTGGAAATTAAGGTAATAGACATAGATGGGAAGGACAGGAGAAGAATGAGATAAGAAGAGGACGATGAATGAAATGAAAGAAGACAAGATGCAGAAGGGCAGACTTCCTAAAGAGAGTGGGAACAGCCGGGGCCACCATCCGACTCCATCCAACAGTGGAACTAAACTACGGAACCTAAGGAAACTCCAATCCTATCTAATATTATGACCATTGGTAAGGAAGAGAGGAAAAAAAACATTTGAGGAGGAAACCTCTGGGGTTCCAAGGCCTTGGTTGCCTTCCTTCTAGGCTGAAGGATGCTTTGATTAGTGATGGCTCAGCTACTGCAATTTAGAGTCGAGATCAAGTGAGAAGGAAAACATTCCAATTTAGAGGAAGCTCTCACTCTGTCCTTCTAAATGGACAACTGTTGAGGGTTATGAGCGATGTGTCTGCAACTAGATGCTCAAAAGCAAGAGAGGAGAGAGATGACTGCTGAGGCACTCAGCTGGCCAATGTGAGCCTACGAAACAGATTAGGTGAACCAGAGGTGGTCCTGAAGGAGAATAGCATAGAGGGTGCCTCTGAACCCAATTGAGCAGCCAAAAGGGCTCTTATGATGAGAGCCCCACCCCTCACAGCTGGATGGCATAAGTTCTACATCCAGAGGTGTCGCCAAGATGAGGGATGACTGAAGGTCCACCCAGAGCAAAGACATTCTCACTATGAGCCAGGGAGAAGGATCCTGCTCTGAGCTTTGCATGCTCTAGATGCAGATGTCATGGGTGCAGAGTGAGACCATCACTTACAGGGTAGTCCCAAGCCAAGGAGCAATGGACACGAATGAAGAGCAGTTTGATGAGGTAGCATGAGACCCAATGAGAAGTATGCTCAATTAATCAATGTGAATGAGTAGACCCTGAGATCGGACTGAGTGAAGGAGAACCAGACTCATTTCATGAGGAAGCTACCCGTAATTGGTAACTTCGGGAGTGCATGCCAGCTGGGTCCACTGAGATCCAAATTAGGAATGGATAGAGTTGCATGAAGGTAAGGGCAAGAGTGGCCAGGTGAAGCTGGCAGCTGATGGTGAGGTAGGTAGTACCAGGAGGACATCTGAATAGGTTTGATTAGAACGAGGGAATAGGGTCAGTGGAGGAGGAGATGAGTAGGCAGGACAATATGCCAGTGGGAATATTAGGCAATGTGAATGAGTAGGGTATGGTGGTATAGTGAGATGGCAGGATAAGGAAGTCCCCCAAAGAAAGCAGAGGTCAGAAAAAGAGAGGACTGGAGGATGAAGGGAATGGGAAGAGGAGGGCGAGCACCCACCATGGGGAAGCACATTCAGGGATGAAATTAAGAAAGTACATTGTGGTGAAACCAAGATCAATGAGTGGCAAAGGCCAGGGAGAGCAGGGGCAGGGACAAATGGCAAATCCCAGAGGAAGGCTGCAGAGCACACCAGGCAGGCGTACAGTCCAGTCAGATTGCTAGTCCTATGATGCGAAACAGGATGGGTGGCAAACAGGTTGGGTTGAGGTTGAGGAAAGGAAGGGTACGAGTACTAGAAAGAAAATGAGGTATAAGGGGAGGTAAGAGGAGACCAGATTAGAACTGACAGTAGGAGTCGCAGTCCCCATAGAGAGCAACTGCCCCTTTAAAAGGAGCCAGGAATCAATAAGGGAGATCAGGATCCGAACCACAGGGCAATAACAGTAGATGTGGTCCAAACATCAAGACAGGCCATTGAAAATGCAATCCTGGAACAGGTACGAGAGGCCAGGAGGTGAGCATTGACCAGGGGGAGAACAAAAGTTGAGAGGAGGGAAGTAAACACTGTCCCCCAGCTCACAGGAACCACCACGGAGCTCAACAGCCCAGGGCACAGGAAGTCGCTGTGGAGAGACTAAAGCAGAGGAGTGAGGCATCCTCCGTAGCAGTGGGGATAAGCACAGTGGGCAAAAGGGACAGGGAGAGCAAAAGAAGACGGATCGAGGGAGCAGGAGAAGTGGGGAATTATGGGGGAAAGCTGGGCAGTGGCAACACCAGCACAAACCCGGAACAGGGAAGGTGACAGAGACAAGAGCAGCAAATGGAGAGATAGGGAGGGAGGGAGGAAGAGGGAGAGGGAGATAGAGAGAGAGAGAAGGGAAATTAAACTATGAAAAAGGTACAGGAGAAATGGAGCAAGGAGGAGGGATGGGAGAACTAAGGAGCCACAGACAGCCACTGAGCAGCGAGACAGGAGAAGGAGCACAGGCAACAGAAGGGGGGCTGCATAGAGCTGCGGTGGGGAGGTAGAACTGGCAAAAGGGGCTTCTCAGCATACCGGACCAGGATGGGAACATGATGGAGGTATGCAAGTGAGGACAAATGAACATCAGATTGGAGGAGACATGGGGAACGGGGTCGGTGGGAGGAGAGAGAGGGAGAGAGACGCAGGTCAGTGGCAGCAAGCAGAAGGATGAACAGCAGGGAAATGGAATGGAGCTAGCAGTCGGAGGTGCTGCTAAAATGCAACAAACAAAGAACAGGTAAGCGAACAGGAGGAGAGGTATAAGGAGCAGCGCCTCCGGCCGTAACAAAGAAAATGAATGAGGACTGGCCCAGGGGATGGCCTTTTAAGGTCTGGTTGGGGGAGTGGTTTGTTGCTTTGCCCACTGAACTCCAGCCAGCCCTCATCATCAATAAAAAAAAAATCAAACCCTTACCCTGCAGGTGGGTCTGGGTGGATGGTTCAAAGGAGTCATTATGGAAAGGAAAGGGGGGGAGGGAGAAAGAGCTGTAGATCAAGTTGGGTCTATGGATCATGGTAATATTGTAGGTAGGGGAAAAATGGGCCGACTGGGTAAGTCAAGTGAAGCAGTCCTTATCTGCCATCAAAAGTTATGTTTCTGTGTTAAAATGAATTACCGTATATACTCGTGGATAAGCAGATCCACGGATAAGCCAACCCCCCTAATTAGCCACACACAATCAAGGATTTTCACAGTGACCCGCATATAAGCTGAAAAACAATTTATTGCATACACAAGAAACACAGTGGAAAAGTGATATTAGTGCATAATGAATTTCGTGCTAGTGCAAGTGTGAGTGACAATGCTAGTAAGTATTTTAGTTCAATTAGTACTTGGTACATTACAGTCTCTCTGTTTCTTTGCTCTGAGTGTTAGTCCATGGTGCTCCATGAACCACGAGCACCACCCGGCTGCAGTCAAAAACGATGCCACACCTGTGGAGTTGTACTTGGGCTCCATTGCCAACCTCAGTGCCTGCATTCGGATGGATAACTGGGTCACTATGTAACCACTCTGGCGGCATTCGAGTACCCAGTTGTTCAGTTCGACCTCCAAAACTAAAAACAGGTCAGTCTCCACGGCAGGCTTTTTGGTTTTTTGGCATATCTCTAAGTTTATCTTGCTGCTTATGCCAGTCCCGCACTTGCTTTTCATTAATTGCAAAGTGCCTGGCTGCAGCAGAGTTGTTGGAGCTCTCAGTAAATTCAACGACATGCAGCTTGAAGGCTGCATCATAGGAGCTCCATTTTTGCTTGCCAGTACTGCTTATTCTCCACTAGGTAGTGTATGTAACTATGCTGTGCAACTATGCAGGGTAAGATACAGGTACCTAAATAACCATGTCTGATGTGCGATTTCGAGCAGCTGTGATGTGACTGATTAGTGGGTGACAGCAAATGACTCGCGTATAAGCCGAGACCCCCTATTCATATGTTATTATTTGTTCTTAAAAACTCGGCTTATATGCAAGTATATACAGTAACAGCTGTGCAAAATAAAAAAAATAACAAGCATTTGTCACTGCCAAATGTTTGCCACTTGCATTGCTGTTGTGCTGGTGGGTTCTGCTAACTTGTGCACAATTGTAGTATATATTTAACCAAAATAGACCAAACAAGATGTAATCTGTGATATGTCATTTGCAATTGGGTTCTGATGTCTCCTGCATTTCCCAGGATAGTAGAGGTGAGATGTAATATCTCATTTTTTTTTATTTTATTCATTTTTATTTAGTTTTTGTTGACTGGGTGTGGCACACTAGCCATAGAGATGACTATTTGCAGGCACAATCTGGGAGCTTACAAAGTAGAGAATATTCAATACAGAGAGAGTACAAAGAATGAGGTAAATAATACAATTTCCCATGATGGCAGAGACATATAACATAATAGGAAATACAGTCTTGACCTAGTTATACAATATAATTCTTAGAAAATGCAGGCACCGAAAACATTGGAGAGTAGCAGCTGGCCTGCTGGCACAGCGGTTGGATTTCCGCTTACGACACTGTCGACCCAGGTTCTGGAATGGACCTGGATCATCAGAGGGCTGGCCGGGGGAGAGGGACTGAGCATCTTCAGGACTGCTCTCCTTCTCTGGGGGGGTGGGATATCACTGGTGCTTGGCAACCCCTGACGGAGGCCAGGAGTCACCACAATAGCCAGAGACAGCAAGGCATTAAGGGGGAAGGATGGATGCTGGCATCATTGGACGTTTCTGCCTCCCGTTAAAAGGGGAGAAAAAAAAAGCCTGCCCACTAGCTCCACGATGCCCACCTCTTGGCTGAGATCGGCTCCCACAGGTGACTCTAGCCCTATCCCATTGACCGTGCCACCCTTTAAAGAGGTTTGGGTGCCACAGCCACACCCTGGGGGGCAAGTCAGGGGGTCCCAGGAGGGGGGTTGATATGGGAGAGCCACAGAAAGGGCTCTGTGACTGAGTGGATCTCCAGCAGTGCAAGTGGGCACAAAAAGATAAAAATAAATAAATAAATAAAAACATTGGAGAGTAGCATTGAGGGTATAATGTAAGGCAAAAACAAACAGTAGCATGAATAGGAGGGAGGGAACAAAGGGAAGATATCCAGCTAAGCAAAAATACAATGATAAGTGCACACAGTAAGGGTACACCAGAACCCTACAGACTTCCTATGAGAGTAAGGGAGGAGGTTGTCCAAGAAGCAAGAAAACTAGAAAAGTTGAGTATAATTGTCCCATCCAAAAGCCCCTGGTCTTCCCCTATCGTAGTGATGAACAAGAAGGAGGGCGGCATCCATCTTTGCTTAGATTTTTGTAAAATTAACATCTTTCTTTTTGACGGATGCCCCATGCCCAGAATTGATGACATCATATATCGATTAGGGCATGCCGAGTACATTTCCACCCTTGATTTGACCAAAGGGTCTTGGCAAATACCCCTCTCCCCAGAATCACAACCAATTACTGCGTTTAGTACACCAGTAGGTCTCTATCACTTTGTGAATATGCCATTTGGACTTCATGGGGACTCTGCTACCTTCCAAAGGTTTATGGACAACATGCTTAGACCCCATAAAGCCTATTGTGAGGCATATCTTGATGATGTGGTCATTTTTAGTGAAAACTGGGAAACCCACCTAGTACACTTATGAAATGTACTGCAAGCTATTCGGGAGGCGGGTGTGACAGCAAACCCTGATAAATGTCCTTGGGTAAGGTAGAGACCAGATATTTAGGGTTCATAATTGGGGGGGGGGAGTGCAGCCTGAGCAGGACAAAGTAACTGCAGTTGCAAACAGTCCCATTCCCACGACTAAGATGCAAGTAAGATCTTTTCTTGGCTTTGCAGGCTATTATAGGAGGTTCATACCTCAATTTTCTACCATAGCGTGTTCCCTTGCAAATCTCACCAAGAAAAACTGCCCCAATAAGGTACAATGGTTTGACTCATGTGATGAAGCATTTCGGACCATCAAGGCCATATAATGCACATTCCCAGTGTCACAAATGTAGCCAGCAGGTCAGGCCCTCTGCTCCCACAGTGCCAAACTCCAAGCACAATAGTGTGAACAGGTAACAGACAGGGTAACCCTCCTGTCTGCTTGTGTGTCTGAATCACCTTTAGTCTCAAGTTCTGGGGGGATTCAAACTGTGAACCTTATGATAGTGTACCCAATGTGCAGGCTCAGATATGTACCCTCTTCGGGGATTGCGGTACAATCTTTCACCAGGGGCACCAAGCCAGGCTTCCAAAATGAACCCTTAAAACTCTATAAAAGACCTTAGGTATATTCTTATCTTTTACCAGTTTAGTAACACCATCAAGCTGTTTGAACTATTGTCAGACTTAACCATCTATACGTCACATGCAGAAAAGAACTGGCAGACACCCAAGCAGTCTCTTGAAAAAAGATTTTACTAAAATATGATAAAAATATGTCAAATGTAAACACAGAACAATATATCAAAGAGCATATAATCACTTAAAAGAAAACTACAGAACAAACTCCTACCAACATAGTTAGATCTTTTCTATCTAAGGTATTACCTCTAACTGCTTATCAGAGAGATGTGTTTTTCCAGAGTCCCAAAATAATATATCATATTCCCTAGTTACAAGGATACATTTCAACCTCATCTCCCAACCCCCTTGGTGAGTCATCTAGCTCCTCCTTTTAGAATCAAAAACATACAAACATGATGTCTTATCAGAGGTATATTAAGTAATGTGACATCAGCAAAAACTCATTTCCCAAATTATGACAGTCTTTAATCAAGCCTTTCCTTTGAACTGGCGGCTGATTCCTGTTTTCCCAAGGAATACCAAAGGTTTTTACAACTCTGCAGTTTGTCACCTAGATGCGAGATAGCTGACAGGAATCAGCTAAGTGATGTCCTGTCCTGTAATAAACTGTATATTTAAGTTCCCAACTTCAAAGCAGCAACAGGTCATAAAAAAAGGCCATAAAATGCAGTTTCTCAAGGAAGTTGATTACATTACAGAGATCTCCTGGTCCATTACATATATATCCTGTAGCTTCACTGAAATCTGGGGGGGAGGGGCACCCATGGAAGCACAGGATATCTTATGTGAGACAATTACATACTATATTTTTACATTACAAATATCATACAACAATCATAACCAGCTGGCCAAGTGTCACACCCAGTATTACAGAGCCCCGATTTAATATTGCCTTTTGAGGTGCATACTGATGCATCGGAGGTAGGTCTGGGGGCTGTCTGGGCTCAATGGGTGCAGGGTGATGAACACTCCATTGTTTATTTAAGTAGAACACTTCATGAAAGAGAGCTAAGTACAGCACAATTGACAAAGAGTGTTTGGCTCTGAAATGGTCCGTAGAATCCTTAAAGTATTACCTGTGGGAACAACATTTAAGGTAGTAAATGACCATAATCCTCTATGTTGGCTACAGCACATGAAAGAAAAGAATCCAAGAATCATGAGGTGGCATTTGGCATTACAGCCTTATCATTTTACTGTTACCCATAGAACAGGATCAGCACACCTCAGTGCAGACTATCCGTTGAGATATGGTACAGATATAGAATGAATTGTGTGTACCAATGTGAGTGTTTACTGAAGTGGACTTTTAATTTTGTCTCGAGGTAAAAGCACTGATGAATGATTATGTGTTGCATCATGTCAGTGCAACATAGGAAAGTTATGTTTATGTTTAATCATTAGGGACCCTGAGATGGAGCTTCTGGAGTGGGTGGGCAGATGCTCCAACCCCTTCTAGGGTACGGGAAGGTGGTAAAACAGTCCATAAACAGACTGTTTCCCTTTTAAGGGGGAAAGAGTGTGACAGGAACCAGCCCTGTCCCTTGATTTGGACCTTATTTTCATCTTCTGAAATTACTGCTGCAACAGTTTCTTCTATTCTGTATACTATCCTAATGTTTCTAATTCAGATGGTTGGCCACCTCTGTGCCCCCCCTCACCCCCATCTCCTTTCTCATCTGTCTCCTTTACTGCTCTTTTTCCTTCTCGGTCCAATGACAGGGTATTCACTAGCAGGTCGAAATGGGACCTTTGCTCTAAGTAGCTGAAATACAGGGAACAGTTAATATTTCCTAAACTAATAGAGGTATGCACCAAGCATATAACGAAATGCAGAAGCCAGCCACCATTTATGTGTGGATGAAGAGTCTGGACCCTATATGCAACTGGCTACATGAATTTACTGAAAGTGTTTTAAATGTATTAGTATATGGGGATAAAAACATTATGCTGTTTAAATGTGAAAACCCTGAATTTTATGTTCCTAGAAGCAACCAACAGGTTTTGGTCTTGGGCATATAAGTTCATGACATCCTGGGAGAAGCCTGTTTAGTTCTGTTCAAATCCAACCCCTTCTAGGAATCCTCATGTTGTAAATACACCTGATGTGGAAATAAAGTAACAAGCCAGACTCCTACTAGGAAGGGAATGCCCGTACCCGAGTAGCGTAGTGTACAGGATGGCATTCAGCGCTTAGCACTGTGTAGCGCATACGGTAGTCCTATACAGAGTTTGCAAACACTAGGCGCTCCTGCAGTGCTGCACATTAAACCCTTTCTCTCACTTTATCCAGGAGTCTGCAAATGCGTAGCAAATACATGCAGAGGACCCTAGGAATATTAGGTGCATATTTTCCTATTTTCCCTATTACACATGAAGTAGAAGAGACATGCATGAAATGGCAGCCTATGGAAGAAATTAAACATGAAGACATGCTGACATTTTAGCCATCGGCTGCAATTTCAGAAGTCGGGAGGTCAAACTGAGGTATGTTATTAGTGCTTACATATTTGATTTACATCCAGTTTTCAAAATGCTTGTTCAGGGGATTTAAATACATAAAAATACTTATTGCATAGGCTTATGCTTCACGAAGGAGACCCCTGCACGTTTGGGTGTTCACTGTTGCCAAGTAGATTCTGTTTTGACCTCATTATAGGGTGGCAGCGGCCCTTAATATCTCCTTTTATATAACTACTGCTGTCAGTCAAAGCAGGATAAAAGCGTTATATTTATTTTTAAGTCCTGTATTGTGTAAATCGTTCTCCTTTGACAGCATATGATTGAAGGTACATATTTAAGAGCTCCCTAGTACTGAATAAATTAAAAGGCGCTGTCTAAAAGATGTTTCATAATATTGATGATGCTGATAGCACCTGCCTTGGTGGGCAGGTATAACGAGATAACCTGTTCAGCGTGGTGTTAGATAGGGTCAGTGCTTTCTGGCCAGGGTAGGTGAAGGACCAAGGGAGTCCTAGCACCCAGGTGGAAACTGTATGTTAAAGTTTGCTGCGGTTGTGAAGATTTTTGTTTATTTTATACTGTTTAATGTTTATTTTGCTCACAGTTTGAGCCTTTTTATTTCTTTTCTTTTCTTTGTTTATGGAGTGAATAAACATTGCACCAGGCCAATGGTGTATTGAAATATATATCTGGTTGTTGTGTCCATCTGTTATCCCATTCCCTGTTACACTGCCCGAATATGTTTTTGCATCCTTTCTTTGGTACATCTAATTATCCTACCAACATAGAGCTTGCCACAGGTGCGCCACCCCACATAAACCACATATTTGATCTTAATTATAATACTGAATCTTGCTGTGTATTGCTCTTCTAATTACAGGATGAACAAATGCAGGGCCTGTCACTATAGAACAATAAGCTTTGCAGTTATGGCATGTAGACACCTTTTTTAGTGTCATGCCTCTGTCGTTCAGTATTCACACAATTATTACCTGTAAGCAGATCCTTTAGGTTCCTCTCTCTACAGTAGCTGCTGACTCTGGGTGCCCCCCAATGCCCCCCACCACCACCACCAGTTGTCCTATCTCAGGGACTCTCATTAAAATCTATCATCTTGTTTTAACTGTTTTTGCAATATCACTTGCTCCCACATAGTAATCAAGAACAAAATTAACTTTTAGTTGCTGTTCTGCTTTTTTCTGTGTTGGCATCAGTAATGTTTCCCTTGCTACAGTATCTGCTTTGCTTTATCCTCTCCCTTTTTGATAACTGTCGTTCAGTACCCCCTCTGTTGGAACCTGGTCAACAGCACCTTGGCTTCTCTCTCAAAGTATCATTCAATGAACAATTTATTTTTATTCTTAAAAACTGCCCAAATGGGATGCTGTCAACCAGGTCCCATGGGTGGGCACTTTCTGCCCATAGCAAGCTGTTTCTAAACACTGTCCTTCTGCACAGTTCACAAATTACACCTTGGTCTTCCCCCACTTTAAATCTAACATCCAGAAATTAAATTTCATTAGTGTTCTTGTTGTGTGTAAAGGCAATGTTCAAATTATTGCAATTTAACCATTCTGCAAATTCTTCCACTGTCTCCATTTCCCCCACCCCAGACACACACAATGTCATTGATAAAATGATGCCAAGATTGTCTGAGGCAGGGATCAAAGTCAATAAAGATGACCTTCTCTTCTCACCATGCCATAAAATTATTAGCATTTGAGGGGGTTAATGCCACCCCCATAGCTATCCCTTGCAACTGCAAATATACCTTTTGATCAAAAATGTAGTTGTGGGTCAGAACAAACCTAAGTAGATCTAAAATAAATTTATGTGGGGCATCTTTAAGCATACATTCTACTGCTTTTTAAATTCTTACATGCACGGCTTCCATGGCTGTGAATAATACTTGTATACAACGAGCTAATGTCTATGGTGTTGGAACAAAAATGCTCTTGCCATATTAATCTTTCCATCTTATTGATAATGATCATTGTATCACAGACATAACTGATGACATTGGTCACAATGTTCTTTAGGTAATGGTCCACAAATCTGGAGGCACCCTCACTGAGTGGCCCGATCCCAGAGACAATTGTTTGTCCAGAAGGGTGCTTCACAGACTTGTGGACTTTGGGCAAAGTACACGGGTAGGTGTTATTGGGTGTTCAGTAGTTAAAAAGGTTGCTTCCTGATCTGAAATATTGTCCCATCTCTTGCCCTTTCAATTATGCTGTCCAATTCAAATTTAAGCAGAGTAGTGGGGTTAAATGTAAGGTACTTATAATTTAATTATCAGCTAATTGCCTCAAAATCTCCTGCACATACCTTTCTGTATCCTGGATAACTATTAGCACACCTTTACCCACACTACAGATTGTGATGTCAGTCATGGCCTTTAATTCATCAATTGCTGCCTTCTTTGTTGATGACATAGTATTATATCTGCACCCCTTACATTTTCAAATACATTTTAATGTCAACTTATATCACATTTTCAGACAAAGGAAAGTATGATGCCTAGGTTGCATAGAGCAAAACAAACTTTGGAGCATAAGACCACTTACAGTGATTTTTCTGTTTCTATGACCATTTTCAATGGGTACTTCAATTTCCTCCCCAGCATGCAACTTCCCGTACTTTCATCCCCAAACACAAAACTAAATCACATTGTCTATCACAGAATAAGCATCCATCATTAGTGATGATGAGCCATCATCATCTTGAGCCAGAATATGTTCAATAGCTGTGTCCAGATTTTTTTTCTGGACTATCCAGTCCTCTAACCAGTCTTCACAGATACTATATCCCACATTGTCAGTATTACTGGAGTTGATTGCACAGTCCAGTTGAAGAGTATTTCTGTCTTGGTTTAGATTTCAAAAAAAGCATTTCAGTTCTAATTTTTGCAGCAATCTAAAAATGTCTATTTGAAGCTGAAATTGATCAACCTCACTCGCTGGGACAAATGATAGTCTTTTTGATAATGTTTTAATCTACGTCTTCCTCTCCAACTTACCTTAGGATTGAGATGCAATCTCAGTTCCCTCACACAGAAAGAAAATGCTCTACCACTAGGCTGCCAGGCCATTCTGAGTCTGGATCCTTTTTCGCTGCTCTATTCTGATTAAAAAAGGGAACAGTTGGCACTAACAGCCCAATACTCAACTGTGGGTCTGGTCCCAATTTACATTTTGTGTGCAAAAAAGACATTTTACTTACTGTTTACTGCAGTATACAAGATTGTAACAGGTGGAGTCTGCTGACTTTCAAGCTGCCATTTGTAACCAAAACCCCAAAGTCCCCTGCAGCTGATGTCAGGGCTGGGCTGCAGCACTGAAGAAATTCAATTGCCTGCAGTGCATGTTAGATCTTTTATAAGCTCAGATCAGATGTTTGCCAGTCTTGCTTTTCTCTGGGAGCTATGTAAAGCCCTCTTTGCCAGTACTTAGCCCCAGGAGGACAGCAAGACCAGCAATCTTAAGGTAAGTGTTTACTGTATAAAAACCCTCTAACCTGCACTGCAGACTATTGAACATCCCACTACTACAGCTCAACTCTGGCATCAGCTGCAGGGGATTCTGGGACTTCAGGTTGCAGCAAATGTCAGCTTGAAAGGCAGCAGAATCAGCCTGATACAATCTACTATACTGCAGTAAACAATGAGTAAAAAAATGTTTTGTAACCGAAGTGCAAATTAGGACCAGCCCCACACGTGGATATGGTGTTCATAGTGCTGTGTGTCCCCTCTATCTGATGCTGCCATTTTGGGTCAGGTTAAGCAATGGATGGTTCTGATGCCATATGGAGCTAATGGATATAATGGGTTAATGCGTCATTTATTAATGAGCAGTACAGCACTCTGCAGTCTCACTTTCCATCTGGCACTGAGCAGTCTCAGTTCTTATTTGGAAGAAAGAACCTTGCAAAATAGAGTTGTTTTAATAAACTATTCCGCAGATATCAAACACGAAGGATCGGAAAGCTGTAAATATGTTGTGCATTTAAATTATTTAAAACCATTTTAATCAAACAGGAGAGTGGCTGAAATAATGGCCATGCATACGGAGTCTGAATATAGTTAAAGAGTTGAACAGTTCAAGTTATGGCAGTCATCATGATCTTGACTTTAAAGGTAGGGTTATCAGAACTACTGTAGTTCTAAAAAGATTAGAACCCTAGGGTTCCAGTCTAATATAGAACTAGAACAACAATTGTTTCTAAGTAGTAAGAGTTCTAAATACTAAATAACATGCTTTTTTGTACAGACATTTCAAAAGCACAAGATGCCAGCCTGCAAAACAAACTAATTATTGGGAATTACACCCAAAAAATGAAATAGAGAGTGACAATACGAGAATGTGCTGCTCATATGCAGATGTGCTGAATGCATGGAATTGTGACACTTGGCATTTGCATTCATTTTGAGAGGCACAATGTGTTTCTCTTGTCTGCATGTGCAGTGAGACAATATTACTGTTGTGCTGAGAGGACATTACTTTATTTATGTGTTTTTTCTCCTTTCAGTATCTTTATCTGTTCTTTCTCTCCAGTCCTATACACAACAGAGTTTGAGTTCTAGAGAAGATTGGAATACATCCTAGAGAAGATTGGAATCCTAAAACTATTTGCAAAGTGCTAGACCAGAATCAGAACCCAGAATTTCAGAGGGTTCTGATGACCCTACTTGAAAGTTCATTATGTGTTTGGTTTTGGCCCTCTTGATACAGTTTAGGCCCAAGAAAAATAATAAGTTAAAACTGTGCCGACAAGGGCAAAACCAACTGAAAGCTCCCATCACAGTGGTCATTACTGCAAAATACTCACAGTTTACAGTAACATATTTGGAGTCTGGTGGCCTGGCACAGTTTTAGTTTTAGAATGATGTGAACATTCTTAAACCGTTGTTTTAATACTGTACAGTAGTAGAGAGAAAATACTCTGTATAAAATGTAAGATGTCACCTGCATCTAAACATGCACCCATCACACACACTTATTGTGCATTGACAGGTGGGTTTAAATCCCTTTGATGCTCAGAGCTGCTGGGAATATAAATCATGCCTGTGCTACTGATTTCACATATGATGAGGAGAGGAGAGAGGAGAGAGAGGGAGAGGGAGAGGGAGAGGGAGAGACTGAGAGCCAGTTCAAGAATTTCCAGCAAGCCATGTGGATTTTAATGTCTGAAATTGATGTTCATTTCTGTGGCATGTGAGCAGTCTGTCAGCCATGTGTTTGAGTTTATTGACAGTGAAAATCGGAAACTATAAGGTTAGGATTGAAACTGGAGAGCACAACTTAAGCAGCTGCCATGGACCAGAACCTAAAGAGAGGTAAGCAGCTCTTAACGACCCTGCAACAGCCATCACAGACCTGGACCCCTGACCTGACACAGGCATTGCACAGTAGGCTGATTTTAGTTTTGGCTGCTGCAGGCATTCCCAATGTTTGTATTAATATCACTATCCCTTTTGTACTCTAAGGTTTAGCGTGTGTATGCACCATCAGATATGAAGAGTGTGATTCTGGAATTGCCACCCAAGTCAATTGGGCTATCTTATCTGTAATAAAAAAATTAAATTAGCTAGCCCATGAATACACAGAATAGTAAGCCCAGGTTGATCTGTAATGCACTTGTAGAACGGAACAAGATTAGATGGTTTCAACACTGCAGCAGCAAAAAAGAGGAAAAATCGGGGCCAGGTTTAAATAACAAATGACAAACCAGTGACCAACAGAGAGAGGCAAGTTGAGGCAGGAACAAAATAAAAAAAAAGGACAGGTTGTGTTTTGAACTCATGATGTGCATATACTAAAACTGCAGCTGCAAAAAATCATGCTGAGAGGGGGGGTATAAAACTAAATTTTAAAAAAGGACCATGTTGTGTGTGTCTTGGAATCATGATGTGCAAATCATAAATGTCAGAGTGGCTGAAAAAATATCACGCTGAGACTATCATCTACAGTCTCTGTTCATGCTGTTGAAAAAAAACCTTAAATTTCCTTCCTTATTTGTGCTATACTGCCCTGTTGCAGTTAAAAAGATCAGGATGGCTTCTTGTTCTAGGACCTTTTTGCTTCTGCATTTGTTAGCAATAGCTTCTGATAGCCGAATGTCCTTATTAAAAATTAAATACTATATGATTAGATGCTGTTCTGGATGGGTACTTGGGGTTATGGACAGTGTAATATTGTTTGCTAAAATGAGTTCACATGCATAGCGTTATCATTGTCAGAATTTTAATGTTGTATGGGACTATGCATGGAAACTGTGCATAATGCTGAGGGTACGACTCTATAGAGTAATGCACAGAATTATGATTTTTGTTTTTTGTGATTGGATCTGTATCTAATTGCCCAGAATTTGCAAGTTAGTAGGGCCTCTGAGAGGTGTCACTTATGGTATAAGAAACATCAAGCATGAGGCTTGGGCAAGAGGACCACAAAGAGAAGCTGAGCAGTTCTGTCTGCCCAAACCTCATGAGGGGTGTCTGTTATACTGTAGGAGACACCTCTCAGAGGTCCTATTAACTTCTTATAAATAATGGTGACTATAAATATCAACTGGATTACTGTTTTGCTAAAAATGCATATCAGCTGGATTTGGGGTTATTATGCTGTAAAGGTAATAATAACCCAAAATTCGGTTGCTATGACATTCATAATAACCTGAAACCTGGTTGACATGACATTCCCCAAAGACAGAGTGCATCTTAACCACTTTAAAACTGTTGCATTACATAGTTTCTCAAGAAGTATTTCAACTGCAGTATTTTCAACTGTGTTTTATTCATTTACAGTTCAATTTCTTCAAAAATAAAACTGCACTCTACCTAATAAACATAGAAACATAGAATTTGATGGCAGATAAGGACCACATGGCCCACCTAGTCTGCCCATTTCCCTACCTAATGGATAAGCTGCAGATCCTAGTTAACCAACAGCCTACTTCCTCCTACCCCCCACTAGAACTGCCTTATGTCTTTCCCATGCATTCTTGAATTCCCCCACTGTTTTTGATTCTACGACCTCCTCAGAAAGGCTGTTCCATGCATCTACAACCCTCTCTGTGAAGAAATAGTTCCTCACATTACCTCTGGAGCCGTCCCCTCTATCTTCAAATTGTGCCCCTTGTTCTTATTTATTTATTTATTTATTTATTTATTTATTTATTTATTTACGATATTTACCAGGAAGGCATACTGAGCAACATGCTTGATTCCAGATGCGACCTGGGGGCCGTGACCCAATACATAGCATGGAATTTAATACATATGCAGTATAATATGGGAAAGCAAAGGCTTACACCTATAAACATTTGGCAGAAAGTTACAGACAGGGGTAGATACATACAGTGTAAAGAATTGGAGGGTAGTGTACATTTAATATACATTTAGACTACAACAGCATAATAGTAAAAATTGTTAGTTGAAACAGGAGCAGCTGGAGGAGAAATGCGCTCTGAGTAGTAGGTTGCGATGGTAGGCATGTCTTATGGGGACAGGTAGGGCGTTCCAAATCTGTGGGATTCTGTAGTTAAAAGCAGCCTGGCCTTTGGCTGTGCACATAAACGGGACATGGAATAGTCTGGGGTCCGTGCTCCTGAGGGAGTACGCAGGTGGAGGTTGTTTGGAGAGGGTAGAGGCCAGGTAGGGGGAAGGGGAGAGGGACCAATATTTGGCAGCGAACCTAGCGCAGTTAATTAGTCTGTGATCATGGAGGAGCGACAGGATTAGGGAGCTGTACAGGTTGCAATGGTGTGTGGAATGCAGGCAGTCGAGTCTGAAACGACAGAAAGAGTGGAACAGGGTGTCTAGACTGGCCAGGGCAGACGCGGGGGCAGTAGTGTATACTATGTCGCCATAGTCGAGTATGGGAAGAATCATTTTTGGACAGTGGCATGCCTTGTTTGTGTGGGGAGGCAGCTTTTGTTTCGGTATAGTGCACCAAGTTTGGGGAGCAGCCTCTTGTGTAAGGAGTCGATGTGAGAGGTAAAATCTAGGTGCTGGTCTAGCCAGACACCTAGATATCTGAAGCTAGTGCAATTCTCCAGGGGAGTCCCGTCCAAGGTTTTGAAAGGGGGGCAGGGGGCTAGGCGGGAGAGTCTTTGTTGGGAGCCAGATGTTAGTGATACGTTTTTTTGGGGGTTTAGAAATAACTGGTTTGTCCTGAACCAGTTCTGGATGGCATAGAAATCCTCCTGAAGGAGAGTTGCTACACTGCATGTTGTGGGACCAGAGGCATACGGGACAGTGTCGTCCGCATACATCCGGATGGATGAATGGGAGCATGCTGATGGGAGGTCGTGTAGAAAAATGGAAAAGAGTAGTGGTCCTAGGACAGATCCTTGGGAGACACCAGCAGTGACTGGCAGGGGGTTTGAGGTGTGTGAGGCAAGTCTGACTCTTTGTTTCCTGCCAACTAGGTAGTTATGGAACCATTCGGTGGCTGGACTAGAAAGCCCTGCATCTGTAAGTTTGGAGAGGAGTAGGGAGTGGGAGTTGGTATCGAAGGCCTTGGCTAGGTCAATAAAGATGGCCGAGGAGATGTGTCCATTGTCCATGCCGGTGAGAATGTCACTAGTGACACGTAGCAGGGAGGTGATGGTTGAGTGGGATTTTCGGAAGCCCGATTGGAAAGGAGTGAAGAAGAAGGAGGCATCCAGGTACAGAGTGAGTTGGGACAGGACAAGTCGTTCCTGTAATTTGGCCAGGATAGGGAATAGAGAGATGGGTCTATAATTGCCTGGGGAGGAGAGGTCACCACCTTTTGGCAGGGGTATGACGGTGACCAATTTCCAGGCCGTTGGTAAGTTGCCCAAGGAGAAAGAGAGGTTGAAGAGGGCGGCAAGAGGGGCGGCTATGGCTGGGGCTGACAGAAAGAGCATCTTGGCATCCAGGGACGTAGGGCATTTGCCTTTGTTTGGGTTCAGGGCCCGTAAGGAGCTGAAGACTTCTGCTTGGGATACCGGGCAGAATGAGAGTGGCAGGACTGGGGGTGCAGTTTGAGGGGGGCATGTGCAATGGGGAGGACCGGGGGGGTGGTGTATATACGGGAGGGAGGATAGGAGCTTGTCTGCACAGCTGGAGAAATGGGTATTAAAGGTTTAAGCTACGCAGATGAGGTTGGAGATGAGGGTGCCCTTAGCTGATAGTGTAGGGGGTGGAGTTGAGTGGGGGGGAGAAGCAGGGATTTGAGTGATTTCCAGAAATCAGTTGGGTGGTTAATGTTTTTGCTAAAGGCCAATAGGAAATAACTCTTTTCGGCTTGGCGGATGATGTTTGTGCATGCATTTTGAAGGGATCTATAGGTAGTGAGGGAAGCCTGTGTGCCCATTTTCTTATGTGCTTTCCAAGCATGGTCCCTGGAGTGGCATTTTCTGATTATGTCTGCCATGATCCAGGGGAGATGTGCGCCTCTAACTCTTTTTGTTTGTAGGGGGGCATGTTTGTCCCAGACTTTAAGGAAACTGGTTTTGAAAGCATCAAAGGCTGTGTCAATGGAGGATGCCTCGAGGATAAAAGACCAGTTTACGCGTCCCAGGTCCGACAGGGGAGATGCTAAGTTGAGGGAGTTATGGGACCTGGTGCACAGTGTCTTGGTGGGGGCAGTGGGCTATTCACCTTCCTGATCAGGATAATCATGTGATGATCACTATTGGAATCGGGTGGCAGGCCTGCGCTTAGAATCCTGTGGGGGTGGAAGGTGAGAGTCCAGTCCAGTAAAGAGTGTTTTTGTGTCTTGTGATTGAGTCTGGTGGGATCAGCAATGAGTTGAGTGAGGTTCAGGGCCTTAATTTTGGCCTTCAGGTGGGTTTATCAGTACCTAGCCAGTTGGTGTTAAAATCACCAGTGGCGTGGAGCTCACCCCCAACAGCTAGGGACTGTAAGGTGATCAGGTGGGAAAGGATGTCCTCGGAGGGTGTACGGGGGGGGCAGTATGAGCCTGCCACGTATACAGGGGTGGAACAAGGGAGTGAGAGTTTAATGAGTATAGTGTCGATGTTGGCAGGGAGTGAGGGGATATCCACTATTGTGAACTGACGACTATTGGCGATATACATTGCCGTGCCACCACCTCTCTTTTTGCCTGGCCGGTTATGTCTGATTATTGCGTACCCTGGTATGGAGACTTCCATGTCAGTATGATGTGGTTTTAACCAGGTTTCAGAAATTACTAGGATGTCAGGGTGCTGAGTTAGGGCAATTGGTTGCAGCAGAGAGATTTTAGATAACAAGCTGCAGGTGATAAGGTGCAGGATACGGAGGCCTTTGGGGAAAGAGAAAGGGAAGTGGGTATTTGTGGGGTTGGGGTCAGGGTTTGCCTCTATGTCCCCAGACAGGAGCAGGAGCAGAGAGATGAGATGCTTTATTTTTGTCCTGGGAGGGTTTGGGCAGGAGGTAGTGGTACGAGTGGTAGAGGAAATTGGGAGGTAGCGGTGGGCATCTTGCACATCTCTTTTTCTGAAAGATGCTACCCTCTTGGACTGTGTTGATTCCGTTGAGGTATTTGAAAGTTTCTATCATGTCCCCCCTCTCCCTCCTTTCCTCGAGGCTATACATCTTAAGCTCCTTTAGTCTTTCTTCATATGTCTTCTGGTGCAGACCCTGCACCATTTTGGTTGCCCTCCTCTGGACAGCCTCCACCCTGTCTATGTCTTTGTGGAGATGGGGTCTCCAGAACAGTACACAGTACTCCAGATGTGGTCTTACCAACTGTCTGTACAGAGGGCCAACAACTTCCTGTTTTCTACTGGTGATGCCTCTCCCTATGCATCCCAGTATCACCCCAGCCCTCCTTACTGCCTTCTCACATTGCTTGCTCACCTTTAGGTCGTCTGATATGACTACCCCCAGATCCCTTTCCATTTTTGTTGTTGTTAGTATCTCAACCCCCATTGTGTACCCTTCCCTTGGGTTTTTGTTACCCAGGTGCATTACTTTGCATTTCTTTGCGTTGAATCTAAGCTGCCATACGTTTGACCATTCCTCCAACCTTGCCAAGTCCCTTTTCATCCTTTCCACGCCTCCTTGCATATCAACCCTGTTGTAGATCTTTGTGTCATCTGCAAAGAGGCATGCTTTCCCTTCCAGTCCCTCTGCAATGTCACTTATAAAGACATTAAAGAGGACCGGCCCCAGTACTGAACCCTGTGGTATCCCACTAGTAAACCTCCTTTCTTCACTGTGGACTCCATTTACTATTACCCGCTGTGTCCTGTTGTCCAGCCAGTGTTTTACCCTGGCTACCACTCTGGGACCCATTCCCAGGCTGGCTAATTTGTTTATTAATCTTTTAAAAAACGTCTTTTTCTTTCAAGCTGCTAGAAATACAGTCTAAACCTCCACACTAGCAATTATAAAAAATAAAAGATAAATAAGTTTGTTGTTATGGATTTTTATTCACATACCCTCAGTGTGTGCTGACCACATAAACGTCTTGAGCATCACTCTCGAGGTTTATGGGTCATCACACACCTCAGATGTGTGAAAAAATCCATAACACACACTTAGCTATCCATTATTCTCTATATAATAAATGGGTCTCCCTTTTTCCCATAGGGAAACCGTGGCATAATTTGCCGTTATAAAGGAGTGTTTATAATGGCAAACGTGTGCATGATTTCCCTTGCTGTGCACGTGCTCAGGCAGCAGCGTGACCAGTTGAGATTGCTCATGGCTTCCGTTTAGCCCGAAACAGAACCGTCACAAGAACTCAGTGGTAAGTTCTTTTCTTTTCTCCCTCATATACCCTGGAAACATACAAAGACCTGCAGAAAGGGAAAAAAAAAAGGTTTAAAATACAGCAACTCTAGGCACCGGACTAAAATGAAACCGACCCTAGGATACACTGGGAGCTCTTTATTTTATATAATTGCTGAGGTGAAAAAGGGAGATCCAGCAATGATATAAAATAAAATAAGGGGTAGTGTGTTTAAACTCGAAGATTACACACACCATCGGGGTTAGATGCTAACATAAACCCCTCGAGCTTCGCTCTCGGGGTTTATGGGCATCTAACCCCTCGGGGGTGTGTGTAAACCTCTCATTACACACACCACCCCTTATGTTGTTCTATATATAAATCACTTGAGTTTAGCTCGAGTGAGTCATAATAGGATTAGACCCCCTCTTTTTTACTTATTTTGCCATCCTCCCTCCAGCACTGAAGTGCAGTGCTCTCCCCTTACACTCCTGCAGGAGAGCACACTGTATACAAGATAAGATGTACAGTGGCGCTGTGTGCTGAAAGACTGAAATCATGCTAGTAATTTATAATAATAGCAGGTCTACTTGTGATATAAAAATGGTGTGAAGAAAATGTCTGTGTTGAAAATTTGGAGTCACAATACTGAAAATTACCAAAGTTAAGAGAGCATTGAATAATTTTAACACACCTTAATAACTTTATTAAACAGTTTTTTTAATATTTTGACCCCAAATTTTCAACATAGTCTCCATATGATCCTGCCCCATGAACTTAGTAGGTTAACATTTTCAAATCCCACCCATAAGGTGATTTTGCAGAATAACTGCAAAATGTCCTTTTGATTTGGAATTGAAAGCTTTCACCTACCTTGGTCATGAGGTCAGGTCCCAAAAAAGCCATGTTGAAAACTTTGGAGAAAAATATTAAAAACTGACCAATTTAGGAGTACAAGTTCAAAAGCCACTGAAATACATTGACCACGCTTACCTGTTTTCATTAATTCCCAATCCCAGCATTGAAAGAATCCTTCTTCAATGCTGGGATTGGGAATTGATGAAATCAGGTAAGCGTGATATGTCTCTGCTCCAGCAAGGATTATGGCACTGGACCCCCAGTAGTTAAGTAAGGAGTACAGGGGTGTGGGGTGGTGGGGTGCTGAGTGGGGGGGGTCACGTGGGGGGCAGTGGTGGCAATAGACATCGATGGACTGCTTTATTTTTTCCAGGGTGTAAGCAAATAAAAAAAGACAGAGGGATGGTTTTCTGTATTTCAAGAACAGACACTGGGGTTATGGCACCCCAGTGTGGGTTCGTATTTATGAGACAAATAAAGCAATGGGGATGTGGAAGGGATACTTGGAGGAGGGTAAGATATTTTTTAAAAGTGTACAGGCAGATGAAGCCATTGGGAAGTGAGAGGGATACTTGGCAGAGGATGTGGTTGTTTAAAAGGGGCACAGGCATGGGAAACAAGTGGGGAGGTGGAAGGAATACTTAGAGGGTGGGATTGTTTAAAGGGGGCATGGGGCATGGCAAGCAGTGGGGAGCTGGGAGGGATACTTGGTAGAGGGAGTGATCTTTTTAAAAGGGCACAGGCATGAAAGCAAATTGGGAGGTGGGAGTGATATTTGGCAGAGGATGTGATTGTTTAATAGGGGGGCAGGGCAGGGGAAGCAATGGGGAGGTGGGAGGGATACCTGGCAGAGGGTGGGATTGTTTTTGCATGGGAAAGGAGGATGACAGCAGGCTGACTGTGATGCAACTCAGCTGACTTGCTAGGTGTATCATGCAGATGAAAAGACAGGGCCTCCCTGAATTGGAGTGGCTCTTTCCATTAAACTACATGAAGTTTCAGCCCTGCAAGCACTGAATAATGTCATGATCAGCATTGCTGATCACTGGCTTGTCACTGTTGAGCTCACTGTAGCTTCAACTACATTGAACTCAAAAGTGACACCCCTCTGAAATGTGGTTCTTGTAACAAAATGTTTGCTGCATGTGCGTGCACAAGCAAATATAAAAATGCAGATAACAGTAAAGTGAACAAATAAAGATTGGTAAGTTTAACAGTAATTGTATCCAAAGTGATGAAGGTAATGAGTAAAGGGAACACAGACACCTTCTTGAAATCTAATAAGAAAAAGTTACTCGCCGTAGTAGCATTTTTTCTTCTAATGGGTTATAGCAACTAGTCAAATTTGGGCATCATCTCCATAAAGTGCATGATGCCCTGGAACTTTGCATGTTTTTTCAAAGGATGCTGTATGTACTGTAATGGTCTGGAACCCCTCAGTATGCCTAGCACAGATCTCTGAGTTGATGAGCCAAAGTGGATTTGAGACCAAATTCGAAAAGATTTCTGATAACAACAGATAAAAAAAAAAATCAAAGTTTTGCTTTGTGAAACAGCCGAAAGATCCTGAATAATAAAATGTCCCTGTCCTAAAAGGGGAGGCAAATAATCCTGCCCTTGACTCTATCCCAACCCCACTTAAAGCTACCCACTGTCCTCAGTTTGATTAACTCCTCCAGCAGTGCATTCCATCTCGCTACCACTCTGTCTGTAAAGTAGTGCATCCTCATCTCCCTCCTGAACCTTCCCCCTTCCAGCTTCAGACTGTGTCCCCTAGTGAACCTTCCACCCTTTAAGCAGAACAATCCTCCCTCTCTGACTTTGTTTATGCCTTTCAAGTACTTAAAGGTCTCTATCATGTCCCCTCTTTCCCTTCTCTCTTCCAGTGAATACATATTGAGTTCCCTCAATCTTTCCTCATATGGAAGGAAGGCAGTAGGAGGCAGTATAGTACAGTGGGTTAAGGCTGTAAGCTGCAGATCTGGAGACCTGGGTTTGAATCCCACAGCCACCTAGGTGCATACTGTGTGATCCTGAGCAAATCACTTAACTTTCTTGTGCTCCCAGGTCGCATCTGGAAACAAGCTTCAGCTTAGTGTGCTACTCCTGGTTAAACACTGTTCCCTATATGGCAACTCACCCAGTCCCATGATCATTATTGTAGCCTTGCGCTGTACCCCCTCCAATAATCTAACATCCTTTTTGAGGTATGGGCACCAGTACTTCACGCAGTACTCCAAATGTGGCCTCACCAGTGATCTATACAAAGGCAGGATGACCTCCTCCTCCTCCTTTCTAGAGGCGATCCTTCTGGCAATGCACTCCAACATCCTACTTAACCCTCCTACACTGTGCTGATACCGTCATGTCCCCTGTGACTATTACACCGATGTCCCTTTCCTCCTCTGAAGCTGTTACACGCACTCCCCCAGCCAGTAGCTGGTCCTGGGATTTCTTACTCTGAGGTGCATGACCTTGCACTTCTTAGCATTAAACCTCAACTGCCACTCCCTAGACCAGTGTTCAAGTTTAGCTAGATCCTCCCTGAGTGCCTTCCTCATTGTCCATTTTTGCACAAATCTTAGTGTCATCTGCGAACAGGCTGATCTTACTCCTGACCCCCTCTGAAATGTCTCCGATGAAGACATTGAACAAAGCAGGGCCCAACACTGAACCCTGCAGTACCCCACTTGTTATTGGCCTTGGATTGGATGCCCCCCCTTACAACTACCCTCTGTTGTCTGCCCTGCAGCCAGCTCTCAACCCACCCCACCAGTTTCTCTCCCACCCCATGTCCCTCAGCTTGCTCATTAACCTCCCGTGGGGCACCGAGTCAAAAGCCTTGCAGAAGTCCAGGTACAGGACATCCACAGCGTGGCCTTCGTCAACTGCCCTAGTGATCCAGTCGAAGAAGAGGATCAGGTTAGTTTGGCACGATCTTCCTGAGACAAACCCATGCTGTTTGTCACCCTGTAGACCATTACTATTGAGAAAGGTTATCAACCTCTCTTTTAGAATGGTCTCCATCAACTTCCCCACTATAAAAGTCAAGCTTACCTGTCTGTAGTTGCCCAGTTGGTCCTTGGGTTCACTCTTGTGAAGAGGCACTACATGAGCCATCCTCCAGTCCCTGGGTACCTTCCCCATCTCCAAGGAGGTATTGAAGAGGTCCATCAGAGGGCCTGCCAACACCTCCACCAGTTCCTTCAGGACCCTTGGATGTACACCGTCTGGTCCTGGTGCCTTGTCCACCCACAAGGCTTTAAGGCCCTTCAGAACTCTATCCTTTTGGATGACCCCATCTGTTATCTCTGCCCCCCCTTCACCCTTGCCCCCTTTCCCCTGCGGTATTGGGCCATCCCTTTCTTTTGTGAACACTGAGCAGAAGTACTCACTGAGTGCCTCTGCCTGTTCTTCCCCTTATTCTGCCCATCCCCATTCTTCATGATTCTAACAATGTCATCTCTACAACTCCTCTTCTCCCTCATGTATTTAAAGAACCCTAATCTATTAGAAGAAAAGTACATACTACGGTACCATGGGTAACTTTTTCTTATAACTACATGAATTAGAACAGTAGTCAACCTTAGGCAGACTCCAAGCACTATTAAGATGACTTTGGGAAAGGTACCGATGTACAGAATAAACCCTGACCTATGGTCTTCCATCTTGCCTGTGTGTCCAGGCAATAGTGAACTATGAATAAGTAAACTGTGTGCCAGGTAAGAGCTAATGTGTGTCAGTGGTACGTTCCTTGTAGTTGCGATGCCAAAACCCAGTGGAGGGTGGCCTAATGCCCTCTGTAGGTACTTTTTCTGCCTTGATGTAGCAGAACATTATTGTGGATACTGTCTCTCTTGATATTTTCTGTGTAGAGGCGGAGCATCCTTCATCACCACACCATATGTAACAAGCAATTGTTTGCCATTGCTCCTCGTGTGTTCAGTTCTGGGCTCGTAAAAACTGAAACCCTTACATATGCCTTGGTCCTGAAGCTACAATTAACAGAACTCTGTAGTGCAATGTGACCTTTACTCCTTCCTTGAAACTTGAAAACAACAGAGAAGGGAAAACAGTGTGTTTAATTTGCATGTAGTCAGGACCCCTTGTTCTCTGTGGTACTTCAGTCCTGATTTCTGTGGTAAGGATCTTAGGCTTCTGCAGCAGCGTTTGTTCATTTCTGCAGCATGAATTATTCATTTCTGTGGTACTGTGCAGGTATACCATTGGCTAAAATATAATATGATGTCATCAATGATATCATGATATCACATGCAGTATTCCAAGGGCCTTGCATATCATAATCAATCAATAGGAAACATGACAAAATACTGTACTTACTTTAATTACCTGTGGTAGTTTGTCATACAGTTTTTCTAGTTTCTTCTCAGAATCTTCCCTTAGAATCCTCCAAAGTTCTGCTGCACTGGGATTAGCTGTAAAAAAATGAAATTACTTTAAAGCCACATTTCTGTTTTTTTCTTTTAATGTTACATAAGAAATTTCTTAAAATAGATGTGACACCATCAAATCTTCTAACTAGGACAAGCTGCTGTATTACTAAAATTGAGCTGCTCATGAAGTGAATAGTCAATGAAGGAAAAGGAATCAGCATTCACCGTCACTGACTAGCAGGGAGACAGAAACTGAGCTTCAGTCATAAGTTGCTTTGATCATATAAATTTCTCTTTATTCATGCTATAAACAGTAGTAGTCCAGCTAGCAGTGAGGGTGAATGTTGAGTTTTTGGGGGTTTTTTTTGTAATTTTTGTTTTTTCCCCCTCATCTCGCTGGTACTGTACCCGACTCCCCGTGGCTGCCACCACACCGAGGACCCCCCCATGGAGCCATGGCTTACCCCCCAGGCAGGGATGAGTAGGGGCCCCCCTCTTAGCCCTCGTACCTTCATTCATCTTGTCGGGGTACTCCTCTGGGCTGCAGCACCAGTGGATGAGGGCTAATCTCCAGCCCTCACATCAGTGTCATACCGAGACTGAACTTTATCCTGGTACTCCCCCCCAGAGGCATGACAGCACTAGGACACCAAGGCATATGCCAACATTGGTCACACCTCCCCCCTGCTTCAGACTGGGGCTTGCTGCACCTCCAGCTACTGCCAGAGGCCAGGCATGTACTGAGTCAGCACTTCCTACCTCCCCCAGAGAAGATTAGAAGTCCCTTGGACTCTCAAGCCTCTTTCCCTGGCTGGCCCTCCGACGACCCAGGCTCATACCCAAACCTGGGTCACTGGCATCGCGAGTGGTAGTGCTACCGCGGCAGGCCAGCCCATTGAGTTCTTTTTATGTTTGCCATGTGCCTGCAGTGAACATTTTGTTATGATAGTTAGGTTTTGAGGGGTTTGACACTGTCCTCCAATGCAGAGCAGTCTTAAAGGGGCACAACCAATCATCAGGCAGAGTGAGTATGACACAGTTTTGGCTTGCTGGGCTGACACAACCTCTAGTTGAAAAGAAAAAGCTGATGTAATCATGGGTCTGTTCTTTCCTTTGATATATGCAGGCCAGCAGACAAGACTGATCTATTATGAGGCCTAAGAATTTAAAATATCCAGGAACAGCCCTGAGCTGTTCACTGATTCCGGCTGTGTGTGTGTGTGTGTGTGTGTGTGTGTGTGTGTGTGTGTATAGATGTGGGAAGAGACACCTAAACCCTTTTTTTCACACATTTTTTTAAATGACTCCACAGGCTTGTAAAGGAGAGGCTGTTATTTACATTTATAATGAAACTGCATTCATTAAAGTAGGATGACTTGCTGCACCATGAGTGTGTCATATTTTTAATAGATCAATGCTGAGTGGTGGAATTCCTTTACAGTGGAAGCAGACAAAGGTTGTTCCCCCACCTAAAAATATGTCCACATATTTTAGACCAATTGCTTTAACATGTATGGTTTTGAAAGTATGTGAAATATTTATTTGTAGATGGATTATGGAGGCTGTGGAGGGAGTTTTGGACAAAAATCAGTTTGGTTCCTTGAGGGGTTGCTCAATTATTGATGCTGCTTTAAAATTTTTGGAACAAAGTATGAAAGCTTGGGATAAAGGAAATAATGTAAGGGCTATTTTGGTAGATTATAAAACAGCTTTTGATCTTATTGATCATGGGAATGGTAATACAAACACTGCAAAATTTACTTGTGCCAGAGTGTATCTTAAGTTGGGTGGCCAGTTTTTTGCAGGGAAGATCACAATGGGTTGAAATGGAAGGCATGAAATCTGAGGTTGTGGGTATGTGTGGTGGGGTCCTTAAGGGAACTATATTGGGGCCGTTATTATCTTTGATTATGATAAATGATCTAGACACGAACAGCCCATGTATAAAGTACGTAGATGATACCACAGTATTGGATATTTGGGAAAATGTTGAAGATAGTACTATGCAAAGTTATTTAGATTATATAGAAATGTGGTCTGAAAATAGTTTTATGCAAATCAGTCCTACAAAAATCAGAGAGATACATTTTGGTAAGCAGAATAAATGGATTGCGATAAAAGGATTGTCTTTCGGGTGTGAGGAGGTAGAAGTAGTAAGAAAAGTGAAATATTTGGGATTTATTTTTCAGAATGATTTTTCTTGGACAGAACAGGTTTTAAGCATGGTAAAGAAAGCAAATAGTAGGTTATACTTTTTAACTGGTATGAGCCGTGCAGGTCTGAATGAATCACAATTGATTTATTATTTTACTACAGTGGTTAGACTGGTGGTTGAATATGGAGCAGTTGTGTGGCATAGTGGTCTCACCAAAAGTGAATCTGAAGATTTGGAAAGAGTACAAAAAAGGGCACTAAGAGTAATTGTTGGGTGGGATGTGAGTTATAGGGAAGCTTTGATTAAATGTGGTCTTGATAGGTTAGATACTAGAAGAGAAAAAATTACTAGAGTTTTTTAAAAAAATTTGTGAGCCTGACCATAAATTGCATTGTTTACTTGTATCGAGGAATATGTCCGGGTGTAATTTGCGAAGTAAGGAGATGTGGGAAAAACCTGTGGTAAGAACTCAAACTTACAGTAAATCTTTGTGCAATATTTGAATGTGGTGAAATGAATGTTATTTTTTTATTCTTTTCTTGTTTTAAAATTGAATAATTTTATGTTTTTGATCTGCTACATGTTAAAGTTTATCTTTTTATGCTGTACAGAACTTCAACCTGTACTTTTGTACCTGGTTGCAATATTAAGTAATAAAATATTAACTAACTAACTAAGGATAAATGCAGTTTTGTAGCATTTGGAAATTGTAAACAAATCATGTCCTGATTAAAATATTCTGCTCTAAAAACCCTTGCCCAGTTTTGTAGATGTATACCAGCAGTACTAACTATATTCAGATGTGAATAAAATGAAAAATAATAGCATGGTACTGTGAGCACGAAAATTGTTCAGCACAAAAATATCTACAAAATGAGTGGTGTTTTTATTTTATAATTAGCAAAAAAAACAGCAGAGAATTAAATTTTCTTTCACTTTTTTGACAAACGAAAGTGAATAACTTTAAAATGAAAAATGATAGCATGGTACTGTGAGCACAAAATTTGTTCAGCACAAATTTATCTACAAATTGAGTGGTGCTGTATTTATAGATACCTTTTAGTTTTTTATAATTAGCAAAAAACAGCAGAAAATGCAATTTGTTTCACTTTTTGCAACAATCAAATGCAAATAATTTTTAAATGAAAAATAATAGCATGGTACTTTGAATGCAAATGTTGTTCAGCACAAAAATATCTACAACATGAGTGTTTTTTCATTTATAGATACCTTTTAGATTATCTGGCACAAATGGCAAGAGATTAAATTTTTTTCACTTTTTTGGAGGCATGGCATTAATGGAATATGCTACCCCCTACTGGAAATATTGTTTATATTTTTTGTTCTCATGCCGATTGATCTGATGACATCACTCATGGCTTCACCACTCTTGATGTCATTGGGTCAATCACCTCGCACTACCCAGGTGTTTGATGGCACTCAGCTGCACCTTGTGCCTCACAACCCACCTGGGGCATGTGGTAATATACATAACTGACAAAGTGCACCACAATGCATCTACTATTCCCAGGGCTTCTATTCTAGTGGTGAATATCCAGCATTGACAAATACTTGTTCTTCTTTGACTGTGTATCTGGCTGACTCATACCCAACAGCTGAAGGTGATGCCCACCCTCCTGTGTACTGCTGATGTGAGTAACCTGAAAGGCAGAAAGCAGGCAGAGGGAAAAGCAGCAGCCTTCTTATCACAAGCCATGCAATTACTACACATATCTACCTCACCATTTTAGCAGAGAAGCATCTTCCAACTTACTGGCACATTTATTGATTGATTTGTGCTACAGGACAGTGGCAGTCCAGCTAGAAGAAATACTGCAGGCTCACTCAGCATATCATGTCTCTTGACAAAGCACTATAGTACGTGAAACACTGAGAAATGTTGTGGCATTGATGCTACCTAGCCAGACTGTCACTGTTTGTAGCCCAAAAGAAGAAATGTATATGATCACAACAACTTATGACTGAAGATTGTTTTCTGTCTCTGTGCTAGTCTGCAGGGATGAGTACTAAGTCTGTTTTTTAAATGACTTTATGTAATAGGAGGCCTGTCATCTCCTATCACTGTTTAATCAATTAGAAATATAGAAAGGAGAGGTTATGCCCCCCGCTCCCCTGTTCTGGGCAGTGAAGTCCCTTTTTCCTATCCTGTGTCCTCTGTTTCACCACTGGTCTAGGCTGGCCAGACAGTCTCTCGTGCATCTTTTCTGTCCTATCCCCTCTGTATTCCCTCTGTTGCAAAAAACATACTCTCTTCCCTCTTTAGTTGGACACAGTGCCATCTTTTGGTGGAAGAAAAACAGTGCTACAGTATGACAGCAGAATCAGTGGTGGTACAGTATATTCTAGAATGTTATGACAATTCATTTAGACAGCATGTTCCACACTTCCAGTTAACTTGGCAAAATTTGTAAGTGTTTACCTATTTCTTATATATTTATGGTAATAAGGCACAGTTTTGATATTGAATACCACTGATTACAGTAAATGCATTATATTTTGTATGCAATGTCTATTATTGTTGTGTACATTCTAATACTTTCTGTTAAGATTGATGTTCTGTGGCACCTATGGGAATTGGGAGGTGGGACTTTTCCTCTAAACAGTTCCCTCTTAAATGGGACTCGAGTCAGTTGGTGTCTGATCACTGTAAAGGAAAGAGTACTTGTTGGAGGTACTGCTGAAGGTTAGAACTTGCACAGAGTGCTTCACAGAGACTTCAGACTTGCCACCCAGTATCCCAGAAATGTTCCACAGTGCCAGAATTTGATTAAGGCTGCTGTGATACTCCAGTCTTTTATTTATTTTGCTTGTTCTTCAAATAAATATGTGCCTACTATGTTATCCTCAAGATTTGCCTGTCTGTGTGCTTCCTTAACACCCGAGTCATGACAGTCTGTATCTGGTTGATCTGTGCACCAGGAACTAAAGACAGCAGTACCAAAACTGGCATCCCTTCTGGATTGTATATCCAGACATTATTGCTTTATAGTATATGGTTAGAGCTTATTGTGTATGGAAAACGATTGTTTTCCAAATGTTGTTGTAGGGCAGTTCAAAGGTCAAAAAAGTTGTTGTACTATCGATGTGATGTCACAACGATAGTACAACAACTTTTTACCCTTGACCTGCCACCTGATTAGCTCAGCAGAGGCTCTCTGTAAAAAAATAAAAACAAACATGGCGGCACAATTTTGCGAGCACCGGGCAGCGGCGCCACTGACAGCTGAATTCAGAGCCAGGACACGGTGAGCCATACATGGCTCCATTTCAGAAAAACAAATTCTTTTTTTTTTCTAATTTCAAAACTAAGTGGTGTGGAGAAGTTAAAGTTAGAAGCCAGATCAGACAGAGCAGGAATGGTAGCGGGGGAATCAGGAGTGAGCAAGAGCACCAGGAGAAATGGACCAGCTCCTACAGCAAGTAATTTCAATAAAACAATGAGAAACAAAACAAAAAAAAAACATATACTATATAAAACAGTGGATGGCTGAACATCCACAACCAAGGCTGTGTTTCCATCTCAGGGAGTTGATGACATCAACGAGACCTCTCGAGCTTCACTCTCAAGGTCTCTATGATGTCATTAACTCCCTTGATGGAAACACAGCCTTGTTGTGGATGTCCATCCATCCTCTATTCTAAATATAGTGTATTGTAGAGCACTATAGTATATAGTGGAGTGTTGTTCTGTATAGAATTCCATCTCTTTCAAAATGCTGTTCTACCACAGTTCCAAGGTCATGGAATGCTGTTCTACCCTACTGTGGTTGAACAGCATTCTAGAACCTCTAGAGACTGCATGAGTCAGTTTCATTTTGAAAGCAAAAGAACTCACAAAACACATTTTTCACACAGTACTATACACTATAAAAAATACAGTATGAGCAACTCTATGCACAACCAGTGTGTTTTGCCACCTCCAATGCCACCTCCGATGGACCTCTCGAGCTTCGCTCTCGAGGTCAGAGGGAATCCGAATCCCTCTGTGGCAGAACACACTGGTATCCATCCAGTATTCTCTGTGTTCTGTACAGAATTCCATCCCTTTCAAAATGATGTTGTACCATAGTTCAAAAGTCATGGAATGTGATTGTACCCTTCTGTGGTACAACAGCATCTCCAACCTCTAGAGACTGTAAAATTCAGTTTCACTCTGAAAGTGAAAGAACCACTATGGGCACATTTCACATAATACTAAATAAAAAAATATAGGATGAGCAACTTTATGCACAACCAGTGTGTTCTGCCACATTAGTGTTCTGCTTCCCATGGATCTCTCAAGCTTTGCTCTCGAGGTTAGAGGGAATCAGAATCCCTCTGTGGCAGAACACACTAGTTGTGCATAGCTGCCCATCCAGTATTCTCTATGTGAAAATGTGTACCATTTTTCTGGTAGCTGCTTTACAAATTTCCTGCAGGGAAAAACTTTTTGATACTGCCACATAGCCAGAAATTAGCCTTGTGAAATGGGCCCTAAGGCCATCAAGTCGCAGCTTGCCAGATTTTTGATAACAGAACTGTATACAGGAAACTGTCCAATGAGAAAATTTCTCTTGGATGCTGGTTTACCTTTTCCCACTTCACCATAAGTGATGAATAATTGGATATTGGTGGATCTTACATACTTTGTGAGGTCCAAATAGTAGTGTAGAGCTGTCTTTGACATCCAGACTATGACACTTTTGTTCTACCTAGTTGCATTGTGCTATAAAGAAAACTGAAAATGTAATGAACTGATTCAGACAATTGAAATTCAGACACCATTCTAGGGAGGAATTCTATAGATACATAGATGCATAGACACTGTCGGCAGATAAGGAACTGTGGCCCACCCAGTCTGCCCATTTGAGCTTGTAAGGTCACTTTACATTTTTCTAGACATCTGTTGCCCCTTACCCCTGACCTCCAGAATTTCCTTATGCCTATCCCATGCATTCTTGAATCCCGTGATTATTTTAGCCCCCACCACTTCCTCTGGCAGGATGATCTACTTGTCCATCACCCTTTCTGTGAAGAAATTCTTCTTGGTATTTCCTCTGAATCACCCTCACTCCAACTTCATCCCATACACTCTAGTCCTGGAACATCTTTTTCACTGGAAAATAGTGTATTCCTGCACCCTGTTCCTACCTGTAAGGTACATGTATGTCTCTATCATATCCCCTCTCTCCCTCCTCTCCTCCAGGGAGTACACATTCAAGTCCTTCAGCCTGTCCTCATAGGACATGTGATGCAATCCCTGTATCATATTTGTTGCCCTCCTCTGACCCTTCTCTACCCTGTCTATGTCCTTACATAGGTAAGGTTTCCAGAACTGTACACTGTACTCCAGGTGGGGCCTCACTAGTGTCTCGTACAGTGGAATTATGACCTCCCTTCTCCTACTGGTGATGCCCCTGCCTATCTATCCCAGCATCCTATTTGCTTTACTTGTTGCACTGTTTCCCTATCTTGAGGTTATCAGAGATGATAACCCCAAGGTCCCTTTCCTGCTTGGTCATGCTGTTTCTGCTTGTACTTAGGACTACCTTGTCCCTGTGAAATATGATACAGTTAGGAGCTGTGCAGAGGGCTCGCAGCTCGCTCACCCTTCTGGCAGACTTCAGTTCATTCTGACAAACTGCTTTCCAGGTGACATACTTCAAAGCAGCAGTAGCCATAGGCTCTAAATGGGCCTCCATCATCTGGGCAATGCACAGATTCAGGTCCCATAGGGGACAGGATCTCTTACTGGAGGGTACAATGTCAAAAGCTGATCTCTCATCAGCTTTTGACACTGTAGATCACATTGTATCATGATCACCTCAGAGTGTATTGTGGACTCGCCGACACTGTATCAGCTGGTTTGAGCCCTATCTCACTGGCAGGAAGCAGTGGGTAGTGATGGGGAATTTCCCCTTCTCCCCACGGCTCCTGCCCTGTGGTGTACCTTAAGGGTCAGTCTTGTCGTTGATGCTATTTGCAGTGTATAAGCTGCCCCCGTGAGAGCTCATTAGGCAATACAATGTGAGTTTTTACTGTTATGTAGATGATACCCAATTGTATCTGTCCTTTGCACCAGAAACACCAAACGCTGTGGAAGTGCTTAAGATCTGCCTGGCCAAGATCAATGACTGGATGTCCTCCAGCTGGTTGCGACTGATCCCTGATAAGATGGAGGTGCTGGTGGTTGAGTCAGGTCAAGGGCATGATGGGAGTGTGGCCACTGGGACCTCAGGTCTGTACCTGGGACCTATGCCATTGATAACCTCCTCTAGGGTGCAAGATCTTGACGTGATCCTTGATGACAGATTGACATTTGAAGCTCAGGTGACATCTGTTGTCCAAAGTGGTTTTTGGACAACAGATTATGTGAAGCAGATTATGTGAGACTTCCCACCCTCCTGCCCCTTGTGCTTGGCTATCTTAGATCCCATTCTCCCTGTCATCACCCCTGGCATACATTCTACCCTCCTATGATTTACTCTGGAGCCTTCCCCCACTTAATCCCCTTTACTATTGAATCCTCCATGATCACCATCATCCCCCACCTGCCTGGACCCTTCTCCCCCTCTTCCCCTACCGTTACCCACACCTGCCTACCTCCGCCTTCCCCTCCTGTCCATCATGTACTTACCTTCTATCCCTTCCATCAGCCTCCCCTCATTCCAGCCCCCTCCACTCAACCCTCAATACCCCCTGGCATTCCCCCTACCTTCCCTCTCTGTTCACCCTCTGGCATGTCTCCTTGCTCACCCTTCCCAACTGCCCCCTTCCCTACTTCACCTGCTTGCCCCCTCTTGCCTGAACTTTTTTCCTCTTGTGCCTTCTCCTTACCATCCCTGAAGTCTTTCCTCTTACTGCCTCTGTCTCCCCAACTTGATCTCTAAACCCATCCCTCCAGGTTCCTCCTCTTCCCCTCTGTCCAGCGAGAGGAATCTGTTCTTCACCTGCACCTCTGAAGGTGCCAACACTGGACATCCTCACCACCTTACCTTGATCTTTCCCCTTACCATTATCCACCCCTTTGCCCTGGGCCTTCTTGCCCACTGGGGGATATGGACCCAAGAGACCTGCCTACTTCCTGCCTCCTTCTTTTTCCCCCTCCCAGTTCCCTCCTCTTCTCGCCTCACTGACTGCCTCCAAACCTGTGGCCTCTCTGCCCCTCCTTACATTGCCCTACAAACCCTCCCACCAGCACATTTATCTCCTGCCTCAGCTGGCATGCCTCTGCTTTCAGCTGTCAAATATTTCTGCAATCCAGGCATCCCCATCTCTCATAGAGTTCCCAGCACCACTGCTGCCCCACACCCTCTGCATCCTACAACTCTACTTGCCTCCCCTAGCTCCCACTGCAGGATCCTCACCAAATATTACATTCTAGGCACTCCTTAGTAATGCGCTAGCTAGCCCCTTTACCCTTATGCAGTTTATACCTCGGACCTGGAAAAGAGTGGTTTGAAAATAACAACCTCTTCCCTCCCTTTTAATCAGTTAGGACCTGGATAGGATGGCTGAAGAGCTGCAACCCCTTCCTTTCCAATAAACTATCATGAGAACAGACGCCACTGAAGTAAATGCCACACTCCTGCTTCTGTCACTCACGCGAGGGGTCGCTTGACCTTCTGGGTAATTTATAGGAACTACAGTCACCCTATTGAGTTACTGGACCAATGTGGTCTACTTGGAACTCCTATGACACTGACTGGTTCAGCTCTGTTTCTGTCCTGAGCCCTCCATTTGCTGGCATCCTCCCTCCTGCTCAGCACCTACCTCACTCACTGTAGCATGATTTTCAGCATGTTTTTTTTTTTTTAATAACATGATAAACTTCACCTTCACTCTCAAATGCTGCTTGATTGAACCCTCCCTCCTTTCGGAATTCCTGCCCCAGTTCACGAATACAACAACATTTTCCAAAGGAAAAAGCAACAAGAAATGCACCAGCTAATCAGACTATCACACAGATTCTACACGCTGTTTTTGTATGCATCCCTCAGCTCTCCCACTGCCAGCAGCAACACTCACAGCCACATTGTCAGCTCCTAGAGCAGTAAACGAGATGATGACCCTACAAAACACTTAGCTTGTATGGCCGGCTCCTCTCTTCTTCCAATCAATCACTTGACGGCATCTTGCAGGGTAGCTTTTCTCTACCTTTTTTCCAAGGTTAAAGTGAGTGAGGTAATGCCAGTACTCTGGCTGTGGTCTTTTTCAAGGCTTTACATATGGAAACCATCATTCTTTTTGAAAATGTCTGTCCAACATACTCAAACTCTGCTTCCTTTATGTCCACCTCTGTCTTGATGGATGGGAAGTTAAGAGTTTCCGTGGATGAGAGGTTAAGAGTGTACACCATCTGGGACACAAGGCAGAATAGGAGGAGAAGAAAAAAAGTACTCACCATAGTAATGTTGTTTCCTCCAAAGGGATCCCTCACTATGCTTAACAAGTGCAATCATAACCCTGGAATAAGCAGCCTCAGAGCTTTAGAATTTTATGCATATTATGGAATTTGATATTAAATTCAAACTCTGATGTGTGGTCACACTCACCGCTGCACTCTAATGTCAAATTTATTTCTCAAACTAGGGTGAGCTGTGACCACTAAAACAAGTTAAATGGCTACCAAATACAAATTCTAAAAATGTTTTACCCCCAAAACTTTTTTTAATTATATATGAACATACAAACATATGAAGAAGCCAGCAGAATAAGGCCTGTGTGGCCTGCTCATATTGCAGAGTCCACAGCTTGAGCTACTGACCTTGCCCTCTTCCATATCCTCCCATCCTTTCCATCCACCCCCCCATGACTTTTACTATCCCCGTATGTGTATCCCACCCTTTTTTTGAAGCTGCCCAACATCACCAATGAGATCACCTCTTGTGGCAGTGCATTCCAACTGTCCTCCGCCCTCTCAGTGAAGAAATGTCTTTTGACTCCCTTCTAAGCCTTTCACTATTCGATTTAAGACAGTGCCCCCCTCATGTTATGGTTGTCACTTAGCCTAAAGAGGCCCTCCTTATCCATTCTATTTATCCCTTTCAAGTATTTGAAAGTTTCAATCATATCCCCTCTCTTCCTCCTCTCCTCCTGGGAGTACATGTTCAGGTCTCTCAACCTCTCCTCTTACGTTTCCCCTTGCTGACCCGCAGTAATCTTTGTTGCCCTCCTCTGTATCTTCTCCAGCAGGTTAATATCTTTTTTAAGGTGTATATGCCAATATTGTACTCCAAACTCCATATGTGGTCTCACCAGTGACCTATACAATAGCAGTATAACCTCTTTTCACCTACTGCTGATTCCCTAGCAATGCATCCCAACATTTTATTTGCTGCTCTCCTGCACAGCTCAGAGTGCTTTAGGTCACTAGTGATCATCACACTCAGATCCTTTTCCTCATCTGTTACAGATACCCAGACCCCTCCCAGATAGTACTCTGTCCTGGGATTCTTGGCTGCAATGTACATAACATTGCATTTTGTGGCATTGAATAATCCAAGCTACCATGTCCCAGATCACTTCTCAAGTTTATTCAGATCATCCCTCGGGTCCTGTATCCTTTTGATTGAGTCCACCATCCCACAGAGCTTGGTGTCATCCATGAAAAGGCACATTTTACCCTTAATGCCACCCCCAATATCATTGATAAAGACATTGAACAACACCAGCCCTAGCAGTGAGCCCTGCAGAACCCCACTAGTGACCTCCCTAGTGTCAGATAATTCTCCCCCAACTAATACCCTCTGGGTTCTGTACCCCAGAAAATGTTCCACCCATCTGGTCATCTTCTCCCCAACTCCTAGATCCGCCAACTTCCTGATCAACCTCTTGTGGGGTACAGAGTAAAATGCTTTACTGAAATCGAGGTAGAGGATGTCCACTACTTGGCCATTATCCACTGTTTTGATGACCCAGTCAAAAGAATTCAATCAGATTCATCTGACACAACCTCCCTCCCATGAACTCATGCTGCCTAGCAACATGCAGACCCTGTTCCTCTAGATACTCAACAAACCTTTCCTTAAACATTGTCTCCAGGAGCTTGCACATGATTAAAGTTAAACTGTTCAATCTATTTAAAATTAGTTTAAACAAGGCAGAATGAGTAAATCTGTTATGAAAATATAAAATAATTCATACAACATAGGAACAATTGTAAAGGCACTGCAACAAGTAATGCTCAAGCAAGAAGAAAAGAACTGAATATTGTCTGAACATTTTACCAGGTTCTGGAAGGGGAGGCAAGTATTACGGACTGTTAAACTTCATGAGGGATCCCTTTGGAAGAAACAATATCACTACAATGAGTATTTTTTTTCTTCAAACAAGAAGAATCCCTCACTTAAGTTTAAAAAGTGCAGTGAAGTGTGTACTGCTTTCCAAGTAGCTGTTTTACAAATGTCCTGCTTGGGGATACCCCTTAATGGTGCCACAGAGGCAGAGGTGCCTCTTGTAGAGTGTCCCTGAGATTTCTGGGTAGCAATTTACCAGCTTTGTCATAAATGAATGTATTCAGGAGTCTATCCAGTGAGAAATGGATCTCCTGGATGCTGGTTTGTCTTTCCCCCACTTCACCATAAGTGACAAACAGCTGAGTGGTAGTGGATCTTATTTATTTATTTAGCTTTTGTTGATCAGGTAGGTACATTAGACAAGCTGTATGCCTATTTTCAGGTACAACCTGGGAGAGTACAGTGAAAAATACAGGTTCACCCAAGGTACATTACAACAAGAGGGCAATGTATATAGTTACAGGAGAGCAAGATGAACAGATAGTCTACAGTGAGCAGTAAATAGGTAAAATATACATATAATATACATATATATATATATATATATATATATTATGGTAGCATGGTAGTGCTACCATAGTTAGGGTTGAGGGAGCCATTTCTATGTTAAACCCCAAAACTTTGCACCTTAATAACTTTGCAACTGTTTGATGGATTTGCCTGAAATTTGGAATATATGATCAAGAATAATAGGCCTTAGGAACTGCCAAGTTTCGTACCAGTCTGATATACGGCTGTGGAGTTATTAAGTGTGATCTGTGCACGCATTTACACTTTTTCTGGAATTCTATGGTCGCGCCTACAGGTCATACGGTTTGCATGACCGGCCCAAAATCTTCAGGAAACATGCGGCCAGGGTCCCCGATGTGCCTTTTGAAGAGTTGGTGAAAAAATATTTAACGGTTCAAAGGTTATTCAAAAAACAGTTTCCCATTATAAGTCAATGGGAAAAGTTAACAAAAAGTTCGACAGTGTCGCAAATGCATTTTTACTTTTGCAAATGGGCCTGTTACTTTCGCAAATCGGCCATTTTGTTTTCAGTTGGTGATCAGAAAAATGGTTGGCATTTCAATTTGAGACCCTCTAGCAACCTAATTATTTTTGTATTCACCTAGTCGGGCCCTGAGGATGCTTGCCATGTCTTTATTTTGTGGTAAAACACCCCAGAAATATGTTTTTCAAATTTCTGGAAAAAGTACTTTTGCAAATTACTTTCGTGCTCACGAAAGTGTCAAACTTTTTTGCAAAGCTTTCGCAAATTGCGACAGTAGTTTTCCATCTGTGGGACAGTGACAGCGATTCTTTGGCACTACGCTGCAAAAGAACTGTTGGGAGTTTTGGGCTGAAATTTGGAAGGAACGGAGCTGACATCTCACAGATGTGCCTTTCAGTGTTGTATTAAAAAAATATTACACAGTGGGAAAGTTACGGCACTCCAAAGTTGACAGTTTTTCCCATAGGATAACATTACGGAGCCCAACGCATTACAGAAATCCTTTGGCACCCTGCTGCAAAATAACGGTTTGGTCTTTTTTCCTGAAATTTGGAGGGAAGACAGCCAACAGTCCACAGATGTGCCTTTCAGTAGTTTGCTGAAAAAATATTACACGGCGGCAAAGTTATGGCACTCCAAAGTTGATGGTTTTTCCCATAGGATAACATTACGGCGCCCGACACATAACAGAAATCCTTTGGATCCCTGCTGCAAAATAACCGTTTGGTCTTTTTTCCTGAAATTTGGAGGGAAGACAGCCAACAGCCCACAGATGTGCCTTTCAGTGGTTTGGTGAAAAAACATTATAGGGAGGCAAAGTTACGGTGCTCCAAACTTTTCTTTTTTTCCCATAGGATAACATTACAGCATTCGCTGCGCCTTTCAGGGCCCGTATCTCGGAAACGGTGCGAGATACAGACTTTTCGTCGGAAAATGTCTTTGGGGCTAAGATTCAGATTAGCCATGACAGTTGTAAATAATATGACTTTTAAATTTTTTTTCTACGTCGTATGGTTACTGAGATATAATGTATTTAGTATTCCAATAACTCATTTTCTGCGCCGATACTCATTATTATGCATACATTATTTGTACTCACTGTCTTTCTCTATGCAGGTTTTGGGGAAAACCAGCCTGTGCGCTTACATTACTGTTACTTGCTCTTTCTGCTTAGCGGTTCCGTACCCGTTTCACTTACCGTTGACGTCTGCGCCACCATGTGCGTTATCCTTTGCGTTTTCATTTGCGCTTGCTTTTCTGTTATTTTTTGCCATTTCTGTCTACAGTACTGTTTATATTTCTGTTTCACTTTACATCACCATGCCCATTGACATTTCTGTTTGCAGGCACCATGTTACTATGTGACAACACATCACGTGGTAGACCATTCCCGTCTACGCCACCATGTGCGTTACCCTTTCTGTTCTCATTCGTGCTTGTGTTACCATGTGCGCCACTGTTAGCATTTCTGTTTACGTTGCTGTCCCTGTTAGTATGCCACGAGACATCATGTGGTGGGAGCGTGGCTCCCGCCGCTGCATTACATTCACTATTTCTCGTTATCATTCTCAAAAAGAAGGGAAATTAGAGGCAAAAAACTCAGTTTAATGCATTAGTTAGGGTTGTTCCACAGCGACAAAAGTGAGGAAATTCGCTGTTAGGGTTGAAAACCCTAACTCCGAATTCATCCCCCCCCAGCACCACACACACACACACACACACACATTCAAGTATGGGGGACGGCCAAGTCAACACAACCAATGACAGACATCCAGCAGCAGGTGACAGAAATAACAAACAATTGTCTAAATGTACTATGAGACATCCCCACCCGCCTGACCAGGTACTGCATGCTCAGTGGAGAGCAACAGCAAAACTGAGGCCATGTACACCAAACGTACACATCCCGGATTGCAGCTGCACACAACGTACCACACTTAGTAGTTGCATGGCCTTACCTACCGATGCCCCACACCACACCACAACTGGTACTGTGCCGTTATTCAATATAAATGCTGAAGGTGCATGATGACAGTTGTAGAAAGGTTTTAACACTAGTGAGTATACATTAATTAAGAGAAGCACATAAATTAACTACAAGACACTAGCATGCTCAAGATAAAAGTAGTGATACATTTAGTAGGTGATTTACATAGTAGTACATTTACGGAAATGGTTTACTCAACATAGAGAGGCTGATGTAAACGTATGGAAAAGCATTGCCTGTTCAATGCTGTGAACTTGGTACTGCCAGTATCACATGCATTCTTACTGATGAAGGTGTACTGCTGATGTACATACATAGACCTTCAGTGTGTTTCAATATTAAAGATGCAGTAAGTATTCTTTGTAAGAAACATTGTAATTGCATGGATCAGGCCAAGCAACTTCTAAGTATCATAGCACTACTGAGCCAACAATGATGTACCTGTATCGGAGATGTATATAGGATAGATTTTCCTGTAGGCACTTACTGAGTATGTTGTACCTGATAAAGACAATCTCATTGCATCTGTGATGACTAACGTATTCAAATAGTAATACATTTACTATTGTTGCAATGAGTGATATATGCCACTTATGGACACAGTGTGATTTTTTTAACAGTTGTTTCATACTCAGGCTGTATGCCTACTGTTTGGGTTTGCCACACTTCTGTCACTGATGCTATCAAAGTGATAACTTTGTTAATTGTGCTACAACAAGAATCAAGTAGGTATGGTGTAGATATAAACAGAATGTCTTTTAGTATTGATTTAACTCATAATGGGGTAAGTGTACTAGGACAGCAGGGGTTATCCTCTATCACTGACTCTGTCAGTTATAATCACACTAGGGTTTCAATGACTGTAATGATCAAGTTACACTGTTCATCTTCATGAGTTCATATTCACAGCCATTCTCCAGTAACTAGACAGTGTATGGTGTAACTGGGTGGGACACTGTGTTGCAAAGCTGCTGCAGTGCCTCAGCAGAGGGAGAGTATCTACCATAAAGACAATTACAATAAGGCATGACCAACAGTTATGTTAAATGGTCTGTTAATCACCCTGTAGGGTTTTAATGTTGAATGAGGCATAGCGAGTGCCACATGTCGCTAGACAGTGATAAACTGACCATTAACATAATACCTGGAGGGCTTATTGCTATCATAATAAACTGTTTTTAAACAACATTAAACCATGTTCATCATATGGTTATGCTCTACATGTATGTTAATAAAAACTAAACATAAGGCTGTTACAATGTTTACAGTCAATTAGAAAGCTGCATTTCTCAAACCCTTGCTATAATCAGAGATATTATACCTGTACAACTCCTTGGTTTTGCTTAACTCTATTGCTCAGGTGGCCCACCACAAGTGGTGTGGTGTGGTCTGGTGTGGGGCATCGGTAGGTAAGGCCATGCAACTACTAAGTGTGGTACGTTGTGTGCAGCTGCAATCAGGGATGTGTACGTTTGGTGTACATGGCCTCAGTTTTGCTGTTGATCTCCACTGAGCATGCAGTACCTGGTCAGGTGGGTGGGGATGTCTCGTAGTATATTTAGACAGTTGTTTGTTATTTCTGTCACCTGCTGCTGGATGTCTGTCATTGGTTGTGTTGACTTGGTCCTCCCCCATACTTGAATGTGTGTGTGTCTGTGTGTGTGTGGTGCTGGCAGGGGGGTGATGAATTCGGAGTTAGGGTTTTCAACCCTAACAGCGAATTTCCTCACTTTTGTCGCTGTGGAACAACCCTAACTAATGCATTAAATGGAGTTTTTGCCTCTAATATATATATATATATATATATATATATATATATATATATACACAGAATAAATAGACTAAGACATTAAATAGCAATTACATTGTATGAGTGACCCTTTTACCAGGGCCACATAATTCATAAGCAGATAGCAATCAATCACGTGCTTCCCAGAGTTAAAGGACAGTGGACAGTGGATTGGATGAGGTCAATTTGGAGACCTGATTAAGGTGATTTAGTACACCCACACAGATGACAGTTTCAAGTGCCCCCACAGGGAATTCTGGAGGATTAGGTGGGAGGGGGAGGTACGAACGTGGTCTGGAAGGGAGGTCCATAGCCTCGGAACGCACGTAGCAAAGTCCCTTTCCCCCATTAGGGTTCGAGTATAAGGAACTTTGAGCACCCCAGGTCATTGAGACCTGAGGGAGTAGGAGGAGGATTCAGCAGGCTTGAGGAGCTGCGCCAGCCCTGGAGGGGTTCTAGTTCTGAACACCTTTCCTATGAAGCAGCCCAACCCATATTTCAAGAGACTGGCCAGGGAAAGCCAGTCCAGTTTGTCATATAATGTCAATGATGGGTGAGACGTGGGGCTGCCAGAGCAAAGCGACAGATGTTGTTGTAGGTTGTGTTCCATCAAGCAAGGTGGACCTTGGAGGTGCTAGCAAACAGGAGAAGGCCATAGCTAAGTGAAGGGAGCAGCACATCTCTGGCCAACGCCACGCGAGCTGCAGACGTCAAATTTTTCTTTGCCCTTTAGGCAAGACCCAGTTTGCAGTTTATAGTTCTGCAAACATTTAGGATGTGACACCTCATGTCAAGTTGGGGGTCAAGTGTCACTCCAAGGTCTTTTATTGAAACCGTGGTTAAGAGGGGAGAGCCGTCAGCACCGCTAACACATAGAGGGGCAGGGGAGGCCGTGATCTTGGCAACTGACCCAAAAAGCATGGCCTGGGTTTTCTTTAGGTTGAGGACCAACTTGTGAGTCATTACCCAGGATTGAATATTCTTAAAGGCCTCACTCAGCTGAAGGTTAAGAACTGCAATGTCGTGGGAGTGTGCAAAGATGACAAGATCACTGGCACAAAGGGTGGCACTACAGTTGGAAGCAGCAGCAGGGAGGTTGTTAACAAATGCAGAAAAAAGAAGAGGCTCCAAGACTGATCCCTGTGGGATGCCAGAGGTTACCGGAGTGGGGTCTATGAGGACCTTGTTGAATTTAGTCTGCTGTATTCTGCCTTGGAGGTAGTTTCTAAGACAATTCAAGGCAGGAGGGGCCAGGCCAAGGGACTGCATCTGTGAGCAAAGTAATGCATGGTCCACAAGGTTGAAGGCCTTAGATAAGTCTATAAATATGGCCCCTGAGAGTTCACCCTGGTCCATGGCCACCCTGATGCTAGTAGAGACTGAGACCAGGGCTGTGGACATGCCATACCCTTTTCGATAGCCATGCTGCGCAGGGGACAGCAACTTATAAGCTTGGATGTACTCTGTGAGCTGTTCAGCCACAGCTTTCTCTAAGAGTTTACAAATGGCGATAGAATGGCAATTGGACAATAGTTGTCCAGGACTTTGGAGTTCCCTTGCTTCGTAACGGGGACAATCCTCACTACTTTCCAAATGTCATGGATAACACCAGTGGCAAGGGACAGGTTGAAGATATGTGCCAGTGGGATGGCAATGTAGGGGGTACCCAGGTTCAGAAGCTTGGGTTCCATGTTATCATGGCCAACGCTGGAGTGTGGAGAGAGATCAGAGAGGAGTCTCTGCATCTCCATGACAGACACAGCCCTGAGATAAAATAATGGGCGAGATGAGTGATCCTCCCGAGGGAAAGAGGCCGAAGGGCAGCTGATGTTCTCAGCAGCGGGGAAAAGGGAGGTAAGCACAGACAAGTCAGAAAAGTGGAAATTTAAAGCATTAGCAATCGTAAATGGATTATTACAACTCAACCCATCAGTGATCTTTTCAGATACCCCAGAGTTGGAGGAGGCACTGACTACGTTTTTTATGTTCCTCCAGAACCTACGTGGGTCCTTAGCAGAGCTAAGCAGGGCATAGAAACATAGACTTTGATGGCAGATAAGGACCGCATGGCCCACCTAGACTGCAAATTTCTCTACCTAGAGGATAAGCTGCAGATCCTATTTAACCAACAGCCTATTTCTTCCTACCACCCCCACAAAAATTGCCTTATGTCTGTCCCATACATTCTTGAATTCTCCCACAGTTTTAGACCCCACAACCTCCTCAGGAAGCCTGTTCAATGCATCCACCACCCTCTCTGTGAAAAAATATTTCCTCACATTGCCCCTGAGCCGTCCCCCCTCTATCTTCAAATTGTGTCCCCTTGTTCTTGCACATTTCTTTTTCTGAAAGATGCTACCCTCTTGGATTTTGTTGATTCCACTGAGGTACTTAAACGTTTCTATCATGTCCCCCCTCTCCCTCCCTCCTTTCCTCAAGGGTATACATATTAAGCTCCTTTAGTCTCTCCTCATACGGCTTCTCTTGCAGACCCTGCACCATTTCAGTTGCCCTCCTCTGAACTGCCTCCATCCTGTCTATGTCCTTGTGGAGATGGGGTCTCCAGAACTGGATGCAGTACTCCAGATGGGGTCTCGCCAACTGTCTGTACAGGGGATAACAACTTCCTGTTTTCTGCTGGTGATACCTCTCCCTATACATCCCAGTATGCCACCAGCCCTCCCTACCGCCTTCTCGCATTGCTTGCCAACCTTAAGATCATCTGATATGATTACCCCTAGGTCTCTTTCCATTTTTGTTGTTGTTACTACCTCCCCCCATTGTGTAATCTTCCCCTGGGTTTTTGTTTCCCACGTGCATTACTTTGCACTTCTTTCCATTGAATCCAAGCTTACATACTTCTGACCATTCCTCCAACCATGCCAAGTCCCTTCTCATCCTTTCCACACCTCCTTGTGTATCAACCCTGTTGCAGATCTTTGTGTCATCTGCAAAGAGGCATACTTTTCCTTCCAGTCCCTCTGCAATGTCACTTATAAAGACATTAAAAAGGACTGGACCCAGTACTGAACTCTGCGGTACCCCACTAGTAACCCCTCTTTCTTCAGAGTGGACTCCATTTACAATTACCTTCTGTGCCCTGTTGTTCAGCCAATGTTTTACCCAGGCTACCACCTTGGGACCCACTCCCAGGCTGGTTAATTTGACTACTAATCTTTTGTGTGGGACTGTGTCAAATGTCTTGCTAAAGTCTAGGTAGGCCATGTCCACAGCCCCTCCCTGGTCTACTACTTTGGTCACCCTGTCAAAGAAATCTATTAGATTCGTCTGACATGACCTTCCCACTGTGAACCCATGCTGCCTTGGGTCCTGTGCCCCACTGGCCTCTAGGTACTCAACTATTCTTTCCTTCAGAAGCGATTCCATCACTTTCCCTACCACAGAGGTCAAACTGACAGGTCTATAGTTTCCTGCCTCCGTCTTGGTCCCACTTTTGTGAAGGGGAATTACATCCGCCTTCTTCCAGTCCTCAGGTACCACACCATCCTCCCATGATTTTTCAAAAAGCGTAATCAGTGGTGTCACTAGTTCTCTACTTAATTCTCTTAGAATTCTGGGGTAAATTCCATCTGGCCCCATTGCTTTGTCCACCTTCAGTTTTAGGAGTTCTTGCAGAACCCTGTCTTCTGTGAAAGGGCTGGGATCAACCCCCCTCTCCAGAGTGCTTCTGTTAATTGGATTAGGCACCTCCCCCATTTCCTCTTTTGTGAATACTGAACAGAAGTATTCATTCAGTATCCCTTCTTTATCACTGTCACTCTCTGCCCACCCACCATCCATTCTATTCAGCCTCACTATCCGTCCCTTTGTCTTTCTACGCTCCCTGATATACCTATAAAAGGTTATATCCCCCTTCTTAACAGAGTTAGCCATCTTTTCCTCAGTTTGTGCCTTTGCTATTCTGACTACCCTCCCTGCTTCCTTCTGCCTTAACTGGTACAGTTCTCTTTCCTGCTCCTTGTGTTTTCTTATACTTCCTAAATGCTATCTTTTTCTCCCTAACCTTCACTGCCACCTCTTTTGAGAACCATAGTGGCTTTTTCTTTCATTTTGATTTGTTTATTTGCCTCACACAAAGGCTTGTTGCCTCTGTGATAGCAGTTTTGATATTTGGCCATTGTTGCTCCACCCCTCCTTCTAGCCTGTTTGCTAGTGCTTTTCTAAGACACTCTCCCATCTTGCCAAAGTCAGCCCTCCTGAAGTCCAGAACCCTCACTTTTGTATGGCTTGACTCTGTAGCAGAGTTTACCGTGAACCACAGATTTACAGTAGTTGCTTTTTGCCACCCTGATGGCTTTTTTGCACTCATTTCTGAGCTTCCTATACTGTTGGAAGATGGACTGATCCAACATGCTTTTGAAGTGAGCCCAACACTTGTCCCTTGCACGCATGAGGACTAAGAGGTTCCCATGCAGCCATTTTATGGCAGACCCCCTTATTCTCCACCTAATAAGGGGGTCATGCTTGTCCTGCAGGGTGCCAAAAACAGTGAGAAACTGGGACACAGCTGTAGAGGGGTCATGGGTACTAAGCACTTCTGACCAGTCAGTGATCCTCAGATCCTCATGAAATGACCCCAGATCAAACCTAGAAAAAATCCCTAACCTGAATGAACTTGTGGGGAATTTTTGGTGAAGGGACTTTCCACACACAAAACACCGGGGTGTGATCCAAGATGGAGTCAGGTAGGGTTCCTGCAGAACTGATCCTATCTGGACAGTTTGATAGTACCCAGTCCACTAAGGAGCTAGTTTCACCATTAGCAGTCCATCTAGTGGGCTCCTGGATAAGCTGAGACAGGGAAAGACTTGTTAACAGAGGTTCAAATTGCTTGGAGTTACCTCCTGTCCAGTTAAGTTCACATCACCCAGGATCAAAAGTTCATTATCCCTAATATAAGGACCAACAGTATCCAGGAGATGGGTGAGCCCAGGCAGACCACCCTTGGTGGGATTGTATGCACATAAAACATGCAGCTTCTTTGTATGAGAAAGAGGAAGCGGGGAACTACAGACCAGTCAGCCTCACCTCGGTAGTGGGGAAAATCATGGAAGCACTACTGAAGGAGAGATTGGTGGAACATCTGGTTGTCAATGGACTACAGGACCCAAGGCAGCATGGTTTCACCAGGGGAAGGTCATGTCAGACCAACCTCATTGAATTTTTGACTGGGTGACTAGGGAGGTGGATCAGGGAGAGCAGTGGACATGGCCTATCTGGACTTCAGCAAGGCCTTTGACACTGTGCCATAGAAGACTATTGCACAAACTGGGAATATGGGTGTGGGCAGGACTGAATAGTCTTGGTGGGTAGGTAACTGGCTGGGCAGCAGGACACAGAGGGTGGTGGTAAATGGCTGTCACTCCACAGAGGGAAGAGTGACCAGTGGGGTACCACAGGGATCAGTGCTGGGACCAGTACTATTCAATATCTTCATCAGTGACATTGTGCAGGACCTAGAAGGCAGAATTTCACTGTTTGCTGATGACACAAAGCTCTGTAACAGAGTAGACACACCAGAGGGTGTAGACAGAATGAGAAGGGACCTGCAGAAACTTGAAGAATGGTCAGGGGTTTGGCAGTTGAAATTCAATGCAAGGAAGTGCAAGATAATGCATATGGGGCACAAAACCCTAGCACAATATATCAGTTGGGGGTGAGGATATAGCATGCACAAGCAGGAAAGGGATCTTGGGGTTATCATCTCTGATGACCTCAAGGCAGGAAACAGTGTGACAAGGCAGTAGGTAAAGCAAATAGGATGCTGGGATGCATAGGCAGGGCATCACCAGCAGGAAAAGGGAGGTCATAATTCCACTACAAGACACTAGTGAGGCCGCACCTGGAGTACACTGTGCAGTTCTGGAGACCTTACCTACGTAAGGACATAGACAGGGTAGAGAAGGTTCAGAGGAGGGCAACAAAGATGGTGCATGGATTGCATCACAAGTCCTATGAGGACAGGTTGAAGGCACTGAACATGTACTCCCTGGAGGAGAGGAGGGAGAGGGGGATATGATAGAGACATACAAGTATCTTACAGGGAGGAACAGGGTGCAGGAATGCACTATTTTTAAGTGAAAGAGATGTTCCAGGACTAGAGGGCATGGGATGAAGTTGGAGGGAGGACGATTCAGAGGAAACGTGAGGAAGAATTTCTTCACAGAACAGGTGGTGGACAAGTGGAACACCCTGCCAGAGGAAGTGGTGGGGGCTGAAACAATCACGGGATTTAAGAATGCATGGGATAGACATAAAGGAATTCTGGAGGTCAGGGGTAAGGGGCAACAGATTTCTTGGAAAAATTAAACTGAACTTACAGACTTAAATGGGCAGACTGGGTGAGCCATAGGCTCTTATCTGCAGACACTGTCTATGTATCTATGTATCTATGTATGTCCATCCTCCTTTGTGTGGTCCAAGTAGTAACTCAGTGTCCTTTTCACATCCAGACTGTCTTCCCCCAAGCTGGATTTTCCCGTGAAGAAAACTGAAAGGGCAGTTGATTGATTTAGATGGAATTCAGGTACCACGTTTGGAAGAAATTGCCTGTTTGCCTTCAGGACTATTTTGTTCCAATGGAAGATTACAGTAGGTAGTTGGGACCTTTGCAGAGGGCCTCTAGCTCACTTGCCTTTTTGGCAGATGTCACTTCCAAAAGGAAAACTGTTTTACAGGTGACATACTTCAATGCAGCAGTGACTATGGGCTCAAAATGAGGCTTCATCAGCTGAGCAATGCACACATTCAATTCCAATGGGAGGACAGGGTCCCTTACTGGAGGGCACAGGCAAGCAAGGATTTTGAAAAACTTTTTGAAAATGTATTGTGAGGCTACTGATATGTCTATGCCAGCTGACATGTAAGCTTCCCTTCCAGCTCTTTCTGCTTCCCTCATCACCACTCAACTTCTGAACAATCAACTTTTTCCTACCACTTCCCTGTCCTCTGGAATCAGCTCTCCTCTGACATTCTCCTTTTCTCCAGCTCCCTGTCCTCAAGCGCCTGCTCCATCTCACTCCTGTCCCCCCTTGCTCATGCCCCCTGTCTCCCTTGCCTCTCTGCCTCATCCTACCCAGCCTACTTGAGGTCCTGTAACAGCCGCCTGACTACTACAATTCTATACTGAATGCTGCTCTTTAATGAAACCTAGTGCTTATTTATTGCTATTGTGCATTCTGCCATTAATTATTTACTGTAACATTGTGCTATTTAGTGTCCTTTTTCTTTCTGCCTTTTGTTAATATGTTATGACCGTGTCTCTTCCTACTGTTTGTATTGTATCCCTTTAACCCCCAGGTCACACCTGGAAACAAGCTTTGGCTTAGTGTGACTTTCCCGGTTACCACATTTTAAATAAAAATAAATAAATAAATTAATAAATAAGCTAAACCTTCATGATTGAGGGCCTTAGACCCAAAGACTGGAGATGGACTAGGTAATCAAGGATTGTGGACGGACCTAGCTTGGGGGGGGGCAGGGGTTGATCTGTCCAGAAGAACACCAGAAGGAAAATATTTTCCATTTTGAAGTATGCGTTTTCCTTGTTGCTGGTTTCCTAGAAACCCTCAGCACCTCCATTTCTTTCCCAGAAAGATTTAGCCCAGAGAACTCTAGTTTGACAAGTACATGCTCTGTGGCACAGCGTTCTCAGATCTGGGAATGTTGTCCTGCCCTGGGACAGTGCCAACAGGTTGTATTTCAGGGTCAGGTTGACTGGCGGTTTGTTGTAGAGGGACAGGAGCATGGAGTATCAAGTCTGTCTGGCCCACTCTAAAGCTATCAGAATCATTGTTGCTGAATCCCTTCTCTATTTTATCAGTACTCTCAGTAAAAGTGGAACTAGAAGGAAGGCATAGAGAAACTTATCTGACCAGCTGAGGACTGGCGCATCCTCTGGGACTGAACCCACTGCTGGTGGTCTGCAACAATAAAGTGAGAGCTGGTTGTTCTCCCAGAAGGCAAACAGATATATTCTGGTTTACCCCACCATCTGAACACTGATGCCAGCACCTGCTTGTTCAAGGTCCACTCATGATTTCCCTGGCTGATCCTGCTCAGGAAGTCTGCCAACACATTGTCTTTCCCGGCAGATGTACTGTGGACAGTTGAACTTCCAGGGAGTAGGCTAGGTTCCAGATGTTCACGTCTTCTATGCACAGCTTGGAAGATCTTGTTACTCCCCATTTATTTATGTAGTACATTGTTGCGGTGTCTGTTCTGATCTGGACAGACTGACTCTTGATTTGAGAGTAAAGAAGCCTGCATTGCCAGGTACACTACCCTGAGTTCCAGGAGATTTATGTGCTCAAGTCTCCTGTGTACTCCAGGTGCCACTCACAGTAAGGTCCTCCAGGTGGGCATCACAGCTTAGGAGGGAGGCATCCATTGTGAGTATGACTGTAAGAGATTGCTGAAGGAAGGGAATACCCTCTCTGAGGTTGCATTCCTCCTTCCACCACTCTAGTGCCCTTAACAAGGTTTTTGTGACAGGCACCAATTTGGACAGAGTGTCCCACCTCTGAGATTAGTCGTCATCTATGTGACACTGAACATCTCTCATTTGGAACCTGGCCTCTGGTACCACTGCTGCATAGGAGGCAATGTGTCTCAGTATCCTCCGAAAATCCCTTGCAGGCCTTGTATGACCTGCTTTGAAGGATTCTGCAGTGGATATCAGATTTTCTACCCTTACTTGAGGAAGAAATGCCTTTCCTTGCAAGGTATCCAGCTGTGCACCAATAAAGACTAGAACTTGGACTGGTTCTGTTTGAGACTTTTGAAAGTTTATGAGGAAGCCCAGGTCCCACAATCTGCTTTGTGTCAGCAGTATATAGGACTTTACTTACTGCTATCTTTTTCCTGAGATCAGCCAATCATCCTGGTAGGGACAAACACCACCCCTTTCCTTCTGAAATGTGCTGCCACCACAGCTGGGAACATTGTAAAAACACTTGGAGCTGACGTGAGGCTGAAGGAAAGGCTGTGAACTGGTACTGGCAGTTTCCAAACCTGAACCTGAGGTATTTCCTGTGATTTGGCCTGACCGGTATGTGAAAGTAGGTGTCTTTCAGATCCAGTGACTCCAGCCAGTCTTCTATTGGCAGCGGTGGAATCGCTGAGCCCAGTGTTACCATCTTGAATTTTTTTTTTCTTTAAGTGTTTGTTGAGATATCTCAGGTCTAAAATGGGTCATCATTCCTCATTTTTCTTGTTTGTCAGGACGTATCTGGAGTAAAGTCCCTTGCCCACATTGTGTGGCAGGATCTTTTTCCACTGCATTCACTTGCAACAATTTTGTTTCCAAATGAACTTTTTCTGCTGGGATGTGAGACTGAAAAAACATTTGGGTCCTCCAATTTGGGGAATTTTCTGAACTGTAGGGACACACCCTGAATCACTACTTCTAGGACCCACATGTCTGCGGTAATTTTTGTCCACACCTAGAAATACTGTAGTGAGCCAGTCTTCCTCCCACTGGCAATGGATGGTGACCTGGGCAAACTTGTCTGGGGTTTTGCTTTGCATGAGGTTTGGAGGCTGGTGTTGCAGCTGCACAACTAGTGCCCCTTCTACTCCTGCCCACAGAGTAGCCTCTGTGTGGAGGGTACTGATAGGGAGCATAAGCACGACGGTAGTATATCCTACCCCTACCTCCCTACCACAAGGCCTGGAGGAAGTGGAGGACTTTTTTTCAGTATTGCTCTTCTAAGTGGTTTTGTACTCATCCATCTTTTTCACATAAACCTCTGTCTTGTCACCAAACAGGGAATTTCCCTCACAGGAGAAATCCATTACTTTTGTCTGAGTGTCCTGGGTAGATTTGTAGTCCTAAGCCAGATGAACTTTCATAAGAACACTGAATGGGCCATGACCTTAGATGCTGTGTCATTTGGTGTCCACTGTCATATGAAACTGGTACTCTGTGGCATCTACAGCTGACCTGGCTGTGTCAGCCGTATGCTGATCCAAGGTTCTCTGGTACTGGGCTGTGTAAGCTAAGTGAGCTGCCAGACTCAGGAACAGGGAAGCTGATGTGTAAACCTGTTTGCCCATTTCACAGGCAGCATTCTGGACCACTCCCTTATGATAAGGGGGGGGGGATCCAGGTACTCAGCACTCTGCTTGTCCACCTGATATTTTTTTCTGTCATGGGTACTGACATGACTTTGTATGTGGCTTTTCTGAGGGACTTGTGAATGGGCAGCATCACCTCTTTGTGGGTGTTAAGCCCATCGTATCCATGAATTCTACCTGATCCTTATCAGTTTCATGGGAGGAGATGTGGACAGCGTTTACCATATGCCTTACAAAGGTATAGTGAGAAGTGTAGTCCTCTGAAGGCATAAGAGGGGACCAAATTCCTGCTCGGGAGAAACATCTGGCAGTGTGGCTTCTCCTTTCTCCTCATCACCAGTAAATTGCCAAGACTCCGGAGACCCAAAAACCCTGATAGTTTTTCATTTTGTTACTTGGGAGTGGGGAAGAGCAGAGGGTTAGAAATCCTAATGCCACATTTCCCTACTTTTGTAGCATTAAGTTACCCTAACTGGTGGACTAACAAGCCAAACTTCTGCACCTGCACCCCCTCCCTTCTCTCTCTTCTCCCTCTACTCCGGTTGATTCTTCTGATGTGTTGTGCCTTTATCTTAAGTATCTATTTTATTGGATTAGGAAACCTTGTATTATCCTTGAAATTAAATTTGAATGTAAGCAATATCTTAATTTGTTTGAAACCTTTGTACCATGCTTGAATCTGAGTTGTTTTACCCTCTGCATTCAGATGAAATACCTTTCAATGTATTGATCATTACCATTGTACCATATTTGACCCTGGGTTGTTTTACCCTCCTCATTCATTTGTAATGCCTTTCATTGTATTGTCCATTCCTTTTGTTTTGTACTTCCAGGACATGGAGCCTTTGCAAAGGAGTCTCTGACGCAAAGGTTTGTAATTCCGATTTCTCAATAAATAAATAAATAAATAATGTTTTTTCTTTCAAAGAATTCCCTTTCTTTTTGAGATAGTGAAATCATATCCTCATTCACATAGGTCCATTTGGGATCTGCCTGAACTGGTAAAGATGCTCAGGTCCCTTTGGGCCATGTGCCATGAGAAGACTCTCTGCTTACAGAAGTTCAGGGCCTGGCACATCCCCCTCACCCCCAGTTAGGGAATGCAAGTTAAAATTACTGAAGTTACGAGCAAGCGCAGTAAAATTTCGATGTGCACTCATATGTTTGTCATTTTTATATATTTTGACCCCACATTTTCACTATAGCTTTCTTATGACTCCACCTCATGAATAAGAGTTGTGAAAATTTTCAGATCTTGTTCGAAAGGTGATTTCACCAAGTGACCATTAAATCACATTTTAGCCCTGATCTGCATACTTCCACCACCATTAGTCACAAGGTGGGGTCCCAAAAAGTCCATGTTGAAAATGTTGAGTTGAAATATGCAAAAATGACAAAGTTATGAATCAAAGTTCATAACCCCACTGAAATACATTTAACCGCACTTACCTTAGTTTACATACAATACATGTTGCAAATTACGTGTTGCAAATAACATGTCACAAATAGCGTGTTATGAATTACTGCACGACAAGTAAAAACTACAAGTTACAAAACTTAAAAGTGCAAGAAATGGAAGAAGGCAATGCCGATGCAGAAAGATAGGTTTGGGGAGGTGTATTTTTTTTTTTGAAATTCAGTACCAGAATCAAGCTAAACAACTGCTTTTTTAGCAAAATACAGGTATTGGGGTTTGATTTTAGCTCAGGATTTCCTTTTTATCCCATTCTGTAAATTGTAAAAGAAAAACAACATGGTGGCCATCACAATCAGTATTTCTCGCCACACAACAAATAAATCACGAAACTAAGCACATGTAAAAGTCTTTTTTTTTACTAGTCAAACTTGAACTTAAATCAAAAATTGTTATAACTCTAAAACTGTATAATATTTTTTCACCAAGCTTTCAAAAAGCACACTTTGGCACAGGCCCCCTTCAAACCTTAAAATTGTATGTTGCCATATGACAACATTTCAACCCGTCTAGGCTATAGGTGAGGGCAAAAAAAAAAAACAGTGTTAAGTATGGGGAGGGTGCACTCCATATCTCAAAAACCATACAAGATGCCATCATGAAACTTTTCACATCTTGAGACTCTTGACAGCCTGACTGTGCGTGCTACATTTTGTGCTGTTTCATCAAATGATGCCAAAGTTATTATGGTGCAAAAAGTGGGGTTTAACATTGAATAGTCAACTCAATCCTAACTATATGGGTGCTACTGTGCCCCTATAATATGTATTTTCATGTCTTAAGTAGATTATATGTAACTGTTCTCTGAATATCGTACAAATCTTGTATGATATATTTTTTTGTAACTTTGTATTACAAAGAGAGAACAGACAGAACACCAGGAGGAATGAGCTACTGGTATAACTAAAACTTCTCTACTGGAACCTTCAATTTAGGGTAAAAAAAAAAGAGTGAAGTGTGTTTGTCAGAGGTAGTTGAAGTAAATTGTTATCTGTTATCTGTGAACTTATCTAGGTGCTTGTCACAGGTGTGAGAAGGGAATTGTTATCTGTGAAATTAACTAAGTGTAGAAAGATTTGCAAAGTAGGGGGGTGGCTTAGCTAGAAGGAGTCAGGTTTAAACCAGATTTAAACACTGTCCTAGCTAGCTTCTGCCACAGAACAGACAGAATACCAGGAAGAAGGAGCTACTGGTATAACTAAAACTTCTCTACTGGGACTCTATTGCCCTCCATCCCCCCACCCTAAACCAGTTCTACTTTTATAGGCACAGGATTTAACTGACAACAGGAACTTCCTGTTTGGGAGCAGGAAGTGAGTGATCACAGAGCCACCAAAGACTCACCATCCTAGAAGGGCAAGAGTAGCTCTCCATTCCCCCCTAGCTGCTGGAGGTCTGACCCTGAGCAAGTAAGGAGACTACTGAAAAATATAGGAACTTCTTGTCTCAGAACGGGAAGATCAGGAGCTAAAAGGGCACAGAGGCAGTAAGTAAGTAGGGAGAGAATAAATAAATAAACAGAGGAAAGAGTAAGTATTCCAAACAACAGTTAGGGGGCCAGAAAAAAGACATGATGGGAGTGGTGCAGTGCAGTGGCTGTGGAGCAGCAGTCTTCCAGGAGACATTCTGGAGGATGCAGTGTTGTCCCATCTGCAGGCATCTCTCTGGGTTGAGGGAGGAGGTTGCTCATCTCCAGGCTGAGTTGGCCAGGATTTGTGGGACCTCCTCTCCCACCCAGGGACCACCAAATTTACTGCCATTGCCTCAGAGGTTGCCAAAAAAGAGGAATGGTTGGACCACAGTGGGCTCAGGGAGGGTGAGAGTGGTGGAACAGAGGTGCATCCATCCAGTTGTACCTCTCCACAATTTCTATGCCATTGTGGAAAAGTGTGGTTCCTCTATGGAGTCACCCACAGTGGAGACCAAGGATGATGCTGGGAACCTCCACAAAGGAGACCCACAGGAGGGTGGCATGGGACCCCATAGGGGAAGGAAACAACTCCTAGTGGGGAACTCCATTGCTAGGAAGGTAGAATTGGGGAGGAAGGGGAGAGGGAGGTAAGGTGCCTGCCTGGTACCATGGCTTGGAGGGACAGGAGCGGATCCTCAGGATTGCAGGAGCAGCTGCACAGGGAAGGGAGATGGATGTCATTGTCCACCTAGGGACAAATGAACTGGCTAAGAAAGGGATCAGAGCAGTGCAAGAAGCATTTGTGGAGATGGAGAGGGGCCTTAGACAAGTAGCACACACGGTAACCTTCTTGGAGGTGCTGTCTGTCTATGGCACAGGTGAGCCTAGGGTGCTCCACACCATGGGATTCAATCAGTGGTTGAAAAACTGGTACAGAGCACAGGGATTTGGCTTCATTGGGGACTGGGGTCCACCTGGAGGGATGCAGGCCTATACTGGCATGATGGTCTGCATCTGTCCAGGAGGGGAACCAGGATCCTAGGAGATATGTTTAAATACTTAATTGGCAAGCATTTAAACTAGCCAAGGGGGGAGGCACTGGAAAGGAGCAGGGAAATCCTAGCCCCCCCAAAAAATCAGGGTACTAAGTAAGGTAGACACCAACATAGAGATGTCGATAGGGAGAAGTGCTGGGGTAAAGGGAGAAAGTGACAAATGCAGTAAGGACAGGGATGGGGCAAAAAGGGGTAAGGCCATCAAGAAATGGAGGGTAATGAGTACCAACGCCCATAGTCTGGGCAACAAGCTCCCTGAACTGGTGGCCTTGATGGGAGAGGGATGCCTGGATGTGGTAGCAGTCACAGAAACATGGTACACAGAGAACCACAACTGGAATTTTAACATACCAAGGTATACAACTTATAGGAGAGACAGGGAGGGCAGAAGGGGGAGAGCAGCTTTCTATGTAAGGGAAGGGATAAAAGTAACTGAAGAAAAGAGTAAACAGGGAGGAGAGGAGGCACTGTGGGTCACCTTAGAGAGTGGAAATGACACCACAATCCACACAGGGGTTATATACAGACCCCCATGTCAGGGGGAGGAAAAAATGGACAAGAATATGACAGAAGGCATACTTAGGATAGCAGAGAAAAGGGAGATACTGTTGATGCAGGACCTGAATATGCCAGATGTTAACTGGAGCACCTTTGCTGCAGCCACGTCCAAAAGCAGGGCCATTCTTGATGCCCTTCAGGTGGCATGCCTCAGACAGCTAGTTTTGGAACCTACTCATGAGGGAGCAATCTTAGACCTCATACTCTCAAATGGGGACAGTGAGAGAATCTCAGATCTAGAAGTGGGTAGCCATTTGGGAACAAATGACCACCAAATAGTGTGGTTCACGATAAACTCAGCTACAGAGTCAAGCCATACAAAAGTGAGGGTTCTGGACTTTGGGGAGGTTGACTTTGGCAAGCTGAGAGAGTGCCTTAGAAAAGCACTAGCAAACAGGCTAGAAGGAGGGGTGGAGCAACAATGGGGAAATACCAAAACTTCCATCACAGAGGCAGCAAGCCTTTGTGTGAAGTAAATAAACAAATCAAAATGAAAGAAAAAGCGACTATGGTTCTCAAAAGAGGTGGCGGTGAAGGTTAGGGTGAAAAAGACAGCATTTAGGAAGTATAAGGAAACACAGAAAGAGCAGGACAGAGAACTGTACCAGTAAAGGCAGAAGGAAGCAGGGAGAGTAGTCAGAATAGCAAAGGCACAAACTGAGGAAAAGATAGCCAACTCGGTTAAGAAGGGGGATAAAACCTTTTATAGGTATATCAGGGAGCATGGAAAGACAAAGTGAGGGATAGTGAGGCTGAGTAGAATGGATGGTGGGTGGGCAGAGAGTGACAGTGAAAAAGCAGGGATACTGAATAAATACTTCTGTTCAGTATTCACAAAAGAGGAAGTGGGGGAGGTGCCTAATCCAATTAACAGAAACACTCTGGAAAGGGGGGTCGATCCCAGTCCTTTCACAGAAGAAAGGGTTCTGAAAGAACTCCTAAAACTGAAGGTGGACAAAGCAATTGAGCCAGATGGAATTCACCTCAGAATTTGAAAAGAATTAAGCAGAGAACTAGTGACACCACTGACTACCCTATTTAGCAAATCATGGGAGGGTGGTGTGGTACCTGAGGACTGGAAGAAGGCTGATGTGATTCCTCTTCACAAAAGTGGGACCAAGACAGAGGCAGGAAACTATAGACCTGTCAGTTTGACCTCTATGGTAGGGAAAGTGATGGAATCACTTCTGAAGGAAAGAATTGTTGAGTACCTAGAGGCTAGTGGGGCACAGGACCCAAGGCAGCATGGGTTCACAGTGGGAAGGTCATGTCAGACGAATCTAATAGATTTCTTTGACTGGGTGACCAAAGTAGTAGACCAGGGAGGGGCTGTGGACATGGCCTACCTAGACTTTAGCAAGACATTTGACACAGTCCCACACAAAGATTAGTAGTCAAATTAACCAGCCTGGGAGTGGGTCCCAAGGTGGTAGCCTGGGTAAACATTGGCTGAACAACAGGGCACAGAAGGTAATTGTAAGGGAGGTCCACTCTGAAGAAAAGGGGTTACTAGTGGGTACCGCAGAGTTCAGTACTGGGTCCAGTCCTTTTAATGTCTTTATAAGTGACATTGCAGAGGGACTGGAAGGAAAAATATGCCTCTTTGCAGATGACACAAATATCTGCAACAGGGTTGATACACAAGGAGGTGTGGAAAGGATGAGAAGGACTTGGCATGGTTGGAGGAATGGTCAGAAGTATGGCAGCTTGATTCATGCAAAGAAGTGCAAAGTAATGCACTTGGGAAACAAAAACCCGGGAAGATTACACAATGGGGAGGTAGTAACAACAACAAAATGGAAAGAGACCTAGGGTAATCATATCAGATGACCTTAAGGTTGGCAAGCAATGTGAGAAGACAGTAGGGAGGGCTGGGGGATACTGGGATGTATAGGAGAGGCATCACCAGCAGAAAACAGGAAGTTGTTATCCCCTGCACAGACAGTTGGTGAGACCCCATCTGAGTACTGTGTCCAGTTCTGGAGACCCCATCTCCTCAAGGACATAGACAGGATGAAGGCAGTTCAGAGGAGGGCAACTAAAATGGTGCAGGGTCTGCAAGAGAAGCCATATGAGGAGAGACTAAAGGAGCTTAACATGTATACCCTTGAGGAAAGGAGGGAGGGGGGGACGTGATAGAAACATTTAAGTACCTCAGTGGCTTCAACAAAGTCCAAGAGAGTAGCATCTTTCAGAAAAAGAGATATGCAAGAACAAGGGGACACAATTTGAAGATAGAGGGGGAATGGCTCGGGGCAATGTGAGCAAGTATTTTTTTCACAGAGAGGGTGGTGGACGCATGGAACAGCCTTCCTGAGGAGGTTGTGGGGTCTAAAACTGTGGGAGAATTCAAGAATGCATGGGACAGACATAAGGCAATTTTTGTGGGGGGTAGGAAGAAAAAGGCTGTTGGTTAAATAGGATCTGCAGCTTATCCTCTAGATTGGGAAATGGGCAGACTAGGTGGGCCAAATGGTCCTTATCTGCCATCAAAGTCTATGTTTCTATGTTCCTATGTTTCTACTGACCCCGCTGAATACAGTATGTCTGCTCAACTGCATTATACATATTCATAATGGGGGCTAATCACCAACAGGTGGAATCTACGTGCCAAAGGTGCATATTCTGCCCATACAACTCTGCACTCTCGGAGGATTTGCATGCAGGCTGCAGTCAGGAACACCAGCCCCCACCCAGCCACCTTATGTGGCCCCACCCCCCCTGGCACAAAGGTTCAAGGGGCCTTTCAGGTGCAGAGCAACGGAACTGGACAGGTAGCCAATCAGCTGCCAAGCCCAGGTCCCTCAGTAGATTCCCTGTGCCCATGGGGCACCATGCTGGCAGGTGGCATGCAGTGCACCAACCATGATGTGGGGGAGGACCCCAGTTGTCCACCCCCATCCCTCCCAGTGTGTCACAATGGCTGAGGCCTCCATAATGGGGGGGCTGCTGCCCCCGCTATCTCTGCTGCAGCTGGTGGCTGCATCCCCGGGGGGCACAATAACCAGCCACTCAGGGTTATGGCTCCCCCAAGGTCACATAGTTGCCAGCTGCTACATGCAGTGGTTTAGTGAATCGTGCAGAGTGCTGGCACAGACCCTGCCCCACACCCTGGCTCACCAAGGGGCGGAGCTGCAAGACTGGCCAGGGGATCAATGTGTAGGGGGGCATATTTGGTTAGTGAATCCCACACAGAAGGCACAGTGGGCACAGGCAGGTGCTGACAGGTGTGGGGTGGGCTACATGCCAGATTTACGTGGCATGTACCCACTCTGCACCTTTGTGAATAGCCCCTATCTTGAATAAAATATACTACTACTGCCACTACTATACTACTATACTATACTCTACTACTACTACTAATGCACCTGGGAAACAAAAGCTCAGGGAAAGAGTACACAATGGGGGGGGATATACTGACTAGAACAAAAATGGAAAGGGACCTGGGGTAGTTATATCAGATGACCTAAAGGTGGGCAAACAATGTGAGAAGGCAGTACAGAGAGCTGGGGAGATACTGGGCTGCATAGGGAGAGGCATCACCGGTAGAAAACAGGAAGTTGTTATCCCTCTGTACAGACAGTTGGTGAGACCCCATCTGGAGTACTGAGTGCATTTCTGGAGACCCTATCTCCGCAAAAACATAGACAGGGTGGAGGCTGTCCAGAGGAAGGAAACCAAAATGATGCAGGGTCTGCACCAGAAGACATATAAAGAGACACTAAAGGAGCATAATATATATACCCTTGAGGAAAGGAGGGAGAGGGGGGACATGATAGAAACTTTCAAGTACCTCAAGGGAATCAACAAAGTTCAATAAGGTAGCATCTTTCAGAAAATGAGATGCGCAAGAACAAAGGGGCACAATCTGAAGATAGAGGGGGGACAGCTCAGAGGTAATGTGAGGAAGTATTTTTTCATGGAGAGGGTTACGGATGCATGGAGGAACATAGAAACATAGAATTTGACGGAAGATAAGGACCGCTTGGCCCACAGTCTGCCCATTTCCCTACCTGATGGATAAGCTGCAGATCCTAGTTAACCAGCAGCTTACTTCTTCCTACCCCCACCCCCTAGAATTGCCTTATGACTGTCCCATGCATGCTTGAATTCCACCACTGTTTTTGACTCCACAACCTCCTCTGGAAGGCTGTTCAACCTTCCTGAGGAGGTCATGGAGTCAAAAACAGTAGGGGAATTCAAGAATGCATGGGACAGACATAAGGCAAGTCTAGTGGGGGTAGGAGGAAATAGGCTGTTGGTTAACTAGGATCTGCAGCTTATCCATTAGGCAGAGAAATGGACAGACTAGGTGGGCCAAGCGGTCCTTATTTGCCATCATATTCAATGTTTCTGTGTTTCCATGTTTCAACCACCACCTACCCCTGCCTCCCCTTCCATATGGCCTGTAGGAAGTGGAGGCAATTTCCTTCTGAGTGTTAGTTTTGTAAGTGGTCTTGAACTTATAATCAAACTTTATTAAGTTTTCAATGACATTCAATACAAACAGTACACCTATAGGCCCAGAATCAAAAGCCAATAAGTTGAGTACCAATACCTAACATTTATCATACAAGGGCCAACTACCATAACAAGTCACTGTAAGCAATTTTAAACAAGACAGAATAGTCAGCCTGTAATGAAGTTTAAACAAGACAGAACAGTCAACCTGTAATGTAACAAACAAAGAAAACAGAGTGTCTCAAAAAACAGCAGCGATGTGTAACCCCTAGATGGCGCTACTCCGAGGGTTACTACCCCTGCCTGCACAGTAGCCTGTAGGTTAAGGGTCCTAAGCTCTCTAAACGGTGCCTCCACCCAGAGGACAGGGTTGCTGGCAACGTGACTGCTCTGGGTACAGCCCTCTGGGACACTGATACCCCCCTCTTTACCCCAGTGACCTGGCTAAGCTTGCAGCTACCCCACACCAACACACTTTTGCAACACAAAAAGATCCAAATCTGATTTATTGGGGGATGTGAACAAGGGAGGGGCAGCAATCTGGCGATTGATTTTAATTCTGATTGATTCAGGCTATAAGGCATGCACTCAAAAGTCCTTGGAATACAGTCACACATACTCTGGGTACCCAGTTGGAACTACAGGCTAGCCTGAGGTGTTGCCCGGGGTAGGCCGGAGTTGCAGCTGGTTGGGGCCCTGTGATGGAAAGAAACATGCATGCACTATAACCCACAATTTGTAATCCATATCCGGATGGCTCAGTCCACAAAAGCTTAACAACAATTAAATCAGATGACACACTGTGATTGTTAGCTGGGTTGCAGGGAGCTACCCTGGTTTTACTCATGCTACACAAATTTGGATGCAGGATGGAGAAAATGGAGACCTCAAGATGAAGAGCCGGATAGCCAGAAGACGCAGGGCCCACACGATGTGATGTGGCGCTCGAGCCTGTTCGGTGTTGTTGATCAGGGAGCCGAATCTCTGGGCGGGTCTCTCATTGGATCTTTCTCTGCAGCACTAGTGGGTGTCTGGGCTAGGATGGCAGGACCCAGACTGGGAGAACAGTTCGGGTGCAGTCTGGTAAGATTGCTGGATGCAGCTTCCAGCAAGCGTGACACATTTAGCAATGTGGGGAACCAAATCGCAACCCACTGTCCACATTCAGCACACTTATAGTAAAGGTAGACAAATATCGCAGTTCAGATGACAGTCCAGTTGCAATTCACAGTGTCCCTGTGCAAACCATATGCTCTGCGGTCGTGGTGAAAGTCCTGTTAGGCAGATCGCACAGAAGCCAGCCTTCGATCCTATTCAGGTGAAATTAGTCACAATTCAGAACAAAGGTCACAAATTTGGATAAAGTCCGATGGTTGGATTAAGTCTCTTCACTTTAGTAAGATAGTAGCAAGCAGGCCAGACACAGCCTTCCCACCGATTCTCACTGCGCACTATGCAGGAGCAGCTGCTCAAATTGCTTGAGCTCCTCACTCTCTCAACTCTTACTCCACCACTGACTTCTGTTGTGGGCAGCACCAGGACTTCTTAGTGATCCAAAAGATTTGGTTCATTAATCCATCTGTCTGTCACAGCTTGAGCTCCCCCTCCAGGTCCATTTAGGCACCAAAGGGTGAAGACTACAATTCCTACAGAAATTTACTCACACAAGACCCTTGGGGGCAGGCTCCATTTTAGAGCCCACAAAGGTACTGATTGGTGCAGATTAGCAGTCCAGAACCAAGATGGTGGTACATAACAGAAATGTCAATGCTGCAAAGGAAGGCAGGTTAGACAAACTACATTATAATTATTATTAAAACAGATAATCAGCAAACAATCACAGAGACTACCAGGGCTCCCTCTGTGCAACTGGCGATGGCAGAATGAGTTGGCTGTACTGCAGCGCGGGCGGGACTCGAGCCTAGGAACACTCGGCCCCCACCCAGATCAATTATGAAGTATGAAATAGGTAGCTCTTGAAGAGACAGGCACAAAGGCTAACTGGGCGCTCACATGCAAACACTTTTAAACCTGCTAGGACACAGGACACCAGCCTGACAGTGGGTATTTAGGCACACCCAAAGAAGACTTTTGAGAACCCCCATTTCTAGGGGGGGCTTACACCCTTCCCTGCCTGGAAAAACTTGCCATCTGTGTCAAGTCTATGCCACTATGAAATTTCAGAAGACACCTTACCATTAAGAATACACTGTTTATGTGAAATATATAACCTATGACCATGGTCTTACATGAAGAAAAATAAATCTGATGCATCAGTTAAATAACTTATTACTTTACCATTCCTTACTGAAGATAGTACTGTACATACAAACAATTACATGTATCTGTTGTATCAGCAGCAATATATATGTTTCATTATTTAAATAACAATTATATTTATGATTCGGTTACTATACTGTACTTATTCATGTGATAGTTTCCTGTACTTTAAACGATGTAGTTGGGGACCCAATCCTATCAGCTAATTTAAGGCTAAATGGAATAGGGCACCATGTTCTGAAGGAAGGACCAACAGCTTAGAATTAGCAGACAAACTCAATTTAGGCAGTGAGCTCTTTGTGATATAAACCCCTTTATCGACAACATTTAGAGGCAAATCCACCGGTCTCCCATGGGAGTCATAACTAAGACATACCACCGGTTTGACATCCGGCCAGACTTCCTCTGGGGAATAGGTATAGGAGCTGGGGGATCAACTTTGGTGCTACTGTCCTTTTTGGCCATGAGGGGCTCCTCTACACTGGAGGAAGCGTCCAGAGGGGGTGTATGGTCCCTTTTGTGTTTTTTGAAATTCATCTCCATAACCCTTGGCTTGTCATTACTGTCCAGCAAAGGCTCAGGTTACTCGTTTGGAAGGGACCCCGAAACAACTGGACTCAGGGAAGCTGAATTAGAACAGTCAATACTTTCATAAGCTTCTGCACATTCTGGTATGTCACCAGGGGGGTCCATCTCAACCAACTCCTCCTCGGGCAATTCAAACACCTCTGCTAAACACAAAGACTCTGCCATTTCAGACACAACACTTTGTGCCTCACTTTCAGAGGGCACTGCTTCTAAAGAGGAAGCTGGTACTTTAGGCAGTTCATGAAGCACAGCCTCCTCCCCATAATTATACATGGGTTTCCCTTGGAACAACTGACTCAGTTCATGAGAAGGGAAGTAGGGAGCTTCATCTTTACTGCTGTCAAATTCAGAGTGACCATCACTGTAGCAAGGGACCTGCTGTGGGGAAGACTCAGTTTCTTGAATAACTTGTGAAAGTTGACTTTTCCTCTTTTGGGCAGCTGCTCTGGTTTCCGACCCAGAAGGGGCAGTGTCTGCTGGCTCAGCATCAATAAGTACTTGACCAATGGGAAGCAGGTGGTTCCGGTGCATGGTTTTAACAGTTCTAGGATCATTCTCTGGGCACACTTTATAAACAGGCAATTTATCCAACTTGCTGACCACCATATGAGGAAGATGATGTCACCTGTCAACAGTCTTGTGTTTCCCATGCAGTCCTATTTTGCGCAATAACACTCGATCACCTGGTCATAACTCCTAAGCCTTTATGTGCCGATCATACCTTTCTTTGTTGGCTAAGTTTCATTTGGCAGCCATGGTCTGGGACAGTTGATATGCATGGTTCAATTGATCTCTCAGTCTCTGCACAAACTGTAGGTAATTCTCAGCTCAGACCCCATGCAAAGAGACACCAAAACAGACATCCACTGGTAACTGAGCTTCTCTTCCGAACATAAGACGGTAAGGGGGGAACCTAGTGGCATCGTTCTTTGTACAATTGTAAGCATGCACTAAGGTATTGATCTGTTGACTCCATTTAGGTTTGTCTTTGGGATAGAGCATGTCCAACATATCCAAGAGGGTTTGATTGAAACGTTCAGGCTGTGGATTCCCCGAAGGTGATAGGGCATGGTTCAGGACTTTCACACCCCACATAGGGAAAGCATTTCCTTGAAGAGTCTACATTTAAAGTTCCTCCCTTGATCAGAATGTATACATTGTGGGGCACCATAATGCACAAAGAACTTCTCTAACAGCACCTTAGTTACTGTGGAAGCCTTCTGGTCTTTTGTTAGAAATGCTTGTGCGTAACAAGTAAAATGATCAGTCACTACTAGCACATTGTTTGGTCAGGCTCTAAACATAGAAAGTCTATACAAACTAACTCCATGGGAGCACTGGTAGATATGTAGACTAAAAGGGCGGCCTTATGTGGCAAAGCTTTTCACTGGAGGCAGCGACTGCAGGTTTTGATATGATTTTCAACATCGGTCCCCATTTTTGGCCAATAGAAACATAATCGTACTAAGTCGAGAGTCCGGTCAATACCGAGATGCCCCATATGGTTGTGAAGGGACCTCAGTACCAATTGCTGGAAGGCCGTGGGTAGGACCAGCTGCTGTTTGTCTACCTGACTACGATGATCCACTGTTTCTCTATTTAACAACTGGTCTCGCAGTCTCAATCGAGGGCCTTCTTTAAGTAGTAATGCCATTCTTAAGTCAGTGGAATGCAGTCTTGACACATCTTTCCCTGCATGAAACATAGAAACATAGACTCTGACAGCAGATAAGGACCGCTTGGCCCATCTAGTCTGCCCATTTCCCTACCTACAGGATAGGCCACAGATCCTAGTTAACCAACAGCCTATTTCTTCCTACCCCCCATAAGAATTGCCTTATGTCTGTCCCATGCATTCTTGAATTCTCCCACAGTTTTAGACCCACAACCTCCTCAGGAAGGCTGTTCCACATCCACTACCCTCTCTGTGAAATAATACTTCCACATTGCCCTGAACCACCCCTTCTATCTGTAAATTGTGTCCCCTTGTTCTTGCACGTCTCTTTTTCTGAAAGATGCTACCCTCTTGGACTTTGTTGATTCCTCTGAGGTACTTAAAAGTTTCTATCATGTCCCCCCTCTCCCTTCTTTCCTCAAGGGTATACATATTAAGCTCCTTTAATCTCTCCTCATACGGCTTCTCCTGCAGACCCTGCACCATTTTAGTTGCCCTCCTCCCAACTGCCTCTATCCTGTCTATGTCCTTGCGGAGATGGGGTCTCCAGAACTGGACGCAGTACTCCAGATGGGGTCTCACCAACTGTCTGTACAGAGGGATAACAACTTCCTGTTTTCTGCTGCTGATGCCTCTCCCTATGCATCCCAGTATACCCCCCGCCCTCCCTACTGCCTTCTCACATTGCTTGCTAACCTTAAGGTCATCTGATATGATTACCCCAGGTCCCTTTCCTTTTGTTGTTGTTACTAACCCCCTTGTGTATTCTTCCCTGGGTTCTTGTTTCCCAGGTGCATTATTTGCACTTCTTTGCATTGAATCCTAGCTGCCATACTCAGACCATACCTCCAACCTTGCCAAGTCCCTTCTCATCCTTTCCACACCTCCTTGTGTATCAACCCTGTTGCAGATCTTTGTGTCATCTGCAAAAGGCATACTTTTCCTTCCAGTCCCTCTGCAATGTCACTGATGAAGACATTAAAAGGACTGGACCCAATGAACCCTCTGGTGCCCCACTAGTAACCCCTCTTTCTTCAGTGTGGACTCCATTTACAATTACCTTCTGTGTCCTGTTGTGCAGTCAATGTTTTACCCAGGCTACCACCCTGGGACCCACTCCCAGGCTGGTTAATTTGACTATTAATCTTTTGTGTGGGACTGTATCAAATGCCTTGCTAAAGTATAGGTAGGCCATGTCCACAGCCCCTCCCTGGTCTACTACTTTGGTCACCCAGTCAAATAAATCTATTAGATTCATCTGACATGACCTTCGCGCTGTGAACCCATGCTGCTTTGGGTCCTGTGCCCCACTGGCCTCTAGGTACTCAACTACTCTTTCCTTCAGAAGTAACTCCATCACTTTCCCTACCACAGAGGTCAGACTGACAGGTCTGTAGTTTCCTGCCTCTGTCTTTGTCCCACTTTTGTGAAAGGGAATCACATCCGCCTTCCTCCAGTCCTCGGGTACCACCCATCCTCCCATGATTTATTAAAAGAGTAGCCAGTGGTTTCACTAGTTCCTCCTTAATTCTTTTAGAATTCTGGGGTGAATTCCATCAGGACCCATTGCTTTGTCCACCTTCAGTTTTAGGAGTTCTTGCAGAACCCTTTCTTCTGTGAAAAGACTGGGATCGACCCCCTATCAAGAGTGCTTCTGTTAATTGGATTAGGCACTTTCTCCTCCTCTTTGTGAATACTGAGCAGAAATATTCGTTCAGTATTCCTGCTTTTCACTGTTCCCTCTGCCCACCCACCGCTCATTCTATTCAGCCTCACTATCCTCCCTTTGTCTCTCACTCGCTGATGTACCTATAAAGGTTTTATCCCCTTCTTAACTGAGTTGGCTATCTTTCCTCAGTTTGGGCCTTTGCTATTCTGACTTCCTCCCTGCTTCCTTCTGCCTTAACTGGTACAGCTGTCTGTCCTGCTCCTTCTGTGTTTCCTTATACTTCCGGAATGCTACCTTTTTCTTCCTGACTTTCACAGCCACCTCTTTTGAGAACCATAGTGGCTTTTTCTTTCGTTTTGATTTGCTTATTTGCTTATGAAGGGCGCTAAGTGCAGACTGGATCATAGGGTCTTGGGATTGAGCCCATTGGATGCTGTCATTGTCAAATTGTGACAAAGCACTGATGTCCAGGCAGAGAAGTGGCAATAAGCTGTGGTCAGGTAGGTTTCAGGTGGCCCCAAACAGTCTACTACACAGTCCACCATTTCTGCGGATGGCTGCTCATCTTTGACAAACTTTTGACATATCACTGATAGCAGGCTTGGACAGCCTCACCCATTTGTCAGAGGGGGATGGCCACCTTGACAGGGCATCAGCATCAGTATGATTAAGTCCAGGCTGGTACTCCACTGAATAGTCATATGTGGACAGAGTAGAAAGCCACCTGTGACCCATGGCATCCAACGTTGCTAAGGTCTGTATGTAAGTTAATGGATTATTGTCTGTCTTCACCAGTATTTTGGCCCCATAATGGTATTCATGGAATTGATCCACTATGGCCTACTTGAGGGCAAGAAATTACAGTTTGTGGACTGGGTAATTTTTCTCAGATGTAGTCATGCTTCTGCTAGCAAATGCTACAGGCCTCAGGCCCTTGTCATAGTTCTGGTACAACACAGCCCCCAGCCCCTTCAGACTGGCATCGGTGTGGAGAATGTAGGGTTTGGCCGGGTCGGCATAAGCAAGCACTGGGGCATGAGTTAGTTGATGAATAATCTCATAGAAGGCTGCCTCACACTCTTGGGTCCACCGGGCCCCAAACGGCTCTCCCATCCTGAAAGACACCTTCTCTTCATCTTTGATGAATCCCTTTCTATACTGGCGATTGATGGGAGGATACCCATGGCTAAGATTAAGAAGAGGATGGATTACCGTGGTGTAGTCTTTGATAAATCACCTGTAATATCCCCAGAAACCCAGAAACTGTTGGAGTTCTTTGAGGTTGGTGGGCTGAGGCCAGGTGATCAATGACTCTACTTTACTGGGATTGGTCTGTACCATACTTGACTGAGGTTTGAAAGAATTGACACTTATCGATTGACAATTTTAGGCCGAAATCCTCCAGCCTATCAAGGACTTTGAATAGCCTGATTCATGTTTTTCTAACGTGTGTCCAAACATGATGATGTCATCCAAATACACAAGACATTCCGACAGATTCATGTCCCCCACTGCCCGCGCCATCAGCCATTGGAAAGTGGCAGGTGCGCCTGAAATACCCTGAGGCATCCTCAAGAATTCACAAAAACCCAAAGGGCAGATGAAGGCAGTCTTCTCACAGTCCTCCGGCACCATCAGAATCTGATAGTATCCGCTCCGTAAGTCGAGTACTGAGAACCACTGACTCCCATTCAGGCAGTCCAGTGCATCCTGTATACAGGGCATGGTGTATTGATCAAATACAGTCCATCTGTTCAAAGTTTGATAATCAACACACATCCAGATGGACCCATTCTTCTTATGCACCACCACAATAGAGGAAGCATAGGGGCTCCTGGACTCTAAAATAATGCCTGCAGCTATCATCTCCTGGAGGTGTCTTCAGACATCATCTATATCCGCTGGTGCAAGGCGTCGAGAGCACTTCTGAAATGGCTGGTCATCATTAAGTCTGATGGTATGCTCAGTGCCCTGTACACAGCCCACATCCCATTCTTTTAATGAAAATACTTGATCCTGCTGGTCAAGCTTCTGGCTGATTTGACTCTTCCAATGTGCAGGCAGTGGGGACTCTCCAAAGTTGAATAGATCTGGAGTTATCTCTTCTGTTCCACCCCTTTGCTTCCTGCTGGGCAATACTGCGGTGTCTGCACAGTGGACTGTGGCTAGCATGCACCCTCAGTTCACACGGAGCTCTCGATCAGACACATTCAGGATTGGGACGGACCCTTCTAGCATAGGCATGGGCTCAGGTGGGTAATATGCTTGGTTTGACCATGAGCCCCTCCGGCAGCTGTCCCATCTCCTGGCGCATCCAGCATTAATATCTTGTTTTTCACATCCCTACGAAGGCAGATTTCCCCTTGGACAGTATACTGGGTATTAGGTGGTAACAACAAAGATTCAGGGTCTTTCTTCTATACTATCCCCACCGACGCATCTCTGTCCATTTCCTGAGTCCAAGTTTGCAATTCATAGGCTTGCTGTACCAAAACTGGAATCCGTAAGGCTCGGCCACTCCGCTGTCCTTGCTTCTCCTGGCATAATTGGGCCAGCCTTCCAAACATATGCGAGTTGGTCCCACTAAGCAAGGGGACCCCATCGTACAATCCCGTAGGGGGACACACTAGGGTCAGCATTTCTACTTGTTCATCTACTCCAGCCACAGTGGTAGGGAAGGAAAACTACACCTGGATATACCCCAGGTAAGAGTATGACTTCTCACTCAGCCCCCATACATACAGGCCTTCCAAGGGTTGCAAGGGCACATCAGGCAAATGTTTGGCATACCAGTCCTAAAACACAATAGACCCTTGGGAGCCACTGTCGAGTACTGCCCTAGCTGAAACACCGTTCACCATCACAGCAGTTTCCATGGACGGACCCACCACCACAGACCTGTCTGGAGAGAGAGGGGGGTGGCTGTTTTTCTAGAATATGTCTTCTTAGTAGGCCCAGACCAAGTCCTTACATTACCTCACCTGATCAGCATCAATAATCGAGTGGTAACTTTTCTCAGATTCTCAGGCAAACTACAATTGGTCAGGTATGCCCATCCTCTCTGCAATGATAGCAGAAAACTGGTTCCTTACAGTCTCAAGCGGGAGAGAACCCAGGTCCGGACTTTACTTGATTTCAGTGGCATGAACGATGTCCCTGACTAGTGGTCTCAATTCTCGTACCTCTTCCAGTAGGTCACTCTCAGTCCAGGTGTCAGAGAAAATGACATGGACCCCCACTCCCCCAGAGGGGACTTCACTTTTGGAATCCAAAGGCGGTATGTGGGGGGGGTGCAGCCTTGGTCCCCTCATGAACTTGCTGATTAGTTCTCATGTCTTTCAGTTCTTGAATTAGCTCTCTCATCTGTTGCAGTTCGGACTCGTCCTGCAGGTCACTGTCCATTTCAAGAGTCTGGCTAGTGCGGGCAACCACAGCATAGGGTTCCCACCCTTCTTCATCATTCTCTGCTTCCCGAATCTCCTTCATGAGGTAGCAGTACTCAGGAGGTTGGCCTTCCTGTTGTGCAGTTTCAGCTTTAACAACATCACACTGGAGTATCTGGTGGACTTCTGAACATGTTCTAGTCTAACATGGTTTAATTCACTGGCAGGTGCACCCCCTTTTCTATGGGCCCCCTGCAGAGCCCATTCAATTTGAGTAATGAAAACTGACAACTTTTTCATTCTTCCACTGTTTAGCAGACTTATACTTCCACATTAGGTCCTCTCCTGACTCTGTGCGGTCAAACACCCCCTCCAAGGCAGAAATATATTCAGCAGCAGTGGCCTCAGGACTGGTGGAATGAAGGAACCGAATAGCCTCCAGTGCAGGGCTCCTCAGGCTCTCCATGAGCCTTTTTCTTTTTTCCCCTCCGAGCACTGCCACTCCTGGACCAAGGGGGTGGCTTTGTCCATCCATGTCTCTAGATCATCCTCCACTACAGGCACCGGGACCGTGCCTGAGAAGATCCTAAACCTACGATAAGAATCTAAGTGCACTGAGGCTATCACTATGGGTGAGGCCGCCACCAGAGAAGCTATAGGGGTGGCAGGAGAGGCTAGAGGGGACTGCACAGGGTTGGTGTCTTAACATTTTCACCAACTCTTTAACTGATCTCCCTTCAGTGGCTAGCAGTCTGAGCAACTTATCCTTAAACCCCTCAACACTGGGAGAACCCACGGGAGCAGTCGGGTCACTATGCAAGTGAATGACCCACCACCCCTTCTGGGAGCCCTCAGGGAAAAGGACGGGCGGTACTCTCTCAGGGTCTATGGGGAGGCTACAGGACAGGAGGGCCACCATAGTTTGGTCAAAAAGATCCGAGTCCCTCCCTTTCACTTCAACCTTTCCCAGACACTTTACTTTTTCAACAGTCTCAACAACAGTGGCATTAGGAGTCCCCAAGGGAATATCCATCAATAAGATGGCCTGCTGGGGGGTCTACCCTCCTCAGCCTTGCTCAACCCCATCATACAGTGTACCATCAACTTGAGGGGGGCCATATCCAGTGGTTCCATTTTCAGCATTAACTCTAAACAAGGACCACAGTAACTCCCCTTGACCACTAGGAGGCACAAATCTCAGCAGTGCCTCCAAGATGTAACCTCTAGGTGGTGCTTCTCCAAGGGCTATAACCCCTGCCTGCACAGTAGCCTGCAGGTTGCGGGAAATGGGCTCTTGAGATGGGTGTCTCCACCTGGAGGACAGGGTTGCTGGCAATGTGACTGCCCTGGTTACAGCCCTCAGGGACACTGATACCCCCCTCTTTACCCCAGTGGCCTGGCTAAACTTGCAGCTACCCAACACCAACACACTTTTGCAACACACAGTGAATCCTTCCTTGTAACCACTCACCACCAGGGCTAAGATCAGCTAGAACGCCTTGGATGACCCCCTGGAAAACAAGACCTGTAACAATTAAACAACATTGATGCAGTACTTTTATACAGAGGTACACCACACCCAGTTTAACTGCAAAAAGATCCAAATCTGATTTATTGGGGGATGTGAACAAGGGAGGGGCAGTAATCTGGTGATTGATTTTAGTTCTGATTGATTCAGGCTATAAGGCATGCACTCAAAAGTCCCTGGAACACAGTCACACACACTCTGGATACCCAGTTGGAACTACAGGCTAGCGTGAAGCATTGCCCAGGGTAGGCTGGTGTTGCAGTTTGTTGGGGCCCTGTGATGGAAAGAAACATGCATGCACTGTAACCCACAATTTGTAATCCGGGGCCGGATGGCTCAGTCTACAAAGGCTTAACAACAATTAAATCAGATGACACACTGTAATTGTTAGCTGGGTTGCAGGGAGCTACCCTGGTTTTACTTATGCTACACAAATTTGGATGCAGGATGGACAAAAATGGAGACCTTAAGATGAAGAGCTGGATGGCCAGGAGAAGCAAGGCCCACACGATGCGACGTGGCGCTCGATCCTGTTCCATGTTGTTGATCAGGGAGCCAAATCCCTGTCTGGGTCTCTCGTCGGATCTTTCTCTGCAGTGCGAGTGGGTGTCTGGGCTAGGATGGCAGGGCCTAGACTGGGAGAACAGTTTGGATGCAGTCTGGTGAGGTTGCTGGATGCAGCTTGACACAGCAAGCGTGACACATTCAGTAACGTGGGGAATCAAATCGTGACCCACTGTCCACATTCAGCACACTCATATTAAAGGTAGGCAAATACCGCAGTTCAGATGATAGTCCGGTTGCAATTCACAGTGTCCCTGTACAAACCATATGCTCTGCAGTCGTGGTGAAAGTCATGACAGGTCGATCACACAAAAGCCAGTCTTCTGTCCTCTTCAGGTGAAATTAGTCACAATTTGGAATGAAGGTCTCAAATTTGGATAAAGTCCGATGGTCGGATTAAGTCTCTTCACTTTAGGAAGATAGTAGCAAGCAGGCCAGACAAAGCCTTCCCTCGGATTCTCCCTGTGCACTATGCAGGAGCAGCTGCTCGAATTGCTCGAACTCCTCATTCTCTCAACTCTTACTCTACCACTGACTTCTGTTGTGGGCAGCACCGGGGCTTCTTAGTGATCCAAAAGATTTGGTTCATTAATCCATCTGTCTGTCACAGCTAGAGCTCCCCCTCCATGTCCATTTAGGTGCCAAAGGGTGAAATCTATAATTCCAACAGAAATTTACTCCCACAAGACCCCTGGGGGCAGGCTCCATTGTAGAGCCCCCAAAGGTACTGATTGGTGCAGACTTGCAGTCCAGAACCAAGATTGTGGTACATAACAGAAATTTCCATGCTGCAAAGGAAGGCAGGTTACACAAACTACATTATCATTTTTATTAAAACAGATAATCAGCAAACAATCACACAGTCTAGTAGGGCTCCCTCTGTGCAATTGACGATGGCAGAATGAAGCGGCTGTACTGCTGCCCAGGCAGGACTCGAGCCTAGAAACACTAGACCCCCACCCAGATCAATTATAAAGTATGAGATAGGCAGCTCTTAAAAAGACAGGCATGGAGGCTAACTGGGCTCTCACATGCAAACACTTTTAAACCTGCTAGGACACAGAACACCAGCATGACAGTGGGCATTTAGGCGCATCCAAGAAAGACTTTTGGGAATCCCCATTTGTAGGGGGATTACAAATGTAAGGAGAAGTACAGAGATAACTCACCAAGGGGTTATAACCCCAATGCCCCAGAACTAAATGCCAAGAGCTTGATAAGTACTAAATCTAGTAAATATTATGATAGTCTTTTGTAGTGAGCCAGGATCTCCAGAACATTGTGCCCTTCTTTCTGCACTAGAAAATGAAAGAAGGGAAGCCAGCGACCACGAAACAGCTTGTTCTGTAACCAGAGGGAGGCTGTCATCTGCTCCATAACTAGAATTCTGTAACAGTTTCAGAATCATAGGTCTTCTGATGGAACAGTCAGGATTAGCCACAATTGTTTAACCAGGAGTAGCACACTAAGCCGAAGCTTGTTTCCAGATATGACCTGGTAGCACAAGAAAGTTATGTGACTTGCTCAGAATCACACAGTATACACCTAGGCAGCTGTGGGATTCAAACCCAGCTCTTCAGATTTGTAGCTCAGAGCCTTAACCCACTGCACTATATTGCCTCAATTGCAATTGCATGAGTGTTTTGAGTGTAGCCATCACAAGAATATAAAATAAATATTTAGCCCCTTCACCCTGAACCCTGGGAAGGGGGCAGCCCCAAGATCCAAATCTGAAAGTGAAGCAGGATGACAGTCCCAAACTTATCCACTTTTCTCATGTATGCCTCTGTTTTAACCCCAGTAATGCTCAGACCATTCATAACTTTGTGCAGTCAGCCTGGTGGGTTGGACTGCCTGGAGAGATGGAACACATGCAAATGATGGAATTCTTTGCACGTGAGCATCTTTCAAATACTGCCTCTACCAACTGTAGTGTCCTAAGCCCTTCAGATTTTTCTCTCCACCTAAAAGTCTGGTCGCTCGGAGTCTCTGTCGCCCTCTTTCGTGTGAAGAAGAAAGAAAAAAATCAAAAACCATAAGTATATTTAGTTTCTTTTACTGCCTCTATTAATTGTTAGTTTACATTTAGTTTGTTATTGTTTAAATTGTTGTTTTCTCGGTTCCTCGCAGTTCGGCATAACAGCGAGGGATCCGAGTTAGTTTTAACTTTATTTCGGTTTTCTAACTAAAGAACCTGTTCATTGTCACTAAATTTTGGTCCTTAAAAACTTTACTTGTAACTGCTTTTTATCAGTTACAGAACCGCTGAACCGATTCATATTTCATCTCCTCTCTCAGTTCCATTGGTTCCCTATCGGTTCCAAAAAAAACCCAAGGAAAACCCTTTTTAAGCTGTTTAAATAACCGCAGTAGCATCTGGCATTTAGCGATTGGGGTTTTCCACTTTATCTTCCACCATGACTGAGAAAACTAAGAAGAGAACCGGGGAGCCTGGTTTTAAAAACTGTTTAAAGTGTGCTGATGTGTTTGCCAAGGCAGACAAACACACTTTATGTGTAGCTTGTCTGGGTTTTGAACATTTGGACCAGGAATGTGAGATATGTAAAACATTCCAGGAAAAAACTGTTGAGAAGCGCCTTGAAAGGCTTAATAAAAAGTTTCCTAGGGGTCCCTGAGGCTCTGACCAGCTGACACCCCAGTCTGTTGTGGTTGAATTAACAAGTGCTTCTACCCCTGCCCCTGATATGGGTGAAAAAGGGGCAAAAAGAGGGAAAGAACCGGCTGACTCTCCAGTTCCCTTAAAGAAATTAAAGAAGCTCAAACATGCAGAACCCTCTCCTGCTAAACCAGGGACTTCTGCGCAGCAGCCTGTAATGCCTTCGGCTCAGGACATAGCCCAGGCATTTAAAATTATTCAGGCTCTTCAGAGCATCATCCCTCAGCCTCCTGCCCTTTCCCAGGGCCCCCAGGTTGCTGCTACTGTGTTGCCCCCTGCACTGGAGCAACACTATTTCAAAGAGGATGAGGAGCCTTATGAGGAGGATGAACCTATCCCCCCAGAGGTGTCCCCTGAGCAGGAATTTGGCTCACCTCCCAGAGTGTCTGAGGATTTTTCCTCCCATTTTTCTTTCGTAAGGAAAATGGCAGATGCTCTAGATATTGCCACAACAGAACAAGTGGAAGATGAGGAGGAGATTGAGTACCTCAATATGATGGGTTTAACACCCACAAAGGCCCTCCTCTTCCCAGTATATAAATTCTTCAAGAAGGATGCTATGAAGCTCCTGCAGACCCCAAATTCTATTCCTCCAATTGTCAAGTGAATAGATAAAAAATACCAGCTGGATAGGGAGGGAGCTGACTTCCTCTTCTCCCATCCTGATCATCAAGGGGTAATACAGCAAGCTGCCTGTGGTAAAGCTAAAGTCCCTCTGTCCTCACACCCACTGGACAAGGACTCCAGAAAATTGTACAGTATGGCCAAAAAGTGCTATTTGTCAGCCTCATTGGTCATGAGACAGGCTACTTTTCAAGCTTATGCTGCCCAGTATCAGAAATCCCTGTGGCAGTCAGTACTGGCAATGTCCATGAAGGCTACCTCACCCTTGTCAGATGACCTGGCGGAAACTGCCAGGTTTGGGCTAGAGGTGGCCAAGTACCAGTTCCAAATGGCTACTGATCTAAATGACACTGCAGCTAGATGGATGGCTAATACAGTGGCTCAGAGGAGGTTTGCTTGGATTAGGGCCACAAACCTCACTCAGGATACCCAGTCAAAGGCCCTGGATTTCCCATTAGAAGGAAATGCGCTTTTTGGGGAGTCCACAGTGGCCTATATGAAAAAGGTGGATGAATATAAGGCTACCTATAGAAGTAACTCTGCTAGAGAGGGAGCTTCTTCATCCACCAGGCCCTATGGAAGGGGGGCTAGGGGTCATTCCTTCTTATCAAGACCCTTTTTCCAGCCAGTAGCCATGCCCCAATACCAGCAGTACCCCCACAGGGCTACTCAAGGGGTAGGAGTGAGAGGGCTCTAGGCGGAGGGCTCAGCCACAACCTCAACCCCAGCCTAAACAGAACCCCTGAGATGCAGGCCGCCTCCTCCCTACCTGTTGGAGGCAGACTGTCCCATTTCCTCCCCCTCTGGTCAACCATCACCACAGACAAGTGGGTGTTGGAGGTAGTGGGCAAAGGTCTGTCTCTACAGTTCAAATTTCTTCCTCGAAAAGAACCCAGGATTTCCACCTCCCCACCCCAGCACAAATCTCGTTGCTAAAGGTAGAGGTTCAGAAGCTGCTTCAGCTCAAAGCAGTGGAACTAGTCCTTGCAACCCTGAGAGGAAGAGGTTTTTACTCCAGATACTTCCTAACAACAAAGAAAAATGGGGAGTGGCAGCCAATTTTGGATCTCAGAGCTTTAAACAAGCACCTGAAAAAGCCAAAGTTCAAAATGGTCACTCTGGCTCGGATTCTGCCAACAATCCAAAAAGGAGACTGGCTGGCATCTCTGGACTTACAGGACACTTATTTCCACATCCCCATAAAAGAATCTTACAGGAAATATCTCAGATTCAGACTCCCATCAGGTCATTATCAGTTTGCAACCCTGCCCTTCGGCCTTTCCTCGGCACCAAGGGTGTTTACAAAATGCCTAGCAGCTGTGGTGGTATTTCTTCGAAGACAGGGAGTGACTGTCTTCCCATACCTGGATGACTGGCTGGTGGTGGGAAAATCACTAGAACAAGTCACAACCTCTCTAAAGCTCACACAGGATCTTTTGGAGTCCTTGGGTTTCATAGTAAACTAGAAAAAATCTGTCTTCACCCCTACACAGACTTCATAGTTCATAGGGGCAGAGATCAGGACCCTACAGGCCAGGGCCTTTTTACCACTAGACAGGGTGCAAAGCCATCAGGCCATAGCAAACTCCTTCAGGTTGCACGGTCAAAAAACAGCCAGGCAATTCCTGCAGCTCTTGGATCATATGGCTGCATCCACAGGCACAGTGCAGGGTTCCAGGTTTCACATGAGAGACATCCAGTTTCACCTCAGTAGTCATTGGAGTCAGAAGAAAGATCCCTTTTCAAAGCTCATTCCAGTGACAAGGCCTCTGTTACAAGCCCTCTTGTGGTGGAAAAAGGAATCCAACCTAAGGCAGGGAGTCCCCTTCCAGAAGGAGGATCCTTCACTAGTCCTCACAACAGATGCATCCCTTCTGGGCTGGGGTGCCCTTCTAAGGGGAGCACACAACTCGGGGTACCTGGTCAGGGGCAGAGTCCCTCCAGCATATAAATTTGCTGGAACTCAGAGCAGTGCGGCTAGCACTAAAAAGTTTTCTCTACACTGGTAATGGGCAAAGTGCTACAAGTCAGAACAGACAATACCACCACTATATATTACATAAACAAGCAGGGTGGCACCAGATCAGGTCCCCTATGCACAGAAGCCATGAGAATTTGGGTTCTGGCATATTCTCTAAAGGTGTCCCTGCAAGCCATCCATCTGCCAGGAAAGGACAATATCTTGGCAGACACACTGAGTCGGATCAATCAGTCCCATCACGAATGGACAGTGAACAAGCAGGTGGTGCAGGTAATTTTCAGCAGGTGGGGCATTCCAGAGATAGACCTGTTCACATCCCACCAGAACCACCAGTTGCCTCAGTATTGTTGCAGGCCACCAGCCCAAGGCACAATCCCTCTGGACGCCCTGGTACTGGATTGGTCAGGCAAGTTTCTCTATGCCTTTCCCCCTTTTCCTCTAGTTTTCAGGGTACTGCTGAAGCTCAGATCTCTCTCAGCTTCTCTGATACTGATAGCTCCAGATTGGCCCAGGCAGCCATGGTACTCTCTTCTGCTCTCCATGTCAGTGAGCAAGCCAATAAGCTTGCCTCTCAGGCACAATCTTCTAACCTCCAATCAGGGAACATTGCTGTTCCCAAATCTCAAGTCCCTCCACCTCAAGGCATGGCTCTTGAGGAATTAGAGTATGCAGGTTTGAACCTTTCTGAAGCTGTATTAAACATCTTGAAAGGTTATATGAAGCCTTCCACTAAGAAAACTTATTCCTCTAAGTGGAAAAGATTCTCTTTCTGGTGCTCTGGTAGAAACTTCACCCCAAATGATGCAGGGGTCTCAGTGGTGTTAGATTATCTGACTCACTTACATTCACAAAGTCTGCAACCCAGTTCTTTAAGAGTTCACCTTGCAACAGTATCTGCATACCTTTCTGCTAGGACAAAGGTGTCTGTAGCATCAGATCCCATTTTCAAAAGATTTTTCAAAGGCCTGATGCATTTGTACCCTCCTCACAGGGCACCAGTGCCAGCTTGGGATCTTAATGTATGTATAGCCAGAATGATGTGGGCTCCTTTTGAGCCCATGGCTATAGCCCATTTAAAGTATGTTACCTGGAAAACAGTTTTCCTGGTAGCAATTACCTCAGCAAGAAGAATCAGTGAGCTTCAGGCTCCCTGTGTTGAGGAGGACTACATTTCCTTCCACAGGGATAAGGTAGTCCTCAGAACAAACAGACAATTCCTTCCCAAAGTTGTTTCAGATTTCCGTCTGAACCAATCAATCACTCTGCCTGTCTTCTTCACAGACCATACAAGCGCTGGTGAAAGAAGGCTTCACAGTCTGGATGTGAAAAGAGCGCTCAGCTACTACATGACAGCTACTAAAGGCCATAGGCAAGACAAGAACAACTTTTCCTTACATATGGGGATGTTGGAATGGGAAAACCAGCCTCAAAAAGATCCATTTCTCGGTGGATTGTTCAGTGTATTCAATTCTGCTACACTAAAGCAGGTAGAGAGTCCTCAGCTGGACTGAGGGCTCATTCAACAAGAGGAACAGTTGCCACTATTGCAGCTGCTAGGGAGGTGCCATTATTGGACATTTGTAAAGCAGCTACTTGGAAATCAGTACACACCTTTACAAAGCATTATAATTTGGGTATTTTGTCCAGAAGTGACGCCAAGTTTGGCACAGCAGTCCTGCAAAGTCTGTTTCCAAAATAAGTTCTTTGCCCACCGCCAGGGGGTACTGCTTGGTAGTCTGCACAAAGTTATGAATGGTCTGAGCATTACTGGGGTTAGAAGAAACAATTACTTACCATAGTAATCTTCTTTCTTCCCAGTGATGCTCAGACATTCTTAACTCCCTCCCATCCTCCCCTTCCAGAACTTCAACCTCTACATTCTGCTTGCTAGTGTCACATAGCCATACCCTTCTGTGTACACTTCTCTATGCTAGACAGATTTTAACAGAGTTTTCTGTCTCTCTTAATAGTTTTTCTCACTGTATGGTGAACACCATTATTATATATAGATATAGTCCCTCCCTTGGAGGTTTTTTGAAGTAAGTTGTTTTATTTGGCTAATCCTAAAAAATGTTTTAATTAATTAGTTGTCGGATTTTTCCATGTTGCCTGACTTCCAGGCTTCTTACAAATCTGAAGAGCTCAGAACACTACAGTTGGTAGAGGCACAAACCAAATGAGTGCGCACTGGGACGTAGTGCTCCAGAAACCAACAATGGAATATTTGTAAAAAAGGCTTCGAGCACATACAACTCATAAGAGAAACACGTAGTATAAAAAGCTTTATTTTACAAAACTCCTAACATGTTTCGGACTGCTCCTCCAGTCCTTTATCAAAGGAAATAAAAAACCAAGTGTCAGAGAACACCATATATAACACACAATTGGACATGGGCACACAACATGGAGGAAGCCTTATGGCAATGGGGGTCGACATCAGCAGAGGAGGTAAGAACTGAATCTTTTGATACCCCTACAACTCAAATTATTAATCTATCTAAACATGATCTGACAAGTGGAGAAATCAACTTGTTAAAAAAAGGTTTGAGTTTTGCGCCTACTACCCCTTTAAATCGAGTACAAACTTTGATAGATTTGAATTTAAACTGCCTCAAACTTAACATTAAGGCTTTCTATTCCTGAAGAGAAATGCTGGGATTACAAGAAATGGAACATTCAGTTAAGGATACGAATGTTTTTAAAAAAACATCGGTCTGGTGCCCCCCCATGTGCAGCAGTAACTATTTTTAAAGAGTTGGTTGAGAGAGACATTGAAACATTAAGCATTCCAGTGAATAATTTTTCTTACCAGAACTTAAGTAGCAGTGAAAAAGAAGCCATAGATACTTTAAAGAAGGATACAGATATAGTGATAAAACAAGCAGACAAAGGTGGAGCGGTGGTCCTAATGGATAGAGAAAATTACATTTTGGAAGTGCAAAGACAGATTTAAAACACCCAGTACTATATCAGACTAAAAGAAGATCCAACATATGAGTTCAAATATGGAATTGATGAGATTATTGAAGATGCCTTGTCTAGCAGAGTAATTACCCAAGATGTGAAAAATTACCTTACAGTTTCTAATCCCACCAGGGCCACTTTTTACATTCTTCCAAAAGTCCATAATACTTTAGTCAATCCACCTGGTCGTCCAATAGTGAGTGGTATAGGTTCACTAACAGAATCTTTGTCGAGATATGTGGATTCTTTTTTGAAACCTTTGGTGTGGAATTTGCCATCATACATCAAAGATACAAAAGAAGTCCTTAATTTCTTGAAAGACGTGATATTACCAGAAGAAGGAATTTTAGTCACAATGGACATTGAATCATTGTACACCAATGTTCCACATGAAGAAGCACTAGACGCAATAGCTTGCTTTTTAAATAAAGCGAAAATTAGTGGTTCTGATGTTTTATTAAAATTCTTGGGATGCATTTTGAAATGTAATGTATTTGTATTTGATGGAGAATTGTTTTTACAGATAAGGGGAACAGCTATGGGAGCCACTTGTGCACCATCGATTGCGTAATTTATTTGTGGAAAGTGGGAAGAGGATTTTATTTTTAATCATAATGTCAATATTTTTCGTAATTTTATGATGGTTTGGAAACGTTTATTGATGATATTTTTTGATATGGAAGGGGATGAAAATGAATTAAAATCGTTTGTAGATTTTTACATAGAACAAATCCTTTTTGAAGTTCACAGTTAGTTACTCTAAGGAACAAATTACTTTTTTAGACTTAAAGATTGAGCGTAAAGAAAATAATAAGATAAAAACTACTTTATTCCGAAAGGAAGTTGACGGCAATACTATATTTCGGGCTAACAGTTGTCATCCCAGGCACACTATCAAAAATATACCAATTGGTCAGTTTTTAAGAACAAAACAAAACTGTACAGAAGTGGAAGATTTTGAGGAGGGGGCAAAAGAATTAACAAATAGACTGACACAGAGGGGCTATGGTAAGAACTATATTAGGGAAGCTTACAACATAGCCAAAAACACTGACAGGGATGATCTTTTGAGAAATAAGTGTAAAATACAGCATGAAGATTGCCATTTTAATTTCGTTACAAGATATTCAGTAAAAGCGAAAGAACTTGAAAATATCATAAATAGGCATTGGCATGTATTGGGAGCTGAATCAGGTTTACAAGGAGTGACAGAACAACCCGTCAGAATGTGTTTTAAGAAAGTTCCCACTATAGGAGACTTACTTACGAGAAGTCATTATGAAAATAAGTCTAAAAGCACATGGTTAGATAAAAGGAAGGGAAATTTTAAATGCAAATGATGTATCTATTGCAGCTATATGTTACAGGGTAATATTTTTTCGAGTCACAACAGTGATAGAAGTTTTGAAATTCAACAATTCACGAACTGTGATACAGTGGGAGTTATTTATTTGGCAATATGTAACTGTGAGGCTTTTTATGTGGGGAAAACGATCAGGAGTTTTAAAATCAGAGTAGGAGAACATATGAGAGCCATTCAGAGGGGAGACATGACTTATGCTACTGCAGCACATGTTGTTAATACTAGAGAACCTGAACAACGTTTCTTTAAGTTTATGGCAATCGATAAGGTAAATAGGAACCAGAGAGGTGGAGATTATAATAATCTGGTACTAAGAAGAGAAAATTACTGGATTTTAACCTTAAAAGCTAACAAAAGTCCGGGGCTAAACGGCCCCTTAGAGCTTTATCCATATTTAAAGGATCGCAGTTAATTTTGGCCATGTCTGATCAGCATGAACCATATGGTCTGACTATCTCGTTAAACTCCCCTTTGTTTAGTGTCCCTTTTAGTTTTTGAGTTTTTAGTTTTTGTATTTTTACATTTCCACAATTTAGTTCTGGAAGAAGTAGTATAAGACTACATTGTTATATGCATTTTTGTTTTATTGTATTAGACATGAAGATGTTTAAAATATTTAATTTAATTGAATGAAGGTCTCTCTGGAGAATTACAATTAGTTTGATGGTTTAGCTAAGTATTCATTGTTCTGATGGAATACACCTGAATCAATTGTGTGTTATATATGGTGTTCTCTGACACTTGTTTTTTTATTTCCTTTGATAAAGGACTGGAGGAGCAGTCCGAAACATGTTAGGAGTTTTGTAAAATAAAGCTTTTTATACTACGTGTTTCTCTTATGAGTTGTATGTGCTCGAAGCCTTTTTTACAAATATTCCATAGTTGGTAGAGGCAGAATTTGAAAGATGCTCACGTGCAAAGAATTCCATCATTTGCATGTGTTCCATCTCTCTGGGCAGTCCAACCCACCAGGCTGACTGCACAAAGTTATAAATGTCTGAGCATCACTGGGAAGAAAGAAGATTACTATGGTAAGTAATTTTTTCTTTCGTCACCAGATAAAGAATTTCCCCTCATAGGAGAAATCCATGGCTTTAGTTTGGGTGTCCTGGGAGAGGAGGGTGGCCCTTAGCCAGGCAAATCTCATCAATGCCAATGCATGGGGTAAAACCAGTAAAGCAGAGTCACTGGTGTCAACAGCCATGTGGAACTGGTATTTAGTGGCATCCACAGCTGACTTTGCTGTGGCTGCCAGATCCTGCGCCACCTCACCATCAGTTTTATCAGTCAGTGCCAGCACTGTATTCTACATTCTTTTCTGGAACGGAGCTGTATAAGCCAAATAAGCTGCCTGCCTCAGGAGCAGGGAAGCTGTGGTATACACCTTTTGTGGCCATAGTATCCAATTTCCTGGAATCCTTCTCTGGGGACTGTGTGGAGAAGGGCACCTTGGCATTCTCACAAGCAGCAACTTGGACCACTCCTTCATGATCAGGGTGAGCACACAGGTATTCCACCCATCAGTCCACCTGATACTTCTTCCAGCTTTTTTTATCAGTGCTAGCAGCTACTGTAAACTAGGTGCTGAAATTATTTTTGAAGTAGCTTTTTGAAGCGATTTGTGGATGGGCACTATCAGCCTTCTTTTGGGGGCTAGCCCATCATATCCAGGAACTATGCTTCTTAACTGTTCAGGGTTTTAAATAATTGATTAGCAGTTTTTTCCTTGGGACTTTACTAACTGTACAGAAAGTATTTGTGTAGATTTTCTAGCAGTGCTGTGCTTGTTAAACACAGTGAGGCAAGAGCTATGCATTTTCACAAAGATTTAGCAATTTTATGAGCAAAATGCTAATCAATTTTTAGAGTTAAATAAATCCCTGCTGTTTCATGAAAGGAGATGTTGAGGGTGCTTACCATCAAGTTTGATGAATGAGGAATAAGAGGTATAATCCTCTGCAGGCCTAGGAGGGGAGCCAAACTCTTGTTCAGGTGAAACGTCAGGTTCTATAGACTCACCTTCATCTCCTCCTCATAATACATGTCCTCCTCTTCCACAGAAACATGGTCTGGAGCCTGAGCCTGGAGAGGATGGAAGGCATATTAAGGAAGTTTCCCTCAACCTGAAAGGCTTGGAACAACTGCCATGCTTTAGACATGTCCTCTGCTGAGGGCATTTGTTTCTGTTCCACAGTCTGCTCCTTTTACTTTGCAAGAGGAGTGGCATGGGCATGCTTTGCATAGATACATAGACACTGTCGGCAGATAAGGGCCTATGGCCCACCCAGTCTGCCCATTTGAACTTGTAAGTTCCTTTTGCGTTTTTCTTGAAGTCTGTTGCCCCTTACCCCTGACCTCCAGAATTCCCTTTACATCTATCCAATGCATTCTTAGATCCCATGATTGTTTTAGCCCCACCACTTCCTCTGGCAGGGTGTGCCACTTGTCCACCACCCTTTTTGTGAAGAAATTCTTCCTCACGTTTCTTCTGAATCGTTCTCCCTCCAGCTTCATCCCATGTCCTCTAGTCTTGGAAAATCATTTTCATTGGAAAATAGTGTATTCCTGCACCCTGTTTCTCCCTGTAAGGTACTTGTATTTTTTTTTTTTTTGATTGAAATCTTAGATTACACCAGCGAGCGGATACTCATTAATTGGTTTCACATCAGTTAACAAGTACAGTGTGATACGTAAACATTCAGATACAGTGTGGTTCAGTGGTAAGTATACAAATACATGTTATGGTACAACAATACAGATAAAGTACATGGACAGACTATACTGAGGCATTGTACAATGTATGCCCATGTCAGGAGAGACAAAAATCAGTAGAATAGACAGAGGGACGAGAAGGGGTGGAGAAGATGGAAAGGTAAGGGTAAGAGGAAGGGGAGGGTGTAGTTAGAGGGTGGAGGGGTAAGGAAGTGAGGTGGGGTGGGACAGGGCAGCAATAGGGAAGGATGGGGGGGTCAGTGAAGTGCAAGGTTGGGGCTACCTAGTGGAACAGTGACTGGATTAAGAAGTGCTAGTGGGCAAGTACAGACTACGGTAATGGGATTACTGACTTGAGGTGGGATTTACTGGGGGAAGGCACAGGTACCCACAGCAAAAAGATGTTGATGCCATTTGTGTTTAAAGGCATCAATTGTTGCTGCATCACAGATGTTCTGAGGTAGCGCATTTGTCCAGAGGGGGGCCTGGTATGAGAATCCCCACTGAGCCATGGTAGTACGGCACCTTGGCACATGGAAAACCTGAGAGGCGGTGCTTCTGGTTTGTTTTGTGCTCCTGGGAGGGGTCAGTAGGTTCTGTACTCCTGGTGGTAGAAGGTTTAAGAAGGCTTTTTTGGTGAGGAGGCAGGTTTGATATCTGAGTCTCCCACTGAGCTGTAGCCAGCCAGCAATAGTATAGAGATCACAGGTGTGGGTTAGTCTAGCAGCACCTGTGAGGAGATGGCAGACTTTATTCAGAGCAGTTGAGATGCAGTGGAGGGTTGTATGTCTCGAACATATCCCCTCTCTCCCTCCTCTCCTCCAGGGAGTACATATTCAAGTCCTTCAGCCTGTCCTCATAGGACCTGTGATGCAATTCTTTTGAGCAGGCACTGGTTCCAGTACCTGCTCTGAGGATATTTTATTATGTTGGCTTGCGTGCACGCGCAAAACAATATATTGGGGTAGTAGCACTTTCAGAAGTGTGTCAGTGTTGTGGCGAATGCAGGGCATGTTTTAGAAGGTGCGTCCCTCATTCTCCAATGAGCCAACATGTTAGCGTTGACACAAGTATATGCAAAGTGACACCAACTTGACAGAAATGTGCCACTGCAATTGGAGACAAGCTCGTCATGCAACGGCACAGATGACACGCCTCTCGTACATCCCTTTCCTGGTGAAACATTTAAATAAACATGGTGGTGGCTCCTGCCATCCACCACACAATCCCAAAAGAAAGCCGACATCAGGGGTGCAATCCCATGTTGGCATGTCCACCACCACTACCACCCCCACATTATGTGTGGCATACTGGGAGCCCACCACAATGTGCATCTTCTCATAGAAAGCCGATCATGTTGGCATGTTCCTGTTCCTCCCCCCACCCCACCCCCATTATGTGTGTCACACTGGGAGCCCACCCCAGTGTGGTCAACATACCCCCCCAAAAGTCATGTGACGCACTGGGAGCCAACCCCAGTCTGTCCATTAGTTGTATTTCACCTATAAAGAAAGAAAACAGTCAGTGTCAGTTTTTTTATTTATTCTGTACCTGAAAAAAAGAAAACAGTTCCAAGGCGCCCCGCTCCCCTAACCCGCACCCACCCTTTGCGCACCCACACATCCCCACACCCCCTCTCACCCCATACTTACCTCTGGAGGTCCAATGCTGTGATCTTCAGTGGAGCGGGAACATGTCTGAACTCTTCAAATTCGACTGCAAACTGAAGAAATGCCGGTAAGCTGTATAATGGCAACAATCAGGGAGGGGGGGGGCTTCAACTTAAGTGGATATCTCAGCCATTTTTTTTAATTTTGGCTCCAAATTTTCAACATTGGATTGTTGGGACCCCACCTCATGAACACATGCACTGTCATCTCATTATTTGGTTCCGAAAAGTAATTTCGCAGTCACTGCTCGAAATCACCTTTCAGGACTGATTAATGTAATGACAGTGCCACTGTTCATGAGGTGGGGTCCCTAAAACTCACGTTACAAATTTGGTGAAGACATTTCAAAAAATGACTGTGCTACGAGGTGCGTTGCACAGTTTCCACGCAAGCTCATAACTTTGACAATTTTTAATATTTTCACTTCAGATTTTCAACATTGCCATTTGTTCACACCTCTTTGTGAACAGTACAGCTGTCATTTTTCACATCCTGCCCGAAATGTGTTTTCACACATGTGGCGCACAATGGCGCGGTCACTGTGGGAAATCAATGCTCAGGACAGATTAAAAAATCACAGTGACACTGTTCATGAGCAGAGATCCCAAAATACCTGTGTTTAAAATTTGGTTAAAAAGAAATCCCCAAAATGTGTTGCGCAGTTTCTACACACGCTCATGACTTCACCAAGTTTTCATATTTTCACTCCAGATTTTCAAAATTTCCATTTTTTTACACCTCCTCATGAACGGTACAGCCGTCATTTTCCACATCCTGTCCGAAATGTGTTATTGCACTTGTGGCACCAAATGGTGCAGTTGCTGTGCAAAATCACCTTTCAACTAACAAACTGATAGTGTGACTGTTCATGAGGTGGGGTCACAAAACGCCCATGTTGAAAGTTTGGAGTGGAAATACCAACAAATGCCTGGGGCATTAAGGTTTCCAACCATAACACCCCACCCTGTAGAGACTGACAGGCGTCAGGGGTGTGACTTGGGATTGTTCGCTGTAATGGTCACACCATTCCACCCCCACCCCCACCCTGCAGCCAGTGACAGGCATCAAGGTGTGTCTTGGACTCTTCGGCCCCAATGTTTACCCCGTTCTCCTATACTGCACCTATCTCAGCGTATTTCCTTATGGAATGGGGTGAGTATAAGGCCTAAAGACCCCAAAGCACAATGCAACAGTTGTCAGTGTCTGCAGGGTAGAGTGAGGTGAAATAGTGTTAGCATTATGGCCGATGATCCAAAGGCACACCCCGATACCTGTCAGTCTCTGCAGGGTGGGGGTGTGGTTGGCATCAGTTCAATACTTCACTGCCATTCCTATTATGCATCTCTGTAACTCCTGCACTACCAATGCCAATGCTAGCAAGACAATATTCAGCATTGACAAATGCTTGTTTGTATTTTTGCCATCACTGGACTCAAATGTCCCCCTTTCAGGCACCCTGGTTATCTGTACCATCTTTACGATGCCTGCCTGACAGCTAAGCAGCTTTATCTTTTTTATCTGTTCCCTTTAACACAGACTGCTGCTGTTTGTGAGGAAATGTACCCTCCGATGCACACTTTCCATCATCATTAGGGCAAAGCAAGGCTAGGCAAATTTTATTTATAAAGCACCATTCCCCGTAGGCTTAGGGTGCTGTACAATCAATAACAAAAAAGAAACTCATAAAAGAAAATCATAACTGCCATGAGTACATAAATAACAGTTTCATGATTAAAATCTAACTGGGGAATGCCTGAGTAAATAAGTATGTTTTCAGAGAGGCTTTGAAGGCCTCCACTGTGCGGGCAGAGTGGAAACTCCCAGGTAGTGTATTCCAGAGCATGGGCACCACCACACTAAAAGCCTTGTTCCCAGATTATTTTGAATGGGATGGAGGGACAATGAGCAAACCTGCATCAGAGGAGTGGAGCGGGTGACTTGGGCAGTAAGGAACCAGGAGGTCTTTTAATAGTCAGGTCTCAAATGACGTAGGGCCTTGAAGGTCATCAAGCATATATTAAAGGTGATACACTCCCTCATAGGATGCCAGTGCAGGACTCGCATAACTGGTGTAATATGGTCTCTCAGAAAAGTTCCTACAATCTGCTGGACTGCAACATTCTGGACTAGCTGCAGGCATCACATAAAACCTACAGATAACCCTAAGAGTAGAGCACAGCAACAGTCAAGCCTAGAAGTGACGAAAGCATGAACAATCATCACCAGATCATCTGGTACCAGATACAGTTTAATCCTGGTGATGTTATGAAGATGGTAAAAGTTAGGTCAGACCACTGCTGACACCTGAGGTTCTAGAGTCAGGTTGTAGTCCAAAATGATCCCAAGATTTTTAACCACATCTATGGCTTTGAACAATTGGCTTCCAAAGTGACCCCAAGATTCTTAACCATATCTACAGCTCTAAGTGATTGGCTGCCCAGAGATGGAAGTGTTGCCAAACCCACTCATCATCATTGAGCTGGCTCCGTCTTCATGACCTCCATCTTCCCTCATTTAAGACGTAATCAGTTTGAGGCCATCCAGTTCATTATCTCAGCAAGACTTCACCCCAGCACTGAGGCAGCTAAAACACCACCAGGAGCAGTGAAACTCAACATCATATCATCTGATGATCTCAGCCAACAGCAGCACATACACAGAAAACAACACGAGCAAGGATCAAACCTTCAGGAACACCACAGGAGAGCACAGAAGCATGAGAGATATAAATGCCTTGGGCCACCTGTTGTGTTCTTTCTGTTATGTAGGACTTAAACCAGCACAAAGCTGTGCTAGTAAACCCCACATAATTCCTCAAGTGATCCAATAACACACCATGTGCTACAGTGTCAAACGCCGACAACAGAGCCAAGAGAACAAAGACAAAACATAGTCCTTGATCCCCCACCATGTGAAGATCATGAGTAACCCTAACGAGTGCAGTCTCCATACTATGACAAAGCCAAAAACCCAACTGGAGTAACTCATAGATTTTATATTGCTCCAGGTGATCCCGGAGATGCTCCACCACTACCTTCTTGATAACCTTCCCCAGAAAGGGAAGATTCGAGACAGGCCTGTAATTCACTAGAGCAACAAGTTCCAAAGATAGCATTTTCAGAAGGAGGTCTAACCACCACCACATTCAGGGCAGATGAAAAAACACCCTCCCTCATGGAACACCTGACAATCTCTATGATGACTGGACCTAGGGATTCCCAGCAGCCCAAGAACAGCCAGGAAGGCCCTGGGTCCAGCATACAGCAGGTGAAACATAGACCCCAATTCCCCTGGAGAACCTCCACCTCAGCAACTGGCCAAAACTCATTCCAGGTAGGCAGATCTACATCTCTTATAGGCTGACCACCACCAGGCCATGACAGACCACTTGAGGAAATACCTGTGTGAATGAAGACACCTTGTCAGAAAATCATTTGCCAAACTACTCACACTTTTCTGTCAAAAAAGCTCAAACAGATTGCAGACAGGAGGGATTAATCAATCTGTCTTTGATGCAAATGAGCAGAGCTGGCTGATATATCTCTTCAGCAATCATTCTTGACAGGAACTCTATCTTGTCAAGGAATGAATGCAGTAAAGTGCTAGGGAGACTAAGGCAGCTGTGAGAACCATGTTATAGTGCTCCATGGTGTTCTCAGCTCCCTGCACACAAGTAAGCATCACATCCATGACATTCAGTACCTCCGGAAGTTTGTGGGGCTTCAAATTATGTTTTGTACAGTATCAGCTGGACTACACAAGGGAGTATTCAAACAGGGGACATCCACAGAGGAACAACACTGTATAGTGATCCAACCAAAAGACCAGATCAACCCTGACCACACTAATACAACTCCCTATGAGAAGATCAGGTCCAAAGTGTGACCATGTTTTTGTGTACCAGAGGCAAATGCCGGTGTTAGGCCCAATGAAGACATCATATGGAGGAGCAGCTCACCAAAGGGCAAAGATGCATCATCAGCCAAGGTGTTGATGTCCCCAAGCACCAAATTTCTGGGACCATTCAAAACGTTATCAACCATAAAGTCTGCTAGCTCCTACATGAGAAACTATCTCAGAACCTTAATTGTATTTTGGTGACATAAATGCAGACTGGGAAGCCATAAAAATCTTCTATTTTTTAGCCCCTTTCTTTTGATTTGTAGGGCAAAACATTTTACAGAACTTGCCATTGTCAAAAGCATGATCTGGAACCCAGGCACCTTAAACAAAGCTCATGGCAATCTGCCTTTGCCAGGAGCTGAAAACAATTTGTGCAATTTTTAAAGCCTGTTGATTCTGTGCCTATCAGTCATGCCAATCACTGCAGACCTTCTAAAAAAACATTATTTGATTCCCAATAGTCAGCAATAATTAGAAAAAACAGTATTTTTTTTATTCTTTCCCCTCACAAATAGTGGGGAACTCCAGTGAACACACTGGTTTAAAATGTAAACCAAAGATCAGTTTGGTAAACAGGAACCAATCACTAATTTGTAAAAAAAAATGCTTAAAGAGGTTACAGTTTTAAGAGGGTTTTGTACATTTATCATTTGTTCCCTTAAGGCAGGATGTATGTTTCAAATGCAGCCCTCTCCTGTTCCTGAAATCAATCGGGAACCAGAGTAACTGCAAATAAATCTAATAAAATTAAATAAACAACCTAAATATCAAAAACTAACTTAATTTAGAGAAAAATAATAAAGAAATAATAATAGTTCAACTTATTGACCAGAAGGCTGCAGTTATGCTTCAGGGAGACTGCTCTTTCCAGGCGAAGAAACAAATCTGACTTTAGAACACAAGGGGAAGCGTGACCACAGTACAAAGTCTGAACTTCATTCTAACTCAAAAGTTCTAAAATTAGCATAAGTTCTATCTCCAGGGCAGCATACTACTGCGGACTGATGCTTTTGTAAAGTACCACTGATGGATTCCTGTTGTTTCAATTGTGTTTTTTCCTAGGTTTTACTAAAATAAATATAGGGAAAAAAATAGAAATCCTGGTGGGAACTGTCAGCATGGCTATAATCCTTAAAACAAAATGTAAGGAACCAAAGGTGAGTCACACATTCCCAACTAATGAATGGAAAATCCAGTTTTTGGACATTTTATACTATGAGGTTTGGTTTCAAGAAACTACAAATTATTACAGTTTATTGTATTTAGAAACTGCTCCCTCCAGCACGAATGAGATGACCAGACAGTCTCTCCAGACCATATTGAAACTCCATTTAAGACGAAAGTTGTTGTTTGTTTTTCTCTAGTTACAGTATACTGTTAGTAAGGATTAGATACAGAATAGAATGAGTAAATGTGTGGCCTCAGGTAACTCACAAATTTCTACACTGATGGCACCTGAAAAAGGAAGACACATACAAAGAAAAGAGGTCCATCTACAGCACAGGGGTAAGAGTGTGAATGATCAAATAGTAAGAATATACACCAGCAGAAGGGGGGGTTGCTCAACACACATAGATGGTAATGGCTTAGAATAAAAAGTGAAACAAGGGAAATATTAATGTACTGTAAGAATTTCAAGCTGTATGAACCTGTAACTTAATCTCTGTATACACTTTCTGCTTGTCCCTGTAATGTATATTGTATTTGTCTGAAATAAAAATAAGTTTAAAAAAAATAAATAAACTGCTCAATGGACCTCAGGAATGTTTGTTATTGAAGGACTATAATGTGCTACTGAAATAACTAGATGACATAAAATTATAATGGATATCTGTATTAGCTGCAGGTATTTGAAAGAAATTGTTCCACATATTTACGATATTTATATAAACTTGATCATATGAAATGACTATACTACATGTTTATTACCTCCTGCTATTTTGTTAAATTAAATTTGATAGAAAATAAAATTTGATTCACAAAAGAAAAAAAGGACACCTCGGAAACAAGGTCTTCAGTCTACATTAACCCTCAACCAATGTTGTGATTTTTTTTTACATTTGGAACCCACATTTGTAACATATAACCCCACCTCATGAACATGGCAGGTGTCATTTTTAAATCCCCCTCCGAAATCTGTTTTCAAGGTTGCTCTCCAAAATCACTTACCTGGTGACATTTCATTAATAGCACCTGTCATGTTCATAGGCTGGGTTAATAAAAACACTGTCTTAAAAATTCAGGGTCACAATCTAAGAACACAACAACATTGTATGTGAACCTTTCGTTTCCCAGTCATGACTATTTCACTGTTACAACTCATGTTGTTAATTTAATTTTATCTGCTGCATTGTCTATACCCAACAACTACACAACTTGTACAAGCAGGTGAACAAGGTTGATGTTGGCCAGCACTTGTTTTGAATTCGGAACAGGTGGGTCCCGAGCTGCTATGTAAGGGTGGCTGACAGTGCTGAATGTTACCACCTGAAGGAGGTCACGTGAGTGACCAAAGCTGTTACCACCTGAAGGAGGTCATGTGAGTGACCAAAGCTGTTACCACCTGAAGGAGGTCACGTGAGTGACCAAAGCTGTTACCACCTGAAGGAGGTCATGTGAGTGACCAAAGCACTGGTGCTATTCTTTGTTATTCTCCTGACTTGGCACAACTTGTAATTATGCTCTTTATTGCACTGTGCACTTTGAGAATAAAATGTGTGCAGTAGCAGATTAAATCTTTGCATGTCCCATTTTGCTGGTGCCAGTAGTTCTTTGTTTTATTTCCCCCTGCTTCCCAGGCTCATCCTAGAGCCCAGGTCACCAGCATCATGAGCAGAATCCCTGTTGTTGTGCCAACAGACCGGCAGAAAATAACTTGTCTAAGCCCCAGTTACTCAGTCAACTGGAGGAGTTTGGAAGCAAGATTATTCATGGGATCACTGGCCCATGCATCAAAGTGTCCAAGAACAGTAAGCCTTGCTGATTTCAGTTCCAAAGCCAGCAGCCCCATTTTCCAGCTCCTGCAGCTGAATCTGTGTGAGATGCAGTGAAGGTCAGTGCAGAACTGAAAATAATGCCACCCCATCACCCCTGCACTCCAATCTCTAATGATGTATGGTAGATAAACATGGGGGTCAGTTTCATAGAGAATGGGCCCAGATGAGTCATCTAACCAGCTATCCATAAAACACATCAAGTCAGCACTAGACTTAAAGATAACATGTCTGATGATTGCAGACCTATTAACCACTGACCTGGTATTTAATTTTTTTTTTTTTTGTTGACCGGGTAAGTGCACTAGACTAATCCTGCCTATTTTCAGGCATGACCTGGGGAAGGGGGATACAGATGAATGCCAACTGACCTTGAACCAGATTAAGTTGTTGGTGGTATTTTTAGTGAATGAGGAAAATTTGGCCAGGACACCGGGGGAAATTCCCCTACTCTTTTCGATAGGTGCCATGGGATCTTTAAAATCCACTTGAACTACCAAAAATCCAGGCAGATGGGACCTCGATTTAATGTCTCATCCGAAGGACGGCACCTCAGAAGTTCAGCACCCCTCTTGTGCTGCACTACAGTGTCAGTACTGGGATATTAACCCAAGTGGCAGATGTGGGAACTGAACCCACAGCCCTCTGATCTCCCGGCCTCAGAGGCAAGTGTGCTACCTACTGAGCCACTGACAACTGACAATTCAATATTGTATAGCAATACCTAGACTAGAGGGGACTGGCCACTTTATAACTCCTGTATCCCCTGCACAAGACATTACTGGGGAAGGGACCTAAGGCAAAAACGTTTCTACCCCACCCCTCCTTAGCCTGCATGTACCTCCTGGCCTGCATATGCCAGCATGAGGAACTACACCTCTCCTAAAATTACTAAATGCCTGGCATCTTTGGACTACCTTCTTATCCAGTGGTGGCAGATGGCCATGAAAAGAACAGTCACCTAAGCTGTGAGAATGAGTAGGAGATCATACCTCTACACATGTTAGGTGATGGTCCAAAACTTAGTAAAATAACCCCCCTCCCTCCCATTGCTTAAACATACAAGATATCCATTTTTACACTAACATGTAATTGGCAAGAAATCCAAAGTCTAATTCCCCTAGAGGTCCAAACAGTCTGGTAATTCCCACAGATTGAACAATGTGGTATATCCTGACATCGGTTTTCACAAAGATCAGCACTGTACCAAAAATATTCCCACATTGAAGGGTCCTGAGTATAATTTTTGAGATAGTTATTGCCAAGCAAGAGAGGTTTCACTTAATGTACACCATAATCACCAAGTTTATTGAGCAGTATGGCATGGGTAACCAGGTAAAACACCTTAATGAGAGTAACAAATACTTCATCCATTACGTTTCCTAGTCATAGCCATTACTGCCTCATGTGCAAAGTTGGTCAAGGTCAGGATGGTGCTATAGCAAGGGTAGAATCCATATTGCTTGCCCAAGCAGAAGAAAAATTCTTGCTGTATCAGAAAGTTGGTTGAATCCAGGCTTCTCTTGTATTTTTCTCAGGCTGACAGGATAGCTATGGGCCTGTATTTTTTGCTGTGGCTGTTGTTGTTGTTTTATGAAGGAAGTGTCACCAGACTTGAAAAGTGGCACCACAATAGCTACTTTCTGTAGCTTGTGGACTTTGTCATAAATGAAGGAGAGGTCAGAAATGTAAGCTAAAGGACAACAAATAATGGGTGCAGAAATTGTTAGCAAGCAAGGTGCTACCCTGTTACAGCCAGCGAAACTTGAGGTGTCAATTATTTGAGACTGTTTGAAACTTCTTCCTTTGTTACATTCTTTGTTATGGTGAGTAGAAGGTAAGTTTACATGGCTGGGTACTGGGTTTGCTGTAGATGACCGGTAGAACAGAGCTATATAATTAGAGTGGTCAGTAAAATTTGAGTAGAAAAATTTGCAGTGTCTACTGCCTGAGTCATTTCAGAGTTGATCAATAGCCTTATTATCTTGGACTATACAGATCTGGTCATGAACTGTGTTATCAAGTTGCAAAACTTGCATGGATCTGGCAGATTTGCTGCTTGTTGGGACTTGTAGAAACTGGATTTGCAAGAGAAAAACATTACTTACCATAGTAATGTTGTTTCTTCCAGGAATCCCTCAGTATGCTTAACTAATGCAGTCAGCCTCCTGTGTTGAACTGCCCCAGAGAGATTGGAATGTATGTAAAGGATGGAATGCTGGCTTGTGCAGCAATTCAAACTGCTGCCCCTAGGTGCTGATGCATTCTAAACTGCCCAGATTCATTACAAAGCCTAATGGGGTAAATACCTCCTAATTATGCTATCCTAGCAAAAATTACCCAAAGGTGTAGATAAAAATACTGGTCCCAATTCTAGAAGCACCCCTACACATGTCGCAAGTTGGGACATATGAGGAGTGCAGTTGCGCCATGGACCCTGCACCTGATTCTGTATCGGGCAGGGTCCTTGCAATAGAATCCCATGACTTGTGTAACCATACAGGTACACACCAAATGGAGGGCATACCTGAGCAGTTAGCCACAAGCTCTGACTATGACAAGGGAGGCAAGTGTCCCCTCAAAGCCCCAGTCCCCAGCCAGAAAAGCCCTGCAGGACTGTCAGATCCCCACCAGTCCCAATCCCCATAATAAAGAAACAATTAAAAGCTACACAGGGCTGTCAGATCCCCACCCAGTTCTGATCCCCATAATGTATGAGGAGAAGCCCTGCAGGGCTGCCAGATCCCCCCCAGTCCCAATCCCTGTAATAAAGAAATAATTAAAAGCCCCACAGGGCTGTCAGAATCCCCCCAGTCCCGGGCCCTGTAATGAAGCAGTAAAGGCCCCTCAGCACTATCAGTGCCCTCTGTTTAAATCCCCGAACCCCAATAACTCCATCTGCAAGATGAAATAATAATCACACTCACTGTAGCCCTGGCAGTCTAGTGCCCCCACCTCCCACCCAGCAGTGCCAGTCCACCACTCTCCCCAACCCATACCCAGCCGGAGATGGCACAGCCACCTCTCACCACTGTGGCCAGCCACCGACTGAGCTCTATTTGAGCATGTACTGCTGCTGCTGTAAATAGTATGCGCCCAACAGTGCTCAGTCTTCGGCGGGCCATGGTGGTGAAAGATGGTTGTGCCAGTCGCTGGCTGGGTATGGGTTGAGGGGAGCGGTGGGACTGGCACTGCCAGGTGGGAGGGTGGGGGCCACTAGACTGCCAGGGCTACCGGGGAGCGGGGCCGTGATTATTATGTCATCTTGCAGATGGAGTTATTGAGTTTGGGATAGGGATGGGGGTGCCGATGGAGATTGGGACTGGGGAAGATCTGACAGCACTGCGGGGCTTTTAATTGTTTCTTTATTACGGGGGTCAGGACTGGGATAGATCTGACGGCCCTTCAGGGATTTTAATTATTTCTTTATTAAAGAGATCGGGACTGGGGGAGAATATGACAGTCCTGCAGGGCTTTTAATTATTGCTTTATTATGGGGATTGGGACTGGGGGTGGATCCGACAGCCCTGTGGGACATTTAATATTTCATTATTGCAGAGATTGGGATGGGGGCACCAATTATCATGTGGGGCTTCTCCTGACTTTTACCAGGAGCAGGGTGGTGGGGGTCTGCCTCACCTGTGGGGGGATTTGTCAGGGGCACATTGGCGCAACTTCCAGTGAACACAAGGTATACTTACACCAGCTAATAGCTGGTATAAGTGTACTTTGACGGATGTCCTCAGGGGGTTGTTCTAGAATCCCAAATTAGGGGATGTGGCAGCCACCCTTCCAGAATAGGACACAACTTCTGCCTTAAACACCCTTGCGCCATGTCGCAGGGGGTTTATGGCTCAAATGGTGGCATAAGTCTACTTTGGCGTAAGCAGCCTGTGACATGTCGCAGGCTGCTTTACAGATTCCCCCATGTTGTTACTCATGGCTCAAAGAGCAACTTGCACCATTTTTGGGGATACAAATCACTTTGCACCATGCGTAAGCTTTTGAGAATCCAGCCCACTAGTTTTTAGCAAAAAAGAGCACAGAACAGGCAGGTCTGCAAAGTTAAACTTTAACGTACATAACAAACAGGACAAGAAGTGACCAGCAGGGACGCAGAAACCTACCTTTAATGCTGGAAGGGGAGGCAGGGTGGAAGGTTTAAGAATACTGAGGGATCCCCTGGAAGAAATAACATTACTATGATAAATAATTTTTTTCCTCAAACCCCAGGAATCCCTCAGTATGCTTAACTAATGCAGACTACCAAGCAGTACTTCGGGAGGTTGGGTACAGATGCTACTTAGGGAAAAGGTTCTGCAGAACTGCAGTGCCAAACCTGGCATCACTTTTGGACTGTATGCCCAAGCAGTAGTGCTTTGTGAAAGTGTGTTCAGTTTTTCAGGTAGCTACTTTGCTGATTTCAAATAGGGGAATTTCCCCTTGCAGCTGCCACTCGTGAAGTGTGCCCTGAGGCCTTGAGGTGGTTGTTTGCCTGCCTTGCAGTAACAGAACTGTATGCAGGAGACTATCCAGCAAGCAGTGGTTCTCTTGGAAGCTGGTCTACCTTTGCCCACTTCACCATAAGTCAGGTACGTCTGTATGTGTTCTGGCCTAAAAGTCTTGGTGCAGTCAAGATAGTAACTGTGTGCCCTCTTGACATCTAGGCTATGTGACTTTCGCTCACCTGAGTTGGAATTAGCTGTGAAAAAGACCAGTAGGGAGATTGATTGGATCAGGTGGAACTCAGAGACTAATTTAGGAAGGAACGTCCTACTGGTCCTAAGCCCCACATTGCCCCTGTGGAAAGCAATATAGTTGAGCTCAGTGCACATGGCTCGCAACTCACTGACTCACCAGGTGGAAGTGATGGCTACCAGGAAGACAGTCTTCCAGGTAACATACTTGAACTATACTATGGATTATGCTATGAATTTTAGGACAGCAGAAGGCTAGTGCCCATGTTAACTGTCCCCATTACTCAGTGGATGCAACTTCTAGAGTTACAATCTTGTATAAACGTATCCAACCTTGATTTAAAAATAGCTAAGTTTTGATGCTTGTACTATTTAGCCAAGAGGATAATTCCACATTCTAATAGACCTAGGTATGTATGCGTATTTCCTTAAATTAGTTCATGCAGTACATTCCAAAAGTTGTCACCCATGCCCTCTCAAGTCATGCGGACAACACTTATACCTAAGACCCAACTCTATCATTAAGTCCTTGTCTTCCAGTAGTTTATAAAGACAGAGAAAATCCCCTCTCTGTCTTCTCAGATCAAGGGTCCATAACCCTAGGTCATTTAATCTCTCTTCATATGTCTTATGTTTGATCATATTTTAACATATTTCTAGTCTGTGGTCTCCAATGGCTCAAATGGTGGCTCCATGTGTTTGGCTATGCAAATATTTAGGTCCCAAGGAGGGACTGGCTCCCTAAAGGAAGGATGGAGATGAAAGAACTTCCTGAAGATGGGGTGAGAGACTATTGAACTTTCATTGCCATATAAGATATATGCTATACTGGCAATAAGATGGACTTTTAGAGTGGAGGGTCTGAGGCCCAATGAGTACTGATGGACCAAGTAATCAAGTGGCACAGGCAGATCCATCTGAGAAGAGTTGACCTCCTTCTGTTTGCACCATAGGGAGAACCTCTTCCACTTAGAAGCATAGATTTTTCTGGTTGAGGGTTTCCTGGAAACCCTGCAAACATTCAGAACTTCCTCAGAGAGCTGTACAGTAGAAAACTGTAGGTCATCAAGAGCCAAGCCTTGAGGAGAAGAGACCTGAGGTTGGGGTACAGGATCCTGCCATGGGATGTGATAAGGATATTGTGCCTCTGAGGAAGATGAATGGGTTGTGACATGGACAGGGCTAACAAAAGGGAGTACCATGGCTGTCTTGCCCAGTCCAGAGCCACCAGGATCATAGTTGCTGGTTGTGTCCTGAACTTTATGAGGGCTCTAATCAACAGAGGAAAGGGAGGGATGGCATAGAGAAACCTCCCTGACCAATCCAGTGTCAGGGCACCCACTGGCACTGTACCCCAAGCTGAAGGCCTGCAACAGAACTGGAGCAGCTGGTGATTCTGTGGAGGTGAAGAGATCTATCTCTGGAGTGCCCCACCTTCTGAATACTGAGTTTAAGACTTGCCTGTTTAGGGACCATGTGCGGTGGTTCAGACTGATTCTGCTGAGGGTATTTGCCAGGACATTGTCCTTCTCTGGCAGGTGAATTGCAGACAGAGATACCTGCAGGGTTTAAACAAGGTTCCGTACCTTCATGGCCTCTGTGCACAGCAGGGTTGACCTGGTGCTCACTTGTTTCTTGATGTAATACATGATAGTGGTGTTGTCTGTTCTGACTTGTACTGCCTTGCCCTGGATCTGAGGGGCAAAGGACCACAGAACCAGGAGAAGTTCCCTGAGTTCTAGCAGATTAATGTGCAAGACTAGGTTCTGCCTATTGTCAAGTTGTCCAGATGTGCCCCCCCAACCCATGGGGGAGGCATCTGTGGTGAGGATAACCAAAAGAGCCTGCTGTTGGAAGGGCATTCCTTCCCTGAGGTTGTCTCAATCTTGCACCATTTTAGGGCCTGTAGAAGAGACTTTGTGACAGCTACTAGCTTGGACAGAGGGTCTTGTCTCTGTGACCAAAAGGACCTTCGGTGAAACTGGATGTTTCTCATTTGGAACATGGCCCGACACTACGGCAGTGGCAGCAGCCATGTGGCCCAAGAAGTGCAAGAAATGCCTTGCTGGCCTGGGCCTCTTGAGCTTGAAGAAGCCTGCCAGAGCTAGTATGTTGTCCACCCAGCCCTGTGGGAGGAAAGCTTCCCTTGCGGGTACTCAATTCTGCTCGTATAAACTCTCAAACCTGGACAGATTTCTATTGGGACTTCTGGGCATTAATGAGAAATCCCAGAGACTCCAAGGCACCCTGAGTGAGGGAGAGAGAATCCCTGGTGTGCTGGGGGGACTCTTCTACAACCAGCTGGTCATCCAGGTAAGGGAACACTGTGACCCCCCCCAGCCTTTTTAGATGTGTCACAATCACGGCCAAGCACTTGGTAAATACTCTGGGAGCAGAAGTGAGGCCGAAGGGGAGTAATGAAAACTGATAATGACCAGAGGACAGCCTGAACCTTGGGTACATCCTGTGGCTGGGTCTGATGGATATGTGGAAATAGGCATTTTTGTGGTCCAGATAGGCCAGCCAATTTCTCTGCTGCAGTGTGGGAATGGTCATGGCCAGAGTGACCATCCCGAATTTTGGTTTTGTCAGATGCTTGTTCAAAATCTTAGATCTAGAATAGGTCACCATTCCCCATTTTTCTTCTGAGTAAGGAAGTATCTAGAGTAGAAGCCCTTTCCCCTCTGTGATGTGGGGACAGGTTCTACTGCATTCATCTGCAGTAGCTTGGTGACTTCCAGCTCCAACAGGGCCTTTTCTGCTGAGGTTGCTGGGCTGAAATGCCTGCTCTGCAGTCTGGGAAACATTTTGAAACTTAGGGACAGGCCTTGGCTCACTACCTCCAAGACCCACTTGTCTGTGGTGATGGCTTGCCATGCTTGGAGGAAGTGAGCCAACCTGCCTCCTACTGGGGGTGGGGAGGTAATCTGTGCAAACACATCAGGGGTTCTGTTTGGGCTAGGACTTCACCACTGGTGCTGGTTAAACCCACCTTGTGGACTTCCTACCCCAACCCCTGAAGTAACTCCTGGGTTGCTGGTAGTCCGAAGCTGCTTGGTCCTGAAAGAAGGGTCTAGGGTAGGACCTCTACCACTGCCTCCCCTACCTTGATTCTGTAGGATGTGGAAGGCCTCTCTCAAGCTGGATTGCTCCTGTAGGTGGACTTATACTCCTCCACCTTCTTCATATGGGAGAGCAAGGTGCAGGCTGGAAATTACAGGCCAGCCAGCTTGACCTCAGTGGTGGGGATAATAATAATAATAAAACTTTATTTTTATGGCACCTTTCCAAAACCAAGGTGTGGAACACAGTTAAAATCATAAACCTAATTACACACAATTACAGCAGCATAGTTACTAAACAGACAAATAAACAGATTTTAAAAATTGCAATAAATACACACAATCAGTAAATCAGTCGGGGAAAGCTTGGTGCCACAAATGAGTTTTTAAGTCTCGTTTACAGGCCTCCACAGTCATGCACTCATGCAACTGGCAGGGTAGAGAATTCCAGAGGAAAGAGGCCACATGCATAAATGCCCGGGCCCCAGAAGATTTTAAACATACTCTTGGAATCTCTAGCAACCCCTCGCCAGCTGAGCGGAGCAATCGCCTGGGGCGGTAAGGTACCAGGAGTTCTTTCAGGTAGTCTGGGCCCAGTCCATGTAGGGCTTTATAAGTCAAGAGACCGACTTTAAAGGTGATCCACCACTGAACTGACAGCCAGTGCAGGTCGCGCAGCACTGGCAAAATATGACAGAACCAAGAGGTTCCCATCAAAAGCCGAGCTACAGCGTTCTGCACTAGCTGCAAATGGCAGATTTCTACCCCAGATAGCCCTAGATAAAGGGCACTGCAGTAATCCAAGTGAGAGGACACAAAGGCATGAACCAAAGTAGGAAGGACACGGGATGGAACAAGGTGCTTAACCCTGGTGATAGTCCTTAGATTGAAAAAAGAAGTCTTGACGACGGTTGACACTTGAGAATGCAGGGTCAGCCCCTTTTCAAAAACTACCCCCAGGTTTCACACCTGTTCAGAGGCCAGTAGTGATAAACCCCCACGGAAAAGCCCAGAGGTTAAACCTACCCCTGACGCCCCTATCCGGTGTCCTGGGTTCACAACCTGTATTTCAGTCTTTCCCAAGTTCAACTTCAACCAACTCAAATCCATCCACTCCTGGATTTCCGCTAGGCAGTTATTAAAGACCGAGAGAGCTCTATTCTGGTTGGGTGCAAAAGAAAGGTACAGCTGGGTATTATCAGCATAACAGTGAAACCTCAGCCAACACCTTCTTACAATGTCTCTGAGGGGCAGCATATACACTGCGAACAACATGGGAGAAAGCACAGATCCCTGAGGAACCCCACAAGACAGAGGGATAGGGTCCGAAGAATAAATCCCGGACATCATCCTCTGAGTTCTTCCAGTGAAGAAAGATGTAAACCACCTGAGGACTGTACCTGACAGGCCACAGATGAACCTCAGATGATCAAGCAAAACCCCATGTTCCACAGTGTCAAACACTGATGAGAGATCAAGAAGGACGAAGATGAAATGGTTCTTCTGATCTCTAGCAATCAGGAGATCATTGAGCACCTGAACCAGTGCTGTCTCAGTACTATGCCTCTTTCAGAAACCAGACTGGAGGGGTTCATATATGTCATGGATGGTCAAATGGCTCTCCGGCTGTATGGCCACTACCTTCTCAACCACCTTCCTTAAAAAGGGAAGGTTAGAGATTGGTCTGTAGTTCGCATGGCAGCTTGGGTCTAAAGAAGCTTTCTTCAGGAGAGGTGTTACCACCACCTCCTTCAGGGAGCTAAGAAACTCACTTGTTTCCAAAAAGCACCAAACTATCCATGCAAGGAGTGGACCAATGGAATCAATACAACCCACAATCAGGGAAGTTGGTCCAGGGTCCAAACTACAGTACGTAGGGCGTGCACTCTAGATAATCCTAATGACATCCATGAACTCCGGGCAATCAAAGGTATTCCAAGAAAGCTGGAGGCTAGTGGCCAGGCACTGGTCACTAGCAGCACCCATAGAGTATGCTGGCTGGAGAGCTGCCCTGATGTCAGCCACCTTAGTTGCAAAGAATCAAGCAAGTTCATCGCACTCTATTTGCGAAAACACTTTCCAAACCTGTAGACAGGCTGAGTTGCACAGCCTGTCCACAGTTCAAAAAAGCTGAGCTGGTCAGTCCTGAGTGACTGCAATCTCCCCAGACAGGAACTCAGCCTTCTTATGGGAGATTGCAGATTGATAGATTTGATAATGATCCATCAATGTAAGGCGGTCGGTATCAAGGGCAGATCTCTGCCAGCAAGGCTCTAATCTTCATCCTTGTCACCGCATCTCCCTCAAAGTCCCATCAAACCTTGGAGACCAAGGGTGAAGGGAGAAAGGATGAACTCAGACAGGAGCAATGACAGCCAGGGCTACCGCGATGGCCATATTATAGGCCACCACAAGGTCCTCTGGGTCACTGTTTGCAGTTGGAAAAGATGATAGGTCAAGTACTGCCATAAGGCCTTCAGAACTAACATCTCGTAAAGGACAATACTTTACCATCTCCACAGGGGTAGGCCTTCGAGGGTGGGTGCAAAAATTGAACCCCATGGTGTAGTGATCGGACCATCTGACTGGTTCCACCCCCAAGCTGATGCTTCAATCCCCAGGAAGAAAATTAAGTCAGTGGAGTGACCGTGTTTATGGGTAGCAGTGGTAACTATCTGTGTAAGGCCCAGAGATGTCATCAACTGGAGGAAGTGTTGTCCAAATTGCAAAAGTTCATCATTGACCAAGCATTAAAGTCACCCAGGACCATCAATCTAGGAGACTCAAATGCCATGTCAATGACAAAGCCCGCTACTTCCTGAAGGAACCGTTTCCCATCCCCGGGTGGACAGTACATGAGAACGATCCTACAACCTACACCTGCTACCACGGCACACTCGAATGACTCAGACTCCTCAACTGGTACACTCGTGAGGCCCAATTCAGTCTTAAAACAAACAGCAACCCCCCCGATCCAATCTCTGGAGGTGAATCACTGAGTAACCAGCTGGGCTGGAATTGCGGCCTCTAAAATAGGGCCGGGGTTCTCATCCAGACAGGTCTCAGTGATGCAAGCCAGATCCACCAAATTTACAAGATCTGCAATAATTGCAGTCTTGTTTTTAATGGATTTGGCATTGCATAACACCACCCGAGTTGGATGAACTCCCGAAGTCGCCCAGGCTATGTGCCCACTCAAATTGGTGGTGCTCTTGGGTACTGGAACCAGATATGGAGAACCATGATCTGGACTCCATTTCATCCCAGTGCATCTTCTGGACCCCACAACCCCAATGTGATGTTCCTGCTCATTCAACCTCTGTTGTTTGCACCCCAGACCCCCCCTACTTCTCCGACATACAATACCTAGTGCTCTACAACACTTGTAAAAGGAGAAATGTAATGGGGGGAAACAAAGGGGTGGAGGGAGCAAAGTGTGGAGGATAAATAGCGCACAACCATGGGAATAGGCCACCAACACATTCTGATGACTGAATTAAGGACAAAACAAAAACCTGAAAGTTAAACAAAGCCAACACTCCCCCTTCCACCAAACCACTAAATAAAAATCACAACTTTAAATTCAAGTCATCTGGCAGTTTAAAAAGCAAAACCATACAGAGCAGAAAGTCTTCCAAGTTGCATAAAGGCCACAGTGATAGGGAAAAGAAAGATCCAAATTTCCAGTTCCCGATGGATCTCTCACTTCCAAGGGAGACAAGAAAAAATTACTCACCTTAGTAATTATGTTTCTTCTAATGGAGTCTTGCTGTATTCTGACTATTGCAGTTAGCTCCAGCCTTTAAACTGCCAGCTCCAGCCTTTAAACTACCCCGGAGAACAAAGGGTTAACTTTCTATAAAGTGCATAGAATGCTGAGCTCGAGCTTGGTTGAGGTCTCTGTCTGCAGCCCTTTGAAACCCAACCATCAGATTCTTACGAGCAAAAATCTCACTTACTATCCTATGTGGAAATATTAACATTTTTACTAGCCAACTGGCAACAAAGAGTTTTGGATTCCCAAAAAGACTCAAGTCAGGAAACCCAAAACCAAAAACGAATCCAAATAAGGATAACAATAACAACAACATACCCAAACAAAAGGGGGAGGGTGTGTAAGAAGCACCTCTGGGGTGCAACACTGCACCTACCTACCCACTTCCCAAAAACAGGTTCTGAGAGGGGAGGCAGGGAGGAAGGTCAGAATACAGCAAGATTCCATTAGAAGAAACATAATTACTAAGGTGAGTAATTTTTTCATCAAACAACATGAAGTCTTGCTGTATTCTGACTATTGCAGACTACCAAGTAGTACCTCCATGGAGAAGGGACAGAACCTACTTTGGGAATAGGCTCTGAAGTACTGCTGTGGCAAACCGAGCATCACTCCTAGCCTGGATATCCAGAGAGTAATGCTTGGTAAAGGTATGGACTGTTTTCCAAGTGGCTGCTTGGCACATTTCTAACAGAGGGATATCCCTGGCAGCAGCCAGGGAAGCAGCTGTACCTCTTGTAGAGTGAGCCCTCAGGCCTGAGGGTGGAATCTTTCCTAGTTTTTCATAGCAGAATTGTATAGAAGACACAATCCACCTGGCAATAGTTTTGGTGGCAGGTTTGCCCTTTCCCACTTCCCCATAAGTGAGGAATAACTGGAAGGAATCAAACTGTGACCCTTGGTACTCTCTATGTAGTAGCTAAGGGCTCTTTTAACATCCAGACGGTGTAGCCTCCTCTCTCCTAAAGAAGAATGATCAGTGAAGAAGACAGGGAGAGACATGGACTGGTTCAAGAGGAAGTCTGAAAACACTTTGAGCAAGAACCTCCTATTGGTTCTAAGGACCACTTTCTCTCTATGAAAAGAGATAAAATCAGGTTCCACTGACAGGGCTTGCAGTTCACTGATACGTCTGGCAGAGGTAATGGCTACCAAAAACACAGTTTTCAAAGTCAAGTACTTAAGCTCTGCTGAGGACATAGGCTCCAAAGGAGGCTGCATAAGTTGAGCAATGCAAACATTTAAGTCCCAGGCAGGTGCAGGATCCCTAAAGGGAGGATTAGTATGAAGCAATCCCTTGAAAAATGTACAGAACACAGGATGAAATGATGCAAGGAAGACTTCCCCACTGACAAAAAGGCAGAAACAGCTGACAAGTGTACCTTTAGAGTAGCTGATCTGAGGCCTAGGCCATTCAGATGGACCATATAATCCAGAACTATAGACAATTCAGCCATGTCTGGGGGATATGCTTCTTGGAACACCAAATGCTGAATCTTTTCCATTTGGAGTTATAAGTCTTTCTGGTGGAGGGCTTTCGAAAAGCTTTGAGAATATCCAGAACCCCCTGAGACAGATGCAAATCTGCATACTCTAACTCTTCAAGAGCCATGCCTTGAGATTGAGAGACCGAAATTTGAGGTACCAAATCTTCCCCTGAGAGGAGGTTAACAGGTTGTAATTCCTGGGAAGAGGAAGGGGAAGATGGACTGCTAGAGACAGCAACAGGGGGTACCAAGGCTGTCTGGCCCAGTCTGGAGCAATCAGAATCACTTTGCAAGGTTGTGACTTTATCTTGACTAGGACTTTGAACAGTAGAGGAAAGGGAGGGAAGGCATACAGAAATTTCTCTTCCCAGTTCAAAATGAGAGCAACCAGAGGAATTGAACCCAAGACTGGGGGTTCTGCAACAAAACAGAGGAAGTTGGTGATCGTCTGGGGCTGCAAAGAGATCTATCTCTGAAGTACCCCACCTTGAAAAAAATCACTTTCAAAACCAGAGGTCCAGGGACCATTCGTGATGGCCCTGGGAAATCCTGCTCAGTGCATCTGCCAGCACATTGTCCTTTCCTGGAAGGTGGACTGCTATCAGAGAGGTCTGCAGGGAATAAGCCAGGGACCACACTTTCATGGCTTCTGTGCACAAGGCCATAGACCAAGTGCCTCCCTGCTTGTTGATATACCACATGGTGGTGGTGGTGTCTGTTCTGACCTGAGCCACCTTGTTCTGCACCAACAGAGAGAAGGCTTGCAGGGCCAGGAAAAACTGCCCTGAGTTCCAGGAGATTGATATGAAGAAGGGACTCCTGAGGGGACTGCAGTCTTTGGGATGTGAGATCCCCCAGATGAGCTCCCCACCCCAAAAGAGAAGCATCCATGGCAAGGAACACCGAATGAGACTGAGTGACAAAAGGGACCCCTTGTCTTAAATTGTCCTGATCCTGCCACCATTGAAGAGCTTGGATCAGTGTTTGAGTCACTGGAATCAGTTTGGTAAGAGGGTCCTTCCTTTGAGACCAAAAGGCCCTCAGATGGAACTGAATGTCCCTCATCTGAAATCTTGCCCCTTGGACCACTGCTGTAGAAGTTGCCATGTGGTCCAAGAGCTGTAGGAAGTGCCTTGCTGGTCAGAACACCTGAAGGCTGAAGGAAGAAGCCAATTCTATAAGAATTCTTGCCCTTTCCAGGGGAAGAAAGGCTCTTGTTTTGACAGTATATAGCTCTGCCCCTATAAAAAAAAAATCATCCAGATATGGAAAAATGGAAATATTTTGCCTTCTTAGAAAGGCAACTACTACTGCCAGGCACTTTGTGAAGACCCTTGGAGCTGATGTTAGGATGAAGGGCATTGCTTTGGACTGATGATGATGGCCTGAGGGCAACTTGAACCTGAGGTACTTTCTGTGGGAGCACCTGATGGGAATATGAAAGTAGGCATCTCTGAGGTCCAGTGAGACTAGCCAGTCCCCTGGCCTTAGAGAGGGAAGAATTATTCCCAGAGTCACCATCTTTAACTTTGGTTTTAAAAAATGTTTGTTCGGGTATCTTAGATCTAGGATGGGTCACCACTCCCCTGTCTTTTTTGGGGTAAGGAAGTATCTGGAGTACAGACCTATGCCCCAGCGTAGGATAGGAACTCTCTCTCTATGGCTCTTAAAGCCAGAAGAGATGAAACCTCTGCCTCTAGGGCAAGGGTCTCGGAGAGACCTGCAGGTGGAAAAGATCTAGCTCTCATCTTTGGAATTTTTTTGAAGCTGAGAATCAGTCCCTGGCTTACTACTTCCAGGACCCACTTGTCTGATGTAATAGACATCCAGTTCTGGACAAAGTAAGCCAGCCTGCCCCCTACAGGTATAGGAGAGTCGACCCGGGCAGACCCATCAGGGTGTCTGCTTGGCAGGGGCCTTAGGCTGAGGAGTGGATGCAGCCCTGCTCATCCCCCTTCTGCCTCTCCCTCTGAAGAACCCCCTCTGTGAAAAGGGAGAAGAGGCCTGTGCTTGGTAAAAAGGCCTATGAAAAGGCCTGCCCCTGCCCCTGCCCCTAGATTGCTGCCTTTGAGGAGTTGCCTGCCTCTCCTTGGCCTGAGCACTCCTATAAGTGGTCCTGTACTCATCCATTTTCTTCATGTAATTCTCTGTCTGCTCCCCAAACAAAGAATAACCCACCTCAGGAAAATCCATGGCCTTAGCCTGGGTGTTCTGTGAGAGGCTAGTACATCTGAGCCAAGCCATCCTCTGAAGAGCCACAAATATAGCCATGACTCTTGATGACACATCATTGGAGTCCACAGCAGCATGAAACTGTACCTTTGATGCCTCAATCCCATCAGCAGACACCTCCTCCAGCTCCTTGGCCAGCTGGGAGGAGGTCTGTTTAGCCAGTGCCAGCACAGCGTCCCACCTGGACTTCTGGTACCTGGCTGTATAGGCCATATAGTTCACCTGCCTGAGTCCCAAGGAAGATGCCATATACTGCTTCTTTGCCATGGCATCCATCTTCCTGGAGTCTTTGCTTGGGGGGGGGATGAAGCCAAGGGAATATTTGCCTTGTTACAAGCAGCAGCCTGCACTACCCCAACATGGCTGCATTGTTGGTATAAAAACTCCATATCTGAGCCTGATAGTGTATACCTCTTTTCCATCCTTTTGTCAACAGGAGGTACAGAATTGGGAGATTAGGATTTTTTGTGTCTGCTTCCCAAAGGATTTGTGAAGGGGAATAGACCGTCTCCTGAACTCTGGGATGTCCATCATTTCTACATAATCAGGCTCCTCTTGATCCTCCATTGCCTCCTCCATAGGAAGCTGGAGGGTTTCGGCCACTTTTCTGCAAAACAGATAGTGGGAAGGGGACTCAGAAAGCCTAGGAGGGGAAACACCAGAAGATCTGTCTGGGGAGATGTCCAGTTCCACAGGCACATCCAGACTTTCACCATCATCACCATCATCTTTAAACTCCCCCTCCTCCTCAAACTCCAGTTCATAAAAGTCTTCAGGGGTATAATCTTGAACCGGGAGAACCGACCGAACCGAACCCCTGCCAAAAGGTGCCGGATCGGTTGGAACCGGGCGAAGCGATTCCACAATCCAAATTGCTCTGGCTATTTCCTTGGTGGTAGGAACACGAACCTCTGGATCTGAACCGGTCATTGTCTCTTTGCGTTTCATTTTTCTAGGAACTGATCCCTCAGAATCAGCTCTCCTTTTGCCCTAAGAAGTATCGCCCTGGTCAGAGGGCACTCCTTCTTATTCAGTCGGAACCAAACCGGGCTGGCCATCCGGGTCAGCGGACTTCTCGGCCTTCTTTTTCCTAAGCCTACCTAATCTCTTCTCAAGGGTAGATTTAGGAAAATTTTTACAAATTTGGCAGTCTGTATCAAGGTGTTCAAACCCCAGACAATAAACACAGGTGGTGTGGGGATCAGCCTTAGCAAAGACCTCCCCACACTCACTGCAGTGTTGAAACCCAGTGGGCCCGGTTTTCTTCTTGGGTTTCTCAGACATGGCCAGCCTAACCAAACTTACCCTTTTTATGGCAACCACCAGGCAAGACTCCCTTATCGGTTCCTATCCGTGTCATGGGTATTGCAAAAAACTGTTCAAAACATGTTTTTTTAGAACCGATAAGGAACGGTAACCACACTCTAAAGTAAAACAGAAGAATTCACTACAAGTGATCAGTTCAGCCGAACCGATCTAACACTTTACAATTTCCACACAGAATTCAGACAAAAATGTATCTAGTACTCACGTTACCGCAGATAGAGACTGAACCAACTATGTGGAATAATTTCGGTTTAAAACCAACAACTTAACCGACACTTTAGTGGACTTTCCAACCAAGCTGCAGGAGAAATCTTCGTACTGACTCTTCAGTGAGGCAGAGTGAAGAATCTGACGGTTGAGTTTCAAAGGGCTGTAGACAGAGACCTCAACCGAGCTCGAGCTCAGCATTCTATGCACTGCATAGAAAGTTAACCCTTTGTTCTCTGGGGCAGTTTAAAGGCTGGAGCTAACTGCAATAGTCAGAATACAGCAAGGCTTCATGTTGTTTGAACAGAAAATTCCCCAGGACTCACACTTCCAGGGTAAGATAGATAAAAAAAGTAGTAATAGGATCTTCCTCCCCTTAATCACTCTCACCGAAGAAGGGATGAAACAAAATCTAAAATTCCCAAAACACAGGCACTCTCACTTCCCAGGCTTGAGAAAATGGCAGGCACTCTCACTGCCTTCCTACATTCAGGGGAAACCTCTTCAGTGGATGGCTAGCAGCTCTGAGGCTAAAGCAGGCCCCAAAAAATCCACCACCGGGAGTCGGCTGTGAAACACACAGCCAGTAGCATGGGTCTCCGTCCAGGCCCACCCAAGCAGCAGGACCAGCGGAAAGACCCTTGGGACCACCCACCCAGACAGCTGGCTACTCTGCAAAACAGAGCTGAAGCCACAGCCCAGCTGCGATCCCACAGTCGAACCCACCAGGGGGATCGGGACCAAACAATTAAAACCTCAAATTAAACTGCTCTTGGCCCACCAACCTGAATTCCTTGCTACACAGACTGCAGGAATCTGCTGGGACAGCCACTGCTAGTATTCCAAGGTCTCCTCAAACAGCATTCAGTGAGACACCTCCTCAAAGTTCCCCTTTCCTCAGAGCCTCAATTCCTCATCGGATGGTAATCTGAAAAGCCAACCGTCAAAATGTTTCAGCAGACAGCCACCAGTTATAAGCCCCAGAGATCTATATAATCCAGAGTAGAGTCTAATTACTCCAACCAGAGACTAGTTACTCCAACCAGCATGAAAAACAGCCAGTTCAACAGTCCGGGAGCTTGGAGATGACAAAACGGCCAGATCGACAAACCGAGCATACAGGGATAATAACAGGCCGCTACCAATTAATCCCAGGACACACTACAAGGAAGACCCCACACAGCAGGCTGGCATCTCTCCCAGTCATAATACACTCAGCCTGAAATTCATCAACAGATGTTTGGAGGAGAGGGAACTCGAGAAAAGCGGCGCTCCCCAATACAAACGACTAGTCCTCGGCACAGCACTCCAGTGGGGCCCATAAAACTCCCAACAAAGTCCCAAGTCCCAAGTAAGCACAGAGACAGCTCAAAACATTTAAAACTAAATGAACTGAACAAACTAAAAATGAAAATTAAATGATTAAAAAGCAAACAAATAAAGCACTGAACCGAGCACTAGGCTGCTGCAACAGTTAACGGCACGCCCAGCCCGGAGGCCATTCTTGGATGTTCCTGGCTGCTGGAATCTATGTTAAAGGACAGGATTGTGGCATATCTGAAGGCTTATGGGGCACGAGACCCAAGGCAACATGGATTCACAGCAGGGAGATCATGTCAAATAAATCTGATAGATTTCTTTGACAGTATGCCGGCGAAACCACTAAATTTCGACAGCAAAAACCATTACAGCGACAATTTCGACAGACTTCAGAATTGTTGCTGTAATGGACCCACAATCAAAATTTGTCTCTTTCACCTGTCATTCTCCCACTTTTGAGTTAACTCCAAGTTGGAGTTAGTTATTTAAAGTTTGGGGGGTGTGGAGGCTGAAGGCCCCCACACAAAAAAAGAGTGAATGTCTGACAGTCGAAATTTCGCCTGTCGACATTACGTCTGTTGCTGTTGGGAATTTGGGCAATGCTGTTGTCAAACCGAGTTGGTAGAAGTTTCTTTGACTGGGTAACCAAGGTGATGGATCAGGGAGGAGTGGTGGGCATGGCCTACCTAGATCTTAGCAAGGCGTTTGACACTGTCCCACACAGGATGCTAGTAAATAAGTTGCACAGTCTGGGAGTAGGTCCCAAGATGGTATGATAGGTTAGAAATTGGCTTAGAAACAAGACACAGAGGGTGGTGGTGAATGGAGTTCAATCCCAGGATAGGGAGGTGACAAGTGGGGTGTCACAGGGTTCAGTTCTGGGGCCAGTCCTCTTCAGCATTTTTATTAATGACATTGGGAAGGGGCTGGAAGGGAAGATGTGCCTCTTTGCGGATGACACCATGATCTGCAATAGGGTAGACACTTCAGACGAGGTGGAAAAAATTAAAAGAGACCTAGGCAAATTGGAGAAGTGGTCAAGAGAGTGGCAGTTTTAATTCAATGCAAAAAAGTGTGAAGTCATGCACTTGGGCCACAGGAATCCTGGAGAGCAATACAAATTGGGGAGGGTGAGATGTTAACAACAACAAAACCGGAAAGGAACCTTGGGGTAAATATAACAGATGACCGGAAGGCGGCTAAGCAATGAGAAAAGGCAGTGGGGAGATCAGAAAGATGCTGGGGTGCACAGGGAGGGGCATCACCAGTAGAAAACAGGAGGTGGTGATGCCACTGTTCAGACAATTGCTTAGGCCACATCTGGAAGCCTTTTTCAGGGACTTGTGAACAGACAGCAGAAGCCTTTTAGTGGAGACTTGTCCTATTATATCAAGAAACTCATACTCATCCTTGTCTTCCACTGTCCCTTGTGTGGCAAGATCGAGGGTATCTACCATCTGTCTCACAAAGGCATAGTGAGATGAGCAATCCTCGTGTCCCTGTGGTGGGGAAGTAAAGTCCTGCTCCGGGGAGACTTCAGGTCAATAGGCTCTCCTTCCTCCTCATCATCCTCTGGTTCCTCGTAAAGAAACTTCAGTTCCTAGCTGGGGGGAGCGCTGAGGGCTGAACCTGGGGAAATGGGGGTGGTGAGGGAACCGACGGCCAGAAAAGCCTGCAACACCTGTAGGGTTTTGGCAATGTCCTCTGCAGAGGGCATGTCTGGTTTGTCTGCAGAGAGCTTCTATGCTTTTTCAGCAGGAAGTGCAGCAACATGCTTTTATTTATGCTTTCTTTTAGCAGGGACTGGTCATGCTGCTGGTTCCACAGGCCTCTTAGACTTTGAGGCATCACCTTTGTCAATGGGTTTGGGCACCCCAGACTGGTTAGACCTACCCTTTTTGGAGTGTGATGATGAGGCCTACTCAGACAGCTTCAGGGCAGAAGAGGCAGGAGAATCCATTTCTTCAAGTCTTTTAGCCCTCTTCTTTACTGTCTTGGGGAAAAAAGTGCTACAGACCTCATATTAGCGAAAATGTGACTAGGTCCAAGACACACCAGGCAGAGATCATTCCTATCAACTTTGTTGACGGCTTGCCTATGCTTTACACAATTTTTAAAACCAGTCAGTCCTGTTTTCTTTTTGGGTCTCTCTGACATGCCCATTGCCAGGAGACAGGAAAAACGGCAGCAAAAGGAAAAACAACAATTGAGGTTGGTTCCCAAAAAAATGCAAAAAGTAATTTAAATGGACAATTTAAAAGTAGCACTTGGTTCCCTGAATTAAAGGAAACAGTGAATATAGAATGTAGTACTCCATTCAGTAAAATAGGAAGGAACCGTGACGACTTCCAGACAGGAGCCGGGAAAAAGTATTACATTCAGGAACCAAAACTGCTATGATTCTTTAGACAAGAAATCGGAGTGCATAAGTTAAAAAGAGGTGAAAAAGTAAGAAAAATCACGGTAAAACCTACTAAGGAGACAGTTCCCTGGAACCACTGAGGAACCAAGAAAAACATCACATTTGAAAATACTAAGCTGACTAACTTGTCAAAATGACACTAGGGCAGCATTTACTGAGAAATATTGAAAATACTAGTTTTCACATGGAAAATTAACACAGCGAGATGCTGAGGAGAGCTCTCCAAGGCATCTTAACTAGGCAGGCAGAGAAATGAATCTGAGTAGTGTAGAATGCAGTAGCAACCTAGAGGCAGCAGTTTGAATTGCTGCATGAGCCAATGATGCAGTCCATCATTTACATATGTTCCAATCTCTCCAGAGCAGTTCAACACAGGAGGCTGACTGCATTAGTTAAGCATATTGAGGGATTCCTGAGGCTTGAAATACCTTTTGTAGTGATTATACTTTTTATGTTGGCTGGCGCACAGCAATTGCAGTAGTAGCAGATTTGGAGGTGTGGTCACTGTAGGCGAATACAGAGCATGCATCAGTAGGTACATCCCTCATTCCCCAATAAGGCAGCTGCAGGCACCAACACCCACAACATGTAAACTTGCCACCAGATCAAAGAAAAGGTCCTCTGCAATGACAGCCAAGCTTGTCATGCAGCGGAGTGCCTTTCCTGGTGAAGCAGTTCAATTAACATTGCGACACTGACTGCTGCTGCACAGAGTGCTGACTTCAGGGGTGTCCAATTCCCCTGTTGGCATGCCCCAATCCACTTCATTTGCTGACGGGGAAGCCCACTCCCTGTCAGCATAATGCCCCTCCCTCCCATTTCACGTGTGTGCCAAGGGGGTGCCCAATCTCCCTTGGCATCATGCACCCCTCAACAGTCTTTCTTTGCCAACAGGGGGCCCCTATCCCTGTCTGGTTTAGTACCCCCTTCCCAGTTTAATATGCTGATGGGGGAGCCCACTCCTCATCGGCATAATCCCCCCCCATTTGTTGTGTGCTGAGGGGGGTGTCCAGTCCCCCTTGGCTCTTATCCCCCCACCTTCGTATGTGCCTACTGGGGTGCCCAATCCCCCGTCAGGTACAGCACCCCCCAAAACACTGAGATGGCATGCTGGGAGCCCACCCCAGTGTGCCAAATGTCCCAGTGAAAAAAAAACATCCCGTGATGTTTTTTTTTTTTATTTAAACCTGTAAATCAGAAAACGATCCCTCGCAGTCTGTCCTTATACCTCCCTCAACCCGCACCCACCTTTTGCATACCCCACCTCCCCACACACACACTCACCTCATGCTTACCTCTGGAGCCTGGTGCGATGATCTTCGGTTGACCAGGAACACGTCTGCACTCTTCAAAGCCGACCGCGAACTGAAGAAATGCTGTTAAGCTGTATAATGACATAAATTGTTTTTTTTCAACTCCGGTGCATATCTCGGCCAATTTTGGGAATTCTGGCACCGAATTTCCAACACGGGGTTATTGGGACCCCTGCTCATGAATTCAGTCACTGTTATGGCGTTATTGGGTCCTGAAAGGTGATTTTGAGGTCACTGCACAGAATCACCTTTCGGGACTGATTAATGAAATGACAGTTCCACTGTTCTTGCTGGGGTGGTCTCTCAAAAAGCCTATGTTGCAAATTAGGTGACCCAAATCCCAAAAATGGCTGTTTTACAAGCGTGCATTGCGCAGTTTCCACGCATGCTCGTAACTTCATGAATTTTTAATATTTTCACTCCAGATTTTCAATGTTGCCATTTACCCACACCTCCATATGAACAGTACAGTTGTCATTTTACATATCCTGGCCAAAATGTGATTTTGCACGTCCGGTGCAGAATAGCTCGGTCGCTGTGCAAAATCAGTTTTTGAGACAGTTTGACAAAATGACAGTGATACTGTTCATGAGCAGAGGTCCTAAAATGCTTATGCTGAAAATTTGGTGATGAAAGTCCAGAAAATGACTGTGTTATAAGCATGTGTTGCGCAGTTTCCACGCACCCTTGTAACTTCACAAATTTGTAATATTTTCATGCCAGATTTTCAACACTGTCATTTTTTCACACCTCCTTAGGAAGAGTACAGCTGTCTTTTTTCACATCCTGCCCAAAATGTGTTTTTGCACCTGTGGCGTACAATGGTGTGGTCACTGTGGGAGATCAACTTTTGGGACAGATTAAGAAAATCATAATGCCGCTGTTCATGAGCGGAAGTCCCAAAATGCCTATGTTGAAAATGTGGTTTTAAAAAAAAACAAAATAACTGGGTTATGGGCGTGCATTGTGCAGTTTCTATGCATGCTCATGACTTCACCAATTTTTCATATTTTCACTCAAGATTTTAAATGTTGCCATTTTTTTACACCTCCTCATAAACAATACAGTTGTCATTTTTCACATCCTGCCCAAAATGTGTTTACATACCTGTGACGTCAAATGGCACAGTCACTGTGCAAAATCATCTTACGGCTAACAAACTGATACTGTCGCTCTTCATGAGGTGGGGTCACAAAAAGCCCATGTTGATAATTTGGAGTGAAAATACCAACACATGCCTACGGCGTTAGTGTTTCCAACTGTTACACCCCACCCTGTAGAGACTGACAAGCATCAGGGGTGTGACTTGGAATCATCATCTGTAATACTCCCACCATTTACCCCCACCCCGAAGTCACTGACAGGCATCAAGGTGTGCCTTGAAGTGTTTGGTCACAAAGTTCACCCCATTCTCCTATACTGCACCCACCTCAGCATATTTCCTTATGGAATGGGGTAAGTATAACGCCCAAGGACCCCAAAGTACACCACTGCCACTCCTATTATGTGTCTCTAACTCCTGCACTACCAATGCCAGCGAGACAACATTCGGCATTGATAAATGCTTGTTTCCTAAAGGTTTGAAAGTCTGATATTGTGTTGTATATATTCCATACTGTATCCCTCAATAAAAAAGATTGCATCCAATTAACAATGGTAAGGGACCATCTATCTTAGCTCATCAGTACAGAAGGTACTAAAAACTATTATCAATAGATAAGATTTCCTGGTCAGGGTTCTGCAGTTATTCATCTGGCCAAAAGACATCAGGATAAAGGCTAAATTATTTTCAAAGTAGCTTGACACTCAGTTACGAGCTATATGTATGACAGTGGATACCAGTGGAGCCCTAAGAGGGGAGATGATGTCCTCTAAGATTTTATACCATAAGCCCTTTTTTATTCAGGAGCACACTGCCATTTGTTTCAATCCCCACCCATACTCTTTGTTCAGCATATTTTGTGTTCTGCTATGCTGTACTGTACATGTTTTGTACACATTAGTGATGGATTTACTATGCTGGAGGTCTGTTTAAATGTTGTGCTTGTTGACTAAATCTAACAATGTCCCCTAAATTATTTGATTGGTGTCCCCTAACATAGTACTGTTGCTCCAGTTAATGGTAACTATTAGAGGGCAACTCTACTCATGCTGAGAGACACATGATTGGTTCTATGTCATAAGGGTGATCACCAAAAGGCAATCGTCTTTATGGCGAGTATACATTGCCGCAATTCAATTTCGACAATGTACAAGCCTGGTGACAGAGAAAATGGGGCAAGGAATTGTATTTTTTACTTTTATGCAGGGGGCTGTGCCCCCACACCCTCCTACATTTACTTTCTCAACTCCGGGGGGGGGTGCAACAGTGAAAAAAAATATTTCACCTTCTCGGGCTGTGCACAACAAAACATACCTGTGCCCGGACCTGAACCCTGCATCCCAGCCACCCCAGGCCAGCACCCACCCCACCACAGAGCCAGCTCGGCAGCTCACCACAGCAGCACCCCTCACAAACAATCCCACCCCTCACTCGGCATGCTTGCTCCCCCCATACGTATGTACATGTAACGACATCCCACTGCCATTCTTGAACCCTCCCCATCCAGCTTCCCTCCCTACTCCCTCGCCATCTGGGTATATGCCGCAAGTGAGTCACTGTTTCGGTAGGCGCCCACTTGCGACTTGCCCACATCACAGTATACCCACATGATCACCTTCAGTGATTGGCTCAGTCTATCAGAAGTAAGATACATCTCCATGCTGAAAAAATCCACTGCTGCATTAAAAATACTGGGAGAGCAAGAGACTTGAATTTGGGAGCTATCTTGAGTCCCTCACTCACTGGGCTGGTGGTGGTTGGGTGCATCACAAAAAATGCTCATTCTCTAGGGAGGAAGGGATGGATACAGTGCATCATTCTTGGAGTTATAAGTGAAATTTGGTTGGACACTAGAAGAGCTCACCACCCACACTCCTACATTCAGGTGCTGCAATGTGCTGTATACACTCAGGCCAGGTGGAGGGATATGTGGGGGATATGGACACAGGGCATCAGATCCAGTAAACAAAGAAAATATCAATGTTGGGAATCCAGCATATTGAAAGGTTATAGACTTTTTTGCTGGGTGGGAGATTAACTGATAAGAGAGTTTCTGTTGGGTTGTCTGTTTTATGATGACAATAAGCCCTTTATTCCTGTAGGCCTGTGACTCTCCCAGAAGGCCTTATCCAGTGCCAGAACCCAATGGAATATGACATACAGTTTGCCTAAAGCATGAGGTCTCTGTGATCAAGTATCTATGTTCTTCTGACATATCTTACCTCTGACTTTTTTTAGCACTTGTTTAGCCCTTGGTGAGATTTCATGCTTTTCAACAATTGGATGAAGGAAGTACTCTGCAACATCTTGTCCTAGAAAACTGCAAACAGAAATTATAGTTGTGTAATATGCAGTTTCAATTACTTGTATAGAGAATATTTAATGTGACAGAACATACCAGTAGTACTATGCTAGCCATGGGCTGCAAACATAACATAATAATTATCTTTTTTAATTTCTACCACCCTGAGCAGCCCTCCTTCCAATGGCAACCCCCAGCCCCGTCACTCACTGTCCAGAGCCTAACTACTTTCTTACCGATATGGGTTAATGGGTGCCATGGGTGGCAGAGTGGAGCCTGTGGGTAGCTGGCCATCAGTAGCATTCCGAAATGGCATGCCTAAATTATGGAACTCCCTCCCTGCAGCCATCCGGCCATGCCTCCATCGCAGCTCCTCAGCACCTTCATAAATACACATCTCTCCTCAACCTGTGCATGTGGCTAAGGTGTGGCTGTTTATCTGCACTTGGCCTAGTTCCACTATCCTAGACCTGGTACCTGACCTTGATTTTTTGATGTTTACTTGTCTCACAATGCTGCTTTACCTCAAGAGTTAAGTCTTACTTAATCTGCTAATGTCTATAATACCTGCTTCTGTATGCTCATTGTTACACAGCTGTACTCTGTAACTATTGTATGCCTATTTCTCCTCTGTCCCCCTCCCCCAGAACACACCTGGAATCGAGCAGTACTCTGCTCAGTGTACACTCCTGGTAAAACTTTTAAATAAATAAATCGTGGCGCTATGAGGCTTTTCTTCTTTTTGTTTTGTGCCAAAGTGCAGGCATATGGTGTGAAGAGGTTACACATATTTCAGCACCTGTTACCCCCCAACCCCCTGAGAAGCATCCACTGATGCTATGCCATCCAGTCTCCACTGAGTTGCAGATAAGCAGCAGCTCACTATGTCCCTCCACCCCAGAGGAGAGCTGTCTACGGATGTTTAATCCACCTTCCCCTGGCCAACCCCCCAGTGGCCCCGGGTCAGCGGTGTGATGGGTGAGTTGCACTAGGTGCCTCAGCCCATGGCACCAAGGGGCCAGCACCACAATGATTAGCTTGAATGCATGAAGCTAGAAAATAGATTGAGGCCAACAATGCAGTCATGCATTTCTCTTCTTCGTGAATGATGCACTTTATAAAGAAAAAAGTAAGCATGGTTAAGAAGTAACTGATTACCTTTTTTTTTTTTTTTTTTTACTTTGGATCACTCCTGAAGAAGATCTTGTAGCTGTAGTGTTAATTATAACTTTATGGCCTGATTCACTGGTGCAGTTGCACCAGTATAGTTAGGGTGAAAGTGCACTTCTATGTTAAAGTTCCAGCCTTGAGGGTTAATAACTTTGGAGCTGTTCAACGGATTTGTATGAAATTTGGAATGCATAATCTCTAGGGATAGGTCTCTTGACCTGCCAAATTTGGTGGGAATCCATTGAGTAGTAGTTGAGTAGATATAGAGTGTTGAAAAAAAAAAATCAGGATTTTTTTTACTTTTTTTGTCATCCTGGATTTCAGAAATAGGTTTATGTTGTGGGCTGAAATTTTCAGCGTGGAAAGTATTTGGGTCACATATGTGCCTTTTGAAGGTTAGGTAGAAAAATATTGATCCGTTTAAAAGTTATTAAACTGTTAATTTCCCATTATTTTCTATGGGAAAGGTTAAGTGTTCAACATAAAAATGGAATTTTTTTGGAAATTTTTTTTTTTTTTGAAAATTGGTCATTTTTGTTTGAAAATTAGTCATTTTTGTGAAAATGGTGCATTTTTGTTTAAAAATGGGGCATTTTTTATGAAAATGGGCCTTTTTGTTCACAATTGGGGCATTTTTGTTCTAAAATAGGGCATTTGTTTTGAAAATGGGTCTTTTTTCTTCTAAAATGTGGCATTTCTTTGTGAAAATTGGGCATTTTATTGTGAAAATGGGCATTTTTGCAAAAATGGGGCATTTTTTGCGAAAATAGGACATTCTTTTCCAAAAAAGAAGTCCTGTTTGCAAAAAATGGAAGCGTCCCATTTTCAGAAGCGAGGGAGCATTTTTGAACATTTTCGTTTTTTTTATTTTTGGAAAAAAAGATGCTTTTTCAATCATTTTCTCCAATTTTCGCATGTTATGAAGTACTGTTTGTGGAAATGGAAGCATCCCATTTTCGTAAGCCAGAAAAATGTTCAAACATTTTCATATTGTTTTCGCAAAAAAAAGGTGCTTTCTCGACCATTTTCTCCAATTTTCACATTATTAAGTACTGTCTACGGAAATGGAAGTGTTCCATTTTCATTAGCGAGTGAGCGTTTTCAAACATTTTTAGGCTGTTTTTGCAAAAAAAGGTGCTTTTTCAACAATTTTCTTCAATTGTCACATGTTTTCCAAAGATGCGGTGTTGCTTATGAAAATTGTCCCATCTGCTTTCAAAACTGTTCTGTTTATTTTGCACATTTCTCTGCTTCCACAGTGACAGACACTAATACACAGAAAGGCAGAAATCAATGACAGTGCTGCAGGGATGTGGTGGGTAGCACACAGAGCTGCAGTTTGAAACATCCTGGGTTTGAACCTAACGAGTTACACTTTTTTTCCTAATTTAAACACTAGCAAAATTCCTGTTTTTTAACTCATTTATTTCTATTTTTTTATTGATGTGACTATTACTGATGTTTCTTAATAATAAATTATGTTTATATAACAGAAAGAAGGTACAAAATTGTACTAGCTTGATGGACAGATGGGAGCTCAGGGTCTAAAACACCCTGCACTTCCACTATGACATATGGATACTGTTCTACTATCTGGATGTACAGATGGGAGCACAGGGTTCTGTTGTACCATCTGAATGGAGGGATGGGAGTGCAGGGTCTGAGTTCTCCTGCAGTGAAATGAGGACAGAATTATATTGAAAAAGAAGAGAAATTCATTGCAAAAACTTTATTAATGCATCAGTTAGGGTGAATACCATAGCAACAAAAGCAGGGAAATGAGTCATTAGGGTTTCCAACCCCTGACTTCCTATACCAGGTTCCCACCTACCACCCCACCATCCAGACACCAACAGGCATTGGGGTGTGCCATGAGTCATCAGGCCTAACTCTCACCCCATTGTCCTATACTATAACGTGTAAGCTTGTTTAAATGTGGAATGGGTAAGAGTTAGGCCTGATGACCCCATGGCACACCCCAATGCCTGTTGGTATGTGAAGGGTGAGGGGTGGGGGTAGTGAGGGTCAGAACCCTGGGGGTGGGGCGATAGAGTGGAAACCTTAACTTTCATTTTCCTGCTGCTGTTTCTAGGTATTCACCCTAATTGATGCATTAATGAAGTTTTGCAATGAATATATATATATATATATATATATATATATATATATAATATATACATACCCAGATACAGTATATAGATGCACATACCATATATTGTACCTAGAATTTGTCTGCAGATAAAGACCCAGCAGTAAGTCCAGTCTGCCCATTACATGCCTAACTCCATGTCTGGCTTAATACAAGACCAGATTTACCAAGCTGATTGCTCTAATGATGTCTCAGTACCCCTCTCCCCTGGCTGCTTATACCCCCTCCCCATAGACCTCACTATCCCATGTTATCTGTCCCATTCATGCTAGAACCCAACCACTGACTTGGCGTCAACCACCTGCTTGGGTAAACTATTCCATTCATCTACCACCTGTTAATAAAAAATAACTTCCCAGCATCTGTTTTGAATTCATCCTCACCGGCTTCCATCCATGTCCCTTGCTTATGGTACCCTCATACAGTACCTCATGAATAGTTTGTTGCAGTTTACGCTGTTTATCCCCCTCAAGAATGTGCCTCTTACATGTTCCATATCTCTCTCCTGGTCTCAGAGAGTACTTTGACACATGCCAGCCTCTCCTCGTACATCTTCTCTTGCTGCTCTGGATGATTTTTGTTGCACTCCTCTAGCCCTCTCCAAGTGGTCCCTCTCTCTTTTTTCAGATGAGGTCACCAAAACTGTATACCATAGTCCACGTGTGACTTCATCAGGGACTTGTACAGGGGCAGTATCACCTCCTTTCTTCTTCTTCTTGTGAATGCCCTACCTGTACACCCCAGCATCTTACTTGCCTTCCAAAAGCCTTAGTCCATAGGGCTATAGACTTAAGGTTGTCACTGATAATGACTCGTATTTCTTTTTTCCTCAGAAGTTTGAACCAACCTCACTCCCCCATCCAGTAATTTATTTCTTTATTTTATTTAGTGTCAGTACACATAACCTAATATTTTGTGACATTTAATTTAAGCTACTATACCTTGGACCACCTTTCCAGCTTTTCTAGGGCCCTTTTCATATTTTTCATCACTTCTCTGTATCCACCCTCCCACAGATCTTAATGTCCTCTGAAATGTGTCTTGGGTTAAAATATTGAATACTACAGTTACTAAGGCCAGTCTCTGCAGCACCCCACTTGTGACTTACCTGACCACAGAGAATTTGTAATAGTGTATGATGGGACATTGTTATGCACTGCATTCCATCATTTTCAAAATGTTGTTATGCTGTACTAGCTACACAGCTAGTGCAGCATAACAGCTGAGAACATGATCACGCATGCGTGGTGCACGATCTTCACCCTACTCTGTAATAGCAGCAAGAGCTAGTTCATTGGAGGAGTAAGTAAAAGCTAATGATTTGTGTCTGCGATTTTTTCCTCAGGATGTATGGCAGCTGATAGCATCATTCACTATAAAAAACAGTGGATACCGACTCATCGATAACAAGCTGGCCAGTACATCTTGAGGTAGCCAGTGGTGACAAAACCTTTCAAGCTTCGCTCTCAAGGTTCTTAATATGGCTATGGCAACCACTCAATGTACTAGCCAGCTTGTTACTGATGAGTCAGTATCCACTGTTCTCTATGTTAACTCTGCCTTCTGAGTCCTGCCTCTTAACCAGTTACACATCTATTTGGTGAGTTTGTACCCAAGCCCCTGTTCCTCCAGCTGTTTAACCACCCTTCTGTGTGGTACAGAATCAAAGGCTTTGATGAAGTTCAGCTACAGCATACCTAATGACTGGCATTTATTTATTTTTATGAATGATGGGGCAGAACAATAACTGACAAGTGACATTTAACAAGTAAACAACATAAGAAGACCCATATTTTACTAAATATGGTTTGGGACATTGGGAGAGTGGTTTCTGGACAAGCGGGTGAAACATAGAAACATAGAATTTGATGACAGATAAGGACCGCTTGGCCCCCCCCCCAGTCTACCCTTGTTCCTTACCTGCATTATTACCGCAGACCATACTTGATCTACAGCACTTTCTCCCTCCCTTCCCTTCCTTTCCACTATGGTTCCCTTGTACCTATCCCATGCAGTCTTGAACTCCACCACTGTCTTCTCTCCCACCACCTCCACTGGAAGGTTGTTCCAGGAGTGCAGGGTGTGTATTTATTTATTTTTTTATAAATTACAGAAAAGGGAATACTTTGGGTTGGGGTGGAAGTGCTGCACCTGTTGAATTCAAAGTGGCATACTGTAAGGTTGAAAATTCAGACACTGGCTCAGACTGTACCTTCATATATATATATATATATATATATATATATATATATATATATATGTCCATGCAAGGCTCAAATGAGGTTAATAGCATTTCTATTATCAAAAAATCCAGCCATGAAACTGTCCAGTAAATATACACAGAAATAAGACTGTGTAGCCATCTAGTGCACCTCCCTGTTCTCCTAAGTGCAATTACCTGAAATTTAGATTTAGATTTCATTTATTCATGGTTAAATGGACATTGGCCATCAGCTCATTTACATACTTCCAATGGCAACACTACAAATACAAGTTAACCAAATACAGTATGAACAGTAAAAGGCCATTATTCAGCACAATGTACACATGCTCAGTATTCAAAGTCACCAAGCTTTAACTCAGTAAAAAGTTAATAAATCAATTAGTAATAGCATTGTTATAGGGGAGAGATTGATTAATTTTGTGAAAAAAGGCAGACAAGATATTCCAAATTAAAGGAAAGGTACAGTATTGTTAAAAGATTGGTGTCCTCCAAGTGTGTTAACTTTTGAAGTACAAGTTCAATTTGTTCCCCAGAATAAAGACTCCTGCAATGAAACCTTTTTGTGATAAAAGAAGAAACACTGTGGTGTACAAGACCCTTAATGCAATTTAGAAATTAAGGATAAATGCAACCTCTTCCTGCCCCCATGAGACATCTAATTTAATTTCTTGTACAGTACATGGTGCACTGGTGTGTAATATAGCTGCAGTCAAAGATTAACCATGACTGTCTGTTGCACAGTACATCCAGTTCTATTAACAAGCTTACTGTAGCATATTGTACTTTACTGTATATCTGTAGTCAAAAAGAAAAGTTGTAGCCTGGACTGTGTTCAGGTGACACTCAATAGACAAGAAAATGACATGTGTAAAGAAACTTTATAAAATGGGTAGGGACAGTCTACAAATCTGATTAGCTTGCACCCCTTGCCAGACATATTTTTTAGCTTATAGCACAGAGAAAAACAAGTCCCTAAAAATGGCTTTCACTCCAAAACAGTATCCATATGCCACACTTCCTTCAGACCTCAGAAATTCACCAAGTTGATTCCTCACTAATGGCATGGTTTTAGCCCGCAAAATCAGTAGGCACACACATGAAATAAAACACTCACAACACATAAAAAATGTTGTTTTTAATTACAAATTGTCTTCCTGTCCCTCCAAAGCTGTTACCTTCCTTTACTTACCTGTTGCTTTCCAAATGCTCAAAACTGCCTCCTAAGCCCCAAGCAGAGGGCGACTGCCAGGACTTTCACAGAAGTTGCTACCACAGGGAGGTAGCCTGCTGCCATAAAGACCAAAAATCAAAATTGCAGCCTGATGTAGAAACCTGCGGCCTGACTACTGACTGGGTGGCTGTCTTCAGTGCCCCTAGTGACAGCATTTCATTGAACAGCATCCCTAGCAACCTAAGGAAAGCAGATAGACTATTTCATATCAACCTAGATTTTTTTTTATTTTAGTATTTTCTTTTAAATATTACAGTTTAACAACATATACCCATTTTATAAGAACAATTACACACTCCTGGACGTGGGATGTGCTCTGATAAATGCATTTCTAGGGGCGGTAAGGCACTCTCATACCTAACTACGCCCCTAGGTGTGCATTTATCAGAGCATAACCCACATTCCATCATGTGTTATGTATTTTGAGACCAACATTTCTTAGTAATTGGTCTACATGGGTATTACTGAACCATAAAGGATCTATACCAAATCTCGAGCAGATGCATTAGCTGATCCTTTGCAGAATAGGTTCATATGAGGACATAATCTTGAAAGAATCCGTACATGTGATTTTTTTTTATCTTGGGACAATGCCAAAAAATATGTTTTTGTCTTTCCAGCTTATAGTGCCAATTTGGAAACTTTTGGACTATGGTAAGGGTTATGTCAGAGACATAAATCATGGTATCATCAGTGTAAAGCTGGTATTCAACATCCTCGTGGCCCTCTTTCAAATACTTTTCTTATTGACATTAAATCTGATAGACAGGCAAAGAAGTTAATTGTTCAACTCAACTCAAATGGCTGTGAACAGACTGTAAGTTTACCCACACATTTACAGTACCAAGTTATACATTACATTTTGGATTGGCTTTCCCAAGGCTCCTGTGCAGTACTTACATTAGTTTCACTGCCACAGCTGCATCCCAATAAATGTGCCACAATGCTTGTGGCCACTTTTCAAACATTCTGATGCATTTATGACACTTCACTCACTTTATGGAAAAAAAATAACGCATGCATCAGAATTTTGGCATGAGTCATTTTTGATGCACTTCTTGTGATACTTCCATAAAGATGCTGGCTCTACTGAATATAGACAAACCAAACATCGCAGATAGTATCAGGGCTACCCCTTGTCCCCTTTAATATTTGCTTTAACATTTGAGCTCTTAGCCATGGCATTAAGGGACCATGCTGTCATCAAGGGGTCGGTTGGCTCTAAAGAGCATATTATTAGTGGGCACACATAGATGATGGTCCAACAACAAGTTTTTTGTATATTATTATCATAATTCATCAGTATAGGAATATGTGTTAACATGATACTACAAATTTCTTGTTTTCATCTTTCAGGGGTACCTTGCTCTGCTGAACCACAGTGAATTCACATGGACAAACCTTACAGAAGGTCTCCAGGAGTTGTTTATGCTGTCTGAAAACATTGCTTGCTCAAATATCATTTTGAGAAAATGAGAACTGTGAATAGCCAGTGCTGGTCAAACCATTTTACTTCCTGCTTTTACTTGATCTTGTGGCTAAGGCACGGTCTTCCCAGGTGCTACCCTGTTACTTGTTCTTGGACCACTTGTTTGTTTAGGGTTATTGCACGGGTTATCCTAAAATACTCTGGAATCTCATTATAATAGAGAGTGCAGACAGTCTTGAAGTGCATTGTTTAAATGCCTGTCACTAAGCCTGAAGGCATGTGGAGGAAAAAAACAGGCTGGAAACAGAACGGAGCCTGTAATCGGCTTGCATGCACACGGGGTCCCCTCCCTCTCGGATTTTGTATTATCTAATCCGGCCCCAGCAGATATTAGGTTCACAGTGCTTCTAAACCAGGAAGCAAATGTTAATTTCGGGTCACTAAGTGTTAAACAGGTATTCAGACAATTTGAAAAAGTAACCTTCCAGCTTAAATGGCTCCATTGGGAGCGAGTATCATTGAAGGCATATTAGGAGGTTGAAAGAGAGCCTCAGGGGTTGCGGATTTTAAAGAAACCTACCTTTGAACTGCAGAGAGAAGGTTTTTTTGATAAATGGCAATGCATTAGTCATAATGCTAGCACTGAATATATTGAATTAATTTTAAAAGAAAATGAAACGATCCAAAAAGAAAGTAAGGAAGAAATTAAAAAAAGAGAGGAAACACTGAAAGAGTTTGTTTCTCATCCTATGTATGAAGAACTCTTAGACACAGGAAATCAAGAAAACGAAGTTCGAAAGGGATATTAAGATTACCAAAATGGAACTATCTTTGGAAGGAACAAACCATATTTTAACACAAATGAAAATATATCAGTGAAACCTATTTTGAGAACACCATCAGGATCAGAAGAGCATGGGTCTAAGTTGGAACTAACAAGTACAGAGGAAACTTATTTGGGGGAAGAGGACCATTCCACAACCAGAACACTGCCACAACAACAGATTCCATTTGAGGGCCCGAGAAGGAGTCAACGTCTAAATTTTCACCAGGCCCCAAAAAACAAACGAGGAGGGGCGGTAGGAAGAGGAGGAGGTGGCAGAAGCAGAAACAGAGGGAGAAGCACCTGGAACCAATGAGGGTATCAGTAGGAAATATAATTAACATCTCAAAATACCAACTATCAGATGTCAAAGAATCTTTGTTGAACAAGGGACTATCATTTGTACTGACGCAAAGGATTAATGTGTTTGAAACTATAATAGATTGCAATAAATTTGTCCATAACCTGGCCTTACGATCCTTTTTTAACAAAAAAGAAGAAGAATTACAGGACACAGCAATGGAAGGGGTAAGTCAGAACCCTGACACTATTGAAGTAATGGAACATGAAAACTCTAGGGTTAGATTTAGGCCCAGATCGACTTTCTATCCACCTCTCAGTTCAGCATTACAAGTTTTTTTTGAAAAGCCGTGAGAGAGATTTACAAATGATTTAAAAAACATTTGAGCAATACTAGTAGCCATTGTTTTAATTTAAATAAAAGAGGAAAAATGACATTGGACAAGATGGGCTCAAATGTTGACATAACCATTAAACCCGCTGATAAAGGGAGATCAATAGTAGTAATAGACACTGAAATGTACCATCACGAAATATGTACGCAACTGAATAATGATGTGTTTTATGAAAAACTTAAATCAGACCCTATAGTCAGACTTAAAAAGGAAACAGCTGCATACCTTATGTTTGTTAAAAATCAAAATTGGGTTCCAGATGAAACAATTTCCTTTTTAACAGTTGCCAACCCTGTAAAAGCTTGTTTTTACTGCCTTCCAAAGATACATAAGTGCCTGGTTAACCAGCCGGGTAGCCCAATAGTATCAGGGAATGATTCACTAATGGAATCACTTTCTAAATATGAGGATAGGTACATTAGTAACTTGGCAAAAGACATTCCCTCTTATATTACGAACACACGAACATTCAAAATTTGCCAGCAGATAAAGGCCTAGAGGTCTATCAAGTCTGCTCGAATGTGCAGCTAGTACCCCCTATTCTGCAGCTGCCCTTCCCTTCCACCCTTCCCCTTCATTAGCCCTCCCCCTTGTCCTGTCCCATCCTTGTTTGAAGCAGTCCACTGTTCTACTGCATACCACTTCTGCAGGTAACGCATTCCACCCAGCCACCACCCTCTCTGTAAAAAAGTGTCTCCTCATCTCCCTCCTGAACCTTCCTCGCTCCAGTCTCATATCATGGCCCCTGGTAGCCCTCCCCTCCCTTACTTTGAACAGCCCCTCTGTACCAGTCTTGTTTATTCCTTTCATGTATTTAAAGGTTTCAATCATGTCACCCCATCTCTCCTCTCCTCCAGTGAGTACATGTTCAACTCCTTCAACCTCCTCTCATATGATAAGTCCCCCAGCCCCTTGATCATCTTTGTTGCCCTGCACTGCACCCCCTCCAGTAACTTAATGTCCCTCTTCAGATACGGATGCCAGTACTGCACGCAGTACTCCAGCTGTGGTCTAACTAATGACCTATACAATGGCAGAATCACCTCCTCCCTCCTTGAGGATACATCCCTTGCAATACAACCCAGCATTTTGTTGGCCTTTGCAGCTGCCTTCCTACATTGTGCCGAGTTGTTCATTGACCCTGTAATGAGGATACCCAGATCCTTCTCCTCCTCCTCCTCCTCTGTCTGGGCTAGCTGCACTCCCCCTGGCTGGTAACTCCTCCTTGGATTCTTCATCCCAAAATGCAGCACCTTGCACTTTTTGGCATTAAAGCCCAGTTGCCAGGTGTCTGACCAGGTTTCAAGCTTTGCCAGATCATCCTGCAACCCCTGCCATCCCCCTAGGTCACCCACCACCATGCCAACCTTGGTATCATCAGCAAACAGACTGATCTTGTTCTTGATGTCCCATGATATGTCTGCAATGAATATCCCAAACAACACTGGTCCCAACACCGAGCCCTGTGGGACACTGCTCATCACTGCCCTTGAGTGTGAGAACTTCCCACCCACCACCACCCTCTGTTGCCTTCCCTGCAGCCAGTTTCCTACCCATCTCACCAGCTTTGCACCCGCCCCTGTGCCAACTAACTTCCTTCCCAGCCTTCCATGTGGCACTGAGTCGAATGCCTTACTGAAGTCCAGATACAGGACATCCACTGCATGGCCCCTGTCCATTTGCCTAGTTACCCAGTCATAGAACTCAACCAGGTTGGTTTGGCAGGATCTGCCACATATGAAGCCATGCTGTCTGCTGTCCTGTAGTATATGGCCTCTAGGAGGGCCACCAGACTCTCCTTAAGGATAGTCTCCATTAGCTTACCCATGATGGATGTGAGGCTCACTGGTCTGTAGTTTCCCAGTTCATCCTTGGGGCCACTCTTGTGGAGGAGCACCACATGAGCCATCCTCCAGTCCTGAGGTACACACCCTGAATGTAGTGAGGCATTAAATAGGTCTGCCAAAGGTCCTGCAAGGACCTCTGCCAACTCCTTCAGTACCCTGGGGTGGATGCTATCTGGGCCTGATGCTTTGTCCACCCTCAGTGCCTTCAAACCTTCTCAAACTCTTATTATATTAAAGACACGGGGAATATTCTGATAGTACTGGAAGATTTGGCAATATAAAAGGATAGTCTGCTTGTTACTCTTGATGTGGAGTCCTTATATTCAAACATACTCCATGATGAGGGTTTAATATCTATGGAGTATTATTTGAATAAAAGAGAGACTAGGGGACCACCTACAGATATGTTGGTGAAATTGGCAGAATTTGTACTGAAGTATAATACTTTTTTCTACCTGGATAGTCAATATGTACAAAAGAAAGGTACCGCTATGGGGGCTAGTTTAGCACCCAATTTTGCCAAAATGTATCTGGGTAAATGGAACAGGATACTATTTGAACACAGGAGACTAAGCTATTCTACCAAAAGATAAATCTGTATCGCAGGTTTATTGATGATATACTGATGGTATGGACAGGAAATGAGGAAGAACTGTTTGAATTTGTAAGATACCTGGAAAATAGTATTCGAACTTGAGATTTTCCTTGTCTTCCAGTAAACAGCAAATTAATTTTTTGAATTTGGTAATAGTTAAAGATGGACAAGTGAGAGTGAAGACAGATTTGTTTAGGAAACCCACTGATCATAACATCTTGTTACAAGCTAAAAGTAGCCACCCATTTCATACCATTGCAAGTATTCTGAAAGGGCAATTCATTAGAGTTATAAAAAATTGCAGTAATCAGGAAACCTATGATAAGAGAGCCAAAGAGTTAGAAAGTAGATTGAAGGAGAGAAGTTACTCAGATAGCCTTATAGTTAAGGCCAGGGAGGAAGTGGATAGGATGACAAGATCAGAGGTTATGAACGAAAGTTCAAAAAGGGAAAAGGGCAATTTGAGAATCAGTTTTGTTAGCACTTGTTGTGCACAGTCAAAAGAGGTCAGTAACATTATTAAAAAACACTGGCATCTTGTCAGTTTGGATCCAGGCCTGAGTGAGTTGAATAATATAGAGCCAAGAATGGTTCGTAGAAGGGGCCACAGCCTTAGAGATAAACTTGTTCACTCTGTACAACCCAGAACAGATAACCCCAGAATGGGACTGCCTAAAAGAAGTGATGGTTGCCACAAATGTGGAAATTGTAAATTCTGCATTAAGGTACAAAATACTAAAACCTTCATTAACCCTAAAAACAATTTGGAAACAAAAGTAAGGGGATTTATTACATGTGCAACAGAAGGGGTTATCTATTGTATATGGCTACTTGTGCATGTGGCTGTTATTATGTGGGGAAAACAAAAAGACAGTTTAAAGTAAGAATAGGTGAACATTTAAGGGCTATTGAGAATAATGACTCTAAGAATGCATTATCCACACATATAAGTAAATGTCATAATAAAAATGAACATCATTTTATTTTTGTAGGTATGGAAAAACCTATAAAAAGCCCAAGACAGGGAGATTATGACAATGTGTTGTTAAAAAGAGAACAGTACTGGATTTTTGCCACAGGGGCCTCAGAAAGACAAGGCCTAACTAAGTGAATAGAACTGAAGCCTTTTTTGAAGAAATAGAATTGATATTGTTAAATGCTTTCCTTCTCAACCTCTCATCCCCAGTCTCTACCATTATAACCAGTTTCCTTCCTTTCACCTTATCTTGATGTAAGATTTCAGGTTTTTAATATTTAATATTTAATAATGATTTGGATGGTTGTTCTCAAACATTATATGTTAACATCCTACTTTTTAATAATTTTATGTGCAATATGTTTTTTTTGTATATAATTATCATAGTTCATAAGTATAGGAATATGTGTTAACATGATACTATATATTTCTTGTCTTCGTCTTTCAGGGTTACCTTGCTCTGCTGAACCACAGTGAATTCACGTGGACAAACCTTACAGAAGGCTAAACAATAGAATAGATGGACTTTAATAGGATGGTAAAAGTAAAAATAATAATGTGCCTAGCTGAAGAAAAAATATAGTACATACTATATAGATGGATATAAGATTAGTTTTAACTTTATTTATAAGGGATTTTGTATTTATACAAATTGATTTATTTTTCACGTTCACACTGTCAGTTTAAATGTTCCCTAGTAAAGGGAATAGCTGGCATGTCATGTCATTCCTATGATTAAGTGCTAGAGGGCGCGAAACGTGTCAGGAGTGTTGTTGGAGAGAAAAGGAGGGGATGACCTGCACCTAGGAGGGATTGTGGTTGCTGGGTGTTGTGCACCTAAATAAAATATAACACCTTTTGAACCAGTCCAGGTCTCCAGGAGTTGTTTATGCTGTCTGAAAACATTGCTTGCTCAAATATCATTTTGAGAAAACGAGCACTGTGAGTAGCCAGTACTGGTCAAACCATTTTACTTCACACATAGATGATGCCCTGATTTTTCTCTTAGAACCCAACAAATCTATAGAATCATTGTTCAATATTAGTAATGCATTTGGCCAAGTCTCTAGATATAAAATAAATTGGGAAAAGACAGAGATTATTTCACTCTCTGACAATAAAACACATGCCTCCAGAAATTAATTCTGAATTAAAAGATCAGGGACCAGATTCACAGAACTTTGCCATGAAACAAGCTGAGTGTGGTGCCAAGTTGGTATTCACAAAACTTCACTTTGTGCCCTCAAACTGGGTTTGCACCGGGGCAAAGTCTGGAGGGGGCTGCAATGCAAATTTAGGGAGAAGAGACCTGAATATTGGTGCAGTCCCATCCACAAAGCATTTTCTCCTCACAAGGGCCATTTGCAGGGTTCCCTTGCATGGAGAAAATACCACCAAGGAAAACCTTTTCTTAACTCTGCACAACCCTAGTGGTTGGTGGAGGTAATGTAAGGCAGCCCCCTGACCCACAACACCGTGTCTCTGGTAGTCCAGCAGTCCCTCCCCCAATCTGATCACCCACCTGGTACTTGTAAACTATTTCTCTGGTAGTCTAGTGTTCCCTACCCCTTCCCCGATCTCTGATCACTATCCTATAGGGAAAATAAAGTTTCCCTGGTAGTCTACTGTTCCTTCCCCCTTCCCAATCACCATACCATCATGTACAAAAAGAGCCCATTGGGGGTCTAGTGGTCCCTCCCCCCGCTAATCACCATACCGTTTGCAATTAAAAAATATCTCCCTGGTAGTCTAGTGGTCTCTCTCCCATTTGTCATCCCAGTATAATATGTAATAACATTTCCCTGGTAGTGAAGTAGTCCCTCCTCCCCCAGATGTCCAATCGCCATCCCAGTATAATATGTAATAACATTTCCCTGGTAATCTAGTGGTCCCTCCCTCCCTGTTCACTGATCACCTTCCTCTCATGATGCCAAGAATAACCCAGGTGGTCTAGTGGCCCCCAACCCTATCCCTGATTCCTCCCTACCATATCATAAATAATTACCCTGGTGATACAGCTCCCCCTACCCATCCCCGATCTGCATCTGTATGCAAAAATATGAATTCCCTGGTGCCCATTGGCCCCCCACCCCAGCAGGTAGTGCCCCACCACCCCATTCTCCCCACCCTGAAACTGAGCTGTAACCAGTACAGCCCTCTTCCCACCACTATAGTTGGCTGCCAAATGAGCGCTCAATGAATGAGCACATATGTGCCCCTCCTGGGTTTGGGGTCAAGAAGGGAAAGGTGTATACTACAATGGGACATTCATTATCCAACTGGTGAAGTGGTAAATGCAATTTCCTGGAACATTCAGGCGATGAATCATCCCATTAAAAGATAAAAGTGCTTGAGTACTTAAAAAAGCAAAATGTAAGCATTGCATAGCTCAAAAAACCCACCTTAATGATTGGAAGCACAGTAAATTACACAAAGAATGGGTGGCCAGGTCTGTTATATATCATTTATAGCACATGCAAAAGGTGTGGTCATCCTGATAAACATGAATACACCATTTAAAGGAACAGCCACAAGCTCAGATCCTTCTGGGTGATGGGGCCATGGTAACAATAAACCAGTAGTCTCACTTAATATATATAGTTCAAGACATGATGACAAAATATTTTATCAAGAACAGCTACTAAAGTTGGAACAGGCACAAGGGGGAAATTCTGTAGGGAGGTGATTTTAATCTCCTGTTCAACGAGTGCCTGAACAGATCCTCCAATCACCCATACCATCTACAACAGGCATTCAGACTGCTAAACACAGATGGGGGATATTGGCCTGTGTGATGTATGGTGGATCAGGCACCTGTCCATGTAGGACTATTCATATTACTCTGCAGTACATCAATCACACACACAAACTGACATGTTCCTAGCCTCGAGGGGCATGGCTCAAGAAGTCGCCTAGTGTGGATGCCTTCCTATCATTATTTTGGACCATGCACCACTGGTGATAAACTGGACAGTAGGTTACACTGAAATAATCAAAAGAAGGCTGTGGAGGATAGACTGACTATCGTTAATGAGGAAGGAATTCCTAGTACAATGGTGTAAAGAAATATAAGAGTACTGGAGTGGTGACAAAGGGCCATTGAAAGTGTTGGGGTGGTTTGAGACTCACTGAAAGCATTTATTAGGAGAAGAGCAATTGCATATGTAAACAATATTAAAAAAGGGAACAGGATACAGCTGGACCAAACTGAGAAACAGAATCAGATAAGGGAGGTGGAAAAAAATTTCAGGAACTCTAGGAAGCAGGAAGAGTTTTAAAAATTAGTCAGACTCAGAGTAGAATATAATAAATTGAACACTAAATTCATAGAAAGGCCACTGAGATTCCAGAAAGCAAAATGTTATGATTTCGGAAACAAGTGTGGTAAATTGGTAACTTACCAGCTGAAGCAGGAGAGCATACAAAGACATACAGAAGGGGTGAGGCTAACATGGGAGAAATGCAAAGGAAGCAGGCAGACATAAACCGAGAGTCTGTGGAATACTTCACACAGCTGTATACGGTAGAACAGGGAAACCCGGCCACTATTGACGGGGAGGCCCCCTTCCTATTCTTAAAAGGTCTAAATGTACTGGCAGAAGAGGAGATAAGGGCACTGGAGGCAGATACGACTAAAGAAACAGTACTGAGGTCCATGGGACATTAAATTCTGGGAAGACCCCAGCCTCGATGGCTCCAAATGGAGCTGTATAAGAAAGTGGCTCTGGCCCTTCTAGGACCACCATATGACACACTATTTGAAGCACTTAAGAGTGGGAATCTCCCTGACACTTTTCACAAGCAAGAGTAACAGTTTTACTGTACCAAAACCTGACAAACCTCCAGAGCTAGTAACCTCATACAAACCTATCTCACAACTAAATGTGGATTTCAAGATATATGCAAAGAAACTGGAGGCCAGAGAATGTCCTACCTAAGTTTACACATGAAGACCAGATGGGGGATAGATTTTCAGACCCTTTGAAATCAGCACAGGTGCAGGTAAAAACTGCTGCTAGTGAGGCTTCACTTGCAGAGCCGCACTTTTCACCACATGTGCCATATTTTCACAGTGGGCGCTGGTTTATGACTGGCTCCCCAATTTATGGCAGCTTACGGCCATTTTTCAGAGCAGTTACGCAAAAATGTTAATGCATGGTGGGACCAAGCATAACATCTCCTGCAGTTGTGTGGGCTGAAAATATCAAAGTCTGCTGGTGCAGAGAATTTGGTCAGTGTCAGCTGGCTGCAGAAAGAGACTTAGTCCCTGATAAGATGAAAATGCAGACCAGGATTCATGAAGGGGAGAGGAACTCCAGCTAACCAGAGAATTCTAACACAGATGCTGACAAGGGGGCAAACAGCTCAAATAACTGCCCAGTGGTGGTCTCCCTAGATGCAGAAAAAGCATTTGATAGGATCGAGTGGAAGCACCACTGGCGCTCAAAGAGACACATGGGGTTTTGGGAGAAGTTTCAGGAATGGGTACAATCCATCTACCAAAAACCAGTGGCTGCAATACAGAGAAATAAATATCTGTCTAACCACTTCCAACTGAGCAGGGGAACCCATCAGTGTGGCCCCCAGCCCGTCACCCCTTCAGTTTGATTTTTCCTTAGAGCTACTAGCACAAGCTATAAGAAGGCATGAGGGAAATCATGGGGTGACCATGGGGGAAGGGACTCCTCAAAAATTGTTCTGCACACTGATGTCTTCCTGATGTCTGTAACAGGGCCAGAGCACTCATTACCCAACCTAGCGGAATTATTGAGAGCATTTGGAGCAACATCAGGGTACAAAACGAACCTGACTAAAACAATGGTGCTGCCTCTATTTGGATATGAACACAAACACCTAAAATATATACTGCACTTTCAATGGATATCTGTAGTGTTTAAGTATATATATATAAGTAAATAATTGTAAAAAATTAAAGACCTCTATGATGTCACCCTCTGTTAGAAAAAGTTCAGGCTTTACTAACAAGGTGGAGCAGCCTCTCTCTATCACTCCTGACAAGATCCAATGTATTAAAAATGTCTATTCTAACCAAGATTTTATATCTGTTTCAGGTGCAGCCAACCCCAATACTCACATTTTTAAGCAGACCAGAAGTTGTGTTTTGGCATAGCTATGGAATAACAAGACCCTGCATATCAAACTGGAACAGTTAACACTAAATCCGGATGAGGGTGGTATAGGTACCCTACACTTTAATAATTACCATTGGGGAGCAAAGCTAGCCAGTTTAAAGGCTTGGCACAACCTGATATGTCAGAATAAGAACATTAGGTTTGAATGAGATTGGGCATTGATTAAGAGACTAATATATCTGCTATATGCTGTAGCTCTTCCGGTAGATACGAGATATGTCAGAAGTAATCCTATAATACAGCACCTCTGGAATACACTGCACAGATCCTTAAAACTTATAGATATTATTGGGATGAATGCCTCCAAAACCATGCTTAGACAATTACTGAAGGAAAACTGTAACTGCTATGCTTAGCCTCCACCTTAACTATTACAGACCCTTTTGCACTGCCTGTTAGCACTCTTTATACTCCATTATCTCTTTGTATACATTCCTCAGCTGTTTGTATACATTACTGTGTCAATACTTTTGTCCCAGTTCCATTTTCCCCTTGGGCCTCCCTCCCCCTTCTTCATAATCAAGCTACCAGCATTGCTGCCTTGTTCATCGATTTCTTCAACTCCAGAATTCTCTCCTAAGCGAACATGTCCTGTTCCCTTCACAACCCTAGTAATATTGGCAATAATACCTCCTCTGACAACCTTAGTGTTAACTCAGGTGTTCCTCAAGGCACTATCCTTGGCCCTCTACTGTTCAGCCTGTTCTTAAACAACCTCCCTTAATTGGTAAACGACCAGCTACTACTGTATGCAGACGAAGAGGTCCTATATTCATGTAATTCTGACCCTTAAAAACTAGAAAAGCAAATGCAGGCTAATTTCACAGCGGCTGAACACTGGTTCCGTCAAACAAAATTGGTTCTCAATTATAAAATAACTAAGACTTTGTTATTCGCATCATCACATAACAAACACCGCACTCACCAGCTTTGCATTCATAACAATCAGAATACTTCCCTGGAGATGGTTCAAACATTTAAATACCTAGGACTGACACTGGACCGCGCCCTATCATTTAACCAACACATAGACACAGTCTCAAAGTTGTCAAATGCAAAACTAGGATTACTGTACAGACAACGAAAAGGCCTGACTTCTGAGGCCCTCAAAACTGCTGTAAATAGCTCAGTCCTCTCAGTGATAGACCATCAATCAATCAGTCAAAATCTTTATTTATCCAGGCAGACATCATTGAGCAAAGCTCATTTGCAAGATGGACCTGGGTAGGACAAGTAATTTACAAATTCAACAGATGATAAACATTAAACATGGAAATAAACACATACACTTACAGAGTCAGGGGTCAATACAAAGTGTACAGGGAAATAAACAATGTAATACAGCGTCATCCATGGTATCACAACAAAACATATGCGTGGATAAGCCCTAACTAATTTACAAAGTTGCCTGCTCATCTATATATATATATATATAAATATATATATATATGTGTGTGTGTACATAGCAGCAGAGTGGGATTGTAGAGCAGCTTCAGATGTGGGGAGAAGTATAAGGGGTGGATAAGAATAATTACCCTTCGTCTACTCCTTTCCATCCCCTAAAGAGTTATCCGTAGGGGATGGGAAGGGGATGTCCAGTAGTCGGGGGCCAGTCTGGGGAGAGAGAGCTATAGAAAGGGAACTATTAATAAGGAAGGGGAAAAATGGGATGAGGGGACAATGGGGTGAGATGGTAAGTGCAATATGAAGAGCAGGGGTAAGGGGCGAAGAGAATACTGCTAATCATTAGGATAATGAGTCATTTAGACTGATTTTAAGAGCAGTGTTGGGAAACACATAGAAGATTCCCATGGAGAAGGGAAACAAGGATAACGGGAGGACAGTAGAAGAGTTATATGTTTGGTTGGGAAGCACTAGTCAGACATGGTGGTGGTACAGTGTATATATGTGTTCAAGCTAACGACGCAGGAAGCATTGGTAGTGTTCCTTAATAAGGCATAAATAAAGGGACTTAAAGGAAGTAATGATTACTGATATGCTTAGTTTCATCATTTTTTGCAGTTTGTTCCACAAAGAGGGAAGCATGATGCAAATGGCAGTCCTTCCAAAGAGATAGTTAACTTTGGGAACTTTCAAATTGATATAAGAGTAGTTTCTTAGGGCGTATTTACTTATTATGTTTTGCTGGAGACAGTCTGAGACATATTGTGGTAATTGATTGGATATTGCTTTGAATGTCCATGTGGCAGCATTTTTCTCCCTCCTAAACTGAAGCAAAGTCCATCCCACTGTTGAATATAGGGAGCAGTAATGTGTGGTAAATGGAAGTCCTATAATAGACCTCAAGGCTCTATGGTAGAGCGTATCCAATTTTACGAGGTAGTAGCTGTGACAGTGGCTATAAAGGAAATCCGTATAGTCAATTACAGAAAGAAACATTGCCTGGATCAACCTTAACTTAGCATCACTTGTAAGAAAGAGGCTGATCCTAAAGTAAAGACCAAGCCTTTGGTGTAGTTTTTTTAGCAATTCCTCCATATGTTCTGTAAAGGAAAGCCTGTTGTCAAGTAAGACTCCCAGGTATTTGAATTTCGTAATAAATTCTAATTTTTCTCCTAAAATTGTGGATATCTGCAAAAGAGATCCTGGGACAGTAGGGTTTACCGCATGCATGCCAGAAGAGAAAAGCATTGCTTTTGTTTTCTTTGCATTAAGCAGGAGCTTTTTGGTTAGGAGTTGATGTTGGAGTAAATTGAATTCTGTTAGCAGGGGTATCACAAGTCGGAAGAGGGAGGTAATAATCCCTCTTTACAAGACACTGGTTAGGCCCCATCTGGAGTACTGTGTGCAGTACTGGAGGCCACACTTTCACAAGGACATTAACCAAATTGAGGCAGTCCAGAGAAAGGCAACCAAAATGGTGCAGGGACTACATCAGAAAACATATGAGGACAGATTTACTGAGCTCAATAAGTATAACTTAAAGCAAAGGAGGGAGAGAGGTGATATGATTGAAACATTCAAACACCTTAAGGGCATTAACGAGGTGAAAGAGTCTAACATGTTTCAATATAAGAAAAACAGCAGGACAAGAGGACACAGCATGAGATTAGAGGGAGGCCGATAAAGAGTTTGCCTTCATCCTTGACCTGTTGGAGGCATCCAGAGAGGTAGTTGGTGAACCACTGTAGGGAGAGTGAATCCAGCCGTATGGATTCCAAAGAGGAGAGGAGCAGATCATGCACAGCCATGTCGAATGCCTTACTTAGGTCCAGAAACACAGCACAGATAAAGTTCCTGTTGTCTAATTCTCTCAGCCAAACATTGGTGACTTTTTCTAGGCCCATGATGGTACTATGCTTGGCTCTGAAGCTAGATTGTTCAGGGTTTAGGAGATCTGTAGTATCAAGGTAAGATCTCAGTTGAATACTTACAATTTTTCCAGTAGTTTAGAAAGGACTGGAAGAATGGAAATTGGCCTATAGTTGTTAAGGTGGTGAGTATCCCCTGATTTAAATAATGGAATGATCTGTGCAGTTTTCCAGATCAAGGGGCTTGTTCCTTGGGACAAGGAGAAATTGAACAAGTGTGTTATAAGTACCGCTAGTACAGAGTAGGCAATCCTCAGGAAGTAGGGGGTCAAGGGAGTCCGCACCAGCACTTTTCTTTATGTCCAACTGCCATAGTATTTCTTCAACCTGTTTCAAAGTGGCTAGTTGCAGAGAGAATATTGACTTTGTCACAATGGTATCAGTATGTTGAGTGTCGAGCTGGGTGCGCATTGAATTTGCAGAAGAGTTGTCAAATGCTAGACCTGCAGTCATGAAATGATTGTTGAATTATTCTAGGATCTCCAATCTGTCAATGATAATCTCTTTTCTAGAGATGATCTTGGTTGGGAGCAAGTTTCCTGGTGTGTGGTCAGATAGATCGTTGATGGTGTTCCAGAATTTAGCTAGGTTCTTGGTAGAGGAATCCAATTTAGTTCAGTAGTACCCAGCTTTTGTGCCCCTAATCTTCCTGGTACATGTGTTCCTCGCCCTTTTGAACTGACACCAGTCTGACAATGTCTTAGTTTTCCGTGCTTTTTCCATAGCTTATCCCTGTCTAACAGGCAGTTTTAAGATCTGGGGTGAACCATTTACATAGTTTATTTATTACACACACTTTAGGTAGTGGTGCGTGTCTGTTTAACGCTCCTACTATTATTTCATTTAGGATTTCATAAGCTGAGTGTACTGTTTTTGACAGGTAAAAATCTTGCCAGTGTGTAGAGTACTTCTGGTCATCTAGGTATGCATGAGGGTCGAAATTTCACCTTGATCTTCTAACAGATAACTTTGATGGGGTTAGAGGTTTATTGGTTGATCACTAGCAATGAAGTAGTGATCACTGACATCACTGAAGAATACACCGGCATGTGAGAAAAGGTGTGGTTTGCTCACAAGGATAACATCCAACAGTGAACTATTGCTTTGTTTTTTTTAATAGGTCTGGTTGGTTCGTTGATAAGTTGTGTCAGACCATGTGTGTCACAGAAGGATGAAAGAGGTGTAGAAGCCTTAGATAGTCAGTCTAAATTAAGGTCCCCTAATATAATAGTTTTCATGGTCCCTTTCCATATGGTGTCGCCTAGATGCGTTAATAGTTGAAGACCAGCAGACGGGGGTCTGTAACTTCCTATCACACACAGAGTTGTGGTATGCAAGACCACCACCTTAAGGAATAGATATTTATATTCAGTCATCACTGATGTTGAGTCAAGGTAGGTTACTGTGAAGTTGTCCTTAACATAGATAGCTACCCCTCGACCTCTAGACTGTCTATTTGCTCTGAACAGTAGGTAATTAGGTAGGTTCAATTCCCTGTCAATTGTGACAGGTCTAAACTAAGTTTATGAGATCACCAAAATGTCTGGTGAAGTATGGTTTACCCACATTTGAATCATGGTAATCTTTTTTAGTAAGTTGCACACACTGACGTGAAGGAAGCTCATACCTTTGAGCCTGTCTAAGTCAGATGGTGAGTTGATAGCCTATGAAGACCTAGGGTTGAGTTCTACATTGCCAGAGCATAATAACAATAATAGCAGAAGCTTTTTTATTGCATTAGTGGATAACTTATGGGTCATTGTTTTTGTGTGTCTTCGCAGGTTCTCCATTGATGCACTAGGGTTCCCCAATCCCCACCTTGATGTTTTGATGTCCTTATACAGCAATAACTAGCACTCTGGCTGAGTGTATCAGTGAGGGTTCCGCACTGTAAGACATAGGCTGTGTATCCTCCTTGTTCAGCTCATTTCTTGTCCCACCCGGATATATTGGCTGGAGGTAACGCTGTAGCTGGGGCTGGTTATAATCACAAACATAGTCTACTGAGCCTGTATCAGGCCCACAGCAAGGCAGTGTCAATTTACATTCATCCCCCTGGGCATCATGTTGCTGGTGATATTGTCTGCATTGTTCCAGGTAGAGGAGGTACAAGAGTAGTAGCCACAGCTTAGCCTCCATGGTAGTCCTTATGGAGAGAGGGTCTACTCAAAAGGAATGAACTATGACTGTTTTGACAGGTACACAAGAAAATTAATTATAGTGTAGATAGCGCAGTTTATCCATAACTAAAGTATACTACAGGGAACGCCTCAGTAGAATGAACTCCGACAGTATCTTACAGAAATACAATATAGGGTAGGTGTAGAGAGTACTAATGGAGAAATCCTAGGCTAAGGTGTACAGTGGAGGATTGCAGAGTGAATGAGAAGAGAGATAGGAAGGGATTCTGCTAGTGAGGCTAAATAAAAGTAGACCCATCTGGATTGCCATAGCAAGAAATTATTTGATAGCCTGGCAGAGGACCAGAGGTTAGGGTAGGATTAGCTGGACAGAAACTCAGATATCATAGGATGGTGTACAACTTAGTATATCATAGGATGGTGTATGACCAATGAGAGTGCCTTTATAAAAAAGGGGTGGGGAGAAGCCATATTTAATAAGGGAAGGAGGTGGGGAAGGGGCAGGTGGAAAGGTTGTGGCATTTTCCGTTCCTTGTAGAGCCAAGTGTCTGATCTGGAGCTCTTGGACAGCGGCAGAGAAACATCAACTGCCCGCTGGCTGAGTCTTGCTCCAGTTCTTGACAGGGAGCCTGGCTGAAGAGGTCCTCAGCTGGGGAAAAAAGGAAACGCGTCCAAATTATATGCTGCTCATGATAAAAAGTCTGCAAAGAAGCAGGGAGTCAGAAAATTAGCAAATGCAAAGTTTGTGGATTGGTTTGGTGCCTAAACGCCTGGTGCTGCCTAAGTAACACCAAGGGGCTGAAATCACTTTAAATAACAACAGTTTCCACTGTAATCAGCTTTTAACAATCCCCTCAGTTTTAGCAACAAAATATTTTGTACATTTTTAAGGGCAAAGAGAGAAAAAAAAAACATACAAAAGTGGCTAAAGTAAAGTTTGGGGTGAGTGGGGACCAATCGGAACAGGGCCCAAGAAGGCGCTCATGTTCCAGTTGGTTGTGGCATTTGCCATACCTTGTGGCACCAAGTGTCCGATCTGGAGCTCCCAGGCAGTAGCAGAGTAATGCTGACCACCCACTGGCTGAGTCTTGCCCTGGCTCTTGGCAGGGAGCTTTGCTGAAGAGTTCATCATTTTGTGGAGCCAAGTATCCAATCTGGAGCTCTCAGGAAGCAGCAGAGGAAAGCCAATCACCTGGTGGCCAAGTCTTGCCCTGGCTTTTGTCAGGGAGACTTGCTGAAGATGTCCTCAGCTTGTAGAGCCAAGTGTTTGATGTGGACCTCTCGGGTGGCGGCAGAGGAACGCTGACTGCCTGCTGGCCGAGTCTTGCCCCAGCTCTTGGTAGGGAGCCTTGCCAGAGAGGTCCTCGGCTATGGTCTAGCAGTATATGCGGCTGCCTCTAAAAACAGTTTTGAAATGTACCAAAACAACACTAAACAAAGCGTGTTGTTTAGTCCTAGGTGTACCTCATCTCACTCACATCTGCAAGTTGTACAACCAAACAAAATGGCTCAACCTTGACAGTCACCTCCAGTATCAAGTATGCATGCTCGCCAAGAAGTCTATGCTAGGACTAACCACCCCAGGCCTGCAAAGCCTCTTTAGCCAACCTAATTCCATCAGATGCACTAGGGGTACAAACAACTCAGCTCTCTGCATCCCTTTCCGTAGAACCACACAAGGCCAACAGTCCTACAAATACTGGGCACCACTTTGGCTTAATGCACTTGACCTAGGCATCACAAAAAAGGACAAACTAGGCCTCTTTAAAGATAAACTCCGAGTGGCCCTCACCATAAGAAGGAACTGTGACTGTGAGACCTGAACTCCCCCACACTCTTCCCTCCTCTTTCCTGCTACCCTCATTCTAATCTGCACCCTTGCCTCTCCTCTCTTCTTGCTAACTAATACTCCCCTAGTAGGCTCCAGGTCCCCGCCTCATCACTTCCCCCCAGTGAGTCTAGCCCTCTTTTATGACTATACTCTTTAGCACTTAAGGCAAAATAACTGCTGCCCATCAAGTTCTTGCCTCCTTGCATATAGTATTAGTTAATTATTTTACAGACTATACCATCCTCTGTTCCCTACCTGGTTCGCTCTATATCCTGTAGATTCTGAAGTTGTTCACTTAACAACCTGTCAACCTAGCCTGCTTTAAATTATGTGTCTGTATATTTTTACTTATGTACTCCCTCTTATTGTAATTACATAACCTCTGTAACCTGATGTACTCATGTCTTTCTAGGCATGGAACCTCCTTGTATCTGCTTACTTATTTGTAACCATTGTAAATGACGTTATGCCCATGTATTACTATGATGTGGAACCTCTGTAAAAGAGCCTTTGGCACAAAGGTACTTCCTATAAATAAATAAATAAAATAATGTATCTCTATCTGTCATACTCATGCCCCCTCCTTGATTTTTCTACTATACCTGTTATCCTCCTGAACACCTCTTTCCCACCCAGGTTCCTCATCTCCTAGGCTTTCTTTTCAACACCTATCCCCACCCTACACCTTGTGTCTCAAATGCTGCTCCCAAATTCTAGGAGACTTTCACATCCCAACTGTGTTGTTCCTTTACTGTGACTGAAGAACTTTGATATTAGGATTCTCTGATGTATATTTTCCTTGTATTGTTTCCCCTCTTGTGAATACTTGAACCTGGACATCTGTTTTTGTTTCAGAAGTACTATTAATCCTGTATTGCAATGTATTGTTAAAAATGTAACTGTTGCTGTATAAATTACTGTTTTGTATCATCCCCTATGTTGTTTCCTTCCAGGACAACCTTGTAAATGAGCCTGCTCAGTGGTGTATTTTCCTAGTAAAATAAAAATGGAATTGAACTGAATAAAATCTGGCACACAGCGTACAAATTTAAAAAAGTAGAGGCTACACTCATAGCTCTCACTACCCTCGAGTATGACAAATTATTCCCCAAGTTTCTGCAGGAGCCAGGATACAGAATTTTGGGCAGAAAAGAGAACGGAGTTGCTGGGACACCTCTGTGATGAGGGTTCCCTGCTCTCCCTCGAAAACTTGATTGACAGATACCAGAAACCCTGAACACACTTTTTCAGATTCCTCCAAGTGAGGCATTTATTGAAAGCAGACTGGGAAAATAATATAAGCTACATGAACCCTCAGGGGTGGGCAGCACTCTAGAGAGCTCAGAAGACAGCAAGGAATTACTAACTAAGCTGTATCAAAGCCTCATTAGCTCAGTAGTTGATTCAACTGAGCAAACAAGATTAAAACAGTGAGAGATACTGGGGTGTGAAATTCCTGAAGAGGATTAGCAAGATATTTTGTAGGAGGGTTAGAAAACTCCAATATAATGCAATCACAAGGTAATACACTTTATGACAGTACTGAGAATATCCCACACACCAATAGGCTGGCAAAGTTTAGTGGGCAATACGACGGAGCTTGTCCAAGATGTGGACAGGGTCCTACAGACCACTTACATATGATGTATGGATGTTCAAAAATGTCAGAGCAGTGGGGTGCCACCTCAAACATGCTGGCCAGGGTTATGGCCACTCAAATTGAAATTTCAGCAAGAGCAGTCCTGCTAGGGGACTGGTCAGAGCCACAGGGCCTTTAAGCAGGGCAACACAACTTTTCCCAAATGGCTTTCAGTATGCCTAAATTATGAATACTGAGCCACTGGAAGCAAAATCTACCCCTGACATATGCCCAGTGGCAGAATGTAATGAAAGACTGCATGGCAATGGGAAATCTAGTTTACAAAGCAAAGGGGAGAGAGCAAATGCAAAGAAACATTTGGTCTAGCTTCGAGGAATATACAGATACTGCCCCACTGGTTGATGATGCAGTGGACAGAACTCCTGATGCTCCACAGACAGATATTCCAAGTTGAAAGACAGTGTAATGAACACACCAGATACTAATAAAATGAAGGTGAAAAAACAGATTCAAACAACATGAAGTCTTGCTATATTATGACAATTGCAGTATGACCGCAGGTTAGAACTGCTCCGGAGGTGAAATAGTTAACTTTCCATGCAGGCATGGAACTTAGAGCGCGAGCTCGGTTGAAAACTCTGTCTGTTGTGCTTCAAACGCAAACTGCCAGATTCTTTACTCCGCCTCACTGAACAGTCGCTCCAGAGATTTCTCCTTCTGCTCAGTTTATTTTGTCGGTTTAAAAGTATTATTTTTGGTTTTTTTGCCGAAATTAAACCACAACCAGTCAGTTCAAGCTCTGTCTGTGGTAATGTAAGTAATAGCTAGGTTTTACATTTAGTTTTTCTGCGTGGAACTTGTAATTCTTTATCGGTTCGGTTTGAACCGATCAGGTTGTATTTAAAATCTACTAGTCCTTTTTTAGAGTGCGGTTCCCGGTTCTTATCGGTTCTAAAAAAAACGGATTTCATTACGTTTTTTCCACGACCCGTGACACAGTTGGGAACCGATAAGGGTGTCTTGCTTGGTGGATTGCCATAAACGGGCAAGTTGGTTAGGCTGGCATTATGTCTGAGAAACCCAAAAGAAAAACCGGACCCACTGGGTTTCAACACTGTAGTGTTTGTGGGGAAGCTTTGGCTAAGGCTGACCCACACACCACATGTGTCTATTGTCTGGGGTTTGACCACCTCAATTCAGACCGCCAGATTGTCACAATTTCCTGCTGCCACCATAGATAAGAGAGTTGGTAGGCTCAGGAAAGGGAGGTCAAAAGTCCGCTGACCGGATGGCCAGCCCGGTTCAGTGCCAACCGAACTGTGAGGGAGTGCCTCTTGACCAGGGGCTGATACTTCCTCGGCAAACAAAGAGCCAGTTCTAAGGAGCCGGTTCCAGCAAAAGGACTAGAAAGTCAGCTAGTATAGAGCCAAAGTTCTCTCTCCAACTGCTGAGGAAATAGCTAAAGCAATTCAAATTGTCAGTCTCTTCCGGTTCGACCCGAACCGACACCTTCAGGTAAGCGCTCGGTTCGGCCGGTTCCACCGGTTCAAGATTATGATTTTGAGGATTTTTATGAACCGGGAAGGGGGAAGAGGAATATGAGGAGAGTGAATATGGTTTTGAAGATTTGGATGTGCCCATTGATCCAGACATCTCTCCAGATAGACCCCTAAAGGTTTCTCCTCCAAGGCTTTCTGAGTCCCCTTCTCATTTCATGTTTTATAAAAAAGTTGCTGAAAATCTCCAGCTCCCTGTTGAGGAAGCTGTTGATGACCAAGAGGAGCCAGACTATGTAGAAATGATGGATATTCCAGAGTCTAGGAGACTGTCTATTCCTTTGCATAAATCTTTTCGGAAACAGACAGTAAAAGTTTTAAAAACTCCTCACACTATACCTCCTGTGGATAAAAGGATGGACAAGAGGTATACCTTATCAGGCTCCGGCACTGATTTCCTCACTCAACAATGCAGCCATGTGGGGGTAGTGCAGGCTGCAGCCTGTGACAAGGCTAATATTCCCATAGCTTCACACCCCCCTGAGAAGGACTCCAGGAAGATTGATGCTATGGCAAAGACACAGTACATGGCAGCATCTTTGGGACTCAGACAAGCAAATTATATGGCTTATGCTGCTAGGTACCAGAAATCCAGATGGGATACTGTGCTGGCCCTAGCAAAATAAGTCCCTGACCAGCTTGCCAGGGAGCTGGAACAGGTGGCTATGGATGGTATTGAGGCATCCAAGGTGCAATTTCATGCTGAAGTGGACCCTAATGATGTTTCATCAAGAGTCATGGCTACATCTGTGGCACTTCGCAGGATGGCTTGGGTCAGATGTACTACCCTGTCTCAGGATACCCAGTCTAAGGCCATGGATTTTCCTGTTGGGGGAAATTCTCTATTTGGGGAGCAAACAGAGAATTACATGAAGGAAATGGATGAATATAGGACCACCTATAGGAGTGCACAGGCCAAGGAAAGGCAGGCCACTCCTCAAAAGCAGCTTCCTAGAGGCAGGGGCAGGCCTTTTCATAGGCCTTTTTACCAAGCCCAAGCTTCCTCCTCCGCCTATGCTCAGAGGGTTTTTAGAGGGAGAGGCAGACAGGGTACAAGCAGGTCTGCTTCCGCCCCTCAGCCCAATGCCCCTGCCAAGCAGGCACCCTGATGGGATTGCCAGGGCCAATTCTCCTCTACCTGTAGGGGGCAGGCTGGCTTACTTTGTCCAGGACTGGAAGTCTTTAACATCAGACAAGTGGGTCCTAGAAGTTGTAAGCCAGGGACTGGTTTCTCAGCTTCAAAAAATTTCCAAAGCTGAGAACCAGATCTTTTCCACCTGCAACTCCATCAGAGGCACTCACCCTAGAGGCAGAGGTCTCTACCCTCCTGGCTCTCAGAGCTGTGGAAAGGATTCCTCCCCTACACCAGGGCAAAGGTTTGTACTCCAGGTACTTCCTTACCCCAAAAAAGACAGGAGAATGGCGGCCCATCCTGGATCTCAGATACTTAAACAAGCACCTTTTAAAGCCAAAGTTCAAAATGGTGACTCTGGGAATTATCCTACCCTCTCTAAGGCCAGGGGACTGGCTAGCTTCCCTGGACCTCAAGGATGCCTACTTCCATATTCCCATCAGAAGCTCCCATCGAAAGTACCTCAGGTTCGAGCTGCCCTCAGGCCATTACCAGTTCAGAGCAATGCCCTTTGGTCTCACTTCTGCCCCAAGGGTATTCACCAAATGCCTGGCTGTAGCAGTTGCCTACCTAAGAAGGCAAAAGATTGCCATCTTTCCTTACCTGGATGATTGGCTCTTAGTAGGCCAGTCCCCAGACCAGGTCACTTTACACCTTCAGGTAACGCAGCAACTGCTTACCTCTCTAGGTTTCCTTCTGAATCTCTCAAAGTCAGTTCTAGAGCTGGTCCAGCTTCTTACCTTCATAGGCGCAGAATTGAACACACAGGAAGCCAGGGCCTTCCTCCCCCTGGACAGGGCAAAGACCCTAGTCTCCCTGGCCTCCTCATTTACCCTGCAGGTCTCCCAGCCAGCAAGGCATTTTCTGCAGCTCCTAGGACACATGGCTGCTTCCACAGCAGTTGTGCAAGGAGCAAGATTTCAGATGAGGGACATCCAGTTCCATTTGAGAGCTTTTTGGTCTCAAAGAAAGGATCCTCTTACCAAGCTGATCCCAGTAACTCGAACCCTGATCCAAGCCCTATGGTGGTGGCAGGATCAGAACAACCTGAGACAAGGGGTTCTTTTTGTCACTCAGTCTCATTCTCTAATCCTTATTACAGATGTGTCCCTCTTGGGCTGGGGAGCTCACATGGGCAACCTCACCACCCAGGGTCTGTGGTCTCCCCAGGAATCTCTGCTCCACATCAACCTGTTGGAGCTCAGAGCAGTTTTTCTAGCACTTCAAGCTTTTTCCAAATCTGTTCAGAACAAGAGTATTCAGGTCAGAACAGACAACACCACTACAATGTGGTACATCAACAAGCAAGGGGGCACTCAGTCTACGGCCTTGTGTACAGAAGCGATGAAGTTGTGGTCTCTGGCTTACTCCCTGAACACCTCCATTACGGCAGTTCACCTCCCAGGCAAGGACAATGTCCTGGCAGATGCTCTCAGCAGGATTTCCAGGAGCCTGCAGATGGTCACTGGATCCCCTGGTCTTGGGAGTAGTATGTTGCCAGATGGGGCACCCGCAGATAGATCTTTTGCAGCCCCAGACATTCACCAACTTCCTCTTGCTGCAGGCCCCCAGTGTTGGGCTCACTCCCCCTGGATGCCTTAGTCTTCAGTTGGGAAGGGAAGTTTCTCTATGCCTTCCCTCCCTTTCCTCTCCTGTTCAAAGTGCTAGTCAAAATCAGATCCCAATCATGCAAAGTCATTCTGATAGCTCTGGATTGGGCCAGACAGCCCTGGTTTCCACTCCTGCTGTCCTTAGCAGTCCATCCTCCCCTGTTCCTTCCCAGGAATCACAATCTGTTAACCTGTGCCCAGGGAAGGGTCTGGTACCCGAATCTCAAATCTCTCAATCTCAAGGCTTAGTTCTTAGAGAGTTAGAGGTTTGCTGATTACACCTTTCCCAAGGTGTAATGGATATATTGAAGGCCGCAAGGAAACCTTCCTCCAGGGGCTACTTACAATTCCAAATGGAAAAGGTTTTCCATATGGTGCTCGGAAAAGCATATTTCCCCAGTCTCTGCTGATCTACCCACAGTCCTGGATTATATGGTCCACCTGAATTCTTTGGGGCTGAGACCAGCTACCCGGAAGGTGCACTTGGAAGCTGTGTCTGCTTTTATTTCAGCAGGTAAATCCTCTTCCCTTTCAACTCATCCTGTATTTTCCAAGTTTTTTAAGGGGTTGTTTCACACCAACCCTCCATTCAGGGATCCTGCCCCTGCCTGGGATCTTAATGTTTGCATTGCTCAGCTTATGCAACACCCCCTTTGAGCCCTTGTCTTCAGCTGAGCTCAAGTACTTGACTTGGAAGACTGTGTTTTTGGTAGCCATCACCTCTGCCAGACGCATAAGTGAATTACAAGTGTTGTCAGTGGAGCAGGGGTTTATCTCTTTTCACAGAGATAAGGTGGTCCTTCAGACTAACAGAAAGTTCCTGCCTAAGGTGGTTTCAGATTTCCACCTTAATCAATCTATTTCACTTCCAGTGTACTTCACTGACCACTCCTCCTCTAGGGAGAGGATGCTGCACAGCCTAGATGTGAAGACAGCCCTTAGTTACTACATAGAGCGTACCAAGGGTCATAGGTTTGACTCCCTCCAACTATTCCTCATCTATGGCGAAGTTGGTAAAGGGAAGCCAGCCACTAAAAGATCCATTGCTAGGTGGATTGTCTCTTGTATCCAATTCTGCTATGAGAAGTTGGGTAAAGTTCCCCCATCAGGCCTGAGCTCACTGTACCAAGAGGTACAGCTGCTTCTCTGGCTGCTGCCAGAGACATTCCTATTCTAGAAATATGTCAAGCAGCTACCTGGAAAACAGTTCACACTTTTACCAAGCATTACTACCTGGACATCCAGGCTAGGAGTGATGCTCGGTTTGGTACAGCCATGCTTCAGAGCCTATTTCCTAGGTAGGTTCTGTCCCTCCTCCATGGGGGTACTGCTGTGTAGTCTGCAATTGTCATAATATAACAAGACTTCATGTTGTTTGAAGAAAAAATTACTCATCTTAGTAATGTTGTTTCTTCTAATGGAGTCTTGCTATATTATGACCTCCCTCCCTGCCTGACCCTCTCAGAACCTCTGTTTTGGGGATGTGGGTGGGCAGAACAGGGCTGGCACTTTTTTTTGATGCCCACCTTGTTGTTTTTCACCTACCTTTTTGGGTGAATTGGTGTTGTGTTTTTGCATTTTTGGGTCTCCTGACCTGAGTCTTTTTTTTAGGCCAAAAATGAGTGTTTATGTTAGTAGCCAGTTGGCTAGTGCAGGTTTACAGCTTCCACACAGAACCTTAGTGAGTTTTAGCTCATAAAGATCTGACAGTTTGAGTTTGAAGCACAGCAGACAGAGTTTTCAACCGAGCTCGCGCTCTAAGTTCCATGCCTGCATGGAAAATTAACTATTTCACCTCGGGAGCAGTTCTAAACTGCGGTCATACTGCAATTGTCATAATATAGCAAGACTCCATTAGAATGTTGGCAGGCTATAGGATCTGAGGCAACATGGTATGACAGCAGGTAGATCCTACCAAACAAATCTGATCACCTTCTTTGATTGGGTAACCATTACAAGATCAAGGTAGATCAAGGTAGGGCAGTGGACATGGTATACCTGTACTTTAGCAAAGCCTTCAACTCTGTTCCACACAGGAGGCTGTTAAATAAGTTGGCCGATTTAGGTGTAGGGGACAAGGTGGTGAACTGGATTAGGAACTGGCTACAAGGAAGAACTCAGAGGGTATCATTTAATGGAAGCCTGGCAGAGGAAAAGGGGGTGTCCAGCAGGTTTCTTAGGGTTCAGTTTTGGGTCTTGTTCTGTCCAACATCTTCATAAGTGACATTATAGTCAGATTAGAGGGGAAAGTGTGTCTATTCGTGGATGACATGAATATCTGTAATAGGGAAGATTCTGCAGAAGGGGTTAACAGAATGAGAGAAGACTTACGGAAATTGGAGAGTTGGTCTGACTCATGGCAGCTAAACTGTAACGCAAAATAAGTGCAAAGTCATTCATCTAGGAAGATGGAACCCACAGGTGGAATTTCATGGGAGACATAAAATTACTAGTCACCGAGCAGGAAAGGGATCTTGGGGTTACAATATCTAAGGACTCGGAGGTAGGTGAACAGTGCAAGAAAGCAGTGTTGAAGGAGAGCAGGATGCTGGGATGCATAGGAAGAGGCATTACCAGTAGAACAAGACAGAACATTCTGCCTCTGTACAGATCCCTGGTGAGGCCTCATCTGAAATACTGTATGCAGTTCTGGAGACCACACCTCAGAAAGGACATTGGCAGGTTATACACCGGGCAAAGAAGAGCAACCAAGATGATACAGGGTCTGCACGATAAGCCTTGTGAAAAAAGGCTGAGAGAGTTAAACTTGTACTCACTCGAACAGCGGGGGGGCATGATAGAAACCTTCAAGTTTATCAGAGGCCTAAACAATACCCCAGTGGAAGACCTATTTCACTCCACTGAAAGCATGAGAACAAGGGGTAATGGCTGGAAACTCAGTGAGGGTAGGTACAGGGGAAATATGAGGAAGTACTTATTTAGCAAGACGAGGTGGATGCCTGGAATGGCCTCCCACAGGAAGTGGTGAGGGTTAAAACATCTGACTCATTCAAGAAGGCATGGGACAAGCACAAAGGCATCTGAGTTCATGTTGGTAGATAGGGCGGGGGGTAGGATCAGCGGGCAGACTAGATGGGTCAGGAGATCCCCATCTGCCGTCACTTTCTATGTTGCTATGTTTCTATGCAAATTAGTTTGTCAATACAAGAACTCTGGCTAACTTTACCTGGTTCAACATTCAAGATGTGCATGGTCAAACTTTGAAAGGTTCACACAGCCCTTCTTATAATAATAATAATAATAATATTTTTATTTATATTGCATCTTTCAGTTTCCAAAGCACTGTACAACTTAAAACAATACAACCAAACATTAAAAACAAATATCAGACACAGTTAAAATCAGTAATAAAATCATCCAATTCAGAACAATCAGTTTTGTAAAAAGGCCATTTGCCAAAGATGGGTTTTCAAACCCCTCTTGAATCTTGACAATTATGACAATCTCTCCTTTTAACCTGAACTAGTTTATCCTAGTTTGCTATCCTTAATTCCTCTGAACAGTCTGTTCTGGTCTATTTTATATTCCCTCCCACAATTTATGTTAATCATATAATGCATATTTACATACTGAAGGATATCAACAAAATCAAAGCCACAGAGATGTTAGGAATATAGGAAACTAAGAACGTTGCACGCAAAAGTTCATCCCTGACCCGGTAGAAAAGTCCAATTATATCTGCAATTGTCCTCCTATTCTTTAGGTCTAAATCATGAAATACATGTTTATCTCTGGAAGCACAATACATCAGTATCATATCCCTTTTATTCTGTGTCTATGTCAGGAAAATAATTTCTAAATGGCCAGTCTGTTCTCATTAGTCATTCCCACAGTACTACTGATGTTTGAGCTGGTGTGCTCTAGCAGGACGAAGGGACATGCCCTGAAGCTCAATGGTGACAAATTCAGGGGCAACATTAGAAGGCTTTTCTTCTTCCAGAGGCTTAAGAATCAGTCTACCAACTAAGAGAGACAGTGGTCATGAACACAGTACATGCCTTCAAGGTAAACATGAACTAATGTCTGCTTACCAAGGGAATCACAGGTTCAAAAAAACAGCACAGCTGTACTTAGCATAAAGACACATTGGAAACTGAACTGTTCCAAAAATATTCCACAATTTATTCTGTTAAATTCAGTCATCAAGCTGGCCCAGTGGCACTGAGGGTTGAGGCACTAGATGCCACACCACGCCGACAGCCCAGGCTCAGGAGCAAGCTCGGATAGCCGGGGGTTGGCCGGGGAGGAGAGGGTTGAGCATCCAGAGGACAGCTCTCCTCTCCCGAGGAGGGAAGGTTGATGACTCCCCAGCAGCAGCGACTCCCAGTGGAGAGTGGGGGTGCAACAGACAGGGGGTTGCACACACAGGGGTGGAGGTGTCAGCAGACATCCACAAGAGGGGTGCAGGAGTGCACCCAGCTCATGCTGAATGTCATTGCACATCTGCACTTCCGGGGTAATGCACAGATAAAAGGAAAACACCCTGGCACCTGAGGAGATGACAGAGTACCTGCCCCATGCCCACTGCCAGACCCCACTTTTGCCAGATCCTGATATCTCTCAGCCTGCAAAAGAGCTCACCCACTGGACTAAATTGAAGGAGCATCCAAGGTAGGTGAGGGCAGCCCCACCCTGAGGGGTGCAAGTCAGGAGGTCTACCAGTAGGGGACTCGAGATGCTAGATTGAGGTTCCGGGGGGGTCCAGGGCTGAGGTGAGGTGGTTTCAGACAGGGTGGGACAAGAAGGTGTCTCCTGAGGAATGCCTCAGGATCTGGCAACCAGAAGGAAAAAGAAGGATAAAATTCAGTAATTCAGTTGAGTACTTCACTTAAGCAATAATGCACGATAGGGTGTGTGTTGTGCTGGGATAACATCACTCCTGGGGTGATTAGGCATGAGGCCGCAGTCCGAGTGTGACTAATCACCCCAGAAGTGATGTTATCCCGGCACAACACACACCCTGGAGTGCATTATTGCTATTATACAATGGTTTTTGAGGTAAAAAGAAGAAAAAATGATTAAAAATTATGTTTACAAGTGAATTTTTGGGTCTTTTTTAATGTGTAGGTTTACCTTTTAAGAAAATAGTGAGTATTTCTTCTTTTCACCAGCAGGTGGAGCTCTTATGTTGAAAGTGTGGCTTCATACTGTTTCATACTCTACAGATACCTTTCTGTGTTGTTGTTCTTGTCTGTCTGCCCTGTTTCTTTGGTGTAAATTATGTTTTTTATGTTTAGTGGGGTTTTTTTTGTCTCATTATCCTGTATATGTGTCTGTTTTCTTGCTAGTGCCCCCAGGAAATGTGAACGTCGAGAAGATGTCAGCGTGACCCCGCGGCTGCTCTCAGGATCACGGCTGTGGGACATTGCCACCGAACACCACCATCTGACTGTGGTGCTTGTGTGTCTTCTGTCGGTACTGATATTACCTGGTGAAGTGACAGAGTTTGGAAAACAATGTTCAGGTAAAACGGACTGTTAGGCACGTGCTCAGTATGTTTGCCAGCAGGGACTTGAGATTGCGATGAAAGCAATAGGGAAAGCCGATTGTCATGACGGCTTTGCAGGTGGCAGTGAGACCGGGAGGCAGTGGAGGTGCTTGATTCTGAAGCCGATGTGATGGCTTTCAGTGTGTGTGTCTTCTTTCTGTTAAATTAAAAAAAGTGAACACGTCTATTGTGTCGACAGCAGAGACTGTCAGTAAAGCAAGTGGGGGAGTGCTGCGAAGCCGATCGCAATGTTGGCTTTCACTTGGCTAATTTTTTTTTTTTTTTAATAGTAAGCAAATGACAGTTTTAGGGGTCTGCATCAGGGTTTTTGAAATTTTTTTGGTTGTTTTCTGTGCTGTGGCAGGGAGGTATTTAAACTGAGAGGTGCACATAGCGTGTGTGTGGTTGAAAAGCTGGCTTGGAGCGTGGATCATCACAGGAGCAGGCTCCATGATTTTAATAACGGTAGATGCGGTCATTTGTGTGCTGGGGACTAGACCCGTGATGTTGTACTGGGATAACATCACAGGTCCAGTCCCAGACTTACGAATCAGAGACAAGGAAATGTTCTTGCCATTGTATAATCACAATTGAAAGCCCCTAACGCCTTGGCAAACTTCCAGGGGGTGTAAACCATACAGGGATTTAAACTCATTTATACTTGTAACTCCCTTACAAATTTGGATTTACTAAGATGTCTTCCTGGGCTGCCTAATGCCCACTGTCAGGATGGTGTCCTGTGTCTACAGTAGCTGTATGTGTCTGCATGAGAGTGTTATAGAAAGCCTCCATGCGTGTCTCTTTAAGAGAGTCTTTATGCTGTGTTAGAAATTAGTCTGGACTGGGTCCAAGTAGTTTAGGGCTCATGACCAGCCAGGCAAATGGTATTTCTGCTCCACTCTGCAGTTGCTATATGCACAGAAGGAGCTCTGTTAGGAACTGTGTTCATTTACTGTTTATCTGCCTTATTAATAATAGTATAGTGTGAAATGTGGCAGTTTCCAAGGGATGGTAGTGCCAGGGATCGTTAGAGGTCGCAGTGGTGGGTAAGGGGTGAGACATCGTTAGCAAAGCAGCAGAAGTCATTAAAAAGTGTGTCCAGCTTAGATAGGGTGGATTTAGGGACTGCACCATATAAAATGTCACAGTAATCAAAGGAGGGAAGTATCATCTTCTGGACCAGTTCACGTCAGACAGAAGGAGGAGGGCTACTGCAGTTCCTATACAGTGCACCGAGCATGAGGCATAGTTTTTTTGAAATAACGTCGATGTGGTCTGAGAAGGAAAGATGGCAGTTGAGCCATACCCCCAAGTAATGGAATGAGGAGACATCTTCAAGTTTTTGACCATCCAAGGTGTGAAAATAGGGAAAGGGCGGGAGTCTGGACAGGCGTTGTTGTGTGACAAAAGTCATTGTGACAGTTTTTTTAGCATTTAGGGAGAGCAGGTAAGAGCTAAACCATTGCTGCACTTTGTTGAAGTCAGCTTGGAGGTTAGTTTGTACCACTTCAGGGTCAGAGCCTGAGGAGAAGAGTACAGTATCATCTGCATATATGTGGACTGAGGTAGTAGAGCAGATGAGTGATAAGTCATTTAGGAATACAGAGAACAGTATGGGTCCCAGAACTGACCCTTGGGGGATACCAGTAGTTAAGGGAAGGGGGGAGGAGACAGTATTAGTGACTTTAACGTTCTGAGTTCTGCCAGAGAAGTAAGATCTGAACCAATTGGTGGCGGCAACAGAGAGGCCTGATTCATTGAGACAAGAGAGCACTATGGGATGGGAGACAATGTTGAAAGCTTTAGCAAGGTCGACAAAGATGGCTGAGGTGATCAGCCCACTGTCCATACCAGTCAGGATGGAGTCAGTAAGCTTTATCAGGGAGGAGGCGGTGGATTGTCCCTTCCTAAAACTTGACTGGTAGGGCATGAATAAATTAGGGTCGGTGTGGAAGGAAGTAAGTTGGGTGAGCACAAGGTGCTCTTGTAGTTTTGCTAGTGCTGGGAGGAGTGAAATAGGGCAGTAGTTGGAGGGGGAGGTGGGAGTACCTCCTATAGGGAGGGGGAATGACAGTGGCTCGTTTCCATGCTTGGGGTACAGCAGTGGTGGCAAAGGATTGGTTTAAGAGTTTGGCAAGTGGAGTTGCTATGATGGTGGTGGAGAGATAGAGGAATTTAGGGTCCAAGCTATCCTGGGATTTGCCTTTTGAAGGGTTGAGAGAAAGTAGTGCATCTAGGGCATCAACTGCAGAGATGTCATTGAAGGAAAAGGAGCGAGGCCTAGTTAGGTTCTTTACATCTGTAGAGGGTGCAGGGGGTGCAGGGTTTGGCAAGGCAGAGAAGAGAGTGGCAGCACAAGTGGAGAAATATACATTGAACTCAGTAGTGACTGCTGTTGGCTCAGCTAGAGTGGAGTTGTTAACATTTAGAATTAGAGTGGGATTGGCAGCTGGTGGGGTGAAGAGGGAGTGAATGACTTTCCAGAATTTTGAGGGGTTATTTAGGTTGGACTGTAGGGAGCTGCTGAAGTACTCTGCTTTAGCTAAGTGAATGGCTCTGATGTACTTGTTTCAGAGCGTGCGGTATGTGGAGAGCTATTGTGGGAGGCTAGAGGATTTATGCATTTTCCAGGCTTTGTCATGGGCAGTTTGACATGCAGTCAGTTCTTAGGTGATCCACGGCAAGTGGTTGCCTCATACCCTTGTACGGCGCAGCAGGGCATGTGTGTCCCAGACGCTGAGAAAAGTGTCTAAAGTGGAGAAAGGCATCGTCAATGGAGTCCATAGTAGGGTTGGGGGTCCAGTTTGCTAATGCAAGGTCATCTAACACTGGGACTAGATTGAGGGATTTGAAGGAGCGTTGGACTAGAAATGTAGGGGGGATTTTGGGCGGTGGATTTTGCGCACTAAGAAAGTTACATGGTGGTCACTGAGGGAGTCAGGAAGAATACTGGCATTTATGACCTGTACCTGTTGAGGGTGTGTTGTAAGAGCCCAGTCGAGGAGTGAGTGGTTACCAGATTTTAGGTTAAGCCAGGTGGGCTCTGTAATGATTTGAGAGAGGTTTAGTGCAGAGATTTCAGTCCTGATTTTGTTGAGGGCAGGAGCTAGTCAGTTGTGGTTTAGATCGCCCATAATATAAAGTTCCCCTGTTGGGGTTAGGCAGGAGATTTGTTTGAGGAGGTTGGTGACATCAGAGACTGGTGTGCCAGGTCAGCAGTATATTCCTGCAATGTAGATTGGTAGTGAGAAGGAGAGTGTCAGCAGAAGTAAAATTAATTCATAGATTTTAGGTTCGGGCATGGCTAGGATAACCGAATCGTGCAAGTCTGAGTTAATGTAGATGGCAACTCCACCAAAGTTTAAAGAAAAAGAAAACTGTGATAGGTTTATCCTAATCCAACCTCAGTATGAATCTAGTAGATACACTCAACAAGTAACCTCAGCAGTGGAGATTTTTAAAAATTGCAAGTAGTGGCCACTTTTAATGACTTGATCATTAATTACATATAGAATAATACATGGGGTGGTGTGTTTAATGAGAATTTTACACTGACCCTTGGTAAAATTTGAGTTTTACACACCACCCCATGTTTTATTTATATAATTGCTGGGGAGCATTTTTTGCCACAGCAATTGCAGAACATAGATGCACATCGCTGTGCAGCCGTGGTCGAGTTTAAGCGCTGTTCAGGTTCATGTGGTTATTTTAACGTTTACTTTTTTGTGTGTAAAGCAGTTCCTCCTGATGGAGTCCCTAAAGTGTAAGGGTGCTTTTTTTATTTACTGTATTGTTTTAATATTTACTTAGTGCAGAGTCTGAGTGCGAGAGGTGGTAAAGTGCAGTGCAATGAAGGGAAGATCGCAACTTGTGCATGCGTGGAGTGAGAGAAACCCCAGCACGTGTTTGCTGCTATAACCATCAGGTTATAACAACAAATTATAACCAGGTTTCCCTATGTGAAAAACTGCACCCCAGTTATTATAAAATTTATTATAACAACTTTTTTATGAAATATTGCAGGAAATTAAAGCACACTGATATTGAATCCAAGGATCCCAGAAATACATTATGTGTCCAAACATTAAGTAATAAGATTTGGCAGGAGAAAGGCATTACTACAATTCATCAGTTTCTCCACCTGAATAATGTGTATTTCCAATACCTTAGAGACATGTATGCACTTGAGACAAAAGGTGACATTAAATATATCCAGATCTGACACCTCACTGTCAGTAGCTTAGGACACCCCACCCACCCCCAGACCTAAGAACACCAAATAGACCTTCAGACCCTGACCCAGTCTGCACTAGAGTCACATACAGTATCCAAGTTGTATAAATTCCTGAGTGCTTTGATGCAACACAGATCTGGTGTCCCCCTCCCCCAAAAAATATTGACTTACTTGGGATCTAGATGTGCATGAATGGGAAACACCCTGGAAAAAATATGTATCAGTTCATAAAATTGGATTCCAATAGGCTTATGCAGTTCAAAATAATTAATATGTACTACTGGTATATGCCAGAAATAGGTTTGGTGCCCCCAACCCCAGATATTGGTCTAAGACCTCTACTTGGGATCCAGACATGCATGAATGTGAAACCCCCTGGAAAAATATGTATTAGTTCATAAGATTTGATTCCAATAGGCTTATGCAGTGCAACATAATTAATTGTATTTATTTGTTTGTAATTTTTGACCAGGAAAGGCACACTAAGCTATTATTACTTGTTTCCAGGTGCTCTCTGGGGGTGGGATGCATGGAACTGTATTACTGGCAGGGGGAATGTTGGCCATGACATGGGGAAACTCATAGATACATAGATACATAGACAGTGTCGGCAGATAAGGGCCTATGGCCCACACAGTCTGCCCATTTGAGCTTGTAAGTTCAGTTTGTTTTCCTAGAAGTCTGTTGCACCTTACCCCTGACCTCCAGAATTCCTTTATGTCTACCCCATGCATTCTTAAATCCCGTGATTGTTTCAGCCCCCACCACTTCCTCTGGCAGGGTGTTCCACTTGTCCACCACCGCTCTGTGAAGAAATTCTTTCTCATGTTTCCTCTGAATCGTCCCTCCCTCCAACTTCATCCCATGCCTCTAGTCCTGGAACATCTTTTCACTTAAAAATAGTGTTTTCCTGCACCCTGTTCCTCCCTGTAAGATACTTGCATGTCTCTATCATATCCCTCTCTCCTCCTCTCTCCTCCAGGGAGTACATGTTCAGTTCCTTCAACCTGTCTTCATAGGACTTGTGATGCAATCCATGCACCATCTTTGTTGCCCTCCTTTGAACCTTCTCTACCCTGTCTATGTCCTTACGTAGGTATGGTCTCCAGAACTGTACACTGTACTCCAGGTGGGGCCTCACTAGTGTCTTGTATAGCGGAATTATGACCTCCCTTTCCTGCTGGTAATGCCCCTGCCTATACATCCCAGCATCCTATTTGCTTTTACCTGCTGCCTTGTCACACTGTTTCCTTCATTGAGGTCATCAGAGATGATAACCCAAGATCCCTTTCCTGCTTGGTGCATGCTATATTCTCACCCCCCAACTGATATATTGTGCCAGGGTTTTTGTGCCCCATATGCATTATCTTGCACTTCTTTGCATTGAATTTCAACTGCCAAACCCCTGACCATTCTTCAAGTTTCTGCAGGTCGCTTCTCATTCTGTCTATACCCTCTGGTGTGTCTACTCTGTTACAGAGCTTTGTGTCATCAGCGAACAGTGAAATTCTGCCTTCTAGGTCCTGCGCCATGTCACTGATGAAGACAAGTGCCATGAGATCTTTTACTTCCACCTGGACAGCAGCACCCCCTTGTACTACACTACAGTGTCAGTTATGGCTATTACCCCCAAGTGCCTGGTGTGGGCTAGAATCCATAATTATCTGAACTTCTAGCCCCAGTGGTGATTGTGCAACTTACTGAGACACCGACACTGACATGATAGTGATGATTAATGATAGGTACTATATTTCATAAATGATATATAAACAAAATAAACTAGGTTCAGACTAGATTCCCCAACATGTACAGATGCAGTCTGGAATCAGGGTCTCTAAAGAACATAATACAGGACTGTGGCAGGGAGTGACAGACAAATTTGATCCACCCTTTGAGCTGGAAGATAATTTCACACCACAAAGATGTCTGTTATGGCTGTGTATTGCAATGCTTATGGATATAGATGGCACCACTTTTTTCTTATTGTTATTGCCATTAAAAATGTTCTGCTGAGGTACTGGCTAGACCAGGAAATACTGACCATTGGATATTCTATCAAGAAACCAGCAAGTTCTAAGGAGGGAGAAAATTCAAGCCTCATTGAGGCACTCCTTTAAAACCAGATGAGAAAGATTAATGCTCTGTTGAGTAACATAGAGTTCTGAACATCTACCAATTGCCCATGCAAGTATTAACTAACTGTACGCTAGTATTTAGTCTGTAAAACTTATTATGCCTGTGGCTACTATGGTGTACCTGGAGAGGGAGGGGTATGGGATTCATGTAATGTCTGTCTTGATTTGACCCAATGTGTTCATTTTGTGTATTTAAAAATAAATAAAATAAACTTAATTAAAAAATATATTTGTGCTAAAAAACTGTACAATGACACTATTTGCTAACTAACAAATACTTCAATAACTTTGAAAGTTTTTGTGGGGTTTGCACTCTACTGGACTCAGTGTGGTCCCTTGGGAGGACTTGAGGTGCCTATATCAGGGTAGTTACTATACTATGCCATATACTTAGCACGCCATGCTTCATCACAGTCTGGGCCAGATTTTTAAACCCTCCAAAACTGGCACAGGCGTAGGCAAAAACTGCCACAACTGTGGCTTCACTTGTGGAGCCACAGTTTTTCCCACATGTGCCATATTTTTAAAGCTGGAGACAGTTTATGACTGGCTCCCTGATTTATGGCAGGTTGCAGCCAGTTTGGGGGGCAGCTGCACCAAAATGTTATGCCTGGTTGGACCGGTCATAATATCTCTCGCAACTGCACCTGCCGTCCATGTAGAGCACAGACTGAAGACAAGAATCTCAACAGGTGCTGAGATTTTGTAACACAGTGGTGGCTGTGGAGTGGTACTTAGTCCCAGAATGAGTGAAAATCCAGTCCCCTATGCACACATCTGTCTCAAAAAACAGTCAAGAGACTGGAGGTTTGTGTTAGTTATTTGTGTTTGTGGGAATGTATTTTGACAAGCAACCAAACCACAAGAATTGTTAGGCAAATGAACCAATAATGTAGCTGCTGTCATAAGATGTAAAATATGAGCTGGCCTGGTGGCACTGAGGGTTGAGGTGCTGGACACCACACCTAGTGCCATGCCGGTGACCCGGGTTCAGGAATGAGTCTAGGCCACTGGGGGTCAGTGGGGGGGAAGAAATTGACTGTCTGTAGGACTGCTCTCTCTTCCCAGGGAGGATGTGGGGAAGCAATCACTCCTGGAGCGGCCTCTGGTAGTAGTCGGGGGAGCCCAAGCATGGCAACACAGTGGAAGCATAGGGCAGAGCTGCGGCATAATGTTGCCTTGTCAAGCCACACTCCGAGGGGAAAGGACATGCAACTACAAGTTACAAATATCTCTCCTGCCTGCAGAGTGACTGCCACTGACAAGCAACCTAATCCTGTGGGCCAAACAAAGCCCGAGGAATGGAGATAGGGATTCAGGGTAATGTGGTCTCCTCCCCCAGTTCTCTGCCACCGGGTGGCCCACTGTAGGGGGCAAGCTGCGGTCCTCCTTGCTCCAGCCATCGTGGCGGAGGCTGACTCCACCTAAGGGGTTAGTTGAGCATCTGCGTAAAAGGCTCGATGGGGGGGGCGGTAAAGTATACCCCCGCAGTAGCAGCGAGAGTATAAAGAAAATAAAAAAAAAAGATGTATAACATGGAAAGGTCCTGCATTTGTTGTTTCTGCACTGTTTACCACTGACATGGTGAATGGGTTAAGTATATGGTATGGTGGTATGGTAAGACAAGCCTGCACTCTCCAGCCTGCTTTTTGAGACAATCATGCACATAGACTTTGTACTGAAGCACTGTATGTTAAGTATATGGCATAGAACAGTAACAAATACTGCTATTGTGAGTTGCTGCTGTATACACTACTATGGTACTGTGTCTCCCCTCAATCTCTTTTTTCTCTAGGGAGAACAACTCCAGATTTCCCCAGCCTTTTCTCATGTACAGTGCCTCTCAACCTTTTGTCACTGAAATGAGGGATGTGGACATCAAAATGAGGGACATTGACCCACATATTGAGGGACACGTCTTCTAACACGAAGATACAAGCTCAGAGCACCGTGGAAACCAGTGTGTTTATTTGTACGGTTTTTTTATTGTATTAGAATATTGTGAATTTACAGCACACTCTAAATGAGGGCAGCACCATTTCCATGAGGAACAGAGCAATTTTGAGGACTAAAATGAGTGATGTCCCTCGTCATCGGGGACAGTTGGGAGGCATGCTTCCTCGTACTGCAGGATTTCAAGCTCCTGAATTTTTTTTGTGCAGCTTCAAAGCTGTAGCGCTCTGCTGTACTATTGTCAGCCTCTTTACACAACTTGTGTAATGCAATACACAGAACTACACACAGCACTCCAGTGGGGTCTAACCAGTGCCCTGTATGATGGCATTATGACCTCCTTTACTCTATTGTTTATCTACTATTGATCCATTTTTTAACAGAACTTATTGTATAGCTGCATTCTGTCAACGTTACTGGCTGATAGATAGCCTAGTTTATTTAGGTTCTGCTATAATTCGCCACACGCCTCCTTACAGTTTTCCCCTTTTACTGACTTTGTATACTATCTGCAAAGTTGACTAAATAGCTACTAGTCCCTAATTCTAAATTCTAATAATAATTCTAAACTATCACTATATTCTGCTTAAAGGGAAAGAGTATCTGGAAGATCAATCAATTTGAGCAGAGTTTTGAGAAGAGAACTGTTTGTTTTTTCATGAAAAGTCATTTGCCCAAAATGATAGTGGGATGATATTCTCATAATGGAGCAAAACAAAGAATATAGTACAGTATTGACATTCATAATGTAATGTAGGGATACTTCCAAATACATACAAGAAACACACTAGACATTTCTGATTCCACACATTGATATAAAGATGTTGCTTTGTTTGCAAGAGAGAGAAGAAAAGAATAAAACATCTTACCTTATGGGTGACCAACACTATTCAGCTATTAAGAAAAAAATGTTTTTATTGATAACAATGTATATTTATATGAAAACTAAAATGGTAACAGGAAGATGCCTCAGTATTGAACTTAGGGCTGAAAAGTGAATGGTGTGCATACTTGTGTATTATGTGGTTGCCATGGACAATAGAATGTTGTTTAATTCTAAAATCCTGACATCATTCTCTTGTAATCATCAACTAAGCTAGTGGATGAAGTGCACAGTTGATTCTCCTCTATATGTTTGTGGATTCTCAATTCGTCTCCCAGTTATAACAGGCTGAACATCTTCAAGAAGAGACAGGAAATATACCTTTTTCAAACGGAGCATGTATTACTATTTATTCCTGAGACATTGCTTTTCTATATTGCAGTTAGAAACATTTTTTTTGCATAACAGTACAAACTGCATCATTTACTTCAGAAGTTCATGTTACCTGGAAACTGACATATCTTGTGCTTTTCCACTTCATACCTCTATCCACATTGCTGACCACTCACTGACTGTGACACCACAGCTGGCAAACAAAGACCATGAGACAGCTAAGGGGATGCACCCATCCTGGTGCCTGATTGGTCATGTTTAGTGACTGAGTTAGTGAGATAATGCTGAAGAAGAAATGAGCACTAGATGCATTATGCCTGCATTCACAGGCCCAGTTTTCTTTATGGCACTGCCAAAGCAGTTTCTTACAACGTGTACTGTAGCAGACAATTCTTCCCTTCCATCAGGTAGCAAGTTATTTATTTATTTGTTAGGTTATGTATTTGTTTGTTTGTTTGTTAATTTATTTATTTAAAAAGATTTACCAGGCAAGGCATACTGATCTGGAATTAGCTTACTGGCAGATGCATACCGGGGGGAGGAGAATGTCAAACCAAAAAATACTGTAAGGTGCATTTAAAATAAATAAAGCATATGTAACCCCCCCCACAAATGGGGGTTCCCGAAAGTCTTCCTTGGGTGAGTCTAAATGCCCCCTGCCAGGCTGGTATCCTGTGTCTTAGTGCTTTAAAAGTGTTTGTATGAGAGTGCTTTAATGCCTCTGTGCTCTGTCTCTTTAAGAGCTGCCTATAATGTGGTGCTTATTTAATCTGAGAGGGGGCTGAGTGTTTCTAGGCTCGAGTTCCGAGATCCGCCTGGGCTGCCAGATAATCACTATGTTCTGCCATCACTAGTTGCTCAGAGGGAGCTCTGTTAGAAGCTGTACTTATTTGTTGATTATTTATTAGAATAATAATGATATTGTAGTTTGTCTAACCTGCCTTCTTTACAGCATGGACAGTTCTGTTCATCACCACCATCTTGGTCCTGGACTGCCAGAATAGGCCAATCAGTACCTTTGGGGACCATAAAATGAAGTCTGTCTCCAGGGGTCTTGTGAGAGGAATTTCTTTTGGAATTGTAGTTTTGAGACTTTGGCACCTAAATGCACCTGGAGAGGGAACCCTTGCTTTGACAGACTGATGGTTCAACCAACCAGAACATTTTGGACTGAAGGGAAATTCCCAAGCTACCTGCTGCAGTCAGTCAGTCTGAAGTTAGTGTTTGAAAAGTAAACAGCTTGAGTGATTCGAGCAGCAGCTCCTGCGTAGTTCACACAAGAGATTGGTGGAAAGGCTGAGTTTTGGTCTGTCTGCTAGCTGTCCCTCGAGAGGGAATCCTTTGAAAGGCTTAGAAATTGGACTGTATCTGAATTAGAGTGTGATAAAGCCACTCAAGAGTGACCAGATTTAAACCTGAAGAAGACCAAAGATTTGCTGTATGTGATCAGCCTGTCAGGACATCCATTTACCACAGAATTCCCAGTTTTGCTCAGAGACACTGATATTGCGGCCGGACTGCTATCCGCATTGTGGTATGGTGATTGCTTTACTATAAATGTGCTGTGTGCTGTTAGTGGGTCGCAGTTTGGTTCCCCACTGTGTAAATGTGCCACGCTTGCTGGAAGCTGCATCCAGCACTACCGGACTCAAAATTTGAACTGTTCCACCCAGCCTGGGCCTTGCCACCAGGCCCAGCCAGCTACTTCAGGCACAGAAACCATCATCGATGAGAGACTGAACCGGGAATCAGTCCCCTGCTCAACCATCTCGAACAGGAACGACACCTCAGTGATTCGTGCGGGCCCTGCTTCTCTGGGCAAACCAGTCATCAACCTGTAGCCTCCATTTCATCTACCCTGTGTCTCATATTGGGTAGCGTGAGTAACAATCAGGGTAGCTCCCTGCAACAACAGATAAATCTCAAGTGTTATCATCTGACTGCATTGTTGTTTTTCCTTTCATGAACTGAGCCTCCTGGCTCCAGATTACAAATTGTGTGGTGTTGTGCATGCACTTTCTTTTCATCACAGGACCCCAACCAGCTGTGATGCCAGCCTACCATAGGCAATGCATCAGACTAGCCTATCTCATCAACTGGGTACCCAGTGTGTCTGTGTCTGTGACTGTGTTGAGGAACTAAAAAGTGCATGCATAACTGCCTGACTAGATCAGTTATACAATCAATCAACCTGATTACACCCCTCCCTTGTTCAAGTCCTGTGAATAAATCAAATCTAACTCTTTTTGCATCTAATTTGACTGTGGTTCTAGTTTGTACCAAAAGCACTATACTGTTATTTGCTGTGCCTAACCTTGTTTTACAGGGGTCTCCAGGGTCGAACTGGTGTAACCAGCCCTGGTGGTAAGTGTAAACAGTGTGAAGATTTGTATGCTGAATAGGGGCTACTGTGAAAGTGTTTGTTGTATATTGTCTAGGCCACTAGAAGGGAAAGAGGGGGTTACAGTGTCCCAGAGAGCTGTTCCCAGGTTAGCCTTCTTACTAACAACCCTGTCCTCCAAGTGGAGGAACCCGTTTCAGTACCCAGGCCTTTTAGCCTGCAATTAGCCATGGAGGCAGGGGTAGTAGCCCTTGGGATAGTGCCACCTAGGGGTTACATCTTGGAGGCACCAACGTTGAGATGTGCACCTTCTAGTGGTCAGAAGTGGGTACTACAACCCCACACTCAAAAATTGTGGTAAAATGGAGGCACTCACTAAGCCCAAGTTTAAACTTGCTCCCCACAAGCTGCTAGTGCACTGTATAATGGGGTGGAGTGAGGCACAAGGGGGTGGATCCCCAGCAAGCTCTGCTATTATGGACAGCCCCTTGGGAACCGATAATGCCACTATTGTGGAAGTGGTTGAACGAATTAAGTGTTTGGGGAAGTCTGAAGTAAGGTGAAGGGATTCCAATCTGTTTGATCAAACTGTGGTGGCCCTACTCTCCTGCAGCCTGCCCATTAAACCAGAGAAGGTACCCCCTGTCATCCTGCCTGAAGGGTCCCAAAAGGGGTGGAGGGTCATTCACTCACATGGCGACCCTGCTGCTCCTGGAGGGTCCCCTTATGTAGAGGGGTTTAAAGATAAGCTGTCTAAACTGTTAGCCTCTGAGGGGTGCTCTGCTACAGAGCTAGTACAAATGTTAAAGCTTTCTGAGGAGATCACTCCTGTGCAGTTCCCCATAGCCTCTCCTGCCACCCCAACAGTTGTTTCCCCCATAGTGATACCTACTGTACATTTGGACTCATCCTACAGACTTAGGTTCTTTTCGACACAGTCCCAGTGCCCATGAAGGAGGACGATCTGGAGACGTGGGTCGACTATGCCACCCTATTGGTCCAGGATTGGAAGTATCATGAAGAGGAAAAGAGGAAGAGGTTCAAGGAAAGCTTGAGGGGCCCTGCACTGGAGGCCATTTGATCCTGCAATCCACCAGCCCAGAGGCCATGGCCACTGAATACCTCTCTGCCCTGGAGGGGGTATTTGGTAGCATCGAGTCAGGAGATGACCTGATGTGGAAGTTTAAATCTTCAAAACAATGGAAGAATGAAAAATTGTCAGTATTTATCACTCGAATTGAGCAATCTTTGCAGCAGGCCCACTGGAAAGGAGGGGTGTCCACCAGTGAATTGAACAGGGTCAGGCAAGATCATATCTTAAAGTCAGCAAGTTACTGTAGCGTGATGTTGTTGAAGCTTAAACTGCAAGACAGAAGGGGCAATCCCCCCCAATATTGTGACCTAATGAAAGAGATCCATGAGATTGAGAATGACGAAGAGGGATGGGAGCCCTTTCCTGGGGCTGCCCATGACTGCCAGACCCCTGAGAGAGGTGAGGAGGTCAAACTGCACAGATGAGAGAACTGATCAAGGAGTTAACTGAGTTGAGAGTCAGTCAGCAAGCTGCCAAGGCAGCCAAAGATGCTAATTCCTGTCCGTCCCCACCAAGACAAAGAGGGAAGTCCTGCCGGGAGGGTTGGGGGTACACGTTGTTTCTTCTGAAACCTGGCTTGAAGACAGTCTGCTGGAAGAGGTATGAGAACTGAGAGCTTTGGTGGGAGACCTGCTCTGAGCTACCCAAAACACTGACCCTTAGGGGAGCTCAGAGAGTCAAGAGAGCAAACTCCTGACCAGAGAGAGACCCAGAGACTTCCCCACCATGTTCAAGCAGGGGGAGAGCGCCTCTTCCCCTAGAGACTCTAAAGAACCTGTTTTCTGTTACTACTGTGGAGAGGATGGGCACACCCAGTTCACCTGCCATTCACCTGAGAATTTGAGAAAAGTTACCACTGGACTGCTGGCATTGATTCGACAGAGTAACATACAGCTGCAAGGTGGAGCTGCCTGGAAAAGCTATTCATCCAAGGCAGCTGTAAAGCCGATGTCCAAGCCCAAGTCACCTGAGTAGTCCAAGGTGGTGGATCCTTCAATGGAAACTACAGTGACAGTGAACGGTGTGTCTACCCGGGCCGTGCTTGACAGTGGATCTCAAGTGACCATAGTATTTCAAGACTGGCACCAGAAACATCTGCCTGACATGCCCCTACAACCTTTGGAAAGTCTGCACGTGTGGGGGTTGAATGAGAAGTCCTATCTGTACTCGGGGTATATCTGGATCAGGCTGTCATTCCCTACCGCCATGGCTGGGGTAGATGAACAAGTTGAGATACTCACCCTGGTGTGTCCCCCCACCAGACTGTATGATGGAGTTCCCCTGTTAATTGGAACAAACTCCCACATGTTTGGGAGACTAGCACAACTCTGTCATGAGAAACAAGGGCAATGGACTGAAAGGGCCCTAAGAATTACAACATTAATCAAAAGGGCTCATGACTTGCAACAGAAAGCCAATGAAGTGTACTGAGGTGAGCCAGTGGAGACAGCGTGGAAAAAGAATGCTGACTCTTTGGTATTGGCCGTCAACGCCCAGTGTACGATTCATGGAGAAATCCACCTAAGGATGTGAAAAACAAAATATTGATGATAGATGGCCCTGGTGAAGGGAAGCTGCCAGAGGGGTTGATGGTTAAGCCCAGTATACCTGCACATGCCCATGCCTATGCTCTCGAGTGATGGTGCAAGTCAGAAACATGTCGGACAGAGAAGCTTGCATGAACCCGGGATGTATGCTAGCTACAGTACACTGTGCAGACAGTGCAGTATTACCTAGTAACAAGGACTCTGGCAAAAGGGAGAGAGTGACCCCAGACTTATTTGACTTTGGTGATTCTCCCTGTCTGCCAAATGGAAGACCAAAATTAGCAGGAAACGTGCGCAGAGAGACCAAGTGCTCTCACTAAAAGAGTGGGACGTGGGGTGTGTCCATGGTGCTGAGCATAACATACGCCTGCATGATGACCATTTCAAGAGAGGTCCTGATGCCTTGCCCCATCAGACATAGACAATGTTAGGAGGCACCTACAGGAAATGCTCGCTGCTAGGATTATTCAAGAATCAAGAAGCCCATATGCATCCCCCATCACAGTGGTGTGTAAAAAGAATGGATCCATTAAGATGTGTGAGGACTATCGGACCCTCAGCCGACAGACTATCCCAGATCAATGCACCATGCCATGCATACAGGATGCCCTGGCTTGCCTGAATGGGGGTCAGTGGTTCTCAGTACTGGATCTCCGCAGCAGATATTATCAAATTCTGATGGTCCCAGAGGACCATGAGAAAACAGCCTTCATCTGTCCTTTGGAGTTATATGAATTCCTGAGTATGCCACAGGGGGTTTCGGGTGCCCCTGCCACCTTCCAGAGATTGGTGGAGCATGCAGTGGGAGACATGAACTTACTGGAATGTTTAATGTACTTGGATGATGTCATTGTTTTTGGATGCATGCTGGAGGAACATGAAACCAGACTGTTCAAAGTCCTCAATCATTTGGAAGAATTCGGCCTAAAGTTATCCATAGACAAGTGCCAGTTTTTTCAAACATATGTGATATATGTGGGACACATGGTGTCTGCAGATGGGATACAAGCAGATCCCAGTAAAGTTGAATCTTTGGCCATTTGGACTCAGCCCAATAACCTAAAAGAGCTACAGCATTTCCTGGGGTTCTGCAGCTCCTACCACAGGTTCATCAAAGACTATTCAAAGGTGATTTGACCGTTTCTTAACCTTACCCAAGGCTACCCTCCTACCAACCACAAATACAGAAAAGGAACTATCAGAGACCAAGAGAAAGTGGATTTTCAAACAGGTGAGCCTTTTGGGAATCAGTGGACACCTGAATGTGAAGCACTGTTCCTTGAAGTCATATACCAGCTCACCCACGCCCCAGTCCTTGCCTATGCCGATCCTACCAAACCCTATGTTCTACATATGGACACTAGTCTGCAGGGCTTTGGGGCTGTTCTGTATCAAGACTATGAAGATGGCTTGAGACCTGTAGCTTTCACCAGCAGGAGCTTGACCCCGTCACAGCGGAACTTTCCAGTCCACAGGTTGGCATTCATCCCCTTAAAATGGGCCACAGTTGACCAGTTTCATGAGTACCTCTATGGGGCAAAGATATTAGTGAAGACTGACAATAACCCACTGACCTATGTGCAGACTTCAGCTAAACTGGATGCCACTGGGCACCATTGGCTCTCTGCCTTATCAACTTATGATTATGCTGTTGAATACGCTCCGGGACTAAACCACATTAATGCTGATGCCCTGTCATGAAGACCAGCGTCTAAGAACAATTGGGTCAGGTTGTCTGAACCTGACATGAAAGCATTATGCCAAAAGTTTGATAAAGATTAACAAATGTCTGCGGACACAGTGGACCACCTAGTAGGCTGCTTGGGCCCTCCTGATAGCAGTAAACTGGTTGCCTATTGCTATTTCTCTACTCTAGATATTAGTACACTACCTCAGTTCAATAATGACAGTATTCAGTGGGCTTAATCACTAGATCCCATGATTCAATCAGCACTTGACGCCATGCATGCGGAGAAAGATGTGTTCAAGTTGCGTTCCCCTGACTTGCGAGCTGCTCTGTTGTTCAAGAAAGGCCCCAGGTTAAAGTTGCATGATCAGTCATTATACAGAGAGACAGTGGGTAATTGTGGTCAAATAGACAAGCAACAGTTGGTTCTACCCATGGCCTTTAAATAGCTAGTACTGAGGTCCCTCCACAATCACATGGGGCACCTTGGTATTGACAGAACTCTTGACTTGGTATGATCCCGGTTCTACTGGCCAAAGATGGGGGCAGATGTCAAGCATCATGTAAAGACCTACAGTCATTGCCTCCAAAGAAAAGCCCTGCTTCAGAAGGCTGCCCCTCTTGTCAATATCACTATCAGCGCCCCTTTAGAATTGGTCTGCATAGACTTCTTGTGTTTAAAACCTGACCAAAAGAACATTGGCAATGTGTTGGTAGTTACTGATCATTTTACACAGTGTGCACAAGCCTTCCCAACTAAAGATCAAAACACCTCTACCGTGGCCAAGGTGCTAGTGGAAAAATTCTTTGTCCACTATGGTGCCCCCCAGCGGATCCACTCTGACCAAGGCAGAGACTTTGAAATTAGGTTAATCAAAGAAATTCTCTCTCTGTGGGGGGTGCGGAAGTCAAGAACCACTCCCTATCACCCGCAGGGGGACCTTCAACCAGAACACTACAACCGCATCCTTCTGGACATGCTGGGCACCCTCCATCCAAAAGACAAGCATAAGTGGAACCAGCAGATTAGCACATTGGTACACCCATATAATTGCACCAAAAGTGATGCTACTAGGTTCTCCCTATCATTTCATGTTCAGGATGGAGGCCCGACTGCCAGTTGATGTCTGCTTTGGGGTATCTCCAGATGTGGTCCGAGCTGAAAACTACTTGCAGTACATACAGAAATTGAAAGATCAGTTAAATCGTGCCTATCAACTAGCTCAAACTATGGCTGCTAAGTGAAATCTCACCAACAAAAAAAGACATGATCGACGAGTAAAAGCCCAGGAGTTGTTGCCCCGGAGACAGGGTGCTACTACACAATTTGGGACTGCATGGAAAACGCAAAATTGCTGATAGATGGCACCATCTTTCCCACGTAGTAGTTGGTAAATTGGATGATCTGTTGGTGTACAAGGTGCACCCAGAAAATAATTCCAAAGCTGTTAAGATCATGTACCGTAATCACTTACTGCCCATCATCCAGGTTAGTATTGATGCTGAACCAACCCCTGACACTTCTCCTGGGCCAGTGACTCATGCTGCTGCAAAGAGGAAACAAAGCCCTGTCCGTGTTATTCCAGAACTAAGGCCTTCCCCTCAGCAGGCCCAGAGTGATAGTGATGACTGTTCATCTGTCTGATGAGAGTGACTGTGATAATGCCTATTATCCCTCATATGAACTAAGTCAGTTGTTTTGAGGCAATCCTCTATAGAAACATGGGGACGAAGTTCAGCCTTCAGAATTGCCTAACCCCCCAGCTTCTTCTCTTCCCTGGATCCAATGCCCCCTGAAAGTGAGGCACAAAATATCACATCTGAGGTTGTGGACTCTCTGTGTCTTATAGAACTGTTTGACTTGCCTGAAGAAGGGGCTGATGGTCTGAGTCTACCTGGTGACATACCAGAACTTGAAGAACAATATGAAAGTGTTGACAGCACCCCTTCAGTGCCACAAAGCCTAATTGTGCCAGAGTCTCCTCAGAATGAGCAACCTGGGCCCTCTTCAGAAGATAATAATGAGCAAAGTGTGGAAACAGAGTCTGCATAGCCAGGAACTGATAGTGTTCCCAATCTGGATATTTCAACCAGTGCAGAGGCATCCCTCACTACAGGAGAAGAAATCAGTGCCAGTGTTGACCACCCACAGCCTGTGTCTGTTTCCCCCCAAATCTGGGTGACCTGTTAAGCCAGTGCTACGTTTTAGTTATGATTCCCCATGGGAGGCCTGTGGACTTGCTTCTCAATGTGGTCCATAAAGGTGTTTACATTTCCAAGAGCTTACTGTCCAAACTGAGTTTGACTGCCACCTCCCGATTAATTGTTCTTCCTTCAGAACATGGTGACCCTGTCCCATCTAGCCCCAGGTTAGCCGATAGGGAAGGGGCCCCTTTTACATAGTTTACTGTACAAGAAGTTATAACGTTAATTATAAAAAGGTTCTCAGAAATGCTGCAATCTGATTGGCTGTTAGGATTCCAACAGCCTTACATTAATCCATGTTACACTGTCATGTACAGCCTGATCACAATGGTACATGGATTCTTCCTGTCAGCATTCCATCCTCTAGCACTGCTGAATGACTGGAATAATACATTCTGATTTTGAACCAGCATTCTTAAACTGTTGATGGAAGAACTATTTTATTAAAAATCTCCATGTAAATGAGGAAAACATTCAAAAAGTATTCTTTTAGCACTCTTTTTTGGAACAGTTTTTTATAATAGCAATGAGGCATTCCCAGGAGTTAGATTAACAGTCAGTTAATCACCCCCTAGGGGCACTATGGCACTCAGCTGTGCCTCGTGCCACATTACACCCCTAGGGGGTGATTAACAGACTGTTAATCTAACCCCTGATCATGCCTTATTGCTTAGGTCATAGGTAACTGTTCATAGTATGTTAATCATAACAGAATCAGTATAGAGTGTATGAACCATGCATAAGTATTGTCAATGAAGATATGGTATAGTGATATGTATAGTAATGTGATAAGTTTACGTTAACTGATGCATCAGATAGTATTTCCATAGTATGCTAATGTCACCTATGTCTTGTATATATTGATCCTTCAGTATTGTGATGGTGTAGATTTGACACAGACGCCAAGTTTTTCCAGGCAGGAAAGGGTGTAACCCCCCCCTACAAATGAGGGTTCCCGAAAGTCTTCCTTGGTTGTGCCTAAATGCCCACTGCCAGGCTGGTATCCTGTGTCTTAGCACTTTAAAAGTGTTTGTATGAGAGTGCTTTAATGCCTCTGTGCTCTGTCTCTTTAAGAGCTGCCTATAACATGGTGCTTATTTAATTTGGGTGGGGGCTGAGTGTTTCTAGGCTCGACTCCCACCCGGGCTGCCAGATAATCACTCTGTCCTGCCATCGCTAGTTGCGCAGAAGGAGCTCTGTTAGAAGCTGTACTTGTTTGTTGATTATTTATTAGAATAGTAATGATACTGTAGTTTGTCTAACCTGCCTTCTTTGCAGCATGGACAGTTATGTTTCTTTCCATCATCTTCATCCTGGACTGCCAGAATGGGCCAGTCAGTACCTTTGAGAACCCTAAAATGGAGTCTATCCCTAGGGGTCTTGTAGGAGGAATTTCTGTAGGAATTGTAGTTTTGAGACTTTGGCGCCTAAATGCACCTGGACAGGGAGCCCTTGCTTTGACTGACTGATGGATCAACCAACCAGAACCTTTTGGACTGAAGGGAAATTCCCAAGCTGTCTGCTGCAGTCAATCAGTCTGGAGTTAGAGTTTGAAGAGTAAACAGCTCGAGTGATTTGAGCAGCAGCTCCTGTGTAGTTCATGCGGGAGAATGGTAGAAAGGCTGAGTTTTGGCCTGTCTGCCTGCTGTCCCTCAAGGGGGAATCCTTTGAAAGGCTTAGCATTCGGACTGTATCCGAACTGGAGTGTGATAAAGCCACTGAAGAGTAACCAGATTTAAACCTGAAGAAGTCCAAAGATTTGCTGTATGCGATCAGTCTGTCAGGACATCCACTTACCACAGAATTCCCAGTTTTGTTCAGAGACACTGATATTGCGGCCGGACTGCCATCCGCATTGTGGTATGGTGATTGCTTTACTGTAAATGTGCTGTGTGCTGTTAGTGGGTCACGATTTGGTTCCCAATTGTGTAAATGTGCCACGCTTGCTGGAAGCTGCATCCAGCACTACCGGACTCAAAATTCAAACTGTTCCACCCAGCCTGTGCTTTATCACCTGGCCCAGCCAGCTACTTCAGGCACAGAAACCATCATCGATGAGAGACTCGCCTAGGGATTAGTCCCCTGCTCAACCATCTCAAACAGGAATGACACCTCTGTGATTTGTGTGGGCCCTGCTTCTCCTGGCAAACCAGTCATCAACCTGCAGTCTCCATTTTGTCTAGCCTGTGTCTCATATTGGGATGCGTGAGTAACAATCAGGGTAGCTCCCTAGAACAGCAGATAAATCTCAAGTGTTATCATTTGATTGCATTGTTGTTTTTCTTTTCACAAACTAAGCCTCCTGGCCCAGATTACAAATTGTGTGCAGTAGTGCATGCCATTTCTTTTCCTCTCAGGACCCCAACCAGCTGCGACACCGGCCTACCCAGGGCAATGCATCAGGCTAGCCTATCTCACCAACTGGGTACCCAGCATGTGTGACTGTGTTGAGGGACTAAAAAGTGCATGCATAAATATCTGACTATATCATATGTAGAATCAATCAACCTGATTATGCCCCTTCCTTGTTCAAGTCCCCCGAATAAATCAGATCTAACTCTTTTTGCATCTAGTTTGGCTGTGGTTATAGTCTGTACCAAAATAACTGTGCTGTTGTTATCTGCTGTGCCTAACCTTGTCTTACAGGGGGTCTCCAGGGTTGAACCGGTGGAACCAGCCCTGGTGGTTAAGTGCAAACAGTGTGGGGACTTGTATGCTGAATAGGGGCTACTGTGAAAGTGTTTTTTGCACATTGTCTAGGCCACTAGAGGAGAAAGAGGGGGGTTTCAGTGTCCCGAAGGGCTGTACCCAGGTTAGCCTTGTTACTAACAACCCTGTCCTCCAGGTGGAGGCACCCGTTTCAGTACCCGTGCTCCTTAACCTGCAACTAGCCATGCAGACAGGGGTAGTAGCCCTTGGGATAGCGCCACCTAGGGGTTACACATATAACAGTAAATATAATAATAATAATCTTTATTTATAAAACACCTTTCAAATATCAAGGCACTGAACAATATGAACATGTAAAAACCATAAAATACACAATATATGGACAGAAGTACAATTATATGATGACAAAAATGGTTACACAGAATTAGCACTGGCACGCAGTAATACATTGCCGCTAATAGAAAGTATCTCTCCTCCACCCACCACTCCATCCCACCACACATACAGACCATTTATAATTTATCTTATTTTAGCAAACAGTCATTGACAATTGACTGAAACACTGCCAAGATTCCATGGCCAGTTAGTACCTCTGGCTCATGCTCTGCAGTCTGTGCAGGTGCTGGTGGCATCTATGCCACATTCTCCAGGGTTTTAAAATCCCCCCAGTCTTTGGGATTTGAAGATGAGAGCTATGAACTAGGGACAGAACTTTACCACGTGGTCTAATGCTGTCTGGTCTCACTGAGGCCCTAAGTAGTAGCAGAAGAGTTGCCATCACACACAGACAGGTCAGGGCAGAAGAATGGAGCTGCAGCCAGCTGAAGCTGCAGCAGCAGCAGTATGACAGCTACATGGTCTGTCCAGTTGGGAAAAACCCCAGAGAGACCCTCAGTCAGTGGCAAGGCAGAAACAAGTAAGCACTGTCCTGCCTGTCAGATCATAACACCAAGAGGGCCACACTAGGCAGTAAGAAGGCAGCAGTAAGAACTGCATTTTCTGCACAGTTCTGGCAGAGCTGTGAGCTCTAGTCAGGCACTGCAGGAAAAGATTTGTGAGCTACTGGCCTTTCCCAGTTGGAGAAGGACTGAAGATGCATCATAGTGCAACCCTTTGTTGAGGGGTTGCTGGAAGGAGGAGGAGCCCACCCAGAGAGCCACAGTGCTAAAAGAGCCAGCCAGGGTGAATCACTCCTGACTTTCTGGGGCAGTGTCATGGAAGAGTGGCTGCCCATCCAGTGCTAAGTAGGCATCTGAAACTGGGCTCCCTCAGTCCAGGAATGGATGGAAAGAAAAGCCAGGCCCCATAACCAGGAGGGTGTGAACAGCTAACTCAGTGTAAGCCCCCTATGGGGGCTTACTTCTTTAGCCCCATTGGGCTGCTGTTATCTGGTTTCCCTCGATATGTCCTCACATTCTGGTCAGTCTTCATGGTGTTAAGGATCCTCCCTCCAGCCTCCACAGTGTTCTTAGCCCAGAACAAGGCTGGAGGAGCTCAAGAGAGGAGTCACCGACTTGTTTTCTGCACTTCTGTGCAGTCACGATCCACGCATACGTGGTGCACGCTAGTGCTGTCGGCTGTTCTAGTGGCCGTCTGAAACCCTCTCCGGTGGTTCTGGTCCCCCTGTTAAGCTAATCAGGGACTGGAGACCTGGAGGAGGTCTAAAAGAAGCTGCCATTGTTTTTTTTTTTATCTCCACTTTATTTATCCTCCTGTGCAGCCATCGCTCAGCTTCCCCCAATGGCCCCCCGGGGCACCTCGTACAACCAGCTGGCACATGCTGCTGAACCTGCAAGAGGGACCCCCCCCTTGGTCCCTGCACCAGGTCAGGATCCAATACCAGCATGTCTGGTCACCCCCGGGCTGCTGCCGGGCTCAGGAAGCTGTGGCCATCAAGCTGCCTTGAGTGATGTTGCTGCTTTCTTCCTATTGTAAGTCCCCGAAGTGCAGATGTGCCATGACGTCAGCACACAATGTGCTGACATCTGCTGCACTTCCACTTAACTTCACCAGCTCTAGCAGTGCTCCCGGTCATCACCAGGGGCCACTGCGAGTGGTGGAACCCTAGATCCCTCCCCGGAATAGGAGAGCTCAGTCCTATCCCTCCCTTACCGACCCCTGGCAAACCGGGCTCGTGTCTGAACCTGGGTTACCAGCATAGCAAGAGGTGTGGCGTCAGGTGCCTCATCCCTCTGCACCACCAGGCCAGCCAGCTGCCATTGTTTTTAGTTTTGAAGCACCAATGACTGCTCTTGAGGGGATCCACCTCATAAATATTAAAAGAGGCATCTTGAATATTAATGAGCAAGCCTATTCCTGCCTAGGGACACAGACTAATGGCCACAGTGACAGGCTGGAGGGCTAACCAAAATGTTAAACTCTGTAGCCAGAAGATAAATAAGGGGGAGTGCTACAATTCCGTGGGGCCATTGTAGTGTAGAAGTGTATATTGAGGTTGTTATGGGCGCTCAAAGTTGGGACTGCTGAAACAGTGAGTGGACTGAATGTAAGCAGCCATATTTCTGACACTTTGACCTCCTAAAGACCGCCAATAGGATAACTGGATTTCCAAAGACTGTTGAAAGGGATTATGAGAGAAAGTGTTAACTATTTTCAGGTGCCAAGAGACACAACAAATCAATGATCTAAGAGGGCTCAATATTGTGACTGATAACTGAAGGCAACCAATCAGAATGCAGGATTCTCAAGGAACATCCCAGAAACTTTGAGCAGTGGAGTCAGTCTGTGGCTGGGCTCTGATCAAGTCAGGAGGGCTCTGTGCTACAGGAGAAAGTGCCTAAAGTCTTTCACAGGGCTTAATTTGGAGAAAAGCGGAGTTTGTCAGAGAACTAGTGGAGAAGTGCTCCTGCTGATTTAAAGAAGCTGCGGATTCTGAGCTAACTGTTCCAGGCATTTGCTGTGTTAATTGGAGACTTTTGCTGTAGCCATCCTGCAACAGTTTAGGACTGAAAGAGAAACTTGAGTTGAGGAAGAGATTTCCCAGGAACTGTGAGCAAGCCAGACTGCCAGAGAAAAGCTGGAATCTGATTTAAAGTAGAGAGTGAGAGAGAGAGAGAGAGAGAGAGAGAGAGAGAGAGACTTTAAAGGGTACCTAAACAAGCAGTTTTTTAAAATTGAAAACTTCAGAATCTGGCTTCATAGTGAGGTAAAGTAAAGGCTGCTATTTACATTTATGCTAAAACTGCATTTATGTAAATAACATAAATGCAGTTTCATAGCTTTTGAAAAATGTTAACAACAGCCTTTCACTTTCAAAAACCAACCTTGATTTCTCCCTAAGATGTCTGCCAAGTGTGTTAAGTGATGAGTCATGATGACATCATCAGATCCAGAGACAGAGACCCACATATATTTCTATAGTACTAACTAGTTCTTCTATCCCTTTTTGTTTTGAATTGTTGTACCAGAATGATCAACGCCATATATTAACTTGTGGATTATTTTGATCAGTACATGTTAGGCTATGATTTTGTTCATTTTGTTTACTTTAACTTGCAGAAAATGTTTTGCAATCCAGCTTTTTTCTTGGCAAACTTCATTACAGTACAATACTTCAAATACCTAATGATCTAGTGGTTATGTGATGCACTGAATTTTATTTTTTGTTAACCAGGAGAGATACACTAAGCTGAAAACTTATTTACAGGTGTGGCCTGGAAGCACAAGGAAGTTTAGTGACTCGCTCAGGGTCACACAGCAAAGTACTGGTCTGGTTCAGTTTCAAAGCTCATGCTGTCTTGTTAATCCACAACTAAGGCTTTCTTTTTCCATGTCAACCCCCTGCATCTAGCCTGCCTTCTGCTGGACACCGCACCATCCATACCCTGTCCTTAGTACTGCCTGGTGCCACATATTTGCTTATGGTCTCATGAATAGAATTATAACTCCTCAGATTGTAATCTTGTACCTCAGAGAGTTGTGAACTCCTATACCAATATGCATCATCAGCTGGCACAGTTAAAAAATGCTTCCCAAATCACACTCCAGTCCACATTCTCAATGTTTGACTTCTGTTCCCACAGTAAACATTGAGTGGATCACCACCCTTCTGCACAGTGAAGGTAGTATGCAAAGTTCCCCTGCTGCTTTCCCCGCCTCATTAACCAACAACTAGGTCTTCCTGGAGGGCTAAGCAATAAGCATCATGACCCACCAGAAAAACTGTAGTTCATGCCCTCATAAGGGTGGCACTTACAATGGATTATAATATTATTAGCCAGAGAGGCATACTAATACCTTGAGCGAATCCACCCGACTTCCAGTGTCAGTCTACTTCTTTACCTGTAATCTGCAGAACCCCACAGGACAGTTCCCAGCAATTCTTCTCCAGTACCTTTCTGTGCTCTACTCCACAATGCTAGTTGGCTGGTTACCAACCTTCCAAATCTTGAATGAGCTAAACACAACTCCCTCATTACTGTCCTAACAAACATCAACACCCACCCCCCACCCGAGGGTAATCTCCTTACGCTGAATTCAAGTAACAGCTTAAGTGCAGCCCTGCCACTCTGAGTATTTGTCATCGCTGGCTACTCTCATCTACAGTCAGGTGGTGATCATGATGTTGGCAGCCCCACATTTCAGATCTCACAGTGATCTGCTCAACGTCCTCCTTCATGTCTTCAACTAACCTGAATATAGCTGTACCCTGCTGGAATGGCCTCTTCAGTCCCTCTCTGGCATTCATTTTTCTCACCTGCTCCCCACACCAAAAACTGGTGAGTTCACTACCCTTCCGCATCATGAATGTGGTTAGTACAGTCTCCCGTGTTATTTTTACATATTAATAATAAACATGATCTTCTGGTAAGCCAGGCTGATAGCTGCATTGCACAAGTGGAAAAATAGGCTTTCCTACCCATATAAGATCTAAGCCATCTATGATTAGGCACTATTAAATGACGTGCACAATGATGTACACACCCATCATTTAGCAGTTCCTAATCGAAGGTAGCCTAGATCTTTTAAGGATAGGAAAGCCCATCATTACCCTTGTTCCCTGCTGCTATGAGCCTGACTTACTGGAAAGATATGTTTATATTTGATATGTCAAGATAAAACGGGGACTGTACGACTTGCGTTCATAATGCAGAAGGGTGATGAGCGCACCAGTTTTCAGTGTGAGGAGGAATAGTGAAGAATGAATACCAGAGGGGACTGAGAAGGCCACTCTTGCAAGATATTGCTACATTCAGGGAAGTGGGAAGACAGAAGGAGAGAAATATGAGCAGATTACTGTGAGAAATAAGATGTGGGGCTGCCAGCCCCTTGATCACTACCTGACCCCGTTGTCCTGGCCAACATTCCCCCTGCTCAACCGCCACTCAATCCGCGGCCACCAGGCGGTCACCACGCCAGAAGCCGACGCCCAAGACCATAAGCTCAGACTCAAGCCCCAGAGAGGTACAGCAAAGCTGAAAACCAATCAGAGTGTGAGTGACTTTGCCAGGCTCTCTCCGACTGGTCCTTTTTTCTCCTCCATTGCTTCCCTCACCAGCGGAGCAAAAAAGGTGCTTTTTTTACTAAAATCCTGACAGAATACCAATGCCTATACTGTTTTTACCTGCCTAAACTACATAAAAAAATGTGTACTTTGTTAAAAACTGCCTAAAAAAGCTGTTCTAACTTGAAAAAAACTGCCTTAGACCTGTGTTTAAGTGATTTCCAGCTCTTTTCTTGTCTCTGTAACTGCAGCCTAGACTCCCAGGCGTCAAGGAAATCGCCCCTATTCACTTGCAAATTCTGTTTGTCACTGGCTAGTGAGACCCTTTGTCCTCCTCCAGTACTAACTGGCTTCTTCGCTCCTTCCCTCTTCAGCTGAGACCCTTCTTGGGATCCCTGCTCAACCGCCGCTCGATCTGCGGCCACCGGCCGGTCAGCGCTCCAGAAGCTGACGCCCAAGACTACAAGCTCAGACTCAAGCACCAGAGAGGTATGGCAAAGCCGAAAATGTTTGCCCACCTGCCCATCCCCCTCCTGGGTGTAACTATATAGACCCACTAGCACCGCTCACTCTTGTCCTTGACGAATCACCTGCTCTCTCCCTCCCCCAAACTCTTTTTTTTTCTCAATCCCACCAGGGTTCCTTTAGGGAAACCTGCTCCCACCAGTGGGGTGAACTACCCATGTCATTTTAATCTTTCAACTGTACCTATGGCTTGCATGTGGCAGCTCTTCCTCCTTGCTGCACTGTGCACCATATCTCTTACTGGCTATATACCTGGCAAGTTTGCCACTGGGGGTACATCGTATCCAAATCCCCCCAGAATGCTTGCCCACCCAGACCCCGCACAACCCATGTATTGCCCCAGCTCCTGTTTGCCAGCTGAAACAAGGGGATCATCTTCCTCGAAGGGCAACCAACGCACGGTCCAACACACCACCCTCTTTATCTCCTTCTACTTTAAAACACTTCCCTTGGTGTCACACAGCCAGAATACTAGCCCCTGTGTCCCTAGGCTTGCACAAATTAAATAATAAAGCCTGGCATTCCAGCTCCGCTTAATCGCCTAGCAAAAAAAAGCCTCTAGCATTTTGCCTCTCACTTGCATCTCTAAAAAAAACTTTTACTCCTCCTCCTATTTTGCTCTGGCAATGTGGAGCTCAATTCTGGACCTATGAATAAGCTTTCCTCCCCTTCAGAGCCAAAAACGCTCAAAGGAGTTAGCTTCATGCACATAAACATATGTAGTCACCTGAAAAAAATTCACCCTAATCTAAGCATGGACTGTTCATACAATGCCTCATGTGCTTGCAATTTCAAAATCCTGGCTAAGATCCTCTACGCCTGACAGCGAGATTAATATACCCAACTACCAGATTTTTAGATGTGATAGACAATCCAGAGGTGGTGGGGTCGCCATCTACGTCAAAGACAAATTTGTGGCATCAACCCTTAATTCAAGCTCGTTGGCAGTGGGATTTGAGTGCCTGGGTATAAAAATTGAACTATCAGCGTCGATGGCACTGCGAGTCATTGGATGTTACAGACCTCCATCCGCTGGCCCACAGCTTCCGTCCTACCTTACAACCATTTTGGACACCAGCCTCTTGGAAACAATTATCCTTGGGGATCTCAACTACGACTGGCTGTCGGAAGCCAGCCACCCCTCAAATCCTTCTGCGACTCCCAAGGTTTCACTTTACTCAATGAAGAGCCCACTCATATCAATAAGAAAAACCTAGCCAAAAGTACTCTCCTGGATGTTCTGCTAGTACAAAAGCCTCACTCCTTCTCCCACGTTGGATCTTTCGATGCTGACATTAGTGACAATCACTTAATAGCTGGGGTATGGGCAGCCCAAAAAGTGCCAACCACTTCCAAATTCTCCACCAAAAAATCAACTAGGTCCTTTGACCCAAGGGCATTCTTATTTGAACTAAAAACCTCCCCTCTGTGGCAGAGTTTTTACCTAGCAAAATCAGTGGAAACAGCATACTCCACCCTGCTTGAAATTATAACCTGCACCCTGAACCTCCATGCGCCTCTGATAAATATATGCATAAAAGCTAGAAAATGCCACTGGTTCACTCACAACCTCAAGGCTGCACTACTGTCCAGGGATAAACTTTGGAAAACGGCCCAAAAATCCCAAAAGAGGAAGACTGGTGCCTCTTTAGAACAGCTATAAACCGCTACACCAAAATGATTAGGGAAACTAAAGCCAGATTCTACCAAGCAGAATTAGATACTGCATCCAATCATCCCTCCAAATTGTGGGCCACTCTAAAAGAACTGTCGGGGTACACGTCACAAAATTCACTTCCCACAAAAATTATCTCTGGCAATGCTGAAATCAATGATGAAAAAGAGATATTGCAAGTATTTAACATCCACTTCGCCACAGCAGGACTGGCCTTCGACAACTCGCCTGCATGCAACTTGCTAATTCAACTTGCATGACCCCCCTAAAAACCTGATTCCTAAGCTACCCTTTCTTTCTCACTGTTTCTCCCAAGCAAGTGGAAGACCTGCTTCCAACTGGATACTAAGAAAAGTGCAGATGCAGGTGCAGATACACTTGAACCATATTTCCTAAAGATAGCATATCATGTACTGGCAGCGCCCATCACCCTTCTATTTAACCTGTCCTTATTACAAGGTACCCTCCCCCTAATATGGAAAACTGCACACGTTATCCCACTATTCAAATCTGGAGACCCCTGTGACCTTAATAATTATAGGCCAATCTCTCTACTCCCCACACTCTCGAAACTCCTGGAAAAAATGGTAAATGGCCAATTGAGATCCTTCATTGGCAGCGAAAAACTCCAGAACACCCTACAATCTGGCTTCAGAGCCAACCATAGCACAGTCTCAGCACTAGCCAAAGTAATGAATGATTGGCAACAAAAGTGGGAGCTAAAAAAGTCTGTCTGTGCTGTGTTTCTTGACCTAAGCAAAGCATCTGACACACTTGACCACAGCCTGCTACTTGAATCTCTGAAAGAGATAGGTCTAGGTTCCACCTCTCTAAACTGGTTCTATGATTATTTGACAAACAGATACCAGCAGGTAAAAGCAGATGGTGAACTTTCTGCTCCACAACTTTTACAAAGAGATGTTCCACAGGGATCTATCTTGGGACCTCTTCTCTTCGCCGTATACATCAACAATATAGACGAGGGAATCAAGGAGGCAAGTATTCATCTATTCGCGGATGATACGGTGCTTTATCTGAGTCACAAAACACCTGAAGAAGCCTGTGTTGACCTACAAAAGGACTTTGACCTCCTACAACTCCAACTAATCAATAAAAAATTGTTACTAAATGCTAAGAAAACAAAAGCCATGTTATTTTCCCCTGCCATCCATCTGGCTCACCCATCTACGACCCCCCCCCCCAATCACCACGTAACTGGGAGAGAGCTTAGAGAATGTTCCGAAATTCAAATACCTTGGGGTCTGGATTGACTGCAAACTTTCCTTCGTGGACCACCTGGAGGACCTGCTCAAAAAACTAAGACAAAGACTTGGCCTTTTTTATAGGATAAGAAGACTCCTCACTACCGACGCAAAGAAACAGCTAGTCCAAGCTACGTTTCTATCCTTAACTGACTACACAGACTTCATTTATAGTAGCTGCGCTGCATCTTATCTTGGAAAACTGGATACGCTCTACCACAAAGCCATACGCTTCATTACTGACCTCCCCCTCTCCACCCATCGCTGCTCACTCTATACTGCCATGGGATGGAACTCCCTTCAATATAAGCGCAACATGAATGCAGCACTCTGGACACACAGAGCCATCAGTGGCAAACTCCCTCAGTACATAGCTGACTGCCTGACCCCGATTGTGTCCAGAAATTATACTCTCAGAAGCTGCTTCCTGCTCTTGCTATATATATACACCCAAGGCTTTCACATGCTTCGGGAGAGCCACCTTCGGCTTCTCACTCCCTTCTCTCTGGAACAAAACCCAGAAAATCCTTAAATTGAGGTCCTCAGTTAGAATTCACCTGTTCAAAACACTATACCGCGATGGCATAACGAAAAACTGTAACTGCTTCAATCGACGCTAGTCATCCGCCTTCCTCTACACAGCGGCACCCCCATTGTAAGTCTACCCACTCTTGCGCTCATACCTCTAGTTACGTGAATCAACCCTTCTACGGCTCTGTCCACCAACCACCCATATCATCGCTGATCGCATTCATTAAATCCTGCAACTTTTACCCTTCTTTATGCTGCTGCACTTGGGGTTAAGCCAACTATCGTTTTCACCCTTCTAATGGTTTTCTTTTTCTTCTGGTTCATCCTCTCCCCCTCTCTCTCTCTCTCTCTCTCTATTCCCTCCTTCAGCCCCGTCCCACCCTACCTCGTTTACCAGCTCTCCCCACTCTTATTTTTCATCACCGACTCCCTTTTAACCTGAGTGCCCATAAATTCCTTAACTATTCCACCCACAATTGCACAGTTTTGGGTACGGAATCAGCATAAGCTTTATTTGTGACTATTTATGACTGTTCTCTGTACTATGCATATTGTCTATTACCTCTACAGATGCACATTTACTGTAATAGCTAGCATCTGTACTGCTTATATAATTGTATTTTGATTAACTGTTTTATTGCTGTACGACTGCAGGTCCACCTTGTAAATGAGCTTGCTCAATGGTGTCCGCCTGGATAAATAAAGATATTGATTGATTGATAAAACCAGTTCATGCAAATGTCCAAGGCTGTGTGTGGATATTAATGTATGAAATGGCTGCCACTACATGCTCAGTCACTTCACTACCAGTCTATTCTGCTTTGTTTGGGGGGGGATGCAGCTTTACCCATGATGCTCTCGACAATCAACAGATAACAGCACCAACACATTAGGCAAAGCAAGGGAGTGAAACCCATGTGGACATATGCTCAACCCACTCCCACCCCACCCCACCACCACCCTGGATCACCAGGGGGAGGGAAGAGCAAGCATCAGGAGTGCCACAAACCCTTCCCAGGAAAGAAGCATGTCTACACATGACTGCCTACACCATAACCTGCTGCCCCAACAGAGATCAGGGCTTAAAATGGGTTCCCAACATGGCAAGCAACTACACCGGTCACTAAGCTAAACAAGAGGGCACAATTTGAAGATAGAGGGGGGGGCGGCTCAGAGGTAATTTAAGGAAGTATTTTTTCACAGAGAGGGCTGTGGATGCATGGAACGGCCTTCCGGAGGAGGTTGTGGAGTCAAAATCAGTGGTGGAATTCAAGCATGCATGGGGTAGTCATAAGGCAGTTCTGGGGGGGGTGGGGGTAGGAAGAAGTAGGCTGCTGGTTAACTAGGATCTGCAGCTTATCCAGTAGGTAGGGAAATGGGCAGACTGGCTGGGCCAAGCGGTCCTTATCTGCCGTCAAATTCTATGTTTCTATGTTACTATTGCTTGTAACGCACTTTGGTATACAATGTGTATGAAAACCACTATATAAATGCTGATTCTTATTATTATTATTATTTCTCATGGAAAAAGAAGACAAGACAAGCATATATTTGAGTTTTGAGAAAGTATGAACTCTAATATTGGACTGCACAAGAACTTTGCTACAAAAAAGTGGTGCCTCTAGGGGGTGGTGAAGGGTGTGGCTGCAACCCCTTCCCCCACATAGTAACATACTTGCTTGCTGCTGTGGCTGCTGCTGCTGCAGCTGCATTTCACTTTTTTGAAGAAGTCTGATTTTTTTTTTTTTAATTATCTTTTTATTGAGAGAAGGTGACAAATATATCCATTTATGATTGCTTTAGGCATTACATTTTCACTTATCAATAAAAACACCACTGGTGGTGATACATATATAGAATAAATCTTAATATGAAAAGCAATATACCTTGAAATCCATCACATGATTACATTTATAGCCCCAGGTCACCACTTGTAGTATAGAAGGTTAGTGCTACCCAATTTCTTAACATTAAAAACATTTCCCCAGATATAAACTACCTTATTATGGATGATCCACACTCTTCCCATACAAACAAAATCATGCCTCTCCTTTTATTCTCCAGGTCCACCCCCTCTTTCGTGTCAAACACTGGGTGTATAGTCAGGGAACAAAGTCCTGGTCATGCCTAGAATAATATAATACCCACAATCTCCATTGTTGTTCAGATTGTTTTTGTTTGTTATGAATTTCCACTGTCAATGATTCCATATAATAAATGTCTGCGACTAGACCCCTCCATTCATGTACAACTGGGACAACCAGGGAAGCGCCATCGCTTAGTTATGGCCTTTTTGGCTGCTAGAATGAGTATAGGTAAAAGAATATGATGTCGCCAAGGGCTTTGTCTGGGATATATAGAGAGTATTGCCATTTCAGCCGTGAGCTCAATTACTTCACCCATACATTCAGAAATTTCTTGTTGGATAGAGCACCAAAAGGGCGTCAGCAGAGAACATGACCAGAAGATATGGGCCAGGTCTGCTAATTTACAGGAGCAATTCCTCCAGCAAACTTCATACAAGATTGGGAGGTATTTAGTTAATGAAGCCGGAGAGTGATAATACCTGCCTCTACACTTTCAGGCAAATTCATGCCATCTAGTGGCGTGAGTAATTTTATATGCAGACATGGGGGAATTAAGCCACTCCTCCTGTTGTATATCCAAATCTAGGTCTTTGTTCCAGCTGTCCATAATGGAAATAGAAGAGTCACCTAGCCACCCCCTCAAAATCTTATAGAAGTGACCCACCAAGTGTGCCCATAAGTTGCCCCTAATATTATCTTCCAGAAATCTCCAGGCCATAGGTAGTGGCTCTGGGAGTCGAATATTAATGTCCCTTTGTCGTAATAGATAATTCCTCACCTGATTATATCTGAAGATATCATTATTAGGTAAACCAAACTTGATCTGAAGAAGATCAAATGGGATAATTCCAGAGGGGGAGAGGAACTGCTTAAAAAATTGTAATCCTACAGTAGATGTCACCATCTGGAAAAGGTCTGATCCAATCGTTCTGGGAAAAAACGGTCATACTCCGATATCAAACAGCAGAGGAAAAAGGTTTCTTTAAATTCTTTCTGCTGTTTTAGTTTATACCACACCTTTAATATTTGGGCCACGAATGGGATAAAATCCCATAGAGGAGGTGAGCTGTTCACTGTCACCAATGTTATCCGAGTTATATCATAAAGGTCATTTACTGCAAATTCTAAATCTTTCCAAGGTGAGTGATAAGATGGAGAAATCCAAAGAGCCAATATTGTACAGTAAGAGGCCACAGAGTAGAGCTTTAGGTTCAGTAGATTAGCCCCCGCGAGAGAGGCAAGTGGAGAAGTGATCTTCTGATTCTGGGCTTGCTATCCTGTCATGTAAAATTTGAAATTAACCTATCCCAAGATTTAAAATAAAAATCGGAAGGGAAGGTGGGGATATTTAGCAATAGATATATTAATTTAGGGAGGATAATCATCCGAATAATTTTTATTCTTTGGAAGAAAGACAGTGGTAGATGGGACCATATACTTAAATATTTTTGGATTTGAATAGAAAGGGGATCATAGTTTAATAATTCTAACAGTTCCAGCTTTTGAGGGATTATCACCTCCAAGTATCAAAAATTAATTTTATGCCATTTAATTGGATATTTACTTTTGAGAGGTCAAGATGGGGAAAAAAGAGGGGGATTAAATCTGGTTTATTTATATTTAACTGAAAGCCTGAAATTTTACTAAAGTTTTCCGAAGTTTGCCAAAGGGCTGGGAAAGATGTTTCTGGGGACAGGGCGGTAACCAGGATGTCATCTGAAAATAATGCTATCTTGTATTCCCTATGCCCCACCAGGACACCTTCTATTCTTGCGTTGTCTCTTATAATGTCCGCTAATGGCTCAATATATAAAGCAAATAGTAAAGGGGATAAGGGACATCTCTGTCTCTTGTGCCTCTCTGAATTTGAATTGGTTGGGAGTTGGGACAAAGCACCATTAACAGGGATATAGGCCCGAGGTTGTGCATAAATATTTTTAACCCATGTTATAAAGGAGTTGGGGAATGAAAATTTCGCTAGGGTAGCCCATAGGTACTTCCAGTCCACTTTGTCAAATGCTTTGTCAGCGTCTAGGCTGACCACTATGGAGGGGATTTTTCTAGAATGAATATATTCTAGTAACAGCATTAAGCAACGAAGACTATCGGAGGTATTTCTTTGTTTAATAAAGCCTGATTGATCTTGGTGGATTATTGTCATGAGAATAGGTTCTAGTCTTTTAGCCCAAACTGACATAAATATTTTCTAATCTACATTTACTATTGATATAGGATGATATAATGAAGGTAAAGAGGGATCAGTGTCTGGTTTAATCAGGGGAGATTGAATTACATAATTCCAAGAGGGTGGGGGGATTTCTCCCTCCGCTACCTCTCTGCATGTAGGGAGAAAAGTGGGAAGGAGTTGGGGGCCAAAGACCTCGTACCATTTGGAGCTAAATCCATCTGCCCCTGGGCACTTAGAAGATTTAAGTTTTTTATTTTAAAAAGTGTCTCTTCATGGGAGACTGGCTATTTTAAGTTTTCTTTTTGGGAGTCCGAAAGGGTGGGTAACTTAAGATTAGCAAATTGAGTGACTATATCTTCTGTTTGACTCTGAGGAGCACTGGGAGTGGCATAAAGAGCTTCAAAAAACTTTTGAAACACTTGCTTAATCACTTCTTCCTTGCAAGAGGCAGGGTCCATAACAGTTGGTCTTATTTTTAATATTATTGAGGCTTTTTTATTTCCCCTCAACTTTCGAGCCAACATTCTGGCTCCACGGGCCCCTCTTTCATAGTTATTTTGGCGTAAATAGTTTAGCTGTTGTAAAGTCTCATAATCAATTATTTTCTGAATGTCTTATTTTAAGTTTTTGATTTTACTTTGTAGAGCTTTATCTCCTTCTCTATATAGCATTTGATAGGAAGATAACAAATCCGTTAGATATTTCAATCTACCTTGTATCTTTTTTTGTTTATAGGAAGCATAGGACAGGATCTCTCCCTGGTGGACCGCCTTCAATGTATCCCATTGAATTGTTTGGGGAACTGGAAATGAGAAGTTGTCCCTACTTATCTGTGGAATACGATCTCTAAACTGGTCCAGGAATTTCTGATCTTTTAATAAAGAATTATTAAACCTCCAAAATGTGTGCTTCTTTTGTTTTCCAAGGTCAATTTTAAGGATTAAAGGGTTATGGTCAGATAAGATCCCAGGTTCTATTAATATGTCCTGTACTAAAGCTAGGTGTTCTCCAGTGATAAAAAAAATAGTCCAACCTAGAATAACAGTTATGTCTTCCCTGAAAAAAAAGTGTATCCCGGAGTTGAGGGGAAAAGCCTCCTCCAGACATCTTCTATACCTAATCAAGACAGGTTCCCCTTTAAGTATTTAGCTGGCCCAGAGAGCTTATGTATTTTAGTGGCTGAGGAATCAAGGTGGGGATGAAATGTAATGTTAAGGTCACTCCCTACAATCAGGATGCCTTGCAGCCTCTCCATCACTTTTTGTACAAAAGTTCTAATTATGGGAAAGGAAGGTTAGGGTGGAAGGTATACATTTACCAGGGTAATAACCTGAGAGTATAGTTTTGCCATCAATATTACATAGCAGCCCTGGGGATCTATGAATGTGTCCTGGATTTTCAACAGTGTTGAAGAGGGGATCAGGATTGCCGCTCCCCTTTTATGGCCACTTGGGTGAGAGGAGGCCAACACTTGATATCATCCACCCCAGTGGAGTTTGGAATGCTCCACTTTGGATAAGTGGGTTTCTTGTAGGAAATATAAGTCTGCTTTCTGCTTCCTTAACTGACATATGATTTTATACCAATTGACAGGGGAGTGTAGACCATTTACATATTCTTGGGGAATAAGTCTTTCCTTCAGTGCTATGGCCAGTTGTCTGAGGTTATGAGGAAAGCCCCACCCATGATCTCTAGAAGACATATTCTTTTTCCCCTCCAGGGGTCCATAAAGACCAATTTCAGCATCCCTGGAGTATGCATTAAGTCCAGATGTAGGGCCTCCTCTAATCCGAACCACAAAGGCCTGAGTTGGGAGCACTTGTCCCTTTTGCAATAAGTCACCCTCATTTTTTTATATTAAACCTTAAAGTTAGTAACAAAGTAATATACAATAACTTGTAACCATAAACATTTGAAAAAATCAACCTTCCTATAGGAATAACTATATACAAATGGTCTTCCACAAGTGAGAGAGAGATTCCATCATCTCCGTCCCAAGGCCCAGTGAGGAGGTATTCTTTCCACTAGGAAAGTGAGATATGAACCACAGTACATGGTTCCAAGCCCACTTGGGAGGGACTACCCTCTCGAGGAGTTAGTTCCTTCTCAGGAACCAAGTCCTATTCTCCATGTGAGGGAGGAGAGCTCCCCCCACAACTTCAATTCTATATATAGTGTCGTGGGTAACTAGGATCTCCCCAACTTTTCCCCCTTTTCTCCTTGCTACTCCTTCTCTCCCCTCTCCCTTTTTTCCTTCCTTCCCCCCCTCCCCTCCTCCCTTATGTCATCCTCTCCTCTCATCTTCCCTCCTTCTATCCCACCCCACCCTCCAAAACCCCATGCACTACCGGTCTTACTCTGGAGCATATATGTTTTCCATTTTACTTATAACTTGGAGGAGTAGAGAAGAAGAGAAAAGAAAAGAAAAAGGGGGGGAGGGGGTCGGGAAGGAGGGGACTTAAATGACCCCTGGTGTTATTTAAGAAAGTTATCTAATAAAGTATCTACAGGAGGTTTCTGTTATCATCACAAAAGTCTCTAATTAACCTCTGATGTCTCCTCCTTCCCCCACCTCACCTCCTCAGCCCCCTCCACTGGACGTTGGAGCCAATTCTAATCCAGGCAAGTCCTGAGTTAACAGATTGTAGAGTATGGAAACAAATGATAACCTGACCTCGAAATCTGCTGCCAGGGTAAAGGTGTCCCAAGCTATATTATTTGGGGAAGGGGGAAAGAGGAAGAGGATCAACAGTCCCAGAGATAAAAAAAGTATGGGGGGAGACCAGGACTGCAGATCACCCCACATCCTTCATGAGTAGAGGCGAGCAACCCAACGGGGATGTCCTGGGTTTGCTTTTAAATTTTGTGCCATGTTTGGCTCCCTGTAAGCCCTCTAGGGAGCTGGAGCTCAGCCACTACCTTCCGATTTTCGGACCCAGAAGATCTCCATCAACCCCCCCCCCGCCAGCTGTCCCTCCATCCCCTAGGGAAGGCCCCTTCCGGTAACCCAGTTTTCATATCTATTTGAGCATTGGATCCCTCCGTAAATTTACACAGATACCTAGGGCTGAAATAGAATAAAAGTAACAGTATGATATTCAATTATCCCTAAAGTCCATAGTCTCTCGTGTTCCCTTCACTCGAATCTTGAGGGTTATGGTCTTGTATAATGTCTCGAGCCTTAGAGGGCACTTCAAGGTCCCTGTCCATTAGCTTGTACCCTTGAGCCTGGACAGTTTCAGCTTCTTCTCAGTCTTTTCCTCTTCTCTTTTCCTTCCTCTCCTTCCCCATCCCCCCTCCCCTTGTCCCAAGATCATGGACGTAGTATTCTGAACTGGATAAATTAAAATCTGAAGTTTACTTTCAGAAAAAGAAATACCTTCAACGAAGTTATGTGGGGGGGAGAGGGAACAGAACAGGCATAGGCATAACTGAATGGGGGGGAGGACCAAGCAGGAAAGAGGATGAAATCACCAGGCCCTGCACCCTTTATGAGGAAAGCCGAGCACTCCATTGGGCTAAGTATTAAGTTTAATATTTGATTTTACACCATTAATTAGTCTCTTACCACCTCATGGGAGCTATAGCTCGCTCTCAACCCTAAGGCATCTGAACCCAGTTTATCCACCCCTCAGCCCTACCCCAATCACCCCCTCAACCCATGGAAAGCATCCCTTTCAAAGTACTTAGCTTTCATGTCAGTTGAAGTGTTGGATTTCTCAGCGCTTGTATTTTGTTCAACAACTTCTGAAGTTTTTGGTCCCCCGGTTTCCTCCATCTGAATCTTGGGGATCACTGTTTTGTCTCACTTGTCGGGTCTTGGAGGTTACCTTGAAGTCCTTATCCATTAGAATGCCCCTTTTACACAAGTCTGGTCTAACCTCATCCACCGTGTTGTAGGTCACAGGCCCATTGAAAAGAAGGACCACTAATTTCGCTAGGTATGGGGTGCGAAATTTTATATTTTTGGATCTCAGTAAGGGAAACAGGGGAGAGTATTCTCTTCTCTGTCTCTGAGTTGCTGGGGCATAATCATTGACAAATAATACTCGGTGAGTGACCAGCATGAACTTTTGTTTACGCCATGCTTTTAATAAAATTTGCTCCTTCTGTGAATAACAGTTAAAGCGGATCACAAAGGATCTCGGTCTGGCATCTGGTTTAGCTGGTCAAGGAGCAAGTGCTCTGTGGGTCCTCTCAACATCTATTTGAAATTTAGGGCCTAAATCCAGGGTTAGATTCAGGAAATAGACCGCATAGGCCACCACATCCTGACCCTCATCTCCTTCAGGCATTCCGTACAGTGTAATGTTTTTTCGCCTTCCCCTGTTCTCCATATCTTCTTGCCTTGCTGCCTGAAGCCATTATTGCTCTGCCAAGGAAAATACTGCTTGCTCTAAGGTTGCAATCTTAGTTGTGTTCTTGGAGGTTTTGCACCTCTGTCTCTGCAACTCTCCCAGGTCTGCTCGGATATCTCTAAAGGCCTCTCTCATCTTGGACTGAAACTCTGCAATCATGGCCAGGATAGCATCCAAAGGAGGGTTTTCCATCAAATTTTGTGATTGTTTATCACTCCTTGTCCCCCTTCTCTTATCCTGTCACTCAGTCTGGGCTGTAGGGAGAGAAACTGAGTCACCGTCTTGTAGGCCAGCATCATCAGACTCCATTAGGTCCTGTAGTGGCTGGAAACGTTTTTTTCCTTGATGCCATTTCATTGTGAATTAGGTGAGACTGTTTTCCTTCTGAAATTCCTCTTGTGTTGTCCGCTCACTGGTGATCTTGTTTTTAGGCTGAAATTCAGTTGGTTTGTAAAGGAGAGGATTTGTTTTTAATAATGCTGTGTGGGAGCTCCAAAACCTCCATGCTCACAGTGCCATAGCTCCACAGGAAGTCCTTTCTAACTCTGTCTTGAACTGCAGTGTAGACACTCTGCAGCGCTCCGCTTTCCAATGAACATCTTGTCTGGCGACTTGCTTGCGATCAAGAAGTCTGATTTACTGATTGTACAAATGTTTACATTCAAAACTATGGATTATATTTGTAGATTTTGTCAAAAACGTACTAGAAAAGAATAATAGCAGAAAATATAAAGGTTTAATAAATATGTTAAAAAGTGCATATTAAGCATGCACACCACCCCAGCAGCCCCATTGTAGCATCTTGGATCTGCCATAACCACTAGACCACCAGGTTATTCAAGATTTGTACTGCGCTGTGGTTTGCCACAGAGAGTGGGTTGGATTAAAACACAATTTCAGTATGTTAAAATAAACAAAATGAACAAAACCATAGCCTAACATGTGTATTATACAAAATAATGCACATGGTTTTGACCATTTGGGTGAAAAAATTTTATATAAAGGGAAAAAAAACTAGTTAGCACTGTAGAGAGCCATATACCTCTCTGACTTTGGCTCCAAATGATGTCATCACATAACACATTTGGCGGCCACTTTAGGAAGCAGGTACAACAGTTTTTTGAAATTAGAAGGCTGATTTTCCAATATTCAAATGCTCTGGAACCACATTTAGGTAAATTAAATAAATGTAGTTTTAGCATTAATGAATACAGCAGCCTTTCCTTTAGTCACCTACGGAGCCAGAGTTTTGAATAGTTTGTTGGCAAAATATTGTTTAGGTATCCTTTAAGCAAGAGAAAGAGTGAGCAGGTGCCCTCGACTTCAGTGGCCATTGTTGAGATCTGGCTGAGGACTGGAACTGCTGCTCTAGAGTGGAATTTGAGCCTGCTGCTAAGAGGCTGGTAGAGCAGAAAATGTGGAGAAACTGTTCTGGCTGCACAGCGAAGCAGATCTTATGTTGAGAGGAGTAGAGAATCCCAAAGAATCCCATCTTAATTTCAGAGTTAGGTGGGGAACCTGCTAACCCCATCCAGTGGGGTCTGCTGACTACAGGGGCTCACTTGTGTGCTGAGGTGCTAGGAACCTGTGACCTGTGAGGGAGCTGGGCTGTGGAGCCACTCCCAAGTCTGAGCTTCCTGTAGTTGGTGGGCCATGCACAGTAGCTCTCCAACAGGCCTGCATAAGCTGAAGGGGACAAGCGGCCAAACCATCAATCAAGTGAAGTCCTCAGGATACCTCCTGCTGCCCATTTGCTTTGCTCTCCCTTTGAACAGAGATCCCCTGAATTTGGACTGGTGGAAGCCCTCTGCACCAGGAACTCTCCAGATCTCCAGGACTGTGAGTACCCAGGGCTTGCCCTGGCAATCAGGGAGGAGTGTTTGTTTAATTGCCACAGCCTATTACATTGTTTCTTGGGCCCCAATGCCTGGCAACCCACAGCACTGAGCAGGCCTGCAACTCCTGGGTACCCAGACAGGACAGAGGGCAGCACTGGTACCAGTGGGGGTGGGCATCTAGGGTGGTCTGGCATATGGGCCATTATATTATTAATTGTTCTAAGCAAGTTCTCTAACCATCCTTCCTTCCACAGCTATCCTGCTTCCAGGTACCCTGATACTAGCCCTTCCCCCCAATAAAGTTGTGTTTCATTATTTGGAATTGCTATATAATGGGTGTTTTGTGGGAATCAACTATAAAGTGTATGTGGTATATGGTATTGGAAAACTGTTTGGCATCCAGTGTGGGGGACGTTTGGAAGGGGAGTTGGGTAGGTACAGCATCCCAGGGGTTGTACTAGTCATACACGTGGCCCACTGCAACTTTCTCTGAGTGGAGGCACCATGCTATTTTCATTTATTTTCTGAGATAGAACCCCTGAATACCACTGTAGCAGGACCCAGGACCTTTATGCAGGTCAACTGCAGGGGTAGTAGCCCATTGGCACATGGCACCTGGGCTACATCAGTGTTTTCCATCCCCATGTCTAAAGGAACTGATCACTGTGATGCCAAAGAAAAGCCCTTGTCCAGAAGAGATCTGGTGAGTCCAGTGACAGAAATCCAACATCAGAGGTCTGGTGAGCTCAGAGGTCCAGCGTCAGAGGTCTTGGGAGTCCAGAGGTCAAAACGTTTGGCCCATTGGTCCAGTGAGACAAAGGTCTGGTGAACCCAGAAGTCAAGCACTAGAGGTTTTGTTAGTCCAATATCCATTGCCAGATATTCATGGGGTCCAGAGGTCAGCACCATAAGTCCAGTAGTTCCAGATATCCAGAGCCAGAGATCCAGCAAAACCAGAGATCTAGCACCAGAGGTCCAAACACCCAAGCAGCAAACATCCAGGGGATCCAGAGGTCCAGCACTAATGACCCAGTGATTCCAAGGTCCAATGAGTCTGAAGTTCATTGCCAGAAATCCAGGTAGTCAAGTTCTGTGCAACCAGTGATCCAGTAGAGGTCATGTGGGCTCAGAGTCGTGTCAATGGTGCGGTGAGCCCTCAGCTCAGAGGTCCAGTGCCAAAGGTTTATGAGCCCGAAGTCCAGTGCCATAGATCTGAAGAGGTCAGAGGTCCAGTGAGACTGAAGTACAGTGCAAGAGTCATCAGAGTAGCAGGATCCAGATATATGCACCTTGGAAAACCAGAAAAGGATCCAGAACAGCAGCAGTTTACTCCCAAGGCATATACGGTGGAATACAGGATCAAGATCTAGTCATCTGGGTGGTCAGAAGAAGGTTGACACCATAGTAATGTGCATCAATGCGGACACTTTGGACTACATGATCAAGATTTGGTCATCTTAGGTGACCAGAAGAGGGCTTCACCATAGAAGCAATAAACAATGCAGATGTCAAGGCCACAAGGTCAAGATCATGGTCATACTGGATGACCAGAAGAGGCCAACACTGTCACAGCTTGCCCCAACATGGACATTTGGAGTCACTGATTGAAGATGTAATCATGCTGGGTGACCAGAAGAGGGCTGACAGTTTTCCCACTTGCCCAAAGTAATCTTTATTATCCTTTGACTTTACTTTATTGACAGACTTCACTTGTACTGCTCCTGTGTTCTATTTATAGACTGATAGTCCCCTCTCCCTATGTCTTTGTACTTCTCCTAAATTAAATCTGTTTTACCTGACCCCGCCACGACTATTTTATTTTTACTGATCGTCTAGTTGTACCCTAATCCAGAAGAAGGAGACCCTTTGTTTGGTCCCTAAATTCTTCTAGTTAACATTCTGGGTGGATATCTGCAGAGAGTAATCAAATAGCCTCTTGTTCCAATGACCTACCAGGGCCCTGTCTAGGGTGACACAATGGTGGACCTTTCCTTTCTGCTGCCCACTCCCAACTTATTGGTGACTGTGGTTGTTTTAAAATTTGGTGGTACAGTAGTAGTCGTACAAAAGTTGATTAGGACTGAGGTATGTTGAGGCACTCAAGTTACAGTTTGCATTGGCTGTAATATGATTCTGCCTCAGCATACCCCTACATACCCCAGCATTACCTCAGTACTGATCAACTTTTGTGCAGCTACCACCATGATACCACTAAGTTCAGCAGAAGACAGACAGTAACCAGAATAAATGAGAGCAGGTAAGGAACCTCTTCCCAGGCTGCAGGGGAGTAATGTGACATTTCTTTTACACAGTCTGGGGGCTATCATTCAGTTCTTAATGTTTTCATTCCAAAGCCATCTTACAGAAGAGACCTTGAATGGACAGACAGGATTGAACAGTTTGAGATGATGGCAGAAGTTAATGGCTTGATTGCGCCAACCTAGTTGAAGTTCATGACCCTCCTGTTGAGATGTCATACCAGAGAAATGTACAGAGGCATGGTTCCACAAGTCACGGTGACAAGAATTTCGCCGACCTCCCCCACAGTGACATATTGTCGCTGACATCCCCAATACCGCCAGGTCCCGACCATGACCAGGGATCACACCAATACCTGTTCAGTGTTAATGTGGGTGGCTGTGCCCCCCAGACTTATGGATTCCAACTCCAGAGGGGATGTCGGGGGAGAGCAGCCAAACCCAGGAATCGATGAATCGTTCATCGCTCCGACAACCCATTCGATGCTGCAGGTGTTGACAGGTTGGTGTCGCTGTGGGGGATTTGCTGTAACAGCATCACTGTTACAATGGTATACACAGAGGCATCACCCTAGGAGATGGTACCAGAGGACAGTTCTGGGAACTACAGAAGCAGACCAAAACTTTCCAGACCTTGGCCTGGAGGAGGAGGACCCAGTGGGAAAAAGGAGAAAGGGGATGCCCTGGCTAGACCTTGCTGATAATGTGGAAGCCTTGAACTGATCATCCAGCATTGTGCTGAGCCACAGGGAACCTATCTCTGACAGCAGAAAAGTTTTATAAATCTGCTGAGAAGAGGAAGGCTAACATCAACTTTCCACTTTGCTACAGTACCACTCCTTCTTAAGAATAGTCTACCTGCAAGACTAGATCAGTTACTAGGCTTGTGATAGCCTTTTGGATTCAGGTGCACAGGTCTGTCTGGTTCACAGAGAGTTATGGCACAGATTTACAGGTAGTGTGAGAGACCTGATAAAGCCCTATACTGATGGGTAGGGATTTTATTTTATTTATTTATTTAGTTTTTGTTGACCGGGTAAGTGCACTAGACAAATCCTGCCTATTTTCAGGCACGACCTGGGGATACAGATGAATGGCAACTGACCTTGAACCAGATTAAGCTGTTGGTGGTATTTTTAGTGAATGAGGGAAATTTGGCCAGGACACCGGGGAAATTCCCCTACTCTTTTCGATAAGCGCCATGGGATCTTTAACATCCACCTGAACTACCACCAATCCAGGGAGATGGGACCTCGGTTTAAAGTCTCATCTGAAAGACGGTACCTCAGAAGTGCAGCACCCCTCTCATGCTGCACTACAGTTTCAGTACTGGGATATTAACCCAAGTGCCAGATGTGGCAACTGAACCCACAGCCCTCTGATCTCCCGACCTCAGAAGCAAGTGTGCTACCTACTGAGCCACTGACACTACTATTTCCTTTTGGAGTTTGGAGTGGTCAACAACATGAAGGACATTACAATCATCATTGCAGGATGTTAGTTCCCAAGGTACAAGAGGAAAGTATTTTTCAGAAAAAAAGGTGCTCAAGGCAAGGTGGTATGATAAGAAGCTGGAGGGGGAACAGATTCAGGAGAGATGTGAGGAAGTACTTCTTCACAGAAAGAGTAGTGGATTCCTGAAACGATCTTCCAGTGGGGGGAGGAGGTGAAAACAGTGGTGGATTCTAGAATACATGGGACAGGGATATGGGAATCTTAGGGAAATGAAAGTGGGGTGAAGGGACCAGAGATCATGTAGTATCTGCAGTGATACTATAGGCAGGGAAAAATGGGCAGACTAAGTGGGCCAAGCAATCCTCATCTGCTGGCAAATTCAATGTTTCTGTATTTGTATGTATACAGGTCCCTCTTTAGCCGCATGTTGTTGGGTATCAGTTCAAGTTAATTCATTAACCAAAAGATAATGTGAACCATTTTAAGAAATACACAACACACATATGATATGTTTCTGATTACCTTTATATTGACTAGAGGCAGCTAGCCTTGTATACTTACCTTGTATAACTAACTACCTCTACTGCTACCTGTTTTATATCTACTGTATGCTCCTTATATGTGAATCTATGTAATTAATTGCCCTACCTTGGTCTCCTGTATGCTAATGTGCCTTTCATTTGTAATTAATTCCAGGTCGCTCCTGAAAAAAGGGACTCTGTTGTCTCAGTGGGCTCACCCGGTCAACACATTTCAATAAATAATATAATAGAACATGAAAACATATCAAAACAGTTGATATTCAGATTACGTGTTCAGAATGAGTTTTACATTTCATTCTGATGTTGGCAACATATTTATCATGCCGAGCAAAAGAAACAGCACCATCCACCAATTGTATGCAAAGGTTTTTATTTAGAAACTATGTTGCAATGGCCAGCTCTGAACCCATGAACATGTGGATCCAAGATGGATGACTGTCTTGTCTGACTGAAGGAGGCGATGGAACACCATGTGCTCTCTATCCTTGTGGAGAAAGGGTGGGAAGCAGGGAGACAATGCTAGTTTTATTTTTATGAAAGGTAAGCCAGCATTGCTTACAACATTTGTCTCCTAACCAGAAGACCTTATTGTGTTCCCTCATCTTGCGGCTCTTTCCCGTTTCTCTCTGCCTCTTTTCCAGCGTGAAGTCTCACTGGAAAGAACGCTGGGAAAATGAAAGTCTAAGGGAGAGTATTGAAGAAAGATCACCCGCTGTGGGATGTGCTCACCCCAAGTTTAGTGTGGACCTAAGGCAGAGGCCCTTCGGAAAGGCCGGGACCGGGAGAAGAAGCTGCACCAAAGGAGCTGAACTGCCAGTCAGTACGACAGTGTTAAGAAGGAACTGATTTGTATTAAAGAAACTATCTTTTTGTAGATCTTTGATTTCCGATCTTCCCCTGTTTTAGGACATCGCTATAGACAAAGTTAAGTTAAAAGCTAGTACTGCCTGCCCCCACTCTAAATTTTTGGCATTTTATTATTAAAATCTGGGGTAGCACTAAGTATTTTAGTTTACGTATTCAGAATAGCGAGTTTGTTTGAATGATCTGGGGTATTTACTGAATGTACTTTTTTAGCGTGTTTAGTTGTAGTTTTTTTCCTTTTTATACTGGGAGACCATGTATCTGTGTCTGTTGATTTCTTGTTTTTAACAGGGGGAAAAGAAAGAGAAAAGAAATAAAAATGATATTTAAATAAAAGGTTTGGCTGTTTTTTTTATTTTTTTATTTTGGCGCCAGCTGGAATCTGCGTCACAAATCAGCTGACAACTGCCTGCTACGTAAGGGCTCTTTTGGCCTAGTTGTTTTAGTGTTGAAGCCATTTGCTCATGGTAGCTTTCTAGATGCTGAACTGGAGCAGTGGATGGTGTATTATATGTAGCTAAACTATTCTCTTAAAGGCTTGTTTAATATTAGCCCACTTTTTGTGCACTGTGACTCATGAGCACAGGGTGCTTTACTTGATTGCCTCTATGAGTTTGTGTGGTATTTTTAGTTTTTTTACTTCTGTATGTCAGTGCAATGACACGGTATTGACTCACTCCCCGATTTTAAGGGAAAGTGTGTGTGCTACTGATTAAATTGGTGGTCTGTTCTCTGTACTTTTAGAAGAGAATTAGGCTTCTAATTTGCCATGCGGTGTATAGCACAACAGAAGGAAGGTCTGCTAGCATCAGCCAAATCCCTCAGGAGAATGAAATTTGTAATCCTTTACACAGCTACAAAAGTAAGCCTCATATTGTGTATATATTCTACCTATAAGTAGACAGAGTCAGGGAATAAATAAGAACAGGAAGTTGTACACTAGCATATTGGAATATATGAATGGTTTGATTTTTTTTCATATGGATAGCTGAGTTTCAACTAAAGTAAAAATAGTAGATAGTGTGCGCCTAAGGGAAACTCTTTATTAAAAGACTGTTGTCTCCTTTCTTTCTCACTCCACTTTGTTTTCTTAGTGCCTTGCAAGGGATAGACAAGAGATGGTCTTGGGGAGATCTTTAAAGTACCTCATTTACCTTGGAGCCTAAGACTGACCTCTGTTAGATGGACAAACTTGGAAAAGGATATAACAAGAAGAAATTATCTAACAGCTGAAATCCCTTTTTATGTGTATCCTTATCTACCATATAGAAGAGACTTTCTAAGGAAAGGAGGAAAGGAAGAGAAGAAGGAGGAGGAAGATATTTAGAATTACTTGACATTGGACATTTTTTGAGTGACACTAGTTGTCTTGAACTGTAGTGAGAATAAGCGGCTCATGTTTTGATTTTGAGGGCAGACAGCTGCACGGGTGGAAGGTGTACAGCTGTGGGGAATAAGAGATATATTAATATCTGTGTAAAATACTCTGTGTTAAAGTTTGTTACAGTGTGCAGGTGTTTAGTCTCTGCCTTGTTTAAGATATGAAAGAGAGAAAACCAAAATTAAAGAAAAATAGAAGCAAAGAGAAAAAATCATTAATTATATAGTACGGCCAGAAAATCAGGGGGACTTGGTAGGAGAGAAAGAGAGAGAGAGGATTTGAGAATTCAGAGTCCAAGACAGTCAATTTTAATTTCATCACCAGTTAAGGAAACAATTAGTACGCAAATGACAGAGAATCCGTTAATACAGCAAATTAAGGAGTTGGAAGAACAGAAAGATTGTGGCTTGATTCAGGGTGGGGAAATGAGTCAAAAGGCGAGTGAGGAGATTAGTGAATGTAGTAATGTGAGTCAACTTGAACAAGAAGCTAGGGGAGAGTCTGAAATTGAATTATTACAGGAAAATGTTTATAAAGAAAGGTCAGTGTCCTTCCAGAATCAGTCTGAGGCTTTTCTGATGCCATATACTGACATATTGTTGCTAGACCCACCTTCTAAGTGCCCTCTTCATCTGACCCATATAAGGGAAAGCAAACAAAAAAAATGTAAGCTCACCTTCCTCCTTTTTGTTAGGAGAATTTGAAAGAGAGAAAGCAGCAAAAACATATGCTAGAATAGTAAAGGGGCACAATCAAATAGCTGCAGAAGTGGGAGGTGGGTATGGTAACACTCTGTAAGAGATAAAAGCAGAAATTGTATGTGGCAATAAATTATTATTAGAGATAGTGACTTTGTTAAAGAATAACAGAAAAAAGGACACCTTTGAAGTGGATATGTTAAGTGAAAATCTGAGTCAAAACTGGTCAAAAAGTGTCGATTAGGAGGAAAGAGGTGAATATATGAGAATTGGTGTCAAGGAAAATGATAATACAAGAAAGTCAATAAAAGAGATAACAGAAGCAGTGGGAAGAAAAGAAGAAATTGAAATACAACAGTTAGTCAAATCAAAATTTAGAGAAGAAGGAAAAAGGAAGGTAAAAGGAAAAGTGATAAAAGAAAAGAATAGAGAAAAGGAGGGTACATCCCGGTAGGAAATAGTAAAACTAGATAGCAGACAAGGAATAGGAAAGAGGAAAGTATATTTAGAAAGAGATGACAGGATATTAATTCCTACATATATGTCCTCTGATCTTGGGGAATTAAAAGGTATAGAGAAAGGCAAGCAGATAGGAGTGGAAAGAGATGGAACCTGAAATAGTCTCACTGCAGTACTGTATATGTGGAAGAAGAACACTCTGAAAAGTCTAAGGATGGAAGATCTGGCTCGAGTAATCAGATAACAGCTGCAGAGATAAAAGAGGAGAACATTAGAAAGGGGTTCATTAACCCAACATGTTTTTCAGAGGCATTGCAAAACCAAAGAATGAAACTCTAGTGACATTTAAGATTGTAATATTTAACATCTGCAAAGGCCTGTTAGGGAATAAGTTTAAATGGACAGACAAAGCATCAGTATATAGATATTATACATGGAAAGAAAAAGGATTGGTTTGCCTGGTTACCCAGAAGATTGGTACAAGGCAGATTATCCTGGATGTGAATTTAGACTTTAAAAATTGGGGGTAAAGGCAGAAACAACTATATGTGTGCAAGACGTGGGCAAGGAAGAAAATAAAAATAAATGAGGAAGGTATTGAGTTAAGGTAAAAGAGAAAGGATGTCACCCCAATAAAGAAAGTGCAGATCCAGAAAAGAATAACAAACTATTTGGAACCTATAAAAAAGGAATACTCAGTTCAGGACTGTGGACTTCAAGACACTCCAGAAAGAACAATTAGAGGGTGGAAAATCAGAGGCCCCAGAATAAACAGTAGTTTAATTCTGGAAAGTGGGGATAGTTCTGTAATAGATCTGTGTTCCCGGTCTACAGAAGTAATAAGTGGGAATAGATTCTACCCACTGGAACCAGAAGTGTTATTGAACTGACAGATGCAGAAAAGGAGAGACACTCCTCAACTGAAGGGCAGTGGCCTGGAGGTGATATTGTGGAACATTGCAGGGCTGAGGGATAAAATGAAGAATATCGGATGGTGGAATTTAATTTCTTAATATTCAATAATTTTATTACAAAAGACCTGGGCAACCAGCCCAAGGGGGCACCTATTTGAGGGCTTTCAAGGTTGGGGAATGCCTGCCCAGAAATTATCAGCAAATGGAAGGCCTTCAGGCAGAATATGTACCCTGGTAAAGACAGGGCTATGGGTAGAAGCTAAAAGTGTGGTAAAATATGAGAGACATAATATATTAGGAATTGCCCTATTTAGAAATGGAAAAACTATATGTATGATATTAAATGTATATATAGTACCTAATGATATGACATCCAAAACTATAAGGGAAAAAATGGAAATTATTCAGGAGACTGTATTGCATATGCAACTGCAATTTCCAGGAACTACTATAATTTTGGGTGGAGACCTGAATGCAAGAACAGGATCCTTTCTGGAAAAACCCTATAACAACTGGAATTTAGACGATGCATTGGGAATTCCTATAAGGTCCTCATTGGATCTTAAAATTAATAAGTGCAGTCAAGAATTACTGAATGTGTTGAAAAACACAAGTATGAGAATTTTATATGGAAGATCTTCAGGAGACAGAGAGGGAAAATGCACCTATATGGGTAAAAAGCGAGGTAGTGTACTGCATTATTTTATAATAAATGCATATTCCTTTGATAAAGTAAATAGGAGGGAGGCAGTATAGCGCAGTGGTTTAAGGCTCTGAGCTGCAAATCTGGTGACATCCAGACCAGACCTGGGTTTGAATCCCACAGCTTCCACTTGCTTACTGTGTGACCCTGAGCAAGTCACTTAACTTGCCTGGGCTCCCAGGTTGCACCTGTAAAAAAGCTTTCAGCTTAGTGTGCTACTCCTGGTTAAACAACTAAAAAAAAAAAAAGGCTAGAAATACTAGAAGTGTAGGATAGTGACCACTTCTCATTAATATTACACCTTGTCCAGTCACTCTCTGGGAATTTGAGAAAAAAGAATATGTAAACTATGAATAAGGCAAATGAAAATATGTTAGTGATTAACAAAAAGAGAATAAAATGAACATTAGAAACACAAGCAAGGGTGTAATCCAGCAAAGAAAAAGATTAAGTATTGAATTTTTTGAGGCTGGTATTAAAGGGTGTGAAGAACATGTGGGACAAGTAAAAGATGAGAGTGAGCATTTTGAAGGATGTGAGATGATAGTCTTTGCTGAACTAAGGAAGCCAAATACATATAGAGGTATAAGACAAATGAACAAGGTAAAGGGAATAGCAGAATGGTTTGATAGAGACTGTGAGAAAGCTAAAGCAAAGATGGCTAAGCAGGGAAGAAGATGTAAAAAAACAAAAAAATTACAAGCTAGGACTGCCTATATTTATTTAAGGCAAGAATATAGGGTCTAATGAATAATAAAAAACAAAAATACTCAGGCGCCCTTTGGCAGGCCCTTCAGGAGTCAATTGTGGAAAAGGACACAAAAATATTTTGGAATTTTGTAGCACATGGGATGGGGAATCTGAGATTAAATATAGAGGCACATATTTCCCCAGAAGTATGGATAGCACATTTTAAAGAGATATTCAGAGTAGATCAAGAGCGTACAGTGTAAGTGGTAACTGATACTAATGGAAATGTAGAGGGTAATGCTAATGGGAAGGAAGCATGGTGTGACTTTACTGTAGCAGCGGTAGTTATAGTAATAAAAGCACAAAGAAATAATAAGGCCCCCGACAGGGATGAAAGAGGCAGAGATATACCATTCAGAACCAGGGTGGCGGACAGAATTATTGACGCCAATGTTTAATTATTTAGTGAAGATAGAAAGAGTGCCTTTAAGTTGGAATATGGGCCTGGTCGTTCCTATACATAAGAAAGATAGAATTGATGAGCCAAGTAATTATAGATCCATTACATTATTAAGTATTACCTCCAAAATTTTCTCGAGACTTCTGTTATCCAGACTGGAGATATGGGTCGAGGAAAAGGATAAAATATCCATATTCCAGTCTGGCTTTAGGCAACAGAGATCTACATTAGACCCAGTTTTTACACTGGTACATTTAGTAAATAAGTATGGAAGAAAGAATAAAGGGAAAGTGTAAGCAGCATTTATAGACATTAAGTCAGCATTTGACAGTGTTAATAGAAATTTCTTATGGGAGAGCTTGGAAAGTAAAGGGATATAGAAGAAATTACCTAATATGATTAAGTTGCTCCATAACAATACTAAAATAGTGATAAGATACAGCAAAGATGGAGCGTGTACAGACCCCATGGATATTAAGCTTGGGGTTAGACAAGGTTGTCTGCTCGCACCAACACTCTTTAATATTTATATTGAAACTATAGTGGAAAAATTGTAAGAAGTCGAGACCTTCCCACCTAGAATAAAAAACCTACCAGTGAAAATTATGTTATATGCAGATGATGCAATTATTCTCTCCTAAACCCCACTAGGCTTGAAAACAGCATTAGGATCAGTTATAAATTCATTAGAGGGGACTGACCTTGAGCTAAATACAGAAAAGACAAAGATATTGGACTTTGAGACTGGTAATCCGAAACCAAAAAAATGGAATATAGCAGATAAAAACTTCAAGGAAGTAAATTTATTTTGATACCTTGTAGTTTGGTTTACTAAAAAACTGACTTGGAAAACACATCTCTGTAAGATAAAAGAAACATCAACCAGATATTTGCAGGCAATAGGTAGATATGCCAATACATATGCACAAAATGTATACATGGCACAAGTAAGGTGCTATGAGGCAAAAGTTAATGAGCAGCTTTTATATGCCTCAGAGATATGGGGAATTCTCTGTGTAACAAATGATCTAGATGCAATACAAAATCAGTTTCTTAAAAAACTTTTGGGGGTTTCTATGTATAGCCATAGTGCTATGATTAGGGCAGAGACTGGAATGTATGCTATTAAAACAAGGACACAAAAAAGAGCAATACATTTTTGGTTTTGAATAATCACTTCCAATGTACCTAATCTGTGTAGCCTCTCATTTCTTGACGAAGCTGAAGAAACACTTATAGGAACAGAGATGTGGACTTCTAAGCTTAATGATGCCTTAAATAAACTTGGTTTAGAGAGAAATTATATCCTGTATTCACGCAGAGGTATCTCATTATTCAAGAGTCAGGTTATTCAAAGATTGGTTGATGTTGCAGTTGCACAAGATTTGGAGGCCCTACATGAATGTGGGGAAGGGAAGATTTATAAAAATATAAAAATGTATTTTCAATAGAAAAATATTTTCGATTCTGTGATGATGTAAATCAGAGAAAAGCTTTATATAAATTTCGGCTGGAGCAAGTGAGCTCAAGGATAAATCATATACCAGGTGGAGTAGTAGTCCCTACATCATGTTATTGCAATGAAAATAGTACATGGGAAATACCACATATAATCTTTGAATGCCCTGTTTTTGGCAAACTAAGGAGAAAATGGATTTTGCCATTAAGGGAATGTCGAGAGGGAGAAGATGTATGGGCTAAGACTTTTAGACTACTTAAGTCAGCATCTGAACCAATAATGTTTGCCACTGCAAAATGTGCACAATCTGTTATACAGTATGTAGCTAGTAAAAATGGCTATAGGGGGTGATAATTAGGCAGTGCCAAAAATAAATATTGTGTTTTCTGTAAGAAAAGGAACTATATGATTAAGATCTGTGCAGTAATTATAAAACAAATGAAGATGTTGAAATGAATTTTAACAGATGTTTTTAATGAGTTTGATATGTGTAACTCCCTTTTTATATGTAACAAAGTGATACTTATATACATATGTTTAATAAACTTGACTTGACTTGGCAGACTAGGTGGGCCAAGCAGTCCTCATCTGCTGGCAAATCCCATGTTTCTATATTTGTATGTATACAAGTCCCTCTTTAGTCGCATATGGTTGGGTATCAGTTCAAGTTAATTCATTAACCAAAAGGTAATGTGAACATTTTAAGAAATACAACTCATATTATAAAACATGAAAACATATCAAAACAGTTAATATTCAGATTACATATGTTCAGAATGAGTTTTACATTTCATTCTAATGTTGGCAACATATTTATCATGCAGACCAAAAGAAACACAGCACCATCCACCAATTGTATGCAAAGTTTTTTTACTTACAAACTATGTTGCATGTAAAAACAGGGTGCTACGCAGGTAGCACAAGCATTACCACACATCAAATGGTCCGACCGGTTTTGCGCATGCACGCTTCCTCAGGGACTACCCTTACAATTCGCAACAGTGCTTAAATAGAAAAAAAGAATTTAAAGTGATAGTACACCGATAGCGTGACAAGAAAGTAATTTAAAGACAAAGACATATACCCAAAATGGCACTAGTAAATATTTGTTTTTCATATCACTAGTTGCTGCAATAAGTTGATTTAAACAGAATAATACTTATATTGTATTGGGTGATAATATAAAGGTGCAGTTTTTAAAAGACTTGCAGCTCGGACTTCAGTCCAGAGAAGACATGTGATCAGAGGCAAAAGACAAATGATTTAAAATTCCTATACACAGTGTAATGTTATTTGTATTTTGTTTATTCCAACGTTCCAAATTGGTCCTGATAGTAATAATGCATTCCATTCCTCCTTTTAGCCTGAAGACCTCAGTGTGAACAAGATGCTGTCCTGACATATGTCCCTGATCACATGTCTTCACTGGTGGCACCTACAACCCCCAGTCAACACCCTGTACCTTCCCGTCAGTGCTGCTGTGAGAGACAGCCAGCAGCACAGCCCTCTGCACACCTCCATGGTCATTGGCTGTCTGACTTATGCAGAGTGCACACATCCATACTGGTGATGCACTCCCTGCATAAATCAGACAGCCAGCGACCATGGGGTGTGCAGAGGGGCCGCGGGTTGGCTGTTTCTTGGACCGCGCACCAACATGAAGGTATGAGCGCTGGGTGGGGGTCATCAGGGCTGCAGGTGGGGACCACTGGCCACCAATGGGGATGACAGAGTGCCCAGTACGGGGGCGTGGGTGGGCTGGGTCTCCACTGTGGGTGCAGGGCGGATTGGCCTGTGGGCTTACATGTGTGGGCAGGGAGTACAATATGCCACTACATGGACAGGAGCAGACATGAGTGGGGAGGGGCTGCATGGGCAAAACAGAGCTGCATTGTGTTGGGGGGATGTCTGCATTGGGGGTATGGGGACGGGGCATCACTGTGTTGGGGGTGTCTGCCTCAGGAGTGCAGGGTCTGGCAGGCCTGCACTGTGTGTGTGGGGGCTGCCTTACTGCCACCAGGGCTGTGCAGGTGTCCTGTGTGAATGTGGCAGGGCATATACATCAGTTACAGCAGGGCCCCCCTAGCATAACCGGTGCCCTCCTACACCCCCTGGTACACAGCACTACATGCCTTAGTGAATGGTGCATAGTACAGTCATGCCCCCACCCACCCACCCTCAACGCACTGCTCCACGCTGCTAGGTATTCGCACATACTTGGCATCTGCACCATTCGTGAATGCCACAGGGGGTCTGCGTAACCCCACTGCATGGCATTCCTGTGTATCTATGCCTACAGACCCAGTTTATGTGGTACATTGTCATAGTGCATGGGGTCCATTGTAATTAGAGAACCGGAGGTTCAAGTGTTGAAGGAGTAATGTGTTAGATAAAAGATACATTTAGCAAGTAAAGGGCTATTCTCTTTATGAAATAAGATGGATGGGCATGTGGTTGAGGAGCTGGTCTGGGTTAGGGACTGCAGATCCATAAAGGGAAATCTTCTAAACTACAGAAGCATTATTCTGGTCTATCTGAGATTGTAAACAAAATAAACGATGGGCTGTGTGTTGTAAAAAATTTAGTGGATGACTCACAGTTTATGGCCAACTATAAAAGGCTAAAGCTATATATGGGAGCCCTCCTCCCATAAGAAACGTTGATGATAACTGATCTCAGTAGATGGAGAGGACGCATGCAATTGCAGAAGAAAATAACTGTTTTCAGAAACACAGTTTGCCAGAAGAGGACTTAATATGCTCCTCATGGATGACTGAAGAGAAGGCTTAATATCCCACCAGTATGGGTCCCCAGGTTGAACTTTTCACACAGTTCAACTGAACAGGAGTTTCTTAGCCAAGGGTCTGCAGCTAATGCAAGTGAACAGGAACTTCCCAGCAAAGGGACAGAACTTAAATCATTGTGCAAATTCTCAATCCCAAGGACACTGTTGGAGGCCCAGGGACTAACCATCTCAATGCCTAAAACATCTACACACAATTAGTAACCCCAGAGGGTCGGTGGGGGTGGGGGGTTACACAGAGACAGCATGCAAATAAATGGAAACCCTGACTGGGAGAAATCCTTGGAAACATGTACAATATAAAATCTTAGCAAAAACAGGGATTTGCTAACATTGATAGAGCCAAGATAGAGGATAGTATCTGAGCAATCATACACAGCAAGGCTGTTTTTCAACTGAGAGGTTTCCGTGGTAACAGGAGACCTCGAGAGCACAGCTTGAGAGGTCTCATTACCACAGAAACCTTGAGATTAAAAAAGCCTTCTGATGCATGATTGCTCATACATTGTCTTTTATAGTATATGGGCAACTATAAATTCATGACTATACGCTTACTATTCGTTTTTTTTCGGTGTCACTCTCCTCCAGGGCCAGCTCTCACCACCATAGCCATTTCATGAAGACAGGAGATTTAGAGAACAGGCATGCACGATGATGTTCAAAGTTGTTCTATTGCAGTAGTTACATATCTAGTACAGCACAACAAACAAAATGACGTAGCTACTGCAGCACAACATTGTTCTAAGTATGGCGTTCTACCTAGAACAACATTCTGCCATACACTATATATAGGACAGTGTATGGCAGCCCATACACAACAATTCTATTCTTACACTGAGTGGTTTCCATGATGATGAAGACCTTGAGAGCGAAGCTCCAGAGGTACCTGTCATCATGGAAACAACGAGGTCTAAGAATAGCAATGTTGTGTATTTGGGCTCCCATACACTTTTCTATATAGTGTATGGTCCCAAAAAGACGCAGATTGCTTATCTTTAAATGTTTAAACAGTCTGTTTCTGCCAACCACCATATGCACTTCTGAGCCATGTGCCCGACAGCCACCTCATATGGGACTTTTTGACGGCCACCAGTCCATTGAATGGTGCTGTCTGGGTCACTTGCATTGTGATATAGATACTAATGAAGAACAAAAAGTCATTCTGTGTTAGTATCTATGTCACTACTGCCGCAAGACAACATTTTTCAAGTGTATGGATCTCCATATACTATACAATGACATTCTACCATACACCCCACTATTTTTCAGACTATCCAATTATCTTGATTGTGCTGTAAAATGTAAACTCAAACATGTTAATGTTATTTCTATGGCTGGCACCAAGTTGTGAGACGCTCACTCAGCATGCCGACAACCTGACATGCACCAAGGACAACTGGAGCAGAGACTAGCAGGGAAGACAAAGGGAAGGAGAAAACAAGAAAACCACCTACTTGCAGTATGTATGCCAGATGACAGTTTCCTAAGTCCTTCCCACATTACCAGACCTCTCAGCATACTGCTTGCAACCTTCCCCCAACCATCCCTCCCAGCTCAGGAGGTGCTTCCTCCTTGCTGGCAACAGGAAGGACCTCTGGCAGGGATATGCCTAAACTGAGGGAGGGATAGAAACCTCACAGAGCTTGGAGATGGGAGACAGCAGTGAGAGGGGAGTCTGGCATACAGAAGGGGACATGCAGACAGGGCACAGAATGCAGTATAAAAAAAGATAATTTTTATATAGCATACTGTACTCAACTTACTGGAAAGTATTTGAGAAATTTTTGAGACTGTGCTCAGCACTCAGAGCTTGTCCCAGGAGCCTGTTTATGAACCAGTTGCTACTGTAAGCCCCCCAACTTTGTTGGGCTTACCGGTGTGGCGGCTGTTGTTTTTCTGCCATCCTCACTGCTATTCTCCAGGGTCCCAAATGTGCCCCCAATGTCTTTTTTTGGACCCTGTTCATGCTTTAGCTGCCAGTGGGGCTGGAAAGAGCTAAGTCACAGTGCCATCGTCAGCGATCTCTGTTATCTAGTGGAGTGGCGGTCTGTGCATGTGCAATGTGCGCTATTTCTTCTTGCCACTGCAGTGGCCAAGATAATGCCTGTCCAGTGTCCTCAACCTTTGTATTTTACTGTTTGGGGTCTGGACGCACGGAGTAGGCTTAGGAACAGCCCCATCTGTATTTGCTGTCAGAGTGGCAGTAGTGCTCGTATTGGGGCTTTATTAATATTAATGAGGGGCATGACTATTAATGAGCCCACTTGCTGCTCAGGGGTACAGCTTTCGGTAGCAGTGATGGAATTAAACTCTGCTTGTGCACAAGATGCTGGGGGTACCGCTATATAATATTGGGGGATATAACTGTTGAAAATGTTTATTGTAGCTACAAAATAAATCTAATTGAGAGGGCTTTTCTAGGACTGAACATCTGCAGCCATCTTGCCCCCCAAAACAGCCAATAAGAGGGCTAAAATTCTGTCAAAGGACTTACGGGATTGACGACAGACTTGTGGGAGTAAAAACAGGGACTTTTCTTGGTGCCCATTTACAGAGCCAATAGGGCATCGAGGGAGATTAATGAATATTAATTTTCTGGAAGGACAAGTGTATGGACCAATCAGGAGCTGGAGAGAGCTCAAAAACCTGAGAGACTTTTGGTTCGGGGGTCAGTTCATCAGGACCCCCTCCTGCGGGAGTGGGCTCCAGTACCAGTGAGAAAAATGTAGTTTTCAGGATTGAAAAGGGCCTTTCCGGGAGTTACCAGTCTCCTGTCCCCCAGGCCACATGAAGTCTGTGAAACATCCAGCTGTGACAGAGCTGTGTAGCCCACTTCCATCCAGCTGTGAGAGAGCTATAAGTGACTGAGACCGCAGTGGTGGCAGCGCTGTGGGGGACTGTGACTTTAAAGGGCTATGGTTTCATATGAAGAAAAAAGCCTTGAGAATTTGAAGGAGTGTGTGTTTCCTCCTTGGTCTTGTAGGCCACAGAAAAGGACAAGCTGCACAGGGCCTTGGTGAAGTTGTGGGACAGTCATTTGGTGAGCTGCTGCTCAAGTGGAATCTCTACCTGATTGCTTCTGCATGAAGGAAACTGGTTTTGCTCCAGAGAGGGGGCCAGAGACTTGAGAAGTGCTTAACCTTCAACTGGAAAAGAAGGAAGCTTGCTTTAGTGAGAGAGATTAAGAACAGAATTTCTGCCTGATTGCAGCTGCATGAAGGGAACATAGGTTTTGCTCCATAGAGGGGGCCAGAGATTTGAGAAGAAAACTGGGACTCGAGAAAGAGATTTGAGAAGAGATGCCACTCCAGAAAGGGAGCCTAAGATTTAAGAAGACATGTTGCTCCAGAGAGGGAGCTGATGAGATTTGAACCTGTGACTGGGGGAAGAAACCCCACCGTTTGAGAAGAGAAAATTGTGAGACTGTTCCAGAAGGGATGGGACTGTTCTGCAGTGCACAAAGTGCATTGAAAAGTGTCGATTTCAGAGACTGTAAAGGTAATTATCTAACACATTGCAGTGCTCTGTTGACTTTGAAAATGTGAGTTCAAAGGTATGTCTCCTTATTGGAGACTGAGAATTTGTACCCGGATAGAGAGAAAAGTGTACCTGGATAGAAAGAATTTGTACACGGACCAGGAGAAAATCCTGGAAAGTGAAAGATTGAGAGAAAGTATACCAAGAAAAGGAGAAAGTTCTTAAAAAATAGTTTTTGAGAGGTCTGCCAGGTGAAGACTGCCTACAAAGACCCCCCTGAGGGTGAAGATGGGAAAGGCTTTGCAGGTGAAGACCGGCTTCATTATTGCTCCAATCCGTGACTTTGACTTGCAACATCTACTCCTAGTACCTAGTACCAGCAAGGTATTGTGACTTCAATCATCCCCAAACCCCTTAAATCATCAGAACTGTAAGTACCCTGGGCTGCGGCTTTGCGGAAGCCTTCATCAGTTATCCAACTAGTCCAAATCAAAGGGGTTAATTACAGGGCAGGACTGTGCAAGATCAAATATTTGCCCAGTATAAAGTTTAAAAGCTTTGAATCTGATTACAATTATTTTGGCCCCATCGAAAGATCCTTTGCTTCTTCTGCATCTTCAGTATGGTACCCACCTTGGGACTTTACAGACATTTGGGCAGTTGCCAAAAGGGAACCAGGTGCACCCGTGGGTGGGAGGCAGAGATCTGTGTGGGGGTAAAAGTGATACAACTGTTAAATTTGTCATGCTATTTTTTCTTCTTTTTCCCCCTCCCCTAAAATAAATCTGTTATTTGTTAATGTCACTGTATATGATGGTACAGCAACTTATTGTAAAAGGTGGAAATTGTTATGGTGTGGGGAAGGTACTGTGGGGGCAGCTATTATAATTTCCTGGGGGGTGTTAACCTTTAATTTATTTTGAGGTATTCCCATTCACTTCCCCAGGTGGAAGCACTGAGTGCACTTATGTTTCCAGTGTCTCTGGTACTCCCAGACCCTAGGTCAGCCCCTTGTGGTGTATCCAGTGAGGATCTGAGGGCTCTGGAACAATGGCCAAAGGTGAGTGCCCTAAAAAGTCAGGTCATTACATGGAGGCACCACTGGGTTTAGCACTTACTAGTGGCCAACCCCAAATGTACAATTCAAAGGAAAAAAAAATCTGGCACATCCCCATTGCGAAGGCATAGACAAAAAGTGGAAAATTAGTCAATTATGCAATGTCTAGCTTGGACAATGATACTGTGAATGTAAAATCAAGGGATAGCCTTGGAGGACATGGAATTAGAGGTGTAAGTGGAGGGCTAGACACCTAAGGCTATGAGGATCCCTTTTATTCCAGACCAGGCCCCTGCATTGGACTCAGCACCTGGAGTAGGGCATGAGCTCACCCTACTCCTATGGAAGAAGCAGTAGTTTCCTGTAAGTCTTGTGCAGTGGGCATTTTGCTGCTCAAATTCATCTATGATCACCCTTGTGCCACCATCAAAATACCCTTGAATGTAATACTCCTGGTCATTGCAAGAAAAAATATTATTGTGACTGTATTACTGCTATAGACTATGTGAAATGTTTTGATAGTCATGAGTCAGGTGTCTAGTAAGAACAGATTGATTTATGTTTTCCTGAAATGTCTGCTTAGAGAGGTGCTGATTTGCCTAGCAAGAAATAGTCCTAAAGTTCGAACTGTTGGTGAACCTGAATGACTTGGTGAGGACACCAAGGGTTTAGGAGGGGGAGTATGCAAGCCCCCCAACTTTGTTGGACTTACCAGTGTGGCAGCTGCTGTTCTTCCACCATCCTCACCGCTGTTTCCCCAGGTCCCAAATGTGCCCCCGAAGTCTTCTTTTGGCCTCTATTTGTGCTTCAGCTGCTAGTGGAGCCAGAAAGAGCTAAGTCACGGTGCCATCATCAGAGATCTCCGCTATATAGCAGAGCGGTGATCCACTTATGCATGGTATACCGTTACTGCAGTGACTCTGGCACAGCGAAGACCACCACAGCAACAGAAATCGGGCAAAATCTGCCCAGCACTGTGGTGGACTGTGTGCCGATTAGGACTGCCTCGCTGGGTGTTTGCCCCTTCCCCCATCCAACTCTGACTCGGAGTTAGAATCCTAGAAACCGGGGTGTGTTGGGGGGATCCCCCTACAAGAGGACACCCTGATTGTGTGTGCTGACATTCCCATGGCTACAATGCTGACAGTCGGCATTTCAGCTGTCGCTGTGGGAGATGTCAGCGCTAGTGCTGTCTAAGTGTTATAGGTAAACCCTTATGCATAATGCACGCTATTTCTTCTTGCTGCTGCAGCGGCCAAGGTAATGCCTGTCCAGTGTCCCCAATCCTTGGATTTTACTGTTTGGGGTCTGGACACATGGAATAAGGTAAAGTAAGGTAATCTTTATTTATAAAGCGCCTTTCAAATACCAAATCGCTATACAATACCACAATAAAACCACACATCGAGTAAATAAATAATTAACATAAATATGACACATAAAATGCAACAAATGAATAAATAGGTTATAATCATCAAGTTCCTGAGAAAAACAATTAAAAACAGTCAAAGAAAAGCTTGTTGAAAAAGACAGGTTTTTAGATTAGTTTTGAAACTTTCAATGGTCAGGCATTCTCTTAACTGACGAGGTAGAGAATTCCACAGGGTAGGCGCTGCATACAAAAAGGCTCGGGCACCAAATGTTTTCAAACATACCCTGGGAATCTCTAGCAATCCCTCATCGGCGGACCGGAGGGGACGGAGGGGGCAGTAGGGAGTTAGATCTTTCAGGTAGTCAGGTCCCTGTCTGTGTATGGCTTTAAACGTTAGCAAGCTAACCTTAAATGTGATTCACTACTGAACAGGCAGCTAGTGCAATTCACACAGTACAGGTGTAATATGACTGGTCCTAGATGTGCCAGTCAAAAACCTGGCTGCCGTGTTCTGCACTAGCTGCAAGTGGCAAATATCAACCCCAGGTAGCCATAGATAGAGGGCATTGCAATAATCAAGGCGGTTGGTGACAAAAGCGTGGACCAGGATAGCCAAATCATCCAGGGGGACCAGGTATTTCACCCGGGCGATATTCCTCAGATGGTAAAAAGAGGACTTGACGATGGCCAACATTTGAGATTTCAGAGTCAGACCATTGTCAAGAATAACACCAAGGTTCTTCACCCAGTCTGAGGTGAGCAGCTGGGCACCATCAAGCCATAGGCCTGAGGGTTGCCCAGCTACAAAACCTACCCACGGGTGGCATGGGTCCACAACTAACACCTCGGTCTTCTCCAGAGTCAGCCCCAGCCAGCTGGCGCTCATCTAGTCTTTGATTTCGGCAAGACAGTTGTTGAAGATGGAGACTACATGCAGGAGTAGGCTTAGGAACAGCCCCCATCTGTATTTGCTATCAGAGTGGCAGTAGTACTCATATTGGGGCGTTATTAATATTAATGAAGGGCATTGAGGGAGATTAATGAATATTAATTTTCTGGAAGGAAAAGTGTGTGGACCAATCAGGAGCTGGAGAGAGATCCCAAAACCTGAGAGACTTTTTGTTCAGGGGTTAGTTCATCAGGACCCACTACAGCCCCCACTTGTATACTGTGTGACCCTGACCAAGTCACTTAACTTCCTTGTGCTTCCAGGTCACACCTGTAAACAAACTTTCAGCTTAGTGTGTCTAAACTAGTAAAAAATACAAATAAAAAATACTGCGGGAGGGGGCTCCAGTGCCAGTGAGAAAAATGTTGTTTCCAGGATTGAAAAGGGCCTTTCTGGGATTTGCCAGTCTCCTGTCCCCCATGCCCCAAGGAAGTTTGTGAAACATCCAGCTGTGAGAGAGCCGCACATTCCACTTCCATCCAGCTATGAGAGAGCTATAAGTGACTGAGACCACAGTGGTGGCAGCGCTGTGGGGGACTGTGACTTTAAAAGGCTAAGGTTTCATATGAAGAAAAACGTTTTGAGAATTTAAAGGACTGTGTGTTTGCTCCTCAGTCTTGATGGCCTCAGAAAAGGACAAGCTGCACTGAGCCTTTATGAAGTTGTGGAAAAGTTGTTTGGTGAGATTAGGGTTGCCACCTGTCAGGATTTTTACCTGGTGATCAGGTTTTCAGGGTCCCTATCAGGTAATCCGGTTTTCCTCTGTGCTGGTCAGGTTTTTGAGCCATTTTGAGTGCTCACATACTTTTGAAATGGATTTTGTTGTATCATGCATTGTTTCAGCTGCATGTCCAGGTTACAAACAAGTTCTGTTTCAGTGTAGCCCTTTGTTTGTGAAAGCAGTCAAACTGGGAGGTGTAAAGTATGGCCATTAACACCATTAGCACTTATTTAACCTAATCATTTCCACTGCATCTTAAAATGGCATAGCAGCAAAGCTGCCCCCACCTTTTGTAACAGTAACAGAGCCAGTTGTCTTCCACTTTCATTTGCTGGTAAGCATTTTCACATCTGTAAATAAGTTTTCTTGTATCTCTGTTTGTTTATCTGGTAAACCATACCTCTCAACCTCTTGCCTCATGAATCAGGGACAAGGCTTAAAAAAAAATCAGGGACAGAGACCCCAAATCAGGGACACATCTTAAAAACTGGTGATGTTCACTCAGAAAGCTGACAGAATAAAGGGATTTGTGTTAAGATGCATTTTCTGAAGAAGATCAAGTATGTTACTTTAATGTTTGACATTATTTTCTGCTTTTAATCCCCACTGTTCTGTCACAAAAACACAAATTTTACGAGGGACAGTGGAAAATTTTGAGGCAAAAATCAGGGACGTCCCTGAAAATCAGGGACACTTGAGAGGTATGCGGTAAACCAATGTCAATAAATAAATATATAAAGTAAATAAATAACTAGGAAGAATCTAGTTACGTGACTTTAACAGGCACAGTACAGTATCTTAACATTTGTGTTGAACTGTTGCTTTAAGCTTTGTCTTTTACTGATATAACAAATGGCTTTCTAAGAGGAACAATGCATGATGAGTCATGAAAAGGGGTGGGGCTAGAGGCGGAGCTTAGGATCCGGTTTTTGCTTCATTCAAAGGTGGCAATCCTAGGTGAGACACTGCTCAAGTGGAATCTCTACCTGATTGCCAATGCATGAAGGGGGAACTTCGGTTTTGCTCCATAGAGGGGGCCAGAGATTTGAGAAGTGAACTGGAATTTGAGAATGAGATTTGAGAAAAGATTTTGCTCCAGACAGGGAGCCTAAGATTTGAGAAGAGATGTTGTCCCAGAGAGGGAGCTGATGAGATTTGAACCTGTGACTGGGGGAAGAAGCCCCACCATTTGAGAAGAGAAAATTGTGAGACTGTTCCAGAAGGGATGGGACTGTTCTTCAGTGCAGAAAGTGCATTGAAAAGTTTGTATTTCAGAGACTGCAAAGGTCACTACCTAACAAACTGCAGTGCTCTGCCAACTTTGATAATGTGAGTTTAAAGGTATTTCTCCTTGTTGGAGACAAAAAATGTGCACCCCGGATGGAGAGAAGAGTGTACCTGGATAAAGACAGAATTTGTACCCAGACCAGGAGACAATTCTGGAAAGAGAAAGCTTGAGAGAAATTATACCAAGACAAGGAGAAAGTTCTGGAAGGATAGAGTTTGAGAGGCCTGCCAGCTGAAAACTGCCTACAAAGGCCCCCCAAGGGTGAAGATAGGAAAGGCTTGGCAGGTGAAGACTGACTTCATTATTGCTCCAGTCTGTTACTTTGAGTTGCAGCATCTACTCCTAATACCAGCAAGATGTTGTGACTCAAGTTCAAACATCCCCAAACAGGTTGCAGCTTTGGAGAAGCCTTTATCAATTATCCAACTAGTCCATATCACTGGGGTTAATTCCTGGGCAGGACTGTGCAAGATTAAATGTTTGCCCAGTTTAAAGTTTAAAAGCTTTGCATTTGATTACAATTATCTGGACCCCATCAAAAGATCCTCTTCTTCTTCTGCATCTTCGGTGTGGTACCCACCTTGGGACTTTAGAGACTTTTGGGCAGCTGCCAAAAGGGAACCAGGTGCACCCAGGGGTGGGAGGTGGAGATTTGTGTGGGGGTAAAAGTGATGCAACAACTGTTAAATTTGTCATGCTATTTTTCTCCTTTCCCCCTCCCCCAAACAAAATAAATCTGTTAATTGTCAATGTTACATAATGGTACAGTGACTTATTGCAAAAGGTGGAAATTGTTATGACGTGGGGAAGATACTGTGGGGACAGCTATTATAATTTCCTGGGGGTGTTAACCTTTAATTTATTTTCAGGTATTCCTATTCACTTCCCCAGGTGGAGGCACTGAGCGCACCTGTGGTTCCAGTATCTCTGGTACCCCCAGAACCTAGGCCGGCCCCCTCGTGGTGTATCCAGTGAGCTCCCAAGGGCCCTGGAACAACGGCTAAAGGTGAGTGCCCTAAAAAGTTAGGCAGTCACACTACTGATGGTTGGATAACATTTCCTATTATCTGTTAAAAGCTGCAGTATTTTTAAGACTTCTGTACTACTTGTTTTGTGATGTATGGAACAATTTTTATCAGCAACATTACAGAAGAACTAGAAGGCAGAATTTGCCTGTTCGCTGATGACACAAGGCTCTGCAACAGGGTGGACACACCAAAGGGTGTGGATAGAATGAGGCGAGATTTGCAGAAGCTTAAGGATTGGTCAAGGGAGTGGCAGTTGAGATTTAACACAAAAAAAATGCAAGATAATGCACATGGTACACAAGAACCCAGAAGCAACATATCAGCTGGGGGGGGGGGAGATAATAGCATGCTCCAAGCAGGAAAGGGACCTTGGGGTTATCATCTCTGATGACCTCAAGGTAGGGAGTCAGTGTGACAAGGTGGCAGGAAGAGCAAACAGGATGCTGGGATGCATAGGCAGGAGTATAACCAGCAGGAAAGGGAAGTCATAATGTCACTTTACGGGACATTGGTGAGGCCACACCTAGAGTACAGTGTCTAGTTCTGGAGACCTTACCTACGTAAGGACATAGACAGGGTGCAAGAAGTTCAGAGGAGGGCTACCAAGATGGTGCAAGGGTTGCGCCATAAGCCCTATGAGGACAGGATGAAGGACTTGAACATGTACTCCCTGGAGGAGAGGAGGGAAAGATGGGATTTGATTGAGACATATAAGAACCTCAAAGGAAGAAACAAGGTGCAGGAAAACTAAATTTTTCACAGGAAGAGGTGCTCCAGAACTAGGGGACATGGGATGAAATTGGAGCACGGGAGGTTCAGGGGAAACATAAGAAAGTACTTCTTCATGGAGAGAGAATGGTGCCTGCCAAAAGAGGTGGTGGGGACAGAAATGATCACTGAATTTAAGAATGCATGGGATAGGCATAAGTGGATCCTGGTCGTCAAGGGAAGGGAACAGCCAAGGTCTGGGGAAGCTTGATTAAGCGTAGCTACATGCGTAAATGGGCAGACTGAGTGGGCCACAGGCCTTTATCTGCCATCAAAATCTATGCATCTATGTAAAGGAGTTAGTTTAAAGATCTGCCATCACACACACTATGGATCAGAAGTAATATAGTTTGATCTATCTCATTACAATGTCTGCATTGTAAAACTTAATCAGAAACGTATCTAAATGACTCTATCCCAAAATGCCTAAACTGATTTATGAAAAACTACAGTACGCAAGTTACATTTGATAACCTGCTTTAATTGTTTGGTTGAACAAGATGTGCCTAAGAGCAAAAAAGGGCAATTTTATTTTTGCAAGAACGAAATTTCTATGGCTATGGGTTTTTGGAATGTTATTACTTCTGTGCTTTGATGTATTATAATGTATTTTCAAGTAGAACAAATACACTAATGATTAGGCTGGGATTTATAAAATGAGAAATACGGGGCAAAAAGGAGCTGGGGGGCCTAGCGGTCCCTTTCTACTGACACACTCTATATTTCTAATAGAAACATAGAGTGTATCAGTAGAAAAGGACCGCCAGAAACTCTGATATGTCAGGACACAGCAGGTATAGAAACTTTCTATACCTGCTGTGTGCTGCCATTCCAGTGATTCTGTGATATAGGCAGTCTATCTTAACAATTAGTGGAAGGCTAGATAATTCAGAAATTACTTATATGATATATATATATATAGAGAGAGAGAGAGGATCAGCGATAAAGGACTTCAAAGAGGGCTGTCTTTATTATACAGAGGAAGTACAGTACAGAAGGCATTCTGCTTAGACAACATGGTTTCTGAAGTCCAGTAGTGAAAAAGATACAGCTTGTTTTGTTTCCGTCAATCCTTTCAGTCCAGGAATAAGAAGAGAGCTAGAGTGAGTTATACTAAACAAAAGGCTATTGATGTAACTACTGTAATATGCAAATAAAAATGCGTTGGAGGTGAGGAGTGTAAGTAAGGCATTGTGTCCTATTATGACATAGGCGCTTACTTCTGGTCATGTTCAGCTGTTATAAAAAAGAGATTCAAGGGGGCCCTTTATTGCTAAGGGAGGTGAGCTGAACACACTTACATCATCATTGCTCATCCAGTCATGTTAAAATCAATTCCTCACCTTGAGACTCAGATGCAAATGATTTGATGCCTTTTATGGGACCAACATAGATGTAACAAAAAGAACAAAGTGCTTTAGCTTTCAGACCAACCCAGTCCTTCCTCGGAAGCGTGGTTGATTACGCTTCCGAGGAAGGACTGGGTTGGTCAGAAAGCTAAAGCAATTTGTTCTTTTTGTTACATCTATGTTGGTCCAATAAAATGTATCAAATCATTTGCTTCTGGATCTGTTCTTACAAGGAACAATACAGCAAAGACTAAATCTGTATGTCACCTTCAGACTGTTTTTAATTAGAGTGAAGTCTGGCTTAAAAAAGAAAGAAGATTAACGTATGCTGGGCATAGATACAACCCTCATGATGCTAATTAGACAATGAACCATGCATAAAAAATAATAAAACTGTCATGAGTTGAGCAACTTGTAAAAACACCAGTGACCCCGAACCACCAAATTCCTGAGCCTTGCTTGGGGGTAGCCTCCCAAGTCCTTGACATAAATAAAATGGTCCCAGATGCCTTGATATCCAAGCCTAAGGCTTATTATACCTCAGGCAGCAGAAACATTTGCTGCAGTTCTCCAGAGGCCTGGCTGGGAAGCGTCGGCAATCCTCAGGCACCTTAGTGCCATAGTCAAGGAAGACTTAAATAATTTATATGTATATTGTAAGGGGGAATGTCAGTGATGTACGACTTGCTTTTATACCTTTCCTTTAGCGGTGAGGAAGAAAAATAATTTAAAGCAGTTGTGCATGCTACAGTGAATATTTTGACCTAGACTATTTTATTTTTTTAAATTGCCCTTTATCTCCTTCCTGCCTTGTAAGATATTCCTTTTTCCACCCGTTTTGAATCTGCTTTAGCAACTTTGTACATTAAAAGTAATAAAAGGCATGCTCTTTTTAATAAGACAAGCCCCACATTTTCCTAATTATTCTCTGCTGTTTTTAAGCACTCATTGTCCCCAAAAGTCAACAATCAGGAGCCCCACTTTTCAGAAGGTTAGTGCAGCACTAGCATAAATAGCACTGTGTTTACTAGGCATAGTGTGTTCGAACTGGGGGAGCCATATTCAAATGGCCCTGGTACGCAGCACTCAGTGGATAGAACAGTCGCACAGAACCCACCACTGCACCCATGCAAATGAGGCACCCTCTAGTGTACAAGGCACAATGGTATCATTAGTGAATTTTGAAAGTGGTAAAAGGCTGCCGTGCACCACTGTACTAAACCCTACCTTTATGAATGTGCACTTTCACTGCCCCCACAGCCAAAATCCTCAAGAAACTGTCCAGACCCCTGGTAGTCTAGCTTCCACCCACCGCAATCCCCCAGAAACTGTCAAAATCACTGGTTGTCTAGTGGGCCACCTGATCCCCAACAAACTTTCAAAATCCCTGGTAGTCTAGTCGTTCCTCTCCCCCCCCCCAACTCCCAAAAACTGTCAAAATCCTTTTTAGTCTAGTGCTCCCCCTGCGCAATCCCTGATTGCACTGAAACATTCATAGTAGTCCCATGGTACCTCTCTTGTCCAATCCCCATTACAATGATCGCACTCCTGCCCCTCCCCAGCCCACCCACTTAACCCCACCACCCCACACCCCCATCCATCCCTGACTCAACCATAAAGTGCCAAGCCCTTCCACCAACAGATCTGTAGATGGGAACAGGCACAGATCCTCTACACACCATCTCAGATGGCTGCAATCTGAATGGCAGAGAGCGAGTGCAGGGACTGGGTGATGGGGCCACTGAACTACCAGAGATTTTGACAGTTCCTTGGGGACTACTGGACTAACAGGGATATTGAAGGTTTTTTGGGGATCATATGGAAAGTGGGCCTCTAGACTATGAGGGATTTCAACAGCTGCTCCGGAATTAGGTGGGAGAGACCTCTGGACTACCACATATTTGGACAATTTCTCAGAGATTGTGGGACTACTAGAGTACCACATATTTCTGACAGTTTCTCGGGGATGGGGGGGAACCACTAGACCATGAGGCACTTTAACAGTTTCCTGAGGGATTGGGTGAGGGTGGGGGAAATTGTCAAGGTTCTGAACAATTCTTTTCTTTTTTTTTTTCTATAATCTGTTTCTCCTCTGTGGCCACAACAGAGTTAGGCTCCTTTCTGCCAGGTTTCACCACCACCCACCATCCAGCATCTCCTAGAGCTTACCTGGCAGCTCAGTACCCATACAGATTCCCCCCATGGCAGGGTCAGAAGGGTGAGGGCCATCCTCCCCCAATGTCTGAATTCAGTAGTCACCACAGGCATCCCCGGTGATGTGGCACCTGGAGGTGTGGTGTGCAGGTGTCATACTCCCCTGCTGTGCCTTCCTTTTTCCTCCTGATTTTTCTCCCATCCCTCTCCCACCACTGCTGTGTGTTCAGGCAGCACATGCGCATGGAAGCGCACATGCGTCCTTGGACCGCGGTTCCCTCCGCCACCCCTGTGTCTGCCTCCTAAGGTCCCATGAGCTACCACCAGGCCTCCACCTGGTGCAAGCCAAGAGCTAAGATGACCAGCCATCTGGGAGAGAGAGACAGAGAGCTGCCAGTCAGGTACTCGATTATCTCCCACCCCTCCCCAGCTGACTCCCAGCAACCCATGCTTGTTCCCAAATATGGGGCACCAGCAAGGCAGGAGGTAAGGTGCTCAGTGCTTTGGCCCTCCATGCCACTGGGCCAGCTTTTCTGCATTTGTGTGCTAATGGTCATATAATGACATGGAAATGGCCCCTTAGTGTCTTGTATGCCATATGTGACCTTTATCTTGTCAGCAACTGAATATAGCTCCAACGAAAATAAGGAACTATCCCTTTTTAGACACTCTGTCTCCCTTTGCTCCTGAGAGTTTGCTGCAAGCAGGAGGCTGTGTTACCACTGGGCATATTCACTTTGTGCAACACTAACACACCCCCATATTCATGCAGGCAGTGTACACTGAACAAGGCACACTGTCAGTAGGAATATGGCACCCTGAAGGCCGCACACAATTTTGTACATGCTGTTATTGTTTGAGTAGCACTAATGGCCTCCACTGAATATGGGGGTCTGTGTCTTTTGCACACTGATTCATTTTAGTCACAAGAACATTGACGTTATGGGACTGATGTTCAGAAACAGCTAAGAAAACTGATGAAAACCAGGGGAAAGCTATATTAAGAGGAGTATTCTGGGAGCACATGTGGAGTGCCAACAAATATGGTCATTTAGAGTTACAGCTGCTGCTTCACTTGTGTTTTATTTAAATCTAAATGTCACTTCTGTTTTTTGGTACTAGTTCAATTTAGCTTTATTCGTTAATACTTATTCTGGGTGAATTAAAGTCATTCAAAAACATTCTGCGTGATACAATGTATTTTTAAATTCTTCATGTCACACAAAAAGAACCTAAAAACTATCTTGATTCCACCAGTGAATGTGAAGTCAGTCAACGGCATCAAATCAACACTGCACGAAGCCATTGCTACAGCTGGGACCTCACACAGTAAGTCAGATATCCTGCAAATAAAGGAAATGCTAGCCAGTATAAAAATTGAGAACGGTGATATGAAAGACTCCATAGACCAGCAAGAAAAGGAGTCAGAGAGCCAGCCCAGTGGCACTGAGGGTTGAGGCGCTTCACCCCATTCCAGCAACCTGGGTTCAGGAGTGAGCTCAAGGCACCAGGGAGGAGAAGGTTTGAGCGTCCGATGACAGCTCATCTTCTCCGGGATGGGGTGGGTAGAAGGCTCCGGCAACAGTATACCTCCCAGCAGTGGCTGGGAGGTATTGCACTGACAGTCTTCCGCATCATGGAGAGGTGGGACACGGCAGACATCAGTGTGTTGCACAGAGGAGCATGAGTGCCTCCCTTGGACGTCATTGCATGTTCGCACTTGCTGACGGGGGGGTGGAACATTACTGCACCAGAACACAGAAAAGCCCCCAACATCTGAGAGGATGATGTTGCACTGCAGCCCCATGCCCACTGCCAGATCCTGCTCTCCTGGGTCCTGACTGCCTCTGATCTTCACCTCCACTTGCAGACCACTGGATTTCAGGTAAAGAAGTGCTGAAGAGCAGAAGGCAGCCCTGCCTCAGGAGGCACAAGTCGGGGTGTCCTGCAGGTGTGTTGAGAGTGGGTTGGTGGCCAGGGTTCCCAGCTAGGGAGGTCACAGGCAAGACAGGAACAGCTGAGGGTAGTAACCAAGGGAGTTCTCAGAAGTCGATGGCCGGAGGAAAAAGAATTTAAAAAAAGCAGTCAGAGGACATCGCCGAAAGGGTTAAAGTAACTAAATATAAGGTATACAAAATCACACTTAGATATAAATAGCACTTTTAGAACATACCATTATATACTTAGAGGAGAATTCAGAGCATCAAACTGAGTAAACCCAATATTTACTTTACAAATTGGACAGTTTAGAGAATCGGGGAGGTGAAATAATATCTGAATTGCAAGCATTCCAGAGGGAGTAGAAGGAAACAATGTGGTTCAGCTTTTACAGAACTTAATCCTCAAACCTTTAGGCTATCAGTGGCCCTAGCCTCTCGAAATTGAGAGAGACCACCAATCCCTAGTCCCCCAACACCCATAAGTCAGAGCTAAACCAGGGCAATCTTTGCAAACTTCCTTAGATATTCTGTCAAGGATGAGGTGTTAAAGATGACAAGGGATAGAAAGCACCTATTTTGGTGGGGAGAAAGAATTTTCATGTTCCAGGATTTTTCTAGGGAAATGGTAAAGAAGAGATGAGCTTTTACTGAAGAGAGGCAGATCTTGCAAAAACTGGGGGTCTTGAACTATTTTAAATACCCTTCACTAGTGATAAAAGAGCATGGTAAATCGCCGCCAAAGCTGTGATGCACCAGAATCAGCCTAGGAAATTAACAAACTTATCCAAAGGGCACAGTTTCTTAAACTCACCCTAAGAGTGCTGCTACAAACAGACGTGTTTTTTTCAAACTCCTGTCAGGATTACAACACAGCACGGGCCACAAAGACATCAAGTTCAAACATCTCAGATGTCTCAAAGGGCTCCCTTTAAACTACAAATAGTACTGTGCATAGTCCTGTTCAGAATAATGCATCCAAAAAGACCCAGGCATCGACTCCCCACTATTATGTAACTACTGTCAAAAATAAAGTTTAATCCAAATCAGCCCTGAACCGCAGCATTAAGAGAAGTAAGCCCACTGCCAGAATGTTCAACAAGCACCACCAGATGCAGCTCAAGTTCAAGCCCCAAAAAAAGAAATCACAGCAGGAGCTGGGACAGCCATAATACTTCAAACCATCCTTCCAGAACATCCCTAGAACAGCACTCAGTCCCGAATCCTCAACCAGCAACATCTGAAATGGCTACCAGCTAATTTCTTCCCAGAGCGCTTTGCAAATTGAACAGTATGCTGGGAGAGTAAAATAATTAGGCATCCCCATCTTTACTCTTGCTCTCAGCTGAGCTAAACAACTGTCTGATTGCAAGGTACTACAATAAAGCTTATCACCTTACCACACCACTGGATTTCCCACAAACATCCTGAGCTGTTAGACAGTGCCACAAACATCAAGAAGTCGCCACTGCATCCCACCCCCCAAGGTGCAGGTGATAATAGACATTCTGTACCAACGCTCTGAAAGAGAACATTTTCTGATACCTTTTAGGTATGATGCACATGTGCAACAAATCTTTTGTTATGAGTGGAAGGGGATTTCAGAGGTGTGTCTCTGTGAGCCTACTGCAGTTAAAAACTGTAGGGTGAAGCAGTCTAGACCAATAACCATGCACTTTAACTGTGACACCAGTCTTCTTCAGCTGAATGCACTTCAAAAGAACCAAGCCAATAAATTAGAGGGCTTCAGTCCTTTGATGTGAATGAAGCTATTCAACAAACAGCTAATAGGCTGTCAACACCAGCAGCCTGCCATTAAAATCAGCAGCAATGACAAGCTGACCAGACTAAATCAGAAAATTGAGGGGAGATCTACAGAAAGGTTGAACTGTGTTGTGCCAGCCTTTATTATTTTATTACTGTTAAAGAGGAAGCAGGGAACTACAGACCAGTCAGCCTCACCTCGGTAGTGGGAAAGATCATGGAAGCACTACTGAAGGAGAGATTGGTGGAACATCTGGTTGTCAATGGACTACAGGACCCAAGGCAGCATGGTTTCACCAGGGGGAGGTCATGTCAGACCAACCTCATTGAATTTTTTGACTGGGTGACTAGGGAGGTGGATCAGGGGAGGGCAGTGGACATGGCCTATCTGGACTTCAGCAAGGCCTTTGACACTGTGCCACATAGAAGACTATTACACAAACTGGGAATATGGGTGTGGGCAGGACAGTAGTGTGGTGGGTAGGTAACTGGCTGGGTGGCAGGACTCAGAGGGTGGTGGTAAATGGCTGTCACTCCACAGAGGGAAGAGTAACCAGTGGGGTACCACAGGATCAGTGCTGGGACCGGTCCTATTCAACATCTTCATCAGTGACATTGCACAGGATCTAGAAGGCAGAATTTCACTGTTCGCTGATGACACAAAGCTCTGTAACAGAGTAGACACACCAGAGGGTGTAGACAGAATGAGAAGGGACCTGCAGAAACTTGAAGAATGGTCAAGGGTTTGGCAGTTGAAATTCAATGCAAAGAAGTGCAAGATAATGCATATGGGGCACAAAACCCTGGCACAATATATCAGTTGGGGGTGAGGATATAGCATGCACCAAGCAGGAAAGGGATCTTGAGGTTATCATCTCTGGTGACCTCAAGGTAGGAAACAGTGTGACAAGGCATCAGGTAAAGCAAATAGGATGCTGGGATGTATAGGCAGGGGCATCACCAGCAGGAAAAGGGAGGTCATAATTCCGCCTATACAAGACACTAGTGAGGCCCCACCTGGAGTACAGTGTACAGTTCTGGAGACCATACCTACGTAAGGACATAGACAGGGTAGAGAAGGTTCAGAGGAGGGCAACAAAGATGGTGTATGGGTTGCATCACAAGTCCTATGAAGACAGGTTGAAGGAACTGAACATGTACTCCCTGGAGGAGAGGAGGGAGAGAGGGGATATGATAGAGACATACAAGTATCTTACAGGGAGGAACAGGGTGCAGGAAAACACTATTTTTAAGCAAAAGATGTTTCAGGACTAGAAGGCATGGGATGAAGCTGGAGGGAGGACGATTCAGAGGAAACATGAGAAAGAATTTCTTCACAGAACGGGTGGTGGACAAGTGGAACACCCTGCCAGAGGAAGTGGTGGGGGCTGGAAACAATCACGGGATTTAAGAATGCATGGGATAGACATAAAGGAATTCTAGAGGGCAGGGGTAAGGGGAAACAGACTTCTAGGAAAACAAACTGAACTTACAAGCTCAAATGAGCAGACTAGGTGGGCCATAGGCCCTTATCTGCCGACACTGTCTATGTATCTATGTATCTATGTAGGTTTTCTCACTTCTTCTGCCTAGTCTGTAGGCAGTTTGAAACTGGCCATGATGTCTCAAATTACAGCCTTTTTTCTCATAAACTAGCAAGTCTTCTAAAGAAAAATGAACCCTTGCTTGCTTCTCTGTAGTATGGAAGTTAGTCTTCTTACTGTGGCAACTTTTAAATATAGGAAAAAATAATAATATACTTCCATTTTTCTCCACCAAGTGTATATTGCAAACAATGTTAACCTAGGCAAAGACACATATTCATTCTAAACTTTTGTGTCTATATTACAAGAATGCCATTTGAAAGGTGAACACACATTTATAGAACTGTGGGTATATGGATGTCACCAAGTTCTGCAATCCTCTTCTGCCCCTCCCCCCTTATTTCCTTTTTCACCACCCTTCCTCCCATAACTCTTATGTTCCCCTCCCCATGCCCTAGCCATCCATACCACTTCCCTGTATGCTATCATTACCCCTCCATTTTTAGCTCTTGCATATATCCTTGACTACATGCTGTGAGACAGCAGTTAAGGTGTGAGACAGAGCTACTGTAGCAAGGAGCCTGCAGTGTGTTTGGAGAGCTTGCTCTGCTTGAGTATTGTTGGACTCTGAAGGAGGGGACTAACAGGAAAAGGGTAGGGCGTTATAGTCTAGAGACAGCCTGAGGACTACTGAACTTCCTGTCCCAGCAAGGACACTCTTGAAGTGCCATTTATTTTAAGTAGTTTTACACTGCATAGCTACCTGAACACCCAGAGACTAGTAGGGCAGGGTAGTTTGTTTTCAAACTCATTTTGCACTGAATTTAGAACACTATACAATTGGGAGTGTAGGTCACATGACCCAACAGTCACTTCCGAGTCCTGAGAGATAAGAGCAGCGCTCTGTGCATGATGCGGAGCTATAACCTTGTCTACATGCCGCGAGACACCAGGTAAGGTGTGAGACAGATCTAGCAAGGAATCTGCAGTGTGTTTGGAGAGCTTGCTCTGCTCAAGTACTGTTGGACTCTGAAGGAGGGGACTAACAGGAAGAGGGTAGGGAGTTGTAGTCCAGAGACAGCCTGAGGACTACTGAGCTTCCTGTCCCAGTGAGGACACTCTTGAAGTGGCATTTATTTTAAGTAGTTTTACTCTGCATAGCTACCTGAACACCCAGAGACTGTAGTAGGGCAGGGTAATTTGTTTTAACATTTATTTTGCACTGAATTTAGAGCACTGTGCAATTGGGAGTGTAGGTCACATGACCTGATGATCACTCTGTATCCCAAGAGATAAGAGCAGCAGTCCATGCAAGCGAAGCGAGCATGGGCAGAGTGAGTGCGTGGTCGCCGCACACGAAGAATGCGGTCAGGGCAAGACATTATGAGTACTCCAGCTGCCACATAGTGGTAAGACACTTATTTGTTACCCTGTTTCAGGTTTAGGTGTTCAAAGGTATTCCAGTGCTCAACATTGTATTAACTGCACTAAGGGTACAGAACTAGTGTTTAACTGACTATCTACTATCTCTTGACTATGGCTGATATAATCATGACAACTGAGGGAGAAGTGGGGGTTAAATGTTCAAAATGCATGATGTACATTATAATTACAGCCACTGTAATACCAAAAGATTTTATATACAGCAAGTGTAAATATAATGGTGAATTGTAAACAGAGATAAGCTTATTCAATGACAGACTCAGGGCATTAGAAGCCAGCTAGAGAGATATGGCAGTTAGATTACAAGGGAAATTAAATGGTGATATGAATATAGGAACTGAGCCTGGGACTAGCAAGCTGTTATCTCAGCAGAAAGCATCATCTGAGGTCACACACTCGATCATTTCTAATCCTAATAATGCTTCATTATTCTCCCTCAATTCTAATAAAGATTTATCATTTTTAAATGAAGTCGACAATCACACACCAAACATAATTAACCCTACCAATAAGAAAAGAATAAGGGAAGAGGAACAGGTAGCTAGCTCTGACAAGGAATGGTACATAGTACAGAGTAACAAAGCAGCAAAGAAAAAAGGGTGTAGGGTGGAATATTTCCAACTGCCCATCCAAAACAGATTTGAGCCTACAAGCCTAGTAGTCGAAAATAATGAATGTGCACCACCCACCTCACAGATGTCTTTAATTGACACTCAGGACATAATACAGGCAGGCCCAAAAAAAGGGACCCTTGGGGGAAATGTAGAAGCTTTTTCTAGGGTAAGACTAGAAAAAAAGGATTCTATGACAAATATTACAGAAATTGAAGGAAGAATCATGCGGAATCAAGGGCAAAGTTTACTACCAATGTCCTCGGAAAAAACAGAGACAAGGGATGTTGAGTTAACAGTCCCTAAACAAACCTTTGTATACAGAGACTCAATTATTAAACATCTAGACAGGGTAATTTATAACTCGGATAAAGCCAGCTGGACCTGTCTAGTTTCAGCGGGGCTAAGATTTCAGATATAATGTGAATGACCGATGATATCCTTCGAAATGCTGATGGTAGACTTAGTTATAGTACATGCTGGAGCCAACAACATTATGTATGACTCCATACTTCAAATAAAACAAGACTTTGTGGCACTAACAAACAAATTACTTGAGCTGGGATTTGACATAGTCCTATCTGAGATACTACCCATTCTTAAATACACCACAAATCAATATATTAAAATAAAAGCACTCAACAATTGACGAAGAGTTGAACAGTTGGTGCATGAAGCAAGACATCATATGCATCACACATTGGGAGGAATTTGAGGACAAGACTGAGCTATATTGCTGGGATGGGCTCCATTTGAGTAGAAGAGGTTGTGCTGTACTGGGGAAACACACAATGGCTTGTATAAATAAACATTTAAACTAAATTGCAGGGGGAGAGGCTAGCTAAGACTATCTCTCTAAATATGGGCCAAATTGTTGAAAATAACATTGCCACTGGGATAACTATGCCAGATTCTGAAAAAAACATACGCCCCCTGAACTTCAGGGGATTAACCCTAGAACAGCCAAGATTAAATTGTTAAAAAATTTTTTAACCAATGCCCAAAGGCTTAAAAGTAAAATTGACAAACTAAAAATCATTCTGTCAAACAATGACATTGATATCTCCGGTGCCACAGAATCTTGGTTTATCAATGAAGAATGGGGTATGGCAATACCAGGATACATGTTGTTTTCAAAAAACTGAACATCCAAAAGAGGTGGTGGAGTGCCACTTTACATCAAGGAAAACCTAAACCCTATGAATTAAAACAAAATATAAACCAAATTAGTGAAAATGAACTGATATAGTCTGGGATACCTGTACTTTCTTCAAATCTAACTACTGGCCTAGGTTACCGTTCTCCCGGTTTAAATTCTGAAGAAACTGATGCTTTTTTAAATGAAATTAAGCATATGAATATAATAGGGATTTTATTCTTATGGGGGATTTTAACTTTCCTGCCATTGATTGGACCTCAGTAACTGGAACTAGCAATCTGGAAAATAAATTTATATATATTATGTCTCAAAATAATCTAGACAATTAGTTCTGGAAGGGACCAGAGAAGAGAAGATGTTAGATTTAATTTTCACTAACTTTCTTACAGGGACTCAAGAACCAAAAGTACTCCCACCCTTAGGTGGCAATGATCACAGGATGGTACAATTAGACATAAAAATCAATACAACTAACCTAACTAATGGTGTGACAAAGCGTAAGCACTATTATAAGGCTGACTATGAAAACATGAGAAATTTTTTCGCAAACTGGGACTGGAAACATGATTTACATAATCTAGAACTGGAAGAGGTTTGGAGCATTCTAAGTGAAAAAATAAGAATACTGTATGTATACAGCAATGGGTACCAGATAAAAAAATATATAATAATAACCATAGGGTACGTTTATGGTGGAACAACAAGATTCATAAAAGTATATGGAAGAAAAATAAAATATACAAAAGATACAAAAAACATACTGCAGAGACAAATTTAGGATTTAGGATTATATAAAGCAGCAGTTAAGAAAACAAAAAGCAAACAAAGAAAGCTAAACAGAACTTAGAAAGACAATTGGCCACCACAGTGAAAGCCAACAAGAAAAAGTTTTATAATTATGTAGGTTCTATAAGGGGAAACAACAACACAGTAGGCCCAGTGCTTGACTCAGAGTGGCCTGGTAAATAAAGAAGATGGTATGGCCATTGAGCTTAATAAGTATTTTCTTAGCATTTATAAAGGGAAGGAGCAGATTACAAATGAAATCCCTTGTCAGCAAGTGAATTTCAAATATTTTACTCTGCAGGAGGTGATCGATGTTATTAAAGCTATTAAAACAACCAGTTCACTAGCCCGGTGGCACTGAGGGTTGAGGCGCTGGACGCCACATCTAGTGTCACGCCAGCGACCCGGGTTTGGCAACATACTCAAGACACTGGGGGTTGGCAGGGGAAAGAGATGATTGAGCATCTGGACGACTGCTTGCCTCTCCTGGGGTGGGTTGGCGAGTTTGCCCCACTCTGTAGTGGTCCCTGGTGGAGACCAGGAGTACTACAGGTGTGGCGCAACAGTTGCGGCCTAGAAAAACAGAGAAAATGGTGTCTTGATCGACTGGATGATGGCCGCCGGGACCCTCATTGCCACAGACAACTGGGACTGACCTCAGCAGCACCCAGGGCCAAGAAAGGTAAGCTGCCAGGCACTTTGTCTCCCAAAGGAGAGAACCCATCCAACAAAGGGATACATCGAGTTACCCTGGGATGACTGCAATATGAGGCAGAGTTGGCGACAGGGGTTCCCAGGGGAGGTGAGCCAGTCCTTGGTGGCCTGAAGGAGAGGCCGATCAGACGCAGGGGGAAGAATAAATTATGCAAAAAATAAGAAAAAGGAAAAAAAAAACGGTTCAGCTGGACCCGATGGAACATACGAACATACAAATGTGCCAGCAGAAACAGACCACCCAGTCTATCTAAGTCTGCTTGAGTGTGCAGCTAGTACCCCTAGTTTGCAGCTGCCCCACCCCCCTCCCATTTGTCATCCCACTGTCACCCCCACCTCCCCCACCCTCACTGTCCCCGTTCTCTGCCACATGCCCTTTTGAAACTGTTCACAGATTTATATGATACCACCCATTCTGGTAGTGCATTCCATTTTGCTACCACCCTCTCTGTGAAAAAGTGTCTCCTCATTTCCTTCCTAAATCTTCCCTCCTCTATTCTTAGTGCATGCCCCCTGGTGACCCTCCCCCTCCTTAACTTAAAGACCCCATCTGCCCCATCCTTATTGATTCCCCTCAGATACTTGAATGTCTCTATCATGTCCCCCCGTCCCTTTTATCCTCCAGGGTGTACATATTCAGGTCTCTCAGCCTGCTGTCATAGTTTGTCCCTTCCATTCCACATATCATCTTTGTTGACCTCCTCTGCACCCCCTCCTGTAGCCTGATATCATGCTTTAGGTATGGCCTCCAAAACTGCACACAGCACTCTTAAGTGCAGCCTTCCCAGCGACCTGTGGAGGGGCAAGATCACCTCTCTTCGCCTAGATGAAAAACCCCTCGCTCTGCACCCCAGCATTTTGTTCACTTTTGTAGCCACTCTCCTGCACTGGGCAGTGTTGTCCATGGTCCCTTTTATCATTACCCCTAGGTCCTTCTCCTCCTCAGTGATCCCCAGCTTAACCCCTCCCAGCCAATGTTCTCTTCTTGGGTTCTTCACCCCAAAGTGCATAATCTTACATTTCTTTGACTTGAACCCCAGCTGCCACCTCTCTGACCACTCCTCTAGCTTGCTTAGGTCCCCCTGTAGCTGCTTCCATCCCTTCTCTCCATTCACCACTACTCCGATTTTGGTGTTGTCAGTGAACAGACTTATCTTGCTCACCACCCCATGTGCAATGTCTGATATGAAGAGCCCAAACAATACCGGCCCCAACACAGAGCCCTGTGGCACCCCACTCTTCACCGGCCTTGGAGTTGAGAGCTCCCCTTTCACCACCACCACCACCACCCCTAAATTTTTAAAGGAACTAGCACCACAACTAGCAGGTCCAATTTCGATGCTCTTTAACATCTCACTCAGAGAAGGGAAAACAATAAGAGAATGGAATGAGGCCTTAATCACCCCTATACACAAAGGAGGTAGCAAACAGGATGTAAAGAACTATAGACCATTAGTTTAACATCTGTTTTGGATAAAGTGTTAGAAAGGCTACTCCAAAAATGTATTTCAGAACACCTGCATCAAATTGAACATATAGAGCTGACTCAGCATGGCTTTCTTTCAGGCAGGTTCTGTTTGACCAACTTATTATAGTTTTTTGAACCTGTAAGTGCTGCACTCGATAAAGGAATACCAGTGGATGTGGTCTTTTTAGATTTTTCGAAGGTGTTTGACACAGTTTCCCACAAAATTCTAGTAGAAGACTTGATTAGGTTACAATTCCATCCTAACATCATTAGGTGGATAAATTCATGGTTAGATAATAGGAAACAGCATGTAACAATTAGGGGATTCATGTCGGAATGGGGCCCAGTAACAAGTGGAGTCCCTCAGGGCTCTGTTCTGGGCCATAACTGTTTTAATATATTGGTATCAACCATGAAAACATCTCATAATATATGGTTATGTAAATACACTGACGATTGTAAGATCGGTGGTATGGTTAATGATTTGGACTCTGCAGTAAAATTTCAAGAAAACTTAGATCAACTCGTAAGCTGGGCTCATGAATATAAATGAATTTTTAATTAATCTAAATGCAAGATAATGCATTTGAGTAATAATGACCATGGATATCACTATACACTGAATAGTATACCTCTACAAGAAACATCCAATGAAAAAATCTAGGGGTCCATGTAACAACAGATCTAAAGTTTGATAAGCACGTTAATGAAACAACTGAAAAATGTTATGGTATGCTCAGATGTATTCTGAGGAACATAAAGAGCAGTTATTCTGAAGTCATTATCCCATTATACACTTCTCTGGTTAGACCACACCTGGAGTATTGCTCTCCTTTTTGTGCCCCATATACAATTAAAAGTAAAAATAAAATAGAAAAAGTCCAGAGGCGAGTAACTAACCAAATTAAAAACCTGGATAAAATGCACTATAATGAAAGACTCAAAGAATTAAATTTATACTGTATGGAATATAGTGAGGGGAGACTTGTGTCTCACATTTAAAGCTTACCACAAAGATGCACTATTGGAAACAATTGGTTTAGTAAAACACATGATAAACAACAATAATACTAGGTCTCATAACTGTAAGTTACAAGGAGAAGTAAACAAGACACATAAAAGGAGCCGGTGGTATAGTCAGAGTCATTACTACATGGAATATAGTCCCTATAAGTATAATAGAAAGCAACAACATGGAAACCTTTAAAAAGTGATTAGACATATTTATGGGAAATACATTTTTATTCCGCCATTAAACCAATGAATAGTGGCAGGTTCACTAAAGGACTACGGTCTATTGAACTTGTAAACTATCTGTGAACCTATGAACCTATACCAAGACCTGCAATGATCTGAGTGATGCATAGATCTTAACATGGTTATGATATTACACATATTGAAATTCAATAAAAAGAATAACTGGCAGATCCCTACATGTATTCTCTTTTTTTCTTGTGCACAGCTGTTTTCCTTGCCATCCTTCCTGCAGTGATCCCAGTATTTGCCATCTGTCCATGGTGATCCTCTGCACCAGTTCACTTCTAGCCTCAACACAGTTATTATTCTCCTAAATGCCCTATCTATTCAGTACCCTTGATATCTGTCTAGGTGTAAAAAAACAAAATGGATTTTGTCCCAAAGTGAATCTTGCACACTCAGGCCCAGATATTCAGAAATGCGCCAAAGGCCAGCACAAGTCCAGCGCAGCACAAATCCGATGTGCCAGGTCGCAGCAGGAGCCATATTCAGAGGGTGCACAGGCCAAACTGCGCCAGCGCAACCCGGCTGAATATGACACAGTTGCAGCATGGTGCAAACAATGGTGTGCCATGGCACAGAAAGAGATGCCACAGCACAACTGTGGGAGCAGAGCAACAGAGGGGGGTTCGGCACAGAGAACAGACCCAGGGACAGTGACAGGGAAGCACAGTGACAGGTCACAGGAGGCCTCCACCAGCAGGGCACAGCAGGGCACACACAGGCACCCAGACACCCTTCCACAGAACACAACTGTGGCACAGAGAGCAGGCAACAGGAGGTGCCAGTGACTAATGGAGGGCCACCAAGGGAGCCCCCCCCATGCAGGCTGCTGGCCATGCCCCCCAGACCATAGCAGGCCACACCCAGGACCATGCAGCCAAGCAAGCACACACACATGTCACACAGTAGGCACTGAACATGCCGGAGGCAGGAAGCATGGCAGACCACATGGGACAGGCCACACAGTGCCACGCAGGGGCCCCAACACAGTGTGCAGCCAGTACCCGACCAATCAACATGGCCATGTGCCACCACCACGCACACACCCACCACACACCCATGACAGCGGCCCCATGGGCACCCCAAGGCACAGCCACTGACTTAGGTGAAGGACATCACCACAGTGGGACACACTACAGCAAACAGCAGTGAACCACAGAAGCACGACACGCGCCCCGACACATGCACACCACACGGACAGACACTGGGCCACTGCAGCATGGCTCCTCATGCCACCTGCAAAGTAGACACTGACACAGGCAGATAAGTCAAAAAATATATATTTATGAAGAAAACTATTTACAATAAAAAGGGGGAGGGAAAGGGTAGGGAAGCGAGGGAAGGGGTCAGGAAACAGGGACTGTACAGTGGAAAAGGGGACTGTAGGAGGAGGTACAGCACGGGGAAACAGGGGAAAGCTGGGGCCAAACTAACGGCAGCCACACTCTGCCACCCCTTGGCATACACGCCACCGCTGCTCCACCAGCAGCAGGCCCCCAAAATTGGAAGGCAGCCTCCATGGTGATCGAGGCGATCAAGATCAGCTGCTGGAGCAGTCTGCCATACAAAGGCCTCCTAGATCTCCATTGGACACCTATAACAAGGGACAGGACAGGTGATCAATGTAATGTCCCAAGAACCATGCCCACCCACAGTGCGCAAAGGGCAGTGGGAACACACACCCCTGGAGGGCCCGTACCGGCTGCCAGCAGGGGGGTGGGCCAATGCCTGCCAGCAACTCGGCACACCACGACATTGCACAGAGGTGGTCCCCACCGCACAATGGCCACCCGACTATGCAATGAAAGTCACATGGCACAGTGCACAGGCAACACCACAGCAACAACAGTGGTAGCTGGGTGCACACCAACCCCACCAACAGCCAGCACATATGTCCAATGGATGCACCACAGTGATGTGCACCACGCACAGTGCGACACACACAGCTGCCATGGCATGTGGCACAGGCAGCCATGCCCACAATCACTCCCCCACCACCCCCCATGTAAAGTGCGATAGACCATAACAGTGCCTGCCTGCCCTCTGTGTCCCCGCCGGTGCTGGTCCCACTCCTCCGTGGCCTGCCACGGCCTGTCGTGCTGCTGCTGCTGCTCCTTGTGCCCAGCGTCAATCCTCAGACCCTGGGAATAGAAAGAAGACAGGCATCAGGAATCATCCACGGCAGCCGCCCACTACCCCCACCCCTGTGCACAGGGTGAGCCCCTGCCTGACACGTCCCACATGGCTGCATTGCGACGGAATCAGTGGGTGGCAATGCCACTCCACAATGCATGCAATTACAGTGTACCACTCTGCAGGGCATGCCAGGCAGCCTAGCCAACACCACAGTACAGCACCAGGTCACACATGCATTATGGGCAGACTTACTTGGCTGTGGCACAGCACCTCACATGACGCGTGCCTGAAGCCTCCTCAGGCACACTGGGTCCTGCCGCACCAGGTCTCTGTACCAGTGGCGGCATTGCTCCCCCATCCTGGCTAACTCCAGTCCTCTGCTGTCACCTGGCAGCAATCCCCTGCCAAACTGTGACCCTTGCCTGCTGCAGGGGCACCTGGCCAAATAGTTGGGGCGCATGGGGCTGGACACAGGCCACCAGGTTGACCACCTCAACCTGTGACCAGTGTGGTGCATGACGGACATGTCCCTGTGCCATTTTACCCACCGTGTTCTCGGGGACCAAAATGGTGGCAGGAGGCACACGTGTCAACAACATGCACCAGATTTTTGATGTGCGGGAACATGCGCAGTGCCCACCCATTGTGCAGTGCCGGAGATGCATGGTGTGGGTGTGGCCAAGTGGGGTCACCGGGTCAGGGGAGTGATCCATTGATCAGAGGTCTCCCCAGGGGTCAGGGGTCGCCCGCCATTGTGCAGTGTGCACGTGCGTGATAGCAGGTCTGGCGCATCATGCGCTATGCCACTGCATCGCGCTGTCAGCACACGGTGCATGATTGAGACCATGATACTGTTATGTGCATGTGCACTGCATGCCTGCTCACCACACATGTGTGCGCATTGCACCGGGACTTGCTCTGGTGCAATCTCATTGCGCATGAAGCAAAATCGTGATATTCGGAAACCACATGCAAATGTGCTCATCAGCCAATGCATGGTGAACTGGGTGCATTAGCATGTCATTACTGTTGCACCAAACCTCATTTGCATGCGTTGCACATTACAAGCGCCATGGAACAGCACAGGCCATAGACTGGTATTTCATCCTTTCGAGGTAAGTTGCACATGCCACTGCAGCTCACTGGGAGCAGACAGCACAGCAGGGAGGGACGGACCAGGGAGATGCTGCCACTGACACACTGTGCTGTCCATGTCCACAAGAAGCGAAATGTCGGAACGTGAGAAGGGTGAGGAGCATGGGCCTGCTCAGAAGCGCAGGCCCAATTTCAGTATAGCAGAGACAGAGGCCTTGTTTGATGCATACCTGGACAGGGAGCCCATGTTGAGTGGTGCCATGGGCACACCACAGACCAGGGCTGGGGCCTGGGAGGATGTGGCGGCATATGTCAACCAGCATGGCAGCCACCAGGAGTGCTGGAAGAAGGTGGGCACAGACAAGAGGTGCATTAAAGAGAACATGGCAGCCAACCATGCATCCCAGAATGCCACCAGAGGGGGGCCTGCAAATGCACCAATGCTCACAGCACAGAAGTTGGTGGCAGCCACCATGTGCCACAGTAAGGTGGAGGGTGTGCCTGGAGGTAGTTTCCAGATGGGTGGCAGCCCATCACTGCATGGTAAGTATGTCAGCCATGCACAGCTGGTGGCATGGAGAAACATAGAAACAGACTTTGATGGCAGATAAGGGCCGCTTGGCCCACCTAGTCTGCCTCTTTCCCTACCTACAGGATAAGCTACAGATCCTATTTAACCAACAGCCTATTTCTTCCTACCCACCCCACAAAAATTGCCTTATGTCTGTCCTATGCATTCTTGAATTCTACAGTTTTAGACCCCTCAACCTCCTCAGTAAGGCTGCTCCATGCGTCCACCACCCTCTCTGTGAAAAAATACTTCCTCACATTGCCCCTGAGCCGTCCCCCCTCTATCTTCAAATTGTGTCCCCTTGTTCTTGCACATCTCTTTTTCTGAAAGATGCTACCCTCTTGGACTTTGTTGATTCCACTAAGGTACTTAAAAGTTTCTATCATGTCCCCCCCTCTCCCTCCTTTCCTCAAGGGTATACTTAACCTCCTTTAGTCTCTCCTCGTATGGCTTCTCTTGCAGACCCTGCACCATTTTAGTTGCCCTCCTCTGCACTGTCTCCATCCTGTCTATGTCCTTGCAGAGATGGGGTCTCCAGAACTGGATGCAGTACTCTAGATGGGGTTTCACCAACTGTCTGTACAGAGGGATAACAACTTCCTGTTTTCTGCTGGTGATGCCTCTCCCTATACATCCCAGTATCCCCCCAGCCCTCCCTACTGCCTTCTCACATTGCTTGCTAACCTTAAGGTCATCCAATATGATTACCCCCAGGTCCCTTTCCATTTTTGTTGTTGTTACTACCCCCCCAATTGTGTAATCTTCCCCTGGGTTTTTGTTTCTCAGGAGCCCCAGGACACCGACCCACTGGCTGAGCACACCCGTCTGCTGTGGGCATCCATTCAGCAACAGGTGCTGCTTGCCACTGGGGTGCATGCACTGCATGCAGAGGTGCGCCAGTTAGCCGAGCAGCAGAAGAGGGGCAATGCACAGATCCTGGTGGGGATGCAGTGCATGCAGGAGGCCATGACTGCATCCCTGGATCGCATTGCCACTGCGATCATAGATGGCTTTGCTCTGCTGACTGCCACGGGGCATGACTGGGCACAGATGACCCCCCGCAGTGCGCTGTCCACCCCACAAACCTGACGTCGGGTGACTCCAACACAGTCAAAGTCGGGCTCTGATGTAGGCATCCCAGGCATGCCCGGGGCTAGCCTGTTTGGGCGCCTTCACACCCCCGCTCGGATACAGTTGTGGTCTGCAGTTCAACCCCTGGGGTGCGGTTGCTCACCCCCCATGGCTGATGCACAGCCTGTGGATGCTGTTCAGCCCATGCACAGCCACCCCTGTGGCCATGGTGGCCATGGTTCCATGCAGTGGACCTGATGTGTGGGCCGCCCTACCTGCAGTCTGCAGCTGCTGCCCTGTGCGCACATGGGCAGTGTGTGTGTGCCTACCACTGGTGTGGCACCTGTGTGTCATGCCACATGCTGCCTGTGTGCATGCTTGCCCAGCTGCTGGACCGTGTGGTGCGGGCGTGATGAAGGCAGTCTAGCACTGGTTGTGCCTGTGCACCGGTGCAATGCATCTTATCCACGCCTCATACCAACACCTGGGTGTGAGGGTGTGTGTGTGTGTGTATTGCTGTGCCACTGACTCCCCTACCCATGCATTGTACCTCTGTGTGTGCATGCCCATTGTCTTGCACACCCCTGCCTGTGTGCTGTACCTGTTTGTGTGGCCCATGCATGTGTATCGTGTCACCTACCTGTGTGCACCATAGTGCTCCTGTGCAATGGTGTCCCGGTGTCGTCGCACTTGCTGTTGCAGCTGGGGATCCCTCCACCCAGGGAGTGGCTGTCCACCACCCTCCAGCCCATTGTCTCCATTATCCCCACTACTATCGCCCTCATCAGCCTCGACAGCTATCCCACAGTCAATGGCCATGTTGTGCAGTATGCAGCAGGCCAGGAATAGGTCACAGACTTTCAAGAGGCTATACTGTAGGGCACCACCTGACCTGTCTAGGCAACAGAAACACGCTTTCAGCATGCCAAAGACACACTCGATGATGTTGCATGTGCTGGCATGTGCCTCATTGTAGCGTTCCCCTGCTGGGGACGACAGACGCTGGTAGGGGGTGAGCAGCTAGGGCTTCAGTGGATAGATGCTGTCTCCTATGTGAATAATAACATGGTTAGCCCTCTGGTATTCTATGCTGCACCCATTGCCTGTCCCTGGTGTCCACACCAACATGCACACCCTGCCCTCCCCCATCCCAAGGACTGCTCTGCCCATCGCCCCTTGCCTGTGCCATACTCACCCACTAGGTGGCCCATGGGGATGTCCCCACATTCAAACCTGTGACACAGCGCAGAGCTGTGCCAGATGAATGCATCATGTGCACTCCAAGGGTGTGTGGCGCAGACATTGGTGATGCGTACCGTGGCATTGCTCACCACCTGGCAGTTGACACTTAGGTTCCCCTTCCTGTTTATGTATACCACACCCTCTGGGCCAGGTGGCATGCGGATGCCCATGTGGGTGCAGTCGATGGCCCCAATCATGCCAGGCAGACATGCAACCCTGTGGAAGACCCACCATGCAGGAAGCTGTTATCTCTGTCACTCTGAAAAAGGATAAAGACAACACTCTATGTGAGAATTATCAACCTGTATCATTAATTCATGTGGACTGTATTATTCTTATGAAAATTCTTGCCACCTGAGTAAACAGAATTATTAACAAGCATTTGTCAATGCCGAATGTTGATTGCGTTGGTCCGTTGAGCAAGCTCACTGCCCCTCTGTCACTCGCTCGTTGTGTTTCTCCCAGTGCCGCAGGCTGCTGTTTTGTGCTGGGCTCCTGCCTGCGTTGACACCCTTTTCTGTCCACAAAAAAAATCTTCAGCTGTCCCGACAGAGTTCCATTGAGGTGACTCACTCCCACTCTCTCACTCACTCACTCACTCATTCTGTTTCTCCTGGCGCTGCAGGCTGCCCTTTTGTACTGGGCTCCTGCCTGTGTTGGTGTTTTTTTCTGCCCACAAAGAAATCTGCAACAGTCCCAACACAGGTCCATTGAGCTTGCTCACTCCCCCTCTCTCACTCGCTCATTCTGTTTCTCCCGGCGCTGCAGGCTGCCTTTTTGTACTGGGCTCCTGCCTGTGTTGCTGCCTTTTTCTGCCCACAAAGAAATCTGCAGCAGTCCCAATAGTGCTCCATTGAGCTCATTCACTCCCACCTCTCACTCGCTCGTTCTGTTTCTCCCAGTGCTGCAGGCTGCCCCTTTGTACTGGGCTCCTGCCTATGTTGGTACCTTTTTCTGCCCACAAAAAAATCCGCAGCTGTCCCGACAGAGCTCTGTTGAGGTTGCTTACTCCCCCTGTCTCACTCACTTATTCTGTTTCTCCTGGGGCTGCAGGCTGCTCTTTTGTACTGGGCCCCTGCATGCATTGCTGCCTTTTTCTGCCCACAAAGAAATCCGCAGCAGTCCCAACAGAGCTCCATTGAGCTCACTCACTCCCCCTCCCTCACTCATTCTGTGTCTTCCGCTGCTGCAGGCTGCCCTTTTGTACTGAGCTCCTGCCTGCATTGGCGGCTTTTTCTGCCCACAAAGAAATCTGCAGCAGTCCCGACACAGGTCCGTTGAGCTTGCTCACTCCCCTCTCTCACTCGCTTATTCCGTTTCTGCCGGCACTGCAGACTGGCCTTTTGTACTGGGCTCCTGCCTGTGTTGCTGCCTTTTTCTGCCCACAAAGAAATCCACAGCAGTCGCGATAGAGGACCGTTGAGCTTGCTCACTCCCCCTCTCTCACTTGCTCATTGTGTTTCTCCCAGAGCTGCAGGCTGCCCTTCTGTACTGGGCACCTGGCTGCATTGTCGGCTTTTCCTGCCCACAGAGAAATCTGCAGCTGTCCCAACAGAGCTCCATTGAGCTTGCTCAGTCCCCCTCTCTCACTCGCTCATTCTGTTTCTGCCAGCACTGCAGGCTGCCCTTTTGTACTGTGCTCCTGCCTGCGTTGCCCCCTTCTTCTGCTCATAAAGAAATTTGCAACAGTCATGATAGAGCTCCATTGAGCTCGCTCCCCTCTCTCACTCGCTCATTCTGTTTCTCCCACTGCTGCAGGCTGCCGTTTTGTACTGGGCTCCTGCCTCTGTTGGCACCTTTTTCTGCCCACAAAGAAATCAGTAGCAGTCCTGACAGAGCTCCATTGACCTCACTCACTCCCCCTCTCTCACTCGCTCATTCCATTTCTGCTGACACTGCAGGCTGCCCTTTTGTACGGGGCTCCTGCCTGTGTTGCCGCCCTTTTCTGCCCACAAAGAAATCCACAGCAGTCGTGATAGAGCTCTGTTGAGCTCGCTCACTCTCCCTCTCTCAGTCACTCATTCTGTTTCTCCCACCGCTGCAGGCTGCCCTTTTGTACTGGGCCCCTGTGTGCATTGCTGCCTTTTTATGCCCGCAAAGAAATCCGCAGCAGTCCCAACAGTGCTCCGTTGAGCTCACTCACTCCCCCTCTCTCACTCGCTCGTTCTGTGTCTCCTGGCACTGCAGGCTGCCCTTTTGTACTGGGCTCCTGCCTGCATTGGCGCCTTTTACTTCCCACAAAGAAATTCACAGCAGTCCTGACAGAGCTCAGTTGAGCTCAGTCACTCCCCCCTCTCTTAGTTGTTCAATCCTAATCTGTCCCAAACACTGATTTCTGACAGCGACTGCGTTATTCTGCACCGGAAGTGCGAAAACACTTTTTGGCCAGGATGTGAAAAATGACAGCTGTACTGTTCATAAGAAGGTGTGGAAAAATGCCAGTGTTGAAAATGTGGCGTGAAAATATTACTAATTTGCGAAGTTACAAGGGTGCATGGAAACTGCACAACGCATGCTCGTAACACAGTCATTTTATGGACTTTCATCACCAAATTTTCAACACAGGCATTTTAGGACCTCTGCTAATGAACAGTGTCACTGTCATTTTCATAATGTCTCCCGAACACAGATTTCCCACAGCGACCACGCTATTCTGCGCCAGAACTGCAAAAACACATTTCAGCCAGGATGTGAAAAGTGACAGCTGTACTGTTCATAAGGAGGTGCAGAACAATGGCAATGTTGAAAATCTGGAGTGAAAATATTATAAATACTCAAACTTACGAGTGTGCATGCATGCAAACTGTGCAATGCACGCTCGTAACACAGTCATTTTATAGCATATCATCACCAAATGTTCAACATAGGCATTTTAGGCCCTCTGCTCATGAACAGTGTCACTGTCATTTTTGTAATCTGTCCCAAACACTGATGTCCCACAGCGACCGCGCTATTCTGCACCGGAAGTGCGAAAGCACATTTTGGCCAGGATATGAAAAATGACAGCTGTACTGTTCATAAGGAGGTGTGGAAAATGCCAATGTTGAAAATCTGGAGTGAAAATATTGCAAATTTGCGAAGTTATGAGCGTGAATAGCAACTGCGCGGCGCATGCTCATAAAACAGTCATTTTTTGGATTTTTCCACCAAATTTGCAACATAGGCTTTTTGAGAGCCCACCTCATGAACACTGGCACTGTCATTTCATTAATCCGTCCCAAAAGGTGATTCCGCACAGTGACCGCGAAATAACCTTTCGGGGTTGAATAACGCCATGACAGTGGCAGAATTCATGAGGAGGGCTCCCAAAAACCCCATGTTGGGGGGGTCACATGATGGCATCTAGCTAGGCAGCTGCTTGATTCTGAGCTCTCCCCTTCAGTCGCCGTTTTCTGCCAGTTTTCTGTGTCATCTGGGTACCAAACTCTAAAATTTGCACTGGAGGTGTTTAGATACTGTGCCTACTATCAGCAATCTGATTCTGTCTATGAAGAAGCTGATTATTTTAAAAGGATGGAGGTGGATGGGAAGCAGGCCTCGATTAAGCACACTCCACCTGCATCCCCTGAAAAGCTCTCAAAGAAGCAGCTTAACCAAGGCCCTGCCAAATTAGAACGGTGTGGGGACAAACCACAGTTGGCTACTCCTCTGACGGAGGATAAATTTCTTCAGGAGCTGACCCCTGTGAAGGATATCCTTAAGGAGCTGGCTGGGGAGCTGAAATCACTGCATAGTGATCTGTCGTCAGTCTCCACCAGAGTTTCAGACATGGAAGCCAGAGTTATCTCATCAGAGAAATGGAGATCCAGAACTGATGTTGAAGTTGCTGAGCTCAGGCAACAGATTAAAAAGCTACAGGCGAAAACGGAGGATTTGGAGGGACGTAATCGCCGGAACAACTTACTAATTTTAGGCCTGCCGGAGATGGAGGAAGGGCCCGACCTAATGGCCTTTCTGCAGAAGTTTTTGGTGAAGATTGTAGGCCCGTCTCCTATCAGTCCCTCCTATCATCTGGAGCGGGCCCATCGTTCGCTACGGCCCAGGCCCCCATCGGGTTCTCCCCCGCGACCTATCATCGTTAAATTTTTAAGTTATATTGAGAGGCAACACGTCTATTCGAAATCCTGGGAACTAAAGGAGATTCTTTGGGGCACATCCAGAATTCGTGTCACGCAAGACCTTCCCAAAGAGACTAGAGAAAAAAGGGTAGCCTATCATCCGATCGTTCAGAAGCTAATAGCAGCCTCCATTCCCTTTCGGATGATCTACCCGCCGATTTTAAAAGTCACAGTGGCAGGCTCGGTATACAGTTTCAACTCTCCCGAAACGGCCTCAAAGGACTTAGCCTCCAGACTACCAGAGTTGTTTAAATCTGCCGGGTGAACGAAGGACTTGCTATTTTGCTGTGCTATGGCATTTGGGTGATCCGGTGCTTAAATTTCACAGAATGGATTTGTTTTATTATTATTAGGTGGTTGGGGCCTTTCTTTTTCTCTTGGCTGGGCTGTCTGATTGGTAGGACCTGCGGGCTAAGCCCTCCCGGATTCTTTCCCTGACTTTAATATCTCGCCTATTCCATTCAATTTCCCTCTCTCGTCCCTACTTTCTTTCTTACCTTGGCTGTTTTCCCAGGTCTGGGTGGGTGGAGGGTGTTCTCTGGGTGGTGTTGAGGTCCCTCTCGGTGGGCCTGGCCATTCGTGCTGGAGGCGGAACTTTCTTTCTGTTTGTCCCTGTTTCCTGGGGGACTTCCTGGTGGCAGGACCGTTCCCGGTCCGGCTGGTTTCGGGTCCCCTCGGAAACAACGTCCCAATGTCGAGATTTTTATCAGTTGGTGTTTTTGGGGTGTGGAATACTCCCATGGGCTGTGGTGGATATCTGGTAGGTGGCTTTTTCAACTTCTTTGCCTTTGGGCTGTCGAGGGGGGGTGCCTTTTATGGTATCTACTTTTGTGGATGGTGTCTTTCCCTTTGTTGTGGAGCGTGCTTTTTCTGGCTTTTTTTGCTACTGGTTGTAGGTCCTCACTGCTTTTTCCCTTACTATTCACCTCTTCATAAATTAGTCCTGTTATTGCTGGTGACTGGCGGGAGGGGTGAGGGGGGGCTCGGCTCCGCGGGTGCTGGTTTGCTGGATGTGGTATCGCGAGCCAAATGAGGGGGGTTTTGCTAACCTCTCCCCGGTGGTGGGGCTACTATGTTTCATTGCAGGGGGGTGTCGGGCATATGTTTTCACCAGCCTGTTCTGGAGGCATGTTTTTTATTGCTGTGTGCATCTTACACTGGGGTTTTTGGGGTTCTCAAATGGGGTTGGGGGGCCAATGCCTCTGGGTTCCGGTTTGTTTAAAGGAATACTTCTGTTCTGGCCTCCTGTTGTAAATAGTTGCTTGTGGGTTTGGTTTTTTTTTTTTATTTTGGGGTGGGTTGGTGGGTTTAGTGAGTCCTACTTGCTGGTGGATTTTCAGAGTCGGGGTCGGGGAGTGGGGGTCATTTTCATTGAAGATTTTGTATTGGGCTTTTTGGAGGCTGGTTTTGATGGGTGGGAGGGGGTTGGGAATGATGATTGCTCTCCTTTATTTTCACAACATTTAGTTAAGTAGGACATGCTGTTATGGGGAGCATACCTTCTGTAATTATTGTTTGGGGTTGTTTCGGACTGGGGTTTATTTTGCATTAATAATATTGGGCTGTGGATATATAAAGGGCCAGCTTAGTCTACAATTTAGCATTAGTGTGTTGTTTCTGGGATTCAAATGGGGTCTTCCTGTTGGGACTAAAGCTTGGTCTGTTTGGGTATTATAAGGTATTCCCAGCCTTTTCTTTTGGGGTGCACCTTTTTTTTTCTTATAATCCTGATTGTGTCTGGATATTTGATTTTTGTATACTGTATCTAAAATGGCTATGAATACTCTCAAAATAGCCTCTTGGAATGTACGTGGACTTAAGGATCGGGTCAAACGTTTGCAGATGTTTAATCATTGTTCACTACTGCAAATTGACATTCTTTTTTTGCAAGAAACTCATCTAAGCCATGGTGACACCAAGCTATCTCGTTCTGGCTTTTCTCAGTCCTATCTTGCGGGTAACTCTCGTTTTAGTAAAGGGGTGGTGGTTCTCGTCAAGAAGCATGTCTTATTTACCAAAGAGATGACTGTGTCAGACCCAGAGGGGAGGTTTATGTTGGTCAAAGATACTCTTAATGGGGGCAACATTGTTCTGGGCTCTATATTTGGTCCGTTGGGGGGTGATCTGGGATTTTTCATGTCACTTGCTGATAAATTGGCTAACTTTCTTTCTGCCCAGTTTATATTGGTTGGGGACTGGAACATTACCTGTTCACCTATTCTAGATAGAGACCCTCAGGATAGGCGCGCCCCCTTTCCCGGCTCATAGAGCCTTTTTGGAATTGAGATCGTTGCTGGGTCTATGTGACCCTGGAGACATGCTAATCCTTCTCTCTGAGCCTTTTCTTTCCTTTCAGTCGATGGTACCAAATCTAGGTTAGATATGGTTTTAGTTAGTACTTCCTTTCTCCCGAGTCTCTGTTTATCTGGCATTGACCCAGTTATTCTATCGGACCACACCGTCGTCTGGATCAAGCTCTCCTTAGCCCCGGATTTCTCCCGAGATTCGGTTTGGCGGCTGAATACTCAACTGTTGAAGGATCCTCAAAATGTGTCTGATATCAGCTCCCCGATTTCCTTCTTTCTGGTAGATAATCTTAATTCTACTCCAAGGCTGGACATGGTCTGGTCTGCCTTGAAATGTTATCTCAGGGGTGAGCTTATTAAAATGGCTTCCCTTAGAAAGAAAAAGGCTTGCAAACTCCTTATCTTTGATGGGTAAAATCAGGGATTTGGAGGCTAAATATTCCTCAACTTCTTCTTTAACTGATCTTAAAGAGCTTTTATCAGTTAAGAGTGAATATATGGATCTTTTGAAGGAGAAAACGGAGTATTGCTTGTTAAAAACTCAAGCCAAATATTTTGATCAAGGGGAGAAGTCCGGTAAACTCTTGGCTTTGCGTCTACGGGTATTGGAAAGCTCCAGGATTATTCCCTCTCTGCTCTCTTCATCCGGTGCGGTTGTTACTTCACCCAGAGGAATTGCCCATATTTTTAAGGAGTATTATCTGGACCTTTACAGTAAATCTCCTGTATCGCACTCTATTTCGGAGCTAAACGAATATTTGAGGGAGATTGATATTCCTTGCTTATCAGAGGCCCAACAGGCTATTTTGTTGGCTCCTATCTCGTCAGAGGAGATTGAGAGATCCATTGCTTCCCTTGCTCCCAACCGAACACCGGGTCCTGATGGTCTCCCGGCCAATTTTTATAAGGCCTTTGCCAAGGACTTGATACCCACTCTCCTTAAGTTATATGAGTACCTATCTGTATCTCTGGATGTGGATCCCTCATTGTTTGAGGCTATAATTGTTTTAATCCTTAAACCTGATAAGATTCTTACTGACCCAGCCAATTACAGACCAATCTCTTCAAAACTATGATATATGAAAATTCTTGTTAAAATATTAGCTGAAAGAATCAGGATGGTTTGGTCTGGTCTGCTGAGCCCTGAGCAGGTTGGTTTTGTCCCTGGTAGATCGGCGGCCGAACATTTGAGGACCCTGTCGCATATCTCTCAATATGCCCAATCTGTTTCATATCCGGCTGCTCTGGTCTCTCTTGATGCTGAAAAGGCCTTTGACCGTGTGGACTGGTCTTTTCTCTGGGCAGTTATGGAGAGAATGGGTTTTCCATTCTTTTCTAAATAAGATTCGGTGTTTTATAGTTGCCCTTCTGCTAGAATTTATTGTAATGGGGTGTTCTTCCCTTTTCATTTATATACCGCACCAGACAGGGATGTCCTCTCTTTCTCTTATTATTTAATTTGTATTTGGAACCTTTACTTATTAGGCTTAAGGCTTCTTCCCAGGTTAAGGGGCTTAGGTTACACCAAAGGTAACTGGTTCTTTCTGCTTACGCAGATGATATTCTTTTACATTTAGCAGATCTGGCTGAATCTTTGAAGGCGGTGATAGGTGTTGTTGAGAGGTTCGGTACTTTCTCTCATTATAGATTGAATATTTCCAAATCTGAAATCCTTCCTCTTAATGTATATACTAATAAGCACAAATTTTCCTCTTTCGGGATGAGATGGGCCCCTAGGTCTATCAAATATTTAGGGATTTATTTTTCTACTGATCCTTCTCTTTTGAGAAAGTTAAATTTGGACAGAGTCAAGGACTCGGTTTCTCAGGATTTACAGCGTTGGTCAGCTCTTCCCATCTCATTTTGGGGTCGAATAAATATTCTTAAAATGAACGTCCTCCCCCGGATTTTTTACCCATTGAATTTGGTTAACCTTTGGCTTCCTATCTCTTATATTCAGCAGTTTCATGTGCTTTTTTCTAATTTTGTTTGGCTGGGGAAGGGGATTAGGCGCTCCTATGCTAAATTATCGCTTCCTAGAGAGAAGGGGGTCTTAGATTACCTGATCTCCTGTTGTACCATTGGGCGGCTCACCTCTCTAAGTTGGGAAGATGGTTCTCTACCGAACCAGACTCATCCTGTCCAATCTGGCTTCAACTTGAACGTGCCTCTCTCTCTGAGATTAAACCAGACAGGTACGCTCTATTTTATCTATCCCCAAAGGTACTTTCATATTGGGTGCCGGATAGTGTAATGATGGCTGCTCTTAAGTCACTCGTGCAATGTTTAAAGTTCTTCCGTGTCTCCGCTATTTCAGACCTGGGACAACCGGTTGTTCGTAATCCCAATGTTAAGCTGGGTACTTCATGAATTACCTCGGAGTGGCTCCAGCAAATCAGGGAGGCCAGACTTGAGCATTTCTTTAGCAGGGACTCACTTCTTTCTTCCGGCGATATTCTGGAGAAATTTGATATACCTAGGAGAGATATTTTCAAAGTCTATCAATTGAGACATCTGATCAGCCAGAGATTTGGTACCAATTTTAGGGACTCGGTCGCTTATCCTTTCTTTTCTGGAATTATCAATCTTGCTTCCCAATCCCATCCTATCCTATCTCTGATACATTCCTTCCTTTTGAATTATAACTTGCTGGATACGGTTGAAGGCTCAGGTGTGTGGGCACACCTTCTACCTGATATTTCCCTGGATTGGTCTGGTATTTGGAAAGATCTCCATAGATACCATACCCAGGATAGGTTGCGGTTAACGCAATATTATATTGTCAATAACCTCTACTATACTCCGGTTAAACTCTTTCAGCTTAAGAGGGCCTCTCATTCAAAGTGCTTTAGGTGTTTGCAAGGGGAGGGTAACTTGATCCATATGTTCTGGGATTGTCCTAAAGTTGCCCCCCTGTGGTCTCTGGTCCGGGACTATCTTGATCCTCTTCTGGGTCTGTCCGTTTTTTTCTGTCCTGAGATATGTATTTTAGGTGAATTCTCCCATACAGATAGTGTTGAAAGTAGATACTATATGGCTTTGGTGTCTATGGCTGTTAAAAAACTGGTTTTAAGACATTGGACTGACCAACTGGCCTTGTCATTTGCTGATTGGTTGACTGAACTGGTTTCATACCTTCAATCCGAAAGGTTGATTGCTAGTCTTAAATGTCATTTGGACCTGTTTCAGAGGAGATGGAGTAAACTTCAAGCCCTGTGTTTGACTTAACCTATATAATTCTGAGACCGATTCCTCATGTCTGCCTTTTATTTTAAGATCTATGTTAATCCTTGTTGTTAAGATTGTCTTGCTCTTATACAAATGTCAAGATTTGAAGTTTGTGGTGATATGTTGCTTTGTCAGACGATGTTTGGTGTTTGTGGTGCACCCGGTGGGAGGGAGAATAGTTTGAGGGGGTTGAGCGTTGATACTGTACAATGTTTCTTGTATTTGTGGTTGGGTGGGTTGGTGGGATTGTGGGTGGACTGGGTTCGGGTGGGGATTTTGTGTTATTTTCTTTTGTAGGGGGTTGGGATATGTGGGGAGGGTGTAGTTCTTTGGTTGTACCATTCATTCCAATGTTTTCTTGTATTTCCTTGGTGTGTTTTGTATTATGGTGTTGTTGTTTTGTTTTTTCAAACTCAATAAACCTAAATTTCAAAAAAAAAAAAAAAAAACCCCATGTTGAAAATTTGGTGCCAAACATCCAAAAAATGCCTGAGATATGCATCAAAGTTGAAAAAACCCTATCTATGCCATTATACAGCTTACCGGTATTTCTTCAGTTCATGGTTGGCTTTGAAGATTGCAGACGTGTTCCCGGTCCACCGAAGATCATCACGCTGTGCTCCGGAGGTAAGTATGGGGTGTGGAGGTGTGGGGAGGCAGGGTGCGCAGAGGGTGGGTGAGGGTTTGGAGGGGCCACCAGACTCGATGAGGGACTGTTTTTTGCTTTACAGATACAAAAAAAAAGCATCACGGGACTTTTTTTTTTTTTGACAGGGGCATTTCCATACATTTGGCACATTGGGGTGGGCTCCCAACATGCCAAACAACTGTTGGGGAGGCCAACTGTAGTCAAAGGGGAATTGGGCACCCCTGTCAGCACAAAAGCGGGGGTGCACAAGAGCCGAGGGGGATTGGGCACCCCTTCGGCACAACTCTCCCACTACTGTTTCAGGGGGACTTATGCCGATGAGGAGTGGGCTCCCCCATTGGCACATCAAAGTGGGAGGGGGACAAAATGCCAACGGGGAGTGAGCTCCCCCATTGGCAACTCATAGCACCAGGGATAGAAGCCGACGGGGATTGGGGCCCCCATCGACAATAACACACTGCTGTGGGGAGGGGCACATGTTGCTGAGTGGGACTGGGCACTCCCTCAGCACAGGAGAGCTCACTCATATTGTTTGTGAACATGGAGGCAAGCTGCCACCATGTTCACAAACAATATCAGAGTACCAAGGTTCCGCCCTGCAATGACGGGTCACTCCCTCATTGCAGTGAATGGCTGACACTGCAATGACAAGACAGCCCCTGGTTGCAGCGGCTAATTTTTTACAAGGTTGTGACATGCTGGATGAACTAGTGTCAGCAGCAGCATACAACATTTGGAAAAGTGGGCCAAGCCTTTAAAGGCTGTGGGGACATTGGCCACAAAGTGCCATGCCTCCACAACCTGCTTCTGGAAGAAAGCTGCAGCAATATGTTTCTTGTGCATGCGCGCAATCAACATAAAAGTCTAATACTGTAGATCCTGACCAGCAAGGATTTGTCCAAGGCAGAACAGTTTAGACCTTCTGTTTTTTTTTTAATTTACACTTCTTTCTGCCCTTGTCAGATCTGGCAGGTGGCTCTGGACCCTTCTCTGGACCCTTCTCAGAGGGCTTGTCTTTCTGGGCCCCAGTTTCCCCAATCTTGCTAATTTCTGGCAGTTCCCCCACGGATTATTCCCCGTGGCAGGGCCAGAGGGAGGAGTGCCAGTTCCCCCTCCCCAGAGCACAATCCAGATGTCAGGTGGAGTCAGGACTGGGGATGAAACAGGCTATCACAGAGCCTGCCAGATCTATGCTTTTTCCATTTTCTCTCCCTACCCCCATCCCTTGTGGCATGAGTGTACACATGTGGAGGCATGAGTATGTCACATATCAGCACTCCTGTGCCTCCCTGACTCTGGTGCTGCCCTCCGGCCTCCACTAGGGGGCAGCCAAGGAGCAGAATAACAACCTTTCCCTCCCCTGTTGTCCCCTGACAACCCAAGATCACTCCCGACCCCAGGTCGCCAGCATGGCGCAAGATGTGGCATCCAGCACCTCGACCATCAGCACCACCAGGCCTGTTAGCAATGCAGAACTTCTATTTTTTTTGTTTTCAATTTATTATACTTTATTGAATTATCCAAAAATACAAAACATTAGGTAGTTGCGAAACACTACTTAATACGCAGTGAGGGTACAAGGTTGAATACATACATAAAATGGATTTTATAAGTCCTAAAATAACCAAAACAAAACCAGAATCCCTAAAACCCTCTCCGCCCCCACCCCAGCCCCAACCTACCCAGATTTCCAGTGCAGCACCTCCAAGAGTCGATAGACAAAATACTTAATTTAAAGATTTGTGGGTATAGTCTGAGATGGGAACATTTCTCCTTGGGTGAAGACCTTCCAGGAAACAGATCTGAGGCTATAAATATGCTAAAATTATCACAATTGCTGGAGCTGAGAAAAAAAAAGTGACCGGCATTTTTGGAATTTAAACCAGGCCCCCGTGGACCAAGCAACTCCTCTTTCCACTGCTAAAGCAGTTAAGAATTCTTGATATCATTCAGCAAATGTAGGGTTCCAGTTATTCCTCCAATGACGTAGAATAAGTAGTTTAGTAATGAGCACCACCAATGCGATATAATGTTAATGTTTTATTGAGGGTATTAATGAATAATCCCCCAATAAACAGATCTCAGGAGTAAAATAAGCATAAAGGGGGGTTATGGTTTGCAGTTTAGACTGCACTGTTTGCCATAGACCTTTAATCTCTGAACAGATCCACAGCTTATGAAACATGGATCCATCTTCCTCTCCAAATATATCACATGTAGGGGATCGTAATTTAGCCATGCAATATAATTTAGTCGGGGTTAGATACAGATTATGCAGTACATTAAATTGGAGGAAATGTAGTCTATCTTGTTTAATGTAGCAGTATACATTGGTCCAAATATTATACCAGAATTCAAGGGGCTTGTCTATAGATAAGGCTGATTTCCAATAGAACACTACTGGAGTGGCTGTCTTGCAAACCCAGGAACCCAATTCTTTGTATAACCCAGAGACTGGTTTAGGGCAAGAGGCTATCAGAATCAACTCCTAGAACTAAAGTCCTGCCAGTGAGTTCCAAGGAGGAGAGCCAAGGAATTGAACCACTGAGGACCATATTGGTATTAGTTTAAAGGTCTCTCAAAGCAACAATACAAATTTAGACTGAAGTCTGGTAGGAGATAGTATGTGGGCCTCTGAAACAAAATCCTGAAGAACAGCCCATGCTAATGGTAAACAAAATGAGGCTGAGATTGGTTTACCAGCTATACAAATATTGGGATTGTTGACTAATGGTTGGGAAAGATCTTTTACATGCTTCAGCCCAAACTTCCAACATGGGTACATTACATTTCGCTCTCGTCTTTTCACTCCCTGACTTCTCGCTCACGATATTATGTTTCCACTCAAACTCACTCCTATGTCAACACGCTCCCACCCGAATCACTCCCGCAGTTTTCGACTCTCATTTTCAAGATTCAATACACATTACTATGTATGTGTTATTCAGTGGAAGGGTCGTGATTTGTATGGTTATTCAGTCCAAGTGGCAGAAAGGAACTATTCAATTAAATCAATTTACTTGCTTCACTTCTCTTTCTGGATCATCCGCTATTACCTAGTTAGCATTAGTATGCATCCTGTACTACTGGTTGGTGCATTATACTTTTAATCTCATCCTAGAATATTGTTCCTACTGTGGATCCAGCTGGATTTAAAACAGACGTTCTATACCTATCATCTTCCATTGGATGCATGCTGTACATCTCACATTTGGTCTCTAGATGGCACCACAGCACTGAATTCTTAGCTTCACACGGTCCAGTTCATATGAAGAGCTGACATCCAAGAGTATGGGGAGCATCCGATAGCCATACTGGACTACAGCAGATGAAATGAATTCCGAATTCTGAAACCTCTTTACACCAGTGACTTGTAAGAAACCTTATCCTATGATCTCAAGCTGCTTGACAAGCGGCATATTACTGCAATGAAACTACAAACTCATGGGTACAATTTTCAAGAGAGTGAGGTAGAAATTGTGAGCTATATTGTAAATGACTAAATTATGTACCGAATGGGAAAACGAATACTGCGACTGATGCTGGGTTTGAAGTTTTGCTCTGATGCACTGAAAGGAGTGGACATTGGAGGAGTGTCAGAGCCACTGTGGTTTAATGCTGTATTTTAAACAGGAAAGACAAAATTACAGTCTAGTTCAAATGAAGACACATTTCATTTTTAAATTATATAAATATATAGATTTATTTATTTAGCTTTTGTTTACCGGGTAAGTACAGTAGACAAGTATTATGCCTATTTTCAGGAACGACCCAGGAGAGTACAACATGAGGAACAACAGTCAAGGAGATATGGCAAAGAGAGTACAGTTTTTTTGTCACAGTAAACAAACATGTGGGAAATACATCATTTGACGCTAGAGGAACATACAGTAGTAAGCACATTTCAGATTATACACTCTAGACTAGCTAGTTCAACTGACAAGATATTTTATATATATATATATATATATATATATATATATATATATATATATATATAATATATATAAAATTGTACCCATGGAATTGTAGATTCAGCTTTTAAGTCTTTGCAAGGACCATTTTTGGCTGAATGTTAGACTTGTTCTGCACTGTGTACTGCTATGCACATACTGCCTGTAGTTAATAGATTTTATGAACCACAAGCGGCATGTTACTGCAATGTTAGTTTACCTTTTACAAGTAAGAGCCTTTTTCCGAGCTAGTGGGGGAGTGAATTGCCATGGAGTATATTGTCATAGGTGCGAACTGACGCCGGAGTGTACTGTCGGGAGCGAGAAGTTCGGGAGTTTAAAGACGGGAGCGAATTCGTGCTCCCTTCCAACATAACTGGATATGTGCTTGCTAATCCCATCCAACTGGAGTGTCCTTAAGGTTCCTAGGTAAACCATTTTGGGAGAGATAGAGTAATGACTTTAGGGAAAGATGGTATTTCCTAAAAAGCGATTGCTCAATAACCTTCCAATCTGGTATGTAATCTGTGTCTATTTCAGGTTGGTCTCTCTGGAGATAGTTAGAGCAATGAATTGCTAAATAATACTGAAAAAAATATGGTAGCTGTAACCCCCTATCTTCCTTTCTGCAGTCAATTTGGCATAAGCCCATGTTGGGGGTTTACCAGCCCATAAGAATCTTGTACTTAGGGAATGTAAAGCTGTAAACCATCTGTTTGAGAGTGGGAGGTTAGTCATGGTCAGTGGGTACAAAAAGTGAGGAAGGACCATCATTTTAACCACATTTTCTCTCCCCCATAAAGATATAGACAGTCTTGCCACCAATGCAGGTCCACTGTCAAATTTTTAATCAAAGGGTCATGATTAGCTGATTTCAGTTTAGATACTAGATTTACTAGGTGTATTTAGACATAAAGGAGCCATATGGCCCATTGTGTATGTCTCCCACACAAATGGGAAATTTATACCATTCTTTGATTATTATAAAAGATCTCATCTAATCTGTCTTTAAACAAATTTAGCGTAGGAATATCTACCAGTTGCTGGGGGAGTATGTTCCAATTCTTCACAGCTCGAATGGTAAAGAAATTATTACTTTTATATGACATTGATCTTGGTAGCTTCAATTGTTAATTGTGAGACTTAAGATTATAAGGAGAAATATAGAATTCAAGACCATAGTCTTCCATAAGCTGTTTAGATTTTAATGTTTTGTAAAGAAAGAAAAGATCTCCCCTATATCTGCGTGCTTCTAACAAATGAAGTCCCATATTATGTAACCTTTCAGGGTATGTTTTCTCTTTATTACTGCATATCATCCTGGTTACAGCCCTCTGTACTTTTTCTACAGTTTGAATATCCTTCTTAGTCGTTGGTGACCAAAGCAGAGACCCATAATCAAGTATTGGGCATATATAACTTCTATAAAAAGGGAGAATTGCCTGTGTATTTTTATTAATGAAGGATCTCTTTACTTTATGTACCAAGTTCATTGCTTTTGCAGTTGTAATGAGGCACTGATCCTTTGAGGTTAGCTTGTTATTAACCATACAGTAACTCCCAGGTCCCATTCTCTAATTGAGCTTTTTTAATAACACCTGATCTAGAATATATGAATAGTTGGGATTGTTAGTACCAAAAGAAGAAAATACTCACCATAGTAATCTTGTTTCTTCAAAGGAATCACTCATTATGATTAAACTGATGCAGTCAGCCTCCTGTGTTGAACTGCCCAGAGAGATTGAATTATATGCAAATGATGGAACTCTCAATTGGTTCATGCCACTTTCAAACTGCTGCCCTAGCAACTGCTGCACTCTGAATGCTTTGGATTTTTACAGAGCCTAACTGGATGTAAGACCCATTTGCTAAAACTAATAACATTAAAATAATATTTTTGTCCTTTCAGGTCAAACATCCTTAATAAATAAACTTAAGAAACTCAAGACCACCTGGGCACCAACTGGTTAAACAAAGCTAGCAAGAGGTTCACAGGTCAAATCCCTCCAGAACTGAGGCCAAAGTTGATTTGAACCCACAAAACAGACAGGAGGGTTACCCTGTTTCTGTTCCTGTTCACAATACTGTGCTCGGAGGTTGGCACTGTGGGAGCAGAGGGCCTCACCTGCTGAGTCAGGTTTGTAATGGATTGGTTAGCAGCGGTGTGCATGGGTTTGGCATTACAAGCTTTTATTGTTCAGTGTGTCAGCTTGATACTGTCAGCTCACTTACAAAAAAAGAAAAAGGAAGTGATTTATTTTTAAAAGGAAACAGAACTATATCACTTGACTTACAGTCAAGTTCCTACCTGTTTTATTTTTTTCTCTAAAGTGCAAGTCAGAGTAGCCATAGTTAGGGAAGAAGATGGCTTCCAACTACAGCGGACACACTGTAGACTACTTAAAGCAGTTGTGCAGGGACAGAGGAGTCCCATTCAAGGTGAAAGCCACCAAGCAGAACCTCGTGGATGCCCTGATGGTAGCAGATACCCAGAGCATCAAGTCACAGACAGTGACTGTAAGAGACCGAACCTTGAATGTGGAAGGGCTAGCAGCCAGTGCGGTGTCCAGATCCAATGAGGAGGGCAGCAGGGCCACTGTCAGCGAAGAGCCACAGCAGCAGGGGAAGGTCACCAGTATCCTGGATCCAGAAGTACTCAGGCTGCAGATTGAGTTGTGCAGAATGGAACTGGAGTTCCAGAGAGAAGAGAAGCAAGAACAGCGAGCAGCAGAGGAGAAGGCTGAGCAAGACCGCTGAGAGGCAGAGAGAGAGAACAACGAGCTGCAGAGGAAAAGAGGGAGCAAGAATGCTGAGAGGCAGAGCAAGAATGCCAAGAGGCAGAGCGGAAACAGCAGAAGGCTGACCGTGAGGAGCATGAGTGCCAGAGGCAACATGAACTGGAGAAGCTATGACTCCAACCAGCAACACCAGAGCAGGTAAGTGGCTTGGGGGTAATTGGGGCTACAGGACTGGGTTACAAATTGATAGCCAAATTTAAAGAGGGGGAGGATATGGATGCCTTTTTAAATTCTTTTGAAAAAGTTTGTATTCTGGCTAAAATTCCTAGACAGTCCTGGAGCTTTCAGCTATCCCCGCTACTTACCGGGAAAGCTCGGGATGCATTAGGTCAAATGGACAATGAGGACAGTGATGATTACTGCAAACTTACAGCTGCACTGTTAAAGAAATTTGAATTAACTGCTGAATCACACAGAGCTAAATTCCATAAGCTCAGGAGAAGGCCTGCCATGAGCTATGAGGAGCTAGCCACAAAACAACGTTAGTTTTTAAAACGGTGGGAAGGAATTGAAGAAAACTCTGTTGATAAAATTGAAAATGTGATTCTGTTAGAACAGTTTTTCTGGGCAAACCCAGCAGAGCTGAAAACCTGGCTGGAGGACCGAGATCCCAAAATGGTGCAAGAGGCTGCTGAACTCTTGGACCTCATTCCCTCAATACCAAGAGCAGACCTGCTCTGAGAGTGAATGGGGTGGGTGTGGCAGTGCAGAAAGGGAAAAGCGCACCTTCAGGGCAGTTAAAACCCTCACTGCCTCCACCAAAATCAGTTAGCCCCAGGTTTCAGAGAAAAGATTTCTCTGAGAAAAGAAATGAATGTTGGTTGTATAAAGAAACTGGTCATATTGCTAGACAGTGTCCCAAAAAGGTGAGCAATACACAACAGGGGGCTATGAAAGAAGTGCGTTGTTTGTGTGTCCCTGGAAGCATGCCTGTGAACATGAGGGAGCACATGCACTCAGTCATGGTGAATGGTGTACAGACGCAAGGGTTAAGGGCTACAGGGCCTCCCTGACCTTCGTAAAGCGGGATCTAGTAGAGCCTGGTCAGCTTATACCCAATAAATACATCACTGTACAAGACTTTACTGATGAGGAAAAAACATTGCCCCTTGCTAGTGCTCTCCTAGACTGGTGTGAAACAGGGGGAACTGTGCAACAGGTGGCTGTAGCCAAAACCTTAGCAGTAGATGTGATCCCGGGCAACAATCTCAACCAGGGGATGGTGTGTACAGTTACCCATAGCCAAGTGGCAAGGGAAAATTGTAGTTCCCTGAACCCCACAGAAACCATTATGGAAACCACTGGGAGGCTGGTTCCCCAACCTGTGTCTCCTGATATGGAAACTACTGAAAAGGGGTAGAAATGTCCCCAGTAGCAGTTAACCACACAGCTACGGAGGGTTACTTCAAGAGGGAGGGGTGACCTAAGGTCAGAGGGCTAGGGATGACAGTGATCCTGAGTGCCCTGAAGCTAGTGCTAGGGACCCTAGTTTAGAGAGAGAAGGGGACCTGTCACATGCCTTGGGAATGTGTGAGGAGTTTACAACTGCTCAGAAAAGTGACCCTAGTCTAGAGAAGCTGAGGGTTTGGGCAGACTCTGACAGAGCACAAGGAGGTGATGGTAAACATAAGGTTTATTGGAAAAATAGAATGATGTATACTCAGGCTGTGCAGACAGAGGGAGGGGTGCTAGGCAGGCAGCTTGTCATTCTCCAGGGGTATCGTGAGCAGTTGCTCAAGATTACCCATGATATTCCCTTGTCTGGTCATCTGAGATTGATGTGCACTATGCACTGGTTGACCCAGAATTTCTATTGGCCTAACTTCACCCAGCAGGTGAAGGAGTATTGCAGGGCTTGTCACCGGTGCCATGAAATTGGGAAGGTGGGCAAGAAAACCCAAGCCACCCTGATTCCATTGCCCATAGTGGAGGAGCCATTCCAAACAGTGGGAATGGATATTGTGGGGCCTTTAAATACCCTCAGCTCCTCAGGGAAGAGATTCATCCTGACTGTGGTGGATTATGCCACCCGGTACCCAGAGGCAGTTGCCCTATCCTCACTGAGGACAGACAAAGTGGCAGATGCCTTACTAAGGGATTTTCTCCTGTGTTGGGTTTTTGCAGTAGGTAATCACCAATTGAGGGGTTCCTTTTATGTCAGACCTGATGAAATGTTTATGGGAGAAGTGTGGGGTGGTGCAGAGATGCATGACACCATATCACCCACAAGCCAATGGGCTTGTGGAAAGATTCAATGGTACCCTGAAGTCTATGCTCTGGGCATTTGCTGAACAGCATGGGAGGGACTGGGAGAAATAACTTCTCCACCTGTTGTTTGCATACAGGGAGGTGCCCCAAGAGTCGACAGGATTTTCATCCTTTGAACTCTTATATGGACACCGCGTACGTGGGCCCCTAGACTTGATCCAGGAGAACTGGGAAGGCAAGCACGCTGTCACAAATTCACTCAACTGGTCAGCCCTCTACTTCCAAAGTGCCAACCTCTGAGCATATGATTTGTGGACAGTGAACAGTACAAGGTAACCCTCTTGTCTGTTTTGTGGGTTCGAGTCACCTTAGTCTCAAGTTCTGGAGGGATTCAAACTGATAACCTCTTGTTAGCGTACCCAATTATCAGGCTCAGATAATTCTGTCTTCAGGGGGCCAAATATCTTTGCCTATGAGCACCTGGCCAGGACTACAAAATGAACCCTTAGAACTGTATGCAAGACTTTTTTTTTAAATTAAGTATACTTTATTCATTTTTTTACAACAATAATAAAACCGAAGCAGTTTACAACTATCCAACAATAGTTACAGGGCATGAAACAATAACAAAATATACACTACAGGTTAATATTATAGTATGAGAATTGCAAGGAATAAAATTGACATAATCATACCCCCTAACCAACAAACAACTAATCCCTCCCCCACACCCCTCCACTTACCCCCTATATTTAGTACAACCTAGGGCTTCATGTGCTATGACCATATACAACATTGTCTACTCAACTGCCTTTCACCGGTCACGTCTATCTTCCTGCGAGGTTCCCTGAGAGACAGGAATCAGAGACCAAAGCATGTACAGCCTTTCCCATCTAGATTTGTACAGGGAGAGCTTACCACGAAGACTCGCAATTGCTTTTTCTACCCTTAAGTTATATGAAAGCTCCTTCACCCATTCCGGATAGGAGATTGCATGTTGGTCCTTCCAATAGTGGAGGACAAGCCTTTTAACTGACAGGGATATAATGGCCATGTGATACCACCTCTTTCTAACAGGGACAGTGGAATAGTCTCCTATAATACAGACTTGTGGAGAGAAATGCTCCTGCAGCCCTAGCAATGGGTTAGCCTTTTCCTGGATAGTTCTCCAAAGGCAGACCACTTTGGGACAGTCCCATAATATGTGAAGTAATGTCCCTGGTTCCTGTTCACACCTAAAACATGCTTGATTCTGCAACCTGCCCATCCCATACAGTTTAACAGAGGTGTAGTAGGTATTATGCAATATATAGAACTGTGTTAATCTTAAGTGATCATTAGCGATATATAAACAGACTCCTTCCCATATTTTGTCCCATTGAAAATTATTCTTCAGGAAATTGTGTGCCCAATAGCTAGAGTAACCCGATACATCAGGATTAAGTTTCCCATATAGTAGCGAAACCAGATGAGAGACTGCGTGTGGTTGCTTCACACATACAAGAAGCTCCTGAAAGGGAGCCACTTGTGTATTCCAGGCACCAGAGCCAAACCATTTTAACAACATGTGTCTAATCTGGAACACGAAAAAGGAGTATTAATTGGGAAGCTGGAGATGTTCTAGCAACTCTGGCATCCCCCCAATTTACTATTAACCACCAGATCACAAACTCGGGCTTGAGGGTCTGCACAATCTTTGGGGGAGGCAATTTTTCAGTTTCCCAGTTTAAAGTTGGGATTACCAAAAATGGGCTGCGATAGGTCCTGTTGGTTATCATATTACAGGGATTTACAGAACTGTAGATGGACCTTTAGTGAAGTATATATAACGGAGCCATGCAGGTTGTTAGGCAGCTTACCCGGGGCTATAAATAAAAGACACTCTGGGGAAAGCCTAGCTAGCAAGTGTTGCTCCACTTGTAGTCAGATGGGAATATTAGAGAGGTTCTCCACATCTGGAGGGGTAGCTATCCAGCGCATGTATTTAGCCATGTGACTAGCTAAATAATAATGATAAAAATTAGGGAGTTTGAGACCCCCTAGTTGTCTTGGGGCACTTAAACGGTTATATGCCCTTTGTGGGGGCTTGTGTTTTCATAGAAATTGAGAGATTATACTGTGGAGCCTACAGAAACAGGTTAGGGGAAGATGAACGTTTAACATGTTAAGTGGGTAGAACAATCTCGGCAGGATGTTCATTTTCATTGCACTGACCCGTGCTTGGAGGGACAAATACATAAAAGCCCATCTATTTAGGTCTAACTTAATCCCCTTTACTAAGTTGTCTAAATTCAGTTTTTTCATTAAGGATAGTGAGGTAGATAGTATTATTCCTAAATATTTAAGACGGGTAGTCCAAGCCATGGATAGTGGGGCAATCTCTTTTTTAGAAAGCAAAGAATTCAGGGTCATCACTTCTGTTTTGCTAATATAAATTTGTAATTAGAGACCTTGCTAAACTTTTGAATTTTCTGTAGGGCTGCTTGAATAGACCTACAGGGATCGGTGACATGCAGAAGGATGTCATCTACGTAAACTGATAATTTTAAATGAAACGTCCCTATTCTAATACCTTGTAATAGTGGGGAGGCATTCAGTTGGTGTAACAATGGCTCTAAGTATAAATTAAATAATAGCGGGGATAGTGAGCAACCTTGCCTAGTGCCGGATTTTGGAGAAAACGTAGAAGAAAAAACACCATTCCAATAAACTTTTGCACTAGGACAAGAGTATAAGGATGTAACCCAGGAAATAAAAGGGGCTTGGAAACCCATTACAGCCAGGGTATCAAAAAGAAAAGGCCAACTAACCCTATTGAATGCCTTCTATGCATCCAGGGAAACAAGGGCTACTGGTTTATCTGCCTCCCTGGATACGAAAAAGATATGCACCAATTTACGAGTATTGTCCGACAAAGCTCTTCCCTGCACAAATCCAATCTGTTCAGGGCTCAAAAGCCTCTCCCAAACTTTGGACACTCTAGTTGCTAGGATCTTAGCAAAGATTTTAATGTCATAGTTCATCAATGAGATGGGCCGAAAATACGTGACCCTGTCCTTTGCCTTACCTGGCTTCGGCAGCACCACTATAATTGCTTCCAAGAGGGTCAAGTCTGTAGCCCCATTCTCACATATGAATTTAAACAGATGAAGGAGAATAGGGCAAAGGTCAACTTCAAAAACTTTATAAAAATTGGATGTAAAGCCATCTGGACCCGGAGCCTTATCTTTGGGGAGGGACCTGATGGCCTCCTGACCTCCTGCTCTGAAATAGGGCATGCCAGAAAATCTTGCTAGGCTATGTCCAGCCAGGGCAGCAGTATAGCCAACAGATAGTCCCGAACTTTGCTGGCTGGGGGAGTAGATTCAGGGGGACTGTAAAGCTGCGTATAGTATTGCTCAAATTCCTTGGCGATTTGCCTAGGAGTAGTTAGGATAGCATTAGAAGATAGGTAAGACAAAGAAGGGATAAGACGGGACTCTTTTTGTCTCTGAAGCCTCATCGCCAGGAGGTGACTGGCTTTTTCCCCTTGCTCAATGTACTTAGCTTGGGTCTTAAAGAGAGCATATTCTGCTCTCTTCCTTAGGATCTCTCCATATTCATTACGCAGCACCAGCAGACGCAACATCCCCTCATTCAATGGGAGGTTGGACAGTGAGGCTTCCAGGACCCTAATCTCCTCCAAAAGAGCTTTGGATTTTATAGCCTGCTTTCACTTTTGGTGACTGAGATTCTAATAAGTTCCCCCGGCAGAACACATTTCAATGTACATCATATTTGGTCAAAAGCTGGAATAGATGCTTCATTGTGTCCCATTAATTGCTTTATAAGATCTTTAATACAAGTTACTGTATCATCTTGAGTAAGGAGCTGAGAATTTAATTTCCATATAGTGTCTTTTTGGGTATTTGGGGCTAGGTTAATTTCCAACCAAAATGGGGAATGGTCAGAAAGCACTCTAGGGGTGATCCCACATCCTAGCAGTCCTGTAATCACCTTCTGATTAACCCAAAAGAAATTCATCTGGGAGACAGATCTATGTACAGGCAAATAAAAAGTATAGGCCCTAGTACAAGGGTTCAGTATACACCAGGGATCGATCAACCCATAGACATCTATGAGATCTCGTAAAGATCTTTGGGCCGAAGAAAGGTTAGGTCCTACTGAAGAGAATTTATCTAGGGAAGTATCAGTAACTAAATTCCAATCACCTGCTAGAATAATGGGTAACCCACTAAAGGGAGCTAAGATTAAAGATAGGTTGACAAAAAATTCAGGGGAGTCTTTATTCGGAACATAAATCATGCCAATAAATACCTCCGTACTGTCTAAAATTCCCCTTAAGAGAATAAATCTACCTTGTGGGTCCGTCACCTTTTGCAGTTCTAAAAATTGAGTACCCCTAGACATCAATATCGCTACTCCACATTGTGTTGTGGAGGTCCCGGCCGTATACATCGTCCCAATAAAGTCTCTATGAAATAAATTATTATCTGCCTCCAACATGTGCGTTTCCTGAAAAAATGCAATATGGCATTTCAATACAGCTAAATGCTTGAGTATTTGAAGCCATTTGACCGGAGGCCTAGCTCCTTTAACATTCCACGATATGATTTTCATAGTAACAATATAGTATTTTGAATATCTATTTGGGCAACAGTGTATGCTAAGTGCACCATTTGTAAATGTACTAAAGATGGCTCTGGATCCCCCCCCAACTACACGTCTCCCCGTCCCCACCCCACCCATTCCAAACACAAACGTAAGAATCCCAACCATACCTCCTCTCCATTCCACCCACTCTAACCCCCATACATACAAACAACCCCAAACAGTAACATACAGACCTTCTCCCCCAGTCCTAATGACTGTACTCCAACCTCTATGCTTGGCATGATGACTTCCATGCTGCCCGATAAGCACTCCTACTACCACTGCCCCCCCACTCAAACCTCAATCAGAAACAACACACAGTATAATTTGCTAAAATTACTAATTATACCAATGGAAAGAGTGAATATTCCTCACCTAACACTCTACATTATTACTATCAAACTTTCTATATAACACAGCCATGTTAACCTATCTGACTCGGGGCAAAGCTACCCAGCGACAGTCTTATAACCCGTTTAGGAGTTAAAGCTATTACAATTACTAAGGTATAATTAACCCAAATAGACTGAAGGTACCATCATAAGGTTTGACTATAAAAGTAACTTCCCACAACACATTAACAAACCCCCACCCCATTTATAACTTGGTGTAGCTGGGAGCCTTCTATCTTGCCCTGGAGCTCACAAAACCATCCCCACTTAATGTTTACACTCAAGAAAGGTCACACAGTGCACAGTGTCACTCCTTCTCTTTCACAAAGGATGCATACAAAAACTTCCAAGTTCAGCCGTCTGACCAGGCACTTGTAGTACCATCAGATGACCCCTAGATGTTGCCACAGTCTGTCATTTGAAGAGATCAGGAAACATATGCTTACAGAATTCAGCTGCACCTTCAATGGTTTCAAAAGAATGCCAACAACCCTCATGAAATACTTGCAGGGTTGCTGGGTACCTGACCCTGAACTTTATTTCCACAGAGATGAGCTTATTGACCATAGGATGGAGAGCTGACCTTTTTTGGCACACTGAATACGGTAAGTCCTGCGCCACTCTTATCTTCTTATCCTCCCATTTGATTTCATGGAGATCCTCGAGTTTTGCAAGGATATGCTGCTTATCCAAAAAAAATAGTAATTTAAATAAGAAGGGCCTAGGAGGAGAACCTGCAGGCAGCATAGGTCGTAAAGAGCGGTGCACCCACTCGATAATGTATGCAGGGCTATTGGGAGAAGGTCCTACCTATTTTTCACAGAGCTTCTGGGCAAACAATATGGGTAGGGTACCCTCCTCCCCCTCAGGTAAACCAAGCACAACAAGATTATTTCACCTCGATCGTCCCTCAAGGTCCTCCAGCTTATCTTCAGCTTTCCTGAGCCTTTGTCTCATGTGCATCAGCTCTGGCTCTAGACGTTGCTTCCAGTCATCAAGCGACAATATACGGGCCTCGTTGTCTGAGGTCCGAGTAGTAAACTGATCAATTGAGGCCCTCATGCTACGCAATTCCGAGGCTAGCATTAGTAGGGTATCTTTCATAGGTGTTAACTCCTCTAAAACTCTCTTCCCAGTGAGCACACCCTGATGCTGGGAGTGAGAGACCAGATCATCCGCCTGTGCCTTGGCCAGCTTGGCCATTTTGTCCTTGCTCGGCGTAGTCGGCAGGGTATGCTTCAGCGCTGCTTTCTTCATCTCGATGTCCATTTTTGCTTACTTCTTTCAAACAGTCGATGCCAATGGGACTACTGCACTATTCCCCGTATACCTTCATTGATGAAATGGTGAAACCCAACGAAATAAGCAGTTTGAGTGGGGGTAACACGGGAGCCGTCAGCTAGAGCACCATATCAGGCAGCCATCATGCCGGAACTCTATGCAAGACTTTAGAGAACTCTATCCATTTCCCAGTTTGGTATCAAAATAAGCTCTTACACAGTGTCAACTATAATCTTTAAAAGCTCCACTTAAATAAAGTGGAATGTCAAAGCACTCCAGGCAGTTTCCATTTTAAAATATATATCTTTACTTTAAAATAGGAAAACAGAAAATATTACAGAACAAAACATTCCAACACATACAACCTTAAAACAAACAGGTTTAAAGTGCAAATTCCTACAAATAATAACTTCAGACCAATCTTGTCTAAGGTCCTTACTTCAGTGCTTTGATGGTCTCTCTTCTCTCAGTCAGATAATGAATGTGTCTCTGTCCAGGTTCTCTCAGCAGTTAAAACCAGTCCTGAGCCGGCTTTCTCTGAGGTCACCAAACTCTGCCTTGGTGTAACAAAATATATATTTTTGATAACACCAAGATGGCCTACTAAGGTATTTAAAAAAATTAAGAAATGCCATAATAAATCTCCTCTTCTCTTGTTTACTGGTCTAAACCAGTTTGTGCTTTGCTTCACACACTTCAAAAGTCTCTTTGATATAGGTTAGCAGGTTGTGCCTCCTGGGTAGATGGATTGGGGGAAATACTGACAGAGTCAGCAGAAAAGAATACCAGTACTGTCTCGCCCAATCCAGCGCCATCAGTATCATTGTTGCTGGTTGGAACCTCAGTTTCAGCAGAGTCCTGAACATCATAGGAAAGAGAGGGAATGCATACAGAAATTTCCCTGCCCAATCCAGAGCCATCACATCCAGGGGAATTGTGCCCCTTAGAGGGGGGCCTGCAGCAGTACATTGGTAGCTGGTGGTTTTCTGCAGAGACATAAAGATCCACCTCTGGAGTTCCCAATCTCCCGAAAATGTTACTGAGTATCTGAGTGTTCAGGCACCACTCATGGTGGTCCTAACTTATCCTGCTGAGAGAGTCTGCCAGTACATTGTCCTTCCCTGGAAGGTGTATGGCTGACAAGGATACTCTCATGGAGTATACCAGAGACCACAGTCTCATTGCTTCCTATGCACAGTAGGGTTGACCTGGTACCCCCTTGCTTGTTGATGTAATACATGGTTGTGGTGTTGTCTGTTCTGACTTGCACCACCTTGTTTTGTAGGTAAGAAGCAAATGACTTTATAGCCAGATAAACAGCCCTGAGCTCCAAAAGATGTATGTGCAACAGAGACTCTTAGGGGGACCATGTGCCACTTGCTGTCTGTTCCAACATGTGTGCCCCCCAACCTAGAAGAGAGGCATCTGTTGTGAGAATTACTGAGGGCTGTTCCCTTATAAAAGGTATGCCCACACTCAGGTTGTGTCATCCAGCCACCATTGCAATGCCTGGACTAGGTTTTCTGTAACTGAAACCAGTTTGGATAGAGCATCTGTCCTTTAAAACTAGTACTGTCTCAGGTGGAACTGAATATCTGTCATTTGAAACCTGGAACCCATTACCACTGCAGTGGCAGATGCCATGTGTCCCAGTAGCCTGAGAAATTCTCTGGCTTGTTTGGGTCTCCCTGACATGAAGAAGCTTGCAATCTGCAGAATGCTTGCCACCCTGTCTAATGGCAGGAAGGCTCTGCCCTGGCTGGTGTTCAGTTCTGCTCCAAAAATCTCCAGCACCTGAAGTGGCACCTGCTGAGATTTCTCTTTTTTTTATCAGAAATCCCAGGGACTCCAGTGTAAATTTTGTTAGTGCCAGTGACTGTACTGCATGCTGCAGAGATTGTCCTACTACTATTCAGTCATCCAAGTAGGGGAAGACTGTTACACCTTGTTTTCTCGAACTCTACCACCACTGCTAGGCACTTTGTAAAAGCCATTGGTGCTGAAGTTAGTCCAAAAGGGAGTGCTGCAAACTGATACTGGCCTGAAGCCAGCCTGAATCTCAAGAATGTTCTGTAAGATGGTCTGATGGGAATGTAAAAATAAGCATCCATTACATCTAGGGAGGCTAGCCAGTCTCCCTTTTGCAATGAGGGAATGATTATTGCCAGAATGACCATTTTGAACCTTGGTTTCAAAATGTGCTTGTTCAGAAGTCTTAGATCCAAAATAGGTCACCAATCCCGATTTGTTTTCCTTGTGAAGAAGTACCTGGAATAGAAACCTTTGCCTCTGTGTATTAGAGGCACTGTCTTCACTGCTTTGATTGCCAACAGATGCTTTACCTCTGCTTCTAACAGAATACTGTCTGCAGATGTTACTGGAGCAAAGGTTCCAATACTCACTTGTCTGTGGTGATGGAATGCCAAGTGTGAAGGTAGTAAGCCAGCTGCCACCCACTGGTCGTTCTACAAAAGGGGATGTGACCTGCACTAGCCTGTCAGGAGTTCTGTGTGGGTTATGCCTGAACTTGTGATGCAGGAGCAGCTCTTCTCATGGCTCTCCTGCCCCTTCCGCTGAAATAACTTCTGGCCTGCTGTTGAGGTTGAGGTTGAGAGGCCTGCGCTTGGAAGAAAGGTTTGGGATAAAACCCCTACCCCTGCCTCCCCTACTCTGGGGTCTATATGAGGTGGAGGGCCTATCTTTTGAATTGCTCCAATAGGTGAATTTATATTCCTCCACCTTCTTCATGTATGCCCATTAATCTAGATGCAGTACCATTGGCAACCACTGCCATATGAAATTGGTACTTGGTAGCATCAAGTGCAGCCCTTGCTGCATCCTGCAAATCTACAGCCACTTCACCTGGCACCTTATCAGCCAGAGTTAGAACAGTGTTCCAGAGAGCCTTCTGGTACTGTTCTGCATATGCCATGTAATTGGCCTGCCTAACTAATAAAGAGGCAGCCATGTAACCTTTCTTTCCCATGGCATCCATTTTCCTTCAGTCTTTGTCTGGTGGATGGGTAGCCAAGGGGATACCGGCCTTGTCACAGGCAGCAGCCTGGACTACTCCTTCTGGATCAGGATGAGTAAACAGAAAGTCAGCTGTATTTCTATCTGGCTGGTATTTCTTGTCAGCTTTCTTATTCACACCAGGGATGGAAGCTGGAGTTTAAAAAATCTGTAATGTAGTCTTTTTTAAGTACTTATGCATGGGCAGAAGCAGACGTTTTGTGGAGGTTAACCCCCATCATATCCAAAAACTCTGCCTCCTGCATATCCTCTTCTATTTCCTAAAGAGCAAGGTCAAGGGTTTCCACCATGCTATTAACAAAGGCATAGTGGGAAGAATATTCCTCAGGACCCCTAGGAGGAGACCCAAACTCTTGTTCTGGAGAGACTTCTACATCTATAGGTTCCCCTTTGAAGTCATCCTCATCCTCCTCACCATACACTTCCAGCAATTCCTGCCTTGCAGGAACTGGAGAAAGAACCGGGGCAGCTAGTATAGGAACCGGGATTGCACCCTGTAGTGCTTGTAAAACCTGTAAGGCTTTAGCAATGTCCTCAGCCGAGGGCATACTCTGCTTGTCTGCTGGGAGCTCCTTAGCCTTCTTGGCCAGAGGTGCAGTGACATGTTTTTCTTTATACTTTTTCTTTAACTGAACAGGTTCAGAGCCTGTTTCCACAGCACTTTTTGTTTTACCTTGTTCAGATTTTTCTGAACTCCTGTCAGGATGCTTGGCTTTACCCCCATCCTTTTTACAAGAAGAGGAAGAAGCAGAATTATCCACACTGGAAGCAGAAGCCATTTCTTCTAAAATATTAGACATTTTCTTTAATGTTTTAGGACAAAAGGTCTTACAGATATCACAACTGGCAAAGATATGACTTGTACCCAAACAAGAAATACACAGAGGATGTCTATGTGCTTTTGCTATAAGTTGTCCACAAGACTCACAACATTTAAAACCAGTGGGTCCTGTGCGTTTTTTAGGTTTATCTAAATGGACCTCTGACATTGAAGCTAGACAAAAATATCACTTCCAAAACTGTTATTCAAAATACCTCGGAACCAGAGGTTTCTTTTTAAATAACTACTGCTAATGGTTCCTGGAACCGAGCGCTATTCGGTTCCCGAAAGAAAAGGGAACCGTGAATTATACTAAATTTAAACAAAACTAAAGCGGTTCAAGGAACTGACTGCTAAATATATATTTTAGAAAGAAATCTGAGGTAAACCCTCACAAATAGATGCGGAACCCTCAGTTCCAAGGAACCATGAGGGAACCACGAATAAAAATAAAAAACTACTACAACATTAAATAAACAACATTGAACAAAGTTCTAAGACAGCAATTTAAATTTAAACTAAAAAATTAGTACTTATCAACAGATAAACTTTAGTCTGAAGACAGTTCAAGGAGAGCTCTCTGGGCGTCCTTACTAGGCAGGTGGAGTAAACAATCTGAAGCACTCAGAGTGCAGCAGTTGCTAGGGTAGCAGTCTGAAAGTGGCATGAGCCAATTGAGAGCTCCATCATTTGCATATAATTCCATCTCTCTGGGCAGTTCAACACAGGAGGCTGACTGCATCAGTTTAATCATAACGAGTGATTCCTGGGGTTAGAATGTATAACTGTACATTTATTGGAGTTCAATGTCATTCCATTAGTAAGTGTCCAATTTTCTATTAGGGCCAAATCATTTACTAACGATAGGTAGTTAAAAAGATTACAAACTTTACCACTCAGCTTGGTATCATCTGCAAACTTAATTAGGTGATTCTGAATTCCCAGATGCATATCACTAACAAAAATGTTACAGAGAATCGGGCCCTGGACAGACCCCTGTGGTACACCACTCCCTACCTTACATTCAGATGAGGTACAATTCTGCATTCTTATACACTGAGATCTATCTGTGAGACATGCTCTTATCCAATTAACAAGATATTTGTTGAATCCTAAACCTAATAATATGTCAATTAGTTTTGCAGGCAGAACCTTATCAAAAGCTTTAGAAAAGTTAAGCAAAAAAGTCTGAAGGTATTCCTGTATCTAACTGTTCACTGATCTTGTTATAAAAGGAGACAGATTAGTCTGACATGACCTACCTTTCCTGAATCTATGTTGACTCTTATCTATAAAATCTCTATTATCCATAAAAGTCTTAAGATGATTTGTAATAAGACATTCTAGTAATTTACAACAATGAGATGTTAAACTAATTGGTCTATAATTTTCGACTTTTGACTTATTCCCTTTTTTAAAGAATGGCACAATTACTGCCATTCTCCAATCCTTTGGTAATTCACCACTTTCAATACATAAGTTATACAGATTTGTTAATGGGAGAGAGAGGCATTTAGCTGCATGTCTTAATATATAACTATTGATGTTATCAGGCCCAGAACTGGATGATGCATTTAACTTTGATAATTCAGCATAAACTTCATTTCTTGATATATAAGGAAGTGAATCTACAGTTAGATTTATATTTAGTGCACTTCCATACCCTTGTGTGAAAACAGAAGAAAAATAGGTATTAAATGCCTCTGCTACCGTTTGAACATTATGCAATAAACCATTATTATCCATTATTGGCCCTACTACCCTATTCCTATATCTGCAGTTATTATTAATAAAGGAGTATAATTGTTTATTATCTTTTGAGTGTGCAGTTACAAATTCTGTATTTGACTTAGCCTGTCTTATAGCTTTTTTTTTAGATCCTTTTGATGTTTAAGAAATACAAGCTTATTCTCTGAAGTTTTATTATTTTTATATTTCTTATATGCCTTTTCTTTCCTTTTAATTATGGTTTTGTTCCCCTTTGTTAACCACTGGGAGATTTTGCCTTTTTGATTATATTTTGTCTTAAGGGGGATATGTTGGCCCACAATCTCCTCTAAAATATTCTTAAATGAGGCCCAGGCAAAATCAATTGAAGTTGTACCAATGATTTTTCCCCAATCAACTGAAAGTAGTTTTGAGCTAATTGATTCAAAATCAACTCATCTGTAATCCCATATTAATAACTGATTACTAGATATGTATTTTGTCACAGATAATAGGGAGGTGATAACATTATGATCACTACTGTATAATGAGCTCCTAATTTAAATATTGCAAATCTGTTCTGGGATATTAGTTAACAATAAATCAAGAATATTATTATCCCTAGTTGATTCAGTGATTATTTGATATAAACCTATCTCTTTACAAGTTTCAGCAAATGATCTTTCGAATGGTGTAGTCCCCACATTGTTAAGCCAGTCAATGCCTGACAGGTTAAAATCAACCATAATCATGACATCACCCATACTAGACATTTGTCTTAACTCATCTAGTAATGCATTATTGTACTCTAGTCTGGTGTTGGGTGGTCTGTAACAGATTCCAATAATTAGATGTTTTTCTTTTGGGTAACTGCACTTTAGTCCAGATGGATTCCACACTAATGGCTCCTGAAGAGACTAGATTGATCTTGTGTTATTTTATAGTACTAGCAATATAAAAGGAAGTCCCTCCACCTTGTCTGTTTTCTCTATCTTTCCTATGTAGCGTGCATAACCAGATATGTTCATCATCCAATCAGAATTAGTATCCCACCATGTTTCAGTATTACCTACAAATGTAATCTTCTGTTGATTCATGAGTACCTGTAGTTCTGTTTTTTATGGATATTCAAACTCCTGGCATTAGTTATTAAAATGTTACTTTCTCCAGTCAGCATGGTAGGTTTATTTTGGTTATTAATTATTGAGATAGTTGCTATCCTCCCCCCTTGTATTCAGTTTACATTTATCTCAATATATTGTACTATTCTTTTTCCCAAGATGCTACTTCTCCTCTTTTATAAATGCAGATCATCCCATGCATACAAATGGGGCCTATCAATGTAATTCTCCCAATGTGTAATGCAGTCAAAACCAGATTTCATATACCATAACCGCACCCAGTTATTAACTGTTTTGATTTTGTGAACCATTCCTAGTGTGGCACGAGGGACAGGGAATATTTATGAAAAGCATATTGTGCATTTGTATGCTTTTAGAAATTCACTCAAAACCTGATATTCCTTTTTAATTTCTTCAAGACTGCAGTTATATACGTTATTCACTGCAACAAGCAAGATTATGATTTTTTTCCCAACTATTTTTGAGTATTATGTTCATCATTATAGTCAAATCTGAAATCTTTGCACCACTATAACTCAAACTTGTAGTATTAAATTTGTCATCATTACATACTATTCTATCAATGCATTTAATCACTGAATCCCCAGTGATATATGTTTGACATTTAGGACTGGCCTCAGGAGGGAAATGACTTACAGCTTTACCACTCTCACAGTTAATTTCAGTTATACTTATGTCAGATGGTAGATTAGTTGGGGGGGGCCTCTGGAGAGAGTAAACTAGAAACATTATTAATCTCGGTTATACTTATGCCAGATGGTAGGTTTGTGGGGGGGGGGAACCTCTGGGGGGAGTAAGCTAGAAACATTATTAATCTTGCAGGTTGATACCAATCCATCTGATTCTATGTGTCTAATATTATGAACCGTACCTTGTTCTATTAAACTAACATGAGAAGACAAATCTATCTCAGTTGTTAGATCTTGTATTATTCCATGCTAGGCAACATTTTGTTCAGGTTGAACAATTGATTGGCTGCTCGTAGTGTCTTTGTCACCAGTTTCCTCACTTGTTAGGGCAATTGGGATGTATCTATTACTAGTAGGGAGATTGAATTCCATAGCTCTTTTTCCTTTTTTTGGTGGTTTCCCTGAGGCCACAGTCCAACCCTCATCACTGTTATCCTCTGACTCTATTGCCCTCTCTTTCCTCTTATAGGCACCTTGTCCAACTATCTGACTTATTAATTTGTCATCCGTATTTTGAGTGCAATTTTGTTGGTCAGTTCCGATAGTCCCAATACAACATTTACCATTAGCTTGAGTGTCAAAATGTGTAACTAGTTCATTAATACTCTGTTGTTCTTATATTATGTCTCCAAATTTCATTTTTAAACCTCTGATATCCTCCTCCAATATATTAATATATTTACACTTTGCACATATTGTGTTGATTTCAAATGGGGTTTCTGAAACAGTGTAATGAAATATGACAAACACATATAAGCCCAATCTCCCTCCAGGGTTCTAATACTTTTGGCCATATTATGAATGTTATAGATATTGTTTTTCAACACAAACTATCTAGCGTGGGATGACGTGCTCACACGGTTAACTTTCAACAGCTAGCTCACAAGCCACAATAGTCATGACGGATTCTTCCCACTAGTCCCATGCAGACACCCGTAGAGATGCAGCGCGTGTCTTGGCCTGCATCTTTGCATACAGTGATTGCGCACACACACCACTCATGCTTGCCTCACTTGCACAGGGCTTGCTTTTATCCCTACAGGACCCAGAAGTCTCTGTGGTCATGTAACACTGTCCTATGCTCGCTCATAAGTGTAGTAAAATGAAAAACCCTTTCCTTAGGTTTTCTTACACACTTGTCTGCTCCCAGTGCATAAGAGTTTTCCCACAATTGTTAAAATTACTATAGTAGTTCTAAAAAGAACTCAATATCCTTCACACCACGCTGGGGGACAGGAAGTCAGTACCAAAGCTGGTCACACAGCATAGGCACAATCAAACAGTGCATCCACTCCACAGGGCTTGCTCTTATCCCTACAGGACCCGGAAGTCTCCATGGTCACATTACACTATCCTAGGCTCGCTCGTAAGTGTAATAAAATTAAAAAAAGTTCCTTAGGTTTTCTTATACACTTATCTGCTCCCAATGCATAAGAGTTTTCCCACAGTTGTTAAAATTACTATAGTAGCTCTAAAAAGAACTCAATATCCATCACACCACACTGGGGGAGAGTAAGTCAGTAGTCCACAGCTGAGGTAAAGAACTGTAATTCCCACTTACCCTAATAATCATCACAGCATTGTGCTTTTACAGAACTGTTAATTTTCAGACTAAATGCAGAGTAAACACACACAGACTGTCTAAACAAAACTGGTCATACAGCAAGGGCACAATCAAATCTCTAGTTATTTTAATACTCAGGTAGGTTAACACACTGGGCTCCCATTGTAGTCCCATCTCCAGCACCAAGGATTTCATACAAGAGGAGGACATAGAATATACTAATGTTTTGGTTTTGTTTCATTTATAGCCATAAAAATAACTAAAACTATCAATAATAGCAAGGGCCTCTGTTAAAGAAGATCGCCAGTTAGCTACATGCAATAACATGTAATCTGCAAAGGCTGAAAGTTTATTTTGATGGTTAAATATTGAGATGCCCTTTACTTTGCCAGCTAATTTCTACCTGCATATTAAGGGCTCAATATAAATATCAAATAACTATGGGGATAAAGGACAGCCTTGCCATGTCCCACTAGCTAGCCCAAAAAGATCAGATAGCTCGTTATCACATGACACTCTGGCAGACAGAAAAGAATACAGCACCTGAAGTTTCTGGATAAAATCATTGGGGAGCCCATATTGCTTTAAAACATAAAATAAGTATGGCCATGTAACTCTATCAAAAGCCTTCTCTGGATCTAAGGACACCAGGGCTGCTTCCAGGAATGGGTCCCCAGACACAGAGAGTAGACAAAGAAGCTTCCTGAAATGATCACTTGTATTGTGCCCTGAAATAAAGCCAGCTTGTTCAGGGCTGATTGAAGCAGACTAAATTGAAGACAAGTGAGTAACTAAGATTTTGGCACATAACTTTACGTCATTATTAATAGGCGATATGGGACGATAACTTTCTGCTTTAAGAGGATCTTTTCCAGGCTTTGGTATTAAAATAATATGGGCCTCAAACAGAGATTTTTCAGTGGCAGGGGTGGTGGACCAGAAATTAAATAAAGAGGTTAACAGTGGGAGCAAAATCATTGAGAATGTTTTATAGAACAAGACTGTATACCCATCAGGTCCTGATGCTTTATCGAGAGGTAAAGATACTATAGCATGGTAAACTTCTTGCTTTGTAATAGGACTACTTAGTTTCTGTTGGGAATCTGGTGCAAGAAAGTGTAAATGGGCCTGCTCCAAGAATTGGGTCCTTTGTAAATCATTAGCTGCCACTATATTCAAAGAAGTGTATAGGTCCTGATAGTATAGTTGGTAGATGTCTAAAATCTCATTCACATTACTGGTGACAGACCCTGTGTCTAGGTGTATCAATGCTGAAATCCACCTAGAAGAGCTTTGTTGCTTCAAATTCATTGCTAACAACTTCCCAGCTTTCTCCTCTGGCCAATATAGGTAGCTTTCATATAAGAGGTTGCCTTGTTCACTTTACCCATCAGGTAGATCAAATACTGAGTGCAAAGCCTTGCTAAACTGTTACAATCTGCCTCTGGAAAAGACGGGGAAAGGGAGTGTTCAATTAGTCTAATTTGTTTAAGCCAAGTATTCACTTGAGACTGGGCTGTCTTTTTACATTGAGTTGCTAAACGGATGACTTCTCCTCTCCAAGTGGATTTCAGCACCACACAGAGTATATCAAAACTCGAAATAGAGTTTAAATTTAATTCAATAGTCTGTTACACATAAATGCAAAATCAGTCAACTTAGCCCTGATCCTTAAGGAGAAGGATATTTAGGGACCATGGCTCAGATATTCAAACTACACCACAAAGAAGTGCAATAGCAGGAGAAGGCACAAGTGCAGCGCACCCATGCACAACACATGTGGTATTCAAACACAGCACAGGCCAAGGTGCGCTTGCACAACACAACTGAATATCATGCCAACTGCACCATGGTGCAACCAGGGATGTGCAGTGGTGCAGGGCTGATGTGCAGTAGCACAACCAGGGATGTGCAGTGGAGCAGGGTAGCAGTGCAGTTGCACAACCAGGGATGCTCAGGGACAGGATGTAGGGGTGCACCACCCATGGAAGACATGGGCAGAGGAGCACACAGCAGACCAGACAGTGCCCACTGCCCCCCATGAACCGCACAACCTGAGGTGAGCTGGATGAACCACCAGCTCATGAACACCAGCACCAAATCCACAGCCAGGGCATGGTGCCCCAGGACACCCCCTGGCAAGCTGTGACCGCAACATAAGGAAGTCCGGCTACCCTGTGCTACTCCCTCCCAACAATGCAGAGCACACCAATCCCCAGAAACCCTGCCCAGAAGCAGTGCCCAACAGTGCATGGCTCCATATGCATGCCACCACCCTTACTGTGACAATGCAACCCTGTGCACCATGGAGCCATGCATGGCAGCCCCACTGTGAGCACCCCACAGCAGGCGGCAGCAGCCACCAACACAACAACTGCAGACCCAGTGCCACCCTGCATGGCCCCCCCCAAGGCGCAGCCAAGAGATCAACCCTGCATCAGCACCTGAGGTACCCCGCATGAGACAGGGCCTGCCCTGGACCCCATCACCAGCAGGACAGCACCCTGCACATCCACCCAAGCACACAACCTATCCCAGCACTGGCCCCAACAGCCAGCACAGATTCCCACAGTGGTGCATGGAAGCATGCACCACACAGGATGCAACACAGGGCATGGACAAACACCCACCCAGACCCAAGGGCACCCTAACATAGGGACACAATAGCGGGGCAACAAACTAGCTGGTGTGCGACCACAGCAGCCATGTACCCACGGCCAGAGCCCTTCTGTGGCACAGGTGTACCAGCCATCCTGCGCATGCACCATGAATCTGTCCACCACCAGCATGCGGCCGGAGCACAAGTGACAGACATCGGAGCACAGACCTAGCAACAGACACCAGCAACAGCATGGAGGAGGGACAACAACAGCAGAGGCCACAGTGCCACCTGAGGCAGACGTGCACCATACCGGTAACAGGAGGGAATCCACCATTGCGCTGGGTCCAGGGGGTGACCAGCATGGACAGCCACTACTGACATACCAACAGACCGTGCATAGCACAGACATGCATGGGTGTCAGCTGCAGGGGTCATGGACATACTGACAGGGGCACCATGGACACAGTGCATGCACTGGGGACCACTGCACACAGGTGTCCAGTGCACAGGGAACAACAGACATACCACAGACAGTGGCCGAGTCACCCACCCACACCATAAGCGGGTCCCTGCCAGACAAACACATGCCCAGCCTGCACCACCCCATTGCCATGAACACCACTGCAGCCAAGCACCATTAGCCCGCTGCAAATCAGAGACCACCACAGTTGTCATAACAAAATGAATATATTAAACAAAATTCAACAACAAAACATATGTACAACTATATACAAGGGGGGGAAGAGCCACAAACCAGGTGGGGGTGGGCATGGGGCAGGGGTGAAGAAATGGGAGAGGGGAGAAGGGGTGTGAGGGTGAGTCCGGGGGGGGGAATTCAATAATGGGGCATAGAGGGCCTATTGCCTCCCCCTCTCCCCACTTCTGTGCCTTCTCTTTCCTCCATGGTGCCATACCCCATCCCGCTCCATCATATGCAGGATCTCTAGGGTGGCTCTGGTGAGCTGCAGTAGCTCCTCCACCCCTCTCTCCAGTGCCATCCAGCACTGTCCACCTAGGACAAGGGAGCAGCGTCAATACACATGACTGTCCAGACCCCTGCAGCCCACCCATTGTGCGTGGCATGCAGATGTGGACCACTCTCCTGTGATGGCATGTGACCACCCACAGTGAGCGCGCCCACAAGACCCACCTAACCAGGTACCCACAGCCATGCAGTCCACTGCACACACCCACCGCCCATGTCCTGCACAGCACCATCATGGTCATTCAGTGATCCATGCGGTATGAAGGCAGTGGCACAGCCATGTACCCAGTGCACACACGGACCACCAGCAATGCCCACCCACACATGCAGTGCCACAGGATAGTGCTGACTGCACCATGTGGCATGCACGGCAGTGGGACCAAGTGCTGGTGGCCATGCCCCGCAGCCAACCCTGCAACACAGCATGCACAGATGTGAGAGGAAAAAAGGCACTCACCTGCATCCAGGCCAGCTGGGTGCTGTTGGCCCATGTCCCCTCCTCCATGACCCTGCTGCAGCGCACCAGCCCTGTCTCTCTCTGCTCAGGCTTCCCTCACCTTACAGTGCTCCTCCAGGCCTAGGGTCCAAACACGGAGAGGGGAGCATCAGTACAAATGAGCAACAAAGCCCCCCTCCAGTGTGTGCATTCCTGTGCAGCCCAGCCTTGCCGCAACCCCATGACCACCACTACCACCCCCACTAGATGGCCCCCACCTCCCTGTGGGGTGGACACATGCACACTGTGATACCCAGATGGATGGATGCTACCAGTGTATGGATGGAGCACCTACTTTGCCGTGTCACGGCACCTCACCAGGTGTGTGCCTGCAGACGCCCCAGTCTGTCTGGGTCCCTCCGCCGGAGGCCTCCATACCGGTGGCAACACTGCTCACCAGACCAGGCAATACCAGTGGCCTTCTCCATGTCCTCAGCAACCTCCTCCCACATGGCGCTGCATGGCCTGTTGAGTGGGTCCTGGCCAAACAGCACCCCAGCATGGAGCTCAACAATGACCATAAGGTTTACCAGCTCTACTGCGTTCCACTGCTGAGCTCGCCTGTGTGACATCCTTCTGTGTGTATAGATGACAAAATGGCACTCTGTAGGACACATTCCCCATGTGCAGAGGCTGCACAGTTCAGCGCTGCCATTCCCCAATGTGCTGTCACCAAATTGCATGATAGAGGTGCACCCATGTGGATGTATGGTGCGTAGGGGGCAAAGGTCAACCACAGGGTCAAGGGTCTGTCTGTGCATGGAGCGCCACAGTGCTATTGGGGCTCCCTGCATGTAGCGTGGTAGGGTGCCTGTGAGTGACACCTGAAATGGCCTACCACGCTGTGGCTGCATGGCACCTATGGCACAACAGGGCATGAGTGCCACATGGGTGAAAAGTGCACTAGCGCCACTGGCACAGTGGTGGCTGTGCCCAGCACTGCCTCCTGCACATAGCACGTTATCAGCGCAGCACACATCAGCACCCCGGGCATGTGCCATGTGGTGCCTACTGCACACATCACAGAGCTGCGCCATAGCCTGCGCATGCTCAAGAACATTGTGCAAGGTGCAACAGCATGATATTCAGCCAGCATATGCAAATCAGCAATTCCATGGCACAACTACTGCATTAGCATCCACTTAAACTTGCGTCTTGCCTCATTTGCATGCATTGCGCTTTATAAATGTGACATGGGGCTGCAGAGGACATAGTCTGGTACTGCAGTCTATTGTGGTGGGTTGCATGCTGTTGGGATGTGTGGACTATGATTTGTGAGAGCTGAATAGGACTGCACATTCAAAGGTAACATCTGTCATTTCCACAGACTCGATCATGACTGAACGAGAGAATGAGGAGGAACAGGGATGGGGGAGAAGGAGGAGGTCCAACTTCACCCGGGCTGAATCAGATGCCCTGTTCGAGGCATATCTTAACAGGGAACTGCTGCTCAGTGGACAGTGGGGAATGCCAGCGTGGGGTGAGGTGGCGCATGCCATGAACCAGTGTGGCAGCCACCAGCGGTCTGTGCAGGAGTGTAAAAGGTCAGCACGGACAGGAGGAGGAGGATAAAGGATAAGGTGGCTGCCATCAGGGCACTGCTGGTGGACAGCCGAAAGTGCCACGCCTGACACCACGGGAGGAGCGGGTGGCCAGCAGCATGCAGCATTGTACCATAGAGGGCATTCCTGGTGGTGGCTTCCAAATGGGAGGCAGCCCATTACTGCATGGTAGGTCCTGTGCTGTCACTGTGTGGGTGGTGGGTGGAATGCCACAGGGCAGGGTGGAGACAATAATGCTACTGTGTTCCCTTACAGCTCCTGAGCATCTACATGAAACATAGAAACACAGACTTTGATGGCAGATAAGGACCACTTGGCTCACCCAGTCTGCCCATTTCCCTTCCTATTGGATAAGCTGCAGATTCTAGTTAACCAACAGCCTACTTCCTGCAACCCCCCACTACAATTGCCTTATGTCTGTCCCATGCATGTTTGAATTCCCCCACTGTTTTAGACCCAACAACCTCCCCAGAAAGGCAGTTCCATGCATCCACCACTCTCTCTGTGAAAAAATATGTCCTCACATTACCCCTGAGCCATCCCCCCTTTATCTTTAAATTGTGCCCCCTTGTTCTTACACATCTCTTTTTCTGAAAGAAGCTACCCTCCTGGACTTTGTTGATTCCCTTGAGGTACTTAAAAGTTTCTATCATGTCCCCCAATCCCTCCTTTCATCAAGGGTACACATATTAAGCTCTCTCAGTCTCTCTTCATATGGTTTCTGATGCAGACCCTGCACCATTTTAGTTGCCCTCCTCTGGACTGCTTCCATCCTGTCTATGTCCTTGTGTAGATGAGGTCTCCAAAACTGCACACAGTATTCCAGATGGGGTCTCACCAACTGTCTGTACAGAGGGATAACCACTTCCCTTTATAAGTCAGTGGTGGTGGGCGTGTCCACCAAGGGTGATCCCCTGGACATGGATGAACACCCATCCATCTCCACAGGTGTCTGAGGGACTGGAACAGTGCATACCTGCCTGTCTGTCTGAACTGAAGATGGTGGTATGGGTGTGGACCAGGCCCTGCCTGTGTCCCAGTATTACAGCGCCCACGGACTCCATCGTGCTGGGACACGGATTGGTGCCAGATCCAGCACCAAGGATGATGGATCACACATCCCAGATAGTGATGCATGTGTCCCACAGCAGGAAACTGCATAGTTGTAGCTGTGGGTGGTGCCGCCATGGAGGCCTGTGTGACAACACAGTTCCAGCCTGTGCCTGTATGCCCTAGTGGGGCAGCACTGGTGTGCATCCAGGCCAGTGGGACTTTTGCGGCCGCTGCAGCGGTGCTAGTGAGCCCTGGTGATCCTCAGCCTGAGGGGCAGTGCCAGCAGTCGGCCAATGGTGACGGGGGGGACAGTGTTGGGGGCGGTGGCAATGCACTGCATGTGAATGTGCCCTGGCATGGCTCTGATGTGCAGTGCCCATTGTCAAGGGGTGCTACCCAGGAGGGCAGGAATACCATGAGGGACAGCATGCCTGACCGGCGGATGACCTCTTTGTTGAGCACAGTCATCTACTCCAGGCTTCTTTGGATCAGCAGTTGCCTTGTGACTGTGGTGGATGCACTCAGTGTGGTTCTGTGCCAGGCAGAGGAGCGGCACAGCAGAGACCACGGTCTGCTCCTGGCAGAGATGGCCCGCCAGTGGGAGGATGTGATCACTGCCATTGACAGGCAGACACATGCATTCACAGCTGTCATGGCCACATTGGGCACCCAGTTCGGTGCCCATGCGCTGCAGACACCATGCAGTGTCATGTCCACCCCCCATTCCCGATGCTGTGCGACACCTGCTATGTCAACACCGGGTTCAGCTGTGGGCATACCGAGCACGCCTGGTGTGGACATGTTTGGTGAGCTGCAGACCCCTGTGCGAACATGGTCGCGTTCACACAGCCTCACCCCTGGGGGACCGTCAGTGCCCCCATTAGGCCAATGGTCAGCCTGGTATGGCTGGCAGGTCTCAGCAGGGCTGCCCACACATCCATGGTGGCCGTGGCACTGTGCCGCATGACTGACCTGTCCCCCACCATGGCTACTGTCTGCCACTGCCCCATGTGCAGTGTGGTGTGCATTATGTGACGCACAGGTGGGGTACCCAGCCCTGCACATACAGTCCCTGTGCACACCCTCCTGGCTGCTGCCCACTGTGGTGTGTGCATGATGATGATGCCTGCATTGCACTGTCCGCCAGTGTGCAGTGGTGCCCAGCATCTGACACACGCACAGTGATGGCCACTGAGCGTGGTCTTGTGTGGACCTGTGTTGGGGTAGGGGTGGCATTTGTGGTTGGCGTACCATCTACCCCTTGTGCAGTCTTGTGATATGTGTGTGTGTGTGTGTGTGTGTGTGTGTGTGGTGTTCGGCCCTGCCCAACCCTGACACCATGTACGTTGCCACACTCAGACCCATTCCCTTACCATCATCTGCCCCTGGGGTTCATCCCTGCCTGTCTGTGGGCTGTGCCCTTGCCATTGGTGGTTGCACATGGCCCCGTGACCTACCTGTGTTGACCAAAGTGCTCTTCTGTGATGGTGTCCCAGTGTAGCTGTGGAATCTGGATCAGGAGGGGATCCCTTCACCCAGGGGGTGGCTGCCCATCACTGTCTGGACCAGCATCCTCATTGTCCCCACCACTGTCCCCTCTTCTACCTCTACAGCTATCCCACAGTCATTAGCCATGTTGTGCAGGATGCAGCAGGTGAGGAATAGCCCACAGGCCTTTGAGGGACTGTACTGTTGGGCACCGCCAGATGTGTCCAGGCACTAGAAACATGCCTTCAGCATCCTAAACACCCACTCGATGACATTCCATGTTGTGACATGTGCCTTATTGTACCATAGCTGCGATGGGGTTGTGGGGTGCCAGTATGGTGTGAGCAGTCAGGGACAGAGTGGGTAGCCACTGTCACCTGTGTGTATAGGGTGGACATTAGTATGGTGGTCTGCATGGTTTTGCCATGGGCTGACAAGGCCAGTACCCATGGCACCTCTGACTATGCACCCCCCCACGTCTGCTCACGTCGTCCTGCATGATATGCATACTCACCCACTAGGTGGCCAGTGGGGATGTCCCCACTCTCAAACCTGTGGCACAGTGCTGACTGGTGTCAGATGAAGGCATCATGTGCTCCCCCAGGGTGCATGGCACAGACATTGGTTATGCACCCATTGGCATCGCACACCACCTAACAGTTGATGCTGGCATATCTCTTTCCGGTTCATGTGGGGCACACCATCTGGGCCAGATGGCATGTGGATGGCCACATGGGTGCAGTCAATGGTCCGGAGCACACCAGCCAACCATGCTACCCTGTGGAACTCTTGTATGTGTGCTGTGTGCCCCACCTGTGTGCTAGAGAAATGGATGTACTCTGCTGCATGTGGCAGCAGTGCGCTGAGGAACTGTGGGAGCAGACATGATGTGGCCGATGGGGTTATGCCTGTTGTGTCCCCTGTTGGTCTCTGGAAGGAGCCCTTGGCAAGCAGGCACATGACGGCTGTCACCTTCAACTCCATCTTGTGGGTGCCTGCATCTCATCACTGCACAGCTCACACAGCCACCTCAGGATCACCCAGTTCAGGCAGTACAGTCCCACAATCTCTGTGTCAGAATAGTGTTCAAAGGTGGTGCAGGCTCAGTACTGCCTGTTCTGGGTGTGCCGCTGATGAGCCCTTCCACGGCTGTGCCCCCCTGCTGCCTGCCTTCTCACACCCCTCATCCATCTGGAAGGTGGTGCTGGCCATGTCCCTGGCTGGTGTCCCCGCCCCAGCGGCTGTTATCCCATTCCCCCCGCTGTCCATTTGTGATGCTCCGCCTGCACCGGGTACACCTCTGGCCTTTGGCTGTGGCTGTCCTGACTACTGCCACTGCCCTCAATCCACTGTGGCACTCCACTTATGATCCTGCACAGTGGCACAGGCTCCCCACTCCTATCCTGCTCCTGGTTAACTTCAGGTGTGCCCTGTCCTGCTCCTGCCCAGTCCTGCTCACTGCTACCCTCTGCCTTGTGCCTGTCAGCTTGCTCCCGCTTGTGACTTCCCTGTAGTGTTCTTCCGCCCCTCTCTTGATCCTTTTTATTTTGGATCATTTCCGCTGTCATGCAACTTCCACTAGCTCCCCTATTGTGCATGGCACATGCTGTTGAATATCGCACTGTGAATGTTATGCATGGTTCCACCCCCTATGGTTGCACATGCATTCATTACTATTGCACTCTTGTGCATTGCAACTTATGCGGCGCAGCTGCCTCCCACTGAATATCGCACAATGGCACATTTCCGTACTTGCACTGGTGCATCCTTGTTGCAGATGGTGCATCCCTTTTGAATATCTGGGCCCAGGTATGAAAACAGGGAATAATCTGAGGAAAGTCTGTAAATAACTGAATGGGGGAGTGATCGGAGATCACTCTAGAAGGTACAGTGCAATCTCCTACCCAAGATATCCTTGTCTTATTAATAAGGAAATAGTCCAGCCTGGAAAAATTCTTGTGTGGAACAGAATAAAATGTAAAATCGATAGTAGTCAGGTTTAGCACTCTCCAAGGGTCAATTAACCCTAGAGTATCAACAAAATCTCTCAAAGCTCTTTGTGCAGGAGAGAGGCCCGCTGTTGTCCTTTACGATCTATCCATTTCATTGGCAAAAACTAAAATAAAATCCTCTCCCAAAAGACAGGGTAAAAAAGCTAGGGGTGCCAAGGTTGATGTCAGTTTCATGAAAAAAGCTGTGGAGTTTGCATTAGGACCATATATAGTACCCCAGACCAGTTCAACATTACCCAGAATACCCCAGAGAAACAAAAATCTCCCTTCTGGGTTTTATCTCTTTCTTGCAATGGAATGGAATAGATTTAGCAACTAAAATGGTCACCCTTCCCTTTGCTAGAGCTATTTCCAGCACTGTAGACCTACCCAAGCCACATTTTCTTAAATAATGAAATTTGAGACTCTGGGAGGTGGGGCTCCTGTAGAAATACTATCTGTGAGAAAAGCTGGAGAGATGCCGCAATACCATGTATTTTTTCTGGTTGTCCCTACCACCTTTAATTTTCCAAATTATTAATATAATCTCCTGTGCCATAATGTTCCACGTTGATTTTTGTTATTAGAAAACAATTATCTATAAGTGCTGCACTGTTTATTACCCATCCCCCCTCCCATCCCCCATTTGTAGAAATTACCCTCCAGAATAAAGTATAACATAAGTAAATCCCCCAAATAAAAGCTAATAAACTGTGAACTAATCCCCAGGCCCTATGCCTATTCCTAGCTATACGGTCCAGGTGCAGACTTTGAAGGCTTAGGGTCTACGGTAAGCAGAATTATAATAAAAAGAAATATTGCAAGATATTAGCACCAAACTCTCTTATGACAAACCCCCTCTGTGATTACAATGTCTAATCACGCTTTACTAAAAAATGATTAATTAATGGACTTTGGCTTAATGCAGCTAACTTACCTAAAGTTCCCCTCACTTATATTAGCACAACTGTAGTCCTGAATAGTAACAACAAACAGACACATCTCAACTGTAAACACAAGGTTACAATATGAGAAATGGAAGAGTTGAGAACATTACTAATGTACTGTATTTTTCCTTCTGGGGGGCACTTAGCTTCCCCCAGGTCACAAATCGATACTCCTGTTAGCACTTGTGTATTCTTGTTAAAGCAGGAGAAAAACAAGCATTTGTCAATGCCGAATGTTGATTGCGTTGGTCTGTTAAGCTCACTCAGTGGCCCTCTGGCACTGGCTCGGTCTGTTTGTCCTGGTGCTGCAGGCTGCTCTTTTGTAGTGGGCTGCTGCCTGCATTGGCACCTTGTTCTGCTGAGGAAGAAATACACAGCTGTCCCAACAGAGCTCCACTGAGGTGGTTCACTCCCCCTCTCTGACTTGCTCATTCTGTTTCTCCTGGTGCTGCAAGCTGCCCGTTTGTACTGGGCTCCTGCCTGTGTTGGTAGCTTTTTCTACCCACAAAGAAATCCACAGCTATCCCGACAGAGCTCCGTTGAGGTTGCTTACTCTGCCTGTCTCACTCACTCATTCTGGTTCTCCTGGCGCTGCAGGCTGCCCTTTTGTACTGGGCTCCTGCCTCTGTTGGCACCTTTTTCTGCCCCCAAAGAAATGTGCAGCAGTCCCAACAAAGCTCCATTGAGCTTGCTCACTCCCCTTCTCTCACGCACTCCTTCTGTTCTGCCGGTGCTGCAGGCTGCCTTTTTCTACTGGGCTTCTGCCTGCATTGCTGCCTTCTTATGCCCACAAAGAAATCTGCAGGAGTTACAATACAGCTGTGTTGAGCTTACCCACTCACTCATTCTGGTTTTCCTGCCACTGCAGGCTGCCCTTTTGTACTGGGCCCCTGCATGCATAGCTCCCTTTTTCTGCCCACAAACAAATCTGCAGCAGTCCCAACAAAGCCCCGTTGAGCTCACTGACTCCCTGTCCCTCACTTGCTTGTTCTGTGTCTCCTGGTGCTGCAGGCTGCTCTTTGGTACTGGGCTCCTGCCTGCACTGGTGGCTTTTTCTGGCCAGAAAGAAATCTGAAGCAGTCCCAACATAGCTCCACTAAGCTCGCTCACTCCCCATCTGTCACTCTCACATTCCATTTCTGCCAGTGCTGCAAGCTGGCCATTTGTACTGGGCTTCTGCCTGCATTGCCACATTTTCTGCCTACAAAGAAATCTGCATCAGTCACACTAGAGCTCCGCTGAGCGTGCTCAGTACCGCTCTGTCACTCGCTTGTTCTGTTTCTCTTGGCACCGCAGACTGCACTTTGTATGGGGCTCCTGGCTGCGTTGGCACCTTTGTCTGTCCACAAAGAAATCCGCAGCTGCTCCGACAGAGCTCTGTTGAGGGTGCGCAGTCTCCCCCTCTCATCGCTCATTCTGTTCGTCCTGGTGCTGCAAGCTGCCCTTTTGTATTGGGTTCCTGCCTGCATTGGTGCCTTTTTCTGCCCACAAAGAAATTCCAGGAGTCCTGATAGAGCTCCATTGAGCTGACTAAGTCCCCTTGTCTCACTCGCTCATACAGTTTCTCCTACTGCTGCAGGCTGGCCTGTTTTACTGGGCCCCTACCTGTACTGACACCTTTTTCTGCCCACAAAGAAATCCCCAGCAGTCCTGACAGCGCTTTGGTGAGTTTGCTCACTTCCCCTCCCTCACTCGCTCTCTCGTTCTGTTTCTCCCAGTGCTGCAGGCTGCCCTTTTGTACTGGGCTGTTGTGTTGGGGCCTTTGTCTGCCCACAAACAAATCCACAGCAGTCCTGACAGAGCTCAGTTGAGCGCGATCACTCCCCCCTCTCACTCGGTCGATCTTCATCTGTCCCAAACACTGATTTCCCAGAGAGACCGTGCTATTGTGTGGCAGGAGGGCAAAAACATACTGAAGCCAGGATGTGAAAAATGACAGCTATAGTGTTCATAAGGAGTTGTGGAAAAATGCCACTGTTGAAAATGTGGCATGACAGTATTACAAATTTGTGAAGTTACACGGCTGCGTGGAAACAGTTCAATGCACACTGGTAACAGTCATGTTTTGACAGTCCCGACAAAGCTCCATTGAGCTCGCTCACTCCCCTTCTCTCACTCGCCCATTCTGTTCTGCTGGCACTGCAGGCTGCCCTTTTCTACTGGGTTGCTGCTGCGTTGCTGCCTTCTTATGCCCATAAAGAAATCTGCAGCAGTTACAATACAGCTCTGTTGAGCTTACTCACTTGCTCATTCTGGTTTTCCTGCCACTGCAGGCTGCCCTTTTGTACTGGGCCCCTGCATGCATTGCTGCCTTTTTCTGCCCACAAGCAAATCTGCAGCAGTCCCAACAGAGCCCCGTTGAGCTCGCTGACTCCCCCTCCCTCACTCACTCATTCTGTATCACCTGGAGCTGTAAGCTGCCCTTTTGTACTGGGGTCCTGCCTGCATTGACAGCTTTTTCTGGTCAGAAAGAAATCTGAAGCAGTCCCAACACAGCTCCACTGAGCTCGCTCACTCCCCCCCGTCACTCTTGCATTCCATTTCTGCCGGTGCTGCAAGCTGGCCATTTGTACTGGGCTCCTGCCTGCGTTGCAGTATTTTCTGCCCACAAAGAAATCTGCAGCAGTCACACTAGAGCTCTGTTGAGCTCGCTCATTACCGCTTTGTCACTCGCTCGTTCTGTTTCTCTTGGCGCCACAGACTGCGCTTTTGTATGGGGCTCCTGGCTGCGTTGGCATCTGTGTCTGTCCACAAAGAACACCATAGCTGTCCTGACAGAGCTCTGTTGAGGTCGCGCAGTCTGCCTCTCTCATCGCTCATTCTGTTTGTCTTGGCGCTGCAAGCTGCCCTTTTTGTATGGGGCTCCTGCCTGTATCGGTGCCTTTTTCTGCCCACAAAGAAATCCCAGCAGTCCTGATAGAGCTCCGTTGAGCTCACTAAGTCCCCTTGTCTCACTCGCTCATACTGTTTCTCCCACCGCTGCAGGCTGGCCTTTTGTACTGGGCCCCTGACTGTATTGACGCCTTTTTCTGTCCACAAAGAAATCCGCAGCAGTCCTGACTGCGCTTTGGTGAGTTCGCTCACTTCCCCTACCTCACTCACTCACTCTCTCGTTCTGTTTCTCCCAGTACTGCAGGCTGCCCTTTTGTACTGGGCTCTTGTGTTGAGGCCTTTGTCTGCCCACAAACAAATCTGCAGCAGTCCCAACAGAGCTCAGCTGTGCTTGGTCACTCCACCCTCTCACTTGGTCGATCTTAATTTGTCCCAAATACTGATTTCCCAGAGTGACCATGCTATTGTCCGGCAGGAGTGCAAAAACATATTTTAGCTAGGATGTGAAAAATGGCAGCTGTAGTATTCATAAGGAGTTGTGAAAAAATGCCACTGTTGAAAATGTGATGCGACAGTATTACAAATTGGTGAAGTTACAAGGGTAAGTGTAGCACAGTCATGGTATGGAGTTTTGTCACCAAATTTTCAACATAGGGATTTTAGGACCTCTGCTCATGAACAGTGCCACTGTCAATTTCTTAATCTGTCACAAATACTGCCTTCCCACAGTAACTACCTTATTCTGCTCTGGAACTGTGAAAACACATTTCGGTCAGGATATGAAAAATGATAGCTGTACTGCTTATAAGGACGTGTGAAAAAATGGCACTGTTGAAAATCTAGTGTGACAATATTACAAATCTGCAAAGTTACAAGGGTGCATGGAAAGTGTGCAATGCACACTTGTAACACAGTCAATTGATGGACTATCATCACCAAATTTTCAACATAGGCATTTTAGGACCTCTGCTCATGAACAGTATCATTGTCATTTTCTTAATCTGTCCCAGACAGTGATTTCCCACAGCGACCACCTGCACCGGAAGTGTGAAAACACATTTCAGCCAGGATGGGAAAAATGACAGCTGCACTGTTCATAAGTAGGTCTGGGAAAATGGCAATGCTGAAAATCTGGAGTGAAAATATTATAAATTTACGAAGTTACGAGCATGTGTGCCAACTGCGCAATGCACACTCGTAACACAGTCATTTTATGGAGTATCATTACCAAATTTTCAACATAGGCATTTTAGGACCTCTACTCATGAACACTGTCACTGTCATTTTCTTACTCTGTCCTCAACACTGATTTCCCACAGCGACTGCGCCACTCTGCGCCAGAACTGCGAAAACACATTTTGGCCAGGATGTGAACAATGACAGCTATACTGCTCACTAGGAGGTGTGACAAAATGCCAATGTTGAAAATCTGGCATGAAAATATTGCAAATTTGCGAAGTTACGAGCATACATAGCAACTGCGCAACGCACGCTCGTAAAACAGTCATTTTTTGGATTTTTTCCACCAAATTTGCAACATAGGCTTTTTGAGAGTCCACCTTATGAACACTAGCACTGTCATTTTGTCAATCAGACCCAAAAGGTGATTCCGCACAGTGACCGCAAAACCACCTTTCAGGGCCGATTAACGCCATGATAGTTCAAGAATTCATGAGGAGGTGTCCCAAAAACTCCATGTTGAAAATTTGGTGGAAAAATACCCAAAAAAATGCCAGAGACATGCACTAAAGTTGAAAAAAACCTATTTATTACATTATACAGCTTACCGGCATTTCCTCAGTTCGCGGTTGGCTTTGAAGAGTGCAGACGTGTTCCCGGTCCAGCAAAGATCGTTGCGCCAAGCTCCGGAAGGAAGTATGAGGTATGGGGGTGTGTGGGGAGGCAGGGTGTGCAGTGGGTGGGTGTGGGTTGTGGGGGGCCAGGGAGACTACGAGGGACTGTTTCCTTTATTACAGGTTGTAAAAAACAGTAAGACATTGGGGGACCGTTTTCTGTTTTAACAGGTGCTTTGGCACGCTGGGTTGGGCACCTGTGTGGGTTTAGCCGATGGGATTGGACACCCCGCCGCAAACAAGGCAGGGGAGGAGCTGCAGGAGCTGAGGGATTGGGCACCCCTCAGCTACAGCAATGGTGAGGGGAGTATCATGCCAGACGGTTGGGCACCTTCAGCAGGAACAATGGGGTGGGGGTTACAGAATGCTGATGGGAGTGGCCTGCCCCGCTGGCAAGTAAACACAGGGAGGGAGTATTGTTTGTGAACACGAAGGCAACCCGCCGCCATGTTCACAAACAATATCAGGGATCCCACATCCCACCCTGCAATGATGGGTCGCTCCCTCATTGCAGCCGATGGCTGATGCTGCAATGACGAGGCGGCCCCTGATTGTAGCGGCTGATTTTTTAGAAAGTTGTGGCATGCTGGCTGAACTAGTGTCAGCAGCAGCATGCCATGGCATTGGGGGACAGAGGACAAGCCTTTGCAGGCTGTAGGGACATTGGGCACAACAGTGCCATGCCTCCACAACCTGCTTCTGGAGAAACCTGCCACAACATGTTTCTTGCGCATGCGCGCAATCAACATAATGAGTCGACAGCTCTGACACCCCTCCATTTAACTGCAGCCACCATTTAATGATTACTGCTCCCCCAAATCATACTTATGCCAGCTAGCCATCTGTACCAAACTGGGTTAGACATCAAGATTTGTAATTTTAGAAAAAAACAAATAAAGCTGTCTATTCTACATTTGTCCTAGTCTTAACTAGGCTAAAATCCTGCACAAAAGATCGAACGTTCATGTGGCTAAATTTAGAGGAGAGCAATGTCGATCAGTCACTAGGGGGAGCTCAAGAATCAAAATTAAGCTAACCGTGGGTCCATTTTGCTGTGTTAGTCCAACAAAATCCAGAATGTTCCTCATGTAGAAATCTTTATAACATTGGTTGAAAATGAGTCTCAAATGATTTTTGGGTTGGGATGTGAAGGCAGTATGAGCTGGAGCCACTCCAGAACCAGGAATGCTAACCAAACTTCAAAAGCCCATGGCCAGTAAGTCTGAAAAAGGAAGAAATTTCTTGTTGTCAGATGTTTTTAAAATCGTGAAGGAACAACAGAGAACAGTGTCAGGCTAATCGTTCCTCACTGAAGTAATTTTCATGTTTTAAATAAATCAGGGAGCAGCTCCACAATTTATTTCTGAGTCTGTTCAGCAGATTTGAATCTATATGTTCCCTTTTGTAGTTGCACCTCAAGCCTGGCTGGGTATAATAGCCTGTGTTTTACATGTGCAGCCCACAATTTAGACAGGATTGCTCTATATGTCTGTCTCACTTGGCAAACCCTAAGGGTAAGGTCTGGCACACTTTTTAAGGATTTGCCTTCCCATTGTATTGTGGCCACCTGATAGACTGCCCACAAAACATGATCTCTGTCCAGGTAATTAAGCATTTTAAAAATGATTTGTCATGGTGGGTCTGATGGAGGAGGTTTAGCACGCAAGGCACTATGACCTTGTTCTATGATGTATGTTGGGCCATTAGGGCTCAGACTGGCCACTTTCACACAACCTTTCTGAAGAAATTCTAAGATGTTCAGGCCATCTTGGCCCTCAGAAAGGCTGAGAATAATTAAATTGTTTCCTCTATTATGGCCTTCAAGATCATCCACCTTGTCTTCTAGCTTCCCCAGCCTGCGGTTAAGAGATATCATGGCAGGTTCAGGTTTGGCTTGTTTGTCCTCTATTGAGGAAACCCAGGCTTCTATATCAGTGAACCTGTGTGCCATTTCCTTTGTTGTTGGTTTAATTTCTTTTAAGTCTTCTAAAATTGCTAGTACTGCTGTTTTAATAGTTGTTACCTCCAGTGCCATGTGGGAAATAATGGTTGATCCCATATTCAAAGCCAATATTGGTAGTGGGAATTGCATAGGGGAAGTGCTCAGGCGAGGCTGCTTGGCTTCTAGAGACAGGAGTAGTTCATTGTCAGGCCCTAAGGCTAAAATTTCAGGGCTGTCGAGCTAGGTCTCCTTCTGAGAAGCCTCCATTCTCTTCTCTCCTCAGTGCAGTAGTGAATTAGAGCAGAACAGTATGGTAAGATATGCCAAAGCTTGCTAATTTTGAAGATTTTAAACCAATGACCCAAAGCACAGTAAGAAACAACCTACTCCATCGGCTGCATCATGTGACTCCCTCAGTGTAGACCTTCTACATCGAGCACTATGTATCATGCTTGCTTTAAAGAATCTACCTTCAGACCCATTACTGCTATCATATGCCAATGAGGCCTTTAATTGTTTAGAATGGTGGTATATTATGATTATTCTAAAAAATATAATGTTGGGGACTAATTCTGCAGATGGATCAATGTTTTGTGTTCAGACATATCCACCAAAGTCAAAGTTAATGGCATATCTTCAGAAAAATTTCCAGTCATTAGATGAACCCCACAAGGCTGTCCTTTAACTCCACTACTCTTTATCCTTGCACTAGAATCCTTGCTTGTAAAAATAAAAGCTCCCCTGCTTTTACTGATATAAAATTAGGCAAAAACCACAAGGTTATGTCATACGCAGATGATGTTCTACTTTCTTTAATACAGCCTTTAAACTCTGTCCTACTTCTATGCAGGATCATAGATGAATTTATACTTTTCTCTGGCTTCAAAATAAATATTAACAAATCTGATGCACTCCCATTTTCCATTAAGTTTGACCCCTTTGTCTTAAATTCAAACCAATTTAACATCTCTTCATCTGGCATTAAGACCATAGGTGTGACAGTATTCTTAAATTTTAATATAACAGCTTGTTTCAAGTTTTACCCCACTTATAGAGAAGTTAGACCTAGACCTTCAAACATGGCACCTGATGCACTTCCCCTTATGTGGAAAGATATGAGCAATAAGCATGATGCTGGTACCATACCTAAAATACATTATTTGCTCAGCACCTGCCTATCCAGATTCCTGTGTTCATTTCAAAAGAATTCACTCTGTTCTAAGAAATTTCATATGGGATAATAAACCATGATGCTTCTCTCTAGCTAAGCTAAGGAGCTGGTATGTATTGATTGTATGGCTGATTCACCCCTGAAAGTGGACAGTTGTTACCATTGGGTTCCTACCTGGTTAACAAAAATTTAAATAGAATAAACATAAAAAAGAGAATGGCAAAATGTTCACTGTTAACAAACACTGCTACTTTTCCTGGAAAGAAGAAAGATCCCTTTAATATAATTTCAACGCCAACATGACAGGTGATGTAAATTAAAAGAGAAAAATTTGCCTCAATGTTTTTATTTAAACTGAAAGACATAAATTTCAAAGATAGACAGACAGACATATAGATAGATAGACAGACAGACAGACAGGTATTGTCCCTCTAGGGAAAAGTGTAACTTTAACTGTCCATAAACCTTTCCTTATTAATCAGTTATTATCACTAATGCATCAATTCTGGCATCATTATTCAATAACTCCTTCCTATTAAATACATAAACCTCACAATTTCACAAGTATAGCATTATCAATATAGTAATTAACCCATTATAATATATCACTTTTTAAAATTTCCTAACTTCAAAGCTTTACTTTTATGACAAAAACTTTTACAGCAGGTTGGTTGGGCTGTAATGTATTTATTTATTTATTTAAACGTTTTACCAGAAAAGCATGCAGAGCAGAGTACTGCTTGATTCTAGATGTGTCCTGGGTATGGGGGGCAATGGAGAAATGCAGCAATAAGAAATTACAGAAAAGAGCAAACACATAGCTGAATTGGACCTGTACATAACAATACAGCAGTAGGTAATTAATATATAGAACTAGCATACATCAGTAGAACAGGAGGTAATTAACACATAGAACTAGCACATATCAGTACAGCAGTAGTAATTTATACATGTAACTACAGGGCAAAATGGACACTCCAGCAAACTGATTGCATATAACTACAGGGTAAAAAGGATACACCTGTGAAATAGATTGCGGTAGTGGCCACTAATTGCAGTGTAGATTGCTGTGCTAGGCACAATAATTGCAGGTTCAGTTACCACAAGAATTACTAGCACAAGGAGAGCTAGGCTTCAGTGCATAAAGCAGGAAATCACATAAAAATGATTTTACATTTCATTTATTTTATAAAAGACAATGGAAATGCAGTTCATTTTAAAAAGAGCCTAGAAATGCTGCTTATTTTATACTAGAACATAGAAATACTGCTTTAAAAACATAGATATTTAACTCACACACACACACACACCATGCCCACACCGACAGACATTTAATTTTAAAAGAAAACATTGGAAATGCAACTTATTTTATGACAGACTGCAGTTCAGACCTCATGCAGCTTGGTATTTGTAGCACTTATCCATTTATATTTAATCATCACATCATCAATACACTTATTAATCAGTTAAGGCATTGTCATAACCAACTGACAACTTTACCTCAACCTCTAAACCAGACTTTCATAAAAACAGTTTTCAACTGTTTCAATACCCGAACAAGCACATTTCAAAAGCAATCAATAAAAACAATAATAAATCAATTAATCAATAAAAGTAGCTTTCCAAACAGTGTGTTTACACTCCACAAGAAGCACATTGTAAAAGCAACAAACTAATAAAAAATGGATCTCCAAACAATATCACTCAATGAGAAGCACATTTTAAAAGCAATGTTCTAAATTAAAATGAACATGAACTCACCTTACAACTACTGGGGTTTTAGATCTATTTCCAGACACTGCAAAAAGCACATATTCTGAGGAATAGAGCTGGAGCATTCCCATAGAATGAAGCTGATGGTTGCCATGTTCAACTGCCAAATTATCACATGATTTGTAAGTCATCAGTGGAGACAAACAAAATTTAGGCTATGAAAATATAATAATACAAGCTTTCAAGACCTATAAACCTCTTCTTCAGATACCTGCATCTTTTTGTTAGCCTAATAAAGGTATTACCTTTACTTAGCAAAATATTCTCATTTTGTTTCTATCCTGTTTTTGTGTGGGCTAACATGGCACAACCCTACCTCACTCTAAGTCATAGGACTAATTTCTGCTTGTTACTTATTTATTTATTTAGTTTTTGTTGACCGGGTAAGTGCACTAGACAAATTCTTGCCTATTTTCAGGCATGACCTGGGGAGAGGGGCATACAGATGAATGCCAACTGACCTTGAACCAGATTAAGCTGTTGGTGGTATTTTTAGAGAATGGTGAACTTCATAGTCATTTGGAATCCTTAGCAAGCTCCTTAAGGATTATCAAGCTCCTTCACTGCTGGAAAGTATTTTACTGCACTAAAAAGTAAAAAATAAAGCGTTTTTTAACTAATCAACTTTATTATGTAAAACAAGCATTGAAAAGTGCTAATCACTCATGAAATAATGTGTCGGGAGGATGAAGAGCTCAACAAGCCACTGGCCCTTCAGGCTTGTGGTTTATAAGCTCATTGTTCCCCCTCAATGGCATTATTTATTTGTACATACATACACATACACGCACACACACACACACACTGTATAGATATACATATCTTTATTGCAGAAAACTGCATTAATGCATCATTTAGGGTTTAACTTAACACCACAAAAGTAGGGAAATGTAGCATTAGAATTCACAACCCTAACTCCTTATTCCTCCAAGTGGCAAAAGGAAAAGACCACACAAGCAACCACAAACAGCCATCATCAGGTGAGGCAAACAACATACAACTGTTTCCAGATGACACAAATGCAGTAGCACTGATCTGGTACCTTCAAAAATATACATAAAGGCCAGGGCCAGTGCTTCTGCAGCCACAGATATTCATTCATAGTGAAAGACATACACACTCACATCTAGCTGCAGATGCACATCCACAATACCCAAATTATGACACTACGTCTATCTGTAGAAGTGCAGGCTTTGTAGGGTCAGTGCTTCTGCAGCCACAGACACACGTGCACAGCGTAATACTTACACACCCACTTCTGACTTCAGATATAAATCCACAATACCCAGTTTACAACATTACTTCCATCTACAGAAGCACAGACCCCTAAAGATACCCATGCACACTGCAAAGCTTGCACACCCACGCTATCACGTTTCTAAACTGCATATCTCAAAGGTATTATATCAGTGCTACAGAATCTGTATCATCTGGACATAGTTGTATGTTGTTCGTCTTACCTGATGATGACTGTCTGTGGTTGCATGTGTGGTCTTATCCTTTTGCTGCTTGGAGGGGTGGGGAGTTACATTTTCCTACTTGTGTGATATTAAGTTGAACACTGACTGGTGCATTAATGTAGTTTTTTGCAACTCATTTCCTTTCTTTTTGAGAACGTTCTTAAACTGAAATTGCAACAGTATTTTGGGCTGCAGAAGCATTGGCCCCTGTGCAACCAGTGTGCCAGTGCTTCTGTAGCCACAGATACACATTCACAGAGTAAGAAATACAAACAAAATACACAGCCACTTCTGGCTGCAGATAAAAATCTATAATACCCAAACTACAACCCACTCATGGGTGTAGAAGTGCAGCTCAGCTCATGTGTGACATGGGAGTATGAGTTATGCTGGGCCATTTTGGGCAGTACACAAATACAAAACAACATCTTTACATACATTATCTTAATGTATGTATGGGCTGTAACAGTATACAACAGCCCACTTCAGTCCCCACACAATTCCTTACCAAAGCATTAACTACATCCACTGAATTTGCACAGAGTCCTTCGGGCCCTGTGAAAATCCTGTATTCTAGCATTATGTGCATACCAGCACAATTATACCACAACATACATCCCATTTTTTGAATATTTATACCCCAAATTCTCCAAATGTATATTTAAGTCACCAAGACATCCTCAGGAGTGATGGACTTACGATCTGGCCTTTAAATGGTTTTAAAGGAATCACAACATAAGAATGCATTTAGAGAAGGAAGAGAGAGCTGTCACTCACTGTGTTTGCCTAAAAGAATTAACAAATAAGATTGCTGAAAATTTGGTGAAAAAAAATGTTAAAAACAGCTGAGTTATGAAAAAAAGTTGTTATTAATGAAATACCAGTTTTATTGTAACTATACAGTATTCTTTTGTTGCACTTAGTGGCAACCAAATAATTCTTTCCTTGAACATAAAAGCCTTCAGCAGGCACTAAAAACAGCTTTTTATTTGTGAACATAAAATTATTCATTCGACTGTGTTGGTGACCAAAGAATTCTTTGTTCGAACAGAAAAATTGGTATTCGGCAGTAAAACTTTTTTTTTTCATATGCAAACATAGAATTCTTTGTTTGCACATTATGTGTGAACAAAGAATTTTCAGCTCATGACAATAGAATCAGGCCCCTTGCTAAGCTGGCGACCAAAGAAAGAAGACTGGAGGAGGGCAGATGTAGTTGTGCTCTATAAGATCAGCAGCAGGAAGGAGGCTGGCAACTATAGGCCAGTCAGTCGAATGTCAGTGGTGGGGAAGTTAATGGAAACACTATTAAAAGGCAGGCTAGTGGAGAACCTTTAATCCAGTAGGTTACAAGACTGGAGGCAATATGGATTCATGGAAGGGAAGTCATATCTGATGAACCTGATCAATTTCCTCAGTTGGGTGACCAGGGAAATAAATCAGGGTGTGACAGTGAACATGGCCTACCTAAACTTCAACAAAGTCTTCAACACCATGCCACATGGCTGGCTTATAAAGAAACTGGACAGTTCAGATGTGGGACCTAAAGTGGTAAGTTTGGTAAGGAACTGGCTGATGGATAGATGACAGATGGTGGTATTAAATGGAGCTCACTCTCATGAGGGGAGAGTCACCAGAGGTTACCTTCAGGGCCCCGTGCTGAAGTCAGTCTTCTTCAATGTATTCATAAGCGCCATTTCAGAAGAGCTGGAAGGGAAGGTATGCCTCTTTACAGATGAACCAGACTCTTCACTGCAATAGTGTAGATACTCCGGGTGGGGGAGAAAATGAGTAGAGACCTGGAAACACTCAGTGAGTAGTTGAGGGTATGGCAGCTGGGTTTCAATGAAAATAAAAGTGCAAGACCAGGCACCTAGGGCACAGGAACCCAGGAGCAGTGTTTAAAGTGGGGATGGGGTGGGGAGGATTGATGATCACAATGCAGGAAAGGGCCCTTGGGGTTATCATATCCGATGACCTCAAGGTGGCAGGACACTGTAACAAGGCAGTTGGCAGGGCCGGTGGGATGCAGGGATGTATTGGGAGAAAATTCACCAGCAGAAGGAGGGAGGTGATATTTCCACCAGATCGCTCCCATGTATACCAATTAGCTGCTCCACTCAACAGGGGAGAATCTGCTGGTGGTTTCCTGTGTTCTTTGGAAATCCTCAGTGAAAGGTCTTTTACTGTGGCTACCCCGCACATGTGGAATGCCTTACCATATCAGCTTTGCCAGATCTCCTCTGATGAAGTATTAAAAAGGGCTCTTAGCATCCATCTTTTTCCCCTGGCATTTGAGGACTCATTTTAAATATGTTATGAATAAAAGAGATTCCGCTGTGCTTGTCACTTGATTTTATAAATGTTTTTAATGGTTTTCATTTATTAATTGAAAATGCGTGTACAGAGCTTCAAGCCTTTGAAATGAGAAGACGTATCAAATAACATTTTTTTTTGTGTGTGTGTGTATTCATTTTTGTCCTCCCTGGCTGACTGCTGCTTGTGTCAGCCAGCCTTTGCTGGACTCCAGAGTCGTTCAGGATGTTGTGGAACTGTATGCATACTGTCAGTCCCCCGGAGCTGGTCAGGAGGCTTCATCCTGCCATGACCCCGCTGTTTTCCACATTTTCACCCCATTACCTGAGGCCCCAGAATGTACATGCGCATGGAAGTGTACACGTGCTCCGGTGATGGCCCCTTCCACCCTCCCCTGGCCTAGTGCCAGGGCTCCTCTTGTGTGACACTGCCACCCAGCCTCTACCAGGAGGCAGCTAAGCTCCAAGGTGGCCCTCTAAACCCTACTGAGGAGGAGAGCTGCCAGCCAGCAACTCGTTCAGTTCCTCGTCCCCCCCCCCAGTTAACCCCCAGCGCCCTGAGTTCAAGCTCAAACCCGGGTCACCAGCATGGTGTGTGGTGTGGTGTCCAGTGCATGAACACTCAGTGCCACTGGGCTGGCCTTACAAATAACATTTTTTAATAAAATTAAATTAAATTTTCTCACTTGCTATAAAAACCCAACATTCAGACAGGCATAGCCAGAAAGAGAGGGCGTGCTCTCTGACTGAATATCACTCCCTGGCAGCACATAACCATGACTGAATATAGAGTCAGTGTGTTTTTTTTTAATTAATTAGTAACTAGTTATTCTTAATTAAAAATAAAAATGTGTGCACAAGAATCCTTCACATATTTTGTTAAAATGTATATACTGCATGAATGTTAGTTCCAACGTTTATTTGTTCAACAATAACAAGTCTTTACAAGGTTAAAACTTTATACATTTAGATCCATAAGTTAATAGATTAAAAAATATGCTCTTAACCCTTAGGCTGCCAGAAGATTTAGAATGCATAGGTTTCTAGGACAAGATATTATGTTGGCAGTAGCCTAAGGGTTAATAATCAATAGTATTGCACACCATTTCAAGGCTGCACAGAAAGTATTGACAGATGACTTTCAGTATTGCAAAGACAAGGGCCATAAAAACAGTATAAGGTTTTAATTATGATTGTGAAGCAATTCCTTGATGCCTATGTAACCCCCAGGGGGCGCTACCCGTAGGGCTACTACCCCTGCCTGCCTCCACTGAGACAGGGTGAGGGGCCCAGATTCGTTGATGGGTGCCTCCACCCAGAGGTTGGGGTTGATACGGTCAAGACTACCTCGGTTACAGCCCTCTGGGTTACTGCAACCCCCCTTTTGTCCCACTAGTGGCTCACACTGGGAACCAACAATTCTTTTCACCAGCACACTTACCCCCTCCGGGTAGTATCTCTCAGCTCACTCTGGGGACCCCCTGTAAAGTAAGGTGCAGTTATATCACAGTCACTATGTAGCAGTTCACCAGGGATGCACAAACCAGCCAGGATGTAGTTGCAACACAATAATCTGGTTTATTAAAGGGGGCAGACAACAAGGAATGGGGAAAAAATCAAGTTAATTGGCTTATACTATATTTATCTACCTAAGGCTCTGTGCACAGGCCTAACCCTAGGATTCGCTGTCCCTGGGTACCCAAGCCCTAATGGCTACTCCAAAACATGGCAGCTGGTTGGGGCCCTTAACACAGATAACCGTTGAAATCCTGAGCAAAGAGAAAGTTTAATTATGCAGCCAGCATTATGATAATACAACTGGAAACCACTGTTTGCACACTTGGCAGGGAGCTACCCTGATTTAGTACTCACAACTCCAGCAAATAACGACTCCTTCGGCACTGGCAGGGCTGAGCCTGAATTTCACCAGCCTCCTCATACATTTATATGGCAAACAACAGAGGGGTACCATACTAGGCAGCTGCTTTCAGGCTTTCACGAACTTACAGAAGAACTCGCGCAGCAAGCTGCAGCTTCAACATCATGGGTGGACCGAGCGCGATTTAGCAATTCTCTCCAGTCCTCTCAGGTTGAGCCTGGTAGGTAGCTGGGCTGGCACCAGCCTCCTCTGACCGCACGCCGGCAGATTTAATCCAACTCATTGAAAGGGCAAAAAACGGCCCCTCAGGCCTTCATGCGCTTCACGCGCAAATACTCTGCAAGTGCAGAAGCACACAGCTCCTTCCTTCACCTCAGGCTCTACACAACTGCCCCCAGGAGCAAGGGGTTCTTCCTTCAGTTCAGGTGCTACCCGCTCCTATTAGCTGGCGGTGCATGCCAGTCACTTTCTCTGGCCTCTCAGTGGTGTGAAAAAGCGCCACAGCCCATAATACCTTTCTCAAGGACAAGCAGTTTCCCCATTGGTCAGCCGACTCTGTAGGGTCCCGGGGTACTGATTGGTCCAATTCAGCAGTTCTGGACCAAAATGGAGGAGACAACCGAAACAGTCCTCACTGCAAAAGGAAGGCAGGTTAGAACAACCGCATTATCATTATTAGTTTACATTATCCCCAACAAACAATCACATCCTCCAGCAGAACTCCCTCTGCACCACTAGTGATGGCAGAAGGGAGTTATTTTCTCAGTGTCCCGGGCGGGACGTGGACGTACAATCACATGGCCCCCCTCCCATTTCAATTAATTATGACTGCAACAGGCAGTCCTTAAAGAGACAGCATATGGAGGCTTTAAAAACACTCACTAGCTACCCATTTAAATGGCTTTATGCCGATCACCAACCAGGCATAGAGCATAGAAACGAGCTCCAGGAAAGCTATTAGGAACCCTCATTTGCAATGGGGGTTACACCTATCTAAACAGGAACTATAAAAGCTGGTACCAAAGTAACATACTATGGCCATAACTTCCCATTTGCTGAGAAGCCGATCCCTTGTTAAACCATTTTTCAGCATTTCTAACAACCTGTGGCTCCGTATAGACATAGCATTTTCTTAGGATAGACCAGTGTTACATTACTCATATCCCACTACACCTGGTAAAGAATAAGGGCAACGTTTTCATGGCATGTTGGCTGGTTTTCTGCATTTTATTAGTTCCTTGAGGAACTTAGCCAGTTCAGTGGTCTGCCTAATATCCATAGGGTGAAGCTATATGTAAAGAGTTCTAGGTTATTTGCATAGGGTTGTGAAAACCTTTCTATATAAAATATTCTCCATTTATTATACAATGGGCAGAATAATATAATATGTGAGACAGTTTCTGTATGTCCTGTATTACAAGGCCATATATTATTCAGGGGGTCTTCTTCCATCCTATTATTTTATATTTTCTGTCCTAGAGGTAGGGAGCAGATCAAATCTTGCCCTTATTATTAACTTTTTATACTCGGTATGAATAGGTAACATCAAAAAATCTCCTAACAGTGTAACTTTTTTATTTTGAGAAAGCCAATGGGCTCCTTTAAGTTTGCTGACTAATTCCAATTTTTCTTGGATAGCTTTGTTGAAAAGACTTAATTTAATCCTTTTTCTGTAATTCTGTGAAATTATGACCCCTTTGAGAAAGAGAAGCCACGAAGTCTCAAGATGAATTGAGGATACTATATCTACTAGAAAGCGGAGCCAAGGGGATGCATGATCCCATTTCAACCATTGTGCTTTCTCTTTCAGGGCCATAGGGCTGGAGGAATTATCTTTGCATTTATTGTTCTGAGCTAATATGAAATTAATTAATCTTAAAGTGGCCAGCATTTTGATAGATTCCCTTCCTAGCTCTGTGCGTACTGCACAATTGGGACTGGCTCTTGGAATTCTTAGTAGGGCATTGTTATATATGTTATGCAGTCTTTCAATAATCTCTGTTGTCTGGAATCCCCAGACTTCTGTTACATAGAGACTGATTGGAGTCAGTTTCATTTCTGCTGCTCTCGAGACTGGTAAAATTGACCATCCTCCATATTTAAAACTGAATTTAAGGAGTCCCCTAGCAGTGGCTTTTACTTTGACTGCCTGGGTATTAATGTGATGGACCCTGTACAGTAAAGAGTATTTCCCTTCCCAATTCTCTGCAGGTACTCTCCTCCCTGGGTCATTTTAAAAAGGGCTTAAAAGTCCCCATTATAGAAAGACACCAATGTAACTGTTACCGCTGAATGTCTAGCCTACGTTTAATGAATGGTGACTGTTTTCTTAGCTTAAGATAGCATTGCAACTTGTCCCTGTATGTATTTACTAATTCACATTTAATTTGATGTGTATCCACACTGGCCAGGATACTCAAAGGGGTTGCACCCCCCAATGTGCCCCGGTACAATATTCAGCAGATGCGTTGCAGTATAACCCCGATGCGGTGGAGTGCATTGGTAATGTATGTGGCACAGATGCAGAAGTGCCCATGCATATCGGCAGATCAGGATATTCAACCGGGATGTCGCGGGCGCATATGCTGGCATAACTTCATGTGCTGCACGTGCTCAAAGTTGAGCTGAAATAAACAGGCTCAAACGCTGGCCATCCACAGGTGGGCGGCTGTAGTGCAAGGTGCAACACAACAGCCGCCAACCTTGGGTGGCCAACCGCCCAGCAGGAACACCGTCCACAAGCACTCTAACCCCCTGGTAGTCTAGTGGCCCCTCTCCCCGTACGCCTGATTGCAGACATCTGTATGAAATAAAGAACCACCTCGTGGTACCCCCCCCCATGCCTGATCATGGGCTGTTGCAAATATTAAGGATATACCTGGTGGTGTAGCGGTAACCCCCCCACACACCCGATCATGGGCTGTTGTGGAAATAACTAAATACCTGGTTTTCCAGTGGTACCCCCTCCCCAGCCACCCACAGAGGTCCCCCAGCCACCCAGCACCCCCCCCATCATCGGCAGGCGGCAGCACCCTGTCTGCATACTGCCCAGCCACCTGCTGAATGACAGCGTACAGTATGATCTGTATACCTATTGGTCAACAGTGTGGACCAATGGGCTTGCAGACCATACTGTACTACACAGGACCAGATATGTGAATGAACGCGTGCCATATTCAATGGTGCTGAGCCATGGTGCATCACCGTTGAATATCGCCTGGTCCTGGCCCCAGCGCAGTCCAGTTTCACTGCGCCCAGGCTTGCACCACTGCCCGACGCAGTCTGAATATCCAGCCCACTATATTCTAATGTATGCTTTTTGTCAATCCTTGATCCAACTCTATCATATAACTTGTTCTCTATTATGCTAGTTACTATCCTACCTTCTTTGTAATTTTATTTCTGTTGATTACTTTTTTGTAATTAATTCCAGGTCACCCCTGAAAAAGGGACTCTCCAAGGCCCAGTGGGTTTACCTGGTCAACAAAATTCAATAAATAAATGTATTTTTTGACTTGTTCAATTTTCATTTTGCCAATAAAACATGAAGAACTTTTTTTCATGCCAAATGCCATCAACTTGGTCTTAGCTAAGTTAATTTTTAATTTCAGGCTTGTACATATTACCTCTAATTTATCCAGCTCCCATTGGATTCCAATTCTTGAAAGGGAGAAGAGAGCAAGATCATCAGGACAGGCCAGAAGAGGGCACTGTTTATCCTTTTTCTGGAGAATGCATATTTGGGTCTGAGCAAATAAGTCAACTGATTTATATATAAACTGAAAAGGCATGGAGGAAAAAGGCAGCCACACACTGCAAGAATATTTGTAACATCTGTATAACGGTTTTCAGATTCTTCATTCTGTATCACAGGTTTCCCAAAACCTGCATGCTGCACAATGCTTTTCAAAATATACAGTATGTGCTGCATGCATGTTTTCACAAAATGTGCACAAAGAACTCCTTCACAAAGGTTTTGAAAACCTAAACTCTGTGCAGTAGTTTTCAGAGTCCATGTGCTGTGAGACAGCTTTCAAAATGTATGTGTAGCCCTACTTTTTTTTACTTTGGCACACCCTCTGGTCCTCTCACTTCCCTTACTAGATGACATGCAGTCCATAATCTCTTTCAGCTGTGGCTGCTGTCCCTGTTCATTCAGTTGCGGGCTGATACCATATGATAACCCTTTCTTGGCATCAGGCTGAGACAAGGGGTGTGCATAGTTCCAGTGGCACCCTCAATATCTAGGGTAGGTGGTAACTGCTCACTAGTTTCCATCAAACACCCCCACCCCAACCCCCACCGTTCTTCCACTGTTCTCTCTACTTGTCTTGCCCTCTCACTCTCCCCCTCTTTTTGTCCCCCCACTGTCTTCCTTGCTTTCTGTCCCTTACTATCCTCGCTGCTATTTGACAATGCCACCTGGTTGCTCTCCCCTTCCTTGATCTGTCTCCCCTCCTAATTCCCTTCTCTTCTCACTCCCTGCCTTGAATCATGTGCTAAACTAATGTGTATTTATTTGCTGTTCTCTTACTCTGTATTTGTAATACAAATTGCTTAATTGTTTGTTAAACCAGTCTGTTTTCCGTTATAGATCTGTACCCCTCCCCCCCGACGTGGAACCTTTGTAAATGAGATGCCTGGCGCTAAAAGGTATTTGTAATCCTAGATTGAATAAATAGATAAATAAAAATGAACCTTCTCTAGCTATTTACAGCCCCTTTCCTTTCCATTCACTCAATGATGAGCTTTGCTCTGTGTACCATCTTTCATGTCAGAAATAAATCACACTGCTTACATGATGGGTGTTGTCATGTTTACTGGCAAACATAAAACACAACCCCCAAAATTGCTATCCTTGTCAACACTGCAAGACAGGCTCAGTTCTTACCCTAGACATACGTTAGAATCTGGGGTCACTTAAAAAGGGTTTTACCCTTTACATATATTTTACAAGAGCCCCATGGCTCCTGTTATTTCTTGTAATGTATCAGTGTGTAAGGATTTACCTCAGGACAGAGCCCCTCTTATGCTGCCTTCTGAATTTACTAGTGATCCCACCTTGCTATAACATTTGGATTTACTTATTTTTCAGTTACTACCATGACACTGCAGTATCAGTTTAGCTGATGCGCAGGAGGTAGCTATGCTGTAGAGATATTCACTCTGGCACTCTTGGCTAGTGTCCACCCTGGCTCTGGGCACCTCGCATCTGCCAGGTCTTAACTCTAACTAAACAGTGTGCTGGGCACCAATGCACCAGTGCCTGCCTCAACCTGCTCTCAGGCAGAGGCTGGCAATCTCTCCAGGCCCTCTGCCAGTGATAACTAATCCAATATTCATATCAGCTTGGGATTCCCATACAAATAGTAGGCCTATTTCCTACCTGTTTCAGTAGCTCATTCTTTAGCAACTGTTATCCCACCATCTTCAGCACAGCAGACAGCATATCTCTGTGACAGACAGGACCAACCCCCCCCCCAACCAAACTGAAAACACCCACTTTGATTAAATCCTCTGTGCATCACAAGGGCGATCCCTTGAGGACAGTGCCTTTGGATCATCACTCACTCAGAGTGATCCCTTACACTCCAACCAGAATCAATGGCAATCTATAGTAAATATCCCTGCCGGGAACTCTTGTGGTATACTGCCAGAGGTGGGAATGGAGGGTTGAGGGTGTGGCTATCTGTTTTAGATCTGGCTTGAACTTCACCATGCACCCAGTGAGGACTACCAGTTCCTTAGAGTGTGCGGCTGCACGAGGGGTTCCAGGTGCAGGTTGCAGGATTCTCCTCATTTACCACCCCACAGGGGAAGGGGGAGAATTCCTGCAGGAGGTGGCAGACTTCGTCATCTGTGAGGTATTGGAGTCTCCCAGATGTTTGATTCTGGGTGACTTCAATGCTTGGGTCAATGATGAATCCTTGCAATTTGGATCAGACCTCCTCCAGCTAACGTAATCACTGGGCCTGTCACAAGTTGTTACCTCTGTGACCCATCACCACAGCCACACACTGGACCTGGTGTTCTCTTTGAGGCTTGACATAATTCACCTCAAGATTGATCAGGTCATGTGGTTTGATCATTACACGATGGAGTTCTCATTCAGGGCCCCTTCGATAGTCCCCTGTTGAGATGGTAAGCTACTTCCCTTTAAGGAGCTTGTCTCCAGAGGGACTACTGGCAGCGGCTGAGTTATCTACTGTAGTTGCTGCATGTGCGGTCAGCATGAGTGAGGTGGTTGCTGCTTATAATAGGGCAGTTTCTGGGGTGCTTGATTCCATTGCACCAGTCTGTGTATGGCCTAGATCCCCTCACTTGAGATCTCCCTGGTTTCATGGGGATCTCAAAATGCTGAAGATCAAGGGTTGGAAGTTGGAGCATTGCTGGCGAAGGACCCAATCAGATGGGGACAAACTAGCCCTGCATACTCATTATTCTGAGTACCAGGGGGCAATCACCTGTAAGAAGGCAAAGTTCCTGTCCAAGGAGATTGCCACAGGGAAGAACTAACCTGCTCAGCTTTTTTGGACTGTGGACAGACTTTTACATCCAGTCTGTCTACAGCCAAAAAAAGCTTTTTCACTCACATTATGTGAGGAGTTTTCTCAGTTCTTCTCTGATAGGGTGTCTTCTATCCATCAGGGATCTCGTGGAGGACCCTGCTGCAGTCCACAGTGGTCAACCTGCGGAGCATCGAGGTACTCCTTCTGTCTGGAGGAGTTTAAACCAGTGGAGTTGACCAATGTCATCGAGGTTATCTCCAGGCTGAAGCACACATACTGTGAACTGGACCCGGTACCAATACACTTCTTGGTGAGATGTGTTGATTCCATTGGCCTGGTGCTTGCTGGAAAAGTCAGGTGTTCATTGTCAGAGGGGGTATTTTCAGATGCCTTGAAAGAGGCTCTGGTTAGACCCATTCTGAAAAAAATTTCTCGACCCTGACATTCTGGCGAATTACCATACTATCTCCAACCTTCCCTTTTTGGGCAAGGTTGTCAAGAACATTGTGGTACAGCAGCTTGAGGAGCACCTTGTGACCTTTGACATCTACAAGCCACTCCAGTCTTGTTTCAGGGCCAAGCACAGCACTGAAACAGTGTTAGTTAGAGTACATAATGATCTCCTCAGGGTGAGAGACAGAGGAGGACAGTCAATTCTTGTTCTCCTTGATCTCTCCTCAGCCTTCGGCACCATAGATCACATGGTGCTGCTTGATTGCCTCAGAGAGTATTGTAGACTTGCTGGCACTGTTATCTTCTGGTTTGAGTCTTTTCTCTCAGGCAGGAAGCAACAGGTGGTTATGGAGAATTTCTCCTCCACCCCGAAGCCCCTGCATTTTGAAGTGTCTCAGGGGTCGATCTTGTCACCCATGCTGTTTGCAGTATACATGCTGCCCCTGGGTGAGTTCATCAGGTGTTACAGTGCGGGTTTTCACTGTTATGTAAATGATACCTAACTGCATATATCCTTTGCCCCCGGAACATCGGACGCCATGGAAGTGCTTAAAAACTGCCTGGCAGAGATCAAATGACTGGATATCCTCCAGCTGGTTGCAACTGAACCCAGACAAGATTGAGGTACTAGTGATTGAGCCGGGTCAAGGGAGTGTCACTAGTTTTGGAATGTTGGGTCTACATCTGGGTCCTGCACCATTGTTGGCCTCCATCAGGGTGCAAGATCTTGGAATGATCCTTGATAACAGGCTGACACTTGAAGCTCAGGTGTTGGTTGTTGTCCAAAGTGGTTTCTACCACTTGAAGAATATCACCAGAATCAAACCCCTGGTTCCACTTGATGACCTGCCCACCCTGGTACATGCATTCATGACTTCCAGGCTTGACTACTGCAATGCTGTTTACCTCAGGGTCTCTGAATGTATCCTCTGCCGACTACAACTAGTTCAGAATGCTGCTGCCAGGTGTTGACTATTTTTTTGAGGTCTAGTCATGTGACCCTGGTGCTCTGTTCTCTGCACTGGTCGCCTGTCAGGTGTAGGGTTATCTTCAAATTGAATCTTCCCACCTTAAAGGCCCTACACAGGCTAGGCCCTGGCTACCTGGTGGAGCTCCTAACACCCTGCACCTTGGCCCGCTCCCTCCACTCCTTGACCAGGGGCCTCCTTGAGGTTCCCAGGACAAGGCTGAGAACCTCCAGTGACAGGGCTTTTAGCGTCACTGGCCCCGTCCTGTGGAATGCTCTACCTCCGTCTCTTAGGGAGGCCCCATCGGTAGAGGTTTTCAAAAGGAGTTTCAAGACTCATCATTTTGCCCTTGGCTTCCCGAGCAAACTAGTCTAACCACTGCTGTATAAGTAAGCTGCTGATCTAATTTTATGATATTTATGTATTTATTGTGATATGCTATCCGATCTGTCTTATTTACTTGTTTTATTTTTATTTTAATGTGAAGTGCCAGAGCCTCTGGGATTGGGCACTCTACAAATGAAATTTGCCTTGCCTTGCCTTACCTGCAGTAAATGACCTTCAGACGCCAAGTCCCCAGAATCATCACTGCTGTCCTGGTGTCTATCCTTGGAGGCTACCAGAAAACTAAATAATGAGCTCTGCTGTTCTCACACACTGCAGAGCCCTGCAAAAAGAAAGTTAGGACTCATGCACAGAAATCCTGAAACATAGAAACACAGAAAAAGACCATGGATCCCTCTAGTCTGCCCAGAGTTCCTTATCTGCCACAAGACCTATTGTCCATGCAGAGTTTTTATCCCTCCTCATCCACCCCGGTTCCCCTCTCTACTGCTACTGTCCCGAGCAACCACCAGTTCCTTCACTTTGTCCCAACCATGCTTGAAACAATTTTTGGTCTTTGTCCCACCATCTCTGGCAGACTGTTCCATGTCTCCACTACCCTTTCTGTAAAACAGAACTACCTTACATCCCTTTTAAACCTATCCCCCCCTGCCTAAAGTGCAAGCACCAGCCGCAAGAGGCAAATTGAAAAAGCTGCAATTCATTTGAGCACTTACCTGAATTGCTGTTTCAGGTCTCAGAGCAGTGACTGAGGGCTGGACGTTGGCATATGAAGGAGGAAGCAGGAAGAAACATAGAATTTGACAGCAGATAAGGACCGCTTGGCCCACCCAGTCTGCCCATTTCCCTACCTACTGGATAAGTTGCAGATCCTAGTTAACCAGCAGCCTACTTTAGGCAGGGGGGATAGGTAGTTCTGTTTTACAGAAAGGGTAGTGGAGACATGGAACAAGGAAGGGGTCACTTGAGGGCAAAGACCAGTCGGGGCAGTCCAGGAAACCATGATTGTGCTTAAAAAGTAGCATTTCTACCTGTAGCTTCACTTTTTCATGGGGCTAAGCTGCATGTGTCAGCAGCAAGGTGCAAACTGAAAAGGCTGTAATTCATTTGAAAACTAGACTGAATTGCTGTTTCAGTCACAAAACAGCAGCTGATGGTCAGAGATTGGCAGATGATGGAAAAGGGATCACATAAGGGCAAGGACCCAATCAGGGCTGACCAGAAAGCATCTGATTGTGCTTAACAAGCCTGCATTTCTGCCTGGAAGCATGCTTTTTTTCTTGGGTCGTCTAAGCTACAAGTGCCAGCATCAAGGGCCAAATGGAAAAGGTTGTGATTCATTTGAAAGTTAATTTGTATTGCTGCTTCAGGTCACAGAGCAGCTTGCTGAGGGGCAGGAGTCAGAGGAAGCAGTAACGGGTCACATGAGGACAAGGACCAATCAGGATGGATCAGGGACCTGTAACAGGGAGCTCCTGTTATTTATCATGTAAATCATAAAGCAATGTTCTGGTCCCTCCCCTACCAACTCTTTTCTGTCTGCCTGTTTTCTTTCTACTGTTCTTTTTTTTTTATGTCAGGGTGGCTAATCTGACAATCTCATTGCTTTTCTGTCCCCTGTTTTCTTATAGCCCCCCTCCCACTTGCATATTAATCGCTGGAAGCACTTCTCCTCGATCTCCCAAACTGGAGAACATTATTAGCACAAGTCATGCTGTTTGTAAAACTACTGAGTGGGAGCAAATGGGAATAAGCACATATTGCGCTTTAGGTTTAAAAAACACTGGTGCACCTGATTACTACATGGTCCCACCACTGAATGCAATCGAGCACCAGACCCACAGCTGCATGTTGCAGCTCTTATTTCCAGAAGGCAGCTCTAGTGTCTGGAAATGCTCCCTATCACAATATGTGACCCAGGAGCACGTGTTAAAGCGGAGCAGGATGCTCCAGTTACAATTGCCGCACCAAGTGGCTGAAGATAAGCTCCTTGTTTGGAGCTGGAAATGGGAGAATTGCTTCAGAGTGAAAGCATACCTAGAAGCATCAGGAGAAACCACAAGTGTGGTTAAAGAAATAACACTTACCATTTAGCAGGACACTATGGGCAGTTGTATAAAAAGCCCTGTAACATCCCATAATTAAATGAAATATGAAAATGAGTTTCTGCAGTCCCAGAGATGTTGTCAGTGGAGCTGCCTGTGGAAATAAAGCATATTTGGGCAAGAAGGGCCAAATAAAAAGCCCCTGCATGGTAAAGCATGGGATAATATGGAAACTCCCCCAATTATGTTATGTCACAGCCAATGGAAACTCCCCAATTATGTAATGTCATGGCCAATGGGAACTCCCCCACAAAGTGTGATATATTCCCTAGGGTATAAATAGGGCTCACCACTAGAGGACTATAGATAGTTGAGTCAGTTTAGTGCTGACAGTGAGCAGGGAAAGACCTGCTTGTGGAGTGTGCTGTTTTCATACCAGAACTGAGAAGTGTAAGACAGGATTACACTTAGGTTATCTTGGCTGAAGTAAAGCCACAGCCTCTGTTGATGGTAGCAGAGGGCTGAATTATTGTGTTGAACTAATCAACTGTTATTTTTATTTCTGTATTATTTTGTTGTTTTTATTTATCTAAAATAAATTGATAACATGCACTTTTTTATACACTTTACCTTCGGTTGTGGTGTCTTTTGTATTCTGTACCATCACACTGGTGTCAGCCATGGGATACCTGACTCTCACAGATTGCTTGGGAGGTGCTGTCAAGGGTCATAGTCCAGTATACGACACACGCACTGAAGAAAAAGTGCTGATCTGGAGAAAATCCAGTGGACACGAGCTTATAGTGGAGAATCTCAGATTGAAAACCATACCCGGGTTGAAACCTGTTGCCTGATAGAAGATGATGAAGAAGGAATGGGAGGAAGTCACAGATGAGGAGCCACTGGAACAGGAAGATCAGAAAAGACAGGATGAGAGGTGGCAGGATGTCTTACAGGTTATCTAGGCACTTACCCCTGGGTAGCCCAATCGAAATATTCCCCGGGACATTAAATTAACGAAACTTACTGAGGCTGATGATATTGAAGCCTATCCAATGACATTCGAGTGCATAGCTCAGACATGCACTTGGCCTTGAGATCAGTAGGTCATCAGACTTGTCCCCTATCTGTCAGGAAGAGCCCAGCTGGTCTGTAATCATTTCAATATACCTGACTCCAACAGCTATGATCCGGTGAAGGAAGAAAATTTTGCTCAGGTATGACATCAACACTGAAATGTACAGGCAGAGCTTTCATACCCAGAAGATGACTGGACCGGATATCCCAAGGGAAACATATGCCAGACTTCAGGATTTTTGTTGCAAATGGTTGCAGCTAATGGTCAAAGCACTTGACCAGATTTTGGAACTTGTAATAACCGAACAATTCATCCAGGTACTGCCTTCAGATGTCCAGGTTTGGGTGAAGGAGCAGGTTAAGGAGAAAAAGGCTGCATTCAAAAAGAATGAGGAATCACAGAAGGACCATGACAGGGAACTGTATCAATTAAAGCAGAAAGAAGTGGCGAAGGCAGTCAGAAAAGCAAAGGCCCAAACAGAGGAAAAGATAGCCAACTCAATTAAGAAAGAAGATAAACCCTTTTATAGGTACATTAGGGAGCATAGAAAGGTTAAGGGAGGGATAGTGAAGATCAATAAAGGAGAGGGGAGGTGGGCAGAGGGAGACAGTGAAAAGACAGAGATACTGAATGAATTCTTTTACTTAGTATTCAAAAAAGAAGAAGAGGAGGAGTTACCTAAACCGAACAATAGAAGCAATATGGGTAGTGGGGTTGACGCTAGTCCATTTACAGAAAAAAAAGAGTCCTGAAACAACTCCTAAAACTCAAGGTGGACAAAGCAATAGGGTCTGATGGGATTCACCCTAGAATCCTAAAAGAATTAAGGGAGGGCCTAGTGACACCACTGACCACAATTTTTAACAAATCATGAGAGGATGGGGTGGTACCTGAGGACTGGAGGCAGGCAGACGTGATTCCCCTTCACAAAAGTGGGAGCAAGGCAGAAGCAGAAAACTACGGACCTGTTAGTTTGACCTCAGTGATGGGGAAAATGATAGAATAACTTCTGAAAGAAAGAACTGTTGAGTACCTAGGAGGCCAGTGGGGCACAGGACCCAAAGCAGCATGGATTCACAGCAGGAAGGTCATGTCAGATGAATCTAATCAATTTCTTTGACTGAGTGACCAAAGTAATAGACCAGGGAGGGGCTGTGGATATGGTCTACCTAGACTTTAGCAAGGCATTTGACACAGTCCGCACAAAGAATCAATAATCAAGTTAGCCAGCCTGGAAGTGGGTCCCAGGGTGGTAGCCTGGGTAGCAAACTGACTGCACAACAGGACACAGAAGGTAATAGTGAATGGAACACATTCCGAAGAAAGGGAGGGTTACTAGTGGAGTACCTCAGGGCTCAGTACTAGGTCCAGTCCTCTTTAACATCTTTATAGGTGACATTGCAGAGGGTCTGGAAGGAAAGGTGTGCCTCTTTGCAGATGACACAAAGATCTGTGACAGAGTTGATACACAAGGGTGGTTAGAAAGGATGAGCAGGGACTTGGCAAGGTTGGAGGAATGGTCAGACATATGGCAACTTAGATTCAATGCAAAGAAGTGCAAAGTAATGTACCTGGGAAATAAAAATCCAGAAGGAGAGTACACAATAGTAGGGGAAGTACTAACAACAACAGTAATGGAAAGGTACCTGGGGGTAGTCATATCAGATGACCTAAAGGTGGGTAAGCAATGTGAGAAGTCGGTAAGGAGAGCCAGGGGGATACTGGGATGCATAGAGAGGGGCATCACAAGTAGAAAAAGGGAAGTGGTTATCCCTCTGTACGGACAGTTGGTGAGATCCCATCTGGAGTACTGCATGCAGTTTTGGAGACCTCATCTATGCAAGGACATAGACAGGATGGAAGCAGTCCAGAGGAGGGCAACTAAAATGATGCAGGGTCTACATCAGAAATCATATGAAGAGAGACTGGGAGAGCGTAATATGTATACCCTTGATGAAAGGAGGGACAGGGGAGACATGATAGAAAATTTTAAGTACCTGAAGGGAATCAACAAAGTCCAGGAGGGTAGCATCTTTCAGAAAAAGAGATGTGTAAGAACAAGGGAGCACAATTTAAAGACAGAGGAGGGACAGCTCAGGGGTAATGTGAGGACATTTTTTTTTCACTGAGAGAGTGGTGGACACATGGAACCACCTTCCTCGAGAGGTTGTGGGGTCTAAAACAGTGGGGGAATTCAAACATGCATGGGACAGACATAGGGCAATTATAGTTTGGGTTGCAGGAAGTTGGCTGTTGGTTAACCAGAATCTGCAGCTTATCCAATAGGTAGGGAAATTGGCAGACTGGGTGGGCCAAGTGGTCCTTATCTGCCACCAAAGTCTATGTTTCTATGTTACCCGGATACAGCTGAGAAGACCATCACTCTGGCAGAGGATTACCTGGTGGCCAAACCCTTGAAACCTCATGGATACCAAGGCTCTTTACCCCAACCTACAACACCGGTAAGACCCTTTGACTTTAATTATCAGAGACAGACACCAACTGGGGGAACCAACTGGAGAAGGGATCAAAGGGGAAGACCCTACTCAGCAGATGTTATCTGTGATAGTTGTTTGGGAAAGGATCACATAGCACGTTAACTGCCCATATAGAAGGAATAATCCTGCCCACTTAGCTCTGGGAAATTCGGGCTATGTTACGACAGTTAGTATTGGGCAAAATCAAATGTTGGGGTTACTAGACTCAGGCAGTAAGCAGATTCTTATGAGGGCAGATATTGTAAAAGAATCCAGCAGTACAGGGCAAAATGCTAAAGTGATTTGTGTCCATCGGGATGCCCACCAGTACCCAACAGCCACTGCAGAAATGATGGTGAAACAACAGCAACAACAAATCATAGTTGGTCTAGTACCCAGACTACCAGTCCTCAGTAGTACTGATCAGGACTTCCCCAACTTTGATCGTTTAATGAAAGGTCAGCACACTTGTGACCAGCTTGTGGCAGCCACCACCAGGGCCCAGGCAAAACAAGAACAGTCCCAGAACATTTTCCCTTCTTTTGAGGAAAGTATATATGAGGATCCTGAGAAAACAAGGAAGGAAAAGAATGCCAGCAAAAATAAATGGAGGGACACCCATCAGGAAGGAATATCTGATACTGGGTCTGACTTTACCGGAAGTGACATAAAAACAGAACAAAAGGTTGATGAGACATTGAAAGCTTTATTTTTACAGGTGGACCAGGTGATTGCAGAAGGGCAATCCCAGTACATACTCATACTTTATGTTTCTTACAGAAAATACATTAACCCTGCTAAGGGGGGATTGTGTGGAACAAATGTTGGTGCCCCAGAAATACCGAGATAGGTTAATGCATCTGGCCCATGATACTGTATATCCATGGCCAGCCATGAAGGCCAAGATTGAACCCTAGGTAGATTATCCAATTGGTTCTTCTGGCCTAATATGCATGAAAGTGTGGATGAGTACTGCCACACTTGTCCGGAGTGCCAAATGGTGGCTAAAGGTGAAAAAGGAATCAGGTACCCCTAGAACCAATACCAGTGGTAAGATTACCTTGTGAAAGAATAGCTATGGATGTGGTAGCCCCCCTAATAAAAAGCTCAAAAGGTAACCAGTTTATCTTGGTAGTCTGTGATTATGCCACAAGGTATCCTGAGGCGATACCCCTTAAGAGTGTAACAGCCCCTCGGATTGCAGAGGAATTGGCCACAATTTGTAGTTGATTGGGTATCTCTCAAGTCACTTTGACTGATAGAGGTGTTAACTTTATCTCAGTACTCCTTAAAGAGTTGTACTGCATGCTATGGATTTCAGCTGTCCAAACCTCTCCCTATCACCCCCAAACTGATGGTCTGGTGGAACGTTTTAACAAAACCCTTAAACATATGCTCCAAAAGTATGCACAGGCAGAGGGGCATGAGTGGGATAAATAACTATCCTATCTCCTGTTTGCCTATTAGGAGATGCCCCAAGCCACCACAGAGTTTTTACCTTTCACCCTACTGTATGGGAGAAACCCCAGAGGCCCTTTAGATGTGGTCAGGCAGAGAAGGAAAGGATGTGTGCCATACGAATGTGATAGATTGTACGCCCAACTCACAAAAGAAATTGGTGAAATTTGTTACCATGGTCCATCAAAATGTGGTTCACTGACAGGTAGAACAAAATCATTTTATGATGAAGGGTTGAAAGAGAAAACATACCAACCAGGGGATAAAGTCTTGTTATTATTACCCTCATCAGAAAAAACTATTGATGAAATGGCAAGGCCCTTTTGTAATCAGCAAACAAGTGGGTATAGTTTATTATGAAATTGTATTGCCAGGTCAAAGATCTCCAAAGAAAATCTTTCATGCTAACCTCTTAAGAAAATGATTTATTAGACAGGACCCTGTACCTAGTAATTTCATTCATCCTGAACAGGATATCACAGAACTAGAGGAGGCCTATGAAAGGCTTGAGCAAAACACAGAGAGAACAGGGGTACATGTCAACCCAGTGTTAGATGTTAACCAGAAGCATGAGGTAGATCAACTATTGGAGTACTACAGGGACACATTTACCAGCATCTCAGGGAGAGCAAAGGGGACAGTACACACCATAACGGTAAAACAAACGAAACCCATTCATCAAAAACCCATTCATCAAAAACCCTACCATTTGCCAGAAAGGGTGAGAAGATATTATCGTAGAGATAAAGAAAATGGAAGACCTAGGGGTCATAATACCATCCTGTAGTGCTCGGTCCTCACCAGTGGTGGTAGTGCCAAAAAGGGAAGGGAGTATCCATCTATGTCTAGACTTTGGAAAGATCAATGCCATTTCCACATTTGACGGATACCCTCTGCCACGCATAGATGATTTGCTAGACAGAATTAGGAATGCCAGGTATATTAGCACACATAGATGCCGGAAGATTGTAAAAACTGAGGGGGCGGAGGCTCAGAGGGACACTTGTGAGTGTAAAAAGGGCACTTTTTCGACACTAGTTTTTGCCACACAAAAATACAATAAATCATGTACACACATCATAACGTTAAGAATGCAGTCCCATATAGAAATATTTATGCAACTACGGACATACAAAGGTGCCAGCAAAAATAGATCACCCAGTCTAAGTCTGCTCAAGTGTACAGCTATATTAAGAAAGCAGCTGTCGACCCATTCCCTCCAATAGCTCCACATGACGTTTGAACCACACATTCCTTAACCTGTTACAGTGGTTGACCAGGTGAAACAGAGAGATGCCATAGTAATGTGCATCACCAGTCCCAAGCATGCAGTCTTCACACTAATGAGTTAGGAGTTTTTGGTTCCACTAACTTCAAGATAGAAGTTAGCAGTTAAGCCCAACCACCAGCGACAAGGTAAACTCCTGAGGCTGGGGAAATAAAGACACAGGGCCATTATGTTTAAACAGCTTATTTATTAATGAATCTCAGTGTACATTGTAAAGTGTATTTATTAATGAATCATAGTATACAATGACAGTAAACAATATTATTGTACAACAATATGGGTATAAAACAGACTTTTACAGCAAAGTCTGGATGGATGGAGGCGTAGGATACATTTTGAAATTGGCCACTGTTCCCTAAGAATTCAGTAGAGGAAAGCCATCTGCTCATTCATTACTGTACTGTTGCTACTGCATACCACAGACTCACCCAACCAATTTACCATCACATCTATACTTCTGCCATGAATTAATCCTTGATGCTCTGGTCACCACTTCAGGCTGGTATGCCTGTGCAAGCCTCCACCAAGCCCTGGTGGCCACCAAATCATCCCATGAATGCTCTGGTCACCATTTCAGGCTGGTATGCCTGTGCAAGCCTCCACCAAGCCCTGGTGACCACCAAATCATCCCATGAATGCTCTGGTCACCACTTCAGGCTGGTATGCCTGTACAAGCCTCCACCAGGCCCTGGTGGCCACCAAATCATCCCATGAATGCTCTGGTCACCACTTCAGGCTGGTATGCCTGTGCAAGCCTCCACTAGGCCCTGGTGGCCACCAAATCCCCCCATCAATGCTCTGGTCACCGCTTTAGGCTGGTATGCCTATACAAGCTTCTACCAGGCCTTGGTGGCCACCACAACCAAACAACAAATTTACCATCACATCTATACTTCTGCCATGAATTAATCCCATGAATGCTCTGGTCACCACTTCAGGCTGGTATGCCTGTGCAAGCCTCCACCAAGCCCTGGTGGCCACCAAATCATCCCATGAATGCTCTGGTCACTACTTCAGGCTGTTATGCCTTTACAAGCCTCCACCAAGCCCTGGTGGCCACCAAATCATCCCATGAATGCTCTGGTCACCACTTCAAGCTGGTATGCCTGTACAAGCCGTATGGGTGTATTTAACAGAGAAATAGACCAGTCAGTGGGAACAGTTATGACTGACTTGCATTTTATACAGCAAACTAAACCAGAACTCATGTTACACAAGAAATATGGTTAGAAACATACACTGTGCAGTTTTGTGAAATATGCATCTAACTTCCCCCCAGGACACACCATAAAACAAGCTGCTGTCATCTCATTTTTGTATAACTGAATACAAATGGCACCCATGCTCTGTATTTCATATTCAGCACATCATTGACCAATAAAGGATTTAAGTTGTTTACTTTGAGGTAGATCCAGAAGTAAATGGTAGTGTGGTACCTTTTATTGGACCAACACAAATGTTATAAAAACAGTGTTTATGCTTTCAGACCATTAAGCTTTGACTATTTTGGTGATGTCTACAGCCAAGAGATTTTGCTCAAGAGACTCATGTTAAAATTTATAAATAAATGGAATAAACCATTCTTTGTCTTTAGTCTCCTTTCACTAACTTGCTTATTTTTCCCTAGGTCTTCTTCACCCTGTTTTAACCTCTCTTGGGATCTTACTCCTCCCTCCTTCCCACACTGTTAAGTGTTACACATAATTGTGCCCTGTCCAGCAGTTGTCATCTTTTTTTTTTTTATTCTTTGCTCACACACTGACGGCTGCTTTCCAGTAGACCATGCCACTCTGTATAATGTATGTCACTCTGTATAAACATACACGATAGTGGCATTGGCATAGGCATTCAGCAGAAGGCAAATGAGGTTATTACAGCCCTGTGCCCAAGTCTGCTGCTAGCTTCTTGAAGTGCCTGCATAGCTTCCCCCCCTCCCCCCACTGATTTGATGCCTATTCCCCAAGTTCACAAACCCATTTACATTCATTGGAAAGCAGAAAAGTGCAAGTTTTACTGCAGTTTTTTCTCCTACTAAACAAACACCACATTACACACCCTGGTACAATAAGTAATTGTCTGTCACTATACATGGGACAGTGGATGGGCGACTGTGCACAGTGTCTTGTGGCACTGAGGGGTTCTGATACCTTGTGACCTCGAGAGTGATGCTTGAGGGGTCCATGGGAGTCTGATCCCTGAGGTGGCACAACACACTTGGCTGTGCATAGTTAAAATCCACTATTCTATATAGTGTATGGGCATCCACGCCTATTTCTGACACTGCACTTTGTTTCAGTGAACTGCTGGTTTGGGGGGCACTTGAGGAGTGGTGGTAGGCCCAAATTATTGACAGTGTGATGCTGATATCCGACTTTTGAAACATGAAACTGTGGGAGTTATACATACATACACACATACATTTATTTGCATATAGGTTGAAACCAGCCAAGTCATTAGCAGGAAGGTGCGGTTGGTATCTCAGAAATATCAACTCCTTTCAGGGAGGGGCATTACACCTCCTGTATTATAGCACATCCATACCACAATATAATATGGTGACTACGATTGTGCATTCATGAAAAATAAAATTAAATGCCAATTGTTTTATTCGGACCACCCCCAATAAAGACACAACTGCACTAGACAGAGGTGTTAAAGCTGCTGCAGAGCAGCCTGCCCTGAATGAACAGAATTAAAAAAAATAAGAAGTCAGTGTTAAGTTCTACCAATTTACCACTTTGCAACTCATCTCTGCTGGCCGAGGCATTTAACAAGCAGGTGTCAGTTTCTTTTGTTTAAGTTTTAGTGTTGGGCCGGGCAGCACAGCACTGCAGATACAAAGGCAAGGAGCTAGGATGGAGCAAGGGCAAGCATGTTATAATGTGCACTCAACAATTCATTCCATTCCATTCTATAACAGGGGTGTAGCCAGGAATTTCTGAGGTGCACACCAACTGGACCCCACTGCTACCCACCCACACCTGTTAAGGTGAGCTACACCTCCTGCACAGTCAATGCCCTCTCAGACGCTAGCGTCATTTTCTGTGCTGTATGCCAGCACCCCACCACCCCACCAACACAGAGGTACAAATATACTCCATACTAGACATGCTACCACCACCAACAGGAGTCAGACTAACAGACTGGTTTTTGGTGACAATATTGCATTGTGACAAGCCTCTGTAGCTCATCAAGGTAGCCAGTCCCACAGAGGTCCATTCACACACTCCACACTAGACATGCCACCGCCCCCACCAGATATTTCCATTCCAACTTATTTACTCAGACTACCTCAGCTTTATTACAACATTCCACTTCCAGTGGGCTCCTGCTTTAGTTCTACCCAAGATCACATCCCAGTCAGTGTCCATAGTGGGATTTGAACCTTTGATCTCCAGGTTCAAAATCTGGTGCTCTATTCAAATATATCACAATCACTATGCATACAGTTGTGACTAGTTTTCCTGATCCCAAGCATAAATACCTGATAACTGGGGAATGTTTTCTCCCATAGGGAACCCCAGTTATAATTCACCATTATACACTGGGGTTCCCTCACTCTATGCATGCACCTCCCTCCACTTTCCCCTCATATAGCGCCACCAGACACTTGGCCACCACCATCACTCGACGTCGGTGGTAAGTGCATTTTAATTAAAAAAAATAAAAAATAGCCACACAGCAGTTGACTTTTCCTCCTCAGTAAACAAGCAATCCTCCATTAAAATAAAAAGCTGAAAAAAGAAAAGTGTTCTGCAGCTGCTTAGCCGCCAACCGCAGACAGGCTTCATCCCTACAATAATGCATTGCTGCCTTAGAGGAGTCCCAGACTGTCAACTGGTATATGTAAATCTCGCACGCACACTTCATTTTGCCCCTACTGCTTCTTAAGACTGTCGTGTCCACAGCCACTTGCACTTCATTTTGACTGCTTTAAACAGACTGAAGTACCAGAACGCTGGCCATTTTATTTTATATAATTGCTTCCTGCTGAGAGGGAATTGAAAGGTCATAAAAATATGCTTAATCATATAATTGTTGTTACAGCACCATATAAATTGTTTAAAAATACAGTGTGGCATCATCTTAAAAAAAATGCATGTCTTCCTGAGACCGACATGTTTTAAAGGTTCCTCTGCTAATAAAAACATACCTGTTGTACATATTAAATATGTACAGTAAATACCATTACTTCATCAAGGCGAGCTCCCCGGCCCCTCCTCCTATGTCTGCTAAACCAATTCTCTACGCACTCTGGCTTACTAATTAACCAGTCCAAAACTGAACTATTTCCCCTGAATCCTCACTGTACCACTAGGGGAACTCATACCACCCTTTGATGGGAAAAGGGGGGCATCACTTACCTGGGGTTAAAGATAACAGCTGAATTGACCAAGATCTGGGACCTCAATCTACAACCCCCTGATAAATGCCCTAATCACGGAAATGGACCACTGAAAAAAGCTTCAACTCACTCTGGCTGGGAAGGTGGCAGCTATCAAGGTGACAACTTCCCCAAAATTTCCATATGCTGTCACAAATTCCACTTGAAATTCCTCCCAGGTGGTTTGCCAAATTAGATGCAGCAATGGGTACATTTATATGGGAAGGTAAGCCACCTATATATAGCCGCAGCAAATTAACAGCGCACTGGTTACAAGGTGGGTAGGGGCTCCCATGGTTCGAAGGTTATAAATGGACTTTTAAACCTCTCAGACATTGCAATGGTTTCATCACCCGGGGGAAATTTTTCCACAATGGACAGCAATACAACAACAGCTGAGCCAGACTCATGTCCTTCCTTTATTGATATACAACCCCGTCCCGCCATTCTTGAAGTCCCATCCCACAATTATGCCCTCCGTCCACTACTGGGCTAAAATACAGCGCAAATTAGACACCAATCTAACACCCATCAGGCTAACCCCTTTGTGGGGGAATCCCTCTCTCGTAATTGACTGCAAACCCTTACTATGGCCTATGTGGAAGGCCAGAGGGATCCTAAAGCTGGATGACTTATTGTCCCCCGGTTCGCTGGTCATGGACACCTTCCAAAATCTAAAAGCACACTGAAAACTAGACATGGACTTTTGGAGGTTCCTTTACATCTGTAGTGTAGTGCAGGCTCTAATCAAGAGAATGCACAATATCATGGTAAGACTTCTATTCTGCCCTTGCAGCCCTTCTGGCTAGGTAACTCCAAGCACTTCACAAGCAAAATTTATTTGGCCCTAACGGACACCATACCCTCAGACAGACAGTGTCTGCGTGGTCTTAATGAAGACAAGTTGGGAAACATATGGCTTGTGGATCTGAGTGTCAAAACGAAGCATTAGAAATGGTAATTTTCTTTTCATTAATTGTGAAATGGGATCTGTAACAACAACTGGAACATGTCTTGAAGCTAGGAAAATAAAGTTAATGATTAAGCACTATTATGGATGTCAAGCGCACACTCTATTAACTTGTATAAATTGTCTTTGACGTGCATAATCTTATTACAAATATACAGACATCCACCAAATGGTAAAGTTGTACTATTAAAATTGAAAATTGCTTTATTTTCTTAGACCTTAAGAACCAAGCGTTAAAAAATAGAGCCACAACTGCCCTTAGAGACTACCGAGCTATCTGTACAGGACTAAAAAGGGTCAGAGCGCCAGACACCTGCTTACATATTAAATATAATTCAGAATCATCTTCCAGCCTGAAGCGATACCTACTTTCCCTGTCACCCACTTAGTAGAAGACTACATCACAATGTATAGAATAGGGGTGAAAAGTCAGAATGTGGTTCTTCATCACATCTGTAGTCTGCTAGCATTAATAACATTTTATTCAGCTATATGAATAAGGCAGTTCCCAATGAGCATCATACACTCATTTACAAGGGATACCCTGTGTTGCATAATCCTGGTTACAGAGGGATGAAAACATAACCAACAACAAGATAAGATATAACAAGTTATACTAACTTACCAAACAAGTTTCAATGTGCAGTAAGATATACACATGCATAGTATTGACTAGTTCAGTACAATACAATAAAATACTGAATGTAGCTTATGATGATTTCTCAATAGTAAGCTAGTTTCTGTATAAAATAGAACCATAGCACCAAACAGTATCCCAAATGAAAATCTAAATGAATTTATCAGAGTGTTAAGTAAAGCTGCTGTTTGCCAGGGGAGCACTGTGATAATCAACTTTACTTGGCTAATACACCACCTTGCAATTTGCTGCAGATCATTTTGCAGTTTCCCAAGCAGAACAATATTGTGGAGTCTTCTGGATTGTGGGAGGGGGGTATACTTTCTAACATATGCTGAAGCAACATGCCAAGAAAACAGGCAAGAGCTGTGTCAAAAACAGACTTTAACTGATGCCGGGTAAACCATCCTTATGTATCTTTATTATAGCTCTAACAATACAGTTCAGTGAGTCTCAGTCAACACATCTCTACTTGTGGTCAGAACAACAGCTGAGATAAATGAAGTTGCTTAGCTTACCTACCCTAAAGTTCAACACTTGTGCTGCCGCTGTCGGTTCTCCTTCCCAGCAGACTCCAGTTAGTCACGACGACCAGGGAAGTTCAGGCTCCTCTCAGACTAGCTTCCAGCAGCTTCCTACTCTTCAGGCTCCTGCCGCTCGCCCCCGCTCCTCGCTCCGACGACTACTCCAAGAGTAAGAGCTGAGTGTCACCCGACGGGTCCATGGTCACACCGGCGCCAACTTGCTGCTGCAGCTGCCAAAATAATAAAGAGGCGCTGCTAGTAGTCACTCCGTGACTCCGAGTCCACTCGCTGCCCCCTGTGAGTTCCACATCTTGACTGTCACTCAGGTAGTCCACTGACCACACCGTCATCCATGTCTCATCTCCACTGGAAGTTGGGAACAGGAATAGAAAGCTCCAGTAAATCTGTGGGCATTTAAAGAGCCCGCACGACCCGCCCCTAACTGTAGTCACGCCTTCATTTATTATTTGTTAAAGCGGACCTGATTGAGAGATATGTTTGCCGTCTCAATCAGGTCCGCTGGCTGGGATGCGCGAAAATGAAAAAAAAAAACCTAGATGCCACGTCATGCCAGTTGGCTCAGGGGCACAATCTCCACTGCACACAAAAGTGGTGGGGCGGCCGCCCCTCCCGCCCCCCTGGTTCCGGCGCCTATGTTAGCACACTTGACCTGATGAAAGGTTACTGGCAAATCCCTCTAGCTTTACACACACAGGAACTGACTGCTTTTAGCACCCCTGTAGGCCTCTTTCAGTTTACAACCATGCCTTTTGGCATTTGTGGTGCCCCCCACTACCTTCCAATGGAATATGGACCAGGTGTTGCATGCCCATATCCAGTATAGTGCCGCATACCTGGATGATGTTGTTGTATTACTGACACATGCATCTTGTACGCCTTTGTGCTGTTGTACAGTCCACTCAAGACTCTGGCCTGACTATCAACCCCACAAAGTGTGTCATTGCTAGAACAGAAACTAAGTACTTAGGATTTGTAATTGGGGGAGGTACTATTAAACCTGAAGTAAGCAAATAAGCAAAGTCAAGGCCATAGCTGGCAGTCCTATTCCCCTGTCAAAGAAACATGCATGTTCCTTTTTAGGTCTGGCCAGTTACTGCCACCATTTTATACCAAACTTTGCCACCACAGTGACTCCACTGACAGACCTGACTAAAACCAAATGTCCTAATAAAGTCCAATGGTCCCAGTATTGCTTAGCCCAGACTTTTCTCTCTTTTGAAGTGCACATTGATGCCTCTGATACAGGCATCGGAGCAGTCCTTTCCCAAAAGAAAAAGGGTATGGAGTATCCTGTCATATTTATTAGTTGAAAGCTGCATGAAAGAGAAAATGTTCAACTGTGAAAAAAGAATATCTAGCACTGAAATGGGCCACAGAGGCCTTGAAATACTATCCCTGGGGAACATAATTTAAGGTACTCACTGACCACAACCCTTTGTGTTGGCTGCAGCAAATGAAAGACAAGAATGGCAGAATCATGAGGTGGTGACTGGCATTGCAGCCTTACCACTTTACAGCTGAACTTAGGCAGGATCTAAACACCAAAATGCTGATTTCTTGTCCCACTATGGGACTCATGCTGATGTATCATGAAGAAATATGTCATCGTGGTGTATGATGTCATGGATTGCTGATGAACATTTGAAATGTTTTTGTGTTTACAGTTGTATGGGTATTTATAACCTATGCTAACATGCCTCAGAGAATAGAATGGTATTGGACATATTGAGGTATCTGGATGTTGATACCATTTAGAAAATGTTTAGTGTGTCCCTATGGCAGAATTGCTGAGAGTGGGTGGGCAGTAGCTCCAACCCTCCTAGGGTTTCAGGAGGGTGTCTGACAACAGTAATACTGTTGCATCTTGGTGGGGGAGGTGTGTAAGAGGGAAGTCTTGTTATTTATCCTGTAAATCATGAAACAATGTGCTAGTCCTCCCCGCCCCCTTCTGTCACTCTTTTCTATCTTGTTTTCTTTTATCTTTCCTTTTCTTTTCTTTCACGTCAGGGTGGCCAACCTGATATTCTCATTGCTTTTCTGTCCCCTGTTTTCTTATAACCTCCCCCCTTGCACATTTAGTGCTGGAAGCACTTCTCCTTGCTCTCCCAAATTGAAGATAATTATTAGCACAATTCGCACTGTTTGTAAAGCTCCCGAGTGGGAGCAAATGGGAATAAGTGCATATCGCACTTTAGGTTTAGAAACCACTAGTGCTCGATTGCTAAATGGTCCCACCGCTTGAGCGCAATAGAGTGCCAGACTCATGTCTGCATGTTGCAGCTCTTATTTCCAGAAGGCAGCTCTAGTGTCTGGAAATGCTCCCGGGTCACAGTATGTGACCCAGGAGCATGTGTTAAAGTGGAGCAGGATGCTCCGGTTACAATTGCCGCACCAAGCGACTGAAGATAAGCTCCTTGTTCGGTGCTGGAAATAGGAGAGTTGCTTCAGAGCAAAAGCATGATCCGAAGCATCAGGAGAAACCACAAGTGTGGTTAAAGAAACATTACTTGCTGTTTAGCAGGACACTATGGACAGATGTATAAAAGGCCCCGTAGTGCCCCACAATTAAATGAAATATGAAAATGAGTTTCTGCAGTCCCAGAGATGTGGTAACTGGAGCTGCCTGTAGAAATAAGACATATTTTGGCAAAAAGGGCCAAATAAAAAGCCCCTGCATTTTAAAGCATGAGATAATTTGGAAACTCATCCAATTATGTTATGTCACAGCCAATGGAAACTCCCCAATTATGTAATGTCATGGCCAATGGGAACTCCCCCACAAAGTGTGATGTAATCCCTAGGTTATAAATAGGGCTCGCCACTAGGGGACTACAGATAGTCGAGTCAGTTTAGTGCTGACGGTGAGCAGGGAAAGACTTGTTTGTGGAGTGTGCCGTTTTCACACCAGAATTGAGAAGTGTAAGAATGGATTACACTTAGGCTATCTTGGCTAAAGTAAAGCCACGGCCTCTGTTGATGGAAGCAGAAGGCTGAATTATCATCTTGAACTAATCAACTGTAATTTTTTTCTGTATTATTTTGTTATTTTTATTTATCGAAAATAAATTGATAAACACACTTGTGCATTTTTATGTACTTTACCTTTGGTTGCTGTGTCTTTGTATCCTGTACCATCACAGTCCCCCATTGCAGAATAAAGTCCCATCAACTCAGTGTGTTCCATCATATTCATGTCCCAGTGTGTAAGTAGAACAGCACAGGAGTGGAACAGGATTGGCCCCTTAGGCTTCTGCAACCATCAGCTAGTGTCAGCAGGCATGCAAGGAACTCTGCCAGACCACTAAGGTAAGGTAAAATACCTGTTTGCATGCTACTGCCTATGAAAGGGATTCCTGGAAGAAGGAAAGAGGTAACAGAAGAGGGAAACCAGTTAATAGAACTGGATACTACCTGTTAAGTAGGATGGGAGGAAGTACCCAATCTAGGGTAAGCATTGAAAGGGTAAAGGCAAAGTTAAAAGTGGCAAAGTATAGCAAAAGCACCTGTTGAGTGAGAATAGAGGTTCACACTATCTAGGGTAAAGGTTAAAAGAGGATGAAAGAAACAAAAAGGGAAAATTTAAAACACCGTATCTAGGGTCACGTAACAAAGTGGTTAAGCTAACCAAAACGGTAAACTTAGAAACACTCTATCTAAGGTAAAGGAAAAAAATTCTTCCAGCTAACATAGTGAGGATAGGAACAGAAATGTTGGGAGTGGTGCAGTGCAGTGGCTGTGGAACGTCAGTTTTCAAAGAGGTCTTCTGGAGATTGAGGTGCTGCCCCATCTGCATGCACCTTGCTGAGATATGGGAGAAGGTTGTGAAAGTCAGGGCAAACTGGCTATTATTCAGGGGACGTTTCCCCCACCTGGGGGCCACTGAGTCTACCAGCATTGCCCCAGATGATGCCAAGTAGGAGAGCCATCTGGACCGTGGTGGGCTTTAGAAGGGTGGAGCTGGAGAGTTGGGGGCACATTCCTCAGCCAGTGCCACTATAAAACTCATTCACCACTCTGCAGGGATGGGACTGCCAGGGGGATGCACCAGTGGTACTGACCAGGGAGGATGTGGGAATCCTCCTTAGAGGAGACTCAAATGTGGGAGAGAGAGAGAGGACACTAGCAGGGGAGGAAGCAACTTCCGGTAAGGGAACTGATCATCGGGGGGCTAGATTTGAGAACAGAAAGGGAGGGGAGGGAGGGAGAGGATGTGAGGTGCCTACCTGGTGTCTTAGCTCAGAGGGGTGGAAAGCAGATCCGAAGCATGGCTAGGGTGGCAGGGCAGAAGGGGGAGCTGGATGTCATTGTCCAACTGGGGACAAATGACCTGGCTAGGGACAGGACTGGAACTGTGTATGGAGAATTTAGAAAGCTGGGGAGGGGTCTTAGGCAGGTAGCATGCTCAATGGCTTTCACTGAGGAGCTGCCTGTCTACAGCAGGGGGGAGGATAGGATCTCCACACCAGGAGCTTCAACTCATGGTTGAAGGAATGGAATAGAGAGAAGTAGTTCAGCTACATTGCAGACTGGGAAACAACCTGGACGGATAAGGGCCAATACAGGGGTGATGGCCTGCATCCATCTGGGGGATCCATGATGCCAGTTGAACAATTAAGTTGTCAACTGACATTACAGCGTTGGTCATCATAAAGTCGCCCAGTAAGGAGTTTTTTTTCAGGTGGCTGTACCACCCAGAGCCCCCCGCACCCCTCATATTTAGGATTGTCAACTCTGAGTTGGAGTTGATTTAGGGAGGGGGTGCAAACCCTGGAGAAAGCAATTCCTGGGCCCTGCAGCGACATTACAGTGGCAACAACGGATTGCCGCTGTAATATTATTTGCTGTCGAAATTTTGAACTGGCATCCACATACATTCATCTGGGAAGGGATCTGCAGTCCTCAGTGGATGGTTTAAATGTTACTTTGAAGAGCATTTAAAGTAGCTGAGGGGGTAGTAGAACAAATCAGGGAGGCATAAACTGACCCCCCCCACAGACTTAAACAGAGGGAAGAGAGCACTCGAGAAGAGGTAAATTCCCAGGGTACAATATAAAGAAAATATCTGAGTGGTTGAAATGAAAGGGAATGGGAATATGAGCTGAAAAAAGAGAGGAGAAAAAGAAGGCAAGGCAAAAAGGAAACAAGGGGGGTAGCAGGCAGAATGGTAACAAAATGTGGAAGGACATATGTGCAAATGCAAGAAGTCTGGAAAATAAAATTCCAGACCTAGAGTCCATCATGGTGGAGGCAGACCAGGATATTGTGTCCATTACAGAATTGTGGTGCACAGGAAACCATGACTGGGACATGGCCATACCAGGCTATACTCAGTTCAAGAAAGATAGGGTGGCAAAGGAGGGAGGAAGGATGATGCTGCATGTAAGGAAGGGTATCAAAGTGACAGAGACACAAGGAATCCAGGGGAAGGGAGAGGTAGGAGATACTGTGGGTCAACCTGGAGATGATAAATGGAGCCACCATTCTCATAGGCATGAGCTATGGACCCCACAACACAGGGGAAGAATTTAGATAAGACACTGGTGGATGCCACTGGCAAAATAGCAGACAAAATAGAGGTGCTGCTGGTGAGGGACTTCAATCTGCCAGATGTACAATAGATTGTAGACTCGCAGCCACAGATTCAGCTAAAAGCAGGGACATCCTGGAATCACTGCAGAGGTGTTTCTTAGGCAACTGGTCAGGTAGCCCACTCGTGAGGGGTCAACACTGGACCAGGTGCTCTCTAATTGGGACAGTATTGCAGACATCAACTTGGGAGGCCGCATCAGGACCAGTGTTTACCATACAGTGTGGTTCAACAAAATAATCGCGGTGAAAGCAAACCACACAAGGATGAGGGTCCCAGACTTCAGGAGGGCAGATTTAAAAAAAAATAGGTTAATACCTCATAGATGACTTAGCATGGGGTATGACCAGGGTGGGGTAGAGGAACAGTGGGCTAAGCTAAGGAAAGGCATACTGAAGGCAACAAACCTCTGTGCAAACGAAGTGAGCAACAAGCAGTTGCCAATGCCGAATGTTTGCTTGCTGGCATTGGCAGTGGTAGTGTAGAAGTTACAGAGCTGCGTAATAGGAATGGCAGTGAAGTATTGAACTGAAGCCAACCCCACCACCACCCTGCAGAGAGTGACAGGCATTGGGGTGTGCGTTTGGGTCATCAGGCATAACGGCCACGCCATTTCACCACACCCCACCCTGCAGACACTGACAAGTGTCACGGTGTTCCTTGGGGTCTTTGGCCCTTATCGCACCCATTTCATTAGGAAATATGGTGAGATGGGTGCGATATAGGAGAATGGGATGAAGTTTGGGGCCGCAGAGTCCAAAGCATACCTCGATGCCTCTCACTGACTGCAGGATGTGGAATGGTATGAGCATCACAGGCAAGAATCCCAAGTCACACCCCTGATGCCTGTCATTCTCTACAGGATTGGGCGTTATGGTTGAAAACCCTAATACCTCAGGCATTCGTTAGTATTTTCACTCCAAACTTTCAACATGTTTGTTTTGTGACCCCACCTCATGAACAGGGGGAATATCAGTTTGTTAGCCGAAAGCTGCTTATGCACAGTGACTACGGCATTTAGCACCACTGGTGCAAAAACATTCTGAACAGGATGTAAAAAATGACAGCTGTACTGTTCATGGGGAGGTGTTAAAAATGGCAATGTTGCAAATCTGTAGTAAAAATATTTAAAAAAATGGTGAAGTCACGAGCGTACATAGAAACTGTGCAACGCACACCCGTAATATAATTAGGTTGGGGATTTTTACAGCAGATTGTCAACTCAGGCATTTTGGTGCCTCCGATCATGAACAGTGTCGCTGTGATTTTCTTTATCTGTGCCGAACAATGATTTCCCACAGTGACCACGCATCTCTACGCTGAAAGTGTGAAAACACACTTCAGCCATGTTGTGAAAAATGACAGCTGTACTGTTCATAAGGAAGTGTGGAAAAATGCCACTGGTGAAAATCTGGACTGAAAATATTACAAAGTCATGAACTAACGAGGGTGCATGGAAACTGCGCAATGCTCACTCATAACACGGTCATTTTATGGACTTTTGTCACCAAATTCTCAACATAGCCATTTTAAGACCTCTGCTCATGAACAGTGTAACTGTGATTTTTCTTATCTGTCCCTAAACATTGCTTTTCACCAACAGCACCATTGTGCGCTACATGTGCGAAAACACATTTTGGGCAACATATGAAAATTGCAGCTGTACTGTTCATAAGGAAGTGTAATAAAATGGCAATGTTGAAAATCTGGAGTGAAAATATTAAATTTGCAAACTTGTGAGCATGCATAGGAACTGTGCAATGCACGCTCATAAAACAGTAATTTTTAGGAATTTTTTCACCAAATTTTCAACATAGCCATTTTAAGACCTCTGCTCATGAACAGTGTCACTGTGATTTTCTTAATTTGTCCCGTACATTGATTTTGCACACCAACTGCGCCATTGTACGCTACATGGGCAGAAACACATTTTGGGTGAGATATGAAAAATGCCAGCTGTACTGCTCATAAGAAGGTGTGGTAAAATGGCAATGTTGAAAATCTGGAGTGAAAATATAGAAAATTCATGAACTTACGAGCATGCGTAGGAACTGTACAACGAATGCTCGTAAAACAGTCATTTTTTGGAATTTTTTACCAAATTTTCAACATAGCTATTTTAAGACATTTGCTCATGAACAGTTTCACTGTGATTTTCTTAATTTAACCTGTACATTGATTTCGCACACCAACTGCGCCATTGTGCACTACATGGTCGGAAACACATTTTGGGTGAGATGTGAAAAATGACAGTTGTACTGCTCATAAGAAGGTGTGGCAAAATGGTAATGTTGGAAATCTGGAGTGAAAATATTAAAAATTCGCGAACTTTCGAGCGTGCATAGGAACTGTACAATGCACACTCGTAAAACAGTCATTTTTTGGAATTTTTTCACCAAATTTTCAACATAGCCATTTTTAACACCTCACCTCATGAACAGTGTCACTGTGATTTGCTTAATATTTCCCGTACATTGATCTCGCACACCGACTGCACCATTGTGCGCTACATGGGTGGAAACACATTTTGGGTGAGATGTGAAAAATGACAGCTATACTACTCATAAGAAGGTGTGGTAAAATGGCAATTTTGAAAATCTGGAGTGAAAATATTGAAAATTCGCGAACTTACGAGCCTGCGTAGGAACTGCACAATGCACGCTCGTAAAACAGTCATTTTGGAATTTTGGCACCAAATTTTCAACATGGGGTTTTTGGGACCCCTTCTCATGAATGATGTCACTGTCATGGTGTTATTCAGGCCCAAAGGGTGATTTTGTGCAGTGACAGCGCGTGACTGCAAATCACCCTCTCGGCCCAAATAATGCCATGACTGTGACATCATTCATGAGAAGGTGTCCCAAAAACCCCATGTTGAAAATTTGGCGCAAAAATTCCAAAAAATGCCTGAGATATGCAACAAAGTTGAAAACCCCCTATCTACATAGAAACAGAGAAACATAGAATTTGACGGCAGATAAGGACCGCTTGGCCCACCCAGTCTGCTCATTTCCCTGCCTACTGGATAAGCTGCAGATCCTAGTTAACCAGCAGCCTACTTCTTCCTACCCCCCCCCAGAATTGCCTTATGACTGTCCCATGCATGCTTGAATTCCACCACTGTTTTTGACTCCACGACCTCCTCGAAGGCCGTTCCATGCATCCACAACCATCTCTGTGAAAATTACTTCCTTAAATTACCTCTGAGCGCCCCCTCTATCTTCAAATTGTGCCCCTTGCTCTTGCACACCTCTTTTTCAAAGATGCTACCCTCTTGGACTTTGTTGATTCCCTTGAGGTACTTGAAGGTTTCTATCATGTCCCCCCTCTCCCTCCTTTCCTCGAGGCTATACATATTAAGCTCCTTAAGTCTCTCTTCATATGTCTTCCGGTGCAGACCCTGCACTATTTTAGTTGCCCTCCTCTGGACAGCTTCCATCCTGTCTATATCTTTGCGAAGACTGGGTCTACAGAACTGCACGCAGTACTCCAGATGGGGTCTGACCAGCTGTCTGTACAGAGGGATAATAACTTCCTGTCTTCTACTGGTGATGCCTCTCCCTATGCATCCCAGTATCCCCCCAGCCCTCCTTGCTGCCCTCTCACATTGCTTGCCCACCTTTAGGTCATCTGATATGACTACCCCAGGTCCCTTTCCATTTTTGTTGTTGTTAGTATCTCACCCCCCATTGTGTACTCTTCCCTGGGTTTTTGTTTCCCAGGTGCATTACCTTGCACTTCTTAGCATTGAATCTAAGCTGCCATACATTTGACCATTCCTCTAACCTTGCCAAGTCCCTTTTCATCCTTTCCACCCCACTTTGTGCATCAACTCTGTTGCAGATCTTTGTGTCATCTGCAAAGAGACATACTTTTCCTTCCAGTCCCTCTGCAATGTCACTTATAAAGACATTGAAGAGGACCGGTCCTAATACTGAACCCTGTGGTACCCCACTAGTAACCCCTTTCTTCAGAGTGGACTCCATTTACTATTACTCTCTGTGTCCTATTCTCCAGCCAATTTTTACCCAGGCTGTCATCTTGGGACCCACTCCCAGGCTGGCTAACTTGCATATTAATCTTTGTGTGGGACTGTGTCAAATGCCTTGCTAAAGTCTAGGTAGGCCATGTCCACAGCCCCTCCCTGATCTACTACTTTGGTCACCCAGTCAAATAAATCTATCAGATTTGTCTGGCATGACCTTCCTGCTGTGAATCCATGCTGCCTTGGGTCCTGTGCCCCTCTGGCCTCTAGATACTTGACAATTCTTTCTTTCAGAAGTGATTCCATCATTTTCCCTACTACTGAGATTAAACTAACAGGTCTGTAGTTTCCTGCTTCTGTCTTGCTCCCACTTTTGTGAAGGGGAATCACATCTGCCCTCCTCCAGTCCTCGGGTACCACCCCATCCTCCCATGATTTGTTAAACAGGGTAGTCAGTGGTGTCGCTAATTCTACCCTTAGTTCTTTTATAATTCTGGGATGAATCCCATCAGGCCCCATTGCTTTGTCCACCTTCAGCTTTAAGAGTTCTTTCAGAACCCTTTCTTCTGTAAATGGGCTGGTAGCAACTTCTGTATCCAGAGTGTCTAGCCCATTATACACCTTACCGGCATTTCCTCAGTTCGCAGTCAGCTTTGAAGAGTGCAGATGTGTTCCCAGTCCACCGAAGACCGTCACGCTGAGGTCCGGAGGTAAATATGGGGTGTGGGGAGGCAGGGTGCGCAGTCGGTGGGTGCGGGTTGTGGGAGGGGAGCCAGGGAGACTACGTGGGACCATTTTTTCTTTACAGGTGTTCTTTTTGTTTCCAATGATGGCGTGGATGTTTGCCATGCTGGGTGAGCTCCCAGCATGGCACAAAAACAGTTGAGGGCATTCAGCTGGCGGGATTGGGCACCCCATCGCCCCAGCATCAATTGCCATGCTGGATGGGCTCCCAGCATGGCACCCAGTACTCGGGGGTGAGGACAGTGGAGCCGAAGGGGATTGGCACCCCCATCAGCTATATCATGAGTTGCCACGCTGGGGTGGGCACCCAGCGTGGCATTTGGAAGGCTTTGGGGCCGGGGGGAGTGCAGCACAGCCGACAGGGGAATGGGCACCCCCATCGGCTATACAGTGTGTGCATGTGTGCGTGCGGGAGGGGGCACGGACGCCTGCGTGTGTGTGTGGGGGGAGCTGCACATAAGCAAGCAATATCTTATCGCTGCTCACTGAAGCGTAGCTCCCCCCTTTGAACTGTATGCCACTGCATTTTGGAGCTTGTCATAGACAGCTCCAGCATGCATTGGATTACAGGGGCTGTGCCTGCCAACACACTAACTGAATTGGAAGAGGGGGTGACACACCTCCGAAATCTCTGATGATGGCACTATGTTTCTTGCACATGCGTGCAAGCAAACATTACAAACATAATAAATGTATCTTAATTTTTGAAGACCGGGTTGGTTTTTTTTGTGCGTGCATATGTGACGTATGAATGAGGGATCCACTCACTGTAGATCAAGGGAGGATGTGAAATGGTGCAGGTACGTGGGGGGGTGAACAAAGTGGTAGACAGTAAGCCCTACCAGAGCTTCAGGCTGATGTAGCACAGCGATGCATGGGGGAGGTGAACAAAGTGGTAGACAGTAAGCCCTACCAGAGCTTCAGGCTGATGTAGCACAGCTGGACTAAGGCAAGGGAGGATGTGAAATGGTACAGCTACATGGAGGGGTGAACAAAGTGGTAGACAGTAAGCCCTACCTGAGCTTCAGGCTGATGTTGCACAGCTGAACTAAGGCACAAGCACCCATGGCATGTTCTTATAGTCCCCATTTATATGTCCATTTATGTTCTTACAGCGTTGATTGCCTAACTGAGCCAAGATGTAAAACAGATACTAAAATGTCAGGTTTATTTCAGGTGACCATGTTCTTATAGTCCCCATTTATATGTCCATTTATGTTCTTACAGCGCTGATTGCCTAACTGAGCCAAGATGTAAAACAGATACTAAAATGTCAGGTTTATTTCAGGTGACCATGTTCTTATAGTCCCCATTTATATGTCCGTTTAGCGTTGATTGCCTAACTGAGCCAAGATGTAAAACAGATACTGAAATGTCAGGTTTATTTCAGGTGACCAGGATCGTAGTAGGGAGAGGGAGCAAGTGAAACAATGTCCTGAGAATGTGCTTAAACTTATGAACCGTTGCTGTGCCACAGAGTGATACACCGGTCCAGAATCCCTATACATTCAAATTATGTTTGCAGCCTAAAGGTGCTTAGGTGGATTGGCATTTACATTACTCGGCGGCAAATCTTTTTCATACTTTTTGTGATCATCGGTTAAGATATAACCACTAACTGATGACAGACACTTGGGGACATGAAACTGTGCTACCAGCAAAGTTGCATTTGCAAAGCCCTGAATATTTATCTGTTGGTAATGAAATGAAAACTGTCAGCTGATAACATTCAGCCACTGTCCATTGCACAGAACAGACATCTCACTGGTAGATCTGGAGCAAAGGGACATGCACTTGCCAATAACACCACTACAGCTCCAGACACTGAAGAAATAAGTTCATGCATTTTCATGACTGTTAACTTTTTCAGCATTTTAAAACAGTTACTTAGCATCTGCACTAAGATGTTACACGTCGCTGAACTGAATTGTGACACCAGAATCCCTGCGATCAACATTTGTCAGCAAAAGTGAATTGAAAAAATCAATAGATGTATAAAATGGTAAGTGACATGAGACAATAACAACATATCTGCACGTAATACTTGGCTTAAAATTTGAGCACCACCATATTCCGCACCACAGCATCAAACAGGGATGCCATTTATAATTCAGCTAATGTCAAGCAGTTTTTCAATTATAAAAAGAATTACTGTAACAGTATGGTGACAGCAACGGGATCAGGAAATCATGAAATAAAATGCAACAGCACCACCGTCGGCCATATGTTGTGTGGGTGGAGGGAGTGCATGAGCACCCAGGGGTGGGCTGTTAGGCAGCTTCAGATTTGCCGGAGAAAAGGGTGGATTCGATTGTGAGCTACAGTTGAATTTGTGTTTCCTTTTTCTATACCTAGTTTTCGCTATTTTGTTAGGGCACATGTCCAACCCTAAGATGTTTAGGGTCACAAGGTGATGTGACTTCATTGACCATCTGATTTGAGAAAGAGCTGTGTGATTCTATCTAAATGCCAGCTCACGGCAATTCAGAGAAAAAAAAAATATTTTGAAGCTGCATTACCAGACTAAGTGTGCAGTTTAGTGAATTACCACACAGGGGTGTGTATATGACAGCACTGAAAGGTGCATTAAAGTGCTTCAGTCATGAAAACCTCCCCCACAAGTTGCTGCTGAAATGCATAGCAGTATGTTCTCCTTTGTGCATTCTGGCTGTTCTTTGCTTCAGCTGCAGGTAGTACAGTATGCTCAAGTTCGTTTGCATAGGTTTTAGCAGCTGGCAGTTAACATTGACAGAGTTTAGTAAGAGAAAACGCTTGGAATTACTCATACAATGAAGTCTGAGTTTTCACATCAAATGCTGAGGTATTTTTTTTCTGGAGGATTAGAACCCATGGAGTCCATGAAGGTGTGCTTCGGAGAGCTGGCGTGTGTAAGGACCGTTAGGCATCCACACATTTTGGTGGTTCTGCTGTGGCAGGGAACAGTTTATTAAAGTAATGATGTGTGGCTTGTCTCTCTAAGCTAGACAAGACTACACCATCCTATCAGGTAACCGACACAGTTGATCAGTGTGTGTGTGGGGGGGAGGAGCTGCTCACTGGAGCGTAGCTCCCTCTTTCAACTGTATGCCACTGCATTTTCAACTGCTGTCATAGACAGCTCCAGCAGTGATTGGAAAACTGTGACCATGCCTGCAAACACACTGACTGAACTGGAAGATGCTGACACACCTCTGAAAAACTCAGATGATGGCACTATGTTTCTTGCACATGCGTGCAAGCAAACATAAAAATGAGAGGAAAAAAAGACTGCTATGGTTCTCGAAACAAGTGATTGAAAAGGTAAAGGCTAAAAGGGTAGTTTTCAGGAGGAATAAGAGACCCAGAGGGAAGAGGACAGAGAGGTGTATCAGGAGAAGCAGAAGAAGGCAGGGAAAGTGATGAGGAGCACAAAAGGCACAAACTGAGAAAAGAATAGCCCAAGAGGTAACAAAAGGAGATAAGGCATTTTTTAGGTACATACATAAAAAGAAGACAAGGGGAGGATTGTGAGGTTAAGAAGGGCAGATGGGGACTGTGAAGAGAAAGATCAGGAAAAAGCAGATATCCTGAGCAAATACTTTTGTTCAGTCTTCCCAGAGGAAGGGGAAGGGGATGGGACACATAAAAGTAACAGGGGCACTGGAAAGGAGGAAGAGGTAGACACAAGACCCTTTACAAAGGCAAAGCTATGGGACAGACGGGGTACGCCCAAGGGTACTGAGGGAGCTCAGGAAGGTCCTAGCTGCACATCTGACAGTCCTTTTTAACAACTAACTGGAAACATGAATGCTTTTAAAGGACTGGAGGAGGGCAGATGTAGTCCCGCTTCATAAAAGTGGTAGCAAGGGAAGAGGCTGGCAATTATAGGCCAGTCAGCCTGACATTGCCAGTATGAACTAATGGAATCACTGCTAAAGGAAAGGATTGTGGAGAATCTTGAATCCAGCGGGTTACAAGACTCAGTGCAACATGGATTCATGGGGGGGGGGGTCACATCAAATAAATCTGATACATTTACCGTATTTGACTGGGTGACCAAGGAAATAGATCAAGGTGGGACAGTGGATGTGACTGACTTGGATTTCAGTAAGGCTTTCAACCTCATTCCAAAAAGAAGGCTAATAAAGAAACTGGGCAGCTTAGAGGTGGGTCCAAATGTGGTAAACTGGGTAACAAATTGATTAAGGAACAAGTGAGAGAGGATGGTGGTAAACTGAGTTCACTCTGGGGCCAGGAAGGTGACCAGCAGAGTGCCACAGGGCTCAGTATGGGAACAACCCTCTTTAATGTCTTTATAAATCACATTGCAGATGAGCTGGAAGGGAAGGTCTGCTTCTTTGCACCAAAATCGGCAATAGGGTGGACACTCCAGAGGGGCTGGAAAGAATGCGCAGAGACCTAAGAAAATTCAAGGAGTGGTCAAGGGTATGTCAGCTGGGTTTCAATGTGAAAGAGTGCAAAATCATGCACTTTGGGCAAAGAAACCCAGGGGCGGAGTCAGGTCCTCCAGCTTCTTCAGCAGTCTTCTGTGTGGCCCCGAGTTGAAAGTCTTGCTGAAATCAAAGTAGAGTAAATCCACAGCATGGCCCTAATCTGCTACTTTTGTTACCCAGTAAATGAAATCTATTAGGTTGATCTGACAAGACCTTCCTGCCACAAACCCATGCTGTTTACTGCCCTGTAGACTACTGCTCTCTAGATAGTTCTTAAGGTCCTCTTTGATCAGTGACTCCATTAGTTTACCCACTAGTGGTAAGGTTGACAGGGCTGTATTTCCCCAGCTGGTCCCTACCCACCCCCACCCACCTTGTGTAGCAGGACTATGTCCACTACCCTCCAATCTTTTGGACCTACTCCTGTCTGAACTGAGCTACTGAACAGCACTGCTGGAGGTTCAGCCACTTCTGCAAGCAACTCCTTGAGCACCCTTTGATGCATCCCATCTGGTCCTTGGTGTTCATCTACCTTTAGAACTTCAAGCCACTTCTGGACACTTTCTCTGGTGAATACTGGCTACCTAATTTCAGAAATGCCCCTGACAGCCACTTTGATGCTACTTTCAGGCAGGGGCCTCTGTCTTCCCTTGTGAAGACAGAGCAGAAGTAATCATTAAGGATGACTCCTTTTTGTTCACCTTCGTCCAGTACCCCCTCCCCGTAGCCTAGCAATATCCCCTCCCTTCTTCCCTTGTTCTGTAATATATCTGAAGAATTTTTCCCCCACTATATGCAGCTCCATGTCTGCCTTTGCCTCCCTATCTTTTTTTTATTTCCCTAGTTTTTATTTTGTACTCTTCCCCATTCCTCCTATTCCTGCTTTCCTTTGTACCTAGATATCAACAAAACTGGGAGCGTGCACTCCAACCTCTCTCAAAGGTGCAACCATCAAGATTGGACTAGCAACAAAAAAATTAACAAATGCTGTACACATCCTTCTTAAAAATTAGCAAGGACCTAACACCATGGCCAGACAACCCTATGTAGCACATTTCCCAGAAGGCTGTATCAGGGGTGTGCACCATTTATTATTTTGGTTGCTTTTCATTGTACCTGGTGAAAGCCTTTTTCTTGGCCCTCACTACTTCTCGGACTCTTTCTGAGAACCATAATGGTCTCTTATACCTGTTTTGTTTTGAAGCAATTCTCATACTTGACTTTGTTGCCTCGAGAATGGTCCCCTTGATTGCCGCACATCTTTCCTCTACACTTTCAATGCTGTTCACCCCGGTCAATTTGTCTTGGACCAGCTGCTTCCATCTGAATAAAGTCTGCGCTTCTGAAATTTAGGACTTCCATTTTTGATAGGAACATGCTGGACACCAGGGCCAGCATGAACCAAATGAAGTTATGGTCACTGGACCCAGTGACTTCCATAACCTCACTCCACCCACCATGTGAGCTAGTGAGCACCAAATTGAGAATGGATGCCTGTCTAGTGGGTTTCTTAACCAGCTGCATCAGCAGGCAGTCCTGCAATGTATCTAATGAGGACTGACTTCTGGTGCACCTGGCCACTGGAATGTCCCATTCGATATCAGTCAGGTTCAGATCACCCACCACCACCACTTCCCCCTTCTTCACTGCCCTTGCCAACTCTTCCCCAAGCTCCCTGTTTCTCTCTTCCCCATGTGCTGGTGGTCTATAGATCCCCTACCTGTATTTTCTTGCCTGAGGGCATCATGAGGTGAACCCTCAATGACTCTGTTTCCCCTTTGTTTCCCCTGATGTGTCCATGTTCCATAGCCTCTATGCCCTCCCTGACATATAGAGCTATGACCGTATTCTGTCCGAACATTGTATAACCTGGGAATGACAAGTCCCTGCCATTATTCTCTGTGGCCCAATTTTCTTTAATGGCTACAAGGTCTGCCACCAATGCTTGGTACTCACTAAATGTATTACTCAGACTCCTGGAATTACCAAAGTGCCTTGAGCATTTTAACCTTTGAAAAGAAAATTATGAGGCACAGAGAATGTTAGGAGTCACCTCCTGCTTTGAACAGGGCCTCAAGTACTCTGCATAAAGAAAGTTATCACAATACTGTCTCAAAAACCAAAGGAAATGGCCAAGCTACAGGTCTGGAGTTATGCCATATTGGTATGGTGTTTCATACATATCCTACTCATTTTAGGTCTGTAATTGAAATAATTGTGGAGCAAAGCTAAAGAGTTTTGCATCCATTTATGGCATGGTTTACTTTGCACAGAATGTTGTGGACCCTGTGCAAAGCAACAGACTAGTCACATGTGTGTAAATACAGTGCTATACATATTGCACACTTGTAAATTTCTATCTTTAGGATGAATACTTGGAACTATTCAAAGCATGTTACATGTCAGGGACATGTATACCACTTTTTCACAGAGTTTTGTTGAAACTGTATCAAACTAGTTACAAATGGATGTAAATACCTACTAGGCAATATGTGAAAAAAATGCTGCTGTTAAATGTATGTTATACAGAGGGTTCACAAGGCTATACATAGTCAACATACAACTGTGTGGTAATTGTAACTTAGCACAGGACCAAAAGAGGCTCACATGAACCAGCACAACCTTGTAGCATGAAATGGCATCTGTAGCTTGGCCTTGGGTCATGAAGGTAGGGGTAGGGGTAGGGGTAGGGGTAGGGGTAGGGATGGGGATTAGGGTTGTTATTTATAAACTTTGAATGTGATTATCCTGTGTGAGGCACCACGCCATGTATACACGGCGCCCACACCTGTAGCTTGGTCTTGGGTAAAAAAGGGAAGGGGCAATTAGGTTTGACGATCCTAATAGCACGTTTCTAAACTTTTTTGGGCATTGGGATGAAAGGCATCATAGTGCAGTTCCAAACTTTGAGGGTTTTAATTTTGTGTGGTAGCAACCTAATCTGCATTACCATAGTTTTTTTGCAATGAACTATTTTATATATATATATACATAGTTAGGCTCAATTTAACACTACAAAAGTATGGACCTGCTGTAGGCTTTTCAACTCTAACTTCTCCCCAGGCAGCATAAGGACAAGACCACATAAGCAACCACAGACCGCCATCATCAGGTAAGTCAAACAACATACAACTGTTTTAGATGGCACAAATGCAGCAGCACTGATGAGGTGCCTTTAAAAATATACATACAGCATGCTGCACTTTAAAAACCTTAATCCATCAGGGCTGTTTAGGAACATAACAGTGTGACTAAGCTATCAAGGCATGAAATGCAAAACCCAGGCATGAGTGCCTTGTATATCATCATTGAGGTGAAGCTCTCATCTGTCAAAATAAGATGCAATATGCTATTTTTTAAAGTGTGGTGTAACTTACGACATGGAATGGTGTCTGTAACGTAAACAGCAAGTGAGCATATGAATTATTGTGTGTAAAACCTCTTGATGCATACATCGTCGTGAGACCTGAATGTATGCCATTAAGTGCCATGTCACTTATATTTAGATAAATGACACGTCACATGATATCTTGCAAAGGAAGAATCAGTTCACACATACTGCAATATTCTTCTTAGTATATCAAGCTCATTTCATTGTAAATCACTTACTTGATTTTGACTAGTCAGGGCTCAGAAGCACAGGGAGACAGTATATTCCTAATCTTGTGTACAGTGTTCTCTTAGGGAGCATTACAGGGGTATGTTGCATAGCAGCATCAGGGACAAGAACACCCAGGCAACAAAAAATATGTGGCATGTGCTTGCTATGCAGTGATGTCATATCAGTCATAACATTGTAGTAGCTTAAGCGGTATAAAAACTGTACTATCTTTTGATTATTTGATTTAAGACAGAAAATACTAGGGGTGTGCAAAAACCTTCTCCTGAATATTTGGGCCAAATATTATAGTCAACCCCAAATATTTGGGTATTCATATTTGTTATTCGGTGATTTTAAAAAAATCATCTTCCTGCTCAGCCCATATCATTTAAAATATACAGACCCCTCCGAGCCCAACCGATTGATGTGTGAAAAATGGAGTTTATCATAAAAGTGTCTACTCAACCCATGCTCAGAAGCTAAACTTTTAAAACCTTATAACCTGAGAACCTTGTAACATTTTTTCATGGAATCTTCAAATGGCATCTCTTGAGCAGAGCCACTATTACCCTGAAAACTTTGGAACAAAATTCCAGACTGTTTTTGCTCTAAACTTGAGCACAAAAATGGGCAAAATGGGCATTTTTAATGTTTACTTAAACTGTCTGAATCTCAGAATCTGGATGAGCACCTGTCATGAAATTTACCAAATAATAAGAACTTGGAACCCTGACTGAGCATGCAACCTTTCATGAAATTTCATTGAACAGTGCCAAAGCTATAAAGGCTCAAAGCTCACTACATAAATCATTCTTCTCAGGACATAAGAATTACCTCACAACCTAAACATTCTTGGGTCATACCAAAAAACTATCTAGAAAAATCCTATTGGGCATGCCCAGAAGCCAAATTTGTAACACCTTATAATTCAAGAACCATTTAATATTTTTTTCACAAAATCTTCAAAATGCACCTCCTTGGGCTGAGCTGTACAGTGAAAATATCAGAACAAAATTTAAAACTGTCTTGGCTGTAGATGGGAGCAAAAAATCGCCAAAAGGTGCATTTTTAATATTTTTTTAACTCCCTGGATCACTGAATCCAGATGAGCCACTTCCAAAAACTTGCCATAACGTAAGAACTTGGCATCCTCACCACACATGCAAATGTCATGCAATGTTGTCAAATGGTGCCAAAGTAATGAAGGTGCAAATATATGAGGTTAACATTAAACAGCCTGCTCAACCTTAACTATACAGGCTCTACTATACCTGTATAGTGTATGGTGGAACGCTGTTCCGCATGGAAATCCATGCCTGGAACAGCGTTGTTTTCCTGCACTCGGTGCGTCATGATCTTGTTGTACTGCACTGAGTACGTCACCGGTACAGCACAACAAGATTGAACACATTCGCGCATGCGTAATTGAGCGGCACACAGCAACACAGAAGCAACCATGTGGCGGCGGCAGAAACAGAAGTAAACTGTTTAGATACTTGTTCCTGTGTTCACCAAGTACTGGGTATGGTTGCCCATACACTATAAAATATTGTATATGAGCAACCATACACAAACAAGGCAGTTGTCAGATCTTGAGGTTTCCGTGGTAACGGACCTCTCGAGCTATGCTCTTGAGGTCTCTGGTTACCACGGAAACCTCTTGATCACAACTGCCTTGTTGTGTATGCTTGCTCATACACAATCCTCTATATAATGTTTTACAAATCACTAACAAGATTTCAGCCAGTTGTCATGTACACCCACTGTACCACTTATTTTGAGTATAGTGGACTTTCGGGCAGGAGTATTAGGAGGAAGCACTCCACTTTGGTGCCAGGGGAGAACAGCAGAAGAAAATAAAAAAATAAAACTTGAGTGATTTAGAATAAGATAATAGGGCCTCTAACAAAATCCTAAACCATGTTAACTCTAGAGAACAGCCAGAAAATGTGTTCTTAATGTTTATGCATTCCTTGGATCTCAGAATTTGAACAAAATGCCATCACGAAACTTACCAGGTAGTAAGAAATTTGCACCCTGACCACACATACATTTCATGCAATTTCGTCAAATGGCACCAAAGTTATTAAGGTGCCACAGTCTGTGTTTAACAGTAAAGTGCCTTCTTAATCCAGTTCAGAAGCCAAATGTTTAAAACCTTTTATAAAATGGGTAGGGACAGTTCTGTAATCTGATTGGCTGAGAGGATATCCCAGCCATGCTGTTTTTTGGCACAGCACAGCAAATAAACATGCCAGTACCTGTGTCCACATTACAGAGCCATGCTTTGGGTGCCCACCCCCATCCCCACCCCAATTCCTTAGGTTGCAAGTCTCTTCAGGACCTGTTTATTTGTCCTGTGCTGCCTGCTGGAAGTACCAAAATGTAACAGTAAGGAACTGGTGTGTCCTTTTAAACTTCAGAGAGGAGACTGTTACCCATGCAGCACTGACCACTGTTGCAGATATGAGCAGAAGCACTTCTAAAAGGAAAATTCAAAAGGATTTTCAATAAGATACAATGCAAACTCTTAGCAAGTTGTATCATGTTCTTCCTTGAGCTGCTGCCTTGGAGAGACAGACAGCCACAGGGAAGGCAAACAAAATGAAACCAATGTGCTCTAAAGCCCAAGGTTATCAAACAGGGCTTTTGCTGCTTTTGTTTTATTAGTTTCCCTTCAGAATCAGGGAACACAGCTAAGGTTATTTTAAAGCATGTGTGTACACCTAAGGCAGAACAGTGCTGTTGCCTAGAGATCACAAACATTTAATTAGAATGGTTACTAAGCACTGGTCTGTTCCACATAAAGTAAGTAAACACCAATGTTGCCAAATGTTAGTATTTACTAATAGTATTACTATATATACACACTTGAAAGAAAAGAAAACAAAGGTTAAAAACAAGCTTAAGTAAAAGCCCATGGAAATGTGACTACACACTCAGCATACACTTACCTACAGAAAAGGTGCTTTAGACGGCAGACAGTCTTACCCTTGCACTGCAAATAGGAAGCCAGAAAAGGGGATAGACTGAGGAGGAGTCAAGGGGCAGAGCTTAGCCCCTATTAAGAAATGTTTTTAGCATAATTCAAATATACCTGAGGTTAGGACAGTGGTGTGCCCTGGAACTGTTTAGTCCATTTTCCTTCTGTATCTTGTGTGCCTCTGCAGTGTCTACCTGTTATGTGTGTATTGAAATAAAGCATTTCTTATTAACAAGCAAGTCACCTGATCAAGAGGAGGGGTATATAAGGCCCTAGCAGGAGGGAGTTGTGTCAGTTCCACTCTAACTGTGATAGAGGGAGGACATCCAGCCAGCCAGCATCCATGCTAGATGCTGGGCTGTGAAAACTCTCCCTGAAACAGGAGCTCTGACCACAGATGGCAGAAGGCATGATCCCTGTGCCAGAGAGATCGTTATAGAAAACTAATCAAGACTGCTTGCTTTTTTGAATTAACTTTAAACATCTGCTGTGCATCACAAGAAACATTCTGAACCTGAAATTTGTTTCATATAGAAAATAAACATGTCACACTGGCATTTAACCTTCTCAGCTGGTTTGTCTAAGTTTCTGCCCACACCTCCTGCTACATGCCATATTTGTTTCCTAAAGAGCAGCTCACTTTAAAATTCCAGAAAGAACAACAACAGTTATAACACTTAAAGCGTGTTGTTTCTGGTTGAAAAGGCTCTCTCCCTCTCCCTGTCACCCTACTCGCAAGAAGACATCACAGAGTCGAATGCTGTCTTGCACTCCCTTAGGACCTGCAGAGAAGTATCAGAATGCAGCAACCCTTTGAAAAGATGCTGCTGCAGATGGTAGCATGCTGCTGGCAAGACCTAAAGAAACTCACAGTCTTGCTTACAGGTTAACACAGAGACCCTGCAGGTTTGTGAAATACAGTTCAGCATAGTGCCCCAAGTGACACCGGACAGTACCACAGTGCCCCTAGAAACAAGTGGGATGCCGAGGGACTATTTACAATAAAGTGAGACTTTTTTCTTATTTGACAATGTTTTCAAAGAATATCACAGTTTTTCAACATACACCCATTTTATAAGGGCAATAACACATTCCAGGTGTGGGTTAGTCTGTGATAAAAAACACTTCTAAGGGTAGTACATGTACTCAGTCTGTGGCCTCATGCCTCACAATGCCTGTAGTTGTTCATTTATCACAAACCAACCCACACCCCATAGTGTTTTATTGCTTATACAACTAGAGAACCAATTCATATTTTTCCACAAAATCTTCAAAAGGCATATCCTTTGACTGAGCTGCCTTTACTCTGAAAATTTTGAAACAAAATTCCAAGCCACGTTTGCACTAGTAGCAAGCAAAAAAGGCCAAGCAGGTGTTTTTTTATTTATTTTTACACTTCCGTGACCTCATAGTCTGGATTAGTGACCATCACAAAACTTGCCAGATTTGAAGAACTTGGCACCTTCACGGTGCATGCAATATGCATGCAATTTCATTAAAAGGCACCAAAGTTAGTAGGACTCAAAGCTCACTACATAAAAATGTTTTCTTATGTCATAAGAATTGGCTGACGACCTAGAAATTCTTAGGTCACTCCACTTATCCAGAAAACCCTACTGAGCATGCTCAGAAGCCACATTTTTAAAACCTTATAACTCAAGAACTGATTAATATTTTTTCATGAAATCTTCAAAAGGTACCTACTTGGGCTGAGTCACTTCTACCCTGAAAATATCAAAACACAGTTCTAGACTGCTTTTACTCTAGACATGAGCAAAAAGTGGGTAAAGTTGCATGTGTTCATTTTTTAACTCCCTGGATCTTGGAATCAAGCTCAGCCACTGTCACAAAGCTTGCTATATCATAAGAACTTGGCACCCTGATCACACTTGCAAAATGTCATGCAACTTTGTCAAACGGGGCCAAAGTTATTAGGGTGCAAACGTGTGTGGTTAATATTGCTCAACTCTAACTATACAGGCTGTACCATGCCTCTATAATGTAAGAAATCACTGTCCTGAAAACTGTACTGAGCATGCTCAGAAGCTCAGGTTTAAAACCTTAATCCTCAAGAACCAATTATTATTGTTTCACAAACTCTTTGAAAGGCACCTCCTTGGGTCAAGTTGCTGCTACCCTGAAAACTGCAAAACAAAATTCCAGGTTGTTTTTGCTCTGGAGATGAGCAAAGTAATGGCCAAAAAGTATATGTTTTTAATGTTTTTACACTCCCTGGATTTCAGAATCTGGACAAGTGGCAATCACAAAACTAATCAGATCACAAGAGCATTGTACCCTGACCACACATACAACATTTCATGCAATTTTCTCAAATGGCACCAAAGTTATTAAGGTGCAAAATCTGCATTTAACATTAAAGCATCTGCTTTACCCATGCTCAGAAGCTACAGTTTTAAAACCTTATAACTCAAGAACCAATTAATGTTGTCATAAAATCTTCGATAGACACCTCCTTGGGTGGAGTCGCTTTTACCCTGAAAATTTTACAACAAAATTCGAAAATACTTTTCCTCTAGAAATGAGAAAATAAATGGCCAAAAGTGTAGTTTTTTTATTATTTTTACACTCCCTGTAGCTCGTAATCTGGATAAACGGCCATAACTTATCAAATCATAAGAACTTGGCATGCTGTCCGCACATGCACACTTTCATGCAATTTTATCAAACAGTGCCAAAGTTATTAAGGCTCAAAACTCACAACATGAAAATGTATTCTCACTGCATACAAATCAGCTCACAATCTTAAAATTCTTAGGTCACACCAAATGGCTATCCAGAAAACCCTACTAAGAATGCTCGGAAGCCAAATTTTTAAAACCATATAACCTGAGAACCAGTTAATATTTTTTTACAAAATCTTTTGACATGCACTTCCTTGGGACAAGCCATTTCTACCATTGAAATTATGGAATAAAATTCCAACCACTTTTGCTCCAGATGTGAGCAAACAAATAGTCAAAAAGTGCATTTTTATTGTTTTTTAACTCCCTGGATCTCAGAATCCAGATGAGTGCCATCACGACATTTGCCTGAACAAAAGGACTTGGCCCCCTGCCTGCACTTGCACGTTTTCATGCAATTTCATTGAACAGCACCAAAATTATAAAGGTGCAAAACTCAGAGTTTAACATTAAACACTCTGCTCAGTCCTAACTATACAGACTCTATCGCTCCTGCACAAATATATATTCTCTGCAAAAAAAACTGCATTAATGCACCAGTTAGGGTTCAGCTTAACACCATGAAAGTAAGGAAATGTGGCGTTATGGTTTCCAACCCTCCCCACTCCCACCCTGCAAGCAGCAAAAGGACAAGACCACACAAGCAACGTGCAGCAGTGATCCTCCATCAGCTGGACCCATGGAGCCAGAATTGTAATTTTTGCTAGAAATCATATTTCATTCAGACTTTTTTCAGGGTGGGTGCTTGCACTCACTAAATGAACAAATCAGTAAACATAGTTATCTGTTTTGTATCTTCAGTCTAACAGCATGAATCTAAAATCACTACCGCAAGCCTGCAGAGGCCTCCTCCTTCTCCTCTTTCTCTTGCCAGTGCCAGCAATCCAGAGGCACAAATGAATAAAGTCACAGCAGCCAGAAAAACTGCCTCCTCCTCCTCCTCCTCCTCTTGCCAATGCCAGCAGTCCAGAGGCACAGATGAAGAAAGTCACAACAGTCAGAGAAACTGCCTTCTTCATCTCCTTCCAACTGTTATACTTCATCTCTGTCTTTCTCAAGCACAGCCTCCTCTGAGTCACAGGGAAGTCAACACAGTTTATTGTCTGTGTCTCTCCATGAGAATTTGTTATGACTAACTTTGATTTCTCTCCACAGCTTTGTTCCCACAGTCATCAAACCTGTGCTCACATTGTCGATTCAAAAGGTTATTATTCTCCTCTTGGGTTTCTCATTTCCTCAGGTGTAGCCATGGACAGTAGCAACACATAAAAACATAGAAATTGTTGGCAGATAAGGACTGCCAGGCCCATCCAGTCTACCCATAGGCTCTATACATTGCATGTGGCACTGAGCCAATGTAATCAATGGCTTTTCATCACCCCTTCCCCTCTCAAGGCTCCCTTGTGCCTGTCACAGGCATGCTTAAACCCCTCTACTGTGCTTGCCCCCACTACCTCCTGTGGCAGACTATTCCAAGCATCAACTACACTTTCTGTGTAGGAAAACTTCCTCACATTACCTCTTAATCCCCCCTCCAATTTCATACTGTGCCTCCTTGTTCTAGTACTTTTTCTACATTGAAAAAGGTCTCCCACCTGCACCCTGTTTATGCCCTTGAGGTACTTGAAAGTTTCAATCATGTCCCTTGCTCTCTCCTCTCTTCCAATGAGTACATATTGAGGTCCTTTAGTTATATGTTTTGTGCTGCAAGCCCTGCACATCTTTGTTGCCCTTCTCTGGATAGTCTCCACGTTGTTTATGTCCTTGTGCAGGTGTGGCCTCCAGAACTGCATACAGTACTCCAGGTGAGGCCTTACCAATGTTTTATACAATGGCATCACCATCTCACATCTCCTGCTAGTGATACACCTGCCTATGCACCCCAGCATGCCAGTGGCCCTCCCGCCACCTTTGCACACTGCTTTGATACCTTAAGGTCATCAGAGATGATAACCCCTAGGTCCCTTTCCTCCTTGGTGACAGTCAGCACCCCCAATCCGTAGGTCTCCCCAGGGCTCCCTCTACCCAGGTGCATTATTTTGTACTTTTTTGCATTGAACCTCAGTTGCAACATCTCCAACCATCTTTCAAGCTTCTCCAGGTCCCTCTTCATTTTCTGCACTCCTTCTGGAGTATCCACCCTGTTGCAGATATGGTGTCATCTGCAGACAAGCAGACCTTTCCTTTTAGCCCCTCTGCAATGTCACTAATGAAGACATTGAACAGAACTGGTCCCAGTATTGATCCCTGCATTACTCCACTGGTCACTCCCCTCTCCCCAGATTGTACCCCATTTACCACCACCCTCTGTCTCCTGTCTGTTAACCAGATCCCTGTGTCAATCTACGCCATTCATCACTATTATGGATATCTGGCCAGAGACTAGGACCCCACAGGAGCAATTGTTTTTTCAGAGGTGGAGTCAACGCAGGGGTGGCACCAACCTCAAGGCCAATGTATTACGTGGCACTCGCAGGTTGGCCATTATCTGCTGTCGACGCCGCCATGACCCCAGTTCTTCTTCTGCTTGCCATCGAGAAAGGACCTCATGGGAAGACTTGAAAATCAGCCTCGTTTGCAGCCCATTCTGCAGCCTAGTTTGTCCGTCATGTTAGTTTCAGCCTTTAGTTTCTGTTCACCCTGCTCAGTGCTTCTTCAGTGATCTCCAGTAAGATCATTCTTTTTTCTTTATAAGTGACACCGAGTGCTAGTTTTTGGTTTATTTCTGTCCACTCATGCCTCATCCCGGGGACAAAAAGAAGTCAAAAGCGGGGTGGCCTCCTATGCGTCGGTGTCCCTGCAGCCATCTTTATTCCGTAATGGAACAGCATGACTGGTGCCTTTCCTGCCTAGGCCCAGGCCATGATATGGATCACTGCAATGCCTGCTTTTCTATGGATCACCAAGTTTTAGAGATGCACGCGTTCAAAGTCAGACATGCCCCGTCAACTTTTGGAGGGTGGGTTTGCAGTCAGTGGGCCAAGATAAGGACTCTTGACCCTTCCTCTGGGTCTCCTCCCAGTTCTATATGGTCTATGCAGGAGGGGACCTCTACCAGTCTAATCATCGCCACAGCGGGGGCTCCTCCCATGGTGCAGGAGGCACAGTCTGGTCATCTTGGGGGCCATGCAGGATGCACCGTTTTGGCAATCACTTCCTCGGAAGTGGAGGCTTCCCCAATGTCAAGCTTTGGGTCCCATGGGTGGGGGCTGGTGCCATCCTCAACACCATCTGTCAACTCCACCCTTGGATCCAGTGTCACTTGCAGCACAGGGGGCCCAGACAGTGCCATGGGCAGTGCTGGACAGTCCCTCAGAGCCACTTCTGACTCTGGCACCATTCATGATGCTGGGGATGGGAGCAGTGCTGTGGGTGGTACAGGACTTGCTCTCAGTGTGGCCTCTGACTCTGGTGCTATTCACAGCGCCAGGGGAAGAGGTCAGCATTGCCGCCAACTCTGGTGCCATTCATGGTGCCGTGGAGGGGGTGGTGCCGAGGCCAGTGCTGCGATCAACTCCTGTGCCATCACAGTGCAGAGGAGAGGGTCAGCACCGATTGTGGTTCTGCTCCAGGCTCTGGAGCCATTCATGTTGCTGGAGCTGGAGGTGGCGCAGCTTATGGCCCCAGGACTGAGAGGGATCATACAGTAGTCTGGGTTCAGGCCTCTCAGTCCTCCTCCTCCTCAGAGGACTTGGGGTCTGATCCGGACTGGCTCCCAGATTCATCTGGATACTCTGACCCCTCTGTGTCCAGCACCTCGGCCCGCACTCAACCCTTTCTATTGGCCAGGCAAGTTCTGTTGGTTCTGGGATCAGTGGAATTGACCAGCCTGTGGCTGTCCAGGTGGCCACTGCAGCAGAGCCCAGGACCAGGGACATGTCCATCCATTCAGGTAGGGTAACCCTCTCCTCGGTGATCCTGGCCAGTCTGTGTTTGGGACAGTCCGGAGCATCCCAGGAAGGGGAGGGTGCTGTACCATCCGCTGTCTCCCAGGGGTCAGTTAGAGGTTGCTAGTTGCCTAAGCTGGTGGTTGTGAGAAAGAGGGCCCTTTCAGAGTCAGAGGGGTTGACTGGCTAGAGTTCAGTGCAGTGGCCTTTCTCTGGCATCAGCCTGGGTTCTGGAAGGAGTCACAGTGCAGATCCTCACTTCTCTACCAGAGACTCTTCGAGAGGAACTTCTGCTTTGGAGGTCTGAGGCCGTCCTTCTGGACTCACACGGTCCCGGTCACCTTACTGGGTGATTTACTCTGGGCACAGCATTTGCCATTCTGGTCAGGTTGAGTAGTCAACATCTGCTGGGACCACCGGGGCTCCTCCTCTTTTGAGGCCTCCCATTGAGTCCCCCTGCCCAGGAAGAGGCAGTGCCCCTCCTCAGAGGAGCCTGGCCCTGTTGCCTCTGCAAACCCCTCCCTCCCTCTCTCCCAGGGATCTCTGGCCCTATGGGACTGCTCACCTGGGCACAATTCAGGGCCATGACTGAGTTTTTCCCTACCTACTTTAGGGCTGTGGACCAACAGGTGTTTCACCAACCCTCTGCTCAGCCTGACTCTGTCTCTCTGAGCTCATCAGCTTCCTCATCTTCCTCTTCTGAGGGAGGGGAGTCATCAGTCCACCTTTCCCCAGCTGCTGATTTGTCTGCTTATCAGCTCTTCCTGTCACGGTTACTCAATGCATTCAATATTTCCTCTCCTTCAGAGCACAATCTGGACCAGGTGGTGCATGCCTTTTTAGCCGAGTACAGTGTGGATAACCTTTTGGTCCCTGTCTAGCCTGTTTCTTTTCAGGAAGCGTCGCTCCGGGTGTGGCAATGTCCTTATTCCCCAGCTCCACCCCAAGGTTCACCTCAGGTATTGCACCTCCCCCGTGGTATCCAGGAACTCTGCTTCACCCCCCTTCAGGCGTAGACGCACAGGCCATGACCGAACCTGAGATTATGACTCTTCAGAGTTTGATTATTGGGGCAGGAGGATGTTCTCCTTGGCACAGCTTCTGCTCTGCATTGCAGCTCATCAGGCCCACCATGCAGCCTACAATAGGTACTTGTGGTCTAGGCTAGGTCAGGTCCTAGCTTCCTTGCCTGATGTGGAGGTAACCAGACAAGCAAGGTCTGGAACTAGCAAGGCACCAAGCAAGGACATCTTATGATGCCAGTGAGGTGGCCTCCAGGCTAGTGGGGACAGCGATCTGCATTAGGCGGTTGGCATGGCTTCATCTATCCCAGTTGTCACCCCTGACCCGGCATAGGGTGACCTCCTCTGCCTTCTGGAGACCCACCTTTTCACCCATAGGGTGAGACAGGATTTGCAGAGGAGCTCTCCCTCTCCTCCGGAGACATCCCTGTCTCTCCCAGACCAGTCCCAGGCCTAGCCAGGCCTGCAAGAGTTCTCCCTTTTAATGTTCCCCCCACTGGAGGCTAAGGGACTTTGTCCCTTAGGGAGGTGCTGGCCCCTCTCAGGGGGCTCAGTACTCACCCATAGTAGTGATGAATGGTGAAGATTGACACAGAGAAGATAAGAAAATTACGTACCTACCGTAATTCTTGATCTTTCTGTGTATCTTCACCATTCATCACTAAATCCCTCCCTTCTTCATTGTAGGACCTCTGTCTCTGGGTGATCCTCCTCCCTGTGTGTCTCTCTTGTTGCACTCTAGCACCTCTCCTCTTTCTCCTTTCCCTTGTGGTTAGGAGGAAGAGGACTCTTAGAGAAAGACAGGGAGGAGTTTTTCCTTGGGGGTCTCGGGGTGTCTTCTCTTCTCCCTTCCCCTCCCCTGCCTCTCAAGGCTTGGCTCTCTGTCCCCCCTGGGGTTCCAAGATGGGGAGAGGGATCGGGGACACCTGAGTACCCCCTCAACAATCCTTTATTATTTTAATGTCCCCTTGGGACAACTCCCCCTCTTTAAGGTGTTGTCACTCCATACCTTTTCTCCCTGCTAAGTTTTAACAGGGGTAGGTTCCCTATTTTTTTCTCTGTGCTTTATCTTCCCTCTTGGGGGTATTCTATTTTAATTTGGCAGGAGGGGTAGTTATTGCCTGACCTGTCTTGGCCTCTTAGACCGCAAGCTCTTTTCTCCCTTAAACTCTAGTCCCAGTTGGGACTATCCTGGCTGCATAGGGGGCACTATTGTGCCTGCTTCTACACTCTGCAGCATGGAGGTTATAGATCTGAGGTACCCTTCTTGAGGTCCAGGTATTCTGAGTTGACTGGGGGCAGTATCCTCCCCTCTTCCCACCTTTATTCTCCTCTTTCTACCCTTCCTTCTCCACCCTTTCTTTCTTTTCGACTGGAGATTGGGGTCCCCCTCCTTCCCAATCCCTTAGGCTACTCTCTCTCTCTCTCTCTCTTTCTCTCTCTCTGTTTTTGCTGTTCTCTTAGTCGTTTATTTCTCCTTTCAGTTTTTATATCCTTTCCTTTTCTCTATCCCTTGGGATTCCTTGCCCCAACCCTCCATCCCTTCCTATCTTTCTCGTCGGAATTCAGAACTGGGTCCAAGGTGGAGTGGACATCAGATAATGACCAACCCGCGAGTGCCACATAATATGTCAGCCTCAAGGGCGGCACTGCCCCTGCATCAACTCTGCCTCCAAAAAAAAAAAAAAGCTTCCGCGGGGTCCTAGCCTCCAGCCAGATACCCATAATAGTGATGAATGATGAAGATACACAGAAAGATCAAGAATTGTGGTAGGTAGGTCATTTTCATTTCCAACCCAGTTCACCACCTTGTCTCCCATGCCCAGACTACCCATCTTGTTGACCAGCCTACTATGTGGGACATTGTCAAAGACTTTGGCTGAAATCTAGGTTAATCAGCCAGCAACAAGCTGTACTACCACCTCCAGTACCCTGGCCTCTTGCATCAGCATAGAGCCCAGCACCAGCCAACAACAAGCCAGAATGAACATCCTCCAGCAACCCAGCCTCTTGTATTTGTGTACAACCCAGCACCAGACAGTAGCAAGCCAGAACAAACATCACCAACATAAAGCATAACAGGGTGGAGCAATCAAGTGTCACTGTCAACCAGCCAACAAACATCCACAATTCAGTGCTCTGCAAAAATGGAGAAGGCACATTCAGCTGTAATCAGGGTCTGCTTCAGAATAATATTAATCAGTGCTGTAATAGTCTAGAGTTCAGTAAGGCTTTCGACACTGTTCCACATAGGACACTAGAAGCAAACTCGGTAGCTTAGGAGTGGGTCCAAAGATAGTAGACTGGATAAGGATTTGGTTAGATGACAGCCGACAGAGGGTGGTGGTAAACAGAGTTCTATCCAAGGATGGGAGAGTGACCAGCAGGGTACCTAAGGGATCACTGCTGGGACCAGTCCTCTTTAACATCTTTGTAAGTGACATTGCAGAGGAACTGGATGGGAAGGTCTGCCTCCTTGTGGATTACACTAAAATCTGCAACAGGGTGGATACTGAGGGAGTGGAAAGGATAAGCAGAGACCTGAAAAAACTAGAGGAGTGGTCAAGGGTATGGCAGCTGGGTTTCAATGCAAAAAAGTGCAAAATAATACACTTAGGGCACAAAAACTCAGGCAGAGTACAAAATGGGTGGAATGGTACTGACAACTGCCAAAAAGGAAAGAAACCTGTGGTAATCATATTGGATGACCTAATGGTGGCCAGGCAGTGTTGCAAAGCAGTTGGGAGGACTAGTGAAATGCTGGGGTGCATAGGGAAGGGCATCACCAGCAGAAAGAGGGAGGTGGTGTTGCCTCTGTATAGATTGCTGGTAAGACCCTACCTAGAGTACTGCATCCAGTTCTGGAGGCCACATCTCCAGAAGGACATAGAGTGGAGGTCTCCAGAGGAGGGCAACTAAAATGGTGCATGGTCTGCATCAAAAACTCTACAAGCAGAGACTAAAGGACCTCAGTATGTACATCCTTGAAGAGGGAAGGGGGATATGATAAAGACCTTTAATTATCTCATGAGGGTAAATAAGGTACAGGAGGGGGGTCTTTTTCAGAAGAAAAGGTGCTCAAAAACAAGGCAACATCCTATGATGCTGGAAGGGATAGATTTAGGAGACATGTTAGGAAGTACTTCTTCACAGAAAGAGTGGTGTATTCCTAGAACAGCCTTCCAGCAGAGGTGGTGGGGGAAAAGACAGTGGTGGGGTTCAAGAATGCATGTGATGAGCACAAGGGAATCATAGCAGAATTTAAGGGAGAGGGAGAAAGAGCTGTAGATCAAGTACGGTCTGCAGTAATAATGTAGGTTGGGAAAAATTAGCAGACTGGGTGGGCTAAACTGTCCTTATCTGCCATCAAATTCTATGTTTCTCTGTTTCTATGCATTAATACAAAGATTACCTCTGCCTTCAGAATTTAATGTCAAAAAGGGATCAATGAGCAATAACAAAAAGGTACTGTAGATCACTAAGACACAATTACTCACTCTTCTCAGGGATCCCGTACTGTGATCTACAATGAACAGCATCCTCCAGGCAAAGAGTGATGCCCCCGAGACAGAATCTTTTGCTAATTGTGGAACTTAGAATGAAGATTCAGACTCTGCAGTGTGATCATGCTCTCCGTCTAGCTCAAACATCAGATTTGTTTCTATAGCTAGGAGGAGCTGTGACTACTAAACTAGCTAACTAGCTACTAAGCACGGCAAGGAGGCAAAGCATGGAATGCCAAGGTCCCTGGGTTTGAGTCCCAGTAGGAGTCACACTTTTCTTTTCATTTCTACAATTGGATTTTCAAAATTGCCTCACAGTGGCTAACTGCATGGAGAGAAAGAAATAGGAAGTAATTTGAGTCTTTGTAGCTACTAAGCAAGAAACTTTTTAAAATATTTATTAGAAATTTTGAAAAACACCGATCAAATTATTTTGTCTGCCCCTGCTTGAACCCATTATAATTCTTATATTCTCATTTGGGGTGATTATCTCCAAGTGCTCACACTGAATATTTTTTGGGTTGTTAATTTTTAAGTTTTTTTTTTTTTTCCTCCTACTGTTTCCTTTATCTGATCTAGTATCAGTGAGGTCAGTTTATACTAGTTTTGAGGTCAGTTAATGATGTATTATTGAAACCTGTTTTTCATAAATCTAAGATTGGTTCTTAAGCTTTTTTCTGTAGAAGCTGCTTGTTACTGGAATGGTTTACCTGAATCACTGAGAACTGCAAGCTCATTACGTGTTTTTAAAAATAATTTTAAACAAATTTTGATAGATCAAGTGTAACGGCCGGGGAACGACTGTTCCACAAGAAAGTAATTGGACACCTTAATTTCTAGAGGCTCACCTGGTGGGAGATCCAGAACTGTAGGGATCATGCCATGGTGGGAGGTCAGACCCTGTGTAAAAAATTCTATATGTAAATGAAAGGTCCAGAGCGTATTAGTATTTAGGCCAGCAGGTGTAAGTTAAGGGGAGGGATGGGGAGATTGCCTATACCCTTTACACTCAGTACACATTAATCTGCCATTTAAAAAAATTATTGCCTGTCATCCTATGTAAGAAATAGTGGATGCAGCTACTTCTGTACCCAAGGGTTGTAGTTTGGTTGCCCCAGCTAGTGGTTAGTTGCCCTGTTAAATGTTACTAAACCCTGGTGATCCAATAGTAAATGTGAGGCCAGCCTGGGAAGGAAGGAACAAAAGTATTATTTTAAATAAATACTGTGCCTGTGTTTATTTATTTATTAGATAATAACAGCTCATTTCCAGATGTGTCCGGGGGGGGGGTAGACGAGGGCAATGAGAAAACAAACAAGCAGAGCATAATTACAAGTCAGAAAAAAAAAACATCAATATACAAAGCTACAAGAAAAAATTACTTACTGCAGTAATCTTGTTTCTTCCAAGGTATTTTTCAATATAATTAACTCTAGCAGTCAGCCTCCTGGATTGCACTGCCCCGGGGATGTATGGAACTTCATGCAAATAGTGGAACACCTATTGGCTCATGCCACCATTCAGACATGCTGCCCTTACCAACTGCAGTGTTCTACAATGCTCAGATTCATTGCAGCCTGCAATTAGACCCTCTAACTAAACTATTATAATAGTTGACCACTAAATATAAATAAAGACCAATATAATTACTCCCCATTTCACTCCATGCCAATGGAAATGCCCAAAAGAGGCTAACAACAAGAAAAAAGGGCCAACTGATTCAAACATAACAGTATCAGTGAATGGCCAACAGGATCAAAGGAGTACCAGCAGTATTGCACAGGCTAACTGGTTCTGGAAGGGGATGTAGGGTAGGATAGTTATGGGAGGGCTTTAAGCCCAAGGTTCGATGGGCAGAGCAACAACGTCACTCCCCCATCGAGTTTTAAGGTCACAACATCCTGGACTTTGCCAGGATTTTTTTTTATTGCAGCCGTAGGCTCCATTGGCTGTCCTCTCTCTCTCTCTCTCACTCTGTTTCATTCCATCATTTCTTGCCTCCCCGTTTGGTCTTGGTGCCTCCTGCTGCCACGTATCCTTCTCCTTGTCACCCCACTCCTTTTCTCTGAAAGGTGCTTGCTGTGCGGATGTCCCCTCTCCTTCATCCTTGCTCTGCCCCCCCTGCTGCGTCAGCTACTCCCTGCCGCCTTGTTGGTGCCTCCGGTGTTCTGTCTCCTTCAAGCCTGGGTTGTTCCAGCTCAATGGCCTCTCTCATCATGCCTGTATTCCTTCCATCATGGGTTTCCGCTTCCCTGCTAGTGCTCCGAGCCTGGCTTCCCACTTCTGCTGAGTTGGCTCGCTCTACCTTCTTGCCTCGCTGTGATCTGTTTGTTTTCCTGGGGACCTCCTGTTGCCTCCCTCCAGTGAGCCATGAGTCTGAGTACACTTTATGTTACTAGGGTCTTTCTCCCTTGTGCTGCAAGATGTCAAATTGCTTGGCAAAAAGAAGCAAACTGGCCCCATGTGCCAGTGAAATGTTCAGTTTGGATGGCTTTTGCTAACCAGTGAGCGTGGCCGCCTACCTCATGCAATGCAGTGACAGGTCCATGAATGCTTCATTCCCGCCTTCAATTTTGATCCATGCCATGACAGGGTGGGTGTTCAGAATGCACAATGTTTTGGTGTAATTTCTGGTTTTCTGGTGACCCTAACCGACTTGATATCCGACTGTATTATTTTGGAAAAATGTACAGCAGCAGCGACATCTAAGTTTTAAATATACTTCATGCTGATAGTGCACGCAAAAAAGCTTCTGCTATTGTTTCATTTGTGAATTCAATAAGCTATAAGTTGCAAACTGAAGGATATGTACTTTATATATTAATCTGACTCAACTTGTCAGACAGTTTGGAACTAGTGGAATAGGAGTCCATTTCAGCCATTCTGCAAGTCAATTTCCTGATTCATTTCATTGTTTCCAACAGTTTCTTTTGGGGGTTCCTGCCCTACCACTCCTTCTTCGACTCCTCAACTACTATTCCTCCTCGACCTACTGCCCATGGCTGGTATCCCTAGCTTATCCGACTCGGACATTCAATAATGTGCTCGTGATCCTCCTGAGCACATTGGTGCCTTTTCATCCTAGTTTTAGCCCTCAGGGTCTGTTTCCTTGCATGCATATTCTTTCCATCGTCTACTATCATTACTCTTACGCAGCCTTGTCTGACTCGCTCTCCTGCCGATACTTCTTTTCCTCCTACTATCCTGTTGGTCTATTCCACCACATCGACTACTCATGCTTCAGCATGCCCTCGTTCTGCTCCCTCTCCTCAGCTCTCTTGACAAACTCCTGTGCTACCTCATCAACCTAAGCATCAGGGTCTAATTCCCATCATGGCTTGCATTCGATATTTCTTTTTGGGCATAACTATCATTACTCATATGCCCGCCTCATCAATCCATGGCCCTGATGCCGTATGCATCAGGTTCCAGATTCCATCCATCATCAGCCATCAAAGATTCACTCCAGTCATGGCTTCTATATCTCATCATGCCACGGGTTTTTTTATTAGCTTGCTCTGCTATTCACATCATTGTGCCATCTATGGCTGACTCCATCTGGCCTTCCATCTAACCTGGCCTGCGTGCCACCTCATCCAGCTCACCTTACTGCTGTTCTCATCCTGTATTGGCTGGGTTCTATGCTACCCCATTGATCTCCCTCCGTCCTTTGTCCTTTCATACCTCACTTTCCTGTACCAGCATCCATGGCTTCAGTCCCTTATTGTACCACCTCCGTTTCCTAATTTTACCTTCCTTGTCCTAGCACCTTTTCTAGTACCAGCCATCATGGCTTCACTCCACCCTTAGCTTCACTCCTCATCATACATCGTCCAGTTTTGCTCACTTCTCATCATATCTTGTCCAGTTTTGATCCTCGATTGCTCAACCTGAGTTCCCTCTGGTTCTTGGCCTCAGAGTCTACCTCCTTTAGAAGAGCCTACTTCCTTTGTACAAGTTCATTTTCAAGTTCATTCCTGTCTCCTCCTCTTCTAATTTCATACCAGCCATCCAGGATTCACTCCACTTGTGGCCTGCTATCGATATTCTTTTTTGGGGCGTACCTACCATAACTCCTATGTCACCTATCAACCGCGGCCATCCTGCCACATGTATCAAGTTCATAAATCCAGTCATATCGAGTTCATAAATCCAGTCATCATTCACTCAGCATTACCTCAAGGTTTATCTATTTACATCACTTACTCGAACATTCCTATCATTGAATTCCATACTACCTCATCGAATACAACCTCAGGGTCTAATCGTTCAGAGTCTAATTTTTTACATTGCATAATCAAGCATGCCACTTCAACCTTAGTATCTGCTCAATCGCATCGCATCACTCAATCAAGCACATCGCTCAATCCAGCCAGTTTGCATTATCATCTGTCTCCTCATCAGCACATCTGTAATCTCCTCGTGAGCACATCTGGATGCCTCTTGCTCCTCTAACTCATACATGGATTTACTCCCTCCCATCCTTGCTCCTCTGATCTACTATCTCATCGACTACTCAAGCATACCCTCCTTGGGTCCCTGCTTTCTCACATTCCTTATTTAATTTGTGCTTCTTTGGAGTTTTTCCCTATCCCATCATCATCCTCCCTACTTATATCCCTCATCTATGAACCATTCTCTTACCAGCATATGTCCTCAAATCAAACATCGTCAGTCTGGAGGGAAGGTCACCTAGGTCTTGGATCCCCAGAGGTTTCCTCCTCAAAGGGGTTTTTTCCTCTCCTCCGTGCCAATGGTTATAATATTAGTTAGAGTTAGTGCTTTCTTCTCGTTAGTTAGTTAGGTTCTGCTGTTGGATGGAGGCAGATGGTGGCCTGACTTTCTCCTCTCGCCTTAAGAAAGTTAGCCCTTCTCTTTACAGAATTCATTCATCATCCTTGCCTCTTCAAAGCTTGACATCTTTAGGTATTCTTTTTGGGCTTCTTCCTAACATACCTTTAGCTGACGCATTCATTCCCGGCACCTGTATGAGGGAACCCTCCACTAGGGTTCCTTGCATCATACCCCTACAGGGTGGTATATCCCATGGATAGAGAGGTGGAAAGCCACAAAGCAAATCAAGTTACACAAGCATCATCTCATATTATCTCATTCAGTTGCATAAGCACATCGAATGGGAGGGCTTTAAGCCCGAGGTTCGATGGGCAGAGCATCAACATCACTCCCCCATCGAGTTTAAAGGTCACAACATCCTGGGCTTTGCCAGGATTCTTTTTTGTTGCCCACCATCCACCCCTCCTCCTCCAGCAGCTCATTTCTCTTCCCTGTGGGCTTCTTCCTAACCTACCTTTAGCCAACACATTCATTCCCAGCACCTCTCGTGGGGAACCCTCCTGTATGGTTCCTTGCATCATACCCCTACAGGGTGGTATATCCCATGGATAGAGAGGTGGAAAGCCAAAAAGCAAATCAAGTTACACAAGCATTATCTCATATTATCTTATTCAGTTGCGTAAGCACATTGAAATCATATTAAAGAATACCTTGGAAGAAACAAGATTACTGCGGTGAGTAATTTTTTCTTCTAACCCCAGGGATTCTTTAATGTGATTAACTCTAGCAGACTATGAAGCAGTACCTTTGAAGGCGGGCCCAGAACTCTATTTAGGGAACAGACTCTGCAACACTGCTGTGCCAAACCTGGCATCACTCTTGGACTGAGTGTCCAGATTGTAGTGCTTTGTAAAGGTGTGTTCTGTTCTCCATGTAGCTGCTTTGCAGATTTCCAACAAGGGGATGTCCCTGGCTGCTGCTATTGCAGCAGCTGTACCCCTTGTGGAGTGTACCTTCAGGTCTACTGGGGGCTCCTTGCCAGCTTTACTGTAACAGAATTGAATGCATGCCACTATCCAGCATGCAATTGTCCTTTTTGAAGCTGGCTTTCCTTTCGCCACATCACCATAGGTCAGGAACAACTGTTGTCTGCCCTGTCTATGGGCCTTGGTGTGCTCAAGATAATATTTGAGAATTCTGTTTACATAAAATCTACGTAGCCGTGTTCCCCTGAACTAGAGTGTTCAATAAAGAAGACTGGCAAAGTAATAGACTGATTGAGGTGAAAATCAGAGACTATTTTTGGAAGAAATTTCCTGTTAATCCTGAGCACCACCCTGTCCCTGTGGAAGGAAATGTAGCCCTGCTCCACACACAGGGCCTGTAATTCACGTATTCTTTTTTTTAATTTATTCATTATACTTTTTCCCCCACTACCAACCACCCAGCACCTCAGCCCGGTCACAGACCTCGGCTTCCACCTCCACACATGACCACGACCCTCTGATACTCCCTGGCTTGTCCCCCAGGGTGTGGTTTGTGGCACTGATCCCCTAACAGTGCCGCAATGACAGGGACTAGGTCAGACAGCAAGCCTGGAGGCTAACCGAAGCTGAGGTGGGTTTTGTCAAGGGTGGCTGGCAGTAGTATTTTCTGTGTTTCTGGGGAGCGGGGATGTGCAATGACGTCCTGCATCCTCCCCATCCCCTGAAGGCTGTCTAATGCTAGTCACTGCAGTACCCCCAGCCTCTGCCAGGGGTCCGTCAAGCATGAAACATTCACCTCACCCTCCCCCCAGAGAAGGAGAGCAGTCCTAGGGATGCTCCATTCTTCTCCCCCTGGCTGGCCCGCCGATGACTCAGGTCCGTTCCTGAACCTGGGTCACCAGCATCGCAAGTGGAAATCCAACTGCTGCACCGGCGGGCCATCTCAATTCACTTATTCATCAGGCTGATGTGCTAGCCATCAAGAAAATAACCTTCCAAGTGACACATTTTAGGTGGGCCAAAGCCAATGGCTCGAATGGAAGTTCCATGAGCTTGGCAATAGACATTTAGGTCCCAGGAGGGCACTAGTTCCCTGTGAGGAGGGTGCAGGTAAGCCAGTCCCTTGAAATATTTCTTGAATATAGGATTTAGCAGCCAGAGAAACACCCTCACCAGCTGAAAGATAGGCAGAGACAGATGTCAAATGGACCTTAAAAGTAGTGGGCTGTAGACCCATTGAATGCAGGTGAGTCAGATAGTCTAACAAGACTGGTATCTCTGCTTCAGATGGTAACATATCTCCAGTGCCACACCAGTGGAAAATCTTTTCCATTTAGAGGCACAAGTTTTTTTCATAGAGGGTTTTCTTGAACCCCTCTGAACCCTGAGTACACCCTCTGAGAGGTGTAGGTCAGCATACTGTAGGTCCTCAAGAGCCATGCTTTGAGTCTGAGTGACCTGAGGTTTGGGTACTGAATCCTCCCATGGGGGAGGTCATAAGGTTGTGCCTCTGAAGGAGTTGTATGGGCTAGGTCACTGACAGAGAGAGTAGCAATGAGTACCAAGGCTGCCTGGCCCAATCTGGCCCTATCAGAATCATTGTAGCTGAATGGGACCTGCACTTGATCAGGACCCTGAGTAACAATGGGAATGGGAGAAAAGCATACAGAGTTTTCCTCAACCAGTCCAGCACCAAGGCATCAACTGGCACAGACCCCCTCGCTGTAGGCCTGTAGCAGAATTGAGGCAACTGGTGATTCTCCTCTGAGGCAAAGAGATCTATCTCTGGTGTATGATGATGATAAAACTTTATTTTTATACAGGAAATTCTAATCATTAGGATTATACAATCCTGTTCTCAAGATAGTCCTGTTTGTATTTCACTTAGTTACAACTAAACATAAAATATATAACAATACTCCAGGTGTACCCCACCTTGAAAACACCATTTCCAGCACCTGTCTGTTGAGAGGCCACTCATGGTGATTTTGGTTGATTCTGCTGAGTGCATCTGCCAGGGTATTGTCCTTTCCTGGAAGGTGAACAGCCACTAGGGATACTTGTAAGGAGTATGCCAGACTAAAATATCTTCATTGCTTCTGTACACAACAGGTTGGACCTTGTCCTTCCATGCTTGTTGATGTAATATATTGTGGTGGTATTATTGTCTGCTGTGACTTGTACCACTTTGTCCCTTATCAGGGATATGAAGGATTACAGTGCTAAAAACACTGCTTTGAGCTCCAGAAGATTTATTTATTGTAGTGACTCTGTGGGAGACCAAGTGCCATGCACTGTGTGTTCTTCCAAATGTGCTCCCCACCCCAGAAGTGAGACATCTGTTGTGATCCCTAGGGTAGGAGATTCCTTTTTGAATGGAATTCCCTCCCTTAGGTTGGCTTTGTCCTGCCACCACTGTAAGGCCTGTAGCAGGGGCCTTGATACAGGCACCACATTTGAAAGAGAGTCCTTTTTTGGCACCAGTGTGCCCTGAGATGGAACTGGATGTTCCTCATTTGGAATCTGCAGCCTTGCACTGTACCTGTGGCTGCAGCCATGTGTCCCAGCAACTACAGGAAATAAATTGCTGGCCTTGTTTTTTTAGGGTGAAAGATCCCACAATGTGTAGGATGTTGTCCACCCTGTCCTGAGTGAGGAAAGCTCATCCCTGTAGAGTATCCAATTCTGCTACTATAAATTACAGAACCTGAACAGACTGTAACACACACTTTTGGACATGTATGAGGAATTCCAGAGACTCCATTGTCTCCTGGGTGATTCTGAGAGATTCTTTTAACTGTTGAGGGGATTGCCTCATGACTAGCCAGTCATCCTGGTATGGAAACACTGATATGCCCTGCCTCCTTAGGTGTGCCACCACTTCTGCCAAGCATTTTGTGAATACCCAGGGGGCAGAGGTTTGATCAAGAGGTAGAGCTGTGAACTGGTAATGACCTGAAGGTAGTCTGAACCTTTGGTACTTTCTGTGGGCTTCCTTATGGGAATGTGGAAATAGGCATCCTTTAAGTCTAGTGATGCCAACCAATCTCCTTGTTGTAATGTTGGAAGAATCATTGCCAAGGTTCCATCCAGAACGTTGGCTTTCTGAGATACATGTTTAAAGCTCTCAGATCTAAAATGGGTCACCACTCCCCATTTTTCTTTGAGGTTAGGAAGTATCTGGAGTAGAAACCTCTTCTCCTTTGAGAGGAAGGGACTGGTTCTACTGCCATTGATGCCAGCAGAGTGGACACTTCTTTTTCTAGTAGTGCCCCCTCTGATGGACTTGGGAAACTGAAATACCTTGGTCTCAATTTGGGGAAGGTTTTGAAACTGAGGGTTAATCCCTGACCCACTAATTCTAGCACTCACATGTCTGTGGTTATGGTTTTCCAATTTTGGAAGTAGTGCATCAGTCTGCCCCCGACTGGGATCAAGGAGGTGACCCTGACAGCCACATCAGGGGGTCTGCTTTCCTTTTGTAGCAGTCTGAGGGGATTGGTCCCCTCTTTTGGATTCTCTGTGGCCTCTACCCCCAAAGTAACCCCTTTGCTGGTACTCAGGGGTAGCTTGTGCCTGGAAAAAGGGTCTGTTACAACCCCCACTTCTACTAACCCTTCCATATTGCCTATAGGAAGTTCAGGCCTTTTCTTTTGCAGAGTTACTCTTATAAATGGACTTGTATTCATCCACATTTTCATATATTCCTGTCTTACTGCCGAAAAGGAATGGTTCTCTACAGGGAAATCCATAGCCTTATGCTGAGTGTCTTGCGTGATGCGTGTTATCCTAAGCCAGGCAAACCTTCTCAAGGTGATAGTTAAGGCCATCCACCTAGCTGCATTATCATTTGCATCCATAGCCATGTGGAACTGATATTTTGTGGCTTCCAAACCAACTTTGCAGGTTCCATAAGGTCAGCTGCAAGACCTAGTGGATGGAGCCTTGTCCGCCATGTCCATAGCAGAAGTCCAAAGGGTCTTCTGATACTGGGCTGCATAAGCCATGTAGTTGGCTTCCCTGATGCTAGGGGAAGCTGCTAAGTACCCTTTCTTTGCCATTCCATCCCGTTTTCTGGAATCATTTTCAGGAGGATGGGTGGTCAGAGGTACTTTGGCCTTATCATAAGCAGCTGTCTGAATTACCCCTTCTGGGACTGGGTGGGATAATAAAAACTCAGAGCCCAAGGGGTCTAACTGTAACTTCTTCTTGGCCTTTTTATCTACAGCTGGTATGGAATTTGGTGTTTCCAATACCTTTACCACCTGTTTTTTCAAGAATTTATTAATAGGTAACAGGATCTTTTTTGTGGGTGTTAACCCCATCAGTTCCAGAAATTGTAATTCCTCCTCATCCTGTTCAGGCTCATATGCTGTAAAGTCTAATGCCACCACCATTTGCCTCACAAAAGTAAAATGTGAGAAATAGTACACAGGAGCCCTTGGTGGGGATTCAAACCCATGCTCCGGTGAAATCTCTGGTTCAGTTGCTTCCTCCTCCTCATCATCTTCTCCATATTCCTCAAGAGAGGGATCAAACATTACTGTACTCTGAGCAGAGGAGCCCAAGTCTGAAACCGATGGACTGGTAACAGCTGGTTGCTGTTGAACCAGTGTCAACCCTGTTTGCAAGGCTTTTAAAATCTGTAAAGCCTGTGCCACCTGATCAGTCATAGGCATATTTGGCTGTAATACTGGAAGCCCCATTGCTTTTCCAGCTGGGGGGGGCCAATATTTTCCTTTTTATCTAGTTTCTTTAAAGGACCTGAATCCTTTACCGGTTCACCTGGTCATTTTAGTCTGGATGTCTCGCCTTTTTCAGGGACGTTTCAATCAGCATCCTTAGACTTCTCCTTTGGTTCTGTGGTCAGACCGGTCGGATCCGGAACCAGAGTTAGATATTTTTTCCTTAAAACACCTAAGGCATTTTTCAATTGCCTTTTCAGGAAAGGTTTTGCAAATCTCGCAATCTGCCTCAAAGTGTTCAGCTACAAGGCAAAATAAACACAAGTCATGTTTAACTGCTCTTGCAAAAACTCCCTTACACTTAGTACAATTTTTAAATCCGATCGGCACAGTTTTCTTTCTAGGCTTTTTCGACATTACCACTGTATTTAGTAAAACACAAATTATAACCCAAATCAGTTTCTAAACTGAGATGAAACCAGTGACACACCACAGAGCGGTGGCTGGTTCCTCAACTGAGGAAAACTGCAAATTTAACTATATAACACAACCAGAATAAATCCAGTAAGAGAAACACAGCTTAGGTATATAAGCTTAAAAATAAAACAATTTTAGTGCTAAATAAGACAAACCAATCGGTTCCCTAGCGGTTTTCAGAAACCAGTGAGGAACTGAAAAAAATACTGTAAACTAACTAAAAACTACTAAAACTACAAAGAGCAGAAGAAATGAAGTAAATAAATGTTAATACTTATTTTTTTGAAAAATTAAGTTTTTCTCAGTCACACTGAGGAACAGTCTCTGAGGCATCCAACAAGGCAGGCGGAGAATGTAATCTGAGCATTATAGAATGCAGCAGTTGGTAAGAGCAGCAGGTTTGAATGGTGGCATGCGTCAATAGATGTTCCACTATTTGCATAAAGTTCCATTCATCCCTGGGGCAGCACTGTAGACAATGTTGCCATAGTCAAAGATGGGGAGAATCATTTTCTGGACAGTAGTGTGGTGACCAGGAAGAGGAATGCAACCTCTATTCCTGTATAAAGCTCTGAGTTTTAGGGTGAAGTTTTTTATGTATGGTATCCACACACCCAGAAAAGTCAAGGTGCTGGTTGAGCCAGACCCCAAGATACTTACATGATGAAACATCATCGACTGCGGCCCCAACTAAAGTGTGGAAGGAGGGGAGGGATGTAAGCCTAGTGAGCTTCTGTTTGGTGCCAGAGGTCATGGAAATAATTTTTTTGGCATAGAAGGATAACTGATTTGACTGGAACCTGTGCTGAACATTGTTGAAGTCCAGCTAAACCCTGTCCATCAGATCGGAAGGGGAGGAACCAGAGGCAAATAGAACAGTATCATCTGCATTCATGTGGATGGACACAGAGGAGCAGGCAGTGAGGAGGTCATTCAAGAAGACTGAGAAGAGAATTGGGCCATGAATGGACCCTTGTGGGACACCAGTACTGATTAGAAGTGGGGGGATATGGAATCACCAATTCTAACAGATTGAGACCTACCCTCTAGGTTGGAGTGGAACCAATTGGATGAGGAGTCAGAGAGCCCTACTGCCTTAAGCTCGTCAAAAAGAAGGGGTTGGGCAACAGTGTTGAAGGCTTTGGCTAAGTCAACAAAGATGGAGGAGGTGATAAGGCCCTGATCCATGCCTGGGAGAATGGAGTCAGTAACCCAGAGAAGAGAGGAGGAGGAGGTGGAGTGAAATTTACAGAAGCCAGATTGGAAAGGGGTGACAAAAGAGGAACAGTCTAGGAAGGAGAGAGCTGGGCAGGTACGAGATACTCTTGCAGTTTAGCTAAAGTGGGGAGATAGGGTGGTAGTTGCCAGGAAAGGAGAAGTTACCTCCTTTGGGAAGCAGTATGACAGTGGCCTGTTTCCAGGAGTGGGGGAATGGAGGCAAGGGAGAAAGAGAGGTTGAGAAGGAAGGAGATGGGCCCTGCTGCATACTAATATTCCCTTTGTCCTTTCTCCCCATATAGGCCTCTGCCAGTTCCCCCCTCCCCACACAGACATCTGCAAGACTCAGAAGCTCTCTTCAGGAGCAGGGAACAACGCAATGGCCATAAGAGGTAAATGCCTACCTCTCCCATCCAGCTGCATCTTTGTGTGGGGTGTTAGCCCATCAACACTGTGCATCAACTGCCCCGCCCACCCCACCACCCTTCCACCCATGCTCAACCCTTAATTTATTGCCCCTTCTTAGGACATCACTTCCTACTAGTCCTAAGTCCCCACTTTTCCATTTGCAGATTATACCTGTCAGCCGCCAGAGGGACTTTCTGCCTGTGTCTCTATTCTCTTCCTGAACTCTGCTTCCTCCCCCAACCTAGGTACCCCTCTAGCCACTTCCACTACTCCTCCCTCTCAGCCTTTCTCTGCCCTCACCTCACTCTTCCCTGCCCAGCTCGCTGACTGATACTACCCACAGACCCCCTGCCCTATTCCTGACCCCCTCTCAAGCCCCTCCAAACCCTCAGTGACCACTAGGAGTTGCTATTTCCACCTCCTAATCAGCCTCCAACCCAGCCTCCTATAGCCCCTCCCATCACCTGGAACCCCATCTCTCCCAGGCCCCTGGTCACTCACCCCACCAGGATCTTGAACCTGACACCCTGTGCACCAAAGTCTGTGGTCCTACCACTACTCCAAAGTGGTATCCATCCTTTCTGCCAGGCAGCCCAGATATTTATATCATCTGCCGCCACTACTCCCTCAAGCACCATGTATGTTCACCTCCTTCTTAAATGTCTCATCCTCCTAACCACACTGGGGATCACCTCCCATCAACCAGACCTCACCTTTTGTCCATTTGGGACTACACCTCCGTCTCTCTCTGGCTTAGCCCAGCCCCCCCACACTGTCCATGTACACTGGACCCCAGCACCCACCACCTTGCTGCCCCCCAACCCCGCTGCCTACCCTGTATCCCCTTGGATCCACACCCTCCTTACCCTCCTAACCCTCCAAACCCAACCCATCCCTCATTTCCCCAGGTCCTCCCCCTCTTCTCAACGTACAACTCAAAAAGTTAACATACTACCACCCCATGGCCCGAGCCCTGGTTATTCTCTCTGGGAATATCCACCCTAACCCAGACCCTGCCCCCACCAGCCCACCAACCAGGCCCACTGCCTCTGCATTGCCTTCATGAATGTATGCAGCCTTCTTTTTTTTTTTTTTTTATTTTCCTCTTTTTCCTGGCCGGGCCACCGATCTTTATCTGCCCTGGTCACAGCCCCCGGAGACCTCCACTGCCGCCTATTGCTGCCAGGGACCCACGGTCACTACCGGCTTGCCCCCCCGGAGGGCGGGGCCTTGGCCAGCTTCGTGGCCACGGAACTATGACTAGTTGGGTTTCCGCAGCAACGGCGGTGAATAGAGGACCTCCGGGGAGGGCTTCATTCTCTCGTTAGCCTGGCCCACCATTCTTTTTCCTGGTTTCTTCCCCCAGAGGAGGTGGGGACGTGCAATGCCGCCAGCGTCTGCCCCGCCTCCCCCCCCTTGTTGAACGTCGGCAGCACGAGGTCTCCCAGCCTCCACCAGAGGTCCTCCGTGCTCCAAGTGTTGTCCCCACCCTCCCCGAGAAGGAGAGCTGCCCATCGGATGTTCCATCCTTCTCCCCGGCCCGACCCTCTGACAACCCCGGGTCCGTTCCAACCAGGGTCACCAGCGTCGCAAAGCAGAAATCCCACCACTGCGCCGACGGGCCGGCGTATGCAGCCTTCTGAAAAAATGTGCTGCCCTTCAGTGCTGGGTCACCCTACACCAACCAGACATCATAGCCCTTGTAGAAACCTGGCTATCCAAGTCCACCCCTGACTCCTTTGTCTCACTTCCGGGCTACACCCTACACTAGGAGGATCAAGCAGTTAGACATGGGGGTGGTTGTGTAATTTATACTCATGATAATATCATTGGCCAAGTGCTCCATGCCCCCAGGCTTGTGAATGGCACCCAGGCCCTTACCCTCAAACTCACCCCAGACCCCTCAGGGGCCCTCTCTATCTCACGGTCTCCTACATTTCCTCAAGCAACCAGAACATAGTAATAATGTCTCTCACTGACTATCTCGCCACCCTGCCCCATAAAGCTGAACAAGTCCTAGTTGGGGACCTAATCATGAACTGGCTCAGTCCCTCCACCTCCCCAATAAGAGACACATTCACTGCCCAGGATCTGACACAACTAGTTTCCCAGCCCACTAGACGCAACCCTGCTAGAGGAACTTCCACCCTCCTGGATGTCATTGTCACCAACTGTCCCCATAAAATTCAGGACATTCAGGTCCTTCCTGACTCCTTAAATGATCACTCCCCTATCCTATTCCCCTGGTCTGCCCCCACCCTCAAACCTGTAACCCAAACCACACTCCAAAGGCGCCTACGCCCGGGCAGACTGATTAAACTTAAACAGTACCTAGCTCAGATTAATTGGTCCCCCATCCACCACACTCCTGACATTGATGCTGCCCTCTACCTCTTCTCACAAGCCTTTAACAAGGCCTGTGATCTCTTTGCACCCCTCACCAAACTCCGTTCCAAAAAGCAAAACATGCTCTGAGTCACACCTGCCCTACTCCAAATGCTCAGAAATAGGGATAACCTCTGGCACCTAGCCACGGAAACAGGCCAGACAGCTGATAGACAGGCCTACAATGCTGCACCGTATAGGTGCAGGTGGACCATCCGAAAAGCCAAGGCAGACCATTACCAGGCCACCCTCACCTCCTCATGGGGGTGCGCCCGGACCTTCTGGGACAATATTAAAGAGCTAAATGGGAAATCTCACTCTGCCCCCCATCCCAGCTTACTATTGATGGCCCTATCTCAACTGACCCAACTAGCATTGCCAACTGCCTTAACTCCTCCTTTTGGATCTTACCTCTGTCCTCCCTAGTAACTTCTTCAATCCAATCCCCGACATACCACCCCCAATCCTCCAATGTCCCTGGTTCCACCTGCACAAAATATCTGTCCAGGAAGTCGGGCCTCTCCTGCTTAAAGCCTTAAATAGCAACAGCCCTAGCAGTGACTCCCTGGACCCCAAAATACTCTGGCTAGTCCTGGATGATGTTCTTGTCCCACTCACCGGCCTACTAAACCGATCCTTCAATCAATCAATCAATCAATCATACTTTTATTTATAGAAAGGCGCTTTTCTCAGATCCAAAGCACCTGCACAATATCATAAAACAATAAATAAACAGAATTTAAAACTATTATAAATCATTAAAAGCTATACTAAAAAGGTGGGTCTTCAAGGCTCCTTTAAAGCTCAGGACAGTCGGACTATTTCGCACCTGACGAGGTAGAGAATTCCACAGGGTCAGGGCCATAAAACTAAATGATCTAGCCCCTGAGGTTTTCAAACAGACCCTGGGAGTCTCCAGCAATCCCTCATCAGTGGATCGGAGGGGGCGGGAGGGACAGTAAGGGCAAAGGAGCTCTTTCAAGTAAGTAGGTCCCTGGTCATGTAGGGCTTTATAGGTCAGCAAACCGACCTTGAAGGTGATTCACCAAAATACTGGCAGCCAGTGCAGTCCACGGAGCACAGGCATTATATGGCTGGATCTAGAAGAACCAGTCAATAACCTGGCCGCCGCATTCTGCACTAGCTGCAGACGGCGAAGCTCAACCCCCGATAGCCCTAGCTACAGGGAGTTGCAATAGTCAAGGCAGGAGGTAACAAAGGCGTGGATCAATGTTGGAAGATCTTCTGGAGGAACCAGGTGCTTCACCCTGGTGATATTCCTCAGATGGAAAAAGGAAGTTTTGACCACCGCTGACACCTGAGCTTTAAGGGTCAAGAGGTCGTCAATTATTACGCCAAGATTCCGCACCTGATCTGAGGTCGTCAGCGGAACGCCTGCAAGCCATAAGCCTGAGTGCGATCCAGCTGCCAAACCCGCCTCACAGCAACCTTTGTCCACAACCAACACCTCAGTTTTCTCCTGGTTTAACCTCAACCAACTCCCATTCATCCAATCTTGGATTACTGCAAGGCAGTTATTAGATACCAACAAGGCAGCATCCTGGCCGGGCACAAAAGACATATACGGCTGGGTATCATCGGCATAGTAATGAAAACCCAGACCGTATCGTCTTATAATTGCTCTCAACGGCAGCATGTACACCACAAATAACATAGGTGCTAGACTAGAGCCCTGCAGTACCCCACAAGATAGGGAGACTGATGCCGAGGAAAAAATTCCCGACACCACCCTCTGAGTCCTACCTTCGAGGTAAGATCTAAACCACCTGAGGACCATACCAAATAATCCACAGATGGACCACAGATGCTCTAACAGCACACCATGATCAACAGTGTCAAATGCTGCAGAGAGATCAAGAAGTACCAAGACAGAACGGGTCCTACAATCTCTTGCTATTAGGAGGTCATTTAGTACCCGAACAAGTGCTGTCTCTGTACTATGCCTTTTCCTAAATCTAGATTGGAGAGAATCGTAGATATTGTTGTTGGTCAGATGATCCTCCAATTGCTCTACGACCACCTTCTCAATAACCTTACCCACAAAGGGTAGGTTAGAGACTGGTTTGTAATTTGCTAGACAATCTGGGTCTAAGGAGGACTTCTTTAAAAGAGGCCTAACTATAGCCTCTTTAAGGGATCTGGAAAGATCCCCCTCTCCAAAGACTTCCAGACTATCAAAGCCAGGACTAGGCCGATTTTATCCACACAATCCACTAAGAGGCATGTGGGGCCAGGGTCCAAATCACAGCTGGTTGGTCGCAGCGCTCGGATGACCATCACAATATCATCGATTTGGGGAGGCTGAAGTCAGACCATGCAAACTGGATGTTTGACATCTCCGGCCTACCATTCCCCGCTCCCATTGGAGAGGAAAGAGTGGACATCTGATCTGATTTTGGCAACCTTAACTGCAAAGAAAAGAGCAAACTCCTCACACCATTCTGTGGAAAAGGCCCTCCAGGGCTGAAGACAGACTGGATTGCACAGTCTGTCCACAGTCCGAAAGAGCTGGGCTGGTCTATTCTGTGCAGCCGCTGTCTCCCTGGACAGGAACTCTGCCTTCTTATGAGAGATTGTGGATTGATAGGCCATATAATGGTCCATCAAACTAAGTCTGTCATCATCCAGACCGGACTTCCGCCAAAGCCTCTCCAGCCTTCGTCCAACCCTCCTCAACTCCCTCATGGTCTCATCAAACCATGGAGACCTCGGGCGAAGAGCGAGCGGACGAACACAAACAGGTGCAATAGAATCCAGGGACCCCATAACCGCCCTATTATAGGCCTGTACTAGGTCACCTGGATCCAAGCAATCTATCGGAAGGTCCAATAGGTCCAGTACCACCATCAGGTCATCCGGGGACACACCCCTTAATGGGCTGTACCAGACCATCTCTGAAGGGGCTGACCTAATAGGGGCGGCCTCAAAATTGAACCTAATGGAGTGATGGTCAGACCATCTGAGTGGTTCCACCACCAAATCAGATATCCCCATCCCCAGAAGGAACACCAGATCCAATGAGTGCCCACCAATATGGGTCGAGGAGGAAACTACCTGTGTGAAGCCCAGTGATAACATCAACTGGAGGAAGTCTTGACCAAAGCGTGAGAGTTCATCGTCGACCCAGGCATTGAAGTCCCCCAGAACCAACCATCTGGGGGACCCCAGTGTCAGGTCGGCAATGAAATCTGCGACTTCCTGCAGGAAAGCATTCCTGTCACCTGGTGGACGGTATACGAGAAGTATCCTGCACCCCACACCCTCGCCTAAAATACACTCAAAGGATCTGGTGACTCCCACCGGTACCTCCACCAGGCCCAATTCTGATTTAAAACAGATGGCAATGCCCCCACCCCTACGGTCCTGCCTCGGGCGGTGTATCACTGAGTACCCAGCCAGAACCGCTGTGGCTAATACTGGCCCAGCATTTCCATCCAGCCAGGTCTCAGTGATGCACGCTAGGTCAGCTGACCCAACAAGATCAGCTATAATGGCCGTGTTGTTTTTAATAGACCTAGCGTTGCACAACACTGCTCAAGCAGGATGGGCCTCCGACGATGACCGCGTTACCTGCTGATAACCAGAACCCTTGGGTATGGACACAAGACAGGGAAAACCCCTCTCCCATGCCCATTTTGCCCCAGGGCGTCTCCTTGACCTCATTATCCCTATCTGCCCGCTCCTTTCTATCCCCCCCCCAGGCCCAGCTCCAGCCCTCCTCCTCCCCCTCACAATCCCCAGAGCCCTACACCTTCTATAGACTCCTGGCGACAGGGGGAGACAGGAGAAGGGACGAAGATCCCTGAGCCTGGAGGGGGAATAATAGCCGACTGTCCTATTTTCACTCCAACATATAATTAATAACACAACGAATTACAATAAACCCCACCGGTTTATATAAATAAAATTTTAAAACACAGCACTCAAATAACAAAATATAAATATAATTAAACAAAAACTAAATTACACCCTAACAGAACATTCTAAATAAAACTAAAAACACTATATTCCAATATCAAAACATAAAGACAACAATTATAAACAAAAAAACATTTTCCTAACAATGTGTCAGAGTTTACACATAAATTTTATCAGAGGCACTTGTCCATCTACCCCCACCCACAGTGCTCTCACCACTGCAGAGAAAGGAGCTTTCCACCTATACAAAACCCCTTAAAATTTTGGCCCAAAGTTTAAATTTCCTAAAGTCAGTGCTCTCATTTACCCAAAGGAAACCCAAAACAGGAGTTCAAGGTCTTTTTTCTTTTTTTTTTGATGTCCACACTTATTGTGCTCTCACCACTAGTATGGCCCAAAACTTTAGTTAGTCTCCTCTCACAAGACTAGACCAATAAACTCAAGTTTTAGTCTTCCCAATCATTTCCCAAAATATCATAAACTGGAAGTAGCAAGAGTTCATGTATACATCACCAGAGCAATAGTCCACACCACGATCCACATAGATCCAATTTCAGTACCAAAGTCCTGCAGGCATCCAGCAGAAAGCACCAGCTAAAAGTCCAAACTCAACCTAACCCTCGTAACGATGAAGCAGGCTGAACCACCCTCTGGTGGTACCCCTGTCTCAACAAGAAAGCAGAGCTAACCCCACCGCCCTCCGGAGGCAGAGAAACCCGCTGCCCTGTCTGGGCCAGGGAATCTGGACACACAATTCAGGATAATCCACCATTTCCACTGTCCATTGCTCCACAAACGCTTCCTTCTACAGCAGGTCCAGTCACAATATGGAACCGATTACTTCCTCTTCCTGCAGCTCAGCAGAATTCCTTCCCCGAATGGAAGCCGGCGCTCCACCGCAAAACGTTCCTCCTCCCAATCCTCCAGCACACGAGCGGTAGCCAAACCCTCAGACTGTCGGCAACCAAACCTTTCCACAACTGCAGCGGCAGTCGAAAATCAGCTCCACACACACTGCTCCCAGCGAACAGCCAGCAGCCAACAACACAACCATACGACGGCTGAACAAGACACAACGCAGGCAGGCAACTCCCCTCAGTTTCCAAAAATCACTCTTTTAATTCGAATTCCAGGTGGCTGAACTAAATAGATGGTATAAAGCCGAACAGTAACCAACTAGTAGTAAAACAGTAATGCGGTATAATGCGATAATGCGATGTAGACTACACAACAGACGGGCCAAAAAGAAACAGTTTAAAACAAATTTGAGCCAAAAACAGAGAGCAAAATGGAGAGCAAAACAGAGAGCTCACAGATGGCTGCCATCCGTGTGTCTAGGGCAATTCTCTTCTGCCTGGAAAACAGCTATAGTCACCCCTATTCATAAAGGGGGTGATAGGTCCTCCCCCAGCAACTATCGACCAATCTCCATCCCCCCCCAAAGCCTTAGAGAAAGTTGTGGCCAACCAACTCACTGAATACCTGGCTAAGTATGACATCCTGTGCCTGGAGCAACATGGTTTCCGAGCTGGTCACAGTACTGGCACAGCACTAATAGAGTTCTCCAACTTCCTGCACTCCTCCCTGGACTCTGGTTCCCTCTCTCGTGCAATGTTCATTGACCTCTCTAAGGCCTTTGACATGCTCTCCAACCCTCTCCTACTAGATGCCCTCTACCACACTGGCTTCTCTGCTGGCTCCCTTGCCTGGTGCTCAAGCTATCTAACTGCTCACTCCCAGTGTGTCATAATCAATGGGACACTCTCAAATACCGGCATTATCCACTTTGGGGTCCCCCAGGGCTCCATCCTGGGCCCCTTACTTTTTAGTCTGTATCTAAACACCCTGCCTAGTGCTGCTCCAGCAATATTCTTCTGTATGCCGATGATGCAGTCATTTTTGCCACCCACTGAAATCCTACATCCCTCCAGGACTCTCTCCAGTTCTCCTTCAATGATGCCAAAAACTGGTTTAAGGAGCGCAAACTTGTTATTAATCTCGAAAAAACAAGTCAATGCACTTCACCCACTACCAAAACAAAGCTAGCAACAACCCACTCCTAATCCTACCTAGCACCCTACAACCGTTTGAACAAGTCTATTCATAGAAATACCTTGGGATCACCTTCAACTCAGCCCTCATGTATCATGCCCACATTAATGCTCTCGCCTCCATCACTAACGCCTGACTTGGCATCCTCTACCGTCACAAGGACTGCCTCCCACCTGATGCTCTCTGACTTGCCATTATGTCCTCAGTACTGTCCTTCATGGATTATGGCCTGCCGGTGTATGGTAATGCTAACACCACTGCCCTCAACAAGATTCATCTCACCCTAAACAAGGCAAGCAGACTAATGACCGATGCCCCCAGGCTCACTCACACATGTCAGCTCTATGACATGGCCAATCTCCTTAACCTCAATGAAAGTATCCAATACCAAACCTGCCTTCTGACTAAGAAAATCCTGCTCGGACTCTCCCCACCTGGGCTGACTGCCTCCTTCCAAAATTCCTCCTCCACAGTCCCTACCCAAATGGCTGTCAAGGCCACTCTTCTTGTACCCAGAACTAGGACCACCCAGGCACAGAGGTCATTCTGCTACAGAGCCCCATCCTGATTTAACTACCTCCCTCCCTCCCTCCCTGCATCTGTCTCCAATGCTCCCAAAATTGCCTCCTTCAAACTGCCCTTTGAAGCCTACTGTTTAACAACCGCAGCTGTAACTGTCTTTAACAGATGCTCTGCTACTCACTCTACACAACTGACAAAGCCCTCTGGGCTGAACCTCCCACCTCACTCCCTCCCCCTCCACTACCTCCTGGCCCCCGAGCCCCTCTGTAGGTATATGCATGTACAAAATCTGTAAGTCTGAAATGTTTCAAATTGCTCATTGTATGACAACAACTATGTAACTCAAGGTCACTCTGTGTGTTTGAATTCTGTAAATATGTAACACTGTATGTCCTCTCTGTGATGAGGAACCTTTGTAAATGAGCCACTGGCTCAAAGGTTGTAAATCTGATTCTACAAATAAATAAATACAAATAAATAGATTAATGGCAGGGGCAGAGAAATGGAGGAGTTAAGGGTCAATCCTATCAGGGCTCCTACCCTTGAAAGGTTTAAGACCCAAGAGAATCTTGAGGAAGGAAGCAGGAGAGCTAGGAGAGAAGGAGAAGGAGAAGAAGGATAGGGTTGGAGTGGAGAGATGGAAGAGGGGGATAGGTGAGAGGGAGCTAGGAGAGAAGAAAAAATTACTCACCTTAGTAATTATGTTTCTTCAAATGGAGTCTTGCTGTATTCTGACTATTGCAGTTAGCCCCAACACTCAAACTGCCCCAGAGAGTAGAGGGTTAATTTCTATGCAGAGCATAGAACGTTGAGCTCGAGATCAGTTCAGACCTCTGTCTGCTGCACTTTGAGGCGCAGCCATCAGATTCTTACAAGCTAATACTAACTAACTACTGTGTGGAAATTGTAAAATTTTTACTAGCCAAATGGCAACCAAATATTTTGGATCCTCAAAAGACTTAAGTCAAGAAATCCAAAATCAAAAACCAGGTAGTGAACAACTTCAGACTGTTAAATTAATAATATAACTCACTCCCATTCTCTAAAAGGAGGGTGTACCCAAATGCATCCCTGGGGTGCAACACTGCACCTGCCAGCCCACTTCCCAAAAACAGGTTCTGAGAGGGGAGGAAGGGAGGTCAGAATACAGCAAGACTCCATTAGAAGAAACATAATTACTAAGATGAGTAATTTTTTCTTCAACAACATGAAGTCTTGCTGTATTCTGACTATTGCAGACTACCAAGCAGCATCTCCATGGAGGGGGGAATCAAACCTACCTTGGAAATAGGCTGTGCAGTACTGCTGTACCAAACCGAGCATCACTCCTAGCCTGGAAGTCCAGGGAGTAATGCTTGGTAAATGAATGGACTGTTTTCCAGGTGGCTGCTTTACATATCTCTAGCAAAGGAATATCCCTGGCCGCAGCCAGGGAAGCAGCTGTACCTCTAGTCGAATGAGCCCTTAGGCCTGAGGGAGGCATTTTGCCTAGCTTCTCATAGCAGAATTGAATACAAGAGACAATCCACCTGGCAATAGTTCTCTTAGTGGCAGGTTTGCCTTCCCCACTTCCCCATAAGTGAGAAACAAATGGAGGGAGTCAAACCTGTGAACCTTAGTACACTCAATGTAGTAACTAAGGGCTCTTTTAACATCCAAACTGTGTAAACTTCTTTCTCCTGAAGAAGAATGATCAGTGAAGAACACAGGGAGAGACATAGATTGGTTCAGATGAAAATCTGAAACCACTTTAGGTAAAAACCTCCTATTAGTTCTAAGGACCACCTTATCTCTATGGAATGAGATAAAATCAGGCTCCACTGACAGAGCTTGCAATTCACTGATATGCCTGGCAGAGGTAATAGCTACCAGGAACACAGTTTTCCAGGTCAAGTACTTAAGCTCTGCTGAAGACAAAGGCTCAAAAGGGGGTTGCATAAGCTGAGCAATGCACACATTAAGATCCCAAGCAGGGGTATGATCCCTAAAGGGGGGATTGGTATGAAGAAATCCCTTGAAAAATTTACAGCATACAGGGTGAGATGACAGTGAGAAAGGCTTTCCCACTGACAGAAAAGCAGAAACAGCTGATAAATGTACTTTGAGAGTAGCTGGTCTGAGGCCTAGGCCATTAAGATGAACCATATAATACAGAACTGTAGACAATTCAGCAGTGTCTGGGGATATATGCTTCTTGGAACACCGAATGCCGAATCATTTCCATTTGGAGTTATAAGTTTTTCTGGTGGAAGGCTTTTGAGAGGCTTTGAGAATATCCAGAACCTCTTGGGACAGATGCAAATCTGCATACTGTAACTCTTCAAGAGCCATGCCTTGAGATTGAGAGACCGGAGACTGGGGTACCAAATCCTCCCCTGAGAGGAGGTTAACTGGTTGTAATTCCTGGGAAGAGATAGGGGAATATGGACTGCTAGGGACAGCAACAGGGGGTACCAAGGCTGCCTGGCCCAGTCTGGAGCCATCAGAATCACTTTGCAGGGTTGTGACCTTATCTTGACCAGAACCTTGAACAGTAGAGGAAAGAGAGGGAAGGCATATAGAAATGTCCCTTCCCAGTTCAAAATCAGAGCATCCAGAGGGACTGAGCCCAAGACTGGGGGTCTGCAACAAAACAGAGGAAGTTGATGATTGTCTGGGGCTGCAAAGAGATCTATCTCTGGAGTGCCCCACCTTGAAAAAATCACTTTCAACACCAGAGGGTCCAGGGACCATTCGTGATGGCCCTGGGAGATCCTGCTCAATGCATCTACTAGCACATTGTCCTTCCCTGGAAGGTGGACTGCTATCAGAGAGGTCTGCAGAGAATAAGCTACGGACCACAATTTCATGGCTTCCATGCACAAGGCCGTGGACCAAGTGTCTCCCTGCTTGTTGATGTACCACATGGTGGTGGTGTTGTTTGTCCTGACCTGAACCATCTTGTTCTGCACTGACTGAAAGAAACCTTGCAGGGACAGAAAGACCACCCTGAGTTCCAAGAGATTGATATGAAGAAGGGATTCCTGAGGGGACCACAGTCCCTGGGCTGTGAGAACCCCCAGATGGGCTCCCCACCCCCAATAGAGAAGCATCTGTGGTTAGGACCACAGAGTGAGACTGAGTGACAAATGGGACTCCTTGCCTGAGGTTGCCCTGATCCTGCCACCAATGGAGAGCCTGGATCAGAGTCTGAGTCACTGGAACTAGTTTGGTTAGAGAATCTTTCTTCTGAGACCAAAAGGCCCTCAGATGAAACTGAATGTCCCTCATCTGAAATCTGGTCCCTTGGACCACTGCTGTAGAAGCTGCCACGTGGCCCACAAGTGGAAGGAAGTGCTTTGCTGGCTGAGAGACCAGAGGGTGGAATGAAGAAGCCAGCTCTACAATAACCCTTGCCCTTTCCAGGGGAAAAAAAGCTCTTGCTTTAACTGTATCCAATTCTGTCCCTATGAAGGTGAGGAGCTGTACAGGCTCGAGAACTGACTTGGGAAGATTGAGAAGGAATCCTAGGGAAGTGAGCACTAGTTGAGTCACTTGTAGGTCTGACTGGATTTGGTCTGGGGACTGACCCACAATGAGCCAGTCGTCCAGGTATGGAAATATGGAAATATTTTTCCTTCTTAAAAAGGCCACTACTACTGTTAGGCATTTTGTGAATACCCTTGGTGCTGATGTCAGGCCAAAGGACATAGCTTTGAACTGATAATGGCCTGAAGGCAATTCGAACCTGAGGTACTTTCTGTGGCAGCACCTGATGGGAATGTGAAAGTAGGCATCTTTTAAGTCCAGGGAGGCTAGCCAGCCCCTTGGCCTTAGAGAGGGAAGGATTATTCCCAGAGTTACCATTTTAAATTTTGGTTTTAAAAGATGTTTGTTCAGGTATTTTAAGTCTAGGATGGGTTGCCACTCCCCTGTCTTTTGGGGTAAGGAAGTACCTGGCGTACAGACCTTTGCCCCTGTGCAATGAAGGAACTCTCTCTACAGCCTTTAGAGCCAGTAGAGATGAAACCTCTGTCTCTAGGGCAATGGTTTCAGAGATGTTTGCAGGTGGAAAAGATCTGGCCCTCAGCTTTGGAAATTTCTTGAAGCTGAGACCCAGCCCCTGGCTTACCACCTCCAGGACCCACTTGTCTGAGGTAACAGACATCCAGTCATGGACGAAGTAAGCCAGCCTGCCTCCTTCAGGAATGGTGGAGTCGACCCGGCTGACACATCAGGGTGTCTGCTTGGCAGGAGCCTTAGGTTGAGGGGTGGATGCAGCCCTGCTCATCCCCCTTCTGCCTCTCCCTCTGAAGAACCCCCTCTAAGGAAAGGGAGAAGAGGTCTGTGCTTGGTAGAATGGCCTATGTAAAGGCCTGCCCCTGCCCCTAGCCTGCTGCCTTTGAGGAGTTGACTCCCTTTCCTTGGCCTGTGCACTCCTATAGATGGTCCTATATTCATCCATCTTTTTCATGTAATTCTCTGTCTGCTCCCCAAACAGAGAATTACCCACCACAGGGAAATCCATGGCCTTAGCCTGGGTGTCCTGTGAGAGGCTAGTACATCTGAGCCAAGCCATTCTCTGAAGAGCCACAGATGTAGCCATGACTCTAGATGACACATCATTGGAATCCACAGCAGCATGGAACTGTACCTTAGATGCCTCAATCCCATCAGCAGTCACCCCCTCCAGCTCCGAGGCTAGCTGGGGGGAGGCCTGCTTAGCCAGTGCCAGTACAGTGTCCCACCTGGACTGCTGGTACGTGGCTGCATAGGCCATATAATTAGCCTGCCTGAGTCCCAAGGTGGATGCCATGTACTGTTTCTTTGCCACGGCATCCAGCTTCCTAGAATCTTTATCTGGGTGGTGTGAAGCCATGGGTATATTAGCCTCATCACAGGCTGCAGCCTGTGCAACCCCAACATGGCTGCATTGTTGATACAAGTACTGTGTACCTGAACCTGATAAGGTGTACCTTTTGTCCATCTTTCTGTCGACAGGAGGTACAGAATTTGGAGTTTTTAAAATCTTTTGTGTCTGTTTCCCAAAAGACTTATGAAGGGGAATAGACAGTATCTTGGACTCTGGGATGTCCATCATCACCACATAATCAGGTTCCTCTTGTTCCTCTACAGCTTCTTCCACAGGGAGCTGGAGGGTTTCTGCCACTTTCCTGTAAAACATGTAGTGGGAAGGGGACTCAGAAAGCCTAGGAGGGGAAACACCAGAAGGTCTGTCTGGGGAGATATCCAGTTCAATGGGCTCATCCAGACCTTCCACACCATTGTCATCATCATCATAATCTCCATCCCCCTCCAAATCCAGTTCATAGAAATCTTCAGGGGCATAATCTTGAACCGGAGGAACCGACCGAACCAAGCGCCTGCCAGAAGGCGCCAGATCAGATGGAACCAGAGGACTTATGAGTGTGCCAGGCAAGATCTCGTGCATGTAAGCAGGCCAGTAATTCAGCTGAGGTCTAAGGGAGGTGGGAGCCACAGACTCTGGTTTTCCTGAAAGAGACATGCAGATCCCAGATAGACAGGAATTTGGCATTAAAATAGTTGAGGGCAGAGCTGATTTTACTGGCAGTAGAAATGGATGACCAGTCGGTAGCTACCAAGTCAGCATGTAGGGATGACAAGTCCAGCGACCAGAACAATTGGATCTGAAAGAGTTTTGGAGTGCCTTGGGACAGTGAATTCTGCATACGCAATAAACCATATGGTGGTCACTGAGGGCATCAGGGAGGGTGCTGACATTTGCGATGCAGTGGGAGTGAGAGGTAAGAACCCAGTCCAGTAAGGAGTGATTGGGGGATTTATGATTGAGTCAGACTGGGTAAGAGATCAGTTGAGTACGTTGAAGGGACTTAATGTTTTGGCAGAATTTAGTATGAGAGGAGGACAGCCAGTTTATGTTCAAGTCCCCAAGGCAGGGGTGTTCAAATCAAAACTTTTAGTACTTTCCCAGCCATGACTGTATCTGAATTTTCACTTGCCCCTATTCATTATAATGAAATTAACTCCCTTTTTGTACTTACCCTTCAAAGAAATGTACTTGTCCTGGACAGTGGGCAATGGGATTTGCACACCCCTGCCTCAAGGATGAGTAATTCAACAGGCAAGGCATGTGTGGAGATACTGGTAATGAGCTCTGTGACAGAAGAGGGGAATAGGCCAGGTAAGCAATATACACCAGCCACAAAGACAGAGACAGAGAAAGGGAGATGGAGTTTGAGTAGGGGTAGTTCGTATGCAGAAGGAGATGTGATAGAGAAGTGAACTGGATAGTAGAGGAGAGGTAGATAGTAACACAACCGCCCCTGTTAGTGTGATCCTGCCGGCTGAAAGAGTATACCCAGGGATGGCAACAGCGGTATCAGAGATCTTGGGGGATACCCAAGACTCAGAGATAATTAACACATCAGGTTGAAGATTAGCAACAGAAGGCTGGAGCTGGTCAATGTTTGGGAGAAGGCTTTGGATATTGATGTGAGCCACTCTCAGCCCTTTGGGGAAACAAGTGGGAGGGGAGTGAGTAGGGCTGGGATTGGGCTCAATATCACCTGCCACTAACAGCAGCAGCAGGATAAGGAGCTTGGCAGATACAGAGATATGTCTATGTCACATGTGGGAGGGGAGCGGGGGAGAGTGGCAGAAGGGAGGAAGAGCTCTAAGAGTTGCAAGATGGAGGTAAGAGGAAGGGAGGAGGGAGCAGACCGGGAGCCGGGGGAATGGAAGAGAGAGGGAAGGCAGGAGGAGGGAAGTGTGGGAGAAGGGGAGAAAGAGAAGGAGGAGAAGAAGGGGGAGGAGAAGGAAAGATGCTAGGGGGAAGGGAAGCTAGGGAAAACATGAAGGAAAGGAGAGAAAGGGTGAGTAGGAACATTATTAAAAAAACAGAAGGCTGTGGGAGTAGAACTTGTCAAAGAAAAGGCACGAGGGGACAGAGCTAGGAGAGAGAGGCAGATGGAAGTACTCTACAAGCACTCAACAAGGAGGAGAAGTGGTGAGGTTAAGTGGGAGGAGTACAGGGTTTCTCCAGAAGGGAGGGGAAATCAAAAAAAGGGCAGCCATAGAGATGAGAAATGAGGGAGCGTAGCAAACAATACAGCAATCAATAAAAAGTGGATTAATTTACTTGTGGGATTTCACAGTGAAAACAGGTGGTAGAGGTAAGTAGGCAGTATACACAGATTCAACAATGCAAATGAAACACAAACACTGAGGTATGATTGAACAGTCTAGAGCAGAGAACAGCTTGTAGCAGGGTAGACATACACAGTTACAACATTGCAAAATGAAAACACCAGCACTAAGGTGGGCATGAAGGGCCCCATATTCAGAGCCAGACGGATACGCATGCAAAACAGTGCATCGCACATAAAACTTGGGCCGGCCAGCTCTGGTGCCATATTCAAACAGATTGTGTGATCTGAACAGACTGTGCAAGCTGTTTAAATATTGGACCCTAGTTACACAATGCACAGCAGGGGGTCACCAGTTCCACACAGCACAACCATGGTACGGCGCTGACTACCACTCATAAAGATACTGCGCAGCACACACTGGTGTGCGCCATGGTCCCCATGGGTGATATTCAGCTCACACATGCAGATGAGCTCATTGAGCATGCACAGTGCAATGGGGCAGTTTGCATGCCCATTATGGGCTCATCTGAGTGCTCGTGCTGCTGTGGAGTGCCCTGGGCCAGTACCCTCCAACCCCAATCACTGTCAGTATACTAAAAGAACTCAACTGATCCCCACATCCCTTGTAGTCTAGCAGTCCCACCTCCCAGCCCTGATCTGTATAATAATAAAAATGGCCCCATCCTTGGTAGTCAAGTGGATCCTCCTCCCCAGCCCCAATCATATAAGTAAAAATAGTTCCCTGTATCCCTGGTAGTCAAGTGGTTCCCCACTCCCCAGCCCCATTCTGTATATTAATAAATCATTCCCCAGTCCCTGGTAGTCAAGTGGCTCCTCCCTCCCCAGCCCCAATCCATATATTAACAAATCATTCCCCAGTCCCTGGTAGTCATGTATCCCCCCCCCGTTAGGTAGTGACCCACCACCCAGCCCCCCCTCCAAGCTAACCAGAGCCAGTGACTAGCACAGACCACCTCACACCACACCAGCCAGCCACTGACTGAACTGTACAGGAGCACATATAGCATACAGTACACTCCCACTGGATGAACCAATGGGCATGCACTGTATACTATACACGCTCTTGTACAGTTCAGTCGCTGGCTGGCTGGTGCAGTGTGAGGTGAGCTGTGCCAGTCACTGGTTCCATTCAGCTTGGGGGGGAGAGGGTGGTGGATTACTGCCTAATGGGGTGGGGGGCCACTTGACTACCAGGAAATGGGAATGATTTATTAATATATGGATTGGGACAGGGGAGGGGGGAACCATTTGACTGCCAGGGACAGAGGACTGAATTATTAATATATGTATCAGGGATGGGGAGGGGGGACCCACTAGGCTACCAGGGATACGGTGATTGGGAGGGTTATTTAATATACTGACTGTGATCGCGGCTAGGGGGAGGGACCACTGTACCACCAGGATTCCCTGCCCTAAACAGTGGGCTGCCTGGTCTGCACGCTAGTTAGGGCAGGGATTCAGAAGCGTAATTCTGCGCCACTGCTGGGGGCTGATTTGCACTTCTGAAACATTTCCAGTATTGTGCTGCATTGCATATGCATGGGGGACCCCTCATTTGCATGGACATAGCACAATATTGTGCATGTCAGCGCTGTCGGGGTGCACCGTGCATCTGTGCCCTTTGAATATGGGCATGCCCCTGACAGCTTTCACATTTCCAGGACTGCATGGTGCATCCCGGGCTGCACTCACGTATCCCATTTAAAAATGGGGCCAAACAGTCTAAAGCAAAGAACAGCTTGCAGCAGGGTAGGCATACGCAGTTACAGCAATGCAAAATGAAACACCAGCACTGAGGTAGGATTGAACAGTCTAAAGCAGAGAACAACTTTAGCAGGGTAGGCACACTTACGGCATTAAACACACTTTCAGAGCCTGACTGAGTAACAGATATTTGGCTTTGTAATTAACTGTAGGAACAGTGACAGAAGGAGAGTGTAACATAAAATGGAGCATAAAGGTCAGCAACCCTGCAGCCTACCGGCTGACTCCACCAGCCTCAATGCAGACACCTACGCTGCCCATAGTCCTGTATGTGGCTTACCAAAGAAATGCCAGTAGAGCAGCTCACACAGGTTGAAGTAGTGTGTTCCTAAGCACACTATAGAAACATAGAAACACAGAAAAATGACTGTAGAAGGAGATCAAGGGTCCATCTAGTCTGACCATGAGTTCCCGAGACCTACTTAGGTCCCAGGACCTAGCCCCCTTTCTGTTTTGTGCCCCCTACTGCTCCCATGGATTTTATTCATGCTTTTGCTCTATCCCACCCCAGTTTGAATGATGTCATGGCCTTTGCTTCCACCACCTTAGCGGGCAGCCCATTCCATGGTTCCACAACCCTCTCCATAAAATAGTGTTTCCTAAGCACTATGAAAGAGGCATATCAAATACAGTAACAGTAGTGCCACTTTCTCAGATTACAGCTGCCAGTTCTAAGTAGAATAAGATATGACACAAAGCACACATGTAGATAGACTCTTACAGGCACTTGTTGGATGGAGCTTGAGCCGAGTCTCTTGGCATCTCCCCTCTGGTGACTCCCCTCTAGGACTTTCACTCCTTCTGTGCCACTCACACTGGGACTGCTCATGTGGAACAACTACAACAGGTGGGCCTTAAGAGACTCTGGAGCAGCGATTGAACCACCCCCTCCTCACAGGCACAGAGTTGTAGGATTGTTCACAGGCAAACACAGAAGTTCCAGCTGCTAAGACAGTCAGCAGGTGATGTTGCAGGAGACCCCTTTGGAGAGTGAGCTCATGACCCCTGTGCTGGGCACTGTTTTCCAGACAGATGCCTTGCAAATGTCCAGTATTCAGATGCCCCTAGTGGATGCCGCAGAGGCAGGGGTATCCTTTGTGGAATGTGCCTGCAGGCCTCATTGGGGGGGGTATTTTCCCAGTTTTTTTATAACAGAACTGTATTCAATAGGTTACCCAATATAGAAACATAGAAGGTGATGGCAGATAACGATGGTGTGGTCCATCTAGTCTGCCCCTTTTCCCTACATAAAGCAATACCACAGACCCTAGTTGACCTGTGGCTTACCCTCGCTTCCCAATTGCAAGAGTACTCTTATGTCTATCCCATGCATTCTTGAATTCCCCTACCATTTTGGCCCCCACCACCTCCACAGGGAGGCTGTTCCAAGTATCCACTACTCTTTGTGTGAAAAAGTACTTCCTCACCTTGCCCCTGAGTCTACCTCCCCAGCCTCATATCATGCCCCCTTGTTCCTGTACACCTTCTTTTCTGAAAGCTGTTACCCTCCTATACCTTGTTTATACCCCTGGGGCACTTGACTGTCTCTATCATACCCTCCCTCTCTTCTCCTCCTCCAATGAGAAACACTCCTGTTGGCTGCTGGTTTACCTTTGCCTACCTCACCATGGGTAACAAAAATCTGTGCGCCCTGGGACCTGACATACTTTGTCAGGTCCAGGTGGTGGCCAAGTGCTCATTTCAAATCTAGGCAGTGCAGTTTCTGCTCACCTGGACTGGATAGAGCACAGGGAGGTAAACTGAGTGGTACAGGTGACATTCTGGCACCACCATAGGTAGAAACTTCCTATTGGTCCTAAGGACCATCTTGTCCATGTGGAAGATTATGTAGTTTGACTCTGTGTAGAGGGCTTGCAACTCACTCACCCTCCTAGCAGATGTCATGACAATCAAGAAAATGGTTTTCCATGTGACGTATTTTAAATCAGCAGTACCCGTAGGTTGAAAGGGAGCCACTATCAGCTTGGCAAAGCAGATGTTCAGGTTCCATGGATGTACTGGGTCACTCATATGAAGGTATAGGTGACTGAGGCCTTAAAAGAATCTTTTAAAAACAGATTTTGAGGCCAATGACCTAACCTTGCCTGCTGATGTGTAGACACACACTGCTGCCAGATGTACCTTCATGGTTGATGGTCTTAGGCCTCAGGCCTAAGGACTGCAAGTGTACTAGGTAGTCCAGGACTGTAGGAAGAAAAAATTACTCACCTTAGTAATGTTGTTTCTTCTAATGGAGTCTTGCTATATTATGACAATTGCAGTGAGTCCCAATCTTCGAACTGCTCTGGAGGTGAAAGAGTTAACTTTCCATGCCAGGCATGGAACTCTGAGCATGAGCTCAGTTGGAAACTCTGTCTGTTGTTCTTCAAACACAAACTGTCAGATCTTTATGAGCTAAAACTCACTAAGGCTCTGTGTGGAAGCTGTAAACCTACACTAGCCAACTGGCTACTAACATACACACACATTTTTGGTCCCAAAACAAAGACTCAAGTCAGGGGACCCAAAAAATGAAAAACACAACACCAATTCACCCCAAAAAAGGAAGGGTGAAAAACAACAAGGTGGGCATCAACTAAGTGCCAACACTGTACTGCCCACCTACATCCCCAAAACAGAGGTTCTGAGAGGGGCAGGCAGGGAGGGAGGTCATAATACAGCAAGACTCCATTAGAAGAAACAACATTACTAAGGTGAATATTTTTTTCTTTTTCTTCAAACAACATGAAGTCTTGCTATATTATGACAATTGCAGACTACACAGCAGTAGCTCCATGGAGGAGGGACAGAACCTACTTAAGGAAGAGGCTCTGAAGCACAGCTGTGCCAAACCGAGCATCACTCCTAGCCTGGATGTCCAGGGAGTAAGGCTTGGTAAAAGTGTGAACTGTTTTCCAGGTAGCTGCTTGACATATCTCTAGAATAGGGATGTCCCTGGCAGCAGCCAGGAAGCAGCTGTACCTCTGGTAGAGTGAGCCCTCAGGCCTGAGGAGGAACTTTTCCCAGCTTTTCATAACAGAATTGGATACAAGAGACAATCCACCTGAAATGGATCTTTAGTGGCGGGCTTCCTTTACCAACCTCACCATAAGTGAGGAACAGTTGGAGAGTCAAACCTGTGACCCTTAGGTACGCTCTATGTAGTAACTAAGGGCTCTCTTCACATCTAGGCTGTGCAGTCTCCTCTCACCAGAGGAGGAATGGTCAGTGAAGTACACTGGAAGACATATAGATTGATTAAGGTGGAAATCTGAAACCACCTTAGGTAGGAACTTCCTGTTAGTCCGGAGGACCACCTTATCTCTGTGAAAGGAGATCAAATCCGGCTCCACTGACAACGCTTGTAATTCAGTTATGCGTCTGGCAGAGGTGATGGCTACCAGAAACACAGTCTTCCAGGTCAAGTACTTAAGCTCAGCTGAAGACAAGGGCTCGAAGGGGGGTTGCATAAGCTGAGCAATGCAAACATTAAGATCCCAGGCAGGGGCAGGATCCCTGAATGGAGGGTTGGTGTGAAGCAACCTCTTAAAAAACTTGGAAAATACAGGATGAGCTGAAAAGAGAAGAGGGTTTACCTGCTGAAATAAAAGCAGACACAGCTGCCAAATGCACCTTCAGGGTAGCTGGTCTCAACCCCAAAGTGTTTAGATGGACCATATAATCCAGGACTGTGGGTAAATTAGCAGAATCTGGGGAAATATGCTTTTCCGAGCACCATATGGAAAACCTTTTCCATTTGGAATTGTAAGTAGCCCTGGTGAAAGGCTTCCTAGAAGCCTTCAATATATCCATTACACCTTGGGAAAGGTGTAGATCAGCAAACTCTAACTCTTCAAGAACCAGTCCTTGAGATTGAGAGATTTGAGGTTCGGATACCAAACCCTTCCCTGGGCACAGGTTAACAGATTATGATTCCTGGGAAGACACAGGGGAGGATGGACTGCTAAGGACAGTAGGAGTGGATACCAGGGTTGTCTGGCCCAATCTGGAGCAATCAGAATGACCGTGCAGGATTGGGATCTGATTTTGACTAGCACTTTGAACAGGAGAGGGAAGGGAGGGAAGGCATAGAGAAAGTTCCCTTCCCAACTGAGGACTAAGGCATCCAGAGGGACTGAGCCCAACACTGGGGGCCTGCAGCAGAAAAGGGAAAGTTGGTGATTGTCTGGGGCTGCAAAAAAGATCTATCTGCAGGGTGCCCCATCTGGCAAATATTACTCCCAGGACCAGGGGATCCAGTGACCACTCGTGATGGCCCTGAGAAATCCTGCTAAGAGCATCTGCCAGGACATTGTCCTTGCCTGGGAGGTGAACTGCCATAAGGAAGGTGTTCAGGGAGTAAGCCAGAGACCACAACTTCATGGCTTCGGTGCACAAGGCCATAGACCGAGTGCCCCCTTGCATGTTGATGTACTACATTGTAGTGGTGTTGTCTGTTCTGACCTGTACAACCTTGTTCTGAACAGATTTGGAAAAAGCTTGAAGTGCTAGAAAAACTGCTCTGAGCTCCAACAGGTTGATGTGGAGCAGAGATTCCTGGGGAGACCATAGTCCCTGGGTAGTGAGGTCGCCCATGTGAGCTCCCCATCCCAAGAGGGATGCAGCTGTAGTAAGGATTAAGGAGTGAGACTGAGTGACAAAAGGAACCCCTTGTCTCAGGTTGCTCTGATCCTACCACCACTGTAGGGCTTGGATCAGGGTTCGAGTTACTGGGATCAACTTGGTAAAAGGATCCTTTCTTTGAGACTAAAAAGCTCTCAGATGGAACTGGATGTCCCTCATCTGAAATCTTGCTTCTTGCACTACTGATGTAGAAGCAGCCATGTGTCCTAGGAGCTGCAGAAAATGCCTTGCTGGTTGAGAGACCTGCAGGGTGAATGAGGAGGCCAGGGAGACTAGGGTCTTTTCCCTGTCCAGAGGAAGGAAGGCCCTGGCTTCCTGTGTGTTCAGTTCTGCGCCTATGAAGGTAAGAAGCTGGACAGGCTCTAGAACTGACTTTGAGAGATTCAGAAGGAAACCTATGGAGGTAAGCAGTTGCTGCGTTATCTGAAGATGTAAGTTGACCTGGTCTGGGGACTGGCCTACTATGAGCCAGTCATCCAGGTAAGGAAAGATGGCAATCTTTTGCCTTCTTAGATAGGCAACTGCTACTGCCAGGCATTTGGTGAATACCCTTGGAGCAGAGGTGAGACCAAAAGGCATTGCTCTGAACTGGTAATGGCCTGAGGGGAGCTCGAACCTGAGGTACTTTCAATGGGAGCTTCTGATGAGAATATGGAAGTAGGCATCCTTGAGGTCCAGGGACGCTAGCCAGTCCCCTGGCCTTAGAGAGGGTAGAATAATTCCCAGAGTCACCATTTTGAATTTTGGTTTTAAACGGTGCTTGTTTAAGTATCTGAGATCCAGGATGGGCTGCCACTCTCTTGTCTTTTTTGGGGTAAGGAAGTACCTGGAGTACAAACCTTTGCCCTGGTGTAGGGGTGGAACCCTTTCCACGGCTCTGAGAGCCAGGAGGGTAGAGACCTCTGCCTCCAGGGCAAGTGCCTCTGATGGAGTTGCAGGTGGAAAGGATCTGGTTCTCATCTTCGGAAATTTTTTGAAGCTGAGAACCAATCCCTGGCTTACTACTTCCAGGACCCACTTGTCTGACGTTAGAGACTTCCAGTCCTGGACAAAGTAAGCCAGTCTGCCCCCTACAGGTAGAGGAGAATCTGCCCTGGCTACCCCATCAGGGTGCCTGCTTGGCAGGGGCTTTGGGCTGAGGGGTGGAAGCAGGCATGCTTGTATCCCATCTGCCTCTCCCTCTAAAGAACCCCCTCTAAGCATAAGCAGAAGAGGAGGCCTGGGCTTGGTAAAAAGGCCTATGAAAAGGCCTGCCCCTGCCCTTGGGAAGCTGCTTTTGATGAGTGGCCTGCCTTTCCTTGGCCTGTGCACTCCTATAGGTGGTCCTATATTCATCCATTTACTTCACGTAATTCTCTGTTTGCTCCCCAAACAGAGAATTGCCCACAACAGGAAAATCCATGGCCTTAGACTGGGTATCCTGTGACAGGGTAGTACATCTGAGCCAAGCCATTCTGCGGAGTGCCACAGATGTAGCCATGACTCTTGATGACACATCATTAGAGTTTACTGCAGCATGAAATTGCACCTTGGATGCCTCAATACCATCCATGGCCACCTGTTCCAGCTCCCTGGCAAGCTGGTCAGGGACCTGTTTTGCTAGAGCCAGGACAGTATCCCATCTGGATTTCTGGTACCTAGCAGCATAAGCCATATAATTTGCCTGTCTGAGTCCCAAGGATGCTGTCATGTACTGTTTCTTTGCCATAGCATCAATCCTCCTGGAGTCCTTTTCAGGGGGATGTGAAGCTAGGGGAATATTTGCCTTGTCACGGGCTGCAGCTTGCACTACCCCCACATGGCTGCATTGTTGTGTGATGAACTCCGTATCAGAGCCTGATAATGTATACCTCTTGTCCATCCTTTTATCAACAGGAGGTATAGTGTGAGGAGTTTTTAAAACTTTTACTGTCTGTTTCCGAAAAGATTTATGCAAAGGAATAGACAGTCTCCTAGATTCTGGAATATCCATCATTTCTACATAATCAGGCTCCTCTTGGTCATCAACAGCTTCCTCAACAGGGAGCTGAAGAGTTTCAGCAACTTTTTTATAAAACATAACATGAGAAGGGGACTCAGAGAGCCTGGGAGGAGAAACCCCTAAAGGTCTGTCTGGAGAGATGTCCGGTTCAATGGGTACATCCAGACTTTCAAATCCACATTCACTCTCCTCATACTCCTCTTCTCCCTCCTCCAGTTCATAAAAATCCTCAAAATCATAATCTTGAACCGGTGGAACCGGCCGAACCGAGCGCTTCCCTGATGGTGTCGGTTCGGTCGGAACCAGGGAAAGTAACTGGACAATTTGAATTGCTTTAGCTATTTCTTCAGCGGTTGGAGAGAGAACTTTTGGCTCCACACCAGCTGACTTTCTAGTCCTTTTTGCTGGAACCGGCTCCTCAGAGCCGGCCCTTCATTTGTCTGAGGAAGTATCACCCTGGTCAGAGGGCACTCCCTCTGGTTCAGTTGGAACCGAACCGGGCTGACCATCAGGGTCAGCGGACTTTTTAGCCTCCCTTTCCCTGAGCCTACCAACTCTCTTTTCTATGGTGGCAGCAGGGAAATTCTTACAAATCTGGCAGTCTGCATTGAGGTGGTCAATCCCCAGATAATAAACACAGGTGGTGTGGGGGTCAGCCTTAGCAAAGGCTTCCCCACAAACACTACAGTGTTGAAACCCAGTGGGCCCGGTTTTTCTTTTGGGTTTCTCAGACATAGTGCCAGCCTAACCAAACTTGCCCGTTTATGGCAATCCGCCAAGCAAGACTTTCTTATCGGTTCCCAACTGTGTCACGGGTCGTGGAAAAAAACATAACAAAATCCGTTTTTTTTAGAACCCATAAGAACCGGGAACCGCACTCTAAATAAGTACTAGTAAATTTTAAAAACAACCTGATCGGTTCAAACTGAACCAATAAGCGTTTACAAGTTCCACACAAAATAATAAAATTGTAAAGCCTATCTATTACTTACATTACCACAGACAGAGCTTGAACCGACCGGCTGCGGTTTAATTTCGGTCAAAACCCGATAAAATAATACTTTTAACCCGACAAAATGAACCGAGCAGAAGGAGAAATCTCCGGAGGGACTGTTCAGTGAGGCAGAGTAAAGAATCTGACAGTTTGTGTTTGAAGAACAACAGACAGTTTCCAACCGAGCTCATGCTCAGAGTTCCATGCCTGGCATGGAAAGTTAACTCTTTCACCTCCGGAGCAGTTCGAAGATTGGGACTCACTGCAATTGTCATAATATAGCAAGACTTCATGTTGTTTGAAACCCTGCCTGTATTGGGATTATCTTCCTGAGGGCACACCAGTATGATAATTCACTACCCTAAGAGGAGTATGCTTTCCTCATTGCTGCTTTCTTGGAAACTTAAAGCACCCTCAGGACCTCCTCTGACAGATTCAGACCAGAAAACTCTAGTTCTTCAAGAACCATGCCCTCTGATGTAATGTCCTGAGGTCTGGGAATGTTATCCTGCCCTGAGATACTCAGTAGGTTGTATTTCAGTAGCAGTCTGATTGGATTGTTGCTGGACAGGGCCAGAAGCATTGAATACCAGGCCTAAAGGGTAAACAGGGAGGAAAGGAGGCACTGTGGGTCACCCTGGAGACCAGAAATGGCACCACAATCTGCACACGGGTTGTATACAGACCCCTGTCTCAGGGGGAGGAAATGGATAAGGAAATGATAGAAGGCATCTTTAGGATGGCAGAGAAAGGGGAGATATTGTTGATAGAGGACCTGAATATGCCAGACGTTAACCGGAGTATCTTTGCTGCAGTCACATCCAAGAGCAGAGTCATTCTCGTTGCCCTACAGGGGGCATGCCTCAGTCAGCTAGTGTTGGAACCCACTCAGGAGGGAGCAATCTCAGATCTAGAAGTGGGTAGCCATCTGGGAACAAGTGACCACCAAACGGTGTGGTTCACGATAAACACAGCCGCAGTGTCAAGCCATACAAAAGTGAGGGTACTGGACTTTAGGAGGGCTGACTTTGTCAAAATGGGAGTGTGCCTCAAAAAAGCACTAGCAAACAGGCAAGGAGGGAGGAGTGGAGGAACAATGGGGAAACATCAAAACTGCCATCACAGAAGCAACAAGCCTTTGTTTGAAGCAAATAAACAAATCAAAACGAAAGAAAAAAACACTATGGTTCTTAAAAGAGGTGGAGGGGAAGGTTAGGGAGAAAAAGACAGCATTCAAGAAGTATAAGGAAACACAAAAGGAGCAGGACAGAGAACTGTACCAGTTAAAGCAGAAGGAAGGGAAGGCAGTCAGAATAGCAAAGGCCCAAACCGAGGAAAAGATAGCCAACTCAGTTAAGAAGGGATAAAACCTTTATAAGTACATTAGGAGCAAAAGAAAGGCCAAGGAGGGATAGTGAGGCTTAATAAAGGGAAGGGTGGGTGGGCAGACAGGACAGTGAAAAAGCAGGATACTGAACAAATACTTCTGCTCAGTATTCACAAAAGAAGAGGAGGGAGATACCTAATCCAATCAATAGAAACACTCTGGATAGGGTGTCGATACCACTCCTTTCACAGAAGAAAGGGTTTTGAAAGAACTCCTAAAACTGAAGATGGACAAAGCAATGGGGCCTGATGGGATTCACCCCAGAATTCTAAAAGAATTAAGGGTAGAGCTAGTGACACCATTGACTACCTTTTTAACAAATCATGGGAGGATGGTGTAGTACCTAAGGACTGCAGGAGGGTGAATGTGATTGCCCTTCACAAAAAATGGGAGCAAAGAAGAGGCAGGAAACTACAGACCTGTTAGTTTGACCTCAGTGGTAGGGAAAATGATGGAATCACTTCCAAAAGAAAGAATTGTTGAGTACCTAGAGGCCAGTGGGGCATAGGACCCAAGGCAGCATGGATTCACAGCGCTAAGGTCATGTCAGATGAATCTAATTGATTTCTTTGACTGGGTGACCAAAGTACTAGACCAGGGAGGGGCTGTGGACATGGCCTACCTAGACTTTAGCAAGGCATTTGACACAGTCCCACACAAAATATTATCAAAAAATTAGCCAGCCTGAGAGTGGGTCCCAGGGTGGTAGCCTGGGTAAAACATTGGCTGGATAACAGGACACAGAGGGTAATAGTAAATGGAGTCCACTCTGGAGAAAGGGGCATTACTAGTGGGGTACCACAGGGCTCAGTACTGGGTCAAGTTCTTTTTAATGTCTTTATAAGTGACATTGCAAAGGGAATAGAAGGAAAAGTATGCCTTTTTGCAGATGACACAAAGATCTGCAACAGGGTGGATACACAAGGGGGGTGGAAAGGATTAGAAAGGACTTGGCAAGGTTGGAGGAATGGTCAAAATTATGGCAGCTTAGATTCAATGCAAAGAAGTGCAAAGTAATGCACCTGGGAAACAAAAATCCAGGGGAAGAGTACACAGTGTGGGGGGGGGTTGTAACAACAACAAAAATGGAAAGGGACCTGGGGTAGTCATATCAGATGACCTAAAGGTAAGCAAGCAATGTGAGAAGGCAGTAGGGATGGCTGGGGGGATACTGGTATGCATAGGGAGAGGCATCACCAGTAGAAAATAGGAAGTTGTTATCCCTCTGTACCGACAGTTGGTGAAACCCCATCTGGTGTACTGTGTGCAGTTCTGGAGACCCCATCTCTGCAAGGACATAGACAGGATGGAGGCAGTCTAGAGGAGGTCAACTAAAATGGTGCAGGGTCTGCAACAGAAGCCATACAAAGAGAGACTAAAGGAGCTTAATATGTATACCCTTGAGGAAAGGAGGGAGAGGGGTGGCATGATAGAAACTTTTAAGTACCTCAAGGGAATCAACAAAGTCCAAGAGGGTAGCATCTTTCAGAAAAAGAGATGTGCAAGAACAAAAGGACACAATCTGAAGATAGGGGGGACAGCTCAGGGGCAATGTGAAGAAGTATTTTTTCATAGAGAGGGTGGTGGACGCATAGAACTGCCTTCCTGAGGAGGTTGTGGGGTCAAAAACAGTGGGGGAATTCAAGAATGCATGGGACATACATAAGGAAATTCTTGTGTCGGTTAGGAAGAAGTAGGCTGCTGGTTAACTAGGATCTTCAGCTTGTCCAATAGGTAGGGAAATGGGCAGACTAAGTGGGCCAAGCAGTCTGTATCTGCCATCAAAGTTTATGTTTCTGTGTTTCTATGCCTGGTCCAGTCTGGGACTATTAGGATCACTGTTTCTGGCGTTCTCTCCTGAGCTTTGTGAGCATCCTCTATATGAGTGGGAATGGTAGGCAGGCATACAGAAACCTCGCTGTCCAGTCCAGAGCTAGGGCGTCCTCTGGGACTGTGCCTTTTGCTGGTGGCCTGCAACAGAAATGTGGGAGCTGATTGTTCTCCCAAGAGGCAAACATATCTATTTCTGGAGTGCTCCATTTTCTGAAACTGTGGCCAGCACTTGCTGGTTCAGAGTCCATTCATGGTTTCCCTGACTGATTCTGCCTAGGGAGTCTACCAAAACACTCTCCTTGACTGGTAGGTGTACGGCCAAGATCTTTGTATTTAGGAAGTAAGCCAGATCCCAGATCCTCATTGCCTCTGTGTACAGTTTTGAGGATCTTGTTCCTCCCTGCTTGTTTGTGTAATACATTGCTGTGGTGTTGTCTGTTCAGATCTGAACAGACTGACCTTGCAGCTGGCAGAAGAAGGATCACATTGCCAATAATACTGCCCTGAGTTTGAGGATACTGATGTGCTCTTGGGTCTCCTGTGTGCTCCCGATGCTGCTTACTGTGAAGTTTTTGGGCACTCCACCCTAGGAGTGAAGCATCTGTTGTGATTATACTTATTGGGGATTGCTGGAGGAATGGAATGCTCTCTCTGAGGTTGCTTTCATCTTTCCACCACTCTAGTGCCCGTACCAATGCTTTTGTGCCTGGTACTAATTTGAAGAGAGGGTCCTACCTTTGAGATCAGTGGTCTCTTAAATGATACTGAATGTCCTTCATCTGAAACCTGACTAGTGGCACCACTGCTGTGGATGCAGCCATGTGGCCCAGTAGCTGAAGAAAATCCTTTGCAAGCCTTGGCTAGCCCAACATGAAGGATTTTGCAGTGGCAATCAAATTTGCTACCTTTCCCTGAAGAAGAAGGCTTCAACATACAGGGTATCCAGTTCTGCACCTGTGAAGTCCAGTACTAGAACAGGTTCTGTTTGGGACTTCCGGAGGTTTATCAGGAACCCCAGGCTTTCCAAGGTGCTTTTTTCACCTTTTAGATAGAGCACTTTGCCTCTTGTTCTATTTGTCTGCAACTAGTCAGTCATCTAGGTACATGGAAAAACTAACACACCTTTCCTTCTTAGGTGAAGACCCTTGGTACAGAGGTGAGGCCAAAGGGGAGGACAACAAGCTGGTACTGATAGTTTCCTTGTCTGAACCTGAGGTCATACATCACAACCATCCCTGATTTTTAGGGACATCCCTGATTTTAACTCAAATGTTTCCGCAGCTTCTCTTAAATCTGGCATCTGATGTTTAGGGATTTGGAACATAAAATAATGCCATACATTAATGGTACAGTCTAGTTCTCATTTACAAAATACTTTTCCCACTAAGCCACTTATTGTAACGGTTTCATATGATCATTTTTAAGCTAATATGATCATTTCTGAGATGTGTCCCTGATTTTATTTTAGTGTTGTCCCTAATTTCTGAGGCAAGACATTGAGAGTTACTGTATGCCTGGGGTATTTTCTGTGGGTAGGTTGGACTGTGATGTGAAAATAAGCATATTTCCTATAATGTGACCCTAGCCAGTTCCCTGTTTATAGGGAAGGTATTATTGTGCCCAGTGTGACCATCCTGAATCTTTCGTTTTTTAAAAGCTTCTTGTAGCAGTTCATTTACTACAGTTCCAGAAGAATTTTTCTGTAGGTGAATGTGCGGGAAAATGTTTGTGTTCTGTAGTTTTGGGAATTTTGTGAACTGCAGGACAACCTCTGGCCTACTACTTCTAGGACCCACTTGTCTATGGTAATGTTTACTCATTCCTGGAAGAAGTGGGACAGTCTTCCTCCCACTGGCAATGGTTGGGTGACCTGAGCAGAATTGTCAGGGTTTTTATTTTTTTTTTTGGCTGAGGATTGGGAGCTGGTGCTGCTGCATGTCTGGAGCCCCTCCTGTTTCTGCCCCTGTAGTAACCACTTTGTGGTTAGTACTCACAGGGAGCATAGGGTCTCTGGGATAGTGGCCTCTACCCCTGCCTCTCCTATCATAAGGCCAGTGGGAAGAGGAGGTCTTTTGAGTCTCATAGGAGCAGTCCCAGAAGACTGGAGAAGGGCTCATGTGATCGCGCTCCACAAGAGTGGTAGCAGGGAGGAGGCAGGGAACTACAGACCAGTCAATCTTACCTCAATAGTGGGCAAGATATGGAAGCACTCCTTAAGGAAAGAATAGTGCAACACCTGGAATCCGTAGGAGCACAGGACCCAAGACAGCATGGGTTTACAACAGGAGGGTCCTTTCAAACTAATCTCACAGATTTCTTTGACTGGGTAACCAGAGTGGTGGACCAAGGGGGAGCAGTTGATGTCGCCTACCTTGACTTCAGCAAAGCTTTCGATACTGTTCCACATAGAAGATAGATTAATAAGCTGGGTAGGCTCAGGATGGGTCAGAAGTTGGCCATCTGGGTGGCAAACTGGTTGACGGGCAGATAACAGAGAGTGGCGTTAAACGGTATACAGTCAGAAGAGAAGCAAGACATAAGTGGGGTATCTCAGGGATCAGTCCTGGGGACAGTCCTCTTCAATATCTTTATCAGTAACATTGCAGATGGACTGGAGGGTAAGGTTTGTCTGTTTGCAGATGACACCATGATCTGCAACAGAGTAGATGGTCCAGATGGGGGTGGGCAGAATGAGAAGAGATCTGGATAAACTGGCAAAATGGTCGGAAGAGTGGCAACTGGGGTTTAATGCAAAGAAGTGCAAGATCATGCACATAGGGAAGAGAAACCCTAAAGCCACCTATAGGTTGGGAGGGGATTTGCTGGCAATCACAAGGGAAGAAAGTGACTTGGACATCATCATCACCGATGATCTGAAACCATCCAAGCAGACCACTAAAGCAGTAGGTAAGGCTAGGGGGATGTTGGGGTGTATTAGTAGGGTATCAGAAGTCATAGGAGAGAGGATAAATCCCTCTTTACAAGACACTGGTTAGGCCCCATCTGGAATACTGTCTGCTGTACTGGAGGCCACACCTTCACAAGAACATTAATCAAATTGAGGCAGTCCAGAGAAGGGCAACCAAAATGCTGCAGGGACTGCATCAGAAAACATATGAGGACAGATTAACGGAGCTCAATATGTATACCCTAGAGCAAAGGAGGGAGAAAGGTAATATGATCGAAACATTCAAACACCTTAAGGACATTAACAAGGTGAAAGAGTCTAACATGTTTCAATATAAGAAAAATAGCAGGACAAGAGGACACAGCATGAGATTAGATGGAGGCCGATTAAGGGGTAATATGAGGAAGTTCTTTTTCACAGGTGGATGCATGGAATGGCCTACCTCAGGAAGTGGTGGATATGAATACAGTGCAGGGCTTCAAACAGGCATGGGATAAGCATAAGGGAGCAATGCAGATGAGTATGAATAGATAGGCCACTGACAGAGCAAAGTCAGATGGCACATATATAAGGTAGAAAAATAAATAGGCAGAATGGATGGACCTTGCAATCCTTATCTGCCTTCAACTTCTACGTTTCTATGTTTCTATGTTTTCTTTATCAGTGTTGCTTTTGCAAATGGTTTTGTACTCATCCACTTTTTTTCATGTATGCCTCTGGTTTGTCATCAGAAAGTGAATTTCCTTTGAAATAGAAATCTATGGCCTTGGTCTGAGTGTCCTGGGAAAAAAGTTGCCCTTATCCGGGAGAATCTCCTCAATAACATTGCATGGGCTCAGACCCTCGAATCAAAGTCATCAGTGTCCACCATCATGTGGAACTGGTATTTGGTGGCATCTGAGACTGACTTTGTTGTGGCAGTCGGATCCTGTGCAAAGTCACCTTCAGACCAATCAGCTAGTGCCAGCATTGTATTCCACAGTGCTTTCTGGTACTGAGCTGCATGTGCCAAGTAAGCTGCCTGTCTAATGAGCAGGGAAGTTGTTGTATAAGCATTTTTGACCCTAGTTTCCAATTTTCTGGAGTCCTTATTAGGAGGCCGTGCAAAGAAGGGAACCTACGACCTCTCAGGGGCAGCTGATAGGACTGCACCTTGATGATCAGAGTGGACATACAGGTATTCACCCCCCCATCTATCCGCCTATTACTTTTTCTCGGTATGGGGTCATAATGCCAACACCAAAATTAGCATGGCAATCAATGCCGCATGCAAAATATTATCCGCGGAAATAATGTTGGTAAAAACACTGACCACAACACTAAACATGCACACCATTTGCATACTATGGGACCTCTTTGTTTTTGAGGAGGGCTTCACCCCCACACCCCATGACATGTGAGAGCTACATCCCCCACAACACCCAGAATTAAAATAATCAGCTCTGAGGGCATGTGGACTTCGAGGATGAGGAGAAACTCGGGAGGGGGGAAATTCCTTTTTTAATGAATAAAAAGGTAACAACACCAGGAGACCTCAGGGAAATCGAACCATGGTCACAGATCTCCAACCCTGTCATATGCTGGTGCCTGGCGTGGCTCAACCAAGCACCACACACACAGCAAATTGATCCCTTGCCATTGTAAGCTCACAGTGACAGGGTAGTGGTAATTCACTACTGCTATTATACCCCTGTTGCTCTAAATGTTTCCACGCTTTACACAGCACGATTATTGCTGTACTGTTTTCTCAGCGACATATTCACCTGGTACTCTTTTTCTCAGACTTTTTATCTATGCCTGCATCTGAAGTGGGTACAGACATGATTTTTGAAGTGGACAACCCAAGCAAAGCACTGTACACAGTATTTTACCGGTTCAGAAAACATGAACACCTTCTGGTCTTTACCACCACCTTGTGGGACAAAAAAATGTGGTAAATGTAAGTTCTGCCCAAATGTAAGAAACAAGAACTATTACTAATCCGGTTTCAGGCAAAATTTATTAAATTAAAGATCTCACCCTGCATTATACTACAGGTACTGTCTATATGTTAGAGTGTTCCTGTGGTGCGTATTATATTGGCAGGATCACAAGGGAGTTCCGAGTTAGAATGGGTGAGCACGTTTGAGCTTTAGACAGAAAAGATATGTCATATTCCATAGTTCAACATGTTTGTAGTTATGGCTATACTTTACATGTAGTTAAATTTGTGGATTTGAGAAAGTTATTGTTGGACCATGTGGGGAAAATTTAGAATGGAAAATAGGACAGAGGGGAGAGTTTTTGGACATTTGTATTTATAGCATGGAAAGGGTGGGGTCTTAATGACAGCTTCAGTTTGGCTGCATTCTATAAAATAATATTGAATGCCATGATTTTAGTTTAATGAATTACATTATATACAAATATGTATTCAATCAATCAAAATCTTTATTTATCCAGGCGAACATGCTCATTTGCAAGATGGACCTGGTTAGATCAAGGTCAGTTACATAAACCATGGTACAATGCAAAGAACAAAATATAATGATAGATCAGGTTATACAAGTCATTAAAGATGACTTTTCATTATAATATATCTATTTATATGCCTGGTGTTATCATGTTTTGTGAATGATTGCTTTTGTATTTATTCTTTCAAGGTGTAATTCATTATATTGGTACATGGTTAATTGCACTTTGATTTATAAGTGAGTGGATTGATCTATTTCATCTTCTCTGATGAAGCACAGCAGTAAGATGTGTGAAACATAAGAGGTGACAGCTTGACTAACTGTTATACACCACAATGGCGTTTTGAGCCAGTTTTTGTAGCACTCTGCACTTTTAGAATAAACATATGTTCGTTTTTACATTTGTCCTTGGTCTGGGTGCTTTACTCTTCTGTTGCTATTTGGTCCAATTTTGAATGAGCACCAAACCAGAATGCCAGTGTGGCCATTGCTGCATTTTTTTCCTAGTTTTGTTTTTATGGATGCACAGGTTGTGTTTTTGGAGATAGTTAAAGGACAATGTTTTCTATAAGTGCTGAACATGTGCATCTGGCACTGACCTAGTATAGGTCTTGCGTCCATCATTTTTTTATTGGTTTGGTATACATATGTGACCCAGTCTCTGTTCGATATGGCATTGGCGGGAGATGGAGCAGTAACAGTCAGTCATGTTAGTGCAATGGGTTTTGCAGAGATGGTATTCAAGGAATCAGCTGGTGGTAATCCACTCCTGTGTGAGAATGTTATGACAGGAGATGTTGATGCTCAGACAAATATTAAAACAGTTTATAGGACTTTAGAAAAAGTCATCCTCAAGGGCCAGCATATACACTGGCAAAAAATAACTTTGGAGGCTTATCTGGCTGCCAAGAGGGTCCCCTGTGACCTTTGCATTTTGAAGTTACCAGCATATGGGACTGATCAAATATTAATGAAAAAGTGATATGAACTTATGAAAGATGCAACACTTCGCTCCACCAAATTAATTTTGGACCCCGTCACCCCAGTAAGAGAATCTCTGACCAAAGACATTAATTTAAAAGAAAAAGAACTTTAAGAGTTAACTAGTCCTGAACAGTTTAATAAATTAAAGAAACAACTGACTGATAAGGTTTCACATTTGGAACTCCCTGCCTCCTCAGGTTCGCCACTCCTCCTCCTCCTCCTCCTACTCCATCAGCTCTGCCCTTCACAACTATTTTTGATCCAGCTGCTCCTGCCATGACCCTGCTTAAACCATGTCCTCAACTTTGACTTGACGCACCTTAATCTAATCTTTACTCTAGTCCACCTCTCCTCCCTCATATCTTTTCCGTGCCTCCCCTGTCCCCTTGCAGGGTTACCAGCATCCTGAAGGGGTCTCTAGGGCTTGGCTCTCTTTCTCCCCTCCCTACTCCTTGCTTAACCTTTCCTTTCCCCATTTCTTCTTGCCTCCACAGACCCCTTGCAGGGTTCATCAGCAACCTGATGGGTACCCTTGGGCATGGCTGTCTGTCCCCCTTCCCCCTCTTCTTATCCCTTTCTTTCCTGAGTACCTGTTACCTACCTGCTCCCCACCCTTGACATTCCTCTTCTTTCCCCTTATCTCTTCCAGCCTTTCCTACCCCTTGCAGGGTTCTCAGCATCCTGGAGGGGCCCCAGGGCTTGGCTCCCCCTTCCCTCCTCCCTGCCTCCTGACAGGGGCCCCCTATCTCTTCCAGCCTTCCCTACCCCTTGCAGGGTTCTCAACATCCTGGAGAGGCCCCAGGGTTCAGGACCCCATCCCTCCTCCCTGCATCCTGACTGGGATCCTGAACTTGTTTTTCCCTTCCCTTCCTACTCCCCACTTCTCCCCCCCCTTACCCATTGCACTTGTATACCTTCCTGCGCAATCCCCCCTTATTCAGGCTTGCACCCATTCTCTTAGCCTTCTCTAGTGGTCCCTACCCTTTGCAGAGCTGTAAACATCCTGTTGGGTCTCTGGGTTTGGCTCTCACTCCCTTTCTCACATTTCACCTCCCCTTGTTCTTCCCATTGCACTTGATGCCAAAATGCCCAACCCCCCCTCCTCATGGCACTTAATAATTCCCCTATATCACATGCTCTTGTTAACTACCTATGCACCTCTATACTACCGCCACCCCTGCTATATTTTACCTACTCTGTCCATACCATTGTAATCACTACTATTATATTCATTTTTAGTATGAGGTTCATGCCTTATACTGTATTTCCTTTTGTTCCCTTCCCAGTACTCTAAATTGCCTACTGTAAATTGCCAACTATATGTTTTTTGTAACGGAACTGTTGTCTTATATACCATGGATGTATTTCAGTTACCAACTGTATATTCACTGAGTGTACAGTAACTGATGTCTTATTGCACCGTGAATGTATTTCTGTTCATCCTCTGGACCCCTCCCCTCAGGTCACACCGGAAGATGAGCAACTTGTTGCTCAGTGTGCTTTCCTGGTGAAACATTTCAATAAGTAAATAAATAAAACAGAAAAAATTTGTAAGAGATGAACAAAACTACAAACTGGAGACAGTGTTTGATTGTAGTAAAGAACCAGGTATTACAGTACCACTCCTAAGTCCATGTTGAAAAGCAGTGCCACCATAGAGGATGCCACTGTCTTGGACTATACATCAAGTCCAAGTGATACAGACAGTAAGCCTGACATTTTTTTAGATCACTCATCCTTACAACCCCCACAACCACTGTGACCATCGATACCCCCACAGAGGTGCAGCATGCACAAAACGAGATTTTCAGGAGCCATATTACCTAAGAAAAAAATGAGGAGGGGGGGAATCATGGAAGAGGTTGAGGGGGTTACAAGAGGTAAATTAAGCTGAAGTAACACCCAGACCTTCAACAGTGGTTAATCTCTCCAGCAAAATACTTACAGATGACAAAGAAGCAGTTTTAAATAAAGGACTTTTTTTCTCAGTAACTGCAAACATAAACCATTTTAACATGGTTATTGATTTTTTTTTTTTTTAGTTTTTGTTGAACGGGTAAGTGCACTAGACAATTCCTGCCTATTTTCAGGCACGACCCGGGAAGGGGGATATAGATGAATGCCAACTGACCTTGAACCAGATTAAGCTGTTGGTGGTATTTTTAGTGAATGAGGGAAATTCCCCTACTCTTTTCGATAAGCGCCATGGGATCTTTAACATCCACCTGAACTACCACCAATCCAGGCAGATGGGACCTTGGTTTAACATCTCATCCAAAAGACAGCACCTCAGAAGTGCAGCACCCCTCTCATGCTGCACTACAGTGTCAGTACTGGGATATTAACCCAAGTGCCAGATGTGGGAACTGAACCCACAGCCCTCTGATCTCCCGGCCTCAGAGGCGAGTGAGCTACCTACTGAGCCACTGACACTGCATTGGTTTGCATGCAAAGTGACTTTGAAATCTATGTATGGGACAACCTCTAACCATGGATGTGATACTGACCAAAACATTAACATTGATTCTGAGTTTTCAGCTCGTCCCCTTGCTACTGTGAAACCTCATTCTACTTTTTGTCCTGTGCTTAGTCCAGCGAAGTCTGTATTTGTAAAAAAATATGAGAAGGATTTCCAGGACTTAATGACTGCACCTAAGTTTCTTTTTATCGAAATTGTATGAGTAAAGAACGTGCAACACTTGATCATTTTGTGGCAGATAACAACATAGTGATTAAAAGCACTGATAAAGGGGGTGCAGTTGTTATTATGGATACCCTGAAATATTTATTTACTTGTTTATTTATTTATTTAAAAGTTGTTGACCAGGAAAGTCACACTGAGCCGATGCTCATTTCCAGGAGTGACCCAGGGGAAGGGGGAGACTAGGATACAAAACAGGTAGAAATATAACATTACAACAAAATGATCATAGTACAAATAATATACTGTATACACAGTAATATATACAAACTCAGCTATAAAAACAGTCCAATGGAACAAGGCCTAAGTGCAGCTCTGCTGGGGGTGCAATGTAGTTAGGGAGCATTTTGGCAAGAGCAACAGGTAAGAGCTTAAGCAGGAACTTGAAGGCAGGGAGAGAGGTAGCTTGACAAAGGGTAGGTGAGAGTTGACTCCAGAGGGAAGGGAGATGGTAGGAGAAGGTGGATTGACCAAAGGTCGAGTGGTGGTTTGGAAGGTAGAAGGAGTCCCTGGAGTGGAGTGGGTAGGAGGAGGGATGGGAGGGTGGACAGGAGGGAGAAGAGATAGGACGGAAGAGAATCAAACCAGTACTTAGCAATTTCGGCCAAAGAGTGGGTCTGGCGATAGTGGAAAAGTGGAGGGCTAGATAAAGAGGGTATAGAGGGAGCAGTGGTGAGAGTGGAAAGAGGAGCTTGAGGAAAATCAGCAAAAGGTGTGTAAGAGGGTGTCTAATGTGGCCAGGGAGGAGATGGGGATGGTGCTGTAGATGATGTCTGCAAAGTCGATCACAGGGAGAATAGTTTTGATTACCAGCTCCCAGCGAACAGAAGGGGAGAGACAATCTTTATTACGGTACAGTACTCCAAGATTAGGTTGGAGTCTGGAGTGAAAAACGTCTACATGGATGGAAAAGTCAAGATTGTCATTAAACTAGACCTTGAGGTGTTTGAATGCAAGGACTGCTCGAGAGGCAAGTCTTCTGGGGTCACGAATATAGAAGGAGATGGGAGCTTGGCCAATTTTTGTCTTGTCCCGAATGTCAATGTAACAGTTTTTTGAGTGTTGACTCTTAGTTGGTTTGCTTTGAACCAGCTTAACACATTGTTAAAATAATGCTGGAGAGGGGCCACCACGTCGGGAGTAGAAGGACCAGAGATGTAGATGATGGTATCATCAGCATACATAAGAAGTTGGGAGATGGAGAAAATTTTGGGGAGGTCATTGATGAAAAAGGAGAATGGGACTGAGCATAGGATGGAGCCTTGGGGGACCCCAGCAAGGATGGGGAGAGGCCAACTGAGTGCAGCCAGTTTAGTTGGAGTGAGTGGGATACCAAGTTGAAAACCTTTGCCAGGTCTATAAAGATAGTGGTAGCGATGGTCCCAAGGTCCATCTCTGAGAGGATAGAGTCTGTTACATGCAATAAGGAGGAGGTGGTGGAGTAACCCTTCCAAAATCCAGCTTGGACAAAGGATAGGCTGTCAGAGGCAGAGAGGAATTCAGCAAGCTTAGTGTAGACTAGGGACTCCTGAAGTTTGGCCAGGGAAGGGAGGAGAGATATAAGACGGTAGTTCCCAGGGGAGACTGGGTCACCACCTTTGTGGAAAGATAGGGCCTTGTCTCTTTCCAGGCCAGAGGGACCTTACCAGAGGACAGGGAAAGATTCAGGAGGTGCATAAGTAGGAGGGCAATGGCTGGGGCAGAGATACAGAGGGGCTTTGGGTCAATGCCATCTAGGTTATTTTTGTCAGGGTTACGGCACATGCATGCTTGAAGGACCTCCTGGTGGGAGACTGGAGGGAAATGGTATCTGTTTGGAAAGGGAGGAGTGGAGGAGACAGGGGTGGCCAAAGGGGAGTGGTCTGGAAGCACGCAAGTGGTAAAGAACTTGTTGAAGGTGACTTAGGGTCTGAGAGCAGTGAGCCATCCACTAAGAGGACGGGGGGCCACCTGGGTGGGGGGATTAAGGAGGGGATGGATTGTTCTCCAAAAGCTTGAGGGGAAGGAGAGGTTGGAGTGCAGGTGGTCCTTAAAGTAGTCTGCTTTCACAGCATGGATGGCCTTTGGACATATGTTTCTTAGGGACCTGTATGCTTGGTGGTTGGCCAGGGTCTGGGAGGATTTGAAGAGGATCCAGACCCGATCACGCAGTTTGAACTGGGCGATAAGGTTTGCAGTGATCCATGGGTGATGGATACGCTTAACCCTTGCTTTTTTTGAGAGGGTCATGCAAGTTCCAGGCTCTAGTGAGGGTGCTATGAATATGCCTAGAGTACAGTCAATGTCAACATCAGGAGTAGAGAACACAGGAGACCAGTTTTATTTATTTATTTATTTATTGAAAAGTTTCACCAGGTAAGGTATACTGAACAACAAGTTGCTTGTCTCACGATACGACCTGGGGGAGCGGGTAGTGGAAGTTACATAGTATTATAGAGTACACGCAATAGCACAAAAGCAGTTTAAACAAAAAGCATTAAGGCAGGGATTACAAGCATAAAAAGGCATGGAGTCCAAGAGTACACACAATAACACAGAAGCATTTTTCACAAAGGCATATAAAGCATGGCTTAACAAGCATAAAGGCATGGATATTTACAAGGTAGACAAGGTTGGAGGTGTGGAGGTCGTGTAGTAGGGCATTGGTGTCAAAAGCCCTGAGTGATCGGTGAAAAATGTATTTGGGGACTGAGTGTGTGAAACGTACCTTCCTAACACAGTAGGTCAAGCAGTGGTCACTGAAAATATTGGGGAGGACACCTGCTGTAATAATGCAATGGGAGTGAGAAGAGAGTACCCGGTCTAGCAGGGTGTGGTTATGGGAGCAAGAGTTTAGATGGGTATCTTCCGTTATGATTTGGGTGAGCTTTAGCAATTCAATGTCATGTACCATGGTCTTGGATGTTGGGAAAAGCCAGTTAGAATTGAATTCCCCAAGAAGGATGAGCTCCCCAGTGGAGGCATAGGTGGTGATTGAGGTGATGCATGATATATAGCAAAGGTTTCCAGGCATCTCTCTAATCAACGCTTTTATCATAAGTTATGCAGCAATAAAATACAGGAGTTTAAAAAGGTGATTGACGTGGCCACTAGAGGCACTAAATGGGACGGCAGCTTAAAGATCAGCTCCACAACCCAGAGGGAAATATCCTTTAAAATCATTTTTCTACCAGCTGGTATTATATCCTCACTCTACTGTAACTTGTGGGGTAATGCTCAAGCTACAATAATTTAGCTTCATTGATATAAAAAAAACTTCATTTGCTGTGTGGAAGTTGCTATTTTACTGAAGAGCCTCCTGGACGAGGTAGGCCTGAAAATATGGCTGAAGGCCGCTTGCAACAAACCTGGGAGCAACCATCAGTTGAGGCAATGTTCGGCCAACTTATGGCCCAGATGGCACAAGTTACTGTGGCAACTAATCGAAACACCCAAGTGGTTCAAAATTTAGAAGCCAGGATGCTGCATACCGAATAGCGGGTCTCGGCGACGGAGGGGCATGTTCAGGACTTAAGGGCAGAATTAAGAAATCAACAACTGACCATACAGATGCTGCACAGTAAGATGGATGACCTCGAGAATCGAGGTCACCTTAATAATCTTCGCTTCCTGGGCTTCCCTGAGCATGTAGAAGGCAAAGATACTGAGGGATTTAGACAATTAACCATTGCTGAAATGCTGCAGTTGGGCCCATTGATACCGCTCCAGGTGGAACGCGCACATCGTACATTAGCCCCCATGTCTCAGGCCCAGGACAGACCATGACCTATCATAGCCCAATTTATTGATTTTAGTAACAAAGAGAAGGTCCTAACTAGAGTTCATGAGTTACAGCATGTAGTGTGGAGATCGAATAGGATCCACATCTTTCAGGACTTCTCGAAGTATCTGTCAGACAAACGCGGAACATACTCTGAGGCAAGGCATAACATGCACAGTATTGGACTGTCCTTTTCCTTGCATTACCCAGCCACGATGCTGGTTATCATAATGGGGTCCTGAACAGTTATGAATCTCCTGATGCACTCATGGATTTTTTGTGATGCAACTGGCCACAATAATTCACCACCACTACCCCGGGAGCCCCTTCAACAAAAACTGCTACAGACAGGTTGGATTGCCGCTCCTCTCCATCAGTGAGCAGGCCTGCAGTTTGGCAAGACCTCAGGGAGCAACACTGGGAACTCCCCCCCAAAAACACACCAAAAGAGGCAATCCTCAAAGAAACACGTCCACCGGGAGCATCCTTCGGAGAGAGGGCAACACGACACAGAGGAGGCCACAAGCGTGGACACTGTTGCTCCAGAGCCGTTACAGGCCTACCACACTGCTAATAGATATAAAGCTTTATGCCCCAGCTCTCCAGATCAACACCCAGGTATTGTGGATTTGACTGTGGAAGGCAGGCCTACTCCTATGTTGCAGCCCAGCTACCTGTCCCCATCAGCAACTCCTCACCAGCCGCAGAACGGAGCTACAGATAGCGGAGGACAGCGTCCACCAAAGGCTATGAGGGAGGCCTCCTCTACCAGTGGAGATCTCATCTTCAGTGTGGACCGTCCTGAGTGCTCCACTTCTCCAGGGCAATCAATCAGAGAAAACCCACCGGTTTGGTCAGATAAGTGGTCATCCTTCTATTTTCCTTCTGTTCCTGTTCATTTAATCACCCAGGGAGTTGTAAGTGTGGGGCGAGTTTGGGGTGTCTAAATTGATCGTCAGTGGACAATCTCCTTGGCTGACCCATCTGCTACCCTTTCTCCATGTTACCCATGTAAGGGAACTTTCGAGCCCCCTTTCACCCCAACCTTGACCCCTGACTTGCACTGCCATGTGGCAGAGAAGATGCCTCACTCCTATACCGGAAGGGATTCAACAAAGCCTACCAACAAGCTGTCAGTGGATGTCCTGATCAAAGGTCCAGACATGTCTAGATGGCAAAGAAGGCCTTTTCTGTACCATCTGATTAAACAGCAGAACTTTTGTGGGTTCTACCTCGCTTACTTGTGTGTGCGGGGGGTTGAAGTCCACTGGGAAACTGTGTCACATAATATGAAAGTATTTGTCGGCATGTGTAAACTGTTGCACTGAATGGGTAGCCAGGATATGTTTTACATGAGGCCCTAAGTGGTGAATGGCACAGGCCTGTGCCCCTCTGGTATGTTTTTTTTTTTATTATTATTCTTTTTTTCTATCAAGGGGAGATCTCCCAGCCCCCACATTGGGTGGCTTACAGTACACTCTTCATAGGTGTGACAAGCCTGACCTCACCAGGACTTTTGTTGTGAGAGCATGTTGGCACCCATCAGCAATAACCCTAGGCTCACCAAAACAGTGGGCAGTCTTCCGCCACTTTCTTTCTGCAAACCCCCACCTCATTAGAAACATTGTGTAGTCCCATTTTAACTACCCCTGCTTCTGAGCTACACCGCTGGAGCAGCTCTCTCAACCCTTTGGGGTTGCAATGAGCCATGTGGTCCAACCTTCCTATTGGGTTGCTTGATTCTCTCGGGGGGGGGACCCTCCCCCCTGCACTCACCATAGTGCTAAGAAAGGATGGCTACCACTTGATAATGCCCTGGGAATAGGGGCTGGCCTGCAGCAGGGCGCTGCGGCCGAAGAGACGCCTCTATATCCCCAAATTGCATAGTATACTGTGCACAATGTATATAGTTTGTTAATGTGCTTATGTATGTTTGTTTCACAAGAGACACACACAGATGTTTCATTATTTGTTAGTATAAGGTCATCTGGTAGGGGCAGAGTATATGGGCTTTACCCACTCTCTCCATATCTGGTGGCGCTCTATAGAAATTTGCCTCTTCTGGTTGGGCTGCCCTTGCCCCCATCTGCTGGTTGTTCTTGATATATCTTTTAATTAAATATTTGCTCCCTATTACTAACAGGTGATATCACTTGTCTGACATGGAACGTCAGAGGGTTTAACACCCCAAACAAGAGGAAGCAAGTTTTGGGCCACCTTAAGAGAGACTGGGAGCGAGGGTCGCCTTCCTGCAGGAGACCAAACTTACCGGGGATCCTGAGAGACTGAAGAGGGAGTAGGTAGGTCAGGTCATTCATGCCTCAGCCTCCTCTAGAAAGAGAGGGGTGGCAATTCTGCTTCACAAGCAACTACAATGGAAATTGCAGAGACAAGTGAGAGACCCTGAGGGTAGATGGGTGGTGGTACTCTTGGATACTGAGGAGGGCCCTCCGATCATGGGTAACATATATGCTCCGAATAAGGACTCGCCCTCCTTCTTTCACAAGTTGGCCCAGGTGCTGGGATCCATAGCTCCAGAAGACACCCCCATTTTATTAGGGGGCGATTTTAATCTTACTCTGGACCCTTTCCTGGATAGATCCCCTTTCAATACTGAGCCCCACTCCAGGGCTGTAATGGCAGTTGCTCAACTACAACAAGATTTGGCCCTTACAGACATCTGGAGAATATTTCACCCCTCCCAGCGGGACTACACTTTTCATTCCCCATTACATAGTTCTCTTAGTAGAATAGACTTCTTGCTTACCTCTCCTACTATTGCTAGTAACACTGTTAATACCCTTATTCATCCCTTAGTTATCTCGGATCATGCCCCTGTGCATCTTGCCTTCACATGGAGCCCCCTTCTCCCTAAGTCTCCGACATGGAGGCTGGACCCATTGCTACTTTGTGACCCAGACTTTCCTCCTTGGCTTCAAAAGAAGCAGCGAATTTTTGGCATAATTCATAGCAGATACCTCTCAGGGTACCACATGGGAGGTATTCAGTTACTCTAAGAGGGGTGATAATAGGGTATGCGAGCTGGCGCCGAAAGAGGAGGGAACAATATTTGAGGGGGCTTGAATGACAACTCCGAGAAGCGGAGCTTGCTTTTAAGGCTCTTCGTGTCCCTTCCTTAGGTCAGAGGCAGGTCATAAGGTCACCTATCTGAAGATGCAAGTGAACGAGCTGGTCTCTAGAAAGACAGAGATTTCGATCATTAGACTCAAGCATAAATATTGGGAAGGGGGAGAAAAGGTGGATAAGCTGCTGGCATACCGTCTCAAAAAGCAGCAAGCCGAAAGGCATATACACGAGAAGCTTTAGAGGATGCAGGGGGCAGGACGCAGACCTGGGTGCAAGGTATTAATCAAAAAGTGATGGATTTTTAATCCTCGTTATATAAATCCTCCAGACCCCCAGGGGATCCGCCCATTTCTGGAGTCCCTACATCTCCCCAAAATCTCGGAAGCCCAAGCTAATGCCCTACATGCCCCAATCTCAACCCAGGAGGTGGCAGACACCATCCTCTCCCTTAAAAAAGGAAAGGCCCCAGGAGGGGACGGATTCCCTATTGAAGTGTGGCAGCTGTTGCATCCCATAATCTCTCTGGTATTGCAACAAGTATTTACTGAGTCATTGCAAACAGGGAATCTCCCTTCATCCCTTGGGGAGGCGACTATTACTATCCTACCAAAAAAGGTAAAGACCCTCTTAAAGCATCCAGCTACCGCCCTATTTCATTATTGAATGCTGATAGCAAGGTGCTAGCTAAGATACTAGCTAATAGACTTAATCCTCTCCTTCCCAGTTTGATCCACCCATCCAAAGTAGGCTTTGTTAACGGCCGCTTTAGCGTGGACCATATTAGATCATTGATAAATTTAATCCATAAGGCCCAAACATTATCTTCTCCAGCTGCGCTGCCATTGTAATAGATTTCGAAAAGCCCTTTGATTCCCTGGAGTGGAACTATGTCCAACAAGTACTTTTCACTATGGACTCGGGAGTGGGGTTTCGGGCCTGGATTGGGGCAATATATTCATCCCCAGCTACACAGATACTCACCAATATGATGCTGTCTCCCCCATTCATACTGGGTAGGGGTACCCGTCAGGACTGACCACTTTCCCCACTACTTTTTGTATTGGCAGTAGAACTCCTGGCAGCTGCTATTAGGAAAAATCCTCTAATTTCCGGGGTCCAGGTGAGAACAAGGGCATACCCTACTCTTATGTATGCAGATGACCTGTTGCTCCCTATAGCCAATATCATCACCTCCCTCCTTCCCCTACTGTCCACCTTGTCAGATTTCTCTACATTTTCAGGGCTCAAGATTAACCAGGCCAAGATGGTGGTCCTACCTTTAAACTCTAAGTGTACCTCTCAAATGGTTAATCAGCATGGGCTCTGATGGACCCCGGAGGGAATTACCTACTTGGGCATTACTATCTCTCCTAATCTGCATAAAATCTGGGACCTGAATATGAAACCACTTTTTGTGTCCATTCGTACAGAACTGGACAGATGGAAGTCTCTTCGACTGTCGCTTGTAGGTAAAATATCTGCAATTAAAATGGTCATAGCACCAAAAATTATGTATCTTCTCTCCCACATCCCTTTGAAAATACCTCGTTATTGATTTACTAAGTTAGACCTGCTGGGATCCTTTTTGTGGGAGGGTAAAAAACCTAGGTACAGTAGAAATAAGCTCAGAGCTCATTGGTCGGAAGGGGGCTGGGGTCTTCCATGAGTAGAGGGGGTATAAATGGACCTTTCAGCTGGCTCAGACGTTAAAATGGTTCCTTTTCCCTGAACACAATGCTCCCCAGTGGCTGGATATGGAGAGAGAGGTATGTCAGTGTACTCACTTGGTACTATTGTTATTTAACCATCCCCCTAAGGGCATTCACTCTCATCCTACTATAGGTCCCTCTCTGGAATATTTGGCCAAGGTGCATAAGAAGTTGGGTGCCTCCCCATCTCTCCTAAGACTCACTCACTATAAGTACAATGAGATTACCTGCAATAAACAACCATTTGCATGGCCTCATGGAATGTGGTGGTATCTCATTGCTTTGAGATATGCTCATTCCTGGTACAGATACCCTTAATTCTTTTGAGGGCCTGCAGAGCTCTTATGGGATCTCTCCCAAAGACTTCTGGTGATTTCTTCAAATAAGAAGCGCCATCCTTACGTACAGGCATAAGCAGCACCAAGAGCAACACATCTCCCAGGTAGAGTCATGGCTAGCCCTAGAAAGAGGACAGTCAAGCCAGGTATATGTGGCCATTCAGAGCACCATCCCATCCCAAGCAGAGGAATACAAGCATAAATGGGAGAAAGCACTGCATGACCCTATTACAAACCTGGAGTGGAAGTCTTGTCTAAAATTAGCTCACAGGGCATATCCTGAGACCAGTAGTCAATTAATACAGAACAAGATAATTCACTCCTGGTACAGGACTCCTGTAGTCCTCGCCAAGGCAAAGCTGGCTCAGTCTGACCTGTGTTGGAGGTGTCAGGGAACTCCCAGGTGATCTGTTCCATATACTTTGGTCCTGCAGGCTGATCCAGCCCCTGTGGCAGGCTACCTGTGAGATGGGGTCCAAAATACTTAGGAAGCCTGTGCCTCAGTCCCCTGAGTTGCTGTTATTAGGACTCGAGACCCCGGGCCCTCACCTTCGTCTCTCCGAGCTGAAACTACTTCTGACACTCAGTATTCAGGTTAAAAGACTCCTACTGTGTAAATGGCAGTCCCAGATAATCCCCTCCCTGGGGGGAGGTACTTACCTCCATGGCTCAAGTTGCCAACTGGGCCAGAATATCACATACTGTGACCAATACCCTCTTTAAATATACTGCCCTCTGGACTCCCTTCCTTCTGCTTTTGAAACCTAGGGAGGGAATCAGCTGAGTAGGCACAACCATGCTACTATAATGGTCTCCTTTCATAGTGCATTTAGGGGCAAGTGCTGGAGAGACTGTTACTGAGCTCTACGGATGACATGGTATAATATCAGAAAGGATAGTATCTTCTCTGACAATGAAAACTTGTTTGCTTTGTGCATGTGATCTCTTGTATTTTGTAGGCATAAAGTAGAGGACAGCGGCTCTGGACCTCTCATAATTTCTGATGCTTTGTCAAATACTGCAGAAACTAGCAGGATGGGGCCAGATAGGATATGTTTGTTTGAGTTAGCCATAATGCAATGCACCAACTGAAATACTTTCAAAGTTAATCTCCAGCTGGATAGGTGTTGTACATCCAGGCACAGAGTATTATCCTACTGCTTACCTGGCTAGTATATTCAGTTCATTACTGTTTGGCCAGCATGTTCCGTTCTCTGCTTCTACAGACACATGTAACAGTCTGTAAGACCTTTGCAATGTATCCGACTGTTTTAATGTTTGCATCGTCTTAATAAGTCAAATCAATAAAACTTATTAACCACGAAAAAAAGGTGATTGACAATGTTTTGAGTGAGGGTTTTGCAAGGGGATACATTACAGAATCTGAGCATAGAGATTTGTCTGCAACCTCTCCAGTGATTCCAACTACATATGTGCTACCAAAATTACACAAGGATCCAGTGAACCCGCCCATGTGGCCTGTTACATAAGGCAGGAGGTGACTCACTGAGCCCTTGTCAGTGTTCTTTTGATGGGTTTCTGCAGCCTATTGTCCAAACATTGCCATCTTATTTAAAGGATTCAATGCAATTGGTAAACTATGTGGAAAATGTGGATGTCCAGGATCACTGGTATTTGGCTGCCATGGATGTGGAGTTACTGTATACTAATATCACACACCATGACGATTTGGAGGCCTTGACATATTTTTTAGATTTGAAGGAGGGGTCTCAAAAAGAGCCTACACATTACTTAGTTAAGCTAGCTGAACTGGTCCTTACTGCAAATATATTCCTATTTCAGAATACATATTTTAAACAGATTAAAGGTACAGCGATGGGGACCACTAGGGACCCCAGTTATGCTAACCTATATGTTGGTGAATGGGGATGGGATATACTAACATACTAAACTGCCAGCAGAATAGGCCAAACGGTCTTTCGTGTCTGCTCGTTTGGTCAGCCCCCACCCTGGGTGCTGACCTTGCTGCCCCCCTCACCTTCTCTGGCTTCTCCCTTCCCAGTTCCAGATATTCTTGCTGCATTGGATTTTGCTTCCAGAACCCTTCCCCTGTACCTGTCCCACCCCCTCTTGAACCCCTCCACTGTCTCTGCCTCCACCAGCCCCCTAGGAAGCGCATTCCATGGCTCCACCACCCTCTCAGTGAAGTAGCACCTCCTCCTTTCTCCCCTCCAGCTTCCACCCATGCCCTCTAGTGGCCCCCTCCTCCTTCCTTCGAAGCACCCTGACTGTTCCTCCCTATTTACCCTCTTCATGTACCTGAAGACCTCTATCATGTCCCCGGTCCCTTCTCTCTTCCAATGTGTACATATTTAGCTCTTTGAGCCTCCTCCTCAGGTCCTGTCCCCAAGCCCCAAATCATTTTGGTTGCCTCCTCTGGACCCTCTCCAGGAGGTTAATGTCCCTCTTTAAGTGTGGCCTCCAAAACTGCATGCAGTACTCAAGGTGCGGCCTCACCAAGCAGTTATACAGAGGGAGTATCACTTCCATTCTTCTGGAGGTGATCCCCCTAGCGATGCATCCCAGCATCCTGTTGGTCTTGGCTGCTGCCCTCCTACAAGTCTCAGAGTTGTTCATCTTGACATCCACCACCACCCCCAGGTCCCTCTCAGCCATCGAGACTTGTAGCATATGTTTATAGAAATGCTACAAAACCTTTTATTGTTAGTTTGGATTTGTGGCATCATTATATAGACAATATATTAATTAACTGGAAGAGGACTGAGAAGTATTTTTTTGACTGTGTTGGTTGGTTAGAGAGTACGAACCCCCCCCCTTTGGTTCAAGGCCCACATCAGTAGTAATGAAGTTACATTCTTGAATTTGAGAATTTTTAAGATGGGCAACGGGAATATAGCTAATTCATTGTTCTCTAAATCCACCGACTGTAGAATCCTTCTGATGGTGAATAGCTGCCACCCTGGGCATATTTCAAAAAAATATTCCTAACAGCAGCTTATTCATATATTAAGAAATTGTACAAGAGCTAGCCCGGTGATGCTGAGGGTTGAGGTGCTGGACACCACACCTTGCGCCACGCCAGTGACCCAGGTTCAGGAATGACCTCCGGCTGCTGGGTGTCAGCAGTGGCAGGAGAGGATTGAGCATCCATAGGACTGCTTTCCTCTCCTGGGGTGGTGGGGGTTTCAGTCTATCGCTTCTGGTGCGACCTCTATCAGATGATGGGGGTAGCTCATTGTAGAGACCATAATGGGGTATGGGAGCATAGGTGGATGTCTTGTGGGCTGGTACGGGAGCATGCCCACCACACGCTGGACATCATTCCACATCCAAGCTCCTGGGACCAAGAAAAGCATGAAAATCCCTGACACCCTGGTAGGAGAAGGCCTACCTCCCCAGCTCACTCACGCTCACTGTCAGGACTCTCCCATCCAGTCTCTGAGTTCTTCAATCCTCAGCGGCAACTGAACCCTATAGATACAGTGCCAGCAGGAGTTACGGCAGCCCTAACTCGGGGGGGGGGGCTCAGAGTCGGGTAGTCCGTTGCCATGGAGAAGCCAGGCTGATGTTGGAGGTAAGGACAGGGAAGGTCCTAGACCGAGCGGGAATGTGGGATGGATCTAGGCAGTGCTGGAGAGAGACCTACAGGACCAGCATTAAGAGAAGTAAAAAAGAATATACAAAAAAAAAAAAAAAGAAAGAAATTGTGCAAGATTGTAAGGTTACACGGTTCAAAAAAGATTCAGATAGAGTGTTTTAAATAGAGAGGTTATAGTAATGCAGTCATTAGTCAAGTGGTGACACAAGTGGATCACATGAAATATTGTGAATCCCTGATTCTTAAACAGAGGTATGCGGAATCAACGAATACATTTAGAGATTGAGGTTTTTTTACATTTTTTGTGTTAAAGCTAACCAGTTGAGGGACATCTTGGCTCAAAATTAGGGTATTTTACAAATGGATGAAAGACTGCAGGTCCATGTGGGGTAAGGTCACAGAATGATTTTTAGACGTGTGCCTACTATAAAAGATAAAGCTGTGCAGTTTTTTTACCTGTTCTGAAAACACTGAACACCCTGGGGTCTTTGCCACCCCCTTCTGGGACAAAAAAATGCAGTACATGCATGTTGTGCGCATATATAAAAGAAACAAGAACTTTTCACTAATCCAGTTTTGAGCAAAATTTATGAAATTAAAAGATCTCATCCTGTATTATACTATGGGTGTTGTCTATATGTTAGAGTATTCCTGTGGTTCATATTATATTAGCAGTACCACATGGGAGTTCTGAGTTAGAATGGGTAAACATACGAACATATGAGCATACGAATCTGCCAGCAGAAACAGGCCTCATGGTCTATCAAGTCTGCTCGAATGTTCAGCTAGCCCCCTACATTGCAGCTGCTCCTTCCCCCCCTCGCATTTACCCCCCACCCTATCCCATCCTTTTAAAACTACCCACCGTCCTACAGGATGCCACCTCCTTGTGCAGAGCATTCCACTCCAGCCACCACCTCTCTGTGAAGAAATGTCTCCCATCTCTACTGTATCTTCCCATTCCAATCTGAGACCATACCCTCTCATGTCCCTCCCCCTCCTCAACTTAAATACCCCTTCTGTACCTGTCTTGTTTATCCCCATCATGTATTTAAAGATCTCAATCATATCCCCCCGGTCCCTTCTCTCCTCCAGTGAGTACATATTCAACTTCCCAAGCCTGTCCTCGTAGGGTCTGTCCTCTAAACCCTGGACCATCTTTGTTGCCCTACGCTGTACCCCCTCCAGTAATCTGACATCCTTCTTCAAAAATGAACACCAGAACTGCATGCAGTACTCCAGGTGTGGTCTGACCAGTGACCGGTACAGTGGCAGGATCATCTCCCTCCTTCTGAAGGAGATGCCTCTCACAATACACCCGAGTATCATGTTGGCTTTAGATGCCACCCTTCTGCACTGAGTTGAGTTGTTCATATTCCCTGTTATAACCACCCCTAGATCCTTTTTTTCCTCGGTGGTACCTAACTGAACCCCTCCCAACTGATAGCTCCTCCCAGGATTCCTTGCTTTCAAGTGCAGTACCTTGCACTTCTTAGCATTGAACTCCAACTGTCATGTTTCCGACCACTCTTCCAGTCTAGTTAGGTTGTCTTGTAGTCCTTACCACCCTAATATGCCGTCCACCACCTCCCCCATCTTGGTGTCATCAGCAAACAAACTGATCTTACCCTGATGCCATGTTAGACATCTGATATGAAAATCCCAAACAGCACTGGGCCCAGTACCGAGCCCTGAGGAACCCTGCTCATCACAGCCCATGGGGATGAGAGTTCCCCACCACCACCACCCTATGCTGCCTCCCCTTCAGCCAGTTCACAATCCAGTTCACCATCTTTGTCCCTGCCCCCACATACTCCAACTTCCCCCTAATCACGCATGAGGCACCGAATCAAAGGCCTTGCTGAAGTCCAAATACAGGACATCCACTGCATGGCCCTTGCCCAGTACTCTTGTCATCCAGTCATAATATTCAACTAGGTTGGTCTGGCAGGATCTCCCTGAGATGAACCCGTGTTGCTGACTGTCCTGGAGTCCATTGTCTTCCAAAAAGGACAAAAGCCTCTCTTTCAGAATTATCTCCATTAGTTTCCCTACAATGGATGTGAGGATTACTGGTCTGTAATTGCCTGATTCATCCTTTGGGACACTTTTGTAGGGGAGCACCAGATGAGTCATCCTCCAGTCCTGTGGTACACATCCTGTGTCCAGGGAGGTATGGAACAGGTCTGCCAGTGACCTAGCCAGGACCTCAGCCAGTTATTTCAGCACCTTAGGGTGAATTCCATCTGGTCCTGGTGCCTTATCCACCCTCAGAGCATTCAGACCCTCCAGCACCTTGCTCTTTGTAATTACCTCATCTGTCACCCCCTTCCCACCCTTGCCCACCTTTCCCATCCTCTGAAGTAGCTTCCCACCCTTCTAGTTCATGTATACAGAACAGAAGTACTCATTTAGTGCTTCAGCCTGCTCCACCCCTTTCTCCATCCACCCCCGTCCTTCCTAATCCTCACTTTCTGGTCCTTGTAGCTCCTTCTCTCCCTTATATAGCTGAAGAAGTCCTTTTCCCTATCCTTGATGCCCTTTGCCAGTCTCAGCTCTCTGGAAGCCTTGGCTGCCCTGACTAGTCTGGTTACCTCTTTGGACTTCTTCATATATACTTCCCTGTCCTGTCCTCTCCCAAATTTCCTGAACCTCCTAAACATGTTCCAGCTTTAGACAGAAAAGATATGCCATATGCCATAGTTCAACATGTTAGTAGTAATACTTATACTTTACATGTAATTAAATTTGCAGGACTTAAAAAAGTTACTCTTAGACCACATGGGGGGGATTTTGAAAGGAAAAATAGGGCAGAGGGAGAGTTTTGGGATATTTGAACTTAAAGCAAGGGGGAGGGGTCTTAATGACAGCTTAGATTTTGTTGCATTTCTATGAAATAACATTGAATGCCATAATTTTAGGTTAATGAATTACTAGATAGATAGATAGACAGATAGATAGATAGATAGATAGATAATTATATCTAGTTATATGTAGACTGTTTCCAGAAATGTGTGCCTGGTTTTACCATGTTTTGTGAATGCTAGCTTTTGTATTTATTCTTTCACAGGTGTAATTCATTATATTGGTGCATGGTTAACTGCGCTTTTATATACTGTATAAGTGAGTGGATTGATCTATTTTGTCATTTCTGATAAAGCACAGGAGTAAGACGTGCGAAACATAAAAGGTGTCAACTTGACTAGCCATAACACAACACAATGGTGTTTTGAGCCAGTTTTTGTAGCACTCTGTACATTTAGAATAAGCATATGTTAATTTTTATGTTCACTGTGTGTGCACGCACAGCGAACATTTTGTTAAGAGAGTGACTTTTGAAGGATGAGACACTGTCAGTCCAATGAAGAGTGGTCTGCAAGGGGCTTGTCAGTGTCACACCAATCATCAGCCAAACTGAACATGACACTGTTCTGACTTGCTGGGTGGAAACATCTTGCAATTCAAAGGAGAGAGCTGAACAAATCATAGGGTGACTCTTTCCTTTGATCTACACCACCCAGCAAGCAGAGCTGATCTGTCAATATTTTGACCCCAAATTTTCAACATAGCCATTTCTTCACAACACGTCATGAATGTGACAGCTGCCATTATTCAAATCCTGGCCAAAATGTGTTTTCACATCCCGTAAGGTGATTTTGTGGTCACTGCATGAAACTACCTGTCGGTTAGGAGTTGAAAAATTTCTCCATCCTTGTTCATGAGGTGAGGTCATAAGAAGGCTATGTTGAAAATTTGGTGTAAAAATATTTAAAAAAAATGAGGTTATGAGCCTACATTGAAATTTACAAACACAGGCTCATAACTTTGGTAATTTTCAATATTTTGACCCCAAATTTCAGAAAAGAATGTACAGTCTTAAGATCGTTATTTATTCAATATCAATCTCAAAGATTTCAACAACCATGAGTGAGCATGCTTATTCCGGTGCAGGCAGCTAAATTTTGGAACACTCTGACATTATCCTGCCTCAATGCAAGTAGTCACTCTGCTTCTAGAACACAGTTAAAGTTGCATTTGTTGCAACAACTTAATTGTAATTGTTTTTAATATTGTATGTTACTGATGTGTCATGATGCTTTTTTATCTTTACTAAATGTTTGATAATTACTGTGTCATCTTAGTTGCAATTTAATGACTTTGGGTCATTCCTGAAAAAGGGCCTTTGGCGCAGTGTACGTACCCGGTCAACAAAGTAAATGAAATAAAAAATAAACAAAAAATGTTCAACATAGCTGTTTTTTCACAACACCTCATGAATGTGGCAGCTGTCATTTTTTCAAATCCTACCCAAAATATGTTTTAACACTTGTGGCGCAAAATGACGTTTCAGCCATTATTTTATAAATGACATCTGCCATGCTCAGAAGAAGTGGTCATGAAAAGATTACGTTGAAAATTTGGGGGAAAATGTGAAAAACCAACTAAGTTATGAGGAAATGAAATGTTCCAACATTTACTCATAACTTTATTTTTTGCAGATTTTGGCCCCTAATGTTCAACATATCCCTTGCGTTACCCCACCTCCTGAACTTAGCAGGTGTCATTTTTCAAATCCTCTCTGAAACGCCTTACTATTGTTGCAGAGCAAAATCACCTTTCAGATGGCATTTTAAAAATTCCGCCTGTCTTGATCATAATGTCAGGTCATAAGAAGATTTTTGGACATTGGGGGTCACCTTTTTTCATCATATTATTTTTAGATAAAAACACTTTTTATGATTGCTTACTTTCTCTAAAACTCATTGATATTGCTGGTTGTTTTATCTGCCTCCTTGATTATTAGAACCAAAATGCATGGTAAGGTATAGCTATGCCCAGCTTTGTTTTGCTGCTAATCACTGAACTACTCTTAGTGCGCACTTCCTGAACATTAGAAACACCCTCAAACAGTGCAGCCACTCATGATAGAATGGTCTCCTCTACTCCCACTGCATAATAAGTGGCTAGATTGTGTTGGAGGTGTTTCTGAGTCCAGGAAAGATGCAGTGGATGCTGGTCAAGAAATGTAGACACACATGTTTTGATGAGGTAACACCAGTATGGTAAGCAGTCAGTTTTTTACTTTTTAAAAGAAAAAAAGGATTGGAATGAAACTACCAGCTACATTAACAGTCTCAATAGAATGTGGACAATCATAAAATGTGTTTTTTTAAACTAGGGACACTTTGAGGACTAAAGGGGTTTGACAGTGTCTCTCAGCTGGCAGTCCTGGGCAATTACAATCTAACAATGTGTCAAAGCAGGGCATCACTAGAAATTAGATATTGCATCAAATCTGCTCTATCCTGGGTAAATATATACAACAAATGTGTACAAGTAAGACACTGTATAACAGCAATAACATTCAGCATTGACAAATGCTTGTTATATTTAGCCTTGGTTTGGGTGCTTTACTCTTCTGTTGCTATTTGGTCCAGTTTTGTATGATCACCAAACTGGAATCCCAATGTGGCCATTCATGCATTTTTTTCATTGTCTTTTAGAACTCAGCAAATAAGAATCAATGGTGTGCTACTGGATGAATGAAAAGTGACCAATCAAGTCCCCCTGGGAATTTTTTTTGGGGTCCCATCTTATTTTCTTTTTATGTTATGGATATGGCAAAGGGTGCTAAAGTTGATTAAATAAATTTACAGATGATATGAAGTTATGAGGAACTGTGGGTACCATATCTGATCAACTAAAGTTGCAGAATAACTTAAATGAAGTAATTTTACAGAATCCTATTCAATGACAACATATGTGTGGTGATGCATTTAGGCACTGGCAATCAGAACCAACAATATTTTCTAAACTGTGTCAGACTGAAAGAAACTGAAGCCAAAAGAGATATGAGCAACATAGTTGCAAACATATAGCAAGCAAGGCCAACAGAATACCAAGTTGCAAAAAATCTAATTTATTAACAAAACAGAACCGGTGACAATGCCCTTATACAAAACACACATTAGACCACTTATGGATTTTTGCTCCCCTTTCTAGAACATGTAACTCAGACAGGATATTGAAATCCTTGAGAAAATCAAACGCAGAACAATTAAAATTATCCCCAGGTTCAAGGTTATGACATATGATAGTTAACTACAGAAATTAGGCTTATTTAGCCGAGAGGGAATAACAATGAGGGGTGACTTGCTACATCCATATAAAATAATTAATTGCAAAAAAACTACATTAATGCAGACATTAGGGTTGAAGAACGTAAAGCACACAAAGTAAGGAAATAAAAACATTAGGGTTTGGAGTCTCAGGCGTCTTGGCAAATCAATGGTGTGGTGTTCCTTGGGATTCTCAACCCTAATGTCAACCCCTCCCCAGTATTTAGGGATAAGAAGTCCCAAAACACATTCCTTTTAGAGTAATACATTGACCACTCAAAGCACAGACCATCCCTCCAGGAAATGTTAATGTTTCCGGCACGCAAGCATATTATCTTTTTCGCATTTGTATTGCTAACTCATACAAATGGTAAAATGCAAGTGAGCATAATCACAGACACATAAAATATGCTTTTGTTACTCATGATTTTTAACAAATATTGGGCACTATGCATGAATGTGCATTCGGAACGTGCGAAATAGCCATATCCACAGTGCATAGGTATGCAGCGTGCAGGGCACACACAATATGCGGCATGCACAAACAGCCATGCTGGACGCACGGACCCGGGGGCAGGACATCAGGGTAAACGTAGCAATGCGCAGCATGCACAGGTGTGCCTTGGATACATGGGTCTGCCCCTTGCCCTTGCCATATAAGGACATGCACCCTCCCCCATGCAACAGTAGAGAAGTGAATAACACCCAGAAAACCAACGTGAACCCAATGGCAGAGAGAGGTGGAGGCATGGAATGCACCCCCCCACACCAACGGCTCAGGCCAAGGGGTCAGGCCACACAGCTGGACATGTTTGTGGTAGGGTCGGCACATGGGGCAATGCACAACCACATGCCTCCAGCTTCACCGGTGCAAAGGTGGTGGCTGAGGTGAGCAACATCTGCACCCCCTCTGGCAAACTGTATGGGGCACAGACACTGATGACCCCCACCAAAGTCAAGGCACAGCTGTGACTTGACATCCAGGCTGGCATCAAAGCCACTGGACCAGAGGCCAGGACACCCTGCATGATTAAACACAAATGGAGGGACCTGGCGCACCGCCATGAAACAGAAGATAGTGACCAGAGCATGGGCATGGCAGGGCACCAGTGGCAGGTCACCCACCATAGACAGCCAGCTGACACCCATTGAACAGATGGTGGAAGGCACACTGACGGATGTCAGCATCCATGGTAAGGTTGACAGAGTGGGCACCATGGCAGGTAGGCATGCACACATCGAGCATGGGTACCCCAGGGAGCCATATGAAGGGATGGCCTAACAGATGTGCCTTGCATCCACAGACACAGCCAGAGATGGATGTCCACCAGCCAGTACCACAGCCAACATTCAGGATGCACCAGTAGCCCAGGTGACACAGTAGGGGAATAGGCAGGATGAGGATGGCACAGGTGGGTACCCATGGGACACCCCCAAAGGGTGGCTGTCACTGGCACTGTACTGTACATGCGAACTAACACCAACTCCACCCCAACAGGAATGGAGCAGGACATGAGGATTAGCAGGGTTCAGACACAGATGTGGACACAACAGTGGCCAACACAGAGGAGGAAATGCAGCAGACCACTGGCAAGATGGAGGAAAAGAGTGGCAGCACAGAGTGGCATATGGTACCCCTACCACAGCCACGTACCGATGCCGATATCCAGAGTGGCAGCAAAGCACACCTGGGACACACCACACAAGGCCGGGGGGGCAGTGCCCACACAAGCCCTGTACCCATGGACAGTGCTGACAAGGGCACATCCACATGTCCACCCAGGCACACATGGGTAACATGAAGCCATGCCGGCATTGAGGTACAATACAGAGAGCTCCAGCAGCTGGAGCTTGACTTGCTGGATGCCCAGCACTGCAATACTGATGTGCTGGTGGCAGTGACAGGTGTGGTGCAGGAGATGGGACATGGCATGGACCACATCACCACCGCACAGGAATGCATGATGGAGCTTCTATCTGGATCTATTGTGCCTCCACATCAGGCTGCAAACACACCACCTTGTGAGGCACACACGCACACTCAGGTGTCACCCAATACTGATGCTGAGGGGTAGGAGGGGGACACTGAGCCATGGGACACAAACAGGACAGGGGCTGTTGGGACACAAGGCTGGGGAGAGGATGACATGATGGCATCTGGAGCACATGTCCTGGCCACGCCTGATACCAACACCTGTGGTATCCAGTGGGGACTCCATGGTGATGCCAGCAGTTACAGCACTGTGGACATGGATGCAGAGTGTGACACTCACACCGCACTATCCCAGGGCAGCAGGCGGTGTGGTGCCATGACACAGGCACCAGGACGATAACAGGGCACATGCTCATCAGCACAGCTACAGGCCATGCCATATTATCCACAGGGGCCATGACACACACCATGCCGTGCGCATGCACACACACACACACACACACACACACACACACGCACACACACACACACAGGGTAGGGGCGGCACCAGGGCATACTGAACAACACTGCACAGGACACACGTGCACCCCTCACATGGGACACTCACCAGGACATGAATATAATGGTGGTGGGAGCTGCACAGTTCATCACAGTGCTGGTGGCTGGGTGGTACATATGCCATGGCAGCAGCAACTTGCACATGACACCCACCACATGCGGCATGACCTGGACAGACCAGAGATCACTGTTGCAGGGGATGGTAGGACCCGCATGGACCGATGATGCAGACAGGCATGGCCTTGCCACGGGCCCCCCACTGGGTGCCCTCAGGGCGTGTTACCATCATTGGGTACCCACCACCAATGGCGCAGGCCCCTCACACAGACCATGTTGCAAGGATGCACACCACTGATGCACACACAGCTGCATGTGTGAACACGCAGCACACACTTTGCTTGCCCAGCTGCTGACAATGGCTGGCGGGCACGCATGCCTGGTCGTAGATGTGACTACCAATGGAATGTGCCCTGCATGAGTACTGCACACACTGCCCAGCCTCCTGCTGTCTCCTGCCCTTGGCAAAGCTCCCCCATAGACAGCTCCACTGATTGGTCCCACTGGAGGTACTCCAGCATGTGTACGCTGTGGTGCCATGCCATGTTGGGCAGCATGGCACACATGGTGAACACCTTGCAGGCCCAGCCTGGTGCCAGCATGAGGTTCCCCCCAGTATGGTCCAGCCACTGAAAGTGCATCTTCAACAATCTGATGGTCCATTCCACGATACTCTGCGTCTTCCTGTGTGCATTGTTGTATGCCTCCTCAGCAGCTGTGGATGATGTAAGGACTGGGGTCATCAGATATGGGCACAGTAGGTATCCGCTGTCACCTGCACATGGAAAGGGACATATGTCAGTCACATGCATGCTGTGCCATGTGATGCGCTGCAATACACATCCACCCCCATCCTCACCCAATGGTCAGCCATCGAGCCATCCTGCGAGTAGCATGGCACCTAATCCGGATGCGTCCAGCATGAAGGCGTCTTGACATGAGCCTGGGAACCTGGCACATACTTTTGTGAACACACCTGAGGCATCACAGACAACCTGGCAGTTCACACTGTGGAACCCCTTCCTGTTCCTGTATGCCTCCTCATTGATGGATGGGGTCAGGATGGTAACGTGTGCCATCGAGAGTGGCAATACTGCAGTCATTAGGCATGACATGCAGGGCATAAAATGCCTGCTTCATGGCACGGATCTCCCCATCCGATGTCAGGAATCTGATGTGGTCCTGCATATGTGACAAGAGTGCATCCATCACCTGTGACAACATCTGGGATACAGAAGACTGGACCACACCCACAGCATCGCCAGTCACATGTTGGAATGACCCGACACATAGTATGCCAGGCTGCATGTCACCTTAGTCTCCACCATCATTGCCATGGACTGCTGTGTACTTGGTGCAATGGTGTCCCAGACCATGTTGCACAGGTGTACTATCATGGGCCAGGCTAGCCTGAAGTGCTCTATACAGTGTGTGTCACTGAGCATGGTGGCATCCATCCGTGGTCAGAACACACATGCCCATGGTCTCGTAAGCCTCAGCCATTCCCTTACCTGGTTGTGCAGGTACACGTTTTGCAGCAGGTGAGGACACATCCTCCCTGTCCGGTAGCTTCACTTGTTGCCACATACAGACACGGTCACAGTCCGTCATCTGCTACAGCAAATGGTTGTGCACCTTTATGTGAGCATGGCATCTGTCATGTGTGCCATGCCCATGCCTGTACAGGTATATAACCAAACACGCCTGTTCCTGGTGTTGACGGCATTGGCAATGGTATGGCTGCTCACAGGATGTCTGCGGCAGGTGCATTGCATTGCGCTCAGTTCCCATGGTGTCTATGGAGGATGTCCAAGGACACGTTCATGGATTGCCATGGCTGAGGGACTCTGTGGTGTGTGGTCAGCCATAAGAAGGTAAGTGGCATGTCCTTTGTGTCCACTGTTGTGCTCAGTTGGGTGGAGCCAATGAACCTGCTGCTACTGATGCTCTCCCTGTCTTTCCCCATACAGGATTACCACAACACCTTGATTTCCTGTGGACTGAGCAACCTGATGGTGCACCATGTGTTGTGTGGTCCCCATGGCAGTGTACTGGACTGTGGAGGCTGAAGTATAACTCTATCTCATAAGTGTTGTGATATATATGGAAAACAAAACGTATATTCATGCACTACCTAAATATTATGCATATTATGGATGACGCTGGGTCCTTCTCTCCCAAACACTATTGTTTCAGTATCCCCCGTCTGTGTGATTTTGTGCATTATCTTTCTTCCATGATCTCTGTACTTATAATAGTGTATAATTTTTTGTATGTGTAACCTGCATTGCTTATTTTTTCTCTTGTTTCTATTACCTTAACACTGTACTGCTTAATACCATATGTATGTCCTTATTGTTGTTTGATGTGGGGCCTTTGAAAAGGAGTCTATGACTCAAAGGGTTGTAATTCTGAATGTTATTAAATAAAAAAAATAAATAAATGAAGTTCCCTGGAACATGGTCCTGTGGTATGACGAGGAGGATGGGATGCTATACAAGTCAAACACTTGCGATGTCTGGCATGTGGCGGTGCTGTCACAGGTGAGTCCCACATGCCATGTGCTGTTCCCCTCCTGCACACATGCTCCACATGGCAGTGGCCACTATGTACGGCTTCCTGACTGACAGTCCTGTCTCTTGTTTTAAAGCACTACCGGGGACCAGTACGGTGCATCATCGTGGATGGGTTGGGCTGAGAGGACACTTCCACATCAAGCAACTCTGAGGACAGCGAGCCCGTGATGGCCTGAGGGCATGGTGCATGACTAGGTGGCACATGTGTGTGTGTTCCAGGCCATGGGGGCATGGTGATTGCCCATGGCACATTGGACTGGCACTGTTGTTCTCCATTTGTTTCATTTGTTACCTTGCTGCTGTACTGTGTACAGTATGTGCCTGACACTTACTATTGCATGCCTACTGTTCTGTTGGCTTTGCACAATAAATGTTTTGTACTTTTCTACCATGTGTGTTCCCTGTCTCTGGGACTGGGGGGCAGCGGGTGTTGTGGTGTGGGTTGGTATCATTGGGGGGGTACGTTGTGCTTCAGCATGGTGCACGGTGGCACTATTTGGGTGGTGCATGTTAGGGGGCTGCTACAGGCTGTTCCATCTGTGGGGTACTTGCTGCTGCCATTGTGGCACGGTGTACCAGCCACATAGCTGCCCTACATACCCATGTACAGCAGCCCTCCCACTGCCATAGTTGTCTATGTCCTGCCTCATGCGGCTAACAACCGTAACTGGCTTCATGCATGAGCATTTCCTGTTGCTGCACATGGCTGTGCACAGACACACCCACACATGTGTGCCACATGGTGGTGGTGCATGGGTGCATGTGAGTTGCCTGCATGGCATCCCACATAGCAATCATGCATGCCTCAGCATGGTAACATTAGCAGAATTCCCACATATCACCATATGCACACCCCGTGTGCACCTATGCACGGTGCATTCCATTCATTTACAGCGTCCACTGTTTGCTGTTAAAAACACAATGTTTAGAGTCAAAAACTACAAAAGCACATTTCTTTCATAGTAATATGTTGACTTCTCAAAGCACAGAGCTAATTTTTTGGTTTTCAGCATTCAAGATTTTTCCTTTTTTTTGTGGTTGCATGGCTAACTCATACGAACACTAAAAAGTGACTGATGAACGCATAATTCCAGACACAAATAAATGCATGCGTTCATCATTTGTGCTTTTTAGCAAATGTTATTTTCAGTTAAAATCCAAAGTATTTAGAGGCAAAAACAACCATAGTAAATTCCTTTCAGAGTAATAGGCTGACCACTCAAAGCACAGACCACCGCCCCAGCTAAATTTTCTGTTTTCAGCATGCAAAGACTTCACCATTTTTTAGCATTCAGATGGGTGCTAAAATGCAAGTGATGAATGCATAATCACGGAGATATAAAAATTTATGCATTCGGCACTCGTGATTTTTAACAAATGTTATTTTCAGTTAAAAGCAACACCATATTTAGGAGCAAAAACTACTGAAGCGTGTTCCCTTCATATCATGAGCTCCGGCTATACTCATTTCAGTTTCCAACCATTCTGCATTCCCCTGTCTCTCTTCAGTGGCATTAAACCATTTGGATATTTGGTAGGTCTTGCTGGACATATAGCAACAATAGAGATTAGGAACTGTAATCCCCACCATTTTCATTGGTTCTGGTAAATTTGTTATAAGCCATTCTGCATCTTTTGTTTGCCCACATAAATTTGGAGATACTACTTTGAATATACATAAACTATTTTATAGGTATGCAAAATGGTAACATCATAAACACATAGAAACATAGAAACATAGAATTTGATGGCAGATAAGGACCGCTTGGCCCACCCAGTCTGCCCATTTCCCTACCTAATGGATAAGCTGCAGATCCTAGTTAACCAGCAGCCTACTTCTTTCTACCCCTACCCCCTAGAATTACCTTATGGCTGTCCCATGCATGCTTGAATTCAACCACTGTTTTTGACTCCACAACCTCCTCCAGAAGGCCGTTCCATGCATCCACAACCATCTCTGTGAAAAAATATTTCCTTATATTACCTTTGAGCCGCACCCCCTCTATCTTCAAATTGTACCCCCTTGTTTTTGCACACCTCTTTTTTTTGAAAGATGCTACCCTCTTGGACTTTGTTGATTCCCTTGAGGTACTTGAAAGTTTCTATCATGTCCCCCTTCTCCCTCCTTTCCTCGAGGCTATACATATTAAGCTCCTTTAGCCTCTCTTCATATGTTTTCTGGTGCAGACCCTGCACCATTTTAGTTGCCCTCCTCTGGACAGCTTCCATCTTGTCTATGTCCTTGCAGAGATTGGGTCTCCAGAACTGCACACAGTACTCCAGATGGGGTCTCACCAGCTGTCTGTACAGAGGGATAACAACTTCCTGTTTTCTACCAGTGATGCCTCTCCCTATGCATCCCAGTATCCCCCCAGCCCTCCGTACTGCCCTCTCACATTCCTTGCCCACCTTTAAGTCATCTGATATGACTACCCCCAGGTCCCTTTCCATTTTTGTTGTTGTTAGTGTCTCACCCCCATTGTGTACTCTTCCCCTGGGTTTTTGTTTCCCAGGTGCATTACCTTGCACTTCTTAGCATTAAATCTAAGCTGCCATACATTTGACCATTCCTCTAACCTTGCCAAGTTCCTTCTCATCCTTTCTACCCCACCTTGTGCATCAACTCTGTTGCAGATCTTTGTGTCATCTGCAAAGAGACATATTTTTCCTTCCAGTCCCTCTGCAATGTCGCTTACAAAGACATTGAAGAGGACTGGTCCTAATACTGAACCCTGTGGCACCCAACTAGTAACCCCCTTTCTTCAGAGTGGCCTCCATTTACTATTACCCTCTGTGTCCTATTATCCAGCCAATTCTTTACCCAGGCTGTCATCTTGGGACCAACTCCCAGGCTGGCTAACTTGTATAACATGTATAATGCTCTTGATAATATATTCATTTTAATAGTCTCTATGTGGCCACATGAGCCTAATGGGAGGGTATTCCATTTAATAAGGTTATTTTGTATAGTAGTTTGAAGCATAGTAAGATTTTTGGTTAGAGTTTTAACCATTGTTTTAAATATTTATATTCCCCAAAAAATACATATTTTCTTTTTTCCAAGCTATTCTCAGATCTACAACATCCCCTTTTATGCATTTATTGCTTAGCAGTAAAAAGCATTTATCTTTATTTAATGTGTAACCTGAAATTTCCCCACAGTCCTGTATAACATTTAATATATCAGATATACTAAATTTGGAGTCTGACACAGTGATTAAAATATCATCTGCATATAGAGATATCAAATGTTCCTTGCTGGGGGGGGTCGCGTGCTGGTGCTAGGTAAAGACAGTCGCAAGTGAGTGAGCTCCGGTAAGGCCCTTCCCTAATTACAGTGATTTTGTGCCGTTATCTTTATTTAAGCGAATTAAAAACCGACGTTGCTAACGGTGGATAGCGCAGGCTAGGAAGTGATTATATTTTTTTTCTGAAAGACCGTCTTTTCAAAAGTTCATCTCTCCTGTCAGGATCAGCAGAACATCTGTGAAACGCTGTGGTAAGCTGAAATGTCAAACGGTAGGCCTCGCTCACTGCGTCTGTTGCGCCATGACAAACAAAAGGGAGAGCATATTGAATTTTATCCTGACTTTGCCACTAAGGATGATATATCCCAAATAAAAGAAATACTAGCTGAAATCAAGCTGGGTCTGGCAGAAGCCGCAACAACATCAACTACCCTCTTAAAACAAAATGAAGAAATGGTTACACACATATCGAGTAATACTCTACAAATTAAAGAACTTACTTCAGTGATGGTCTATTTAGAACAGTTAACCTAAAAACAGTCAGAGCAGATATTTTACTTAACCCAGAAGGTGGATGACCTAGAAAATAGAGGGCACTGCAACAATATCAGGATATTAGGGGTCCCTGAAGGAATAGAAGGAAACAGCATGATTGCATTTTTACAAGCTTTTTAACCGGACATCCTAGATTTTCAGTGGTCATGGCCTCTAGAAATAGATCAAGCACATAGATCTTTGGCTCCTAAAAACAATAGCCAAAGACCCAGACCCATACTCGCAAATCTCTTAAGATTTACTGTTAAAGAAGATATTATGAGGTTATCCAGAGAAAGAGAGATTTTAAAATGGAGAGGGGAATGAATTTTGATATTTCAGGATTTTTCTTCTGAGGTGGTCTCAAAAAGAAAAGAGTATTATGAGGCGAAGAAGCAGCTAAGGGATTTGGGAATTAAATATTATTTTAAATATCCTACTTCTTTAGTTGTTCAGGAGTCTAATGGACAGAAGGTTGTATGTGACACAGTGAATGAAGTGCAGAAGTACATCCAACAATACAAGGATAGACATTTTTCCATCTCTGGGCCTAGCAAGTTAAACTATCAGCTTTTGAAAGATGCACAAGCTCAGCCCAGAACTGATCACCAAAGCTCCACTGTCAGAACCTTCCCAAGCAAATCTCGTCCTCGTGACCAGGTTCGAGCTGATGGCGCTAGTGAGAATTTACCTACACTGATCCCTAGGCCCACAACATCCCTTCTTTACTCTGAGGCTCTGAAGAGACATACTCAACGCACCACAAATAGTCTAATTTTAAGAACACCTAGGCAATCGTTTTATTCCTCAAGCATACCTCGGCCAGCAAGTCTGCAGTAGAACCCTTGGAAAAGAGGGCTAAGTAGGGATAGCAACCATTCTTCATCTGCTAGAGCCGCCCCAGATTTGGAAGTCAGGCATGATCTTAATTCTATTGCACCGGGTGCCGTCAGCAAATATTGCACTGAAAGTGTGCCTCTTACAAATGGAACTGAAGATTCAGGGTGGCGGATTCAAGTAGACTCACTTCCTCTCAGGACACTAAGCCCCATGCATGCTGTGATCCAAGGATAATTATTTTGCGGTGTGCTCTGATTGAAGAGTTATAAGGTCTATGCTTGCTGGCTTTGTTTTGGGTATGTGAAATATATTCAAGCATGGATTGACCAGTTCGAGACTGATAATTGAAAAGCTGTCAATTTAAAAGTCTAACATATCAGGTAAAAGAGCAGCTATCTCTATGTGACTTTAACTGAGCCTGATCTGATTTCCTGGTTAAATAGCAATGAAGGTTCTTGTTGCTGTGAGTCATTAACATATGTTTAATATCTAAGATTGTATTTTAAGATACTGTGTTTACAAGATTTTGGACTGTCTTTTATCTCTCACTTTAGCTTATGTCTTCTTATTTCTATTTCGAATTCTCCTTTGGACTGCTCTATAATATGCCTTAGTGGCCTGGCATTGTGGTAAATGTTATTGTGCATATTCTACTGACCCCTCAGATGCTGCTTAAACTTAGACCTTTAGGCTGCGAATTAAACAAAAGCATGGCCTGAAATGAGTACAGCGTGTCAGCCTAAGAGGAATCTTTATTTGATGACTGCTTGGATTTACTCATGTATGTCAGTAGCATGCGGGTAAGCTGGCTTGGAGGTCTGAATAAGAGGAGCTTTGTGGGAGAAATATGTAGAAACATATGACATGGGAGATAGGCAGGTTGAACAGGTCCCTTTTCTTGTTCTCATAAGGGGTTGTGTTTTTTTTTTTGTTTGTTTGTTTTTATCTCTGTTTCTAATTACCTTCTTTTTATTTCCCGGGCTATGCCTCACACCTGTACATATTTCTCCATTACCCTTCGTGGAGTCCTGATCAATATCACCTCTGACTTCTTGTAAACATAATTGTATTTTGGTTTTTCTCTATATATATGCCCTGGACCTGAGCACTGCAATTCAATCAGTAAGTCAGTTTATATGCTATATTTTGGCATTTACTGAATACTGAGTCTACATTTAGGGGAAGGGAAACTCACACCTTGTGGACTTAATTAGCTGTTTACTACTCTAGTCAGGGACACTTTGGGCTTTTAAGGCTGGTGTACTAGCTGACTACACAGTAGCTTACAAACTACTGTTCTTTTATGAATTAGCAGCTCAGTTGTGTTTTGAATAAACCTATGATCTTTAGGTTGGAATTTAATCTAGCAATTTTAAGTTAAGGTACTGAAATAATATAGAAGCTTAGAGGTGAGCTGTTTACCAATACATTGTCACTGTCTATATTGTATGTAGTCTAATTATATCTGCACATGTGAATTGCCTGCTGAACAATTTTGATAATTTATTGTGAATAAGAGAGAGTAATAAATCTCACTGATCCAGGTTTTTAAGCAACACATGTACCAAGGGGATTTTATCAATTGAGATTCTAATAGAACTTAGCTAGTCCTTTTGTTGTACTATCTCTCATGGTTGGACCTTAATATTGGAAGTTAAGTGGTGTTAGATTTGTATACGACTCTTAGAAACATGAATAACCTGAATATTTGCTCCTGGAATGTAAAGAGGTTGGGGTCTCCCATTAAACACAAGAAGGTTCTTTCATACCTAGCTAAAAATAAGATTGATATTGCCTTACTTCAAGAAACACACATGTTGCCCTCAGAAGCAGCAAAGTTAGCCCGATTATGGGTTGCTTCAGTGGAATTTAGTTTTTTCAATTCCAAACAGAGAGGTACAGCAATACTGTTAAAGAAAGGGGTGAATAAATCAGAACATTATGCAGACATAGATGGTAGATTTCAGATTCTGAAAGGCTCCATTGATGGATGTAAGGTAGTTATTGGAAATATATGTGTAACCCCTCTGTAAATGGGGGTTCCTAAAAGCCTTCCTAGGACTTGCCTAGATGCTCCCTGCCTAACTGGTGTTCGGCGTAAGGCCGCTAAATGCGGGCGTTATGAGTGCTCTTAAAGCCTCCAGTACTGTCTCTTTAAGAGTTGCCTGCCTGCAGGCTTTAGTGGTTTAAATGGGGGGACTGGGGTTTTTCTGCTTGAATCCTGCCCTGGACTGCTGTCTGATCACTTCATTTCTGCAGTCGCTAAGAGTGCAGAGGGAGCCCATCTAAAAGATGTAATTGTGTCCCCCCAAAAAAAACATGTAGAGCATTGGTAAGATTGCAGTTTGACTAACTTGCCTTTATTACAGCTGGGACTTTGTGCTGTGCCCCTCCATTTTGGATCAGGACTGTTCTGAAGGGTACAATAGAAGACAGGGGCACTTAAAATGGTGTATATAGTGACCAATCAGAATCAGGACTCAAACTGGAGCTGCCTGACCAATGCGGATACGGCTAGTGATTCTGGGAAGTGGAGTTCTGAAGAATGGCACCTTGTTTGCACCAATAGGGGCCGCATTAAGTGACTGGTATCTGCAGCCCACCTATGGGATTGGGTGGCGCCAGAGTGGTGGATCTTGCCCTAACTGCCGAGGGGCAGTGACGTTGTGGCTGTGAGCGAGAAAGGAGCTCGGGGCTCCTGCACCATTGAGTTTTGCATGGGAAGCGTGTGTGTGGAAGGCCGGATTCGGGCGGCTCGGTGGCCGGTGAGGATCAGACTAAATCTGATGGGTAGTGGTCAGAGGAGGCTGTGCAGGAGCACAGCTATCTACCAGGCTCACCCTGTAGAGGACTGGAGAATTTGCTGAATGGCTCTCGGTCTGTCAGGAAAAAGTGAAGCTGCGGTGACTCTCCAATTAGCTGTGAGTTTGGTCGGGCCCTAGGAGCAGCTGCCTGGTATGGTACCCCTCTGTTGCTTTTTCATATAAATGTGTGGAGAAGTGTCTGAAGTTCAGGCTCAGCCCTGCGAGTGGTGTGAAAGTGTTTTTCCTTTTGGAGTTGTGAGTATTAAGTCAGGGTAGCTCCCTGTTAAATGTTCCTAGCAAGGGCAAGATCTTCTGGTTACTTTGTTGACTACACTAACTGAGCCTCCTGGTTCCATCTAATCTTTGTAGGAATTAAATGTTCATTTGTGTCAGGGCCCCAACCAGCTGCATCAAGGAACTAGCCTTTAGGGCTTGGGTACCCATAGACAGTAACTTATAGGTTAGGCCTGTGCACAGAGCCCTAGGTAGATAATCATATATTGTAGTGGTAAGCCAATCACCCTGATTTCCCCTGGTCCTTGTTATCTCCCCTTAAATAAAACCGATTGCTTGTTTTGCAAAAGTACACTGGCTAGTTTGTGTATTAATGGTGAAATACTGCACAGTGGATATTGTGTAACTGTACCTTACTTTGCAGGGTCCCCGGAGTGAGCTGAGTGGTTTGAGATGGGGGGTAAGTGTATATGGTAAGGACACTGTAACTGACTTGTGTGGGCCACTAGTGGGAAGAAAGGGGGGTTGCAGCAACCCAGAGGGCTGTGACCTAGTCAACCTCGACTGTTCTAACCCCGACCTCTGGGTGGAGGCACCCACCAATGGATCTGGGCTCCTCACCCTGTTACAGTTAGGGCAGGCAGGGGTAGTAGCCCTCAGGATAGTGCCCCCTGGGGGTTATATATATGCCCCCAGTGCTCAGAGACATCATTTCTTTGACCACATATCCACCAGGATTGGCTCCGTTAAGGATTATGAAGTCATACTGGGTGGGGACTTTAATGAAGTTATGGATCCTATGCTGGACAGGAACAGAATCTCTGTGCCTGAGGGTAAAACTAAATCACAAATCTCCCTCACACAAAATGGTTGAGGATTTAAACTTAGTGGACACGTGGAGGCTTGTTCACCCTGTGGGCAGGGATTATTCCTTTTATTCAGCGAGACACAACTCTTATAGTAGAACTGATTATCTCATGCTTTCTTAAGGACTAATAGGGGGTATTAACAGCATATGTCTAAATGATATCATCATTTCAGATTATGCACTTTTAAAGCTATCAGTCTCTGTTGGGGGAGAGTGAGAGAGATCCAGGAGGTGGAGAATGAATAACTCACTTTTAAATGATGAGGATTTCAAGAAATGGCCGAGTAAAGAAGTAGAAATCTATTTTAAAACAAATGATAACAGGGAAGTTTCATATGCCTGTCTATGAATGCCTTTAAGGCATACATTAGAGGAAGGATAATAAGTTTTGCCTCATCGGAAAAAGAAATCTCAGAAGGACTTAGCAGATAGAGAGAATTACATTTACTGGAGCAAGATTTTAAAAGGTTGAATAACTCAGAGGAGCAATTATTATTTAAAATTACTAGGTTAATATATGAAATAAATAGGGTTTACTGAGCCATTGCTGAATACGCACTATTTAGAACAAAACAAACTTGTTGAGAAATGGGGGAGAAAGCAAGCAAATTGTTGACATATAGGCTTAAAACTAAGCAAAGTCAGAATGTTATTGCTGGTATTAAAAACTCTCTAAACTGTGTGGTGACTACAAACAAAGAAATAGGCAATGAATTCAGAGACTTCTATTTAGAGCTATATCAGAGCCCCGAGGAGGTTTCAGGTAATATTATAGAGGAGTATCTTAAGTCAACTAAATTACCATCTTTGTCAGATGCTGACAGAGCAGATATGAGTAGACCTATAGGCATGGACGAGGTGGCACTTGCTATAAGAGAGCTGCCTTCTAATAAGGCACCAGGTCTGGATGGACTAACTTCAGAATTTTATAAATGTTTAACTGAGCAGCCCTGCAAATATCTCCTAGAAATGATTAAGGAAGTACCAATTAGAAATACACTACCTGATTCCATGAGAGAGGCCTACATCACCCTTATCTTAAAACAAGGGAAAGATTCACAGGTATGTCATAATTATAGACCCATATCACTTTTAAATGTGGACTATAAAATGTTATCAAAAATCCTAGCAACTAGACTTAAAAAATATGTTGTTAAACTGTTAGGTAAAGAACAAGCTGAATTTGTTCCAGGCAAGTCGGGACTGATAATGTTAGAAGGTTATTCCACGTTATCTGGTCGGCTTCTAAATTTACTAATCCAGCTGCCATGGTGGCTTTGGATTTTTGTAAGGTCATTGATTCTTTACATTGAAAATATTTATTCTCAGTTTTAACAAGTGCCATAAAGCAGGCAACTCGAAAACATGAACTAAACCTGGTTTCAAAAGTGAAAGACCTTATTACACATATATCAATAACAAAAAGGGAAGTCAAACTTCAGTGGGGCCCATTAAGGATCAGGATGGTATACTAGTTGAGGATTGCCAAGCTATGGCAGGGCTTTTCAATACCTTTTTCTCATCAGTATTTAATAATAAGTCAAAAAATAAGAGAGATCATCTGACTAAAAATGATTATAAAATTGTTTTAAATAAAAATGATATTGAGGATAGACTAAAACACCTGGACCTGAATAAATCTCAAGGACCAGATGTAATTCATCCTAGGGTCCTTAGAGAATTGGCAATAGAATTGGCAGAACCTGTAACAGCACTGTTTGAGAAATCCTTGGATAACGGAGAGGTGATTGAGGTTTGGCGAAAGGTAAATGTGATCTCTATTTATAAAAAAGGATCTAGACAGGAGGTGTGCAATTATAGGCCTGTTAGCTTGACAGCTGTCCTGGGGAAAATGTTGGAATCTATTGTAAAGGATCAAATAGAGGAGTTTCAGAATACAGTGGGGGATTGCGATGATGCTCAGCATGGTTTTAAAAAGGGGTTATCATGCCAAACTAATTTTTTGGAGTTTTATGAGCATGTGAGCAGAGCATTGGATGAGGGTGTCTCTGTGGATGTGGTGTTCTTGGATTTTTCAAAGGCGTTTGACAAGGTCCCACATGGTGAATTGATTGATGCTCTGACTGAACATAAAATACCGGGGTATATTACAACCTGGGTGAAGGTATGGCTGAGTGAGAGAAAGCAGAGGGTTTGTTTAAAGGGAGTTTACTCAAATTGGTTGGGAGTGGAGAGTGGAGTTCCCCAGGGATCTGTTCTGGGGCCCTGCTTGTTTAATATCTATATACATTCATTATCTGGAGGAAAGGATGTCTGGGAAACCAAATTCTCAGATGATACTAGAACTGGCATTACTATCAGAAATGGTGAGGATGTGGCAAAGTTGCAAAATGCCTTACTCAAAATGAAAAGCTGGGCAAGGGATAAGATGTTATCCTTTAATACCGATAAATGTGTAGTAATGCATTTTGGGAAAAATAATAATCAAGCTGGCTGCTGGTTAAATGGACACAAATTGTGCAAAGTAGTGGAGGAGAGAGATTTGGGAGTGAAAGTGACAAGTGATTTTAAGTTCCATCAGCATTGCAGTCAGGTTATAAAATCTGCTAATGGTACTCTTATAAACATCAAGAAACATATAAAGAGTAGGAAGAGGGAAGTGATTGTGCCTCTTTTCAGAGCACTGGTGAGGCCACAGCTGGAGTACTGTGCACAGTTCTGGTCACCTGGTTATAGGGTGGATGTAGAAAGATTGAAGAGGGTTCAGAGGAGGGCTACAAGGTTAGTAGCAGATACTAGGGACCAGGACTATAAGGATAGATTGAAGGACTTGGGGATGTTCACATTGGAGTATAGGTGCCTGAGAGGGGATATGTGTATGGTGTATAATGCACTTAAAAATACAAATCTAAGGGTTTAATTGGGACTTACATTGAGGGAACAGCGATATGACACTAGGTCACATTCATGGCAACTTAAGGGGCAAAATTTTAAGACCATGAAAAGAAGGCAATGGTTTAGTGTTAGAGTTATTCCAGTATGGAATAACCCACCTGAGGAGGTAGTCACTAGTAAGACTACAGTGGAGTTTAAGAGGAAACTAGATAAGTATTGCATAGCTAATAAAATAGGGGGGTATCAAAATTAGAATTAACAGCGAGCACAATGGATGTAAGTCTTCTTTGCTCTGAAATTACCTATGATACCTATGAACATATATGAATGTGGAGAACAACATGATTGATTGGATTAGGAATTTATATGATAGACCCACTGCCAGGGTAGTAACGAATGGACTAATATCAGATAATTTCAATCTTTATAGAGGATCTAGACAAGGCTGCCCCTTATCCCCATATTTATTCATCCTTGCTATAGAACCTCTGATTAGGAAAATTACAGAATAAAAGAGAATCCAAGGGATTAAAATAAATGGGATTTCCAATAAGGTTTTTGCTTATGCGGATAATCTATTAATTATGTCTATTAACTCTGAGGAATCATTTAACACCTTGAGTAAGATGTTAAAGGATTTTACACACATTTCTGGATTGAAATGAAATTGGAATAAAACACAAATTTTAGCAATTGGTCCTCAGCCTGTTAAACCAGTAGAAATAGGGAAAACGGACACAAAGGAGCAATATAAAACTCAAATTACTTACTTAGGAATAACTATAGCAAAGGATATAGATAAAGTGCTTGAGCTAAACATATCCCCCTGCTGAAGGTTCTGGAGTGTGATCTTTTAAAATGGCAAGATCTGTATTTATCTTTCTGGGGTAAAATAAATGCCATTAAGATGCTAGCTGCTCCAAAGCTTTTTTATCTTTTTCAAAGTATTCCACTAACAATTAGTAACAAAATATTTAAGTGAATAGAGAGTTTGATGAGGTTTTTTTTTATGGGATCTAAACCACCTAGGCTATCTATACAGAAACTGAGAAGGCCGTGTTCTGAAGGAGGTTTTACTGTACCAAACTGGAAAGATATCATCTTTCCTTTTTATTTAAACATGCTGTCAAATACCTTACAAAGGGCAGTGAAACTGATACTCCAGTGTGGGTATCAATGGAAAAAGCACTTGTCTCTCCATTCAAACTGTCAGATATGCTTTTTATCAAAGTTCCAAAGCATATTAAAGATAACCCTTGCATTGCTTCCTCCCTTCGCATGATCAAGGAAATTAGGGACATTCTTAATTTTGCTAGTTTTCCCCCTCAGCTTAAGACAATTTGGAACAATGTGGAAATTAATTACAGGGGGAAGCTATTATATGAAAAGTATTGGTTAAAGGGAGATATTATAAACATAGGTGACCTAGTGAAGGGAGAAAATCAAACTTTGCTTTCATTTGCAGAAGTCAGGAACACATACAAACTACAGAAGTTTCAATTTGCTAGCTATTTACAGATTAGGAAAGCATTACAGAATTCCATTCTAACATCAGATTTTACTCTACCTAAGCAAAATGAGTGGGCAACATTGTTAAGGTTAGCATCTAGGAGAAAAGGAGCTGGTATGTGTTATAAGTACATTACAAATATTGATGCCGCTATCTCCCCCTCACAAGCATCCAAGCTGAAGTGGGAAATTGAACTAGGAGAGACGATGATAGAAGAGGAATGGCTGAGATCCTGGAAAAATGCGTATATGAGTAGCAGGGAGGTCCAAGGTAGGACTATTCAATTTAAAATCTTGCATCATTATTATTTTTCCCCTAAACATCTAGAAGAGATGCATTATTTTAAAGACGGCCCTTGCTGGAGATGTCAATCGAAGCATGCTGACCTATTACACGTGCTTTGGAGATGCCCAATCATTAATAACATTTGGAATAAAGTACATAAAATGTGTGAAGACGTAACCAATGTTACTATACCTTTTTCAAGCAAACTGTTCATTTTGGGTATAGATACCGAAATATTTTTTTTAAGCAGGCCACAAAGATACTGGATCCTTGCTTTGTCCCTTGCTCTTAAAAGATTACTATTATCACATTGGAAATACCCTACTCCCCCCTCAGTCAATGAATGGCTTAGCAGTGTAGAGGTACTAGCAAATAATGAAAGGGTTGCCACAATAGTAAGTAATACATTAGATACATATGAAAAAGTTTGGACCCCTTTCCTTTCAATTCTAGGAAGTGAGCATCCATCCAAGTGATGTCTATTTGCATGATATTAAGATTCTTCAATGTATACAAACACCATTATTTATGTTTTTCTTAGTGTATTACATAAAGGAAGGTCAACAAGAGTTAATGTTATTTTGAAGGAAATTGTTTTGCTTTCTCTTTTTAATAGAATACACAGAAAAAATATTTGCTTTAATGAATAGATGTAATTGTAAGATTTTCAATAAGTATACTCTGTGCATTATATAATATTTTGTATGACTTCTTTGTACTGTTTGCTCTATATCCTTTTACAAATAAAATTTTGATTTAAAAAAATGTTCTTTGCTATTCAAACAGTGCCTTTAGTTTCTTTTTTTCTGCTGTTAATTTCCTGACTAAAGGGTCCATGGTAAGATTAAACAACAGAGGTAACAATGGGTATCTGTATCTGGTATCTGGTGCCTCTCTTTAGATGAAATGTGTCTGAAATCACCCCTTTATTTATAACTGCCACTGAAGGGTTTATATACAATAATTTAACCCAATTTATAAAGGTGTTCAGCAAACTGAGGATGCCTTAAATGCTGTCTGAGAATATCTTTAATTAGTACAGCCACAGCAGTTAAAATACAAAAGAGGAAGAACACTGAAGAACTTCTAATTAAAATTAAAGACATAGAAGGCAAGCTATTAATAGACTCATCATAGGAAAATTTGACAAACTGATCTAAACTCAAATTTGAGCATCATAAAATTATCAGAGGAGATGAATTCACAATTAGAAAATCAAAATTAAATTACATTGATGATGTAATGAAATGCCCAGGTTTGCATAGCATGATACTGATGGTTTGCATTGAGAATGAGGGGATCCTGTAAGGAGATAGTGAACAGCAGGACATCCTCCACCTCTATCCAACAGTGGAACCTACCTAAAGAAACTAGGGGACACTACTATGCTAATTAACAGTTATAACCTGAGGCAACAGAGGAGAGAAAAAAACATATAAGGAGGAAACCTCTGAGGATCCAAGGCCTAGGACGCCTTCCCTGTAGGCTTGGGATAGTTTATTTAGTAACAGCTCAGCAGCTGCAATTTGGAAAACCCAATTAAAAGAAGGTGGAAAATATTCCAATTTGGAGGAAGGCTTTCATTTAAACCCTGTAGAGGGAACACCGTGGAAGGTTGCGAGAAAACTCTGCAACAATACATGCAACCAAGGTGGAGGAGGAGAGCAATCACTGCTGAGGCACTCACCTGGCCTACCCACCATAAACTCAAACCAGGTGAACCAGAGGCAGTCATAGGGAGAATGCAGTGAAGGTGTCTTGCTAGGGAAACCACTAAAACCAATGGACAACAGTTACAGTGGAACACTAGAGCCAAAGGAGATCATCGTAACCACCCTTCACCACTAGTCTTAAATTCTACACCAGGAGCTGCTGTCACATAGCAGGCAGCTAAAGCCAAGACCAGGGTGAAGACATTCCTAGCTATGGGCCAGGTGAGAAGGATCCCTCCCCAAGTTGGACATTCTCAAGATGCAGACTAAATGCAGTGTGAGACCATCGGCTGCAGGAACCCTGAGCCAGAATAGAATGGCTGGCATGCTCCAGAATTAGACTGACAGCTGAGAAACTGTCAAGCTGAATGAGCACTGGTGTGCTGATCATAATGAGCAGTGAGTGCTGAGACCTTGCAAGGTCGAAAGTAGATTGAGTGCAGCAGACATCCCAGAGGCTGAAGTCAAGAGGATGCAGGAGGCATGAGCAATCGATTGCATAAGCAAGTGTGGACCTGTACGTAGGTCAGTAAACAGAGTAGTAATAAATGGATCTGCATGTAGGTCTGCGTAACGTAGGAGCAATGAAACAGCACTGAATAGTGGGGCAAGCCAGCCAGACATTTAAAAGCCAAATCAAGGTGACAAATACTCTGAGGTTTTTAGGCGGAGAAGGCAGGATTTAGAACAGAAATAATTAGTCATGGGGCCACATCTCCCCAAACACTTCCCAGTCCCTGCCTTAGAACAAACAAGAAAAGGATGGAAGGGCTGAGAACCACATGCAGATATTAAAGCTAGGTTAACAGCCTCAGCAGGAGCTTTTTGGCTGACCTCAAAGTAGAACAAGGTGAATAAACATAAAAGCAACATCTGTATAGAGTACACCGAGTTGTAACTGCAATAAATATAATAAATATAATAAGGAGACACAATGCTCTGAAAGCAGGTGTAGCCAGGCAGTGCAATGAAGCTGCTATAATGAGGCAAGTGGAATGAGAGAGCATGATTGAGCTGCATAGTTAGGTTCAGTGTAAGTCTGAGTCAGGTGAAATCAATTGACACATAAATAATGATTGCAGTAGTTTGAGAGTTGTGAGTAACTGAAAGCAAGCAGTAGGAGCTCTGGAACAATATGCTAGGAGTTTAGAAACAAAGCCCCCCCCCAAATAAAACAAACCAAAGACACACAAACACAGAAAACAGGGAACAAAAACAGAAAGAAGCACCCAGCTGAAGGCAAAATACAAACCAGAAGCAGGAAAATAAACACAGAAATCCAGCAAAGACAAGCAGGAGCAGCGGGGGTGGGGCTCAGCCAGCCCTGCAGACCCCAACCAGCTCAGAGGACAGACGGACAGAGCCTTCGGCTGCAAAGAAAAAGTGCTTCACAATGAGGCTGAGAGGAACTGCTTATATAGCTCAGGAAGTGGGAGTGGCTGGCTGCTTAGCCATTGAACTCCAAGCATATCCTTTTCCAATTCTAGAGAAGGCAAGCAATCATAAAATGCAGGGTTTTAAGCTATAAATAATATGTTGCTAAAAGAGTTCACAGTGCCTTTCTGAGGCAATTGAAGGTCTTCCTTAGCTAATCTGAATAGCCTTGTGAGAGACAGAGGGAGAGAGATAGAAAACATCTATGCCTTCCAGAACTTGTTAAATTAAAGACACGACCCTGTCTAAATATGATGGGAAACATGAGTTCCTAAAATGCAGCTTTCCTTATGAAGCTCAAGGCTAGCCTTCACCTAATTAGTTTACTGCGTGTAGAAAGCGGACAGCTAAAGTAAATCAAATGGGAGGCAGTACAGCATAGTGGTTAAGAACCCTGGGATGCAAACCCACAACCACCACTTGCACGCAGTGTAACCATAAGCATGTCACTTAACTTCCCTGTGCTCCCAGGACACACCTGCAAATAAGCCTTGGCTTAGTGTGTCTTTCCCATCCAAAAATTGTAAAATAAAAATAAATAAAAATGTAGAACCATGATTATAGAACACAGCAGCTACATAAGAACATGATCGTATGTTGCATGTTACCGTAAACTGACTGCACTTGGTCTTTTCAGATGGTGACAATTGCTACAGTAGATGCCCGCAGTACAACACTCTACAAATAGGTTGCAGACTAAGACATCTTAAACTGAAACATAGAGGAGGGTGCGACAGAGATTAGTGCGACTTAAAACCCATGTTTACCTTAATGGAAATGGGTAATTGTTAGATCTTTCAAAGTAAAGAATAAATCATACAGTAGTAGGTCACACATGGGCTCAGGGAGGGAAGGCCCAGGTCAGGAGGCAGGGGCACGATGGGCAGGAGTACCAGCGTTTATGAGCATTGATACACAGCAGGCTCAAACAGATACTGTCCCTTAACGGAGATGATGGAGAAAGAGAAAATAAATGGGACTGAGGCTGTGGGGAATAAGGAGCCATGCCAGGAAAGGCAGAAAAAGACAGAAGCGGGGGATGATCAGGCTATGGTGGTCCAGGATGGGAAGGGGAAAGGTGACACCAGGAAAGAAGGGAGAGATAGCATGGGGGGACAAGTTGTAACAGTCAGGGGTGAAAAGGGAAGGGGGAAGAAAGGAGAGGGCATCCTGAGGAGAGACCAGAGAAGGGCACTGCGTACAGGCATCCAGGGAGAGGATGGGTTAGAGTGTGGCAGGAACAAAATAGACAAGTGCTGGATGGGGCATGGGGGGAGGGATGAGGCCAGGGACCATCCTGCAGGGCAGAGGGACAAAGGGACAGTGAAGGTAGGAGTGGAGGTGAGAGGTGACTGGGGGGGCTCAGGAGGAATGAGAGAAAAAGCCAGTTAAGGGCAGCAGAGGCACCCTTGGGGTTAGCACAGGAAAAATTGGTGATAGTGTATGGGGACTTTATTATTAAAGGGATCCACTGGTTAAGAAAGGGAGTAGCATTTAGGGGGAGGTCAGTTTTCTGTGAACCAGGGATGGAGGCGAGCAGGGCACTCCCAAAAATTAAGGATTGCATTAGGCAGATTTGGGGGAACCTCACCTGGTTTTACATCTTGGCACAAATGACCTAGCTGGGGAGGAGGTGGCCAGGGAGGAGGTGGAAGAGGTGCAGAAGAGATTTATGGAACTAGATAGAGGGTGCAAGGGTATGGTGGATTCCATAGCTTTTTCAGAAGTTCTGCCAGTACAGCTAGACAATTGAGAATCAAAGACTTTAACCACTGGCTAAGGCAGTGGTGCAGGAGGGAGGGCTACAAATGTATAGGTGATTGGGGAGACACATGGGTGGATCAGCATCTGTATGCAAGGGGAAGATTGCATATAAATGATGAGGGGGCTAGGATTTTGAGGGGAAAACTACAGGGATATATAGATAAAATACTAGGGAGTGCTTTAAACTAGGAGAGGGGGAGGGTGAAGTTAGGTGTAGCCCAGTAGGAATGGCGGGAGGAACTGGTCTAACTCACTGTCTCCCACAGCTGGGGGCAAAAGAAGCTGATGGGGGGTGAAGGGAGAGGAGCTGGGCTGGTGGAGGGGTTTGCTGACAAATGCCAGGAATCTCAGTAATAAGATGGGAGAACTACAACCTAGTTGCAGTTATGGAGACCTGGTGGACTGAGAACCACAGTTGGGAAGTGGAAATACCTGGGTATGTTCTATACAGGATGGACAGGACAGGAAAAAGGGGTGGGGGTTGCCCTTTATGTAAAGGAGGGGATTAGGGTGATGGTGTGCAGGGGGATGGACCTGCAGAGACTCTATGGGTGACTGTAAGCAAAGTAGGTGGGAAGACAGTAATGGTAGGGGTGGTCTACAGACCACCAAATCAAGGGGAGGAAGTAGACAGACAGATGAGTAGGGAGTTACAGGAAATGGCCAGCAAAGGGGAAATCATGGTAGTGGGAGATCTAAACCTATGAAACGTAGATTGGGATATCCCGGCAGCATCCACAGATAGTAGTAGGGAGTTTCTGGAAGCCTTGCAGGAAGTGTTCATCAACCAACTGGTAATGGAATCTACTAGGGGGAGAGCCATACTTGACCTAGTTATGACAAACAGAGATGGTGTCGAGGGGATAGAGATTGGGGGAAAATTTGGGTGACAGTGACCACAGGATAGTAAAATTTAGAATCAGAAAGGATCGGGTTAAGAGCAGCTCCAATACTAGGGTGCTAGACTCTAGAAAGGCAGATTTTAGGAGGATGAAGGCACTGGTCCAGGAGGAACTGGAGGGGAAGGAAGACCTGGAAGACATGTAGGAGCTATGGGGGGAAATTAAAAGAGAAATATTAAAGGCAACAGAATTATGTGTTAGGATGGTGAGCAAGAAAAGGAGGGGAAGGAAACCATTTTGGTTCATACCAGAAGTAAGGAATGCAGTTAGGGAGAAAAGGAGGGCATTCAAGATATACAAAGACAAGGAAGTGTATAAGGAAAAACTGAAGGAAGCAGGGAAGGTGATCAGATGGGCAAAGGCTGAAACAGAAGAGCGTATAGCAAGGGAGACAAAAAGGGGAGACAAGAGGTTTTTCAGATACGTGAGTAACAGAAAGAAAGGGAAGCATGGAATTATGAAGCTCAAAGAGGAAGGGGGCAATTGGTGGAGGGAGACAGAAAAAGCCAATGTCCTAAATAGATACTTTGCATTGGTCTTCAAGGTAGAGTACGGGGAAGGGCCAAAGTTTGAAAATAGGGGAAGGATGGGTAGTGAGGTGGACTCAAGTCCCTTCATGGAGGCTAGGGCACTGGAAGAATTAGGAAAGCTGCAGAGGGATAAGGTGATGGGTCCAGATGGGATTCACCAAGGGTACTCAAAGAATTAAAACAAGAATTGGTAGCACCATTCATGAGGTTATTTAACCTGTTACTGCACAAGGGAAGGGTTACTGGGAACTTGAAAAAGGCTGAGGTAGTACCCCTATATAAAGGAGGAGGAAGGGAGAAGCCAGGAAATTACCACTCGGTTAGCCTTACCTCCATGGTCAGTAAGCTAATGGAGGCACTAGTAAGTAAGTAAGTAAAGTAATAAATCATTTTTATTCAGAGAATACTGGAGACATTCCATTGAGCAAAGCTCATTTTCAATGAAGTTCAAGGTCCATAAGGTGCAAAAGTTTTACATAAATTAAACATGAACATATACATACACTCAACATAATAATAAATATGAGACATACCTAAACAATAACATATATGATCATTAGATCAAACTTTAAAATACATTACACTGATTGCAGAAGTAAACAGTCTTTGTCCGGGCGGTACACCATTGAACAAATTTATAAACATTGATCCTGGCCGCTGAGCATCTTAAATATTGAGGTGAATCATTCCAGAGGAAAACTCTCCCAAATAAGATAGAAGATCTTCCAATATTCAAGTTACAACTGGGAACACAAAATTGGACACCATGGCCCAGAAATTCAAACTGCACCAGGCTGTGGCGCAAGCCTGGGCGCAGTGCAACTTGGCTACGTGGGGCATTGACTGGGCAATATTCAACTGAGCTGCACCATGGCACAGCATCTTTGAATATTGCATCCTGGCCAACCGCAGTGCGCATGGCGCAGTTGCACTGCACCAGCGCAAGTAGCCAGAGTGGAGCAGGGGGATGTGCTAGAGCAAGTTCCGTTGCACCATACGCAGCAACCACGATATTCAAAAGTGCACATGCAAATGGGGCCATAATGTATGCAAGGTGCAAATGGGGCCATCTGCATGTCATTATAGCCCCATTTGTATGCAGGTGCGCCGATCCCTGGCAACTTGCGCCTGGCTGCCTGCCAGGCAGCAGCCGTCGGGGACCGACGCCCCCTGCACAGCATGGCAATGTGCCCCACAGCCCAATCGCGGGTTTCAGGTATAAATAAAAGAACCCAATATCCTGGTGGTCAGTGGACCGCTGTCTGCCCGATCGCGGGTTTCAGTTTAATTAAAGAATCCAATATCCCTGGTGGTCCAGTGGACTGCTGTCTGCCCAATCGCGGGCATTTGTAATAAAAAATTACTTAATATCCCTGGTGGTCTAGCGGTACCCCCCCTCCCACCCACCCACTGGCCCACTGCTCCCTCCTCCCCAGTCAGCGGGCGGCGCAGCACCCACCCACCTGCTGCCCGCCGCCGCCGACTGACACACGTGGGTAGGGCTGTATGCCCATTAGTCCTGAGCGTGAGTCAATGGGCATGCAGCCCATAATATACTACATTCCAGATATGTGAATGGATCCATTCACATATCTGGAATATGTAATCTGTCTGAGCTACATGCCCATTGGCTCACGCTGTGGACCAATGGGTGTACAGCCTCCTATGGTGTCAGTTGGGCGGGGTGGCAGGTGGTGAGATGCTGCCGCCCGCCACTGACTGGGGAGGTGGGGCAGTGGGGCTCAGTGGGCGGGTGGGGAGGGGGTACCACTAGTCCACCAGGGATATTGGACGTAATTATTTTTTTATTACAAATGCCCACGTTCGGGCAGACAGTGGTCCACTGGACCACCAGGGATATTGGATTCTTTTGATTTATACTGAAGCCCGTGATAGGGCAGAAAGTGGTCCACTGCACCACCAGGGATATTGGATTCTTTTAATTATACTGAAGCCCGCGATCGGGCAGACAGCAGTCCACTGGACCACCAGGGATATTGGATTCTTTTAATTATACTGAAGCCCGTGATCGGGCAGACAGCAGTCCACTGGACTAACAAGGATATTGGATTCTTTTTATTTAAACTGAAGCCCGCGGTCGGGCAGACAGCAGTCCACCAGACCACCAGGGATATTGGTCGTGATGTTTCGAACAGATGCCCGCAATCAGGCATGGGGGGCGCTGCCACCACGGAGGTGCAGCTGGAGCTTGGGTGGCCACCCACAGGTGGCAGCTGCCGTGTTGCACCCTGCAATATGGCAGCTCACCTGTGGGTGGCCAGCCATGTTCCTTTTTTTAATCAACTTGTGCGGCACAAGTAGGGTTGCGCATGCATGGACTCAGCATCCGGGCTGAATATTGGGATGTACAAGTATGCATGGGCATACCCCCCCACCTCGCTGCATACATTACTGATGCACTCCAGTACATCGGGATTTGTGCCAGGTGCAATTCCCATTTGAATATCACACCGGACGCATCAGTGGGTTGCGCATGGTGCGACAGTGTTGCGCCATGCGCAACCCTTTTGAATATCTGGGCCCATGTGTCAATCTCAAATCCCTTTCAAATTCCCTGATTAAGGAAAGGCTGGTAAAATATCTAGAGGGGGGAGGGCCTCCTAAATGACAGTCAGCATGGATTTACAGGTGATAGGTGATGCCAGACCAACCTGACTGAATTCTTTGACAGAGTGACAAAGATATGGGACCGGGGTGTGTGGTGGACATGGCCTACCTGGACTTCAAGAAGACATTTGACACCGTCCCCCACAGGAGACAGATAGGCAAGGTAGACAGCTTGGAAGTGCAGAACAAGCTCGCAAGTTGGGTAGAACATTGGTTGGAGGGGAGGACTCAGAGGGTTGTAGTGAATGGGGTGACCTTGAAGGAAGAGAAGGTGATGAGCGGGGTTCCCCAGGGGTCTGTGTTGAGACCCATACTTTTCAACATATACATTGGGGACATCACAGAGGATCTATGGGGGAAAGTGTGTCTGTTTGCGAACAACATGAAGATATGTAGTAATAGAGTTGATATGGTGGGGGGGTGGAGAGTATGAGGGAAGATTTGGCCAGGCTGGAGGAGTGGTCAGAAAGGTGGCAGCTACAGTTCAACACAAAAAATGCAGAATTATGCATATAGGGCATAATAACCCAAAGGCAAAATACCGGCTTGGGGGGGGAGAACTGGAAGTAACAGAACAGGAGAGAGACCAGAGGATAACCATTTAAGATAATCTGAAAGTCCAGAGTCAATGTGACAGAGTAGCAGGAAAGGCACTTAGAATGCTGCCATGCATAGGGAGGGGATTCACAAGCAGGAGGAGGGAGGTGGTCCTGCCACTATACAAAACCATGGTCAGACAACACATGGAATATGGGGTCCAGTTCTGGAGGCCATATCTGCAAGGGGACAAGGACAGACTGGAAAGGGTCCAGAGAAGACCAACCAAAATCATGTGGTGGCTGCAGGGGAAGTCATATGAGGAGAGACTGGGAGAGCTGGGCCTGTACACACTGGAGGAGAGGAGGGAGAGGGGGGATATGGTGGAGACATTCAAGTACTTGAAGGGCATAAACAGGGTCAGGGTCGACAGCATCTTCAAAATGAGTAAGAACAATTCCACTAGGGGGAACACCTACAAACTAGAGGGGGGCAGATTCAGAGGGGATATCAGGGGGAGGTTCTTTTGCAAGAGGATGGTACAGCCATGGAACAGACTGCCAGAATGGGTGATGGGGATGGATACAGTAGACAACTTTAAAAGAGCCTGGGACATGCACATGGTCCTAACAGGCAGAGGGCAGACTGGTAAAGGATGGAGGGGGTCTTCCTGGTGGGGGGTTATGAGCAGACTGAATGAGCCGTGGGGTCCTTTTCTGATGACAGATTTCTATGCTTCTAGATTTAAAATGCTACCAAACTATGAAAACTACATTATTTAAATCCTGAACTTTAAGAGACAAGTAAAACATTTTTTTGTATGTTTCTGAATCTAAACCCAACACCATCCTAAAATCAAAGGCTTAGAAATTGATTGCTCAAGGTATTAACTGATGTTGTGTTTTCTGACTCCCTAGTTTTGCATGTTAATAATCAACTGGTAATTCTACAAGGTATCACAAGGCAAAATCATGTTTAATAAACACTGTTTTTCTTTTTTTTTTCTTTATGCTCTTCTGTGCCACAGCCCCTACCTCCAGAGGGAGCCCCCAGCATCCACCATCCAGCGCTGACCCATACCCCCAGGGCTTGCCCCCCCAGTGGGGCAAGAGGGTTCCCTAACCCCACGAAGGCCAGACCCAGTGTGGCCAATGCCGTGGCTAGCCAGGAGCAGAGCCTCAAGCCTGTGAGGCACCCTCCATCATTCGTCGCAGCATACCTTTTTTCCATTTTCATCCCCTAGGAGGTGAGGCGTGCAATGACACCCATGAAGAGAGTGCACACACATCAGCACATGCTTCTCCAAGTGTCTGCCCCATCTCCTCACCCTTTTCTGCAGTGTCAGTGTACGGTCCCCCAGCCTCCGCTAGGGGCCAGTCAAACACCAACCACTGGCAACCCCCCTCCCCGAAAAAGGAGAGCAGTCCATCAGATGCTCAATCCTTCTCCTCCCCTGCTGACCCCTGGTGGCTCGTGCTCATTCCCGAACATGGGTCACCGGCATGGCGCAAGGTAAGGCATCCAGCGCTTCAGCCCTCAGCGCCACAGGGCCCTTGGCATAAACACTGTTTTTCAATAACAGTAAATGGCACTGTTTGCCACAAATTATAGAATGTTCTCACTTTCTTGTTTATTCAAAGATGCATTGTTATGTGTCTTTGTGATAAAGTTAAGGCTACTCTATTTTTTTTCATTAGTGCTCTTAATTAACATTTATTCCCAAATTTACAACATAGTCATACAGTATCTTTACTGCACCTGATGAATGTGACAGCTGTCATTTTTCAAATCCTGGCCAAAATGGTTTTTTTACATCCCAAAAGGTGATTTCATGGTCCTTGCACGAAATCACCTTTCAGACAGGAGCTGAAAATTTTATCTAACCTTATTCATGACGTGGGGTCATAAGAAGGATATGTTTTAAATTTGGTCTAAAAATATATTTTTAAAAGTTATGAGGCTATGCTGAATTTTGCAAATGTAGGCTCATAACTTTGGTAATATTCAATATTTTTAACCCAAACTTTCAACATTGACATTTCTTTACAGCGTCTCATGAATGTGATAGCTGTCAATTTTCAACTCCTGCCCAAAATGTGTTTTTACTTCTTGAAAGTTGATTTCAGAGTCCCTGCACCATATCACCTTTAGGCCAGGAGCTGAACATTTTCTCTGACCTTCTTCATGAGGTAGGGTCACAACAAGGCAATGTTGAAAATTTGGTGCAAAAATATTAAAAACTAAATTTTCAAAATTTGTATCCAACATTCCTCACCTGCAGCCCTATTGGCTCTGGCCAGAGTTTGGTTTTGTCCTGGAGCAGACTGGACCTTTGGACTTTGGTTATGTTTTATTGATTGCCTAGTATCTCTTTTTTGACGTTCTCTCAATAGTTAGAGTTATTATGCCTCTTAGAACTCTTATGCCTCATGACTGGAACTCAAATCTTGTGAGTTTTTTATTTTTAATCCCCCTCTGTATTGTGGATTGTTTCATGTAGTGATACTACTGCTTATGGGCCTTTCTCTGAGTTAATAAATAAAGAATAAAAAAAGAAAACATTCTCTGTAAAAGATCTGAAAAATTGTACCTTAATATTGGGACATAACATTTTTTTAGAATTTTACAGAGAATTATAAAACTCTGTAGAGGTCAAAACTGTAAAATTGTGTCTGATATTTGTCAAGGATTAGACATGCCAATGCACATTCCTTTCAGAGTAATAGGTAGACCACTAAAAGCACAGACCATCCCTCCAGCTACTTTTCCTATCTGTGATGTGGAAAAATGTTACCTTTTTAGTGTTCATATGGGTAACTCATACAAATGCAAAAATTTTTACCAAAAGCATATTTATCATACACATACTGTACAAATGCATACATTTATGGTTTCTCAAAATAGTTATCATTAGAACATTCATTTTTGTTGCTGAGCATGTGCCAAAAACAGAACAGTTGTTCAGAAATATTTCAAAAATGATACAAGGTGGGAAAATAAAAATTACAAAAGTACACACGGTGGGCTGAATTTTATCAAACCTGAAACTCCCAGATTTCAAATACAAGCCATATTTGAATTATTGGTGAGCAAAAAGGTCTTAAATTTGGTGAATTTATGTGTTTGCTTTTTTTTATCTTCTATTTGTGCACCTATCACCCCACCAGCCCGCTTCTGTCAGAGACCCCCAGTCCCATCACCTGCCATCTCCTAGTCTTACACTGATTCTTTTTGGGTGCCTCAGTTGGTAGTGCTGTGTCTATGGGGTCCTGCCTTTATTCTGCTGGCTGAGGTTTGTCTTCCACCTGCATGTTTGTATCCCTACTAGTTTATCCTGGGCCGAATCATGTGCAATAATGCACATGCTGATGCATTCACACACACACATTGCAAGTGTCTGAGTCATGTCCCTCCCTAGGCTCTCATCTACCACACAACTGATCCCCCACTAGTTGGTAAAAACATGCTGAGATGTTGATCCCCTTCCCTCCCCGAAGGAGGACAGCAGTCCATGGGACACTCAATCCACCTTTGCCCGACCAGCCCCTGACCAACCCTAGTACTTCCCAAACACAGGTCACAGGCTTGGTAGGAGTTAAGGTGCCCAATGCCTCAGCCCTCCACACTACCAGTGCAGCCCAAATTTATGTGTTTTCAACCTTCTAGAACTTTGCTGCTGCTGCTGAACTAATCAATGCATGAATGTGGAATGTCCTCCTGTAGAAGCCATTTTCCCTGTGTGCCATAACAATTAAGGATGAATATTTACAAATTGCAGCTGCATACCTACCAGTTAAAGCTGTATAACTCCTAATTAAAGCTGTGTGTATATCTTTGGAAGAAAGGGTGTACACCTGTACAAAAAAATCTGTATACATGTATTCATGCCAAATGAGTATGAAAAAAATAATGCTCTGGGATTTGTGAAGTACATCCACTATGCATTGTGTCATTTTTGCAGCAAAGTTTAAAAACTCTGCAAAATTTGTACTCTTTTGCTATCATTCATTCACTCATTCAAATGATGATTTGCCAAAGTGGAGTAGGGTATTTTGGTAACAAGTCAACCCATGAGTGGAAAGGTGAGGGGGGAGTTGTGGTGCTAAGTGAATTGGGTAGAAGGCGTGTCTTCCTGATTATCAGGATAGGGTAAGGACTCAGAGGGTGGGAGATTGGGTGCTACGTGAGTTGGGGAGAAGGAGTTTTGTCATGATTATCGGGACCAGGTGGAATAAGGGGGAACTGGCTATTAAGTGGATGGAGGGGAAGGTTTTTTCTTGAAAATCCAGACCATGGGAGGGGTAATTGGGAGAGATAGGTGCTATGAGCTATGAGTGTGTGTGGAAGGGAAATTATTTTAATTTTTTAATTTTTAATTTTTCCCTGCATTTTGTAGTGGGTTATGTGGTGAATCAACATGAAATGTTGCAGGAAATTGCACTTCACTACACATCATGAGAATCTGTTTGAAGTACCAAATTTGTGGGCAATTTACCCAACCTTCTCAAAGGGCAAAGTGGCACATCTTCACCAACAAAGTTTCACTTTCCAACATTCCTGATAACTAGGACCAGTGAACTCCAGTGGTCATTGAAATTATCATGGTTTTTACTGAAAGTATGCCTCACAGATGAAATCCTTCCAGGCCAGTCAAAAGTCACCATTTTACAAAACAGTCACTCTAACACGAAGCAGCAAGCCCATAGCAAACCTTTACAGGGGAACAACAAGCACCTAACAATATAAAGGAAGACCCCTGGGTTTCAGTTTAATAACGCTTCAAGCAATTATGAGGAGGGGCACCTAGCCAACCACGTGTTACCTTCCCTTCATGCGATCATCTTGCCAACTCTATCGCTGTTTCTTTTCCCCAGTATAGCTGTAATCTCACACAGTACATAAATAAATGACAAGTAAACTGAATACTGCATGTCTCCCTGTATACCTAGCTCAGCAAAACCAAGAGTGACTTCCAGTAGCCCTTGCCGACCGTGTGGGTTACTTTCCTTTCATCCAGTCAGCTTGGCATTTCTTTCAACTAGGCTTCTCTTTTTGTTTTTACCTGCCCCATAAGACAAAGTTTACTACTTACTTGAGAGGGGGGATGTCACCAAATGCATCAGGTCTTTTTCAGGTTTTCCCTTCATGTGATCTTGGGTCACTGTGGCTACTCTTTCTGCTGCTCTCACCACCAGCAGCTCTGGCTGACCACATGACTGTCTAGCATGTTACATTACTAGCAGCTCCATAGACTAAGTTGACTTGGTGTACTTGACACAGTACATAAATAAATGACAAATAAACTGGGTTTGCCATTTCTCCTCCCATTTTTTTGCCAGTACATACAACTTACTATAGCTATAGCTGCTCTTTAACAAGGATACGGGGTTAATTATTGGTGGGGAGGGGGTCGCTGAATGTCTCTGCTCACTCACAGCCCTACAGATGGTGATAACACTTTACCTATGTAAGGCTGAATGGCCTGGAACTCTGGGTAAAGAAGTGCAACATAGGTGGGGAGAAAAAAGTGAGGCTGTTGACCCTGCCCATGCCTCATATATTTACCAATATCAAATGCCAGACCAATATGGCACAAGTCTACTCATAATTCTAAAGCTCCCATAAGGTCCTATTGCCATGCTAATATCATAGGATCAAAGAGTTGGAAAATCTCTTTAAAGAAGACCAAACTATCTGAAAATCAAAATTTGTGTGCCTGTCCTGACTCAAAACGTCCATGACGTTAGGAGCTAGGACTGGAAGTATAGCCTAGAGGTTATAGTAGTGAGCTGTGAATGAGCCTGGGACATCCAGCGGATCTGGGTTTGATTCTCACAAACTCCACTTGCACACTGTGTGACTCTGAGCAAGTCCCTTAACCTCCCCAGTGCTCCCAGGTTGCCCCTGAAAACAGGCACTTGTGCCTAGTGGGCCTTACCTGGGAAAGAAAGAAAAGAAAGAAAGAAAGAAAGAAAGAAAGAAAGAAAGAAAGAAAGAAAGAAAGAAAGAAAGAAAGAAAGAAATAGATAGATACAGGTACAAAGTAAATCCTGGAGAAAAAACTATCAAGGGGTCACTGTGTTCATCTCCTGCCATCAAAGCACCTGCAGTCTTTAATACTGTGTAAAAAATTGGAAACCTCTGAGAATACTACTGTCCCCAGTAAATTAAATATTGTGCCCAATAGTGTTATTCTCCATCATGAACTGCCCAAACTTGAGTTTAAAGGATTAAACACACTCCACCCTTGTACTCTTTCTTTCAGAGCTTGTTCGATATCTCATCTTCCAAATAGCAAAACTAGTTAGTTTACATTCACTAGTATGGTGATAGGTGGTGGTGTGGTTTAGCCAGCCTATCTAGTTTACTATGTCAAAATACCAATCTGGATTTAGAAGGGGGTATTCCATGGACACCACAGTCACCAACCTGGTCAACTAGATTACAGCATCTTTAAATGATGGACAGGAGGTGGGTGCAGTGTTCATTGACCTATCGAAAGTTTTCGATATGGTGGACTATGTGATTCTGGAAGAACGGCAGTTGGACATTGGGGTCATAGAAGACACGTGCCAGTGGTTCGATTCCTATTAGAGGAACAGACTCCAGCAGGTCCAAATTGGAAACATAATTTCAAATAAAGAAATGACTTGCAGGGGAGTCCCACAAGGATCAGTACCAAGCCCTCTCTATTTGTAATCTATGTAAATTAAGTTTCACAATACATAGATAAAACAAACATAAGACTCTGTGACGATGATACAGTTATTATAGCGTGTGGTGGAAATCTAAAAGACATGGAGAAAAACCTCCAAAATGACTTTAACACTCTAAGTATGTGGTTTACAAATTCCAAACTAATTTTTGAATGGCAACAAATCAAAAATAATGTTTTTTGGCTCAGCACCAGCTAACAAAAAGGCAAAGGAAATTTGTATTAAAACAATTAAAGAGCAAAAACTAGCCCAGGTAAATTGATATAAATATCTGAGTGTGTGGATGGATACTGATTTGAAATTTTAATATCACATGAAAGAGATGATTGGTAGAGTTGATTCCAGACTGGGGGCTTTTAGACAAACAAGATTTTGCCTAAACTACAAAATGAGAGAATCGATTGTCAATCAATTATTAATTTCAATAATGGATTACGGAGATCATATTTATGGGTTTGCAAATAAGACATCTTTAATGAAAGTTGACAAATTATATAACAGACTAGCGAGATTTGTATTAAAATGCAATCTCTTTACATACCATTGTATAATGTATAATAAATTAGGATAGATGGGTTTAGAAAGTAAAATGAGAATAAAGTGGACCAGTCAAATACATAAAACTATCTATTTTAATAACCCTAGTTATCTAATAGAAAAGTTACATACAAAAGAACATAAATATAGGCTAAGGAACAGTAATGCACATGCATTTTTCTCACGAAGAGTGGTTAACAAATATGGAGCAATGACATTTCCATATATAGTCACAAAATACTGGGATACATTAAAACATCAAAATAAAGAACTGGAGAAAATCCAAAACTTTTTCTAGCACACCTTAAAAAAGAACTTAAGATTATATGTATGTGTGATCAATAAAGTTTGAAAGGAAAAACTGACCAGTCATCTTATAGAATCTGTACAATTTGGGTATACGTATCTAAATTAACTGATCCAAGAATGTATGGAATTGAATGCCTTTGTAATGCAAGAGTGTAGATAAAGTTTAGATCCCACTAAACTGAAATCAATTTTAACTATGTGAAATTTGATACCAAATTTGATTTTTTTTATATCTCTGTGAATGTAAGTCTATTTAGTATATGTGATAATGTGTTCACTTTTATTTGTGATTGTAACATCATTTAAAGTTCAAACAGGATCACCTTGAAATTGGATCTCTGTTCCTAATGGTGTAAGTCTCCAACTTCCTGTATAAAAATAAAGATTTTTACTACTACTACTACTATGTGACCTCTGGGAGAAACTACCTAGAGGAACTTCCTGTTAATAACATAGCTGCCATCTTACCTTTAACCTGTGTGCAGCATGATTCTTAACACCACACATGACATGGTGTCAGAAGTGAACACAATCAGCCCCCATCTGTAATTCTAAGCCCTCTGTCGAGTAGTCTGTCATCGGGGAATCAGTATGTGCCTGCAGAAGCATGCTGCAATGTGTTTTAGTATTTCTGTAAAGAAAAAATCAGGAGTCTTTATTTTAGCAGGTAACACATGGTCCAGAGTGAGAACCAAGCCATCAGCAGAGAGGCCAAGTGAGCACCAGAGCCTCAGCCTGCCACCGGGAGCAAAAGCAGCACTGCAAAAGAAGCACCACCAGAGAGAGAAACAAAAAGCAGGAGCAGAACTGAAGTCCAGCCAAGTGATAAGGCCACTCCATTATTGTTCTTCTTAGCTACTATGTGGAGAGTGCAGAAAATCAACCTTGGGTTCTTTCTTCCTCCCTCTCGGTAGTCATTTTGGAGCTGGAGGTGCAGAAAAGGCAGACCTTTAGAAGAAAAAAAATAAAGTAACTTCTCCCATGAGTGCAAAGAGAAAGTGAAACTGGGCTGGACTGAAGCAGGCTTGCAAAACAAAAGTGTTTCAAGACCTGACAATTTAAAGAGATAGTCACCAATTTTGCTTAAGTGTAACATAGAAACATAGAATTTGACAGCAGATAAGGACCGCTTGGCCCACCTAGTCTGCCCATTTTCCTACCTAACAGATAAGCCGCAGATCCTAGTTAACCAACAGCTTACTTCCTCCTACCCCCCCCACTAGGACTGCCTTATGCCTGTCCCATGCATTCTTGAATTCCCACACTGTTCTTGACTCCATGACCTCCTCAGGGAGGCTGTTCCATCATCCACAACCCTCTCTGTGAAAAATACTTCCTCACAATACCTCTGAGCCATCCCCACTCTATCTTCAAATTGGCCCTTGCTGTTCCATCTCTTTTCTGAAAGATGCTACCCTCTTGACTTTGTTGATTCCCTTGAGGTACTTGAAAGTTTCTATCACGTCCCCTCTCTCCCTTCTTTCCTCAAGGGTATACATATTAAGCTCCTGTAGTCTTTCTTCATATGTCTTCTGGTGCAGACGCTGCACCATTTTGGTTGCCCTCCTCTGGACAACCTCCACTCTGTTTATGTCTTTGCAGAGATGGGGTCTCCAGAACTGCACACAGTACTCCAGATTGAGTCTCACCAACTGTCTGTACAGAGGGATAACAGCTTCCTGTTTTCTACTATTGATGCCTCTTCCTATGCATCCCAGTATCCCTCCAGCCTTCCTTACTGCCTTCTCACATTGCTTTCCCACCTTTAGGTCATCTGATATAATTACCCCCAGGTCCCTTTCCATTTTTACTGTTGTCAGTTTCTCACCCCCCATTATGTACGCTTCCCTTGGGTTTTTGTTTCCCATGTGCATTACCTTGCACTTCTTTACATTGAATCTGAGCTGCCATACATTTGACCATTCCTCCAACCTTGCCAAGTCCCTTCTCATCCTTTCCACTCCATCTTGTGTATCAACCCTGTTGCAGATCTTTGTGTCGTCTGCAAAGAGGCATACTTTTCCTTCCAGTTCCTCTGCAATGTCACTTATAAAGACATTAAAAAGGACCTGTCCCAGTACTGAACCCTGCGGTACCCACTAGTAACCCTCCTTTCTTCACTGTGTACTCCATTTACTACTACCCTTTGCATCCTGTTGTCAGCCAATTTTTATCAGGCTACCACCTTGGGACCCACTCAAGGCTGGCTAACTTGTGTATTAATCTTTTGTGTGGGACTGTATCAAATGCCTTGCTAAAATCTAGGTAGGCCATGTCCACAGCCCCTCCCTGGTCTACTGCTTTGGTCACCCAGTCAAAGAAATCTATTAGATTCGTCTGACATGACCTTCCCATTGTGAATCCATGCTGCCTTGGGTCCTGTGCCCCACTGGCCTCTAGGTACTGAACAATTCTTTCCTTCAGAAGTGATTCCATCATTTTCCCTACCACTGAGGTCGAACTAACTGGTCTGTAGTTTCCTGCCTCAGTCCTGCTCCCACTTTTGTGAAGAGGAATCACATCTGCCTTCCTCCAGTCCTCGGGTACCACCCCATCCTCCCATGATTTGTTAAAGAAAGTAGTCAGCGGTGTCACTAGTTCTACCCTTAGTTCTTTTAGCATTCTTGAGTGAATCCCATCAGGCCCAATTGTTTTGTCCATCTTCAATTTTATTAGTTCTTTCAGAACGCTTTCTTCTGTAAATGGACTGGTATCGACCCCTGTCTTCAGAGTGTTTCTCTTGTTTGGTTTAGGTACCTCCCCCTCCTCTTCCTTTGTGAATACTGAGCAGAAATATTCATTCAGTATCCCTGCTTTTTCACTGTCACCCTCTACTCACATTCCCTCCCCTTTATTAAGCCTCAGTATCCCTCCTTTAGTCTTTCTTCACTCCCTAATGTACCTATAAAAGGTCTTACCCCCTTCTTAACAGAGTTGGCTATCCTTTCCTCAGTTTGGGCTTTTGCTATTCTGACTGCCTTCCCTGCCTCTTTCTGCTTTAACTGATAAAGTTCTCTGTTCTGCTCCTTCTGTGTTTCTTATATTTCCTGAATGCTGTCCTTTTCTCCTTAACCTTCCTGCCACCTCTTTTGAGAACCATAGTGTTTTTCCTTCATTGTGTTTTATTGATTTGCTTTACACAAAGGCTTGTTGCCTCTGTGATGGCTGTTTGATTACTCCCATTGTTCCTCTACCCCTCCTTCTTGCCTGTTTGCTAGTGCTTTTCTAAGGCACTCTCTCATTTCCCAAAGTCAGCCCTCCTAAAGTCCAATACTCTTGCTTTTGCATGGCTTGATTGTATGGCTGTGTTTATTATGAACCACACTGTTTGGTGGTCGCTTGTTCCCAGATATGCTACCCACTTCTAAATCTGAGATTCTTTCTCCATCCCCATTTGAGAGTACCAGGTCTAAGATTGCTCCTCCCGAGTGGGTTCAATACTAGCTGTCTGAGGCATGCCTCCTATAGGGCATCAAGAATGACCCTACTCTTGGATGTGCCTGCAGCAAAGGTGCTCCAGTTAACATCTGGCATATTCAGGTCCCCATCAACAATATCTCCCTTTTCTGCCATTCTAAGAAAGCCTTCTATCATTTCTCATCCATTCCCTCCCCCTGAGATGGGGGTCTGTATACAACTCCCATGCAGATTGTGGTGCCATTTCCTGTCTCCAGGGTGACCCAGAGTGCCTCATCTGCTCCCTGTTTACTCTTTAGTTCTGTTGCTTTGATCCCTTCCTTTACATACAGAGCTACTCCTCCTCCTCTTTTATCCTCCCTGTCCCTCCTGTAGATTGTGTATCCTGGTATGGTGACATCCCAGTCATGGTGCTCTGTGTACCATGTTTCTGTGACTGCCACAATTAACAGGCAACCCTCTTCCATCAAGGCCACTAGTTCAGAGAGCTTGTTACACAGACTATGGGCATTGGTACTCATCACCCTCCACTTTTTGATGTATATTTAAGTGTATAATACAGCTTAAAGTGACTTTTTTCAATGCAATTATGTGACTAAGCAATGGCAACAACAGCAAGTTATCAGATCCAGCCACCTGAATCTTTTGATTTTGCCAACCAAGGTGACTTTCCAAAATGGCTCAGACACTTCAAAAGATTTTATCTTGCCAATAGCCTAGCAGAATCAGCAGCAGAGAATTAGGTGAACACCTTAATATACTGCATGAGGAGCAAAACGGATGACATCCTCAAGAGGTTGATGTTAATGGACGCAGAAAAGAAAAATTGTAACATGGTCTGAAAAAAATTAAACATATATTTCACAGGCTATAAGAATGTTATCTATAAAAGGCCAAAAGGGGACCCTGTTGATGACTTCATCACAGCATTGTACACACTAGCTGAGCATTATAACTACAGAGACCTATGAGAGAAACTGATCTGGGACCAAAATGTTGTTGGGCTCTGAGACGGCTGATTGGCCGAATGCATGCAACTTGCCAACAACCTCAGTTTAGAGAGGCTTTCACAGTGGCCTGACAGAGCAAGGCCATACGATAACAATCAAACCTCAAGCCAGTAGCAGGCCAAGGCACACAACAAAGCACATAAAAAGTGGACTCCATGCAGGACAGTCATTTTTCCATTGAGAGGAGACAAAAGAAATCCAATGCAGCTCTGAAAGTGGTGCAGGACCAGTAGTGCAGATGGACACCCCACAAGAGAAAGGTCACACAGAAACCATGTGGGAAGTGTGGAAACAGGCCATCACACCAAAGAGGTCAGTGTCCAGCAAACAATGCCATTACTATGCGTGCCATAAGAGAGGTCATTACAAGAGTGTATGTCAGTCAAAAGCAACAGTGCACAAAGTTGAAGAAGTGCCAGAGTATGACAGCGAGTATACTTTGTTAGGATCAGTTCAGGCCCAAAAAACTAGCTGAAAAACAGTTCTCATCGACAAGATGCCAACAGAGTTCAGAATAGACACAGGTGTAGATGTTGCAACCATGCTTTCTTACAAGGAACTGTGGGGCAAACACTGCCTACATTTGAGGGCCAAAAGTAAAGTCCTGATGGAGCCAGGAAGATACACCCTGGATGTGTGCAGAGTATTCACTGCCACTGTAACTAAAGGCAAAAATGCAAGTCAAGAGGACATTTACATTGTGAAGAACTTCCACACCCCACTGCTAGCAGACAAGCAATAGATAAACTTCATCTTCTTGCCAGACTCAATAGTGTGGCATAAAGCAAGTAGAGTGAGGAGTTTCCAACATTATTCAATGTCCTAGGAGAACTCAAAGAATATTACCAGTTGGTCCGGGAGGTTGGCAGGTGGTTAGGAGGGACAAATTGGGTGACCCATCACTCAATGCTCTCCAGCGTATCACCTCCACAAACCATATAAAAACTAGAAACAGGTATCTGCCTCTATCTCCAAAATCAAACAAAGTAGCAGAGGACACTGCAGAGCAGGACACTGCAGCACAGGAGGTAGAGCAAAAAAACTCACCCAAAATAGGGACCAAAACACAAAAAGCTAAAAAGGAAATCCAACATACTTCTGATCATAGGAGACTGCATGATTCGGGGAGTTGATACCTGCATCCAGCCGGGGATAATGGTCAGATGTCTCCCAGATACATCAGCGTGGAGAGAGCCGCTGACCGCATTGCTAAAATTGTGCAGAAAGCTGGAGAAAACATCAACATCCTGGTACACATAGGGACTAACGATATCACCAGCCAGTCAGTTGCAGAGACCAAGGAACACCTGACCAGCCTGGGAGACAAACTATCATCCATTTCATCTGGCATCTCCTTCTCTGAGATTCTGCCAGTCTGGGAGAGGAGGGCAGATGGACGGAAGGTCAGAGAAGGGAAGATGGGGAGCTGAACATGTGGTTCAAGGGCTGGTGCTAGGAAAAAGGACACAAATTTGTAGGTCACTGGCAACAGTTTTGGAAGTGGAAGTTCTTTAAATTTGATGGACTGCATCTGACTAAGGAGGGAGTCAGTGCATTGGGGCAGGCGTTTGATGTCTTTGCAGAAAATTTAAACTAGCAAATGGGGAGAGGGGTGCAGCACCTGATACATCGAATGAGAAGAACATCCTTCCCCCCCCAGCTAGTGATCAAACAGGAGTTCAGAATGTTTATAGTTCATTTACATCATCAGGCAAGGAAAAAGGTCCAGCTCCCCATACGACATGCAGGAGAAATGCCAGAACTTGCCCAACAACTAACACACCGAAATCTGGCCAATGGAAAACCATGTACATAAATGCCTGCAGTCTGGGAAACAATATTCCAGACCTACAGGCCACAATGACAGAGGCTAAACTGGACATAGTAGCTGTTAGTGAAACATGGTTCACCAGTAACCACACTTGGGAGACTTCAGTACCTGGCTATGTACTGTTCAGAAGAGACTGAGGTGCAAAAAGGGGGGAGAGGAGTGGTCCTTTATGTTAATGAAAATATCAAAGTTACAGAAATTCAGAATACAAATAAGGAGCCAGAAGAACTGTGGGTCACCCTGGAAACAGGAAATGGGACAGCCATATGAACTAGGGTTGTCTACAGGCCTCCAGACATGGGGAGGATATAGTCACATTACAGTTAGATGATATACAAAACATGACAGCTAATGGGGAGGTTCTGATAATGGGAGTCTTCAACATGCAAGATACAGATTGGTCAATACCAGCAGGAACATCCACCAGAACTAGACACATGGTGGATTCCCTGCAGGGGAGGGCCTCAAATAACTGGTACAACAACCCACAAGAGACAGGGCTATCCTAGATCTAGTACTGACTAATGGGGAAAGGATCACAGATCTCCAGGTAGAAGGTCACCTAGGGGCCAGTGACCATCACATGGTATGGTTCAGTTTGGCCACTAGAACTAAACCATCCCATTCCAAGGCAAATATGGGACTTCAGAGAGTTGACTTTGATAAGATGGCCAACAGAGTTAAGCTAGCTCTAGCAAGAAGAAATACAGGTGGGGGAGTACAGGCAAAGTGGTCAAGCATTAAGGATGCAATACTTGAAGCAACATCCCACTGTGTTAGAGAGAAAAGCAAGAGTAGAAGAAGGGAGAAACCACTTTGGTTCTCAAAAACAGTAGTAGAAAAGGTCAGAGCCAAAAGGCTGGCCTTCAGCAAATATAAGGTAATACAATGGGACGAACATAGGAAGGCATACCAAACTTCCCTAAGGGAAGCAGGGAAGGCAGTAAGGCAGGCAAAGGCCCAAGCCAAGAAAATACCAGCATGAACAGTAAAAGAAGGGGACAAGACTTTCTATAGATACATTAGTGAAAGGAGAAAGTCCAGAGGGGGTAGTGTTAAGATTAAAGGGGATAAGGGGGAGTGTGTGGAGTTTGTGGAGGAGGACCAAGGAAAAGAATCTATCCTAAATAAATATTTCTGCTCAGTATTTACTGAGGAGATGGTAGGGCACGGCCCACAGCTCAGCACCATGGACATGGGGGGAGGGAGGTGTGCACTAGTCCCTTCACAAAGGAAAGGGTTCTACAAAAGCTTGCTAAGCTCAGGGCGGACAAGGCAATGGGACCTGATGGCATACATTCCAGGGTACTAAAGGAGCTAAGGGTGGAACTAGCAGAGCCATTAGCAGAACTGTTTAGTGAGTTTCTGAGCACAGGAGAGGTCTCAGAAGACTGGAGAAGGGCTCATGTGATCCCGCTCCACAAGAATGGTAACAGGGAGGAGGCTGGGAACTACAGACCAGTCAGTCTTACCTCAGTAGTGGGCAAGATTATGGAGGCACTCCTTAAGGAAAGGATAGTGCAATACCTGGAATCCATAAGAGCACAGAATCCAAGACAGCATGGGTTTACAACAGGGAGGTCTTGTCAAACTAATCTCATAGAGTTCTTTGACTGGGTAACCAGAGTGGTGGACCAAGGGGGTGCAGTTGATGTTGCCTACAGTGGTAGCCACAGACATTGCCAGCTATTTCCAGATATTTCGCTAAATTTCTGAAGAGTTTCTCTCTGCTGCCCCTACTGTTTAAATGCAAAAAGCTTCAGATATTTCTGGAAATATCACAGAAATTTTGGGAAATAGCTGGCAGTGTCTGTGCCTACTACTGTACCTTGACTTCAGCAAAGCTTTCAATACTGTTCCACACAGAAGATTGATTAATAAGCTGGGTAGGCTCGGGATGGGTCAGAAGTTGGTCAACTGGGTGGCAAACTGGTTGGCGGGCAGAAAACAGAAAGTGGTGGTTTATGGTATACAGTCACAAGAGATGCAAGTCACAAGTGGGGTACCTCAGGGATCAGTCCTGAGGCCAGTCCTCTTCAATATCTTCATCAGTGACATTGCAGATGGACTGGAGGGTAAGGTTTGTCTGTTTGCAGATGACACCAAGATCTGCAGCAGAGTAGATGATCCAGATGGGGTGGGCAAAATGAGATGAGATCTGGATAAACTGGCAAAATGGTTGGAAGAGTGGCAACTGGGGTTTAATGCAAAGAAGTGCAAGATCATGCACATAGGCAAGAGAAACCCTGAAGCCACCTATAGGTTGGGAGGGGAGTTGCTGGCAATCACAAGGGAAGAAAGAGACTTGGGCATCATCACGGATGACCTGAAATCATCCAAGCATACTACTAAAGCAGTAGGTAAGGCTAGAGGGATGTTGGGGTGTATTAGTAGGGGTATCACAAGTCATAAGAGGGAGGTAATAATCCTTCTTTACAAGACATTGGTTAGGCCCCATTTGCAGTACTGCATGCAGCACTGGAGGCTGCACCTGCACTAGGACATTAACAAAATGGAGGCAGTCCAGAGAAGGACAACTGAAATGGTGCAGGGACTGCATCAGAAAACATATGAGGACAGATTAATGGAGCTCAATATGTATACCCTAGATCAAAGGGGGGAGAGAGGTGATATGATCGAAACATTCAAACATCTTATGGGCATTAACAAGGTGAAAGAGTCTAACATGTTTCAATATAAGAAAAATGGCAGGACAAGAGGACACAGCATGAGAATAGAGGGAGGCCGATTAAGGGGTAATGTGAGGAAGTTCTTTTTCACAGAAAGGTTGGTGAATGCATGGAACAGCCTACCTCAGGAAGTGGTGGATATGAATACAGTGCAGTGCTTCAAACAGGCATAGGATAGGCATAAGGAAGCAATACAGATGAGTATGAACAGATAGGCCATTGACACAGTAAAGGCATACGGCACATTCATAAGGTAGAAAAAATGGGCAGACTGGATGGGCCTTCTGGTCTTTATCTGCCGTAAACTTCTATGTTTCTATATTCAGCATACACATGAAACCGTAAAATTTTCACTGACAACACCCAGAAGGTCAAAAAGGAACTTCCTAGAATGGAGAATCTTGGCATTATCACCAAGATCGAGGGACTCACAAATTGGTGTGCCAGAATAGTAGTGGTCTCAAAGCCAGATGGCACTGTAAAGATCTGTGTTGACTTAACCAAGCTGAATGAGTCAGAATGAGTCAGTCAGATGAGAGAAATTCATCCTTCTCTCAGTAGAGCAGATGCTGGGAGAAACAATTCGCTTCACCAATGCAGGATTTTGGCAGATACACCTGTCAAAGGCATCCGAGAAACTGACCACCTTCATTATGTCCTTTGGACTCTACTGCTATCAAAGACTGTCCTTTGGCATCTCATTCACCCCTGAGTACTTTCAATGCAGAATGTGTTGAGTCCTGGAAGGCTTGGAGGAGGTTGTGTGCCACATAGACAATATCCTTGTCTATGGTCACACCAGAGAAGAGAATGACCAGAGAGTCTATGAGAAGCTCTAAGAAAGGTCCAGAGTGCAGGGCTCACATTGAATGCCAAGAAATGTGAGTTTGGGAAAACCAAAGTTCAGTTCCTGGGACATATCATCTCAGACAACTGTGTACAACCTGACCCAGAGAACTCGGCAGCCATACAGAGGATGGCAAGTCCCACAAAAGTGTCAGAAGTTTGAGGTTTCCTTGGAATGATCAACCAACTAAGGAAGTTCATATCTGCCTTAGCACAGAAAACAAAAGTCCTATCAGGACTGTTGTAACACAGGAACCAGTGGGTTTGAGGTCCAGCTCAAGAGCAAGGATTTACAGCTCACACAGCAGAATTCGTGGCACCATCTAGCCTAGTCTTGTTCAGTCCCAAAAAGAAACAAAAGTAGCAGCAGATGCATCATCCTTTGGGCATGAAAACTACTGGAAACCCCTCGGGTATGCCTCCAGAGCACTAATGCCAACAGAAGAGAGCTATGCGCAAACTAAAAACGAGACTCTCACCCTAGTGTGGGCATGTGAACGCTATTTATTACCTTGTAGGAGTACAAATTTCATTCTAGAGACAGATCACAAACCTCTAGTAAGCCTGTTGGGCAGTAGAAGCCTAGATGACCTTCCTCTGAAGATACAGACGTTCTGCATGTGGTTAATGAGATACACTTACACCATTGTTCATGTTCTGGGCAAGTCTTTCCTTACCGCTGTTGCCCTGTCAAGAATGCCACTCAAAGGACAACTAACAGAAGGAGATGCAAACCACATGGAAGAAACAAATATCTCTCTCATTCAAATACAAGACACCCCTCCAACTTCAGACAGCAATCTTGAGCAAATCAGTGACTACAGAAAATGTATTTCAAAAAGTTAAGACATTTTACCAGCACAGTTGGCCACCAATGATTCAAGGTCCTGATACTATCAAACCATTATGGCATGAACGATACACCTTAATAGTTCAAAACGGCTTACTTCTGAGGGGAACCAGAACTGTGATTCCTCAATCTCTACAGAATGTTACCCTGAAACTACTCTGCAAAGCACACCAGGACATAGAAAAATGTCACAGAAGAACACAGCAAACTGTGGGTGGCTGGAACTAGGTGCACACCCAACAACTCCTGTAAACAAGTGTGAAGTCTGTACCAGAACTGAAACACAAATGATTAATCTATTGCATTACATTTTGACTGAACCAGAAATTAATTTACTTAAGAAAGGTTTGAGTTTTGCACCAACGGGATCCATTGATAGAGTGCAAACTCTAATAGGCTTGAATCTAATATGTAGAAAATTGAACCTGAAAGCTTTTTTCATAAACTTAATGGGACAGATTCTCAAACCACTAAAAATCCTCCACAGTTCAAAAACCCTTCCAATTTCTGCCCTCCTCTGCAGCAGCAGTTACTATATTTAGAGACCTGGTTGAATATAAATTAGAGACTTTATTTGAATCACCACATAGTAACTATTATCAGAATGTCAGCATAATTGAAAGGAAAGTTATTAAAACGTTGCAAGAGGACACCAATTTAATACTTAAGCAAGCAGATAAGGGTGAAGTGGTGGTTTTGATGGACAAAACAGCTTATATCCAAGAAGTCTTAAGGCAGTTAGGAAACCCAGAACTTTATACCAGATTGACAACTGACCCCACCTATGATTATAAGTACAGTATCGACAAGACAATACAGGGGGCTTTCTGGAAAGAGAAATTGATATAAAGACCAGAGACTTTCTGATTACAAAAAAACAGGTAAGATTTTTTTTTATGTTTTACCCAGGGTTCACAAAATGTTGGAGAATCCACCAGGCCGACCCATAGTGAGTGGGATTGGCTCTGTGACTGAACCCTTATCACAGTTTTGTGATGTGAACCTGAGACTGTTGGTGGCTAACATGCCAAGCTGCCTCAAAAATACAACAGAAGTCTTAAACCTTTTGAAAGATATGAGAATGGGAGATAATATGTTTATGGCAACAATGGATATTGAGGCCCTGTATATCAATATCCCCCATGAGGTGGCATGGGACGCAGTAGCTTTTTTTCTGAACAGGAGCACAGACTATGATGGTCCACCCATTGATTTAATTTTAAAACATTTGGAATATGTTCTGAAATTTTTTGTTTGATAACCAAGTGTATTCACAAGTGAAGGGCACTGTGATGGGGACGACATGCGCCCCATCAATAGCGAATCTGTTTGTGGGGAAATGGGAGAGTGAAGCAGTACTCAATAGAGAGGTGAATCCATTTTTTGAAAACGTCATTGTCTGGAAGCACTTTATCAGCTATGTGCTAGTCATCTGGCAAGGTAGTGAAGAAAAAATTCCTCACCTGTAGTAATCTTGTTTCCTTCAACAGGATCCACTAATATTATTACTTCTTGCAGTGCTCCTTTAAGCCAGCACTGCCCCGGAGCCAAATGGAATGTCGTGCTAATGATGGAATCTTTAGCTTGTGTATTCAGTCCAAAAACTGCCCAGTGTAACTGCCTACATTCTAACCTCAGATTTCTTAGGAGCCTGCAGAGAGACCATACTAACATCTAATTAGAGTAGAAAATAGAAAAAAAAGGCCCCAACTGGGGCAACTGGTAAACCTTAAATCACAGGAAAAAAGAAAAGTTCCCCTTTTTTAAATGTCAGATTAACCTAAGGAAAAAAGACTTACTAAGCTATAAAGCATTACTAAGAAATCCCAGCAGATGGCACACCACTCCAAGTATTTATACAATCAGCACTGGAGAGATTTTTACTGATTCTGTCAGGGGAGGCAGGGTGGAAAAGTAATAATATTAGTGGATCCTCTTGGAAGAAACAAGATTACTACAGGTGAGTCATTTTTTCTTCTAACTCCAGGAATCCACTAATATTATTACTTCTTGCAGACTACGCAGCAGTACCTTATGGAGGTGGGTAAAGAATCTACTTAGAAAAAAGACTGCAGGACTGCTGTGCAAAGCCTGACATCACTCCTGGACTGATGTCCAGGCTATAATACTTAAGGAAGGTGTGAACTGATTTCCAGGTGGCTGCTTTACAGATTTCCACCAATGACACTTCTTGAATAGCTGCAATAGTGGCAGCTGTGCCCCTTGTAGAATGGGTTGTAAGTCCAACAGGGGGCACCCTACCTGCTTTTGAGTAGCAAAACTGGATACACAGAACTATCCATCGAGAGATAATTCTTTTTGAGGCAGGTGTCCCCTTACGTACCTCTCCATAGGTGAGGAAAAGCTGTTGTCTGTCCTGCCTATGGTCCTTGGTATGAGTCATGTAGTAGCTTGAAGCCCTTTTTACATCAAGGCTGTGGAGTCTATGCTCCCCTGAGCTAGAGTGCTTAGTAAGAAAAACCGGCAAGGTGATAGACTGGTTCAAATGGAAGTCTGAAACCACTTTGGGGAGGAACTTCCTATTAGTTCTCAACACTACCTTGTCCCTGTGGAAGGAAACATATTTCTTTTCCACACAAAGGGCCTGAAGCTCACTTATCCTCCTGGCAGAAATGATTGTCACCAAGAAGACTACCTTCCAAGTAGCAAACTTAAGATATGCAGAGGCCATGAGCTCAAAGGAAGGAAGCATAAGCTGAGCAATGCAGATGTTCAGGTCCCAGGCTGGCACTGGTTCCCTGTGAGGGGGAAACAGGTGACAGTCCCTTAAAGAACCTCCTGAAGAAAGGATTTGTTGCTAAGTAGGTGTCCTTTCCAGCTGAAATGTATGCTGACACCGAAGCCAGGTGCACTTTCAGGGTTGAATTCTGCAGACCTTGGGAATGCATATGAGTCAAATAGTCCAGCAAGGTTGGTATGCCAGCTTGAGCTGGGGCTACACCCTTACCTTTACACCATATAGAGAACCTTTTCCAGTTCAAGACATAGGTTTTCTTAGTAGAAGGTTTCCTATACCCTCGCAGGACCTTCAGGACCTCTTCAGAGAGTTGCCAGCCTGTCCTCAAGAAACATGCCTACAGTTGGGCAAGCCAGAGCAGGCTCAAGCCTGGCTCAAGCTTAGTTCCTGGCCCTGCTTGACTTGACCTCTATAAGCAATTGAGAGCCAAGGTCAAGCCAAGCCAGTTATGGTCAAAGTAAGCATTTTTGTCAGCTTGAGTGGTCAGTGTAGTGTCTGCAATTTTCAACTCCTATGCAGGAAACAGCCTGCAGTAGCCAGGGCTCAGCTCATGTTTTGGCTCATAGAGTCAAGACAGACCCCTGGCTCGGCTCTGGCTTGGCTCTATGTGAAAAAACCTGGCTTGCCCACCTCTGGCCATGCCTTGAGTCTGAGAGACCTGAGATTGGGTACATGACCCTCCCTTGGAAGGAGGTCAGTAGGTTGTACCTTTGTAGGAAGTGAATCAATTTGGCCACCGACATAGAGAGCAGGAGGGAGTACCAAGGCTGTCTGGCCCAGTGTGGGGCTACCAGTATCACTTAAGCTGGCTGTGATCTGAGATTGATGAGCACCTCGAGTATCAGGGGGAAAGGAGGGAAAGCATTCTTTCCTTTACAATCCAGAATCATTGCATCCAGATGAACTGTTCCCTTGGCAGGGGCCCTGCAACAATACAGAGGCAGGCGGTGTTTTTTGTGGGCTGTAAAAAGATCTATCTCTGGAATGCCCCACCTCCTGAGTAGGACATTCACCACTTGCTTGTTCAGCATCCATTCATGATGGGCCAGGTTTATCCTGCTCAAGGCATCTGCCAGGGTGTTGTCCTTGCCAGACAGATGGATCAATTGTAGGGAGGTGTTTAAAGAGTAAGCAAGGCTCCATATCTTCATTGCCTTTGTACAAAGTGGGGTAGACCTTGTCCCCTCTCTGCTTGTTGATGTAGTACATTGTTGTGGTATTATCTGTTCTGACTTGTACCACCTTTCCCTGTATTAGATGTGAGAAAGCCTGAAGGGCCAGGTAAACAGCTCTTAGCTCTAGCAGATTTATATGCTGGAGGGAATCTGCACTCCCTCAAGTGCCATGAATGGTGTGCTCCCCCAAGTGAGCATCCCACCCTAACAAGGAAGCATCTGTTGTGAGAACCAATGAAGGGGGCTCCTGCAAGAATGGAACCTCTTCTCTCAAGTTTTCTGGCTCCATCCACCATTGGAGTGCCTGTAGTAAGACCCTTGTTACTGTCAAGGGTTTTGATAGAGAGTCCCGCCTTTGGCACCAGTGTGCCCTGAGGTAGAATTGAACATCTTTCATCTGAAACCTGGCACCTATGACTGTACTTGTTGCTGAAGCCACATGCCCTAACAGTTGTAGAAACTGTCTTGCTGGCTTTGGCTTGCCCAAGACAAACAAGCTTGCCAAAAGCCGAATACTTTCTGTCCTCTCCTGAGGGAGGAACGCCCTTCACAGTATGGTGTTTAGTTCTGCTCCTATGAACTGCAGTACCTGTACAGGAATCAGGACTGACTTTTTGATGTTGAGAAGGAATCCCAGGGAGTGCAACAGATCCTGGGTTATCTGAAGCTGCTCAGTCACCTGCTGGTGAGACTTTCCCATGATTAGCCAATCATCCAGATAGGGAAAAACTGAAACACCTAGTCTTCTTAGGTGTGCCACCACTAATGCCATGCACTTGGTAAAGACCCTTAGTGCAGAGGTGAGCCTGAAGGGAAGTGTTGAGAACTGATTGTGGCCTGAGGGAAGTCTGAATCTCAGATATTTTCTGTGTGACTCCCTTATGGGAATATGGAAATATGCATCCTTTAGGTCTCAGGAGGCTAGCCAGTCTCCTTTTTGAAGAGTTGGAAGAATCATGGCCAATGTGACCATCTTGAACCTGGGTTTTATCAGGTACCTGTTTAGCAGTCTGAAGTCTAGTATAGGCCGCCACTCCCCATTCTTTTTTGTTTTTAGGAAATATCTTGAATAAACCCCCTGCCCTGTTTGGCTGGGGGGAACAGGTTCTACTGCCCTTGCTAGAAGTAAGGCCTGAACCTCATGCTCCAGCAGTTGTATTTCTGTGAAAGAAACTGCTGTGAACTTCCTTGATCTTGGAGGAGGAAGGGATTTGAAGCAAAGGGACAGGCCCTGACTCACTATTTCCAGAACCCACCTGTCTGTGGTAATTTTCAGCCATTCCTGAAAATAATGAGTCAGTCTGCCCTCTGCAGGAGATGGAGAGGCAGCCTGGAGGGAAAAGTGAGGGGATTTGTTTTTCTTGTTGCTGGGGTTGTGCAGGTTGGAATCCTCTCCTGGAACCCCTTCTGCCTTTGGCTCTATAAACAACACCCTGCTATGACTGGTACTGCTGCTGGGGCCCAACCTGCACTTGAAAGAAGGGCATCCTGAAAGAGGACCTACCCCTGCCTCCCCTTCTATAAGTTAAAGAGGAGGGAGAAGCTCTTTCCTTGGTAGAATTACTGCGTAAAGTAGCTTTACACTCATCTACTTTCTTCATATATCTGCCTCAGTCTGGGCACCGAAGAGTGAGTGACCTTCAACTGGGAAGTCCACAGCCTTACCCTGGGCATCCTGGGTGAGATTAGTAGCTCTCAGCCAGGCAAATCTTCTCAAGGCTGTGGTACCTGTCATCCATCGAGCAGCTGTGTCATTCGTATTGGCTGCCATTTGGAACTGGTACTTGGAAACCTCCAAGCCCAGTTTTGCAGTGTCCACTAACTCTGAAACTGTTAGGGAGGGGTTAGCCACTGCATTATCCAAGATGGACTGCCAAAGAGCCTTCTGGTAGAGGGCTGTATAGGCTTGGTAGCTGGCTTGGCAAACTGCCAGGGAAGCCAAAAGGTACCCTTTTTTAGCCACACTATCTATCCTTCTCGAGTCCTTCTCAGGGGAGTGAGAGGACAAGGGAGTTTTTGCCTTTTTCACAGGCAGCCTGCTGTACAATCCCCTGGTGGTCAGTGTGAGTAAATAAAAACTCAGCCCCTGACCTCTCAAGTTGGTATTTTTTATCACACTTTTTATCAGTGGGTGTGACAGTGTTTGGAGTCTTAAGAATTTCAAGGACATCTTTCTTGAAAAACTTGTAGATAGGCATTTAATAAAAAATTAAACAAAAATACTTGCTTTTTTTTTGTTCAATGCGCTTCAGGAACCACTCTTGATAGAGAGAAGATCTCCAGGACATCTAGACTTTAGAGCAGAGAGAAGAAATCTGAGGCTAGAATGTAGGCAGTTACACTGGGCAGTTTTTGAATTGAATGCACAAGCTAAAGATTCTGTCATTAGCTTGACATTCCATTTGGCTCCAGGGCAGTGCTGGCTTAAAGGAGGACTGCAAAAAGTAATAATATTAGTGGATTCCTGGGGTTAGTACTAGAATTTACATCTTTCCCAGATCGGCTCCATAGTACCTCTACGCACCTCAGAGTCACACACACGATAAGCCCAGAATCCGTAACATACTGTACTTAGACCTGAAGCTAACAAAAAATGAGGAAGGTAATATTGAAAGTGATATTTTTAGAAAGGAAGTGGAAGGCAACACGATACTATTGCCGAGTAGTTGATATCCAACCCATGTGACAAAAAACATCCCAAGGGCCAGTTCTTAAGAACTAAGCAAAACTGTTTCACCACAGAGAATTTTGATAGGTGGGCCACTGAGTTGACAATGAGGCTCCTGGAAAGGAGATACAAAAAAGAAAGGATAGATACAGCAATGAATGAAGTTAAAAATATCAGTAGGGATGACCTCCTCAAACAAAAAGTAGAGAATGAACAAGGGGGTGATAGGTTTAATTTTGTCACAAGTTTTTCTTCACAAGCCAGGGATGTAGAAATAATTGTAAATAAGCACTGGCATGTCCTCACAGCTGATGCAGGTCTTAGAGACATGGGCAAAATAAAACCCATGATGTGTATAACCATGGCCCTATACTTAGGGACCTGTTGGTGCATAGCCACTAAAGGAACAACACAGCACAAAAAAACATGGCTAAATCAAATAAATTTGTGTTTTAAATGTAAGAGATGCATATATTGTGGCTATATTGAACAGAAAAAAGATTTTACAAGCTGTAACATTGAAAGGAACTATGAGATTAGACAATGCACCTCTTGCACTAGTGAAGGGGTTATCTATCTAGCTACATGTCTGTGCTCTGCATTCCATGTGGGGAAAACCACCCAATCTTTTAAGATCAGGGTAGGTGAGCATGTCAGAGCAATAAACAACAAAGATATTACATATGCAACAGCAGCACATATAGCAAATGCAACAGATGGGGAAAGACATGGTTTTAAATTTATAGCCATAGATACAGTTTGCTGTAACCCCAGGGGTGGGGATTCTGAAAATCAAATTCTCCTGAGGAGAATTTCTGGATATTAATGCTCAAAGCTAACAAACTTCCTGGTTCAAACACACATTTGGATGTGAGACCATATTTACAGAAAAAGAATAGATACTAATGGAATTGTATTCATAACTGCTGTATTGACCTATTATTTTTTACCTCTAGAAAGTAATCTTTATCCTAAGTCCCTTGAGCATTTGGTTAGTTTTGACATAGCAAACTTACAATATGTTTTTAAGATTGGTTACAGGAGATGTGTAGCAAAATAATTTTTTATATGACACAATGTGTTTCTAAGAGAGGAATAATACAGTAAATGTATTTTGATAATGATTTTTAATTATTCCTTTCCCTCCTTTTCTTCCTTGCTTCCTTCCCTCCTTTTCTCCTTTTCCTTCCTGCCCCCACCCCCACCCTTTCCTCCCTTTTCTTCCCTCCTGTGTCTTAGGAGTATTGTGCAATAGTATTGATAGTATGTTGATTTTGAATATTAAATGGTTTAAACCTCTTTTTTAATATTTGTATTGGTGAGAATAATAAGGGATCTTTTTTCTGATATATTATGAACTAACTCATTGCACTGCAGGTGTTAAATACACTATTTCAGTTACTATTTAGTTTGAACCTATATAACCAATGACAAGACACCTTTAATAATGATGTTATAAGATCACTTGGTGGGTCTGAATGTTAAATTGTTGTTGTCTGCACTGAATCCCTAGCCTTTGAAAAAGGACACTTTCAGTCCGAAAAATGTCAGGTGAGATTTCTTCTTTTTTCTGTCACTTGGAATGGAATTAAATCTAATTATGTAATCACTTTAAGCCTTCGCTGCATCTTTCTGCAATCCTCTTAAAGGGTTGGAGTGTGCCAGAAACCTGTTTGGACAACATAAGTCTGTACCAGATTCCAGTACCATAGAAAGGGTGGGGAGGATGGGGCAGCTGCCCCGGGCGCAAGCCTTCTAGGGGCACAGTTTCAATCAGAAGCTCACAGTACTGTAAGTTCAAAAAGAGAACTGCCACTTTAAATTACATTTTTTTAATTACTTTAACAGTAATTACTACTTGCTGCCAGCAGTGGGAACATCTAAGGACCAGCAAGTTGGGGAGTCACATGGTGCATTGCAGCCTCAGCAAGAAGAATCATGTGTGTACAGTTTCAGACAGCCATGTGGTCCGGCTGGCAGCTAGTAAATAAGGCGAGAGCAATGTGCATGCTGCAGTCTAGAACTATTTGAGACGATAAATAGTAGAGTGAGTAGAGACAGTGTTGTGCTGCAGGATTTTCAATGAACATGTCTGTTTAATAAATTATATTAGTGATCTGTGGAGTGGGTTTGAAAAAATAGTAAAAAAAACTACCGATCTATTTAAGAAGACAAAGATAGGATTATTTGACTACAGTGTGTTTGTTTCAATTGTTTGGACAATGGGCTGCCTGGCGCAGCTGCATTCTCCCCTGCACCCTGACTGCCCTCCTGATCCATGATCCCGGTCCCCCGTCTTGCCGACTCCTGAGGTCAGGAAGCCTGCCCCTGCTCGCTGCTTTCGTAGTTTCGTTCCATCCTTTCTTTCCTGGGTACTGTCTATGCTGGAGGCCAGGACAGGTCTAAAATCCATTCTCCCGAGTCCCAAGTGAAGTGTGAGTAAATAAATACATTGTGCAGATTGTGAAAGGGCACTGAGACTGAATTAGTCTGTGATGACTAGACTAGCTTTCAAGTTTTTCAACTGTCATCTTGCTGAGCCTGATGAATAAAATAAAAGTTAAAACTTTAATTTCCCTGTGTGTGTGTGCCCCCCACCCCGTGCGTGCCTGCCCAAGTGCCTGGATTTTTTTTTGGTGAACTGATCATTGCCGCTGCCTTAGTTCGATCTTTTCTTCGGATCTTTGACTGAGGGGGGCATCCGATTGAAAAAAATAAAATTAAATGAATGAATTTCTGGTGTGTACAGTGTCTGAATTGCTGTCTGACTTTACTCGAGAGGGGAGGACAGGCTCCAGCAGAGCAGCAGGAGAGACAAGAGTAGTAGTCATCATTACAAAAAAACTGCCAACTTCCTGGCTAGAAGGCTGTTCTGGTTCATACTCTTTCTCTGTGTGAGTGTGCTGGTCCAGCACAGAGAAAGAGAGAGTATGAACCAACAGTTTCTAGCCAGGAATTCAAATGTAATTGCAAATAAGCATATTGTTGCTGTTTTGTGTTATTATTTGTAATTTCTTTCTTACTTTGTTGAAGTTCTGTATTTATTTAATGCTTGCCCTATTTAAATTAACTGCTTACTAATCTGTAGCTACTAGACATCTGCCAGCAATACCAGTGTGTACCCTACCAGGTGTATCAGTCACCTAAGTATTGCTATAACTGGTATACTGACTTACTGTATATGTTAGCCTAACAGATACAGTAAGTCACTATACCAGTTACAGCAATGTCTGCTCTGTTATATCAGTCTTTGCTCACATTTATGCCAGTGTGGCAGTGTCCCATTACACATAGAAACATAGACTTTGATGGCAGATAAGGACCACTTGGCCCACCTAGTCTGCCCTTTTCCCTACCTACTGGATAAGCTGCAGATCCTAGTTAACCAACAGCCTATTTCTTCCTACACCCCCAGAAGAATTGCTTTCTGTCTGTCCCATGCATTATTGAATTCCCCCACTGATTTTGACCCCACTACCTCCTTAGGAAGGCCGTTCCATGCATCCACAACCCTCTCTGTGAAAAAATACTTCCTTACATTACCCCTGAGCTGTCCCCCTTCTATCTTCAAATTGTGTCTCCTTGTTCTTGCACATCTCTTTTTCTGAAAGATGCTACCCTCTTGGACTTTGTTGATTCCCTTGAGGTACTTAAATGTTTCTGTCATGTCCCCCTCTTCCTCCTTTCCTCAAGGGTATACATATTAAGCTCCTTTAGTCTCTCCTCATATGGCTTCTGTTGCAGACCCTGCACCATTTTAGTTGCCCTCTTCTGGACTGTCTCCCTCCTGTCTACGTCCTTGTGGAGATGGGGGTCTCCAGAACTGGACGCAATACTCCAGATAGGGTCTCTCCAACTGTCTGTACAGAGGGATAACAACTTCCTGTTTTCTACTGGTGATGCCTCTCCCTATACATCCCAGTATCCCAGCAGCCCTTCTTACTGCCTTCTCACATTGCTTAGCTACCTTATGTTGACTGTCATCTGCTATGACTACCCCCAGGTCCCTTTCCGTTTGTGTTGTTGTTTATACCTCCGGCCCCCCATTGTGTACTCTTCCCCTGGATTTTTGTTTCCCAGGTGCATTACTTTGCACTTTTTTGCATTGAATCTAAGTTGCTATAGTTTTGACCATTCCTCCAATCTTGCCAAGTCCCTTCTCATCCTTTGCACCCCTTCTTGTGTATCAACCCTATTGCAGATCTTTGTATCATCTGCAAAGAGGCATGCTTTTCCTTCCAGCCCCTCTGCTATGTCACCTATAAAGACATTAGAGGACTGGTCCCAATATTGAAAGGACTGGTCCCAATATTGAACCCTGTGGTACCCCACTAGTAACCTCCCTTTCTTCAGAATGTACTCCGTTTGGTTTACTATTACCCTCTGGGACCTGTTGTCCAGCCAGCTTGTCACCCAGGCTACTACCCTGGGACCCATTCCCAGGCTGACTAACTTGTTTGTTAATATTTTGTATGGGACTGGGTCAAATGCCTTGCTAAAGTCTAGGTAGACCATGTCCACTGCCATTCCCTGGTCTATTACACTGGTTACCCAGTCAAAGACTGCAGTTCCTCCTAGTTACAGTTAAACAGTGTCTTGGTTATTACAGCAGTTTCTCTTCCCACTCCAGTTACAGTTATGCCAGTATCAGCTTCCTGTTATACCAGTGTCTCTTCCCAGTTACACCTCTCAGTATTTCAGTTACAGCATTGTCTCCTTCCTTTTATGCCAGTGTCTCATCTGAAACATAGAAACTTAGATCTGAGAGCAGATAAGGACCACTTGGTCCATCCAGGGTGGTCTGTCCACCACTCCCCCTTAGTCTTATTTAAATAATAAAATGTGGCATTAGTTGCAGCTGCTTCCCCACAAGAAAACAAACAGTATATACAGTACTTTTGTGTTTTGTATATAAATAAATAGAATGTGATGGCATTCGACCACTCTGAGGGCAATCGCCCTTAAATAAAGGATATGCAGCGGTTCAGTGTGTGATAATGCATTTATCTTATACAGTTTCCAGTGACCTCAAGTAACGTCACGAGTGCCGAAGGATATGTATGCCTGATATAACGGCGGATGGGACAACCCCTCTTGCATAATAATATTAAAAAAGTCCAAAAGAAGTGGGAGTACTGTTTTAATATGGGCATGGTAAAACTTCTCTGTAAGACCATCTGGCCCCGGAGTCCTATCAACCGGTAAAGACTGCACTACCCCCAATATCTCCATCTCTGTAATAGGAGCCGCTCACTTACTAGCCTGCATTTCATCCAAAACCGGGAGGGGTATTCCCTCGAGAAAAACATTTATTTCCTCCTCTCCAACTACATTTCCCAACCCATATATGCCAGTAAAATAGGACGCGAATGCATCTGCTATTTTTTGAGGGTCTACTATCAATTTCTCCCCATGCCAAATGGAGGTAATAGTTCTACTAGCTTCCCATTCCCTAATCCTGGCCACTAGCAAACGACCTGGGGCATCCCCCTGGAGAAGATATTTAGCCTGCATCCTATCCAACCAATATTCCACCTTGCGGTACCCAATATCCGCCCATTCCCCCCGTAGGGATTTAAGTTCCTATCAATTTGCCCTGAAGACCCCTCCAAAGGGAGATAAGAGGCAATACGCCCCAAGAAATAAATTCCTCCTTTGCCTTTCTCAATCTTTTCCTCCTAGCTTCCAAGCCTGAACTGCCCCTGCATACAAAACCATATCGGCCAAGCCAACTTTTGGTTTTGTAGGGTTAGTAATTGAGACTGAATGAGCTCCTCTCAGATGCTCATCTAACTCCTCCTGTACCTTAGGCTCTGCAAACAACAAATCATTCAATCTCCATCTAACTGGCCTGGGAGGCACAAGACTTGGTTCCATAAAAGTGAGATAGGGAATGATCCGAGAGAACCCTAGCCTCAGTAGTCATACCTTCACTTCCCTAAGGGCCACACTATTAATTAGAAAGAAGTCAATACGTGATTGGGATTTATGAGCCCCAGAAAAGAAAGTCATAATGTTGCCCTTCTTAGAGTGGGTCCTACAGGGTCACAAAGCAGTCGCCTCCACCATCCTATTCAAGGCAACCTGTGCTTTGGTTAGAGGCCTACCAGATGGAGGTATCCTGTCATCCAAATTACTAGCACACACATTCCAGTCTCCAGCCAAATAAGTAGGTCTGTAGATATAGCTGTGATGTCCCTCTCTATGGAAGCAAAAAAATCTGCAGAAGAGGGGGTGGAACCATAGATAGAGGCCAAAGAAATTGCTTTACCTGCTAAGATCCCAGACAGATATATCCCTCTACCATCCTCTCTTAACAGCCCCTGCTCCACCGTAAAGGGGCAACTTTTTCTTATTAAAATTACCACCCCGGCTTTTTCCTACCCTGCCCGTACACCTGGCCCACCCATAATTTTTTAAGACAGCTTAATTCCTCCGTTAACAGATGTTCTCCTGCAGAGCGCTATGTGAGCCCCCAAATGATTAATATAACTCAAAATGACCATTCTCTTATGTCTACCCTAAGCCCTTTGACATTCAAGAAATTATGTTAATGCAAGTCATTATCCATCAGATCGATCATAACATGAGATCCATTTCACCCAAACCATACCAGATCCTTCCTTCACTATACATTCTAAAAGCTTTCTCTCTCTCTCTCTCCCAACCCCAATCCCATCCTCCCCCTGCCCCCGATCACCCGATCGCCCTCCTACGATTCATCCGGTCATGGATGACCTCCCTGTAGTTTCCTCCGCCTGTCCTCCCTGGCCCTAACACATCAATAGTCTGCCCATCACTTGGTCCTAATAGATCACCCTCCCCTCCAGCAGTGCCATCCCAGTTCCCACATATTCCCCTAACAGATCAAAGAAAAAACAACAAGCTTCAGAACACAGCCATATTGGCTATCGCTAACCAGTCAGTTCACAGTGGAATCTGGCCCTGCATGAAACTGACTCGATTAAATATAAAAGGGATCAAACAGTGCCATCCTTATATGATCATCGCCGACCCTTGCAGCTTTGCCCCCTGAAACCAATACCCCCCCAGCCCCCCAAACTTATACCCCTAAAACTACCACACCGACCAAACAAATATGATACAGTCCCCCAAGACACTGCTCAGTGAGAGAAAAAAAGAAGGGGGAATACAACCATAGCAGAGTTAAACTAAGTGACTCGAACAAGCTTCATATAGTCTTTGTTCAACTGTAGTGAAATCAACACAGCCCCACATCATCTGGGCAGTCCACCTCAGGTCTGAGGTTTAAACAAGTTAGGGAGTTCAATCATTAAACCTTCCAACGCATCCCTCATGGCCAAATAACGCTTTTCTCCAGATTGTAGTCTCACCAAGAGCGTTGCTGGATATTGCACCAAATTTAATTCCATTAAATATAACTTTTCTTAATTTCCACATATTCCTTCTGCTTCTCTCTAATTAGAGGTTTGATCCTGAAACATCAGAGAATTAGCGCCGTTCCATTGCAGGGATTTAAGTTGTCTGGCCTTCCACAGTACATGCATCTTCTCCTTAAAATTGAGAAATCTCATTATGATCACCCTGGGCCTCGCTCCTGGCGGGGGTACTTCCCTTAACGCCCTATGGGCCCTCTCCAAGTTGTATGCTTCCCCATATGGTGTCTGACCCAGTAATTTTAATAGCATGTCCTGGATGAATGAGACACAGTCTGCCCCCTCAGCTCTTTCCGGCAGCCCAGTCAGTACCAGATTATTCCTCCGGCTTCTTGACTCCTGGTCATCAATACGATCTTCCAATTTTTTAATTTGTTTTTTGGCCAAAATCAGCTCCTGCTCCATAGTCAGCACTTTCTTCTCTTGGGACGATCCTGGCTTCAGCATCCCCATCCGTTGCGCAAGAGATTGCAGTGCGGTTTCTACAGAGCCAAGTCGTGTACCAGTCCCTGCACAACTTTAATTTCCTGCAGGTCCTCTGGATTGACCCCTACTCCTCCCTATTTATGTCTCCTCCAATTCCGTAGGGGTGGGGATGCAGCTTAGGTCTCTTGTCTGGGGAGTCTCGCGGCAAGGGCTCAGTAACAGGCTCCATCTCAACTCCAGCTGCGGCCTACAGCTCTTAGATACAGTGCATCCCAGCCAAACCTCGTTAGCGTGTCCCGCGGCTTTCAGGAACTAACTGCCGCCCAAATTCGCGACCGCTACGATTAACAGCCCCTTCTAAGCGGGAGGCGACCAAAATAAACAGACCCCTGGACAGTTAGAGCACTTAATTTATGACTCGGGCCTAGGAGCGGCACGGAGGACGTCCGACTCGCCTCAGCACATCACGTGACCTCCATTCATGTACTTTATGATTTTTTGACCAGGGCTAGCTAGCACTGGATCCTGACATAGGGCCTGCTTGAGCTGACAGGAGGCCTTCTCACAGTGTTCTGACCACTGTACCCTTTCAGACATTCTCTTATTGGTAAAATCCAAGGGTTTCATTAAAATCTTCAGGGACCCATGCTTTTATGTAAGCGGCCCCAGCCCTTTGGAATTCTCTACCCCATCCGCTTTGGGAGTGCACATCTGTTGTGGAATTTAAACAGTCCTTGAAGACCCATTTATGGGAGCAAGCTTATTTGATTTGATGTTATTTAATCGCATTTTAGGAATTAGTATTTATTGTATGCTTATTTTAGTATATTTTATCTGGAATTTTGTTAAAGTGCCTTGGTTCAAGAAAGGCGCAGTATAAATAAACATTATTATTATTATTATTTGTGAGGGATGCTGCAATTGTGCTGAAATTATCTTATGTAATATCTGACAGTCCCTAAAAATTCTCATACCTGTTTTTTTTATTGTGGATGAAGGCCATCTCTTTATAGATACATAGACACTGTCGACAGATAAGGGCCTATGGCCCACCCAGTCTGCCCATTTGAGCTTGTAAGTTCCCTTTACTTTTTTGTAGAAGTCTGTTGCCCCTTACCCCTGACCTCCAGAATTCCCTTAAATCTATCCCATGCATTCTTAAATCCCATGATTGTTTCAGCTCCCACTACTTCCTCTGGCAGGGTGTTCCACTTGTCCACCACCCTTTCTGTGAAGAACTTTTTTCTCATGTTCCCTCTGAATCGCCCTCCCTCTAACTTCATCCCATGCCCTCTAGCCTTGGAACATCTTTTTCACTGGAAAATATTGTATTCCTGCACCCTGTTCCTCCCTGTAAGGTACTTGGCAGAAGAAGGAGAAATACTGTTGATGGGGGACCTGAATATGCCAGATGTTAACTGGAGTACCTTTGCTGCAGGCACATCCAAGAGCAGGGTCATTCTTGATGCCCTACAGGGGGCATGCCTCAGACAGCTAGTACTGGAACCCACTCGGGAGGGAGCAGTCTTAGACCTGGTACTGTCAAATGGGGACAGAGAAAGAATCTCAGATTTAGAAGTGGGTAGCCATCTGGGAACAAGCGACCACCAAACAGTGTGGTTCACGATAAACACAGCCATACAATCAAGCTATACAAAAGCAAGAGTATTGGACTTTAGGAGGGCTGACTTTGGGAGAATGAGAGAGTGCCTCAGAAAAGCACTAGCAAACAGGCAAAAGAAGGTTGGAGGAACAATGGGAGTAATCAAACAGCCATCCCAGAGGCAACAAGCCTTTGTGTAAAGCAAATTAACAAAACACAATGAAGGAAAAAAACACTATGGTTCTCAAAGAGGGGCAGGGAAGGTTAAGGAGAAAGGATAGTATTCAGGAAATATAAGGAAACACAGAAGGAGCAGGACAGAGAACATTATCAGTTAAAGCAGAAAGAGGCAGGAAGGCAGTCAGAATAGCAAAGACCCAAACCGAGAAAGGATAGCCAACTCTGTTAAGAAGGGGATAAGACCTTTATAGGTACATTAGGGAGTGAAGAAAGACAAAGAAGGGATACTGAGGCTTAATAAAGGGAGAAATGTGGGCAGAGGTGACAGTGAAAAAGCAGGGATACTGAATGAATATTTCTGCTCAGTATTCACAAAGGAAGAGGAGGGAGGTACCTAAACCAAACAAGAGGAACACTCTGAAGGCGGGGTTGATACCAGTCCATTTACAGAAGAAAGGGTTCTAAAGAACTAATAAAATTGAAGGTGGACAAAGCAATGGGGCCTGATGAGATTCACCCAAAAATTCTAAAAGAACTAAGGGTAGAACTAGTGACACATGACTACTCTCTTTAACAAATCATGGGAGGATGGGGTGGTACCTGAGGACTGGAGGAGGGCAGATGTGATTCCCTTCACAAAAGTGGGAGCAGGACAGAGGTGAAAACTACAGACCAGTTAGTTTGACCTCAGTGGTAGGGAAAATGATGGAATCACTTCTGAAGGAAAGAACTGTTGAGTACCTAGAGGCCAGTGGGGCAGAGGACCCAAGGCAGCATGGAGTCACAGTGGGAAGGTCATGTCAGATGAATCTAATAGATTTCCTTGACTGGGTGACTAAAGTAGTAGATCAGGGAGGGGCTGTGGACATGGCCTACCTAGATTTTAGCAAGGCATTTGATACAGTCCCACACTAAAGATTAATACACAAGTTAGCCAGCCTTGGAGTGGGTCCCAAGGTGGTAGCCTGGATAAAAAAATGGCTAGATAACAGGTCAGAAAGGGTAGTAATAAACGGAGTCCACAGTGAAGAAAGGAGGGTTACTAGTGGGGTACCACAGGGTTCAGTACTGGGACTGGTCCTTTTTAATGTCTTTATAAGTGACATTGCAGAGGAACTGGAAGGAAAAGTATGTCTCTTTGTAGACGACACAAAGATCTGCAACAGGGTTGATACACAAGATGGAGTGAAAAGGATGAGAAGGGACTTGGCAAGGTTGGAGGAATGGTCAAATGTATGGCAGCTCAGATTCAATGCAAAGAAGTGCAAGGTAATGCACCTGGGAAACAAAAACCCAGGGAAGAGTACACAATGGGGGTGAGATACTGACAACAGTAAAATGGAAAGGGACCTGGGGTAATTATATCAGATGACCTAAAGGTGGGCAAGCAATGTGAGAAGGCAGTAAGGAAGGTTGGGGGATACTGGGATGCATAGGAGAGGCATCATTAGTAGAAAACAGGAAGTTGTTATCCTCTGTACAGACAGTTGGTGAGACCCCATCTGAGTTCTGTGTGCAGTTCTGGAGACCCCATCTCCAAAGACATAGACAGAGTGGAGCTGTCAGAGGAGGCAACAAAATGTTGCAGGGTCTGTACCAGAAGACATAAGAAAGACTAAAGAGCTTAATATGTATACCCTTGAGGAAAGAAGGGAGAGGGACATGATAGAAACTTTCAAGTACCTCAAGGGAATCAACAAAGTCCAAGAGGGTAGCATCTTTCAGAAAAAGAGATGTGCAAGAACAAGGGGGAACAATTTGAAAATAGAGGGGGGGGGCGGCTCAGAGGTAATGTGAGGAAGTATTTTTTCATGGAGAGGGTTGTGGATGCATGGAACAGCCTCCCTGAGGAGGTCATGGAGTCAAGAACAGTGGTGAATTCAAGAATGCATGGGACAGACATAAGGCAGTCCTAGTGGGGGGTAGGAGGAAGTAAGCTGTTGGTTAACTAGGATCTGCAGCTTATCTGTTAGGTCAGAAAATGGGCAGACTAGGTGGGCCAAATGGTCCTTATCTGCCATCAAATTCTAGGTTTCTATGTTTCTATATGCATTATCTTGCACTGCTTTGCATTGAATTTCAACTGCCAAACCACTGACCATTCTTCATGTTTCTGCAGTTCCCTCCTCATTCTGTCTACACCCCCTGGTGTGTTCTCTCTGTTACAGAGCTTTGTGTCATCAGTGAACAGGAAAATTCTGCCTTCTAGGTCCTGCGCAATGTCTCTGATGAAGACGTTGAATAGGACTGGTCCCAGCACTGATCCCTGTGGTACCCCATTGGTCACTCATCCCTTTGTGGAGTGACAGCCATTTACTACCACCCTCTGTGTCCTGCTGCTCAGCCAATTATCCACCCACTGCACTACTGTCCTGCCCACTCCCATATTCCCCCAGTTTGTTTAATAGCCTTCTATGTGGCACAGTGTCAAAGGCCTTGTTAAAGTCCAGATAGGCCATGTCCACTGCCTTCCCCTGATCCACCTCCCTTGTTACCCAGTCAAAAAATTCAATAAGGTTAGTCTAGCATGACCTTCCCCAGTGAAACCATGCTGCCTTGGGTCCTGAAGTCCGTTGGCAACCAGATGTTCCACCAATCTCTCCTTCAGTAGTGCTTCCATGATCTTCCCCACTACCGAGGTCAGGCTGACTGGTCTATAGTTCCCCGCTTCCTCTTTGTTCCTGCTTTTCTATAAGGGGACTACATCTGCTGTCCTCCAGTCTTTGGGTACCTCCCCCTGTTTCCAGTGATTGGCTAAACAGGATTGCCAGAGGTTCAGCCACCACCTCTCTTAGTTCCTTTAGGACCCTGAGGTGAACCCCATCTGGCCCCATTGCTTCATCGACTCATTCCTTCCAGTTCCTTTAGGACCTTTTCCAATGTAAAGGGACTTGTGTTAATTTCTGTGCCATTTACACCCCTTGTACTCCCTTCAGGCCCATTACCCTCCTCTTCCTCAGTAAAGACTGAGCAGAAATATCTGTTCAGTATGTCAGCTTTACTGTTGTCATCCTCCACACAGCCCCCATCCTTCCCCTTCAGTCTCACTATCCCTCCCTTTGCCCTTCTTTTTTAACTTATGTACCTGTAAAAGGTTTTGTCCCCTCTACCCACTGATTGTGCGATGCACTCTTCTGTCTAAGCTTTAGCTTCCCTTACTGACCTCCCTGCCTCCATTTGCTTCTCCTGGTACTTTTCCCTATCCCCTTCTGCCTGTGTCTTTTTGTATTGCCGGAATGTGATCTTTTTGGCTTTCACTTTCTCCACTACCTCCTTGGAAAACCATAATGGCTTCCTCTTCCTTTTCCCCTTGCTAACCTGCTTAATGCATAATTATGTTGTTCTTGTAATCCCTGTTTTAAGTATTGCCCACTATTCCTCCACCCCTGATTCCCTCCCATTCCCATTAGTGCCTCTTTCAAGCATGTCCCCATTGTCCGAAAGTCTGCCCTCCTAAAATCCAGGGTACATGTTTTTGTGCGGTTTGGTTCTGCTCCTTCTGTGATTTCAAACCACAGTGACTGGTGATCACTATTCACCAGGTGTTCCCCCACTGTTACCCCTTTGCACTGTTCCCATTTGTGAGCACGAGGTCCAGTTTTGCCTTCTGCCAAGTTGGTTTCATGACCACTTGCTTAAGAAAGGCACCTTGAAGGGAGTCCAGGATAAATCTGCTCCTGGTTGATGCTGCTGCTGGGAGGCTCCAGTCCACATCTGAAACATTTAAGTCTCCAACCAGCACCACCTCCCCCTTGTCTGCCATCCTTTGGATGGCTAGCATCAACTCCCGATCTGTTTCTTCCTCCTGGGCTGGTAGTCTGTAGACCACCCTTGTGCAGATGGCTGACCCCATTTTCCTTTCCACCTTAACCTGCAGTATTTCTCCCCCATTTTGTTCCTCTTGGATCTCTGTGGTCTTAATGCCATATTTCACATAAAGTGCCACTCCTCCTCCCTTCCTGCCTGCCCTGTCTCTTCTGAATATGTTGTAGCCAGGTATGGCCATCTCCCAGTCATGGTTATCATTACACCAGGTCTCTGTGATGGCCACAATGTCCAGGTCCAACTGCACCATGGCAGCCTCCAGATCCTCCAACTTGTTGCTAAGGCTCCTGGCACTGGCACACATGACTTTCCATGATGTGAACTCCTTGGACTGTTTAGCTGTTCTACTCCAGCCCCCTCCCTGGTTGTCCTTTATCTCTGGTTCTCCCTGCTGTCTGCCCTTCTGTTGAATTTTGTCCCCTTTCTGCCTATCCCATTGGGTGCTTTTCTCCATCTTTTGCATACTGCTTTGTAGAAATATCCCTTCCTCCTGTTTACAGGTTCCACTGCTAGCTGTGGGGGGTGGGCAATTAGGTACCCTTCTTGCTAGCCTGCTACCCCCCTTGACTAGTTTAAATGCTTGTCCATGTAGCATTTAAACTTATCATCGAGTGCTTGAATTCCCCTCCAGGACAGATGCAGGCCATCAGGCTTGAACAAGCCCCCCTCCCCCCAGGTGAGTCCCCACTCACCAATTAATCCAAACCCTTCCTCTCAGCACCAGTTCTTCAACCATGTGTTAAAGTTCCTGGTGCATGCACCTCTACACTCTCCCATGCCTCTCACAGGTAGTACTTCTGAGAAGGTGACAGATGTAGCTACTTGCTTGAGACCCCTCCCCAATTTCCTAAACTTTTCCTGAACTTCCTTAGGCTCCCCATTTGCCAGGTCATTAGTACCTAGGTGGATAATGACATCCAGCTCACCCTCCTGTCTTGCCTTCCCAGCAATCCCCAGGCTCTTCCTCCCATCCCTCCACACCATGGTACCTGGTAGGTGTCACAAATTCACTCAGCAGGTCAGGCCCTCTACTCCCAAAGTGCCAACCTATGAGCACAGTCTTGTGAACAGTGTAACAGACAAGGTAACCCTCTTGTCTGTTTTTGTGAGTTCGGATCAACCTTTGGTCTCAGTTCTGGAGGGATTCAAACTGTTAACCTCTTGCTAGCATACCCAATGCACAGGCTTAGATATATCTGTCTTCGGGGTGCCAGATATCTTTGCCTATGGGTACCTAACCAGGTATTCAGAGATGAACCCTTAAAACTTAATAAAGACCTCAGATTTAAAATGCTTCTGTTTCCAGTTTGGTACCACCATACAAGCTATATGTCTGCTGAACCATAAATATTTCTTAGCAAAAGAAAGCAATTCAAAGACAGACCAAGTTTGCTCTAAAATTAGAGTTTTTACTAAAATATATAATAATATGTCAAACATACAATACAGAACTCTTATAACACAAGACATACATATCTTTAAATAAAACAAGGTTTAAAACGGTGCAATTCCTACAACTATGTTTAGATTTTGTCTAGCTTTCTAAATACCTGTTTTCAGTGCTCAGATGTTTCCTTAGTCAGTGTCAGATGCAAATGCATCTCTATAGTGAAAGAGAATAATCTTTTCAAGCAGTATTGGCCAACCCCTTTTTGATGAAGTCATCCAGCCCCTCCTCTGGTCAAATATCTAACAAAAATATATTTTTATACAACCACAGGATGTAATTTTATTAATCTATACTATACAGCTATACAGGATGTATTAATTCTGCAACCTTAGCATAACTCCAGTTTCAATGACACCTCTTTTGATCTCATGCTGTACCCTCTTCACGCAGGCTTCATAGGGTCATTTACAACCTTACACCTCTATATAACATCCTAGCTTCCCTTATTTTAACATTATAAACCTAGTTTATGATTTCTCTCTTAACAAAATTAACTTAACAACTCTGTAATTAGCTCAGAGAAACAGGATCCTTAATAAAAGTCTTCCAGTAACACATTGTCTCTAAAAAGACTGAGTTGTGATACAATGCTGTCAGCAGTTCTCTTGGCCTGCATCTGCCAGCTAAAATCTGAAGGGGGGGGAGATGAGAGAGGTCATTCCTAGAACATTTGAATTTTCAGAAGAGACATTAATACATTTTATATTAAAACAATATAATACAGCACTCAGAACTGGCTGTCTACGTCACACTCCTCCCCACCTAGACTGAATTTGGGGGATCTATCTCCTACATGGGATGAGCTTCCCAAATCAGTTCACTCCTCATAGACCCTAGACAGCCCATCGGTGTTCTGATTCTCAATGCCTGCCCTATGTATGATTGTCAGATCATATCCTTGCAAAGCAAGACTCCATCTTAGTAGTCTCCCATTGCTCTTTCCCATCTGCATCAGCCAAACCAGGGGGTTGTGGTCAGTCTGCACCACAAAATGCTGCCCATACAAGTATGGCTCTAATTGCTTCAGGGCCCACACTATGGCAAGACACTCCCTTTCCACCGTGGAGTACACTTGTTCCCTGGGAAACAGCTTTCTGCTCTGGTACAAAACTAGGTGATCTGTCCCTTGGCTAGATGTCTGGCTAAGTACTTCCCCAATACCCACATCTGAGGCATCCATCTGAACTATAAAGGTTTTGCTATAGTCCAGACTTGTCAAAACAGGAGCACTGTACAGTGCCTCCTTCAGTCTGGTAAAGGCTTCCTCACAGGCTGGGCTCCAAGTAATTTTCTTTGGCATCTTTTTCTTTGTCTGGTCCAATAGGGGAGCATCCAGGGCACTGTAATTAGGTACAAACTTTCTGTAGTACCCTGCTGTCCCTAGAAAGCTCCTGACCTGCTTCTGGGTTTCTGGTCTGGGCCATGCCTGAATCACCTCTATCTTTCTTTGGTTAGGACAGAGCTGTCCCCAGCCTACCACATGCCTGAGGTATGCCACTTCCCCCATGGCTACCTGGCACTTCTCAGCTTTGACAGAGCCCGGCCCTCTGTATCCTGCCCAGCACTTCCCTAAGGTGTGAAAGGTGTTCCTCCCAGCTGGTACTGAAGATGGCAATGTCATCCAGGTATGCTATGGTGTACTGCTCAGCACCATTCAACACCTGGTTCACCAACCTTTGGAAATTGGCTAGGGCATCCTTCATTCCAAAAGGCATTACTTTAAACTCAAATAAGCCTATTGGAGTGATGAAGGCCGACCTTTCCCTAGCTCTGTTTGTCAATTCTACCTGCCAATACCCCTTGGTCAGGTCAATAGTCATAAGGTAGGTCGCCCCTCCCAACTTGTCCAGGAGTTCTTCCGTCCGGGGCATCAGGTGGGCAAGAACAACGTTCCACCATACACTATATGAGACAAACCACCTGGCAATAGTCCTTTTAGTAGCAGGCTTACCTTTACCCACTTCCCCATAAGTGAGAAACAACTGAAGACAGAGCATACTAAGGCACACAGGCATGACTATGTAGTAGCTAAGAACCCTTTTAACATCCAAACTGTGTAATCTTCTTTCTCCTGAAAAAGAATGACAGTGAAAAACATAGGAAGAGACATAGACTGGTTCAGATGAAAGTCTGATACCACTTTGGGTAAGAACGTCCTATTGGTTCTTAGGACCACCTTATCCCTATGGAAGAAGATAAAGTCAGGTTCAACTGACAGAGCCTGTAATTCACTAATCCACCTGGTAGAAGTAATAGCTACCAGGAACACAGTTTTCCAGGTCAAGTACTTCAGTTCGGCCAAAGCCAAAGCCAGAGGTTCAAAGGGTGGCTGCATAAGCTGGGCAATGCAGACATTAAGATCCCAAGCCGGAGTAGGTTCTCGAAAGGGAGGGTTAATATGAACCAGACCTTTGAAAAATTTACTGAAAACAGGATGAGATGCCATGGAAGAGCCCTTCACTGCTGAAAGGAATACAGAAACAGCTCCTAGGTGAACCTTCAGAGTTGCAGGCCTAAGGCCTAGACCATTAATATGAACCAGATAATCTAAGGCTGTAGCAATGTCTGCAGAATCAAGCACAATGCCCTTCTGAGAACACCAAATGCTGAACCTTTTCCATTTGGAATTATAAGTTTTTCTAGTGGAAGATTTCCCGGAAACCTTCAAAATATCTAGAGCTCCCTGAGAAAGAAGCAGGCCTGTATATTCCAACTCCTCAAGAGCCAGGCCTTGAGGTTGAGAGTCTGCAGATTGGGGTACCAAATCCTCCCCTGAGAGAATGTTAGGAGATTGTATCTCTTGGGGAGAGACAGGGGACGTGACACTGCCAGAGACAGCAGCAGAGGATACCAAGGCTGTCTGGCCCAATCTGGAGCCACCAATATCACTATGCAGGGTTGAGACCTGATTTTGATCAGGATTCTGAGCAACAGAAGGAAGGAAGGGAAGGCATAGAGAAACCTGCCCTTCCAATCCAGAATGAGAGCATCCAGAGGAACAGTCCCCAGGACTGGAGGTCTGCAACAAAACAGAGGAAGCTGGTGATTGTCTGGGGCTGCAAAGAGATCTAGCTCCAGAGTGCCCCATCTGGTGAAGATGACCTGTAGTATGGGAGGGTCCAGGGACCATTCGTGATGCCCCTGGGAGATTCTGCTCAGAGCATCTGATAGTACATTGTCCATTCCTGGAAGGTGAACTGCTATCAGGGAAGTCTGAAGAGAATAGGCTATAGACCACAGTTTCATGGCTTCTGTGCACAAGGCTGTGGACTGAGTGCCCCCCTGCTTGTTGATGTACCACATTGTGGTGGTGTTGTCTGTCCTGACTTGGACCACCTTGCCCCTGATTGACTCCGAGAAGACCTGAAGGACCAGAAAAACTGCCCTGAGTTCCAGGAGATTGATATGAAGGAGAGACTCTTGTGGAGACTAGACCCCTTGAGCCGTAAGGGCTCCCAAATGGGCTCCCCAACCTAGGAGAGAAGCATCTGTAGTTAGAACTACTGAGGGGACTTGCGAGAGAAATGGAACTTCTTGTCTGAGATTGTCCTGGTCCAGCCACCACTGGAGAGGTTGGACCAGAGTCTGAGTCACTGGAATCAATTTGATGAGAGAGTCTCTTTTCTGAGACCAAAAGGTCCTTAGGTGGAACTGAATGTCCCTCATCTGAAATCTGGCTCCTTGCACCACTGCAGTGGAAGCTGCCATGTGGCCCAGGAGTTGAAGAAACTGCCTTGCTGGACGAGAGACCAGAGGTTGAAAAGAGGATGCAAGATCTGTTAGGGCCTTTACCCTTGTCAGAGGGAGGAAGGCCTTTGCTTGGATAGTATCCAATTCTATCCCTATGAAAGTAAGAAGTTGTACTGGTTCAAGAACAGACTTTGGGAGTTTGAGAAGAAACCCCAGAGAACTGAGCAAGTCTTGAGTGATTTGTAGAGCTAACTTGATCTGGTCAGATGACTGACCTACAATTAGCCAGTCGTCCAGATATGGGAAAATGAAAATACCCTGCCTTTTGAGGAAGGCAACTACTACTGCAAGGCACTTTGTGAACACCCTTGGAGTTGATGTTAGGCCGAATGGCATGGCTCTGAACTGATAGTGGCTTGAAGGCAACTCGAACCTGAGGTACTTTCTGTGGGAGCACCTGATAGGAATATGGAAATAGGCATCCTTGAGGTCCAGGGATGCAAGCCAATCCCCCTGGCCTTAGAGAGGGAAGAATTATTCCCAGAGTCACCATTTTGAATTTTGGTTTTGAGGTGTGTTTGTTCAAATACCTTAGATCTAGGATGGGTCACCACTCCCCTGTCTTTTTTGGGGTAAGGAAGCACCTGGAGTACATGCCTTTGCCCCTGTGCTGAGTAGGAACTTTCTCTATGGCTCTGAGAGCCAGAAGAGTTGAAACCTCTGCCTCTAGGGCAAGGGTCTCTGAGATGGATGCAGGTGGGAAAGACCTGGCCCTCAGTTTTGGAAACCATTTGAAGCTGAGGGCCAGTCCCTGGCTTACTACCTCCAGGACCCACTTGTCTGAGGTAACAGACTTCCAGGCCTGGAAGTAGTAAGCCAGCCTGCCTCCTACTGGAATGGGGGGGAGTCGACCCAGGCTGACACATCAGGGTGTCTGCTTGGCAGGAGCCTTGGACTGGAAAGAGGATGCAGCCCTGCTCATCCCCCTCCTGCCCCTCCCTCGAAAGAACCCCCTCTGTGGGAAGGAAGAGGAAGCCTGAGCTTGGTAGAAAGGTCTGTGGAAAGGTCTGCCCCTGCCCCTAGACTGCTGCTTCTGAGGCGTGGCTTGCCTCTCTTTGGCCTGTACTTGTCCATTTTCTTCATGTAAGCCTCTGGCTGCTCCCTAAACAGAGAGTTACCCACTACAGGGAACTCCATAGCCTTGGTCTGGGAATCCTGCGAAAGGCTAGTACATCTGAGCCAAGCATGTCTCCTGGGAGACAAAGATATAGCCATGACTTTTGATGCCACATCATTGGAGTCCACAGCATCATGAAATTGCACTTTGGATGCCTCAATTCCATCAGCAGCCACCTCCTCCAGCTCTTTGGCTAGCTGGGGGGAGGCCTGTTTAGCCAGTTCCAGAACTGTATCCCACCTGGATGTCTGGTACCTGGCTGGGTAGGCTATATAGTTAGTTGCCTGAGCCCCAAAGAAGATGCCAAATACTGTTTTATGGCCATGGCATCAACCTTCCTGGAGTCTTTGTCTGGGGGGGGTGTGAAGCCAAAGGAATGTTAGCCCAGTCACAGGCTGCAGCCTGCACTACCCCAAAATGACTGCAATGACTGTATAAAACTCCGTACCTGAGCCTGATAGCATATACCTCCTGTCCATTCTCTTATCCACAGGCAGTAAGGAGTTAGGTGTCTGTAAAATCTTTTTTGTCTGTTTCTCCAAGGACTTGTGAAGAGGGATAGACAATCTTTTGGACTCTGGGGTGTCCATCATCTCTACAAAATCAGGCTCTTCCTCTTCCTCAGCAACTTCAACCATTGGGAGCTGGAGGGTTTCAGCCACCTTCTTGTAAAACAAGAAGTGTCAAGGGGACTCAGAAAGCCTGGGAGGGGAGACATTGGAGGGTCTGTCTGGGGAGATGTCCGGTTCAATGGGCACATCCAGACCTTCAAAGTCGTTATCTTCATCTTCATCATCAGGATATTCTTCGTCTCCCTCCCACTCCTCACAAAAAGCATCTGGATCGTAATCAGATCCGACCAAACTGACCACCTAACCAGCGGTACCGGTTCAGACGGAACCGGGTGAAGCGATTGAACTATACTAATCACTTGGCTATTCCATCAGCAGTTGGAGTATGCGGTGCTGGATCTAAACCAGCTGATTTATGCTTTCTTTTCGACGGGACAGAGTGCAGCACCCCTCTTCAGTCGTGCCATCTGTGCAGTTATCAGCTGCCTTGAGAGGATGACGGAGTCCACTGATGCTTTTCCATACTCTCCTCTAGTAGATCTATCAGTGTATCCCTGCCCCCCATCTGCCAGGCTACAAATCATCTTACAGCCTCCGTCCTCCTAGCATGATAAGGTTTCATCATGTTGACATGATAAATCCTGCTTCTGTTTTTCTGATGGGCAGTTCTACTACATAGTTCACCTCATCCACCTGTGTTACCACTACAAATGGACCCTCCATGCTGCATGCAGTTTGTTCTGTTGAATAGGAATTAGAACCATCACCTTCTGTCTAACATCATAGGTTCTATGCCTGGCCATATGGTTATATCAGTATCAGTTTTTCTGCCTCTGTTGCGCAGATGCCAGGTTATCCTGTGCTAACCCATAAACTCCTTTAACCTCTCCCTGAAGTTAAGGACATATTCTGCCACTGATTCTCCTCAGGCAGCAAGTATGCCTTCCCATTCATCCTGCACTAAATCTAGGGTCCCCTCACCCTGCATGCATACAGGAGTTCAAAGGGCAAGAACCCTGAGGACTCCTGTGGGATTTCCCTATATGCAAGTAATAGCTGGGGCAAATGCTTTTCCCAGCTCCTCCCATGCTGCTTTGCAAAAGCCTAAGCATGGTCTTAAGGGTACTGTTAAAGCATTCCACAAGGCCATTGGTGTGGGGGTGCTAATGTGAAGCACGTAGCTGCTACACCTCTCATTTTTCCCACAAACTCCTCATTAGAGCTGACATGAAGTTTGTGCCCTAGTAAGATAAAATCTCCTGAGGAAATCTAACCTAGCTGAAGATCTCCAGCAGTTCATCTGCCGCTTTCTCTAGCTCTGTGGAGGACATTGCCATAGCCTTGGGGTACTGTGTGGCATAATCTACCACCACCAGAAGGTACCTCTTTCCTGAGCTGGATGGCACACTTAGAGGCCCTCACAATAACTATAGCTACCCACTGAAATTGTACCTCTATTATGGATAAAGGAACTAATGCTGCCTTGCCTTTGTATGTATGTATGTACTGTATGTATGTATTTATCTATTTATCTATTTATCTATTTATCTATTTTTTTTTATTTCAAAACTTTCACCAGGAAAGACATACTGAGCTAATAGTTTGTGTTCACATGTGTCCTGGGGGAAGGGGATGTGGAAAGTAAAATACAACAAATACAACATAACAGGAGCATAATAAAAAAATTGAAGGTAAACAGTATAAAAGACATGTCCATTAGATACCATTGCTATAACATAAGCAAGGGAACTGCTCTTTAAGTATAAAAAACAGTGAATATGAATGGGGGGGACCAAATTACAAGGGTAATATGGGGGGTTAGGAAAAGGGTCATGGATAGTTGCAGGAGTGAGAAAAAATCATGAAGAAGAGACTTTCAGGAGAAAGCAGAAGAAGCAGAGTCCCATTGTATGTCCCCTCACCTTCCCACTCTCTGACATGTGTCACAAGTGAGACAGTACTCAGCCACATCTTTATAGACCCCAGGCCAATAGAAGTTTTGTATCAGCTTCAGTTTGGTCCATTTCACCCCCCATGTACCTGCAAATGGAGCGTCATTTGCAATGCTGAGTAGCTGTTGCCTAAACTCCTTAGGTACCACTAGCTGTTGGTGCACCTGCCATTCCTCTGCACTTTCCTGCAGTACCCCATCATGATACAGCAAGCCATTCTCCCAATACACTCAGCTCTGCCTCTCACTCTTAGGTTCAGGGTCAGCATTGTCTGCCTGTTCCATTAGTTCATGTAAGGATTCATCCCTCAGTAAAGCACCTTTTAAATTTGTGCTCTTTCCTCCTCCTGGAAAGAGAACACCCTCCTTTGGAGTTTCCCCTGAAGAACTCTCAGCTGCTACTGAGGCTGGACTGCCAAACGTCTTGGCCTCTTGGTGTGCCACAGTGTCAGCCTGCACTACAGTAGACTCGGAGCAAACTGTTATACATTCAGAGGCCCCTTTCTCCCTGCTGTCAGTTCCATCAGCTTTCAATCTAATGGTCTGACTCCAGGTAACTGCACACAGTTTCACCCCTGCATTTTAGGTAATTCCCCAAAAGCATATCTACATCAAGATCTCCACTAACCCCAACTTCTTCCATCCCTTGGGTCCCCCCCCTCCACCAACTCAGGAAGACTCAAGTCAATGCCTGGACTGGCACAGTTGGTTCCACTGCACACTTTTGTATTGTAAACTGATCAGACAGGACGTGCTTAGCGTAAAATAAATAGGGAATATATATTGGGCTGTGGTGGAATACACTATGTATCTGCACGAGTGGACATTCACCTCAGGTAACCTCATGAGTGGCAGAGCATAGCGGAGCCACAAGTGATGGTTCTTGAGGTCAGCATCCATGAGTGCAGATAGTGTATTCCACCACAGCCCAACACATATTTGATTTATACAATAGGGTCCTGTGTTTTATGTTTTTGTGTTTGATTTCTGTGTTTTTGGTAAATTATAGTTTGTCACGGGGTTTTGCTTCATTGCCTGGGCTTTCCCTTCTAGTTTTGTGTTTGGGTCTCTGATTGGCTGGTGGTTCTGTCATGAGGGTTGCTTGCGGTGTCTGATTGGCTGTGTTGTGTATGTGGGAGGGTGGTAGAGTTCTTGTAGTATGGTGGGTTGTTTGTTGTATTGTGGCAGTGATGCTGTGTTTCCTTTTGTGGTGGGACTTTGTAATTTTTCTAGTGGTGTGGATGTCTATGGCAGTATGGGGATTTCAGAGAAGTGTCAGACTGTTTCTGGGAGACAGTCACCAAGGTATGTTATGTGGGGTTGGCAGGCGGGCAGAGTGAGGTAGGTCTTGCATTGTGAGGGTAGGGGAGCAGAGAGGAGGTGGTGACATAGATACTGTGTGGATAAATGGGCTACTATATCAATAAATGGTAGTTTACTCACCTGGTAAAGGTGATTATAGGAGCACCTTCTTACAGCACTCCGAGTCTCAACACATGGGGTAGTAAGCACTCCCCTCATAGGCTGATGCACAAAGAAATCCCAAAATTCGAAATCCGATCCCTCTCCTATCCTTGCTGTTCCCAGAATCCTCAGTATGATATCTTCCAGAGTTCGTTTCCCTCCTGAAAATAAACTGTTAAGAAACCGAGAAGGAAAACACACACTACTTTCCGTTGGTTCCATGAGGGGCCGTTGGTTAGAAGAATACACAACACGTGTGATGTTATGTCGAGAGATATTCTTTACTACGTACTGTTATTTATAAACATCTGATAACCTGTTACATAGTTACTGACTGTGTGGAGCCTATGTCCCATTACCGTACACAGTTAGTGATCGAAAATTTCAGATACATTCTTAGGTGGATCACTCTATATGTTTTCCTTAATATGTATCACTATATATATATATATATATATATATATATATATATATATATACACACACACACACACACACACACACACATATGTTCCTCTGCAATAGGTGGGATACAGAGTGCTGTAAGAAGGTGCTCCTATAATCACCTTTACCAGGTGAGTAAACTACCATTATCTATCGCACCTTCTTACAGCACTCCGAGTCTCAACACATGGGATGATTGTACAGCAGTATTAGACTTTGTCCTGGGTGGGATGAGGAACTTGAATCAAGGCTGTCTGGAGCATCCTGCGACCAAACTGTGAGATTCCCATTAGACCAGTGTCTAACGGTAGTACCTGAGGAAAGTGTGCAGGGACTCCCAGGTCGCTGCCTGGCAAATCTCTCTGACAGATTCGGAATTGCGTTCCGCCCAAGATGTGGCTGCTGCTCTAGTGAAGTGTGCTCTGATGTTTGCTGGAGGGGTATTTCCTCCAATCCTGTAGGCCTTCACTATGGCTTCTCGTAGACATCTAGCAATAGAGGATCTGGATGCTGCTAGACCTTGTTTATTGCCTTGGGTCAATACGAACAGTCTGTCTATCCGACGGAGAGTCTCCGTCCTGGACAGGTAGGTCTGAATTGCTTGGGCTAGGTCTAGGCCGAGTAGGGTTTCCCTGTGAGGGTCCCCTAACTGGTGATCGAGGGTAGGAACTGAGATCTCTTGGGACGTGTGGTAGGCGTTGGCCATTTTCGGGATAAAGGACGGGATGGGACGGAGTATGACCCTATCTGGGAAAAAACAGATAAATGGCTCTCTGCAAGATAGAGCCTGTAATTCGCTAGTTCTCTTGGCTGACAAGATCACTACTAGGAATACGGTCTTCATCGTAAGTAAGGATAAGGGAATAGATTCAATGGGTTCAAATGGTGGGATGGCGAGGGCGTCAAGTTCCAAGTTGAGGTGCCACAGAGCTGTTAAGGGTCTTGGGGTGTGTGTGATAAGGGTTGCGGCCTTTAGGAATGCTTGAACCAAAGGGTGGGCTCCGGGTAGATGTCCATCGGTTTCTCCCCTTATAGCCCCTATGGCGGCCGTCTGTACCCGCAGAGATGTGGCTGATAACCCCTTTTCCAACCCTTTTTGCAGAAACTCTAATACATTTACAATATTACATTGAGATGCCCTCAAGTCCTGGTTCTTGCACCATGAAGCAAATGCCCACCAATGTTTGTTATAGGTTCTGTTGGTGGATTCCCTTCTAGCTTGTACCATGGTGTCCACCACCTTACCTGATACCCCTAGCTCTAACAATCTAGCCCTCTGAGTGGCCAAGCCGTCAGTTTCAGTGGTAGAGGGTTTTCGTGCCAGATCGGGCCTTGTCTGAGTAAGTTCTGGTGGTGAGGTAGCCTCATAGGATTGTCTGTCAGCATTTTCCTGATTAGGGTGTACCAGGTTCTCCTCAGCCAGTCTGGGGCTATGAGTACTACACTGCTGCCCGTGTTCCAGATTTTCTGTAGTACGGCTGGTAGCATGGCTATTGGGGGAAATACATATGCCTTTTTGAATTTCCATGGGGTTGATATGGCATCCACTCCTACTGCTCTCTTGTCTCTGAATCTGGACATGTAGTTCAGAAGTTGGGTGTTGGTCACTGAGGCCATGAGGTCGATGTTGAAGGGGCCCCATTTCCTCTGGATCTCATTGAAGATCTCTGGATGGAGTTGCCATTCCCCTTGTTGCAGTCTTTGCCTGCTCAGCCAATCTGCCCTTGTGTTTAGGTTGCCTGCCAGGTGGACTGCTGTGAGGCTGAGTAGATATTTTTCTGCCCATAGCAGTAATATTTCTGCCTCTTGAGCCATGGCTCTGCTTCTTGTTCCTCCCTGCTTGTTGATGTATGCCATCGCTACTCGGCTGTCAGTGCGCACCTTTACGTGGTGTCTTTGGAGTTGACCTTTGAAGTGCATGAGGGCTAGCCGGATGGCTCTTGTCTCTAGTATGTTGATTGGGAGTTTTGACTCCCGGTTTGTCCATTTCCCTTGAATGGACTGTCTGTCTAGTACAGCACCCCAGCCTAGCAGGCTTGCATCTGTTTTGAGGGTTCTTGTTGTATCTCTCTCCAATTGTGCCCCTTGCATGAAGGTGTGTGGGTCTGCCCACCATCTTAGTGATTTCTGTATCGACATTGGAATTGCCACTTTCTGATTGTAATTCTGTTGACTGTAGCTCCAGTTGTCCATGAGTAAGCATTGTAAATTCCTCATGTGTAACCTGGCCCAGTCGTGTAGGTCTATGCATGCTGCCATGAGACCCAGTAGTTGCATAAGGTGCCAAACTGTTGTCGACTTCTTCTGCATAACTGTTCTGCAGTGCGCTGTTAACGTGCTGATGTGTGTCTGTGATGGTCTTACTGTGCCTGTCACTGTGTTGAACGTTGCCCCCAAATGATCTAACAATGTGGTAGGTGTTAGGTGGCTCTTTGCTTTGTTGATAAGCCACCCGTGTTCGGTCAGTAGTTGTTGGGCCCTGAGGGTTGCTGTCCTTGACTGGTCCACTGTTCTCACCCGTATCAACCAGTCATCTAGGTATGGCATCACATGAATGCCCTCCGTGCATAGTTTTTTCACTAGGGGTGCCATCACCTTGGTGAACAGTCACGGGGCCGATGCCAATCCGAACGGTAGGCATTGGTACTGGAAGTGGTATTCCAGTACGTTGAATCGGGGGAACCTCTGGTAGGAAGGTCTGATAGGTATGTGTAGGTAGACATCCTTCAGATCTATGGAAGTTAGAACATCACCCTTGCGTATAGCTGCAATGGTGGATCTTAGGGTTTCCATCTTGAACCTCTGGTACTGTACAAAATTGTTCACAAACTTTAGGTCCATGATAGGTCTGAGGTCTCCGGTCTTTTTTGGGACTAGAAAGAATACGGAGTAGATGCCGTAGTATCTCTCCTGAATTGGAACGGACTTTATGGCTCTGCTGTGTAGCAGTTGGTGTAGAATGGCCCGCACTTGTTGCGAGGTCGCTTTGTCCCTTGAGACATGAGATTCTATGTATCTGTCCCACCTTGGGACTGAGTTGAATTCTATGGCATAGCCCTGTGAGATGACCTCCTTGACCCATTTATCTTTGATTGATTTGGTCCAGGTTGTGGCGAACTGCTGTAACCTTCCACCCACTGCATCCGTCTGGCCCTGGACTGGTGGATTCTCATTAGCGGAATCCCCTGTTTGATTTGTTTGTCTTATATCCCTGTTTTCCATTGTAGTGGGAGCCTCTGCCCCTGTTGCCCTGAAAGTTCTGCCTGTTGTTGAAAACATTTGGTTTGAATCCAAACGTACGTCAATCTTGTCCCTGGTGATCTTGACCCCTCTTGACTCTGCCCGAGAAATGTCAGAATTTGTTGTTTCAAAAGGATGGTAGAGTAGCTCACCCACCTTGACCCTTGTCATCCCCTTTCTTTACTGTGAACTCTTCTATGCCAGGCCCAAACACCTTGTCTCCAGAGAACTGTAGTTTCATGACCCTTGATTTGGACTCTTGATCTGCATTCCACAGCTTGAGCCATACTTGTCTCCTGGCTCTGTTAATGGAAGCTGCTGACCTGGATGCCATCTTAAAACTATTGATCGTGGCATCGGCTACATACTTCATGGTTTGAATGGCATAGTCCATGGTGGCTCCATGGGCACTGGTTTCGGGGATGTCAAGTTGGACTGCCTCTAACCATCTGAGTACGGCCCTCGCCAAATAGGTGGCGGCCATGGAGGCTCTCATATTCATGATCATCATATCATGGACCTTCCTCACAATTTCATCTACCTTTCTGTCCATGGGATCCTTCAGGGCCAAGGCTGACTCTGAGGGCAAGATGGTCTTGTTGCTCAAGGCGGCGACCTCCGCATCTACTCTGGGGGCAGCTGCCCAGAGTTTCTCTCTGTCTGCCGGGAATGGATACCTACTCTCGAAGGTTCCCTTTTCCCTAGTCTTAATAGGATCTGGTGCCTCCCATTCCTTGGCTAGGATGCTCTCTAATGCTTTGCATACTGGGAAGAAGGCAGAGGATTGCTTCCTCTCCCTAACCAGGGGGTCTAGTCTGTTGTCTGGCTGTTCCACCAGCTCATCCAGTCTGAGTGTCTGACAGATGATTCTTATGAGCTCGGGAATGGCGTCCAAGGGACATAGTCATGCAGCCATATCCTCCTCTTGCTCCTCCTCCTCTTCCTCAGAGCGTTCTTCTTCTGACACATCTGACGTGTCATTTGAGTTTGGGTCACCCCTGGGGTGCTTAGGGTGAGGGGGTTTTCCTGGGTGACCTGGGTCTTTTGTTTGCTCCCAGGGAGTCGATCCTGTCCAGGAGCTTTTGAAATAATTGCAGCACTACGCTTTGGGAAGCTGTGGATACGTTATCATTTAGAGGAGCCTCATCTGTGGATCCTGAGTTGTGGGTGAACTCCCTAGGCTCGGAATCCACCACGCATAGAGAGCAGAGCTCTCCCTGGTCTGAGGTGAGTAAGATGTTGGGGCACTTTCTACACAATCTTCTTACAGTGGTCATGGTTCTGAAAGACATAATAGTATTGGGCTTGCTCAGGGGTCATCTCATAATAAAATGAGTAGATAATAAAAAACAAGCACTTGTTCCTTGGCTGGGTCTGTATGAGCACTGAGGCTATACATCAGGCTCTGTTCCTTTAGCTACATGCCCCAACTCTATTATCTCCTTAGAGATGAATTAGGTGTTTGAATACTGTTAATATGCTCTAAAAAAACAACATGTGTGGCCCTTGATTATTGCCCACATATGATTCTCTGGGTCGTTTGCCTTTAAATTAAATTTTTTTCTGAGCAGTACACCTAAGGAGGTGTCTGTGCCTTTAAGGAGTGTGGACATGTTGCGGGTGCCATTTTAGGTTTGGAAGGACGGCGCTGCCATTTTGGGAAGGGAGTCCTTCACTAAAATCTCCCTCTGAAAGTCGCGAGATTTCACTTGATAATCTCGCAGCACTAAAAACAATATGGCGAGCTTGTAGGAGTGGAGGAAGGAGAAGGCCCCATCCGGGGAGAAAAGGGGATCGAAACAAATGGAGGAGCCCAGTCGGAGGAATCCTGGCACTTCGCAGTAGCAGGGGAAGCCACCGCTGTAGGGACAGACTGGAAGCTCGTAGCGGTTCCTCCAGTAAGAAGGGGAAACCCCCCAGTCTTTTGCCATTGCTGGCACGTGTAACATGCCCTTTGACTTAGGGAGGCCCCTGAGGCGGTCACAGTTGAATGAGGTAAACTGCGACCCCCCGGGCATTCAGAACCACGTTATGCTTAGTTGACTGGCCTCATCCCTTTGTCGGCTGAGTGAGATAAGCTGACAAGGGGGGCTCCGATAGAGTGCTAGGGTGATGATTTAGCATTTCCTACCCCTCCTCAGCAGAACAAGGTGAACTGAGGGGGGAGGATGAAAACTGTTAGGCATTGCCCTGTAAAGTCTGGGACGTTGACCAATAGAACAATGATCAGCTGCTTTTTTAAAAACTTCAAATCCTTTCTAGTCTACTTCTTAGCCCTGCGCCACGGAGACTCTTCTGATTCTAACAGTATTTAGACTTATATTGGTCCTCTTTAGTAAAAGGAAACTGTAAAGATTATTGCCTGCCTCTATAGGCACTGTAACTTTTTCTGGGATTTTAACACAGCATTAAACAATGGGAAATATTCAGCTTACCTTAGAGCTTGGCACAGAGCCAGATGAAAATGTGACCAGCCTGGGAAGATGCACAAAGAAAAACTGAGGATTCTGGGAACAGCAAGGATAGGAGAGGGATCAGATTTCGAATTTTGGGATTCCTTTGTGCATCAGCCTATGAGGGGAGCGCTTACTACCCCATGTGGTGAGACTCGGAGTGCTGTAAGAAGGTGTGATAGATAATGTCATTTATCCACATGGTAGCTCATTTATCCACTCAGCGGTGAGGATACATAGGGGATATATGATGGGCGAGTGTGGAATATGGAAAATATTTGCATGAGTGCAGAGTGAACTGTGATAATATCACAAGTGATATTGTGCAGTTCACTCTACCACCAGTAAATATTTTATATTCACAAGTCGCACATCATGTGTGCAATTTATACAATAGGGCTACTGTCCATTAGGAACATTTTTGTCTGTGTTTTCTCCCTGTTTGCTCTGTTTTTTTTAATTTGGTAACTGGGTTAGTTTTTTTTTTTTTTTTGGGGGGTGGGACCTGGGAGCATTGGGCAGTTAAGTGATTTGTTCAGAGTCACACAGTATTGAAATGGAAGTTGTGAGAATCAAACACTGGACTGTGCTGCTAGATGTAGGAAGTTTGTTCATTGCTTGTTACTCTAAACTCTAGGCTATACTGACAGCACTGTTTGTGTGTGGTCTGAGTGTGTGTAAAAGTTTCTGAATGGGCTGAGACTGTTAGACACTATGAGAAACAGGTGCATGTGATTTGCAATGATAATTGTGTTACCTGCAGCTAGGAGTGAGAAACAGACTATTTTTTCAGTAAGTTGCCGGCCTCACTGAGACAGAGAAACTGTTGCAGTCAGCACTCAGAAAGAGAAACTGGTTTATGAATGAGGCTGGTTTGAAGATTAGAGCAGCCCAGTAATGGGCTAGGATTGTCAGAATAACTATGAGACACAGGTGATTGTCTTTTACAATGCTAATTGAGTTAGGTGCAGGATTCAGTGAGAAAGAGAAACTGTGAAGCTATTAAATGCAGGCTGCAGTTTAGATGGTCTCACTCTGGTGACATCACCATTGTTGTATATTTGTTGGTGACATAGACACTGTGGGTTTATCAGGAAATAAATCCACAGTGGTGATGTCATCACAGTGGTTATACAATGGCTGTGAAAATAACACCATTTACTTCATAGCATATCACTTCACCCCTATTGTATAAATGTGTCTACATAATGCGATATCTGCTCACCCCTATTGTATAAACCTGATTCACTATGGGGAGCATAGCTCCTGAGTCTCTCCAAGCCTCTTTAAGCTTCCCATTAATTTCAACAGGGAGCATGTATTTAGCTGTATTAGGATTTATTTTCCCCCTTACATATTTAACACTAAGAGAGTCTGAGGTGGTAGGATTTCCTGCTGCTGCCTCTGTTCCCTGGGTCTTTCATGCTGGGCAGTTACAGGAGAGATGTCCCACTTGCTGGCACATGTGATACTTCTGTTTCCCCCTGATCCTTTTTCATTTTGGAGAACTGTGTGCACTCTACCCTGGGTTCAGGATCATCTGTGTTCCCTTTAGGCCACACCACTGGCTTACTCATACCTTTCAACCCAGCCTCGTCCCTCACCCAACATTCTTATGGCTAACAAAAGGCCTATTTGCCATATACTTGTCAGCCATTTCAGCTGCTTGCCTGACTGAACATGGGGCTCGGTCAGCCAACTATACCCTTAGATTTTCTGGACAGCACCTTAGAAACTGTTCCAGTTATACAACCTCTATAATTTGCTCAGTAGAAGATGTTTCTGCACCTTCTAACCACCTTCTGAGCAAATTGGAAAGTTTTACCCATATTTTCATATTTTTTTTTTTTTATTTAGTTGTTTAACCAGGTATAGCACACTAAGCTGAAAGCTTTTTTACAGGAGCGACCTGAGAGCACAAGGAGGTTAAGTGACTTGCTCAGGGTCACACAGTATGCAAGTGAAAGGTGTGGGATTCAAACCCAGGTCTAGTCTGCTGGATGTCACCAAATTTGCAGCTCAGAGCCTTAGACCACTGCGCTATACTGCCTCCGTATAATTTTATTCATTCTGTTTCTTAAATCTACAAAATTTCAATCCGTACGCAACAGCAGTCAATTCATAACATTTTAGCAACACATCTTTAACTGTATTATAGTCCCAATTGTCTTATATATTTATTTTGGAAAAAGCATCAAAAGCCTTTTCAGATAATAAAGAGGTTAGACTGAGGGTCCACATCCCTTGTCAATTTTGGACTGTATATAAATTTTCTCAAATATGTGAAGGAAGGCATCTATGTAAATCACCTCCTTCCTCAAAGCGAGGAAACATTTTAGAATTGGTTTAGGACCATGTGCTGACCCCCCACTCCCATTCTCAACCCCACTTACATTCCAAATGGCTGCTGACATAATTGCTCCAACTCAAGTTCATGTTTGCACTGCCATGCAAACACTAGCTTTTGAAAACAAAAGCAAACCCAACTGCACATACACCCGTCAGTGAACCAAATGAATCAAAGAGGCACGGCTTACCGTATCTTCATGCTTTATTCTGGTAACACACTGTTTCAAAAAGCAGCAAACACTGGAGTGCGGCGGCGACTACTCGATAGATATTTAAAATTATTTCACCATCTCAGTATAAACATATTAATGACCAGGTCAGCCGAGCAGAAACAGCCCAAATGCGTGGTGACGCACAGGATCAGCTGACGTTTCGGCTACCGCCTTCCTCAGAGCTGATTGGTCAAAAATTACATCAATCTTTTATAGTGAAAAAATACATATGCAAAAACCTCTAACCAATAAAAACCGTCCTCCACTTATAAATATGTATACCCACCCCAAAAACACACAAGTATGGAAAAAAAAAACAATCATAAATAACAATGCAATAATAATTCTTCATTTAAACCCTTTGGTTGCAAAGTGTCAAGTTTAAAAATCCAAAAACATTCCCTTTGGTCCAATCTTTTTGCTAAATTCCCACCACGGGGTCCAACATACACTTTTTCAATACCAACAAATTTGAGGTTTGCTGGTGAACCATGTCCTGCAGATAAAAAATGACGTGCCATTGCATTAGTTTGTACATTATTTCGAATAGCTGATTTGTGCTCACTTATCCTTTCCCTTAACTGACGTTTTGTTTGCCCTACATAATTCAAACCACATGGACAAGTGAGCATATATATAATCCCAGTACTTCTACAATTAATAAACTCATTTATCTCAAACTTCTGACTCGTATGTGGGTGTAAAAAATATTTGCTATTGTTTGTGTTGTTACATTGTGCACAGTTCCCACATTTATAATTTCCTTTTGGAAACGCTGGAATCCAAGTTGTTCTCAATTTCTCAGGGCTTTGCACACTATGTACCAATAAATCCTTAATATTCCTACCCCTCTTATATGGACTGACTAATTCTCTGATTTCTTCTTGCAACAGATCAAAATATTCAGTTAGTGAATTCGAGCTCCTCGGTTGTTTGGTTGTTTCACTGCACTGCCATGCAGTCTCCTTTTCAGCGTGCTCCATCCGTAACCTTACCAACTGGATTTCTGCCTGCAACTTGTCCCATGCAAACTGCAGCCTCAAGTTTTCTAGTCTAACATCTTCTGCGCTTGGTTTGTTCTTTTGCAGTTACTGCTTCCTTTGCTGTGATGACTTCGGCCTTGGTTGTGCCTGTGGCTGCTCTGGGGGCTGCTGCTGCACTCGCTTTGGACTGTCCTCATTAGTCAGTTCCCCCTCCTCATGGCCATCCTCTGCTGTTTGGGGGACCTCATGTTATCCATGACTTGTGGACTGAGGACCCCCCAGTCTTCCTGCTCCTTTTTATGCAGGGCCTTTATGAGCTGCTTCTTAGTAAACAACCCATTGTTAATGCCCTTTTTGGTGCACAGCTCTTGCAGTTGTTCCTAGTTTAGCTTGGTATAAATGATTTCCACCTTTTCTACCATTTTCCTGACCACTGACTGCATCCAAAAATAAAGGTGAAAAGCAACAAAAAATTTTTTCCTGTGCACTTTGTTTTTACAACCAGTTAGGTATTTTGTACAGTCTCTGAGGTGTCTTTGTGCACTACACAAGCACCCTTTAAGTTATCACCAGGTGCAGGATAGTACTTGCGTGCTTCACACAGATCCCATACATTGCTACCAAAGGTGACAAACCCACGTGTTCGCCCCAACACCACCACCAGCACCCCTCTTGCAGCTGCCTGTTGCAGACCTTCACACATGTTCACCCCTCATCATGTCCTTGCAGTCATGCTCAACACTCTGCAAAGGTGGTGCACCCCAGACACCTGAACTCTCTGAGCCCAGTCAGCAGTCCCCCTGGACCCAGTCAAAGTCAACTGCTTAACCCCTAAGTGAAGTGTGGGTTCTGGCTTATCAAACGTCACTTCACTCCTTTCCCTGTGTCAGGAAGGATTATATTTTTCAAATTGCTTCAACTAGATTTAGTGTGCCTCTTAAGAATGATGGGTACCCCACAGATTCCCAAACTATACCCTTGTTATTAAAATGCTCAAGCTGTCTGTATATTGTCCTAAATAAGAACTATTTTATTTACATAATATATTTACACATTGCCCAAAACATTACACATTGCCCAAAACAGAGCAAAATTGCTCATAGGAGAAAACACTGAGAATAAAGTGAGTTAAACCATGAAATGCAAACTTAGCTTTCCTATAGCTAGATCAAATTTACAGATGAACACATGGAAAAGAAACAGTCTCTTGTCTTTGATGGACTTGAACCCATGCTCGTGTTCTCTCCTTCAGTTTTCAGCCATCGAGCAAATGTGTAGAACTGCACACTGACCTCCCTTCTCTTTCACTCTCAAGCTAAAGTAGCCTCTTTATAGAGAGAGCCTCACAGCTCAGCCATGCCTCTCACACATACAAACATTACGTTTCACAAGGATGATACATGAGTTCCTGTGTTATCACACAACAAAAACACAGTTAAAGCGTCAACAGTATTCCATTCCCTGGGATGTCCTCCTGCCAGCAGACCCCCAGGAACACATAAATCTTGTCATTCAAATGACCCTCCTCGTAACCCCTTCAATAAACAGCAGGACCAGTGAACCATTTGTGCTAACTTTTAGAATCTGACCTGGCTGACCTCTCAGTATTTGTTGGAATCCTTCAGTCTGCCAATTAATTGTATGAAAACATTAGTTTGCCACATGTGAAAATCAGGGACTTTTGATTAGAACTTTAGAAATCATCAGTGAATCACACATTCTATTTCCAGTTAGCTAATTGTATTAAAGAGAAACTCTCTATTATAACAAAAAGCTCAAAAACACTAGATTTACACCAATTATGTTTTAACTTTATTGTTTTCTAGTTTTTTTTTGTTTGTTTTTTTACTTTCCCCTGCTGGTGGTCTACTAAACGTTGTAGGTAATGCAGCACTTATTTCACTGAGTCTTTCAAAATGTATCAGACTCTCCCCTGCTAACCACACAATAGCTGCTTTGTGTCATCACAGTCAGTTGCCATAGTGAACACTATGATGTCATAAACAAAGGTATGGTGAGGTTAACAGGGGAGAGGCACATGTTTTCTATACAGACTTTTTAGATGTACTACCAAGATGTGCTGTAAATCTTGGAAAGCAACATTGACAGTGAAAAAAATGTTTTCTGTAGTAAATTGTAACAGCTGAAATACCAGAAGTGCAGAGTTGCTCCTTAAAACAGCAGTGGAACGAAAATGGGTTAAAATTTGACCCTGCCTTTTTTTTTTCTTAATTGATGCCAGATGTCTTCAGTTAATTTTGGTGGTAACATTTCTACTTTTCATTATCATTTAAGAATTTTATGAAACTTCTAAAATAATTATTTCTGAAGAAAAAAAGATGACCGCCTCATTTTTGCATAGAAATAATATTGAGGACCCGAGGAGGGTAACAGTCCAGACAAAAATCCAAATGTACCGTACACAGCATAGGAAGCACTTAGAAAACCCAAATCAACAGTTCTGACAATATTTTTCTTAACCATAGCAGAAAATTAGCTTTTTGGAATAACTTTTTTCCTTGCACTGCTGCTTTAAAGTATTAGTCTGCCACAATAGCACACACATCAACTAGTACCTCTCTACTGAGAAGTTAACCCACATACATTTTGAGCCTATTCTTCCTTTGTGAATGTTGTGTTTATTTTCCACTGTGAAGACAGAAAACATGGACAGAGTATGATTTCACTCCTCTTATACCAATTATGTTTTAACTTTATTGTTTTCTAGTTTTTTTTGTGTGTTTTTTTACGTTACCCTGCTGTTGGTCTACTAAATGTTGTAAGTAATGCAGCGCTTATTTCACTGAGTCTTTCAAAATGTATCAGACATACCTCTCAACCTCTCAGCATTAAAAATTAAAGCACTGGCTTTCAAAAATCATAGCAAAGGACCAGAATGTGTATCACTTTCTTATTTTAAACAATAATATGTCTACAGATAGTGGGCCTCATATACTTAGTGATAAGGAATGTTTCTATCAGCTTAGTTCAATGATTCAGTAGTTTGTGTGTCCAGAAATAGCTCTAATGTTATGAGGAACATCAGTACATCTATACGGAACAAGGGTAAATTTGAGTGTGAAAATCATAGTGCTACGCGAGATTCATAGCAGTTGAGTGGTATAATCAGAATCTACCCTGTTAACCACGCACTAACTGCTTTGTGTCATCACAGTCAGTTGCCATAGTGAACACTATGATGTCATAAACAAAGGTATGGTGAGGTTAACAGGGGAGAGGCACATGTTTTCTATACAGACTTTTTAGATGTACTACCAAGATGTGCTGTAAATCTTGGAAAGCAACATTGACAGTGAAAAAAATGTTTTCTGTAGTAAATTGTAACAGCTGAAACACTGGAAGTGCAGAGTTGCTCTTTAAAACAGCAGTGCAACGAAAATGGGTTAAAATTTGACCCCCCCTTTTTTTTTTCTTAATTGATGCCAGATGTCTTCAGTTAATTTTGGTGGTAACATTTCTACTTTTCATTATCATTTAAGAATTTTATGAAACTTCTAAAATAATTATTTCTGTAGAAAAAAAGATGACCGCCTCATTTTTGCATAGAAATAATATTGAGGAACCGAGGAGGGTAAGAGTCCAGACAAAAATCCAAATGTGCCGTACACAGCATAGGAAGCACTTAGAAAACCCAAATCAACAGTTCTGACAATATTTTTCTTAACCATAGCAGAAAATTAGCTTTTTGGAATAACTTTTTTCCTTGCACTGCTGCTTTAAAATATTAGTCTGCCACAATAGCACACACATCAACTAGTACCTCTCTACTGAGAAGTTAACCCACATACATTTTGAGCCTATTCTTTCTTTGTGAATGTTGTGTTTATTTTCCACTGTGAAGACAGAAAACATGGATAGAGTATGATTTCACTCCTCTTATACCAATTATGTTTTAACTTTATTGTTTTCTAGTTTTTTGTGTGTGTTTTTTTACATTACCCTGCTGTTGGTCTACTAAACGTTGTAAGTAATGCAGCACTTATTTCACCGAGTCTTTCAAAATGTATCAGACATACCTCTCAACCTCTCAGCATTAAAAATTAAAGCACTGGCTTTCAAAAATCATAGCAAAGGACCAGAATGTGTATCAGTTTCTTATTTTAAACAATAATATGTCTACAGATAGTGGGCCTCATATACTTAGTGATAAGGAATGTTTCTATCAGCTTAGTTCAATGATTCAGTAGTTTGTGTGTCCAGAAATAGCTCTAACATTATGAGGAACATCAGTACATCTATGCGGAACAAGGGTAAATTTGAGTGTGAAAATCATAGCGCTATGCGAGATTCATAGCAGTTGAGAGGTATAATCAGACTCTCCCCTGCTAACCACGCAATAGCTGCTTTGTGTCATCACAGTCAGTTGCCATAGTGAGCACTGTGATGTCATAAACAAAGATATTGTGAGGTTAACTGTTTTCTATACAGACTTCTTAGATTTACTACCAAGATTTGCTGTAAATCTTGGAAAGCAACATTGACAGTGAAAAAAATGTATTGTCTAGTAAATTGTAACAGCACACACATCAACTAGTACCTCTCTACTGAGAAGTTAACCCACACACAATTTGAACAATGTAGGGGGCCAAAAGTTTTCCTAACAATTCCAGGATAGGCCAGATAAATCTGGAAGGAGAGGCAGGAAGCTTACTCAGTGACCAGGATACAAGAGATTTATTTACCAGGAACAATAAAACAAGATGACAGTTTTCTACAATGCCACAGGATAATAAAAATAAACAACAAACAATATGATCAGGACCAACAATTGGTCGAACCAAGAACAGGGGTTAACCCCTTTGAGTCCAAGCCCTATGTGCACTTGGCCAAGATGATGAAACCTGATGAATCAAGCTTGTGCTTTCCTCTATGTCAGCTGACCAGCAGGTGGGCATTGACCCCACAAAGCGCTTGTTACAGAGAAGCCATAACGGAGCATCCCTTGGATGAACAGAACACCAGAAGGAACATGGCTAGCTGCAAAATGCAGAACTTTGTGATCCTCTGCAGCTCTGGGCAGGAGGCTGAAGACTTCTAGTTGACAGATGGTTCCCTGGATGATCCACTACAATGACCACTGGCAGGTCCCGGCACCCAGACACCTCCCAAGAAGAAGACTGCTGGTGATGTGACCCTCTGGTGGCCTCAGCGGAGTGACACGGGCACACGTACACTTATGAATGGCCAGCAAAATAAGAAAAGGGCATGCACGATATTAACTGTGGTCCCTCAAGCTTGAGCCAGGGTGGCTCCTAAGTTCATTCGCTACTGGATACCTCACTGGTGGCTCTCTACCACTTACCATCACAGGGCTGATGCTGGAACACTTGTGGTGGGACTCTGACATGGGCTGACATCACTGGAGGTGGTTCTGCTGCAGATGGTGGATGGGCCGGGGACCTTCCTGAGTCTGCATCAGGTCCTGGCAAAGCTGGCCCGGACAACAATGGTGAAGCTGGGTGTCAGGTATACAAGGATGCAAATTGATGGCACAGTCCAGGAGCAAGCAAATAATTTAGATTTTTCAGCATAGTTTAGTTTTTTGCAGTACATGCAGTCTCTAGGGGGCGTTAGGCAGGTAACTGCACAGTTCGGTTTGAGTGGTGCTCGAACAGCTTTACCATGGGTAACCAAAGGCCACCAGCCTGCTTCCACCCCTGGGTGCTGCACCTCTAAGGTTGTTTCTTTTATTTGTGGGCCATCCCTGTGGAACCGACCCCTGTGGCTGGGCCTATGGGGCTCTCTGTCTGGATCCCGCCTCCCTCGTTAATGCTAATGGTGCCACTGCACTTGGGTAGGGCCTTGTCCAGCCCTGCCCACTTTCTGACTTTTGTATGGACCTGGGCCCTTGTGTCTAGTCCTTCTTTTCAGGGTATGGCTGGCTGTGGGCCTCTGTCTCTGGCCGTGCCCCTGGTGCAGAATGGCGGTACGTTGGAACAAAGGCTGGCAACCCACCTCTTCATCCCCTTCTCTCCCTGGGGCTTCCAAAATCACAGTGCCCTGCTCCCAACAAGTAGAATAAAGTAAAATAACCCTGTGGGCTCTGGCCACACCCAGAAGCCTTCTCTCACCCCCTGTCCCTCTGGGCCTTTAGCCCACTGTTTGAGTTCTCCAATCCCCTTTGGCTGTCCACAATCCATGTGAGCCTACTGTGGCCTCCTCCTAAATTTTGGCCTTGCCTTCCCAAGGGTTTCCATTTCTTTATTGTGCCCCCTAACTTCGGGGTACTACACAGGGACTTTCGATTAGAACTTTAGAAATCATCTGAGAATCATACATTCTATTTCCAGTTAGCTAAATGCATTAAAGTGCAACTGTCTATTATAACAAAAAGCTCAAAAACACTAGATTTACACCAATTATGTTTTAACTTTATTGTTTTCTAGTTTTTTTTTTTTTACTTTCCTCTGCTGGTGGTCTACTAAACGTTGTAGGTAATGCAGCACTTATTTCACTGAGTCGTTCAAAATGTATCAGACTCTCCCCATGCTAACCACACAATAGCTGCTTTGTGTCATCACAGTAAATTGCCATAGTGAGCACTATGATGTCATAAACATCTGACCCCCCAAAGAGAAAGGAGGTCATAAGGACTTGGATTCAGCCCTCCCACACAGCCAGCAACCAAAAACTTGCCCAGCCAACCACCCGATGAACAAGGAGGTCATGAGGGCATGGATTCAGCCCTCCCCCACAGCCAGCAACTGTAAACTTGCCCAGCCAACCCCTTGATGAACAAGGAGGTCGTGAGGGCTTGGATTCAGCCATCCTCCACAGCCAGCAACCGAAAACTTGCCCAGCTGACCCCCTGATGAACAAGGAGGTCGTGAGGGCTTGGATTCAGCCCTCCCCCACAGCCAGCAACCGAAAACTTGCCCAGCCAACCCCGCGACGAACAAGGAGGTTGTGAGAGCTTGGATTCAGCCATCCCCCACAGCCAACAACTGAAAACTTGCCCAGCCGAACCCCTGACGAACAAGGAGGCCATGAGAGCTTGGATTCAGACGTCCCCCTCAGCCAGCAACAGAAAACTTGCCCAGGTACAGAATCTCTGCTGCAAACTGTTCGCCCTGCTCACCGGATCGTGACCCGTGCTGTGCAGCTCAAATCAGAGGATTTTCAAAATCTCCTACCTGGCGCCTTTTTTCTTAGATTATCGGCGTACAAGTGGAGATAGTTTATTATCCAGCTTTTTTGTCACTCTGAGCCTCAATCTGTGTTATGTCCGGCATGTTACCTTAATTAATCCTAAAGAATCCAGCTTGTATAGCATTAAAAGCAGGTTACCTTAAATATATTGAGTTTTGAATGTTATCCTGGCAACAGTGGAAGTAATTCCTGGCATTTCTTTTTAAGTTCTCCTAAAGAATCCAGTTTATATTGCATTTAAAGCAGGTTACCTTAAATATACTAAGGTTTAATGTTATCCTGGAAACAGCGGTAGTAATTCCTGGCAGCTCTGTTTTTCTTTATTTTTGGACCAAAAATCAAGCTTTTGCTGCAAACAGTTTAACTCGGCTGCTAAGCCCTGCTGAAATCCTGATACAGACCAGCGCCCCCCCCCCATCATTTTTTCTCCCTTCCCCTTACCTATGTAATCGGTCTCTCTCACTCTCCTTCTTCCACAGCTGATCCCCGATGAACAAGGAGGTCATGAGGGTTTGGATTCAGCCCTCCCCCACAGCCAGCAACTGAAAACTTGCCCAGGTACAGAATCTCTACTGCAAACTGTTCGTCCTGCTCGCCTGATTGCAACCCATGCTGTGCAGCTCAAATCGGAGGATTGCCCCGCCGCCCCCACCACCACCCTTGGTCTGCTTTTTCTTATATAGGCAGTACCAGTAGCACATCACAAGTGCTTTTGAAAATAACCTATCAGCCCACTTCTCCAGCTGCAGCTTATACCAGCTCACCACTAGTGGCCACTCTACTCAATCCCAAATACCCAACTATCTTTATAGTAAATATGCTCCCACTTCTCGGGATACCTATCCTCATGGCCTCTATGATCCCCCAAATGGCTCTACCACCCACCCAAGGAACTACCTCTATACTGCGACTACTCTGCTGACCACCACATAATTACCTGGTATGACCACAAATTGCACACCCCCAAACCCTCCTACTTCATGTTACGTGACCACATATGCACATACTCCCTCCCAGCACTTATTTCCAACCCCCACACATGCAACACTCACTATACGGCTACTCTGTTACCCCTCAGACTACAACCACCTACTCATCCTATTACATCCTACCTGGTACCCAACCCCTGGTCACCATGATAACCCACCTCCTATGCTCCCTCCCAGTCCCTATTACACACGATAAAAGACCTACTATTTATCAGGCTAAACATGCTTCACCAAAACTGTGCAGGCTAGCGCTTCTACGGCATGCTGTCCTCCTTCTGCTGCTATCAGGTAATATACACTCCAACCCTGGACCAACCCCCCCCCACTGTCACCACTAGCAGCAAATGAGAAGGCCTCCTGCTGGCTTCCCTCAACATCTGCAGCCTCCTTAAAAAGCTCACCCCCCTACAGGGCTGGATTGCCCAGCATTCACCTGATGTCTTAGCCCTATCAGAGACATGGCTTTTGGATAAAATACCCAACGGAACTATCACCCTCAGTGACTACACCCTCTACCGAGCTGACAGGATTAGCAAGAGGGGAGGTGGCTGTGCCATCTACGTAAGATCCTGCCTTCACTTCCTATTGGTCCATACACTGCCACCCTTAAATGGAGCCCAGACCCTAACAGTCAAGCTCAGCCTGGGCAACCCAGGTAAAACCCTTTACATTATGGCGGTTTATATCCCGCCTAGCAACCAAAAGCTCGCTTTTGATTCAGTACTGGACAGTATCTCCCACCTCTCACCTAGAAGTGAAGTTGTTTTACTGGGTGACTTCAATGTCAACCAGCTGTCAACTGCCTCATCCCACAGCAAAGACTCAGCCCTTGCTTGTGACCTCACCCAGGTCGTTAACTCCCAGATCAGACTGGACACTAGAATGGGGACATCAACTCTCATCGACCTTATATTCACCAACAGGCCTAAGAACGTGTCCCAAGTCACAGTGCTCCTGGACTCAATTAGTGACCATTCCCCTGTGACCTGCCTATGGTCCACAAAACCGACCCCCCCCACCCCAAATATCACTACACATAGATGCCTTAAAAAGGAACCCTAACACATTTCAAGTCTTACCTTGCCTTCTGCGACTGGTCCCCTATACACACAGCCCAAACGGTGGAAGCGGCTCTCACCTACTTTATTGCCATCTTCAATTGGGCTTGCGATATTTTCGCACCCTTCTCCAAACAAATATTTAAGAAAAGAAACCTCCCTTGGATTTCCCATGTTCTGCTTGATCAAATGCGCCAGACAGAAAACCCTTGGCATAAGGCCCTTGACTCACAGCTCCCTCAGGATCGACAACGATACAGGGAGGCCCGTAACATATGCACATGGGCCACCAAGCAAGCCAAAACAATGTACTACAAACAAACCCTCACCTCATCTTGGGGCTCTGGAAAAAAATTCTGGAGCAGTATAAAAGATCTCTGTGGGAAAAATGTCTCCACTACCCCTGCTCAACTTACAGTAAAGGGGGCTACCACTCATGACCCCATTGCTATGGCCGATGCCCTCAACACCTCCTTCTCTGACCTCTCTCATATTCTCCCACCTCACTCCTTTGACCCTACCATCCACCCCCCCATGTCATCTCGGCCACCTTCTTCACTACCTCCTTTAGGCTAAGAGTAATCTCTTGTAATGAGGCAAAACGCTATCTCACCAAAGCCCTGGCAAGCTCTCATTTCAGCAGTAATTCCCTGGACCTTAAACTCATTTGGCTTTTGCTGGATGTGACACTACTTCATCTCACAAAAATCCTCAACCTGTCCATATGCCTCAGCCAATTCCCCTCAGCTTGGAAGAGAGCATTAATCATGCCCATCCTGAAGAGTGGCAATCCCACAGCCACAAGCAATTATAGGCCGATATCAATACTGCCACCCCTCTCTAAGACCCTTGAAAAAATAGTATTGGATCAACTAACTGACTACCTATCCAAACTAGACCTGCTTTGCCATGAACAACATGGTTTCCAGAGGGGCCACAGCACCTCCACTACTCTCACTGAACTCACTACCTTTATCCATGAGGCACTGGAGCAAGGCTCCATGGCAAGGGCTATCTATGTTGATTTGGCCAAAGCATTTGATACCGTCAGCTACGAGCTCCTACTCCACACCCTTCCATCCCTTAACTTTGCTCCGGAGGTCACTGCCTGGTTCAAAGATTACCTCTCTAATCGGACACAACAAGTCAAAATAAATACTTCTTTCTCGGCATGGAAACCAGTTCGCATTAGTGTCCCGAAGGGGTCCATATTGGCCCCCTTGCTCTTTACCCTCTTCCTCAACTCCCTTCCTAAATCCAGCAGTGGTCGCATGTTGCTATATGCCAACGATGCGGTAGTATTTTGGAAACATCCTCATCCCGATTCCCTCCAATCAGCACTACAGGGCCACTTTAGGGAGATAGAAAACTGGTTCTCAGAACACTGTCTTATAATCAACTACAAGAAAACAAAGTCCATGATATTTGCTCACTGCCAAAGCCCCCATTGCCACACACTTCTAATTGTAAAAAACACCCATGGCTCCACACCAGAGCAGGTCCCCTGATTCAAATATCTTGGAGTCACCCTAGACACCTTCCTCTCCTACCACACTCACATACAACAGGTCTCCTCCTCTGTTAACACTAGATTAGGGATCCTTTACAGGCATAAACACTGCCTACCCCCCCAGGCCATGCATCTCACTGTGTCCTCCTCTGTCCTATCCTTGGTGGATTATGGAATAATCATATATGGATCTGCGGATCAAACTGCCCTATGCAGCATCAACCACACCCTTAACAAAGCCTGCAGACTAGCCTCGGGATGTGATAGGTTAACACACACACGTGAGCTTTATAATCAGACAGGCTGGCTAAATTTCCAAGGCAGACTTAAGTACTTTACCTGCCTCCTTGCCAAACAGATACAACTTAAACAAGTCCCCATCGGCCTCCACCCACTTATCCGCACAGCCCCCCATAGACGGACCCATAGGCACACAGCTAACCCTACCCTTCTAGTTCCCCACTGTAGAACCTCACTTGGACAAAGATCCTTCAGATATCGGGCCCCCCACTGGCTGAATAGTCTACCATCCACCATCTCCTCGACCCATAGACTCAGCCTATTTAAATCAAGCCTCAAAACCCTGCTCCTTGACTCAGCAACCTGTGACTGTAATTATTCCCACATACATACTATTTTCACCCCCATCCATCATCTCTGAGAAACATGCTACTCAGGAATTCACTCCATCCATGTACATTATCCTATAGCAAATGGTGAGTCTAAAGCCAGCTCCCCCCCATATGTCCCCCACTGCCTGGACATTATGACTCCGGGTCCTTAAGGATCCTACAATATTGTATCCTGTCTTAGCATTGGCACAGACTTTCCATGTGCTCCCTGTTGATGTAATTCCTCGTTATAAGCTAATGCTAAAACTATTCGGACTATGTATTACTATATTGTAATTGTACAGTTTTGATACCTGTGTATATATAGTCTCATGTATGATTACTCTGTATTTTTTTACTTTTCTTGACGTGGAGCATTTGCAAATGAGTCTGTGACTCAAAGGATTGTAATTCCAATTCTATTCAATAAACAATAAACAAAGGTATTGTGAGGTTAACAGGGGAGAGGCGCATGTTTTCTATACAGACATTTTAGATGTACTACCAAGATGTGCTGCAAATCTTGGAAAGCAACATTGAAAGTGAAAAAAATGTATTCTCTAGTAAATTGTAACAGCTGAAACATTGGAAGTGCAGAGTCGCCACTATAGCACACACATCAACCAGTACCTCTCTACTGAGAAGTGAACCTGCATACACATTTTGAATCTATTCTTTCTTTGTGAATGTTGCATTTATTTTCCACTGTGAAGACAGAAAACATGAACAGAGTATGATTTCACTCCTCTTAAAATGGATGTTAATAATTCAGTAAATTCAAATGATGATAATTTGGTGTAGGACCAAAAGGAACCATTATCTATCTGGCTACTCTTACACTTTTTTTTATTTTTATTTTTATTGCATTTCCTTTTCTTTTAGTTCAGAGCATGTACATACAATCAACAGACTTATGCATGCAGTCTCTGTTGTGAACAGACACTACAGTGCAGGCATTTCCATAAATGCATCTTTATATACCCTTTCATGGGCATTCTACAACTTAGTAGTTACAGAACATCACATGTGTAGGGTTTTAGGATAAGTGTCCTCTATCACTTCGTTCAGCTAGGATCACGTTTTCCTGAACTGATATACCTTAAACTAATGGACTCTATAATGTTCTCCATTAACCAAACTTCTCTTAACTTTGATAGGAACCTTGCCATGCTAAGAGAATGTGTATCCTACCATTTACTGATTTAATAGCCACAGCTGTGACTAGCCAGTGTCACACAATTTTTTTTATCTACATTGCTTTATTAGGAAAGTGTAACAGCTGTAGGCTTACCAATAAAGTTCTTTAATATATCCTGGCAACTTCTCCTCCGCTTTCTCTGTGAGCATCAAGCTGATTCCCATTTCCGAATCTTCTTCTTGCAGAGGTTCATGGATAGGCTCCAGTTCTGTTTCATATTGCTGTGAGAAACTAGATGCTGCTGATACTGTATTTGTAGGCTTCAGAGAGGAAGGAGCAGTTTGGTGTCCTCCAGGTCTGGGATCGTCTTGGAATACAGAGCTTCGGTGCAGAGAGCTTTCTGTTGCTGGAATTTCTAAAGAATAGATGGCAAATTTAGTAACTGCTAATGGCAGTATCCCCACACAAAATTATATAGCAGGGCATTGAAGCAACAGTGCTATGAAAATCAATATTAAAACGTTGCCTTCCTTATTTATTTTATATTGTTTCCCACATCCTTCATTTTCTTGCTGTTATGGTTTTGAGGGTTTGTGATTTCTAAGATAATTTTATAAGAACTTAAGAAAGTAGCCAGCAGAAGGAGACCACTTGGCCTATCAAGTCTGCTCATGTTTTTGTTGAGACCTGGCTATCACCAGTGTTTCATGCTCCCCCCCTTTCATCCCTCACCCTCCCTTCACCCCCCCACACACAACTATAACCCTCTGTGCTTGTCCCAGGCACTTTTAAAAGCCCCTACTGTCTTAGCCCCTACCACCTCCTTAGGCAGCTCATTCCATGCTGTCACCACTCTATCTGTGAAGAAATGTTTCCTCACGTCCCTTCTGTATCTCCCCCCTGATAGTGGTGTTCTCTCTTTTGTTGAAGAGCAATTCACACGCAACTTTATTTACTCTATCATGTCTCCCCTTAGCCTTCTCTCCTACAGGGTGTAAATCCCCAGTGCCTCCAGCCTTTCCTCATATGACCTATCCTGCTGTCCCCTGATCATTTTAGTCACCCTCCTCTGTACTCCCTCTAGCAGCTTAACGTACTTTTTTAGGTACGGGTGCCAAAACCTCGCTCCATACTGCAAGTGCGGCCTCACTAATGACCTATACAATGGCATGATTACCTCTCTGTGTCTGCTGCTAAACCCCCTCGCGATACATCCCAGCATCCTCTTTGATTTTGCCACTGCCTTTGTGCATGGGGATGACTTCTCCAGGTCACTTGTAATTTTCACCCCAAGGTCCTTTTCCTCATCAGTCTCTGCTATCTACACATTACCCAAGTAGTACTCTGCTCATGTGTTCTTTTCCCCAATGTGCATCACCTTGCACTTTTTGGTATTGAACCGCAGCTGCCAGATCCCTAACCATTTCTCTAGACTGGCTAAGTCTTGTCTCAACTCTTGTATCTCCTCCTGCATATCTACCCTCCCACAGAGCTTAGTGTCATCAGCGAACAAGCACATTTTGCCCTGGATACCCTCCCCCATGTCTCTTATGAAGACATTCAATAGTACCAGGCCCAATAGTGACCCCTGTGGAACCCTGCTGGTGACCTCCTTTGTGTTAGAGGATTCCCCACCTTCCACTACCTTTTGCATCCTCCCCTAACCAATTTTCAACCTATCTTGCTACTCTCTCCCCTACCCCTATCCCCTTCAGTTTTGTGGCTAGTCTCCTATGCAGCACCAAATCAAAGGCCTTGCTAAAGTCTAGGTATATGATGTCCACTGCTTGCCCCTTGTCTACTGCCTTCGTAATCCAGTCAGAGTACGCCAATAAGTTTGTTTAGCAAGATCTGCCCGCCACAAACCAATGCTGTTTGTTGTCCTATAGGCTATTGTCCTCCATGTACCTCAACAGCCCCTCCTTTATTATTGCCTCCATAAGCTTACAGACCATTGAGGTCAGGTTGACTGGCCTATGGTTGCCTAGGTCCTCCCTTGGTCCACTTTTGTGGAGTGGCACCACATACGTGGTTCTCCAATCTTCTGGTAACCACCCCTGAATCCAGAGAGCTATTGAACAGGGCTACTAGTGGGCCTGCCAGTTCATTATCTAGCTTCTGCAGTACCCTGGGGTGTATCGTGTCTGACCCAGGAGATTTATTCACCTTCGGTGCCATCAACCTCCCTCACCATCTTGATCCATATGGTCCCAATTGGGTCACCCCCATCTCCCTCCTTTATTATTCCCACCTCTAGCAGAGGTCCCGCTTTATAGAAACATAGAAACATAGACTTTGACGGCAGATAAGGACCACTTGGCCCACCTAGACTGCCCATTTCCCTTCCTATTGGATAAGCTGCAGATTCTAGTTAACTAACAGCCTACTTCCTGCAACCCCCCACTACAATTGCCTTATGTCTGTCCCATGCATGTTTGAATTCCCTCACTGTTTTAGACCCAACAACCTCCCCAGGAAGGTGGTTCCATGCATCCACCACTCTCTCTCCAAGAAAAATAATTTCCTCACATTACCCCTGAGCCATCCCCCCTCTATCTTTAAATTGTGCCCCCTTGTTCTTACACGTCTCTTTTTCTGAAAGATCCTGGACTTTGTTGATTCCCTTGAGGTACTTGAAAGTTTCCATCATGTCCCCCCATCCCTCCTTTAATCAAGGGTATACATATTAAGCTCTCTCAGTCTCTCTTCATATGGTTTCTGATGCAGATCCTGCACCATTTTAGTTGCCCTCCTCTGGACTGCTTCCATCCTGTCTATGTCCTTGCGTAGATGGGGTCTCCAAAACTGCACACAGTATTCCAGATGGGGTCTCACCAACTGTCTGTACAGAGGGATAACCACTTCCCTTTTTCTACCTGTGTTGCCATTTCCTATGCATCCCAGTATCCCCCTGGCTCTCCTTACTGACTTCTCACATTGCTTACCCACCTTTAAGTCATTTGATAAAACTACCCCCAAGTCCCTTTCCATTTTTGTTGTTGTTAGTGTCTCCCCTGCTATTGTGTACTCTTCTCCTGGGTTTTTGTTTCCCAGGTGCATTACTTTGCACTTCTTTGCATTGAATCTAAGTAGCCATATGTCTGACCATTCCTCCAACCTTGACAAGTCCCTTCTCATCCTTTCTACCCCCCTCCCTTGTGTATCAACTCTGTTACGGATCTTTGTGTCATCTGCAAAGAGGCATACCTTTCCCTCCAGACCCTCTGCAATGTCACCTATAAAGATGTTAAAGAGGACTGGACCCAGTACTGAGCCCTGAGGTACTCCACTAGTAACCCCCCTTTCTTTGGAATGTGTTCCATTCATTATTACCTTCTGTGTCCTGTTGTGCAGCCAGTTTATTACCCAGTCTGCCACCCTGGAACCCACTCCCAGGCTGACTAACTGGATTATTAGTCTTTTGTGTGGTACTGTGTCAAATGCCTTGCTAAAGTCTAGGTAGGCCATATCCACAGCCCCTCCCTGGTCTATTACTTTGGTCACCCTGTCAAAGAAATCAATTAGATTTATCTGACATGATCTTCCTGCTGTAAATCCATGCTGCTTTGGGTCCTGTGCCCTGCTGGCCTCTAGGTATTCAACAATTCTTTCTTTCAAGTGATTCCATCTTTTCCCTACCACTGAGGTCAAACTTACAGGTCTGTAGTTTCCTGCTTCTGTCTTGCTCCCACTTTGTGAGGGAATCACATTTGCCCTCCTCCAGTCCTCAGGTACCACCCCAGCCTCCCATGATTTGTTAAAAAGTGTGGTCAGTGGTGTCATTAGGTCCTCCCTTAGTTCTTTTAGGATTCTGGGGTGAATCCAGTCAGGCCCCATTGCTTTGTCCACCTTGAGTTTTAGGAGTTCTTTCAGGACTCCTTCTTCTGTAAATGGATTAGTGTCAACCCCCCTACCCAGAGTGCTTCTATTGTCTGGTTTACGTAACTCCTCCTCATCTTCCTTTGTGAATACTGAGCAAAAGTATTCATTCAGTATCTGTACCTTTTCACTGTCTCCCTCTGCCCACCTCCCCTCTCCTTTATTAATCTTCACTATTCCTCCCTTAACCTTTCTAGGCTCCCTAATGTACCTATAAAAGGTTTTATCCCCCTTCTTAACTGAGTTGGCTATTTTTTCCTCGCTTTGGGCCTTTGCTATTCTGATTGCCTTCCCCACTTCTTTCTGCTTTAATTGATACAGTTCCCTGTCGTGCTCCTTCTGTGACTCCTTATACTTTCTGAATGCAGCCTTTTTCTCCTTAACCTTTTCTGCCACCTCTTTTGAGAGCCATAGTGTTTTTTTACTCCTCTTTGTTTCTTTCATTATTTGTCCCACACAAAGGCTTGTTGCCTCTATGATAGCAGTTTTGATTTTTCTCCATTGTTCTTCCACCCCCTCCTTTTTGGCTATTTGCTAGTGCATTCCTCAGGTATTCACCCATTTTGCCAAAGTCAGCCCTTTTAAAGTCCAGTATCCTTGTTTTTGTATGGCTTGTCTCCATGGTTGTGCTCATTGTGAAGCACACTGTGCAGTGGTCACTTGTTCCCAGATGTCTACTGACTTCTAAATGTGTGATCTTCTCTCCATTTGAGAGTACCAGGTCTAGTATTGCTCCCTCTAGAGTGGGTTCCAACACTAGCTGTCTAAGGCCTGCCCCCTGCAGGGCATTGAGAATGACTCTGCTCTTGGATGTGGCTGCAGTACATGTCATCCAGTTAACATCTGGCATACTCAGGTCCCCATCAACAGTATCTCCCCTTTTTCAGCCATTTTGAGAATGCCCTCTATCTTTTTCTTGTCCGTTTCCTCCCCTTGAGACAGGGATCTGTATACAGCCCCTGTGCGGATTGTGATGCCATTCCCTGTCTCCAAGGTGACCCAGAGTGCCTCTTGACCTTCCCCTTTACTTTTTAGTTCTGTAGCTTTGATCCCTTCCCTTATGTATAGAGCTAGTCCACCTCCTCTTTTACCCTCTCTGTCCCTTCTGTAGACTGTGTACCCCGGTATGTTGACATCCCAGTCATGGTTCTCCATGTACCATGTTTCCGTGACTGCCACAATATCCAATTTTTCATCTTCCATCAGGGTTACTAGCTCAGAAGCTTGTTTCCCAGACTACAGGCATTGGTACTCTTTGCCCTCCATTTAATGTTGGCTTTATCCTTTTTCCCCATCCCTGCTCTTTTGCCTTGTCTATTTTTCCATTTACCCCTGTTCTGCCCTCTGTTGAGCTCTGTACATCAGTGTTTACCTTACTACCTGCCATGTTTTGTGGGGGGAGGCAGGACATTTCCTGCCTCTTATCAGCACCTCCCCCTTGGCTAGTTTAAAAGCTTGCCAAGGAAGCATTTAAACCTGTCACTTAGGAGCTTGGTTCCCTTCATGGACAGATGCAGACCATCGTGCCAGTACAGACCTTCATCTCTCTAGGTGTATCCCCAGTCCACAATGAAGCCAAAGCCCTGTGCTCTGCACCAGTTTTGCAACCATTCATTAAACTGCATGGTGTGCAGTACCCTAGCCTCACCCCTGCCATGGACTGGCAGCACCTCTGAGAAGGTAACCATGCTTGCTACCTGTCTGAGGCCCCTCTCCAGCTCCACAAATTCATCCTGCACTGCACTGATTCCATGCCTAGCTAGGTCATTTGTCCCAAGGTGGACAATGACATCTAGTTCCCTCTCCTGTGATGCAGCTCCTGCAATCATGAGGATTCACCTCTTATCCCTCCAAGCCATGGCACCAGGCAGGCACCTTACTTCCCTCTCCTCCCCCCTTCCCCAGTTCTACCCCCCTTACAATTGAGACCCCTATCAGAAGCTGTTTCCTTCCCCTGTGGTGTCCCTTGCCACCCTTTTCTGGGTCTCCCTTGTGGATGTCCTCAGCATTCTTCTTGGTCTCCACTGAGGGTGCCATCATAGAGGAACCTTGCTCTGCCAGACTAGCATATGATTTGTGTAGAGGTACAATTAGGGGTCTTCACCTCTGTTCCACCATCCACACCCTCCCAGAATCTACTGTGGTCCAACTGCTCTTCATACTTGGCAACCTCTGAGGCTGTGGTTGTGGCAGTGGTGTTCTTTGGGTGGGGGAGGCCTCCTTAGTCCTTGCCAGTTCAGCCTGGAGGTGGGCAATCTCCTCCCTCAGAGCTGACAGTTGCCTGAAAATAGGATAGCAACACAGTTTCCAGAATGCCTCCCGGAAAACTGCTGCCCCACAGCCAGTGCATTGCCACTCCCCATATCCCTCCCCTTATAATATACAATATGTAATATATATAATTTTTTTTTTGGTGATGTGTACTTACCCTTTATGCACTGTGATGGGCTATTAAGAATATGACAGTTCTTCCCAAGCCCTGTTGAGAGTGATAGAAGAACATTATAGTATAAAATGCTACGCCTGGGGGTGTGTGGTGTGGGGAAGGGGGTGGGGTGTGGGGAAGGGGGTGAGTAGTCCACAACCATAGGTGACTGTTAGAAACAATCAAATACACCACTGCTCCACCACCCTGGTGAGTACTGCCCTTCATAGTAATTTAACTAATCTCCAGTAACTTATTTAAAAATAGTTTAACTATCACAAAATCCTATGCACCAGTAAATTATTTAAAAATAGTTTCTGTCCCAAAATCCTAGTAGTCAATCCAGCTACCCCCAAGGGACAACCAAAATGCAGTATTCAATCCTTTGTGAAGATGGAGCAGAAGTATTGGTTTAAAATGTTTGCCGTGAACCTGTCCTCTGTGACCCAGTCCTCCCCTTTCTTTAGTCTGACTATGCCATCTTTCCTGTCCCCCTTTTCTTTTATGTATTTGATGAAGGATTTTTCACCCTTCCTTATTCCCTTAACTATTTGTAGCTCTTTATGTGCTTTGGCATGCTGAACCTTCTTGCCTGCTAGCTTGGCAGGCCTCCAGAATTCCTCAATGTCCTCCTCCCTAGCTGTTATTTGGCTTTTCTCGTATACTGCCCTTTTCCCCCTATTGTTCTAGCAATGTCCCCACTCAATCAACTTGGTTGCCTAGCCTTCTTTTCTTGCCCTTCATTCTCATGCAGCTGCTTGTTGCTTTATGAACGGCCTTCTTGATGGTTTCCCAAAATTTCTCAATCCCCACTCCCTCTTCAATGCTACCCAGGTCCTCCCTAATAAATTCCCTCATTTTGTTAAAGTTTGCTTGTTTTAAATCCAGTGTCCTGGTCTTTGATGGGATGACTTCCTTGCCCATGTCTACCCTGAACCACACTGTGTTGTGGTCACTTCCTCCAAGGGGCTCCCTAATGTCAACCTCTTTGATGTGATCCCCATTAGTGAGCACCAGGTCTAAGAGTGCTTCAACTCTGGTGGGACTCATCACATACTATGTCAAGAAGCCATCCTGGATTGCATTCAGTATCACTTGGCTTCTTGCACAGGATGTGGCAGGAGTGTCCCAGTCTAATCTGGGTAGGTCAAAGTCCCCTGTAACTACCACCTCCCCTCTCCCTGCTGCATTCCTCAACTGAGAACACAGTTTTTCATCTAACTGTTCTCCCTGAGTTGGTGGTCTATATATGACCCCCAATCTGATTTTCCTACCCTTATTGCTCTGGAGCTGCAACCACAAAGTTTCAATGTTTCCCCCTCCAGCTCCTCCTCCCTTGCACTCACTATTCCCTCCTACAGCTGGTTCTGATCCCTGTATCATTTTTTGCAATATAAAAATGGGTTATGGTCATGGACTGTCTGTCTTGAGAAATGCTGAAACAGCATGTGAGTATGACACACATGCACACACAGGTTTTAGATACAAGGTGTAACCTGGAAGGCCCAAAGCTAATTACAGACTTTAACTAAGTTAATTATAGCTGTAGTTGCTAAGAAGGAAATTCATAAACATTTACAATGCTTAGAGGAAGAATAGCAGATTGTGATGTTTTAGTGCAAAGTCATAATAGAGGCTTTGATGTCCTGGGAAAGGGAAACTGATCACAGATCAAAGAAATGTCATTTGAAAGAGAAAATTAGTTGTGCTGAGGATTACAGAATGTAATACTTTGAAAAGACATCCTATTTTTGTATAGCTATATTTTTTATATATTCTGACAGAGGAGGAGCTAGGTGACCTCACACAGAGGGGTTGGCAAATACAGTTCTCTTTAAGGAATATTCTGTTTTACTTCAGAGACACTTCTATCTAGACTCTGACAAAGAAACATCTGTGAGCACTTTAATCAGGTATTTAGAGAGACAGACAGACCAATCTAAGTACTGTAATAGGAACTGCACTGTTAAAACCTGTTTTGTTTAAGAGATTTGTATGTCTTGTGATATAATAGTTCTGTAGTTTATGTGTCACATATTTTTATCTATTTTAGTAAAACTACTCTATTTTTAGAGCTTACTTGGTCTGTCTTTGATTTCTTTCCTTTACAAGTAGAATATATATGGTTACAGCAGACACTGTGCATAAGCTTGAATGGTGATACCAAACAAGAACAAGGTAAGCATTTTAAATCTGAGGTCTTTTATTACAGTTTTTAAGGGTTCATTTCTGTACACCTGGTTATGTGCCCATAGGCAAAGATATCTGCCCCCCCAAAGATGGAATTATCTGAGCCTGTGCATTGAGTATGCTAGCAAGAGGGTTCATAGTTTGAATCCCTCCAAGACTTGAGACCAAAGATTGATTCGAATCCACAAAAACAGACAAGAGGGTTACCTTGTTCTGTTAACTGTTCTCAAGACTGCACTCGGAGGTTGGCACTTTGGGAGTAGAGGGCTGACCTGCTGAGTAGGTTTGTGACAACTACCACCTCCCTTCTCCCTGCTGCATTCCTCAACTGAGAACACAGTTCTTCACCTAACTTTTCTCCCTGATTTGGTGGTCTATATATGGCCCCCAATCTGATTTTCCTACCCTTATTGCTCTGGAGCTGCAACCACAGAGTTTCAATGTTCTCTCCCCCCCCAGCTCCTCCTCCCTTGCACTCACTATTCCCTCCTTGATATAAGCTGCAACCCCCCCTTTTCCTGTTACTCTATCCTTTCTATATAGCTTATACCCTGGGAGTTATACTATTTCAAATCATTTGATTGGGCAAGGAATACTTGCTAGGTGCTGTCATGTTTTTATTCTAGACACACTCCTAGCGATTACTGTCAGACCTTCCTAATACCGTTCAATTTGGGGGAACAAGTACTGCATGGCAAGCTATGATTCTGCAATAAGCTCTATTCTGGGAGACCAGGATTCACATATGAGCACATGATTCCATGCTGAGGCCAGCTGGGGGGCCACATCCATTACAGGCATGAGATACTCAGCTCCCAAGGAAGCAGGGAGGTCAGCATTCATGTGTAACCCATCAGACAACCAAGTAGTACCTTGGCATCAACTTTGAAGGCAGCCACCCACCTTCTTGCCAGAGTTAGGGTGTAACTATGGCAACCTCATCACTGGGGTGGTCTGCTTCCCTTCCTAGAGCCGGCAGATCTGAGTAATGTGGCATAGGCATTTGTGTTCTCTTGCTTTGACTACTTAAAAGTGTTCTACAAGGGCCAACTTGGTAACCAGCTTTGATGCCTACAGCTAGTACAAATGTAGCAGCATGGCTTCTGAGGTCCATGCAGAGGTCAGAATACATTGCTCTGGTTCTACATGAGTTGCACATGCTGCCACTGAGGCAGAAAAAATGACTGTAAATTGATTATCTGGACATTTAAGGCCCAAAGTAATCTTGATCCCACCTACCTCAGGAAGCTGCTGACTCCCCCTCTCCCTGAGAAAGACCCTTCATTTCAGGGATCTGGTACTGCTGGATGCTCCCATTTTGATCAGGAAACAGACAGAGGAGTACACAGACAAATACTAGCTAATGTCCACTCATCAATATGGCTTCAGGGCAGGGAAGTCGATGACTACTGCATTCACAGACTTTGTAAATATTGCAGCCTCTGGTTTAGGTGGTGAAAATTACGTGGGTCTGGTGTTTATAGACGTCTCCAAAGCCTTCAGTCTGGTGGACCATCAGATACTATTCGAAAGGCTTACACAGATAGGTCTCTCCCATGGAGCTATAACATGGTTCATCTCATACCTATGTCACAGACAGCAACAGATCTCTGTAAGGGGTGTACTTTCAACTCCATTAACTATGCAAAGGGGAGTACCACAAGGGTCTGTCCTGGGCTCCTTATTGTTCTTGATTTATGTAAACAACCTACCCAGCCACATTAATAAGGTAGACATAAAGCTATACACAGATGATACTGTACTAATAGCTAAAGCAGCCTCACTCAATGATCTGAAACACACTTTACAGTCTGATTTTAACAGTTTACAGAACTGTATTACTAAACTCAAACATGGTCCTGAGCACCAAGAAGACCCAGGTGATATAGTTCAGAAACAATGGGGGAAGTAATAACTCAGAGCTAAACCTAAAGATTAGGACACTAAATGACCAAACATTAACTAGTGTCAAGGAATACAAATACCTTGGAGTTATGCTACATGATGCACTAAAATTTGACATACACATCACAAGCACCCCATATAAAGTAAATAAGTAACTGGGAGCACTAAGAAGATAGGTGTTTTACATTCCCAAAGACACTAGGAAAACAATAGCAACCCAACTCTTACTATCCATATTAGAGTATGACAACCTACTGTAGCTTACCAGCATGCTGCCCACACAACACTCAAAATGTTAGACAAAATGTACAACAGTCTAGCAAGATTTACACTCAGATGTGGTTACAATCAACACCACTGTTCAATGTACACAGACCTATAGTGGGACTTACTGGAACTCAGGCGAGAGAAATCAAGAGGCTTAGCAGCTTACAAATTATATATGGGTTTCAATAAACTATTGGAAACTGAAAAGGGGAAAACACTCATGCACATAACCTAAGGGAGGTAAAAACAGGAGTTGCTCTACTAAGAATATCACACTCCTATGGGAAAATGAACTCAAATTGGTGGACTGCAAACCAATGGAACAAGCTACCCCAGAGATTAGAAAGGTACCTACTGTGAAAGCTTTTGTTGAATAACTATCTGCAAGATCTCTGCAACTGTCAGTGAATGTCATGGTTTGTCTAGTACAGTACACTCCACTTATACCACCCACAGATACTGCAGGCATTCGGATTATGCGGGACTTTGCAGAACCCAACAGCCATTCACTATATGCCCTATTATAATTCCGCCGCTTAAAGCAATCCTTGTCTGCCCGCTATTGCAGGTACTTGAAGCACCAGACAGCCCTCCTTAATCCATTTACATTAAGTGGTGTAATTAACACCTCTGCATTTACATTAAAACTGCCACTTTCAGAGGTATTACTGTCATTGGATCATTGTCCTGGAGGTGTTAGAGAAGGTGTTGGTGTGCTCTTTCTTCTATTGTTTTGCGGCTGTAATAGCCCAAAATGGAAAGCACTCACTCTAAGTGAGAAATTCAAACTGCTGCAGAAAATGGACTCAATGCCTAAGCTTAGCCAGCGTGACCTGGCGCAACAACTTAACCTGGCAAAATTTACAGTTGTAGATCTCCAGAAACAATGAGAGGAGATCATGCAGCAATGGCATGGAAATGCAAACCCTAACTGCAAAAGAAAGTGTGAGGGGAAAGTTGTCAGACTGGAGGAGACATTGCTTCGGTGGTTCAAAAATGTTAGAAAGCATGATGCGTCATTAGTGGACCACTGCTGGCTACTAAGGATAACCAGCTTGTGACTGCCCTTGATCACTCAGATTTCAATGCCAGTGAAGGCTGGTTGTAGCACTGAAAGAAGTGCAACAACATTGTGTTTAGAAGAGCCCATGGGGAGAAGGGGAACGCAGACACTGCTAGTGCTGAGCAATGGCTCACTCAGGTTCTCCCAGGGCTGCTTGCTGGTTATGTCCCTCGTAACATTTACAATTGCGATGAAACTGCCCTTTTATTTTTCATTGCATTGGTTATGGGACTCCTGCTTTTAAAACAGAACTTCTCTCTGGTTAGAAGAAAGCCAATGAGAGGATTTCTGTTTTAGCCTGTTGCAATATGGACAGGAGTGATAAAACTGACCTCCTGGTTATTGGAAAATCTGTCTCCCCATGCTGTTTTAGAGAAGTTAACAACCTTCCAGTCATCTATAAGCCAACAAATCTGCATGGATGACTGGCAAAATATTCACAGAATGGTGCAGAAACTGGGACTGGAAGCTGAGAGGGTGGAAAATCGCCCTGCTTTTGGATGACTTTTCAGGGCACTCTAGCGTAACTGGGCTCTGCAATGTCAAAGTAATTTTCCTACCCTCTAACACCACATGTATAATTCAGCCCCTTGATATGGGGATCGTTTATATGGCAAAAAAACACTATGTGAGGGCTATGAGGAAACTACTTCTAGATGAACTGAATGCAGACATTGCCCTCACAGCCTCACAATGCACCAAGAAGATTTCCATTCTTGATGCTGTTCGCATTTTGAAACAGGTATGGGACTCTGTGACTGATCTGATCATCCAAAGATGCTTCCATAAGGCCAGTTTTGTTCTCCCCATAGATTTCAATGACCCTGGTGAGGGAACATCAGCTGGCAGTGAAGTGCAGATTGAGAAGGAGGAGAAAAAAGAACAAGTCCAGATTCCCCATGGCTTAACTGCGACAGAGTTTCCAGAAATCTGTCACCTTGGTGATGAGGATGCGCCACCCCCAGTGGATGATGTGGGTCAGGTGGTGGAAGGCATGCGAGCGTCACAGGAAGCAGACGAAGAGGATGAGGAGGATGCTTCTGATGTGAGCTGCACAGAGGAGGCTAGGGTAACACCAGGAGAAGTGCGCAGTGCTCTGCTTACACTACGCCGGGTGAAGAAGCAACACCCGGAGATGACCCCGGACTGGACAGTGCTTACTGTGGCAGAAAAGGTTTGGAAGCCCTACTGTGCGAAGTCCACAGCACAGGCGAAGATCACGCAGTATTTTTAATACCTTCCTGGGCTGAATTGTTTACTTGATGATTGTTCACTGTTTTCACTGTTTGCTTTTTAACATTGTACTCTACTTCACTAATGCACTGGAGTAAAAAACAATTCAAATCACTAATTGTGTGCTTACTTGCTGGGTAGGCTTTGGAAACAGTTGGTAGTCAGACTGTGCATTAAAGCTAGCAGCAAGCGGCTACCTATTAAAAAAATGCACACTTAGATATAGCAACCACTCCATATAACAGGCAAGATGGTTTTGCACCGACGTGTCCATTATAAGCGATGCCGACGGTATCTGATAATGTTAGTACCTCTCACTGTAAATCTGCAACCTTTGGCATCCCCCATATATTATATTAAGAAATGCTGTCCCTACACGATATTCGAACCAGGCACTGACTGTTATAGATTCATCTCTTATTGTCAGACTGTAACCTCTTGTTTTTCCTTTTTCCCTTGTATATAAGAAGCAGTGTATAAGAAACCATGTGTAAGTTACAGTGTACAAGAAAGTGTGTATCTAAGCAGGACAACTTTGTAAACAGGGCTGCAAAGTCCTAGCCATTCTATCCTGTTGAAAAATAAAGATTGTATCTATTCTAGATTACTGTATGTCAGGGGATGACAGGGTGTTCTCTGTGACTTTCCCGATTCTTTCAATCCCTCCCCTTACATTCAATTTATTAAGCTGTGATGCATTTCAGGATGGTAGTCTAGAAATGACACTCTGGACTTTTCATCTGAGCCTTCTCTGTTGGTCTTCTGTGATCGTGCTTATTACCTGTAAAGCACTTTGAGTGTTGAAAGGGTCTATATCAAGATAAATGCCTACCTACCACATAAAACAAATCATATGAAGGAGTAGCATTCATGTCCACTGCAAAGGAAGCTACTAGTACACCCACCTGCCCTCCTGACCAGAGGAAGGGTAGAACTCTGGAAACCAAATTAGAAACATAGAATTTGTTGGCAGAAAAGGACCACTTGGCCCACCAGCTTTCCCAGATGTTCCCTGCCTAATCTGTCTACACAGACTCTAACTGGTCTGTGGCAACCTGACCTGTTTATTTTCTAATATACCCCTATGTCTAGCCCATGCATGCATGAAGTCCCTCGCTGTTTTAGCCTCCACCACTTCCACTGGCAGTCATTTTCAGACATTTAACACCTCTTCAGTGAAGAAATGTGTGTTCACTCAGCCCCCCAGCTTCATCACATGCTGTCTGGTACTGGTGCTTTTTCTCATTATAGAGACAAAATCACATATACCCCCATAATGCAAAGCATTATGAGAAGTATATGCAAATCACAGTGAAAAGTTAGTCTGGTTCTGCTTTAAACTGGACTGCATGGTGCCAAAGGGCCTCTCACATAATCTGCAAAGGCTGTGGACAGAAGACACAGACATTTGTTTCATTCTACTAGGCAATCATTAGTGTGCCCCATCTGTATCAGATTGATGGAATGGGGAGTGAGGATAATGGACAAAATTGGGGCTAAAAACAATAATAGAAAACAAATTATTAATAACATGGTCAGCATTCTATATGGTGGAAAGAAGGGATGAGCAAGGTTCTCAAAGGGTCTTCTTCCTGAACCACTTTTTAAATCTAGTGATTTGCAAAAGGTTTCTTTACCCAGTATGGCCTAACTGTAACCTCTTATTCACTTTGGGATACAGTTCAATCAAATAAATAGTCTGCATTGTGTTTTATGGTCTTAGGAGAACAATCAACAGTTAAGACTCTTCTACACACCTTTTCGCTATATTTCCACTAATGCGGACGCTGACACACATAATGCTGAGCCCTATAACGTTCCTTAAAAAGCATTCTAAGTGATCACCAAACACAAGTAAAGCACTTTACTCTCTCTCTCTCTCTCTCTGTCTATATATATATATATATATATATATATAAAATAGTAGCATGGTAGTGCTACCATAGTTAGGGTTAGTAGCACTTTTAAGGCTAAAGGGTGAATGTTTGCACCTTAATAACTTTGCCACTGTTCAACAGATTTGCCTGAAATTTGGCAGACATGATTGGGCATGGTAGATCTTGGGATCTGCTAACTTTCGTACTGGTCGGATATACAGCTGCAGAGTTATTAAGCAACAACCGAATGCGCAATTACGCTTTTTTGATAATTCTTTGCTCTCACCTATAGGTCGCACGGTTTGTGCAACCGGTCCAAAAACTTCAGAGAACATGTGGCCAGGGTCCCCAATGTACCTTTTGAAGATTTTGTGAAAAAATAATGAATGTTCAAAAGTTATTCAAAAAACAAGTTCCCATTATAAGTCAATGGGAAAAGTAAACAAAAAGTTCAAAATGTCGCAAATGCACTTTTTAGTGTCTCAAATCCACCATTTTGTTTTCAGTTACTGATCAGAAAAATGCTTGGCATTTAAAACTGGGACCCTCTAGGGACACAATTCTTTCTGTGTTCACCTAGTCAGACCCTAAGAATGCTAGCCATGTATTTATTTTGGGGTTAAACACCCCAGAAATATGTTTTTCAAATTTCTGGAAACAGTAGTGTTGCAAAAGTATCGTCACTTGCAACACTTTTTGCAAATTTTTGCTAAAAGTGTCGCAAATTGTGAAAGTACTTTTCCAGACTATGGCAAAATGCCAGGAATTATTTGCCACCCTGCTGTGAAAGAACGGTTTGGTCTTTTGGACTGAAATTTGGAGGAAAAGCAGCCAACATCTCACAGATGTGCCGTTTTGTGGTTTGGCGACAGAATTGTGCATGGATACCAAGTTACGTACTCTGAAGTTGGCATTTTTTCCCATAGACTAGCATGGTGGCGTACATCATGTCTTTCGAGGCTCGTATTTTGGAAACGGTGCGAGATACAGACTTTTCGTCATGATAATGCATACAGCGAAAACATAGCCAGAAAAATCATGAATCATGTGAATTTTATTTCTACATCATACGGTTACTGAGATATAAGCACTTGCGCTCGTGTTTCCATTTCTCTTCACTTAGCCGTTATTTCTGCTGTTAACATTACCATTTGCACTTAAAATTGCCGTACTGTGACCGCACATGTCATGGTTTCCTTTTCCATATGCGCTTTCATATCCTTTTGCGTTTCTGTTTCCTTTGGCATTATTGTTCCTGTTACTGTTACCATTTACTTTTACAAGTGCAGTAACGTGACCGTGCGCATTATGGTTTGCATTTCCGTACGTGCTTGCATTCCCATTTCTGTTTCCTTTGGCATTATTCTTCATGTTAACTTTACCAGTTGCGTTTACAATGGCAGTACCATGCCCGTGCGTGTTACAGTTTGCGTTTCAGTGTGCACCTGCGTTCGCATTTCCATTTCTGTTTCCTTTGACATTATTGTTGCTGTTACCGTTAACGTTTCTATTTACAATTACGGTAACGTGACCGTGCATGTTACAGTTTGTGTTTCCATAGGCACTTCCATTCCTGTTTCCATTTCTGTTTCCTGTGGCGATATTCTTCATGTTAACTTTACCATTTGCATTTACAATTGTGGTACCATGCCCATGCACGTTACGGTTTGTGTTTCCGTATGCGCTACTGTTCCAGTTTCTGTTTCCATTTCCTTTGTCATTATTCTTCATGTTAGCTTTACCATTTGCATTTACAATTGTGGTACCGTGCACGTGTGCATTACGGTTTGCGTTTACATGCTCGCTTCCATTTGCATTTCTATTTCTGTTCCCTTTAGCATTCTTTTTGCTGTAACACTTAACATTTGTATTTAAAATACCAGTGACATCACTGTGTGCATTAACAGTTGCATTTTCATACGTGCTTGCGTGTCCATTTCTGTCACTGTTAAGCAAGGCGTCCACTTGCGTTGCGTTTCTATTAACATTAACTACCATTTAAGCTTGTGTTACCATGTGTAACTATTGCCACTTGCTTTTGCATTGCTGTTCCTGTTACTAAAGTGACAAGACACATCACGTGGTAGACACGGGGCCAAAAGAGCCCCATGCTTCCTTCGACATCCATTCACTATTTATCATCCTCATTCTCAAAAGAAGGAATTAGAGGCAAAAAACTCCATTTAATGCATCAGTTAGGGTTGTTCCACACTGACAAAAGTAAGGAAATTTGGTATTAGGGTTGAAAGCCACCCTTGGACCCCCCAGCCACCCCCAACCGGCATCAGGTTGCGCGATGGGGTCATCAGTCCTAACTCTCACCCCATTCTCGTTTACCTCAGCTTCTTTACACATGTGATGGAGTGAGAGTTAGGGCCAATGACCCCATCACGCAACCCAATGCCATTTGTGGGGTGGGCTAGAGGAGCAAGGAGGGCTTTCAACCCTAACAATCGAATTTCTCATTTTATCATCTGTAGAACAACCCTTAACTGATGCATTAAATGGAGTTTTCTAGCCTATATATATATATATATATATATATATATATACACACACACACACACATACAGTATATTGCAAAACTTTGTTAAAGCTCCAGTTAGGGTCAAGCGACAAAAGTTGGGAAATGAGGCATTAGGGTTTCCCTAACATCCCACCCTCCCAAACCAGGCAGGAGAGCAGGTGTGGGGTGTGCCTTGGGCTTCTCAAGCCTAAAGCTCACCCCATTCCATCTGTAAATAAGGTCAGTGTGTAGATTTTATGAGAATTGGGTGAGCCCTTGATACCTTGAAAATTTCAGACAGTTTCTTTGATATGAAGTGACAAAGAAACACCTATATAAAAATAGTTTTTTTCACAAATTGTGGAAAAGAATCCTTTTCTGTACTTCTTTTTTGGTAATTTGTGGTAAAAGAAAATCCTTTTTTGCGAATTGTGGAAAAGGATCCATTTTCACTGTAAAAGTTTTCCACAGTTTGTGAAAAAGAATTTCCGTAGATAAAAAAAGGCATATTTGTGACACAGTATACAAAAAACTAGATTCCGATTCTACAGGGCCCGGTTAGTTACTGTCACAGAAGAGCTCGGCTCCTTGGTCTCCACCAGAAGTAGAAGTAAACACATTGAGTTGTGTCCAGGATAAATGCTTTTATTTTAAACACAGCGGAATCAGTTAAAAGGACTGCTCCCTCCCTCAACTAAATGTTTTCATGCCTCCCTAAGTGCTTTTTCAAAGGCTCGATTAGATAAACACAATTGTTGGTGTTCACCAAAGCCCTGTACTATTTTAGTAATTTCATTTTGTTTGCCTTGCTGATCTAACACCCATTCAGTGAAGAAATATGTGTTCACATCTCTCTTTAACCCAATCCCCACCTTCATCACATACTGTCTGGTACTGGTGTTCTTTCTCATTATAGAGACAAAATCACATATACCCCCATAATGCAAAGCATTATGAGAAGTATGTGCAAATCGTAGTGAAAAGTTAGCCTGGTTCTGCTTTAAACAGGAATGCATGGTGCCAAAGGACCTCTCACATAATCTGCAAAGGCTATGGCAGAAGACACAGAAATTTATTTCATTCTACTAGGCACTCATTAGTGTGCCTGATCTATATCACATTGATGGAATGCGGAGCAGGGAGCGGGGATAATGGACAAAATTGGGGCTAAAAAGAATAATAGAAAACATATTATTAATAACATGATTAGAATTCTATATGGTGGAAAGAAGGGATGGACAAGATTCTCAAAGGGTCTTCTTCCTGAACCACTTTATAAATCTAATGATTTGCAAAAGGTTTCTTTACCCAGTATGGCCTAGCTTTAACCTCGTATCCACTTTAGGATACAGTTCAATGAAATAAATAGTCTGCATTGTGTTTTATGGTCTTAGGAGAACAATCAACAGTTTAGATTCTTGCACACACTTTTCGCTATATTTCCAGTAATGTGGAAGCTGACACATATAAGGCTGAGCCCTATAACGTTCCTTAAAAAGCATTCTAAGTGAACGCCAAACACAAGCAAAGCACTTTACTATATATATATATATATACACACACACACACACACACAGTATATGTACAGTATAGTGCAAAAACTTTGTTAATGCTCCAGTCAGGGTCAATGCGACAAAAGTTGGGAAATGAGGCATTAGGGTTTCCCTAACACCTCACCCCCCCCAAAACAGGCAGGAGAACAGATGTGGGGTATGCCTTGGGCTTCTCAAGCCTAACGCTCACCCAATTCCATCTGTAAATAAGGTCAGATGTGTAGACTTTATGAGAATTGGGTGAGCCCTTGATACCTTGAAAATTTCAGACCAAAGTTCCAAACAGTTTCTTTGGTATGAATTGACAAAGAAACACCAATATAAAAATAGTTTTTTTTTTCACAAATTGCGGAAAAGAATCCTTTTCTGTGCTTCCTTTTTCACAATTTGTGGTAAAAGAAAATCCTTTTTCATGAATTGCAGAAAAGGATCCTTTTTCGCTGTAAATGTTTTCCACAGTTTGCAAAAAAGAATTTACATAGATAAAAAAAGGCACATTTGTGACACAGTAATCAAAAAACTAACCTCAGATTCCAATTCTACAAGGCCCAATTAGTTACTGTCACAGAAGAGCTCAGCTCCTTGGTCTCCACCAGAAGTAGAAGTAAACACACTGAGTTGTGTCCAGGATAAATGCTTTTATTTTAATCAGTTCAAAGGACTGCTCCCTCCCTCAGCTAAATGTTTTCGTGCCTCCCGAAGAGCTTTTTCAAAGGCTCGATTAGGTAAACATAACTGTTGGTGTTCACCAAAGCCCTGTATTATTTTAGTGATTTCATTTTGTTTGCCTTGCTAACTGAAAACAAGAGGGTGGCAGCACGGAAAAAGATTCTGCATTTGCAGCTAAGGATTCCACATTTGTGGCAAATGATTCTGCATTTGCAATAGAGAATCCTTTTTTGAGGTGAACAACTAACTTTTACCATAGGAAATAATGGGAACATTTAAAATTGAATAACTTTTGGACGGATTAATATTTTTTCACCAAGCCTTCAAAAGGCACCACTGTGACCCAAGACCCATATACCCCAAAAATTCAGACCAAAATTCCACAGAGTTTTTGCGCTATGCAGTGACAAAGAATTTGACAAAAAAAATGGTAATTTACACATTTTTTCATACTCTGTATCTCTGCAACTGCACATCCAACTGCAAAGAAGCTCACTACGTCAAGAGAGATCTTTGGTCTCTGATGGAGCCTGCCAAATTTCATGGGAATCGCTTGACTGGTTGCAAAGTTTTTGGTGTTTTTTTTTTTTTTGTATCTTCTGTTTATGCACCATACCCAGAACTCTCTTGGGCTACTCCTGCATGCCTGATGCTGCTCTACCGCCCACCTGGTCCCCAGTCTCCTCAGATGGTTAGCTGTCCTCCACATCCTCCTGCCAGTGGATTCCCCAGCTCTGAGCCCCCTGGGGTAGGGCAGCCTCCACTCCAGCGCTCTATCTAAAAATTGAGTGTGCTGGCTGAGGCGGTGGAGGAGTGGTGGAGGGGTGGAGACAGGGCCTGGTGTTAGGCGTGTGGTGACGTGGCTTGGAGGAGAGCCGTTGCCTACCTGGGATCAGTGGATTTTCAGGCTTGTGTGTTTTCCCATAGGAGTGAGGGCATTCAATGATGCCAGTGCCTGTGCTATAGGCATCTGCTGTGCTCCTCTCCTAACTGCTCTGTGCACTAGCTGTGACCCTGGTCTCCCCAGAGGTCACTACTGCACCAGAGACTCCCTGGAACTCTCCCTAGGGGGATGAGAGCAGTTCTTCAGATGCTCACTCCTACTCCCTCCCCTGCTGACCCCTGGTGCCTGAGCTAGTTGCTGAACTCAAGTCGCTGGCATGGCTCAAGGTATGGCACCCAACATCTCAACCCTCAACACCACCAGGCTGGCTAGTTGCAAAGTTATTAAAATGCAAATTTTTCAGTTTAACATATAAGTGAAAGTTAACCCTTGACTATGGGGCATGACAGAGTTTGGAACTGTCTGATTTTGTAAGCAGCACAAGGGAAGTCACAGAGTTTGGAACTGTTTGATTTTGAAAGCAGCATATGGGAAATCATCACAGAGTTTGGAACTGTCTGATTTTGTAAGCAGCACAAGGGAAGTCACAGAGTTTGGAACTGTTTTATTTTGAAAGCAGCACAAGGGAAGTCACAGAGTTTTAATTTAAACCTTATACCTCAGCAGGAGTCAGTGTCTGTTAAGAGTAAGTAGACAAATAACTTTATTAGAAGTAGAAGGGGTCTTATTTAGGGTTGAAAAGAAGAAAGAAAAGAAAAAAGTCAGTGTGTGCTCTGTGCAGGGAAGGGTACTGTATCAGCTGACTTTGCTAAACCAGTAGGAGGAAAGAGAGCTTACCTGGGGGTGTGGTTTAGACACTATAAAAGCAGGAGAGTCAAATTACAACTTCCTGTTGCTATCCTTTTTTCTTACTAATTGTCCTCCAACCCACCCAAAGCAGTTCTACTTTTATAGCCACTAGATTTGACTGTCAACAGGAACTTCCTGTTTGGCAGTAGGAAGGAAAGGATCATAGAGAGACACTGGTTTTGTCAACCCTAAAGGAAAAAAGTAGCTCACTCTCCCCCAGCTGCTGGTGGTCTAATATTAAGCAAGGAAAAGGAGGCTACTGAAGAAGATAGGAAGTTGCTGTCCCAGAACAGGAAGGGTGAGAGTTGTAAGGAGAGGAGAGAATAAGCATCCAGAGAAACAGTAGAGAGGACACAAAATAAGACATGATAGGAGTGGTGCAGTGCAATGGCTGTGGGGCGGCAGTGTTCCGGGAGACATTCTGGAGGCTGTGATGCTGCCCTATTTGCAGGCACCTCTCTGGTCTGAGAGAGGAGGTTGCCCGTCTCCAGGCTGACCTGGCTAGGATTCGTGAAACCTCCTCCCCCACCCAGTGACCACCAGGGCCAATGCCACTACCTCAGAGGTTGCCAAGAAAGAGGAGAGGCTGGACCAGGGTGGGCTCAAGGAGGGAAAGGGTGGTGGAACAGAGTTGCATCCCTCCAGCTGTACCTCTTCACAATTCATTCACTGTTCTGGTGGATAGTGGTTCCTCTATGGAGGCACCTGCAGTGGAGACCAAGGAGAATGCTGGGAACCTTCACAAAGGAGACCCACAGGAGGGTGGCATGAGACCCCACAGGGAAGGAAACAACTCCTGGTGGGGACTCAATCATTGGGGGTAGAAATGGGGAGGAAGGGAGAGGGAAGGTGCCTTCCTGGCGCCACAGCTTGGAGGGACAGGAAGCGAATCCTCAGGATCATGGGAGGAGCTGCACGAGGGAGGGAGCTGGATGTCATTGTCCACCTAGGGACAAATGACCTGGCTAGGAATGGGATCAGAGCAGTGCAAGAGGGTTTGTAGAGTTGGGAAGGGGCCTTAGACAAGTGGCATCGGTAACCTTCACGGAGGTGCTGCCTGTCTATAGCAGGGAGATCTTAAGCACTCTCACCAGGGAATTCAATGAGTGGTTGAAAAACTGGTGTGGAGTTCAGGCTTTGGCTTCATTGGGGACTGAGGGAGCCACCTGGAGGGATGCAGACCTATACTGGTGTGATGGTCTGCATCTGTCCAGGGGAACCAGGATCCTAGGTGAGAGGTTTAAATGCTTCATTGGCAGCTATTTAAATCCAGCAGGGGAAGCACTGAAAAGAGCAAGGAAATCTGAGCTCCCCACAAAACATGGTGATTAGTGAGGTAAACACCAAGGTACAGAAGTTATTAGGAAGTAGAACAGATTTAAATGTAAAAAGGCAAAGGCGTTAAGGACAGAAATGGGCTAAAAGGGGTAAGGCTATCAAAAGTGGAGGGTGATGAGTACCAATGCCCATAGTCTGTGTAACAAGCTCCCTGAACTAGTGACCTTGATGGAAGAGGTTGCGTGGATATTGTGGCAGTTACAGAAACATGGTACACAGAGAACCATGACTGGGATGTCAACATACCAGGATACACAATCTACAGGAGGGACAGGGAGGGTAAAAGAGGAGGAGGAGTAGCTCTCTATGTAAAGGAAGGGATCAAAGCAACAGAACTAAAGAGTAAACAGGGAGCAGATGAGGCACTTTGGGTCACCCTGGAGACAAGAAATGGCACCACAATCCGCATGGGGGTTGTATACAGACCCCCATCTCAGGGGGAGGGAATGGACAAGGAAATGATAGAAGGCTTTCTTAGAATGGCAGAAAAAGGGGAGATATTGTTGATGGGGGACCTGAATATGCCAGATGTTAACTGGATCACCTTTGCTGCAGGCACATCCAAGAGCAGGGTCATTCTTGATGCCCTACAGGGGGCATGCCTCAGACAGCTAGTATTGGAACCCACTCGGGAGGGAGCAATCTTAGACCTGGTACTCTCAAATGGGGATGGAGAAAGAATCTCAGATTTAGAAGTGGGTAGCCATCTGGGAACAAGCGACCACAAACAGTGTGGTTCACGATAAACACAGCCATACAATCAAGCCATACAAAAGCAAGAGTACTGGACTTTAGGAGGGCTGACTTTGGGAAAATGAGAGTGCCTCAGAAAAGCACTAGCAAACAGGCAAGAAGGAGGGTGGAGGAACAATGGGAGTGATCAAAACAGCCATCACAGAAGCAACAAGCCTTTGTGTAAAACAAATCAATAAAACACAATGAAGGCAAAAACCGTTATGGTTCTCAAAAGAGGTGGCAGGGAATGTTAAGGAGAAAAGGACAGCATTCAGGAAATATAAGGAAACACAGAAGAAGCAGGACAGAGAACTTTATCAGTTAAAGCAGAAAAGAGGCTGGGAAGGCAGTCAGAATAGCAAAGGCCCAAACCGAGGAAAGGATAGCCAATTCTGTTAAGAAGGGGATAAGACCTTTTATAGGTACATTAGGGAGCAAATAAAGACCAAAGGAGGGATACTGAAGCTTAATAAAGGGGAGGGAATGTGGGTAGAGGGTGACAGTGAAAAAGCAGGGATACTGAACAAATATTTCTGCTCAGTATTCACAAAGGAAGAGGAGGGGGAGTTACCTAAACCAAACAAGAGAAACACTCTGAAGACGGGGCTCGATAACAGTCCATTTACAGAAGAAAGGGTTCCAAAAGAACTAATAAAATTGAAGGTGGACAAAGCAATGGGGCCTGATGGGGTTCACTCAAGAATTCTAAAAGAACTAAGGGTAGAACTAGTGACACCGCTGACTACTCTGTTGAACAAATCATGGGAGGATGGGTGGTACCCGAGGACTGGAGGGGCAGATGTGATTCCTCTTCACAAAAGTGGAGCAAGACTGAGGCAGAAACTACAGACCAGTTAGTTTGACCTCAGTGGTAGGGAAAATGATGGAATCACTTCTGAAGAAAAGAATTGTTGAGTACCTAGAGGCCAGTGGGGCACAGGACCCAAGGCAGCATGGATTCACAATGGGAAGGTCGTGTCAGACGAATCTAATAGATTTCTTTGACTGGGTTACCAAATTAGTAGACCAGGAGGGGCTGTGGACATGGCCTACCTAGATTTTAGCAAGGCATTTGATACAGTCCCACACAAAGATTAATACACAAGATAGCCAGCCTTGGAGTGGGTCCCAAGGTGGTAGCCTGGATAAAAATTGCCCAGACAACAGGACTCAAAGGGTAGTAGTAAATGGAGTACACAGTGACGAAAGGAGGTTACTAGCGGGTACTCAGAGGGTTCAGTACTGGGACCGGTCCTTTTTAATGTCTTTATAAGTGACATTGCAGAGGAATTGGAAGGAAAAGTATGTCTCTTTGCAGATGACACAAAGATCTGCAACAGGGTTGATACACAAGATGGAGTGGAAAGGATGAGAAGGGACTTGGCAAGGTTGGAGGAATGGTCAAATGTATGGCAGCTCAGATTCAATGCAAAGAAGTGCAAGGTAATGCACATGGGGAACAAAAACCCTGGGGAAGTGTACACAATGGGGGGTGAGATACTGACAACAGTAAAAATAGAAAGGGACCTGGGGGTAATTATATCAGATGACCTAAAGGTGGGCAAGCAATGTGAGAAGGCAGTAAGGAAGGCTGGGGGATACTGGGATGTATAGGAAGAGGCATCGATAGTAGAAAACAGGAAGTTGTTATCCCTCTGTACAGACAGTTGGTGAGACCCCATCTGGAGTACTGTGTGCAGTTCTGGAGACCCCATCTCCACAAAGACATAGACAGAGTGGAGGCTGTCCAGAGGAGGGCAACCAAAATGGTGCAGGGTCTGCACCAGAAGACATACGAAGGAAGACTAAAGGAGCTTAATATGTATACCCTTGAGGAAAGAAGGGAGAGAGGGGACATGATAGAAACTTTCAAGTACCTCAAGGGAATTAACAAAGTCCAAGAGGGTAGCATCTTCCAGAAAAAGAGATGTGCAAGAACAAGGGGGCACAATTTGAAGATAGAAGGGGGATGGCTCAGAGGTAATGTGAGGAAGTATTTTTTCACTGAGAGGGTTGTGGATGCATGGAACAGCCTCCCTGAAGAGGTCGTGGGGTCAAGAACAGTGGGGGACTTCAAGAATGCATGGGACAGGCATAGGGCAGTCCTAGTGGGGGGTAGGAGGAATTAAGCTGTTGGTTAACTAGGATCTGCAGCTTATCTGTTAGGTAGGAAAATGGGCAGACTAGGTGGGCCAAGCGGTCCTTATCTGCTGTCAAATTCTATGTTTCTATGTTTCTATGACCTCTCCCCTATAATAGATATAGATATTTCCAGCATAACAGCAGTAAACATTTCTTGCTGCATTTAGTACTGCATTTCACATAAACATTAAAAGCAGGCTAAATAAGCTGCTTCTCAACACATAACAAGCCCCCTTCCTTGAACATTTTATTTCTATAAGATTTTGGCATACAACCACCAAATATATATATATTACATCAACTGCTTAGAACTCTAATTAAGAGTTATCAATCAAAATCATTTGTGAATGGCTACTTCTAATCATGGCTTGATTACAGTTTAAGGAAGCACAGCTTAGCTGCTAAGACTGCTAACTTGCTAAGAAGTGCAAGGTAATGCACCTGGGAAACAAAAACCCAGGAGAAGAGTACACAATGGGGGGTGAGACACTAACAACAAAAATGGAAAGGGACCTGGGGGTAGTCATATCAGATGACCTAAAGGTGGGCAAGCAATGTGAGAGGGCAGCAAGGAGGGCTGGGGGGATACTGGGATGCATAGGGAGAGGCCTCACCAGTAGAAAACAGGAAGTTGTTAACCCTCTGTACAGACAGCTGGTGAGACCCCATCTGGAGTACTGTGTGCAGTTCTGGAGACCCAATCTCCGCAAAGACATAGACAGGATGGAAGCTGTCCGGAGAGGGCAACTAAAATGGTGCAGGGTCTGCACCGGAAGACATATGAAGAGAGACAAAAGGAGCTAAATATGTATAGCCTCGAGGAAAGGAGGGAGAGGGGGGACATGATAGAAACTTTCAAGTACCTCAAGGGAATCAACAAAGTCCAAGAGGGCAGCATCTTTCAAAAAAAGAGGTGTGCAAGAACAAGACGGCACAATTTGAAGATAGAGGTGGCTCAGAGGTAATTTAAGGAAGTATTTTTTCACAGAGAAGGTTGTGGATGCATGGAACGGCCTTCCAGAGGAGGTTGTGAAGTCAAAATTAGTAGTGGAATTCAAGCATGCATGGGACAGTCATAAGGCAATTCTAGGGGCTGGGGGTAGGAAGAAGTAGGCTGCTGGTTAACTAGGATCTGCAGCTTATCCAATAGGTAGGGAAATGGGCAGACTGGGTGGGCCAAGCGGTCCTTATCTGCCGTCAAATTCTATGTTTCTATGTTTAGCTGAATAGTTTACATTTGCAGTGAAAAACACAGGAAGTTACCCTCTTCCTATGACAGAGGTCAAAGGCCATGCTGAGGTGCACTCCCCCCATGTGAAACTTTTAAATCATTACTTTCCTACTACATCTACAGCTATAAATTAACTGCACGCTGCTCAATTGTATTTTAAACCTTTAGAACATTTTTTTTCATGGTAAGGTTATTTTTGTTACAAGAGCCAGAGCCACAAAACAGGCTGTGATACATCTCATTATAAAATGAAAAGAAAAAATGCTGAAGCTTAGTGGTGGAGAGATAGTTCCTCCCATGATGCTATCACAGAACAACCTCCTAGAATCATCATCATAGAATCATAGAAATCTGGAGGCAGAAAAGAACCACTCTGGCCCATCTAGTCTGCCTGTTACCCCTCCCTCACTTGTCGCCTTTGTCAGGTGATATCCCCTTCTGCCTACTGCTCAATCCTTTATGTCTGTCCCATGCCCTCTTGAATCCCTCCACCATTTCAGCCTCCACCACCTCCTCAGATAGTTTGTTCCAGGGCTCCACCACCCTTTCTGTGAAGTAACACCCCTAACATTGCCCTTGTATCTTCCTCCCTCCAGTCTTAGATTATGACCTCTTGTTTTGGCTCCCATCTTTCTCTTAAATAAGCTCCATTCCTTCACCTTATTTATCCCCTTCATGTACTTAAAAGTTTCTATCATGTCCCCACTCTCCCTTCTAGTCTCCAGTGGGTACAGATCCAGTTCTCTCCACCTCATCTCATAGGGCTTCCTTTACATACCCTGCACCATCCTTGTTGTCCTCCTTTGAACCCTTTCTATGCCATCTATGTCCTTGTGCAGATGAGGCCTCCAGAACTGGACCAAATACTCCAGGTGAGGTCTGACCATGGTTTTTTACAAAGGTATCAGCACCTCCCTCATTCTGCTTGTTCAGCCTCTACCTATGCATGCCAGCATTCAATTTACTTTGCCCACCGCCTTACTGCATTGATCACCCATCTTCAGGCAGTCTGAAATTGTAATCCCCAGATCCCTCTCCTGCTTTGATTGCTTTATTATCTCCACCCCCATGTGTGTTAGGTGAAACTAGTACCCAAAAACATACTCCCATACCTATAATCACAGTCCGGCACTTCAGAGCATGCATCATGCTGGGATAGTGTCACTTTTAAGGTAGTAGAAGGCCCTCAGCATGTGATCACATGCCCCACAATGCACCAAAGGCATGATTTTATCATATGAAAATAGGAAGAAGTCGGCAGAAGAAGGCCATTTGGTCTATCAAGTCTGCTCATGTTGCAGGGTTCACAGTTTGAGCTGCTGTCCCTGCCCCTCTCCCCCCTCCTCCCATCCTCCCTATCCATGACCCTTACCCTCCCCCATACCTGTCCCAGCCTCTCTTAAAGCTGCCCGCTCTTCAACAAGATTACCTCTTCTGGCAGTGCATTCCAAGTGTTCACCACCCTCTCTGTGAAGAAGTGCTTCCTGGCCTCCCTCCTACCCTCCAGTTTAAGACTGTGCCCCCTCATGTTATGGTTGCCACTCAGCTTAAGAAGACTCTCCTTATCAACCTTATTTATCCCTTTCAAGTACTTGAAGGTCCCAATCATGTCCCCTCTCTTCTGTCTTCCAAGGAGTACACGTTCAGTGCCCTCAACCTCTCCTCATATGCCTTGCCCTGCTGACCAGCTATTATTTTTTTTGCCCTCCTCTGGACCTTCTCCAACATGATGCATGCAAGGGCATGCCTCATTGCTAAATTTGCACATATCCAACTCATGGAGCCCCACACACCAATCTTGATCTGCACTTGACAGCATCCTTAGCCTCGATCAGCCCTGTAACATGCATGCAGCATCACATGGGGAAAGGGACATTCCAGGGACAGAGCTGGCTACAAACTGGGTTTACAATAGAAGATTCAGGTCACCAGAGAATGGACCCCCTACTCACTGCAATCAGGGGATAGTGGGATATGGCAGGCCACCTGGACTGCTGAATCCCCAAATATAAAATATGTTGCTCTGCCTCCTAATCTTCCATTCCATATCATAGTGTAACATTCCAGGGGGTTGATCCAGGAGGTACACTGAACTTACATCAGAGGTCCTCCAGGTTGCCTAAGTAGTATGACCACAGCACTGTGTATGGTCAGAGTGTGCCCCATCCCATGGTGGAGAAGGCACAACTGCCTACATTGATCCGTGAATCAGGTCAGGTCATCTGCCACAGGTGTTGTGTTCCTGTCTTTGGATGCACAGAAGCCTTTGCACAAAAGGAATTGGGCCTCCTAGTTGTGTGGCCCTCCCTGTTGATAGGGCCCTAAATTATACAAGCAGCCAGTTTCACAGAAATACAGATATGTTTTGTTTACCCATTTTGTTTATTTTTCTACCACTTATTCCTCTGTGCATAGCAGTATAAATACTTAAGATTACAATGCATTTGGAATAATGAAAGTGAAAAAGTTAAAGATACCTCAAGAATATGTGAAAGTATGCTATGAAGTGTTTGGTTTGTTTGCTTAATTATATAAATTATTTTTATCAGAGTTCTTAATGTCATTAATTCATTGTTCATTTTGTATTTGATGTTTAACAGCATGCAGGCTTCAGTTACTCAAAGTGTTTGCCAACTAAACTGATTTGGTAAACTGATTTGTTAATTAGATAGTGTCACAAACCCACTCCTAGTGTCAGGTCCACTGAGCTCACAGTGCCCACCCTTAAGTGCAATCTGTGATGAGGGGGTGAAACAGGGATACCCTCCTCATCCTTTTTGAATGCTCACTGAGATCATGACTGCACCTCTGCCACGAGGATCCAGGGTATCCATCTAACTCTGGATAAGGGACAATACCAGTCTTGAGACTTGTGGCAAAATATGAACCCTTTCCTTGGCTAGTACACAAAGGAGGAAGACCCAGGCATCACACTCTCTTCAGGGTAGCAGTATAAGTCTGATTTGGCCTTCTCCCTATAGGACATGCAACAGCCTGGTTCAAAATCCCGGCAGACTCACCCCTGAGACTTTGGTATTCTCCTTATCTTTCCAGATCCCTTACAGACCCTTTTCTCAGTTTAGTTGCTATTGGTAACACCCCTTTGGCACTAACAGTTTTCACAGATTATTAATAAACCTTCTATAATCACACACAGTATAGAAATCTCATGCTGGCAGAATTTTTTTGAAAAACAAATGTTTTTACTGAAACACTTAAATCATACAGTTACAACTAAAAGGGTGTTAGAAAAGTTGTGGTTACAGCATAAAACAAATGAAAATGAATATCTAGAATAAAACGCACTAGAACTGTTAGCTAATTTATACCTTAAAAATTGTAGTGATTTGAAGTTCAGAAAAAGTAGATGAAAGTTTTCAGTTTCTTTAGTCCCTGGCAGACACACTGGGTTTCAGCAGTTTTGTTCCTGGTGTGTCAAGCAGAGTGTCCAGATGAAAAAATGTTTGTCAATGCCCTGATCTGGGCTATTTATATACCTGTCTGTGGATAGAAGCTAATCCTTCCATTTTAGGCCACCGGGTGTCACTCTTGCACTTCCCCAACAAAATTTTCTGGCTCAACAACTAACCAGTAATGTACTGTCTAAGTTAAACCTTTGATGTAGCAGTATATACCCTATAAGCTAATTCAAAGTGTCCTGTTAGAATTTCACACAGGTTTGCCAGAAGGATGTTTTCTTTCCTGTTACCTCATAAAATGTGATATATTATAACAACTTCCTTGGATCGAACCATTCTGCTCCTGAGTGCATACTGTAATTGTATGACCTACAAATGGATTTTGGCATATCTCTGTTAAAATCCTGAGAATGCAATCTCAGTTCCTGGCAAACAGCTGCCCTGTAGTTCAAAGGAAGTTCAAGCCATTTAAAAAAAATTCTAGCCTTTTCCCTAGGTGCCTTTGTGCTGACACTGGCATGTTTTGGCATGTACATATACGCAGAATCATGTCCAAAAAATATATAGGTAACATAATTACGGCACATCTACAACTAAGGGCTAGCAGCTGGGCAGATCACCACAGATACCACTAATTGATTGTGGGGTACTTAAGGGTTGGTTACTTGCACACCAACATACCCCTGTATGAAGGCTGTTTGCCAAAGTGCTAGGGGTTACCTGGCATTTTTATCTGTGCTCTGTAACAGTCACAAATAAAGAATTCAGCATTCAGCTTTATTTCAATTGTTTGTGTTTGTCTTCTTTGCTGGGAGTGCTGAATTTTTGGAGTTGTGCTTTTGTATTCAGGGTTGGCCACCCTTGTCAGCACCCACCTCATAGCTGCTCACTGTGGCCATTTTGTTGGAGACTTTGCACCCAAGGAATGGGGCTTCCAAGTTTTGTGGTCCTCTCTGTGGATTGCCCTAAAAATACAAGCAGTCAGGTTAACACAGAAATACAGTTACATAGAATTTTACTGGAAAAAAAGGACCGGTGGTCCTTCAAGTCTGCCAGGAACCTACCTTAGTCCCACTAGTCTGGAGGCCACCCACCACCACTGCAGCAGTCAGTGCTAAGCTCCAGACTGGGGCTGTGCACCCCCTATACTGTGCTGGATGGAATGTTACAGCCAGCAGTAGGCAAGTTACCTCAAATATGTCTAGCAGTATGGCTTCCCAGAATTCAGTCCTAGGGTATTCTGAATGCATGAAATGTAAAAATGAAAATAATAAATAAAAATAAATTGTGAGAGCACAGCTATCAGAAATTTATAAATAAAATGATTATGTTGTGTTTCATGCTGCATCATTTGATTATTTGTATGTGCAGATTTTTGATTTATATAGAAGTCAGCTAATCTAATTGATGCTTTGCATTTTGCCCAAGTGTTGTACAGTATCTCTGCAAGACTCTAGTTCAGTGATCTCTAGTTCCCCTTTTCATTGTCTATTAATGAATCCTCTGTATATCAGAGGTAGTCTCATTCATCATTACAGTTAGCAATATCTTATTTCTTGCAGCTTGAACTGGTTGCTCCCTTTGACTGGGGAAACTGCAGACCAGTGAGCATGACATCTAAAGTAGTTAAAATGCCTGAGGCAGTAATCAAGGACAGAACAGTACATCACTTTGAAAAGTTTAATCTGATAAGAGATGGTCAGCAAGAGTTCACAAAAGGAAGGTCAGTCTAAACTAATATGGTAAGTTTAGATGATGGATAGCCAAGAAAGTAATCAATGGGAAGGCAGTGGGTATAGCACTTGATAGCTGTGTGTAAAGTTTAACCATAGCTGAGACAAAGTAAAAGGACTGATAGTTACCAACAGGGGATTAAGGGATGTAAAATATGCAGTAGTTGGAAATATAGAGTAAAGAAACTGGGGTAATAGCAAAACAAGTGGCAGTAACTCATAAAGAAAGGTAGGAAAAACAACTATGGGCAAATTAGATGGACTACTGATCTTTACCTGCCAACAATATCTATATATCTATGTAAGTATTATTATACAGTTTATGTAAAAGCCCCCTCCTTAGAGCAGGTGGTTGTTACTAGTGTACCCAGCAGAGGGAAGGGTGCTTTGGCATCACACTGTTGGGAATAGCTGATGTGAGTGGGCCTTAGGAAGTATATACAGTGGAGCCCACCAGGATGTAATGCAGTGTCATAGATTCCTGCATTACAAAAGGGATCAACTGACATTTTTTATTTGAGTTTTGGTAACCAGTAAGTCCACTGAGACAATTACGAAGGTATAAGTGCAACAAGCAATTCAGTTCTCATGGTACACAGATGGTATTAGGCAGAGTACAGGTCAAGACACAATGTTTGCAAGTACACAAGCAATTGACAACAGATTTGACAAGTAGTGCATGAAATTGAAATCCTGATGGGCTACATACAGGGCAGTTATAGTACAATACTTCATAGTAAGCATACTAATAAAATACATGGGAGTGGCTAGGAGCAGAGACTTCTACACATATTAGTCTCCCATTATGCTAGGTGCAGTAGTACTGGAGAGGGAGAAGAGTAAGGCAGGAGGAGGCAGCTGTAGGTAAGGTGGGGGAGTTTCTGGGCAGGCACCCTACAGTAAAAGCAGGAACAGGGGGCAGAGGAAGACAAAAAGGCAGACAGTTGGGACTGAAATTGTGAGAGGGAGAAGCAGGATAGAATGGAGGGAGGGAGTTCCAGTCAGTTAGGGCGGCATAAAAAAAGGAGCATCTGGATATGGCAAGACGCATTTTGGGGACAATGAGAAGGGGGAGAGAGGTAGAGCGGAGTGTGCATGGTGCTGATTTGAGGTGGATAAGTTCCCTGAGGCAGGGAGGAGTGAATTTGTTAACAAGCTTGAACATGAGGCTCAGGATGGAGTACCTCAGTTTTGCCCCGTATGAGGGCCACCCCAGAGAGGTGAGAACATCGCAGTGATGAGAACGGGTTGGTGCCCCCACAGCAAAATGACCTACCCTGTGGTATGCTTGAGAAAGGAGGGATATGGAGGAGGAGTTAGTGTAGAGGAGGAGGGGTGCAGCATAAGATAGTATGGGAAGAAGGGGTGCAGAAGCAATTTTTTGGTAAGAGACAAGAGTGAGGTGTGGGCGCATATGATATAGGAGTCTAAGTTTCTGATTGAGATTTTTGATAGTCCTAGAGACATGGGAGCTGAACGATAGGGTAGGGTCCAAGGTAACACCCTGGCATTTGAAGGAGTGTACTGCCTCTAGCGGGTCACCCTTGTTAGTATAATTACTAAGGATAGGTGGGTTAGGCTTTTTTGCATGCCGATGGGTGAAGACCATGCATTTTGTTTTCTTTGAGTTGAGAACAAGATGATTCCATTGGTACTATGCTTCCAGGGAGGTGAAGTTGGAGGCAAGGTTCTGATTGATTTGGTCAATGTCTGGAGAGGAGTGGTAGATGATGGCATCATCTGTGTATAGATGAACTGTGGCACTCCCACAGAAGTTGGGGAGGTCATTGATAAAGAGCAAAAATAACATGGGGCCCAGAATTTAGCCTTGTGAGACACCATGGGAAACTATTTTCTGTTCTGACTGGGAGCCATCCCACTTACCTTTCTGGGATCGATCAGACAGATAGCTCTTCATACAAAGCAACACATTGTAGTCCAGGCCAAGTAGATGTAGCTGGTGGAGCAGCAGCCCATGGTTCACAAGGTCAACTGCCTTTGTGATCCACAAATATGGCCCCAGTGGTCTGGCCCCTATCCATAGCATAGAAGATGTCAGATGTTACTTTTGTGAGTGCAGTGAGGGTACTGTGCTTCTCTCTAAAGCCATGTTGGTAGGGTGATAGCAGCTTGTGGGAGTCAAGGTAGTCTTGGAGATGATTATAGACTATACACTCTTGGATTTTTGCCAGGTGAGAAAGTAGGGATATAGGTCGAAAGTTTTCTATGATGGAGTTTGGTCCTCCTTTGTGGACCAGGACTACTGCTGCCACCTTCCACTTATCTGGCACAGTATTAGAGAGGAAGGACTGGTTGAACAAGTTGCGGATGGGGCAAGCTAGGACAGAGGCACCTAGCTTAAGAAATTTTGGTTCCAACGAGTCATATCCAGGGGAGCCCTCAGGTTTTAGATTAGATAGAAGTTGCTGCACCTCTTTGAACATGGCTAGCTTCAAGTTGAATTCAGGATGACCCCCTTGATTGGGCAGGGGCATTGTAGGAAGAGAGAGAGCCTTATGAAAGATAGAGGTGTATTTTTGGAGGTCAGTGAAGAAATTGTTAAATCCGGTGGCTATGAATAGTGGGTCATCAAGGGTGGTGCCATTGACAGAAATAGAGCTTGGGTTTCCTGCAGTCTTTCCTTTTACTAAGGCGTTAACTTGTCTCCAGAATTCCTTTGGGTTATTTAGATGCTCTGTTTGAAGAGATTTGAGATGGTGTCGCTTAGCTTTTTGAACAGAGCTTTTACACTGATTCCTGAGCTGTCAGTAGATAAGCCAGTCTGATTGGAGTCCACTATACTTGTACATTTTCCATGCTTTATCCCAGAGGGCCATGAGAGATCTGATATCCCCGGAGAGCCACGGGGCTTTAACACCCTTAGATCTGCATTTCTTCTGAGGGGCGTGCTAGTTGATTATTTTGGTGAGGGTGGAGATTAGGAAGTCCAGGGTTAGGTTTATATCAGGAAGTGTATTAATGGGACCCCAGTCTGCAGAGTTAATGGATGATAGGAACCTGTTTACATTGAACCTGGTCATATCCCGGACCAGAGAAATCTTAGGAGGAGGGTTGGTATAGCTGTTACTCCACACACAGAAAGTGGGAGAGTGATCACTTATGCAGTCAGAGAGTGTGCCAGTAGATCTGATTTTAAGTGGGCAGTTAGTAACTATCCAGTCTAGCAGGGTATGATTGCCAGATTTTGAATTGACTCGTGCATGATCATGGATTAACTGAGTGAGGTTGTCAGCAGCAAGTAAAGCACGGACATTACCAATATTGGGGTGCAGCCAGTCAGTGTTGAAGTCCCCACATAGGATGAGGTCATGCCTTGGGGGGCTGCCTAAAGATTCAAGGAGAGGAGGCAGGCCAGCAGTGGCATGGTTAGGGGGCATATAGATACACCCTATGATGATTTTTTTAATGTTTCCAAGCATAAGGGTGATGTAAATGGACTCAACGAGAGCTGGTGAGGAGGCAGACGTGGGAACTGCAGTGATGTTGAGGCCTGTCCTATAGTAGATCAGTACCCCTCCGCCCCTTTTGCCTATCCTATCATGTCTAAAGATGCGGTAGCCTTGAAGGGACACCTCATGCTGTTTGATAGCAGGTTTTAGCCAGGATTCAGTTATGCACAGGATGTCAGAAGACATTCGTATGGTCCAGGCTTCCAATTCAGCCATTGTGGGGCATAGGCTGTGAATGTTAATGTGTACTATTTTCAGTCCTTTTATTGTAGGTACATATGCTGCAGACTGGGTAGGGGGAGAGTGAAAAGCAGGTCCAGGGTTGGTTTCAATGTCCCCAGCCTGGAGCAGCAGGAGGAGAGTAGAGACAGTTACCCAGGGCAGGGTGCCAGAACAGAAGATACAATAGGCAGAGGTAGCATTGGGAGCAAGGAGATGTTTGTGTAGCCAGTAACCAAGCTGAGCTGTATCTTGTTTAGGCAGACAGGGGATGTAGAGAAGTATTGTCCTGGATTCTGGTACAATGTGGACTGGAAGGGGAGGTGAACTTTCACCTGCAGGGTGTTGGAATGCACCAGCTATCACCCAGTCCATATACCAGTTTAACGCAATAAGCCAAGCCAGGGAGACTGACCAATATAGGCTGCCCATTATTGCAAGTTGGGCAGACTGGTCGAGGGCAGAAAGTAGGTTGCAAGTTGTTGCGTTCTGTAATCCAGGCAGGGGCTAAATGCTTGGTGGGAACCGTAGAGAGAGAGGCTAGAATTACAGTTTGTGTGGAGAGGTGAATTAAGTTGATTAATCCTAGTAGGCTGGGGGAGTTTATATAGTTCTGAGGCGATTGTTCAGCCCAATCTAGAAGCCCATGGTCTAGGGGTGACAACAGGAGAGAAGAGCCAATAGGGACGAGATTTTCTGGTGGGAGGGGCAGGAATGAGTATTTAAAGGTGGCCTGGGAGGGGAAGGGGAGGTGGGATAGAAAGAACAGGTGTGAGAGAGCTACGAGTAACTGGACCTGCAGAGAAGCTGCCTACAAAGGCGCACCAATCAGGAGCTAGGCTCCTCATTGCTGGCCCAATCAGAAGCGTTCGAAGTATGCAGTGACCAATGACAGATCCGCCGGAGCAGCCTGGCTCCTAACTTAAACAGCGGTGTACCTTCGGCTATGTGTCCATGTGTTGGGACCAGGCGGTCGGTCCAAAAGTGTTGATGACTCCGGGAAAGGCGGCGGCCGGCGAGATGGCCGTAGGAACCGCCTCTGCCTCCCTGTGCTGTGCGCTGCTTGGAGCACTGCGATCTGTAGGGAAAAGAGAAGGCAGAGGTGAATATAGTGCAGGAGGAGCAGGAGTCACTAGGGGGGTTGGGAGCTGGCAACAGACTGTCAGCAGGGGGTGAGGGTGATCAGGGGTAAGACAAAAGCAGAACAGCTAAGTGTTGGGGAGGGTGGGGTCAGAATGGAACAAGAGATGGGAAGGATATGAGACAGGGATGTAAGGTTGCTTGCAGGAGTTAAGGGCAGGTTCACATTCAAGCTGAGGAGAGTGAGATTTGCAGGGCTTACTTTGGAACAGGTTGTGGGGGAGGTTTACAGTCATGTAGGAGACAGAGAGAGAGTGCAAATGTAAACGAGAATAAAAGTGTGGACAGGACAGGCAGGGTTTGAGCAGGTACAGAGGACAACACAGTGTCAAAACTTCAATAAATGCACTCGGTTAGGTGCGCCTAGGCAGTACACCAGATTGTAACATTTAGGTTAGCTAGACAGATTAGGACATTTTCCACTCTTTTAACATTCACTGCAATATTCAGGCTAGCTTTAAAATTTGGAATTGTTCCACATATAGGCAGTACACCGGATTGTAACATTTAGGCTATCTAAACAAATCAGAAAATTTTCCACTGGTTTTAACATTCACTGCAACATTCAGGATAGCTTTTAAATCTGTAATTATTCCACATCTAAACAGTATAATGAGGCAGCATTACAGAAAAAGAATAGGCACGAGAGAGAGCTACAAGTAATTGGAACTGCAGAGAAGCTGCCTACAAAGGCACACCAATCAGGAGCTATGCTCCTCACGGGTGGCCCAATCAGGAGCATTCGAAATATGCAGTGACCAGTGACAGAACCGCTGGAGCAGCCTGGCTCCTAAATCAAACAGCGGCATACCTTTCGCTATGTGTCCGTGTGTCTGGACCAGGCGACCGGTCCAAAAGCATTGATGACTCCGGGAAAGGTGGCAGCCGGCGAGACGGCTGTAGCAACCGCCTCTGCCTCCCTGTGCTGTGCACCACTCAGAGTGCTGTGATCTTCGGCTATGTGTCTTTGTGTAAGGACCAGACGACCTGCCCAAAAGTGTTGATGACTCTGGGAAAGGTGGCAGCCAGCGAGACGGCGGTAGGAACCGCCTCTGCCTACATTGAAATTATAATGTTTCCTGCAGTAAATCAGCAGAATTGTAGTGTTCTGCTTTGCATCCTGACAGGCTGCATTGTACTTGTATATACCTGTAAGGTGTGTGTGTGTGTATATATTATGGTAGCACAGTAGTGCTACCATAGTTAGGGTTGAGTAGCCCTTTTAAGGTTAAAGGGTGAAACTTTGCACCTTAATAACTTTGCCACCATTCAACAGATTTGCTTGAAATTTGGCAGGCATGGGGCGTAACCATAGATCTTGGGATATGGCAACTTTCGTACCAGTTGGATATACGGCTGTGGAGTTATTAAGTGACATCCATGCGCACAATTACGTTTTTTTGTGCATTCTTTGCTCGCACCTACAGGTCGCATGGTTTGTGCGACCAGTCCGAAAACATAAGGAACATGTGGCCAGGGTCCCCAATGTGCCTTTTGAAGATTTTGTGAAAAAAATATTGAACGGTTCAAAAGTTATTCAAAAAACAAGTTCCCATTATAAGTCAATGGGAAAAATTAACAAAAAGTTAGACACTTTCACAAATGCAGTTTTTTAGTGTTGCAAATGGCCCTAGCAGTGTCACAAATCCATTTTTTTTTCAGTTACTGATCACAGAAATGCTTGGCATTTAAAATTGGGACCATCTAGGAACATAATTCTTTTTGCGTTTACCTATTCGAGCCCGAGGATGCTAGCCATGTCTTTATTTTGTGGTTAAACACCCCAGAAATAAGTTTTTCAAATTTCTGGGAAAAGTAGTATCGCAAAGTAGTGTCGCACTTGCGACACTTTCACAAATTTTTGTGAAAGGTGTCACGAATCACGAAATTACTTTTCTAGACTATGGCAAAAATGACAGGAATTTTTTGCCACTCTGCTGCAAAAGAATGGTTTGGTCTTTTGGGCTGAAATTTGGAGGGAAGGCAGCCAACATCTCACAGATGTGCCTTTTTGGTGGTTTGGTGAAAAAATATTGCACGGATGCAAAGTTATGGTACTCCAAAATTGACATTTTTTTCCCATAGACTAACATGGTGGCATCCGCCGCACCTTTCGGTGCTCGTATCTCGGAAACGGTGCGAGATATGGAATTTTCGTCATGACAATGCGTAGCCCTGTGGGCTACTCACTTAATAAAAACCTAGCCAGGAACTATTGACCATCGAACAGTATGGTTCACAATAAACACAGCAATATAGTCAAGCCATACAAAGACAAAGGTACTGGACTTTAGGAGGGCTGACTTTGCCAAAATGGGTAAGTGCCTAAGGAATGCACTAGCAAATGGGCAGGAAGGAGGGGTGGAAGAACAATGGGGAATAATAAAAACTGCCATCACAGAGGCAACAAGCCTTTGTGTGAAGCAAATAAAACTAAACGATGTAAGAAACCACTATGGTTCTCAAAGGAAGTGGCAGTGAAGGTTCAAGAGAAAAAGAAAGCTTTCAGGAAGTACAAGGAATCACAGAAGGAGCAGGACAGAGAACTGTATCAGTTAAAGCAAAAGGAAGCTGGGAAGGCAGTCAGAACAGCAAAGGCCCAAACCGAGGAAAAGATAGCCAACTCAGTTAAGAAGGGGGATAAAACCTTTTATAGGTACATCAGGAGCAAGGAAGACCAAGGGAGGGATAGTGAGGCTTAATAAAGGGAGGAGGGTGGGCAGAGGAGACTGTGAAAAAGGCAGAGATACTAAACAAATATTTTGCTCAGTATTTACAAAGGAAGAAGGGGGTACCTAGAACAAACAGTAGAAACACACTGGATACAGAAGTTGATACCAGCCCATTTACAGAAGAAAGGGTTCTGAAAGAACTCTTAAAACTGAAGGTGGACAAAGCAATGGGGCCTGATGGGATTCATCCCAGAATTCTAAAGAACTAAGGGTAGAATTAGTGACACCACTGACTACCCTGTTTAACAAATCATGGGAGGATGGGGTGGTACCGAGGACTGGAGGAGGGCAGATGTGATTCCCTTCACAAAGTGGGAGCAAAGCAGAAGCAGGAAACTACAGACCTGTTAGTTTAACCTCAGTGGTAGGGAAAATGATGGAATCACTTCTGAAGGAAAGAATTGTCGAGTATCTAGAGGCCAGAGGGGCACAGGACCCAAGGCAGCATGGATTCACAGCAGGAAGGTCATGCCAGACAAATCTGATAGATTTCTTTGACTGGGTGACCAAAGTAGTAGATCAGGGAGGGGCTGTGGACATGGCCTACCTAGACTTTAGCAAGGCATTTGACACAGTCCCACACAAAGATTAATATACAAGTTAGCTAGCCTGGGAGTGGGTCCCAAGATGACAGCCTGGGTAAAAATTGGATGGAAAATAGGACACAGAGGTAATAGTAAATGGAGTCCACTCTGATGAAAGGGGGTTATTAGTAGGGTACCACAGGGTTCAGTAGTGGGACCAGTCCTCTTCAATGTCTTTATAGCTACATTGCAGAGGGACTGGAAGGAAAAAGTATGTCTCTTGCAGATGACACAAAGATCTGCAACAGAGTTGATGCACAAGGTGGGTGGAAAGGATGAAAAGAAATTGGCAAGGTTAGAGGAATGGTCAAATGTATGGCAGCTTAGATTCAATGCTAAGAAGTGCAGGTAATGCACCTGGGAAACAAAACCAGAGGAAGAGTACACAATGGGGGGTGAGATACTAACAACAACAAAAATGGAAAGGGACCTGGGGGTAGTCATATCAGATGACCTAAAGGTGGGCAAGCAATGTGAGAGGGCAGCAATGAGGGTTGGGGGGATATTGGGATGCATAGGGAGAGGCATCACCAGTAGAAAACAGGAAGTTATTATCCCTCTGTACAGACAGCTGGTCAGACCCCATCAGGAGTACTGCGTGCAGTTCTGGAGACCCAGTCTTCGCAAAGACATAGACAGGATGGAAGCTGTCCAGAGGAGGGCAACTAAAATGGTGCAGGGTCTGCACCAGAAAACATATGAAGGGAGACTAAAGGAGCTTAATATGTATAGCTCGAGGAAAGGAGGGAGAGGGGGACATGATAGAAACTTTCAAGTACCTCAAGGAATCCAACAAGTCAAGAGGGTAGCATCTTTCAAAAAGAGGTGTGCAAGAACAAGGGGCACATTTGAAGATGGGGCGGCTCAGAGGTAATTTAAGGAAGTATTTTCACAGAGAGGGCTGTGGATGCATGGAACGACCCTTCCGGAGGAGGTCGTGGAGTCAAAAACAGTGGTGGAATTTAAGCATGCATGGGACAGTCATAAGGCAATTCTAGGGGATGGGGATAGGAAGAAGTAGGCTGCTGGTTAACTAGGATCTGCAGCTTATCCAGTAGGCAGGGAAATGGGCAGACTGGGTGGGCCAAGCGGTCCTTATCTGCCGTCAAATTCTATGTTTCTATGTTTCTATAAACGCATGAATCATGTGAAATTTAAATTTCTTTTCTACGTCGCACGGTTCCTGAGATATAAGCAATTTAGTATTCCAACAGCTCATTTTCTGCTCTGAGACCCATTATTATGTATACATTCTTTGTTTTCACTGTCTTTCTCAATGGAGCTTTTGGGGAAAAATAGGGTGTGCGCTCCACTTACTGTTACATGTAGGCTTTACACTTTTGTTTCCGTGCCAGTTCGCGATAGCATTCCCGTGTACGTCACCGTGTGCGTTACCCTTTGCATTTCCGTTTGCATTTGCATTACTGTTTTCTTTGGTGTTATTGTTGCTGTTACAGTTACCATTTGCATTTACAATTGCAGTACCGTCACCATGCGTGTTACGGTTTGCATTTCCATATGCGCTTGCGTTTGCGTTTCTATTTCTGTTTCCTTTCCCATTACTGTTGCTGTTACAGTTATCATTTGCATTTACAATAGTGGTACCATGACCATGCATGTTACCAGTTACATTTCCCTATGCGCTTGCGTCTCCATTTGCGTTGCTGTTCCCTTTGGTGTCACTTTGTGCCTGCGTTTCTATTAACGTTTGCTTTACAATTTATGTTTGCGTTACCATGTGCGTAACCATTACCGCTTCCATTTGCATTGCTGTTACTATTACTATGTCAGAAAAACTCAGGTGGTGGGAGCATTCCATTCACTATTTATACTCCTCATTCTCAAAAAGAAGGGAAATTAGAGGCAAAAAACTCCATTTAATGCATCAGTTAGGGTTGTTCCACAGCGACAAAAATGAGGAAATTTGATGTTAGGGTTGAAAATCTCTCTTGGACCCACCCACCCCACCCCCAGTCGGCATCGGGATGTGCGTTGGAGTCATCGGTCTAACTCTCACCCCATTGTCCTATACTTCACCAACTCACTTCTCTACACATGTGATGGAGTGAAGGTGGGGGTGGGTGGGTGGGTGGGTCAAGGGGATTTTCAACCCCAACATCGAATTTCACTTTTGTCGCTGTGGAACAACCCTAACTGATGCATTAAATGGAGTTTTTTGCCCCTAATATATTATATATACACACACACAGAGAAAACAAATTACACACACCCCAATAATGCAAAGCATATGCACATGCCCATGAATTAATTTGAACCGGCTCAACTTTAAGCAAAATTGCATGGTGCCAGAAGGCCTTACAATACAATCAGCAAAGGCTGAGAATAGCAGACAGAGACACATGTTTTATCCTCATTTGGACTCCTCAGTGTGCCATATCTGTATCTCAGCCCAGGGAGAGGGAGCCAGCCTATAGGGGATCTTATTTGTTTGAGTCGTGGGCAGCCCAATATAGAAAGAGAAGAACTACAAAAGAACCCCAGAGCAAATGCAATGGGGCATGGTTTATCCCGGAGGATAGTGGCCATATAGCCAAATTTTAAAGAAAACAAATTGTGCATACCCCAGTAATGGGCATCCCAAAATAGAGAGAGAAGAGAACTACAAAAGAATCCCAGAGCAAATGCTTTGCATTATTGGGGTATGTGCAATTTGTTTTCTTTAAAATTTGGCTATATGGCCAATATCCTCTGGGATAACCCATGCCCCAATGCATTTGCACCGGTTCATTATATATACATAAAACATCTAACATATATATATATATATATATATTTATATATGTATTAGAGGCAAAAACTCCATTTAATGCATTAGTTAGGGTTGTTTCACGAAAAGCGAAATTAATGTTAGGAGTTTAAAACCCCCTTGGACTACCCGCCCCCAACCAGCATCAGGATATGCATTTGGTCATCGGCATCGCATTAACTCTCACCACATCAGATGTGAAGAAGCAGAGGTGTAGGAGAATGGGTGAGAGTTAGGACCGACGACCCAATGCGTACCCTGATGCTGGTTGGGGGAGTGGGCGGGGGTGGTCCAAGGGGGGGTTTCAACCCTAACAGCGAATTTCCTCACTTTTGTCGCTGTGGAACAGCCCTAACTAATGCATTAAATGAAGTTTTTTGCCTCTAATTTCCCCTCTTTTTGAGAATGATAAGGAGAAATAGTGAATGTAATGCAGCGGCGGGAACGCTCCCACCACGTGATGTCTTGTGACATAGTAACAGGAACAGCAACACAAACAGAAGCGCCAACAGTGGCACACATGGTAACACAAGTGCAAATGAGAACAGAAAGGGTAATGCACACGGTGTCGTAGACGGGAATGGTCCACCACGTGATGTCTTGTCACATAGTGACATGGTGCCCACAAACGCTAATGGTAATGGGCATGGTGATGCAAAGAGAAACAGTACTGTAGACATAAATGTTAAAAACAACGCAGGCGCAACCGCAAATGAAAACGCGAAAGGGTAAATCTATTACGGTGGCGACATGAACAGTAAGTGAAACACGCATTGAAATCGGGCAAGCGAGACAGTAATGGTAACAGTAATGCAAGCGCACAGGCTACTTTTCCCCAAAAGCTGCATAAAAAAAAGACAGTGAGTACAAAGAATGTATGCAAAATAATGACTCTCGGAAGAGAAAATGAGGACTTGGAATAGTAAATTGCTTCTATGTTAGGAATGGTAAGACGTAGAAAAAAATGTAAAAGTCATATGAATTACTACTTTCCTGGCCAGTTTTACACTTAGCCTCTTTCAGGGATCTAAGTGTTTTTCCGAATAAAAGTCCATATCTCGCACTGTTTCCGAGATACGGACTATGAAAAAATTACTCACCTTAGTAATTGCTTTTCTTCTCATGGAGTCTTGCTATATTATAACAATAGCAGTCAGCCACTGCAGCTGAACTGCCCCGGAGAGGAAGGAGTTAACTCCAGAAGATCTGGAGTTCTACAGCGTGAGGGCGCTGTGCCCAAAGCTCTATCTGGCAGTTTCAAATGAAACTGTCAGATCTTTACGAAGCCAACATCAAAGGACGGAAAAAGTCTGTGTGGAAAAACTACACTAGCCTATGGCTACCTACTAGTAGTAATAACAACAATATAAACAACAAAGAAACACCCAGAACCATAATAACAAAGATTGATGGTATTATGGTTCGTTTTACTCACCCTTGACAAGCACATATGAACCCCCTTCCCCAAGACTCAAGTCCAAGAAGGGGCAATAAAATAACCTAAAAGAACAATCTAGATCCCTAACCCAAAGGAAAACAGGGTTAGGGAAAACTAAATGGCATGACACAGTGCTTGCACCAATTTGCCACCTCTACCCAAGTAGGAGTTCTGAGAGGGGCAGGAGGAGGGTGGTTATATATAGCAAGACTCCATGAGAAGAAAAGCAATTACTAAGGTGAGTAATTTTTCTTCAAACACCATGAAGTCTTGCTATATTATCACAATAGCAGATTACACAGCAGTACCTCCATGGAGGAGGTCAGAACCTACTTAGGAAATAGGCTCTGAAGCACAGCTGTGCCAAACCGAGCATCTCTCCTGGACTGGATATCCAGGGAATAATAGCAGTAAAGGTGTGAACTGTCTTCCAGGTAGCAGCTTGACAAATCTCCAGAATAGGAATGTTCTCTAGCAGCCGCTGAGAGACGCAGCTGATACCCTGGTGGAGTGGGCCCTCAATCCTGAGGGGGTACTCACCAGTTTCTGATAACAAAATTGGATACAAGAGACAATCCACCTTGCAATTGTTCTCTTAGTGGCAGGTTCCTTGCCAACCTCGCCATAGGTGAGAAACAGTTGGAGGGATTCAACCTATGACCTCTGGTGCGCCTAGATAGTAACTTAATGCCCTTTGACATCCAAGCTGTGCAGTCTCCTCTCACCTGAGGAAGAATGCTCAGTGAAAAATACTGGGAGGAGATAGATTGATTCAGGTGGAAATCAGAAACCACCTTAGGCAAAAACTTTCTATTAGTCCTAAGGACTACCTTATCTCTGTGGAAAGAGATAAAATCTTCTTCCACTGACAGGGCCTGTAACTCACTTATGCATCTGGCAGAGGTGATAGCTACTAGAAAACGGTTTTCCAAGTTAAATACTTGAGTTCTGCTGAAGACAGAGCTCAAAAGGAGGTTGCATTAACTGAGCAATGCAAATATCTCAGGTCCCAGGCGGGAGCTGGTTCTCAAAAGGGAGGGTTAGTGTGAAGTAACCTTTAAAAAACTTGGAGAACACAGGGTGAGAAGAAAGGAGGCAGGCTTCCCTGCTGACACAAAAGCAGAGACAGCTGCCAGATGAACCTTCAGGGTAGCTGGTCTAAGGCCTAAGGAATTCAGATGGACCAAATAGTCCAAAAGAATGGGAAGATCAGCAGATTCTGGGGTAATCTGCTCTCAAAGCACCAGATGGAAAACCTCTTCCACTTAGAATTATAAGTGGCCTAGTGGAAGGCTTCCTTGAAGCCTTTAAATATCCATAACACCTTGAGAAAGGTGTAAATCAGCAAATTCTAGCTCCTCAAGAGCCAAGCCTTGAGGTGGAGGGACTTGAGGTCCGGATACCACACTCTCCCTGTGCACAGGCCAGTAAGTCGTGAACCTGGGCAGGCTCAGGGCAGGGTGGACTGCCAGGACAGGAGCAGAGGGGTACCAGGGCTGTCTGGCCCAATCTGGGGCAATCAGAATCACTCTGCAAGGTTGAGATCTGATTTTCACTAGTACCCTGAAAAGGAGAGGAAAGGGGGAAAGCATACAGGAACTTCCCTTCCAATCCAACAGAAAGGCATCCAGAGGACTGAGCCCAGTACTGGAGGCCTGCAGCAAAAGAGGAAGTTGGTGGTTGTCTGGGGCCGCAAAGATCTATCTGAGGAGTGCCCAACTGGCAAAGACGGACCCCAGCATTTCTCAGGATTCAGAGCCCATTCATGATGGCCCTGAGAAATTCTGCTGAGGGCGCCCACCAGCACATTGTCCTTCCCTGGGAGATGAACCGCTATCAAGGGAGGTGTTCTGGGAATAAGCCAGAGACCACAACTTCATTGCTTCGTGCACAAGGCTGAAGACCGATGCCCCTTTGCTTGTGATGTACCACATTGTGGTGGTATTGTCTGTCCCTGACTTGAACCACTTTGTTCTGGACAGAATCTGAAAAGATCCGAAGAGCTAAAAGACAGCTCTGAGTTCCAGAAGATTGATGTGGAGCAGAGATTCCTGAGGAGACCACACTCCCTGGAGTGGTAAGTCACCTAGGTGAGCCCCCACCCTAACAGGGAGGCATCCGTGGTGAGGGTGAGGGAGGAGAAATGGAATGAAGGAACCCTTGTTTCAGATTGCTTTGATCCTGCCACCAGTGTAGGGCCAGGATCAGGATTGAGTAACTGGGACCAATTTGGTAAGGGGTCCTTCCTCTGAGACCAATAGGCCCTCAAATGAAACTGAATGTCCCTCATCTGAATCTTGCTCCCTGCACAACAGCTGTGGAAGCAGCCATGTGTCCGAGGAGTTGCAGGAAATGCCTTGCTGGTCGAGAGACCCGCGAGGGTAAAGGAGGATGCCAGGGCGATGAGTCTGTCCACCCTTTCCGAGGGAAGAAAGGCCCTGGCTAACCTTGTGTTCAATTCTGCGCCTATGAAAGTTAGGGCCTGAACTGGTTCCAGAACTGACTTTAGTAAGTTTAGCTTGAAATCCCAGAGAAGTGAGAAGCTGCTGGGTGACTTGTAAGTGGGATTTCACCTGACCTGGAGACTGACCCACAATGAGCCAGTCGCCCAGGTAGGGAAACACAGCAACCCCTTGCTCTTCTTAAATGAGCCACTACTACAGCAGAGACATTTTGTGAATACCCTTGGCAGGAGAGGCGCCAAGGGCATTGCCCTGAACTGGTAGTGGCCTGAGGGCAGTTCAACCTGAGGTACTTTCGGTGGGAAGGCCTGATCAGAACATGAAAATAGGCATCCTTGAGGTCCAGGGAAGCTAGCCAGTCCCCTGGCCTTAGGGAAGGCAATATCATTGCCAGGGTTAACATTTTGAACTTTGGTTTCAACAGATGCTTGTTCAAGTATCTTAAATCCAGAATGGGCCGCCATTCTCCTGTCTTTTTTGGGGTAAGAAAGTATCTTGAATAAAGCCCCTTGCCCTGATGGCAAGGAGGAACCCTTTCCACTGCTTTGCAGACCAGAAGAGAAGAAACCTCTGCTTCCAAAGCAAGGGCTTCAAGGACTTGCAGGTGGGAAATGCCTGGCTCTCATCTTTGGAAAATATTTGAAGCTGAGAACCAGACCCTGGCCTATTACTCCAGAACCCATCTGTCCGAGTTAGGGACAGCCAGCTCTGGCTGAAATAGGCCAACCTGCCCCCACTGGGTACAGGAGAATCGGCCCTGGGCACCCCATCAGGGTGCCTGCTTAGCAGCAGCCTTAGGCTGAGGGAGGGAGACGGTCTACTAGTGCCACGCCTACCCCTGCCTCTGAAGAAACCCTCTGCGTAGACAGCAGAGGAGGCTTGAAATTGGTAAAAGGCCTGAAAAGGGTCTGCCTCCTCTCTGGGAGCATGCCTTTGTGGCATGGCATGCTTCTCCTTAGCCTGGCACTTTTGTAGGTAGTTCTGTATTCATCCATCTTTTCATATAATTTTCTGTTTGCTCCCAAACAGAGAATTTCCCACTACAGGAAAATCCATAGCCTTTGACTGAGTATCTTGGGACAGATTAGTGCATCTGAGCATGCCAACCTACGGGAAGCTACAGAAGTGGCCATGACCCTAGAGGAAACATCATTAACATCAACAGCAGTATGAAATTGAACTTTAGAGGCTTCAATGCCATCAGCAGCCACCTGTTCCAACTCACTAGCCAGCTGGCCATGGGCCTGCTTGGCTAACTGCAATACTGTGTCCCACCTAGATTCTCGATATCTAGCCACATAAGCCATATAATTTGCCTGCCTGAGTCCCAAAGAAGCTGCCATATACTGTTTCTTCGCCATGGCATCAATCTTCCTAGAATCCTTATCAGGAGGATGTGAGGCCAGAGGAATATTAGCCTTGTCACAGGCTGCAGCTTGTACCACACCTACATGACTACACTGCTCAATAAGGAAGTCTGTATCCGAGCCTGACAAAGTATACCTTCTGTCCATTTTTTATCTACAGGAGGGACAGAATGAGGATTTTTAAAATCTTTGTTGCTTGCTTCCTAAATGACTTATGCAAAGGAATAGACAACCTCCAGACTCTGAATATCCATCATTTCCACATAATCAGGCTCCTCTTGCTCATCCACAGCCTCCTCTAAAGGAAGCTGGAGGGTTTTGCAACCTTTTGTAAAAATAAAGAAAGAAGGGACTCAGACAGAATAGGGGAGATTCTAAAGGTCTGTCTGGAGAAATGCCCAGTTCGATGGGCACGCCCAGACCCTCCCAGCCACACATATATTGATCAAATTCCTCCTCCTCCTGTGGTTCATAAAATCCTCAACTTCAAAATCCTGAACCACTGGGACTGAACGAACCAACCTTTTACCAACTGTTGGTGGTTCTACAGATCCCTGAGACAGTGACTGGACAATCTGAATGGCTTTAGCTATCTCTGCAGCAGTTGGAGACACAATTCTGGACTCCAAACCTCCTGATTTCTTTGTCTTTTACTTGGGACTGGTTCCTCTGAACCAGTCTTCCTTTTAAGAGTCTCGCCTGATCAGGGGCACTCCCTCCTGGTCAGTGGGTACTGAACCGGGCTGGCCATCTCAGGTCAGCGGACTTCTTAGCCTATAGTTCCCTGAGCCCTAATCTCTTCTCAAGGGTGGCTGCAGGAAATTTTACACACCTGGCAGTCTGACAGGAGGTGGTCAGCCCCAGACAATAGACACAAGTGGTGTGTGGGTCAGCCTTGGCAAGGTGTCCCCACAGACATCACAGTGTTGAAACCCAGTGGGCCGGTTTTCTTTTGGGTTTCTCAGACATAATGCCAGCCCTAACCAAAAACTTGCCCTTTGATGGCAGTGCCAGGCAAGACACCCTTATAGGTTCCTAACCGTGTCACGGTATTTGAAAAAACCGTAATCATTCTTTTTTAGAACCGATAAGAACCGGAACCGCACTCTAAAACCCACAGTACAGTTTTAAAAGACAGAAAAACCAAGCGATCGGTTCAAAACCGAACGATAATTAATTTTCACACAGACTTGAATTTTGTACTTACGGTTACCAGATAGAGCTTTAGAACGAAATGCATTTAAAATAATGACTTTTGCGGTTCAAATGAACCAAGACTACTCTTTTAAACCGAGAATGAACCGAGCTGAAGGAGTTGATCTCCGAGCGACTGTTCAGTGAAGCGAGAAGAATCTGACAGTTTCATTTGAAACTGCCAGATAGAGCTTTGGGCACAGCGCCCTCGCGCTGTAGAACTCCAGATCTTCTGGAGTTAACTCCTTCCTCTCCGGGGCAGTTCAGCTGCAGTGGCTGACTGCTATTGTTATAATATAGCAAGACTTCATGGTGTTTGAAGAAAGGCGCGGCAAAGGCCATAATGTTATCCTATGGGAAAAAAAGAGAAGTTCAGAGTGCCATAACTTTGCCTCCCTGTAATATTTTTTCACCAAACCACTGAAAGGCACATCTGTGGGATGTTGGCTGTCTTCCCTGCAAATTTCAGCCCAAAAGACCAAACTGCTATTTTGCAGCAGGGCGCCAAAGGATTGCTGCAATGCGTTGGATGCTGTGATGTTATCCTATGGGAAAAAGCATCAACTTTGGAGTGCCGTAACTTTGGCACCATGTAATATATTTTCAGCAAAATACTGAAAGGCACATCTGTGAGATATCAGCTGTATTCCCTCCAAATTTCAACCCAAAACACCAAACCGTTCTTTTGCAGTGGGGTGCCAAAGAATTGCTGTCATTTTCCCAGAGCCTAGAAAAGTACTGTCGCAATTTTCGGAAGCTTTCGCAAAAATTTGCGACACTTTCTATGAGGCGATACTACTTTCATGAAAGTACTTTTCCACAAACTTGAAAAATATATTTCTAGGGTGTTTAACCTCAAATAAAGACATGTCTAGCATCCTCAGGGTCCGACTAGGTAAACACAAAAATAATTGTGTTGCTAGAGGGTCCCAAATTTAAATGCCAAGCATTTTTCTGATCACCAACTGAAAACAAAATGGTGGATTTGCGAAAGTAAAAGGGACATTTGCGAAAGTAAAAACTGCATTTGCGAAAGTGTCGAACTTTTTGTTAACTTTTCCCATTGACTTATAATGGGAACTTGTATTTTGAATAACTTTTGAACCGTTTAATATTTTTTCACGAAATCTTTGAAAGGCACATCAGGGACCCTGGCCGCATGTTCCCTGAAGATTTTGGACCAATCGCGCAAACCGTTCAACCTGTAGGCGCGACTGTAGAATTCCAGAAAAGCGTAAACGCACGCGCAGATCATGCTTAATAACTCCGCAGCTGTATATCCGACCAGTACAAAACTTGGCAGATCCCAAGGCCTATGGGTTTTGATCATGTGTTCCAAATTTCAGGCACATCCATCAAACAGTTGCAAAGTTATTAAGGTGCAAAATGTTGGGTTTAACATGTAAATGGCTCTCAACCTAACTATGTAGCACTACCGTGCTACCGTAATAATAATATATATATATATATATATATATATATATTCATTACAAAAAACGTTGTTAATGCATCAGCTAGGGTTCATAGTAAAGCAACAAAAGTATGGAAATATAGTGTTAGGGTTTAAACCCTAACTCCCCACCCAACCACCACAACCAAACCTACTACCCAACCCTCACCCTCCACAAACCAACAGGCATCAGGGTGTGCCTTGGGGTCATCGGCACTAATGCTCCCCCATTCCATGTGTAAGTAAGCTGGCATGGTAAAGCATAGGAGAATGGGGTGAGCATTAGGTTTGACATCCCAAGGTACACCCCGATGCCTGTTGGTCTTTGGAGAGTGGGGTGTGGTGGTGAGCAGGGTTGGTGAGAAGTGTTAGGGTTTGAACCTAACACCACATTTTGCTCTTTTGTCACTTTACTATGAACCCTAACTGATGCATTAATGAAGTTTCTTGCAATGAATTTCCTTACTTTTTGCGAAAGTGTAATCATACCCTTATGTGGTTGTGGGAGCACAAGACCCAAAGGGCCCTGAACATCCATCAGTCTATAATGTGTTGTGGGCATGCAGGACCTTGTGCTCCCATGCATGCATATTGTAATTGTCCCTGATTTTCATGTGAGGGCCCTGTGCTCCTATCTAACCATAAGTGTAGAGACATTGTAATTAACCATCATCTCCCTGCATTCCCATGACTGCATAATGGAGGGACCAGTGTTTCCTTTACTGCATAATGGTATCCATATGTGGGAGCACAGAGCCCTCTGGGTCCTGCACTCCCATTTATCCATAAGTGCAGAGACAGAGCACATGGCTAGGAACATTCCAATTAATCCTTGTGCTGCAAATAGCACAATATCACAGTTACCATAGGACATTGAAAAAAATTCAACTGCAGTTGTAATCAATGTCTGCCAACCTGCATACTTGCTCAGCTTAAGGTGTACTAAGCTGTGTTTAGTGGAAAAATCTGTATCTCGACGCATTTTTGAGATATAGCCACCGAAAGGTACCGTTACCACCGCAATGTTATCCTATGGGAAATTTCTAAACTTCAGAATGTTATAACTATGGAACCAATGTAAATTTTATCACCAAACCAGCAAAAGGCACATCTGTGGGCAAGCCCTTTCTACCCTGCAAATTTCAGCCCCAAAGTTTGTTTGTTTGTTTAGTGTTTGTTGACCGGGAAAGGAGGACTAGACAGTTCCGCCTATTTCCTGCCTCATCTCAGGGAAGGGGGATACAGATGTATGGCAACTGACATTGAACTAGGTCAAGCTGTTGGTGGTATTTTTTATGAATGGGGAAAATTTGGTCAGGACACCGGGAAAATTCTCCTACTCTGTGCAGTAGGTGTAGCTGCTGGCCATTTTCAGAATGGCCACTCGGCAGGAGCTGGTGAATGGTATGGACGTCAGTGAGACAGGGGAGAGGGCCTCCTCCTCTGGTCTCGGAACACAAGAGGCCATCATGGAATTGAGCAAAGCAGAAGAGACAATGGAGTTTAATTTGAATGAAAATGAAGGGGAGGTCTGTCTTTCTTCCCAAAACGTACTCTGGGAGATCGTCAGGTCCCGAAGGACAATCAGCAGATAAGTGAAAATTTCCTTCATACTAAAGATTTGGCCCCAGTGGCTGCATTGGAGCAAAATTTAAACATTTCAATGATGCATAATTTAACAAAAACTAAGGATTTGTGTAAGAACAAGGCCTCCAGTTCTTTTGACAGTAACATCAAAAGTCATGGCACAAAAGCATCAAAGGAAGGCACCACCCAGGCTTCAGAGCATCTCCCCTGTCAAACGACCGAAATTCAGTCATTTTATCAGAAAGGAACAGCTGGCAGTAAATTCGCAAAGGATAGCGAGTGGCCAAAGCTGTTACCTTTTCATGTGATGGGCTCTGAAGAGGATATGTTTAAAAATACTAAAAATGTTATTGCCGATAAGCCAAATTAATTTGCTATGGAATCAGTCTCAGCTAATGTATCGGTTCCAGCAGAGGCAAGTCAAGAGGGGAACAAGCAAGAAAAACTTTTTATTATTGGTTCTACTTTCCCATTAGGCAAAACCGAGACAAGGGCTTTGGGCCTCACTAAACAAACACCAGGGGATGGTGTTGTCTTTCAAACAGACCCATTAAAACAGGACCATGTAACAAACATTTCCTTCTCTGTTAAGGGGCAGGTTGCAAAAAATTCTTCAGAGGGGTTTAAATCAAAAAGAGCAGCTTTAATGTCTGAAAACCGCAATTTTCCCTTAGTTCCCCTTCCACAGGAGGAACCTAATTGTCCACAAGTAATTCCTGACAAGGAAAAAGGCCACTCTACTTCAGATCCTATTTAGTCGGCTTTTTCTATACCATCAGCAATAAATGACTCTTCCAAAATCTGGTCTCCTGATATAGCCCTCTTGGAGTCAGGGTGGAAAAGGGGCCCTTCAGGAATATGAATTCCTGACCCAGACAAGTCATCTCCCACTTTTCCCTTCTCTCAGCAATCTACAGAATGGAACCCTACTATTTCAGGGCCTGCCAGTAAGGTTTTACCTTCCCTTTCTGACCAGGATAATAATAATAATAATAATTCTTTATTTATAATGCGCCTTTCAAAACCAAGGCGCATAACAATCAAAGCAATTAAAACATATAAAAACATCATCACATTCAATAAACACAAACATGTCAGCCAACATCTTCACTGTATGCCTTATTCCACAGGAATGTTTTAATGGCCTGTTTGAATCCTCCCACGGTCGTGCAATCCCTAATCCGATAGGGTGGAGAATTCCAGAGGGTCAGGGCCATGAACATAAATTCCCGGGGTCCCTCAGATTTTAAAGTCACCCTCAGAATCTCTAGCAACCCCTCATCGGCCGAGCGAAGTGGTTGCTCAGGGTGATGAGGAATCAGGAGCTCTTTCAGGTAGTCAGGGCCCAGTCCGTGTAGGGTTTTGTATGTCAGTAACCCAACTTTGAAGGAGATCTGCCACTGGACCAGAAGCCAGTGAAGTTCCTGCAGCACCAGTGTAATATAGGAAGATCTCAAAATCCCCATCAACAACTGGGCTGCTGAGTTCTGCACCAGCTGCAAGCAACAGATATCAGCCCTTGGTAGCCCAAAGTAAAGTGAGTTGCTGTAATCTAAGCGTGAGGTCACAAAGGCATGGATCAATGTAGGCAGACCTATGGACGGAACAAGGTGCTTGATCCTGGAGATGTTTCTTAGGTGGTAAAAAGATGACTTTATGATGGCCGACACCTGCCCTCGAAGTATCAGTCCCACGTCTAACAACACCCCCAGGTCTCTCACCTGTTCAGAGGCCTGGAGTTCAGTGTCTCCCAGGAACAATCCTAGCTAGCAGCCTGCCCCCAGCCCCCCTATCAGACGACCTGGATCCAGAACCATCACCTCCGTCTTCCCAGAGTTCAACTTCAACCAACCGGACTTCATCCAATCTTGGATTTCATCAAGGCAGTTATTAAATATCAAGACTGCTCCTTCCTGGTCGGGAGTGAAAGACAGGTAGAGCTGGGTATCATCGGCATAGCAATGAATCCTCAGCCCATGCCGTCTTACAATGTCTCAGAGGGGAAGCATATACACTGCAAACAACATGGGGGACAATACTGAGCCCTGAGGAACCCCAAATGACAGCAGGATCGGATCAGAGAAAAAAAACCCCGACACAACCCTCTGAGTTCTTCCCATGAGGTACGATGTAAACCATCTGTAGACCAACCCAGAGAGTCTGCAGATAGATCTCAAGCGGTCAAGCAGCACCCCATGGTCAATGGTGTCAAAAGCTGACGACAGATCTAAAAGTACCAAAATGGACCATTATCTTTGGTCTCTCTCACCATCAGGAGATCATTGAGCACCTGAACCAGTGCAGTCTCAATACTATGCCTCTTCCAGAAACCAGATTGGAGAGGTTCGTAGATGTTATGGATGATCAAATGGTTCTCCAGTTGTGCAGCCACTACTTTTTCAATCACCTTCTCTAAAAAGGGAAGGTTCGAGATAGGCCTATAGTTAGCAAGAGATTCTGGGTCCAAAGAAGTTTTCTTCAACAACGGTGTCACCACTGCCTCTTTCAAGGAGCAGGGATAAACACCAGAGTCAAGGGAGCACCGGATTATCTGTGCCAGAACCGGGCCAATAAGATCACCACAACCCATAATCATGGATGTTGGGCCGGGGTTTAAACTACAGCATGTAGGGTGCATCCCCTGGACAATCCGCATAACATCCGTGACTTCCAGATGGTCGAAGGTACTCCAGGAGAACGGAGGGACTGTGACCAAGTCCTGATCCTCCGCAGCTCGCATAGAATGTGTCGTAAGGATCTCTGACCTGATGTCAACCACCTTATCAGAAAAGAACTGAGCAAGCTCATCACTCTGCAATTGTGAAAAAGGATGGTGGTCCAAACAAGAACCTTAAATCAACTGACTGAGTTTCTGATGGTAATATACAGGGGATTCACAAACCAACTGAGACTAAGGAACCAGTTGAGAACCCAGAGGGCTCATCACATCCTAGGCCACTTCTATCTGAACTTTTTTCTCAAAAGAAGAAAGAAGCAGCCCCACAGAGGAATGCAGTTAGAATTCATTACAAGGGGGCGCCTAGATATAAGGCCGGATCAAGTCTATGTGGGAAAACACCTTCTTAAGGAATCCTTGGACTTTTCACCAAAAGATGTTTTTGCCTTTATTAACATCTCTGGGGGGGATAACTATCATATAAGTTTTAGATCCTCAGTTCTGCTGGTCCTTTTCTGGCAGAGATATAACCAGCTTAAATTTTCCCCTCTACGGTCTCCCTTTTTAGTTATTCCCTTAACCCAGCCTTTAATTAAATTCGTAACAGTAATGTTTCGAAATGAAGGGGTCCACGTAGAGGACATCACTTTCTGGCTTTCCCAAAAATGTGAGGTGCTAAGCGCCCCTGAAGCTGTGCTTGATTCAGAGCTTTTTTGGACAGGAAGTTGGAAATATAAGGTAAAACTGAGACAGACAATGATGCTGAACATATCCCAAATTCCTTTACTTTGGAGAGGAACAGGGGAGTTTGTTTTATGCAGGGTAGCCTCGGGCATGTTACAAATGCGGGGCTTGCAACCACCTGTCCAGCTCATGTGGTACCCCCCCATTGTTAGATTTGTGGGGAAGTGGGGCATGGCAGTTTTCAGCACAATAATTTGTTGAAATGTGACTTATGTAAAGGATCAGGGCACGGATATAGAGATTGTCCTTGGGCGGCAAAAAATAAAGCCTCAGTCATCAGCTCTGAATTGTTAATTCAAAAAGCACAGGATGAGGCCTTAGATAAAACCCCAAAAAATATGAGATCTGAACCCCCACTTCCCCTTCTAGGAGCTTGAAAGCAAAGAATCCCAGTAAAAAATAACTCTGACACATTTTCACCTCCAAATAAGGAGACAGGAGAAGTCCCTCCTGATCTATCAAATGTGATTGACTTCCCCCTGTGTGTTACCAGGAGGGGGGGCAGCTGAAGGCCTCAGCTCCTCCCCAGAAACAGGCCATTCCCCGGGACAAAAGGATGACTAGGAGCTCAAAACCTCCCCCTCCCTCTGAAGAACCCCCCCGACTTTGAAATGGAGAATTCCTATGCTATTTTGGATACCAGGGGGGTGACTCTGATATGGAGATAGGAATAGCAGGCCTTGTACAGTCCTCCAGTAATAAGACTTCTCAAGCTGATTATAAAGGGAAAACAGAGAAAAAAAGGAAAAAAGGTCCTTAAAGTCCTTGGTTAATACCTTTGGCTAACTTAAGTATTGGGTCCTTAAATTGTTACTGTTTATTCAACAAGTCCAAAAGACTTGCTCTTTTTCAGTCTCTTTATCAGGAAAAATTAGATATTTGCTTTCTACAAGAGACGTGGATGTATACAGCAGACCAGTGCAGTCTCTTTACAGCAGAATGGATTTGGGGGCCTTCTTACCGGTCTTTTGGACAAGATTGGGCCAATGGAGTAGGAATTCTTTTTTGTTCTTATGATTTTACCCTGGGAAAATTGATAGATTTAACTCCAGGTAGATTATTGATAATTGGTGGTAGGTGGCGTCAGCTTAATTTTAGGTTCATAATTATTTACGGTCCAGAAACCAAAGTTGGGAGAGTCACTTTATTTAATACTGTTTTACCTTTTTTGGCAACCACCAGACATATTATATTGGGGGGAGACTTAACTGTGAACTCCCTCATCCCAGGGTAGGGACCCCTGGGAAAAAACATATTGTGATTCCTCAGGTTTTGGGAGAATTATTTAATTAGCTGATTTAAAAAATGGGATGAACTTTCAGAAATCAGGGCCGCTATATACATTTAGGAAAGGGAAATTAACCTCAACTATAGATTATATATTTTTTTCTAATAGTTTGCCCTCCCCTACCTATAAAGCCCTCCCTAGTTAATTTTCCAATCATTTTTGGTTACTCTGGCTTTTACTTCATCTCCCCCTAAACAAATGAAGGGAAACAGATGGAAATTAAATACATCAGCACTAAAAGACCCATGGGTGGTGAAGGGTATGACCAATCTCCTATGGGAAAGAACATCCGTGGCAGATTTATATGAAGATTTGTGGGAATGGTGGGAGGATACTAAAAAATGGTTTCAGAAATATGGGAAACAAAGGGTAAAAAAACATTTTTTTCATTATCTAAAATTAAGAGGTAAATTACAGTATTTATTTTCCCGGGCAAACACCTCTAGAGAGGATTTTTACTCACAAATTGAACAAATTAAAATAGATATGAGGGCATACTAGTATGACAGGGCTCAGAGCTTACATACTGAACTTTCATTTGGGACACAAAACCCGATTGGAGACCCTTCTGAAGCCTTTAAGAGAAGGAATGCTACGTCTTGTAAGGAGGTTTTACAAGATGAGAATGGGGAACTCATAAATTCCAGTTCAGGGGTTTACAATATAATTCAGAATCATGTGAAGATGCAAGATATCCAGGACCCCCTCCACAAAGTGATGAGATTGTTGATTTTTTACAAAAAAGTTAAAATTCCCCATCTCCCACATGTAGAACTTCTTAAGTTTGCTAATCTTATTTTGGCTTCTGAAATTAAAAAATGTATCCTGTCACAAAAATGAGGTACCTCTCCAGGTCAAAATGGCTTGCCTTATGAGTTCTATAAATGCTTTAGTGATGTTTTGGTAATATGCCTTGAAAGGGTTTTTTTATCTCTTCAGAAAAAACCCTCTATGCCAACAAATTTCTCATCAGGTTTACCGGTTTATCTCTTTGGGGGAGGGGTAGAGTACAATTGACCAACTGGAGACCTATTACAATTTTGAACTCATATTTAAAAATATTATCTCAAGTGTTAAATAATAGGTTACGGGGGTGGCAGGAGATTTGTTATACCTCTTTCAGTTCTGTGGTATTCCCAATAGGAAAATTCAAAGTGCTTTAATTATACTTAGGGAAGTAATTGAATACGTCAGACCAAAACAAGGCCTTTAATAGGGTTATTAGGCCCTTTTTGTTTGCTTGCCTAAAACATTATGGTTTACCTTTAGGTTTTATATGGTGTATCGAATCAGTGTATGAATCAGTAGTAGTATATCCAGTTGTCAAAGGGAGGTCTACCTTTCCCATATTAGTGAAGACTGGGGTGAGGCAGAGGTGTCCATTAAGCCCCTTGTTGTATGCATTTCTCTTGACCCCCTGCTAAGAATTTTAGCCTCATCTAATCTCCTGTCGGGCATCTCAGGTAATCAGGGTAGGGATTCTGTGGTGGTGCAGGCCTATGCGGATGATGTTTGTGTATTCTTATCTGATATAATTCAGATCCCTACTGTATTACAATGCCTTTCTAGCTATGGGAAGGTTTCTAACTCTAAATTAAACTTAGAGAAATCTAAAGGTCTTTTTATAGGGCCAGGAACAGGTAACCAGATAAACATTTCAGGAATTATTGCTTCTTCGGGCCCCTGTAAGATACTTGGTATTTTTTTTGGTTCCCAGAACTGCCCTTGAGAGTATTGGGATATTGCCAAAAAAGGGCTGAGTTAAAGGTACAGAGGTGGAAAGGGTGGAGACTTTCCAAAATCAAAAGGATTCATATTGTTAAAAAATTTCTTATACCAGGGTTATTATATAGTGCTATGGTTTTTCCTTCCCCTATGTGTTTAGAGACTTGTTTATATGCCTGTTTTTTCTCCATGTTATGTGGTACTAGGCTTAACTCCATAAAGCATTGTTTTACTTATTTACCTATAGCTCAAGGTGGATTGGATATGGTGGACCCTATAGTTCTCTTTTTTTTCTTTATTTCTTTCCCAAAATTTGAACTTTGAACCTTTAAATCCTGTGGCCTAACAACATTTAAGGGTAATGAACAATTTACACATTTTCTTTGATTTATGGGACATTCTCCCACCCAGACTCCCAAGTCACAATTATGTTCCATTGTATTTTAAACCTTGTGCTCAAAAGCTATTTAAATGGTCTATCTCTCATTTGGTGGTAAAAGAAAATGCATGGGCCAAGTTGTATAAGGTTATTCTAGGGAAGATCCACCCGGTCGAACCAGATTTTGAAAACTGCTCCCTTCTCTTAAAAAGTTTGTCATCAAACAATTCAGTAATGACAGAGTACCGCAGCATATGTGGGAAGTTTTGTGGCTTTCAGCCTATGGAAGATTAAATATTAAGGGGAACGCAAAACATAAGATGATGAGTGAAAGGTATTGTCCATGGCCCAGATATTCAAACTGCGCCAGGTTGTGGCACAAGCTTGGGTGCAGCTCAACTTGCCTGCGCAGGGGTGTGGCTTGGGCAATATTCAACGGAGCTGTGCCATGGCTCAGCAGCTTTTAATATCACAGCCTGGCCACCCCCAGCATGCCAGTGCAAGTGGCCAGAGTGGAGCATGGAGATGCACTAGAGCAAGTTCCATTGCGCCATGCACAGCACCAGTGATATTCAAAAGTTGACATGCAGATGGAGCCATAATGTATGCAAGGCACACATGGGGCCATTTGCATGTCATTATGGCACCATTTGCATGCAGGTGCGCCGATCCCCGATGACTTGTGCCTGGTGCCCTGCCAGGCAGCAGCCGTCGGGGACCGACGCCCCCTGCAGCCCGATCGCAGGCATTAGTAGTGCAAAAAAAAAACCTAATATGTCCAATATCCCCGGTGGTCCAGTGGACCGCTATCTCCCTGATCGCGGGCATTTGCAAAAATAACAGGTCCAATATCCCTGGTGGTCCAGTGGACCGCTATCTGCCAAATCGCGGGCATGTGTAAAAAGAAAATATGCCATTATCCCTGGTGGTCTAGCGGACCCTATCTGCCTGATCATTGGCATGTGTAAAAAGAATATATGCCATTATCCCTGGTGGTCTAGCGGACCCTATCTGCCCGATCGCGGGCATGTGTAAAAGGAAAACATTCCAGTATCCCTGGTGGTCTAGTGGACCCTATCTGCCCAATCACGGGCATCTGTAAAAAACAAATCCCAATATCCCTGGTGGTCTAGTGGTACCCCACCCACCCACTGAGCCCCACCACCCTGCTTCCCCCTGTCAGCTGGCGGGCGGCAGTACCCCACCTGCCTGCCGCCCCACCGCCCACTGACTGACACCTCAGTAGGGCTGCGAGCCCATTGGTTCACAGTGTGAGCCAATGGGCATGCAGCCTATACCGTACTACACATTGCAGATATGTGAATGAAAATCAGTCACATATCTGGAATGCGTAGTACAGTATGGGCTGCACGCCCATTGGCTCATGCTGTGAACCAGTGGGTGTGCAGCCTTACCGAGGTGTCAGTCGGCAGGCAGCGGGGCGGCAGGTGGGTGGGGTACTGCCGCCCGCCAGCTGACGGGGGGAGCGGGTTGGTGGGGCTCAGTGGGCAGGTGGGGGATACCACTAGACCACCAGGGATATTGGAATTTGTTTTTTACAGATGCCCTCAATCAGGCAAATCGGGTCCACTAGACCACCAGGGATAATGGCATATATTCTTTTTACACATGCCAATGATCGGGCAGATAGGGTCCGCTAGACCACCAGGAATAATGGCATATTTTCTTTTTACATATGCCCGTGATCGGGCAGATAGGGTCCGCTAGACCACCAGGGATAATGGCATATTTTCTTTTTACACATACCCGCGATCGGGCGGATAGCTGGTCCACTGGACCACCAGGGATATTGGACAGTTTCATTACATTTTTATATAAATGCCTGTGATCGGGCATGGGGGAGCGCCACTAGGTGCAGCCGGAACTCGGGTGATCATCCACAGATGGCAGCTGCCGTGTTGCGCCCTGCAATGTGGCAGCTCACCTGTGGGTGGCCATCAGTTGTTCCTTTTTTTTTTTTGGCTTAGCTTTGTGCTGGTGCAGGTAGGAGTTGCGCATGCATGGCTCTGCACATCCCGGGCTGAGTATCGGGCTGTGCAGGTTATGCATGGGCACATACCCCCACTTGTGCCTGCATACATACTGATGCATCCGCACATCGGGATTTGTGCCGCGCACTTTTCCCTTTTGAATATCGCTACGGCAAGATTAGTGGGTTGTGCATGGCACAACACTGTTGAACAATGCGCAACCCTTTTGAATATCTGGGCCCATATCTACAGTGTCATGCTTTAGAAGAAACAATGGATCATTTTTTATTTAAATATTCCTATGTAAAGGGTCTATGGGTTTTTTAGCCAAAAACAGGGGTTTAAGTGGTTGCTAAAGTTAGATTATCAAATCCTGGTTTTAGGTTTTTTTCCACATCTTCTTATCGCTAATGATTATGGTACATTAGTAGTCTTTTTTTGTTGTTTGAAGTTTTATATTTGGCAGGCCCGTTGTCAATGGGTCTTACAACAAAAACTTATGTGCTATGATACTTTTTATATATTAGTTATGAAGGCAATGAGATCTGTTTATTTAAAGGACAAGGCTATCAATACCTCTCAGAAAGTTTTTCAGTGGTGGAAAGGATTAACTATTTTTATCAAATATAAGTAAATGGTAACCATAACATAAGATAGGCTCTTTAGTTTTGTATGATTTAGGTTTTTTGTTGTTATAAGCTTATATTTGATTGTATAATGGTCAGATAATGTATGTGGAACAACAGTTTATCCTTTTTTTTATGTAAAATGATTTATTTAAATGTATTATTATTGTGAATTATTCAACTTTTTTGTTTTGATGTGCTTTCAATAAAAACTCCCCTACTCTTTTTGAGAAGTGCTATGGGATCTTTAACATCCACCTGAACAGGCAGATGGGACTTCGGTTTAACATCTTATCTGAAAGACAGCACCTCAGGAGTGCAGCATCCCCCTCATGCTGCACCATAATGTCAGTATTGGGATTTAACCCAAGTGCCTGGTGTGGGGATAGAACCCACATCCTTCTAATCTTCCAGCCTCAGAGGTGAATGTGCAACCTGCTGAGCCACTGACACTGTTTATTTGCAGTGAAGTGGCAAAGAAACAGAATTTTTTTGAAAGCAGTGCCTCAGATTGTGACAGTCTTGCAAAATATGCGAAAGCTTTTGCGAAAAGTGTCACAAATTTCAGGCAGTATGAAAATAGTTTCGTGAAACACTGTCGCAATTTCTGACAGTTTAGCAAAAATAGTGTCACAATTTTGCAATACTACCAACAGCTGATTTAAAAAAATATATATTTTCGGCTATTATTTTTAAAAACAAATGACAGAATCGTGTTCCTCGGGGCCCCAATTAAATAAACACAACTGTTGCTGTTTACCAGGGGGCAGCATTTTTTGAATTACATCATTTTTTCTGCATTACTAACTGAAAACAAGATGGTGGAAGCACGACACTACTTTCCCAGTTGCGAAAACAAAAAGTGCTTTTGTGCAGCACATATATTTTTTCCTATCTATCCATAAGTGTAGAAACATTGCATTTAACCTTTGTGTTGCCAATGGCACAGTATCACAGTCACCTTAGTCCCATTGACAGCAATTTCTGCTGCAGTTGTAATCAAGGCCTGGAAATGTGCATAACTGCTTAGTACACCTGGAGGTGTACTAACTGCTTTTTGCAGAAAATCCGTATCTCAAAGCGTTTTCAAGATATAGCTGCCGAAAGGTATCCCAACCATTAGTTATCTTATGGGAATTCAGTAAACTTCTGAATGTTATAAGTATGGACCCAATGTAAATTGTATCAGCAAACCAGCAAAAGGCACATCAGCTGGGCAAACCCTTTGTACCCTGTAAATTTCAGCCCATAGGTCCAAATCATTTGTGTGCAGTGAAGTGACACAGAAACACAATTTTTTTTTAAAAGCACTACTTTTGCGAAAGTACTGCAGTTTGTGGCAATACCCTAGGGGTGGGATATTCAGCCTGCGCCAGGCAGGAGCGCAAGCCTGGGTGCAGTGCAACTGGGCTGCGCAAGGGCTGGACCATGCAATATTCAATGGTGTTGCGCCATGGCTCAGCACCGCTGAATATGTCACTGAGGGCACACACACTGCACCAGCACAAGTGGTGGGAGGGGAGCCGGGGATGCGCCAGTGCAAGTGCAGTTGCGCTAGGCGCAACAACTGTGATATTCAGCACTGGGTATGCAAATTAGGCCATTATGCATGCAAGGCGCAAATGGGTCTATTAGCATGTCATTATGGCCCCATTTGCATGCGGTGCGCCGATCCCCGGCGACTTGCACCTGGCGCCCTACCAGGCTGCAGTCATTGGGGGACTGATGCCCTGCTGCCCCTCAGTGGGCTCCGCTCCCATTTGCCCGATCATGGGCATATGTGTACATATCCCTGGTCGTCCAGTGGACCGATCTCTCTCACCCGATCATGAGCATATGATCTCCCTGGTGATCCAGTGGACCGTAATCCAATGCCCAATCGTGGGCAGAAGGGAATCCCATCCCTGGTGGTCCAGTGGTAACCCCCCTCCCCACCAAGGTCCCCCGCCACCCAGCACCCCCCCAGTCAGTGGCGGGTGGCAGCACCCCATCTGCATACCTACCAGTCGCCCGCCTACTGATAGCATACAGTAGGGTCTGTATGCTTATTGGTCCACCGCATGGACTAATGGGTGTGCAGCCCATACTGTACTACACAGACCCAATACGTGAATGGGTTCATTAATGATTCTGGTCTGTGTACTACAGTATGGGCTGCATATCAATTAGCCCGCGTGGTGGACCAATAGGTGTACAGACCGCTGTCAGTCGGGCATGCAGCCAGGGTGGCTTATGGGTGGGGTGCTGCTGCCCGCTGCTGACAAGGGGGGTGCTGGGCGGTGGGGGCCTCAGTGGGCGGGTGGGGAGAGGGTATCACTGGACCACCAGGGTTTTGCTACCATGCTTCTGCCCACAATTGGGTGCTGTGAAGGGGTTCCACTGGACCATCAGGGATAACGTACTCCTAAGCCCATGATCAGGCATTGGAAAGCAGTCCACTGAACCATCCGGGATATTTAGGGCATATGCCCACGATCAGGCTAAAGAAAGCGGTCCACTGGACCACCAGGGATACTGAATTCATATGCCCATGATTGGGTGATGGTGAGCGGTCCACTGGACCACCAGGGAGATAATCTACTTATGCCCACAATCGGGCTATGGGGCGGGGGACTCAACACTCCCTGGGCAGGGGGCTTGGGACAGTATTTTAGGTAGTCGGGTGGCCACCCATGGCAGGCGGCTGCTGTGTTGCACCCTGCAATATGGCAGCCCACCTGTGGGTGTCCCTGACTTGATCCCTGTTGAAATGGACACAACTCTGCACCCCCCTGAGTGGTGCAAGGTGGGGTTGTGCCTGCATATGCGCCGCACATCCCGGGCTGAATATTGGGATGTGCTGCATATGCATGGGTATGCCCCTCCGCACTTGCACCACATACATGACTGGTGCACTCCAGCGCATCTGGGGTTGTGCATCACAACCTTCCCCTTTGAATATTGCACCAGGGCACATTGGTGGGTTGTGCAAGGTGCAACCCTGATGCGCCATGCACAACCCTTTTGAATATCCCAACCTAGGTGATTAGAGAAATAGTGCTGCAATTTGCAGTACCTTCATAAAAGTAGTGCTGCAATTTGTGGCATTTTGCAAAAGCAGTGCCTAAATTTTGTGGCATTCAAGTGTGCTGATCAAAATAAACATATTTATGGAGTCTGCAGGAAAAAACTAACCACATAATCATGTTCCTTGGGCCCCGATTAGGTAAACACAAGTGTTGAAGTTAACCCAAGCTCAGCAATTTTTGAGTTATTTAATTTTTTCCATGTTGCTAACTAAAAACAAGCTGGCCGAAGCTCAGAAGAACAGAACCCATTGTGAAAGAGAATGGCACTTTCGCAAAACAGAATGGTACTTTCGCACTGAACATCTAATTTTTCCCATAGGAAATAATGCTAACTTGAAATTTTAATAACTTTTGAACAGATTAATATTTTTTCACCAAACCTTCAAAAGGCACATCTGTGAACCAGACCCCATATACCCTGACAGTTTCAGACCAAACCGCCAAGCAGTTTCAGAGAACTGGCATGACAAAGAAATTGCCAAAAAAGTGATAATTTTCAAATTTTTGACATTCCGTAGCTCCGCACCCATACATCTGACCAGAATAAAACTTGACAGATCCAGAGAGCTATGGTATCCAATGGTGCAGGCAACATTTCAGGTGGATCAGTCAAACAGCTGCAAAGTTATTAAAGTGCAAATTTGGGGTTTAATATAGATGAGACTGTTGAACCCTAACTATTATATATATGTGTGTATGTGCGTGTGCGTGTGTGTGTAAGTGTCAGTGGCTCAGTAGGTAGCACACTCGCCTCTGAGGCTGGGAGATCACGGGGCTGTGGATTCAGTTCCTACATCTGGCACTTGGGTTAATATCCCAGTACTGACACTGTAGTGCAGCATGAGAGGGGTGCTGCACTTCTGAGGTGCCGTCTTTCTGATGAGACATTAAACCAAGGTCCCATCTGCCTGGATTGGTGGGTGGATGTTAAAGATCCCATGGCACTTATCAAAAAGAGTAAGAGAATTTCCCTGGTGTCCTGGCCAAATTTCCCTCATTCACTAAAAATACCACCAACAGCTTAATCTGGTTCAAAGTCAGTTGGCATTCATCTGTATCCCCCTCCCCCGGGTCGTGCCTGAAAATAGGCAGGATTGGTCTAGTGCACTTACCCAGTCAACAAAAACTAAATAAAATAAATAAATTATATATAATATATATATATATATATATATATATATATATATATTTATACAATAGGGGTGAGCATGTAACCCTGACAATAAAAACATGTATTCTCACTGCAGTGGAATAACTCTGTGATGACATAGACACTGTGGGTTTATTTCCTGATAAACCCACAGTGACTACATCACCAGCAAATATACTCACAATGGTGATGTCACCAGAGTCAGACTATCTACAATGCAGCCTGCATGTATTAGCTTCACAGTTTCTCTTTCTCACTGAATCCTGCAACTAACTCGATTAGCATTGTAAAAGACAATCACCTGTATCCCATAGTTATTCTGACAATCCTAGCACATTACTGTGCTGCTCTAATCTTCAAACCAGCCTCCATCATAAACCAGTTTCTCTTTCTGAGTGCTGACTGCAACAATTTCTCTGTCTCAGTGAAGCCTGCAACTTACTGAATAAACAGTCTGTTTCTCACTCCTAGCTGCAGGTAACACAATTATCATTGCAAATCACATGCACCTGTTCCTCATACTATCTAACACTCCCAGCCTATTCAGAAACACTTACACATGCACTCAGACCACACACAAACAGTGCTGTCAGTATAGCCTAGAGGTTAGAGTAACAAGCAATGAACCAACTTCCTACATCCAGCAGCCCAGACCAGTGTTTAATTCTCACAACTTCCATTTCAATACTGTGTGATTCTGAACAAATCACTTAACTGCCCAGTGCTCCCAGGTCTCCCCCCTCAAAAAAAAAACCTACCCAATTACCAAAATAAAGTAAACAGGGAGAGAACACAGAAAAAAATGTTCCTAAAATGTACTAGCCCTATTGTATAAACTGCATATATGATGTGTGACTTGTGGAACATGGCAAACATTTCCACTCATGCAGAGTGAGCTGCAATAATATCACTCGTGCCTTCGGCACTCATATTATCACAGTTCACTCTGCACTCATGCAAATATTTGCCCTATTCCACATGCCCATCATGTATCCCTCTTATATATATATATATATATATATATATATATATATATATATATATATTTATTTATTTATTTATTTATAAAATTGGTGGGAAAAATTATCTCTGCTGGTTGGTTAAAACACATCACATGATCCTGCGTATATCAGGCGTGACTGCACACCTGCACTTTCACCCCCCTCCAAAAACAATTTTGCTATTTTTATAAGATAGATAACCACTCTAGGGTGTGCGGCAGTGCTGCAATATACGCATTACCTTGGGTGGTTTAACAACGTACACCAAGGCGTGTGTATATCATAGCGCAATACACACCCTAGAGTGGTTACTATTACATATATATATATATATATATATATATATATATATATATATATATAAAGACAAAGAACCTCTGTGTGCAAACACTGAGGCAAGGGTTACCCCAAAGGGCATTTGGCTGGGAAACCAAGTTTCAAGAAAATACAAAATCACACATGTCCACACAATGCAAAGCATCATGGGCTGCATATGCAAATCACCACAGAATGTTATGCTGGTTCAACTTTAAGCAGAATTGCATGGTGCCAAAAGGCCTCTCACATAGTTTGCAAAGGGTGCTAACAGAGCGACAAAATCCCCTTTCGTGAGCTGATCCCCTTTTGTGAGAGGCCTTTTGAACTAGGAATTTAAAAACTTTGCCAGTGCACTGTAAATAAATGGTATGGTCTTTTAGCTTGACATTTGTAGGGTATAAAAGGGGTGTTCCAGAGATGTGAATTATGCTGTTTAGGTATAAAAAAAGTTAATTAGTTCCATAGATATGCCATCACGAATTTGAGATTTCTCCTATAGCATAACACTGTGGCACCCACAGTGATTTTTGGTGCCCTTATCTGAGATACAATGCAAGATATGGATTTTTCACTACCAGCAGCTTTTCAGTGGACTAAGCACACATGGAGGTTTCAAGGTCATGATTACAACTGCAGTGGCATTCTTTTCATAGCTTGTATGGTTACTGAGATATTGGCAAATTAGTGTTACAAGGGTTTCTTTTCAGCCCTATAGGGTTACTGTATGGCTCCATTGTTATGTGTAAGTGGGAATGCAGGGCCCTGAGGGCCCGCGCTCCCAACACATACCAGTTACCATTACGTTTTCTCAAAAAGTAAGGCAATTTATTGCAAAAAAACTTCATTAATGCATCAGTTAGGGTTGAAGCAACAAAAGTAGGGAAATGAGACATCATGGTTGCGCTCCTAACCCCCCCAATCTACCACCCCACCCCCCTCCTCCCATTGCACTGGAGTGTCAAACAGGCCAGGCATACTGATGAGTCCTGGTATGACATTGGCTGCGTGTCTATGTCTTCTGTTGGCACCCTTTGCAAACTGTGTGAGAGGCCTTCGCACCATGCATTTCTGCTTAAAGTTGAACCAGCATAATATTCTGTGGTGATTTGCATATGCAGCCCATGATGCTTTGCATTGTGGGGGCATGTGTGATTTTGTATTTCTTTGAAACTTGGCTTCCCAGCCAAATGCCCTTTAGGGTAACCCTTGCCTCAGTGCTTGCACACACAGAGGTGCTTCATCCTATAAGGGATCATGTTTACAATCTAAATGCTGGTGGTGCTGCCTATATTTTTAACATCCAGTTGCTGCAGAAAATCTGTTAGTCTCTTGCTGGGCATTTTTTTTAAATAAAAGATGGAACTTACATACTGAACGAAGATGGGCACTGCTGTATAGTTCAGGAACATCCACTGCTGCCTATCTCTGTTGTACAGGTTGTGCTAACCATTACAGTTCAGAATACAAGGTGGGTTCATTTGAGACTGTTTGACAGCACTGTAAGAATCGGGAGTGCTTGGCCCACATGCAGCAGGTGGTGTCAAAGCATGAACAGGCACGTCATGATAAAACTGGCACCCTCACTTCTCCTGAGTGAATACTGGAAAGGTTAGGGAAGTGGCTCCATTAACAGCCATTTTGTAAAAATCAATGATTTTTTTTAATTTAAAATTAAAAATAACAAGAAAGAGTTCCTTTCAGCTAATGTTCAAACCAACAGCATAAGTAATAATGACAGGACACATTTCATAGGATAAGTATCATTTTTTATTTCCTGTGCTCTGTAAGTTTAAAGGGGACAGGAATTTGATTTTACATTGTTTTGTGTATTTTCTATCAGGGTGTTCATAAATAAAATTGTTTTCATAAAAAAAAGCATGTTGATTGTGTATTTTTATTTACTTTTCTGCCTATTCTCTTTATCTATACTGTTCTGAGTCTAGACATTCTAATAATGCATGAGAGAGACTGAACGGATGTTGTGTGTTTGGTGAGTATGTCCCCATTTGTGCATTCCATGCAGATGCTTGCTGAACTTGAATCACGGCATAGACTGTGTCAGAATAACTCCTTCAGTTATATGGGTCAAAGCGTTACATTTCTTAATTAAATGTACATGATTTCATGACCTTTGTAAATGGTTCTGAGAAATACCATACACTGAATGGTCTGAAAAACAAAGTAGAAAAAGGATATCAGTTGATCATTCAGGTAATTTCCCGATGGTTGTAGACTGAATGACTATGTGATTTTTCAGTGAAGGAAATGTAACACCTGTTTTCCTGTTTAAATCCCTTCTGTAATATATTGACTACTAACATCTTTCTTTCTTTCTTTCTTTCTTTCTTTCTTTCTTTGTGGATGTGCTGTGTATGGGAGGGTTAGCAACTTCTGAGGTAGGGTATGAACAATGCTCTAATTTTGTTAAAAAATTAAAAAATTGAAAAAGAAGTGATGTTTCATTTGAGTACAACTCGATGTGCCTCTCTGTACCACAAAGAACTGACTCATTTGCAAAACTCTTATACAGTACTCCTGTTGACGGGGTTCAAATCCATGTAGGGTACAAGATTTATTTTTCTGTAAGTGTCTCATCTTTCATACAAACATATGAATGTGCCAGCAGAAACAGACCACCAATCTGCTGCCAACACCCCTAGTTTACAGCTGTCTCTCTCACTACAATTCCCTGCTGTATGGAATTGTCTCATCACAGTCGAATGTTATTTATTTCATTGTGTTTTTAGTCACTTGCTTGCTGCATAAAGTCCATCTAGTCACAAGTGACTGTTTCTAAGTGAAATCCTGGGAGAATGGGAGAGATTTTGAGGCATGATCATGTTGTGGCACTGTGCGAGTGGAGTTTGTGGGAATCAGACCCTCATCATGGTTGTCATAACACAGTCACTGAGCTCCCAGTGGTTTTCATTGGTGACCAGTGGTACTTCTCCATGCTCCTAATGTCTATTGTCACATGTAACTAAGAAAACAGTCCCTCCATGACTGCAATTTTTTTCTCCCAACATGTAAAAAGAAAACAGTCCACCGCTGATTGCGCCTGCATCCTCAACAGCCCCTTCAACCCCCCCAATTAAGCACACACCACCCATACCCACACCCCCCCATACCTGCACTTAGCTGAACTAGTACCAATGTTAATATCCACTATCCAATTGAAGACACATCTCACTGTAGGAATTAACCAACACTGTATGAGAAATCAGGTAAATGAGGTACAATGTATTTCAATGGGATGCCATAGTTACCTTATTTCTCTACAGTAGTCACTGGTTCCTGTAATGAGTGTCTTCAATCTGAGAATGGATCTTCTCAGTGGTATCAATTCAGGCGAGTGAAGATATGTGTGTGTGTGGTGGGGGTCTGGGGGTGCGGGGTGGTGTGTACACTGTCAGAGGTCATGTGGGGGTGGTGCAGATGAGATCAACATTGGACAGTTTCCTTTTTACATGACGGAAAAAATAATCCAGACATCGAGGGACCGTTTCCTAACTGAAGCAGGATGAAGGAATACCCCCCCCCAGTACACAAGCATTGATCCATTACAATTAGTGAAACTGATGTTCTGACTTCAAATTTGACTGATGACATACTAAAGCTTTTATTTTAGTTATACTATGAATATTCATTACATTAATTTTAAACTGATAAAATTTGTGTTTTATTGTTTTACCTGAAAAGAGTGAGCCAGTGCTATTTTACTGCTTTGCCTGTAAGTGTATGAAGCGGGAACCTATTATCTTTTAAATAAGAAAAAAAAATTGTGCATTTCATTGTATTTTGCTATGCCTGTGCCCTCTTTGGTGTTCTGTTTGTTGGAATTGTGGACTGATTATGGGCATTGATATCTGTTTATCACAAAGTAAGTTATTTACACTTCTGACAGCCACTTCAGAGAATGTCATTTTCTTTCATGAATGGCAGTAATGTCAATTATGGGTTTCTCATTTACAGTATTGCATAATCTGATGGGATATCAATTATGTTGAAAGCTGCAGTACTTTGTTTTAATGGTTTGCTACAAAGAATCCCCATGACATACTATCTACAGCTTCCCTTGATTAGACATGCTCAGTTTGCTACAATGAATCTTTGTGACACCATATACAGTGTCCCATTATATTTTTAAAGCATTGCTAAAATAATGTTTTGGATACCTGTACAGTGCCAAGAAATAAAACATTTTACATGTATAAATGGGATCTGCTGTGAGCACACTGGAAACTGCTTCACTGCCCTCGCCTAATGGCTAACTGAGGCTTATGGGGCTGATGAGAGGCTATTGGACCTGTGCGATATCTCCTGGTGAGAAAATCAGAAGTGCAGTCATCAGTGGGACAATCTGTTGTAGCAGTCATTTTCAGCTTAGTGCAATCAAGTGTTACAGCTGTTGAAAGAAAACTTCATTGGAGACGTCAAAAAACAAAAATTAAAAAAAACTGACATGATTGAAAAACTCATCAGCGGGTATCAGTAAGACAATCCAGTAAATGAAATGAAGACCAGAGAGAATTTATTCAGATGTGCGAAATCATGCGGAGGGTAACATCACAGGAGCTAGCTAATGAATCAATAAAGACCAGGATTTGTAAATAAAAAAAAATAGAAAAGGCAAAGTTTAAGGCACAGTGAAAGGGAACGACAAGCACATTCTGAAGAATATCCCAAAAATCAGAACTGATGTACACCTAAGGATTTGTGTTTGTGTGAGTGTATGTGTGTGTCTGTGGGGGGGACTGCAGTAGGTTATGGTGCTGTATCGCTTTAATTATGTGAAAAAAGGAAAACTGAAAGTTGTATCGATTATTCTGGTGTGTTATTTTGGTCAACGAGCAAACTGATGAAAAATAAAAAGGTTTTACTCTTTCTATCCTTTTTTCCTTTTATTTGTCCATGGAATGCTTGCTATGGTGTACTGTGATTTTAATAAGGGAAACAAGTAAGATTTGTGACAGACATGGCACAAGTATTTCTGTAAGCTGTAACCGTAAAGCAAATAAAAGGTAAACAGAATACCCACAGAAAAGAAGTACTTCGCTTCTTGTTAGCTTTCAGTTTCTGACAGCTTCAGGAGAACATGTCCCACAGAGCATGAGCCTAGCTGACCTCATGGAATGCATGAATAATAACGTCAGCATTTAACTGCCATGCTCACTCTCCTAATATGAAAACTGGAAAATATAAACGGGCTGTTCCAGTAGCAGCCATATTTACATTTTCTGTTGGTTGGCTAAATTAAAAACACAAAAAATCAGACACACCATAGGTGATGGTCAAACCTATATACATTTCAATAAATAATCACAGCACACTCCTCATAGGAAATCATTGTTTTATTAATTTCCTGTCCTCTCAGAAATGGTTTGGTCTTTTTATTTGAAATTTGGAGGGTGTTTTCAGCATGTCCTGTAGATGTGAATTATGGTGCTTATGTGTCGGAGAAAATTTTTTTTGTGGAGATATTGCATGATGCAGTTTCCATGTTGTGGACAGTGTTTTGCATTGTGCTGGTGGCTTAAAATTGATAGGGTACCTAGCCTTAGTGTGATGGATGTAGTTTTCAGTCATTGTGCCTTTAAAATGTTAGGTGTAGAATTCTGCACCTCTGACAAATAAAAATGTCAAAGTTTTACATGTTATATCTCGGACACGGTTTAGTGTTTTACATTGAAATTTGGAGGATGTTGATGGTACACACATGTTTACAAGTTGGTGGGAGCACAGGGCCCGAAGGGCCCATGATGGGGTGTGTCATTGGGGTTGTGAGGCCTAAATGTCACCCCATTCTTTTTTTGCAGTCCCTTGCCATTATCATTACACATGGAATGGGGTGACATTTAGGCCACACAGCCCCAATGACATACCCCATCATCTGTCAATCTTGGGATGATTGGTGGGTGCGGGTGGCAGGATCATGTACCAGACCTGCCTACTAGGTAAGAAGATCTGTCTGGGTCTAACCCCTCCAACAACACAACATCTCCTTACCCCAGTAATCGATCCTTGAGGGACAAGAAGTGCAACTAGACATACCTATCAGGTCCCATTTTGTCAGACTAATCAAGCGCAGTGGGCCTTTCTCTACAGAGCTCCCACCTGGCTATCTGATCTCCCCTCTATATGTACAAACTGCCTCCAAGTTAGGGCAGTTTAAATGCAACCTCAGACAGTACCTTCTTTCTCTCAACTGCTGTGACTGCCCAACTTAAGCTACTTCACCCTCATGTATCCCCTCATTTCCTGGATAAACAGTCTCCACTCTCCCTACTCCTCCCCTCCTCCCACGCACCCCCATAGGTATCTCTCTCTTGACATGTTTCCTCTCTACTTCACCTCACTCTGTAGCTCCTGAACTCTGATTTCCACCTATTCCCCCTCCTCCCTCTTTCCCCTTTTTCACTGCCAATTTTTATTTGTCTTAACTAAACCATGTTAACTTACCGACTTCGACAAAGTTATTCTTGACCACCTATTATCACATACTGATACATTACTGTATTTTATCTTAGCTTTTACCCTGGTGTCTATTTTTGGTTCTTATTTGCCAGCTTTGACAAAGTCTGATATAATGACTGCTCTGATTGTTTTTTGTTTGTTTTTTATCCATGACATGTTTTGTTACATTGTTGTATTTAGCTAATTGTTATGAATTCTTTTTGGATGTGGAACCTTTGTAAATGAGTCTCAGACTCAAAGGTATGTCAAAGTCCAAGACTGTAATTCATTAATAAATAAATGTCTGAATGTACCAAGTTTCATTCTGTTCAGATGTGCAGTTTATGAGCTATGCATAGTAAGAAAGTGAATTTTTTGTACTTTTTTTCCCCATTGGTTTGAATGAGATTTTCTTTGAATTTGGCTACTGCTCAAATGGTTTGGAATGTTGGTCTGCAATTTTCAGGGTAGAAAGGGGCTGACTCACAGATTTGCCTTTGCTGGTTTGGTGAAAAAATATTAGTATGTTCCAAAGTTATTCGAGTTAAAACAAATTTTAAATGACAGTAGTTCTGAGCATGATCAGTAAGGACCTCAAAAAAAGCTGCATGAAATGAAAAAATAATTCTTTGTTTGTATTGATGTCATTCAGTTTCATTTCAGGAAACTATTTTTTAATTTGGCCACCATCTTGTTTTCAGTTCTGCCTGAAACTTCAAATTAAGAAACCCAGGAAAATGATAAATTGGGAAGGGAACAACAGCTGTACCTTGCTTATTGGGACCCCCTTATCTGAATTCTGCACTTGTGTGTCACAAAAATGACCGGGAAATATTTTTGTTTTACTTTATAAGTCTTGTTTCATATCTCGTAATATGAAACAAGATCTTGTTTTGTATGACGAGATACAAAACAAGTTTTTTTATATGCTTGTAATAAAGAAAACAGTCTCTCAATATCTCTTTTTGCTCTCTCCCCAGCAGTCAGTGTCCTCTATCCCTGGTGTCTACTGGCACCAGCCCTTCTTCCACATATTTCCCTGGTGTCTAGTGGCACCCATACCCTCTGATTCCATCTCTTTATATTGTTTATTTCATTCTTGATTTATTACCAACATCAGGGTTCCCAGTCCCTGTGTCAGCATTTGAAGCCACCACAGCACTGTAGGGCACTGGAGAGCCCACTCCCAGTGTTCCATAATGTTTATTTAGTTATTGCCAACATCAGGGTGCCCAATCCCCATGTTGGCATTTGAAGCCCCCTCCCGAGCACTGTGGGACTTTGGGGAGCCCACTCCCATGTCCCGTAAATAATTATTTACTTATTGCTAACATCAGGGTGCCCAATCCTCATGTTGGCATTTAAAGCCCCCCCAGCATTGTGGGACACTGGGGAGCCCACTCCCAATGTCCTGTAATATTTATTATGTTTTAACCAGAATGAAGAAAACCATCTCCAGACATCTTTTTGCATTTAACCTGAAAAAAAGAAAATGGTCCCTTATCATCCCTGCTGTCTCCCTCCCCATCTCCACCCTCACACTGAGCACCCACCACCCCACACACCCCCTCCTTACCCTATACTTACCTCCAGAGGTTGTCCGCTGTCATCTTCTGTGGACCAGGACATGTCTGCACTCTTCAAAGCTGAACCGCAAACTGAGGAAATCAAGGTAAATGTATTTCAATGGTGTTTTGAACTTATGTTGATATCACTGCCATTTTTAGGTATTTTGTCACCAAATTTTCAACATGGGCTTTTGGGCTCCGCCTCAGGACTGATTAACAAAATGACAGCACCAGTGTTCATGAGGTGGGGTCCCAAAAAGCCCATGTTGAAACTTTGCTGAAAAAATTCCTAAAATGGCCAAGTAACACACGGTCATTGAACTTTTTTTATGCATACTCGTAACTTTGGTCATTTTTAATATTTTGACTCCAAATTATCAACATAGCCATTTTTTCACACCACCTCATGAACAGTACAGCTGACATTTTCACATCCTGCTCAAAACATGTTTTCACAACTGTGGTCTGGAATGGTGTTTTGCCATAGATTTGAAAATGTTCACCTACAGGGTTTATGAGGTGGGGTAATAAGAAGACTATGTTCAAAATTTGGGTCAAAATATGAAAAAATGACAAAGTTATGACCATTCATTGCAATTTCAGTATGCCCACTCGTAACTTTGGACAGTTTAAATATTTTGACACCACTTTTTTAAACATTGCCTTCTTATTACTTGACCTCATGTATGTCACAGCTGTCATTTTTCAAATCCTGTCCAAAATGTGTTTTCGCACCTGTGCCATGGAATGGCTTTGCAGTTGTGCAGAATAATGTTTTGGGAGGGATTTGAAAATTTTCTCAACCAGATACACGTGCTGGGGTAATAAGATGGCTATGCTGATAATTTGGTCACACATCTACAGAGAGATGGGTGCACAGGGTCCAAATGATCCTGCACTCCCACAGCAAAATAAGGAAAATTACAGAGGATTGAAGGGGCCCTGCTTTCCCACTGTGACATAAGGACAGTTATGGAGGGTGGATAAGGATAGAAGTAAACTGTCTCAAAAAGTAAGGAAATTCATTGCAAAAAAAATTATTATCACATCAGTTAGGGTTGTTAGTAAAGCAATAAAAGTAGGGAAATGTGGCATTAGGGTTTCCAACCCTAACAGCCCCCTATACCCTCCAGACACCGACGGGCATCAGGGGGTGCCTTGTGGTCATCAGCCCTATTGCTCAACCCATTCTCCTATACTGTACCCATTTCAGCTTATTTACTTATGGAATGGGGTGTGCGTTGGGGCTGTCAACCCCAAGGCATACCCCAATGCCTGTCAGTGTGTGGAGGGTGGGGGTAGGTTGTTAGGATTGGAAACCCTAATGCCACATTTCCCTACTTTTGTTGCAGTACTAACAACCCTAACTGATGCATTAATTAAGTTTTTTTTTGCAATGAATACATGTATCTATATCAAGATAGATAGATAGATAGATAGATAGATAGATAGATAGATAGATAGATAGATAGACAGACAGACAGACAGACAGACCTGTATATACCTGTGCAGCATCCTGAATCTATTGGAAAGGGAGCTTTAAAGATAAACATTGCCTTGGCATCTAGTCTTGAAGGAGGGATGTTCAAGGTGAAGTGAGCAAGAGGGAAGGAAATGCCAATTCCCAGTGTCCTTGCCAGGCCAGTTCCCTAGGCACTGGTGAGGGATCAGTCTACCACCCTGCACTGAGGTGCTCAGCAAAAGAAACAACGGCATTGCCAGCAGTATGCTGGGTGTCAGGGACCATGGATATGCCTGGTTCAGTGGGCACATACTGTGCCCCACCTTGTGGCTGGCTGCAGGATTAGGGCCAGAGGTGTAATGCATCCTGTCGCTTGCTCCAACCTGGAGACATGGGTATCACACAAACCTCAAGACTAGAATATGGCTTGAGGTCTGGGGCACTTCACTGCAGCAAGGGTGTCACAGAACAGCAAGGAAGCCCTGGAAGCTGCCAGAGAGGGACTTGGGCATCCAGGACATTTCCCAACCTCCCAGTACCCACCAGGACTTAGATTCATTTTGGAGTTTTGCCCATAAAAAGAAGTTTAATGGAACCAACAGAGGGTGAAGGAACCCCCTGATGGCTATCCCACAGAACAACAGAAACAGAATTTAATGACAGAAAAGGACAGCTTAGTCCACCTCACCTGCCCACATGTTTCCTACCCATACTGTCTCAGCAGACCAAATCTGGTCTCTTTCAATCCTAGCAAAGCAAAGCAAACTTTAGTTTTAAAGCACCCATTCCCATGGGCTCTGAGCACTGTACATTATACAATACAGTAACACAGCATTACATACAAACTACAAGTATAAAAAGAATAGCCCAAAAATAAACCAGTAAGATCAATATTAAAACTCAATCAAAATAATTATAAAAATAAAATAACTAGCATAAATAAAAGAAAAGAAATAGGCTGAACAGTCGGCATACTAAGATAAACCAAAAGCTTCTGTAAAAAGAAGGGACTTCAGACCCCTTTTGAAGGCTTCTAGTTAGGAGACCTCCCCTGAGATATTTGGGAAGTGAGTTCCACAGGGTTGGGCCAGACAACATCAAAGGCCCTCTCACCCAAAGACTTTAACTGAACCCTGGGAACCACGAGGAGGTCCACCTCAGAGGAACGGAGCAGGTGGTAAGTCTGGTGAGGAAACAGAATGTCCTGCAGGTAGGTAGGGCCCAGTCTGTGTAGGGCTTTATAGGTCAGTAAGCTGACCTTGAATGAAATCCGCCACCTCACTGGCAGTCAGTGCAGCTCACGAAGGACCAGAGTTATACGACAGGACCTGAACTGGCCTGCCAACAACCTGGCTTCAGCATTCTGCACCAGCTGCAGGCAATATAGGGTACCTCCATTTAGCCCAAGTAGAGATGTTGTGAAGTTTTAATTCACAGGTGATGTTAAGGCGAAGCTGCCAAATCTGACTCTGCAAATAATTTTGTGAAGTTTTTTCTATTTAACAGGAAATTCACCACTGGTAACTTCACCTTGCAACTTCACCTGTAACTTTTCCTTGGTGTACACCAAGGTACAGATGAGATAAAATGACACTAATGATGCACTAAAGTCTCAAGGTGTGCAGTCCCCTGTCCCCCCCACTCCACAGTCTGAAGACCCTGTGCCACCCTCTCCCTCCATGGTACCACCACCACAGGCAGCATCCACTCATCAGTCTCAGTCAGGAGGCAAGACAAGGCAATTTTATTTATGTCACCCAATCCCGGAGGTTCTGGGCGCTGAACATAAATAAGAATACAACAATAAATTAAAACATAATAAACCACTTAAAAACCATGACAAGATTAAAATTCAGCATGATAAAAGTTTCCAGAAGTCAATCTTCAATGAACTGGCCAAAGCTAAAGATGGCATCAGCAGTCAAAGGCCAGGCTGAAGAGGTGGGCCTTTAGCCTCCCCTTAAACACCTTAATCAAGAGAGCCTCCCAGACTGCAGGTGGAAGTGAGTTCCACAGGATCGGCCCAGAGATACTAAAAGCATGATCTCCTGAGGTCTTGAGCTGACCTCTAGGAACATCCAGGAGGCCCAAATATATGCTTGTCTTGTCTTCTTTTTCCATGGAAAATAATAATAATAATACGATGAAGAAGAATCAGCATTTATATAGTGGTGTTCATACACATTGTATCTCAAAGTGCTTTACAAGCAATACTATACTGGTAGTGAAGTGACTCAACATGTAGTGGCAGCCATTTCATGCATTAATATCCACACACAGCCTTGGACAATTGCATGGACTGGTTTTCTGGGAAGGGGAATGTTGGCCAGGACGATGGAGTCAGGTAGTGATCAAGGTGCTGGCAGTCCCACATCTTATTTCTCACAGTAATCTCCTCATATTTCTCTCCTTCTCTCTTCCCCCTTCCCTGAATATGGCAGTACCTTGCAAGAGTGGCCTTCTCAGTCCCCCTCTGGTGTTCATTCTTCACTATTCCTCCTCACACCGAAAACAGGTGAGCTCATCACCCTTCTGCATCATGAATGCAAGTAGCACAGTCCCTGTTTTATTTTGACATATCAAATATAAACATATCTTTCCAGTAAGTCAGGCTCATAGCAGCAGGGAACAAGGGGATTGATGGGCTTTCCTATCCTTAAAAGATCTAGGCTACCTTTGATTAGGCACTATTAAATGATGGGTGTGTGCATCATTATGCACATCATTTAATGGTGCCTTATCATAAGTGGCTTAGATCTTATATGTGTAGCAAAGCTTATTTTTCCACTTGTGCCATGCTGCTAGCAGTCTGGCTTGCCAGAAGATCATGTTTATTATAAATATGTAAATATAACACAGGAGACTGCACTAACCACATTCATGATGCGGAAGGGTAGTGAATACACCAGTTTTTGGTGTAGGTAGCAGGTGAGAAGAATGAATGCCAGAGAAGGACTGAAGAGGCCATTCCAGCAGGGTAAAGCTATATTCAGGTTAGCTGAAGACATGAAGGAGGATGCTGAGCAGATCATAGTGAGATCTGAAATGTGGGGCTGCCAGCATCGTGATCACTACCTGACTGCGGATGAGAGTAGCCAACGATGACAAATACTCAGAGTGGCAGGAATGCACCTAAACTGTTACTTAAATTCAGTGTAGGGAGATTACCCTAGGGTAGGGAAGGGGGATTTGGATGTTTATTAGGACAGTATTGAGGGAGTTGTGTATAGCTCATTTAAGATTTGGAAGGGTGGTAGACAGCCAACTCGCATTGTGGAGTACAGCACAGAAAAGTACTGGAGAAGAACTGCTGGGAATTATCCTGTGGGGTTCTGCAGATCACAGGTAAAGGAGTAGACTGACACTGGAAGTCAGGTGGATTCACTCAAGGTATTAGTATTAGTATTAGTATTAGTATTAGTATTAGTATTAGTATTAGTATTGTTATCCATTGTAAGTGCAGCCCTTAAGAGGGCATGAACAGCAGTTTTTCTGGTGGGTCATGATGTTTATTGCTTGGTCCTCTGGGAAGACCTAGTTGTTGGTTAATGAGGTGGGAAAAAAACACAACAGTGAACTGTACATACTACCTTCACTGTGCAGAAGGGTGGTGATCCACTTAATGCTTACTGTGGGAGCAGAAGTCAAACACTGAGAATGTGGACTGGAGAGTGATTTGGGAGGCATTTTTTAACAGTGCCTGCTGATGATGCTTATCAGTATAGGTGTGCACAACTCTCTGTGGTACAAGATTACAATCTGAGGTGTGATAATTCTCTTCATGAGATCGCAACCTCATAAGCAGCCCCAGGCAGTACTAAGGACAGGGTATGGATGGTGGGGTGTTCAACAGAAGACAAGCTAGGTGCAGGGAGTTCACATGGAAAAAGAAAGCCTTATTTGTGGATTGACAAGACAGCATGAGCTTTGGAATTGAACAAGACCAGCTCTTTGCTATGTGACCCTGAGCAAGTTACTAAACTTCCCAGGTCACACATGTAAACAAGCTTTCAGATTAGTGCGTCTCTCCTTGCTAACAAAAACAAAATTCAGTGCATCATATAACCACTAGATCATTAGGCATTTGAAGTGTTTCACTGTAATGCAGTTTGCCAAAGAAAAAGTCAGCTGGATTGAAAAACATTTTCCGCAAGTTAAAGTAAACAAAATGAACAAAATCATAGCCTAACATGTGTACTGATCAAAATAATCCATGAGGTAATACATGACATTGATCATTCTGGTACAACAATTCAAAATAAAAAGGGAAAGAAGAACTAGTTAGCACTATAGAAATATATGTGGATCTCTGTCTCTGACTCCAATGATGTCATTATGACTCATCACTTAACACACTTGGAAGACATCTTAGGGAGAAACCAAGGCTGTTTTTTGAAAGTGAAAGGCTGATGTTTACATTTTTCAAAAGCTATGAAACTGCATTTATGTTATTTACATAAATCCAGTTTTAGCATAAATGTAAACTGTAGCCTTTACTTTACCTCATAAAGAAGCCAGATTTTGGAATTTGCAGTTTTAAAAAACTGCTTGTTTAGGCACCCTTTAAGAGATTCCAATTTTACAGTACAGTTTCTCTGATTTTGTAACTATTTGGGGTGTCTTCTGAAATGAAATTCAAACAATCAGTGTTAGTTGACTACCTGTAAGACCTCCTGCGTCCCTATCACCCTTCGCCTGCTCTGCTCCACTGACGAGGGATTGTTGGAGATTCCGAGAGTCCATTTACAATCAACTGGTGTGTGTACTTTTGCGTATGCAGCACTGACCTTCTGGAACTCTCTATTTCATTACATCAGAGATGTTTCGACTGTAGATCAATTTAAGCAGGACCTTGAAACCTATTTGTTCAGACAAGCTTCCCCAGATTATGTTTTATTTATTGATGTCAAAAAGGATTTTATATGTTGTTTGTTGTACGTATGGCATTTTTTAAATAATGATGTAAAGCGCATTGAATTGCAATAAAAAGTGTGCTATACAAATACAGCTGAATGAATGAATGAATTATTGCTTCTAAGTCGATTTCTTCTACTGATTTTTTCAACAATTTTTTTAGCTTTTTCTAAACTTTCAACATCATAACCCCTAGCATAGAATCTATTACTGAGTGTGTCAGCACCTTTTTGTATTCTTTTGCATTGCTGGTGTTTCTTTTTAACCACATTAACTGCCCCTTTGGTATCTTCCTTATTATGTGTCTAGGGTGGCAGCTGTCAAAGGTTAATAATGCATTTTTATTTGTTTGTTTCCTGTGGAGCTTTGTACTGACACCCCCTCTTCCATTCTTTTCTATTGTCAGGTCTTAAAAATCAATTCCTTCCATGCTTTCATTCTCTGTGAATTTTAAATGCCGATTTGTGGACTCCAAATAAGGGACAAATTCAGCTAGGGTAGATGGGGACCCCCTCCACACCACTATAATGTCATCAATGAAGCATCAGTACAGATGTAAATTTTTTTCCTGTATGGATTTAAGTGTGTGTGAGCACTCAGACAAAAATTTGATGTCTATACAAGCAGTTTAAACTAAATAAACGGGAGTATGATGCAGATCACACCCCTGCCATTGGTGGGTTAGTCATCACTCCCCAAAATGTCAAATGCGTGCATACATTACCAGAAAACAAATCATAGCCAACATCCACCTGAACCAGCAACCTCCATAATCTCTTGGCCAGAAAGAGCAAACTGGAGCAGTCCAGGAAGAGGGTACAACCTTGCACCAAAGAGGATGTACATTCCTGGAAGGTAATGGTTGCAAATACTAGGAGCTTAACCAACAAACTTCCTGAACTCACAGCCATCTTGGAAACAGAAAGGTTGGACTGGGTGGTTGTAACAGAAACATGATTCACAGAAAACCACAGATGGGATATGGTGATTCCCGGCTACAATCTGTTCAGAAAAGATAGGCAGGGCAAAATAAGGGGGCATAGCCATCTACATTTGGGAGGAAATAAAAGCCACAGAAGTAAGGGCTACCTGGGGACTTCAAGGCACTGTGGCTAACAGTAGACATGGGCAAGGGAAAACCCTTCAGAATCAGCATTGTGTACAGGCCCCCAAATCAAAGAGATAAAAGAGACAAAGACCTACTAGAGGAAATCCACAAAATGTCTGACAAAGGTGAAGTAATACTGGTGGGGGACTTCAACCTACCAGATATAAACTGAAGCACACTAACAGCAGCAACAACAAGCAGTAGGGACTTCTTATTGTCACTACAAGGCACGGGACTGTGCCAACTTGTTAAAACCCCAACAAGGTGAGATGTCATTCTCAATCTAGTCCTCACAAACTTGGAAAGGATCAAGGACATCGAAGTGGGATGCCATAAGTGGGCAACAGTGACCACTGCATGGTAAGCATTAAGGTAAACATAACACAGGACACCAGCCACTCAAAGATAAAGGTGTTAGACTTCAGAAAGGCTGACTTCCAAAAAATGAAAAACAACATAAGTAGCCAGTTAATGTAAATAGAGGCTGAGGAGGTGGAGGTCAAGTGGGGGAGACTGAAAGAATGCCACAGATCAATGTGCCAGATGGGTCAGCAAAGCAAAAAGAAATCCTCTATGGTTTTCCAAGGAAATGGTTACCACAGTCAAAGAAAAAAAGAAGGTGTACAGCATATACCAGGAAACCAAAACTGAGAAACACTGGGAGTCGTAAAAGGAAAAAATGAGAGAGTCTAACAAACAAATTAGAAAGGCAATAGCCCAGACAGAGGAAAAGATAGCAAAAGGGGCAAAGAGAGGAGACAAATTTTTTTAGATACAATAGGGAATGTAGGAAGGCAAAAGGGGGGATAGTAAAGATTGTTACTGAAGAAGGGAAATGCACCAAACATGACCCAGAGAAAGCCGAAGTCCTCAACAAATATTTCTGCTCAGTGTTTACCAAAGAGGACCCAGGGGATGGCCCAGCCCTGAAAAAAACATGACACTCCAGGACCAGGAGTAGACACTAGTCCCTTTGCAGAAGCTGAAGTACAAAGGTGCTAAATAAACTAAAAGCAGACAAAGCCATAGGACCAGATGAGATGCACCCCAGAATCCTTCAGGAACTGGAGGCAAAATTAACAGCCCCTCTGGCACTTCTAGTCACAATATCCTTGAAGAGCAGTGTGGTACCCAAAGACTGGAAAAGGGCAATAGTGGTTCCACTTCACAAATCAGGTATTTGCAAAGAGGCTAATAATTACAGACCGGTGAACCTCACATCTATAGTAGGGAACCTAATGGAGACACTACTCAAACAGAGGATCATAGCATTCCTCGAAACTAGCAGCCAACAAGACCTTAACCAGTATGGTTTCACAGCAGGTAGGTCATGTCAGACAAATCTGCTTGAGTTTTTTGACTAAGCTACAAAGATAGTGGACAATGGTGGGGCAGTAGATGTGGTCTCCCTAGACTTTAGTAAGGCCTTCAACTCAGGTCCACACAGAAGGCTGGGAAAGAAGCTTGACCACACAGGGGTTGGTCCAGAAGTAGTCAGATTGGTACAAAACTGGTTGCAAGGAAAAACACAGAGGATACAGGTTAATGGAATGCAATCAATGGAAGGCAGGGTGACCAGTGGGGTGCCCTAGGCTCAGTACTGGGGCCTCTGCTCTTCAATGTTTTTGTAGCAGACATTGCTGATGGACTGGAAGGGAAGGTGAGTCTGTTCGCAGATGACACCAAGATATGTAACAGGGTGGACACCTCAGAAGGAGGAAGCAAGATGGAAGCTGACCTCAAAAAACTAGAAGAATGGTCTGGAGTGTGGCAGCTGAGATTTAACCCCAAAAGTGCAAGGTCATGCACATAGGAAAGAAAAATCCAGGAAAGGAGTATTACCAAGGAGGTGAAAGACTGGTGTCCTCAAACCAGAAATGAGATCTGGGAATCATAATCTCAGATGATTTGAAGGTTAGTAAGCAGTGTGAGAAGGCAACATTGAAAGCCAACAGAACACTGGGCTGCATTGGGAGGGGAATCATGAGCAGGAGGAGAGAGGTGGTACTATCACTGTATAGATCGCTGGTCAGGCCTCATCTGGAATATGGAGTCCAGTTCTGGAGGCCTCACCTCAGGAAGGACATTGTCCAGGTTAAAAACAGTACAGAGAAAGGATAAAAAAATGATTCAGGGTTTGCAGTACTTGTCCTATGAGGAAAGACTTAGGGGACTGAATATGTACTCCCTGGAGCAGAGAAGAGAGAGAGGGGACATGATTGAAATATTCAAGTACATAAAAAGCATTAACAAGTTACAGGCACAGGAATTTTTTCACTTCAAGAAGGGCTCCAGGACCAGGGGACATGACCTCAGGCTGCAAGGAGGGAAGCTCTCTACCAACACCAGGAAGTTTTTCTTCACAGAAAGATTGGTGGACACCTGGAACAGCCTATCCAAAGAGATTGTGGGGGTCAACACTGAGGAGAGTCAAGAATGCATGGGATAGACACAAGGGAGCACTGACTGCCAAGGGCAACTACAGTGTCAAAATAGGTTTAAAACTAATGGGCAGACTAGATGGACCTAGCAGACTCCCTTTGCCATCAACTTCTATGTTTCTGTTTCTAAGTCTGACATCACAAATTGTTTTGTCCACTGTGCTAGATAGATGTTAGCATAGTTAGGTGTGAAGGAGGCACTCATCACCGTTCCCTTAACCTGTAGATAAAATTGCTCCTTAAAAACAAACAAGTTGCAATACAATACTTTCTCTGTTAAGGTCAGCAGGCATTCAATAAAAGCATTCATATACCCAATTGATTCACACAGGGCAAGTCTCAGAGCCTCTATACCCTCCTCGTGAAGTATATTGGTGTAGAGAGCACTGATATCTAGGTTTACTAAGATATCATCCTCATTCACCTCTAGGTCCCCAAGGATATTCAGTATGTGTGTAGTGTCTCTAACATGCACATCTTATAATGGCACCAAGAACTTAATGTGTTCATCAACTAGTTGGGCAAGGGGTTCCGTGACAAAACCAATTCTTGCAACTATAGGGTGAGCTGGTGGATCTATAAAACTTTTATGAATTTGGGGTAAACCATAAATAGTGGCTGTCATTGGATGGTCCACTACCATAAACTCATACATTTGGTTTGTTATAACCCTGTTTACCCATATCTCATGTATATACACATCAGTTTCATTTTTGTACACAGATGTCATGTCCCTCAGTAGTTTTTGATAAAACTCTCAATTGGACAATTGATTCATTAATTCTGCCTCATAACATATCTTTGTTTAAAATTACTATTGCTCCACCTTTTTCTGCTGCCTTAACTTCTATGGAGTCATTTTTTGCCAAATTCTCGAAGGCTTCTCTTTCTTCTTTTGTACAGTTATGAAAGTGTGGTTTTCCTTTTTGTGCAATAAAATTCAAAATGTATCTTTCACAAGCCTTTTGAAATGCCAAGACCACTGCATTACTTGGAGGGATGAAAGTAAATGTTTTTTTAAGTTTTCCATAAGTTGTTATTACATTAGATGTATCACTTAGACTCACCATTGTGCTAGTTGATGCTGTTCTGGAGTTCATTGAAATCGCACTGTGTTCAGCCTCTGTATTGTGATACAAAACCTTTAAAGATCTAGTTTACGTGTAAACTTATGTAAGTCCGGCATTATATCAAACTGTTTCATGTTAGTTGTCAATACATAATTCAGCCCCTTCTGTAAAACTTTTCCTTCAACTTCTTTTAGCTGATAATCAGATAAATTTATGATGAGAGTGTGTTAGTTAGTTCCTGTAGTTCCCCTGACTTTGATACCTGCCCCAATTGTGGTTTCACCATCCTCAGTACACTCCTCCTCTTCCACTTCCTCCCCTTTCTCTGGGTCTCTCTTCTTGTCCACCTCAATTTTCCTGGAATCTGATGAACCTCATGCTCTGCCTCAGGGTTTGTTGCTGTTGTGGGACCTCGGGGAGATTGGGGTAGTTGGTCTGCTACATACTTGTCTGTGCAGGTAATTGCAGGGCTGGTTCCATTTGTACGGTTCTTCTCGTTGATTCCACTCTCGTTTGTTCCCTCATAGCCAGCTGATTCGGGGAGGGGGCATACCCTCCTCCCAACTCCGCTTTAAAAAATAATGATCTGATTACGTCATATTTGTTCCATCAGAATCCAACCCACTCGTATAAGTATTATGATTATCAGTTCTTTTAATAATAGGTACAGGGGCATATTGAGTATTTCTGAACTTCTGTGTTTTTTCCCATTCAAAAATTCTCCCCTCAAAGTAGTCTCTTCTGAATTTTTTCTCTTTTGTTCTCTTAATTATAATATCATATTCCTTTATTGTGTGTTCCAACTGTAGTCCATATCTCTGATATTCACTGTGCATCTCAAAAGTTTTAACTTGTGTTTCCTTAGCAATAATTACTTCTTTTATATTTCTCTCTTGCTCCTCTGCCTCTTTGAGTATAATTTCTATGACACCCACACTTGAGTCTTGGCAATGTGTCTTCCACTTAGTAATAAAATGATTCCTATCTAGTCCAAATGCTGGCTGTTTTGTAAAGAGCAGCTCTCACAGTGCTCTTGTAACTTCTAAATAGGCATTCAACGTCACTCGCTCCCAATACAATTTGCTGGCTTTTAGAACTGCCGGTCTGTCCAGACGTCCCAGTCTCCAATGTAACTAGAGAATTAGTTGGCATTTCCGAGCCCAGCCATTAAATCAATAGTAACTAAAGGGGGGGGCGCCAGAGAGCTAGCTTCCAGGTAGGACATTTTCTACACTAGCTCTGCATCAAGACCTACTTTTCAGCCTAAATTTATCCTATTAGACTGCTGATTTTATAATTTGAATGATATAATTGGACTCCTTATTGTCTGAGCTTCAAAAGGATACCAAATTCAAACATGGGGCGAACCAAGAACACTCAGCAAAAAGCATTGGGTCCCATGTGGCCTGATGCATCACAGACTCTAGCAAGCCTGGGCCTAGAGTTGCTGGAAACCTCTCCCTCTGCAGTCTCCAAGGAACCACCATGGCAAGCTATTCTAGAGTCAGTGAGGGCGATGGATGCGAAGCTGGAGAAATCCCTCCTGAAGTTGAAACCCACAATATCGCCTTGGCCACTCTAACAAATTTGGTGGCCGACACAGATAAGCGATCCCTTAACACTCAGGCTGCAACAGCTCTCCTGACAAAGGAGCATCAACAGCTTCAGGGTTGCTTGGAGGTGGTTGAAATAGCTTGTGGGCAGGGAACATCCATATAGTGGATTTATCAGAAGGAGCAGATGGAGTGCATCTCCTTGGTTTTTTGAAGCAGTGGATGGCCACAAACTTAACTTTACCAGAAGATTTTGACTGGACTGAACTGTGCCTTGCATACAGAATAAACTCCCAAGTGCGACCAACTGATACCAGTCAACCCCGGATGATTCTACTAAAAACTGTTGGCCCAGAGGTGAGGGACATTTTAATTTCAACAGCGAGAGTGGCTTACCCTTTGACCATCCAGGAGAGGGATATAAAATTCTTCCCTGATCTGCCTTACCAAACCCAGGCCCACTGAAAGCAATTCGATACAATTTGTCAAAAGCTCCATTCCCTGGGGATTGTACACTCCTTTTTGCTTTCTGCATGGCTCCGTATTACATACGGAGGAAAGAACTGGCAATTCATGGATCCGAGGGATGCTGGTCATTGGATCGAAAAAACTGAAGCTGATTTTAAATTGCAGCAACCTCAGAGGAATGAAGAGGAAGCTTCAGACTCTGATGAGGGCTGAGTATGGTGCACTGGGACTTGTTAAAATATATTAAAATGCCTTATTATGCTCCAGTTATGAGGACCCAAAAGTGATTTAAGTGATATTATATAATAGGACTAGTAGGACTGTAAGGTTGGGAAGTGGGGAGAATTTCTATATTGTATTGTATTGCTATACTATTTTCATATGTTTGTACCCCTTTCCTGTTATTGACACTTTTTTAAATACCTAGCATCCTTAGGAGCATTATTTGTTCTATGAAGTACTTACTGTTGGAGTGCCTTTAGTATCTGTTCACATTTTTTTCTTATAAGGCTGTAAGGGGGTTGGATGGGAGTTGGTGGGAAACAAATTTATTATTAGTTTAATTTACTTAATAGGTTAATAGCACTACAGGTTAGTGCAGAATCATCTCTTCAAACTATATTCATGATTAGTAACCTGAGCCACTGACTTTTTATTGGGACTTTAGGCTAAGATGGCCTGATGATATGTTATTCCCCTAACTCCTTCTGTACCAGAATGCAGGTATATATACTTGTTATCTCAATTATGCCTATAATGTCAAATGATATTTGAATTATCCCACATGAGAATACTTGATGTATTGTTTTATTATAAAAACAATAAACAAAAAGTAAAAAAAAAAATAGTAACTAAAGGAACAAGAGGCGGCTTCCTGAAACAAGCACTGGAGCCACAACGAAAGTCTAACAAGTAGGAGCAAAGGAGTCAGGCTGCCAGGTATCCAACTGGAATGAAACCTTAAGCATTAGGTCAGGTTAGAAATACATATTTATTTCATGCTAAAAGTTAAACAGACAAAAAGCACTCCAAACGAGCTAATATTTCATGTCATACTGATGCTTTACCAAGGCGTGGCTCACTGCTTACAAACTATATCATTTATAGTCCCTTGTTTCAGCATGAAATAAATATGCATTTTTTCTCCAGTTACAATGGTGACTGGGACATCTGGACAGACTTCACAAGACAACAGCACTCCACAGGTGTTCTATGAGTACACCTAGAACCAAGCACCAAACACTAACAGTTTGGTGCATTTGTTGAATCTTTGTTTTTTAAAGTGGGAGATGTTGATGCATTTCTGGCTAATAGGGCAGAGCCAAATGTAGGTAAAAGTGCTAACGAGGGAAAAAATGCACAAACAATTCCAGTAGGGCCAGTTACTATGAAAGAGGCCTTCACTCAGCTGGAACAGGCAGTTTTAAAAGCCACAGATTGTACTGGCAGTGCATGATGTTGAGTGCCTATTAAGAAGTTAAAAGAGTACTTCAAGGCTGCACCTTACAAAACAGCCAACATTTGAACTTGATTGGAATTGTTTTCTCCCTAATTGGCAGATACATTGCCTAGAGTCTAGTGCAAGTCTCATAGAAATTAGACTCAAAGGAGCAAGAGAGAAATATAAAAGAAGTAATTATTGCTAAGGAAAGAGAAGTTAAAACTTTTGAGATTACTTTGAATTTCAGAGATATAGACAACAGTTGGAACACACAATAAAGGAATATATTAAAATTAAGAGAACAAAAGAGAAAAAAATCGGAAGAGACAGAAGAGACTACTTGGAGAGGAGAATTTTTTGAATGGAGAAAAAAACAGAAGTTCAGAAATACTGGCTATTCCCCTGTACCTATTATTAAAAGAACTGATAATCCTGATACTTATATGAGTAGATCAGATTCTGATGAAACAAATATGCCGGAATCAGATAATTCTTTTTTAGAGTGGAGTGGGGAGGAGGGGTGTGCCCTCTCCCCCGAATCAGCTGGCTATGAGGGAACAAGCAAGAGTGGAATCAAAGAGGAAAGCCGTACAAATAGAACTGGCCCTGCAATTACCAGCACAAACAACTATGCAGCAGACCAACTACCCCAGTTTCCTTGAGGTCCTACAACAGCAGGTTCATCAGATTCCAGAAAGATTGAGGAGGACAAAAAGAGAGACCCAGGAAAAAGGAAGAAGGTGGAAGAGGACAAGTGTATTATGAACCCACTCCTGGGGGCTGGGCCCACTGAGCTCACAGAGCCCACCCCTAATTGCGATTCATGATAGGAAAGGGAACTGAAATATCCTCCATGTGCCCTCCTAGAGTGATCACTGAGTTCACAACTGAACACCCGCCACAAGGTCCCAGGGCTTCCTCTCTAATCTGGGTAAGGGTAAAATACAGTCTCAAGTCTGTAGCTAGGTGAGAACCCTCCTCAGTTGCTATACTGGGGGGCAAGGCCCAGGCATTATGAACACTTCTGGGTTTGCCCTCATAATCCCTGATTGGTGTCTTCTCCCATGGATAGTGCAGTGACCTAGATCCCCATTACAGATCCCTCTCTAGACCTATGTATCTCCCCTACTTTAGGCACCCAGATTCCCTTTCAGGATCCTAGTCTTTGGTAGTGATGGTGGCACTTTGGAAATTAAATTGGCTGTCACAGAGTTAATAAGTATTTCCACATTCATACACACAAAAAAATCTCTCCCAGTTTTTAAAAGCAAGTGCTTTTACTAATTACTAAATAATTATCATACCAGACTTACAAACAAAAGATTTCAGAAATCTGGTTACAGAATAGCAAAACAAAGTTGGAAAATATAAATACAAAATGATCTGTGAAATTTAACTGTCTACTTTCTACCTGGTTTGTGAGGAATTAGAAGTACAGGAAATAAATGACATTTCTGCAAAAGTTTTCCAAGTCCAGGTTCTTATCGCAGTCTTGCTGTCTTGTGCTGTGTCAGAAGAGTGTCCCATGAAAGAGTGTGCAAAATGCCTTGTTTCTGAGGGCCTTATATACCTGGTCCTTCTGTCTGTTGTTAGTTAATGGCCTTATCTTTTTAGGCCAGCAGGGGTCTCTCTTGCTCTTTCCAAGTTTTAAGGTAATCAATAAAAAGGAAACACTATTTTGTTTTCCCACATCCCCAGCTTCCTGCCACTTAGTAAAAGGTAAATAGACTATGACAGTTCCTGGAACTTAAAGTATTTTTCTCTTGAAGTGTAAAGTTTAATACAGACAATAGTTGCTACCATCTCCTCAAATGATATTATCTGTTTCCCTTTTGATCAGCTTATCAGGAAATCCCAATCTTCTTTGAAATTTAACTTTAGGTTTCCTGTCAAGCTAGTCCTTCCCAGACTGTGAAATACATATCCTCCATCCCTATGTGACCTTATCATCAGCACTGGGCATTCTTTTGGCAACCCTTAGTTCTGGCTTTCTTGGGGAATTTAATTCTAAACAAAACCACAGAAAAATGTAACAAAACTATGTCTGAAATGTTACAGCAGAGGCCAACTGGCCACATCCCTACCTCCTTAGAATGAATTTGTGGGAACATGTCCCTATTGAATGGTAGGGATCCCACAATTCTGTTACTGCTCTAATTGGCAAGACAGTCCATCTGTGTTTGTGTTGGCTGACCCGACCCTATGCATAATTGTCATGTCATAGGCCTGTAGGGCAACACTCCATCAGAGGAGCTGTCCATTTCTTTTGCCCATCTGATTCAACTACACTAGAGGGATGTGATCGGTCTGTACATCGACGCATGTCCCATAGAGCTACGGTTCTAATTTCTTAAGGACCCATACCAGTGCAAGGCAATATTTTTCAACTGTGGGGTATGCCTGCTCCTGGGGAAGCAACTTCTTACTAAGGTACACTATCGGGTGATCTTTTCCCTGACTAGATGTCTGGCTGAGGACTGCTCCAATCCCTACATCTGAGGCATCTGTCTGTACTACAAACTGCCTAGGGTAATCTGGACTGGCCAACACAGGGGCACTACACAATGCCTCTTTTAGCCATGCAAAGGCTAGTTCACAGGCTGGTTCCCAGTTTACCCTTTTGGGCTGTCTCTTCTTTAGCAAGCCAGATCAGAGAGCCACCAGGGTACTATACTGTAATTTGGCACAAATGTTCAGTAGTACCCTGCACGCGAAAGGTGGGTGTTATCAGAGAAGGCTCTCACCCTGTCAGCATAATTCAGGACTTCTCTTGATCAGTGCAAGCAGAACGAAAAGCCTTCATGCCTGTGAAGAGAAGGTTACACCAGCTTGAGTGGCCTTCTGCGCTTGTTTGCCCTGCTCAATTGATTATATGGAGAAAGGGCAACACATCAAAGGTGTTTACAAATCCTGACACGGCGATGCAGTACATCGAGCATGAATCAAAACAGTAAGACAGTGCAGATGGGTGAACTTTATTTGAAACTTAAAATGTGCAGATAATGTGTTTTTGCACTGGCAGAGCTGTTTAAATGAGTGATGATGTTACCGGGAGTGGGGTTGTGGGGGAAGTAGAGCTCTGCTCGGTCTGCTGCGAAACTCTTTTGAGACCTATAAAGGCTGGAGCAGGTGGTCTTCCCCATTTCCCCCTGCACTAGCTCCTGGCAGGGCCGCTTATTCGGAGGTGCTCCCAGAGTGACTTTGCAGAGATTTACTTACTGCCGCTTGACTTTGTTTTCAAGCTGGGACTAGCTGTTACTTTAACTTTAATATACCAGAGAGTAGTACCAGCGGCTTGATCAATAAACAAACTGGGAGTTGAAGATTTATTTTTTTGCTTCTTGTTTAAAAAAAAAAACAGAGGAAATGAGTACTCAACATTAGTTTATTTTAGGTTTTCTTGGATATAGGGATGCAATTTATGTCCAGGGGGGGAAGGGTAATTCTCTTATTTTTTTTTTCCAAGTGTAGTGGGCGGGGATCCATGCAAGATGCCAATCTGTTTATTGGCCATCTCCCTTCTTTTAACTGGCAGCCTTTTCTGTGTGACTCAGTGATAGAGGGGGGAAGGGGACACTTGGAGACTGAAAGAACATTTGAGCAATAGGGAGACTGTATGTAAAATTATGTGTAGGGTTCTGGCCTCTCTTGATGGGTTCCTCATTCAGGAGATTCCCTGGGAGGGGACGGACCCTTAGGTGTCCTTGAATAGCCCAACTTTATTTTCCTCTATTTTAGTTGGGTAGCTGGGTTACAGGAATATGTTTCTCCTCTTGGCAAATTGAGAGGGGAGTCCTGGGTGGGGCCCTGCTTTATCGCTGTACTTGGACCTAATAGAGAGATAGTGATGGTGTGGCCAGCAGGCTAACCCATGATATCAAAGGGGGCTTTAAACAATTTTGTAATGCGGGGAAGAGGGAAGCTAGGTGGTGAGAAAAAGTTGGTAACCACCTCGCTAAATTTCTGTTAAAGGGGTACAGTTTCACTAGATTAGATACGTGCCTGTTGCGCAGGTTTTTCTATTTCTTTTCTCTTTCTTTTTTTTTGTTCTCCCTTTTGTTTCCTTTTGAAATGCTAAATAGAGCATTGAGGGTTTTTGAAGGGGTAAAATTAAAAGGGAGGTACCAGACTGGATGGGGAGGGGGAAGAGGTTCTCTTTTAATTGGGAGAAAAATTAAAAAAGGTCAAGAGTCGAGTGGTGTGAGGAGCCTTGGTAGAGATGGGATGCAATGTGAAGGGTGGATCTTGGATCTGGGAATAAATATGGTGTTACCGGATGGCTAGTTTAAAAATGCTATCCTGGAATGTAAATGGTTTAAAAACAGCAGAGGAACAAAACGTGTTTGGTCCTATATTAAGAAAAAAAAGGCAGATGTTGTGATGCTACAGGAATTACACTTAACATGTGAAGAGCTTAAGCTGGTAGAAAGAAAATGGGGGGGTATAATGATAGCGTCTCACTTCACGTCCAGGGCCAGAGGAACGTGTGTATGGTTTAGACCTGGGATCAGGGTACAGATTCACACAACTCAAAGGGACAGTCAGGAAAGATATGTTATAGTGAAGGCTACAGTGGAAGAGGAAATGCTAGTCCTGGGGTCTTTATATGGACCTACCTTCGACTGTCCAGAATTTTTTGAGCATTTAGCTATTACGCTAGCAGTGTTCCCAGACAAAATGATTATGGGGGTGACTTCAACACCTATTGGGACCCTTTGCTAGATTATTCAAAACCTCGTTTTAGGCGCACCCCCAAAAGCGTGTTGGCTCTACGGAGATTAGCAGAGGAAAGGGCTCTGGAGGAAGTGTGGAGATTTAAACATCCAGATATAGAGGAGTTCTCTTTCTATTCCTATGCCCACAAGGTCTATACAAGACTAGATTATTTCCTGGTTTCCCCTATTTTTTTTAAGGGTGAACAAGAGAGATTGAATATGGTCCTATTATAGTGTCGGATCACGTCCCATTGTATTTAGAAGTGGATAAAGAGGTAGATGAAGGGGGTGTGCGTCAATGGAGAATGGACCCTACACTATTGTTGGACCCCCTGTATGTACAGCAAATGTCCAGGCGACTTCAGGAATTTCTAGAAAACAACAGAGTGGAGGACACTTCAGCAAGGACTACATGGGAGGCCTTGAAAGCCTTTGTAAGGGGGGAGATTATCTCTTATGCAGCCTTCAAAGGTAAACAAGAGAAACGAAGGGAGTGCGAATTAGAATCCAATATAATAAAACTAGAAAAGCAGATTATGAGTAGTCAGTCACCTGGGGATATGAAGAAGTTGAAGAGTATGAAGGGAGAGTATAACCAGTTGAGCTGTAAATGTATAGAGAGGGATATCCCAATGTCAAAAGTGGGACAGTACTTTGAGTGGGACAAATCAGGGAGATGGATGGCCTGGTTAATTAAGAAACAAAGAGCAGAGAGAACTATTCTAGCAATAGAAAATGTGAACAAGGATTGTACTTCCTCTGCCTGAGAGATAAATAATACTTTTAAATCCTTCTATGAAAAACTATATACATCAGAATTCTCACAAGGAACAAATCTGGAGAGATTTTTAGATAATATCCCCCTGCCTACAATACCCAGCCAAGTAAATGAAAAATTAGGGCAAGGGCTCAGTGTACAGAAAGTTAAGGAGGCAATATGGGCTTCAAGATCAGGAAGAGCCCTGGGGCCAGATGGCCTACCCCTGGAATTCTATAAAAAGTTCTGGGGAGACCTAAATCAACTTTTTATGAGTATGGCAAGGGAGATTTTGGAGGGAGAGGGGTTGACACCATCCCAACAGCTAGCTATTATAACAATTTTACCCAAGCCAGACAAGGATCCAAAAAATGTGGATCTTATCATCCAACATCTTTGCTAAACGCTGACTATAAGATAATAGCAAAAATATTGGCAAGGAGGTTGGAGGGGGCCCTGCCACAGGTTATTCACCATGATCAAGGGGTTTTTTTTAAGGGTAGGCAGGCTAGGCATAATTTAAGATGGGTAATGAACATCATCTGGCAGGGGTCAAGAGGAAGAAAAGCTTGTGGGGGTCTTCTCGCATTGGATGCGGAGAAGGCCTTCGACAGGGTCAAGTGGCCTTATATGTTTGCAGTACTAAAAATGTTTGGCTTGCACCGGATCTTCAGGCGATGGGTAGAATGGTTATATCAATCCCCGTGGGCCCAGATCCTTACAAATAATACGTTATCATCCCCTTTCGGCTTCACAGAGGGATGAGACAGGGCTGTCCCCTTTAGCCATTGATGTATGTCCTGACTATTGAGGTATTGGTGACAGCTATTAGACGTCATCAAGAAATAGAATGTTTTATGTTTAATGGAAAAGAGCATGTTATCTCTCTCTTTGCAGATGATGTGCTATTATTTCTGGCTGACCCAGAAAAAGCTATGCCTGCCCTGACATCTCTTTTTAAGGAATATGGTCCTCTCTCTGAACATAACATCAACTGGAATAAGAGTGAGTGGCTCCCATTGATAGATAGTAGAGGGTCCATACAAACAGTGGAATAGATATCCCACCTAGAACAGTAATAAAATACTTGGGAATACTGCTTCTATGAAAGATAACGGATGTGGGGCACTTAAATTATAACCCACTGGCAATAAAAATTAATGAACAATGTAGTAGGTGGCGGTCGCTTCCCCTGTCTTTGATGGGAAGAGTAAATTTAGTAAAAATGCAAATATTACCTCAATGCCTTTATCTCTTCCAGACTTTGTCTGTTATGCCTCTGCTGTGTTACCTGAAATCACTAGAGGGCTCTGTTACTTCTTTAATTTGGGCAAATCGTAGACCTAGGATTAGGAAGGAGGTGTTCTGGCAGCCATTTCATAGAGGGGGCTTGACACTCCCCAACCTGAAGTTATATGCTTTAGCGGCCCAACTAACATATATTATGGACTGTCAGGAAATAGGAGAAAGAACGAGGGCTTGTTTTACTATGGAGTCGCAATCCAGGGTGTTTTCGCCTTATGCCCAATACCTCCTTCCTTTAAGCTCTCGCGAGGGGGATGGTGAGACACCCAAAACCCGCTCACTAATAATATGTTCAAGGCCTGGAGGGTGGCTTCACAGATGATGGGGGACAAGGGGGGGCGTGTCACCTGAGGGATCCATTTTGTATAGCTTGTGGAAAGATGGAAGGGCCCCCCCTCGGTCAAACATGCTCTGGGGCAATGGGAAAGGAAGGGTGTCTTTCTCCTATCTCATTTATTTGATAATGATTCCTTACTAAGTTTTCCTGAACTAAGACAATCATATGATATTCATTCACCCCTCGCACTACCTTATTTTTGTGGTAATAAGGTCCAGGTTGCTTAAATTAACTGGGATAAAGGGAGGTGAGCCATCTTTGAACAGAACATCCCTGGAGGAGATTTTTCAGCATTGTAAAAAGTATGTTGGTGTGAAACCACTGTCAGTATTATATAAAGTTTTATTAGGAGCTCATCCTGATAGGTTGCAAAAACTAAAGGAAAGCTGGGACAAAGATCTGGGCAGAAACTTGTTAACTGGAGGGGACTGGAACTTGGCTCTATGGAGTAGCAAGGCTGTCTCAGTAAATAATAGGCTACGAATTATCAACTATGATATTGTGAATAGAATTTATTATACCCCAGCTCTGGCACACAAGATTAATCCCCAGATTTCGGATCAATGCCCTAAATGTTGCGTACAGGGATGTTCGTTTTACCATTTGGTTTGGGCGTGTCCAAAAGTAGGATTATACTGGAATGAGATAAATCAAATTCTAAATAAGGTTTTGGAATGTGAAATCCGACTTGATTCTGTGGATATTTTACTGGGGGGTAACTAGAAATGAAGGGAGCCAACCAAAAGCCTTGCATCCTTGAGAAGACTGGCTTTGGCTGTAGGTAAACAGATTTTAGCTCAAAATTGGATGGCCCAGGCCATGCCTACTATCGCCCAATGGGCAAAAGCCCTCTTAAATAATATGAAATTAGAGCATATCCAGTATAAAGTTTTGGAATGCCTAGATAAGTATGATTTGATATGGTCCCCCCCTTGAGAGGGCACTGGGTAAGGAATGGTTTCCACTTTTTTAAGAAGTCTTCTATTGTGAAGACATTAATCTTTGCACGGATTGCGAGGGTCCTCTGGCTCTGGAACATGGGATGGGTTGCAATAAATTGTTGGAATACTTTAGTATCCAGCTGGGTAAATCAAGGGCCCTTTGGTAAAGAAAAAAAGAAAAGCCAAAATGAACTATAGCTAGTATGTCTCACTGCATAAGCTGGTGATATAGATGGATCTTGGATTGTACCCTAAATGATTTGTATATGAAATAAGATGTATCTGAACAAGATGTCATTGCCTTCCTGTTTCTGTAGAGCTCTTCTCAGTCCACTGACTCTTCAGTAAATAAAGTTTAAAAAAAAACTAACAGGTCTGTAGTTCTCTGCCTCCGCCTTGCTCCCACTTTTGTGAAGAGGAATCACATCTGCCCTCCTCCAATCCTTAGGTGCCACACCATCCTCCCATGATTTGTTAAAAAGGTTAGTCAGTGACATCACTAGGTCTCTCCGTAGCTCTTTTAGAATTCTGGGGTGAATCCCATCAGGACCCATTGCTTTGTCCACCCTGAGTTTTAGGAGTTCTCTCAGGACCCTTTCTTCTGTGAATGGATTGTTATCGCGCCCTCCTCCCTTCAGAGTGCTTCAATTGCTTGGTCTAGGTACCTCCTCTTCTTCTTTGTGAATACTGAGCAAAGTATTCATTCAGCATCTCTGCTTTTCCACTGTCATCCTCTGCCCATCTCCCATCCCCTTTATTAAGTCTCACTATCCCTTCCTTGGTCTTCCTTTTTTCCCTGATGTACCTATAAAAGGTTTTATCCCCCTTCTTAACAGAGTTGGCCATCTTTTCCTTGGTTTGGGACTTTGCTATTCTGACTGCCTCCCCTGCTTCCTTCTGCTTTAACTGATACAGTTTTCTGTCCTGCTCATTTTGTGATTCCTTATACTTTCTGAATGATATCTTTTTCTCCCTGACCTTTCCCACCACCTCTTTTGAGAACCATAATGTTTTTTTCTTTGCTTCGTTTTATTTGCTTCACACAAAGACTTGTTGCCTCTGTGATGGCAGTTTTGATTTTCTCCCATTGTTCTTCTACCCCTCCTTCCTGCCCATTTGCTAGTGCATTCTTTAGGCACTCACCCATTTTGCCAAAATCAGCCCTCCTAAAGTCCAGTACTTTTGTCTTTGTATAGCCTGACTCTACAGATGTGTTTATCGTGAACCACACTGTTCGGTGATCACTAGTTCCTAGATGGCTACCCACTTCAAAATCTGTGATCCTCTCACCATCTCCATTTGAGAATGCCAGGTCTAAGATTGCTCCCTCCCGAGTGGGTTCCAACACTAGCTGTCTGAGGCATGCCCCCTGCAGGGCATCGAGAAGGTTTTACCAAACCCTGTTTTGCTACTTATTTCCCTCTCGTTCTCAGCCACAAGTTGTGAGTGCCCCGAAGGGCTTTAAAGAGCAGTGTGTGAGGTTATTTTTTTCTCTTGTTGTTTTATTATTATTATTGTTATTATTATTATTAGGACTGTTAATTTCCTTAGGAGCCTGAGAATACAGACACTTCTGTTGAGAACAAGTACTTACAAATATAGAAAAGCATTGCAGGAACTCCGGTTATATTAAAGCATAGCCTGCTCATTTTACTTTTGTTATACCCCTGAAACTAACACACAGAGCTCTCTCAGCAGCCTGTTTCCCAAACTTACATACAACTGAGTGGCTGCTGTGGCTGTGTGTGTAGCTCCCAAAGAAAAGGAGAAGAACAAAAGAAACACCATGATCTTCTGGTGTAAACTGACTTTTCTTCAAGTTCTCCCTTATGTGCAGGATGATAAAATCCCTGTAAAGCAGGCAAGAGAGTGAGAGAGAGAGACAGAAAGAGAGAGAGAGAGAGAGAGAGAGAGTCACTGAAATTGACAAAATTGCAGTATCTCTCCCCCCCTTCTCCCAACTTTTCAAAGGAGTGTCCTCGACCAAATACAAGTATTTATAAAGCATCATAAAGCAAGTTTATGCCAAGAAATATTTTTTTGTTTGCTAATACAGCTGTTATAGCTCCCACTGGAGAAAAGGAATACTTTTTGTAGCAAGGAAAAGTGAGGAGAGAGACGCTCAAATTTAAAGACAGAAATGGCGTGGTCACTCACTCACTCCAGGTAGCTGTGGCACAGTTCTATGGGCTTCAGAAATGCTCTTTTCAACCCTTCTTTTCACACTCTATCAAAGCAGTACGCATAAATAAATTAATAACGGCAGCTTTTACCAAATCCTGTTTTGCTTATTTTCTCTCTGTCTCTCAGCCGCAAGTTGTATGTCCCCTGAAGGGTTTTATTTTATTTTTATTTATTTCAGTTTCAGAATTACAGCCTTTGAGCCAAACTGGCACTTTTTCCAAGGCTCCAAGTCAGTAGAAGAACAGACAGAACAGTATAATTTACATCATATGACAAGAACATACACTAGCCAAGTGACAAGACTATTTAACAAGCAAGATAAATGTGGAGTATAACCTCAAATACAAATATTTTTATTACAGAAATATCTCTAGTCTATAGATCTAGTTACTAAGTGCAGGTTGCTTGTAGTTGGCAGCCAAAATCGGCTTTGTCAAAGAAAAGGGGAGAAGGAAGGAGGTATGTAGAGTATTGTCATGGGTACTGAGGAGGCATATTGGATGATGTTATTAGGGGATAGGAAAAGGGGGTATGGTGATGAGGAAGAACAAGCTGATAAGTACTGTACGTACAGGGGCAGCCTAGAGAAATTGTAAACTGAGGGGAGGGGTGAGGACTCGTGGGGTGAGGGGGTAAGAAGGTGGGGGGGTTAAGGTTTGAAAATCTAGGGCAGGGGATGGAACTCCTATCATTGTGCACAGCAGTTGCACTCCTGGGATTCTACCAGGAGGTGATGGCGTTCTTTTTTGAATTGGCTGAGTTTGTTAAGGTGAAAAAGGGAGGGGGGATAGGTCGTTCATCCAGAGAGAGCCTCAATAGGAGAGGGACCTCTGGGCGAAGGTGTTTCTTTTGTAAGGTACATGCAGTACCCCTCTAGCAGAGCTTTGGTTGTTTTAGTGTTGGGGTTATGTTGGAAAAGCTTCAAAGCTGATTCTGGGACCAGTACGAGGGCTTTGTTTCCTATGATACATGCCTGGTACTGGGACCTTAGAGGTAATGGGAGCCAGCCAGTTACAGAGTAGAGACTGCAAGAGTGGGAATACCAATTAGCTCCTAGAACAAGTTGGCAGGCTTTGTTGAGCAGGAGTTTAACCCTTTTGAGAGCAGTTTCAGTGGCCACACTATAGATAATCAGTACATAGTCAACGATGGACAGTATTGAGCTTTTGGTGACAAGGCTGAGGGCCTCAGTGGTCATAGCATTTCTGCGTCAGTAAAGGAGTCTGAGTCTGATGTTGGCAGTTTTCATGACATGGTCAATATGGGTGTTGAAAGAAAGGGTGTTGTCTAGGAATAATCCCGGGTATTTAAAGGTAGTAACCTGTTTGATTACATCGCTTTTGTTACTTAGTATGGAAAGTGGTCCACCCTGTATTTTTGAGCTTTGTAGGGTAAAGTGCATTGCTTTTGTTTTTCTGTAGTTCAAGAGGAGTTTTTTGTGAGCAAACCATGACTCCAGTTTGGTAAAGCTACTTTGAAGGGTAGCTGTTATTTTGTGGAGGTGTGTTCCTGGTATGGAGATCACTGCATCATCTGCGTAAAGCAGCATCTTAGCAGGGCACGTGCTTGGCAGGGAATTGATAAAGAGGCTGAATAGTAAGGGCTGTAAAATTGATCCTTGTGGGACACCCAAAGTAACATTCCAGGGTTCAGAAAATACACCTTTTATCCTAACACACAGGGACCTGTGCAAGAGGTAGCTTGAGAACCAGGACAACGTATTGGTGGAGAGGCCAAGGGTTGCGAGGCTGTTGAGCAGGATGTGATGATTGTCGGTGTCAAATACTTTGGTTAGGTCAATAAAGATTGACCCAACCATTCTTCCACCATCCAGGGAGAGACATCGGGGTGAAGTAAAGTCGGTGAGTGCAGTAATAGTGCTGTGGAAATTACTCCATGCTGTTAGGGCAGAGTAGGTTATATTTGTTGAGGTAATCCGTGAGCTGATCTCACAATATTCTCTCTAGGGCTTTCAAGAGGGGTGGTAAAATAGATATGAGGTGGTAGTTGCTTATGCTGGTCCTGTCTCCACTTTTAAAAACTGGGGTGACAAGGGCAGTTTATAGAGCAGTCCAGGCGCTGAAAGGGGCTGGAGAGCAGCAAGGTGCTGCCACTGTAGTGGAGTGGGGAGAGGAGTGTGCCAGGCAGGACTGCCAGTCAGTAAAGCCACACCGTGCTAAAGTAGAGGGGGACAGGGTGGGTAGCCCTTCCAAGAGGACTGCAGGGCTATGCCAAATGCAGCCCTAAAAAAAGTGCAGTGCGGAGTGCTTCTGGTTCTCAGGCTTGGAGGTTACTATTGACATCTTATCAAGTTGTACGATCACAAGGAATGATGTAGTCATTTTCTGAATGCAATAGGTCTGCAGGGCTACACTCACTGCAGCCCTAAAAAGACAGGTTATGCAGCCTTTTCTGTCTTAGCAGTAATAGTGCTGTTGTAGTCAGTTCTTTTGTGTGATTTTTTTCCCTGTTTTCTTTGGTTTGTAATTTTAGTTCTCTAGAACAGTTAGATGTGTTTTACCGAATGATTTTTGTCATTGTAGTTTGAATATATTGATTTCATTTTTGTTTATTGATTGAAATTAGCATTTTTTCATATACACAGAAATTTCATTATATTTACCTGTCATTGCACCTTGCCTGTGTCCTCTTAGTCCCTGAAATCCATGTTGTGTATTGTTTGTGTATAAAAAAAAATGGTGGCAGTGTGGGTGCTGCTGGTACTGCTGGTTCAGGAGGAGCTTGAACTTCAACTGAGGGTGCTGCTGCTTCCACAGGGTGTGTCTGCCATCCCACCATGACACGGGAACTTCCCTTATGCCCCCCACAAACTGCTGGAGGCATGGACGGGCCTCCACCACCACAGCTCAACACTTCCCTCTGCTTTTCCTACCACTTGGCCCAGTAATTTGCCTTGAGATAGGTCCTCTGGCCCCCAGTACCCATGTGGGTCTCCTGCTTGCCCTGGGGGACATGTTTATTACATAGGTTGTGAGTGACCACACTAAACCTGACCCTATCCTTAATGTCCCATAGGATAACATTGCAACTTTAACAAGCTGTAGCCCTGCCAGTCTTTGGAGTTAAGGGGCACTTCATACTGTATATCTAAACAAAAGTGTCAATGAGTACTACAATAGTAAGTAGGAGCAAAGGAGTCAGGCTGCCTGGTATCCAACTGGAATGAGACCTTAAATGTAAGGTCTGGTTAAAAATATTTATTTCATGCTAAAAGACGAACAGACAAACAGCACTCCAAATGAGCCAACGTTTCACGTCACACTGATGCGTTATCAAGGCGTGGCTCACTGCTTACAAACTATATCATTTATAGTACCTTGTTAAAGGAACAGTGTCCTATTTCTATAAGTTCAATTAATAAAGTGTAATCACTTCAAGCAGGCACCCCAAAATTAATGTTCCCACATATACTCAACAACACCATAAATATCACACCCACAAATATTCTTCTATAAATTACAATGTGCTATACTATAAATACCAACTGTAAAAATATTACAAAGTCCTATATTATAAATTCCCACTGTATAAATATTAATATTTCGAATATCAGGAACAACACTTAAGGAATTCTAGATGGAAGAAATAGCACATCCTATGCATCAATTTACGGACCAATATACAATGGAATCCATTTCATGTTTTCTTTAAAATTTGAGTGAGACTGAACATTTCGTTCAATCCATTACTATCATTTGTTCTCAAAATATATTACCACCTGCTTTCACATTGGAGTAACTTATTGTTCAAATCCCCCATACCGCCCCACTCTCTGCGAATATTTAAACTGATTTTGTCCAAGCCTGGAAATTTAAAATTGTGTCCAGGTCCTTTCTGCATAACGTGAAGTGTCAATGCTTTCTTTTTGTCCTTTCTTGTAATACTTCTCAAATGTTCAGCAATACGAATTTTAAACAGTCTCTTAGTTTTGCTGACATATAAGTCTTTGCAGGCACAACTTGCCACATAGATCACATTCTAAGTAGAGCAATTCACAAAATGTCTATTACCAAAAGTTTGTCCTGATACAGGATATACAGTACAAAAATGTCACCTGTATTGATGAGCTGACAAAAGACACAGTTACCGGATCTAAAGATTCCACAGGGGAGGTTCATACGTCTCTGTTCCTCTGGTCCTATATTTGTTTATTTTATTTATTTAAGTCTAGGATTACAAGTCCCTTTGAGCCAAGGCTCTTTTACAAAGGTTCCACGTCAAATTGGAGAACAATACAAACATAACAAAGTTCAAAATTAGCAATCCAGGCAGAATGAATACAGACATTTGAGGGAGGTATGTACAGGACAGAACAGGAATTTGAATAAACAATGCATATCATGGGATTCAACACAATCACAAGCAGTGGAGTATAAAGGCTTTTGGTCACAATATTGGCAATGTTCTGCCCTCTTCTGTACACCATGCGGGGGGGGAGGTGACTTCCTGTTCCAATCTAGGTTCCAATGTTAAGAGATTCCAATTTTTCAGTAAGATTTCTTTGATTTTATAACTATGTGGGGTGTATTCTGAAATGAAATTCAAACAGTCAGTGTTACTTGATCTATCATTGCTTCTAAGTAGATCTCCTCTATTGATTTGTTCAACAGTTTTTTTAGTTTTTCTACACTTTCAACATCATAACCCCTAACACAGAATCTATTACTGAGTGTGTCAGCATTTTTTTGTATTCTTCTGCACTGCTGATATTTCTTTGTAACCGTATGAACTGCCCTTTTGGTATATTCCTTACCATGTGTCTAGGGTGGCAGCTGTCAAAGGCTAATAAGGCATTTTTATTTGTTTGTTTCCTGTGGAGTTTTGTACTGACACACCCTCTTCCATTCTTTTCTATTGTCAGGTCTAAAAATTCAGTTCTTTCCATGCTTTCATTCTCTGTGAATTTTAAATGTCGATTTGTGGACTCCAAATAAAGGACAAATTCAGCTAAGGCAGATGGTGATCCACTCCACACCACTATGATGTCATCAATAAAGTGTCGGTTCAGATGTAATTTTTTCTTGTATGGATTTAAGTCTGACATCACAAATTGTTTTTCCCACTGTGCTACAGAGATGTTAGCATAATTAGTTGCCAAGAAGGCTCCCATCACTGTTCTCTTAATCTGTAGATAAAATTGCTCCTTAAAAACAAACAACTTGCAATACAATACTTTCTCTGTTAAGGTCAGCAGACATTCAATAAAAGCATTTGTATACCCAGTTGATTCATACAGGGCACATCTCAGAGCCTCTATTCCCTCCTCATGAGGTATATTGGTGTAGAGAGCACTGATATCTAGGGTTACTAAGATATTCTCATTCACCTGTAGGTCCCCAAGGGTATGCCGTATGTGTGTAGTGTCTCCAACATGCACATCCCATATTTGCACCAAGGACATAATGTGCTCATCAACTACTGTAGTTGGGCAAGGGGTTCCATGACAGAACCAATGCTCGCAACTATAGGGTGAGCTGGTGGATCTATAAGACTTTTATGAATTTGGGGTAAACCATAAATAGTGGCAGTCTCTGGATGGTCCACTACCATAAACTCATATATTTGGTTTGTAATAACACTGTTTACCCATACCTCATGTAAATGCTTTTTATTTATTTATGTCTTTGGTAACCGGGTAAGTGGACTGATCCATGAGGACTGATTTCAGCAATGACCTGGGTCACAACAATGAGGCAGCAAGGTGGAAACATTAGTAGTTATACAAATGTGCCTATCCAAGCAGTAGGACAATTACATGTGAGGACAGTGAAACAATCTGGATACAGAGAAGTAGAGACTGGGTAACAATATGTAGGTCTAGTTCTACAGAGCAAAAAAAGTATGTGCAAAATACACAGAAAAAGGCTTATTTACAATAGTTGAGTTGTATTCATTTAAACAGAGGTGCTAAGAAACATTAGACTATAATATAGCAGTTAATCTTGTCAGAGACAGCCCTAATTAACCCTGGGGAAATATGATAGCAAGGACGACAAATGAAAATACATAAGTGCAAATCAGTACTAGAGGGCAGGGATGGAGGTTAACGAGTTAGGTATGAGGTAGAGGCAGTGCAGAGAAGAGGTGCACTATGGGGGCTAGGGTGAATCTTGGCCTGAGACATGGCCTTGGGAACAGTTGCAGGAGGATTCAGTCAGGAGCCAGGCTCATACATTGCTTTTGAGGAACATGTGCAAGGGGAGGAGCGAATTGTTAGTGGGAGCCCTGTTCCAGAGGGAGGAGGCTGACACAGAGAAGGCTTTACTGCCCATGGCAGAAAGGATGCATGGGACATCCAGAGAAAGAGTGGAGGAAGGCCTGAGGGTTCTAGGAGCAACCTTGTCTACGAGTAGAGATGTGAGAGGGGACAGGTGGTGATTCAAAGAGAGTTATCAGTAAGGCAGCCCATGGCAAAGTCGAAACATCCCTGGAGGTTGGGCCACCCTAAGGATTTGTAGAGTGTGCAGTGGTGAGTAGAGTAGGGTGTTTGGAGAACAAAGTGGCAGATGGAGTTGTACGTAGTAATAAGGCAAGAGTGAGGCAAGGAGGTGGCAGTGAAGGAGTAGACAGGGGAGCAGTAGTCAAGCAGAGGGAGGAGGTTACCTTGCGCTATGGTCAGGCAGGCATCTGGAGACAGGAATAGTTTGGTTCTGTAGGCTGCCCCAAGTGTTTGGTGTATTTTGCTTATGGTGTTTGTTATGTGTTCACTGAATGTTAGGGAGAGATCTAGTGTCACCCCTAGGTATTTGAAGGAGAGGAGACTGTGTCAAGTGGTGGACCAGCTGGGGAGTGTATCAATAGGGATGTGTTTGTCTTGGTAACCTTGGCAAGAAAGGGCTTTGAGCCAAATAGCATGGCTTTGTTTTGTTTTTTTTCATTCACAAGCAGTTTCCTGGAGAGGAACCAGTCATGGACAGTGCCACAGTTGATGGGATAGATGACATTTTCTCTAGGGATTTGTCACTGTGGTACAGCACCAAATCATTGGCATAGAGGAGTGCATTGTAGTTTAAGCTTTCAGAGGGGCGAGCATTAATGAACATTGAGAACAGCAGTGGAACAAGTATGGAGCCCTGTGGTACTTCAGTGCATGTGGGTTGTGATGCAGAGGACACCTTTCCAATCAGAACAGAGTGGGACCTATTGGACAGGTAGCTGTGGAACCACATAGCAGTGTCTGGTGAGCAACCGAAGTGGCACAAGATGGACAGGAAATACACATCAGTTTAATTTTTGTACACATATGTCATGTCCCTTGGTAGTTTTTGATAAAACTCTCACTTGGACAATTGATTCATTAATTCTTCCTCATACTTATCTTTGTTTAAAATTACTATTGCTCCACCTTTGTCTGCTGCCTTGATTTCTATGGAGTCATTTTTTGCCAAATTCTGTAAGGCTTCTCATTCTTCTTTTGTACAGTTATGAAAGTGTGTTTTTTCTTTTTTTGCAATAAAATTCAAAATGTCCCTTTTTTTGAAATGTCATGACCACTGGATTATGTGGAGGGATGACTTTTTTTTTTTAAAGTTTTTCATAAGTTATTACATTAGTTGTATCACTCAGACCCACCATTGTGCTAGTTGACACTGTTCTGGAGTTCATTGAAATAGCATTGTGTTCAGCCTCAGTATTGTGATACAAAACCTTTAGATCTAGCTTACATGTAAACTTATGTAAGTCCAGCATTATATCAAACTCTTTCATGTTAGTTGTTGGTACATAGTTCAGCCCCTTCTGTAAAACTTTTTCTTCAACTTCTTTTAGCTGATAATCAGATAAATTTACTATGAGTGCATTAGTGTTAGTTCCTGTAGTTCCCCCAATGTTGATACCTGCCTTGATTGTGGTTCCATCGTCCTTGGTATGCTCTGTGGTGAGTTGGCCACTGTAATATTGCAGACATATTTTTGTTACATATTTCTGTGGTTTTGTTTATTATTAAATTCCCCAAGAAGGCCAGAACTAAGGGTTGCCAAAAGAATGCCCAGTACTACTGAAAAGGTCCCATAGGAAGGGAGGATGTGTATTCCACAGTATAGGAAAGACTAGCTTGACAGGAAACCTAAAGCTACATTTCAAAGAAGATTGGGATGTCCTGATAAGCTGATCAAAAGGGAAACAGGTAATAACATTTCAGTAGATGGGAGCAACTATTGTCTGTATTAAACTTTACACTTCATGAGAAAAATACTATAAGTTCCAAGAACTGTTATAGTTTATTTACATTTTATTAAGTGACAGGATGCTGGGGATGTAGGAAAACAAAATAGTGTTTCCTTTTTACTGATTACCTTAAAACTTGGAAAGAGCAAGAGACCCCTGCTGGCCTAAAAAGATAAAGCCATCAGCAAACCACAGACTGAAGGATCAGGTATATAAGGTCTTCAGTAACAGAGAATTTTGTACACTCTTTCATGTGACACTCTTTTGATATGACACAAGACAGCCAGACTGCGATAAGAGCTGGGGCTTGGAAAACTTTTGCAAAACCATCTTTTTTTCCCTGGATTTCTGATTCCCCACAAACCAAGGCCCGGGTATTCAGACTGCACCAGGCAGTGGTGCAAGCCTGGGGGCAGTGCAAATGGGCTGTGCCAGGGCATGGACCAGGTGATATTCAATGGTGCTGCACCATGGCTCAGCACCGTTGAATGTGGCACAGAGGGTGCACACACTGTGCACGGTACAGTGGCACTGCCCCAGCACAAGACAAAGAACAGGAGCAGGAGGATGTGCCAGTGCAAGTGCAGTTGTGCTAGGTGCATCACCCATGATATTCAGCATGGGGCATGCAAATGAGGCCATTATGCATGCAAGGCACAAATGGGGCCATTTGCATGTCATTATGGCCCCATTTGCATGCAATGTGCTGATCCCCGGTGACTTGCGCCTGGCACCCTGCCCACCTGCAGCCATCAGGGATCAACACCCTGCTGTGTCATTGAAGTCCCCCCACTCCTGTATGCCCAATCATGGGCATATGTATATATCAGATCCCTGGTGGTCCAGTGGTAATCCCCCAATTGCCCAATCATGGGCATATGTAAAATCAAGATCCCTGGTGGTCCCAGTGGTAATCCACCCATTGCCCGATCATGGGCATATGTAAATTCAGATCCCTGGTGGTCCAGTGGTATGCCCTTTTTGCCCGATCATGGGCATGTAAATGAACAATCCCTGGTGGTCCAGTGATCCCCCCTCCCACCCACCCACAGAGGTCCCCCAAAGGCAGCACCCTCCTGTCATTGGCGGGTGGCAGCACCCCACCCCATGGTGCCTGGCATGCAGACCATACTGTACTACACAGGCCCATTCATTCACACATTAGGCCTGTGAGTACAGTATGGTCTGCATGCCCATTGGTCCATGCAGTGGACCAATAGTCGTACAGATCATACTGTGCACTGTCATTCGGCGGGTGGCATGTGGGCAGGCTGCTGCCACCCACTGATGACAGGGGGTGCTGGGTGGCAGGGGACCTCTGTGGGTGGGTGAGGAGGGGGTACCACTGGACCACCAGGGATCGTTCATTTACATGTGCCTGCAATCAGGTGGAAAGGGTGTACCACTGGACCACCAGGGTTCTGATTTTACAAATTCCCACAATTGGGCAATGGGGGGAGTACCACTGGACCACCAGGGATCTGATTGTACAGATGCCCATGATCGGGCAGTAGGGGCTTCCCACTGGACCACCAGGGATCTTATATTTACATATGCCCACGATCAGGCGATGGGGCGGGGGGACACATGTCTACCAGGGCAGGGTGTTTATGGATGGTGTACCTGCTGGCCGGGTGGCCCCCCATGGCTGGTGGCTGTTGTGTTGTGCCATGCACTACAGCTGCCTGCCTGTGGGTGGCCGGCATTTGAGCCTTTTTTTTCTGGCTCAACTTTGTGCACCAGTGTGTGGTGCATGTAGGGGTTGCAACAGCATATGTGCCGCACATTCTGGGCTGATTGTCGGGATGTGCCACATATGCATGGGCACGCCCCCTGCAACTGTGCTGCATACGTTACCAATGCATCCTGGTGCATCGGGGATTGCGCCGTGCAGCCTGCCCCTTTGAATATCGCACTGGGGAGCATTGAGGCCCCTTTGAACATCCAGACCCAGGTAGAAAGTAGACAGTTAAATTTCACAGTGCGTTTTGTATGTATATTTTCTAACTTTGTTTTGTTATTCTGTAACCAGATTTCTGAAATCTTTTGTTTGTAAGTCTGGTATGATAATTATTTAGTAATTAGTAAAAGCACTTGCTTTTAAAAACTGCCTGGGAGAGATTTTATTGTGCATGTGAATGTGGAAACAGTTATTAACTCTGTGACGGCCTATTTAATTTCCAAAGTGCCACCATTGCTACCAACAACTAGGATCCTGAAAGGGAATCTGGGTGCCTAAAGTAGGGGAGATACATAGGTCTTGGGAGGGATCCATAAGGGGGAACTAGGTCGCTGCACCACCCGCGGGAGAAGACACCAATTAGGGATTATGAAGGTAAACCCTGAAGAGCTCATAAAGCCTGGGTCTTCCCTCCAGTACAGCAACCAAGGAGGGTTCTCACCTGGCCACAGACTTGAGTCTGCATTTTACCCTTACCCAGATTAGAGAGGAAGCCCTGGGACCTTGTGGCAGATGTTCAGTTGTGAGCTCAGTGAGCACTCTAGGAGGACACATGGAGGGTATTCCTGTTCCCCCATCATGGATTGCACTTAAGGGTGGGCACTGTGAGCTCAGCGGGCCCGGCCCCCAGGAGTGGGTTCATGACAGATCTGGTGGCATAGCGGTGGGCTCCAAGATATATTGGTGGCACAGGCATAGAGGGTGGATTTGAGGCCAGTGTATCAGACTGATAAACTGTAAACAATTCACACACACACAGGGCAGAGATTTGGAAAACAAAATGTGGTTACATTATAAAGTTCCCTACCCTGCTGTTGCTTTTTTTTTGTGTAAGTGTAGCAGTAGTTAGGGAAGAAGATGGCTTCTAACTACAGTGAATGCACTGCAGACCAATTAAGGCAGTTGTGTCAACAAAGAGGGGGCCATTACGAGGGGCAAACTACAAAGGACCTCATGGAGGCTCTTGTGGCAGCTGATGAGCAAGCAGTTGTCCAGAACCTCGAGTCACGGCCAGTGACTGAAAGGGACTAGACCTTGGGTGTGGGGGTGCCAAGGGATGTTGCAGTGTCCAGTCCCAGGTAGTAGGACAGCAAGACCAGAGGGAACCCAGAGCCAGAGCACCAGGGGAAGGCCACCACAGAGCTGGAGCTGGAAGGGATCAGGCTGCAGCTGGAGTTGAGTAAACTGGAGCTGTAACAGAGAAAGTTCAAAGCCCAGCAACAGGGGAAATTCAATCAGAGGAAGTTCAAAGTGAAGATGCAAGAAAAGCAGCACCAACAAGAGGCTGAGAGGGAGGAAAAGCAGTGCGAGAGAGAGTTTGAACTGGAGAGTCTAAGACTCCAACGACCAGCGCCAGAGGAGGTAAGTGGTAGGGGTGAACCTGAAACTCCAGGGCTATGGTATAACTTGAATTCCAAATTAATAGCTGAATTTAAAGAGGGGGAGGATATTCCCTCCATCTAAGGAACTATACTTCCTAATAAAACCTACTGTTTATCTACAATCTGCCACTAAGCTACCTACCTACCTAATTTTCCCGCTCCTATTCCTCCACACCCTTACCTGTCCTTCTGTCTCCTGCCGTTTAGCTCCCCACCGCTTAACTCCTCATCCTTTTCAATCACCTATCGTGTAAGCTCCTACCTACAACAACGTTGGCACACCGGCGTCCTACCACTATACATGGCACTATTTCACCATTATACCTTGTTCTTCCCTCTTATCATGGCCTAATTCTTGGGGAACTCTAAGGATGCTAAAATTACAGGCATCCCTATCCAAATGCCCTTCCCAGATCCCATGCTCACTCTGGTCCCAGACTAGGTATAAGAGCTCTAAACTGCACGTCCTCATCTTACTGCTCCTACTCCTTGCATTTGGATGTGACAGAATTTCCCTTCCCCCATTTCACCCCGGGACATTCCTTCTCTATCTAGTCCCTTTTTCTAAAGCCTACTGCAGTAGCTCTTCTTCTTTGGAGTCTTTCTTGACTCATTTTCATACCTCTACCGCAATGGGGTGGCCTCCTGTCATGGTATCTCCTTCCTATTCTACCCTGCTATCTTTCCGTTTTTGTTCCTGGTGGTGACCAGCTCGGGGCAACGTTAGGCTGCTGAGAATTTCATGGCTTTGGATGAAAATGGCAGTAATGTTATAAAGAAGAAAGAGCCTTGGTGCATATGCGCTGGACAGCACACAGAAGCTTGTGTAGCAGTTTATTTTTATGTAAATACTAATGGTAATCTCCTTTCTGGTGGTAATTGGTTACCCACGTACAGTTATATAATTATGCCCATAAAATTATGTTCCATGCCGCTGTAGCATTAATTTTTCCTCCCTCCCACTTACCAGCTAGTAGACGCAGGATGTGACTCCTTGGTGTGCACTCTCGCTCTGATCCTTCTCATAGGTCCGTTTCCCCAGCAAGAGAGGAATAATGCTTTTTCCTCGGCCACCAGACCACACTCCATGACATGCGCTACCCCGCTGATGCAAAAAGTCTCAGAATGACCTGCACACTGCACAGACTTCAGAGCAGCACACTATTGCAGCCTGCTCTGAAATAAAAGTTTAACATGCAAGTAGCATAATGCAAATCTTGGCACCAGAGTATTCAAGAAGCCGAGAGCTGTGCACTACAAAGAGAAGTCAAGGCAGTGTTTTGTTTTTAGTAATACAAATCGAGTGTTTGTGTTTATACTTTTGCCTTTGGAACTAAATACCCCATAATAGTCAAAGCAGACCATAATATCACAAACGCCCGGATGAGCAGTCAGCATTACGGCTGGTATTTTTACAAACAGTCCTGAAGCATACTAAAGCATAGAAACATAGAAACATAGAATTTGACGGCAGATAAGGACCGCTTGGCCCACCCAGCCTGCCCATTTCCCTTCCTAATGGATAAGCTGCAGATCCTAGTTAACCAGCAGCCTACTTCTTCCTACCCCGGCCCTCTAGAATTGCCTTATGACTGTCTCATGCATGCTTGAATTCCACCACTGTTTTTGACTCCATAACCTCCTCCGGAAGGCCGTTCCATGCATCCACAACCCTCTCTGTGAAAAAATACTTCCCTAAATTGCCTCTGAGCCACCCCCCATCTTCAAATTGTGCCCCCTTGTTCTTGCACACCTCTTTTTTTGAAAGATGCTACCCTCTTGGACTTTGTTGATTCCCCTGAGGTACTTGAAAGTTTCTATCATGTCCCCCCTCTCCCTCCTTTCCTCGAGGCTATACATATTAAGCTCCTTAAGTCTCTCTTCACATGTCTTCCGGTGCAGACCCTGCACCATTTTAGTTGCCCTCCTCTGAACAGCTTCCATCCTGTCTATGTCTTTGTGGAGATTGGGTCTCCTGAACTGCATGCAGTACTCCAGATGGGGTCTCACCAGCTGTCTGTACAGAGGGATAATAACTTCCTGTTTTCTACTGGTGATGCCTCTCCCTATGCATCCCAGTATCCCCCCAGCCCTCCTTGCTGCCCTCTCACATTGCCTGCCCACCTTTAGGTCATCTGATATGACTACCCCCAGGTCCCTTTCCATTTTTGTTGTTGTTAGTATCTCACCCCCCACTGTGTACTCTTCCCCTGGGTTTTTGTTTCCCAGGTGCATTACCTTGCACTTCTTAGCATTGAATCTAAGCTGCCACATTTGACAATTCCTCTAACCTTGCCAAGTCCCTTCTCATCCTTTCCACCCCACCTTGTGCATCAACTCTGTTGCAGATCTTTGTGTCATCTGCAAAGAGACATACTTTTCCTTCCAGTCCCTCTGCAATGTCGCTTATAAAGACACTGAAGAGGACCGGTCCTAATACTGAACCCTGTGGTACCCCACTAGTAACCCCCCTTTCTTCAGAGTGGACTCCATTTACTATTACTCTCTGTGTCCTATTCTCCAGCCATTTCTTTACCCAGGCTGTCATCTTGGGACCCACTCCCAGGCTGGCTAACTTGTATATTAATATTTTGTGTGGGACTATGTCAAATGCCTTGCTAAAGTCTAGGTAGGCCAAGTCCACAGCCCTCCTGATCTACTACTTTGGTCACCCAGTCAAAGAAATCTATCAGATTTGTCTGGCATGACCTTCCGCTGTGAATCCATGCTGCCTTGGGTCCTGTGCCCCTCTGGCCTCTAGATACTCGACAATTCTTTCCTTCAGAAGTGATTCCATCATTTTCCCTACCACTGAGGTTAAACTAACAGGTCTGTAGTTTTCTGCTTCTGCCTTGCTCCCACTTTTGTGAAGGGAATCACATCTGCCTCCTCCAGTCCTCAGGTACCACCCCATCCTCCCATGATTTGTTAAAGAGGTAGTCAGTGGTGTCACTAGTTCCACCCTTAGTTCTTTTAGAATTCTGGGATGAATCCCATCAGGCCCCATTGCTTTGTCCACGTTCAGTTTTAAGAGTTCTTTCAGAACCCTTTCTTCTGTAAATGGGCTGGTATCAACTTCTGTATCCAGAGTGTTTCTACTGTTTGTTTTAGGTACCTCCCTCTTCCTTTGTAAATACTGAGCAAAAATATTTGTTTAGTATCTCTGCCTTTTCACAGTCACCCTCCTTACCCTCCATCCCTTTATTAAGCCTCACTATCCCTCCTTAGTCTTTCTTCGCTCCCTGATGTACCTATAAAAGGTTTTATACCCCTTCTTAACTGATTGGCTATCTTTTCCTCGGTTTGGGCCTTTGCTGTTCTGACTGCCTTCCCAGCTTCCTTTTGCTTTAACTGATACAGTTCTCTGTCCTGCTCCTTCTGTGATTCCTTGTACTTCCTGAAAGCTTTCTTTTTCTTGAACCTTCACTGCCACTTCCTTTGAGAACCATAGTGGTTTCTTACATCGTTTCATTTTGTTTATTTGCTTCACACAAAGGCTTGTTACCTCTGTGATGGCAGTTTTTATTATTCCCCATTGTTCTTCCACCCCTTCTTCCTGCCCATTTGCTAGTGCATTCCTTAGGCATTCACCCATTTTGGCAAAGTCAGCCCTCCTAAAGTCCATTACTTTTGCCTTTGTATGGCTTGACTCTATTGCTGTGTTTATTGTAAACCATACTGTTCGATGGTCACTATTTCCCAGATGGCTACCCATTTCTACATCTGTGATCTTCTCTTCATCTCCATTTGAGAGAACCAGGTCTAAGATCGCTCCCTCTCGAGTGGGCTCCAATACTAGTTGTCTAAGGCATGCCCACTGTAGGGCATCTAGAATAACCCCACTCTTTGAAGTGGCTGCTGCAACTGCACTCCAGTTAACATCTGGCATATTCAGATCACCCATCAGCAATATCTCTCCTTTTTCTGCCATTCTAAATATACTTTCTATCATTTCCTTGTCCATTTCCTCCCCCTGAGAATGGGGTCTGTATACAACCCCTGTGCAGATTGTGGTGCCATTGCCGGTCTCCAAATTTACCCACAGTGCTTCTTCTCCTCCCTGTTTACCCTTTTGTTCTGTTGCTTTGATTCCTTCCCTTATGTAAAGAGCTACTCCTCCTCCTCTTTTACCCTCCCTGTCCCTCCTGTAGATAGTGTGTCCTGGTATATTTACATCCCAGTCATGGTTTTGTGTGTACCATGTTTCTGTGACTGCCATGATATCCAGATGTTCCTCCTCCATCAAGGCCACTAATTCAGGAAGCTTGTTACTCAGACTACAGGCATTGGTACTTATTGCTCTCCATTTTTTGATGGCTTTACCTTCTGTTGCAGCATCCCCACTGACCTTTCTACCTAGGTCTTTTTCTCATTTAGTACCCTGTTTTGTAGGGAGAGGCTGGGATTTTCCTGCTGCTTATCAGTGCCTCCACCTTGACTAGTTTAAAAGCTTGCCAATGAAGCATTTAAACCGATTGCTCAAAAGACTTGTTCCCTTCCTGGACAGATGCAGACCATCCTGCCAGTATAGGCTGGTGTCCTTCCAGGTGGAACCCCAGTCCCCAATGAAGCCAAACCCCTGTGCTCCACACCATTTTTCAACCATTCATTAAACTGCATGGTGCAAAGTACCCTCGCCTCGCTCATGCCATTGACAGAGCAGCACCTCTGAGAAGGATACTGTGTGTGCTACTTGTCTTAGGCCCCTCCCCAATTCTACAAAGTCCTTCTGCACTGCTCTAATCTCATGATGAGCCAAGTCATTTGTCCCTAGGTGGACAATGGCGTCCAGCTCAGACTCCCGTGCAGCTGTTCTTGTGATCCTGAGGATGCGCTTCCTGTCCCTCCAAGCCATGGCACCAGGCAGGCACCTTACTTCAGTTTTCCCTGCTCCCCCCAGTTCTATCCCCCTAATAATTGAGTCCCCCACCAGGAGCTGCTTCCTTTCCATGTGGTGTCCTCTGCCCCCTTCCTGTGGGCCTCCCTTGTGACAGTTGTCCTCAGCCTCCTTAGTCTCCTCTGCGGGTGCATCCATAGGGGAGCTATGTTCCCCCAGAATTGTGTATGGATTGTGGAGTGGAACAACTGACTGGGTGTGCCTCTGTTCCACCATCCTCACCCTCCCTGAGCCCACTGTGGTCCAACTACTGTGCTTTCTTCACAACCTCTGAGGTAGTGGTGGTGGCTCTGGTGCTTTCTGGATGGGGAGGTTCCCTTCCTACTGTCCAGTGTGGCCTGGGGGAAGGTTCCCTTACTACTGTCCAGTGTGGCCTGAAGACGGGCAACTTCCTCCCTCAGGGCAGACAGTAGTCTGCAAATAGGGCAGCATCTCAGCCTCCAGAAAGACTCCCGGAAGACTGCTGCCCCACAGACATTACATTGCACTAATACCCAAATGTTTATCTACTTTTTTTTCAATATGTTAAAATACTTAGTAGTCCAACAGTTATTCTATTCTGTTTAACTCCTTTAAAGGAGTATACTGACAGGGAGAAAAGCTTTATGAATTAAAGCCTCTGCATTTCACGAATTACAGATAGTTTGATGTACATTCCTGTTCTATCAGCATTCCCTCTGGTCATTGATGAGCTCCTAAGGGCCAGCGGCCCCTTTCTGTAGAATAGTTATAGGGTAAGACATGTGATATCATTACCTTGAGGGAGGGGTTTGGGTCCTTGATTGACCCTTAGGCCTTATAGGGTACATTTCACTTTTCAACACAATTCTATACTTACAGGTTTATCTCTTAAAATGTTCAATACAAATGACATTACGATATGTGATCTAGCTGATTCCCCTCACTCGATGTATTAGGGTAGGAAACCTTTGTATTAGAATCGGGGGTGGATTAGCTGACCTATGATGTCAGATAGCTCAGATATAAAAGACACCTCTTGACCTTGGTAGTCAGATAGGTGTTGAGCACAGATGATGGTGGATGTGCTGTTGCCAAAGCTCATTCTACTCTGTGACAGTACTTTGTAAGAATAAGTGCTGAAGTTCAGAAGTGAGCTATTTGTTGAATTCTTGTTATTATTTTGAAGTTTTATTTTTATTTGTGAATAAAATTCACACTAGAATTTGTGTGTTTTGCACTACAAGCTGTGTCTGTGTTATCACTTCCCACACCCGCTCACATTGGAGACATTCACCCCAACCCTGGGCCTTTCCCCCACACTACCCCTGGCTGTACAGCTATAATTACTTCTGGACTGTTCTCAAAATTACCAGACCTTTACCGGGGTTTAAAATTTCTCCATGTAAACACACACAGCCTCCTACCTAAAACTGATCTGCTGCAACCCCTTGCTGTGTCACTCACCCCTGACATTTTCATACTCGCAGAATCATGGCTCACTCATAAAATATCTGATGACTCCATCACTATCCCTGGTTACTCCATCATAAGACAAGACCGTGCAAGTAGGGGAAGTGGAATAGCAATGTACATCTCCTCTTCTATCGAATATAATACCATCCTGTCCTCATCTATCCCAGTGGCCTATGAAGCACTCATTATCAGGCTATCCCTATCATTATCGGCCCCTATTTTTGTTGCTGGGGTATACTGTCACCCTGGACTCCCTCCCACTACTGCTGCTGACCTCATTTCCACCATAGTATCCCTCACATCTGCAGGTGAGCTATATATCTTGGGGGACTTCAACTTCAATTGGCTGTCACCCTCCCAAAGCAAAATACATACCAACTTAGCTGCACATAACCTAACAAAACTAATCAATGAACGAACCCGGTTAAATCATAAAATGCATAATCATACTTTGATCGACTGGGCCCTCACTTCCCATCCACACAGGGTCATACAATCTGACCTATTACCTGATGCTCTAAGTGATCACCATATGATTTATATGGTTCAAAAAATCCACAGGCCTAGGGCACTCCATAAATTCCTGTACACACAATCATACAAATCCTTGGACCTTGCTCCTCTCCTTGACCTAGCCCAAACTAACTGGACTCCAATCTCCACAACTGACTCAATGGATGCAGCTCTGGAATATTTCAAACATAAATTTCTCAATGCCTGGACCCTCCATGCCCCTATCAGGTGGTCTAGAGTTTGGGGTAATCACCCACCCTGGGTCTCCCCCGAATTGCTAACCTGCAAACAAGCTTGAGACCAAGCTTGGAAAACCCACAAAGCTTCTAAGCTGTAAAAGGACTTCATTACATACCGTTATCTATGGAACTCCTGCACCAAAGCCATCAGGTCGGCCAAAGCAGAGTACTTCCGCTCAACCTTCCATGCTAATATAAATTCTCCTTCATTTTGGAAGGTAATACATGCACTGTTCTCCCCCCTTCCAAACCACCTACCTTGCTCCTCAAAATAAATGACTCACTGGTATCTGACCACCCTACTGTTGCCACTGAATTCAACTCCCATTTCACCTCCTGCATCTCTACTCTCCTATCCACCCTCCCCCCTACATTTCACCACCTACTCCCAGTGAATACCCATTAACTGAGTGCTTTTCTTTCTCCAAAGTCTCTCTGGCTGACACAGTGGATGCCCTTCTGGCACTCAGCCCCTCTAAAGGCAGCTTACCTGATGGTCTGGCCCCTAAGTTACTATATCTATCTGCTTCTGCCATCTCATTTCCACTGTCTATGATTCTGAATCTCTCTTTCTCTTCTGTGACAGTCCCAGTGGCCTGGAAACATGCTATCATCCTACCCCTACCCAAGGGTGGTGATTCTTTCTCACCTAGAAATTACCGCCCTATATCCCTTCTCCCCATCCTTGCCAAGCTCCAGGAACACTTGGTTCTCTCTCAGCTCTCTTCCTTTCTCTCAGGCACTGACTTCTTCATACCTTTCCAATCTGGTTTCTGGAAATATCACTCTACCACAACTTTCCTACTTAGGCTTACTGAATCTATCTTCTCAGGGATGGACAGTGGCCTAATTACCTCTGCCATTTTTGTTGACCTGGCTAAGGCTTTTGACACAGTCTCTCACTCTCTCCTTCTGGATAACCTTGTTTCAGCGGGGTTGTCTGAATCCGCCACTGACTGGTTCAGGGCCTACCTTGTAGGATGGATGCAGTCTGTTAGAATAGCAGATTCCATATCTCCTCCTCTCCCTATTAACACTGGTGTTCCACAGGGCTCACTGTTAGGCCCTCTGCTGTTCTCCATTTTCTTAAATGACCTCCCCTCAGTCTGCACTTCATCCTCCATCCACATGTATGTGGACAATACTGTCCTGTTGACCTCGGGACAGTCTCCCTCTGATGTAGCAGCAAGAACCAGCATGACTTCTGCAAGGTTCAGAAATGGCTTAGCTCTCATCAACTCTTTCTAAATGCCAAGAAGACTGTCTCCATGACCTTCAGCACTAGACAGAGCCTCTGTGGGCTTTCCTCCATGCTATCTTTCCACACCCTTGATGGGACCATACTTGAAGATACATCTTCTTTTATATACCTTGGGGTTTGGCTTGACCAACACCTTAACTTCTCTGGGCATGTTGATGCTATCCTAAAAAAACTGTGCCCCAAGATAGGCGCCTTATACAGGAATTGTAGCTGCCTACCGTTAATGGCAAGGCATGAACTAGTCCAGAAGATGATCCTTCCTATTTTTGACTACTGTGATGTAATCTACTGTGCTGCTCCCAAGACTTCCCTAACCAGGTTGGACAACCTCTTTAACTCCTTCTGCCATTTCACACTGGACTCTCCTGCCCCCACTCACTCATCACTGCAGACTTTACCACTCTCTTGCTTTCCCTTCACTTACTGACAGACGTTGCTCCCACAGTACTAAATACATCTCCAAGTTCTGGTTTGGGTCCCTCACCTCCTATCTCTCCAACTCACTATCTACCCTTTCCCTTCCCTCTCACTCCCTCAGATCAAATTACACTTGCACTTTGGTAGCCCCTTGCTGATCCACATCAGTAGGACAGGCAGCATTCTCGTACCACTTCCCTAAACTTTGGAACTCACTACTGCAGCAAATAAGACACTCCTCATCCTCTCACTTTATCTCCTCAGCCCTGCACAGTTTCTTCACTCCTAATTGTACCCGCTCTTAAATAATTTTTTTCCTCAAAATTAATATTCCCCTACTACCTATCCCCTTTACATGGCACAGGGACACCTATGTGTGCCCACATGCCTCTCCCCAAAGGGGTGATTTCTGTCATGCCTAGGGGCTTACCTCCTTGTTTTCTCTTTCTCACATCTCTACTACCCTGATGTTGAAGTTAGCACATATTATGCTTTGTAAATCGTTATCTCTGTAACCATTAATTGCCAAGTAGTCACTGTCTGTCTACAATTCACTAATGTATGCTACTCACTGTATGCACTTCACCTTGTTGTAATGCACTTACATGACTTGCACTTGTGTCTATGTACTAAATTTGTGTTGATTTATCATTGTCCTTATCAATTGTATCTCGTCTATGTAACTCCCTTACCCTCTCCCCCAGGACGCACTAGGAGACAAGCAACTAGATTGTTCAATGTGCTTTTCCTTGTGAAACCCTTCAATAAATATAAATAAATATGTTGCATTTTTTAATTCATTTGAAAAAGTCTTTATCCAAGCCAATATACCCAGGGAGGCCTGGAGCTTTCAGCTATCCTAGCTGCTTATTGGCAAAGGACGTGAGGCACTAGGCCAAATGGACAATGGGAACAGTAAAAATTATGAGAAACTTAAAGCTGCTTTAGTTAAAAAGTATGCACTAACTCCTGAAGCCTACAGGGTTAAATTCTGTAAACTCTGAAAAAGCCCTAACATGAGCTTTGAGGAGCTCACTACAAAGCACACATCAGTTTTTGAAACATTGGTGGGAGGGAGTGAAAGTGAACTCTGTGGGGAAAATTGAGAAGGTTGTGTTGTTAGAGTAGTTGTTTTGGGCTTGCCCAGCAGAGCTGAAAACCTGGCTAGAGGACTGGGATCCAAGAACAGCACAGCAAGCTGCTGAGCTCTTGGATTGCTATGCCAGGAGCAGGCCTGCTCTGAAAGGAAGTGGGGGAGCAGGTGTGGCAGGGCAGAATGGGAAAAGTGTGCCTTCAGAGCAGCTAAAACCCTCCCTGCCTCTGCAGAAAAGGGGGAAGCACCAAGTTACCAAAAAGGGATTTCTTGGATAAAAGAAATAACTGTTGGTTTTGTAAGCAGCCAGGGCATATTGCTAGATACAGTCCTAAAAAGGTACAGACTGGACAAAGTGTACCTCGAACAGAGGTGGGTGCACTATATCCCTAAGCATGCATGTAAACGAGGAGCACATACACCCGGTTACTGTAAATGGGGTGTAGACCCATGGGTTAAGAGGCACTGGGGCATCTCTTACCCTGGTAAAAGGAGATTTGGTTGGGCCTGACCAACTCATACAAATCAGTTTGTAACTGTGAGCGGATTCACTGGGGAGGAGAAAACCCTGCCACTAGCTAGTGGTCTCCCAGATTGGGGTGAGACAGAAGAGAGGATGCAAAATGTGGCAGTGGCAGACAATCTCGCCCTGGATGTGATTATAGGGAATAACCTACAGCAGGGGGCAGTGTGTGCAGTTACCCACAGTCAGATGGTCAAGGCCCCTTGCAAGTCCCTGAACCCCATAGAAGCCCCTGTGGAAAAGAATAGGAGGCTGGTTCCCCAGTTTGTGTCTCCTGACATGGAGAGTAGTGAAAGGGAGGTAGGACTTCCTCAAGTAGCTGTTCACCAGACAGCTACAGAAGGTTAATCTGAGGAGGAAGGGGTAAAAAATAGTCTGAAGGTTAGGGATGGCAATGACTTTGAATGCCCTGATGCTAGAGCAATGGACCTCAGTTTAGGAACTGAGGGTGCATGTCCCATGCTTTGGGAAAATGTGAAGATTTTGTAGCCGCTCAGAAGAGTGATCCTGGTTTGGAGAGGATGAGGGCTTGTGCAGAATCTGATGGGACACAGGGAGGTGACATGAAGCATAGGGTATTTTGGAACAATGGACTGTTGTATACACAAGACGTGAGGACAGAGTGAGTGGTGATGGGCAGGCAGCTTGTTGTTCCCCAGGGGTATCGTGAGAGGTTGCTCAAGATCACTCATGATATCCCATGTCTGGACATCTGGGCATCACATGCACCATGCAGCGATTAGCCCAAAATTTCTATTGGCCCCACTTCACCCAGTAGGTGAAGGAATATTGCAGGTCTTGTCACTGGTGCCAACAGATAGGGAAGGTAGGTAGTAAAACAAAAGCTGCCCTAACTCCCTTGCTCATTGTAGAGGAGCCATTCCAGAGGGTAGGAATGGATATTGTGGGACCCTTGAATACCCCAAGCTTCTTCAGGAAAAGGTTTATCCTGATGGTGGTCAATTACATCACCTGATACCCAAAGGTCATCGCCCTCTCCTCACTTAGGGAGACAAAGTGGTAGATGCCTTGTTAGGGCTTTTCTCCCATGTCAGGTTTCCACAGGATGTTATCTTTGATCAAGGGGATAGCTTCCTGTTGGATCTGATGAAATGTTTGTGGGGAAAGTGTCGGGTTGTACAGAGATGCATGATACCTTATCACCCACAAGCCAATGGGCTCGTGGAAAGATTCAGTGGTACCCTAAAAATGATGCTCCAAGTGGTTGCTGAACAGCATGGGAGGTACTGGGAGAAATACCTTCCCCACTTGTTGTTCGCATAAAGGAAGGTGCCCCAAGAGTCAACAGGGTTCTCCCCCTTTGAACTCTTATACAGACATAGGGTGTGTGGGCCCCTAGACTTGATCTGGGAAGACAAACATGCCTCCCAGGTAACTCCCATAGTGGAGTATGTCCTTAAATTTAGGGAACAGCTGAAGGAGCTTATTTGGTGGCCCAAACCAACCTGTTAGCTGCCCAACAGAAGCAAAAATTCTGGTATGACAGCAGAGTCAAAGCTCGCTTGTACAGTGCAGGTCAGGACATAATGGCCCTAATTCCAGTCTGGAAGGACAAGCTGCAGGCTGAGAGGACGGGACCATATAAGGTAGTCCAACAAGTCAGGGACATAAACTATATTGTGGAACTGCTTGACAGGAGACATACCCATAGGATGTACCATGTCAATATGCTGAAGCCATATGCAAATAGGGCCGATATGGTATTTGCAGTGTGTAGTCCTGGGGATGGGATGTATGAGACAGACTCCCTCTTGGACTTGCTAGAGGAAAGCAAGTGGGAGTCATCTGTGGAGGCAATCAAGCTGTCACCCCAGTTGACCCCAGAACAGACACAGGAGGTGAGGGAGGTTTTAGAAGACTTTGCCCCTTTGTTTACAGCCAAGCCTGGATGAACCCCCTTATTGACACGTGACATAAACACAGGGATGTAAGCACCCATACAATGGATAGCCTATCGGGTGTCTGAGGCCATCCTAAAGGACATTAGGAGGGAAGTGGAGTAAATGCTGGATTTAGGGATAATCCAGAAATCCCACAGTCCCTGGGCCTCACCCATAGTCCTCGTTCCCACGCCAGATGGGTCTACTCATTTTTGTGTGGACTATTGTGGACTCAACACAGTCATGAAGTCTGATGCCCACCGAATGTCATGGACAGATGATTTATTAGACAAGTTGGGAGGGGCGACATACCTTAGCACAATTGACTTGATGAAAGGTTACTGACAGGTGGAGTTAACTGCCAGAGCTAGAAAATGGTCAGCCTTCATCACTCCAATAGGATTATTTGAATTCCAGGTAATGCCTTTTGGAATGAAGAAAGCCCCTGCAACATTCCAAAGATTGGTCAACAAGGTGTTGCAGGGTACTAAAGAGTACACAGTGGCCTATCTGTGTGTGACTACCATTTTCATGGCCAGCTGGAAAGAACACCTGTCCCATCTGAAGGAAGTGTTGGGCATGATACAGAGGACAGGGCTCACCGTAAAGGCTGAAAAGTACCGGGTGGCTATGGTGGAGGTGGCATACCTAGGCCACATAGTGGGGCAGGGGTGGCTTCATCCTAATCAAGTGAAGATTGAAGAAATAGTGGTGTGGCCCATGTCTGAAACCCAGAAGCAGGTTAGGAGCTTCCTAGGGACTGCAGTCAAAACCATCATTCTATCTTGATATCTCAGGAATTTTACAATTATGTGACGATGCCTTTCATTTGAGGCAGGACTTCGACCGGGAGTTCTATGCGCCCGTTGTATTTTCAAGGAACACTCGGTTGGTAGATCCAGTTTTGCCTTTAACCATGTTTGAGAAAATGTTACACAGTCTCTGCCTTCCACTCCCTCAACCATGCCCACAATTCTTATATTTGTATGCCTCTCCCAATTCTCATGGTCATCTAGTGCTGCTTTTAGTTTCTCTATTTTGGCCAATGCAGATTGTAGTTGAGGGTTCCACTGGCTATACCGATCTTCTTGCGCACTGACCCTTTCTTCCACCTCCATTAACCGGGCCGAATGTTGTTCCGTTGTCTCACCCAGGCTATTTACTGTTGTTTGCAGAAGGGCCAATTGAGCAGATACATTTTCAAACCCTGCATTCATTTTGCTCGTCAGATCGTACTTTAAATCATTAAACAATTTTTCCAGAACTAAGAACTGAGGACTATACGCACTTTCTTCCACAGCCCCTATTGAATTTGTTGCAGCCGCTTTGCCTGCATTTTCCCCTCATGGTGGCAGAGCTTCCAGGCCCGAATCTTTAAGTCCATTGCTGGCGCTTTTAAATGGTAGTTGTCCCTGTTTCTTGGACATCTTCAGTGGGATAACTCTTTTTCCTTCAAGATCCCACAGTTTTTAGCTCAGTAAGTCCCGGGGTAACGGGGGAAAAGGAGATTCCTGACGGTTTAGGCTCAGAGCTCCAGAACTAAGCAGCCATTCTGGATGCCGGCATGGCCACACCCCCCCAGACCTGTTAGTTTAACCTCAGTGGTAGGGAAAGTGATGGAATCACTTCTGAAAGAGAGAATTGGTGAGAACCCAGAGGCCAGCGGGGCACAGGACCTTAGGCAGCATAGATTCACAACGGGAAGATCATGTCAGAAAAATCTAATAGACTTCATTGACTGGGTGACCAAAGTAGTAGATCAGGGAAGGGCTGTAGATATGGTTTACCTAGACTTTAGCAAGGCATTTGACACAGTCCCACGCAAAAGATTAATAAACAAGTTAGCTATCCTGGGAGTGGGTCCCAGGGTGATAGCCTGGGTAACAAATTGGCTGACTAACAGGATGCAGAAGGTAATAGTATACGGAGTACACTCTGAAGAAAGGGAGGTTACTAGTGGGGTACCACAGGGTTCAGTACTGGGACCAGTCCTCTTTAATGTCTTTATAGGAGACATTGCAGAGGGGCTGGAAGGAAAAGTATGCCTCTTTGCAGATGATACAAACATCTGTAACAGGGTTGATACACAAGGGGGGCGGAAAGGATAAGAAGGAACTTGGCAAGGACAAGGTTGGAGGAATGGTCAAAAATATGGCAGCTTAGATTCAATGCAAAAAAGTACAAAGTAATGCACCTGGAAACAAAAATCCAGGGGAAGAGTACACAATGGGGGGAGGCACTAGCAACAACAAAAATGGAAAGGGACCTTGGGGTAGTCATATAAGATGATCTTGAGGTAGGCAAACAATGTGAGAAGACAGTAAGGAGGGCTGGAGGGATACTGGGATGCATAGGTAGAGGCATCACCAGTAGAAAACAGGAAGTTGTTATCCCTCTGTACAGACAGTTAGTGAGACCCCATTTGGAGTATCGCTTGGAGTTCTGGAGACCCCATCTCTGTAAGGACATAGACAGAGTGGAGGCGGTCCAGAGGAGGGCAACTAAAATGGTGCAGGGTCTGCAACAGAAGCCATATGAGGAGAGACTGAAAGAGCTTAATATGTATACCCTTGAAGAAAGGAGGGAGAGGGGGGACATGATAGAAACATTCAAGTACATCAAGGGAATCAAAGTCCAAGACAGGAGCATCTTTGAGAGAAAGAGATGTGCAAGAACAAGGGGGCACAGTTTGAAGATAGAGGAGGGACAGCTCAGGGGCAATGTTAGAAAGTATTTTTTCACAGAGAGGGTGGTGGACACATGGAACCACCTTCCTGAGGAGGTTGTGAAGTCAAAAACAGCGGGGGAATTCAAGAATGCATGGGACAGACATAAGGCAATTATAAGGAAGGGTAAGAGGAAGTAGGCTGTTGGTTAACTAGAATCTGCAGCTTATCCAGTACATAGGGAATGGGCAGACTAGGTGGGCCAAGCGGTCCTTATCTGCAGTCAAAGTCTATGTTTCTATATTTCTATGTCAGTGCCATTATTTATTTATGTGTACTGCTTTGGTAGAGTGTGAAAAGAAGGGTTAAAAAGTGCATTTCTAAAGCCCTTAGAACTGTGCAACAGCCACCCAGAGTGAAAAAAAAAGAGAGACCATGCCTTTTCTGTCTTAAATATGAGCATCTCTCTCCTCACTTTTCCTTGCTACAAAAAGTATTCCTTTTCTCCAGTGGGAGCTATAAAGGCTGTATTAGCCAACACAAAAAATTCTTGGCATAAACTTGATTTATGTTGTTTTATTAATGCTTGTATTTGGTCAAGGACATTCCTTTGAAAAGTCGAGAGCAAGGTGGGGGAGAGACAGACAGAGAGACAACACTTTTGTCAATTTCAGTGACTCTCTCTCTCTCTCTCTTTCTCTCTTTCTGCTTTACAGTGATTTTATCAGCCTGTAAGGGAGAACTTGAAAGAAAAGTCAGTATACACAAAAGATCATAGTGTTTCTTGTGTTCTTTTCCTTTTCTTTGAGAACTCACAATAAATAATAATTAAAAACAAAACAGCAAACTGTCTCACAGAGCAATCTTGCTGCTTTCCGGCCCCTTTCAGCCCCAGACTGCTCTGCAAAGCCCTTCGGGGCACACACAACTTGCAGCCATAGTGGTGATTTGGGAAAGTGGGAGGAGGTGCTTCATCCCATGCCTTCTACACCTCCCGCTGACTTTTTTTGGACTTCTGTCTCCCACCCATGCAGAGAAGGCCACAGACTAAGCTCCGTGCGGGCTGCGAGTTTAGAGCACCCTCGGGCACATTCCTTTCAGCGCTACACATGGGCTGTACTGCAATCCCAGCATATCCTTCTGCTGCTGCCACCATCACAACAATGCCCACAGCGTAAAAGGTCTCAGGCCCTCACTAAACACCAGTAAATATAAGTAAATGCTGGCCTCAGCCATTTGGGTGGTAGCTATTATAACAATGCCCCCTCCAGGGCATTTTCAAGCTCCTCTGACCAGTAATGCCTACTTTATTTTTAACAAAAGGGCAGCTGGCCCCCCACTATCCATCACTAGCCACCTGAGCTACTAAATAAATGAATGGCCACTCAGCCACCATTGTGGGCAAAGGGATTTTAGTCGAGCCTCCTTCCCCCAAACCACACTCCCTTTACTTTGCTTTTGCTCTTTTACATTTTTTTTTCCTTTTAACTAACCTATTTCTCTTTTATCTCTACAGGTCTGGCAGGACATGGACTCCAACCCTATCAGGTAAGTACAGTATACTTTTATTTCTGTCCTGTCCCTTCCACCCTTTTGAACCCCCTAAGAGCTGCGGATCCTTTGTGATCCCTTTTCTATTCTTTTTCACAGGTGTGGTGGATGATATCTCTTCAGGACTACCTCTTGGCACCCTGCACTCAGGTAAGTCCCTTTATTATACAGTATTTTGTTTGGTTGACTGTAATGGAGCAGCCATGCCTGTTACGATCTTGGCCTCTGTGGGTTAAAGAGATGTCAGTGTCCTTGTTCTTTGAAAAAGTGAGGGTCAAAAAAGAAAATCCTGTTGGATCAATATAACCCAAGAGAACAAATTTTCACAGAAAAGTAGTTAACAGGCGTCAGAAAAAAAGTATTTTTTACAGTTCTGTTTTGCTTCCTTGAGAGATTTTTACTCTTCTTTTCCTACATTTTGGGTGATAAAAGGTTAAATCACCTTTTGGACAGGAGGTAAAATTTTCTCTGCCCTTGTTCATGAGGTGGGGTCATAAGAAGGCTGGGTAAGCGCTCTGAGGCCAAAGGTCCCTTTTTCAGGGGCAACCCAGAATTAGCTACATACAGTAAAAGACATAGATGTACAATATAGTAAATAGGTGAACGGTATCAAACAAGATAATACATACATACATATACAGACAATGTTTAAATGAGTTACAAGATAGGTAAACCATCCATGCATACGTACAGTTTTTGTACAATGACTAAAAAAATATACATACAGTGGAAACAAATATTATTCTTGTCATCCCTTCATAGGTTCTGTGTAAATCTAAAACTGTTGTGTAGGGGGGATTGGGGGGACATAGGACTTTAATGATAGCAATTGCAGGGAGAAGCAGTCCATAGGAGGATTGTAGTCTCTTTTTAAACAGAACTAGTGTAGGACAAGTCAGGATTGTAAGGAGCAGTGAGTTCCACCAATGTGGGGCAGAGAACAAGAAAGACCTTCTTCCTACTTCATACTGCAATTTGGGGACTACAAGCAGAGGGAGGGCTGCAGTTCTGAGTGGTCTGGCAAACTGCTTACGCTGTATAATGCCATGAAGACTGAGTGAGAAGGGGATTGCAGGAGCTTAAAAGTAAGGCAATATAGGGGGTAGCACAGTCTAGATTCAAAGGAGGGCCAGCCCAGGGCTGTTAGCACTGTGCAATGACAAGTTCTGGCACGTGTACCTCTCACAAAACGCCCGATCCTGTGAAAAAGTGTTATAAGTCTAGAGTGGGTGGCTTCTTAAACAGACTGTAGTACTGGGCACCATAGAATAAGATGGGGAGGAGGATGCTGTTAGCTATGGTGAGTCGTGCCTCTCTAGTTAGGTACAGAGAGAGTCTATAGAGTAGCCCGAGTTTTAGGTTAAGGGTTTTGGTTAATGCATCCACATGTGGAACAAAAGTCATGGTTTGGTCCAGGACCATACCTAGGTAATAAAAGGCCTGGACCACCTCAAGGATGTCTCCAGCGTGAGTGCTAAGTTTAAGGAGATGCTGCCTTCCTATGCCAAAGTTTTTATGACCGAATAGCATGGCTTTCATTTTTTTGGTGTTGAGAATGAGTTTATTGGCCAGAAACCAATTTTCTAGTAATCTTAAATCACTACCTAGTTGAATGTTAATCAGAGCTGGGTTGGGAGAGGACCTGTAGAGTATGGCATCATCAGCATATAGCTGTACCGGAAGCATGGTGTCAGAGAGACACCGCAATCCCGACATTGGCATAACGATGGCCATACACCCGGCCGCCACAACAGCAATCCACTACAGCAGCCGACACCCCCCCCACAGTGGCAGCGGGTGCACTGGCGGTGACTACAAGGTCAACTGCCACAGCTGCAGATGTGGGTGCATTGAATGGGCCACCCTTACCCCCTGTGGTGTATACACTCCATCCCTGCCTATGCTGTGCCTATCAGTGACCCCTGCCCACATCCCAAACCATCATTCTACTGTCCGTTTGGTTCTCCGTGGCCAGGGGGGTATGTCATTGGGTCTATCGCCACAGTGGCAGTCATTGCCGGTGCTTCATTGCAGTGGCCGTGCACCTCTCAAGTCCTTCGGTGTCTCCACTGCGGCTACAGTGTTGGGTTGCTGGCTATCAGTGTGGAGTGTATCGGGATCGATTGCGGCAGTTTCAGGGTGTCGCTGTGGGGGCTGTCGGCAACGTTGCAGCCAGCAACCTGTGGTGCTTCCAGCTGTACCAAGGCCCCCCGCAGTTCTGGGGTAGTTCATTAATAAATAGTGAAAAGAGGAGAGGACCAAGTATTGAGCCTTGTGGTATTCCATCAGCGATTGACCTTGGAGATGAGGTCATACCCTCCCATTTGACACACTGTTTCCACCCATTCAGATAGTTCTGGAACCAGCAACACAAGAGGTCATCCAATCCACAATTCCGAAGTTTAGTGAGTAACAGGTTGTGATTGACCAAATCAAATGCCTTCGTCAGGTCTACAAAGATAGCTCCAGTAGCCATGGCCTGACTCGTGACATTGATGATGTCACAAGTGACCCTTATCCGGGCTGTATCAGTACCATGTTTTTTTCATAAACCGTGCTGGAAGGTTGTAAGTGTATTGTTTCAGTCGAGGTAGGCTAGGAGTTGCTCATAAAGGAGCCTCTCCTGGAGTTTGGCAATTGCACAGAGGAGGCATACTGGTCTATAATTTTCTATCTTGTCCTTTTACCCCCTTGTGTAAGGGTGTAACAGGATTACAGTAATTATCAGAGACCCCCTTTCCTTTACTCAAGAAAAGTCTGTTGCAACAGCACTCCTGTTTCTGTCCTTTCTTGTCTCCTCCTTTGTGCTCCCCTTAGGCAGGTAGGCCACTTGTCTAAAGTTCTTACTATCCCTTCTTGGTGGTCTCTGCCCCTTCTTAACTGTATATCCCTCGCATACACTCCTCGATCATGCGTACGATCTCCCTCATGAATGTGCGCATGATCGTCCTCTCGAATACGCACACACCACCTCTGCGGATGTGCGAATGAAGGCTGTAATGAGTTTAAACATAAATAATAAGAAATAGACATAATTTGTTGGTATTCGGTACCCCCCAGATGAGATGTGTAACAGTGTAACACAAGTCCTTATCCCCCTTGTAAAATGAAAGCGGTAACCCTTCTTTGAATAGGCTGAATATCAACGCCCTATTGAATGAAGCTTCATGTCCCTCTCGTTATTCCTACCCCCCCCCCCAACGTTTATATTTGGCACCAGTGCTATTTGTCATTTATTGCTTAAAGGAGTCAGGAACCAAACAAGCCTTTGGTTAATTTTGTTTTTCAGTCCCATTTTCAAAGACACTGTAGCCCTTGGAAACACAGAGCTCAAATTAAGTCTCCCCCCCTCCACTCGTAGAACCTGTTAAAGTGCTAAACATAACAATAGCGGTCAGCTCCCTGCATGTTAGCGTTGAAGCCCCGTTTCAGTAGCGTTCATGAAACGCTGAAATATTGCCTTTAAAACAGGGAAAGCTGAGTATACTGCAGAGCTGTACCTGACTGCGGTTTTTACCGCGAAGCATTAATGCTGTGGCTTCTCCTGGGTTGTACTGCCTCTCTATAGAGCTGGCCGACCATCTGCTTCCCAATTTTATAGGCAAGCTTAAAGGGAAGGGGTTTGACTGTGATGAACAGAATGTTTTGTTTTCTAAAAATCATGTTAACCAAGTAATAACAGATACTGGACATTCTGAGACTGATATCATATTACCTAAAGCTGTTTAATGTTAGAACATGGTACAAAAACATTAGAAATAAAGAGTTTATAGCATGATTATGCAAATGAGGGAGGAGACCCTTGTATCACATGGTACCCTTGCACTATAAAAGGATGACGTATTCTAGGGCTAGTTAGTTCGTTTTGGTCTCAGCAAGGGGCTGTGCCCTCTATTTCTCTGGTTCCTTCCAGTTGTCTCTCTACACATGTATGGTACCCATGCAGTTTGGAATTGCTATATTTATTTGGATGCATGAATCCAGTTTATTTTATTTAGTCGTACAGCACGCTTAAAGCCCATTTTTGTTGGAACCTGCTGAATAAAAGCTGTTTTTCTTTGCACTTCAACTGGTGTCTGCATTTGAATCCCACACCTCTGTTACACTGGTGTTAGAAGTGGGATACCCTTGAGACGGGGTCTTGAGGGAGGAGTACCGGACCTGGTATCCATATTGTGCTATGTTGGAGCCATCAGCCAGCCAGTTACCAGCCAACCTAGTCCAGGAGGAGTCCAGACCCGCAGAATGACCAAACTATTCCAAATACCGCTACTGACTGGATTACCAGATATACGACGACAAGAGATAAAGAAAGAAGGAATGGAGACGGAAGGAGGTGCTACTGCTCCAGAGATAAAGGATTCTGAAGAACAATCTCCTGAAGAGGTACCAGATTTACTAAGGTGGCTGTGTGTGCGGCAATTGGAATTAGAGAAACAACGAGAAGTGAACCGTCAGCAGAATGAGGCCCGATGGGCTGACATTATTAGGGCCATCCAAACACTGGGAACAGCCAGGCCACCTCCACCTAGGGAACAAGAAGGACCAAAGGACATTAAAATTTCTAAATTGACCAAAACTGATGATATCGAAGCATACATTACCACTTTTGAAAGAGTGGCACAAGCCTGTCAGTGGCCAAAAGAACAGTGGATGGTACGACCTGCACCCTACCTATCGGGAAAGGCACAATTGGCCTATAGTCATGTGGACAGTGCCCATATCAATGACTATGACCATGTACACCAAGCCATCCTAAAAAGATATGATATAAGTGTAGAGACCTATCATCAAAGATTTAGAACTTTTAAATATCACACAGCAACATCCCTCCAGGAGGCTTATACCCAGTTGCGGGACCTCAGTAATAAATGGTTGCAACCCCACTCAAGAACAATAGAGCAAATAATGGAAGCCATCACCTTGGAACAGTTTATTAAAATATTTCCGCCAGATGTGCAAATGTGGGTGAGGGAGCATCATCCTGAGACTGCACAGAAGGCTATTGACCTTGCAGAAGACTTCATAACAGCTAGACCACCATGGATGAGACATGTAGGGACTCAAGGACCCTCGCCCACAGTAAGACCTGTTACTATTATTAATTCCACTCATGTTGGGGCATCACCAATAGTTAAGGGAAGCAGGGAAGGGACTCTGGGGACCATCAAAATGGGTAAAGGACTTAATCCTGATATTATTTGCCATGAGTGCCAAGGGAAGGGCCACATTGCTAGATGTTGCCCACGTAGAAAGAAGGAGCAGGCACATCTTGCTTTGGCTAACTGGGGTCACTATCTTATGACTGTACTGTTAAATGGGAATGAAGTACCTGCTCTAATAGACTCTGGGAGTAAACAGACCCTGATCCAAGCAGCTTTATTGCCTGAGAAACATAGTACGCATACCACCAAGGTCACATGTATTCATGGGGACATCCATGCCTAACCGGTACAACAAATCGTCCTGAGAATTAAGGGGCAAGAACAACTAATGGACGTTGGCCTAGTACCCAACCTGCCTGTGCCAGTGGTTATCAGACAGGATTACCCTGCCTTTGATACGTTACTCTGTAAAGACTCTCAGTTGTCCGCCATAACCACCAGAGCAAAAGGTAAACAAGCAGCAACCTTTCCCCAGATGTTCTCTTTTGAAGAGGACATTTATAATATTCCTGGAAAAGACAAAAAAACAAAATCGAGCCGAAGAAGGGCAAAAACATTGTGGAACTGTAACAAGGACATATCTACTAATAGGGACATTGTTGATGTAAAAATGGACTTTAAAGAAGAGCAGACTAATGATTGTGCTTTAAAACCTTGCTTTTCACAGGTTGTAGATGCCAGAAGTCAGGCAGACTATCCTAGGTATGTTATACATGATCAACTCCTGTATAGAGAATGCAAGAACCCTAAAACTGGGAATATCATAGAGCAATTAGTAGTACCTACTCGATACCGACAACAATTAATATCGTTAGCTCATGACATCCCAATGGCAGGGCATTTAGGGAGAGACAAAACCCTAAGCCGGTTGTTATACCAGTACTTCTGGCCAGGAATCCATGAACAAGTAGCCACATATTGTCAAACCTGTCTGGAATGCCAGAAGGTAGCTACTGTATCTAGGGCAGAAAAAGTGCCCCTACAGCCCCTTCCCTTAGTAGACACCCCTTTTGACCACATAGCCATGGATATTGTGGGGCCTCTACCAAAGAGTAATAAGGGCAATCGCTTTATACTTGTAATATGTGACTATGCCACCCGCTACCCTGAAGCCATTCCCTTGCGGACAGTCATGACCCCCAGAATTGCAGAAGAACTGTTAAAAATATTTTGTCGAGTAGGGATACCCAGGGAAATCCTCACAGAGAGAGGCAGTAATTTTCACTCTGCTTAGCTCGCCTTTATCAATCATTAGGTGTTGGGGCTTTGTACACCTCTCCTTACCACCCCCAAACTGATGGGCTGGTTGAAAGGTTTAATAAAACCCTAAAAAAGATGCTTATGAAGTATGTACAGGATGAAGGGAAAGTATGGGACCTTAATCTTCCCTATTTGATGTTTGCATATAGGGAGGTGCCCCAGGCATCCACGGGGTTCTCCCCGTTTGAGCTACTTTATGGGAGAAATTGAAGGGGGCTATTGGATATAATAAAGGAAAAATGGGAAAGCAAAAACACACAAGAGAGAATCCCAAGTATAGAATATATAACTCAACTACGACAGAGGTTAGCTAGGTATATAACCCTAGCCCATCAGAATAATTTCATAAAACAGAAGGATCAAAAACAATACTATGATCAAGGAGTGGGTGGGAAACAGTTCCAACCAGGGGATAAAGTATTACTATTATTACCATCTTCAGAAAGCAAACTGACAATGAAATGGCAGGGGCCTTATGTTATACAGAGACAAACTGGCCCTGTCAATTATGAAATAGATATCCCTGGGAGGCATAAAAGATTACAAATATATCATGCAAACCTGCTCAAATGGTGGCATGATAGAGATGCTTCAAGACCACCCCTAGCCTGTATGTATGCCCTGAGCAGTCTACTAGTGAGATAGACCAAGCCTATCAGAGACTAGAAGGAATAGGTGGTGCTGAATTGATTACTATAAATCCTGACCTGGAAAAGGGCCAAAGAGTGGAGTTAAATAGGTTGTTACAAGACTTTTACAAAACGTTCTCCTGTCAGCCAGGAAAAGCAAAGGGGGTGGAACATCGAATATATTTAAATCAACAGGTAGTCATAAGACAAAAGCCTTACCGAATACCCGAAAAGGTGAAACAAGAGGTTATAAAGGAAATAGAAAAGATGTAGGCTTTAGGGGTTATAGAATCCTCTACTAGTGAGTGGGGTTCCCCGATGGCGATCGTTGGTAAAAAGGAAGGTGGCATTCAAATTTGTTTAGACTTTCGCCGCCTAAATTCCATATCAAAATTCGACGCATATCCTATGCCTCGAATTGATGACATTGTAGATCGCCTTGGGAAGGCTAAGTTTATCAGTACTCTTGATTTGACCAAGGGGTACTAGCAAATTCCCCTAAATACTGAGGATAAAGAAAAGACAGCCTTTAGAACTCCTATAGGGCATTTTCATTTCACCACCATGCCTTTTGGGCTACACGGTGTCCCTGCTACTTTTCAAAGGTTTATGGACAATCTACTTAGAGCACATGTAAATTATAGTGCTGCCTATTTGGACGATGTTGTGGTGTTCAGTCAGACTTGGGAGGAACATCTGCAACATTTAAAGAACATTTTGACAGCTGTCGCCCAAGCTGGATTGACCATAAACCCTAATAAATGTACTTTAGCTATGCAGAAAGTGAAATATTTGGGTTTTCGAATTGGCAAGGGTCAAATAAAACCTGACGTTGGGAAAGTAGACGCAGTAGCAAACAGTCCCGGCCCAATTACAAAACATCATGTAAGATCCTTTTTAGGACTTTCTGGCTATTATAGAAGATTTGTACCAAATCTTTCAACTATAGCAAGTCCCCTCACTGACCTAACCAAGAAAAAACACCCATCTATAGTGAAGTGGACACCAGAATGCAAAAAGGCTTTCTGTACCCTAAAAGGTTACTTATGTGCATCACCCATATTGACAAGTCCCGATTTCACTCTTCCATTCATTTTACAAACTGATGCCTCCAACACCGGCATAGGAGCAATACTAACTCAAATAACTGGGGAAGAAGAACATCCTGTAATATACATCAGTAGAAAACTACATAGTAGAGAGGCTAAATACTCTACAATTGAAAAATAATGTTTAGCCCTTAAATGGGCCATTGAGGCATTAAAATTCTATTTGTGGGGAGTAGAGTTTGAGGTTTGAATGAACCACAACCCTCTGTGCTGGCTTCATGCCATGAAAGAGAAAAATCCGCGTATCATGCGATGGTACCTGGCTTTACAGCCGTATAAATTTACTATTAAGCATAGATCCGTATCTGCTAATAAGAACGCGGACTTTATGTCTCGATCTGGAGCAGGATCATATGAAACAGACCTCGGGGTAATGAATAATCTAGCATCAAAGGATAACTCTTGATGCTCTATTAACTTTTGTTGATATTTCATTGATTCTGAATAGGGACCACGAGGTGGAACTTCGGAGAGTGGGTGGGCTGAAACTCCATCTCTCCAAGGAGAGATCTGAGAAATATAGCTCCTGCTATAAATAGAACTAAACAAAAAAATAAAACCCATAGTTCGGGTTTTCTCCTAGGTGGGGAGGAGTATGTAGCAGGATTACAGTAATTATCAGAGACCCCCTTTCCTTTACTCAAGAAAAGTCTGTTGCAACAGCACCCCCGTTTCTGTCCTTTCTTGTCTCCTCCTTTGTGCTCCCCTTAGGCAGGTAGACCACCTGTCTAAAGTTCTTACTATCCTTTCTTGGTGGTCTCTGCCCCTTCTTAACTGTATATCCCACGCATACACTCCTCGATCGTGCGCACGATCTCCCTCACGAATGTGCGCATGATCATCCTCTCAAATACGCACACACCACCTCTGCGGATGTGTGAATGAAGGATGTAATGAGTTTAAACATAAATAATAAGAAATAGACATCATTTGTTGGTATTCGGTACCCCCCCCCAGATGAGATGTGTAACAGTGTAACACAAGGTCCTTATCCCCCTTGTAAAACTAAAGCGGTAACCCTTCTGTGAATAGGCTGAATATCAACGCCCTATTGAATGAAGCTTCTTGTCCCTCTCGTTATTCCTACCTCCCCCCCCATGTTTATATTTGGCACCGGTGCTATTTGTCATTTATCGCTTAAAGGAGTCAGGAACCAAACAAGCCTTTGGTTAATTTTGTTTTTCAGTCCCATTTTCGAAGACACTGTAGCCCTTGGAAACACAGAGCTCAAATTAAGTCTCCCCCCCATAGAACCTGTTAAAGCGCTAAACATAACAATAGCAGTCAGCTCCCTGCATGTTAGCGTTGCAGCCCCGTTTTAGTAGCGTTCATGAAACGCTGAAATATTGCCTTTAAAACAGGGAAAGCTGAGTATACTGCAGAGCTGTACCTCATTGCGGTTTTTACCGCGAAGCATTAACGCTGTGGCTTTTCCCTGGGTTGTACTGCCTCTCTATAGAGCTGGCCGGCCATCTGCTTCCCAATTTTATAGGTAGGCTTAAAGGGGAGGGGTTTGACTGTGATGGACAGAATGTTTTATTTTCTAAAAATCATGTTAACCAAGTAATAATAGATACTGGACATTCTGAGACTGATATCACATTACCTAAAGCTGTTTAATGTTAGAACATGGTACAAAAACATTAGAAATAAAGAGTTTATAGCATGATTATGCGAATGAGGGAGAAGACCCTTGTATCACATGGTACCCTAGCACTATAAAAGGATGACATATTCTAGGGCTAGTTAGTTCATTTTGGGCTCAGCAAGGGGCTGTGCCCTCTATTTCTCTGGTTCCTTCCAGTTGTCTCTCTACATATGTATGGTACCTGTGCAGTTTGGAACTGCTATATTTATTTGGATGCATGAATCCAGTTTATTTTATTTAGTCATACAGTACGCTTAAAGCCCATTTTTGTTGGAACCTGCTGAATAAAAGCTGTTTTTCTTTGCACTTCAACTGGTGTCTGCATTTGAATCCCACACCTCTGTTACAATGGGCACCACAATTGCCATTTTCCATTTATCAGGAACAGTGCCAGCTAAGAAAAACTTGTTGATAAAGTTCCTGATTGAGGTGGCAATGACTGGGGCTGCTATTTTCAGAAACCGTCGTTCCAGAGTGTCGCCACCTGGTGAGCCTACACTTTTTGACCTCTGAAGTCGCTTAAAGACTTCCTGTCCGGTTACTAATTTAAGGTGAAATTTGATGTTGTGTTTGGGGTCTGTGGTCGAGGAGTTTTTATGTTTTCAGATGTTTGCTGAGGTGAGGAAGGGGTAGTAGGGAGAGTGTGTAAGGAGGCCTTGAATCTATCTAGGTCAGTGAAAAAGTGATTAAATTCATATGCAGTTTTTTGGGGGTTAGAAAGAACTTGGTCATCGCAGCAAATATCATGGGAGGAGCTAGAATATTTCCCATGGAGAATCTAGTTTACTTGGCACCAGAAATGTTTAGGGGAAGAAGGATTTTTGGTTTGAAGGGACTTTAGGTAGGTCTGCTTAACACTTCGTAGTGTGCTTTTGCAGGTATTCCAAAGGGATCTATAGGAGTGCCAGTCACAGGGTAGCCCAGAGTACTTGTATTGCAGCCAGGCTTTATCTCTAAGTCTGGCAGCTTTGAGTAGCTCACTGTTGAGCCATGGGGAACAGAGGCCTTTTGCCCTGCATTGCCTCATGGGAGCATATCTACTCACAACATTAGTAAAATTATGAATAAAGTAGTCAAGTGCCTGGTCTACACTAGGGAGTTCCTGTATTGGTCTCCAGTCGATTTCCATGGGACTATAAGGAAAGCAGGCTCACTGAAGTGGGAGTGGTCCCTAGCTTCACTATATTTGGGTGGGGGGTTGGAACAATTGTTTTTCGATATACTGTACAATAGACTGGTGAATGGGCACTGAGAGTACTGGGGAGAAGCCCTGAGGCTCTGATTCTATCAACCCTACTTGCTAGGATCTAATCTAGCAGTGAATGGTGGCCAGTCCTTAAATTAAGTCTAGTGGGTTCTGTAATTATTTGAGTAAGGTGGGCATTATCCAGGGATGACTGAAATGTTTCCTGGTTTGGGCCCAGCCAATTGAGGCTGACATCGCCACACATAATGAGTTCTGAGGGATGCAGCTCAGAGAGGCAGGAGGTGAGGAAGGGCAAAGCCTGAGAGGCACAATCTGGGGGGAGTGTAAAGACAACCTACATATAAAGTCTTAACATAGCCCAGGGTGACAGATATGAATATGGATTCTCCAAGGAAATCCTTCATGGAGGGCACAGCCAATTCAAGTGCTGATAGGTGTGAGCGGACATTGAGTAGTACACCCCCACCCCATTTGGAGACCTGGTCTTTTCTAAAGACTGAATATCCTGGGAGTGCAATCTCATGTGGGAGTACTGTAAGTATGAGACAGGTTTCTGAGATGGCTATAATGTTTGAGGAGTAATATAGTGTCCAGACTTCCAGCTCTGGTAATTTGGGATGTAGGCTGTGGATGTTCATATGTACAATTTTTAGCCCATTGGTTCTGGACCATGCTTGGGTTATGGGAGTGAAAACTGTTGCCCTTGTTGCCATAGAACCAGGATTAAGCTCAACATCCCCAGATAGAAGGAGTGTGATGGTGAGGGTTAGGAACCAAGGGTAGATGCCCAGGGTAGTAGGATGTAGAGCCATGAAATAGCGTCTAATTCCTGTCACTAGTAGGAAGCAAGTTCCATTTCTGTGAAGACTATATAAGAGCAGGGTGTTGGGGGAGTGATGTATTGAGACCCACAGGTACTTTGTGGAGTCTGGTGAGTCATTATGGCTGCTTTGTCTTACATTGGTTAGACAGGCAGCTGCTAGAAGATCGCCACACAGTAGAAGACAAATGAATGCAGTGGCTACTAGTGCACCCAGGAAGGCCATACTTTAAAGGAGGATTTAGAAGTAGAAATGTAGGTAACAGTGTGTGTGTGGGGGGGGGGGTTACAGAGTATAAAGGGCAGCTTATTAAAGGGAGGGTAACACTGGGAGAAGTAGAGAATCTTACAGTCAGTGGTGATCTGAGGAGTCCACTTCGGTTGGTGATCTAGAGGCACAAGGCACAGCAGACATTTAATGGAGTGATTTGTTGGGGAAAAAAAAAAAGCGTGCTTTAAAGGGGTCAGGAAATGTGTGCTTATTTGCAGCAGTTAGTAACGTTCTTAGCAAGAGAAATGAAAGACCTGCTTACAAAATAGCCATATTTTACAAAAGCAATAAGACAAGACAGGGTCTGCATTATTGTGAAATAATCACTCACCTCAGGTACGTTGTTAGGCACAAGGCGCAGCTGAGTGCCGTTAAATGCTTCTGAGAAGTGCGATTATTTTACCATAATAGCACACCCCTGGAGTGTCTTATTGTTCTTATAAAATGGCAATTAAATATATGACTTAAAATGAATGAAAATAAAAAGAAAGTATTTTAAAAAGAAAAAAATTGGACCTTTCATTGAAATATGCTTCCATTTTTACTCTGAATATAAAAAATAGTCCCTATTCTGGTAACTTTGGGGTTAGCTAAAAACATAAACCTTAATGAACACTGTGTGCCACACATTTTTATAAGAACAAAAATGTTACTTTGCATTTTAAATCAATTCAAGTATTGTTTCTTAATGGAAATGTGTTCAAAACTTTAAACCTGCCAGGCTGACTTTTTTTGGTGTGTGTGTGTGTGTGTTGGGGGGTGATAGAGTTCACCTGAAAATACCCATGTATGATTCAAATGTATGTGCTTTTATAAACTTTAGTAATATATTTCAGCAGTTTGGATCTGCCTCAGCCTATGTAACTGTGTTTGCCCACCTTTTCTCTTTGTTTATGAAGTATTCTTGCCTACTTTCTTCATCCTGTTTTTTTTTCTCTGTCTTTCCCCACATTCAAGATATGAAATGTTTACCATGGAGTACAGGGATTCAGAATTCTGCTCAGTTCCACTGGCAGAATATTTCTCTCCTAACATACTATACACACAAACAACAAAGGTCTCTTGCAGAGCCACAGACTCAATTATCTTACTGTCAGGGAAAGCAGAAGCAGGAAACTACAGACCTGTAAGTTTGACCTCAGTGGTAGGGAAAATGATGGAATCACTTCTGTAAGAAAGAATTGTTGAGCACCTAGAGGCCAGCGGGGCACAGGACCCAAAGCAACATGGATTTACAGCAGGATGGTCATGTCAGACTAATCTAATTGATTTCTTTGACTGGGTGACCAAAGTAATAGACCAGGGAGGGGCTGTGGATATGGCCTACCTAGACTTTAGCAAGGCATTTGACACAGTCCCGCACAAAGATTAATAATCAAGTTAGCCAGCCTGGGAGTGGGTCCCAGGGTGGCAGCCTGGTAGCGAACTGGCTGCACAACAGGACACAGAAGGTAATAGTGAATGGAACACATTCGAAGAAAGGGGGGTTACTAGTGGAGTACCTCAGGGCTCAGTACTGGGTCCAATCCTCTTTAACATCTTTATAAGTGACATTGCAGAGGGTCTGGAGGGAAAGGTATGCCTCTTTGCAGATGACACAAAGATCTGTAACAGAGTTGATACACAAGAGGGGGTAGAAAAGATGAGAAGGGACTTGGAAAGGTTGGAGGAATGGTCAGACATATGGCAACTTAAATTCAATGCAAAGAAGTGCAAAGTAATGCACCTGGGAAATAAAAACCCAGGAGAAGAGTACACAATAGCAGGGGAGGTACTAACAACAACAAAAATGGAAAGGGACCTGGGAGTAGTCATATCAGATGACCTAAAGGTGGGTAAGCAATGTGAAAAGTCAGTAAGGAGAGCCAGGGGATACTGGGATGCATAGGAAGGGGCATCACAAGTAGAAAAAGGGAAGTGATTATCCCTCTATACAGACAGTTGGTGAGACCCCATCTGGAGTACTGTGTGCAGTTTTGGAGACCTCATCTATGCAAGGACATAGACAGGATGGAAGCAGTCCAGAGGAGGGCAACTAAAATGGTGCAGGGTCTACATCAGAAACCATATGAAGAGAGACTGAGAGAGAGCTTAATATGTATACCCTTGATGAAAGGAGGGACAGGGGAGACATGATAGAAACGTTCAAGTACCTCAAGGGAATCAACAAAGTCCAGGAGGGTAGCATCTTTCAGAAAAAGAGATGTGTAAGAACAAGGAGGCACAGTTTAAAGATAGAGGGGGGACGGCTCAGGGGTAATGTGAGGAAATTCTTTTTCACGGAGAGAGTGGTGGATACATGGAACAGCCTTCCTGAGGAGGTCATTGGGTCTAAAACAGTGGGGGAATTCAAATATGCATGGGACAGACACAAAGCAATTATAGTGGGGGGTTGCAGGAAGCAGGCTGTTGGTTAACTAGAATCTGCAGCTTATCCAGTAGGTAGGGAAATGGGCAGACTGGGTGGGCCAAGTGGTCCTTTTCTGCCGTCGTCAAAGTCTATGTTTCTATGTTTCTATGAGCAGTTAAAGACAGAAGGAGGATTTTTCATTGTCAGCAAAGAAACAGTTATAATGTATGGTAGAACGCTGTTAACCTTAGGAAATCATCATTTCCTAAGGTTGTTAACCTATTGATGTGACGTAGCAATGTTGTTAACCTATCGATGCTACATCACATCGATAGGTTAACAACAGCGACGGCTCCGCGACGTGCGACCTTTTTTAAACGCGAACCAACGGATGAATGCAGCGGTTAGGGAAGGACTGAACGGCCGCGGTGGTGACTATTTGTCAAAAACTAAACAGCCGTTTTACTTTTTACGTGGGCCCATACACTATAAAAAATAATGTATGGTCCCTCTATCGGCAACAGGTCACTGTTAACCATCTCGGGGTTGCCATGGCGACATAAACCTCTCGAGCTTCGCTCTCGAGGTTTACACGGTCGCCCTGGCAACCTCTCGACAGTTAACAGACCGGTTACCGATAGAGGACCATACATTATCCTCTATGTAATGAAAACTATGAACAATATTTCATGTTTCTAATTTGTTTATGGGTGTAAGTAGTGTGTGATCAGGGAAACAACATTTAATTAATTTGTTTTATTGTTAATTTAAGATAGTTTTATTTTTAGGGCTCAGTTGAAGGTTTTTTACAGTGTAAAGGTAGCAGCCATGTATGTGATGGAAGATCAATTCTGGTTGTAGGGGAATGATGAAAGATAGTTCTGGTTGTAGGAGGACTGATTTGCTCATTGTGTGATGTGGTTTAGGACCAGTATGACCATGCATTGTGCTCTAATAATGAATGGTCACCTGCCTGGTTTTAACCAATTAAAGTTATTTGAGTTTTAGACCCATTTTATAATGTACCATAATAACTGGGGAGCATTTTTTCCCTAAGGGAAACCCAGTTATAATGTGCCATTGCAACTAGCTGGTTATAACAGCAAACACGCGCCGGGTTCCTAACACTCCACGTGACAATAATCTCTAGTTTCCTCTTTCCTCAGCTGCCAGCTGCCATAACTTACCACTGGACACGTCACCCTTCACCAGCGCAAGCAGCAAACTTCGCACTGGATACCAGTTTGAGCATTGCATGCACAACAGTTCTTCGGCAGCACTGCATTCAGTAAAAAACAAAAGACAAACCCCAAAGAAGGTATGAGGGAAGGGAGGACATGGAAACAGGAGCCTTGGGTCGGAGACAGAAAGCACCAAGGGAGCTGACACCTGCCAGAAAAGGGCAGAGGAGTTGCTGAAATGGGAGAGAACGGAGAAGAAAACAGACAACAGCAACTGGAGGGAGGGTGTAAACACACAGCCAGGGGCTAAATGTCTGTGTTTAAATTTCAAAAACATGAGAAAAAAAAAGGAAAGTTTCCACCTGCTTCCTACCTTGGACAGCACTGCATCCCAATTGGACTGTGGCTCACAACAGATATATCTTTATTTTATATAATTGCTGTGGCGACAAAATGCTCTCCATCAATTATATAAAATAAAGGCTGGGTAGGTGTGTAAAACTCGAAAATAATGTATGGTGGAACATTGTTATATGCTAAAATCTTTTACCACGGTTGTTTTACCATTGATATGACATCACTTTGTTGTTAACCCACCGATGTTAACCCATCGGTATCCAGGTGTCAAGTTGTTGGGAGGGGGGCACTTGACAAACATAAGCAACTCAGTCCAAAGAATTAAAATAGAAGCAACTTGTTACCTGAGTCCATAAAGTTGGTGTGACTGGAGATCATGGTAAACATAGGAACCAAACTGCTGCTGGGTGTTCCTGAGGCTACAGGGGGAATTTTGTTTAGCAAGACAAGTACTCATGATCACATTGATTAAGTTCATTGTTCACTCCAGAATCAAAGTGCAAAAACTGATTTAATTAAACTTGAAAAAACAGTAACAGCCACTCCATGGAGCAGGGGGTAATAAATGGTGGGTTTCTTTTCTCAGACACAGCTGGGATATCTACTGCAACAGTCTCTTGGGCTAACAGACTACTTATTTTATGCAGACCTCCCTTCAGCCGAAAAGGCTAGAATTCCTGGCAGCATTTTCTAGGACCAAAAAGGCCACTAAGTGAGGTAGCTTAACACGGAAACAATTCACTAACTCATGTCTCATTCCTTTCTCTTTCTCTCTGCAGCAATTACATTTCTTTTCCTTCACACTCTCTTCAGGCTATTTCATTCCTATACCTTCTCTGGCTTATGACAGCACGAGATGTTTCTACTGTCCCAAACCTTCTCACTCTCTTCAATCCATTTCCAGCCTGATCTTATACCTTCTATACCGGGGGTCTATTTCTTAATGAAGCACACTTGTCTTTCCCTTCTAGATCTTAAATTTCATACTTTTCAATTGATGTTCTTATAGCAAGAACTGAACCACCAGCATACCTCTCAACCTTTTATCACCCAAATGTGTGAAAGGATGTGTGACAAGAGGACAAAATGTGTGACACATCATCAAACATGACATTGCAAGCTCAGAATACTGTGGAAATAAGTGCACTAATATTAATAATGTTTACTGATAACCTAGCATCTTATATTATTACATATTTTTGCTTAAAAGTCTCGATGGTCAGTGTGGAATGTCACCTTCTCAATGTGGGACAGAGGATTTCTGAGGGATAAAATGGGTGATGTACCTTGTAATGTGTGACAGTTGAGAGGTATGACCACCAGAACATTTTCAGATATCCAACTGTGGATGCCTCAGCTGGTGGCTGGGCCTTATTCTGTTGTTTTGGGTGCCCACGGATCTGATCCCAGTCCTAACCAGCATGATCTGCTCATGTAGTGATTCCAGCCTCTGAACTGACTCATCAGGGGGACTTCTGCCAGTGCCACACAGATTACCCAATGTACTGCCACTCTGCTGGGGTCCCAAACATTACTCTTTTAAATGGACTTTCCCCACCTCCATAAGCGGCTCACACCGTGGGTCCTAACTATGAGACAGCCTCTAACCAAGGAAAAAGGGGTAACACTGCCACTGATATGCCCTCAACAACAAGTCTGCCACTTCCAAGCCACGCCCCAGGCCCTATTTGCCATAGAGGGCCAGCCCACAGTAAACCATTCTGACCCAACAGCTGAACTACCCATGGGCAATCTTTCCTTCTTTTGGGTTTTTAGGCCCTATTGGTGATTACCCTACCAAGGTGCAGAAGTTCACTTGGCAGGCCTCCATTTTCATTTCTTCTCCCAAGGCTTCAGCTCCCAAATGCACCGTCAGGCCCCGTCAGCTTTTTTCTCCACTGTTCCCCTTCTACTCCCCCAAACCGTTGCTCTCACATCACTGGTCTTCAAGGGTGGGGAGCCTCGGTGGCAAGTGGACCATCCTGGCTCCGCCACAGCCCTCCGGCCAAACTTGCAGGCCAAATCCCCTGGCTCCTCTCTCCCTGGATCTCTCCCTCAATCTCTCGATCCCCCCAGCACCCAAATCCCCTGGTATTTATACCCTCTACAGAGGGGCCCCACCTGCAGTCAGCAGGCAGCACCACATCACAGACTCTGCAGCACCACACGCTCTCTCTCTGCCTAGCTACCACTTAGCAACCAAAAATTAACTAGTAAGCACCCAGAGGGTGCTTACAGATGGTACATCACATTGATGGTATAACAACAGGGATTGCTCTGCACATGCGTGCTTCACAATGCAACGGTGTTCCTGAAATGGCAGTGGCAGTGAGCACTTGACAGCAGTGTCAGAAAATTTTTTTAAATAAGGTACCATGCTGGCCCAGTGGTGCAGAGGGCTGAGGTGCTGGATGCCTTACCTTACGGCATACCGGTAACCCAGGGTCAGGAACGAGCCTGGGCCATCGGTGGTCAGCAATAGGGGGAGAGAGCGGAGCTGTATAGAGCTGCCTGAAGGCAGCTCCATCTCCAGGGAGGTGTAGCGGCATCCCTCAGCTGATGGCTGCCTCTTGGTGGAAGCTAGGAGCAGCACGGGCTTTAAGGGTACTAAGGCACTAGGCCAATGGAGTGGGGGAAAGGGGTCATGATCGGGGCTGTAAGGCACATGCGTGCCTCCACATGCATGTGCTCCTACTCCTGCAGCCCCCGGGAGTAAACAGGAAGAGAAAATGCCAGTGGCAGGATGAGGACCAACTCCCCGCAGGTGCTGCTCCGAGATCGGGCATACGGTAAGCCCCGGTAATTCCAGGTGACAGGGCTGGGGGGGTGGTCAGATGGAGGACTCTCTGGGGGAGCAGAAAATATGACATGATTTCACTCTCTATGGGACCATACACTATAAAAGGTAATGAATGGTCATATATCGGCAACCAGTTTGTGTAACCAACTCGAGGTTGCCATGGAGACTTAAACCTCTCGAGCTTCACTCGCGAGGTTTACACGGCCGCCATGGCAACCTCTCGACAGTTAACAAATATGACCATATATTATCCTTTATTTTACACACAACCTCAGTGTGGAATGCCTTTATAATCCCCACAAGCATCGGTCTCAGGGTTTAGGTGGCATCCCACACCTCGGGTGTGTGTAAAATTCTCATTATAACCACCTAGCCAGCCAAATGTAATAAATATGGATGTGAAAAAAAGGTGTTTCAATTGTTTTCTTTTGATGGACAACATTCTGCACAGTTCTATTCATGGAACCAGTAATTTGGAGTTTTTACTGTGTCATGGTTAGTGTATAGAATGCTAAACATGAGATATTGCCCTATCAGAATCATGTTTAGAGTTCTTTGCACAAACCTTGATGTAGTTAAAACTCCAGATCACTGGTTCTGTGAAGAGAACTGTAACACAATGCTGCCCATGAAAATAAAAGAATGCAAAATACAGTTGCACACATCACTTTTTTTTTCCAAGTGCAGTTAAATATGGATCATTTAGGCTTATGTATATCATTACTGTAAATGGGATCATTATAAACAGCTACCAATTAGAAATCATGTCCTGTCCTTTTGAAATGCTTTCCAAAGGACTTTAGGCACAAAGATACAGAGCACACTTAACACCAACTGTCTCTTCCTCACACTGCACTGAATTCAGCCTAAACATGGCAATACAGCTAACTGCTGCACCATGTGACCTCCAGCCCCATGGATCCTTGCAAACTTTGCTCTAAGGCAAAATTCACAGGCGATGTTCACAATTTCCCTATTTGTTAAATTCTCCTTTAAGGCAAAGTAGAACATCACCTTAAAGGAGAACTTTGTGAAACTGGTAACATTTGTGAATTTCTCCATGAAGCAAAGTTTTCTAACATCACCCACATCTAAGCTCAAGGTAGAGGGCATTGCAATATGAGTCTGGATGTTACAAAAGCATGTACTAGTGAGCACAGGTCACAGGGTGGGATAAAAGGTTTGATCTGGGCAATATTCTTGAGGCTGTAGAAACCATTTCAAACCACGGACAACACCTGAGCCTCCAATGTCAATTCGCTGTCCAGAATAACACCTAGGTTCTTCATCTTTCCTGAAGTGGCTAGAGAAGAACCACCAAGTACTAGTCTGATCTCCTCTCCCCTAACTCCATTCCTCAGTGGCGACCAGGCTCGATCACCAATACTTCCGTCTTATCTGGATTAAGCTTCAGCCAGTTCGAGGACATCCAATCCTGAATCTCAGCCAGACAAGAATTCAGAACAAAGACCACACCCTGTCCCCTCGGTGCAAACAAAATATGCAGTTGGGTGTCATTTGCATAGCAGTGAAAACCCATCCTGTAATGTTTAATGATATCTCCCAGGGGTAGCATGTACACCACAAATAATATGGGTAAGAGGACCAAACATTGATGAACTCCACAGGACAGGGGCATCAGGAGGGAGGAATAATTTCCCATCATCACCCTTTGCATCCTATCTGTGAGAAAGGACTCAAACCAGTTGATGACAGTACCAGCAAGTCCACAGAGCTCCCTCAGGTGATCCAGCAACACCCCATGATCCATGGTGTCAAACTCTGAGGAGGGATCGAACAGAATGAGAAATGACTGTTTGCATCTAGCTCTCACCCTGAGGAGATCATTCTGCACCATGACTAGTGCTGTCTCTGTACTGTACCTGGACTAGAAACCAGACTGCAATGGCTCATTGATGTCAAAGGCAGCGAGATGTGCCTCGAGCTGAACAGCCACTACTTTCTCAATAACCTTCACCAAAAAGGGGAGGTTAGAGACAGGTTTATAATTTACAAGACAATCCAGGTCCAAAAATTGTTTCTTCAAAAGGGGCTTCACCAATGCCTCTTTAACAGCACTGGCAAACACCCCCTTCAAGAGGGAGTACCGGATTATCTCAGTGAACACTGGACCTAGGGACTCCACACATCCAATTAAGAGATGTGTCAGGCCCAGGTTCAGTTTACAATACGTACTGTAGGCCACGGCTTTGAGATTATCTCCCTAGCCTCTTCCACCTCCTCAAAGCTCAACTTGCACCAGACATGAGTATTGCTTTTATCAATCCAAGATCCAACACCACATGCCCAATGAGACCCCACAGGGGAGATACCCGCCCTGATGGAAGACACCTTGCCAGCAAAGAACAGAGCAAACTCATTACACTTAACAGTGAATAATGCACTTACCAACTGGAGACAGGAAGGATGGATAAGCCTATCTACCATCCAGAAGAGCTGAGTTGGTCTGTTCTTGGCTGAAGCAATCACCCTGGACAAGAACTCTGCCTTTTTCTGGGAGATTGCCCTTTGATACTCAGTATAATGAGTTTGCAAAATCAGTCTGTCTCCCTCAACATGGGACCTCTGCCAGTAGTGAGCCAACTTTTAACCCATAGTGTTCAGCTCCCTGAGTTCCCCATCGAGCCATGGAGACCTCAAGCATGGAGGTCTAGGTCATAGATGGACTGGTGCTGCAAAATCAAGAGTCACTGTAACAGCCCTATTATAGGCTGCCGTTGTCTTCACTGGTCCTGTCTCACAAGCATCCAGCACACTCAATAGATCCAGCTCAGCAATCAGTCCTTCTGGGGTCATCCCCTTTAGAGGGTGGAGACGGATCATCTCCACAGGTGGAAGACTCTCAGGGGGAGCCCCAAAATGACAACTTCACTGTGCAATGATCCGACCAAATGACTGGATCAAGCTCGAGGTTATTGATCTTGAGTCCAAGTGAGAATACCAAGTCCAAGGTGTGGCCATGAGTATGGGTCACACAACTAATGACTTGTGACAGGCCCAATGATTCCATAGTCTGGTGGAAGTCACAACCAAATTGTGAGAGTTTGTCATCAACCCAGGCATTGAAATCACCCAGAATTAACCATCTGGGCAACTCCAACACCAGGACAGCGACAAAATCCACCACTTCCCGCATGAAAATCCCTCTCATGTCCAGGGGACTGGTACACAAGAAGGACCCTGCAGCCTGCACCTGAACCCCCTCAAATGGCCACACATTCAAATGATGAGGTAGACCCCACTGGGAGCACAGAGAAGTTTAGTCTGGATCTAAAACAGATAGCCACTCCCCGGCCCCTGTGGTCCCTCCTCAGGCAGTGCACAATGGAGAACCTGGCTGGAACCTACACCTCCAATATTGGTGCAGTATCATCATTCAACCAGGTCTTCATGATGCAAATCCAGGATGACTGATGAAATCAAGTCTGCCATAATTGCAGTCTAATTTCTCATCAACATGGCATTACATAACACTGCCCGGAGGGGTGGATGAGTGGCTGCTGGCCCAGCCGCTGCCCGTCCACTCAGTTCAGTGAAAGCCCTGGGCATGGGAACTAGCTAGGGTGAACCCCTCTCTAGCTCCCATTTTGCCCTGGGGTGCCTTATGAACCTCACCACCCCGATACTGTCCCCTCTGTTACTACAACCACCCTCCCAAGCCTCGCCACCTGGCTGTCCGCTTTCTCACTATTCCTGCTGCCCTGCAGCAACCATAGGTGATAGCCAAAAGGGGGCTGTCCACAAATGACTGGAGGTCTAGTAGCTGAGCCAAGGAGTAGCTAAGCCTTAGGGGATTATCCTTCCTACAGATCCTAGCTGGCTGTTGATAAAACCTTACTTAAAACATAGTGGCTATCCTAACACAAGTTCTGTGGCCGATCTTTCTCTATATATTAAAACCATTAGACCTATCTAACACATTCATGCCACCACATAAACTATTAACTTCAAATAAATAAAAACATCCACTCCAACACTCACACCAGCTACCTACACTCACTCCATTTTAGGCAAGCCCTGAGTGGGCTTCTCTGCTGGCTTTCGGCTCTAGCCCCATCCTTGGCTGGCCGCAACTCTTCCGTCCTGCCCGCCCCAAGCCAAGAACTGAAGGCAAGCCCAGAGTGGGCTTCTCTGCTGGCTTGCAGTTCCAGCCCCATCCTTCGCTGGCTGAAAATCTTCCGACCCACCCGCCCCAAGCCAAGAACCGAAGGCGAGCCCTGAGTGGGTTTCTCATAGAAACATAGAAACATAGACTTTGACGGCAGATAAGGACTGCTAGGCCCATCTAGTCTGCCCATTTCCCTACCTACAGGATAGGCCGCAGATCCTAGTTAACCAATAGCCTATTTCTTCCTACCCCCCCCACAAGAATTGCCTTATGTCTGTCCCATGCATTCTTGAATTCTCCCACAGTTTTAGAACCCCACAACCTCCTCAGGAAGGCTGTTCCATGCATCCACTACCTCTGTGAAATAATACTTCCTCATATTGCCCTCAACTGCCCTCCTTCTATCTTTAAACTGTGTCCCCTTGTTCTTGCAAGTCTCTTTTCTGAAAGATGCTACCCTCTTGACTTTGTTGATTCCACTGAGGTACTTAAAAGTTTCTATCATGTTCCCTCTCTCCTTCTTTCCTCAAGGGTATACATATTAAGCTCCTTTAGTCTCTCTCCTCATACGGCTTCTCTTGCAGACCCTGCACCATTTTAGTGCCTCCTCTGACTGCCTCTATCCTGTCTATGTCCTTGTGGAGATGGGGTCTCCAGAACTGGACACAGTACTCAGATGGGGTCTCACCAACTGTCTGTACAGAGGGATAACAACTTCCTGTTTTCTGCTAATGATGCCTCCCTATACATCCCAGTATACCCCCAGCCTCCCTACTGCCTTCTCACATTGTTTACAACTTAAGGTCATCTGATATGATTACCCCTAGGTCCCTTTCCTTTTGTTGTTGTTACTACCTCCCACCCATTGTGTATTCTTCCTGGGTTCTTGTTTCCCAGGTGCATTATTTTGCACTTTGCATTGAACCTAGCTGCCATACTTCTGACCATTCCTCCAACCTTGCCAAGTCCCTTTTCATCCTTTCCACGCCTCCTTGTGTATCAACCCTGTTGCAGATCTTGTGTCATCTACAAAAAGGCATACTTTTTTTTCCTGTCCCTCTGCAATGTCACTGATGAAGACATTAAAAAGGACTGACCCAATACTGAACCCCATGCACTTCACTAGTAACCCCTTTTCTTCAGAGTGGACTCCATTTACAATTACCTTCTGTGTCCTGTTGTCCAGCCAATGTTTTACTAGGCTGCCACCCTGGTCCCTCCCAGGCTGGTTAATTTGACTATTAATCTTTTGTGTGGGACTGTGTCAAATGCCTTGCTAAAGTCTAGGTAGGCCATGTCCACAGCCCCTCCTGGTCTACTACTTTGGTCACCCAGTCAAAGAAATCTATTAGATTTGTCTGACATGACCTTCCCGCTGTGAACCCATGCTGCCTTGGGTCCTGTGCTCCACTGGCCTCTAGGCACTCAACTATTCTTTCCTTCAGAAGTGACTCCATCACTTTCCCTACCACAGAGGTCAGACTGACAGGTCTGTAGTTTCCTGCCTCTGTCTTGGTCCCACTTTTGTAAAGGGGAATCACATCTGCCTTCCTCCAGTCCTCGGTACCACACCATCCTCCCATGATTTATTAAAAAGAGTAGCCAGTGGTTTCACTAGTTCCTCCCTTAATTCTTTTAGAATTCTGAGGTGAATTCCATCAGGACCCATTGCTTTGTCCACCTTCAGTTTTAGGAGTTCTTTCAGAACCCTTTCTTCTGTGAAAGGACTGGGATCACCCCTAACAAGAGTGTTTGTTAATTGGATTAGGCACTTCCCTCCTCTTTGTGAATACTGAGCAGAAATATTAGTTCAGTATTCCTGCTTTTCACTGTCCCCTCTGCCCACCCACCGCTCATTCTATTCAGCCTCACTATCCCTCCCTTTGTCTTTCTACGCACTGATGTACCTATAAAAGGTTTTATCTCCTCTTAACTGAGTTGGCTATCTTTTTCTCAGTTTGGGCCTTCGCTATTCTGACTTCCCTCCCTGCTTCCTTCTGCCTTAACTGATACATCTCTGTCCTGCTCCTTCTGTGTTTCCTTATACTCGGAATGCTATCTTTTCTTCCTGACTTCACAGCCACCTCTTTTGAGAACCATAGTGGCTTTTTCTTTCATTTTGATTTGTTTATTTGCTTCACACAAAGGCTTATTGCCTCTGTGATGGCAGTTTTGATAATTCCCCATTGTTGCTCCACACCTCCTTCTAGCCTGTTTGCTAGTGCTTTTCTGAGGACTCTCCCATCTTGCCAAGTCAGCCCTCCTAAAGTCCAGTACCCTCACTTTTGTATGGCTTGACTCTGTAGCTGAGTTTAACATGAACCACACTGTTTGATGGTCACTTGTCCCCAGATGGCAACCCACTTCTAGATCTGAGATCCTCTCACTGCCCCCGCTTGAGAGCACGAGGTCTAAGATTGCTCCCTCACGAGTGGGTTCAAACCAGCTGTTCTAATGCCTGCCACCTGTAGGGCATCAAGAATGGCTCTGCTTTTGATGTGGCTGCAGCAAATGTGCTCAGTTAACATCTGGCATATTCAGGTCTCCCATCAACAGTATCTCCCTTTCTCTGCCATTCTAAGAATGTTTTCTATCATATCCTTGTCCATTTCTTCCCTGACATGGGGTCTGTACACAACCCCAGAGGATTGTGGTGCCCTTTTCAGCCTCCAAGGTGACCCACAGTGCCTCCTCTCCTCCCTGTTTACTCTTTTGTTCAGTTGCTTTTATCCCTTCCTTTACATAGAGAGCTACTCCTCCCCCTCTTCTCCCCAGCCTGTCTCTCCTGTAGGTTATGTACCCTGATATGTTAACATCCCAGTCATGGTTCTCTGTGTACCATGTTTCTGTGACTGCTACGATATCCAGGCATCCCTCTTCCATTAAGGCCATCAGCTCAGGGAGCTTGTTGCCTAGACTACGGGCATTGGTACTCATTACCTCCATTTCCTGATGGCCTTACTCCCTTTGCCCCATCCCTGTCCTCTTGCCTTTGTCACTTTCTCCATTTACCCCTGCCCTTCTCTATCGACACCTCTATGTTGGTGTTTGCTGCACTTACTACCATGATTATTTGGGGGCTAGGATTTTCCTGCTCCTTTCCAGTGCCTCCCCTGATAGTTTAAAAGCTTGCCAATGAAGCATTCAAACTTATCACTTAGGATCCTGGTTCCCTCCCGGACAGATGCAGCCCATCATGCCAGTATAGGCTTGCATCACTCCAGGTGGACCCCAGTCCCCAATGAAGCCAAATCCTGAGCTCCACACCAGTTTTTCAACCACTGATTGAATCCCATGGTGAACAACCTAGCCTCTCCTATGCCATATACGATGGCAATACCTCCTGAGAAGGTTACCGCGTGCTACTTGACCAAGGCCCCTCCCAATTCCACAAACTCTTCCTGCACTTTCTAATCCCTTTTAGCCAGGTCATTTGTCCCTAGGTGGACAATGACATCCAGCTCCTCCCCTGTGCAGCTGCTCTGGCAATCCTGAGGATCTCTCCCCTGTCCTCCAAGCCATGGCGCCAGGCAGGCACCTTACCTCCTCTCCCTTCCTCCCAGTTCTACCCTTTCCTAACACGGGAGTCCCCCACCAGGAGTTGTTTCTTACCCTGCAGGGTCCCTGCCACCCTCCTGTGGGTCTCCTTTTGGAGGTTCCAGCATCCTCCTTGGTCTCCACTGTGGGTGCCTCCATAGAGGAACCACACTTTGCCAGAATGGAATAGGAATTGTGAGAGGTACAACTGGAGGGATGCACCTCTGTTCCACCACCCTCACCCTCCCTGGAGCCCACTGTGGTCCAACCGCCTCCTCTTTCTGGCAACCTCTGAGGCAATGGCAGTGGCACTGGTGGTCCCTGGATGGAAGAGGAGGTCCCACAAATCCTGGCCAACCTAGCCTGGAGATGAGCAGCCTCCCTCAGCCCAGAGAGGTGTCTGCAGATGGGACAACACCGCATCCTCCAGAACATCTCCCAGAAGACTGCTGCTCCACAGCCACTGCACTGCACCACTCCAATCATGTCTTATTTCTGGCCCCTTAACTGTTTGCAATCCTTACTCTTTCCTCTGTTTTTTTTTCTCTCTCCTTACTTTCTGCCTGTGTGCCCTTTAAGCTCCTGATTGTCCTGTTCTGAGATAAGAATATCCTATATTTCTCAGTAGACCACTTACTTGCTCAGAGGCAGACCTCCAGCAGCTAGAGGGAGCCGGAGAGCTACTCTTGCCCTTCCAGGATGGTGGGTCCTTGGTGGTTCTGTGATCACTCACTTCCTGCCCCTAAACAGGAAGTTCCTGTTGTCAGTCAAATCCTGTGCCTATAAAAATAGAACTAGCTTTGGGTGGGGCGGTGGAGGGGAGGGAAGGAGGGCAATATAGTCCCAGCAGAGAAGTTCAGTCACACAGCAGTCCTTTCACCTGGTGTCTTTTGCCAAGCTGGCTGGCTTGCAGCTCCATCCCCATCCTTGGCTGGCCGCATATCTTCTGTCATACCGCCCCAAACCAAGAGCTGAAGGTGAGCCTTGAGAGGGCTTCCCTGCTGGCTTGTGGCTCTAGCTCCATCCTTGGCTGGCCGCAAATCTTCTGACTCGCCCACCCCAAGCCAAGAACCAAAGGTATGCCATCAAGCTGCAGACCGGCAAGGCTTGAGCGATAAACTGGTGATTGTCTGTTTTAAGCTGCAGCCAGTCTTCGACTGGCTGAACTGGGAAGCCTAAGCTTCTCTGCTTTGGCACTTGCTGCAGCTTAAATTGGAGTGCTCTCTGCTGTTGCTGTGTATCCCATTAGATATTTTGTTTTATTTATGGCTTACCCTGCTAAGTGCCTTAACTGTTGTTTTTTGTAATCTATAATTGGATCTGTGTTTTGTTTAAAAGTCTAATCCTGCCTGCAACGTAGCATTAGACTGTAAATTGTTAGAATTAGCCCTTTTCCTTTCAATATCCTGCAATATCGAAGCTAAGATTTTGCACTGTATTTTCTCCAGCCTGCCTTCTCTCTTTCTAAGCTCTTTTTTCTCTGCCAACTCCTGCCAGCTAGACTGCCATCTCGCTTTATAATTTCTTTTTCCCCTGCCAAGTCCTGCCTGCTAATTTAACTTTTTACTAGTGCCATTTGGTAGAATTTAGCCTGCCTTTTGTGAAATTCCCTGACTTCTAGTTTAAACTTCTGCACTGCATTTGCACTAGCTTTCTGCTGTCCCTGACTTTGCTGCATTTCCCTGCCTTCCACGTTAGTCCATCTTTGTGACTATCATTCCACCCCCATCTTTTTTCCTTCTGATTTTTGCCACCTTTGATGCCAGACCCCAAACAACCCCAAGTGAGATATTTTTTCTCTCTCTTGTCCTGACTCTCCCTACTATACCTACATTTAACACCTACTCCCCTTAGCTATTGTTTCTACACTCTGCCCCCCCACCCCCCGATTTAGCCTGCCTTCTCTGCACAGCATCTCTTTCAGTAATTAATCTTCTCTCTTTCTTTCCATTTTAGGCGAGCCCTGAGTGGGCTTCTCTGCTGGCTTGTGGCTCCAGACCCATTCTTGTCTAGCCGCAAATCTTCCTACCCGCCTGGCCCGAGCCAAGAACTGAAGGTATGCCATCAAGCTCCAGACCAGCAAGGCCTGAGCGATAAACTGGTGATTGGCCATTTTAAGTTGCAGCCAGTCTCTGACTATCTAAATTGGGACTGCTAAGCTCCTCTGCTTTGGTGCTCACTGCAGTTTAAATCTGAGTGCTCTCTGCTGTTGCTGTGTATCTCAATAGCTATTTTGTCCCACCCACCCGCTCTGACCCCAACCACAAGTTCTATTAAATGCTTTTTGACTCCGCCTTGATATCCAATTGGTGATTACCTTATGCAGCTTTCTATTTAAAGGGATAGCTGCATTAATAGCAGTCTGAATACTATTGCTTTCTGATATTTTCTATATGCCTAAAACCTCATTAGCACATAATACGCTACTGCCACTAGAGGGAGTACAAAATTTATGAAGGCTCCACCATGAATGTATCCCTTACATTAAACTGAAACTTTGAAATGTTCACTTCTGCCTAATCTTCATTCCAAACTCTCAGTGCTCAGAACTCAATGAATACCACAATGTCCCACAAGCCCATCGTGTCCATAGTGAGCCTCATCCTGCTCACCATAATTTCATTTGCAGGGCCACCCAGTAGACTGCTCCCTCAGCCCACACTACTTAACTCCCAACAGCCAGCACTAAGTGTATAAGGCACCTTCGCATCCCATGACCTTGGAGACTATGAAAACACCCTACATGGGCACCAAATACCCCAGGCACAGGAGCATCAACTGAAGGATCCCTCCATGGTGGCACTCTTCCCTGGGCTGGTGGCACACTTTAACATGAAGAAAGAACAACCACCTAGTAGAAGGAAACAGGATACTAATTTTAAACTCCTACTATGCATCTCATTCAGATGCTATTGCTCCTACTTCCTGATATCAGGCAATGTGCACCCAAACCCAGGCCCAACACTACAACAGGTCAATCTATCACTTAAGCTGGCAGGTCTTAATCTTGTCTCAATAAACATTTGCAGCCTGCTCCCTAAGATGGATAACCTGAGAGTTTGGGTTACTCAGCACAACCAGGACATTCTCTCAGTAGTGGAGTCATGGCTCTCTCCCAAGATACCAGACTCCACTATCATTCTACCAGAATACACCTTGTTTAGACAGGACTGCCTCTCAAAAAGAGGTGGGGGCTGTCTTGTACATCAGGGATTCCCTTCAGGGGCACATCCTACCAACTCCCAGTAATAGTGACAACCTACAGGTCCTGGCTGTAAAACTTCTTCTGGGATCACAGAAAAGGGCACTCATGGTACTCTCTGTATACATCCTACCTAAACTCACCATGGCTGGTACCAGTGACCTGATGGATTATGTGAGCACCCTGAGCTTAAATACAGAAATCATGATGCTAGGAGACTTCAACACCAACTGGCTCTTCCCTGCCACTGCTTCAGTTGAGGATGCCTTGTCAGCCATCCATTTCTCACAAATGGTTGAGACTCCAACCTGTGTCAACTACAAAACTGGGACCAGCACTCTCCTTGACTGGGTTCTATCCAACGGGCCTACTTGCATCTTCAACGCTACTGTTCTACCTGACTCACTGAGTGACCACTCCCTTGTCACATGTACCTAGTCCTTCAACTACTGCAAACCACCTCCGAGAACAGGTACAAATCGAGTACTACTAAAAGGTCACCTTGACCTGCGAAAAGTGGACCTCCAACACACAGATTGGATGGACCTCTATGCTGCCACTGATGTGGACACAGCCCTGGAACATTCCATAAAAAACTTCAGCACCATCTGGGATAAACATGCCCGGATATACTAAGGTATCCCTAAACTCAGTAACCTGAGTATCGGGATACTGACCCCACTGGCCCGAAATGTATACTTCCGAATCAATCAGATGCCTGAAAATACAGTTTTGGGCATCTGATTGAAAAATACAGATGTAATTGGGGGCTTTCTCGTAACTAAAATAACTAACTCTGAAGGGAGCGGGACCTTGGAGTTAAAAAAATAGTTACGGGGTACAACTGTGTAAAAGTTGCAGGATGCAATGCAGGATAGAACCCACCCCTCCCAGAGCATGCTGGCCAAGCTGCCAGTGGTTTAGCCCTCAGCACTACTGGGGCAGCTTGGCCAGCCTCCCGATTCCTCCACTACTTGAAACCCATCTACAGGGGTAAGGTAGCAAGCCATCGCATCCACTACCTTATCCCTGTAATGTCCATCAGGTTTTCTTTCTGCCGGGCTGCTCACTGTCTAGAAAGTGAACCTTTCAGGCAATACTGCCCAGGCAGGTCAGTATCAGGATAGTAAGCCTCGGCAGACCATAAGGGTACCACATGCCCTGATAAAGTCCAGAAAGATAAGAGGACTCAGTAACCCCTGGATCACCCTGGACCTCTTAGAACAGCTACGTGCCAGACACCACTTATGGCAGATAGCAAGAGCACATGGTACCACTGCTAACATACAGCAGTATAAAAAAGCCTGAAATGAGTGCACAAAAGCTATGTGACTCGCCAATAGCAAATTCTATGCAGAAGCCCTCTCCAGCACCTGGAATGACAGCAAGTCATTCTTGGACAACCTCAATGACATAACTGGCAAGGACCCCAAATCAGTACTGGCTATGCTCATGATTGACAGCGCACCATCCCTGGACCATATGCACATTGCCAATGCACTTAACAATGCATTCACAGACTTAAACAGTGTGTTACCAGCAGACTACTTCAATCCCCCAACCCCGACTAAATCTAATGCAACCCCACAACCATCGTCTAATCGCCCGTTCTTCTACTTTAAAGAAGTCTCTGAAGCTGAAGTTAGAGAGTACCTTGAGAAGGCATTGGGAAAGTCAAGACATAGCGGGGACACTCTGGATCTTAAATTTGTCAAGCTGGCCCTGGCGGAAGTCCTCGGCCCACTCACCAAAATAATCAACCTCTCTCTTTGCTTCTCACAGTTCCTCCAGTGATAGAAATCAGCAGCAGTTACCCCAGTACACAAAGGTGGAGACCAGATCCTACACAACAACTACAGACCTATCTCCATACTCTCCCCCCCCTCCAAAGCCTTGAGAAGATAGTGGCGGACCAACTTGTTGAGCACTTGAACCAGTACCAACTCCTCTGTCCTGAGCAACATGGCTTCTGATCTGGCCACAGTACCATCACGGCCTTACTTGAATTCACTGGTCATATCCACCATTCAATTGACCAAGGTCTCCTGGTAGGGGCTACATTCATTGATCTATCAAAAACATTTGATACGGTGCACCACGGGCTCCCACTGAACCAACTGTCAGCCACGGGGCTGTCTCTGGAATCAATATGCTGGTTCAGCAGTTACCTCCTGAACAGCTCCCAGAAAGTCAAGATAGGGGATATCACCTCCAAAAGTAGACCAGTTCATTCAGGAATCCCACAAGGATCAATTCTGGGACCCCTACTATTCAGCTTATTCCCAAACAACCTGCATGCTACATGCCCAGGCCGTATGCTCCTATACGCGGACGATGCAGTCATATTCTCCAGTAATTATCATCCCGATCAACTGGAGGCAGACTCCAAAAGGGGTTCTCATCCACAGAAAAATGGTTTAAGAATCATAGGCTAGTCAAGAACTGCAAAAAAACTAACACTATGATGTCCTCCAGCTCACAAAGCAAGTACAAGGCCTTCCCCCTTTCAATCAGGAATGCCAATGGGGATGCACTGCAGCAAGTCCAGCAGTTCAGGTACCTGGGCATCACTATCGACTCTACACTGTCATATGCCCAACACAATGAAAGCACAGCAAGAGCAATTAATACAAGAATTAGGATTCTCTACCAACACAGGCACTGCCTAACTCCTGAGGCACTGAATCTGGCCATCACTAGCTCAGTAGTCTCTCTCATCGACTATGGCCTGGCAATTTACAGGTCAGTGACTGTTATGGCCCTGCACTGCATCAAAACTGCTTTAAACGAAGCATGCCACCTACTCATGGGTGCTTCAAGGATAACACACACTTGTGAACTCTACACCCAGGCAGAATGGCTCCAACTGAAGGAGAGAATAAAATACCAATCCCGTCTCCTCACCAAGAAATGCTCCCTCAATCAACTTCCTGCAAGGGTCAAGAGCCTCCTAACCCAGCACTCAAACACCCAACTCACAAGGAACTCCTCAGCTCAGATCTACAAAGTTCCTAGATGCCGCACAGCCCTGGCTCAATGTGCCTTCTACTATCATGCTCTGCTCTGGATCAATGCCTTGCCCCATGACACAGTCAATGCTGCAACTATTGGCTCATTCAAAGGCAGACTCCGGCACCACCTAATTACAGCCAGTAAATGTGACTGCTACCATTAGCACCCTCTCTGAACATCAACCACCTACCTGCATGTACCTCCTGTCAACTCTACGTATTGACAGATCCCAACCTCAGCACTATAGGTCACATCCTACCTCCCTCCCTCCCTATTATGACCCCCCACTTCCTTTCCCCCGCTGTGCATCCCCCAATCCTACTCCTCCTACCTTCCACCTTAGGTTTGTTTTCCTTTAGGGTGTTCCAACCTCAGACTCTGGCAAAACTGCTATGCTGCCTAAGATGTTTAAATTCTGTTGTACCTTTGTAACTTACCTGTACCATACAGTCCTGTTATCTGTATTGTATTGTCTCTGAAAAATTACGTGGACTCTAGAAATGAGTATCTGCTCACAGGTGTTATCCATGATTTCAATAAATAAATAAAACTAAACCCACCCCACTCAAAGAACTTAAATTACCCACACATTACAAAACAGGTGCTTAGGAGAACCCCTTTACTACACAGTAACTGTAGTGTTTATAGTCCACGGTGAAAATGATTGAAGAACAACAAAAAGTCCAAATTCTGTACCATGTAAGTTGTATCAGTCAATTTTACTCTCAGGTGGCACCAAAGAAACAGGCAGAATTTATACAGAAATAGTACAGTACTCTCACTACTGCAAAATTTGTCTGTCCAGTTCAAATTGTGACCACCAGGGTAGTGCTAAGAAAGCATCCAACTGCAAAAGTGTTTCTAAATCCAAGGGTTCTCTCACCACCCTTGAAGGTGTTCACAACTGTTCATGAATCAGAATGAGCCTACTCACAGTTCAGATCCCTAGACATGAGTCAAATCCACCAGCAGCCAGCTTGAAAGTACACAAGAAACACCAGGGTTCATCTACCACTCAACCAAGCACCAATGACTGCTGCAGCTGTGGCACAGGACCTGGGAAACCATAAACTCCTATTTAGCCAGTGGCAGCTATAGCAGCCGTGTACACAGTTCAAAGATGGTTACTGGAAAATGGCACAGTGTTAGTCAACAGTAGTCAAATGCTGACTTCAGTCCTTAGTTCAATGTCCTACACAGTCAGTATAGTGTTATGCTTGTGCAACTGTGTTACTTTGGTTTTGGCTGTTCACACTCTCTGTTCCAGAGGAATTACCACCCTGTAGGGGTACCAAAGGCAAGGAACCCTCAAAGAGGGTCCCACCCCTAGAGGTGCCGCGGGATGATTACCTTGGTTAAAGGTACCTTAGGAAGCATCCCCCAAAAGAAATATATTGGTACGAAGAATGTTAGCAATCGGAGTGATGAGGCAGGGTAGAATAGGCAAAGGCAGCTTGAGAGGTAATGAGATGCACAGATGAGCAAATGGTATGAGTTCAATAGTTTGCGCTGGAGATTGAGGGAGCCTCCTAAGGAGAGAGGGAACGGCAGGTAAGGACACCATCCACCTCCATCCAACAGCAGAACCTACCTAAAGGAACTAGGAAACACTTACTATGGCTAACTAACATCCATGACCTGGGGCATGCAGGAGAGAAAAAAAAACATTGAGGAGGAAATCTCTGGGGATCCAAGGCCTAGGTTGCTTTCCCTCCAGGCTTGGGATATTTTGTTTAGTGATGGATCTGCTGTTGCAATTTGGAAACCCAATTAAAGGGAGGTGAAAAATATTACAATTTTGAGGAAAGCTCTCACTTGATCCCTCTAACAGGAATGCTGTGGAAGGATGCAAGCGCTCCTCTACAACAAAGGACAACCAAGGCGGGAGGAGGAGAGCAACGACTGCTGAGGGGCTCACCTGGCCTATTTACCCTAAAAACAAACCAGGTGAACCAGAGGCAGTCATGGGGAAAATAGCTTTGAAGGGTGCCTCTGAACCTGCTCGGGCAGCTAAAGGGGCCCTGTGAGAGCCCCACCCCTTCACCACTGAGTCTTAAATTCTACAACCTGAGGTGTCCTTGGTACAGCTGATGAATGAAAGTCCACCCAGAGCAAGGACATTCCCAGCTATGGGCCAGGTGAGAAGGGCCCCACCCCAAGCTTCACATGCTCAAACTGCGGACTCTGGGTGTAGAGTGAGACCATTGCTGCAGGGCGGCCATGTGCCATGGAATTAATGGTCATGGTTGGCATGCCACAGAAAACAAATGAGGAGGAAAGCTGAAAGAAGCAATGAGTACTGAGACCCTCACATAGGTCGGACATGTTAATGGCAAGCACTGAGCAAACAAATTGCATAAGCAATGAGTGGACCTGCATGTAGGTCTGTAAGCAGAATAGTAATGGTTGGACCTGTACATAGGTCTGTAAGGCAGTGTAGTAACAGTTGGACCTGCATGTAGGTCAGAGGAGCAGCAAGTATGCATTAGCAAGGACAATCCAAGCAGTCCCACAAGGAAGCAAATGAAAAGTTGACAAATACTCGGACGATTTTAGTGGTGGAGGCAGGATTCAAAGATGAGATAATTAGGCCGCACAGGGCCATGGCTCTTCAACAACACCCCTAAGTCCCCCGCCATAGGAAAAACAAGAAAGTGATGGGAAAGCGCCATGACCCAGGTACAAATATTAAAACTAGTTTACAGTATCAGCAGTAGCCTAGCTGACCTCCAGAGTACAATAGCAGCATGCAGCATAATACAGCAGCATCAGCATTGAGTAACTATGGGTCACAGGGGTAGCAATCCGAATGAACATAGAAACTGTAAGAAGGCAACGTACTGAAGCAGCAAACTGGCTAGGCAGTGCAGTGAAAACAGCAGCAATGATGAGGTACGAGGTAGGAGTTCAGGAAGCAGGATTGAGCTGCATGAGCTAGGCTTCAGAGTGAGCCTGAACCAGGTGAAAATAATTAAGGTGCATAGCATGGAGCAGCAGCAAGGAAGCAACTTGAGTTGAGCACACAGAACCTTTGCAGTTGCAAGTGTGAGAAATTACAGCAAGTAGCATGAGTTCTGGAGTAACAAAATATAGGCAGAGACGAGTCTAGAAACAGAAGCCCCTCAAAAGGAAAAAAAACTGAACAAGACATACAAACACAGAAGCACAGAAATAGCAACACAAAGAAGCACACAGCCAGAGGCAGCAATACAAACCAAATGCAGGAGAACAGAAAAACAGAATCCCAGCAGAACCAAGCAGGCCAAAACACAGCAAGATAGGGGGACAAGCCCCAACAGGCCGCAGAGGAGATGACAGACTGACAGAGCCTCCAGCTGCAAAGAAAAAAGTAATGCAGAAGGAGGCTAAGAGGAACTGCTTATATAGTTCCGGAAGGGGGAGTGACTGGCTGCTTGTCCATTGAACTACTGTACAGGCCCAGCCTTCCAATTCAACAGCCCCAAGTGTTGCCTTACTGGAGGAAATGCCACAAAAAACTCCAGATAAAGCGCAAAGATGATAACAGAAGATCGCAAATGCTCTTGAGTAATCTGGCTAGTTCAAAGTATTCAACCAAGCTGGGTCCAACAAGATCAGACGCTAATTGGATGCCTGCTTTTGATTACACAGCTGGAACTAGAGTAGTGCAGTAATATTTCAAAGCACTTCCTGGGACAGATGAGTTTCAAATAATATATAAAGGTGCACTATGGACCTAATGAAAATTAAAAAAGTATATCTCCTAATAATGCCTCACTTAGCCTCCCTTATTATACTACCCAGCACTTAGCGAGCAAACTACCTATTAGGGACTTGCTTAATCAAAAATTAAAGACAATTTTAACAATTTCACCAGTTTACAAAGCCAATTTTTGGGTTCTCCTAAGCAACATAAGTATATAACGTAGATAAAAAATATAAAAAAAGTGTAAAAAAGTATAGCAAGAAATAGACCAAAGACAAAGGAACTCTCTCACACACAGTTACACAGCCGCCCAGCCTGGCAGTCATATTCACCTACCAGCTTCTTGTATTCTATTTAATTTTACCCCTGTGTCTATCCCATGCATGCTTGAAGCCACACCACTTCTGCTGGCAGTCTATTCCAGGTAGCCATTACCCTTTCAATGAATAAATACTTCCTCACATCACTGTTGAATTCTCATCCCCCTTCTAGCTTCATTGCATGCTCCTTGGCCCTGGTGCTTGTTCTCATTTGAAAGATATCCTTAATGACCTTCTGAACCTGAGGTGTATTCTGCCAAAGAAGGCCAAGGGCACCTGTATAGTGGGTCAACCCTGGGAATAATGTGAGAAGATCATCTGAGCACCTGGAGGATGAAGATGCAGGTAGCCCAGTAAACACAGGAGCATGGTAAGACAAGTGTTTCTGTGCATATGAGGAGAGAAATCCCCAAAGGTGAAAGAAGTACTTGTGGCTTGTTCTGTTGGGATGCTGTTCAGCAGGGCAGATCTTGGTTTGCCTGTGGCATAGTGGAGCATTTTCTGAGGTAGATTTCAGCCACACAACTGGCATCTCGAGAAGTAATTAGGGCACCAGGGATGGTAAGGGAGTGCCAGCCCAGTGGGCTCGTGTAGTAATTGTTGCACTCTGAATTGTAGATGCCATGCTGGCATGGCAGTCTACCTTTGTAGAAAACTAGTTCCAAAAAATCCTATTTGCCTTCTTCACGACCTTGCTGCAGTCTGCTGTGGATTTCAAATTTTCTGAAATAATAACCCGAGGTCTTTCTCCTCCGCTGTGCTTTCAATTTTATTCTAATTTATTTTTGTTTAATGACTTCCTCAAAAAGAATGAATCACAAATTGAAGTGAGAAAGAAATAATGTGACTCACTGGGATTTGAACCCAGGCCCCTGGAATACCGTCCCAGTGCTCTTAACCACTAAGCTATGGCTCACATACCTGGGCCTGTGCTTTCCCTTGGACACACTTTCTTTCTCTGGTGTTGCGTAGTCCTGCAACTAGGAATAACAATGACAATCAGATGTTTTTCCTTTGTGCAGTATTAGCCACTGCTAAGCAATTTTAAATCACAAATTGAAGTGAGAAAGAAATAATGTGACCCACTGGGATTTGAACCCAGGCCCCTGGAATACCATCCCAGTGCTCTTAGCCACTAATCTATGTCTCACATGGCTGGGCCTGTATTTTCCCTTGGACATACTATTTTTCTGTGATGTTACATAATCCTGCAACTGGGAATGATGGGCCCTATGCACGATGCCTATACGCTGCGGAAACCGGGTGTGAAGGCATGGATACGCATGAATGCTGCGCAGTGGGGTCCTGTGGACCTCCAGTGACATTCATGAATGCTGTGCATGTCAGTTACACACCAGATCCCCCAGCTGCGTGGACAGCAATGTGCCTGGTGTGGGTGTGCCAGAGGGCATGCCTGCACTATGTGCCATTTACTAAGGCACGTAGTGCTGTACACTGAGGAGGGCATAGGCAGGTGCCGGTTATGTCAGGGGGTGACCCTGCCATTACCGCTGTACATGCCCAGCCCCGCACATGCAGCTGCCCCATCTCCACTGTAAGTGATGCAAACCCCCCAACAAGTGACAGCACAGTACCCAAATGCAGTAAAACTCCCCCACCCCAATGCATGACAGACCCATCTCTGAATGCAGTAAAACATGCCCCAAAACATGACATCCCCATCCCCAAATGCAGTAAAACACCCCCTGTCCCAACACATGACAGCCCGGTCCCCGAATGAAGTAAAACACCCCCCGCCTCAACACATGTCAGCCCAGTGCCCAAATGAAATAAAACACCTCCACCCCAACATGTCAGCCCAGTCCCTGAATGAAGTAAAATACCCCCCACCCCAATGCATGACAGCCCTGTCCCTGGTGTACAACATGACCTCCCCAACACACACTGTGGTGCCCCAGTCCACTCACCTGAGCCCAGATCCCAATGCCCTTGCAGCAACAGTGGTGGATAGTGGACACCCCCCCACCTGCAGCACTGACAACCCCCCTCCCCAACCCCATACCTGTCAGTCAGTGCCATGGCTCCAGATGGCCAGTGACACAGCCCTCCACACACTTCCATGGCCTCCAGCTGTCCAACTGATGCTAGGGTCACACTGATATAAATGCACAGTGTGCTCCCAGCAACAGTTGGACAGCCAGTGGCCATGAAGGTGTGCAGAGGGCTGTGCCACTGACCATCTGGAGCCGCAGCACCAACTGACTAGTATGGGGTTGGGGAATGGGGGTTTTGGTGCCATGGATGGGTGGGTGGGGGGTCCAATGTCCACCACTGTTGCTGCAGGGGAACTGGGATGGGGGCTCGGAGTGGGTGGACTGAGGCACCACAGTGTGTGTAGGGGAGGTCATGTTGTACACTGGGGATGGGGCTGCCATGCATTGGAGAGGTGTTTTACTTCATTTGGGGACCAGGCTGACATGTGTTGGGGTGGGGGGTGTTTTACTGCATTTGGGGTTGGGGCAGACATTTGTTGGGTGGCAGTTCAGCTGTGTGGCAGTGGCCGCTATGCCAAAGGGGCTCAGGCGGGGGGCCTCTGACTGATGGGGTATGACCGCATGGGTCTAGGTGCCTGCACAGGGTGCTATTGATGCACCCAGACCCATGCCATACCATGCAAATGATCCACTCAGGGACCCAGGATGGGCATCCGATTGGATGCCAGCCTGGGTCCGTTACTCCACCCCCTGCCACACTGTGGAGTTCTGCATGCTGGAGGGGCAGAGCAGCAGACAGGTGGTGGTCGTTTGTGCATACCAGCCTGTGCGCACCTGTCCACAGGTGCAGAGCTATGCATGCAGGGTACACACCTCTGGCACATACTTTCTGCCCATTCATGCATAGCCCCCATTGATTATCATCATTGTTCCTAGTTGCAGGATTGTGCAACACCAGAGAAAGAAAGTGTGTCCAAGGGAAAGCACAGGCTCAGCCATGTGAGTCATAGCTTAGTGGTTAAGAGCACTGGGAGAGTACCCAAGGGGCCTGGGTTCAAATCCCCATGGGTCACATTATTTACTTCTCACTTCAATTTGTGATTTAATATTGCTTAGCAGTGGCTAATACTGCACTAAGAAAAAACATCTGGTTGTCAAAAAGAATGGAAATTCATTGCAAAAAAACTGTGTTAATGCACCAGTTAGGGTTCAACTTAATGCCACAAAAGTAGGGAAATGTGGCATTAGGGTTTCCAACCTTACCTCCCCACCTCTCCAAGCAGGAAATGGACAAGACCACACAAGTAACCAGAGACGGCCATATTCTGGTAAGACAAACAATATGCAACTGTTTCCAGATGACACAAATGCAGTAGTACTGATGTGCTACCTTCGTATTTTTTTTATATGCAGCTGCAGAAGTGTATGCATGTCTTACAATGTGCATGAATACTTGTGGCTGCAGAAAGGCTGACTCCATAGGAGCCTGCCCTTCTGCAGACAGAAATAGTGTTGCAATTAAGGTATCATGGATTTCTATCTGCCTCTGCAAAAGTTCTGGTCCCACAAAGGCCTTCGCTTCTGCAGCCAGAACTCATTGTGTAGGTCTTACACCTGTGGCTGCAGAAGCGTGTGTATGTCTTACTGTGTACATGACTACCTGTGGCCACAGAACCACTGGTTTCATAGAGGCCTGCACTTCTGCAGACAGAAGAACTGTTGTAATTTGGGTAACATCGATTTGTATCTCTGGTTGCAGAGGCCTGTGCTTCTGCAGACAGAAGTAGTGTTGGGATTTGAACAGTGTGGATTTTTATCTACAGCACAAGTGAGTGTGTGTCTTGCAGTGTTCATGCTGCAGCTACAAATTCATGAAGGTAGCACATCAGTGCTACTGCAGTTGCATCATCTGGAAACCATTGTATGTTATTTGTCTTACCCAATGATGGCTGTCTGTGGTTGCTTGTGTGGTCTTGGCCTTTTGCTGCTTGGGGCGAGGGGAGTTAGGGTTGGAAACCCTAACACCACATTTCCCTACTTTTGTGGTGTTAAGCTGAACATTAACTGGTGCATTAATGCAGTTTCTTTGCAATGAATATCTAAAAATACATATATAGAGAGTGAGAGAACATCTAATAGGCAAGTGTCAGATATGAGGAAATATCACCATTGAGGGGTCAGATAAGCCATAAAGACATGAGCCCAATGGGCAAGTAGCCTTTATGAGTTTGTTTGACCCCAAGATGGTGCTATTTCATGAATATCTGAGACTTAACCAAGCCGATGTTTTATATATTACTGTGATCAGCTGGGTGCCAGTTGTGTGAGTTTCTGCTGATCAAGTTTCAAACTAGCAGAGGCCTGGTCATAAATATCAGGGCCTCTGATATCAGCCAGACCACAGTTAAGAAAAACATTCCACAGTAATGGACATCTCGAACTACATCTCAAACTAGCCAAGACTGGTTTACCTAACGGATGCCAGGAGACAAAGACTTTTGAATCTGCGATGCTAAAGTGACATACTAGAATAGGGCTTTATAAGTCAGTAATCTGACTTTAAAGGTGATCTGCCACCAAATCAGCAGGCAGTGCATATTATGCAGCACAGATGTAATATGAGAGGACCGAGAAGTCCCTGCCAACAACTGTGCCACAGTGTTCTGCACTAGCTGCAGGCAGTGGATATCAACCCCAGGTAGCCCTAAGTACAGGGAGTTGCAATAATCAAGGTGCAAGGTCACAAAGGCATGGATCAGTGTAGGAAGGTCACCAAACGGAACAAGGTGCTTGATCCTGGCGATGTTCCTAAGATGGTAAAAGGAAAACTTGATGACTGCCGATATCTGGGATTGAAGTGTCAGCCCATCATCAAGCACCACCCCCAGGTCCACACCCATTCAGAGGCAAGGATCTGGGAGCCCCTCCAAAAAAAGTCCAGAGGGCTGACCAGCCCTCAACCCCTCTATCTGGATCCACGACCATCATCTTGGCCTTTCCCGCATTCAACTTTAGCCAGCTAGAATTCATACAATCCTGGATTTCTGTGAGGCAGTTGTTAAATATCGAGACAGCACTATCCTGGTCAGGTGCGAAAGACAGGTAGAGTTGGGTATCTTCAGAATAGCAGTGAAACCTCAGCCCATATCATCTTACAATGTCTCCAAGGGTCAGCATATACACCACAAACAACATGCAGGACAGCACTGAGCCCTGAAAAACCCCACATGACAGAGAGAATGGATCAGAAGAATAAATCCCGGACACCACTCTCGGGGTTCTGCTAGTGAGGAAAGATGTAAACCACCTGAGGACTGTACTAGTCAGGACACAGATGAACCGCAGGTGCTCAAGCAGCACCCCATGGTCCATGGTATCAAAAGCTGAAGAGAGATCAAGGAGCTCCAAGATGGAGTGGCTTCTACAATCTCTAGCCATCAGAAGATCATTGAGCACCTGAACCAGCACAGTCTCAGTCCTGTGGCTCTTTTGAAAACTGGATTGGAGAGGTTCATAGATGTTATGGATGGTCAAGTGGTTCTCCAATTGTACCACCACCTCTTTCTCAATAACCTTCCCTATAAAGGGTAGGTTTGAGATTGGTCTGTAGTTGGCCAGACAGTCTGGGTCCAATGAAGCTTTCTTCAGGAGGGGTGTCACCACCGCCTCCTTCAGGGAGCTAGGAAACTCACCCTAGTCAAGGGAGCACTATACTATCTGAACCAGGACTGGGTCAATAATATCACAACAACCCATAACCAGGGAAGCTGGGCCCGGGTCCAAACTACAGCACGTAGGGCACATACTCTGGACAATCCGCATGACATCCGCGAACTCTGGCCAGTCAAACGTACTCCAGGAAATATGAGGGACAGTGACCTGGCACCAATCAATAGCATCTCCCATAGAGTGAGTCAGGAGGCTCTCGGCCCTGATGTCAGCCACCTTATTCGCAAAGAACCGAGTAAGCTCGTCGCACTCCACTTGCAAAAATGCTCTTCAGAGCTGAAGACCGGCTGGGTTGCACAGCCTGTCTACTGTTTGAAACAGCTGACCTGGTCGGTTCTGAGTGGCAGCAATCTCCCCAGACAGGAATTCTTTCTTCTTATGGGAGATTGTTGATTGGTAGACTTGATAATGCTCTACCAATCTAAGGTGGTTGGCCTCCAGGGCAGATTTCCACCAGCGCCACTCTAACCTTCGTCCCAGTCGCTGCAACTCCCTCAGGGTCCCATCAAACCAGGGGGCCTGAGGGTGAAGGGAGAGAAGGTGAACACAGACTGGAGCAATAGAGTCCGGTGCTAGGGAGATGGTCTTATTATAGGCCAGCACCAAAGCCTCTGGATTCCTGCTTGCTACAGGAAACTCCAAGAGGTCAATCACCGCCGCTAGGCCTTCAGGGCTCACATCCCGTAAAGGGTGGTAACTGACCATCTCCACAGGGGTAGGTCAATGAAGGGGGGTGCAAAAGTTGAACCTCATGGTGTAGTGATCAGACCAACCGACAGGTTCCCCCCCCAAGTCAGAGGTATCGATCCCAGGAGGAAAACCAAATCAAGGGAGTGACAGTGTTTTGAGTAGCAAAGGTAACAATCTGTGTAAGGCCCAGAGATGTCATCAACTGGAGGAAGTGCTGTCCAAATTGCGAGAGTTTGTCATCGACCCAGGCGTTAAAGTCACCCAAGACCATCAGTCTGGGCAACTCAAATGCTATGTCGATCACAAAATCTGCTACTTCCCACAGGAATCGCTTCTCATCCCCAGGTGGATGGTAGATGACAGCTATCCTACAATCTACACCTGCTACCACAGTACACTCAAATGATTTAGCCTCCTCAACTGGTACATTCATGAGGCCCAACTCGGTCTTGAAATAGACCACAACCCCCCGCCATCCAATTCTGAGTGGTGTATCACTGAGTATACGGCCGGAATTGCAGCCTCCAATGTGGGGCCAGCATTTTCATCCAGCCAGGCCTCGGTGATGCAAGCCAGATCAGTTGTTCCGACAAGATCTGCAATAATTGCAGTCTTATTCTTAATTGATCTGGCATTGCATAACACCACTTGAGTTGGATGGGTTTCAAGGGCTGCCCCAGCTACTTGCCCACCAGAAACAGTGGTGCCCTTGGGTATGGGGACTAGGCATGGTGAACCACGTTCCAGGCTCCATTTCACCCCAGGGCATCTTCTAGGCCTAACTACTCTGATGCAAGAGACCCATTCTTTCGTCCTCTGATGTCCGCACCCCCCACCCCTCTCCTACGAACAATACCCAGCACTCAACAGCACTGGTAGGTTGACCACATTGGGGGGGGATGGGTGGAGGACAAGGAGATCATAGGATGAATAGCGCACGACTGGGGGAGGCCTACACATTCCACAGGCTTAACAGAATCAAAATACAAAACTGCACCAAGCCCAAAAGGAAAACCCCTAACAAACCTAAGATAAAAATATCTAACCCAATGACTCACACTCACAAAACTATAAAAAAGTAACATAAAAGAAATACTGAATATCTAAATAAACATTTATTTGAAACTCTCCCGCTCTCTCACAGAAGAGAGATACGAAAATACAAAATTAAACAAAATAACTACCCAATTTAAATAACAAACTATAAAATAATATCCCTACCATAACAATACACCAAAATAAAATAAAATATCCCCTCCCAATATGAATACTAAAAACAGAGTTAAAAATAAACCCCTTCTAGCCCTGCATAGATATTTTAGTCCAACACTTGGCTCTCCAAGAGACACAGTCTATCTAAAATAGGAAAAAGAGAATGAGACCAAGAAGTAGAAATCTTCTGCAACCCCCTGTCACTGGGTATACAGAGAATGAAAGACAGTCTAATAGTGTTCAGACCCTCAGGCCCTCGCACAGCCTGGGAGTACTAGGAGTCAAGGCACTCTCACTGCCTACAGTTGAAAATCAAGTAATTCTCTCACATTAAACATATAAGAAACAGTAAATAAAATTTGGACACCCAGGCCCTCTCACCACCAGGGAATACCAAAATATAGACACTCTCAATATCTCAGATGGAAAAGTTTAAAATCTAGCTGTGATTCCGGAGCAGAATGGAGGGCTTGCTGGCAAAATACAATCCAATACAATAAAAATTCACCACTTCGGAACCCTTGCCTTCGAAGGTCAGCCACCAGAAAATAACTACTCTGCAGCTATGGCAAACTACTTGAACCAGCCCACTGGCTAGGCTGGCAGAGAACCTAGGCAGACTGCACACCTTCCAGTCGGCTCCCTGACCCAATCGGCCTGGCCTGCACGAGCTGGGTAGAATTCAGCAGCCAGGCCCCCACAAAATGCAGGGTCCCCAATCCAGACAGGGAAAAGCCAAAGCTCAACCGAGCAGCTGAGCAAACTGTCCTGAATATGCACTTCCACAAACTCTCAGTCTAGACAAAGTTCCAAGCTCCACTATTCAGCAGGGTGAACTTTCCCCGAAAATACATCTCCCTTGGACTCCACACCATCGAGCAAATCCAAATTTTATTTATTTATTTGCTTCTGTTTACCGGGTAAGTCACACTAGACATCCAAATGCCTATTTTCAGGTGTAACCCAGGAGAGTTACAAACTTGAGTTTTACAGGTACAGTAACTAATACAGCTTTTACATACAGTAAGGAGACTAATACAACTATTCAATGCAGTGAAATATAAGAATACATAGAGTGGAGACATTCAGTAAAAACACATGAGCCCGGGGGTAGTTACAGATGACCCAGGAGAGATAAGAGCTATGTCCACATAGGCAGTGGTGAGTTAAGTTTGCCTGCAAGGGGAGCAGGCGACACCAGTAAGAGTGATCCAGTGTGTCGTAGTTTCAGGAGGGTAAGTGCGGTGGGCCCCCTGTGTCAGCGTAGAGTAGGGGCAAGGCTACGGGGTGCAGGGGCAGGTGGAGGGGCCCTTCAGGAATCACCAGAGGGAGGTTTTAAATCCAGTATGAAAGGAGGTGGCCCGTGTTAGGGATGGGAAAGAGTTCCACAGTTTCGGGGTGTTGTGGGTGAAGGCCCGATCCCCCTCAAAGGTGCGAGTTCTAGGGACTGGACAGTTGAGTGCAGCCATAGACCTAAGGTGGTAGGTAGAGGGGTCGAGGTTGAGAGGAAGGGTAAGGGCAGCAGGGGTGCAGAGAGCACCCCTCCCTTAAAAGGCCAATCGTCTTCTTGTTTTCATTTAAGTTCACCCCAACTTAAACTAACTTACCCCGGGGCTTCTCTCTCAGTATTTTCTTCGAGGTACACACTGAGTAAATACATTCCTTAAATGTTCCAAGGTATAAAATCCCCAACAATTCCCGCTATCATTCAAAAAGGTATCAGGGCAAAACTAAGCGATCACAGTGCGCACATAGAGACTGTCAACGGTCGCCCAGTAATGTTTGCTTATAGGCAGTGAATCCTTCAGCCACCTACTACGTCTAGTCTGAAGCAAATGCTCATAGGTGGCCGAACAAAAAACAAAACAAAAGTGGGGCACAGTAGAATGAACTAAAACTTTTAAAACTGAATATGCTTTAAGAGAGTCATTCTAAGAACCTGGAAAAACTCAAAACCTTCTCGGATCCAAGGATGGTATGATCAGATAGGATTTGTGGCTAATAATGAAAGAATTAGTTATTTAATTTTAGGTAAAACTGAAACTTTTGAACAAATTTGTTCTCCTTTCCTTAGGCTGTATAACTCTGTTCCATAGAACATATTTATGTATTGTACAGTATATGTATTTCTATCCCAAGCTATGCTAAGGTCAAAGTTAAGTACAATATCTTCTATGCCCTTATAGATGTAACCTTGTTTATTATCTTATTTTATATGTTCTAGCTACCCTGCTATATCTTATATTTTCATAAGAAAAATGGTGTATGCATTCGTGAAACGTTTCTGCATTCTAAATGTAATTTGTATACATTTTTCTGTTTGACATTGTAAGAAAAAATAAAGGGTATTATGAAAAAAGGGTTGCCTATTAGTTACAGATGCAAATAAAAATAATTAAACCTGCCTAGATCAATAATCGCTCTAATACTGGGACACCTTCTTGATCTTCTCTATAATTAAAGAATGATAGCCACTGTGTGCTGTGTTTGTCTTTTTGTATATTTTTATGCCACTGCATACTCGGTTGTAAGAGTGGTCTCATGCTTATTCTTAGGGTATGATAACTGCAAATCTAAGGTGAGCAGTTGTGATACCCTAAGAATGTAAATGAGACTATTCTTGTAATTGTAAGAGTGGTCTCAGCAGCGGTATTAACATATTAATCAAGCTCGATAAATAATATATTAATTTTTTTGAAAACCTTACCAGAATGTGCCCATTTCCAATGCAGCCCCATGTGAGACACTCCTCACAGAGTAAGTGTCTCACGAGTCATGAGCAGAGGAAAGGCGCGCTTGGTTGGGAGTGCTCCCTCAATCTATAACTGTTCTTGTGTTGTCTTACGCTGTTGATTCTTGGCTGAGGTGAGACTTATTATTTAACCACGTGCCACAGCTTTTTACAGCGTCCCAAATAACAGGCTCCAATAAATGAGGACCTTGATTAAGTGAACACAAACTCTCAATATGCTGGCTAACCTACTCCTTAAAGTTAAGAAAATAAGTGTTAAGCCTCCAAACAGAGTTTTTTTCTGAGGCACCAAAACATAAGGAAATAGACATCGGGGCATTTTCAAATTAAGTTATGGAGTGGATGGTAAATTTGTCAATTGTGTGCAGGTGTGCTGTCTGTAAAAAAGGTCAGTTCTAGAATATACATTGTGAGGGTAAAAAAAAATCCTAATTCTCACTCCCCACAATGCTGTGTTCTCCACATATTAATAAGACCCACTTCAGTTACAAGAGGTGGTAGCATTTTGGCTGCTCACCTATTTGTTAATGCACTACCAGAGGAGAGATCCTCAGAGGGCTTAATGGTACAGTTAAAATCACCTCCAAGAATTATCTGAGCCCCTCCCCAGCAACTCAGCAGTATTACCACAGACTTCTTGAGAGAATTGTCCTACTGCCTGGTTTGGGGCATATAGATTTATTAGACAGATTAATTTACCTTGCACTTTGCCAAGGACAATGACTATCCTGCCCTCCATGCCTGCTTTCTAATGGACAGCCTCTCCATATGAGAATGGCTGTGCCTGCTTTCTTATCCTGAGGGTGGGATGCTGCTACAGTATAAGTTGACCAGTCCCCATCCTCCTGAGTTTTAAATCTTCAGTAGGTGAGAGATGATTTTCCTGGATAAATGAAATATCACTTTTTGACCTTTATAATGCTGACAATATTCTGGTACATTTTATAGGTGAGTCAACCACTTTAACATTGTATGAAACAATATTCAATGAACCCATGATTGTGTTAAGATGAGAAATAACAATTCCAGGCAACCCTTAGAACAGTCCCAGCATAATGGTGAAAGCAGAGAATAACAGGAAACAGAATAACCTAACTGAAAACTATTTGTGCCATAACTTTAACTAGGCACCAAACTGTTTGAAACACTGAGTTCCCTGCATGTACACTGCAGGGATATACTAAATCCCAATGTGTCTGTTACAATGCTTCCTAGGTAACTATCAGAGAAAAAAGTAAAGAAGGTGAGTACAGCCATACTACCTCAATGACAGTTGTTAAGTCCACACCACTTGCTATAGATGGTATTCTGAGCTCGTCCCTTTTCCTCCTTTTTTATGAAATATTTTTTTGTGTTTCTGTGGGTGAATTTTTAGTGGTTGTGAAAGGTGCTGCACTGACAGCACTGGAACCGGAAATCCTCTATTTATCCACATGGCAGGTACAGCACAGGTGATCACAGTGTAAGATTTCCCACACTGTCCCACCAATGTGCCTCAACTCTGTCATGGAGGGACCACCACATAGGTAAGAGGGTACTTCAGACTCCCTGTCCATTCAATCCTTGGCCTCTCATGTAATGCTGCCAACAAGGGTGCCAATTAGTGCCTATTAAGGGAGATAGGTCGTAAATCTGCCCACGAATAAAGGAGGTATGGATAGAGCAAATTTGTAAGTCATGGCTATACCAAATCCCTTCCCACCAGCCATCCACATAATTTGTAGTGAATACTACCACCTAGTGAGAATACCCATGAATCTTAAAGAATTTAATAAATAGACTGCACCCTGTGAGATCTCCTAATATACCATCATAGGAAGCATTTTCAATTGACTGGGGGATAAAAACTAGATAGGCATGTGTGTCTGGGGACCGGAGTGGGACCTAGGAGACCTGACGAGAAAGGCCCTATGAACAAAACTGGAAACAGGCAGAAACAATTTGAAGTCCACAGCTCTCTTATTACTAGACCTATTAATATGAACTGGTCTTGGTTTTAGGTGCTGCAGCCCCCTGAAACATCTTAAAATAACCTAAAGGACCATTGGGCTTCCCCCTCCTCAAACACTGACATCTCTGTCAAGGCAGTCCCCTCCTTGGCTATTCTCCGTGACACCTCCGTGGATGTCCACAATGGGGATTTACCCCACCTGCACCTATGACTCAAGTGTTAATTCTAGTGATGCAACTCAGTTTGTGGTTGCTACCCTACCACCATGAGGCCCTACTGCAAAGTAAATGAATAATCCTTTCCTGCTGCATATTACATCCCTAGACTGCCCACTGGAAAGCTCAGTCATAATCAACACACCAAACCAATCGCTGCATCACCAAGGAGAAGCCCTCTGTCAAACCCTACAGTCTGGTGCAGTATGACCTGCTGGCTGCTATCTTAAGGGGGAGCAACCAACTAAGCCCTTCAAAGGAAACAAAGGAGCCATGTGTGCACTGCAGCTGCAAAGCCAACCATGTTTAAGTATCCCAGCCTAAAAGCCTCAAACCACCTCCACTTCCCCAGCTTTCAAAGAAGTTGTCTCTCAGTTACAGCACTATTACACCTCGGGACCATCCTTCACCAATCCCCGAACACACTCACCACCATTTGCCTACGCATTAGCTTCTAAACCTGTAAATGGATCCAACACAGGAAACCTGCATAACAAATGGCCACAAGCTCATCTCACTGTTAAACTGTAAAATACAAAAGCTGCAAAAATCAAAACAGTACAAGTAATTCAGATGGGAAACCATGCTACTAAACTATGTATGACTACACATTGTATCAGCTCAGTTCATGATCATAAAGATGTCCAGCACATCTACAAACTGGCTAAATTAGCCATAAAGTGTCACTGTCTGCCCACTGTCAGGCTGTTGCTGCATCCTGGCCAGAGTGGTTGTGGGACAAGTTCTATCCAGCTGCTGCAAGCGTTTGATTGTTATTTATCTGCAAGTGCTTGGGAAGGCTGACATCTTCTGTTACTACAAATCCCAGAATCCCCTGCAGCTGACATCAGGGCAGTAGGCAAAAGTGGGAGGTTCAATAGCTTGCCATGCATATTAGAGTTTATGTAATCTCTGATCATTTGTTTGCTGGTCCCACTGTCCTCCCTGGGCTAAATACAGTCTCAGAGAACTGTACTTAGCCTTGAAGAAAAGCAGACTTGTAAAATATCTGGTCTGAGATCATAAAAGCTCTAACATACACTGTAGGCCATTGACTCTCCCACTGCTGCCTACTGCTCTGATGTCAGCTGCAAGGGATTCTGGGATTTCTAGTAGTAGACTATGTCAGCCTAGAACTAGGCACAATTAGTTCGATACAACCTTCTATACTACAGCAAACAATAAATAAACCAAAATGTTTCTGCACACAAAGTGCATGCTGGGATCAGCCCCACACTTGAGTGTGGGGCCCTTTGTGCTAACTGTTCCCCTTTAACAAAATGACTGTTCAAGTAAGAGCAAACTCAGAAAATATCGATGCAGTTTCCAGTAAAGTTCAAGGGACGGAAGCTGCTGTGCACTAAAGACAATTATAATCTAAACAGAAAAGTTGAGAGTCTGGAAAACCAAGTTAGATACCAAAACTTGAGGATTGTGGGACTATGAGTAAATTAGATGCCGACTTTGAACTAGTGAGAGACCTGGTGAAACATATCTCCATCAAAGTGTATGATTTACTTGTTGACAGTTTGCCATTTTTGATTAAAGCCTTAAGAGTGCCTAAAAGTAAACAAATGCAGTCAGGGGAATTGATAGGAACGCTATCTGAAGAAATGACTCAGAGAGAACGAAACTCTAGAATAACTATCTTAATTTCCCAAGATATCAAGTTGGACTGCAATTTAATTGTGTGGCTTCACTTGATCAGATGGTGTTGTCCCTTTTCGATACTGAAATACCATAATCATGTGTAACCCCACCCCAGTTTGGGGCTTACCTTATTGGAGGCCACACTTTAGCAAGGACATAGACAGGGTGGAGGCAGTCCAGAGAAGGGTGACCAAGATGGTGCAGGGCTTGCAACATAAAACATATGATGACAGATTAAAAGATCTCAATATGTATACTCTGGAAGAGAGGAGGGAACGGGGGGATATGATAGAGACCTTCAAGTATCTTAAAGGCTTAAACAAAGTGCAGGTGGGTGACATCTTCCCATATAAGAACTGTACAAGGACAAGGGGGCACAATATGAGGTTGGGGGTGCAGGATAAGGGGAAATGTGAGGAAGTTCTTCACAGAAAGGGTGGTGGATGCATGAAACAGCCTTCCCCGGAAAATGGTAAATGCTAACAAAGTGGGGGGATTCAAATACGCATGGAATAGACATAAGAAAACCCTTAATGTGGGGAAGAGAGGCAAAAGCCAATGACCACAGAGGGTCAGTGGCCACTGACACAGGCAGGGAATACGGGCAGACTGGGTGGGCCCAGAGGTCCTTATCTGCTGTCAACTATGTTACTATGCTACAGCCCCGTTAGTGTTGTCCCTGTTCTGCCTCTGGTCCCCTAAACTGACAAATGGGACCAGAGGGCTTTGTGTCAGGAGCCCCAGGAGGAATTTGGACCCTGGCGACCTCTTCATCTTCATGGCAGCTGCCGCCAGAGTTTCTGTTCCTCAGCCCCATGGCAAGAGGGGGGCTGAGCTCGGAAAGATGTTTTGCACCTCTGGGCACTGTGGGGCTCTATCTCAGTCCAAGGAAGCACCTGGGAGTGGACCAAGTGAAATGTAAATAAACATGGCCACATTGCGCCGTCTGTGCATGCGCGACCACCAAGTCTTAAAGGAGCCACGGCTACATTGAAAGTAGTGGAAACAGTGCCTTTTGTGTTTGGAGCCCCATGAGGCAAATGAGACTCCATATAGTTAAACAAAGGGCTTTCCTGGCTCCCTCAGGTCAAGTGGGGCAAGGGCATATTGATATTAGCCCCTGAGTGGGCTTTTGTGAAATTTTATGGGGCTGCAAACTAGGCAGAAATACTGTAACTAATAATGGTGGCACCCATGAGTTTCTGGGCAGCAGAGGCCACTGGGAAATAATCAAAGAGTACCAGAGAGAGCCCTTGAATTAACTGGCCAATAGGAAGGGGAGTGGGGGTTGGCAATAAAAGGGAGTGTAAGTGCCTGCCAAATGGAAATCCCCAGAGACAGATCGAGAGGGTGAGACTGTTGTGAGCTACTCAGCCCTAGGGCAAGCTGTGAGTGCATAAAGGCTCCTCTAAGCCACAAAAGGCAGATTGCCTACAATCTTATTTAATAGCTGGGGACAAAGGAACTGTGATTTTGTATTCCTTGTGTGTGAACTGAACCTGCACTGTGTGTTTTGTGTGCTGCCTGCACATATAAGAGACTGTTTGAACTGTTTGGATGCTGAAATAAGAGTTATTGGTGCCTGGGCTCAGAACTGTCTAGGAGCACAGCTGTGTGGTCCAAGAGAATATTGTGCTCAGTTATACGTCCAGGGTGAGTTCAACCTGCCCAGACACCCTGGACTGATGAAAGGCCAGAAGAGGCAAAGACATCAAGAGGCTTGTCAGGCAAAGACTCAAAAGGCCTCAGGGGCAAAGCCGAGGAAAGACCTGACAGATGAAAGTCTAACTTGCTGCAATTCCATATCCAGCCTATGTGGTGTACCACCAGACTGTTTGCTGATACCAGAACGTTACCGTTCAATTGTGTTCCTTGTACCCCCAGCAGCCTTCAGATTGTAAGTACCTCTGGGCTGCAGCCCTTAAGATTCTTCCTGCATTTTAAGTGTAGCCCAGGTGCCATGTGCCAGTAGGCTACTACCCCTGCCAGTTGACTACCACACATGTTAGGGGGCCTGAGTTCTGTTGCGATGGTGTTTGGGGGTTCAATCCCAGCATGGAAAGAAAGTAGTGCATTGCCTCCACCCAGAGTAAAGTAACAGTGTGCCAGGTGTCTGATTGGTACAACCCCCTGGGATGCTATACCTACCCACCTCCCCTTCCAGCCACCCCACACACTGGATACCACGTTGTTCTCCAATACTGTAAAACACATATACTTAACAGCTAATACCAATAAAATGCCTACAACACAGGAATTGCAATAAACAAACCACAGCTTTATTTTGGGCGTAGGGCTTGGAAGGGGGGTACCAGGAACAGGAGTGCAGTGAAAGAGAAAAATTGGGTTAAAGTGGCTAACAGGGCTCAGAGGCCAGAACATTCACAATGCCCACCCCACTGGTACAAGTACACACCCCCTATGTCCCGACTGTCCTGACTGGGTACCCAGGAGTAACACTTCCTGCCAGATGGTTAGCCGGTGATGGGGCCCTTTAAATAATTCTTTCTAGAGTGCTAGCAATTTGAAACTTTTACTCCCCTTTTAGCAGGGCAAACCCTGGGTTATTTATTAATTCATTTAGCTTTTGTTGACCAGGTAAGTACACTAGACAAGACATTTGCTTATTTTCAGGTACGACCCAGGAGAGTACAATGAAATACAAGTTCATACAGAGGACAACATGATACAAGTTAGGCATTACACAGAATCAGGTAGAACCAGATGAACAAACCACAAGCAGTCAGTAAACACAATTAAAATAGAAACAAAATATATACATAGAGTCACCAAGGCTATGAACAGTGCATTATACAGTTCTATACAGTTCAGAGGCCAAAAGCAGAGACGTAGTCAAAGCATCGCCTGAAATAGAGAATAAATACATTATATACAGAGCAGAACCCAAACAGGCAGGATGCATCAGCAGGACCTGCTCAAGGGTACCAAAAGAAGGACATGTAAGTCCAGCGCAGGAGACCAAGGTCTGTTATGGCGGTTTAGGACAATCACACGCAGAGGAGAGCTTCAAGTAATTCCACAGGGAGCTCTGAAGGCATGAGTGGGAGGGGGAGGAGCGGACCTAGGTGGGAAAGGAGTTCCATACTCTGAGGGCACATGAAGCAAAATCCCATGTCCCCCATTTGCGTTTGAGTGGCAGGAACTTTGAAAACAGCAGGGCCCAATAACCTAAGGGAGTAAGAAGAAGAGACAGCCGGTTTGAGGAGCTCAGCCAGTCTTGGGGGGAGTGCCAGTTCTGAGAAACTTGCCCGTGAAGCTGCCAAGACAAAATTCATGTGGTTGGGTGGGGAGAGCCAGTCAAGTTTGTTATACAGGTCACAGTGGTGGGTGAGGCAAGGGGCAGCAAGTGCAAAGCGGCAAATGTTATTATAGGCTATGTTCCACCTAGAGAGGTGAACTTTGGAGGTGCGTGCAAACAGGATGAGTCCATAGTAGAGAGAAGGGAGAAACACACCTCTGGCCAGTGCAAGGTGAGCAGCAGAAGTAAGATTGTTCTTCACTCTGTAGGCCAGATCCAGTTTGCAGTTGACAGCTCTGCATACATTTTGGATATGATGCCCAAGGTCAAGCTGGGGATCCAGTGTCACCCGAAGGTATTTGATGGAGTCAGCGATTAGGACAGGAGTACCATCAATACCAGTAATACTCAGTGGGGCAGGGGTACTCACTGTCCTGAAGATTGGATCTCAACTATTGGCACAGGAGGTTTGGGCAAATTAGGATCAACCACTCCTAAGGGCAGCAAACAGATAGGCAAAGAATACTGGTCTGAGAGATAAAGCAATGGATGGACACTGGTCGACCTTGGACTTGCTTGAAGACTCTTGCAGCTTGTCATCTTCAGCCCACCCATGGGCCAGATTGCAGAGCACCCACACAAGGCCTACTAGGCCACAAGGAACCTAGACCCAGGAGTGACCCACAGTCTGGCTCCCCCCAATGGATCCAGAGTGCCTAAGCACTCAGGCGCACACCCATGTCCCCCTTCAGCCCAGTCTGCCTCACTCAGGAAGGGTTGGCAGTTTCCCTACCTGGCTCCAAGTTGCAGCTGTGATGATTTTCAGGTTTTGCCTTTCTCCTGGCCAAGAACAAACAGCTCAGCTGGCCCAGTGGAGGTGAGAGTTGAGGCGCAGGATGCCACACCTTGCGCTACACCAGCGACCCAGGTTCGGGAGTGAGCTCAGGTCACTGGGGGTCGGCCGGGGAGAACAGGTTTGAGCATCCAGAGGACTGCTTTCCTGTCCTGGGAGGAAGGGGAGATCTGATCCCATGCTCTAGTGGCCCCTAGAGGCGGCTGGGGGGCAGAGTAGCTCCAACAAACAAGGGGATTGGCTGTGGCGGTGATCCTGTAGACGCGCATTGGAGTGTGTGCACCCGCACAGGACGCATTGCACATCCAAGCCTAGGGGGAAAGGAAGAAAACTGAAAAATCCCTGGCTCTTGGAGGAGGCAACAGCAGCCCGAGTGACTCGGCCCACATCCTCAATACCGGACTTTCCTGGCTGGTTCCCTCCAGCCTGCCCAGCTCCTGACCCGACTGTCTAGATTCCAGATGAGGACACCCAGTGAGTGGATGGCTGGCCCTGCCCCAGGGGGCATAGATCCAGGGGGCCGGCTGTGGTCAGTGAGTTGGGTGGAGAACCTAGCCGGGAAGTTTCAGGTGGGGAGCTAGGTGCTGTAAGTCAGGTGCGTACGCCCGAGAGATGTCCCAGAAGTTCAGGTGCTAAAATAGAACATACAAAAAACAAAACAAAAAATAAAAGAACAAACAGCTCCAGTGTGCAGCAAACAAGTTCTCTGAATTTCCCCCTTTCCAGTGGCTTTCAGCTAGTGACTTGCAATCTCTGGATCAGACCTCTGCCTTCCCACGGTTGATTTTCAGCAAAATAACAGGCTCCTGAAACATTGGACACCTGCAAACCTTTCCTTTCCAAAGTCCTCAGATTCAGGTACAGTGCCAACCTTTAGCTCTGGCACACACACACACACACACACACACACAAACAGTTCAAAAACCACCCTTTTCCTTTTCATAGCTCAGGGTTACTCACAGTTCCAACTTTCCCTTTTTTACAGCTCAGGGTTTTTCCAACACTGATGCAGGCTCACTGCAACACTGGATCTCAAGAACACCAGGAGCTTCCACCAGATACCATGAACATCCATCTGCACCACCACCACCGTTCTCTTCATCAGATTAAACTCTCTATTCCAATCCTTAAACAGTTCACCATTTCACCAGCTGAGTCCTGTACAATGTCTCCCGATTTTCCCACTCACAGCACTGAGCCCCTATTGACTCGAGAAGAGCCCAGATCAGAAAGCGCAGACTGCCCAAAGTCCCTGGGGTTTCAGCAGAAAATCCCAGCCTTTGATTGGTTAAATTGCACTGCCCATCATTAAAATTATTAACATTAACCTACTTTAAGTACTGATTGGTTACTGATTTGGTGTCCAAATTAAGGTTTACACCCCACCCAGAAGTAATTTCTCTTAGACTTGGGCACCTACGTCTATTGGCTGTCTTTAGGGGTCAAAGTATCACAACATGGCTGCTGAACAAACAGTCCCACTGCAGTTCATATAGTGCCACCACATTTTTAGTCCTCCAGCAGCCTGAATAAACACATTTGTTTAACAAAAGCCCCATGGTCCAATAGCAGTCCCTTTTCCCTTTCACACCATTTCCCCAGTTAACATATTAATTTCACCCCCTGCCTGTCACTAGCGCTGAAATACACAGCCCCTAGGCACTAGAAAGGCTCCCTCATTCATGTTCCCCATGCCTCATTAATATTCATGAGTCAGATCATTTCAATAGTGTTTATTGGCACTTCTTAAATAAAAATATCTGTGGCTTCTCTTTGACTCTCATCAGGTCTCCAGTCCCTGATTAGCTTAACAGAGGGACCGGGACCTGCTAAACGGCCTCCATTTTACCGCTACAGCAGTTGGAAGATCCACATGCGCTACTGTGCATGTGTGAGATGCCGCCATACCAAGATGCAACAGAAAGCTCGGCAGCTCTGTGGTCCAGCTCCTCTGGCCCCATTTTGGACTGAAAACTACTGCAGTGGCAGGACAGAAGATCCAGCGGACAATCTGGGACCTGAGCCAACAGCAGGAACCACACAGCGGAAAACGGAACACTAGGGCAGCAGGAGGCATGCAAGGTAAGCCCCCACAGGGGGGTTACATAAGTAACCTGCTGACTAGATAGTTAAAGAGGGGGTGAAGTCCTGGGCAGGACTTTGTACTCTACAGGAAAAGCCCAGGCAGAAAACTGGAAAGTTCAGTTGTTTGTTTGAATCTTATAGGGGCCCCACCAAGTTCTGCAGTTTACATTCAAAGAAACTGTTTTGTACTGAATCCCAAAATCTTCCGTGCACCTACTGGTCCATCTACTGGTTGGCAACCAGAATCCCAGTGAGGTACCCACTGCAACAGTCTAACTGTTATTGAACTAACAGTCATTTGGGGGGAAAGCCTGGTGCACCCGCAGAATGGAGGTACTGGAACTCTAGGGGTAGATTTGTTTGCCAAAAATGTTTGCTATTATGCTATTTGCCCCCTCTTCATCCCTCCCTATAATAAGCCTTAAGTTAGTTGATGTTACAACTTGGTATTGCTGGTTATTGTGTAGAGTGTACTGTCACTGAGTTGGGAAGATACTGTAGGAGCAGTTATTGTATTTTCCTGGAGGAGTGGTAACCTTGTGTTTTACTCATCAGGTACCCCATTTCACTACCCCAGGTGGAGGTACCGTGCCATTTTTCTCCTAGTATTACATCTATTAGTGGACCCAGGCAGCCCCCTCGGGAGTTGTGAACAGTGTGGATACCGGGGGCCTAGGTGAGTTGGGAGGTTGTTACACATGTTATCCCATGTCTTCTTTCTATGGAAAATATTCCTGGTTCTGCCAATCATTATAGCCCATGTTCTCCAAGCCAGCAACCATCTTGGTCACTGTCCTCTGTACTCCCCTTGTGTCAGGTCAATATCCTTCTTCAGATGTGCAGATAAGAACTGCACACTGCATTTGAGATGAGGCTAGACCAAGGAGCTGTATAAGGATTTTATAACATCCCCAGATCTTCTTACAAAGTTTATTTTATTGCATGGCATGATTTTGTTTTCCTTGCTAGGTGTTGGCTCACACTGCTACTCCCACTTCAGATTCTGCTAATCAGTGTTCCCAAGTCTTTTGTTTGCTTGATTTCTGTAATCTCCATAACATTCAGGTAGTATTTTGAAGTCCATGTGCATAGGTGTAATACTGGTACCGAATTAACAGTCCAACATTTTATCCTTAATTCAATGTGGCAGCTGGCTATATACTGTATGTAGGTATGTGTAAGAGCTTGGTGATGTTTATTTGGCCTTGCTAACTTTTGGTATTTCCACCCTCAACAGAGGTGCCAAGAGAAGGGATCTAGAGGCTAAAGGGAATAATAAGGACTGATGCGAGGCCCACTGGGCAGAGAGAGAGAGAGTGCTGGAGGAGGTGGAGAGGATGGAGGGGCAAAGCAGCTAAGGCAGGATAGGACAGGTAAAGGCTGCCTTCTGTGGTGCTGGGGACAGAGTTTGGCCAGCTGCCCCAACGAGCAGGCAAGCCTTTTAATTGCCTACTTATGGAGACCAAAAGAGAATGCTGGGTATCTCCTTTTTTAAGAGGACACTGTTCCCTTGTCAGAAAAGTGAAATAAGCAAAATTGCTATTTTTTTTAGGACAATAAAGTAATTGTATTTGCAATATCCAACTTTCTATATAAGGTATAAATAAGGTGATTGCATATGTTTTTATATTCAGTGACATTCTATCGTAACATATTGATGTTTTAATCAACCGTTTGTGCTTATGCACTGTTATTCAGCATATTTTAATTATTTTAACCTTTACACACATTTGTTTTGTATTTATAGTCTGTGTGCAATAATCATGTGATTTTAAGCATAGATGTTTTCAATAAACTGAAGAACTGAAAAAAATATTTATGTTTCTTTTTCCCTTAATGCAATACCTTGTATTTCTCAATGATGAAGATTATCTGGCATTTTTCTGCTCATTTCCCAAACCCGTCTAGATCCTTCTGCATTTCATTTATCTCCTTTTAACATAGAATCATAATATTTGACAGCAAATAAGGACCACCGCCTACCTAGCCTGCCCATTTTATACTGTCACTGCGGACCCTACCTGATCTCCAGCTACCTCCCCACCCCCACCACCTGCTTTCCTACCAAGATTCCTTTGTGCCTAACCCATTATCCCATCCATGCTTGAAGCCCACCACTGCTTTTGCCCCCACCACCTCCACTGAAAGACTGTTCCCAGCATCCACCACTCTTACTGTGAAGTACTTCATCACATCCCTCCTGAATTTCCCCCCTTCAGGCTTCATTGCATGCCCCCTTGTGGTCCCATGCACCTTCTTCTCTAAAAAATTCTTCCCTCCTGTACCTTATTTACCCCCCCCACCCATGAGGTATTTAAAGGTCTCTATCATGTTCCCCCTCTTCATCCTCTCTTCAGAGTGTACACATTGAGATCCCTCAATCTCTTCTCACTGGGCTTTTGATGCATGCAGCCCCTGTACCATTTTATTGCCCACCACTGGACAGCCTCTATCCTGCATGTGTGCTTTCTGAGTTGTGGTCTCCAGAACTGGAAACGGTACTCCAGGTGGGGTCTCACCAAGGCTCTATACAGTGGTAACACCACCTCTTTCTTTCTGTTGGTAATTGCCCTCCCAATGCACCCCAGCATCCTGCTGGCCCTACTTACTGCCTTGTCGCATTGCCTCACCACCTTGAGGTCATCAGATATGATTACCCCAAGGTCCCTTTCCTGTTTAGCAACTGTCAGTGCTTCCCCCTCCCATTTTATACACTGCTGCTGTAATGTAACTGTTCTTCCTATCTTAGAGTCATCAGCAAGCTTGGCAGTTCAGCTACAGTACTTGTACCTAGCTCCAGATCACTTGTAGGTCCCCGAACCAACCCCTGTGGAACCTCACTGGTCACCTGTTTCCATGTGGATTGGTTATCACCAATTATGACTCTTTGTCTCCTATCCTGCATCTAGCTTTGAACCCACTTCATCCCACCTCAGTTTCATTAAGGTGCTCTAGTTTATTCAAAATCGGAACTACATGGAAAAAGTCTGCAGCACCATACAAATACCCAGACAAACAGAACTAAATTTAGGTGTTCAACCAGAGAACAGTAGACAAATTAATGCTGAACTTGATTGTGCAGTCAAAGTTAAAGTTTATTAACTGGTCTCTACTGTGGAACAGTATTAAATACTTAACTGAAGTCCAGATGCTGTATAGAAACATTGAAAGAGATGGGAAAAAAACTGAACAGCCCATCCAGTCTGTCTCAGATATAACAGGATACAATACCCACATGAGTCCCCACATCCACTTCCTTGGTAATTTACATGATTTCCACCTACAGTAACCATGTCTGTCCACTGAATCGAAGTTGCTGGGCTGAAATTTCAAGGCGGCTTGAATGGCGTAAGCCCCAGGTGCACTGAACAGATGGTACACAGGGCTTGCGTCATTCACCCAATCAACAATCAGGATTTTCCGTCCCATGCACCGATTGCTGCAAGTTGGACCAACTTTTTCTGGTCTAGCTTGCATCAATGTAAAAGGTATCCAAGCTTAAATCCCAGAAGTCCACGGAAAATGGAGAAAATTCAAAGTGCAGCCACCCCTATGCACTCAAACAATGGTAATCAACGGGGGGGGGGGCGCATAACTTCACCAAACAGCAGTAATGTTTCAGCACTTTTCTTCTTTATTGATTCAGTTGTAAAATGGCAGCCAATCCCAGTGTTTTGCCTATACTATATGCTTCTGCAGGAGAACACCTTTACACCTAAATATAAATAAATTACACTCCTTACTATCCGCTGTTGGTATACAACCTTATGAAAAAATACAATACATTAGTGACCAATTCCAGTTCATCTGCTACTCACTTCCTTTAAAAAGTGCCTTTTGCTGCTTAAATTGTAGTTACAACTCACCTCCTGGTTTGTTATAGTCTTATCAGAACAATATAATGAAATAAGTACTCAATATGCATAACACTTTTCAACATTCAGAAAAAAATAGTTCTATAAACATCTAATGAATTAACCTGTAATTACTCTAATTTATACAAGATAATCATATGCTTATTTTCTGAATTTCCTTTGAGTGATCAAACTTTATCAAACACCTCCAAGGAGTGCCACATGCCGCCCAAAGTGCAGAACAACTGTAGAACCTCAAGCATTACATACTTGTAACTAAGTATAGAGGTTTGCCTCCACTCACAGGTGTCCAGACTTAATTGTGAGGTGATTTTCTTATTCAGCCTATCTGTTAAATAAACATAAAACCTAAATAAATACACACCTTGAGTGTGTAGTGTTTTAAAATGTTTAAATAAATAACCACAAGATAATGTTAAATAAATTAAAATTAAAAAGTGGAAAGTATGCTTATTAGTACCTTGAATTAATATCTCCTGTGTTCAGACCAGCTTCAATGAACCTGGATAAGTTTGTGGTTGTCTGTTATTGCAGTTTAGACACCCTGAACAGCCCATCCAGTCTGTCTCAGATATAACACATCCACATGAGTCCTCACATCCACTTACTTGCCAAAATTTTCCAAAAAAACAATGAGGTTCATTTGCATGATTTCCATTTACAGTAACCATGTTGGTCCACTGAATCGAAGTTGCTGAGCTGGAATTTCAAGGAAGCTTGAATGTTCAAGCCCCGGGTGTGCCGAACAAATGGTGCATGATGGCTTGCGGCATTCACCCAGTCAGCAATCAGGATTTTCCATCACATGCACTGATTGCCGAACCTTGGACCAACTTTTTCTGGTCTAGCCTGCATCAATCCCAGGAACATTTTCATGGGGCTTGCACCACATATTTTGCACAAGCTTCTGTAAATTGGGTAAAGTGTCACAACTGCACCCTGTCACAACCACACTCAGCAGGCCAGGTCCTCTGCTCCCACAGTGCCAACCTCTGAGCGCAATAGTGTGAACAGATAACAGACAGGGTAATCCTCCTGTCTGCTTTTGGGTCCAAATCACCTTTAGTCTCAAGTTCTGGGGGGACTCAAACTGTGAACCTTATGCTAGTGTACCCAATGTACAGGCTCAGATACGTACCCTCTTCAGGGATTGCGGTACAATCTTTTGCCAGGGGCACCAAGCTAGGCTTCCAAAATGAACCCTTAAAACTCTATAAAAGATCTTAGGTATATTCTTACCTTTTCCCAGTTTAGTAAAACCATCAAGCTCTCCAGAACAGCTGTCAAACTTAACCACGTATAAATCACATGCAGAAAGAACTTGGAAGACACACCCAGGCTGTATCTTGAAAAAAAGATTTTACTAAAAGATGATAAAAATATGAAAAATGTAAACACAGAACAATATATCAAAGAGCTCACAATCACATAAAAGATCAAGGGAAGATTACAAAACAAAAACTCCTACCACCATACATTCAGACCTTTTTTATCTAATGTGTTACCTCTGTTTTGTTTATAGTTAGATCAGAGAGCTGTGTTTCTCTAGAGTCCCAAAATAATATTTCAAACGGATCAGACACAGGTGTTAGTTTAAACTGTATCTCTCCATTCCCCTTCTATGAGTCACCTAGCTCCTCCTTTTAGAATATAAAAAAATACAAACATGATGTCCTATCAGGAGGTATATTAAATAAGGTGACATCAGCAAAAACTCATTTACCAAATTATGAGTCTTTGATCCACCATTTCCTTTGAAGTTTACAACCCTGCAGTTCCATCACCCAGGTGTGAGATAGCCTGACAGGAATCAGCTAAATGATGTCCTGTCCTGTAATAAACTGTATATTTAGCTTCCCAACTTCAAAGCAGCAACAGGTCATAAAAAGGCCATCAAATGCAATTTCTCAAGGAAGTTAATTACATTACAGATCTCTCCTGGTCAGTTATATCCTGTAGTTTCACTGAAACTGGTGGGGGGGGCACCCATGGAGCACAGGCTGTCTTATGTGAGACAATCACATATTATATTTTTATATTACAAATAGCATACAATAATCATAACCAGCTAGCCAAGCATCACACACCCAACCTACTAAAATCGGATACAGTTGCAGCAAAGGTGTTTGATGCAGATGCACCAAAAAACAGGTTTGACACAGTGTTGATGCAATCCCTGTGTCACCCTTTGAAAATCCAGCCCACTGTGTTTTAATTGACAGTTTGTTTTATTATTATAGTCTAGAGCAGCTTTACTAATGTCAAGCTCAGCAGCCTGAAAGTCCTTGTTTCTGTCCCAATGCCTTATTTAAATATTGGATTCTCCATTAGCAGAATTTATGATGCATGCCATTAATATGAGAAAGTATGCGTTTTGAACTTTAATTAAATTGTTAGACTGTATATATATATTTATATACTGACTGTTGGGGAAATGCAGTTCTTGTGCCATTGTAGTACTTTCATACTTGACTGCATATTGTCATGTGTAAAACTTACCATATGCTATTTTTATAGACTCTGATGTTTTAACATTGGTACTAATTTTGTCTTTTATGTTTTTAATGTTTTGTTTTGTAATGAGTGTATGTGTCGAACAATAAAACATTACTTATGGTCCCAAAAGGCAGTTGAAGTCCAGAAGGACCAAACCAAGAGGAGAAAGTTGTGAATAAACTAAAGCAAGAGTGTTGCAGATGGCACAGAATCAGGGCTGTATGAAGGAAGGTGTGGGGGGGGGAATGTAAGTAATAAAATAAATAACCCCAGGGTCACCTGACCTTGCCCATATTGAGCCTTTTTTTTAATTCTCTTTTATGCAGTACCTCACATTCCTGGGGGTGTCCATGTCCTTCACTGGTTGTCAGGGCCATCTCCCCCACCCCACCCCCACCCTCCACAGAGGAGGAAAGTATCATGTGGCATACTTGTTACACTGACCTGCTTGATGCAGTGTTCTGGGCTCAGGGCACAAACCTGGAATCCTGCCATGGCAATTGGCTCTCCTAGCTACTATATAATTCCACCAGCCCTACTGGTCCCATTTTTTTAAACTTAATTCCTGCATTATTTAGAATACAAAAATATCAAGAAAGAAATAAGAAGGGGATATGACATCTTAGTTATTATGTCCCACAAGGCACTGGAGCACTCATGTACCTTTAGTGATGTGGGCTGAGATGCCCCTCCACACTAGGCCCACAGCTCCATCCCAGTATGGTGTAGAATACAGAATAAGACCACTCAGGGGAGGGGGGAGTAAATCTTTTGGCAGTTCCATACTGACTAGGGTTACCACCTTTAAGGAAGACCAAAGTGGGACATTTCTTAGTGAAACATGATTTCTCACAGGACAGTATGTAACTGTGACCAATGCAACAGACTTGTTTTCTCTAAATAGTCAGAATTAAGACTAAATGTTGTAGTTTTCTAGTTGTTTATACTGTTTGTTATCATTATAAGGTATTTAATTAAGATATTATATTTTTCTTCAACATTTAGAGGAGAATTAGAAAATATATTTTCTACTATAATGTCAGGACATGTAGTATTGTTCATGTTTTTTTTGCAGGACACAGCTGCCTAAATGAGAACTGTCCTGCGAAAATCAGGACAGGTGGTAACCCTAATGCTGACGGTCCCAGTGTTAATACTGTTACAGTAACTACTGCTCGAAAAATCATCACATTAGTAATACTGGAATTAAAAAATGTTGAAATGCTTACAAAATGTTTGCTGTTTTTTGTATCATGCTAGTCATACCTAAAGTGAAATGCACAACATTTTTCCAGCAGTTCCTGAAAGAAATAGCTGTGCTTAAAAATCCTTGCTGGTAAAGCTTTTGTCTGTACTACAACTCTTGCCAAAGTCTAAAACCCTTTGATCTTCTCACCGTTACCATCTATAATTTTTTTTTGTTTTCTTCTGGGTGAACTCACACCAAGCACAGTACAGAATAAAACAAGAATCCCTGGTCTATCCATTTATCAGTACTTTTCAAGAATAGTAAAATAAATAACACATTTTTGTTTTATTTATAAGGAAGAACTAATTCCAGCTGGTAAAAATCAAATGTACTGATTTTAAAAAAGTATGAATGATGCAAATGGAGTATGCAGACCTTACCAGTTGTTTGTGCTGCTATGTGCATCTTACCCAAGTCCCACGTTATCCAGGTCAACAGAAACTGGATAGGTATTTCAAGCACAGTCTAGATAAGATTATAAAGGTATCAAACAGGAAATTATTTTATAGTATCTTGTTTTAGCTTTTCCACTGGCAATAAATTCCAAAGCAGTCCCAAGATCTTTTATCAAACTGAAACTGACCTTAAAGTGCAGGGAGCGTGACTCCAAAAGAAAAACCTGTTTTCTAGAACGCTATGTTGTAACTAAAGATGGTTACTGTGTTAATTCAATTAACATTCCACTGTTCTGACTTGCAAAGCCATGTCCCTGAGTTTGATTAATATGTTCAGTGTTATCGGAACAAGCAGTTTATTATGGCAACCCTGAGTAAATATAAGTCAGTGGCTGGAGTGTTTATTTACTGCAGAAAAATTTGACTCATGCCAAGGGTTTTATTGTAAGGTATAAAGGGTAGTCATCATTTCCAGTCATTGATAAGAAATGTGTAGACATTCCATACTGCAATGAGCAAGCAGCATCCACCATGGGTTGCCCATTGCTAAATCCTCAAACCTGTATTCTTGAATAATCCCTTGGGTGCATTGCAAGTGCTGGCACACAGAATTAGTTAGTTGCCATATTGGTCCTTGTAAGAACAGTTCCAGAAACAATTGGTTTGATACCTTTTATTGGACCAGCATAGATGTAACAAAACAAAACATTGCTTAAGCTTTCGGACCAGCCAAGTCCTTCCTCGGAAGTTTATGGCAGTTGTTTGGTAAATCACACCTTAACCTTAAGGATGTGTACTTATTGATATGAAATTTGCATTAGATAGATGGTGGGAAGGGGTTTGTTTCTGGGGAAGTACCTATAACAGGGTATAAACACTGCTTAGTTCATAGTGCAGCATTTACATTTATTTATCAATTGATTGATTGATTGAGTGATTGATTAATGTATTTATGTACTTAATTATTTAGTTGTTGACTGGGTAAATACACTGGTCCAAGGGACCTTTTTCAGGAAGGACCCAGCCCTAGGTAGGCACAGAAAAGGATGGAGATAAGAGTTACATGGCTACAAACAAGTTGGGAACAACATTTTCATGAGTAATTGATGCACTGGCCACCAACACAGCAGTGGCACCAACACTTGCGACACCAGTGACCTGGATTCAGAACATGTCAGGAGCGTCGAAGGGTTAGCTGAGGGAAGGGGGGTTCGAGTGTCAGACTGACAGCTCACCCCCTCCAGGGAGGCTGGGAGATGACACCTAGTAATAGTCTGACCCCTAGTGGTGGCTAGGGATTGGTAAGCCTGGGGACCACTGAAGTTTGGGTACTGGAGAAGCAGCAGATATCAGCACATCATATGTGGGAGTGCACATGACCTCGCCAATACATCATTGTGTGCCCACTCCTCCAGGGGCATGAAACAAGGAAAAGTGCTGCCAGTTGGGCAGGTGACACCACACCATACCCATAATGTCCATAACTCAACCTTTCCCTCCTGATTCCTGCAGAATCCCTGCCTTCACCTTCACCTGCAAGTAACCATATTAAGTCGGGTGTCACCCCAACCCAGGTGGCAAGCCAAAGGGAAACACACTACAGGTGAGTTGTAAGTGGATCAGGGCACCAGGGGTCCGGGCAGTGGGGCCTCAGAAGGATGGGAATCAGGTAGCAGTGGAGGGAGGCAAATAAATAGTTAAAACAGAGTAATGGAAAGTACAGATAAAAACAAAGTAAAAACTTTTGAATATGATTTCAGTAAAGTGGCACAAAAACACATACGTCACCCGTTGGGGTGGAACCCACACAAGAGAGTTCCTGTGCCTGCCTGGTACCTCAGAAGGATGGTAGGGCCTGTAACAGGGAAAGAGAGAAGGTGAATGGCTACATCTTCATTGCATAAGTGCTCAAACATACCTACAGTGCCATAATCTTATCTACCAAGCATTCGGCCTCCACAGGTGTCATCCTATTCCCACACTGGCGTGCAGCAGAAGGATACTCCGGAGTCAGTGTATTGGATTATACCAAGAGGTCCCTTGCATCTTGTGGTGAAGAGTGGAGGACCGGTGTACCAGGTGACCTTATATGGTGCAATACCTTAGCTTCTCAGTGATCCAGCCCTCTCTCACCAACTCAGTGTAGTGCCTGCCTTCTCAAGAAATTGACAGACATAGAGGAGCAGACATAAAAACACTTGCAAATTCATATTTCTGTAGCACAACACCCCCCAAGCAAACCTGACACTGCAGTGTAATGAACAGTCACAGTGAGATCAGTCACACAGAGGAGAAGCCACCACTTAAACTTGAAACAACCTCAAAAGTTTATGAGTGATGGCAAAATGCAGGTTTTCCAAAAGGGCTCCTTGCACAGGCTAAGTACTAAAACTAGTGTCTATAATGTTGTATCTATACAGAGCATGTCCATTAGTGCTCAGGCATATACTGTTGATAGTAATCTATGAAGATTTGATGACTACATGTATCATTACAGCTGTCTGAGCACCAGCATCCTTCCAGCACCATGTGCCTTTTCTCCACTGGTGGCTTCAAGCAAACACAACAGTGGGGCTTTCGGCCAGCCCACCAGCACAGCGGTTGGATTTCTGCTTGCAATGCCGGCAACCCGGGTTTGGGAGCAGACCCGGGTCACTGGATGGCCAGCTGGGGGGAGTAGGATCGAGCGTCCCATGGACTGCTTTCCTTCCCGGGGTGAGGGTGTGGGTCATGCTTGGCACTCAATGGACCCCTGGCGGAAGCCGGGGGTTCACGCAGCTACCGGCACCAACATCTGAGGGGTGGGGTGCATGCTGGACGTCATTGCGTATCCCAACCCCTGTCAAAGCAAGGAAATCTCCTCGCAGCTGGCCGCGCTTGTGAAGCCTGCCCCCGACTTCAATTAGCCCCCAGGTCCCGCTCTCCCCCAGGCAGTTACTAGTCAAGCAGTACTTGGGTGCCACATCCCCACCCTCTGGGGGTAAGCCAGGGGTACTGGGGTGAAGATCATAAGTGGTCCGGAGATGGAAGCACAGGGGCACCATGACCAGGCTGATGTACGGCGACTGGCTGTGAGGGTAAAAAGAAGAAAAAATAAAAAGTGGGGCTTTCCTTCAGGTTTCCGCTAAATTCATAAATTATAAGAAGAATCCCCCTAAACAATGCAAAACCTAGTCAGTTATGTTAGGATACTTCAAGACCAAAATTCTGGAATCTAGGTCATAGATTCAACACCCTCCACGTTCATGGGCTATTTGCAGCTTCAGTGTCCACAACAGGGGGCTAGCTGATCACAATCAGAGTACTTTGTAATGTCCAGATATCACCTTGATTAATTGTGAGTGGTTGACCACCACAGAAAATGAGATGATTGCCTCAGAACTATGCAAAGGGTTAACAGTTTTCAGTCAGAAAAGACAGAAAAGACAGTCTGGTGGTGTGGAGGGTTGAGGCGTTGAATGCCTTACCTCCTGCCATGCCAGGGAATGAACATTGGTTGCTGGGAGTCAGTGGGGTGGGAGACAATCGAGCATCCCAGGGTCTGCTGTCTTCTCCTGGAGATGGGTGGCTAGCTGTCTCAGCCTCTGACTACCACCAGGTGGAGGCCCAGTGGTAGTGCAGGTTGCAAGCAGCTCGATGGACAGTGCTGTGGCTCTGTAGGGCATGCATGCTTCCACACACATGTACTGAAATGTTGCCATGGCAGGAGTCAAGGAGAAGAGATAGAAAAAAGGGAAGATGGGCTTAATGAAGCCCTGCCCATTCCCGAGTGGCCTGCACCACTGCTTGACTCTGGGGAGAACTGGATATGTTGACCGGGGGGGGTAGACGGCCCTCCTCCTCTTGGTACCACAACTTGGGGAATTCTGTGGGGGAACTTGTCCCTGGGTAAAGAGATGTAAGTGCCGGTCAAGTGGGTTAGGGATAGGGCAGAAAGAGTCTGTCTGACCTCCCTAAAGGAAAAAAGCTCTATAGAAGAGCTTGGTGTTTACTGTTTTGCAGAGAGCTGAGTGTTCTAGAATTTGTAAGTTGCTGGTATATCGTGTCCTTGTTTATCCTGCAAAGCTCTGTGTTGCCTGGAGTGCCTTCCCTCAACAGGGCATAAATAGGACTACAAAGCAGAGCAGTTTCAGTTTTCCTTTGGTTCCAGTTGAATGAAAACTAAATGGGGGAAGTTCAGTAGGGATGTGTTTAAGTACTGTTTCACTGAAAGAGTGGTAGGCATCTGGAACAGACTGCCAGCAGAAACGGTGGAGAAGAAAACAGTGACAGGATTCAAGCATGAATGGGACAGACACAGGGGAATATTAGTGAATATACAGGGAGGAAAGAAGGTCACCAGAGACCAGGCAGGGTCTGTGGAAACAGACAAGGTAGGGACCTTCTGGGAAGACTAGGTGTGCCAAGCATTCCTTATCTACTGATAAAGTCTATGTTTCAATGCATTCAGAGTAGCAGCAAGCAGACAGAACTCCATAATGGTCAGGGTGGCTGGAGGAGAGCTGCTAAGCCCAGAGTGGTGACAAAGCCATGGGTCTAAGGTGGCACGGGTACCCTCAAGACACCAACTGCCATGTACCGTCAGAGAAGGGATGGTCAGTGCATTGCCTTGGAAGTTCCTGTGAGTTTTGGGATTTGGCAGCCATGTGCTTGCAGTGCCAGTTGGTTCAGAGCCCTAAGGAGGAGGGATGATGAGCAGTGGTTACCTGATGCAGGTGTTCCATCACCGGGCATCAAGGAGACCATCCCATTGCTTCCCCAAATGTCAAGACCACCAGTTTGGGTCAGGCATGTGGGTCTGTTGATGATGTGTTACTAAAAGCCTGGATCTGCTGCAATCTAAGGCTGGTGTGGGAGAATGCAGGACAATCTGAAGCTCTTCTGTGTTACTGGAATTGAAGAGTGAAGCAGTGCCTATGGGTGCAGTTTATTTTATGCTATTGATTGATTGATGTATTTAGTTATTCATTTATTTGAAAATTGGTAACCAGGAGAGGCACACTGAGCCGAGGTTCATTTCCAGGTGTGACCCAGAGGAGGAGAACTAAGAACTAAGGGAGACCAGCAGTACAATATACAGTAACAAGTCAGATTGAACAAACATTATTTCAATGTGCTTATGCAACTGGATGAGATGATATGAGATGATGCTTGTGTAAGTTGATTTGCTTTGTGGCTTTCCGCCTCTCTATCTGTGGGTTATACCACCCTGTAAGGGTATGACACAAGGAACCCTAGAGGAGGGTTCTCCCCTACAGGTGCCACAGGAATTACAGCATTGGCTAAAGGCAGTTTAGGAAGAAGCCCACAAGTAAGAGACACGAGCTGCTGGAGGAGAAGGGGTGGATGGCGGGCAACGAAAAACAAATCCTGGAGGGGCCTAGGATGAGTGACCTTTTAAGCCCAATGAGGGAATGACGTTGTTGCTCCACCCATTGAACCTCAGGCTTAAAGCCCTCCCATTCAATGTGCTTTGTGGCTTTCTGCCTCTCTATCCATGCAAAATACCACCTGTAAGGGCACAACGCAAGGAACCCTAGAGGAGGGTTTGCCCTACAGGTGCCGCAGGAATGATTGCATCGGCTAAAGGTAGGTTAGGAAGAAGCCCAAAAAGAATACCCAAAGGCATCGAGCATCGAAGAGGTGAGGATGATGAATGAACGAATTCTGAGAAGATGATAAGGGCTGACTTCCTAAGGAGAGAGGGGAAAGCTGGGGGCCACCATTCGCCTCCATCCAACAGCAGAACCTAACTAATTAACCGAATAAAGCACTAACTCTATCTAAGATTATGACCATTGGCATGGAGGACAGGAAAAACACCCTTTGAGGAGGAAACCTCTGGGGAATCCAAGGCCTAGATCGCCTTCCCTCCAGGCTGACAATGTTTAATTTGAGGACATATGTTGTTAAAGAGAATGGTTCATTAAAGAGAAGGATATGAGTAGGGAGGATGATAACGGGATAGGAAAAAAACCCAAAGAAGCACATATCAAAGAAGGAACATTAGGCAGCAGGGACCCAAGAGGGGTATGCTCGAGTAGTTGATGGGAATGAGTAGATCCATGTAGAAGTCATAGGAGCAAGGGGTATCCAGATGTGATCATGAGGAGATGGAGGATAATGTTGTTGTTGTTGTTGAATTTTGTTGACCCGGTAAGCCCACTGGGCCTAGAAGTCCCTTTTTCAGGGGCGACCGGAGGGGTGGATACAGATGGTAAACAACTGAAATTGAACCAGATTAAGCTGTTGGTGGTATTTATAGTGAATGAGGGAAATTTGGCCAGGACACCGGGGAAATTCCCCTACTCTTTTCGATAAGTGCCATGGGATCTTTAACATCCACCTGAACTACCACCAATCTAGGCAGATGGGACCTCGGTTTAACGTCTCATCCGAAGGACGGCACCTCAGAAGTGCAGCACCCCTCTCATGCTGCACTACAGTGTCAGTATAGGGATATTAACCCAAGTGCCAGATGTGGGAACTGAACCCACAGCCCTCTGATCTCCCGGCCTCAGAGGCGAGTGTGCTACCTACTGAGCCACTGACACTGACACTGATAATGCAGACTGGCTTGACTGAGCAATGCGAGTGAGCAGACACTGAGGCTGATGAGGCTTGCTTTATTATGAGATGTGAATGATTAGACCCTGAGGTTGGAGTTGATGAGGTAGCATAGGATTTGTCTGGAACTAGATGCTTGAAAGCGAAAGAGGGAGTATGATGATGCCAAGAAGGCATGGCTGTGTCTGGAACCAGAGGGTAGAGGAGACATAAATGAACTGGAAATTAACTTGAACTATGGCGGAGAACAGCCAGCCAGCCCTTAGCAAAGGCAATAGACAGGAAGGCATGTCTTGGGGGAGGAGACGGAGTCAATTCGAGGTATCAGGAACAGTATGGATGAGGGAATACTGACCGAAGTCATGAACCTGAATACAAGTGGGAGGAGGGCCGCGGTTCGATGAGGTGGCATAGGAGTCATGATAGGTATGCCCAAAAGGAAATATTGAATGCAGACCATGAGTGGATTAAATCCGTGATGGCCAGACGGAGTCAGCCGAGGTGTGCTGACTGGGCAGCCAAGGCATACAGCTTGAGCAATGGAATTAGATGAGCAGCAATGGAGGCTGGTACAGGAAAGCAAGGTATGAAAGGACAAATGATGGTAGATAGATCAGTGGGGTAGCATAGAACCCAGCTGATATGGGATGAGAACTGCAGTAGGGCGAGCTTGATGAGGGGGGCACAAGAGTACAGGAGCTAGACGGAGTCAGCTGAGGCAAACTAAGTGGCCAGCCAAGGCATACAGATTGAACGATGGAAATAGAGGAGCCAGCACATATGATGAAGGATAGAGATGCCCAAAAAGAATATCAAGCATAGGTCAGACAGAGACTGAGGAGAAGGAGGAGGAGGAAGGCAACAAGTGGATCCGATGGGGTAGACACCCCTGATGCGGTGGAGAAAGGCACCATGAATGGCAATTAACAGGTTAGGTACCAGGAGACAAACTCTGGTCAGCATCAGGTGGTGAACAGCAAGTCCCAGGATCAGTATGCCATCAGTAGACAGACTAGCTGAAATTAGTGAATCTTTTGAGGTCGCTGGAGCTCTTGTCGAGATTCAAAGAGGTAGAACAGAGCAATCAGAACAACTGTTATATCAAAAATAGAAAGACATACAATAACTCATATAAAGACATAGGTATGATGGAAATCTGAAAGACAGATACGGGTATAACAGGATCCAGATGCAATTCAAGTTGAGCTTTGTCACATTCAACAAAGGGCTGACCCCCAATGGTAACGTGTTGCAAGAACAGCACAGTAGAAACACACAATAAGCTGACGAGATCATATACTGCCAAAGAAGCATATGACTACAAATGTGGAAAAGATGATCAGTTGAGCAGCCAAGAACCGGTGAGAGAAGCAACAGGCAAGTGAGGCGGGGAAAGACCAGGATGAGAGCAGAGCACAGGTGGAGGCTGAAAGGAAGGAGCAAGCTATGGAGCGGGTGCAGCGCTCCATTGAAATGAGCCAGCTGCCTGCCAAAAGGTGCAGTGGCCTATGGAAAGTCTGAGGTGAGGAACCACAGAATATCCTTCCCCAAGGTCAGGCATCCCACCTCAAACCCCCCCACCAAAAAAACAAAAGCACACAAGGATCAGGACCCCTACTTGTACAGTATGAGACGTACCTCGCACAGGTCAGAGCTGAACCATTCAGGCACCCAAGAACCAGAGGGAAGGGAGCTCAAGGAGGTGAACGGAGCCAGGGAGACCAGAGAGAAGCAGGGAAAGAAGGCAGGAAGCAGTACAGCGAGAAAGGAGGTCAGGGAAGGTGAGGACTGCCACAGGTTACAACTGGCGAAGTCCAATAAGGGCATGCAACCCAGAAGCTCTGGGACAGGAACAGTACAGCCAGTAGAATGAGGAGCCCAAAAGAGCAAGGGGAAACCCGCCCACAGCAACAGGAGGAAAGGGTGTGGGATAGGGAGGCAAAACAAAGATGAAGGGAGAGAAAACAGCCACAGATTAAGCAACATGAGGAGGAAGGAACAGGGGTCAAGGTGAGACAACACCAGGAGGGGAAAAGAATGGCTGCAGGGGTGGGGTCATGAGGGGACAATGAGAGAGACAAAGAGCAGAGAACAAGGAGGCAGCTGGAGGTGAAGCCAGCAAACTGGGAGCAACTAGGAACTAGTGAGAGAAGGAAAACAACGGAGAGAAAAAACAGCCGACCCAGCCTCCGGCTGCAACAAAAAACGAATCCTGGAGGGGCCCAGGATGAGTGACTTTTTAAGCCCAATGAGGGAGTGACTTTGTTGCTCTGCCCATTGAACCTCAGGCTTAAAGCCCTCCCATAAATAAGTAGATACAGCAGTGAATAAATACAAAAATTAGATTAGCACTCAGAATGCAGTGTGGTCACATCTCAGATAGATATGCCCAAACAAGTGCAATGATAAAAGCAGCAGCAGCAATACATGGCATTCATATACGATACTGCTAATGGGCAAGAGACCCATAGGACTAGCTTATGCCTGGTCTCATGGAGGAGGGAAGAACAGAGGTAATAAGGATGTGTAATGAGAGGGCAGATGATGGGGACCCAGCCAGATGTCTTGCCAAGGATGGATGGACTCAAGTTGGGGAGGTATCAAAAGGAAGATAACAGGAACAGGTGGGGTGGGGTTGGAGTTTTAAATGGTGCCTGAGGGAGCATGGGGAGGAGGAGAGGCAGAGTGAGGAGGGGAGTTGGTTCCAAAATGAGGGAAGTTGATAGGAGAAGGAAAATTGCCCAGTGGAGGAGGAGGAGGAGAAGAGTGAGGAGTGGCAAAAATTTGATGATCTCTAGAATAGAGGAGACAGGCAGGAGCTGGGAGAGGATAGACGAGATGTAAGAGGGAAGGGAACCAAACCAGTATTTGGATATGAAGAAGGTACAGTGAGCCTGGCAACGTGAGGGCAGAGGGAGGATGAATAGAGAGGAATGGAGGAAGCAACAGTGAATCCAGACTGCAACTATTGGAGTTTTTGCTTGTTGATTTTATGGCTGAATACTTATTTATTGAATTTTAATGTACAGGTGCTATGATCTTTTGGAATAGTGCCTTTTTTAGAAATAAACTGAATTGAATTTAATTGAAATGATAAATGAAATGTGAGGAAAGGAGTTTGTGGCAAAATGGTAAGAGTTAGAGAGGGTGTCCAGTCTGGTTCCCCGACATGGTGCGTCAACAACCTGTGCTCTGTAAAAAAGAGCACACAGTAAAAGGGCGATACCAAGGTGAGCGGCATACAAGTTATCACCCCCCCCCACCAGCCAGAATGCACACGGTGTCAGCATAATTTTCTGTGGGGTGCAATGTCCCCCACAAACCCCTTTACTTAAATATAAGCATCTCCCCCAGTCACACAATTTGGGGCAGAGGCAAAAACACTTACGGCCCCATCTCGGTCACAGTACCAGACACTCTCTGATCCATGACACCCAAATGCCATATGCCCTGATGACAGCGCCCACATTATGACACCCTCTTTCCCACAGCCTGTTGACAGGATACTGTCCTGTCTAACAAGGGAAGTGGAGAGGGTAGTACCATAGACCACATCCGCATATCAAAGACAGTGTAATTTCTCCACCCAGTGACCCCTTGATGACTTTGCCTCTACAGAACTGGTATCATATTGCATTAACTTTGTTTCCTTTTCAGGTCAAGCCTTTGGCAAGAAAATGAGTATCTGTTTGTGGACTCACGCCTGATCTCAGCAATTGGGAATGATCCCATGGAACCTTGGGATTAGCATCCAGCCCAAAGAGTCTGTTCCTGTGTGCTTCTGGAAATGTTGCCCTTGCTATGAGGCAGCTGAACTCTGTAGACTAAGAGGGACACCCCCAATCAAGGTAGAAAGAGCCAGTGTCTCATAACTGAGACTTCATGCTCTCCTGAGAGAGAGAGAGAGAGTGAAGGGACTGCAAAGTAAAATGAGTAAATGCCCTGGATATTGCAATGAGATGTAAATGTTACTGTGAAAAATGTAGATGTGTTGAGTAGGTTGGGCAGCCTCTTCCACCCTTCAGGTTGCTGCAGAGACCAGGAATAGTTCACATTCACGGGTTCATCTCTCAGTATTTATCTGATGGTGTCGTAACGCTAAGTCCTTACATCAGCTGGCTAGTCAGCCAGGTTCACAAAGTGAATAAAAATTGTTACATAAGCAGGACAGTCTACTCTACCCTGCAGAATAAGGAGCCTGGACTCTGGGCCAGGAAATAATTAGATGAGTGGAGTCCACATAAATGTGTTAACCGCCTGGCCCTCTGTAACCGACAACGACCTCTGGACTGCCTCCCCCACCCCGCTCCACCAACCTACCCTCTGTCCCCCTCTCCTCAGGTACCCCCCAATCTCTAGCATGTACCTTGCTACCTATATGTATGACAAATTCAAATATAGCTAGTTGCAAGCTTCTGTGTACCACTGTAATTTTGGAACTGCTTTGTGTTTATTGTTCCTCACCTGTATCGTTCTCCACTGTTGTACCTCACCACCAATTGTTGTCTACCCTCCTTGCAACGAGGTGCCTTTGTAAATGAGTAGACTCAAAGATTATAAATCCAAATTATACAAATAAATAAATACGGGTCAAGCAGCCCAGAAGGTAAGTGCTTAGTGTTATGGTAAAATACAAGACTGTTTTGTACCTCACCCAAAGTACTAAGCTTGGTGAGGGCACTCAAGCATTTGGGCAGCAGAGAGTGCAACCCTTCTATTAAAATAAGGTTACTAGTGTTCCTTATTCCATGCTCCAGGTTGTAAAGGGTTAACAGTTTTCTGTCAGAAAAGGCAGTGGAAACAAATGTAATGCTTGGTGTTTACTTTTGAAGAGAGCTCAGTGTTCTAAAATTTGTACAGTAAGTTGTTGGTACATCCTGTCCCTGTTTATCCTGAAAAGCTCTGTGCTGCCAGGAGTGCCTTCCCCAACCTGGTGTAAATAGGACCTCCAAAGCAGAGCAATTTCAGTTTTCTGTTAGTTCCAGTTTTGTATTCAGATGCACAGCATGTAGTCAGGGCTCCACAGTGGTCAGGGTAGTTGGAGGGGACCTTCTCAGCCCAGGATGACGGTAGCGTCCAAGTCTGGGGTGGCACATGTACGTGCAGGGGACACACAGCAATGGCAGCCATGCCAGAGACTGGAACGAGGCACATGTAACACAGTGCCAAGACACAGAGTGATAGGCAGTGTGCTAGGCCATGTGGTTTTGAGCTGCGCACGTACACCTAGCATCCTGCAGACAAGTCATCCAGCACACAGGATGACAGAAGTGTGAAAGTCAACAGATATCCATGAGACACCCTTGGTGGCTGCAGGGACAAGCCCAGGCACAAACATGGCTTGCACAGCTCAGTTGTATATGGATGGAACTGTCATGCAGCACTGTTGTGCAGTGAGGGTAGCACGTGTGTGCAGCAGTGTTGTATGTGGGTATGTGCATTGCGCACTGCACCACTTCAGCAAACAATGGCAGTGTATCATGTAGAGCCATCTGGAGGCCCCCCTGCCCCATATACAGAGTGCCCACCCATACAGAACCAGTGCAGGATAGTGGGCCTTGCGAAGACACAGCTGGGTCCAAATGTATGCATGGCCTAGACCGTGTACAGTGGAATAATCATACACCGGTAATCGCCATGTTGGTCAGACACAATCAACCATGTATCACTATGTTGATCACATATGGTAAAAAAAAAAAGTGAATGCCATGAATGCCCACCCTGCTGCTGACCCCACGGTGCATATGCCCAGCTCTGTTGAGCTGCAACAGCATGATATCCAGTGCATATGGCACTGGAGATGGAATCACTGCGGGCAGACTACCACAGGTGCTGTATGATGCACACAGCATGACACAGTGGTGTACTAGGATTACACTGGCCTATGACCAACCCAGATGACATATACTGTAAGTATACATGGTCTCAGGCATGTGGCACAACCCACCTCACCAACAGTGACAGGCATAACAACCAGGGCTGTGAACATAACCACAAATTTCCTGGTGCACCGGGTTGGCAACACAGGAGACACGCTACTACATGATGAAAGGCATGCCGCGACACAGTATATACACACACAGGGCAGCATGCCTACTGCAAGTAGATGGACATCAATAGACTGCAGAGACCATGACACATCACAGTGTTGGTGGTGGTGCAGTGCATCAAGTGCAGGGTGAGTTTCCCCAACCACTGCATAGCTGATGCCCCCATAGGCATATGTACAGTACAGAGGGTCACACATCGACATCTGTTTCCAACAGCAAAAGTATGTATCATAGTGTAGACATGCAACCCCAAGTGCAAAACACACAATGCAGGGTACTTACCTGGATGCTTGTCTGGGGAATGGCTCTGTTGGGCCCTATCATGACCTAGCAAGTCCTCGGGCCAGACCCGTCTGTTCCCCCACTGTTCCATTGCCCTGGCCTGTCCCTGCTGAGGTCTGTAGATGAGGACAAGGAGGATGTGCACAATAATATGATGTGAAACACATTGCACTGTACCATACACCCTACACCGTGTACATGCCCATATGCCAGTACTGTGCACCAGCTGCCTCATGTGCATGTTGCAGATGGACAGAATTGAGCAGGGCCTCATTGTACCATTGTGAACAGCTGTGGCACCACACACAGCCATGATACATACCATATTGTAGGTATGTCCTGGCTCAGTATACGCTGGCCCGTGTAGTGCCTATATCCTGCCATCCTCCTCGCCCCTGTACAGCATATCCATACATGTCAGCTACAGGCCCTGTACACCTGATAGTATGCATTTGGACACATGGAACACCAGGTCACATAAAACATGGGCACAAGAGGCATGCCATTGCAACTGTAGGGGAGGGCAGGATAGCATAGGTGTAGCCTTTCACAGTGGCTGGTGTCACAAACCCACTCAGCCGGTCAGCCCTCTACTCCCAAAGTGCTAACCTCTGAGTGCAGTCTTGTGAACAGGAAACAGAAACAGGGTAACCCTCCTGTCTGTTTTGTGGGTTTGAAGCAACCTTTGGTCTCAAGTCTTGGAGGGATTCAAACTGTGAACCTCTTGTTAGCGTACCCAATGTACAGGCTCAGATAATTCTGCTCTTCGGGGGGGGCCAGATATCTTTCACCTCCAGGCACCTAACCAAGTATACAAAATGAACCCTTAAAACTCTATAAAGACCTCAGATAATTCTTACCTTTTCCCAATTTGGTAAAACCATATAAGCTCATGCACAGTGTTGTCATACTCTTAACCATCCACGCATCACAGGCAAAAACAGAAGGACTTGAAAGACACAAATAGTCTATTTAAAAATTAGATGTTTACTTAAAATTAGATAAGAATGTAAAATGTAAAACACAGAACCATATATCACAAAACATACAAATCACTTAAACAAAACAGGTTTAAAAGTGCAAAGTAAATCTCCTACCACAGTACTCTTAGAATTGTCTCTTCTAAGGTATATTCATCTAATAGTGCCTGCTGTTGCTTTTTCAGAGTTCAAACATTTGTGTGTAAATGGAAAACAGAATATTGTTTAAAAACTGGCTTTGCCAACCTCTTTGTGTGAGGTCACCTAAGCTCCTCCCTGTCAGAATATAAAAAAATATATCTATGCAAAACAGGATGTCTTATCAAAGGTAAATTAAAATTCTGTGACCTCAGCAAAACAAATTTTTTTTCAAATGACTTTCTTTGATCTATGAGCAGCCTCCCCTTTTCCAGGACATCAAAGGACTTATGTCTTGTATCTCTGCCAGATCTCACAGAGGTGCAATATGCTTTGTATCACCATGTGAATTTTAACTGTGTTTCCTCTGAATGTTATAAAAGTTTATGATCTAGCTTGGCAGTTGGCAAGCTGCAATTAGTCACATCAACAGGATATCCTAAATTTTAAGTCTCTTCTAGCCTGTGATTTTCTCTTGGCCTTCCAGGTCACACCTTGTAGCTAAAACCTGGGAGGGGGTGTCATTCCACAGGCTGTCAGCATCTCTCATGAGAGACATTCAATAACACATTTTTATATTACAAAAATCATAGATTAATCAGAACCAGCTGTCTGAGTGTCACAGCTGGTACATGCCTGGCACATCCTGTGCAATATAATAGTACTCCATGCATTACCTGGCTTATGCATGCCAGCACCCATGCAGCATAATAAGGACAGAGCACAGGGCACAGGTGGTGGCCACATCCATGTGCTGCTGGATAAACCTACCAGCACAGCTACATGTAGAATACATGTGACATCCTCCTGGGTCATGTTTGACAATAGGCATTATCATGTCTAGTGCACCGTACCTGGTAACTGGACCCTGAATAACACCCTGTTATCCATCTTGACACTGCAGCCATGTCACTGTGGTAGCACACAACCATGCTGCCAGGGAACCAGAGCAGGTCCTGTAATGTACAGGGCAATGGGGACATCAGTTGGGACACTGGACCCATACACCTGCATACGTACAATCAGGCCATACAGTGGAGCAGGTCCCATAGGACAAAGGGGACACAACAGGGACACACAGGTACAGTGCACATTCGCTCAGGGATGGTATCCCGGTGGTATATTATCATCGCACAGAGGATATTACCCAAAATACATGGAGCCATCTGTATTCACCTGGCCTAGGCATGATGCCATTCTTCATCATCTCCCACCATTGCTACTGGTAGCGTTCCTTCCTTCTCTGCAGGCCGTTATACCTGTGGTGACATTGGTCACCTGTGTGTGTGCCCCCTGTGCATGTTGTGAGGTGCAACTCCACAGATGCCCACACCTCAAACCTTGGTCTGTTAGACCCTGACCCCTAATCCAGAAGTCAGTCCTCTCTGACCACCACCACATCAACCAGATTGGCCAGTACTGTAGTAGACCACCTCTGGTCCTGTTGCAACATAACCTTGCTCTGTCTGTCTGACATTTTGCTCTCCTGCCTTGGCCTAGCCATCACACCAAGCTCTTGCAAGTTTCATGGCTGTATAGGTGTATCCTGTTAATGTGCAAAACACATTCCATGGTGGTGCCAAGCTAACACTGAGTTGCACAGTGCAATGTGTACTTCCAGTGGAGGGGGGTGAGTCCTTGAGTATGTGCCAGGCATGGAGTGGCATGTGCAGAGGGCATGCATGTGTGGTGTGCTCATGTGCAGTCCTGAGCAGGGCTGCACACTAACATTGCACAATAGCATAGCAGGCATGGTCACGCAGTGTGATAACATCATCTGCAAAATGTGACATCATGTCTGCGCCACGCGCCAATGTAGCGCAAGTGCATGTGCAGCACTAATGCAAGCACTAGCTCAACTGCACTAGTGTGTGGGGCAAACCTGCAATATTCAACCAATGCATGCAAATGAGCTAATTTCACAATCCAAGGGTGGACACCCACAATATGCATTTGTCTATGTCTGCAACTGCACGTGGGCAGCATCTGTGAGGCAGGCCACTGGCTGTGTTTGGATATGCATTACCAGAACATCTATGTGCCCCTAACAGGGGCAGTGAGTACTTCGCCCCAATGTACCTTTTATCTGTGTTGTGCTTTGTGTATTCCCTGCTCACCTGTATTCTGGTCCCATGCCCAGCAGGTACCATGGACAATGCAAACAGATTATAGGCCCACTGCTTCTCTCAGGAGTTAAAGGTGCTACTGCAGGACTACATGGCCAGGGTGGAGTTAATTTCCCTGAGGCAGAGCACAAATGGCCAGGTACGGCAGACCTGGGTAGAAATCATAGAGGTGGTCAATGCCATCGGTGGCCGAGACAGTCCTGTGGAGGCAATGTGTAAGCACTTCAGGGACATGAGGAGGTGTACAAAGGAGATCCTTTCGACTACATGGAATGAGTTACATGCAGCAGGTGGGGGTCCACAGGCATCAGTGGCAGTGTGTACCCTAGCCCCAGCAGAGGAGGCAGTAGCCTCCATCCTACAGCCTGTGGAGGTGATGGGAGTGGCAGAAGGTGACCATAAGAGCCAAGAAGGGCCAGCCCAGCCATGTGAGTGTCCGACTGTGCTCAGTCCTATCAGGCATGTGTGTGTATATATGTATGGGTACATGCATATGCCAGTGCTCTGTAATATATAAGGTGTAGGCCATGTGACTGTTTTCATGTCTCCTGGTGTGTAACCATCTGTGTTGTAATCCACTGTGGTGTCCTATCTGTTATCGCCTGTGTGCTTACTGGTGATGGGATGTGTGCTCACTGGTGATGGGGGTGTGCTCACTGGTGATGGGGGGGTGCTCACTGGTGATGGGGGGTGTGCTCCCTCATGATGGGGTGTGTGCTCACAGGTGCTGGGATGTGTGCTCCTTTGTGATGGGGTGTGTACTCAGCAGTGGAGGGGTATGTGGTGTGTATGGCCATGGTGGGTATGGGCTGTGCACCACACAGATAGGATGGGTGTTGAGTCACTGTACACTGGGTATGCATGCTGCCTCAGTCACCAAAGAGGTACAGTATGTATGAGTGCATTGCTATATATCTCATCTCTCATCTCCCAACAGTTCACTCCATCATACCAGACATGCTGGAGGATTCTCCAGATCCATCTCAGTGGCAGCTGCCCCTGCTGGCCACACGTGTGCAACTGTTGACTGACACCAGTGAAGAGGGTGAAGAAGATGATGAAAACAAGACCTTCATTAGGATCTGGGGAAAAGAGGAGTCTGCCCCAGACCAGGAGGCGTTATCCACCCCTGTCTGCCCCATAACAATGGGGTCCAGCTGCTGCCCCCATGTGGTATTGTGGTCACAGTAGTGCAGCCTTCCATGGCCCCTGGCACAGCCACTGCTGTGCCACCCCATGACCTCACCTGCAACACAGCCATTGCCCTGCCACCCCCTGCCAATCGCACAGGGCCATCAACCACTCTGCCTCCCCATGGTTCTTCCACCGGCACAGCCACAGCCCTGCCACCCCAGACCCATCCCATGGGCCCAGCCACAGCTGGCCCACAACACATATAACATAGCACAGCACAAACTGTGGTGCAGCCTGACCCTATCCAAGTGAATAGTCCCTAGCAAAAACAAGGTACAGCTGCCAACTAGCAGCTGCTGCAACCTGCCAATGATGCACAGAGTGTCACGCAGCAAAAACCGCCACACATCCGCCACATGCTGCATGACGACATGCAGTGTTCCGAGGGGCAGGCAGAGGCACATCATGCAGAGCACATGGTGGCCATTTGTGACCTGTACCAGGATATTGTTACCAGCATGGATCACCTGTGTGCTACTGTGTTGGAGGCTTCAGCCATGATGGCAGGCACCAAGAGGGCTAGCCATAACTCTGGCCTGTTCAGTGAGAGGAGTGTCACCCCACAGCAGACATCAAAGCATATGCTCATGCCATGCAGTGCCAGAATACAAACACCCAGCACACCTGGGACACCTAGGATATCAAGGACACCGCACACACCAGGACATAGCCTTCTCCTTGCTGGAGTCAGTATGCTGTGGGGCCATGACTGAGGGCTGCAAACACTGTCCCCATGCTCATCCCCCATACCATGGATGATGACCCCCAACCACACTGGGTATGGTGCAGACATACTGTCCATACCTGGAAAGATGATACGAGATGCACGTAGGGTGAAAATCACCAACCTTCTCCAACATGTACCCCCTCAGTCCCCCCTCACATTATCCATGTGTCACCATCCCCTGCCCCTGTAGCCTATCCCATTAATTTCCCTCCCACCTGGATGGCCTGTATTACTGTTTCCTTTGGAACCCCCACACCTGGATGGCATGTACATATGTTTACACCCCTTTAGAACCCCCACCAGAATGGACTGTATATGTGTACATGATCCATTTTCTGCCCCCACCACCTGGATGGCCTGTAGTTCTATTACCCTTGAGAACCCCTGCCTGGTCATGTATATATGTTTACACCCTTTAGAACCCCCGCAGAATGGACTGCATATGTGTGTACACCCTATTTGCTATCCCCCTGCTTGAATAGACTGTATTTCTGGTAACCCCACCTCTTGATACCCCCCGCCTGGATTGCCTGTATGTACGCGCTGGTATTGCTATTTGGTAATACATTGACTAAACACATTACAGTCTCCTCTACAGTCTGTACTCACCCTCAGTGTCTGAAAAGGTCTGTTATGAGGCAGACTCTATACTCCTGGGTCTTCCTGGCTATCCTGGGGTCACACCTGTCGAGCTGCTCCTGTATCCCCTGGTCCTCTGGTTCTGAATCTGCTGCAGGTTATTCCTCTGGGGCCAGCATGCATATCCCATGGTTGAGTGGCACATTGTGTAGTAGTACAATAGGCAAGGAATATGGCACAGGCCTTCTGAGAGGTGTATTGCAGGGCACCACTAGAACAATCAGGGCACCAGAACCGCATCTTGAGCATTCCAAAGAAACACTCAATGACATTGTGCATGGCACTGTGTGCTGCATCGTACCTGTCCTCTGCAATGGAGGCAGGTTGTAGGACAGGTGTGAGGAGTCAGGAATGCAGGGGACATGCACTATCCCCTGTGTATGTAAGGGGCATTGGTTGGTGTCATCATCTGCAACATGGGGAGGTGGGAAAGAGGCTTTTAGGGTATACTCATCAACAAGATGGCCACTAGGGATGTCCCCACTTTCAAACCTCTAGCACAGGATGGAGCTGTGCCAGATAAATGCATTGTGTGCACTGCTGCGGTACCATGCCAGGACACTGATGATGCGACCTGTTGCAACACATCACCTGGCATTTGATGGAGTGGTACCCCTTCCTACTGACATAGGAGTTCACCCCTACAATGGTGGGTGCCCAGATGGCAACATGGGTGCAGTCAATGGCACCGAGTACAGATGGTAGGTGCGTGACTTGATAGAACTGCTGCATGGTTTCTGTTCACTCAACTGGTCTGCTGAGGAATACAATGAACTCTCCATCATAGGCCAGCAGGGCATCTAGGAAATGGCCCAACAGCTATAAGGTGGCTGACTGAGCTACACCGGTGGTGTCGCCCACTAGTGTCCGGAATGTTTCAGTTGCCAGGAAGCACAGTGCAGCCGTCACCTTGAGCCCTACAGACATTGCATGGCTGCACCAGGTGTCTGTCTGGAGCTGGTCATGCAGCAGCTCACACAGCTGTCTGAACATGGGCGTGTTAAGCCTGCACTGGCCCACAACCTGGTCATCACTGAGGACTTTGAATGTGGCTTGTAGAGGGTGCTGCCTGTTTGCAAAAGAGTGCCTCTATGGTCTTCATCTGGGCCCAGGATGGGCATTGGCCATCTCCTCATCTTCCATGATCTGCTGCATCAGTTACACGATGTCTGCTGCAATGGGAGCCATCTAGGTGTGTGGCCTGCAGTGTCCCCCCCCATCTCTGGGGTTTGCCCTGGCTTAAGACCTTCTCTTTATAGGTGGTATTTGTGCAGTGCTATGTGACCCATGCAATCCCATTTGTGCAGCACTATCATGCCGAATATCTCGCTGCACATGTTATGCAGGTTACAGCGGCCAAGTTTGGGCATTGCATACATTACCTCTTGCACTAGTGCACTGGCACTAATAGTGTGTGCAACGATGCTCTGTGAATATAGATGCAACTATGTGCATGGTGTGGGCACAGACATTTTGCGCCAGGTGCAAAGCTTTGAATATATGTGCCAGAATCTCTTTTTTCCTTCAATATGACATCCAATAAAAGGAAAATTACATGCCTGATTCTATCAGACTCTTTAAAGCAATAACACCAGACAGCTGCTTTGTAATATTTGAGCTTGAACAAGTCTCCTCAACAACCCATTTGGGGCCATTTTAAATATTACAATAGGGGGCCGGCCCAGTAGCGCAGAGGGTTGAGGCGCTGGACATCACACCTTGTGCTGCGCCGGTAATCCGTGTTTGTGAACGAGCCCGGGATGTCGGGGGTCAGCTGGGGAGAGAGGGTAAGGAGCGAGATCAAACCACCGCAAGGCAGCTGTCTCCTTCTGGGAGGGACTGGAGGCTCCCCGGCCACTGGCCGCCACCCAGTGGAGGACGGATGGCAGCACCAACCTGAGGGAGCTCCGATGATAGCCATGGTGAGGAGCGGAAGGGGCTGAGCCGGTGTCACAGGGTGTAAGTGCGCCTCCACACATGCACGACGTCCGTATGTTGGGGCCCTGGGGAACAGGGAAGAAAACGGGGTAACAACCACAGAAAATATGAATTAAAAAAATATATATATTACAATAAGGAAACAAACACTACTTAATAAATTAAGAGTCAGGTATGAAGAATATTTTAGACTTAACTAAAGAAATGAGCTGGCTGAGTAATGTTCAGCTACGAGACAAATTCAGCTTGGAACAAAGGGACATAACACCAAAATGTGATTACTAAAATATACAGCAAGAATGACAGGTTGTTCCACACAAGTGATGGTACAAGAAAGTTCTTGACAATTTGTAAAATAAGGTCTGGAATCTCTGTATTTTACTAATTTTTCATTAATAGTATTAAGGACATTGCTAATGACTCCCTAAAATATTGGACTATGGTAATCTGTCCTGAAGTGGCCAATTGGCACTGGGACAAAATTTGGTCACACCCACAAAAAGTGTTCTCATTGATGAATCATAGAATGATTCAATGTGGTTATTGAACAATTTATAATACACACCAGTTCACATGAGAAAAACGGGACTACTACAGCTGGATAGCTGTACTAAATGTGAGAATGGTAAACCAGATTTAAAACATCAGATAGTCAAAAGTTACTGCAGGTGCTAACAGGTTTTCACCCTTTCTGTCCAGGTTTGCACACATTTTTTGGGTGGGGTCTATATTCAGAGACCCCTTTAACATGGGCTAAACCCATCAGCACCAAGCTGCTAACATAATGCTGCATCCATTCAAATGAGGGTTCCCCTTCTGCATACGGGTGCAGCAGCAATTTCAGAGGTTTGCGTCATAAGTAAACAGCACCCAAAGTGACACTATTTAGTGCCTCCAAAACCCTCAACTTAATTGGTTACAAAACCTGCTCCCCCACCCCACCAAAGGCGGGATGGCTGTACTGTAGCTGCTCCCCACCCCGGTTGACTATCCCATGACAATCAGACAGCTCCCTGGTGGCTAGTGGCACCCGTTACTCACCAAACACTCATCCCGCAGATGTCCTGCAATGCCTTGTTGTCCAGTGGTACCCCAAGCCCCCATCCAGGTTCAGTGTCAAGTTGCTGTAGTCTAGTGACACCCCCAACTCTCTGAACCCCCATCCTGGTTCAGTGTCAGGTTGCCCTGCTGTCTAGTGATGATGCTAGGACATGCAGTGAAGCCTGACTTAGCGACCAGCACAACCCTACTCTCACCTCCTCCACCAGATGCCATATGTGATGACAGTGAGTGCACTTACAATGTATTAACTGCATGACCCTGGCATCACTGGTAAGGGGGTGGTTGGCTGAGTGGCATTCTGGGTGTAGGTGGGGTGGGTGGGGGGCTGATGGATTGCCAATGTTCGACAGTTTGTTTCTCAACCGGCTTTCAGGAGGTAGGGCAGATGTACCACTGGACACCAGGGATAGTCCAGGTTATATGGGCCAGGTGATCAGGGGGAACCACTGGAAACCAGGAATAAAGATCCATATATGGGACAGTAGATTGGGGGTGTGCCACTAGACACCATGAAAATCTGTGGAATACTGAGGATGGGTGACTAGTGGGTGTGGGGTGCCACTGGACATCAGGGTATACCATATATTACCGAGATTTTATTTATTTGTTTGTTTGTTTATTTATTTAAAGATTAGTTACCAGGAAAGGCACACAGCTGAGACTCATTTCCAGGTGCAATCCAAGGGATGAGGGAGCAGAAGGGTGACAAATACACATAAAATACAAACGGTGATAAAATAAAGTTCAAGTATGACACATTGAAATAAACCAAAGTTACATAGCATAGGTATGAAATGCAATTGTTAGGCAGGTTTCAACCAAATACAAAATAAAAGATAATCTCAAAGAAGGACAGGGAAGCCAACAGGAGGGGAGGAGTGAGGGGACAACAACATAACTGATGGAGGATTAGGGGCAATTACAGGAGGTTAATGGAGATGATCTAAGCAGACGCTTTAGTGCCAGAAACAAAGGGATAAGATGAATGGAGGTAGTTAGTTTGTTCCAAAAAACAGGGAGGCAAAAGGAGAAAGTGTGTTGACCAGCTGAAGTGTGGGCTTGGGGGAAGGCGAAAGTGCAGGAAGGACAGGAGCACAGGGGATAGGGAAGGGGGTGTCCAGAGGGAGAAGAAAGGAGAGATAGGAAGGGAGGAATTCGAACCAATATTTAGAGATGAAGGTAAGGCAGTAAGCTAATCATCTCTGCTGAAGGGTGTGAAAGGAGAGGGTGGAATATAGATCAGAGTGGTGTGTTAAGAAAGGGGGTTGGAGTCAAAGTGACAGAACGCATTGAAAAGTGCATCCAGACTGGCAAGGGAGGTGGCAAGGCATAAACCCATAGATGATGCTGGCATAGTCGATAACTGGGAGGATGCATTTGGTAATTAAGACACGATGGACTGTGAGGGAGACAATCCTTATGCCTGAAGAGCATTCCCAATTTGGGATGAAGTTTTGAGTGCAGGGCATCTAGGTGAGATGAGTAATCAAGGAACGGGTCGAACCAAACCCCAAGATATTTACAGGTAGGGACCACGTCGAGGGGGTGCCAGCCAGGGTAGAGATCACAGGAGAGGATGGCAGCCTAGATAGTTTTTTCATTTTGAGCCAAAGGTCATGGCTATAGTTCTTTTGGTGTTTATTTTGAGACAAAGGTCCTAGAACCATTTTATCACCACATGAAAGCCACATTGGAGGGGGATTTGGACGTGTGAGGCAGAGAGGCCAGACAGGTAGATGACAGTGTCATCTGCATACAAATGTATGTGGGTGGTGGAGCAGACAGAAAGGAGAAACATAGAAACAGACTTTGACAGCAAATAAGGACCGCTTGGCCCACCTAGTCTGCCCACTTCCCTACCTACAAGATAAGCTGCAGATCCTAGTTAACCAACAGCCTACTTTCTTCCTACCACCCACTAGAATTGCTATATGTCTGTCCCATGCATTCTTGAATTCCCCCACTATTTTTGACCCCATGACCTCCTCAGGAAGGCTGTTCCATGTGTCCACCACCCTCTCTGTGAAAAAATACTTCTTCACATTGCTTCTGAGCCATCCTGCCGTCTTCAAATTGTGCCCCTTTGTTCTTGCACATCTCTTTTTCTGAAAGATCCTGCCCTTAGACTTTGTTGATTCCCTTGAAGTACTCGAAAGTTTCTATCATGTCCCCCTTCTCCCTCCTTTTCTCGAGAGTATACATATTAAGATCCTTTAGGCTCTTTTCATATGCCTGCTGGTGCAGACCCTGCACCACTTTAGTTGCCCTCCTCTGGACTGCCTCCAGCTTGTCTATGTCCCTGCGGAGATGGGGTCTCCAGGATTGCACACAGTACTGCAGATGGGGTCTCACCAATTATCTGTACAGAGGGATAACAACTTTTTGTTTTCTACTGGTGACTCCTCTTCCAATACATCCCAGTATCCCCCCAGCCTTTCTTCATGCCTTCTCACATTGCTTGCTTACCTTTAGGTCATCTGATATGACTACTTCCAGGTCCCTATCCATTGTTGTTGTTGTTAGTACCTCCACCCCCCCCCCCCGTGACGGTGTGGGAATAAGGAAGACACCAGATTCCAATGTAGCACAAGAAGATAAGATTTTTTTTTTGACAAAAGGCGTACTGAACAGCAAAATAAACAGAGAACATAAAAAAGGCAACAATTCAAAAAACAAATGATAACAACACTAGAAAACAGCTAGTGTTCCCACTGAGCAGGTCTAGTCCTTTCAAACTCTACCTAATGAATGAGAGAGACCTTCTTTTATACATACAGATCATGTGATCTGGGAAGCTCTGCCTCTATTTTTTCAATTTATCACAAAACACTAACAGAGGTTTATTTATTATATTCCATGATCACTATATCTTTCATCACATCAATAAAGTTAGAACTAGTTCAGTACTACAAAATAATATTCAAGAATCATGTCTTTCAAATAAAAAATGCAAATAGAACCCCACCCCCTTTTTGACCCAGTCTATAAAACATGGAATACATGGGCTGGCTGGCTCTATAGAGAAAAAGGGCAGAGAAAGACAATATGGCTTCTATCAGTTATTGCAACCTAAACCAGGAATACCTCTCTTTCTCAGGTTTAGTTTCCTTTCTCAGTGTTAATATTTCTTTTCTCTCAAGAAATGCTTTTAGAATCCTGGTATTAAATTTGCCAGGTTTGGTATAAATAAAAGACTGTGTACAAAATAACAGTTTAGGGCGTTTTCTCCCTTAAAACCCTTTTTTTTCAAAAGCATTGTTCTACTCCTTTTATTTTCAGAGGAAAAAAAAACTCTATTTTAGAAGCAGGAACGTCAATGCAACCTGCACTTCTATTGTATTAGTAAACAAAACTCCATTTAGTTTGGAAAGCTAACCTGCTGACTTGAAGAGAAACTTCAAATGGTAGAGTTAAGAAGAGCCGACAGCTAAAGTAATAGCCGAGCAGCTGCGGAGTTTCCTATCTGTAGTGCTTTCTCGTTAGTGCGCACAACCGAGAAGGAGTCTCATTCATTTCGAGCATTTTAAAATGGCTAGTTTTCAGCTTAATAGCCGAAAGCATATACTGGGCATGGTCCAGAAGATCCAGGGCTCTTCAGACTCATTTTCCCTGTTCCCCAGATTCACGCTCAACATTGCCGAAAATGGCAGAACCAGCGCAAGGAGGACAGAAAGGGAAGAAAAAAACAAAACCCTTTTCTATTTTATTTTTAATGGATTTGCACACTATTTTAAACTTCATAGGCAGGAGGCAATTTAGTGCTTTTATAATGGGCCATAACATGGAAAAGAAAGGAAGAAAATGTAACCCTATATGTACATGAGCAATATACAGATGGCCAGTCTGTATATAGCACTTAAAGGGGCATGCACACATGAAGTCAAGCTCTCTTTAGAAGGAGTGGAGAAAAAAATCTTTCACAGGACACAAATGCAGACACATGAAACACATGCTGTTGCAATAGACTTTACATAAATACAACTAAAAAAAATTATAGATAAAGGAGTCCCTGTTTTAGCACCATTATTACACTCATCCCTGCCTAAGAAGAAAACTGTACCACAATATTGTTGTATGCAGTTTTCTGAATATCAAACCAACAAACAGTAGACAGAATGAGAAGGGACCTGCAGAAACTTGAAGAATGGTCAGGGGTTTGGCAGTTGAAATTCAATGCAAGGAAGTGCAAGATTATGCATATGGGGCACAAAAACCCTGGCACAATATATCAGTTGGGGGGTGAGGATATAGCATGCACCAAGCAGGAAAGGGATCTTGGGGTTATCATCTCTGATGACCTCAAGGTAGGGAAACAGTGTGACAAGGAAGCAGCTAAAGCAAATAAGATGCTGGGATGTATAGGCAGGGGCATCACCAGCAGGAAAAGGGAGGTCATAATTCCGCTATACAAGACACTAGTGAGGCCCCACCTGGAGTACAGTGTACAGTTCTGGAGACCATGCCTACGTAAGGACATAGACAGGGTAGAGAAGGTTCAGAGGAGGGCAACAAAGATGGTGCATGGATTGCATCACAAGTCCTATGAAGACAGGTTGATGGAACTGAACATGTACTCCCTGGAGGAGAGAAGGGAGAGAGGGGATATGATAGAGACATACAAGTATCTTACAGGGAGGAACAGGGTGCAGGAATACACTATTTTTAAGCAAAAAGATGTTCCAGGACTAGAGGGCATGGGATGAAGTTGGAGGAGGACGATTCAGAGGAAACATGAGGAAGAATTTCTTCACAGAATGGGTGGTGGACAAGTGGAACACCCTGCCAGAGGAAGTGGTGGGGGATGAAACAATCACGGGATTTAAGAATGCATGGGATAGACATAGAGGAATTCTGGAGGTCAGGGGTAAGGGGCAACAGACGTCTAGGAAAACATAAACTGAACTTACAAGCTCAAACGGGCAGACTGGGTGGGCCATAGGCCCTTATCTGCCGACACTGTCTATGTATCTGTGTATCTATGTATAGATCTCTCTTATAGGAGAGATGGAGCTTTAGCCCACCCTCTCCCAAAGCTTCACCCCAGGGTCCCTGTTCACTTAAATTACTAACATAGAGAACCCAGTAGAGTCTCATAATCATTCTTTTTATACCCTGGGGTCTGTATGAGATGACAGATCATATCCAAAATGGGACATATAATCAGCATTGCAATGTTTCCTACCAGATCGATGAACTACAGTAAATCGATATGGCTGAAGGGCAAGATACCACTGCATAATTTGGGGGTGCTTGTCCTTCATAACGTTAATCCAACATAATGGATTATGATCAGTAATGATCTTATTTTCCCTGCCCCAAAGATAAAATGTTAAGGCTTCCACTGCCCAATGAATAGCTAGATATTCTTTTTCAATAGTTGAACATCTAGTTTCTCGCTCATGTAATTTTCGACTGATGAATATTACAGGGTGCTCACCTTCTCCATCCAATTGTGAAAAGACCGCACAAATACCATAACTGGAGGTATCTGCCTGTACCAGAAAGGGTCGTGAAAAATCAGGACTATGTAATATTGAATATGAACATAGTTTGACCTTTAGGGTACAGAAAGCTTCCTCACAATGTGCTGTCCATTGTACTTTTTCAGATTTTACCTTTCGAATCAATTCAGTCAAAGGACTGGCTATATCTGCAAAATTTGGAATGAATCTCTAATAGCCTACAAGCCCTAAAAAAGCTCTGACATGTTTTTTTGTTTGAGGATGGTCGCTGTGCAAAATGACTGAGATCTTGTTTGTTTCTGGCTTTACCATACCATTACCTATTAGGAAACCAAAATACTTTGTTTCCTGCATGGCTAATGAACATTCTGCGGGGTTTATGGTTAAGCCTGCCATGGTTATAGCTGTAAGTACCTGATGCAAATGTAATAAACAGTCTTTCCAGGAAGAGTTTAAAATGATAACATCATCCAAATAAGCCGCAGCATAAGATGTATGGGGTCGTAAAATCTGATCTATACATCTTTGAAATGTTGCAGGAGCCCCATGAAGGCCAAAAGGCAGGGTAGTGAATTGAAAAAGACCAAGAGGGGTGCTAAAAGCTGTTTTTCTTGTGATTCTAGGTCTAAAGGGATTTGCCAATACCCCATTGACAGATCCAATGTACTGATGTATTGTGCTTGACCTAGCCAATCGATTATGTCATCGATACGCGGTATTGGGAACCCATCAAATGTGGATACAGCATTTAACTTCCAGAAATCAAGGCACACACGTAACCCTCTTTCTTTTTTATTTAGTACCACCATAGGAAAACTCCATGGGCTTTTGGATGGTTTTATTATTCCCATTTGTTGCATTTTATTAATCTCTGCTACCACCTCCTTCCTAATACTTTCAGGTAAACGATATGGTTTCTGTCAAATGGGTGTTACTTGTGTTACTTCAATATGGTGTTCTATACCTACAACTCTACCAGGAGCTGCTGTAAAGAAGGAATGAAAAGGAATGACGACTGCATCTATTTCCCTTCTCTGGTCTGGGTGTAGTGTAGTATTACTGTAACTGTAATCTCCTCAAACCCACCCTTTCCCATCTAGCTTATCATATGCAATTTCCATCTCATTGCTTTCAATTTCTGGGAGAACATACATAACAGGCTGGCTTCTATCACACCATTTCTTTAGCAAATTAGCATGATATATTTTCTTTTTTTGTCTTTTATCTGGTAATGCAATTTCATAATTGACAGTCCCTATTTGCCTTATAACAGAGTATGGTCCCTGCCATTTCATCAATAGTTTATTGTCTGAACAGGGTAACAAGAGTACAACCCTTTCTCCAGGCTGGAAGCATTTACTTCCAACACTATGATCACACTTCTCTTTCTGATATTGTTGGTGTTTCAGCCCATGTTGATGTGCTGCATTAACATATTTGATTAGTTTATTTCTCAGGTTGGTAATATATTCTACTGTCGGTAAGGGTACTGAATTTTGACACCCATCCGCCCATGTTTCCTTAACTACATCCAAAATACCTCTAGAGTTTTTCCCATATAACATCTCAAAAGGCAAAAAACCTGTCGAAGCCTGTGGTACCTCCCTATATGCAAACAATAGATAAGGCAGGTATTGACCCCAATATTTTCCCTCCTCCTGTGTGATTTTCTTTAACATTTGCTTTAGGGTCTGGTTGAATCTCTCAACCAACCCATCAGTTTGTGGATGGTATGGTGAAGTATGTATTGCATGAATCCCTAATGCCTGATATAAACATTTTAACAGTTGGGAACAAAAATTACTACCTTGGTCGGTAAGAATTTCCTTTGGAATACCCACCCCGGAGAATATTTTGACTAGTTCTTCTGCTATTCTTTTTGCAGTAACTGTGCATAAAGGAATTGCTTCAGGATATTTAGTGTTGTAATTACATATAACTAAAATGAAACAATCCCTTTCGCTGTTTTTGGAAGTGGGCCCACTATGTCCATAGCAATACATTGGAAGGGGTTAGTTACTAGAGGTAAGGGTTGTAAGGGTACTTTACCTTTTCTGGTAAGGAAGCATACTTTCTGGCAGTGTTCACAGGACTTACAGTAATCTTTCACTTGTTTATGTATACCAGGCCAAAAAAATCGATATAATAGTCTGTTTAAAATTCTTTCTACCCCCTGGTGTCCAGCTAGGGGAATGTCATGTGCTACATATAGAAGTCGATTCCTATAACTTTCTGGTACCATCAATTGAGACACTACTTCCCTATTAGTTGGATTGGTACATTACATAGAAACATAGAAACATAGAAACATAGAAGTTGACGGCAGATAAGGACCGCAAGGCCCATCCAGTCTGCCCATTTCTTTTTCTACCTTATAAATGTGCCATCGGCCTTTGCTCTATCAGTGACCTATCTATTCATAGTCATTTGTATTGCTCCCTTATGCCTATCCCATGCCTGTTTGAATCCCTGCACTGTATTCATAGCCACACTTCTTGTGGTAAGCCATTCCATGCATCTACCACCCTTTCTGTGAAAAGAATTTCCTCACATTCCCCTTAATCGGCCTCCCCTAATCTCATGCTGTGTCCTCTTGTCCTGCTATTTTTCTTATATTTAAACATGTTAGACTCTTTCACCTTGTTTATGCCCTTAAGGTGTTTAAATGTCTCGATCATATCACCTCTCCTCCTTTGCTCAAGGGTATACATATTGAGCTCCGTTAATCTGTCCTTATATGTCTTCTGATGCAGTCCCTGCACCATTTTGGTTGCCCTTCTCTGGACTGCCTCAATTTGTTAATGTCCTTGTGAAGGTGTGGCCTCCAGTACTGCACGCAGTACTCCAGATGGGGCCTAACCAATGTCTTGTACAGAGGGATTATTACCTCCTCCACGACTTGTGATACCCCCACTAATACACCCTAACACCCCTAGCCTTACCTACTGCTTTAGAGGTCTGCTTGATGATTTTAGGTCATCAGTGATGATGATGCCCAAGTCTCTTTCTTCCTTTGTGACTGCAGCAACCCCTCCCAGCCTATAAGTGGCTTCAGGGTTTCTTCCCTATGTGCATGATTTTGCACTTCTTGCATTAAATCCCAGTTGCCACTCTTCTGACCATTCTGCTAGTTTATCCAGATCTCTTCTCATTCTGCCCAACTCATCTGGATCATCTACTCTGTTGCAGATCTTGGTGTCATCTGCAAACAGACAAGCCTTACCTCTAGTCCATCTAGAGGTCACTAATGAAGATGTTGAATAGGACTGGCCCCAGGACTGATCCCTGAGGTACCCACTTGTGACTTGCATCTCTTCTGACTGTATACCATTTACCACCACTCTCTGTTTTCTGCCAGTCAACCAGTTTGCCACCCAGTTGACCAACTTCTGACCCACTCGAGCCTACCTAGCTTATTTATCAATCTTCTATGTGGAACAGTGTCAAAAGCTTTGCTGAAGTCAAGGTAGGCGACATCAACTGCTCCCCTTGGTCCACCACTCTGGTTACCCAGTCAAAGAAATCTATGAGATTAGTTTGACAGGACCTTCCTTTGTAAACCCATGCTGTCTTGGATCCTGTGCCCCATGGATTCCAGGTGTTGCACTATCCTTTCCTTAAGGAGTGCCTCCATAATCTTGCCCACTACTGAGGTAAGACTGACGGTCTGTAGTTCCCGCCTCCTCCTGCTACCACTCTTGTGGAGTGGGATCACATGAGCCTTTCTCCAGTCTTCTGGGACCTCTCCTGTGCTCAGAGACTCACTAAACAATTCTGCTAATGGCTCTGCTAGTTCCTCCTTTAGCTCCTTAAGTACCCTGGGATGTATGCCATCAGGTCCCATTGCCTTATCCACCTGAGCTTAGCAAGCTCTTGTAGGACCCTTTCTTTTGTGAAGGGAGTAGTGCTCACCTCCCTCCCCTGTGTCCATGATGCTGGCTGTGGGCCTGCCCTACCTTCTCTTCAGTAAATACTGAGCAAAAGTATCTATTTAGGATAGATGCCTTTACAGGGTCCTCCTCCTCACATGCTCCCTTTTCTCCATTAAACTTAGCAATACCCCTCTGGACTTTCTCCTTTCACTAATGTATCTATAGAAAGTCTTGTCACCTTCTTTTACTGTTCGTGCTAGTGTTTCCTCAGTTTGGGACTTTGCCTGCCTTACTGCCTTACCTGCTTCCCTTAGGGCAGTTTGGTATGCCTCCTATCTTCATCCCGCTGTGTTCCTTATATTTTCTGAAGGCCAGCCTTTTGGCTCTGACCTTTTCTGCTACTATATTTGAGAACCAAAGTGGTTTCCTTCTTCTTTTGCACTTCCTTTTCTGTCTAACACAATGGGATGTTGCTTCAAGTATTGTATCCTTAATGCTTGCCCACTTTGCCTGTACCTCCTCACCTGTGTTTCTTTTTGCCAGGGCTAGCTTAACTCTGTTGGCCATCTTATCAAAGTCAGCTCCTCTGAAGTCCCATATTTTTGCCTTGGAATGGGATGATTTAGATGTAGTAGCCAAATTGAACCATACCATGTGATGGTCACTGGCCCTAGTGACCTTCTACCTGGAGATCTGTGATCCCTTCTTTGTTAGTCAGTACTAGATCTAGGATAGCCCTGTCTCTTGTGGGTTGCTGTACCAGTTGTTTGAGGCCCTCCCCTGCAGGGAATCCACTATGAGTCTAGTTCTGGCAGATGTTCCTGCTGGTATTGACCAATCTGTATCTGGCATGTTGAAGTCTCCCATTATCAGAACCTCCCTTTAGCTGTCATGTTTTGTATATCTTCTAACAGTAATGTGTCTATGTCTCCCTCTGGTCTGGGGGCCTGTAGACAACCCCAGTTCTTATGGCTGTCCCATTACCTGTTTCCAGGGTGACCCACAGTTCTTCTGGCTCCTTATGTGTATTCTGAATTTCTGTAGCTTTGATATTTTCATTAACATACAGGGCCACCCCTCCCCCCCTTTTTGCACCTCGGTCTCTTCTGAACAATACATATCCAGGTACTGAAGTCTCACAAGTGTGGTTACTGGTAAACCACGTCTCACTAATTGCTACTATGTCCAGTTTAGCCTCTGACATTATTGCCTGCAGGTCTGGGATCTTATTTCCCAGGCTGTGAGCATTTGTGTACATGATTTTCCATTGGCCAGATTTTGGTGTGTTAGTTGTTGGGTGAAGTTTGGCATTACCCCTGTGCATCGTATGGGGAGACAAACCTTTTTTCTTACCTGGTGATGCAAATGAATGGCAAACACGCTGAATTCCTGTTTGACCACTAGCTGAGGGGGGAGGGGTGTTCTTCCCATTCGACGTATGGGGTGCTGCACACCTCTCCCCATTTGCTAGTTTAAATATTCTGCAAAGACGTCAAACTTCTGCCCCAATGCACTGACTCCCTCTTTAGTCAGATGCAGTCCATCAAATTTAAAGAACTTTCGCTCCCAGAACTGTTGCCAGTTCCCTACAAATCTGTGTCCTTTTTCCTGGCACCAGTCCTTGAGCCACGTGTTTAGCTCCCCTATCTCCCCTTCTCTGACCTTCCGTCCATCTGCTCCTCTCTCCCAGACTGGCAGGATCTCAGAGAAGGAGATGCCGGACGAAATAGATGATAGTTTGTCACCCAGCCTAGTCAGGTATTCCTTGGTCTCCTCAACTGACTGGCTGGCGAGATCATTAGTCCCTATGTGTACTAGGACATCAGTGTTTTCTCCTGCTTTGTGAACAATTTTAGCAATGCGGCCAGTGTCTCTCCATGCTGATGTACCTGGGAGACATCTGACCATCACCCCTGGCTGGAGATGGGTATCAACTCCCCGAATCATGGAGTCTCCTATGATCAGAAGTTTTTTGGATTTCCTTTGTGCTTGTTTAGTTTTGGTTCCTGATTTGGGTGAGTATTGTTGTGCTAGCTCCTGTGCCGCAGTGTCCTGCTCTGCAGTGTCTTCTGCCTCTTTATTTGATTTCAGAGATAGAGGCAGATACCTGTTTGTAGTGTTTATATGGTTTTTGGAGGTAATGTGTTGGAGAGCAGAGAGTGATGGGGCACCTGATTTGCTCCTCCTAACCACCTGCCAACCTCCTGGACCAACTACCCTCTCATGGTCGAGGTTTTTCTGTTGGATGCTGGGGAAATGGCGGTGGTTCTTATAATGTATTTCCTCTTCAATATGAAATTTGAGGTGTGCAATCTCTGCCCATGCTGCCCGGAGCTGAGACCTAAGATCTCCAAAGGCTCAGCATGTAGGACAGTGTCCCAAATTCTGTAAGACTGTCCTTCTGAAAATTGTTCCACAGTACCTGCAGTTAATGAAATCCATTCCAAATAAGTTGCTGGGTTTGTAACCTAGTCAGAGTAATTAGAAGGAAAAAAATGCAAGTAATGGTTTAATTGTGCTTTGTTTAACTTGTTATAACAAGTTAAATTACTAGTGCCCTGTAAATGAGATCACCTTGTGGAGGCCCACTGATCCGCCCCTTCCTGTTCTGCCACAGGAAATGTTACAACTGTGGTACCCTATAAAAGGAGTGTAGTGGGGTGGTTGAGATGGGGTGGTGGTTGGGCCTCTCCTGCCAAAAAGAAGAACCACTGACGTAAAGAACAAGGAGGTAAGAGCAGAAACAATCAGTCAACAACAAATGCAGTAACCTGAAAGCTTATCCTAATGTTAGATAAAACTGTAAAACCTGTAAAGCACCACCTGTAATAATTTCAGAGAAGATATACCCTGTAAGAAACACTTTGCTCCAGAGAAAAATAAAGCAGTAACAGAAGATATACCTTGCAAAAGACAATTTGAATCAGAAGATTACAGCAGTAATCTGTTAGCACACCTGTAGGCACACCTTGTAATAATGCAGAAGAAGGTATACCAGCAACAACAATTTGAATCAGAGAAAAAATAAAGCAATGAAATGTTAGCAACAAACAGTAGCAATCCCTGTGAGTAAAAATTAAAAACACCACCACACAGTAAATCTGCTTAGCCAAACTAAGTCTTAATCCTTCTCCCTTGCTCTGGTAAGTTTCTCTACTCTGCCTTTCAAGCAGTCTTAGAAGGAAAGAGCTCAGGTGAAGCTAGGTGCCTTGGCCAGCAAAGCATACCATTCCCTGTATAGTGTACCTTTCTGTAACACCATTTTTGGTCCACTCCCAGTATTTTCCCCACCTGTAAGAAAAAAGGCTTCAATGTTATATCATGCATTTGTTCAGTCCCAAATGTTTCTTTAGAAATGTCATTAACAATATTAATGTCTATTTCTGTAATTCCTTTTTTAGTTAGTTTCCCATGCATGTGGTTCCACTTGTTCTTATCCAGTTTTTTTCACGTCTAGTTTTACGTGTTTTCCCAGGTAAATCACATATCTCTTCCTCAAAAGGAAATATCAAATTCAAATCTATAGCTTTCTTATTCTGGGCCCTGGTGGTAAAGACTCCCACCTGTGTAGCTTCAGTTAATAACATTTCAAGATCAGGATGATCATGACCAAAGATAACTGTCACTGGTAAATGGGGCACTAAGCCGATGGGCATTTGTTGAGTAGTTCCTTGTACTTCAATATTTAAAGTCTGTACTGGATAATAATGTACGTCCCCATGGATACAGGTAACTCCAGTGACTGTTTCATATTCTCCGGTAGCAGGTATTAGGTTAGCTTTTATCAATGTCTGACGGCTACCAGAGTCAAGGAGACCAGCTACTTCTTACCCATTTACTTTAACAGAGTTTATAAACTGTCCCCAATTGGCAAGAGCCAAATGTATAGGTATTGTCTTTTTCTTCGGACAGAATCTGGCAATATGCCCTTTTGCTTGGCATATATGGCAAATAATGTCAGGATTATGAGGCCTATCAGGTTTCACTGTTCTCACACCCCCACCTGTAGAATTAGATGTAGAAGTATAAGTTCTTACCGTGGGGAATGTTGGACTTGAAGTTGGGTGTCCTTTCTGTCTATGAGGCCGCGCAGTCAAATAATCTTCAGCCAGGCTCACTGCCTTCGTAGCAGTCTCAGGTTGATGCTCCTTGACCCACATTTGCACATCCTGTGGCAAGATCCTTGCAAACTGCTCCAGTACTATGGCCTTCAACATTTGTTCTTTAGTGTTAGTCCCAGGACGTAGCCATTTTCTACTTTGATCTTGAAGTCTAGTATAGGCCTCTTGAGGTGTATTAGTGGTCTGAAATTTCAGGGCTCTAAACCTTTGTCTATAAGTTTCAAGACAAATATCATAACATTTCAAGATAGCGTCTTTCACAGCCTCATAATTTTCATTTAGACCACTGTCAATATGTCCATACACTAACTGAGCTTTAGCAGTGAGATAAGGGGCAAGTCGAATAACCCACTGTTCTCTGGGCCAATTACAGGCATGAGAAATATGTTAAATTTTGTCATATAAGTCTCAATATCATCAGCCTCCATCAATTTGCTCAATTTTATGTCTTTTGCACCATCCATTGGTACAGGAGCCTGACCTGCCCCTAATGCCTGTATGGCTTGCAAGGTGTCTGCCCATCTGGCCTCGTTGCACTGATTGTCTCTCTCTCTCTCTCTCTGTTTTTCCAGAGCCATTTGTTGTATACAGAGCCATTGTAATAAATCTTGGGGGGGGGGTCACCCACAGGTGGACTCACCATCTTTTCTTCTTCCTGCTCTTCGTCTTCCTCTGTATATCCACCAACAGTGCCTTTCCCCTCTGTCTTAGCTGTCTTACCCCTTACATCCCCCAGTCCGGGTAACAGGGCTTCTCCGGTTTTAGCAGTCATGGTCCTAGTGTGGACACCACTAGTTAACTCTCCTTCCAATAGCCGGGCCTCCACAGATGCTTGGTAGTATCTTCAAGTCTGACATATCAAACCTTATCCCACTTCTAACACCACATGTGATGCTGTGGGAATAAGGAGGACACCAGATTCCAATGTAGCACAAAAAGATAGGATTTATTTTTTTAACAAAAGGCATACTGAATGGCAAAATAAACAGAGAACATAAAAAAAGGCAACAATTCAAAACAAATGATAACACTAGAAAATAGCTAGTGTTCCCACTGAGCAGGACAGAGCAGGTCTAGGCCTTTCAAACTATACCTAATGAATGAGAGAGACCTTCTTTTACACATACAAATCATGTGATCTGGGAAGCTCCACCTCTATTTTTACAATGTATCACAAAAACACTAACAGAGGTTTATTTATTATATTCCATGATCACTATATCTTTCATCACATCAATAAAGTTATAACTAGTTCAGTGTTACAAAATAATATTCAAGAATTATGTCTTTCAAAAAAAATGCAAATGGAACCCCGCCCTCTTTTTGGCCCAGTCTCTAAAACATGGAATACATTGGCCGGCTGGCTCTATAGAGAAAAGGGCAGAGAAAGACAATATGGCTTCTACCAATTACTACAACCTAAACCAGGAATACCTCTCTTTCTCAGGTTTAGTTTTCTTTCTCAGTGTTAATATTTCTTTTCTCTCAAGAAATGCTTTTAGAATCCTGGTATTAACTTTGCCAGGTTTGGTATAAATAAAAGCCCCTACGGAAGCCATTCTGGCGATTGCGGGGCATAGTGGTGGCTGGTGCATTGAGATCAGGGTAGGTGTATGGTAATACTTATTTAAATAAGTCCACTTCAACTTGTTTTATGGTTTGTAATAGTGAAGACGACAAGTATATTTTGTATTAAGCACTTAATTGTAAAGGTTGCAAATTGTACAATAATAATAAAAAAATATTGTCGTATTTTTGCATTATACTGGTGCTTATATGGATTTATTTACATCACTACCCACTATTTGCTCACTGTAATCCTGTGGAAAAGTTGGTATAAATAAAAGACAGTGCACAAAATAACAGTTTAGGGCATTTTCTCCTTTGAAACCCTTTTTTTTCAAAAGCATTGTCCTACTCCTTTTATTTTCAGAGAAAAAAAAAGTCTATTTTTAGAAGCAGGAATGTCAATGCAACCTGCACTTCTATTGTATTAGCAAACAAAACTCCTTTTAGTTTGGAAAGCTAACCTGCTGACTTTAAAAGAAACTCCAACTGGTAGAGTTAAGAAGAGCCAACAGCTTAAGCAATAACCAAGCGGCTGTGGAGTTTCCTATCTGTAGCGCTTTCTCGATAGTACGCACAACCGAGAAGGAGTCTTATTTGTTTCGAACATTTTAAAATGGCTAGTTTTTGGCTTAATAGTCAAAAGCATATACTGGGTATGGTCCAGAAGATCCAGGACTCTTCAAACTCGTTTTCCCTGTTCCCCAGATTCACGCTTAACATTGCCAAAAACGGCAGAACCAGCGCACAGAGAAGAGAAAGGGAAGAAAAAAACAAAACCCTTTTCTATTTTATTTTTAACAGATTTGCACACTATTTTAAACTTTGTAGGCAGGAGGCAATTTAGTGCTTTTGTAATGGGCCATAACGTGGAGAAGAAAGGAAGAAAACTTAACCCTATATGTACATGAGCAATATACAGATGGCCAGTCTGTATATAGCACTTAGAGGGGCATGCACACATGAAGTCAGGCTCTCTTTAGAAGGAGTGGAGAAAAGAATCTTTCACAGGACACAAATGCAAACACATGAAACACATGCTGTTACAACAGACTTTACATAAATACAAAAAAAAATTTTGAAAACAATTATAGATAAAGGAGTCCCGGTTTTAGCACCATTATTACACCCCCCACTGTGTACTCTTCCCCTGGGTTTTTGTTTCCCAGGTGCATTACTTTGCACTTCTTTGCATTGAATCAAAGCTGCCATACTTTTGATCATTCCTCCAATCTTGCCAAGTCCCTTCTCATCCTTTCCACCCCCCTTGTGTATTAACCCTGTTGCAGATCTTTGTGTCATCTGCAAAGAGGGATACTTTTCCCTCCAGTCCCTTCGCAATGTCACTTATAAAGGCATTAAAAAGGACCGGTCCCAGTACTGAACCCTGCGGTACCCCGTTACTACCCCCATTTCTTTGGAGTGGACTCAGTTAATTATTGTTCTCTGTGTCCTGCTGCCAGCCAATTTTTTACTCAGGCTGCCACCCTGGGACCCACTCCCAGGCTGGCTAATTTGTTTATTAATCTTTTGTGTGGGACTGTGTCAAATGCCTTGCTAAAGTCTAGGTCCACAGCACCTCCCTGGTCTACTACTTTGGTCACCCAAAGAAATATGAAAATTACGTACCTACCGTAATTATGATCTTTCTGTGTATCTTCACCATTCATCACTGTTGGGTACTCGGCCGGAGGCCAGGACTCAGCGGGAGCTTTTTTTATTTAAGGTAGGCAGAGCTGATGCACCATCGGTGCCGCTCTCAAGGCCGACGCACTGCGTGGCACTCGCGGGTTGGCTGTTAGGCTGCATCAACTTCGCCTGCCTGCCAGTTCTGAGTCACCGGAGAGGTAAGAGGAAGGGAGTGGAGGGTGGGACAAGGAAGTCCAAGGGACAGAAAAAGGAAATGATATATAAAGCAAAAGGAGAAATAACAACTGAGAGGACAGAAAGGGAGAAAAAGTCGGAAACTAAAGGGATTGGGGGGGCCCAATCTCTGGAAATGGAAGAGGGAGGTAGGGTGGGTAAAGAATTTAAGAGGAGAGGGGGGAGTTAAACATCCCCGACTCTGATCTGTCTCCAGATTACATAGGAACTGCAAGGAGTAGCCAAAGGCTTTCTGACAGAATTCAAGGCACAGAATGGCTGGCAAACACTCCAGATAAGCAGAGTTGGCTATTCTGGAAGAAGGACAGGGTACAGAGAATTAACACACTCTCAAGGAAAGATTATTGGTGAAAAAAGGGAATTTTTTTTTGTTTTTGTAATAAGGAGAAATAAGTTGGACGGAAACAGGGAGGAGGAGAGAGATGAGGGCAACTGTCAACTCCCACCCCACAGGGGTGGAGCCAAAGCACTGGAGAAGGAGTGCCCCCCTGCTGTCCACTCTCTCCAAAACATTATCCCCCTGTGTGCCCCTGTTTTACCCCACTCATGAAAAGAAAGGAGAGAGGAAGGGATGGGCACAGAGAGGGAGGGGGACCCAGAGACTGAGGCCCCAGGGGGATGGAGGGTGGGATCGTGATGAATGGTGAAGATACACAGAAAGATCATAATTATGGTAGGTACATAATTTTCATATCTTATCTGTGTCAGTCTTCACCATTCATCACTGTTGGTGAGTGCCAAGCCCCCCAAAGGGGTTTTTGTTTTACACCCTAAGGACAAAGTCCCTTAGCTCTCAGTGGGTGACACACTAAGAGGGAGAACCTTCAGGGCCTGGAGAGGCCCGAGAGTGGGGAGAGTGAGAAGGGTTCCCCCCGGAGGGGAAGGAAGTTGCTCTGACAAGAGGCATCTCACTCTATGGGAGAAGAGATAGGTTCTCTGATGAGCGGAGTTAATCACCCTACACCGGGCCAAGGGTGACAACCGGGAAAGATGCAGCCATGCCATCCGCCTAGTGCAGATCGCTGTCCCTACGACCCCTGTAGCTACCTCGTTGGCATCATAGGATGCCCTCACTTGGTGCCTTGCAAGCTCCAGACCACGCTCAGAGAGTGCAATGGCTTGTCTGGTTTGCTCCGTATCAGGCAATGAGGCTAGGAGCTGACCTAGCCTGGACCACAAGAACCTGTCATAGGCTGCATAGTGGGCCTGATGTACAGAAATGGTAAGCAATAATCGTGCCGAATAGAAAGTCCTCCTACCCCAGAAGTCAAAATCCGAGGAGTCTTGATCTTGGGGCCAGTCACGGTGAAGGACGCGAAGCCCATCAGGAGTATCCAACTGCATCAATCTGAACTGCAGATGAGGCTTGGAACCTGGAGACCCCTGGGGGTGTGCAATACCTCTGGCTGAGATCCCTAGGGGCAGGAACTCCAGAGAAGGGCCTCTGTCAGGAATGCAATGATGCCTCCCGAAAGGGAGCAGGCCAGGGCGGCACCACAAGGGTGGCCTCGCCAAAATCACCAAGAAAGGCATGCGCCGAGTGCTCAGGATTGCTAATAGTGGCAGGTGTGAGGTGCAAGTCCTCCAACATCCTCACGAGGGAGCACTGATACTCAGTGAGATCAGCAGCTGGAGAGATGTGGACAGAAGGTTCCTCTTCCCCAGAAGAGGGGGATGAGGAGCTGGAGGGCACCAGCTATTCAGAGGGTGGCTGCTCGGGGGGGGGTTGAAAAACCTGACTGTCCATCACCCTAATGTAAGCTGGGAACCGAGCAGCCACCGCTCTGAACTGCTCCCAGGAGAGAGGCCCGCTAGGACCAAGGATGCCTGGGAGTGCAGAAGAATGTGGCAGAGGAATGGGGACAGAGCCGAGAAGAGATGTCGGCTGACCTCTGCCTGGGCTAAGGAGTGGACCGGGAGCACCCGCGGAATAAGGTGCCCCGGAAGACCCTACAGCCGACAGCTGAACAACCATTTTGGTACTGCCTTGGCTGCACCCAGAAGAATCCCCCCTGTGAGATGACTGGAGCCGTATAGGTCTAGAAGGACGGTTCCCTACCTCAAAAGAATGGGGCTCTCTCAAAGAGACCGAGGAGGAAGAGCGGAGATCCACCCTACGGCTTCTCGCAGAGCCTGGGTGGACCCCAAAAAAGGCCACTGTGCCGACCCCATGCCCCTTGACCCCTCAGAGTCTGAAAGAGCTCTCCTCCTTGAGAGGGCCAGCCTAGGTAGCTGACAGCTCTGGGTAGCACCCGAAGGAGACACCCAGGGCACAGCACCCTCCCCTCCCGTAGGTGCTCTGATCGGCCCCAAAGTTGGGCAATCTAGGCACACCACAGGTGGCGGTACCACTGCTGAGGGGTCAGTGAACCCACCAAGACTGGGTTTCAGAGCAATGGTGGCCTGCACCACTGCCCGCTGGGCAGCACCCCTGACCCCAGTCTCAGTAGCCACTGACCCCACCTCAGATGGGGGCTGGCTCCAGCTTGTCAAGGAAATTACTGGGCTGCCCACTCCAGCAGCCAACCCCAAAGAGCCAGACCATCCATCTGACTCAGAGCCTGACTCCACCTCCAAGGAGGTAGAGGCCGATGCCCTGTGCCAGACTGTAGGAGGGCATCTACTGCCATCTTTGCCAAAGGGAGTGCCAGAGACCACAGCCATGCCCGAGCCGGTGCCAGTGCCCCCTACAGCACCGTGAGCACAATCCACAGAGGGCATGGCTCCAGCCTGAACAGGAGCTCCAGAGTCAGGACCAGCCACGGTGCCATCTGGACCCGTGGTGCCACAAGTAGCACCGAGGACGAAGACGGTGCTGATGACGGCCCCTATGGCACCATCGGTGCCGAGGATGGTGCCGCCCGGCTCCACAGCACCGTGAATGGCACTGAGGGTAGAGGCAGTGCCAACGATGGTGGAATCTGATGGCTCCATGGTGTGAGTCCTGAGGATACAGCACCGTGCTCAACCTCAGCACCGCGGACGGTGCCAAGGCGAGACATAGACAAAGATGGTGCAGTAGCAGCTCCCACGGCACCACTAGCAGTATCAGCACTGTGAACAGCTCTGACAGAAGCCATGGCACCGCATGACAAGTCGGCACTGCCATCGGCTCTGTCAGGGCCGACAGCGCCACGAACAGCGCCGAGGCTTGCAATGGCGCCAACCGATGGCATCAAGGATGGTGCCAACCCAGGCCTTGCGAACAGCGGGTCTGACACTGGGGGGAGCCTTCACCCCGAAGAGGCGATTTCCGTTGCGGCGCCTCCCGCCCGACCCCCCCAAAAGGAGTGGGACGGGCCTCCAGCACCGCAGAAGGAGCCTCAGCAATGGCTAGGCTACTAGTAGCTGAAGCTCCCTCCTCCTCCTCAGTCCATGTAGAACCAGGAGGGGACCCAGAGGAAATGCAGAGTGAGCGTGGCTTGGCCCAACGAGTGCTCGCCCAACCCCCAAAAGTCGACGGAGCTTGCCCCACTTTCCACGCACGTTGCTTGATGACCCGGCAGTCCATGGAGAAACAGGCGTCGCATGAATCCATGTCATGAAGTGGGCCAAGACACTAAAGACAATGGTTGTGCTGGTCGGTGATGGAATATTTTCGTCCGCATGGGCACCGTCAAATGGGGGGCCGACCCGTCCTGGAAGTTTTCTTGCCCTCCGACCAAGACATGACCTACGGGGGAAAAAACACCAAAAACAGACTCGACATAGCAGAAACATAGAAAAATGGAAAGATCTTACCGGGCAACGTCGAGTATGGCAAAAACAGAACCGGCGGACTTCGGCACTGAAGGAAAGAATTACGCTCGAGAAACTGTGGAGCAGGCCTCAGGAATTTTCTTCTCAGCATCCCACAATGTGATCTCTATGGCGGGAGATGAAGAACTGGCAGGCAGGCAGAGTTGACGCAGCCTGACAGCCAACCCGCGAGTGCCACACAATGCGTCGGCCTCGAGGGCGGCGCTTATGGTGCGTCATCTCCGCCTACACTACCAGTCAAAAGTTTTAGAACACCCCCATTTTACCAGTTTTTATTGAAATTTACGCAGGTTAATGTCTCAATGTACTCTGAAATTAAAGCATAGAACAAATAAACAATTGGAGAAAAAAAAGAAATCATAGAATCATTTTGTTTAACAAAATTTAATCTAAATTTTTGACTCATCAAAGTAGCCACCTTTTGCAGATATACTGTAACCTCCGAACACACTTCGTGGCATTCTTCCTACAATGGACATCAAATATTGTTTGGGAAGTTCTTCCAACACTGTTGCAGAAGTTCCCACAAATGTGTTGCACTTGTAGGTTGCTTTGCTTTCACCCTTCTGTCCAGTTCATCCCAAACCAGCTCGATGGGGTTTAAGTCTGGAGAATGTGCTGGCCATTCCATGATTTGAAGCCTACCGTCTTGTTCTTTTCCTCAAGGTGGGTCTGACATAGCCTGGAGGTATGTTTTGGGTCATTATCTTGCTGTAGGATGAACCCCTGACCAACTAGGTGTAGACCAGAGGGTATTGCATGGCGCTGCAAAATGCTGTGGTAGCCCTTTTGGTTCAGGGTGCCAGTCACTCTGTGCTGTTGTCCTGTGAGCCGCCTATCACGTAAGCTGTTGACTCTCAGAAACTTGTCTTCTGATTCTGTTGTGGCTTTGGGTCTGTCAGACCTCTTCCTGTCAGAGTTTCCTCCAGTTTCCAAGTGCCTTTTGATGGTGTAGGGAACTGTACTCACTGACACCTTGGCTTTCTTTGCAATTTCTCTAAAGCAGTTTTTGCTAACGTAAACTTTTTTTTAACCTCTAGCAGTTTACCGCTTACCTTTGTACCATTTCAGGTTATTCACTGGACTGGAATTGCTTAAATTTCAATAAAAGCTGGAAAAATGGGGGTGTTCTAAAACTTTTGACCGGTAGTGTACCTAAAAAGGAAAAAAAAAACTCCCATGGGGTCCTGACCTCTGGCCGAGTACCCAACAGTGATGAATGGTGAAGACTGACACAGATAAGATCTATTAGATTCTTCTGACATAACCTTCCCGCTGTGAAGCCATGCTACCTTGGGTCCTGTGCCCTGCTGGCCTCTAGGTACTCAATAGTTCTTTCTTTCAGAAGTGATTCCATCATTTTCCCTACCACTGAGGTCAGACTAACAGGTCTGTAGTTTCCTGACTCTGCTTTGCTCTCACTTTTGTGAAGGAGAATCACATCCGCCCTTCTCCAGTCCTCAGGTACCACGCCATCCTCCCATGATTTGTTAAAAAGGGTAGTCAGTGGTGCCACTAGTTCTCCCCTTAGTTCTTTTAGAATTCTTGGGTGAATACCATCATGTCCCACTGCTTTGTCCACCTTCAGTTTTAAGAGTTCTTTCAGAACCCTTTCTTCTGTGAAAGTACTGGGACCGACCCCCCTATCCAGAGGGCTTCTATTGATTGGATTAGGTACCTTCCCCTCCTCTTATTTTGTGAATACTGAGCAGAAGTATTCTTTCAGTATCCCTGCTTTTTCACTGTCCCTCTCTGCCCACCCCATCCCCTTTATTCAGTCTCATTATCCCTCCCTTTATCTTTCTTCGCTCCTTAATGTACCTATAAAAGGTTTTATCCCCCTTCTTAACCAAGTTGGCTATCTTTTCCTCAGTTTGGGCCTTTGCTATTCTAACTGTCTTCCCCACTTCCTTCTGCTTTAACCGGTACAGTTCTCTGTCCTGCTCCTTCTGTGTTTCCTTATACTACCTAAATGCTATCTTTTTCTCCCTAACCTTCCCCGCCACCTCTTTTGAGAACCATAGTGTTTTTTTCTTTCATTTTGATTTATTTGCTTCACACAAAGGTTTGTGCCTGTGATGGCAGTTTTGATGTTTCCTTCTTGCCTGTTTACTAGTGCTTTTCTGAGGCACTCTCCCATTTTGACAAAGTCAGCCCTCCTGAAGTCCAGTACCCTGCTTTTGTATGGCTTGACTCTGCAGCTGAGTTTATCGTGAACCGCACTGTTTGGTGGTCACTTGTCCCCAGATGGCTACCCACTTCTAGATCTGAAATCCTCTCTCTGTCCCCATTTGAGAGAACTAGGTCTAAGATTGCTCCCCTCCGAGTGGGTTCCAAAACTAGCTGTCTGAGGCATGCCCCCTATGGGGCATTGAGAATGGCCCTGCTCTTGGATGTGGCTTCAGCAAAGGTATTCCAGTTAACATCTGGCATATTCAGGTCCCCCATCAACAATATCTTCCCTTTCTCTGCCATCCTAAAGATGCCTTCTATCATTTCCTTGTCCAGTTCCTCCTCCTGAGACAGGGGTCTGTATATAACCACCGTGTGGACTGTGGTGCCATTTCCAGTCTCCAGGATGACCCACAGTGCCTCCTCTCCTCCCTGTTTACCCTTTTGTTCTGTTACTTTGATCCCTTCCCTTACATAGAGAGCTACTCCTCCTCATCATCTTCTACCCTCCCTGTCACTCCTGTAGATTGTGGACCCTGGTATGTTGACATCCAAGTCATGGTTCTCTGTGTGCCATGTTTCTGTGACTGTCACAATATCCAGGCATCCCTCTTCCATAAAGGTCACCAGTTCAGGGAGCTTGTTACCTAGACTATGGTCATTGGTACTCATTACCCTTCATTTTTTGATGGCCTTACCCCTTTTTTGCCCCATCCCTGTCCCTACGGCCTTTGCCTTTTTCTCCATTTACCCCCGCCCTTCTCCCTATTGATATCTCTATATTGGTGTTTACCTCACTAACTACCCTGATTTTTTTGGGGAGGGTCCTAAGATTTACCTGCTCCTTTTCAGTGCCTCCCCCCTTGGCTAGTTTAAATGCTTGCCAATGAAGCTTTTAAACCTATCGCCTAGGATCCTGGTTCCCCTCCTGAACAGATGCAGACCATCATGCCAGTATAGGCCTGCATCCCTCCAGGTGGTCCCTCAGTCCCCAATGAAGCTGAAACCCTGAGCTCTGTACCAGTTTTTCAACCACTAATTGAATCCCATGGTGTAGAGCACCCTAGCCTCACCCATGCCATTGACAGGTAGCACCTCTGAGAAGGTTACCATGTGTGCTACTTGTCTAAGGCTCCTCCCAAACTCCACAGACTCCTCCTCCACTGTTCTGATCCCTTTTCCAGCCAGGTCATTTGTCCCTAGGTGGACAATGACAAACAGCTCCCTCCTCCATGCAGCTGCTCCCGTGATCCTGAGGATTCGCTCCCTGTTCCTCCAAGCCATGGTTCCAGGCAGGCACCGTACCTCCCTCTCCCCTCCTCCCACCAGTTCTACCTTCCTAACAATGGAGGGTAGAACTGGGGGAACTTCTTAAAAAGTTAGTGAACTCCAAGAGAAGAGTACACAATAGCAGGGGAGGTACTAACAATAACAATAATGGAAAGAGATCTGGGTGTAGTCATATCAGATGACCTAAAGGTGGGTAAGCAATGTGAGAAGTCAGTAAGGAGAACCAGGGGGATACTAGGATGCATAGGGAGGGGCAACACAAGTAGAAAAAGGGAAGTGGTTATCCCTCTGTACAGACAGTTGGTGAGACCCCATCTGGAGTACTGCATGCAGTTTTGGAGACCTCATCTACACAAGGACATAGACAGGATGGAAGCAGTCCAGAGGAGGGCAACTAAAATGGTGAAGGGTCTACATCAGAAACCATATGAAGAGAGATTGAGACAGCTTAATATGTATACCATTGATGAAAGGAGGGACGGGGGGGACATGATAGAAACTTTTAAGTACCTCATGAGGAATCAACAAAGTCCAGGAGGGTAGCATCTTTCAGAAAAAGAGATGTGTAAGAACAAAAGGGCACAATTTAAAGTTAGAGGGGGGACGGCTCAGGGGTAATGTGAGGAAATTATTTTTCACAGAGAGAGTGGTGGACGCATGTAACCACCTTCCTGGAGAGGCTGTGGGGTCTAAAACAGTGGGGGAATTCAAACATGCATGGGACAGACATAAGGCAATTACAGTGGGGGGTTGCAGGAAGTAGGCTGTTGGTTAACTAGAATCTGCAGCTTATCCAATAGGTAGGGAAATGGGCAGACTGGGTGGGCCAAGTGGTTCTTATCTGCCGTCAAAGTCTATGTTTCTGTGTTTCTAACTAAGAGGCCACCTGGAAGCCACCAATCTGCTTAATCCCTTATAGTCAGGTTTCAGACCCCACCACAGCACAGTCTCTGCCTTGGCCAAAGTGCTAAATGATTGGCATACCACCCTTGACACCAGAAATCACATTTGTGTGGTCTTCCTGGGTCTGAGCAAAACATTCAATACAGTGGACCACAACCTACTTCAACTCATGCTACGTAACTTTGGCCCTGACGACACTGCCCTACAGTGGTTCTCCTGTTACCTAACTGGCAGGAAGCAGAAGGTGAAAGCCAAGGTGACCTCTCACCCCCCCAAACCACTCTTCAAAAGTGTTCCACAGGGGTCCATCCTGGGGCCGCTACTCTTTGCAATTTACATCAATGACATTGACGTCAATGTTAATTTGACTGGCACCCATCTCTTCACAGATGACACCATTCTTTATGTTGTCAAACCCACCCTTGAGCTAGCCTGCAAAGAACTGCAATAAGACTTTGACCTGCTGCAACAAAACCTTCTCCACCGTAAATTGCTGCTCAATGCTAAAAAAACAAAAGTGATGCTCCTCTCACCTCATGCTCACCCAGCAAGTATTCAACCCCAAATCCTTACACTTCTGGGCAAAGACTTGGCCTCTTCTTCAGAATTAAAAAGTTTCTCACATTTGAGGCTAAATACTGCCTAGTACAGACTACATTCCTCCCCTTAATGAACTATGCCGACTGTTACAAACGCACTCCGCAGGTCAGGCCCTCTGCTCCTACAGCACCGGCCTCAGAGTGCAATAGTGTAAACAGGTAACAGGCAGGGTAACCCTCTTGTCTGTGTTGGGTCCGAATAACCTATTAGCCTTGAGTTCTGGAGGGATTCAAACTGTGAACCTTATGCTATCATACCCAATTATAGGCTCAGATATGTACCCTCTTCGAGACTGCAGTACAATCTTTCGCCAGGGGCTCCCAGCCAGGTTTCTGAAATGTACCCTTTTCAACTCTGTAAGAGACCTAGGTATTCCTTACCTTTTTAAGCAAGCTTAATAACACATTCAAGCCCTTACAGCTGTCAGCCTTAAATACAGGTTCAGCAATCACACATAAAATAGCAGAAAAGAGCACATGCAGCATTGTAAATAAAATGTTTACTAGAAAAAATGGTAAAACAGGAAAAATCAAATACAGGACAATTATATCACAAATTTCACAGTCATATAACAAAAGAAAAGGAAAGTTACAGAATACAAACTCCTACCACAAATAATTTATTTTCTATCTGTGTTACCTTTAAGTGCTTTTAAATCAGAGAACTATCTCTCAGAGTCCAAGAATCATATGTCACATTTCCCAGATATAATGTTTCATTTCAGCTCTCCCTTTCCCCAGCCCTTTTGGTGAGATCAGCTACATCCTCCCTTAGAATTAATTCTAACATAGTTATCTACAAAGAGGTATTTTAATAAATGTGAGCATCAGCAAACAGCCATTTCCCAAATATGATCGCCTTTGATCAATGTTTCCTTTGAGGTTTACAATCCCACAATCTGTCACTAAGGTGTGAGAAAACCAAGGGGAATCAGCCAAAATGACATCCCTTCCTGATGTCATAAAATGTATATTTGGGAACCAACATCAAAGGCAGCACAGGTTATGAGTGCCATAAACTACCCCTCTGGAAGTAAGGCATTAATTAGTTTTTTTCCCTGGTCAGTTTAATGACATCCTCACTGACACCTTGAAGGTTAAAAGCCAAACTGCTAACTTGTGTGAGACAATTACATACACAGACCATTTATTTATAATACAATATCATACCATAATAATATTAGAGGGTTTTTCCCCGTGACACCAACCTCATCTACAGCCACTGCCTGTCATCTGCCCTAGCCAAGCTGGACACAATGTACCACAGAGCCTTAAAACTCATTGCCGGTGCCCCACTCAACACACACCACTGTCAGTTATATGACCAGCTAGGATGGCCTTCCCCAAAGAGTACAAGAGTGAAAAATGCTTACATCCCGGCTTACAGAGCCATTATGCCCAACCTCCTCCCCTACATCACTGAACTCTTTAAAACCATCTCCAGTGTTTATCACCTCAGAAAGTACTCTTATGTACTTCTCAATATGCCTAGGATACATACCAGATTTGGGACTCATCCCTAAGCTATAGCATCCCCACTATGTGGAATACCTTGCAGAAATCACTAAAGCTTACAAACCTGGTGAGACCGCACACCTTCAGGACCCTTCTGCAGCAGTCCCTGACAGAAATATGTAACTGCTTCTCCTAACCCATCTTACCACCAATATCTTCTGCCCTCCCCCATCATTCGAATACCCTGAGAAAGCCTGATAACACTTGGCACTTACTCCTCATCCCTTACCTCCCCTCCCCCTGCCTACACTCCTTCCCCCAGTCTAGTCTATCAGTGACCCCTTCTTATGCAGCTCTGCCCACTTTGATGCATCTACATATTATTCCCACTGCTCGTTATCGCACCAGTGAACTCAGTGCCTTGTAAACGGTTTTGCATGCCCTCATGTAATTTCCTACATACCCTGTTTTTTTTTCTTGCAATTGCTTGATTGTTGCAATTGTTTGATTGCTGTATACATGAGTACTGTAAGCTGTATTATTTGTCATTGTGTCTTGTATTATTGTGTATGTCTGTCCAGGACCCCTTTGTAAATGAACCTGCTCAATGGTGCATTCCTGGTTAAATAAAAATTGAATTGAATTTCCATTTTTCTCCCAATCCCATGGCTGTGGCAGCATGTAAGTGCATGCAAGTGGAGACACATACACCACTATGGAACAGCAGCCCCTCCCTCTGGGTCACTCATGACCTGCACTACCAGTGGGCCTAAACCTGGTGGCAGTCAAAGGCCAAGATGGCTTACCACCCCTCCCCAGAAGAAGAGAGCAGTCCACTGGCTGACCCCCAGTGACATGAGTCCATTCCCAGACCTGAGTCACCAGCATGGCAGAAGGTGAAGCACAAGTGCCTCAGCACTCCATGCCACTGGGCTGGCTTATAATGGCCTTTTCATTTTGGGTGGTCACTCATTTTGGTCTTGCGGCTTCATTTTCTGAATGGATTATGACTGTTTACACTGGATGCAGTGCTAAAGTTTTGACTAATAATTTCATTTTGAATGAAATGCCCACACACCATCAAAAGTTGTTGGTTCGGGTGTGCTCCCAGAGTCCCTTGGTAATCACTGCCCCATTTTCTGTTTTTGATTGGCAAGGAGACCCAGGAGTAGGCCCATTCACAGCAGCACAATCTAGGATACAGTGCAGTAATGCTGCAGTATATCACAAAATGCTGAAATATACTACAGGGAACAGTGGAATTCAATGGCAATTATGAAATGGGCTGGCTAAATCATGGATTCTGACTGGTTGGCACAAATGCATCAAAAATGTTCGCACTTGTAAAAAAAAGTGCCAACCATCAGTTTCCAGCAGTAGGATTAATGCCCAAGTAGAACACTGGCAAATCTGTTGGCAGTCATTTTTCCTTTGACCACTTAAGTGAAACACATCACTTGCCATGGCATCTGAAAACAATGTTAATTTTAACCTCAGTTTTACTGAAGATGACCTTGAGGAGATTTCAATGATTCATTTAATGAAGTAACAGAAATTCCCACTCAGAAACCAACACAGAAACAGTAAGTACTAGTCTAACTTCAAATACAGCTCATAATGTTACCATTTCTGTCAGACATTGTTCCCTGTCAGCCACTGAGCTTAATGAGCTTGAGGATACGTGAAATGAAGAAAACACAAACTGTACCACGGTCTGGGGTCTCTGTGTGTTTAGAGACTGGGCAAAGTCCAAGAATGTAAACACTGGTTTTAAAACCGCTAGCCCGGATCTTTTAAATAAGACCTTCAGAGCTTTTTATGAAGAGGTCCAAAAACTGTGGTGGAAATGGAAATGAATACTCATTAAGCAGTTTCAGTAGCTTGTGGGCCACACATAATAAGCATCTGAACTCTTTGCAGTCAGACGGAAAATTAACATCATGAAAGATCAAGCCTTCATGTCAAGCAATAATGTATTTCTCTCTGTCATGACGAAATACCATAAGGCTCAAAAGAAAAAATTACTCACCTTAGTAATTTTGTTTCTTCTAGTGGAGTCTTGCTGTATTCTGACAAGTGCAGTTAGCCCCAGCCTTTAAACTGCCCCGGAGAACAATGGGTTAACTTTTGTATGCAGGGCATAGAGTGTCCATCTCGAGCTCGGTTGATGTCTCTGCCTGTTGTCATTTGAACTGCAATCGTCAGATATTTATGAGCAAAATTCACTAGGTATTCTGTGTGGAAACTGTAAAATGTTTACTAGCCAACTGGCAAAAAAATAATCTTTAGGGTTCAAAAAGGAAGACTCAAGTCAGGAAACCTAAACACAAAAATCAATCAATTGAAAATAACAACTCACCCCATGAGAAACAGAGGGTGTAAAGGGGGCACCCCTAGGGTGCCAACACTGCGCCTGCCCACCCACATCCCAAAAAATCTAGGTTCTGAGAAGGGAGGCGGGGGGGGAGGTCAGAATACAGCAAGACTCCACTAGAAGAAACATAATTACTAAGGTGAGTATTTTTTTCTTCAAACAACATGAAGTCTTGCTGTATTCTGACAAGTGCAGACTACTAAGCAGTACCTCCATGGAGGAGGGACAGAACCTACTTTGGGAATAGACTCTGAAGTACTGCTGTGCCAAACCGAGCATCACTCCTAGCCTGGATATCCAGAGAGTAATGCTTGATAAAGGTATGGACTGTTTTCCAGGTGGCTGCTTGACAAATTTCTAAGAGAGGGATATCCCTGGCAGCAGCCAGGGAAGCAGCTGTACCTCTTGTGGAATGAGCCCTCAGGCCTGAGGGTGGAGTTTTTCCCAGTTTTTCATAGCAGAATTGTTTACAAGGCACAATCCACCTGCCAATAGATCTCTTGGTGGTAGGCTTGCCCTTCCCAGCTTCTCCGTAAGTGAGGAACAACTGGAGGGAGACAAACCTGTGACCCTTGGTACACTCTATGTAGTAGCTAAAGGCTCTTTTAACATCCAAACTGTGTAGCCTCCTCTCTCCCAAGGAAGAATGATCAGTGAAGAAAACAGGGAGAGATATGGACTGATTCAGGTGGAAATCCAAAACCACTTTAGGCAAGAACTTTCTGTTAGTTCTAAGGACCACTTTATCTCTATGAAAAGAGATGAAATCAGGTTCCACTGACAGGGTTTGCAATTCACTGATACATCTAGCAGAAGTAATGGCTACCAAAAACACAGTTTTCCAAGTCAAGCACTTAAGCTCTGCTGAGGACAAAGGTTCAAAAGGGGGTTGCATAAGCTGAGCAATGCAAACATTAAGATCCCAAGCAGGAGCAGGATCCCTAAAGGGGGAACTGGTGTGAAGCAATCCCTTGAAAAACTTACAGAATGCAGGGTGGGATGACAGCGAGAAAGACTTGCCTACTAACAGGAAAGCAGAAACAGCAGACAAGTGTACCTTGAGAGTAGTTGGTCTGAGGCCTAGGCCATTGAGATGGACCATATAATCCAGAACTGTAGGCAAATCAGCAGTGTCTAGAGAAATACTATTCTTAGAACACCAAATTCTGAATCTTTTCCATTTGGAGTTGTAAGTATTTCTGGTAGAGGGCTTTCAAGAAGCCTTGAGGATATCCAGAACCCCTTGGGAAAGATGCAGATCTGCAAACTCTAACTCTTCAAGAGCCAAGCCTTGAGATTGAGAGACTGAAGATTGGGGTGCCAAATCCTCCCCTGAGAGGATGTTAACAGGTTGTAATTCCTGGGAAGAGACAGGGGAAGATGGACTGCTAGGGACAGCAACAAGGGATACCATGGCTGCCTGGCCCAGTCTGGAGCAATCTGAATCACTTTGCAAGGTTGTGACCTTATCTTGACTAACACTCTGAACAGGAGAAGGAAGGGGGGAAAAGCATACAGAAATTTCCCTTCCCAGTTCAGAATCAGAGCATCCAGGGGAACTGAGCCCAAGACTGGGGGTCTGCAACAAAAGAGAGGAAGTTGGTGATCGTCTGGGGCTGCAAAAAGATCTATCTCTGGAGTGCCCCATCTTGAAAAAATCACCTTCAACACCAAAGGATCCAGGGCCCATTCGTGATGGCCCTGAGATATTCTGCTCAGTGCATCTGCTAGGGCATTGTCCTTCCCTGGAAGGTGAACTGCTATCAGAGAGGTTTGCAGGGAATAAGCCAGGGACCACAACTTCATTGCTTCTGTGCACAAGGCCGTAGACCTAGTACCTCCTTGCTTGTTGTTGTACCACATGGTGGTGGTGTTGTCTAGCCTGATCTGAACCACCTTGTTCTGTACTGATTTGGAAAAAACTTGCAGTGCCAGAAACACTGCCCTGAGTTCCAAGAGATTGATGTGTAGAAGAGATTCCTGAGGCAACCACAGTCCCTGGGTGGTGAGGTCTCCCAAATGGGCTCACCAGCCCAGCAGGGAAGCATCTGTGGTAAGGACCACTGAATGAGACTCAGTGGCAAATGGAACCCCTTGCTCAAATTGTCCTGATCCTGCCACCATAGCAGGGCTTGGATCAGAGTTAGAGTCACTGGGATTAGTTTGATAAGGGAATCCTTTCTTTGGGACCAAAAGGCTCTTAAGTGGAACTGAATGTCCCTCATCTGGAATCTTGTGCCTCAGACCACTGCTGTAGAAGCTGCCATGTGGCCCAAGAGCTGAAGGAAATGCCTAGCTGGTCGAGACACCTGAAAGCTGAATGAAGAGGCCAGCTCCATGAGAGCTCTTGCCCTTTCCAGGGGAAGGAAGACTCTTGCTTTTACCATATCCAGCTCTGCCCCAATGAAGGTGAGGAGCTGCACTGGTTCGAGAACTGACTTTGGTAGGTTGAGAAGAAATCCTAAAGAAGTGAGCACTTGCTGGGTCACTTGCAGGTGTGACTTGACTTGGTCTGGGGATTGGACCACTATGAGCCAGTTGTCCAAATATGGAAAAATGGAAATATTTTGTCTTTTTAGGAAGGCGACAACTACTGCCAGGCACTTTGTGAAGACCCTTGGGGCTGAGGTTAGGCCAAAGGGCATTGCTCTGAACTGATAGTGGCCTGAGGGCAACTCGAATCTGAGGTACTTTCTGTGGGAGCACCTGATGGGAATGTGAAAGTTGGCATCTTTGAGGTCCTGGGAGGCTAGCCAGTCCCCTGGCCTTAGAGAGGGAAGAATAATTCCCAGAGTTATCATCTTGAACTTTGGCTTTAAAAGATGTTTGTTCAGGTATCTTAAGTCCAGGATGGGTCGCCATTCTCCTGTCTTTTTGGGGATTAGGAAGTACCTGGAGTACAGTCCTTTGCCCCACTGTGGGGTAGGTACTCTCTCTATAGCTCTTAGAGCTAGGAGAGAAGAAACCTCTGCCTCTAGTGCAAGGGTCTCTGAGAGATTTGCAGGTGGAAAAGATCTGGCTCTCATCCTGGGAAATTTTTTGAAGCTGAGAACCAGTCCCTGGCTTACTACTTCCAGGACCCACTTGTCTGATGTAACAGACATCCAGTCCTGGACCAAGTAAGCCAGCCTGCCCCCTACTGGGATAGGAGAATCGACCCGGGCAGGCCCATCAGGGTGTCTGCTTGGCAGGGGATTTAGGCTGAGGGGTGGATGCAGGCCTGCTCATCCCCCTTCTGCCTCTCCCTCTGAAGAACCCCCTCTTTGAAAAGGAAGAAGAGGGCTGTGCTTGGTAAAAAGGCTTTTGAAAAGGCCTGTCCCTGCCCCTAGACTGCTGCCTTTGAGGAGCTGCCTGCCTTTCCTTGGCCTGAGCACTCCTGTAAGGCATCCTGTATTCATCCATTTTCTTCATGCAATCCTCTGTCTGCTCCCCAAACAGAGAATTACCCAGTACAGGAAAATCCATGACCTTAGCCTGGGTATCCTGTGAGAGGCTGGTACATCTGAGCCAAGCCATTCTCTGAAGAGCCACAGATGTAGCCATGACTCTTGGTGATACATCATTGGAGTCCACAGCAGCATGAAACTGAACTTTTGATGCCTCTATCTCATCTGCAGCCACCTCCTCCAGCTCTTGGCAAGCTGGGGGGAAGCCTGTTTAGCCAGTGCCAGTACAGTGTCCCACCTGGACTTCTGGTACCTGGCTGCATAGGCCATATAATTCACCTGCCAGAGTCCCAAGGAAGATGCCATGTACTGCTTCTTTGCCATGGCATCAATCTTCCTAGAGTCCTTGTCCAGGGGTGTGATGCCAAGGGAATGCTTGCCTTATCACAGGCAGCAGCCTGTACAACCCCAACATGGCTGCATTACTGATAAAGGAACTCCGTATCTGAGCCTGCAAGAGTATACCTCTTGTCCACTCTTCTATCTACAGGAGGTATGGAATTGGGAGACTTAAGAATTTTTTGTGTCTGTTTCCCAAAAGATTTGGGGAGGGGAACAGACAGTCTCCTGGACTCTGGGATGTCCATCATCTCTACATAGTCAGGCTCCTCCTGATCCTCCACTGCCTCCTCCACAGGAAGCTGGAGAGTATCAGCCACCTTTCTGTAAAACATGAAGTGCAAAGGGGACTCAGAAAGCCTAGGAGGAGAAACACCTGAAGGTCTGTCTGGGGAGATGTCCGGGTCAATAGGCACATCCAGACTTTCACCATCATCATAATCATCTTCCAACTCTCCCTCCTCCTCAAACTCTGGTTTATAAAATTCTTCCAGGGTATAATCCAGAACCGGGGGAACTGACCGAACTGAGCCCCTGCCAAAAGGTGCCTGATCAGTCGGAACCGGTCGAAGCAATTACTCAATACGAATCACTTTGGCTATTTCTTCGGTGGTCGGAGTATGAGATTCTGGATCCGAACCGGTCAATTTGTCTTTGCGTTTTCTTTTTGTCGGAACCACTTCCTCGGACTCGGCTCTCCTTTTGCCCGAAGAAGTATTGCCCTGGTCAGAGGGCACTCCTTCTGGTTTGGTCGGAACCGAACCAGGCTGGCTATCCGGGTCAGCGGACTTCTCAGCCTCCCTTTCCCTCAGTCTACCTAATCTCTTTTCAAGGGTAGATTTGGGAAAATTTTTACAAATTTGGCAGCCTGATTCAAGGTGGTCAAACCCCAGACAATAAACACAGGTGGTGTGGGGATCGGCCTTAGCAAAGACCTCCCCACACACACTGCAGTGTTGAAACCCAGTGGGCCCATTTTTTTTCTTGGGTTTCTCAGACATGGCCAACCTAAACAAACTTACCCTTTTTTCAGCAACCACCAGGCAAGACTCCCCTATCGGTTCCTGACCGTGTCCCGAGTCTTGGAAAAAAACATACTAAAACCCGTTTTTTTAGAACCGATACGGACTGGTAACCACACACTAAAGCAAAATACAAAATTTACCTGAATGATCAGTTCAGCCGAACCGATCCACACTTTTTACAAGTTCCACACAGAAAACAGAACAAAACCTATCTAGTACTCACGGTACCACAGACAGAGACTTGAACCGACTATGCGGAAACTAAATTTCAGTAGAAAACCGACCGAAAACCAACACTTCAACTGACTTCAAACCGAGCTGCAGGAGAACTCTCCGGAGCGACTGTTCAGTGAGGCGGAGTAAAGAATCTGACAGTTGCAGTTCAAATGACAACAGGCAGAGACATCAACTGAGCTCGAGATGAACATTCTATGCCCTGCATACAAAAGTTAACCCATTGTTCTCCAGGGCAGTTTAAAGGCTGGGGCTAACTGCACTTGTCAGAATACAGCAAGACTTGATGTTGTTTGAAAGATAAAACTAAGCACCACCCTGCCATAAGTCAACACGATCTTCTAAAGTTGCAACAGTTGCCAGCCCTGTCCCCTGACACCACGTCTGGCTTAGTCTGAAAGGTCTGGCTGGATATTCAACGACACATGGCCAGGCATGGGAGGGAGGGTCTCCGGCAGTTAAAGGTGGACGGTTTTAAAGTTAAGCAAGATGAGAATGGACATGAGTACATCACCCTGACTTTCAATGAGTATGCTAAAAACCATTCTGATCCAATGAAAATAAACAGAGAGACTCACCGGGGATTTATGTATGTAGAGACTGACTCCACCTACTGTCTGGTAGCGAGTTTTAAGAAATATGTTTCTAAGCTCATAAAAGATGTAGCTTGCTTCTACTGCCATCCAAGGAAGTTACCTCAGCACTTCCTAGACTGCTCTGAAATGTGATTCACAACTGAAGCTATGGGACTAAATTTCCTCTCGACACTAATGTCACACATCAGCAAAGAGGCGGGGCTCAGTCAGGTCTATACCAATCACTCTATCAAAGCCACTGCCATGCAGCTACTGTCACAGTCTGGACTGCAGCACAGAGAACTTATGGTGGTCCCAGTCCAATGCAACAAGAGCAGCCTGTGATCTTACTGGGTTGCCACATGTACTGGTAAGAGAAAATGGAGTGGCTTACTTGGCCAGCAAGAGAGCAAAACACTACCCCAAAATTGATTCTCAACCTAAAGCAGTAACAGAGACTCCACTGTGCAGCATGTCTGACAATTCCACAGTGCAGCAAGCAGCATTCTCACAGGCTCTATTCACATTTAATGCACCTGTCAATTTCAATGGGACTGTAAACTTTTACACAACTGGCAAGTGTTTTTTTTTTATTTTTGTACCCCAAACCTATCAGTGCCACATATGGTGTACTTAATTTACGATGTTTTCTGTTCCATTTGCAGGGTTTATTTCCTTTCCCACTTTCCTTTTACAGGGACTATTTTGCTTCCAGCATAAGAATATCTATTTAAATAAAATGTTTTAACTAAATTTAAAAGTTTTGTAGGTGTATTTTTTTATTCATTACTTAAGGGGAAAATTTTATAAGCACATTATGAAATGGCTTGTGAATTTCAAGCCATCTCACTAGGTATCAAAGTTTCTAACACACACAAACAAGATCAGGCTATGCCAGCTGGGCACTGATCTTAGAGAAGTGCCCACATAGAACGTTGAAAAAACAAAACTCAGCTATCTTGATTGTGCCACCACTGCTGCCAACTGGGCTCACTCTTCTAAATGGCTAACCTGATGGACGCTGGATACATTCATCCCTTACAACAGTGTGGAATGCTTTTTATTTTTTGTATGTGTTGTTTTAAATGCATACAAAAAATAAAAAGCATGCCACGCTGTATTCTCAGCCCATCCACTCATTCACTATGCCAGCTGTGCTCGCTGTTCTGCTCACTCCCTTTGTGCCTCAACAGCCAGTCTAGCGGCCACTCACTGCTCTCCTCCCTCACCTGTTCCAGTCTGCTCATTTTGTTTTTTCCTCATATTAAAAAATAAATCAGACTGAAACGTCTCAGGGTGTGTGTGTTGGGAGGGGGCGTGGGGATGTGTGTGCACATTAGCATTACTTCCCTGGCTTCAGGTTCTCAGTACACATGCTGGGTAGGTGCTGCACTTATCGCCCTATCCAGTCGTGGGATTTGCAGTTGGTCACTTAGGTTAGTACCATTAATGGTTGGCACTGATCTGTTTCGGTCTACTGGAAACATATAAGACTCACTTTTGCAAAGTAATATTCTCATTTGGGGCAACCGGGTCAGGGATTATTAGAGCTGTGGAGTAGGAGCCATTCCTGTCTTCATGGGCCATGCTTGCCCTTATGCTTTAGCAGGGCCCTTGCAAGCCTGCTGCCGTTAGCCAGTGTAGCTCTGTTTTGAATGTCTTCTTGTCTGGTTTTAGTAAAAGACAGCATCATTTCGTATTCAAATTAAATGAAGTAAAACTACTGCTAGTTGGGGGGAGGTTGCCATGACAACTATAGAAATACAAGTAAGGATGCCTTAGGAGCTCAGAAGTCCTCAAGTAAAAAAAAAACAGGTGGAGGAACTATTTTGTTAAAAATTAAGACAAACATGTACGGTTTTCTCTATAAAATATTTTGTATTTTAGTTATCACATATATCTTTGTTTTAGATAGCCATTTCATAAGCGCAATAAGCCACTCCAGTGTGTGTTAGACACTTTAACACATGGCTAGGAGGTTGGACACACTTGGCCAGTGGCCTCATCCGTCACTACGCCTCCTAGCCGTGTGTTATAGTGTTGAACACACACCCTGTCTTGTCTTATTGCTTACTTAAGATACTCTGGGGATGTGTGTAGAACAGAGTTTACATACACCCAGGGGCTAAAGGCACTCGGCCTGCAACCTCATGCCTAACAACACTCCTGGGTTTGCGTAAAATCTGTTCTATGCACACCTGGTCATGTCTTATTGCTTACTTATAAAATGGCCAGGCTAAATCATGGATTCTGATTGGCTGGCACCAATGCATCAAAAATGTTCCACGCACGGGTAAAAAAAAAAAGTCCCAACTATCAGTTTCCAGTAGTAGAATTAATGCCCAAACAGAGCATTGGCAAATCTGTTGGCAGCCATTTTTTCTTTGCCCACTTAAATGAAACACAGCATCACTTGCCATAGCATCTGCAGGTAAAGGTAACCTTCGTAGCACTAAGTAAATATCAGAGCTTGCATTTTGGCACACAAGGGAGGTTTGAGAGCATAAAAAATATTTACTTTTAACAGCCTGCTAAGTTGACAGAAACATTAGAAAATGATAGCAGACTTGCTCAAGGTTTCTTATTTAAGTCTATACAAACAAGTCAAACTGAGTAATACCGCATTCTGAATATCAGGTTGACGGACAATCTCAAACCTCCCTTGTGTGCCGAAATGCAGGCTCTGGTATTTATTTAGTGATGTGAAGGTTGTTTTTGCCCTCTCATGCACTGTAGGAGCAGTGTCTATTGTGAATGTGCTCTTTTTTATGTGCATGAGCGCTGTCATAATCCTGCAGGCACTAAATTGGCATGCTGTGTGCACTCGTTTTCCATCTAGTTGAAAATGTGCGGTGTGAGGGTTTTTTTTACATTAAAATTCAGTGATGTATAAAAGCAGGTTTTGGCTGGCCTGGTGGTGTAGTGGGTTGAGGCACTGGTGCCTTACCTTGACCCATGCTGGCAACCCGGGTTCGTGAACAGACTCGGGGCTCCGGGGTCAGCAGGGGAGGAGAGGATCAAGCGTCCAGAGGACTGTTCTCCTCTCCTGGGGCGGGCTGTGGGAGTGTGATGTTCTGCAGTGACCTCTGGTGGAGACCAGGGGTAATGAGATGTGTGCAAGAGAGGGAACATCACCAGAAAAATGGAAACTGGCTCCACACTCAACCAGATGGCGGTCGCCTGGCAGTCTGATGCTGTTAATGTCCCAGGAGCCATTTATCCCTCAGCAGTACCCCAGGGCCAAGTAGTGATCTTGCATGCCCCACAGGTGCCTCTGCCCTTGGAGGAGGGGGGCCCACCCGGCAAAGGGTCACATCTGGGTTACCCTGGGGATGACTGCGAACATGAAAGACAGGGCATGGGAATGGGATGGATCGCAGGTGCCTTGGCACAGCCTGATGGAGTGGTTGATAGCAGTAGCACATGGGGGAAAAAGATAACAGACAAAAAAAAAAGGAGGTTTTGTAATCCAACTCTGCATTACAGATCTTCAGCTTATCTCAACACTGGGTGCCTGAACCAAGTGACAGTGAATGCTTTTGAGTCACAAAATGCAGACATCGGGACCACGCATGCAGACTGAGTGCTTCCGTGTGTGGCCAGAGCAAACAGCTGAAAATGTAAACAAAGGTCCACTGCTGGTGTGGTAACATTGAAATGCCAGTAAACTGAATTTTTGCTTATTGAAAAAACTATGAAGTCTCATTTCTCAAAACTAATTATATAGTGGCACTCTGCAAACAGGCACTAAAATACCTAAGAAATCCATACTGAATAAATGGTATGTAACTCGGGATTGACAGAGTCCCTTTAATGATGACATTCACATTTAAAACTGCACCAAGCCATAACTGCATTCCTAAACCTACTGTAGGTGGGCACATTTCTTATTTAAGGATGGACCAAATGCCAAAAGAAAGTAGCCATGTAATTAAAAGTTAATTTCCCAAATCTTGTTTTTATTCTTGGGACTTTAATTCCTCTCCCCCACTACATTCTTGAGATTGTGCTAGATATTATTCACAACACATTTTTCATAGAAGTATAGTGGTGCCAAGCTATTAACACACTTGTATAGAAAGCCATACAGGAGTCTATCTCTTCTTATACTTAAGGATACCCAGGTCAGTTCCAGAAGCATTGTATAATGATACAGGCTTATTAATGGCCATGTGATCCCTAATACAAATCTGACTAAGTGGTTATACATTTTGTCAAGTTTCTGTAGATCATTTTTACTAGCCCATCTATATACAACACTGCCATAATCTGTCATGGGCAGTATTGTACTGTAGCAGTAAGTTTGTTGGTTCTCATTTCCCTGGATAAGCAGCCCTTATGTCTGCATAAAGCACCCAACTTTTGCGAGATATTAGCACACGTCTTATCAATGTGGGTTGTAAACTTTAGCTCCTCAGAAATCCATAACCCGACATACTTAGATGAACTTTCTTGTTCAATTTTTGTTCCAGTTTTTTGAATAGATCTCATTTCCATTGGCCCATTCCTCACAACTTGCTTTCTTAGGTTTAAAGGTTATTACTTTAGTTTTTTTATGTTAATAAGAAGTTTATTTTGCACTAGCCAACTTTCCAAATTTTAAAATCTGACTGAAGTTTTTATTAACCTGATCTAAATTTAGGGCTGAACTCACTAAAACCATATAGTCAGCATACATTATCACTTTCAAGGCTATATAGAAAGGCGGTGGGGCTGAGAGGAGCTGGAGTGGGTTTTATATTTTTTAAACCATCCGAGAGAAAGTTCTTGCTGGGGCAGAGAGCAAAATGCAATCGTTTTGGGGTTAAGTACAAGTGGTGATTGTGGATGGGACCGGGAAGTTGCCAGCCTGGCAAATCAACTTTGGTGCCTGGGGAGAGAAACATGTGAAATGTAGAAAAATAAGGCAAAGGGACAGCTAAGTAAACAAAATTGTTGGGACAGGAAAAGAATGAGAGAATACTGGATAAAGTGAAGAAATTAACAAGAGGAAGCCAAGGTAAGAAAAATGAAAAAAAAAAAACAAAGCTGAGAAGGCACTATAGTGCTGTGGTTTAGTGCACTGAGTTGCAAACCTGGAGACCTGGGTTTGAATCCCACATGCATAATGTATGACCCTGACTAAGTCATTTAACTTCCTTGTGCTCCCAGGTCGCACATGGAAATAAGCTTCGGCCTAGTGTGCCTTTCCTGGTTCAACAATTTCCACTTTTCTTTCCCTAAAGATTATGTATGCAGAATGTGGAAACTAAATAAGGGAAGAGAGAAACAAACAGAGGAAAAAAATGTCAGTGACTCTGCAGGTGATACATTTTTAAAAGTTTACATGCTGGTTCAGGACAATGTTATATTGGTACAAAATGGAAGGGTAGATGAGGGATGTATGGGAAAGGCAGATTTTAAGCTCACTGCATCTCAACTAAAATGTTGCTGAGGGACAAGTCAGTTTAATCAAAGAGCACCAATGCAGCTTTAAAGTTTTTTAAAAAGCATACATAGCTTGACCTTTCAATACAGCAGTAGTAATCAAGTAATTATTTGGGAATGGGACTTACTTCAGTGAAATAATAAAATTGTGGCTCTGTGAAACTGATGGCCTTGTCTCTTGCACGTCCCAAGTCTAGCGGTCAACCCCAGTGTGTCAGCATTGCGTGATGAAATTATTTGGCTAGCATTTCAAATACCATCCCTTTCCTTCCTGGTGTGAATGGTGGTGCTACGACAGGTGGTGGTGGGCTACACTGGATTTGTTTTCAACTTTTTGTATGCCACTCAGGCTTTGGGCAGGGATGTACCCCCTTCTGTCAGCACCTGGGCCTACCACCTGGCATCCCCCCCTCACACTGCCCGGTCTGGGAGGCCAGAAGCTTGCCCCCTGCAGCAAGACTCCCTGAGGGGAGATCCCAAGATCCACCTGAGACCCCTGCTGAGGCTGACATGTGAGGTGTCATTCAGGTGGAAGTCTGGGGTATCATTGTGCTGCCGGCCTAAGGGATGTTATCTTGAGTTTCTCCCAGGAGGCGTGGATGTGCAGAGTCAGCACAGCTCACGCATGCTTCTGCATATGATCTGCAGACATCTGCCATCATCTCTACCAACTACAAGTAGTTCTGACCAGTGTACACCCAGTCTCCTCTGGGTGTCACTTGCATGCTAGGAAACCACAACCCCCCACCCCACCCTCAGAGGAAAAGAGCTGTCCATGGGACACACATCCTATCTCCCCCCAGCCGTCCCTCTGACGTTCTGCACTTGTTCCCAAACATGGGTCATCAGTGCCACAGGCGGTAGTCCTACTGCTGCACCAGCAGGCTGGTGCTATGCTGGATTTTAAAAACTTGGAGCACGCAAAGCTGTTGATGGGGGGGGGACACATAAGGGAGAAGAGAGAGAATCTTGCTGCCATTAAATCCAGGATAGGGTAGGTTGCAGAGAACATTACTAACATTAAGGGAGAGGAGAGAGTATTGCTACCACTAGGTCTGAGGGAAGAGAGGAGAGAGCATTGCTGCCAATAGGTAGGTGGGGGATGGGGAGGAGAAAGCTTTTCTTTTACTAAGTTGGGGTGAAGGGGGGAAGAGAGGAGACAGCACTTCAGTCTTTTGGTCTGGGGTGGAGGCAAGAGCTTTGCTTCCATTATTTCCTTTGGGGGTAGGGAGCTTTGCCTGACATAGAAACATAGAGAACGAGGCTATAGAGACAAAAGAAAAAGGTGAAAATAAAAAAAGCCAGTTGAACCACCATGATAGGCTAGTGGTAGTGCGTCAAGGTTCCATGATGGCAACCCATGTTCAAGTGTGATCCTGGGAACACCTGGCCTGCTCTAGGACAGTCCATGTTTAGGGGGTGCAGCAGATACCAGGGTTTTCCAGGCTAGGGCAGGGAGGTACACACGAGAGAAAGTGATAAAAAGATGAAGCCAAGATAAGGAAGATGACAACCAAGCTAAAGATTTACTCAAAGCGGAATAAACAAACAAGAAAAGAGTGAACGACACCCCCCCCCCCATCTTTCTTCTACTGCCCGGATGCTGTCTACCCCAGCTAACCTGCTGAGGATTAATTCTCTCATTTGGATGAAACCCACCCTTCTGAAGTCTAGCACCTCTGCCATAGAAGAGGGCTTACTGGTGCCCAGGGCCCACTCAAACCATATAGTATTATGGTTGCTGGACCCCAATGATTCCCCAGTCTGCACTCCTTCAACTTTTTCTGAGTTGGTGAGTATCTCATCAAGAATGGTTGATTGCCAAGGGCTAGTGGGGAACACAAAAGGAAAATTAGGGAGATAAACCAGTGGCTCAGGGAGTGGTGTGAGGCCAGAGGGTATGGGTTGATGGGGGATTGGGGGGGAGACCTGGGAGGATAAGGAGCTGTATGCTAGAGATAGACTACATCTCAATTTGGAGGGGAGGGGAATCCTTAAGTTGAAAATAGAGGGGTTCATTGGTGAAAAGTGGGGTTTAAACTTGTGAAGGGCGGTGAGATGGGAGAAAAGGCTGTCAAGGGGGTGCAGATAAAGGAGGGGCTCTGTCTCCACCCCCCTGGGGACCAGGAGGATTGCAGGAAAAAGCCAACTGGCAAAGTGCAGACCAGGGGAAAACAGAATCCTCATGGGAACATGAGCAGGGGAAATGGAACTATAGGGAAAGGGTGGAAGGTAGTCCTGCTAAATGCCAGGAGCTTGGGCAATAAAATGCCTGAGCTCCAGGCGATGCTAACTGAGGGAGCAGTGGATGTGGCAGCAGTCACTGAGACTTGGGCCACTGCAAGACATGACTGGGACCTGAACCTGGAGGGATACACTATGTTCAGGAAGGACAGGGGAGGAAGGGGAGGAGGGTAGCAATGATAGTCAAAACTGCATTGGCATAGGGGAGTAGAGGAGGCGGAGGAACCATGGAAGCGGTTGGGTCACCTTGATAACAAGGGGGGGCAAGAGAGTAAAAACAGGAGTGGTGTATAGACCCCCTGCCCTGGCGGAGGAGCTGGAGGACAGTCTGGTGGCAGATGTTAGGAGATACTGCAGACTGGGCAGAGAAACGGTGGGGTGTTGGGGGACTTAAACATGCCAGGAACAGACTGGGAGACTATGACATCCTCTGTGACCAGGGAACAGAGGTTGTTGGATGTCTTTCAAGACATGTTCCTAACTCAGCAGGTGAGGGAACCGACCAGGGAGGCACGGGTACTGGATGTGGTCCTGGCAGACAGTGACCAGATTGGGGGCCTGGAGGTAAGGGACCCATTGGCGGGGAGTGACCATGCCACGGTCTGGTTCTGCCTGGACCTAGGAGGGGTAGAAGGCTGCACAAAGACGGAAGTAACCGACTTCAGGGGGGCGGATTTTAAGGAAATGGGAAGGATCCTTAAGGAGGATTTGGATGGGATTGGGTCAGGCATGGACGCTGATAGTAGGTGGGAAATCATCAGGAGAGGGGTGCAGGATGCTACCAGCACCTGTGCAAGAGTAAGACGAAAATGCGGTAGGGCCCAAAAACCCTGTTGGTGGACCAGAGTGTCCAGGCGGTGGTGTGGGGAAAGAAAGCAGCCTATAAGCAATTCAAGTGCTCAAGGAGTGAAAGGGATCAAGGGGAGTACGAGCTGATGGCTAGAAGGGCCACTAGAGTGGTGAGGGTGGCTAAGGCAAGGAAGGAGCAGAACCTGGCCAGGGAAATTAGGAGAGGGAACAAGGAGTTCTTTAGATACATTGGGGAAAAACGAAGGGTGAAGGGGCAGATTAGCAGGATTAAATCAGGGGAAAGATGGGCACAAGACCCAGGGGAGCAGGCTGAGGTACTAAATGAGTACTTCCACCTCAGTTTTCACCAGGGAAATGGGGTGCTGCATCACATGGGAGGAGATAGAGATACTGAGGAGGGGGGACCCTTACCGATCGGCAGGTCTGGGGAGAGGGGGAGGCATCACTGGCAGGTGGGGGGAGGGCTAAGCAGGAAGAAGGGGTACCGGAAGTGGAAATCACAGCAGAGAGAGTGAGGGAAGCCCTCAGCTCCCTTAAGACGGAGAAAGCACCGGGGCCGGATAAATTACATCCCAGAGTGCTGAAGGAACTTGCAGATGTCCTGGCAAAACCCCTGGCAGAGCTTTTCACCATCTCTCTGAGGACAGTGTGGGTGCCCCAAGACTGGAAGGTGGCGCATATAGTGCCTATCCACAAGGGGGATCAAGGAGGTGGCAGGAACTACAGGCCTGTCAGCCTGACCTCGGTGGTGGGCAAGGTGATGGAGGGCATTGTCAAGGAGAGGAGGCTGGGGGACCTGGAAAAGTCAGGGTGCCTGGGCGATAGACAGCATGGATTCATCCCGGGAAATCGTGTCAGACAAACCTGGTGGAGTTCTATGACTGGGTGACAAGTGCCTTGGACCTGGGTAGACCAGTGGATGTCCTCTTTCTAGACTTCAGCAAGGCATTTGACTCTGTTCCTCACATGGGCCTGTTGGATAAGCTGGGAGAAATGGGGTGGGGAACCAGATGATCAGATGGATGAGCAATTGGCTCCAGGACCGGACCCAGAGGGTCGTGGTTGGTGGATAGTCTCATCCCCAAGGGGTCATTATGGGGTCCCACAGGGATCAGTCCTGGGCCCCTTCTGTTCAACACCTACGTATCTGACATAAGGACAGGAATCAGGAGGAGATGAGCTCTCTTGCAGATGACTCAAACTGGGGCGGTGGTGGATGGGGAGGAGGACGGTGGCTCTACAGGGGACCTGGAGGCTCTGGAAAGATGGTCTAGAAAGTGGAAGCTGAGGTTCAATGCAGGGAAATGCAAGGTACTCCACCTGGGGCCAGAAACCCAGGTCAAGTGTACACCCTGGGGAAATGCTACAAGTCTCGATGGCTGAGAGGGACCTGGGGTGGTGGTGGATGTCAAGATGAACAACTCTGAGACTTGTAGGAGGGCAGCAGCCAAGGCCAACAGGATGCTGGGATGCATCGCTAGGGGGATCACCTCCAGAAGGAGGGAAGTGATGCTCCCTCTGTATAACTACTTGGTGAGGCCGCACCTTGAGTACTGCGTGCAGTTTTGGAGGCCACACTTAAAGTGGGACATTAACCTCCTGGAGAGGGTCCAGAGGAGGGCAACCAAAATGATTTGGGGCTTGGGGGACAGGACCTATGAGGAGAGGCTCGAAGAGCTAAATATGTACACATTGGAAGAGAGAAGGGACCGGGGGGACATGATAGAGGTCTTTAGGTACATGAAGAGGGTAAATAGGGGAGGAACAGTCGGGGTGCTTTGAAGGAAGGAGGAAGGGGCCACTAGAGGGCATGGCTGGAAGCTGGAGGGGGGAAGATTCAGGGGAGAAAGGAGGAGGTGCTACTTCACTGAGAGGGTGGTGGAGCCATGGAATGCACTGCCTAGGGGGCTGGTGGAGGCAGAGACAATGGAGGGGTTCAAGAGGGGGTGGGACAGGTACAGGGGAAGGGTTCTGGAAGCAAAATCCAATGCAGCAAGAATATCCAGAACTGGGAAGGGAGAAGCCAGAGAAGGTGAGGGGGACAGCAAGGTCAGCACCCAGGTTGGGGACTGACCAAATGAGCAGACACGAAAGACCGTTAGGCCTATTCTGCTGGCATTTTAGTATGTTAGTATGTCTAGTGGGTTCCCTGACCTGCTGCACCAGCATGCAGTTGTGCAAAGTATCAAGCAGAAACTGACTACTGGCATTCCTGGCTGCTGGGATGACCCAGGTGACATTTGGCAGGGTGGAGATGGTAACCCGTGATATGGGCAAATTAAATTGAGTGACTCAGTTTGACCACCTGGGACAAGAGCAAGTGTGAAAGCATAGCACAGGGTGGTAAGAGCAAGTGTGAGAGACAAGAATCGAGACAGGAAGGATACAGCAAATGTCAGAGGGAGCTATAGTGAACGAAGATATAAGAGATAGTTTGACCAGGCAATTCTCAGCTGGCCATTTGGTGTTGTGGTACCAGTGGATGCCTCTGGTGTAGAAGGACACATGTTCGGAGCTGGTTAGGGGTGTGGGTATAATTTTAGTTTTTGTGTTGTTTCAGTACTTAATTTTTTTTTCATGTTTCCTGATCTCCCAATTTTGTGCTCCATGCTCCCCTGCCCTCCTGGATGTGGTCCCCCACCTGCAGGTTGCCCCCCAACATTCGCTCCCTTGATGACCTGACTCCCCCCAAAAAGCCCCCTCCTGAATTTTCCCCTGTACCCCAGTGTCAGCCCCCCCGAGTTGATTATAATAGTAAGTGGGGTGCGGGGGGCACAGCCCCCACATGGAGGGTGCAGGGTGCATAGCCCATGCATAAAAATTGTAAGACATGTCAGCCCTGGACTGAATGGTGAGGAACCTTGCTCTTAATGGATCCGCTGTAGTGCACTTCACTGTTGTTGTAGTCAGTGATGTGCATTTGTTGATGTTCCATTCACTAATGTTTCTTTGCTGAAATCACTTGGAACTGGTTGAGATATCCTACTACTACAATCTCCCCTTTTGCTGCCCCCTTTTCTACTTCTGCTCCTTGTTCCTTATCTTTCTACTCTCCCTGCCCTGGAGACCTGTAAATCACTCCCAAGCAAAGTTTCTACCTGATATATATGTGAACTATACCCACAGTGATTCTACCTCCCCTTTCCCTCAAATGGATGCATCCTCTACTGCTTCAATACCTTTCCTGATGTAAATAGTCACCCCTCCACCATCCCTCTATTGCACCTATATAAGGAGTATCTGGGGATCACTGGGCCCCAGTTATTGTTCTCATTGGCACAAGTTTCTGCAATGACCACCAGATCCAGCCCAGAGTCTGCCATCAGTGCTGGGAGTTTGTCAGTTGTATTACCCAGACTTCTGGCAGTGAGGCACAACACCCTCTATCTCATACCAATCACACAGGAGTGTGGTGTGCATATTTTATGGAACACATACAAACAGAGGTGAGACTGAATAAAAGCCTCAGCTGGGACTTGAACCCAGGCCACCCAGAATACCATTCTGATTGCACTAACCAGCTGTGCCACGGAGACAACTGGAACTTGGGCGGCCCCTGAGTACATTACTCTTTCTCAAATGCACAACCTAATGGCAACACAAATATTTATGTGTAACAATCACACAGGAGCACATTGCAGGGGGCCTGGGTTCAAGTCCCAGTTGAGGCACTTATTCTTTCTCACCTCTGTTTGTATGTGTTCCATAAAATATGCACACCACACTCCTGTGTGATTGTTACAAGTAAATAGTTGTGTTGCCATTGGGTTGTGCATTTGAGAAAGAGTAATGTGCTTGGGGACAGCCCAGGTTCCAGTTGTCTCAGTGGCACAGCTGGTTAGCGCAATCAGAATAGTATTCTAGGTGGCTTGGGTTCAAGTTCCAGCCTAGGCGCTTATTCTTTCTCATCTCTGTTTGTATGTATACCCTCTGTCTTATGCTCTCACCCCTCTTGGTTCTTGAATGTCTCCCCCATCATAATTTCTTGATACTCTAGGTGGCTTGTGTTTGTCCTTTTTTGCTGGTCTATTTGGTCTACACTTCCTGGTCCCCTGAACCCATTCCACTCTACTACTACTTCTTATACACCTTGCCCCCATCTCTGGGGGGTCCTATCTAGGTTCTGCACATCAGCTACCTCAGTTGTAGAATCCCTAGCCCCAACCTCCCATGCAGTTAACTATCTGCCAATGTAGACATCAAACTTTTGCCCTAGCACACTAGCCCCTCTCTTTTTAGGTGATGGCCATCACATGTGAAGAACCTAATGTCCCACAAGCCCCCCAGTCCCTTACAAAGTGTCCCCCTGTTCCTGACACCACCTTTTAACTTTCCACTAAGCTCCTGGATCTCTTCCTTCCTCGCTCTATCCTCCCCTTCTCCCTACCCCAGACAGGGTGGATCTCAGAAAAGGCAAAGAAAGCTAAGTGCTCGTCTGTCCCCCAGTCTCTGGAAGTCCCACTTCACTGTCTCCACAGGCCTGCTCACCTAAATTGTTGGCACCAATGTGTACCAGCACTCCACGCTCCCTCCCCTCATCCACTATCCTCCCTATTCTCTCCCAATTCTGGACGGCTGATGCCCCTTTCTATGCCTCTAACCATAGAGTTCCCTGTCACAGAAACCTCCTTACTAACTTCTGCTTACAGCCCTGGAACTGTGGCTTAAACACCAGCAAACTGTGCTGTGAAGCAATTGGTCTCATAACAGTTTACAGCATTTTCTAAGTTTCCTGTAACAACCACATTGTGGTGCTATAAAATATATACTCTAATGCAATGATTAACTACAAACACTACATCCCTCCTTTACTTTAGTTCATAACTTTATACCGTAACTATACCTGAACTCTTGTTTTCAGAATGTTTCTGACCTATGTTAAATTGCATTGCACTGACAAAAGTTCAGTACTACTGTACATCTCTGTCCTACTAGTTAACATAGTTCAGGAAAGCTTTGCATTATAAGGATTTGTGACATTTTTACATTTCTTTGAAACCTGGCTTTATTGCCAATACTCTTTCCGGGGAACCCTTGCCTCAGTGCTTTTGTGCTGAGGTTCTTTGACTTTCTGATTACTTTCCTATTTTGGGCTCCACCGTCACCAAAACCAGTAAGACTAAACTATGACTGGTTCATCATGCCTTGGGCTGTTATAGATGAGGCACGCCATGTCTCTCTGTCTTCTGTTTTCAGTCTTTGCAAAGCACGTGAGAGGCAATTTGGCACCATACACTCTTGCTTAAAGTGGAACCAGTCTAAACCCTTTCCTGGCAATTTATATACACTTATTTTTATTAATTTTTTATTTTATTAACAGTATCGGAATTACAAACCTTTGAGTCAGAGACTCCTTCACAAAGGCTCCACATTGTGGTAGACAAGGGTACAACAAACAGTGGGATGTGACATTAGGTATACAAAGTTATGCAAAAATGACAGGCAAGGTACAGTGCAATTATATACAAACAGTGCGACAAATGAACAACATATACAAAAACAGTGCAATTGATATACATTATAAGCAGCAAATTATAAACATTATAAGCAACATCTAAGAGGAAAGGAGGTTGGATATTGGTCCATTGTCAATGGCGGACGGAGATAGGTAGTCAGAGATGATCTGGTAGGCAAAGGCTATGGGCAATTACTTCAAACAATAATTTGCATTATGGGGATAAATACAATTTTACGTTTGTTTGAAACATGGCTTTATTGCAAATGCCCTTTCCAGGTAACTCTACCCTCAGTGCCTTTTTGCTAAAGTTCTTTGGCTTTTAAATTTCTGTCCTGCTAAGGACATGCTATTGTGAAAAGTCTTTGAGAGTCAATAGTACCTTATTCCTAGTATCTGAGATAAGATGGTGGTTTTCTGTGCTTTACCTCTTGGTTGGTATGGTGCCCATCTGGGTTGGTGTTGTGTCTTGAGAAACTGATGATATATCAATACTCACATCCCCTGATTCAATCTGCCCGGGCTTCTAAAAAAGTCTAAAATCTTTTCCTTTTTCATCAGCTCTCTGATGTCATCTGTGTTCTTTATCTGATTACAATGTATGGTAAGTGCCTATTAACCACCATAATCAGCAGTCCCACAGCTTTGTTATGCACTGTTTAGAATTTTAAAAGTTGTTAACCACACTTCGGAACTTCCAAACAGTGGCATAACAAAAAAGAATGCACCAGAGTTCCATAATTCTCACACATAGAATGCAAACAGTGTTTTTTTGACCATACACTATAAAAGATGATGGCTGGGGATCGGGTGACAATCACGCTGAAATCACCTCTCGTGGTTGCTAGGGCTATAGTAAACCTCTCGAGCTGCGCTCTCGAGGTTTACCATGTTGCCCTAGCAACCACTCGAGGTGATTACAGTATGGTTATCACCCGACCCCAGCCATTATCCTCTATATAGTATATGGGTGCTGCCTATTCTCAATGGATTTCAGCAACTGCTGAAATCTTGTTGTAGTAAGTTCAAGGTAAAAGGTTGTTGTACTATCGCCTGACATCACATCGATAGTACAACAACTTTTACCTGACCTGCCACCTGATTGGCTCAGACTTACGCCTCGGGCTGAAAAGAAAACAAACATGGCAGCATGATTTAGCTTAGCGCCGGGCAGCGGAGCCACTGAGTTTCAAATCGAGTCAGGACATGGAGAGCCATACACGGCCCCATTCTGAAAATACTATAATTTTTTTTCCTAGTTTTAAAATGAGAACCGGAGGGAGTACTAGCGGCACAAGCGGAATCGGGCGAGCAGGAACACCAGTGGAGCGAGAGCGCCTGCAGCAAGTAACGTGAAAAATATTGCAAAAAACCTGAACAAAACACCCGTATACTATATAAAACAGTGGATGGGTGAACATCCACAACTAAGTCTGTGTTCCCATCTCGGGCGGTTGATGACATCAGCGAGACCTCTCGAGCTTCGCTCTCGAGGTCTCTGTGATGTCATCAACTCCCTCGATGGAAACACAGCTTTGTTGTGGATGTTCACCCATCCACTATTCTATATATAATGTATGGGGAGCCCTTATTATTAACTGAAATCAAGCAGATTACAACCTTGTTATACCATCATTATGACATCACTATGTTGTTAACACTTCTTGAGTATGTCATATCAATGTTCTAACAAAATGGAATGCTCACAACAATCAATGTTCTGTAAAGTAATTCAGTAAAGTAATTCAATCTGCGATTACACAATCTTAGTAGCCCATACATATAGGATAGTGGATGGCTGAACAGAAACAACATAGAGGATAATGTATGGTCCTCTATCGGTAACCGGTCTGTTAACTGTCGAGAGGTTTACATCGCCATGGCAACCTCAAGACGGTTAACATTGACCGGTTGCCGATAGAGAGATCATACATTATTTTTTATAGTGTATGGTCCCACGTAAAAATTAAAACGGCTGCTTACTTTTGAAAATAGTCACCCGCGGCTGTTCAGTCCTTCCCTAACCCTTTCTACGTTCATCCGTCGGTTCCCATGTAAATAAAGCGGCGCATGCAGACCGATCACTGTTGTTAACCTATCGATGTGGCCAGCATCGATGGGTTAACTAACATTTCGTCACATCGATAGGTTAACAACCTTAGGAAATGATGATTTCCTAAGGTTAACAGCGTTCTACCATACATTATAAGGCTATTCTTACATGAGTGGTTGCTATGCTGATTGTTGACCTCGAGAGCGCAGCTCGAGAGGTCAACATTCGGCATAGCAACCACGAGAGTAAGAATAAGCCTTGTTGTTTCCATTCAGCCATCCATTGTTCTATATAGTGTATGTTACTGTCTACTAGTGCCCACATATTTACAAAAAAAACAAAACATGCAGAGGTGTAACTTGTGTTGTGAAAGTACTTGACTGGAAGGGGAGAAAGAAAAGAAAAAAATAAAGATTACTTACAGTGCTTGTACAGATTGTATTATAAGACCGCCGCTACTTCGCACACAACTCCCCCAGTAACGCAATCATCGTGCTGCAGTTAAACTTTAACCTCTCACCCATTACCCCTCTCTGAGATGGGTTTTAATTGTTAAATAACTTACTCAAGCTACGAGTGGCTGCCAGGACCACAACTTTACCACACGGCTGATTTTTTTTTAGAATTGCCATTTGGCGGGTGAGGCAGTGCCATGAATCGTTGCTATGACAAACAAAGCGCTCGTGAGGGAACTGGTATGACATCCATACTGAAACAGAACAAAACGTCGTTCTGCTGCAGTATGGATATCACTACTGCAGCAGAACCATGTTTTTGCTGTCACAGAAAACAAGTTAGAACAATGTTTTAACATACACTATACTATAAAATACAATGTATGGTCTTTGGTTAACAACCACATTGAAAACACTTCTTGAGGTTGCCATAACATCTGAAAACCTCTCGAGCTGCACTCTTGAGGTTTACAATTAGGTCATGGCAACCTCTTGAAGTGTTTGCAACATGGCTATTAACCAAAGATCATACATTACCCTCTATTTCTTGAAATGTGATTAATTCCTGGTTACAGAATGCCCATTTCTTGACACTGTAATAATTATCGATCCTTTCACTAGTGCTATTTGGTATGGTTTAGTGTTATACAGAGTGGAAAATTTATTCTCTTCCTTCTTACAAAATAATATTATATCACCCGGCATAAAGTGGGCAGGTTTTACATGTCGATGTCTATCAGAGTATGCTTTCATGTTAGCTTTATCTCCATAGTCCTTATTATGGATATGTTTGTCAAGAACTTGTGCTGTTTGTTCACCAGCATCAGGAAGTCTCATCCTCATTTTGCAACTCAGAAACAGTTCTGCAGGTAATTTGTCAGTTGTGCTGTGTGGTGCAGACTGATAGTTTCTAAGAAATGTGCACAATTCTTGCTTCCATGATGTACCTTGTGCTCCTACCACTTGCAGAAAGGTACCCATAGTGCCCATGGAACATTCTGCTCCTGCATTTTCCTGAGGACAAACAAGTGTGACCTTTCTGTGCTTAAATCCTAAATATGTTACAAAGTTTTTGAATTGCTCACCATTGAATGGTGAGCTGCTGTCTGTTATTAGGGAAAGGGGAAATTATTTAACCAGGAAAGGCACACTAAGCCAGTGCTTGCTTCCAGGTGCGACCTGGGAGCACAAGGAAGGTAAGTGACTTACTCAGGGTCACACAGCATGCAAGTGGGGATTGACAGGACTCAAACCCAGGTCTCCAGGTTTGCCCTTAACTACTATGCTATTCTGCCTCCTCAATGCTATGGTGTTGTGTCCTGAGAAACTGATGTTATATCAATGCTCACATCCACTGATTCATTGTACCTGAGGTCCTGAGAAGGTCTAACATTTTTTTCCTCTTAATTAGCTGTCTGGTATGTTATTACCATATGAGGAATACCAAACAGTGAGAAGCTCTTGTACATCACAAATATCACTGTGCTGGCTGCAGTGGATATAACAATTTCCACAGATTAATACTTGGGCCCGGATATTCAAACTGCGTCAGGCTGTGGCACAAGCCTGAGTGCAGCTCAACTTTGTTGCGCAGGGGTGTAGCCTGGGCAATATTCAACGGAGCTGCACTATGGCGCAGCAGCTTTGAATATTGCACCTTGGCCACCCCCACTGTGCATGGCACAGTGACACTGCGCCAGCGCAATTGGCGAGAGTGGAGCATGGAGATGCCAGTGCAAGTGCCATTGCCATGCACAGCACCTGCGATATTCAAAAGGGGACATGCAAATGGGGCCATAATTTATGCAAGGCACACATGGGGCCATTTGCATGTCATTATGGCCCCATTTGCATGCCATTAGCATGCAGGTGTGCCAATCCCCGATGACTTGCACCTGGCACCCTGCCAGCAGCAGCCGTCGGGGACCAACGCCCCCTGTAGCCCGATCATGGGCAGTTGTCTAAAAAAATAATCCACTGTCCTATATCCCTGGTGGTCCAGTGGACCATACTCTGCCTAATCCCGGGCATCTGTCAAACATATAAAATGGCCTATTACCCTGGTGGTCTAGTGTACCCCCTCCCCACCCACCCACTGAGCCCCACCACCTGCTCCCCGGTCAGCGGGTGGCGGCAGCACCACTGCCTGCCGCCCGCCATCCTCCAACGGACAGCTCGGTGGGCTGGAGCGCCCATTAGTTCACAGCATGAGCCAATGGGTGTGTTTCCATACATTACATAGTCCAGATATGTGAATGAATCATTCACATATCTGAATGTAGTACGGTGGAAGGCACACCCATTGGCTCATGCTGTGAACCAATGGGCATGCAACCCTCACCGCAACTGTCAGTCGGCGGGCAGTGGGGCGGCAGACGGGTGGGTGCTGCTGCCTGCCTGCTGACTGGGGGCGGGCGGTGGGGCTCAGTGGGTGGGTGGGGAGGGGGCACTAGACCACCAGGGTAATATGCCGCTTTATATGTTTGACAGATGTCATGACAAGCAAAGTGCGTCCACTGACCACCAGCGATATTGGACATGGGGGGGTTATAATACTGATGCCCGTGATCAGGCAGAGTGCAGTCCACTGGACCACCAGGGATATAGGATGTGGGATTATTCTTTTAGACAAATGCCCACGACTGGGCACATAGCGGTCCACTGGACCACCAGGGACATTGGAGGGGTTATGTACACAGATGCCCACTATGGGGCATAGGGGGCCCCGCCAGGTGCGGCCGGAACTGGGGTGGCCACCCACAGGTGGCAGCTGCCGTGTTGCACCCTGCAATGTGGCAGCTCACCTGTGGTGGCCATCATTTGTTCCTTTTGGGGGCTTAACTTTGTGCAGGCACAGGTAGGGGTTGAGCATGCATGACTCTGCACATCCTGGGCTGAATATCGGGCTGTGCAGGTTATGCATGGGCACGCCCCCTACCTGTGCCTGCATATATTACTGATGCGCCCGGCATCGGGATTTATATGCATTTTTCCCTTTGAATATCAAATATGCATCAGTGGGGTTGTGCATGTGCAACCTTTGAATATCTGGGCCTTGAGTATTAATCTACCGTGACAACACACCTGAGCTTTTCAGTTTGTGGCATGTCCAGTGGGTGTTTTGAAGTCAGCTAAAACAGCCTCGACAGGATCAGGAAGTGGCTAGAATTAAGAAAAGAAAAAAAAAACATCATGTGTTTGCAGCAACTGAGTCATATGTGGGTGAGATGTTCCATGTTTATGTCTTCTTGTACTTAAATAAAGCATTTACCAGCACCAGAGACTGTTAGTCCTGTATATACAAGTATTTACAAGTAATGGTGCTGACCTCTACACGTTTTCAGGTGGGTCCTGTACTGTGTGTGTTTTTACTCTGATACAAGTGTTACACTCTAAAGTAGGTGCATATTCTCTATGTGAGAGAGCCCATCTTTCTTTTTTGAGTTTTACCACAATAAACTGCCAGATTTTCAGTCCCTATAACATCCCTATACCTCATCCAACTGTCATGAAACCTGACATCTCTTTAGGGCATCTGCCAAACAATATGCATACCACATTGCAGAGCTCTAACTGTAAAACTAACCGAGTTATAATCAATTAAAGAATTTTTGAAAATTCTGCAAAATTTCATGGAATTTAAAATAATTTCATGGAATTTCATGAAGATTCCATGAAATCAGATTTTGACAATATCACCTGTAACCCCTAGGTGGCGCTATCCTATGGGCTACTACCCCTGCTTGCATGACTAAGAACAGGTTGAGAGGCCTGAGATTGGTGAATGGGTGCCTCCAACTGGAGGAATGGTTTGGGGGCAGTGCAGCAGTTGTTGGTATAGCCCTCTGGGATGCTATAACCCCCCACCACACCCTTCTAGTGGCCTAACCAGTTTAGTAACAAAACATTCACATTTACCATATGACATTAATGATATGCTCACAACCCTTGCGCTTACCACCAGGGCTGGATCTTCTGCAACTGCCCTGGAGACCCCCTGAAAAATAAGACCAGTGATACAACACCACAATAGCACTACTGTATCCCCACCAAGAAGATACACACTAGCCAGGTTTAACATAAAAACCAACAACCTGATTTATTCAGGGGAATGTGAACAAGGGTGGGGTATAAATCTAGCAAGTGATTTGCAGTTCTGATTAAATTCAGGTTGATCAAGCATGCACTGTAAGTCCCTTTGACACTGTCCCACAACCCCGGGTACCCAATATATTAAACCAGGCTAACCTGAAGCATTGCCCAGGGTAGGCCAGCATTACAGCTGATAGTTGGGGTCCTTAGGAAGGAAAACAGTTAACATGCACATAACCCAAATATTTGTAATCCAGAGCCGGATGGCTCAGTCCATTGCAATAAATCTAAAACAAGTAAATCAGATGACACACACAAATGATTGCAGCTTTGTTGCAGTGAGCTACCCTGGAATTATTCACACTACCCAAACTAGGAGGATGATGCAGTGACATGAAACCTGTGCAGAGATTTCATGAAGCATGGGGAAGAGTTTCCTCATGGTCCTTGCTGAAATGCTGATCTTTGGGATGCAGGAGCAAAATGCTAATGCTTAACTGGTTCAAACACTGGCCAAAACATGCACACCGGATGTCTCGAATTGGCAGGCTGTGCAAACATTTCAGCAAACTAAGCACATTTATATGTAAGGCTGTCCTTTTCTGGTCCTTCCAGCCAGCTTGCAGGCTGATCCTCACTTTTCAGCTTGATTGCTGCATGAATCCCCTGCTGCTGCGACACCAATGTGGGCCTACTGGACACCTTGCACCCGCAGACTAATGGCGGAAAAAGTCTAGGCCTGGCAGGCCTAACCTCTGAGAGCTGGCAGGCTCCCCAAAGGCACACATACTGAACTCATGGGCAAATCTCTCCAATCTGAGCAGTTACCCCCTTTTATATGAGGCTTAGGTCCAGAAATTCTATTGGCTGCCAAAACTGTCCTGAACAGTTTCCATAGTTAATTGGTTTGTTTTTTGATGCCTAGATTTTGCCCCAGATAATTCCCCATAAGTCTCTGGCAATGTCCCAGAAGTCCCTTTGTTAAATGCTGGCTCCCAATTGGTTGATGGGCACAAAGATGGTGGCTGTAATTCAGTCTTAGGCAGTCTATTTCAGTGTCCCCATAGATTAAAGCTCTGGTGCAGCCAGGAGCAACATTATTTTAATTTACTTTTCCCACAGGCAGTAGCCCTTGCAATTCTCTTTCAAACATGTCAACCTTTAATTAAATAAACAACACCCTTGGGGAGTCACGGCTCCCATAACACACTGCCCCTAGAAACACTACAGCAGGCATATGAATATTCATTAGGGCTTCACTGCCCTGACCTTTGCCCTTAGTTTTCTGGTGCCCCAAAGGCAGCCCTTACGGCATTTGCTGGTTTATTTACTTTTAAAATATCCCCCTTGCTTTGTTGTGTCCCCGGTGCCTTTTTAAACTTAGCACAGCACTGGGAACCATGGAGAAACATCTCTTGACTTATGACCACAACGGAGGTCAGATGACAATGTGGCCCTACGATGGCGGGGGGGGGGCAGCCCTAGGCAAACATACTGACTGCTCACAAATGGATTTTGCAAGCCCCGCAAAGCTCAGCTACCTAAGGAAGCATTCAGGGGATAATTAGGCAACAGGAGGTGCTGCGAAGTACGGGCGGGTGCCGGAAAGCAGCGGAAGCACACCCAGAGGTGCTTTTTAAGGTAAGCCTCATCTGGGAGGGGATTACACACACATCCTTAAACAGGACCAGCAATTAAAATTAGGATATAGCTATGTGGCATTCAGCCTGGAGGCTACTCGAGGGTTCCATCTTTCCAGCCTACCCTAGACTTGATACTCACTTCATTGCTGCCCCCTAAGGAAGAGTTCACCATAGCCCAGGGGCAGGGCCGGCTTTAGAGTTTGGGGGGCCCTCAGCAGGATTACTGAAGTTATGGGGCCCTCTTACTTGGTCGACCTTCACCCTATATGTTTGAATGTAACCAATACACACATAATTTTATTCTATTATCAGTACAACCAGGGTATCTTTAAATGTTTTAGGAGGAGGCAGCGGTATTAGTCCATGGGGTTGTTTCTTCTATCACATCCATCACCACCCATCTGACTCTTTTTGGCTGGGTCATAGCTTAGTAAGGCATTTCTTGACATCAGGATGCCACATCAAAAGGTGTTGCACAGCCCTTTGTTGCTGTTTTAAGAAGATAATAAGATTTAAGAAATTTGAAAATAATTAAGAAACTGTTCTGACTGTGGACCCCTCCAAAAGAAGGGGGGCCCCCAGCGACCGCAGGGTTCGCTGGTGCCTAAAACCGGCTATGCCCAGGGGTTCTGGTGAATCCACCACCCAACTCTGAGGCCCTGGAGCCTACATAATCTCCACCTCTTCCAGGCTGTTATCCTGTGGATTAAAAGACCACTGGGGATTTTGCCCCACAGTTTACACATAGCAAGAAAGGCTGTCACCCCATGGGGTCACAATTGCCATAGTCTGTACTCTCACCATCTCCAAAGATTCTGACCCTATGGTGCAGCAGGTCCCAATTCAAATCATGTTCAGCTTCATCTTTTATGGATTTGCCACACACTTTACAAGGGCTGAGAGAGAGAGGCAGTCACCCTCCGGGGCCCCAGTTACCACAGCTCCTGCCTCTCACCCTCTCTCAAGTTTAACCCCCATGATGCAGAGGGTCCAATACTGAAGTACCCACTCCTCCCATTACAGGCAGACCCCCTGCTCCCCCTGACAAAGAGGCTGGTTACATTACAGTCCTGATCTGCTTGCCTTTGCAAAAAAATCATGAGGAGTGGTTTAAATAAATGAATTAAATACAGTTTTAATCCAAAAGTGCTTTTTCTTCTTCGACGTGGAATGGGGGAGGTACCAAGGTACCTTAATACATTTCCTTTCCAAAGTCCAGAACTATCACATTTTCTACTACAGAGGCTGCATACTTAGCTTTGTGTGCAAAATAACTTTCCTTGCGGATCTGCTTTTGATGGGGTAACACCCTGCTGGGGGCTTGAATGTTGCAGGCCACCACCATGATCCCAAGGCATTGGTGGATTCCACTTCTAGCAGGCCTCTACTCCTTCAGCTGTAGACTGCAGTTCTCCTCACTTCTCTCTTAGAACTGAAAAGACAACCACACCCAGTGACTCCCAGTCACCAAGAGCTGGCCACAGTCCCTGAAAACTTCCAGCCAATCCAACATTCTGGGAGTCTCCAGGCTGGCTAGACTTAACCCTTTGAGGTTTATGAACCTACTGGTTGGCTGGAGCCAACCAGAAGTTGTATAAGTATACTCTAAACTTCACTGGGTTAATTTGGATTTCTCATTTGCTGAATAGCTGCAACTTTCTGTGGAACTACAGACATACCATTAGCTGAAAATATGAATTCAAAGAATGCAAGTCTTGCTTTATTAAACTCACACTTGTTGTGGTTATGTGTCCATCCTTTTTCATGTAGTCTTTGGAAAACCAGAGCAAGGCTGTTATCGTGTTTCTCTTGAGTGGCCCCACAAATTATGGTATTGTAAAAGGGATTCTTGACACCTGTGATACCCTGTAAACTTTGATATATGCTGTTTTGGAAAACCTTGTCAGCTGAGGAAATACCAAAATTCAGTCTTTTGTATCCCCACAGTCCTGCATGTGTAGAGAAGGTAGTAATATAGCTGCTGTCTGGATGTAGGTCTAACTGATGGTATCCTGCTTTGAGGTCCAGTTTTGGAGATACCTTTTCTCCATTGAGATCATGCACTACATCATCCTTGGTCAGAGTGACACGATGTTCACAGAGGATTGCTGCATTGGCTTGCAAGTCAATGCAGAGTCTCACTATTTCTGGGTCCTTAGACTTTGGAGGTATCACTGTGAATAAGACCCAAGGTGTAGGACCTTCCACACTTGCAGTTACTCCCTCTTCTTACAGTAGGTTGAGCTCTGCTTCCACTTTCTACCATGAATGGAAAGAACCCTTCGACATGGCTCAGTTGTATGCTTCACATCTGGGTTAAAATGAAGATGAACCTAAAAGTCTTTTAGTTTTGTGATGCCTTGGAAAAATTTCTGGATACCAAGCTACCAGCTGGTGTGCTACTTCATCTGCATAGGCTGTTGAAATTGTGGCATTAATGATTTTTATGAGTTCCAGCTCTGAAGCTGTTTGATAACTCAAAATGAGCTGCTATTACCACCTACCATGTAACAAGTCCTTTATGTGGTCCGTTGTCTGAACTCTATATGGGTGGTAAATTTACCAAGACCTGTAAGTGGCTCCAGAAATCCATAAACATGTATATCGATTTTGTTTGGCTGTAGCTTGTGGCATGTAATCAGAATGTTAAATCTTATCTCACCCATGATATTTACTGATGCGCCTGAGTCAGTCAGTACATTTTTTCTAGTACCACTTACCAGGAATTGTTCCTGTGGTTGTTTGTTGTTTCCTTGACCTTCAACAACAAATATGTACTGTATGCATCATCATTTTAGGATGAATCAGCCCCTTCTCTGTCATGTGACATAACTTGGTTCAGTTTATATTGTAGTGTGTCCTTTTTGTTGACCTGGAACTGAGTTTTGTGCTGGGCTATGTGTTCTGGCTTTGAACGACATTGCTTGGCAAAGTGATTTTGCTTACCACATGCTCTGCATTCTTTCTGTTTTACAGGACAAACTCCTGAATGAGGATATGACCCACCACCATTTGTGTATTGCTGTAGTCTGCTTTTGCAGTTTCTTGTGACCTTGTTTCATGTGTTGTTTTTGGGCTACTTTGTTGACAAAGGCTAATGCACTACTTGCTCTGGTTTCAATTCCAATGTCTTGCATCTCTGAGATCTCAACTGCCTATCCATAATCAAGGAGGCCTTTTAGTGACACATCTGCCTGTTTCAGTGCATAATGTCACAGTCTGGAAGATGTGAAGGTTTGTATAATCTGTGCTTGAATCTATATCAGCAAATTCAGTTTTTTTGCCAGCATGTATGTATGTATGACCTCATCTGGTAGTATCTAGATTTTCACCTGCTTGCTTAGATACTTTTCTGAATATATCAATGTCATACTGCATAGTCTTTTAGAAGAAAAGTAATTCATTTCTTGATTTTGATATTTGCATATGTGTCACAGTTTGCCTATATAGTCTCACATACTGTATGTCAGTAACTCCCCTGCAAACTGTAGTAAAATACCCTTTTTTTCTGTTTTCATCTGGTATGATCATTGCAACAGTATAATTCTCAAATCCCAGCACCCATTTAATCCAATGTGGTCCAACTGAACTAAACTCTGTATCAGCATCTGATACAGGAAAACAGTGTTGACTTACAGTAGTTAAGGCCAAGGTGATATGCTCTGTGTTTGATCAGGCGGCACTATCAAAATTATCTTAAAAGAACTCATGACTCTTCTTCTATAATGTTGCTAAATGTGCTGTTTTCCAAGCTTATTGCTGTGCTCTATAACACAAGACACTTAGTCTGTGCTTCCAGTAACAAAATCTGTTTACTATCTGCCTCACTGCCACAAAGCACATTGCTATGAAACAAGTGGTCTCATAACAGTTGACAGCATTTACTAAGTTTCCTGTAACAACCACAGGGTGGTGCTATAACATACTCTAATGTAGTGTTTAACTTCAAACACCACACTTGTTAGGCCTTTGCTGCATAGTGCATCGAATACTCAGCCTTTTCTTATCATATAACCCCAAGTAACCACTTTTTCCTTTCATGCCTATTGCCTGCAAATAAAGCTGTGTTTGCCATTAAGCCCACTCTCATCATTGTCTCTGCAATAATATTATGCATGATATTTTTGGGGGGGAGGAGGGGGCGTGACCACGATAAGACGGTGGGAAGATACAGCATCTTACCCATTTAAATCTTTCTTTGTATGGAAGCAACACAGATTTTTTTCTATCTAGATATGACCCCCCCCCCCCAAGATGAGTGAGAAATAAACCAATAGCTACCGCACGCATCTAGAGCAGTCCAGTAGCAGTGTAAGGTAGTGGCACCTTGTACCCTAAGGCAACTGGAGAGGATGTCTGCCCTAGAGGGGCTTTGCATAAGCAACTTTACTTAGGGACCAGGGCACTAAGTAGGTGAAAAAGGGGGGTTAGCAGCAAAATGAGATAGGCAGTTGAAAAGAGTGTGGTCTTCAGTTGCCCTCTGTAGGCCCAAACTGATAACACATGTGACCGCTCTTCTCATGCCCCGAGATGGTACAGCAAAAACAAATGGTTTCCTGAGCTATCACTAAAAATTCCCATCAAAGTAGGCACAGGCTTCCAATACAGCCTGCCCTCACATCACACTACACGCACAAGATAATGATGGATAATGGGGAAGCAGTATAGTGCAGTGGTTTAAGGCTCTGAGCTGCAAATCTGGTGACATCCAGAAGACCAGACCTGGGTTTGAATCCCATAGCTTCCACTTGCATTCTGTGTGACCCTGAGCAAGTTGCTTAACTTTCCTGTGCTCCCAGGTCACACCTGTAAAAAAAGCTTTCAGCTTAGTGTGCTACTCCTCGTTAAACAACTAAAAATTAAAAAAATAAATGATGCTCTCAAGTACTGGCGGCACTACCCTCTCTCTCTGGTGGTACCTGCATGTTTACCCCTGTTCACTAACCAACAAGTTACTGGAGACCCAGTTGCCAATTCAGAGTAGGCCCGTAGAAGTTGTAGTTGGTTAGGCAGCGGTGGTGCACTTTAAGTTAAACAGAAACAATGCTTAGATTAAGCCCCAGAACAAAGGCCATAGAATTGTAGAAATGGCCTAGCCTCAAACCAGAGTTATTTAGTCTTGGTCCAATGGACAAATGCAGTTGAACAATTTCCAGCTATTTTACACTGAGTCCCACTTGTAAGGTTGAACCAGAGTTTATTCATGGTTCTGATGCACTAAGGACTTTTCTGGCTGGGCAGGGTCATTATTGTAGCTTTCTACAGTGTCATTTAGTTGGACAGATCATCTCCCTGGTCTCCCACGTAACTCTCTTGCTGGCATTTGGGACGACAGTGCAGGCAGAGGCTCAGCTGTCCTCCAATTGATCAGGCCAGTATCTACACTAATCCGCACATCTAGTTCTCCAAACCCTTGGGTGGTAGCAGCCTGGCACCATGATTTTTTTTTTTTAATTTAGTCTTTTTATTTAATTTATAAATGCCACAATTTTACAGGCAGCAATACATCACTTAATGCCAGTTGATAACATCACAATTCATTACATGTATACTTGTAGTAGTCATATTAGGGGGAAATAAATTAACATCTTATTGCTTCAGTATCCAGAGAATCATAATTACTCATTTTAAGTTCAATCTGCGATCCATTCAAATTAAATCAGGCATAGCACAGTGAGCCCTCCCCTATCCCTCCCAGATTTTATTCCCATTAAAATTCAAGGAGCATCACAGATCATATCCCAAGTATCTTTTCAGTGCAAAAGAAGAGCAAAATGACATGTTCAGTACATAGCTTAAGGTACAAAATCATCATAATGATTTAGTTGGTATGATATCCACTTTTGCCATTGTACATCAAATTTTTGAACCTTGTCCATCATCTTGGCTGCGAGTCGTTCAAGGGCATATATCTCCCTGGACAAAACAATCCAGGCTTTTTTAGTGGGTATTTTATTTGTAAACTACAGTCTAGTGATAATTTTGTGGGCTGCTGTTATAAATTTAAAAATTAGTTTCAGCAAGTTTTTGTTAATTCGCAGACCTTTTGGTTTAATAAAAGTCATTATAAATGTGGGAGTAAATAAATCAGTGGTGTCATAAATTGTACTCAGCTCCTCGAAGATCTCCTTCCAAAACCTGGATAGCTTAGGACCTGACCAAAGGACAAGGCTCTGATTTGCTCTATCATCCCCACATTCTCTCCAACACTGTCCCTCCCCTAATTCTCCCATACTAGCCAACAAGGCTGGTGTGCAGAAGAAACGAGAACAGAGTTTCCACATGTATTCACACCAGTATGGTGAAAAAAAGATTTTTACAGTTGGTAAAGCAGAGTCGTTCCAGTCCTGCTCATTGATTGATACCTGCAGTTCTTGTTCCCATCTAAACCTGATTGAGTTGGTCGAGTCTCCCTGTCTTTCATTTAAGGCCTTATATATCTTACTAATCAGGTGATCCAAGGTTGTTCCTCTGATATGAGCTTGTAACCATTGTATTATTTGGGTAGGGTTTACACTGAGGGCCACGAGGCACCATTCATATGGCTGAAGGTATGATTTAAGATGTAAATAAAAAATAAAATATTTATGGGGCAAGTGATATTCCTTCTGAAGGGAGACAAAGGGATGGAGACCTGTTCTGCCCACTAACTGGAAAATGAATAAAATGCCATATCTCTGCCATTGAACTACATAGGGGCCTGAGGGACCTGCTGTCAAATTTGCATTATACTTCAGTGTTCCCAAGAACAATTTTTCAGGGAATGTAAAATAATCATTACTGACCTTAAGCCATATTTTTAAGGGTTCCCTGGTGAACTTCGCTAATTCATTATTCCTTGACACTTGGGGAGCATCCCAAAAAGGAGCTCCTGAGTGTTGTATAGGTCTCCCCAGGTTACTTCTAATTGTTTCCAGTGTGCATCATACTGTTTATTTAGCCAGTGTAGGACTACCCTTAACTGTGCTGCCATCGCATACTTTTTGAGGTCAGGGAGGTTAAGGCCACCTCTCTCTCTCTCTGGCCAGATGCAGAACAGAATATCTAATTCTGGGACGCTTTCCGCTCCAAATAAAGCGGGATATCATTCTGTTCCATGCCTGAAAATATGTTTTGGCCGGGGTGAAGGGCAGTGTCTGAAGAAAGAACAATATGCAGGGAAAAACATTCTGCTTAATTGTATCTATCCTACTCAAAAAGCTTAGGGGGAGACATGACCAATGAAATAGATTTTCTGTCAATTTTAGGGTTAAAGGTTCGAGAGTTGAGAGCTCTGCATGAATGGGGTTTCTTGTGAGCTTTATTCCCAAGTATCTCATCTCTTGTCTGTGCCACTTAAAGGGGAAGTCTTTTTTGAAGTGGGAGTGAGGGAGGGAGGTAATTGTACTGTATGTCAATACCTCGGTTTATGATTTGTTAATTTTATATCCTGCTAGCTTACCAAATGTTTGTTGCTGTTTCCATACTTCTGGGAGGGATTGTTCAGGCTCGGTAAGAGCCAGCAGAATATCATCCGCAAATAGTGATATCTTGTGCAGGCGACCTCCTAATGGAAGGCCGTCTATGTCCCGAGAAGATCTGATGGCAATGGCCAGGGGTTTGAGATATAGAGCAAACAACACTGGGGACATTGGGCATCCCTGGTGGGTGCCCTTAGAGAGCTGGAATGTATCTGAAAGAGCCCCATCCACCTTAACATTTGCTTTAGGAGAGGCATAAATATTTTGTAATTGTTTTATAAGTTGTTCCAGGAATCCAAAATGTTCCGGAGTCTGCCATAAAAAAGACCAGCTGACCCAGTCGAATGCCTTTTCAACATCTAACCACAGTAGCACTAAAGGGATTTGTCTTTCTATGGCATAATCTACTAAGAAATGTGCACGCGTTACAGCATCATGGGCCTGTCTGCCCTTAATAAAGCCCACTTGATCAGGGTCAATAATAGCTGGTAGTAAATGGTCTATTCTAGAGGCCATGGCTGACATGAACATTTTGTAATCATAATTTAGCATTGAAATGGGGCAAAATGAGGAGGGATGTTTAACATCTTTATGGGGTTTAAGTATGGCTGATATGGTGGCATATTGCTATGTGGGTGGGGAAGGGGTTCTCCCTTTTGGACCGCATGTAAGGCCGGGAGTAATATGGGTAGTAGCAGCTTTTTGAATTTGTTACAAAATTCAGAGGGATACCCATCTGGACCTGGCACCTTCAGGGTCTGAGCATTTTTTAGAACTTGTAGTAGTTCTCCCTCTTTGATTGGCGCCAGCAAGGCTTCAGCCTGTAGTGGGCTGATTCGTGGTATTGGTATACTCTGTAAATATGATTTGATGTTGTCTAGGGGAATTTCCTCTTCTTTAGTGTACAACTCATGGTAAAACTGCTATTGAATAAGTCTAATTTCCTGGGGTCTGTTTGCTAATCTCCCTGTTTTTGGATCCACCATGCTGATTATGTTTGCTCTGGTTCTATGTTCTCTCAATTTTCTTGTTAAATTTCTGGAGGCCTTAGGTCCCCCCTCATGACATCTTAACTTTAGATAAAATAGTTTTTGTTGTACTGATTGGTCTACTATTTTTTGTAGCTTTTGTTTTACAATTCTTAATCGTTGACGTATTGTGGGGTCCTTTTGAGCTGGCCAATGCTGTAAATGTAATAGCTCCTCCTGCAGGTCTTTATGTGTTTTTTTTTCCCTCTGCCATTTTTTAATGACAAAAAATCATATGACCTCTCCTCTTTATACTACTTTTAAAGTATCCCACAGAATTGTGGGGGCAACTGCATGTTGCGTGTTTTCTTGTTTAATTCTAGGTACAGCCTCCTGGACCAATTCAAGGAACTCTGGGTCCCAAAGATGGGCAAGGTTCAGGCACCAATTGGTTTGCTTATATTGTGCCCCTTAAGTCCACCCTGAGATATAAGGGAGCATGATCCGATAAGAAGGTGATCTCATGCCATACATCACAAATGGAGTCTAAATGCTCGACCGTGGTTATAAAGTAGTCCAGTCGACACCCACTTCCCACGTGCGGGACCCAGTGGGTGTATTCTTTTGTCTTAGGAAAAAATGTCTCCAGGTGTCCACCAAGCCCAGAGAAGTGATGGTTTGTTTTGTGTATTTTTGGAGAGCACTGGATCTATGGGCCAGAGGGGTATCAGCATCCAAAGAGGGTGCTTAAAGTGATATTCAGGTCTCCCCCCAGCAACAATTGTCCCTTAATGAGGGACATTAAATCCGCGAAGAATTTTACTGCTAAGGACTTCTCTGACCCAGGAGGGAAATAGACAGATGCCAGGGTAACGGGTCTTGAGTACAGCTTGCCCGTCACTATGGCATAGCAGCCCTCTGGGTCACTAATCTCACTTTGTTTTTCAAAGGGCACCTCCTGGGAGAGTAGAATCATCACCCCTCTCCTTTTCCCACCCCTATAGGATGATTCGGTTACTACAGAATAACCACACCTCTGACATTTTTTATGTTCGTCCGAGGACATGTGGGTTTCCTGCAGTATAATAAGCCCCGGTCTCTCTTTTCTGAATGATTGAAATAATCGAGAGCACTTTATTGGATTACCAATCCTGTTCACATTTAAAAATAAAATCAAAGTTGACTTAGCCATATTTACTTCTGATCAGTCCTTGTATGCATATTTCCTGCATGTTAAAAGTACAATATATCCCCTTCCCACCATACTTATGCCTTTTCACCCCAATGCTCAATAATATTGTATTATTAATTGCTTTATGTACTGTCACTGATATAAGCGAATTATAATGTCTGCCTGTTGTTCTGGTCCAACACCATAACACTGTCCTAGTGTTTAAAACTATACAGGGATCTAAAAAATTCGGCACTAGGCCTATAACAACTAAACATGTGCAGGCCTGTTGCATTTTAACATTATACATGACGCTCAGTACTTTTAGGCCTGCCAAAATAACCAAATGCCAACAGGGCATCAAATTTTTTGTACCAGCAAATTGTACCTGCTGTAACAGGTCTCTAAACCTGGCAGAAAATTTAAGCAGCTCCCAAGGTAGGGAGAGGACAGATACCTCTCCTTTGAAGGGGCAGATGTATGCGCCCTGAGGGGGAGTGTCAAGGCAACGCCAAGGGCCCCCAACACCACTATTTCCCTGGTACCTAGTGGTGCAGCAGGCCACACTGGAAATAAAAACGAGGAACAGAGATCCCCAGAAAATGGTCCCTGTGTTCCTCATCTCCAGTAAGGCCTTATAGATACGTTGACTGTTTAGGGTGGATTTCTGACCCTGTAATGGTCAGGTGGGTATGTAGCACTGCACAAAAATGCATTAAGTCATGCTGCCTTTCCTGGGCTATGGGATAATTAAACAATAACTATGGGAGGACTATTAGCAAGCTTCGGGGGGGGGATAATCCAAGAGAAATTCAGAAACATCCTTGTGATTCACAAACCTTTTTCCCATCCATAAGCTTGGGAATATAAACAGGATTTCCATTTCCCAATGTCCCCAGCCCAAATAGATTTCCCCGAGTTGCATTGTGTAGTCCCTGTATGCGGAGTCATCTCCACATCAAGTTATCAGTTTTTAAGTCTCTGCAGAACCTCTATCACCACTCACTCTGGTGCAGGTCGCTGAAGTCTTTCTAAAAGTTTTTTCACATCCTCTAGGGTTGCTTAACTCTGTCTCTTTCTGGAACCCGGATCCCTAGCAGTGTCCCAAACAACATTGCGAAGGCCTTGCTGAGTTTTCCTGAGTGAGGAAACTTCCTGGGTGGATTGAAACAGGCCCCTAAGTTGAAGAGCTTTCGTTGCTTCATCTGGTGTCTCAAAGGTTTGGGGGCCATCTGGAAACATGACGACTAGTTAAACAGGGTATGGAGTAGCAAATTTTAGTTGTTGTTGCTTTAAAAGGCAGAGTATTGGAGCGTAGGCCCTGTGCTTGGCTGAAATGGATGGGGAGTAATTGTTGTCAAAATAAATGTGCTTTCCTTTATACTTAGCAACCCTCATTCTCCAGGCTCTGGTAAGGATAGTTTGTTTAGTAGTATAGTTTATGGCACCATGATGTTAGATGCTAGAGGACCCTGCAGCAGTCTTGGGCAGTAGACCAAGTCTCTCTCTAGTTCCTCACTGTTGATACTCAGTGTCGAATGCATGCTTGACTACTATGAGAATGCTACCTTCCCAGTAGCAGGGAATATGTTCACAGTCACCAAGTTTGTCATGTATGTGTGTATGTTTAATTCGGGGCTTGTTTTCAGCTTGCAGTTCTACCTAATTTCAGGATTTTGTCTCTCATTGTCTGTTCTTTAAAACACAAGGACACTTGTAATGTAAGTTGTAAGCTCATCTTACATGTAATAGAGAGAATGCTGTCCCAAGGTTTTTTAGCACTTGAATGTTTCTTGAAGCATACTGAGACATTTTAAAATTTATGTGAGAAGAACTCTCTGGTTGTTGATAATTCTTGATAACCTTTGCCCTGCTGAGGCTTCTCAGTTAAAAGCATACTGGTGTTAATTAGCTTCTCTGACATAATCTTCTGTTATGTTTTAAATGTATATGTTAAACCAATAAAAATTATTTCTGTTTTTTCAACATTATCTGGTGTTAATAGTATGAGATTTTCAAAATAACTACCATAAAGCTTCTGAAGAAGGACCTGGTTGGTTCGAAAGCTAGAGCACTTTGTTCTTTTGTGTAACATCCATGTTGGTCCAATAAAAGTTATCAAATCATTTGTTTCTGGACAAGTTCATCAAAGACAGACCTGTACTCTGTCACAGCACAGCTGCCAGCAGCAGTCATCAGGTTTGCTGTTCTCTACAGTCAAATGCAGACCGAAGGTGTTCTCATGTAGCCCCCACTGTTCACCAGGGACTCTCAGCTCACCAGCTCACCACTGGTCCATGCAACCATCAATCTCTCAGTGGCAAAGCAAGAGGTCCATTACATGGCAGATCATTAGTCCCCTATTTTTGCACACAAAATCTGGTTGTACTCCAGTGTTCCAGGAGCTCCTTCTGGCTCCACTTTAGACTCTGCACTTTTAGTGCAACCCCTAATCACTGTTGTCTGTTACCATGGAGATGGGGTCAGAATATACGAACATGGTGGCATCCTTGCTGATCTGTGAGGCACCAGTCCCAAAGATATACAGTATTTTATACACGCTCCTGCCCTGAAACATTTATCTGGTGCCCCTAGTTTGGTCGCTCCTCTTGCAGTACAGTGCCATCAGATGTTTGATTAGGGAATCACTTGTCCTATTGTGCTTTCAGAGGTTGGTTGCCTTTGATGTGTTTCAAAAACAGCAGTCTACAGTTCTGCAAGATGAACTGAAGAATCAAACCCTGAGACTTGGGTTAAAGAATCAAGCTCTTATTCCTGTGCAGCAGCACTCCTCCAGTCCTCCGCCATAAAACAGAAGAACTTGGGGGCCACAGAGAGCAAAGAATGTGGCAGCATTTTGGCTGAAACTCTGTAGAGTCAGTAAAGCCCCTATATTTTGGGAGGGTGCATTAAAAACAAAGTGTGCCTCCATAGAAACAATGGAAAGAGATATTTGTTGAAAAAAGGCAAGTAGGGCAGCCCGCCGGCATAGCAGTAGCACTGCTGCTCATGACACCAATGACCTGGGTTCAGGAATGAGCCTGAATCTTTCGAGGGCCAGACGGAGGTGAACTATGCATCCCAAAGGACGCTGTCTGCCATTGGAAGGGAGGGTGTTCAGACTCCGCTGCACTACCACCTCCTGGGTGACTACAGGTGGCAGTGCAGTCGAAGCCAAGGAATAGGAAGGCAGCACACCAATGTGCTGCAGAACTTGGTCACACACTTGGGTGCATGCCCATCAGGTGTTTGGCATCCTATGCTGGAGGATATCCACCCTTTACCACAGGCCCCACACTGCTGACCACAGCTCTCTCTCCAACCGTACCCGCCCAGTTTCCATCAGGTGTTAGAGAACACCCCCAATGGCCCCACCCTGGAGGGGTAAGGGTGGATAAGCCAGGGTGCATTGGATTCGAGGTAAGTCCCAGAGAAGGCAGGTGATGAGGCTGGGTGAGGGTTCAGAACTGATGGTGACCGATGAGTATATAGGGGGAAAGCATACAAAATTAAAAAAATAAAGAGGCAAGTACTGCTTCAGAGTTGTTTCCAGCCAGGGATCTTCCAGAGACTTTGGGATTACTGCCTGAGACCCGAAAAGGTTCTGAACAGAGCCCTGGTGGAGCAGTGGTAAGGGGTAACCATAGTTTTACCTCTGCTAGCAGTCACTGTGGTGAGCCGGTGGCAGCCAGTCCTCACAGCCAGAAGGTTTGTGTCTGACTTCTCCAGGGTGTGACCTTACTCTACGTTGGGGCATTGGGAGCCATGACTGCTATAGCTTAGCTGCATCTTCCTCAGAATTATTAAGCCCAGCAAACATATGTGGATCAGGCTAGCCAAATCCAGATCCAGCCCAGTGAAGGGAGGTGATCCAGATCAGTAAGATAGAGAATGAGATACAGCCCAGCAGAGAGGTGCATCACCATTCCTGCCAATGCAATGGAGCAGTTTGAAGGAAGACCAGCCCCTAGAGGTCACCAGAACAGGATTTGGTGCTGCAATACCTAAGATAGTTAGACAGTTTTTAAATACCTCACCAAGACTGCTCCAGACAATTGATAGTCCCAGGCTGAAGACTTTATTTATTTATTTATTGAAAGCGATTTACCAGGAAATAAATATTGAGCCATAAAGCTCATTTCCAGATGTGTTCTGGGGGAATGGGGGTGGGAATAAATACATAATACAAAAGCACAGTAATCTAATAAGCAAATGGCACAGCTATGTACAGTATATACAGTAACGTAAATGGCAAATGGCTAAGCAAGAAAGATAGGAAAGGAGGAGAAAAAGGGAGGGGTAGGGAGCAGGGAGAGGATGAAAGAGAGTGTGAATAGATTGGAGGTAGTAGTGATGGGGAGAGTGGGTAGGGTTACTACCTTTTAAGAAGCTCAAAGTGGGACATTTCTTACTGGAACATGATTTTTCGCAGGACAATATGTAACCTCGACCAATGCAACAGACTTGTTTTCTTTAAATAATCATGTAACCCCCCTACAAATGGGGGTTCCTGAAAAGTCTTCCTTGAGCTTGCCTAAATGCTCACTGCCAGGCTGGTGTTCTGCGTTTTGCCAGTTTAAATGTATTGCCAGAGAGTGCCTGTATCGCCTCTGTGTACTGTCTCTTTAAGAGCTGCCCGGATTGCAGTCATAATTAATCTGAGAGGGATCTCTGTTAGAAGATGTACTTATTTGCTGATTATTTGTTAGAATAGTAATAATATTGCAGTTTGTTCTAACCTGCCTTCTTTGCAGCATGGACAGTTCTGTTTGTTTCCATCATCTTGGTTCTGGACTGCAGAATGGGCCAATCAGTACATTTGGGACTCTAAAATGGAGCCTACCTACAGGGGCTTGGTGGGGCCAAAACTTGTAGGAATTGTAGTTTTGGGCTTCTGGCGCCTAAAATAATCTGAAGGGGGAGCCCTTGTTGTGACTGACAGACAGATCAGCCAACCGAACCTTTTGGATCTTGGGGAAAGTCCCACACTGCTTGTAGTTTCGGTCAGATCTGAGTTGGGAAGTGAAGAAGTAACAGCTCAAGATAGTTCGAGCAGCAATCCATAGTGGATTCACGCGGGAGAGCTGTGGAAAGGCCTGAGTTTGGCCTGCATGCCTGCCTGCTGTTTCTGAGAGGGAACTTGTGTTCTTTTTTCGGACAGAATCCGAATTTGGAGAGCGAATTAAGCCACTGATTTGGGACCATGCTTTAACCTAAAGAAGACCAAAGATTTGCTGAATGCAATCGGCCTGTCAGGACTTCCAGCTACCTCTGAACTCCCGGATTGTGCAGAGACTCTGTAATTGTGACCGGAGAGCCATTTGCCTGGTACAGTGGAATTTTCTTACATGTGAATGTGCTGTGTGCTTATACTGGGTTGTGATTTGGTTCCCCACTGTGTGCCTGAACTGTGTTTTGCTTGCTGGAGGCTGTATCCAGCTCCACGGACTGAATCCATATCCATTTCCATTTGCCTGGGCTCTGCTACACTGGCCCAGCTAGAATACCTGCTACGCAGAGAAAGTCATCGACGAGAGACTGGCCTGGGGATCAGTCCCCTGCTCAACGCCTTGAACAGGAACGACGCCTCAGTGATTCGGATGGGCCCTGCTTTTCCAGGCACTCCAGCTCAACAACCTGCAGTCTCGATTTCATCCTGCCTGTGTCCAGTATTGGGTATCGTGAGTAAACATCAGGGTGGCTTCCTGCAACAACAGCTAAATCTAAAAGTGTTGTCATCTGATTGTTTTGTTGCTTTTTCTTTCATGATCTGAGCCCTCTGACTCCGGATTACAAATAGTGTGTGTTGTGCATGTTGCTTTCTTCCATCACAGGGCCCCAACCAGCTGCAACGTTCCTGGCTAGCCCACCATTTTCCTACCTGGGTACCCAGAGTGTGTGACTGTGTAGGGACTCTGAACTGCATACATAGCTGTCTGATTAATATAGATTTTAAGCAAATCAAGCTGATTATGCCCTTCCTTTGTTCAAGTCCCCCGAATAAATCAGATTTAACTTTGTTTGCATTTAATCTGACTGTGGTTCCAGTTTGTGCCAAAAGTATTGTACTGTTGCTATTTGCTGTGCTTAACCTTGTTTTACAGGAGGTCCCCAGGGTCAAGCTAGAGGAATCAGCCCTGGTGGTAAGTGCAAACAGTGTGAGTAATTTCCTGGTGAATAAGGATCATTGTGAAAGTAGTTATTGTATATTGTTCAGGCCACTAGAAGGGAAAGAGGGGGGTTACAGTGTCCCGGAGAGCTGTGCCCAGGTTAGCTTGACCACTAACAACCCTGACCTCCGAGTGGAGGCACCCGTTTCATTACCCAGGCCCCTTAACCTGCTACTAGCCAAGCAGGCAGGGGTAGTAGCCCTTCGAATAGCACCACCTAGGGGTTACAATCATAATTAAGACTAAGGGTTGTAGTTTTTCAGTTGTTTCTAGTGTTTCTTATTATTTTAAGGTATTTTAGTTAAGGTATTATAGTTTTTTTGCAACATTTAAAGGAAAGTCATAAAATATTTTTTCTACTATAATGTCAGGACATGTAGTACTTTTTATGTTTTTTTGCAGGACACAGCTCCCCAAATCAGGACTGTCCTGCGAAAATCGGGACAGGTGGCAACCCTAAGAGGGGGGAGACCAGAAGGAAAAGGGTTGAAGGGAGGAAGATAGTGGAAGGAGGGGAAGGGAAAAGGAAGAGTGTGGATGTTGAAACATTTAGTAGTAGTAGTATAGTAGCTTGGGTACTGGCAGCAGATGGGGAAAGAGAAAGGGGGAACAATATATTAGACTAAGGGCAATTGCAGGTGAGAGATGGGCTTGGAGTAACAAGAAAAGAGAGTATCTGGAAAAAACAGAGCAAATTGCAAGTGGGAAGAGAGTTCCAGATTTTAGGAAAGTGGAAAGAGAAGGCATTCTGTCCTGCAAGGGCTTTTCAAGAAGGGAGCATTAGGCAGTAACAGCCTGAGTTACTGAGAGAGAAAGAGGAAGGAGGCGTAGGGGAGAGAAGAGAACTGACATAAGCGGAGAGGGGGGACAGCCAGAATTTAGAGATGAAGGAGGCACAGTGGGTCAGGCCATTGGACCCATACCAGTGAGATTACAAATACGGGCCCCCTTCTTTGTTTGGAGTGACTTTTGTTTGTGCAATAGTTATTGCTAGTGTGTGCCAACAGTCCCCATCTTTATGCTTGCCAATGTCTTCTCAATGAGATACCCACTGCAACAGGTGGAGAGTTCTCTTATAAGGTTTTGGGGAGAAAAGCTGGGTGCACCCACTTGTGTGGAGGTTACAGGACTGACGGGAGAAGGGCCTGTGGGCTTGCTAAAGTCATAGTGCTACAATAATTGCATGGAGTGCAAGTCCCCCAAATCAAATCCCATTCTTCATTTGCTACCACTTGTTCTTACCCTCCTTCTTCTAAATACATTTTTATTTTACTGCATTTTAAATTGGGTGCACTTGCATTTTCTTTTCAGAGTCACAGTTAGCATCTGAGAGTTGATTACTGTGTGGGAAGGGGGAAGTGTATTACTTTCTGTTGGGTAATAAGTACAGTATTCAGGTACCCCTTTTTTCTATTCCAGGTGGAGGCATCATTTTAAATTAGGCGCACTTGCATTTTCTTTTCAGAGTCACAGTTAGCATCTGGGAGTTGTATTACTGTGTGGGAAGGGGGAAGTGTATTACTTTCTCTTGGGTAATATGTACAGTATTCAGGTACCCCTATTTTCTAGTCCAGGTGGAGGCATCATATCATCTCTTAAGCATACTTAGGTTTTCTGTACCCAAAAGAACCAAGGCTGACCCCCTTAGAGAGGTAAAGGTAAAGAAGAAATGGGACCACTGAGGGCTACGGGCTTACACTGGCCACCACCTATAAAGAGGCAGTATACAGCAGAGGTTTAGGGCTCTGAGCTGCAAACCTGGAGACCTGGGTTTGAATCCCACAGCCCCCACTTGCATACTGTGTGACCCTGAGCAAGTCACTTAACTTCCTTGTGCTCCCAGGTCACACCTGGAAACAAGCTTCGGCTTGGTGTGCCTTTCCTGGTTAAACAATTTCCCCTAAACAGAAAAGGCAGAGAGCACAGTAGTTAGTTCCAGCTAATTTCAGTGGAGTTCTGAAAGAGAGAAGAAACAGAAAGAGAGAAGCCCATCCCCTCCTTGCCCTGCAGGGTAGTGAGAGGAGCCATCTTCCCACAAAGGAATAGTACCTTGTATTGTAAGTTAAGAAAGATAGAAGCAGAGATTGAAAAGGTCATTGTGGTCACACAAACTGAGAGGTAGTAGATACTGGAGTTGTGTGCAGTTCCTCTCCCTGGAGCTTCTTGAGGCTAATTGGAGAAAGCTAATGTAACCCCTAGGTGGCGCTATCCCAAGGGCTACTACCCCTGCCTGCTTGGCTAGTAGCAGGTTAAGGGGCCTGAGTTCTGAAATGGGTGCCTTCACCCGGAGGTCAGGGTTGGTAGCGGTCAAGCTAACCTGGGCACAGCCCTCCAGGACACTGTAACGCCCCCTCTTTCTCCTCTAGTGGCCTGAACACTGTACAATAATCACTTTCACAATACCCCTGGTATGCCACACAAGTACCCACACTGTTTGCACTTACCACCTGAGCTGGTTCCTCTGGCTCGGCCTTGGGGACCCCTTGTAAAACAAGGTTATGCACAGCAAATAGCAACAGTACAGTACTTTGAGCACAAACTGGAACCACAGTCAGATTACATGCAGAAAAAGTTAGATCTGATTTATTCAGGGGACTTGAACAAGGGAGGGGCAAAATCAGGTTAATTAGCTTAAAGGTTATATCAATCAAGCAGTTATGCATGTACTTTGAGTCCTCCCACACAGTCACACCTCTAGGTATCCAGGTGGAGAAGAGATGAGCTAGCCAGAACCATTTCCCGGGGTTGGCCGGCATCGCAGCTGGTTGGGGCCCTGTGATGGAAAACACAACATGCACAGTACACACTATGTAATCCAGAGCCAGAGGGCTCAGTTTGTAAAGGAAAAGAAACAACAAGACAATCAGATGACACACTCAGATTAAGCTGTTGCTGCAGGGAGCTATCCTGGTATTTACTCATGATACCCAAGACTGGACACAGGCTGGACGAAAATCAAAACTGCAGGTGGTTGATCTGGAATGCTAGGAGAAGCAGGGCCCACACGAATCGCCGAGGTGTTGTTCCTGTTCAAGCGTGGAGCAGGGGGCTGATCCCCAGGCAGGTCTCTCATCGATGGCTTCTATGTGCAGTGGATAGTCTGGCTGGACCAGTCTGGCAAGGCCCAGACTGCATGGAGACAAATTCGGATGCAGTCCATTTTGGGCTGGATACAGCTTCCAGCAAGCAGAACACAGTTCACACAGTGGGGAACTAACTCATGACCCACCAGCCGCTCACAGCACATTTACATGTAAGGCAATTCTACTGTACCAGGCAAAGCATTCCCCAGTCACAATCGCAATGTTTCTGCACACACTGGGAGCTGGAACTCCTGACAGGCTGATCGCATTCAGCAAAATCTTCGGTCTTCTTCAGGTTGAGCCTGGCACACTACAGTAGCTTACTTTAGTCACACAACTCGGATTCAGTCTGAAAACAATTCTCTTTCCCCTCTCAGGGTAGCAGACAGACATGCAGGCCAAAACTCGGGCCGTTCCACAGAGACTGTCTCAAACATCTTGCTTTTTCAGCTCCCAACTTAGATCTGATTCAAACTGCAGCAAGTCTGGGAAATTCTTCAAGCTCCAAAAGGTTTGGTTGGCTGATCCAGCTGTCTGTCAAAGCAAGAGCTCCCTCTTCAGTTGCAAAAAGGCACCAAAAGCCCGAAACAACAATTCCTACAGATTTTGACTTCAGACAGCTCCTGTAGTCTGGCTCCATTTTAGGTCCTACCAGAACTGATTGGTCCAATTCACAGTCCTGGGCCAAATGGTGGGGATAAACAAGACAGTCCTTGCTGCAAAGAAGGCAGCTTAGACAAACTACACTCTAAATGATTATCAGCAAATAGTTACATCTTTCAACAAAGCTCCCTCTCGGATTACTTACAATTGCAATCCAGGCAGCTCTTAAAGAGACAGTACACAGAGGCTATACAGGCACTCTCTGGCAATACATTTAAACTGCTAAAATGCAGGACACCAGCCTGGCAGCAAGCATTTAGGCAAGCTCAAGGAAGACTTTTTGGGAACCCCCATTTGTAGGGGGGGTTACACTAAAGAGACTAGTAAGATGGTCAAGTGAGCCAAGGCAAGAAAGGAGTTGCAAACTGTAGAAGGGAACAAGGGAGAGAAAAAGCCTTCTTCTGGTATCTCAGCAAGAAGAGGAACATGAAAGAAACATAGAAACATAGACTTTGACGGCAGATAAGGACCGCTTGGCCCACCTAGTCTGCCCATTTCCCTACCTAGAGGATAAGCTGCAGATCCTATTTAACCAACAGCCTATTTCTTCCTACCCCCCACAAAAATTGCCTTATGTCTGTCCCATGCATTCTTGAATTCTCCCACAGTTTTAGACCCCACAATCTCCTCAGGAAGGCTGTTCCATGTGTCCACCACTCTCTCTGTGAAAAAATACTTCCTCACATTGTCCCTGAGCCGTCACCCCTCTATCTTCAAATTGTGTCCCCTTGTTCTTGCACATCTCTTTTTCTGAAAGATGCTACCCTCTTGGATTTTATTGATTCCACTGAGGTACTTAAATGTTTCTATCATGCCCCCTTTCCTCAAGGGTATACATATTAAACTCCTTTAGCCTCTCCTCAGATTGGCTTCTCTTGCAGACCCTGCACCATTTTAGTTGCTCCTCTCTGAACTGCCTCCATCCTGTCTATGTCCTTGCAGAGATGGGGTCTCCAGAGCTGGACGTTAGTACTCCAGATGGGGTCTCACCAACTGTCTGTACAGGGGATAACAACTTCCTGTTTTCTGCTGGTGATGCCTCTCCCCATACATCCCAGTATCCCCCCAGCCCTCGCTACTGCCTTCTCACATTGCTTGCCAACCTTAAGGTTATCTGATATGATTACCCCCAGGTCCCTTTCCATTTTTGTTGTTGTTACTACCTCCCCACTCTCATTGTGTAATCCTCCCTGGGTTTTTGTTTCCTAGGTGCATTACTTTGCACTCTTTGTATTGAATCCAAGCTGCCATACTTCTGACCATTCCTCCAACCTTGCCAAGTCCCTTCTCATCCTTTCCACGCCTCCTTGTGTATCAACCCTGTTGCAGATCCTTGTGTCATCTACAAAGAGGCATACTTTTTCTTCCAGTCCCTTGCAATGTCACTTATAAAGACATTAAAAAGGACTGGATCCAGTACTGAACCCTGCGGTACCCCACTAGTAACCCCTCTTTCTTCAGAGTGGACTCCATTTACAATTACCTTCTGTGTCCTGTTGTTCAGCCAATGTTTTACCCAGGCTACCACCCTGGGACCCACTCCAAGGCTGGTTAATTTGACTATTAATCTTTTGTGTGGGACTGTGTCAAATGCCTTGCTAAAGTCTAGGTAGGCCATGTCCAAAGCCCCTCCCTGGTCTACTACTTTGGTCACCCAGTCAAATAAATCAATTAGATTCATCTGACATGACCTTCCCACTGTGAACCCATGCTGCCTTGGGTCCTGTGCCCCACTGGCCTCTAGGTACTCAACATTTCTTTCCTTCAGAAGTGGTTCCATCACTTTCCCTACCACAGAGGTAAACCTGACAGGTCTGTAGTTTCCTACCTCTGTCTTGCTCCCACTTTTGTGAAGGGGAATCACATCAGCCTTCTTCCAGTCCTCAGGTACCACACCATCCTCCCATGATTTGTTATGAAGGGTAGTCAGTGGTGTCACTAGTTCTTTGCTTAATTCTTTTAGAATTCTGGGGTGAATTCCATCTGGCCCCATTGCTTTGTCCACTTTCAGTTTTAGGAGTTCTTTCAGAACCGTTTCTTCTGTGAAAGGACTGGGATCGACCCCCCTCCCCAGAGTGCTTCTGTTAATTGGATTAGGTACCTCTCCCACTTCCTCTTTTGTGAATATTGAACAGAAGTATTCATTCAGTATCCCTGCTTTTTCACTGTCACTCTCTGCCCACCCACCATCCATTCTATTCAGCTTCACTATCCCTCCCTTTGTCTTTCTATGCTCCCTGATATACCTATAAAAGGTTTGATCCCCCTTCTTAACCGAGTTGGCTATCTTTTCCTCCGTTTGTGCCTTTGCTATTCTGACTACCCTCCCTGCTTCCTTCTGCCTTAACTGGTATAGTTCTCTGTCCTGCTTTTTCTGTGTTTCCTTATACTGTACTTCCTAAATGCTATTTTTTTCTCCCTAACCTTCACCGCCACTTCTTTTGAGAACCATAGTGGCTTTTTCTTTCATTTTGATTTGTTTATTTGCTTCACACTAAGGCTTGTTGCCTCTGTGATGGCAGTTTTGATATTTTCCCATTGTTGCTCCACCCCTCCTTCTAGCCTGTTTGCTAGTGCTTTTCTAAGGCACTCTCCCATCTTGCCAAAGTCAGCCCTCCTGAAGTCCAGAACCCTCACTTTTGTATGGCTTGCCTCTGTAGCTGAGTTTATCATGAACCACACTGTTTGGTGGTCACTTGTTCCCAAATGACTACCCACTTCTAGATCTGAGATCCTCTCACTGTCCCCATTTGAAAGTATGAGGTCTAAGATTGCTCCCTCACGAGTAGGTTCCAAAACTAGTTGTCTGAGGCATGCCACCTAAAGGGCATCAAAAATGGCCCTGCTTTTGGATGTGGCTGCAGCAAAGGTGCTCCAGTTAACATCTGGCATATTAAGGTCCCCCATCAACAGTATCTCCCCTTTCTCTGCCATCCTGAGTATGCCTTCTATCATATCCTTGTCCATTCCCTCCCCCTGACATGGGGGTCTGTATACAACCCCTGTGCGGACTGTGGTGCCATTTCCAGTCTCTAAGGTGACCCACATTGCCTCCTCTCCTCCATGTTTACTCTTTTGTTCAGTTGCCTTAATCCCTTCCCTTCCCTTACATAGAGAGCTACTCCCCCCTTTTCTGCCCTCCCTGTCTCTCCTGTAGGTTGTGTACCCTGGTATGTTAACATCCCAGTCATGGTTCTCTGTGTACCATGTTTCTGTGACTGCTACAATATCCAGGCATCCCTCTTCCATCAAGGCCACCAGTTCAGGGAGCTTGTTGCCCAGACTACGGGCATTGGTACTCATTACCCTCCATTTCTTGATGGCCTTACCCCTTTTCTCCCCATCCCTATCCTTATTGCGTTTGTCACTTTCTCCAAATACCCCAGCGCTTCTCCCTATTGACATCTCTATGTTGGTGTCTACCTCACTTAGTACCCTGATTTTTTGGGGGGGGGCTAGGATTTCCCTGCTCCTTTCCAGTGCCTCCCCCCTTAGCTAGTTTAAATGCTTGCCAATGAAGTATTTAAACCTATCACCTAGGGTCCTGGTTCCCCTCCTGGACAGATGCAGACCATCATGCCAGTATAGGCCTGCATCTGTCCAGGTGGACCCCCAGTCCCCAATGAAGCCAAATCCTGAGGTCTGCACCAGTTTTCAACCACTGATTGAATCCGTGGTGTGGAGCACCCTAGCCTCATCCGTGCCATAGACAGGCAGCACCTCCAAGAAGGTTACAGTGTGTGCTATTTGTCTAAGGCCCCTCCCCATCTCCACAAATGCTTCTTGCACTGCTCTGATCCCTTTCTTAGTCAGGTCATTTGTCCCTAGGTGGACAATGACATCCAGCTCCTTCCCTTGTGCAGCTGCTAGGGGAATAGGGGAGTTAAAAAGGGGAGAGAAATGGGTGTAAAACAGTAAAGAGAAGGCAGAAGTATTAAATAAATACTTCTGCTCTGTCTTTAGTAAGAAAAAGGATGGACCTGTACCGCAAGGAGGAAGGGGGAGGGGCAGAGGAGGAGGATGGTGGTGGAGGAGGGGAGATATGGCCGAGAACAGTTTCCAAATCAACCAGGCACTGAGACGATGGGCTTACCAGACAGTACAGTCTTGAGCTGAAAGACTTCACTGTGCAAAATAAACTTTATTCAAGGTGCTTCTTTACAAAGTGCAGGGAAGCAGGTAGACACAGGACCAGGAACCAAACATTTTGTGCATGTGTATGCTTTGTCAAGGTTACTGCCATCTACTGTCAGCTGCTATTTATTGTATACAGTAGTGATCTGAAGTGATAATGCAAGCCAAAAAGGTAGAAACAACATACATTAAAAACAGTACTGGCTCACTAGACAACATGAAAACTAACTACGTACACTCACACAGGCAAATAGATAGGCAAGTAGAGAAAGACCTGTCTTGTATGTATGTTGTTTCTAGCTTTTACTTGCACTATGACTTTAAATCACTATTCTAAAAAAAGCTGCCAACAGTAGATATATAGAAACATAGAACTGATTGGCAGATAAAGGCTGCTTAGTACATCCAGTTTGCCCATTCCTGCCTACCTACACTATTACTGTAGACCATACCAGAATACAGCTTTCTCCCTCCCCCCTCCTTTCCACTATGATTTCCTTGTGCTTATCCCATGCATTCTAGAACCCCACCACTGTTTTTGCCCCCACCACCTCTGCTGGAAGGCTGTTTGAGGATTCCACCACTCTTTCTGTAAAGAAGTGGTTCCTCGCATCTCTCCTGACTCTACATGCATGAATGTATGGGATAAGTACAGTATAGATGGCCGTAACCTTGCACAAAGTGCAAGCACATGTGAAACTTTGAGTCTGTGGTCTCTGGACCTGTGTTTCACAACTGCTCTGTACTTTGTGAAGAAGGACCTTGAATAAAGTTTGTTTTGCACAATGAAGTTTGTCAGTTTGAATCCAGTGGCTTACAGGACCCAAGGCAGCAAGGATTCATGGAGGAAGGGGGCAGGTCATGCTAGACAAATCTGACAAATTTATTTGATTGGGTGAGCAGGAAAATAGATCAGGTTAGGGCAGTAGCCATGGCTTACATAGATTTCAGTAAGGTTGTTTACACCGTTCCACATAGGAGACTCATAAGGAAACTAGGCAGTGCAGGGGAGGATCATATGGTGTTAAACTGGGTAACAAATTGGTTGAGGGATAGAAAACAGAAGATGGTGGTAAATGGAGTTTACTCAGGAGAAGGAAGGATGACCAGTGGTGTGCCTCATGGCTCAGTACAGGGACTGGTCCTCTTTAATGTCTTTATAAGTGAAATTGCAGATTAGGTAGAAAGGAAGGTCTGCCTCTTCATGGATGACACCAACATTTAAAACAGGGTGAATACTCTGGGGGGGGGGGATCTGCAGAGACCTGAGAAAACTCAAGGAGTAGTCAAGGGAGTGGCAACTGGTTTTCAATGTGAACATGTGCAAAATCATGCACTTTAGTCACAGAAAACAAGAGCCAGAGTACAAAATGGGAGAAGAAGTATTGACGGCCACCAAACAGGAAAGGGACCTGGGAGTAATCATGTCTGATGACCTCAAGGTGGCCAGGCAGTGTGACAAGGCAGTTGGTAGGGCCAGAGGGATGTTGGGGTACATAGGGAGGGGTATCACCAGCAGAAGGAGGGGGTGTTGCCCCTGTATAGATCACTGGTGTGATCCCACATAGAGTGCTGTTTCCAGTTTGCTCTTGGATGTGGCTGCAGCAAATGTGCTCCAGTTAACATCTGGCATATTCAGGTCTCCCATCACCAGTATCTCCCCTTTCTCTGCCATTCTAAGAATGCCTTCTATCATATCCTTGTCCATTCCTTCCCCCTGACATGGGGGTCTGTACACAACCCCTGTGCGGATTGTGGTGCCCTTTCCAGTCTCCAAGGTGACCCACAGTGCCTCCTCTCCTCCCTGTTTACTCTTTTGTTCAGTTGCTTTTATCCCTTCCTTTACATAGAGAGCTGCTACTCCCCCTCTTCTCCCCTGCCTGTCTCTCCTGTAGATTATGTACCCTGGTATGTTAACATCCCAGTCATGGTTCTCTGTGTACCATGTTTCTGTGACTGCTACAATATCCAGGCATCCCTCTTCCATTAAGGCCATCAGCTCAGAGAGCTTGTTGCCCAGTCTACGGGCGTTGGTACTCATTACCCTCCATTTCCTGATGGCCTTACTCCCTTTTGCCCCATCCCTGTCCTTCTTGCCTTTGTCACTTTCTCCATTTACCCCTGCCCTTCTCCCTATCGACACCTCTATGTTGGTGTTTGCCGCACTTACTACTGTGATTATTTGGGGGGGCTAGGATTTTCCTGCTCCTTTCCAGTGCCTCCCCCTTTGGCTAGTTTAAAAGCTTGCCGATGAAGCATTTAAACCTATCACCTAGGATCCTGGTTCCCCTCCCGGACAGATGCAGCCCATCATGCCAGTATAGGCTTGCATCACTCCAGGTGGACCTCCAGTCCCCAATGAAAACAATTCCCTGATCTCCACACCAGTTTTTCAACCACTGATTGAATCCCATGGTGCGGAACACCCTAGCCTCTCCTATGCCATAGATGGGTAGCACCTCCGAGAAGGTTACCGTGCGTGCTACTTGACTAAGCCCCTCCCAATTCCACAAACTCTTCCTGCACTTCTCTAATCCCTTTCTTAGCCAGGTCATTTGTCCCTAGGTGGACAATGACATCCAGCTCCCTCCCTGTGCAGCTGCTCCACAATCCTGAGGATTCGCTCCCTGTCCCTCCAAGCCATGGCGCCAGGCAGGCACCTTACTCCCTCCTCCCTTCCTCCCCAGTTCTACCTTCCTAACAATGGAGTCCCCACCAGGAGTTGTTTCCTTCCCTGCAGGGTCCCCTGCCACCCTCCTGTGGGTCTCCTTTGTGGAGGTTCCACATCCTCCCTTGGTCTCCACTGTGGGTGCCTCCATAGAGAACCACACTTTGCCAGAATCATAGGAATTGTGGAGAGGAGCAACTAAGAGGGATGCACCTGTTCCACCACCCTCACCCTCCCTGAGCCCACTGTGGTCCAACCGCTCCTCTTTCTTGGCAACCTCTGAGGCAACGGCAGTGGTACTGGTGGTCCCTGGATGGAAGAGGAGGTCCCACAAATCCTGGCCAACTCAGCCTGGAGATGAGCAACCTCCTCCCTCAGCCCAGAGAGGTGCCTGCAGATGGGACAACACCGCATCCTCCAGAACATCTCCCAGAAGACTGCTGCTCCACAGCCACTGCACTGCACCACCCAATCATGTCTTATTTCTGGCCCCTAACTATTTGCAATCCTTACTCTTTCCTCTGTTTTTTCTCTCTCTCTCTCTTACTTTCTGCCTGTGTGCCCTTTAAGCTCCTGATTGTCCTGTTCTGAGACAAGAATATCCTATATTTTCAGTAGACCACTTACTTGCTCAGAGGCAGACCTCCAGCAGCTAGAGGGGGCCGGAGAGCTACTCTTGCCCTTCTAGGATGGTGGGTCCTGGTGGTTCTGTGATCACTCACTTCCTGCCCTAAACAGGAAGTTCCTGTTGTCAGTCAAATCCTGTGCCTATAAAAATAGAACTAGCTTTGGGTGGGGCGGTGGAGGGAGGGAAGGAGGCAATATAGTCCCAGCAGAGAAGTTCAGTCACACAGCAGTCCTTTCTCCTGGTGTCTTCTGCCAAGCTATTAGCAGAATCTTTCTAAGGCAGTCTTTAAATGTAGCTTCCTTCTAGCTAAGCCACTCCCCTACTTACCAGATCTTTCTACAAGTAATTTAAACCTCACAGCAGTTAAGTCCTTTCAGTCACCTGAGATTTACACCTAGATAACTCTTCAGATACCCATTCAGTTCAGTTAACCCAAACACACACTTTTTTTTTTGTATGTTAGTTTTTTTACCCTAAATTAAAGGTCCAAGTACAAAAGTTCTTCTACTTTAGTCCCAGCAGAGAAGTTCAGTCACACAGCAGTCCTTTCTCCTGGTGTCTTCTGCCAAGCTATAGCAGGTTCTCTGCTCTGAGATCAATTAAGGGAGACACATCATCAGGTCTGGATGATATTCATCTGAGGTTTTTAAAGGATATAGCTGAGGACTTGGCTTATCCCTTAATGAGTTTAATAAATCAATTGAATCTAGGGTGGCTCCACCTGATTCGAAGAGGGCAATGGTAGTGCCAGTTTATAAAAAGGGTTATATGAACTTGTGGATACAGCTAAGGACAGGATAACAGAGTACAGGGTTAGGAAAGAGCTAGTCTCTGAAGGTAAACAAGTCCCCAGGTCCAGATAGCTTGTACCCACGGGTGTTGAGAGAGCTGGCAGCAGAACTGACAGGTCCTATGGTAGATCCATACAACAACTTACTAGATACAGGGGTGGTACCACAGGAGTGTAGAACCACACATGTGGTGCCAATGCAGTAGTGTGGATCCAAAGATGACCCTGGGAACTATGGGCTGATTAGTCTGGCATCCATATTTGGTAAACTAATGCAAACCATTCAGAAGGAAAGGCTAGTCAGATTTCTGGAGGAAAATGGGCTCCAGAACAAGAGACAACAAGGGTTCATGTCAGGGAAGTCCTGTCAAATCAACCTGGTCACCTTCCTTCCTTGACTAGGTAACAAAGGCAAGAGACAAGGGCCAGGTGGCTGACATTGTATACTTGGATTTCAACAAGGCCTTTGACTTAGAACCCCACAAGAGATTGATCAGCAAGTTGGAGAACCTGGAGCAGGAAAGAAATTAACAAGGTGGGTGGCAAATTGGTGTAGAGGTAAAACATAAAGGGTAGGAGGGAGGGGGAGTGCTCCGCTATGGGGTCCTGCAGGGGTCAGTGCCTGGCCCTATGTTGTTTAATGTGTTCATTAATGACATTGAAGGCAGCATTAAAGGCATAATCTGCCTCATTTCAGACAACACTAAGCTCTGTGGGAGGTTGGATATGGATGAGGGGTACAGGGCCTAAAAGAAGGCCTAGTGAAGCTGGAATGGTGATCTGAGATATGGCAGCTTGAGTCCAATGCAAAACAATGCAAAGTCATGCTTGCAACAGGAAAGAACCAGAGGACCATGTGGTCCGGGGTCAAGGTCATCGAATCAGAGGATGAAAAGGAATTAGGAATAGACATAACCAGTGACCTAAAACTTACTACGCAGTGTAGAAAGGCAGCAACAGTGTATGGCATCAATATCTACAGAGGAATCAAGATGACAGTCCAACCAGACCATGAGATACTTAAAGGAGGATACATCTGCAATCCCAGCACCATCAAGGGTATGGAATATTGGGAGGAAGGGGAGTCTGGTTAGCCTCTGTCAGGTGCCAAATGTCATGGAACCTGATTTTTTGCAACTGAATGACAGTTGGTTTTATCAGAATCAGTGCTGAATATTGTCAAAATCCAGCTAAAGCTGGGTAGTAAGGTCATGGGAAGAGGAGCCAGATGCAAAGAGCCCTGTATCATCAACACATAGATGAATGGATGCAGAAGAACAGGCAGAAAGGAGGTAATTCAATGATATGGAAAAGAGAATGGGGCCAAGGACAGACCCTTTAGGGACATCTGAAAAGATTTGTAGTTGGGGGGGGGGTTGGGATCTTCATACACGGACAGCTTGAGACCTGCCCTCAAGGTAGGAGCAGAACCACACTGATTGGGGAGACACAGAGGCCCACTGATCTAAGCTTGTGTAGAAGGAAGGTGACACAACTGAAAACTTCAAATGTCTGATGACTATAAACATGTGGATATCAGGGACCTCTTTTGTCCCAATGGGAATAAGACCACAACGGGGCACTGCTACAAGTTCGTGTTTCAGCACATGAGAGGAAGAGCAAGAAGTGGAATGGGTGTAAGACTGGCATCTTAGGCATCTGCAGAAGGAAACAGGGAAGGGGGGGACTCTGCCGATCAACTAAGATAAGGTATTTGTTCACTACTGTGTAACATTCACTGCTGGGAATGGTGAAATACCAAAGCTAGCCCAAAACTAGGAATAGGAGCAACACCTTATCTAGGATAGGCGTATAAAGAGATTTAAACAGGGTATGGGGAAGCAGCCTATCCAGGGTCAGTTATCAAAGTTTAGGGGAAGGTAAAAGTACTGCTACTGCAGTAGGGAAAAGCATAGAAAGGTAAGGGGATAAGGGAAGGAGGAAAACTCTTTGGACAAGAGGGAACTACTTGTTTAGAGGATGAACTGGAAAAATCCTACCTAGAGTAAAGGTACAAAGGGGCATAAACAACCAAAAAAGGAGAAAAAGAACAGTTACATAAGAACTTACCATAACACTAGATCTTCGAAGGAATCTCTTTCATCAGGTCACAGTTGTGGAACTTAGCCACCAGGCACTAGGATTCCATGGAAGCTTTCCTGTAGCAGTCTAGTAGGGGCCGCCAATGCCAACGTCACATGCCAATGTCCTTTATCCTACATAAGCATAGGTGGCCCACTCTCTCCTCAGTTCTTTCCGCTGCTGGAGACTATACAAGCTAGGCCTCCCACTAGGAAACTGAGGAGAGAAAGAAAAGAGCCCTGCTACAAGAAGGGACTGAAACAAACAGAAAGCCCAGCTGGAGACAGAGAACCAGGGGGATGGAGGATGGTATGGAATGACTTGATGAAAGAGATTCCCTTGAAGATCTACTGTTACAGTAAGTTCTTATGTGACTGTTCTGTCTTCTTCAGGGATATCTCTTTCATCAGGTCACACCTATGAAACAAGTCCCAAGCAGTTCTGACATCAAAACAGTTTGGGTGGCAGGAGGCCAAAAGCCTAAGAAAGAATTCTGTAAGGAACAGCACACTTACCAACCGCAGTAGTCCCCAGAGAAGAAAGGAGCTTCAAACAAGTTTGTTGCCAGTCTTTTTTATTCCATCTTGTACAACTAATCCAAACTGTGGCAGGACTGCTGTGCAAAGTGCTGCTAGCTTACATATTGCCCTTCTTAGAGGGCTTCTTCAGAGCTAGTTAGCATAAGGTACCACAAGTGTCTAAGTACATACCAAAGTGATCACATGTGTACTATAAACCAATACTTAGTGAGTTTTTTTAATGACATGTATAGACAGTGATTTTTAACCTGTTAGTGGCTTCACATTTATACCCAATGTTAAAAAGTGCTCAAAAACACTTTTTTTTACAGAATTTGTACTTCTTTATATTAAAGAACAGTATTCTCTTATTATATGGCATTATTTTCTGGAGGTGAAATCCTCATGCGTCTCAACTTCCACATTATGAGGGATCCCTGTAAAAACATAGAGGCCAGTGAGTAAAGTTATATCAAGAATCCAGAACATTTATATTTAAATAAAGTTACTAAGCTTGAAATAAACCAACTTTTCCAATTCAACTCAATATAACATGTCAAATAAAATACTTACAAAACAAAATTCAGTAAGGAAAACCTGACTATTATTACCGCCCTGTTGTATATTGGTGGGGAAGGGGACAGTTTTGTTTAATTAGCAACTCACTTTTTCTTTAACAAGAATGGTGCTATTTCAAATTTTCTGTTGAGTCCTGGCCTGTTTAAGGCTTCCAATCTATATATATCCATCTTTGTTCTTTTCAGTTAAGTAAATTTTCAAAGTCTTCCCCCTCGTATATGTTTGTCTACTGATTCTAAACCTGTGGCAGTGATCCTATGTTGGGTGTGTGGCTTACTATGAACATGAACTGCCATTGCATAATTGAAGAAGTCCTTGAAACACAGCTAGACCAGATCCTGCCCTCCATCTAGAGGCAATGTCCAGACTGTAGTGCTTTGTGAAAGTGTGGACAGTACTCCAAGTCGCAGCAGCACAGATGTCTGTGGCTGACACATTCCTGAAACAGGCAACTGTAGGGCAGGGTACATAGGTCGCCTTCTTGTCAACTGGTCCTGAGTGCCGACTCCAAAGCCCTCATAGTTACTCAAGGGGGCTGCCCTAGGTTCTTAAAAGACAGGACCAAAACTCACTAGACCTCTGAAAGTGTTGTGCCTCCACCTGAGGATATGGGCAACATAACAATGACTTCCCCTGTTCCCCAGGAACAATACTTTTATCTCCTGCACCCCTTCAGGCAATCTCCAACAGAGTGTAGTAGCCAAAAAGAGTTGTGGAGGCAGCAATTACCATAAACATAAACAAGTTTTATTTTCAGGGGAAAGAAAGAGGAAAAGGGACATGCAACTTGGCTGCAAGGAAACAAGGTTACATTAGGAATTTATACAACACTTTTCATCACCAGTAACTATATCAGGAATACCTTTAACATGGCCCAATGTAATTTCTCCCAAGCTCCCACCTGTCTGGTACCAGACCTGTCCCAGAGTCTTTCTTGGGGTACCCCATTACGGTGGCAGGCATGCGATGCCACAGGTTGAGGCTCTAGGTGCAGAAATAACGTGTATGTTAATGCTGATCTTGTAACTTGAATGTTTAATGTTTCACTCCTATTGTAGCCCTTCCCCCCAGGTCGCACCAGGAGACGAGTGACTTGTCGCTCAGTGTACCTTCCTGGTGAAACATTTCAATCAATAGATAAAATAAATAACACAAGGCAAAGCAACTTGGAGCAGAAGTAACCCTTTATAATCCCCTGGTGGAAAATGTATACTTAACTGACACAGTGCTAGTGGAAAAGGTGTCCTTGACTTCAGCTCATGCTGGAGCACTTGCCAGACAGCAGCAGGAGCTTCTCAGCTAAAGACAAACTGCAGCTCCATCATCCCGACAGGAACAGTTCAATGCAGATCTCAATTCCAGGTGGGGTCTTGGGCCAACAGACCAGTAGCAGGATCTCGGACCAACAGGCCAGCACCCTCGGGTGCAATGTCCATGGCGGGGTCCTCTAAGCTAAAGACAAGCTCCAGACCCATTTTTGAATCTCAGGCTCCCTCTCTGGAGTGAAACCAAAGCTTCCTTCACAAAGCAGTAATCAGGCAGAAATTTTACTGGAGCAGCAGCTCCCCAATTGACTTTAGCACAACTTAAAGGCTTAGTGTAGCTTGTCCTTTTCTGTGGCCAGACAAGACAGAGGAACAAACCGCACAGTCCTTAGAGTTTTCAAACTTTTCTTTCTTCATAAGAAACCTTCACCCTCAAAGTCACAGTCCCCCACAGTGCTGCCACCACTATGGTCTCAGTCACTTACAGCTCTCTCATAGCTGGATGGAAATGGGTTCACAGCTCTCTCATAGCTGAAGGCTTCAAATCCTCAGAGTCCTAGGGGACAGGAAACTGGCAACCCCCAGGCAAATTCATCTTTAGGCCAAGAAACTATAATTTCCTCTTCTTGGGGCTAGTGCCCCTTCCCTCTGGAGGAGGTCCAAATGAACTGACCCTCAGTACTCCAAGTCTCTCAATTTTGGGAGCTCTGAAAGGCTTCTGATTGGTGGAAATGCTTATCCATCTGAAAAATTAATATTCATCAATCTCACTCAATGCCTTATTGGTCAGAGAATTTTTCCCTTACATCCCGCCCCCTAGCTCAGCCGTGCAATGTGCACCAGTGCAAGGCATGCGAGCTCCCGTGCACACTCATAGGAGTGCTACCACAGCCAATCCCCTTTGCCAGAGATCCCGATGCTGCTGCCACCCTCAGACTCCACTGGGTGTCGCCAGGCATCGGGATCTTCACCCTACCTCCCTCCCAGAACAGGAGAGCAGTCCTCTGGATGCTCAATCCTTTCCTCCCCCACCGACCGCTGATGACCTGAATCTGCTTCCGAACCCAGGTTGCCGGCATGGCACGAGGTGTGACGTCCAATGCCTCAGCGCTCAGCACCACCGGGCCAGCTTAAGGACAACCTGTCTTTGTGGAAAATCAAATAAGGCTGCTCACACATGAGAGCCTGTAGGTCTGAAATCCTTTGAGCAGAAGTAATAGCAACTAAAAATAATGCTTTCCAGGACAGAACGCGTAGCTCGCAAGATGCCGCTGGCTCAAAAGGAGGCAAAATCAGCTTCTCTAGGACAAAATTCAGATTCCAAGCTGGGACCAGATTATGAATAGGATGCTTCAAGTGTAAAATGCCTCTCAGAAAAGTACAGGTCACATCCAGCTAGACTACAGTACAACCATCAATGGGAACAGAAAAGGCTGATATAGCAGACAAGTGCATCTTAATAGATGGGTATTGGAGTTCTGCATCAGACAAGGACAGGAGATACCCTAGAACCTGGTTCACTAGACAGGTGAACGGGTCCAGGTGATGGAAAGCAGCCCACACAGCAAAGCACTTCCACTTCATGAATAAGTGGAGGGTTTTCTGGCGGCCTTCAGGACATCAGCCACTTTCTGAGACACCCTGAACTGGGCAAAGGCTATGTCTTCAGGAGTCAGGCATGCAGATGGATGGACTTGAGGTTCAGATGAATAAGAGTTCCCTGTTCCTGAGTCAACAGGTCTCAGCAGAGGAATTGGAGGTTCCACAACCAACTGCTGCAGTAATGGAAACCAAATCTGAAGAGGCCAGAACAGGGACACCAGAATAAGGGTGACTCCCTCCATTTGGAGCTTGATCAGCACCCTCCAAATTAGAAGGAAGGGAGTGAAGGGGTGGTGTAGAGGAATCTCCCTTTCCAAGACAGGAACAAAGCATCTCAGCAAAAGACTCCAGGCCCTGGATCTAGCAAGCAAAAATGCATCAGTTTTGTGTTGAGTGGGGATGCAAAACTGTCCAACTCTGGATGACCCTACTTGTCAAACAGGTCCTCTACGACTGAAGTCATTAGTTCCTACTCATGCTGTCTGGACTGCGACCGGCTGAGGCTGTCCACCAGGGCATTTTGGTGAACTGGAATATGGATGGCCAACAGTTCTAGACTGTTTTCTAGAGCCCAGTACCAGACTTTCATCGCCTCCCAATATAGAGGATAGGAGTGAGTCCCCCTTTCTTGTTAATGTAATTAACAACACTGAGGTCATCCAATGGCACCAGAAGGAGACCTGGAGAGAGGTGGTTCTGGAAAGCTTGTAAGGCATACAGAACTGCTTTCATTTCTAATATGTTTATGTGCAGGTGGGCCTCCAACACTGAGCAGGACCCCTGGGTCCAGAAGGTACCCAGGTGGGCCCACCCGCAGCCCAGACCGAAGGCATCCGAGGTGAGGATCTGTTGCGGGGAGGGAATGAGGAAGGGCATCCCTTTCAGAAGATTGAGAGGATCCATCCACTATTGAAGAACCTTGCAGGTGGGAGAAAACAAGAAACTGTTGATCTAGATCATTGGTGTATTCATTCCACTGGATTTTGAGGGTCCTCTGGGGACTCCTCATATGTTGTCTGGCAAGGGGGACAGTGGCTATGGCTGTGGCTATCAGGCCCAGCAACTGGAAGAAGATCCTGGCAGTGACTGACCGGCTTTGGGCAACCAGCTGGGCCAGTTTTATCAGACATTCTATCATGTCCCAAGGAAGGAAGACTTTGCCTTGGGTAGTGTCCAGGACTGCCCCAATGTACTGCAGCCATTGGCACGGGAGGAAGATTGATTTGGGTAGACTGATGGTAATCCCCAAAGCCTGAAATAAATGCCTGGTGCAGTCTACAGTCTGCAGCAGGAGATTCCTGGACTGGGCCTTCAGCAACCAGTCATTCATTCAGGTAATAAAAAACATACAGGCCTTCGCACCTGGGGACTGCTGCCACTGCTGCTAAGCACTTGGTAGAGATCTGTGGCACAGATCATGAGCCAAAGGGCAAGACTCTGAATTGGTAATGTTCCCCCTGGAGCAGTAACCTGAGAAACTGCCTGTGGTAGGAGCACACCTTGATATGCAGGTATGCATCCTGCATGTCCAGGGAGCATAACCAGTCTCCCTGCTTGATCAGAGGCAGCAGGCCAGGCAGGGTGACCATCCAGAACTTCTTGTACTGAATGTAAAGATTTTTTTTTGGCCAGACCCCCCCCCCCGAGGCTCAGTCCAGCTCCGCTCGCTGCTCCCGAATGCTCTGGGCTTACCCCCCTGGGGTGGGCATCTCCTTCCAGTGGACACTGGAGTAGGCGAGATCCGCTTGCCCCCGGTCAGGGCCAAGGGAGCGGACCCCAGTGGACACGGGTAGGCAGGGATAGCAGTGGTCCAATGTAATGATTGGGGCTGGCATTTTCTTTTCTGCTGGGATCCCTGGGGGTGGGATGTGCATTGATGACACGCCCACCCGCCCCCGACGTATGGTGCTGGCCGTGGCAGTACCCCAGCCTCCACCAGAGGTCCATAATGCACTGCCACTCAACCCCCCTCCCCCCCCGGAGAAGGGGAGCAGTTCCCAGGATGCTCATCCATTCCCCCTGGCCGGCCCTCTGACTCCCGAGTCCATCCCTGAACCTGGGATGTTGGTGCTGCAAGTAGACGCCTTTGCCGCTGTGCTGGTGGGCCAGCTGAATGTAAAGATTTAGTTACTTGAGGTCTAGAATAGGCCTCAAATCTCCGGTGTGCTTGGCAACAGGAAAGAACCAAGATTAGAATCCCTTGTTTCTTTGCTGACTGGGAACTGGCTCTATAGCCTTTTTGTGCAGCAGCGTGACAACCTCCTCAAGCAACAGTGGAATGTGAGCTGGAGGGTAATGGGATGGAACAGGTGAACAATCTGCAAGCTGTTCCAGAAGTTCTGTACTGTGACTCTGTTCGATGAGCTGCAGGATCCAACTGTCTGTAGTAAGGGCCCTCCACTGGAGAAGATGAAGGAGAGAAATGACCCCCTACCACTACCTCCTGGCTTAGAACAGGAGGAGTGGGTTTTAGTAAGGAGTCATGCTGAGGTTGAACAGGCTACTGGAGCCATGCCACCATCTCTGGGGTTTTTGACAGGGGCATCAGAGGTGGAGGAAGGGGTAGGCAAGGAATCACTGGCTCTGTGCTTGCCCTGAAGTCTGGTTCCTGACCCTGACTAATGAGAGACCTTGAAAAAGGAGGGTCTCAGCCTACTCCTGGGCTGGGTATGATAAAGAGAATGAACACACTGAATAGCCCTACCAGAGGCCTGCAGACCATTATTAATATCCTGCACATCAAGGCCAAAAAGCTTAAAGCCCTCAAAGGGAGCATCTAAGACCTTCTTCTGGACATCAGCAGTAAAACCTGAGACTCTCAGCCAGGAGTGCTTTCTAAGGCAAATGTCAGTGGCAGCTGCTTTGGCAGTGGAATCAGTCATGTCATCAATGTCTCTTAGGAGGTGCTTACAGATATCCTCCACAGCCTGAAGACACTTAAGGAGTTCTTGCCTCTGAGGACCCTCAGGAAGGGCCTGTGCTGCAGCCTTACCCTTCTTCCAGAGGGTATTCTAGTACTTGACCAAAAGGGATAGGTAACTGGCAATTCTAAGGCCTAGAGTAGCAGAGACAAAGGTACTCCTGCCCCAAAGGTCGAGCATCCTGGATTCCCTGTCAGGGTGGAGGGAACTCAGGTGCTTGGGCACCTTGGACCTGTCATGGGCCACCTTGATGACCATCAAGTCAGTCTCTGGCTGAGCAGCATAGAAAGGCTTACCTAAAGGGCTTTGTAAAGTTCATCTATCTTTCTGTGCATGGCAGGCACTGAGTTAGGTCTCTGCCATGCAGCACTGGCAACATCTTCCAAGGCTGGAAGCAAAGGAGGCATGATCTTGGGTGGAGACTCCGGAATCTCCAGAAATCCACAAGATTGGGCGGCCCACCAGCAGAAGGGTTGGATTTCGCTTGCGGCGCGCACCGGGTTCGGAGACGGACCCGGTGCGTCGAGGGTCACGACCGGGAGGGCGATTGGCCCGTAGGCAGCTCTCCTTCTCCAGGGGAGGGTCCCGTCCAGTATCCGGAGGAGGAGGACTTAAGCGGAGGCTGGGAGACCTCACCGCCACCGCCTGTGGTGAGGGGAGGGCAGGTAGGCGGGTGGATGTTGGCGCCATTGCACGCCCCGCCTCCTCGAGAGGGGAAGTATAGGGGGATAAAATCCCTGCCTAGCGTCTAAATGACGCTCTGCCCAGGATTGCCCTGATTGGCCACCGGAGCCGTTCCCCCTAACCAGTCACAGTTCCGCGGCCAATACGGGGGTCGGTATCGCGGCCCCGCTCTCTGGGGGGTAAGCCAGAGATGACCAGGGGGATTCGGTGATGTCCGGTGGTCGGGGCTCCAGGGTCCGTGACCGGAGCAGAAGCCGGACGTAAGGTGGGGCATAAAGAAGCAAAAAAACAAAAAAATCCACATGATTCCTCCTGGTGACATCCTCTTCCTCAGTCTGGAACCCCATAGTGATTTGAAGCTGCTTCATGATATTGAAGAAAGTGGGGACCTCAGCCAGCCCACCGGCACAGTGGTAGCACTACCACTTGCGGCACTGATGACCAGGGCTCAGAAGCACCCTCAGGAGTTGGAGGGTCAGCTGAGGGGAGGAGAATTGAGCATCCCAGGATGGCTCTCCTCCTCTGGGGACAGAGGAGGAAATTCAGCCAGTGCAGTACTGACCTCTGGCAACTGCTGGAGGTCAGTGCACCAGCTGACACAGCGTGGGGACACTGTGAGTGGCCACCTGGCATGCGACATGTGGCAGCATGCATGGTTCAGCATTGGTGGCATTGCGTGCTCTCACCGTGGGGGGGGACCTAAGGGAGAAACTAATCCTCCATCGCTCTTGATGGCCAGTGTATGTCAGCTCCACACCAGACACATACCAGCTGCTCCTCTGGTCCAGCCTCGGTCTTCCACGGTGTGTGGTGTGTACCCACCATGACATGGCCTGGAGAAAGGCAGGGGTCGAGCACAGTAGCTGTGGCCAGTGCAGTGCCACCAATGTCAACTGGATGGGGGTGCCATAGGTACAAGGAGGTGAAAAATATACATAAAAAAAGTGGGGACCTTGGAGTATGCTTGACCAAGTCCTCACTCACAGAAGAGATAGTAGATCTGTCCGAAGAAGCTGCCCCCTTATCTACCTCCTCATCCTCCTCCTCAAGGAGAATGAGATCAGGATGGTACTCCACCTGTACATTGACCTGAGTCAGAGGCAGGCGTCAAAGACAGTGGTACCAGCAACACCCGGGAAGGGAGGGGACAGTAAGAGTGAGCCAACATCGATGCTGAAATGTCATCTGACGGCTAAGGTAACAAAGACCCTAGCCATGGAACCAGCTGGTGGACCAGGGCAGTGGTAATAGAAGTGAGTACAGTATTGAAATCGACAGTGGGGAAAGGAAATGCTGTCAAAGCCGGCTACTGCAGAGGGAGAACAGTTTCTAGCACCAACGAAAGGCTGCCTAGAGTGGCAGTGCCAACAGGCCCCAACACCTGTGGACCTTGTAGCTCCAAAGGTCACAGAGGCGGGGCAGGAGTCGATGACCTGGGGGTTGACAGCTCCCCACCAGCCAAAGGAAGGCTGGTGGAGCTTACTGCCAAGGAAGGCCTGGAAGAAGCAGAGGCCTGAGCGACAGGAGGAGTTAATGGCAAAGCCGTTATCAGCTAACTCCCTGAACAAGAGGAAGAAGCCAGCTGGGAATGGGAGTGCCTCCAGGGAGAATGGTCCTTAGAGTGAACATAAGAAGATGACAGCAGATGGGGACCTTGTGGCCTAATGGCCGCTGGGCTGAGCGTGCTGCTACTGCTACTACTGTGAAAATATTTTTTGTTTGAGTCGTTATTTCTTTTATTTTCCACGTTTTATTTTGCGGTTTTATTTTTGTGTTGCTGCATATTGCACTGGTGGAGACTGTTGTTGATGTGCTTGGAGTTTAAGACGAGGATGGTGCTTTAGTTTTGCGCCTGAGGTTGGGCCTCGTTACTCGCTATCCTCGCTACCCGAATTGGATTTAGAATGGACTGGGAACAGCTGATACGGTTTGGGGGAATTTTGGTCCTGTAATCGAAATCTCATCTGCTAAGACTTATCGGGATGAGGAGAGGAGAGGGAAGTCCTGGGGATTCTTGTTCCACTGTTTGAAATGGATATGGAAGTGGCGCAAATGGATTGAAGGCTCCTTTGTGTATTGAGACATTACTGGACTTTATTTATTAGGATCCTTTGTGCTGTGGTACTTCCTGGATTTCGCTTTGACTGAAACCCTCGCTGGGTAACTTGGCTGGAGCTCTGTGAAGGTTGGAGTAGCGGAGGAGAGAGTTGGACCCTGGCAGTTCTTCCATTGGGGCAGCAAGTATTACTGTTTCTTTCTTATTAGTAAACCTTTTTTCTCTGCCCTGGCCTGACTCAGTGGTGTGCTGTGGGCCTTCTGCCATAGGGCGGTTGGTACTGTAGTGCTTCCTTTCGTCAAACGGTAGCTGGTGGGCTGCCGTGGGACAGAACAGGTCTGGGGAAGGGCTTTGTGGCTGGGTTAAGGTTGAGAAGCCCTGCTGAGATTTTTTGGAGTGAAGATGGTGAGACTGTGAGGGGACGCTGAACTCAGTAACGTGTATACCTGAATCTGTGAGGAAAATTCCTGTGGCAAGTTTGTTGTGCCTGGATTTGGAACTTGTGAAGGCGAGGAGCCCTGATCTCCTATTTCATGGAGGACTAACATTTTGGTTTGTGTTGCCTTGCCCAGGACCTAAGGTTTAAACTGTCTTGTGTGGCTTTTAATTTAATGGATTATTTGATTCCCGCCTGTGATCTAATTTGATTCTCTCCCAGTGACTTTTTTTTTTTTTTTGGACAATGAGGTGGTGAGAGGACCTTGTGTCCATTTATTTTATTTTCCTCCATCTTCTGGTCATGAGAGGACTGGCAGTGGGGGGTTGGGTTGTTTTTTAAGTAGGGATATATTCTTCAGTGAGAGTGTAGAAATATGTAAGTGCCCTCCGGTATTGAGAAGGCTGGAGGGGGGTGATTTTGTTTATTATTTTATTTTCTCTTCTCCCCGATCATGAGAGGGGGAAGAGATGTGTTCTGTATATTTTGGTTTTTGATTTAATTTGGTTTATATTTATTTTATTTTATTCTGTCACTGGGATAGTCTTGACTTTTTTCTGGGGGGGGGATTAGAAAGTTATTGATTTGGTTTAGGTCATTTATTTATTGAATTTATTTTGGATTTTATTTGAATTTTAGAGTTATTGTGTTGTTTTAGTATTTTTGCCGCGGCATGTGTCAGCTTACTACCCCCACGGCGGTGCGCTATTCATCCTCCCTGCTCCGAGCCCTCTGCCCTTTTTATCCTCTGGCCCTTCGGTACGATACTTATCAGTGCTGTAGAGTGTTGGGAATTGCCCGGGGGGGACGGAGGAGGGCAGGGGGATGCGAACCAGGGAGGATGGACGAGGGTTTTTTTCGAGTCGGGGTTGTTAGATCTAGAAGGCGCCTTGGGGTGAAATGGAACACAGATCATGGTTTACCATGTCTGGTGTCCATACCCAAGGGCTCTACGGAATTATGTAGACAGATGAGCTTGACTGTCTCCAAGGTTCGTTCAACTCGGGCGGTGTTATGCAATGCTAGGTCCGTCAGAAACAAGACGGGCATTATAGCCGATCTTGTTAGCTCGGTGGACCTGGCTTGCATTACCGAGACCTGGCTGGATGGTAATCCAGGCCCCACTTTGGAAGCTATGACTCCAGCCGGGTACTCAGTGATACATCGCCCGAGATTGGACCGCAGGGGGGGGGTTGCAGTCTGTTTCAAGACAGAATTGGACCACATGAGTGTGGTTACGGGGAGGCTGAGTCCTTTGGGTGCACAGTGGTAGTGGGTGTTGGTGTTCGAATCGTACTCTATCGTCCACCAGGAGATGGGAGACGGTTCTTACAGGAAGTGGCAGACTTCATTGTCGACATGTCGTTCGAGTCGCCCAGATTGATGGTTCTGGGCGACTTCAACGCCTGGATCGATGATGAACTCTCGCAATTTGGTAATCACTTCCTCCAATTAATGATTTCTTTGGGCTTTACACAGGTGGTTTCCACCGCTACTCATAAATCTGGGCACTCTTTGGACTTAGTCTTTCTCCTTGGGATTGATGCTTTCGATTTGGGGGTGGAACCAGTCATTTGGTCAGACCACTACACGGTGAGGTTCAATTTTAGTACCCCCCCGAGAAGGCCTACCCCTGTGGAGATGGTGAGATACCGCCCTTTATGGGATATTACACCTCAGGGCCTTGCAGCGTTCTCGACTTCTCGCCCTCGCTGGCGAGCAGTAGTCCGGAGACTGTGGTGACTGCCTATAACAAGGCTGTTACACTGGCTCTGGATACTATTGCTCCTAGCCTGTATCGCCCTCTCCAGCGTTTGGTTTGATGGGACGCTGAGGGAGATGAGGAGACAGGGCTAAGATTAGAACGCTGCTGGTGCAGATCCGCCCTTGATGCCAACCGCCTTAGATTGATGGACCATTATTCTGTCTATCAATCTGCAATCTCCCATAAGAAGGCAGAATTCCTGTCCAGGAGATTGCAGTAGCCAGGAATCACCTGCTCAGCTGACCAGACAGGCTGTGCAGCCCAGCCTGTCTACAAGTTCGAAGGCTTTTCGCAATTAGAGTGTGAGGAGCTCGCCAATCTTTGCTAATAAGGTGGCTGACATCAGGATGGATTTGCATCTGGTGCTTCTAAGGGGAATGCAGTTGAACAGCATGAGTTCACAGTACCTCTGTCTTCGTGGTGTTCCTTTAGCAGGCCAGACTTTGTGGATGTCATGAGGATTATCCATGGTGTGTGCCCTATGAGCTGTAGTTTGGATCCTGGGCCGACTTCCCTAATATTGGGTTGTTGTGACATCATCGGCCCAATCCTTGTGCAAATAGTTTGGAGCTCCTTGGAATCAGGTGAGTTTCCTAGCTCCCTGAAGGAGGCGGTGGAGACAACCCTCTTGTAAAAAGCTTCCTTGGACCCCAACTGTTTCACAAACTACAGACCTATCTCAAACCTTCCCTTTGTTGGGAAGGTGATTGAGAAAGTAGTGGCGTCCCAATTGGAGAACCATTTAGCCATCCATGGCTTCTACGAACCCTTCCAATCAGGTTTTCGTAAAAGACACAGCACTGAGACTGCACTGGTTCAGGTGCTTAATGATCTCTTGAGGGTAAGAGACCAGAAGAGACGTTCTATCTTAGTTCTTCTTGATCTCTCGTCAGCTTTTGATACCGTGGATCATGTGGTGTTGCTAGCACGCCTGAGGCAGATTTGTGGAATATCAGGAACCATCCTTCGATGGTTTACCTCATTCCTCACTGGAAGATCACAAAGGGTTGTGTCAGGATTTTCCTCCTCTGGCCCTATACCTTTGTTATGTGGGGTGCCTCAGGGTTCTGTGCTGTCTCCCATGTTATTTGCGGTGTATATGCTGCCCCTCGGAGACATTATAAGATGGTATGAGCTGAGGTTTCATTGCTATGCAGATGATACCCAGCTATACCTGTCTTTTGCTCCTGACCAGGATAGAGCTGTCTCAGTGTTTAACAGCTTTCTGAGAGAAATCCAGGGTTGGATGGATTCTAGCTGGCTGAAGTTGAACGCAGAAAAGACAGAGGTTTTGGTGGTGGACCCAGGCTGTCGGATAGAGGGGTCGCCTGTTGTTGCACCGTCAGGAATTTTTCTTGGGGGTGTTTCACTTCCGACCTCTGAACAGGTGCGTAACCTAGGGGTTATCTTGGATGACAGGCTGACACTGCATTTGCAGGTGTCAGCTGTCGTCAAGACTTCCTTTAACCATCTTAGGAATATCGCTAGAGTGAAACACCTTATTCCGTCCAACATGTTACCTATGCTGGTCCACGCCTTTGTGTCCTCTCGTCTGGACTACTGCAACTCCCTGTATTTTGGGCTTTCTGGGGTTGAAATCCGCCGCCTTCAGCTAGTGCAGAACGCGGCAGCCCGGGTTCTGACGGGAACCAGTAGGTCTTAGAAGAAGGCAGAAGAAGCCAAAAGGGGAAGGAAGGAAACATATTCAATTCAGTGCTTTAGAGTAACTGGTAATTGCTATTTTTCTTTTAAACTTAGATTGTGGGCTTTTAGTGACACTATACTTTCTTTGTTGTCTTTACTTATAATTGTTATTGGGCTGTTGAAAATTTAAAACATAGTGGTGGTGTAATTCTGTGCTGTCTTTAATTGCTGCAAATTTTCACCCCCCCCCTTCCCCAACTCTTAATTATATGCCCTGTTAAATCTGATTGACAGGAGCTAAACACAGGGTATAGTAAGGGTGAAGTAGGAGGGGCATAAGGGAAGAAGCCCACCCTCAGCACGACAAGTGTTTTGACTCATTTATTTATTTATTGGTTTCTTTTTCTTTAAAAAAAATATATCTGAGGATCAGTGGCAGGATTTTTAGTACAGTAAATTAAAAAAAGGGAACTAGGAGAGCTTCAGTAGCAGACAAGTAGTGGAATTGCAGTATAATGTGGGGAGTGGTGCAATGCAGTGGCTGTGGGGCAGCCATATTCAGGCAGACCTTCTGGACACTGAGGTGCTGCCCTATCTGCATGCATCTCTCTGGACTGCGGGATGAGGTAGCCAGACTCAGAGCGGAAGTAAACTGGGTCAGGAGTACCATCACCCCTATCCAGGGACCACCCAGTCCAATGCAACTGCCTCCAAAGGATGCCGAGAACGAAAGCACTTGGATGACAGTGGGCTCAGGGAGGTTAGAGCAGTCAGGCAGAGGCACATCCCAGATCCTATTCCACTCAAGAACTCATGCCACACTGGCAAATGAGGACAACCAAACAGAGGTTCCCAGAGAAGTGGAAGGAAAGGATGTGGAGGTTAGCCAAGGAGGTGACCTCAGCGGGAAAGCAGTGGACCCCAGAGGAGGAGGAGTGAATCCTGGTGGGGACTCCATCATAAGAGGATCCAGCTAGGAACACAGGAGGGGAGGACAGGAGGTGAGGTGCCTACCAGGTGCCACGGCATGGAGGGATGGTAGGAAGATCCTGGGGATCACTGGGAAGGCAAGACGGGAGGTGAGCTGGATGTCATTATCCACCTAGGTACTAATGACTTGGCAAATGGGAGCCAAAGGAAGTTCAGGAAGAGTTTAGGAAACTGGGGAGGGTCTCAAGCAAGTAGCTACTTCTGTCACTTTCTCAGAGTACTACCTGTGAGAAGCAAGGAGAGCATAGGAGTGCATGCCAGGAACTTTAACTCATGGTTGAAGAACTGGTGCTGTGAGGAAGGTTTGGATTCATTGGTGACTGGGGACCCACCTGGAGGGATGGAGGTTTGTTCAAGCCTGACTGCCTGCATCCATCCTGGAGGGAATCAAGCACTCAATGATAAGTTTAAATGCTACATTGACAAGCATTTAAACTAGAAGTGGCAGGCCAGCAAGGAGGTACCTACTTGCTCACCCCCACAGCTAGCAGTGGAACCAGTGAACCAGAGGAGGGCTATCTCTGCAAAGCAGTGTGCAAAAGATGGAGATTAGTGCCCAAGAGGTGGATAAGCAGAAAGGGCAAAATTCAGCAGAAGGGCAGACAGCAAGGAGAACCAGGGATAAATGACAACCAAGGAAGGGGCTGGAGTAGAACAGTGAAACAGTCTAGGAGGTCAAATCATGGAAAGCCATGTGTGCAAATGCCAGGAGCCTTAGCAACAAGATGGAAGATCTGGAGGCTTGCATGGTACAGTCAGACCTGGACATTGTGGCCATCACTGAAACCTGGTGTAATGATAACCACGACTGGGAGATAGCCATACCTGGCTACAACATATTCAGAAGAGACAGAGCAGGCAGAAAGGAGGAGGAGTGGCACTGTATGTGAAAAATGACATAAGGGCCACAGAGATCCAGGAGGAACAAAATGGGGGAGAGATACTGTGGGTTAAGCTGGAAAGGAAAATGGGGACAGCCATCCGCACAGGTGTGGTCTATAGACCACCAGCCCAGGAGGAAGAAACAGATAGGGAGCTGATGCTAGCCATCCAAAGGATGGCAGACAAGGGTGAGGTAGTACTGGTTGGAGACTTCAATATTCCAGACGTGGACTGGAGCATCCCAGCAGCAGCATCAACTAAGAACAGATTTATCCTGGACTCCTTCAGGTGCCTTCCTCAAGCAACTGGTCATGGAACCAACTCGGCAGAAGGCAATACTGGACCTTGTGCTCACAAACAGGGACAGTGTGATGGGGGTAACAGTGGGGGAGCACCTGGGAAACAGTGACCACCAGTCACTGTGGTTTGAAATCACAGAAAGAGCAGAACCAAACCACACAAAACACGTATCCTGGATTTTAGGGGCAGACTTTGGGAAAATGGGGAGATACTTGAAAGAGGCATTAAGGGAATGGGACAGGAATCAGGGGTTGAGGAACAGTGGGCAGTATTTAAAATGGGGATTACAAGAACAACAGAATTATGCATTAAGCAGGTTAGCAAAGGAAAAGGAAGAGGAGACCATTATGGTTTCCAAAAGGTATCAAAGAAAGTGAAAGCCAAAATATTGCATTCAGGCAATACAAAAGACACAGGCAGAAGGGGATAGGGAGAAGTACCAGGAGAAGCAAAGGGAGGCAGGAGGTCAGTAAGGGAAGCCAAAGCTCAGACAGAAGAACACATTGCAAAATCAGTGGGTAGAGGGACAAAATCTTTACAGGTACATAAGTGAAAAAAGAAAGACAAAGGGAGGGATAGTGAGACTGAAGGGGGAGGATGGGGGCCGCGTGGAGGATGACAAGAGTAAAGCTGACATATTGAACAGGTATTTCTGCTCAGTCTTTACTGAGGAAGAGGAGAGCAATGGGTCTGAAGGGAGTACAAGGGGTGAGAATGGTGCAGAAATGGACACAAGTCCCTTTACACGAGAAAGGGTCCTGAAAGAACTGGAAGTAATAAGAGTTGATAAAGCAATGGGGCCAGATGGGGTGCACCCCAGGGTCCTTAAAGAACTAAGAGAGGTGGTGGCTGAACCTCTGGCTATCCTGTTTAGCTGATCATTGGAAACAGGGGAGGTACCCAAAGACTGGAGGACAGCAGATGTAGTCCCTTATACAAAAGTGGGAACAAAGAGGAAGCAGGGAACTACAGACCAGTCAGCCTCACACCTCGGTAGTGGGGAAGATCATGGAAGCACTACTGAAGGAGAGATTGGTGGAATATCTGGTTGTCAATGGACTACAGGACCCAAGGCAGCATGGTTTCACCACGGGAGGTCATGTCAGACCAACCTCGTTGAATTTTTGACTGGGTGACTAGGGAGGTGGATCAGGGAGGGCAGTGGACATGGCCTATCTGTGGACTTCAGCAAGGCCTTTGACACTGTGCCACATAGAAGACTATTACACAAACTGGGGAATATGGGGTGGGCAGGACAGTAGTGTGGTGGGTAGGTAACTGGCTGGGTGGCAGGACACAGAGGGTGGTGGTAAATGGCTGTCACTCCACAGAGGGAAGATTGACCAGTGGGGTACCACAGGGATCAGTGCTGGGACCGCTCTATTCAACATCTTCATCAGTGACATTGCACAGGACCTAGAAGGCAGAATTTCACTGTTCGCTGATGACACAAAGCTCTGTAACAGAGTAGACACACCAGAGGGTGTAGACAGAATGAAGCGACCTGCAGAAACTTGAAGAATGGTCAGGGGTTTGGCAGTTGAAATTCAATGCAAAAAGTGCAAGATAATGCATATAGGGCACAAAAACCTGGCGCAATATATCAGTTGGAGGGTGAGGATATAGCATGCACCAAGCAGGAAAGGGATCTTGGGGTTGTCATCTCTGATGACCTCAAGGTAGGGAAACAGTGTGACAAGTGAGCAGGTAAAGCAAATAGGATGCTGGGATGTATAGGCAGGGGCATCACCAGCAGGAAAAGGGAGATCATAATTCCGCTATACAAGACACTAGTGAGGCTCCACCTGGAGTACAGTGTACAGTTCTGGAGACCATACCTACGTAAGGACATAGACAGGGTAGAGAAGGTTCAGAGGAGGGCAACAAAGATGGTGCATGGATTGCATCACAAGTCCTATGAAGACAGGTTGAAGGAACTGAACATGTACTCCCTGGAGGAGAGGAGGGAGAGAGGGGATATGACAGAGACATACAAGTATCTTACAGGGAGGAACAGGGTGCAGGAAAACACTATTTTTAAGCGAAAAAGATGTTCCAGGACAAGAGGGCATGGGATGAAGTTGGAGGGAGGACGATTCAGAGGAAACATGAGAAAGAATTTCTTCACAGTACGGGTGGTGGACAAGTGGAACACCCTGCCAGAGGAACTGGTGGGGGCTGAAACAATCACTGGATTTAAGAATGCATGGGATAGACATAAAGGAATTCTGGAGGTCAGGGGTAAGGGGCAACAGACTTCTAGGAAAACAAACTGAACTTACAAGCTCAAATGGGAGAGACTGGGTGGGCCATAGGCCCTTATCTGCCGACACTGTCTATGTATCTATGTATCTATGTCTTGTCATATCACCCCGGTGCTGCGCGAACTGCACTGGCTTCCAGGTCGGTGGCGGATCACCTTTAAAGTCTGTTTATTGACTTTCAAAGCCCTACACGATCAGTGTCCAGCTTATCTGAAAGACCTTCTTGTATCTTCCTGCCCTGGCTGTTTGCTCCGCTCGGCCGACGAGGGGTTGCTAGAGATTCCGAGAGTGTGTTTAAATTCATCTGGCTGTAGAGCTTTCTCGTACGCTGCCCCCACTCTCTGGAATTCTCTACCCCGTCGGTTACGGCAGTGCACCTCCCTGGGTGAATTTAAGAGTGGCCTTAAAACCCATTTGTTTCACATGGCCTTTTTATAGTATAATGCAATCTGTTTATAAAATTGTGGTTTTATGACTGTTTTATATTGTATTATAATGATAATTGTATGGTTTTTACTTTCATATTCTTGTACAGCGCTTTGAAATTTGAAAGGCGCTTTAAAAAATAAAATTATTATTATTATTATTATTGTGATCCATCTAGTCTGCCCATGAATCCTACCCCAGCCCCTGTAGGTTGCTTGTTTTGCTTTTACTGAAGTGTCGGTTCCATTCTTGTTTAAATTCATTCACCGTCTGTGCTGCAACCACCTCTGGGGAAAGGCTGTTCCATGGTTCTGTCACCATCTTTGTGAAGAAGTACTTCCTGACATTATTTCTTAGCCTTCCCCCTCTCAGGCATGGGTTGTGCCTTCTAGTACATGCCTCTTTGTTGGTCTGGAAGAGGTTGTTTGCTTGAGCTGTGTTTATACCTTTGATGAATTTGAATGTTTCTATCATGTCCCCCTGTCCCTTCTCTGTTCCAGGGAGTACAAGCTCAAGTCCTTGAGTCTAGATTCATATGGCTTGTGATAGAGGCCCTGCACCATCTTTGTGGCCCTTCTCTGAATAGTTTCCAAGCACTCCTTGTCCTTCTTTAGGTGGGGCCTCCAGAACTGGACACAGTATTCCAGGTGTGGCCTCACCAAGGATCTATAGAGTGGGATGATTACTTCTTGTTACCTGCTCATAATTCCCCTGCCTATGCATCCGAGAATATGGATTGCCTTTCATACTACTTTTTCACATTGTTTCCCTACTTTAAGGTTGTCTGATATGATTAAGCCTAAGTCCCTTTCAGTGTTGGTCACCTCTAGTGTATGCCTGTCTAGGATATACTGTATTCCTGGGTTCTGTCTACCCAGATGCATCACTTTGCATTTTTCAGCAATTGAATCTAAGTTGCCTGTCTTTGGACCACTGCTCAAGTCTTTTAAGATTTTCTATCATACTAGAGGCTCCCTCTAGAGTATCCGCCCTATTACAGAGTTTTGTGTCATCTGCGAGCAGGCAAACTTTACCATCTAGACCATCAGCAATGTTACTGATGAATATGTTGAAGAGGACTGGACTTGGCACCAACCCCTGAGGCACTCTGCTGGTCCCATAACCCTCTTTGGACATGGCACCATTTACAGTGACCTTCTGAGTCCTATCTTGCAGCCAGTGTGCAAACCAGCTTACTATCGTATGACTGACGCCTGTGTGTTCAAGTTTTTTGATTAGCCTCCTGTGTGGGATGGTGTCAAAGGCTTTGCTGAAGTCTAGGTGTACCATGTCCATTGCCCCACCCTGGTCCACTGCCCTAGTCACCCAATCAAAGAAATTGATCAGGTTAGTCTGGCATGCTCTGCCTGCAGTGAACTCGTGTTGTTTGGGGGTCGAGTTTTCCTGCCCACTTTAGGAAGTTTACTATCCACTTTTTGAAGAGTGTCTCCATGATTTTACCCACTACTGAGGTCAAGCTGACCAAGCGGTAGTTACCTGCCTCCTCCCTGCTGCCACTTTTGTGTAAGGGCACCACTGTTGCCCTATTCCAATTTTGTGGCACCATACCACTTTCTAGAGATTCATTATATAATTCTGCTAATGGTGAGGCTAATTCCTTTCAAAGCTCTCTCAATATTCTTGGGTGAATTCCGTCCGGTCCCAAAGCTTTGTCTGTCTTCAATTTCTGCAGTTCTTTCAGCATCCTTTCCCTAGTGAAGGAACTTGTGTCTGCACCCTCTGTAGGATGCTCTGTTATGTTTAGTGTTGGCTCACTGCCATTTAGCTAATTTGTAAAGACTGAACAACAGAATACCTTGAGTGCTTCAACTTTGTCCTCTTCTTTTTCCACTATCTGACCTTTGCTTGTTACTATTCTGACTATCCTTCCATTGTTCTTCCTTTTTTTACTGATATATCTGAAAAAGGTTTGTCCCTCTCCTTGACTCTGAGTGCTGTTCTTTCCTACGTTTGAGCTTTTGCCAATCTGATAGCTTTTCCAGCCTCCTTAAGCTTTTCCCTGTAGAGCTCCCTATCAACTTCCCTGTGTCTCCTTGAACTGCCTAAAGGCTTTTTTCTTTTCCCTAATCTTTAGTGCTACCTCTCTAGAAAACCAGAGAGGGTTCTCCTTTTCCTTTCTGATTTAGCTATTAGCCATGTACAATCCATAGTTACCGTGTTCAATGAGTCTTTTATGGACTTCCAGAGAGCTTCTACATCCCTTGTGGTGCTATTTCCTAATAATGCATTAATACTGGATTTCATTTTATTGAAATCTGCTTTTTTGAAGTCAATCACTTTTTGTCTGGTGTAGCCTGGAACCTCCATATTATTAATTTGTAGCCAGACAGACCTGTGATCATTGGTTCCCAGACTGATGCCGACATGGACGTTGGATATTCTGGAACTGTTAGTGAGAACCAGATCCAGTGTTGCTTTATCCCTGGTGGGTGAGTCCACTAGTTGGTTCATCCCTGCTTCCTTTAGAGTGATAAGAAATTCTCAGCTTGTTTCTGTGGAATCTGTGCAAGTGGACCAATCTATATCTGGCAGATTGAAGTATCCAACCAGAAGCAACTCCCCTTTGTCAGCCACTGTGTGAATGGTCTCAAGAAGCTCCTTGTCCACACCAATGTCCTGGACTGGGGTCTGTATATGACACCCAGGCAGCTAGGAGCCCTGTTCTCAGCTCCCAGTGTGACCCATAGGGCTTCTGCTTTGCTATGTTCTTCCTGAATTTCTGTAGCATTAATTCTTTCCTGTTTCTGTGTTGGCTACCCAGTCTAGTTGTGCCTCTGCCATAATAGCTGAGAGTTCAGGGATTTTGTTTGAAAGGCTATGGTGCTGATGTACATTGCCTTCTACTCTTGAACAATTGATCTACCTGGATGGCTACTTGGTTTTCGTTGTGGTTGTCCCCCAGGGTCTTTGTGCTTTTTTGATTCAGTAAGGCTTTGTGACTTGTAATGCTGTTAGATGAAAATGTATTCCTTGGTGTTAATGTCTGAAAACTGGCATGCTCTTTCATCCAAGTGGTTATCAGGAGCTGATGCTGGTATAGGGACCTGCTGGACAGAAATATGATATTTTGCGGGTGTAGGAACCTGGTTGACAGAAATATAATGACTGTTGCTAAAGACTGTATGCTTATATAGTTTAGTTTAGTTTAATTTATTGTTGATCAGTTAAAACAAATCATTACATTTATAATTTAAAAACATACTTTAAAATCCACATATTACCTGTTACATGTAACAAAATTGAACACTACTACCAAACCCGCAGTATCTTCCCATCTGCCTGATATGACAACAGCCTCCAAGACAGCTTCACCAAACTTGAGTCCTGGTTTTCGCACAACAGACTTCTCTTAAACTACAGAAAAACAAAATCTATGCACTTCTCTGTTCCAGAATCAAACAGGAATACTGACCCCCTGTTTATTAATAGCCTCAAAGGGGACACCATTGACAGGTCTCCACCTTCAAATATCTGGGCATTAATTTAGATGATGCCCTCACCTATACCTCTCATATTGATCACGTGATCAAAACTGCTAATATTAGACTGGGGGCCCTCTACTGACACAGAAAAGCCATGACCCCAGAGGGTCTTAAACTTGTCAAACAGAGCTCCATTCTCACAATTATTGACTAAGACCTAGTCATATATGGTGCTGCCACCGAAACTGCTCTAAACCATGTAAAATTGCTACTCAATAAGGCCTGACGACTAGTAGTAAGTGCTGACTGCCTTACTCACACGTGTAGCCTCTACTCTTCCACTGGGTGGCTCCCCTGCACCTTAGAATGAAGTATCAAGCCTGTTTAATTGGTAAAAAAGCCCTCTTAGGACTAACACCAGAATCAACAGGAACATTATTCCAACGTAACTTAACCTCCAAAACTTCCAGAAGCTCAACTAAGGGCCTACTATGGGTCCCATTTAAAAGAACTTCCCTTGCACAGCAGTCCCTCTCGTATCAAGTACCCCAATGGATGAATGATCTGTCCCCTTCCCTCTTACAAGAAAAATTCAGCATATTTAAAAATACCTTCGTACCCACTTGGGTAGAGCCAATCACTGTGACTGCATCTCCTAATTCACTGGAGATGCCTCCGGTGCCCTTGGCTTACAACCACTGTCTTCTTCCCCTTCCTCCCTCCCACCCTCACTCTCCCCATTTCCCCACCTTTTACCCTGCACCAACCCTTTCCACTCCCCCCACTCCCTTCCCTCTTGCTATAACCTTCTGGTTTATCTGCAGTCGGATCACCTTAACCCTTCCACTCTCCACCCCTCTTACTCAATTGCTGTCTTCTATGACAATGCTATATCTGGCTGCTATCTCACACACACCCTTATACTAACCCCAGTCACCCCTTCCCTCCTCCCCCTGACAATGCCACTGATGGCTGTTACTTCCTCTACAACTGCACTTAGCAACATAACAACCTGACTACTGCAAAATGCTGATTTATGGCTAATTGCTTATTTTGAGTTCCTGTCTGAAACATACTGTGTATTTGAAGATTTTTGGACTGTGTTTTAGCTTGTATTGTACAATATCTCCTACTCTGAGTTGTATTATGCCTTGCTGTTAAATATTCAAACTTATGTCTTCTGTATTGTATCTGTTCTTTGACTTGGAGCCTTTGTAAATGAGCCTCTGGCTCACAGGCTGTAATTCTGTAACAGAAATAAATAGATAAAAAAAAATCTTATATACATCCTGTAATTAATTAGGTAAAATGCTATTAGCAATTAATCCTGCAATCTATACACTATTACTTTAATAATTCTTGATCTAGCTCATTTCATATACTTTGTTTAGCTTACTTAAATTACCTAAACTGTTAAATTCTGTGGATTAAGATGGTTAATTACAGTGCTGCTTGAGGCACGACCAGCCCAGGGAACCCCTGAGAATAGCCTACCACTTCGACTACCACATGCCTCTTTCAGCGGAATATCAGATAGGCCCAAAAGGTGGCAATATCAAGTTTAGAAGCGTAGCTATTTGAGTAAAAGCCGACATTGGTACTTAAAACTACTCTATCCTAACATGAGGTAACATGCCACCATCATATCATCCAGAATGGGCCCACCTGTACTGCTGGCTAGGGCCCAGCACTGAAGGAGCCTAATAAGAATACCTTGCAATGCATGCTGCCCTGTATTCCTACCAAATGCCCCCAAGGCCAGGCACACTCTGCCAGCCTGTACTTCAGACCACAAGTATAGGGTAAAGGAATTGGACCTGTATTTACATACTGAGGCATTTTGCTTTGTGTCCATACTCAGAGTTTGGTAATGGGCTCCATAACTTAACTCAGTCATTCCTCACTTCTGTGGTTCACTAACATCCATTTCCCAGAGAATTTGGCATGTCAGTTTGGACTAAGTCCTGCAAGGGCTTTCCGGGCTAGCTCCCTAAACTCACCACAAAATACCACCTTACCCAGAGATTCAGGATAGGACACCCAAACAAGCAGATAAACACCTCAAGACTACTGAAAATGTTGGTGCTCCTGTTCTTCAACTAGCAATCCATACATCAAAATTGTGACAAAGTTACCAGCCAATAATTCCACTCAGTATTATCAGACTAAATAATTAAATGTCAATTACAGTTGAAACTACAGTAATCAAATTGTCCAAACTATCCCAGTTAAGGGATTAATAAGATTTAAATAAGTTAATATACAGTAATTCAGAACACTTGGAGAAGATGCACAAATGTTTAAAAGTTGTTAAAGCATATAGACATCAATAATTCAAGCCCTTCATACGTTTAACACTAGATATTTAAAAGAAGTTCCAGCTGAAGAAATGATAGTTCTGTTATCGTTGGGAGTTCATTCTTTTTTAAAACTAGTGTTCAAAGTTCCATTGGCTCCATTGACTCAGGAGTCCATAAGTTAATATTAAGGCTAGAGGGCTTCCTTTCATGTTCAGGAGTCCATCAATATATTAGAAAATGGGTTTAAGAATAAAATAAATCTCATTGGCTGGCAGGGGGTACATTAACTTACAGTGAGAGCCCTGTAAGTTAAAAGTACCAGCCATGCTAATCTTGCCAGCCTCATATCTGGTATCCTACTGCCCAGTCTCTTTCATCATTGGCTAAAACACTGGAGCAAAACTTTTCAAAATTATGCCATTTTTTTACCCTCGCTAAGCGAGTGACACATCTTCAATCCGATGTCATGCACCACCACCCCCCACCTGCCGTGCCACTGTACAGCTTCAAAATTAATTTAAAACCGTTCTTACTTGAACCGTCTCTCCCTCGCTCTCCCCTGCACTTATTTTTTCTCGTTTTAACTCCCACGGCTTTCACCCTCCCTCACTCATTTTCCAAGTCTCATCTTGTGTCTCTGTGTGCACTCGCACTGCGGGAGACGAGCGAGTCACATCAGTCACATTTTAACACCCAGGACATCGAAAAAAAATAGCGTCAGTGGAGTGTAGAAAGAAGGGGTGAAAAAAAAAAACTGACAACACAGACAGAAAGCTGCATTTGTGAAACCAAACAATATCTTCGTAGATGTGGTGGAGCAGTGGGGGGAGTAGGAGAATATCAGAATAGCTCTGTGGGGAGTAGCAACAACACATAGAACAGCACATAAAAATAGGGACTACTTTACACCAGGACAACTTTAACTTCACCTAGCTAAACTTTTAAATTTCCCTTTTCATTTTTTTAAATCCCACATTTAAATGACACAAGTATCCATTTTCTAAGCAAGTAATAATACCCTCCAGGGTAGAAGCGGTATGGAAGCAATACCGGACTTTCCAGAGGCTATAAGGCCCTTCACCTGCGGTGTCAGACCTCATTATGCCCCTGGGCAGTCCGGAATTGCCCAATACCACCCACCCTGTCGGGTATTATTACTTGCTTAACTTACTGAACTATTCATTTATCTTCCATTCAGCTATAGAACTAAAATAAACTCTTTGCTGAGCCATGGGTTTATGCTTGCCCAGGTCCTCCAAAAACAATCAGCCATGACCCAGAGCCAAAGCTGCTGTCTGCCTCCCCAACCTAAAAAGAAAGAGAATAATATCAATGCCACTCTCCTGTGATCTCACTCCTTTGTTTGTAGGAGCAGGAAGTATGGACGAAAACAAATACAATAGGTGATCACATAAAAGAAAAGATGTAAAGTTAATTGCAGTAGCAATAAATCAAACCTTTAAAACAGAGCAGCTACTAGCAACCTGTAAGAGAAATTAACATGCCCAAAAGCCTGTGGGGAGGTTGAGTCTCGGTGGTGCTAGTTCACCCTGTTGTCAGGACAAAACAGTAACAAAACCTGTAACCACAACCTGTAATAATTTAATAGAAACTATACACTGCCAAAAAACAATTTCAATTAGAGAAAAATAAAACAGTAAACTGTAAAACCTGTAAGCACAAAACAGTAACAAAACCTGTAAAAGCACAAAACAAAATAGTAAAAAGACAGTAAGTCTGATTAGCCAAAAGAAGCCTTAATGTTTCTCTTTGCTCTGTTAATGTTGCTCCTTGCTCTGTCCTTTCAAGCAAACTTAGAAAAAACAAAGCTCAGGTGAAGCTAGGTGCTTTTTGCCAGCAAACCTAGTCTTTCAGTGCTCCTTATCCTAGTGAGAGTGTTTCCCTGAAGACTTGTCCTGGGCCTTTGTGGCCTGAGAGCCTGAAAAAGAAGCTAGTGACTAGGCAGGGTTAGCCCTGGAGGGCCCCTGTTCTGACTAGACTGATGGTTGCTCCATAAGGAACTTCTGCAGGGCTTTCTTTTAGCATCACCAGGTGGTACAGTTGAACTTCAGGCAGAGCTCGCAGGTGAGGGTGTTGTGGCTAGGCTCAAGACAACAAACACAGTGGTCATGCTCGTCAGTGGAAGAGATCTTCTTTCCACAGTGGCAGCGATGAGACCGTGGTTCTCAACATACAAGAGAAAAAAGAATCACTTCAAATGAAAGTGATTCCAACACTTGACGAAAACAAGAAACAAGTTTTGGTGGTCAACTACGAAGCTTCCACAGAGTCCATGCAAGTAGATCGATGGCAGGAAAGAACTGAGGAGGGAACAGGGCCACCCATGCTTATGTAGGGTAAGGAACATCGGAATGTGATGTCGGCATGGGTGGCTCCTACACGACTGCTACTGAAAAGCTTCCATGGTATCCTAATGCCTGGTGGCTAAGTTCCATAGGTGTGACCTAATGAAAGAGATCTCCCCAAAGAAGATCTAGAAACAGTGCATCAGGGGTAAGGGTACAAAAGTATTTCCAGGTAACAAAGTGAAAGAAGGAATTTTGAATGCTGGGAGTGGTGCAGTGGCTGTGGAGCAGCAGTTTTCAGAGAGACTTTCTGGAGAATGCAGTGCTGCTTTATCTACACACATCTCTCTTGGATGAGGGAGGAGATCGCTAGACTCCTGGCTGAGTATGCTAAGATTCAGAGATATCTTCTTCCACCCAAGGGCCACCAAGTCCACCACAGTTACCTCAGAGGATGCCAGGGAAGAGGAACAACTGGACTATTGTTGGCTCTGGAAGGGTGGGGGTGGTAGGTAAGAGGCACATTCCTCAACTGGTACTACTACGTAATTCCTATGCCACTCTGGTGTGGCAGGACTGCTGGGAGGGGGTATCCATGGTAGTGACCATGGAGGATGTGGGTGTCCTCCATAGTGGAGACCCCAAGGAGGGTGGTAGAGGATCCCAGTGGAGGAGGAAGCAACTTCTGGTCTGTGACTCAGTTGTGAGGGGGAGAGATTTGGGAATAGGAAGAGGAGGGAAGGGAGGGAGGTTAGGTGCCTACACAGTGTCATGGCACAGAGGGATGGGAAGTAGATCCTGAGGATTGCTAGAGGCAGCAGAATGGGAGGGAGAGCAGGATGTCATTGTCCACCTGTGGACTAATGACCTAGCTAGGGATGGGCCTTGAATAGTGCAGGGGGGAGTTTAGGGAGCTGAGGAGGGGTCTCAGGAAGATAGCATGCTCAGCGGCTTTCATTGAGTTGCTCCCAGTCTATGGTAGGGGGGAGGAAAGGGATCTTCACACTAGGAGGTAGCATAGTAAAGTGGTTTAAGGCTCTGAGCTGCAAACCTGGAGACCTGGGTTTGAATCCCATAGCCCCCACTTGCATACTGTATGACCCTGAGCAAGTCACTTAACTTCCTTGTGCTCCCAGGTCACACATATAAACAAGCTTCAGCTTAGTGTCTCTCTCCTGGTTTAAAAAAAAAAAGCTTCAATTCATGGTTGAAAGAATGGTGCAGAGTGGAGGGGTCTGGCTACACTGCGGACTAGGGGCCCACCTTGAAGGATAAGGGCCTATACAGGGGTGATGACCTGTATCCATCTGGGAGGACAACTGCAGTCCTCAGTGGATGGTTTAAATGTTACTTCAGTGAACATTTAAACTAGCCGAAGGCGGTAGCAGAAGAAATCAAGGAGGCAGAAACTGCCCCCCCCCCCATAGGCTGAAGTAGAGAGTAGGGAGAACCCAAGAAGACAGGAATCCCCCAGGGTGAAAATTAATAAACGAAGCACTGTGGTAGAAATGAAGGGAGATGGGACTGGGAGCATTAAAAAGAGCGGGGGGGGGGCCAAAAGGAAAAAGGGGTGTAACAAGCAGTGGTAACAAAATCTGGAAGGCCATGTGTGTGAATGCTAGAATTCTAGGAAATAAGATTCTGAACCTAGAGGCCATCATGACAGAGGCCAAGTGTATACTGTGGTCATTACAGAGTCATGGTGCACTGGAAACATGACTGGGCCATGGCCATATCAGGCTATACCCTGTTCAGGAAGAACAGGGTGGGAAGGAAAGGAGAGGGTGTGGTACTTTATGAGATGGAAAATATAAAAGCAATGGAAATACGGGGAATACATGGGGACAGAGGCATTGTGGGTCACCCTGGAGACAGGGAAAGGAGCCACTAGTCACACTGGCATGATCTTCAGACCTCCAGCATAGGGGGAGGAGTTAGATAAGGTACTGGTGGAAACCATTGGCAAGATGACAGAAAAGTGGGAGGGAGGTGCTGTGGGTGAGGTATTTCAATTTGCCAGAAGTAGATTGGAGTCTTCCAGCTGTGGTTTCAGCTAGAAACAGGAACATCCTGGACTCCCTGAAGGGGGCATTCTTCAAGCAACTAGTCAGTAAACCCACTCATGATGAGGCAATACTGGACCTGTTACTCACTAACAAGAATGGTGTTGCAGACGTCAAGGGGGGAGTCCACCTGGGGACCAGTGATCACTATACAATGTGGTTCAATATAAGGACAGCTGCAGAATTGAACCACACAATGGTGAAGGTCCTGGACTTCATGAGGGCAGATTTTATAAATATGGGTGAATGCCTCATGGATAATCTGGTAGGAGGAATGGCCTGGATGGAGTGGAGGAACAGTGAGCAAAGATAAACGGGGGCATAGGGAAGGCAACAAACCTCTGCGTCAAGCAAGCGAGCAAAAGCAAGACGGAAAAAGAGACTGCTATGGTTCTCAAAACAGGCTGCAGAAAAAGTAAAGGCTAAAAGGGTAGCATTCAGAAGGTATAAGGAAATGCAGAGGGAGGAGGATATGGAGGTGTATCAGGGGAAACAAAGGGATGCAGGGAAAGAGAAAAGGAACACAAAGCCAGGAGGTAACGAAAGGGGACAAGACAGGAAAAGGCAGACATGCTGAGCAAATATTTTTTTCACAGAGGAAGGAAAAGGTGATGGGCCACAAAAAAGTAACAGGAGCTCTAGAGGGAAAGAAGGATATGGACACCAGAGGCTCAGTTTTCAAAGCCCAATCGTTTTGCTCATGGGGCTTGCAGCACTCTCCCAGCCAGCGATTGGGATTTTCAATCCCAAGCTCCAAATGCCACAGGTTAGACCAGCTTTTCCCTGGTCTAACTTGTGCCATATAGGGTACCCTTTTTATAGGGCTTATGCCAAATCTTTGGTGCAAGCTGCTGTAAAATGAGGAAACTGTTGCAACTGTGCCCAATGTACTAAAATCAGGTGCAGTGGCATCAAAGGAGTTTGGCGCAGTTACACCAAAATATGGGTGTGACACAAAGCTTGGTGTAAGCCTTGCTCTACAGATATGTTCAGCGTCAAAACCGCCTCTCAGCCAACAAAAGGATTCTGAACTTATGACACCTGATCGCCAACTGGTCAAGGCTTCTAATGGCTTTTACTGCCGGCTGTTGTGGCATTTAGATCTACCATGGGAAATTACAGCTGGTTCCTTGGTGTGTCACTAGCATTACTAGCACTCAGCTCAATTCTTCGGAACCCTCATCCCTCCCTAAAGTGGAATGACCCTTGCACTTCTCTCTGTTCTGTGTCCAACAGCTCCTTTCAGGTTGCTATTCTGGACTATTGGGCTTCTCAGCTGTCTCTGCTGGGAAGTGGGACATCTCCCAAGCTGCCTCTGCAGATTACTCTCCCATCCAGACTTGAGACTTCCTACTCATGGCAAATTTATGCCAGGACACTAGTGGCTCCAACACTAGGCCAGTATAACACCAGGAGTGGGTACAGGCCTACCCATCAACACCATCTCCCCTATCGCCCAAAAAATAGTGTTTACAGATTACAGTTCGCTGCCTTAAAAAGAATCCTGCTTCTTTTACTATTGTGCTCAGGCAATGATGAACTCAATCCAGGACCAATAGACACCCTTGCTTCTCCATCAGACCTGGCAGGTATCAAAGGAATGTCTTTTATGCATCTTAATGCCTGTAGTTTGCTGAAAAAGTTCACCCTCATCCAGGCTTGGGTGAGCCACACCCTACCTGATGTCCTAGTGATCACTGAGACCTGGCTTAGGCCAGCCACCCCAGACAATGAAATCAATATCCCAAATTATTTCCTCTTCCAAGCAGATAGGCAATCAAGAGGAGGTGGGGTGGCAATTTATGTAAGGGACAAATACTCAGCCACATGCATAGACGCATCATCCTCCCCCAAAGAATTTGAGTGCTTGACCCTAAAGATCAAACTTTCTCCTTCCAGTGCACTCTGTGTAATAGGCTGCTACAGGCCCCCTTCTGCCAGGCCTCATCTCCTGTCTCATCTCAGTTCCGTACTGGGGCTTAGTTCCCTGGAAACCATTATTCTTGTCGACCTGAACTATGATGGGCTATCAAGTGCATCAGCTCCCTTGAAATCCTTTTGTGACACTCTAGGGCTGGTGCAACTCATTGGCAAGCCTACTCACCCAAATAAAGAGAACCTTAGCAACAGCTCCCTCTTAGATGTAATTTTGATTAGCAAGCTACACCTGTTCTCTCATGTTGGAACATTTTTCTCAGACATTAGTGATCATTGTATAATCACCACCATTAGATCACTGCACAACCCACAGTTTATGGCAAAGTTCTCTATCAAGAGGTGCGAACGCACTTTAATTTGTTTGCTTATGTCCACGACTTGAAACATTCACCACAATGGCAGGAATTCTTCCTAGCCAAAACGGTTAACTGGGCATATACTATATTTAACCGATATTTTAAGTGAGGCTTTAAATAAGCATGCACCCTTGGTTAAGGTGCAGGTCAGGAGCAGCACCTGCCGTTGGTTCTCACCTGAGCTCAAAGCTTCCCTGTTAGAAAGGGATAGTTTATGGAAAAAAGCCTGAAGAAGCAAGAATGACTCAGATTGGTGTCTTTTTAAGAGAGCATGTAACAAGTGCACCAAGTTGGTCAGAGCAGCCAAGGCCGTCTACTATCATTCAGAGCTAGCCTCTGCCTCAAGAAATCCATCAATGCTCTGGAAAACATTAAAAGACATGTCTGGACACGCACCTGATAATTCAATTCCAGCTAAAATTAAGTCCGGTGGCAGCGTTATCTCTAACCAATCAGAGATATTGGAAGCCCTCAATAACCATTTTGCAATGGCAGGGCTAGCATTTGATACTTCTCCTGCCAATGACCTCCGCACAGCTCAGGACCCACCAACCCACGAGTCCCCCTCTACCGAGGAGGCCTTCTCCCTCCTGCCTGTCTCTCTAAAAGAGGTGGAAGACCTACTGCTGCAACTGGACAGCAGGAAGAGAGCAAGCTTTGACTTCATAGAGCCATACTGTCTGAAATGCGCCTATCATGTGCTTGTGGTGCCAATCACCCATCTATTCAACATGTCACTCTCCCAGGGTATCCTCCCCCTCAATGGAAAATAACCCATGTCATCCCTCTATTAAAAGCAGGTGACCCCTGCGTTCTAAATAATTACAGACCAATCTCCCTCCTCCCCATCCTGTCTAAATTGCTAGAAAAAATAGTGTGTGGCCAGCTAGGGGTATACTTTGAATCCAGAAGCCTATTAAACCCGGTTCAGTCTGGATTCAGAACAAAGCACAGCACCATAACAGCCCTAGCTAAGGTGACCAATGATTGGCTCCTAGACCCTAACAACAAGAAGGATGTCTGTGCTGTTTTCCTGGATCTTAGTAAGGCATTTGACACAGTCGATCACAGCCTGCTTCTTTCCTCCCTCCCTAAGCACCTTAGGCCTGGATCATAAATCTATGTGTTGGTTTGCAGACTACCTCAGAGAATGGAAACAGCAGGTTAAAGCTGAAGGTGATCTTTCTCCATTAAAACCTATACTGAGGGGTGTGCCCCAGGGCTCTATACTTGGTCCCCTCCTCTTTGCAGTCTACATTAACAACATCAATGACCCCATCAAAAAAGCCAACATCCTCTTATTCACGGATGACACTGTACTGTACTTGAGTCGTCCTACGCTGGAAGCAGTCTGTGAAGACCTCCAAGCTGAATTTAACCTTTTACAATACCAGCTCATAAACAAAAAGCTTTTGCTCAATGCAAAAAAGACAAAAGCCATGCTCTTCTCCCCCTCCTTGCATGCGGCAATTCTTGCTGGGGGAGCTATCCCACAAATTACCACTGTACTTGGAGAAACACTAGAGTATGTAGCTAAATTCAATTATCTAGAAGTTTGGCTCGATCATAAACTTTCCTTCGCCGACCATCTCGAAGAACTACAGAAGAAACGAAGGCAAAGATTAGGACTATTCTACAGAATGAACCACCTGCTCACAAAAGAGGTCAAGATTCAACTGGTTCAAGCTACCTTCCTATCTTTAATAGATTATGCGGACCTGCTCTACAGCCACTGCACTGCCTCTGCACTGGCTAAGTTGGACACCCTCTACCACAGAGCTATCAGGTTCATTACTGGCCTTCCACTTTCCACACACCACTGCTCCCTGTACTCATTGTTAGGCTGGACTTCCGTTCACTATAGAAGGAATAGAAATGCCGCCCTATGGGCCTTCAGAGTGGTGACCAACAAGCTCCCCTCATATGTCTCAGATTGTATTCCCGGAGTGTGTTAGGCACCTACGCTCTAAGGAGCTATTCCCTAATTGCCCTCCAAGTTCCAAGGGTCAAAACTTGTTTCGGCAAAGCTGCTCTAAGCTTCTCTTTACCCACATTGTGGAATGGTTTACAAAGGAACTTGAATCTGAACTGCCCTGTTAGCCTGAATATCTTCAAGGTGTTCTATGATCGCTACATGAAAGCACCTTGCAAATGTTTTCCTCACCACTAGCCCACTCATTCCGCAACTCCCCCTTTCCATGCTGACGTTCACCATGTTTCTACCCCTGGTTCTCACTCTTTCCCTATTAACTCTTCCTGCTGCACCCACCCTTCCCTGTCCACTCCAGCCTGTCTAAAGTCCCACTCCATCCATAGTAGTGTCCCAATTATCTACCCCTCCTCCGTCATTATCATAATAAACAAGTACACAACAGCCATCGTCACTTTCTGTGGTTTTAGCTCAATTTTTAACCCCAGTTGTTGGTAATACAGTATATCCCTCCTCTTCTTTACCTCTCTAACCTGCCACCCCATACACAGCCTATTCCCCTATATGTGTAGTTGCCGGCTGCCTCACTCAAAAGATCTCTGCTTATAACCCCTATACGCCTATGGTTGATTGTACATCTTCGGGCTTCTTCAATTGTAAAATAATGCTGTTTTTTTTTAATTTATTTCAAACTTGTACTGTACTATATACACTGCATATATTTTTTCTTCCTTGTATATTATTGCTTTTAGTATACCTCCTTCTGTACTGTACTTTGATGTATTCATGACCAGGTCCACCTTGCAAATGAGCCTTGCTCAATAGTGCCCGCCTGGATAAATAAAGATTTTGATTGATTGATTTTAATTGAAAGCTTGGTGTAGGCCTTGCATCACTGTTTGAAAATTGAGCCCCAGATCCTTTTCGGAGGAGAGAATCCTGAAGGGACTCACAAATCTAAAAGTGGACAAGGCAATAGGCTAGACAGAGTGCATCCAAGTGTATCAAAGGAGCCCAGAGAGGTACTGGCTGCACCTCGGACAGTCTTATTTAACAGCTCACTGGAAAAAAGAATGGGTCCTGAGGACTGGAGGAGGGCAGATGTAGTCCCACTTCACAAATGTGATAGCAGGAAGGAGGGCTGGCAATTACAAGTCAGTCAGCCAGACATCAGTAGTGAGAAAGGTAATGGAATCACTGGTGAAGGAAAGGATTGTGCAATGTCTTGAATACAATGTGTTACAAGACCTGAAGCAGCATGAATTCACGGGGGGGGGTCATGTCAAACAAATCTGTTAGATTTCTTTGACTAGGTGACCAAGGAATTAGATCAGAGCTGAGCGATGGACATGGCCTACCAAAATTTCAGTAAGGCTTTCGACACTGTTCCACATAGGAGACAACTAAGCAAGCTGGGTAGCTTAGGAGTGGGTCCAAAATGGTAAACTGGGTAAGAAATTGGTTAGGGGATAGGTGAAAGAGGGTGGTGGTAAATGGGGTTCTCTCTGAGGAAGGGAGGGTGACCAGCGAGGTGCCTTAGGGATCAGTGCTGGAATAGGTTCTTTTTAACAGGGCCACACAAAAGTTTTGGGGGGGCATTGGGCAAAATTTGAGACTGGGGCCCCTCCATTAGTTCTACCCAAGAAATTATAAATATGAAATGGTGAGATATTTTTAAGTGCATGTTAGATGTCATGTTGTTCTAAGCTGAACGATTGAAAGGCTTAACCTTTGCAGGGCCACGGACTGATATATCAGTCCAAAATTCCTATACGTTCTAATTCTGTTGGCAGCTTAAGGGTTAAAACTTTCTCATTGCTACAAAAAGTCAAATTACAGTACATTAATCTTTCATGCTTTTTTATGCAAACACATTTATAACACTGTCATAATTCAAGCTTCTAGCATGGTTGTGCCCTGTTGACAATATTACTAAGGTGAACATACACTCTTGACCCATAGTTGACTGCAGGTAGTTTTTCACAGGAGCTAGCTTGCTAAAAGACCGTTCCCCTTCAGAGACCAAAACGAGTATTGATACAAAAATCCTCAGAACCATACAGGTTTGAAGGAGAATATTTTTTAGTCTTTTTTCATATGTCTTGTTTAACAATTTAGTAGAAGTCACATATTCTCAAATAGTGTCTCTCTCAGCTTGTTTAAAAGATGGGTTTCTTCAGCAAAATCCTTTTCCAGCAAATGTCTTGGATAACATTTTGATAGTTCTCAAGCTTTGATAATACAGTTATTGTTATCATCTGCAGTTGGAGACCTCAGGTCCAGATAAATAAAAACAAGCGGTTGATTTTTTCGGCTATTTCAGATCTCCTTGTAATTTCACCAATAAGGGCGTCCAGAGCAATGTAAAAAATGTTCACCTTAAATTGGGTTTCTTGATTGTCATGATGGCATGCGGTGGTCCTGTCTTCATCAGGGAACATCTTTTTACCTCTTTTTCTCTTGAAACCTAGTTCAAGTCCTAACCCAGCTGCCGCAAGTTTTGACTCTTCAAGAGTCAGAGACCAAGATTGTCAAAGGCACTCAGCCTCACTTAGCAATGTTTTTATTAACCTTAATTCTTCAAGAGTGAGTACAGAACTTTGGAGCAAACGAGTAATATCCTCAACGGCTTGTAGAGTTTTGAACCAGAAGTTAACAAGTACAACAAATTCAAAAGATTGTGATCATTTTGACAAAAAGTAGATTTCACTGCATAATTCAGCAGGCAACTCAAGTTCTTCCTTCAGTTTCAACAAAGCTTGTAAAATCTCCATTGATCTCTTTGCTAGTGGTTTCATCACTTCAGTTCTTACACTCCAGCACATCTGTGGCATGCTATGTAAAGAAATGTTTGCAGCTTCCTGTAGTATCTTCCATCAGGCAGGACTTGAACTGAACATGTTGTAGTTTTTGAACATTTTCCAAAAAAACACTTCACCTCCATGCTAGATTCTGCTGTACGCACACCACAAAGATTCAGACTGTGTGCACTACATGGTGAATACATTGAGTAAGGATTGGAGATGGCATTAAGGGCAAAATGTACCTATTCATGGATGACACTAAGCTCTGTGGGAGAGTGGACACAGCTGAAGGGACACAGGACCTACAGGAAGATCTGAAAAAGCTAGGGAGGTGGTCCAGGATCTGGCAGCTTGGCTTCAGTGCCAAGAAATGCAAATTTATGCATATTGGAGCCAAGAATCCTAGGACAGAGTATTACCTGGGTGGAGTCCGAGTATCTGCATGAAAGGAGGAGAAGGACCTGGGAGTGTTGATCACTAGTGACCTGAAGTACTCCACTCAGTGCAAGAAAGCAGCAGCAAAGGCAAACAAGATGCTGGGATGCATATCTAGGGGGATCAGTAGTAGGAGACAGGAGGTTATACTGCCCTTGTACTGGTCACTGGTAAGGTTGCATCTAAAGTATGGTGTTCAGTACTGGAGCCCACACCTCAAAAAGGACATTAACCTGCTGGAGAAGGTCCAGAGGAGGGCTACAAAAATGATAGCTGGTCAGCAGGGTAAGGCATATGAGGAGAGGTTGGGGGCACTGAACATGTACTCCCTGGAAGACAGGAGAGAGCGGGGACATGATTGGGATCTTCAAGTACTTGAAAGGGATAAATAAGGTTCATAAGGAGTATGTCTTTAAGCTGAGCAGCAACCATAACATGAGGGGGCACAGTCTTAAGCTGGAGGGTGGGAGGTTTAGGAGGGAGGACAGGAAGCACTTCTTCACAGAGAGGGTGGTGGACACTTGGAATGCGCTGCCATAAGAGGTAATCTCATTGAAGACAGTGGGCAGCTTTAAGAGAGGCTGGGACAGGTATAGGGGGAGGGTAAGAGTCATGGGTAAGGAGGATGGGAGTAGTGGGTAGAGGGGCCAGGAACAGTAGCTCAAGCTGTGGACCCTGCAACACGAGCAGACTTGACAGACCAAATGGCCTTCTTCTGCTGGCTTCTTTGTATGTTCATATGTAAGGACTCTTCTGTAAAATTGCAGCTTGAGCTCCTTTATAAATCCCGGCCATGCTTGAACCGTTATCATATCCTTGGCCTCTACAAATTTGCAGGTCAATACCATTTTCTTCTAGTACTTTGCAAATTAGCTCTACAATGTCCTGTCCTTTTTTCTTCTTGTAATCCTTGAATTTCAAAAAGCACACTTTAATTCCCCAAATATTATCCTGATTTTGATGAGCATACTGCAAATAAAAAGCGATTTGCTCCATATGAGAGACATCTGGCGTGCCATCAACAATACTACCATAGCAGTAGTAGGTCTTACACACATCTTCAATGATAGCATTCATTACTAGTCTTCCATACACATCTATGAACTTGTTCTGGGACCTCCAAGAACGATAATGTTATTGCATGCATGTCCCCTGATTCTGCTGATTTTTTACTTCTTGGAAATGCAGCTCTAAGACCTTGTTGTGCCAGTTTAGCAATTCCAAGGTGCCAACAAAAAGGCCGTTTACATGGTCCCCTATTTTGCTGTTGGATCCGCAGAATGGGAGATTCTGTTCAGCTAAGAACAATGTGACATTTAGCATGCACTTGAAAATCTCTTGCCATTTCAAAGTTTCTGCCTCAGTTTGCTTTTGAAGGGCACCTTCGATTCCAGATTGTTTTTTCAAGCTTGTCTCCAGATGTTTCCTATCAAAATAGAGCAACAAATGGAAGGGTTATGTTCATGAGCTTGAACTCATTTGTACAACTTCCTCCAGTTGTCTTTAAGACCAGCATCAGACCTGCCAAGCATCAATGCTTGTTTCTCTTGCTCATTGTATCTATCAAACAGACAGCAAGGAAAACAGGACAGGCCTTGAGCTGACTGACTTCACACAAGCCAATTCCTGGGCACCTTTTCTTCATTAGGTAAGGTTCTGAAAAATATACTCAGTGGAAAAGTGCGACCAAGGGAATTTTGTGGAAAGCAAGCTGGATTTTCGGAAGGCCATTCAATACAATAAAATTTCTGTCTGTACTTGTCAGCTGTTTCCATGTGACTGGATCAACACTGGGCATTTCACCAATAGTCCCACCCAGCAGTTCCTTATAGTATATAGTTAGGGCTTATAATAAATAGAAAGCCGTGGCTTTCAAAATCTTGTTGTAGGACAGTTCAAAGGTCAATAAAGTTGTTGTACTATCGGTCTGTCGTCACATCGATAGTACAACTTTTTTGCCTTGCCCTGCCATTGATTGGCTTACTTAATAATGCTCTGAGGAGAAAAAAATGTGGAACATGGCGGTGCAATTAAGAGAGCGCCGGTCGGGGAACCCTCATCTTCTTGACACGGAGAGCCTCACAAGGCTCTGTGTCACTAAAGTGAATCGCTGTTTTTTTCAATTTGTAAACGGAGTGATGCCGAGCTAGTGGGATGGGGTGAAGCCAACCTGAGAGCGGGACGAGTTGGAGTGGGAGCAGCATGACATTACGAAGGGAACCGTCAACTTGGGGGGAAAAAATGAAAAAAGACACACAAGCCAGGAACCATATACTATAAAAAATAGTGGATGGTTAACCATCCACAACTATGGCTGTGTTTCCATCTCGGTTGTTGAAGACATCATGGAGACCTCTCAAGCTACGCTCTCGAGGGCTCCATGATGTTATCAACAACTTTGATGGAAACATAGCCTTGTTGTGGATGGTCACCCATCCACTATTCTATATATCTTCAGCAATGTCAGGAGTGATGTCTTTATCATGGAGGTTTTATTTTTGTCTGCTGCTGTAGACTCATCTAATATACTATCACTTTCAGTGCAGCATCCACACTCAGTGTTACTAGCTTTGTCCACCTCATTGGTGTCCTCATTGTTTTCATTGCTGAAAGGAACACTTTCGTTGTGCGATCCTCTTATAAACATCCCCTAATGTAATTTCTACTCTCCAGCCAAACTGCTCAAAAGTTCTCTTCCTCTTCATTTCATTCTCCAGGAGTACTTTCTTTCATTTTTGCTTAGGAGCTCCAGATAAATATTGCTGAGTTATAGGCGTGGTGGCCATCTTGAACATAGTCACACAGTACCTGGCCTTCCCTCTCCTCCCCCCTCCCCAGCAAGGTTGATCTCCCTTTCTTTCTTCTTTTGTTCCTTTTTGGGGTGTTTTTTTTGTTTTGTTTTTGTTTTTAAACAGAATGAAGCTTCAAGCTAGCAGTAAGCCACTTAGGCTTTAGAGTCAGACCCCCTCCCAGCCAGGTGAGCTCCCTTTTTTCCCCTGCTTTTTTTTTTTCTGTTTTCAATTAAGCCACTCAGTAATATGCCACTTAGAGTCTTAGACTTTAGGAAAATGCCAGCACAGCACTCACAAGACAGATGCCTCGTTTTCCTGACCTTCCCTTCCCCCATCCCCAGCCAGGGTGATCTCCCTTTCTTTCCCCTTGCCCTTTTGTTCCCTTTTGTTTTGCCTTTCTTGTACTTTTTTTTTTTTAGCCTCAAGCCAGTCCAGCAGTAAGTCACTTTGGCTTTAGTTTCAGACCCTCTCCTAGCCAGGTGATCTCCCTTTCCTCCCCTCTTCCGTTTTTTTGTTTTAGATTTTTGTTTGTTTTTCGTTTTGTTTTTAATTAAGTCACTTAGAGTCCTAGACTTTAGGAAAACACCAGTGCAGCACACACGAGATAGACAACACATTTCCCTGGCCTTCTCGTCCCTTCTTCCCCTCCCCCATCCCCAGCCAGGGTGATCTCCCTTTCTTTCCCCTTGCCCTTTTGTGCCCTTTTGTTTTGCTTTTCTTGTACTTTTTTTTTTTAGCCTCAAGCCAGACCAGCAATAAGTCACTTAGACTTCAAAGTCAGACCCTCCTCCTAGCCAGGTGATCTTCCTTTCTTCCCCCTCTCTTTTGTTTTGTTTTTAATTAAGCCGCTCAGTAAGCCACTTAGAGTCTTAGACTTTAGGAAAATGCCAGCACAGCAGCACACACAAGACAAACAATGTGTTTGTTCCATGGCCTTCTATTTACCCCCTTGCCAAGGTGATCTCCCTTTCTTTCTCTTGCTCTTTTGTTTCAGTTTTTTTAGTTTTCTGCTTTGTTTTATCAGTGAAGCCAGCAGTAAGCCACTTAGCTTTAGAGAGTCAGACTATAGTAGTTTAAAGACAAAACTGCTGCCCAAGACAACATTAAACTTAAGGAGCAGAGCAGCCCAGCCCAACACATCTGTCCATAACAGCTGCTCACATACTGACTGATCCCATGCCACGAGGCTTACCCCTTTTCTTTCACATCTGACCAAATAGCAGCTGGTCAGGTGACTGTCAGCTTTGGCACAAGCACAGTAGGCTTGACAACTGTCCCATCAAACTTGAGAACTGTGCCATGAAAGGAGAGTCAGGATGCAGCACAGTCAGCAGCAGCCAGGAAGAGGAGCCAAGAGGACAGATTCAGACTTAAGTACGAGCACGTGACTCGCATGCCAGTGCACATTAGTTTTTTCAAGAGCAGGCAGGCAGCTTGGCTTAACTTCTCATTCTCACTGTCAGTGTGTCAGAAGACGTGACAGTGAGACAACTGCACCGCAATTCTGCACTAGTCAGACTGTCAGTAGCAACCATGGGGCACATATGCGATGCATTCCCTTGTGTTCCCTATTGCTCTGGTATAGGGATGATGGGGTCCCATGGCAAACCACCCCAGTTGCCCCTGCTTTTTAATGTCCTTATTAGTGACATTGCAGAGGAACTGGAAGCGAAGATCTGCCTCTTTGCAGATGCCACCAAAATCTGCAATAGGGTGAACAATCCAGCAGTGCTGGAAAGGATGAGCAGAGACCTGAGAAAACTCAAGGCACGGTCAAGCACATGGCAACTGCATTTCAATGCAAAAAAGTATAAAATAATGCTTTTGGGGCACAGACTCCTGGGGGGGATATAAAATGGGGGAGTGGTGTTGATGACCACCAAGTAGGAAAGAGACCTGGGGGTAATCATATCTAATGACCTAAAGGTGGCCAGGCAGTGTGACAAGGTAGTTGGGAGAGCTAGTGTGATACTTGGGCACATAGGAAGGAGTTTCATCAACAGAAAGAAGGAGGTGGTGTTGCCTCTGTATAAATCACTAGTAAGACCCCACCTAGAGCACTGTGTCAAGTTCTGGAGACCACCTCTCTAAAAGGACATGGAGTGGAGGCAGTCCAGAGGAGGGCAACTAAAATAGTGCAGGGTCTGTATCAAAAGCCCTATGAGCAGAGACTGAAAGACCTCATTATGTACACCTTGGAAGAGAGGAGGGAGAGGGGGGATATGACAGAGACATTTAAATACCTCACGGGGTGAATAAAGTACAGGAGGAAAATATTTTTCAGAAAAAGAGGTGCTCAAGAACAAGGGGACCTGTTATGAAGCTGGAGAGGGGTACATTCAGGACAGATGTGAGGAAGTACCTCTTCACAGAAAGAGTGGTTGATTCCTGGAACAGTCTTCCAACAGAGGTGGTAGGGGGAAAAAGTAGTGGCGATGTTCAAGAATGCATGGGATAGGCATAAGGAAATGTTAGTGGCAAGGATTAAGAGCTGGAGATCAATCAGGATCTGTGGTGATACTGTAGGTAGAGAAAAATGGGAAGACTGGATGGGCCAAGCGGTCCTTATCTGGCATCAGCTGCTATGAGTCTATGATAATAGGATAAGCTGGCATAGGTAAGGTTTAAGAAGGAGGTCTGGAGACACTTCTTACAGAGTGAGTGGTGACAAGGTGAAATTAACTCCCATCTGAGGTAATCACTTAAAAGACAATAGGGTGGTTCAAGACAGGGTGGGAAGGGGTGAAGGTGAGAGTCAGGGTTTATGGGGGGCAGGGCCCACTGTAATCACTGGATCAGGGGCTCTGCAATAAAGCAGGCTTGATAGACTGTAAGTCCTGCTGGCTATTTCATATGTTCATATAACTGTGGATCTGCTCCAAGTTCCATTGGCATTGGTCCTGAGGACATGTGACTGATTGAAGGGGGGGTCAAGGAGAAATCCTCTCCATAACTGTGGATACATATGCCCACAGAAAGATCACATTTTTGCAGTGCTCCACAAAAGGTATGTTTCTTCTACCCTGGGAGGTCTAGGAAAGCCCATTCTTGGGTGTGTTGGGATCAGTCTAGGATGCAGTGGAGATTTGGAGTTAGGATCAAATGTATATTCCCTGGGAAAGTTGGTGGTTACAGTAAGGTTGCTGGACAGCGATGTGGCGGCAGCACTCCAGGCTACCATTCCCCCAAGGATTTGGATCAGCAGCCCAGAGCATGAAGCAGTGGTGGACAGTTGTATAGAAACATAGAAATATAGACTTTGACAGCAGATAAGGACCACTTGGCCCACCCAGTCTGCCCATTTCCCTACCTACTGGATAAGCTGCAGATTCTAGTTAACCAACAGCCTACTTCCTGCAACCCCCACTATAATTGCCTTGTGTCTGTCCCATGCATGTTTGAATTCCCCCACTGTTTTAGACCCAACAACCTCCTCAGGAAGGCTGTTCCATGTATCCACCACTCTCTCTCTGTGAAAAAAAATTTCCTCACATTACCCTGAGCCGTCCCCCATCTTTAAATTCTGCCCTTGTTCTTACACATCTCTTTTCTGAAAGATGCTACCCTCCTGGACTTTGTTGATTCCCTTGAGGTACTTGAATGTTTCTATCATGTCCCCCCATCCCTCCTTTCATCAAGAGTATACATATTAAGCTCTCTCAGTCTCTCTTCATATGGCTTCTGCTGCAGACCCTGCACCATTTTAGTTGCCCTCCTCTGGACTGCTTCCATCCTGTCTATGACCTTGCATAGATGAGGTATAGATCTTATATTCCCCTAAGAGAGGGTGAGAATCTCAGCAGGAAGGATTACCAGTGGCAGATAAGTGAATGTACTGTGCATGTTAAGTGTAGCTTAATCTTGCCAGAAAGGATCTACCAGTATTTGAAGTGGCAGTTGTATGTAACCTGTAAGCCTGGGGGATATTGCCAGGGTTGGGGATAACAGTTGTTCTGTTCAGGTTGGATGGAGCTAGGAGTGAGTGGTTATGGGAGGACATACAGTAGGTGTAGGTGGCTCTTAGGGTCTGGCTGAAGTCCCATGGTACTGTTTACAGGTACAATAGCTTTAAGTGGTCTAGAATCACACCAGGGAAATTTGACAAAGACAACTGGGATCCAATATGGCACCTGGTTGTGAGAGTCCCACTTAGTGTTGAGGGAAGCAGTTTCAACTGAAAGGTCTGCATCCCAGTCCATCTATATTGCCTTCAGTATCAATATGGGAAAATAACAGTGCCCTTGAGATTGCATTTGCTACACTGATTTTGGGATAAGTGGATAATAGAGTAAGATCCAGAGGGAGGGTAGGAGAGAGAAAGCAATAAGAAAGAGAGAGAGACAGAATGATCCATGGCTTGAAAGGATAGTTTTTCATGTAAGAAAAAAGTATAACAGGGTAAGGAAGTGGGCATAGGACAAGGAGGCCAAGCTTAAATGGGATGCTGCTTTGATAATATTGCAAAATAGTCAAGCAAGTGCAAATCAAAGAATCGTTACATGTTTACCTATCTTCCATAGGTGTGCTATATGTGAGGGAGGCAGCCATGAGACAGTACACTATGCCCTCACAAAAGCTATTTGTGGGCCTTTCAGCATCCCTATGTCTCTGTGTGCTATCACTGTAGGTAGCAGCCTATACTGTAGTTCGAGTTGGAACATTAAAAATGTACTCCTGCCTGACTCGTAAACATTGTTGTGGATAATCAATTTATTTTGCAAGTAATGACAGGGTAGCACAGATTTTTAGCTATTAGAGACTCTTTGAAGTAGCCCACCAGTACCTATACTCCTTCTAGAACCCTGACTGGTTCTTCATGAATGTGTAAGGCCTGTTGTACCCAGCATCCAGAGGACTGGTTACATACTGTATTTAACATTTGTTTGGCCAGGAGAGCGCACTAAGCTACAGATAGATCATTTTCAGGTGTGCCCTGAAACAAGGGGACGTGGGTATTTGACAGGCATATGGAAGTCAGATAAATAATGCCAGAAATAACAGTGATAAGTGGCTTGCAACAAAAATCATAATAGACAAATTGTAGTGACTCACTTACCCAGATTTTGCATTATACAATTCTTTTTATTGATCAGGATGCATTACAGACATAGATCCGTGAGCAAACAACATGTCAGCTTTCATGAAAATTAACTTCCTCAGGGTAGTGTGGGTGCTTGTGTTTTCAACCTAAAAATCTGCAATTGTGTCATATATCACAGTTTTATTAGTTTGATGTTACTATGTACATCCCTTATATTAATGGCTCCATTTGGAGAGAGAACATTGATTCAGTACTGTTGATTTAATTTGATTTCAGTAGATTTGATTGATTTTATTTGAAAATCATTGCAGAATCCAGCAAGTGGTAGGTTGAAGTTCGATATCTCACATACTGTATATAATCAACAAAGTACTGAGCATATAAAATATAAATATCAAATAAAAAAGATTATACAGGGAATAAGCTAAGCATAGTATAAAATTACACCTAAACACAAGACAATCATACTTACATGTTTCTTTTAAAAACAGTGACAAATCTAGTAGAATCAGCAAAGGTCACAACTCACAACATGAACTCAAATGCATAGTAATAATATATTCAGCCATTTTTCACTTAGGTATTGCATGAACAATTATTTTTTTGTAAGCTTGGGTTCTAGATAGAGGTGAGAGAAGATGCCAAAGTTCACTGCATGAAAAAAGCTGTGAATTTCGCCAACCCTCATTTCAATGACAAGTACAATCTGGATATTTTTGGCACAGCAAATTGCCCAAGTTCACATAGTGAGCCTACGTGAATTACCAATCCAACATCGAATTAGGCAATTTGTGTAGTTTTCTCAAAGTGAAATTAGGCAATTTGCCAGTGAACAATGACACAAATTGCAGTTCACCTGGCTCTGTCTGCCTTTTGTCTTAAAAAAAAATACTCCCTCCTCCTCTGGGCATAATTTAAGTCCCCTTCCCATCCCCTGCTAGCACCCCCACACCTGCACTCATTAATTTCTATCAAAAATATATACTTTTCCTTCCCCTAGTGCCAAAACACACTCCCCCTGCCTCCCCCCATCTGACCAGAGACCAATGGTTGATCTTAAGAATACCCATCCAACTCCCTGACACTCACCACCCTCTTCTGCACACCAGCACCCCAAAAATTTATTTTTAAATGACCTGTAAACTAAGAAAACTGTTCTCCAGTGCAGATTTACCACCTTTTTCAGTGTCCATATAGGTGGAAAAGGTAACATCTTTGCTCCTAATAAAACCGGTTCCATCAAGCCACATTGATAACCAAGTTGTCAAAATGCAGCACAGAGGCACAAACAATGTCTACAGGCAAAATTTCACCTGTCTGATATTGAGTGTTTTTCTTGAGGCATAGCCCCACACCCCCCACACCTCACATGAGGCTTTGCCCCCCAAACCACCAACTTTAATGTAACAAACTCCGAGTTGGAGCTTGTTCGAAGGTGAGAGACACCTTCGAAATCAGCGAAATTTCACCATCGAGACCATTACAGTGACAGCCTCAAAGTTCTCTCAGTAATGGATTTCGATGTCAAAATTTTGACATTCTAACAGTATACGAATAAAACCTTACTAGCTAAAACTCAGCCAATCAGGTTTTTATTACACTTAAATGGAAATCTCTATTTCATCAACTGTACATGAGTGTAACTGAATAGTAATAACTCAGTTTTGAATGTTTAGTTTAGACCTGGAAACGTCATCATATTCCTGAAGTGTTGTCCAAGCCACATCAACAGAGGAATCTGGAGACAACAAAGTTAGAAGAATGTCATCAACCTACAAGGAAATCTGGTATACTGCACCACCCCCAAAGGGATGCCTTCCATCTCTGGGTTGTTGCAGATCGCCATCCCAAAGACTGCATGTATAATGGATAAAGAAGGGGCAAGATGGGTGCCCCTTTCCAAGGTGATGTAGAGGACAGGGTGCCATTCAATCTGATATATGCTTGACGGCCAGCATAAACATTTTGAAACCAGGTGACAAAAGGCAAGTGAAACCCAAATTCTGACAGGGTACCCCAGAGAAAGTTCCAGGACACCCTTTTAAATGCCTTCTCATCATTCAGTGACTAGCGCTGCTGGGATAGAGTGATGGCAAAGACAATCCATTAAACAAAAGGGTTGTCTGATATTATGAAAAGTTTGTCTCATTTTAATAAAGCCAGCCTGGTCAGGGTGAATCAGAAAGAGAAGGAGGAAGCTCATCCAGGATGCTTAAACCAACATAAACAAATTGTAGTCAGTACTAAGGATGAAGATTGGGCAGTAAGACAAGGTAGTACTAGAATCTTTACCCGGTTTCAGGATTGCCAAAAGTCTGGCATATTTATAAGCAGGAGGAGGAGGAGCCCCCTGCTCCACTGCCTGCAATAAAGTCAAAAGAAATAGCTCCTTGAATTTTTTATCAGTCTCAACCGGGTAACCATCAGACTTGGCATATTGTACAGTGAGTAAAAGTTCATATGTGACTGGTGCTAATGGACTCTGTTGCTGGGAACCATAAAGAAGAGAGAAGTGAAACAAATACTTCTGAGTTTTCTCCGGAGAAGGAAGAGCTGACTCTAAATAAAGATCTCTATAATAATCTCACATGATAGAGGTAACCCTAGTTTCTCTATGTTCCAAGCAACCTGTCATGCTTTTCCTCGATCGCAGGATCATGGCTGTTTGCTTTCTAGTTCAGAGACGCCTAGCCAAAAGACAGGAGCCTAGAGCAACCCCTTCATAGTAGACCTGAGAGAGGCAGAGCAAAGCATGCATCACCCTTTGGTTAAGGATATTTTGTATTTCTTCCTTCACCTTCTTGATCCATTCAAGACATAGGGCTTCCTGAGGGGATGTTTAATGTTTGTAGGGTTGTTCTTTTTTGTAAAGCTAGAATGGCATGAAAGCATCCCTCCCCCACTGTTTCTCTCCTCATCTATCAATCCAATTTAGGCCATTCAGTGTTACACTGCCGTTCTTTAAAGTGATTTACCTGCTCTGAATGCACTGTGATTACATACCTCTTTAGAATTAATTCTCTGCGAAAGGCTGAAGAGTTTTAAGTTGACCTTTTTATGCACTCCTTAATATCCTAAAACTACAGACTAATCCTTTTTATTATTAATTCTGAGTGTAAAACTGTAGAGTCTTAAGATTATTAGACCTGTACTGCACTGTCTATTATTCTAAGCGAACAGCTGAATCCTTTTTTAGAATTAATTTCTGTGTAAAGCTGTAGTTTTAAATTGACCAGACTTTTCAGTGTACTGCCTAGCATTCTAAATTTGAAGCCCAATCCTTGCCTCTCACTTTGCCACCTATCTGCCTTCTAATCCACTTACGTCTCCTCCCTTTTTCTATTACCCACTTTGTAGTTTAGCCTCCTCCTTCCAAATAATAGTGACCACCCTGTTTCTTTGTTTGAGTTAACCACACCTCCCCTGCCTGCCCCTACTTACTCCATCTCCTTTCCTGTATCCCTCAGATGTGCCGTGCCCTCCTGGGGCTCGTACCTCGCCGCCAGAGGAAAAGCTACAAGCTTGTCCTGGGAAGCAACCCACGATTCTGCTACTGCAAATTAGCAGACCCTGAGGCTTTCTACCCCTGTTGAAACTGCTGCACGGGATCCTCCAAACTCTGGTTCGTTGCAGGGCCCAGAAATCTACAGAAACAGCCAAAAAGCCGTATACTCACTCAGGTACATTGGTATCTGGTGCCTTTGGACATTCTGAATTTTCAGAACCAGCACTCTTATTGGAGGATCTCAGCCCCACTGCCTTCTCATTTGCAAATTATACTACATAGCCACTAGAGGGCTACAACAGCTGTCTTTTCTGTTAAAGAGGAAACACATTATATTTTCTACTTTGCTTCTGCTCTAGTGGACCTGGGGTACCTCTCTTTTTGAAGATCATCCCCAGGGTTTTTTTGCCTGTTTGTCAGGCCGAACCATGCTCATCCACTAAGGCTGCAAGACTTGAATGCCTGCCCCCACTCTCATTCTGTACTGGTAGAGCAGGGCCAGAAACAGAAACGAAAGCTACAGACCAATCGTGCCACACCAGACTGCAGTCTTGAACCACCTCACTGACTCAGCTGCAAAGAGTTGCTCCACAGGTACATTCAGCACCAAAACCACCTCTTAGCCAACAAAAGGATTTTGAACTTATGACACCTGATCACCAATTGGTCTAGGCTTCTAGTGGCATTTACTGCTGGCTGTTGTGGTGTTTAGATCTACCATGGGAAATTACAGCTGGTTCCTTGGTGGGTCACTAGTTTTACTAGTGCTCAGCTCAATTCTTCGGAACCCTCATCCCTCCATAAAGTGGAATGACCCTTGCACTTCTCCCTGTCCTGTGTCCAACAGCTCATTTCAGGTAGCCATTCTGGACTATTGAGCTTCTCAGCTGTCTCTGCTGGGGAGTGGGACATCTCCCAAGCTGTCTCTGCAGATTACTCTCCCATCCAAACTTGAGACTTCCTACTCATGGCAAATTTCTGCCAGGACACTAGTGGCTGCAACACTAGGCCAGTATAACACCAGGAGTGGGTCCAGGCCTACCCATCAACACTATCTCCCTTTTCACCCAAAAAATAGTGTTTACAAATTACAGTTCGCTGCCTTAAAAAGAATCCTGCTTCTTTTACCATTGTGCTCAGGCAATGTCGAACTCAACCCAGGACCATTAGACATCCTTGCTTCTCCATCAGACCTGGCAGGTAACAAAGGAATGTCTTTTATGCATCTTAATGCCTGTAGTTTGCTGAAAAAGTTCACCCTTTTCCAGGCTTGGGTGAGCCACACCTTACCTGACATCCTAGTGATCACTGAGACCTGGCTTAGGCCAGCCACCCAAGACAATGAAATCAATATCCCAAATTATTTACTCTTCCGAGCAGATAGGCAATCAAGAGGAGGTGGGGTGGCAATTTATGTAAGGGACAAATACTCAGCCTCTTGCATAGACACATCATCCCCCCCCAAAAGAATTTGAGTGCTTGACCCTAAAGATTGAACTTTCTCCTTCCAGTGCACTCTGTGTAATAGGCTGCAACAGGCCCCCTTCTGCCAGACCTCATCTCTTGTCTCACCTCAGTTCCGTACTGGGGTTCAGTTCCTTGGAAACCATTATTCTGGGTGACCGGAACTATGATTGGCTATCAAGTGCATCAGATTCCTTGAAATCCTTATGTGACACTCTAGGGCTGGTGCAACTCATTGGCGAGCCTACTAGCCCAAATAAAAAGAACCTTAACAACTGCTCCCTCTTAGATGAAATTTTGATTAGCAAGCCACACCTGTTCTCTCACGTCGGAACATTTTTCTTAGATATTAGTGATCGTTGTATAATCACCACCATTAGATCCCTGCACAACCCACAGTTTGTGGCAAAGTTCTCTATCAAGAGGTGCAAACGCAACTTTGATTTATTTGCTTATGTCCATGACTTGAAACATTCACTGTGATGGCAGGAATTCTTCCTAGCCAAAATGGTTAACAGGGCATATACTATTTTTTACCATATTTTAAGTGAGGCTTTAAATAAGCATGCACCCTTGGTTAAGGTGTGGGTCAGGAGCAGCACCTGCCGTTGGTTCTCACCTGAGCTCAAAGCTTCATTGTTAGAAAGGGATACTTTATGGAAAAAAGCTTGAAGAACCAAGAATGACTCAGAATGGTGTCTTTTTAAGAGAGCATGTAACAAGTGCACCAAGTTGGTCAGAGCAGACAAGGCCGCCTAGTATCGTTCGGAGCTAGTCTCTGCCTCAAGAAATACTACAAAGCTCTGGAAAACATTAAAAGACATGTCTGGACATGCCTACAAAAGAAATCCGGCACTCAAAAAAACAGAATGTGAAGACTGCTTCTTCAATATCAAAAGTGCTTCATTTTATTAAAGTGCCATATTCGAGTCCTGACGCGTTTCGGAACCAATTTCCTTTTTCATAATTGGTTGCACTTTATAATTGACGCTGTTTGATGATGTCATCAATTGTATGGTATATAAGGCAGTGGCTTCAATGTCACATTAGACCCTTTGAAAAAGGAAATTGGTTCCTAAATGCGTCAGGGCTCGGTATATGGCACTTTAATAAAATGAAGCACTTTTGATATTGATGAAGCAGTCTTCACATTCTGTTTTTTTGAGTGCGGGATTTCTTTTGTAGTTTTGTTCAGTTTTATCCCTGCACCTTTTTTCCATGTGCAACCTCTGTTTTGAAATTTTTTGCTGTGTTATGAGGTGTTTGCACTGGTTTCTGAAATATATTATCAGTGTGAAAACGGATTATGACTAGCGTTTCACTACAGTGCATTCTTCGAGCCTTTAAATTATACCATACGAGATAGATGACAAAATATTAGTGGCGCTTTGAATTCAATATTTTATGAAAGTGGATTTATGTGAAGCGTTTTCAAGTTCACATCTTTCATCCCATGGCAATACTACAAGAACTGAATGTCGGAATGTCAGTGGCGCTTTGAGAAGATATTATTCACAGCGTTCTATAGGAGTGATTTCTTCTTAATTTAACTCTTGTTTTACATGCAACCTACCAAGAAATATCTGTCTCAATTTACTACATGACAATGAATGTAGTCTGGCATCTTACCCTCTTGAATAAGGACGCTATTTTGAAGTTATATTCGGAGGTGAGTTCGAGTTTAATACTCGCGTTTGCGTCCTGTATTTTTGGTGTGGAACTTTTGTACTCCTGTTCTGTTTGCTATGAGAACAATTATTTTGATTTAGATTGACATCTGATTCTTTTGAAAAAGGACGTTATATTGAGCTTTGCTTAAAAATTTGGAAGCTTGAATAGCACATCAAGGTGAAATGAATGATGTCATATCAGCGTCGCTTGAGAGGACACCAGATTTGGCGTTCATGGAAGCAGGCCACAGTTCTCAGATGGATTATTCAAATGTCGGTGGAGATATGGATCCGTTTTTATTTGTCAACCAGTTTTTGGCAGAAACGGGGCATACCAATCCATTTCTCTTGGAGACCGAAAACATACAGGGAGTTATCGGTGGAACAACCGGCTCCCTTAGAGATGCCTTCAAACACCCTGAACAAATGGCGATGAAGGTAAGACACATACAATGGAATATTTCTAGCTTAGAGGCCTATATTAATGTTCAAAGGATACCACGCAGTCTTAGAATTTTAAAAGAACCCACGTTTGGGCTAGAAGTTGTGACCTTTATGACTAAATGGAGACAGATATTGGATGAGACTTCAAAACAATTTATGTTACTTATCATCCAACATGGGAGAGAAGTGAGTGTGACTCTGAAGAATGACATTAAAGAATATGAGAAAGATATGTTGAAGTTCAAGGGACATGTTGAATTTGATACATATAATAGCAAATTATGTGATACTTTAGAGCATTTAGATTTTGAACTTAAGAAGAAAAAACTTACTAAGTTCAAAAGAGACTTGGGTGACTATCAGAATAATAAAGTCTATACATGGAAAAAGAAAGATGCACCTAAGAGGATTCTCAGGAATGATAAAAGGGTATCTTTTAATATCAGTACTGACAATAGTGAAATGAATAGTGAGGATACGAACATTTCAAGTGAGCACCCCTCTAATACACAAATGTCTGATAGTCCTGAACCTCAATTAAGAAGAAGTACGAGATCCAACATGTACCAGGGTTCTCAAACAACCAGACAGAGTGGTTCTGGAAGGGGAAATTACCACATCAAAAATGCAGACCTAAGAAGATCAGAAGGGGAAGATATAGGAGTAGAAGGAAATGGGATTCGGAGAAACAACTTACATGTAGAACAACAGCAAGGGCAACAACAGAGAGAAGTGGACAATGTCCATCTCAGACAGCAAAATTACATATCTCACCCATATCCCGAATCCAGTCCTTACCAGCCTCTACAATCAAGGCAAGGGTATCGACCCCAACAGTACAACTACAGAGGGGCCAGACAGAATTACTATCCACACAAGAAGCAAGGGAGATTTCAGAGAAGGTGATCAACTTATCAAGTAGGACATTATCAGCAACAGAAGAAAAGGTTCTTAATAAAGGCTTGTCTTTTGTACCTACAGTAGGTATCAATAAATTTGAGACATTTTTAGATTTACAGAAATTTTGTCAGAACTTAAGTTTAAAATCTTTTTTTGCGAAACAAAGACATAAAGAAATGACTGATATTAACTTTATTTCAAATCAAACAGCTGATATTGTTTCAGCAGATGCAGATATGGTGGATACAAATGTTTTAGAAAGACAAAATTTTAGGGGTCAGTCTGTTTTTTATCCCCCACCCAGTTCTGCTATTCTAACATTTCAAAAAGTCTGTGAAGATGATTTTGAAGATCTTTTCTCAAATTTATCTAAAATTCATTATGACAATGTATCTAAAATAGAAAGAGAAGCTTTACAAGATCTAAAAAATTATTCAAATATTGTCATAAAGCAGGCAGATAAGGGAGGTGCAGTTGTTATTCAGGACACTACAGATTATATTTTTGAAGTAAACAGACAATTATCTAATACGGAGTTCTATAAAAGATTGGAAACAGACCCCATCATTTTTTTTAAACATCGTATTGATGAATTTATTATAGAGGCCCTAACTAAGGGGTGGATTGATTCAAAAATAAAAGATTTTCTTACAGTAGATTTTCCAGTTAGAGCTACTACATATACATTACCTAAAGTACATAAAGAATTTGAATCTTTACCACCAGTAGGAAGACCAATAGTGAGTGGAATTGGCTGTTTGACTGAACCACTTTCACAATATGTGGATCATTTTTTGAGACCTTTTGTTAGCAAATTAGGATCATATATTAAAGATACAGGAGACATTTTGAAGCTGTTAGCTGATATTGAGATAGATCCAAATGCATATCTCATTACTATGGATGTTGAATCACTTTACTCTAATATCCCACATGAAGAAGTTTTAGATAGTTTGGCCTATTATTTGAATTCAAGAGAGACAGATGATGGAGTTTGTACAGAATTGCTTCTTAAGTTGTCTGAATTTGTTTTGAAATTCAATGCTTTCTCATTTTTGAATCAGTACTATTTGCAGATAAAGGGGACAGCAATGGGGGCCACCTTTGCTCCTAGTGTGGCAAATTTATATGTGGGACAATGGGAAGATAATTATGTTAGGAATGTAGATAATAATCCCTTTTTTTGGAAATTAAATTTGTATCAGCACTTTATTGATGACATATTCATCATTTGGATGGGTGATTTGAAAGAATTTGATTTATTTGTTTCCTTTTTACATGAATCCAACCCTCATTTGCATTTTTCATATCAAGCTAGCCAAAAAGGTGTTTGTTTTTTAGATTTAGAGATTTTAAAAGGAGAGAATAATACAATACAGACAGATATTTATAGAAAGTCTTGTGAGAAGAATACTTTACTTTTAGCATCTAGTTGCCATCCACAACATGTAGTGAGGAATATTCCTAAAGGACAATTTCTCCGGATCGGGAGAAATTGCAGTGAGGATAGTGATTTTGAAAAAGCAGCAACAGATCTAGAAACTAGATTTTTAGAAAAAGGTTATTCTAATCAAAATATTCAGTAGGCATATAAAGAGGTGGCAGGAATGAAGAGAGAAGAGACATTGATACAGAGACCTAAACAACAGGATACAGATCAAACTTTGAATTTTGTTAGTACATACTGCATACATTCACATAAGGTTTCAAATATTATTAGATCAAATTGGAACATTTTAAAAGGAGATCCACATCTAAGTATATTTCATGACAAACCACCAAGGATGACATACAGAAGACCAAACAATCTTAAAGATTACTTGGTACATAGCAGGCAAACACCATCTACAAAACAAACTTGGCTCAAACCAAGTATAGGTTGTTTTAAATGTGGAAAATGTAGTATGTGCTCTAATATACAACCTATTAAATAATTTACATGTTTTAATGTTAAAAATCATAAAAAGTATCAGATTCGAGAATTAATAACTTGTGACACTAGTGGAGTAATTTATATGGCTACTTGTACATGTAAAGCATTTTATATAGGAAAAACAAAAAGACAGTTAAAACAAAGAATAGCAGAGCATGAGAGCTATTAAATACAAGGATTCGAGTTATGCTACAGCATTACATATTATGAGGAGTAAGGATGACAATGAACATATGTTTTATTTCAAGGGATTGAGAAAGTATATAAGAATCCAAGAGGAGGTGATTTTGAGAATTATATTTTAGAAAGGGAAGGATTTTGGATATATACCTTGAATGCATATTCAACACCAGGCTTAAATGAAAGATTTGAACTAATTCCTTTTCTTAAAAGAAAGAAATAAACAAGACCTCCCTTCCACGCCCCCAATTCCCATATCTGCATCTAGTACTGAATATAATTTAATTATATGTATAATAAATATAGAATCCAGATGTTTATAGAATTTAACATAAATACTTTAATTTCTAATTTTTTTCTTTTTTTTAGATGGTATCAACAGTACAATAATAAGTGTAATACATTGGAACTTTTGATCTTATTACAACTGATGACTATCTGGGCAGTCTTTTCATCAAAAAGCAAATACAGGTTTTTATAATAAAATAATTAAAGGCTAGTTTAGGAATGTATTTATTGTTTATATACATATATATATATATATTGTTTTTAATTATTGGGTAGCACTATATATTTGCACCTTAAATTAATGGTTTGTCTTTATGAATAATTGGTTGCACTTTATAATTGACGCTGTTTGATGATGTCATCAATTGTATGGTATATAAGGCAGTGGCTTCGATGTCACATTAGACCCTTTGAAAAAGGAAATTGGTTCCGAAATGCGTCAGGGCTCGGTATATGGCACTTTAATAAAATGAAGCACTTTTGATATTGATGAAGCAGTCTTCACATTCTGTTTTTTTGAGTGCAGGATTTCTTTTGTAGTTTTGTTCAGTTTTATCCCTGCACCTTTTTTCCACGTGCAACCTCTGTTTTGAAATTTTTTTTTTTTTTTTTTATGTCTAGACATGCACCTGGTAATTCCATTCCAGCAAAAATTAAGTCCGGTGGCAGCGTTATCGCTAACCGATTGGAGATATTCGAAGCCCTCAATAACCATTTTGCAATGGCAGAGCTAGCATTTGATACTTCTCCTGCCAATGACCTCCGCACAGCTCAGGGCCCACTAGCCCAAGAGTCCCCCCTCTACTGAGGAGGCCTTCTCCCTCCTGCCTGTCTCTCTAAAAGAGGTGGAAGACCTACTGCTGCAACTGGACACCAGAAAGGGAGCAGGCTCCAACCTCATAGAGCCATACTATCCAAAATGTGACTACCATGTGCTTGCGGTGCTAATCACTCACCTATTCAACATGTCACTCTCCCAGGGTAGCCTCTCCCCTCAATGGAAAATAGCCCATGTCATCCCTCTATTAAAAGCAGGTGACCCTTGCGATCTAAATAATTACAGACTGATCTCCCTCCTCCCCATCCTGTCTAAATTACTAGAAAAAATAGTGTGTGACCAGCTAGGAGTATACTTAGAATCCATAATCCTATTAAACCCAGTTCAGTCTGGATTCAGAGCAAAGCACAGCACCATAACAGCCCTAGCTAAGGTGACCGATGATTGGCCCCTAGACCTTGACAACAAGAAGCATGTCTGTGCTGATTTCTTTGATCTTAGTAAGGCATTCGACACAGTAAATCACAGCCTGCGTTCTTCCTCCCTAAGCACCTTAGGCCTGGACCATAAATCTATGTGCTGGTTGGCAGACTACCTCGGAGAACAGAAACAGCAGGTTAAAGCTGAAGGTGATCTTTCTCCATTAAAACCTATGCTGAGGGTGCCCCAGGGCTCTATCCTTGGTCCCCTCCTCTTTGCAGTCTACATTAACAACATCAATGACCTCATCAAAAAAGCCAACATCCACTTATTCGTGTACAACACTGTACTGTACTTGAGTTGTCCTACTCCAGAAGCAGCCTGTGAAGACCTCCAAGCTGAATTTAACCTTCTACAATACCAGCTCATAAACAAAAAGCTTTTGCTCAATGCGAAAAAGACAAAAGCCATGCTCTTCTTCCCCTCCTTCCATGCGGCAGTTCCTGCTGGGGGGGAGCTATCCCACAAATTACCACTGTTCTTGGAGAAACACTAGAATATGTAGCTAAATTCAAATATCTAGGAGTTTGGCTCGATCATAAACTTTCCTTCTCCGACCATCTCGAAGAACTACAGAAGAAACTAAGGCAAAGATTAGGACTATTCTACAGAATTAACCACCTGCTCACAAAGGAGGCCAAGATTCAACTGGTTCAAGCTACCTTCCTATCTTTAATAGATTACGCGGACCTGCTCTACAGCCACTGCACTGCCTCTGCACTGGCTAAGTTGGACACCCTCTACCACAGAGCTATCTGGTTCATTACTGGCCTTCCACTTTCCACACACCACTGCTCCCTGTACTCATTGATAGGCTGGACTTCCGTTCACTATAGAAGAAATAGAAATGCCACCCTATGGGCCTTCAGAGCGGTGACCAACAAGCCCCCTCATATGTCTCAGATTGTATTCCCCAGAGTGTATTAGACACCTATGCTCTAAGAAGCTATTCCCTAATTGCCCTCCAAGTTCCAAGGGTCAAAACTCATTTTGGCAAAGCTGCTCTAAGCTTCTCTTTACCCACATTGTGGAACAGTTTACAAAGGAACTTGAAGCTGAGCTGCCCTGTTAGCCTGAATATCTTCAAGGCACTCTACAATCGCTACATGAAAGCACCTTGCAAATGTTTTCCTCACCACTAGCCCATTAATTCCGCAACTCCCCCTTTCCATCCTGACACTCACCATATTTCTACCCCTGGCTCTCACTCTTTCCCTATTAACTCTTCCTGCTGCACCCACCCACACTTCCCTGTCCACTCCAGCCTGGCTAAAGTCCCACCCATCCATAGTAGTGTCCCAATTATCTACCCTCCTCCATCATTATCATAATAAACAAGTACATGACAGGCATCGTCACTTTCTGTGGTTTTAGCTCAATTTTTCCCCCAGTCACCAGTAATATATCCCTCCTCTTCTTTACCTCTCTAACCTGCCACCCCATACACGGCCTCTTTCCCCTATATGTGTAGTTGCCGGCTGTCTCACTCAAAAGATCTCTGGTTATAACCCCTGTATGCCTGTGGTTGATTGTACATCTGCTGACTTCTTCAATTGTAAAATAATGCTGTTTTTTTTATTTATTTCAGCCTTGTACTGTACTGTATAAACTGTATATACTTTTTCTTCCTTGTATATTATTGCTTTTTGTACACCTGCTTCTGTACTGTACTTTGATGTATTCATGACCAGGTCCACCTTGCAAATGATCCTTGCTCAATGGTGTCCGCCTGGATAAATAAAGATTTTGATTGATTGATTGATTGATAGTTGGTCATTTACACATAGCTAGATAGCCACTCCGTCTTAGCATTTTTTAACTTCATAGGCTAGAAGATCTCCATGGAGGATGGTTTTCACTGTATCCCATAAGGGTGGGACAGAGAGTCCTCCTTCCCAGAGTTGTCTTGTAGAATTTGACCAGTTTGATTCCACATCAGTGTCTGTAATTCCTCATCCTTTAAGAGCATGATATTGATCCTCCAATGTGTGTTTTTGTAAAGTCTGGCCAGTTATAGCTTACAATAAATTGGGTGATGATCCAACAGGAGCTGTGGACCATATAACATGTCCCACACTGTTGCCAGATGCTCACAAGTGATAAAGAAATAATTCAGTCAATCAAAGCTATTCTGGCTGCTGAATACTGTATACAGGAGCAATCTGAATTGAATAACTGTCGTCAAACATTCACAATGCCAAGATGTTTTACTGTTGTTTTAAAATACTTCTTGGAGGGAGAGGCTCTATAATAAGGTGACTTGAAAGCATCAAGATCCGGAGACATTGCCAGATTTATGTCTCCACCCAGTATAAATTGACCTTGCAACAGAGCAAGCAATTTATTAAAGGGTGTCTGCACCATCTCTTTATCTACATTAGGTGGAAAATAAACATTAGCAAAGGGTTACCTGATGTCAAATAAGCCTGCCACAGGATAACATAGTGAACCAATGGGTTGAAAAACATTTCTTGCAGGGCAAAGTTAATCATCTGGAGACACAAAATGGCTGTACCATGTCTGATTCCCTTGAGGTAGGTAGAGGCTTCCCCAACATACCGCCCTAGCCTCCCAGCTTAAGATGACCTTGTATAGACAGGTGTGTCACCTGCAAGTACAGAACATCTGGTTTGCCATAGTGAAACTTTTAGAGCAGCTTTGCACACTTTATTCTCATTGCACTTTGGATTGGAGAGGTTCGACTGCGCAGCTGCACACTACACTGCTGGGAGCAGTAGGAACAGGGACATCAAAAGGCTAACTCCCTTCAAATGTCAGATAAACCACCACTGCCTGCATATTGCATTAGTGTTTATCTCAACTTTGCAAAAAAGATAAGGAAGAACAGTCAGCGGCTGTTTAACATTCAGTGCCCTTTCTAGATTTTCCTGTTTATGCCTTTTTTGTTCCTATTACCCCCCACCTGTGCCTGGAGTCCATACGATGGAGGTATAGGAGGATAGCTACAGGGGCAGCCCCATAGGGGGCTGGGGGCTCAAAGGCGACAGCAGTAGCTGTTTTGTTTGCCTAGTGCACACACATATTGGTGTCGAGATTTTTAGCAGACTATAGTTTTTGTCCTTAGTTTAAAAGGCTTAAATAACCTGATTTCAGATCCAGAGTCAAAGATGATCTACCTTAAGTAATTATTAGTAGTGATTAGTCATGTTTAATAATAACCCATTGATTGGGTATGGTAATGCCTGCCATGATTTAAATTTCACACCAGTGCTAGTATTTAAGGAGCATGCACAAGCACCCCTAGAGATCTGCCTGCTACGCACGTCTGAAAAGGCTGACACAATACACACTGGGGTTTGTATCGTTTTTATCACTCCGTTTGAATTTAAGCTACACATTTTAAAGTTTATTGAATCTCCAAAGATTGGACGAAGTTACAAACTCTAGTCTACAGCTTTCTGGGTAAAAATATAGTCTCCTCTGATATATGTGCTTAGGACACCACTGAAGCTGAAGCCAAATGCAAAGCGTAAAACACTAAACACTACACTCAATAACCATTAATGCTAAATACTAACTGCTGAACCAAATATTGAGAGTGGAGTTGGATCTCCACATTTAGTGGTTTGGGATAGCCAGCAGTCAATATAACTTGGTGATACTCAGTGAACTCACAAGCTAATATGCAGGTATAGATTTGCACTATTTGCAACATTTGCACTGTTTGTATTATTTGCACTGTTTGCATTATATATTACTGACATTATATATTACTAAACTACTACTATTAAATCTTCAATGGTATCAAGTTGAGTATTCAGTAATTGTGTTTAACCATCACTGGGTATTTTATCAAGTAGATACTTAACTAAAATATTATGCCACTAGAATAGAAGTGTTATATTGTAGCCCAGTAACATGAATTAAATTTAAAATAGTCTAGTAGAATCTAGGAAGTGAGTCTAGTAATTATATTTTTGGATCTATAAATTGTGGACAGAGAAAAGGGGGTGACACAATTGTTTATACAGTTTTACTTCTGCTCCTTTCTCCTCTTACCCCTTCTTAGCTGTACTCAATTGAATTGATCATGCCTCATTACCATTGGTGGAACTGATAGAATTGGAGAGACCCAGAGAAATTCAAGAGGCTAGACAGAATAAAAGGGGACTGGTTTAGAAGAAGCTGGGTGAAGATCTTTTCGTGTCCTTTGTGGTGTTTGAATACTACTGGCTGTAGACTGGCACTGTAACAGCAGTTTGCAATAGTGGAGGTACAATTGTTTCAGCAGAATCCGCTGTGGCATAGCAGGTCATTGGAAACATGGGGGATCAGCAGGAGCTTTGAACATTTCTACAAGTGCAAGTGAGGGCAGACCAGAGATACTTAAAGCGCCCAGAAAGAGATTCAGTATGCAGTATTGGAACAATACAAAGGGATTGGAGTGGTAATAATCTATCTAAAATATTAATCCAAAATGTTTTATTAAAGTACTCGAATATTTACTTCCAGAAGACTTTGGGACAAGATACTGTCATGGGACTTTGCCATATATATATATATAACAGTTTTATATTGTTATACATATGAAAATTGCCAGCAGAAGGAGACATCTCAGACTATCGGGTCTGCTTGAAATAATATGGATAGTTTCCGGGGTTTGACCTACATCTGTGGCCCTATCTCCCTTCCCCCCTGAATTTACCAATCTTTCCCTTCCAAGGTCTCTTGACATTCCCTCATGCCTGTCTCATGCTCTCTTGAATGTCTCCACTGATTTTGACTCCATCACCTCCTCTGGTAGCTCATTCCATGCTGTCACCACTCTTTCTGTAAAAAATTGCTTCCCAAAGTCCCTCTTGAATCTACCCTGCACCAGTTTTAGATTGTGCTCTCTGGTGGTGGAGGTGGCCCTTTTATTGAATAGGTTCCCACAGTCCACTCTGTTAAGTCTCCTCAAGTATTTGAACATCTCAATCATGTCCCCCCTCTGCCTTCTTTCCTCCAGAGTGTACATCCCCAGGTCCTCCAGCCTCTCTGCATATGATCTGTCCTGTTGTCCCTCTATCATTTTGGTCACTCTCCTCTGGACCTTTTTCATTTTGTTTATGTCTTTCTTCAGGTGTGGGCGCCAATGTTTTACTCCATATTCCAAGTGAGGTCTGACCAATGTCCTGTAAAGTGGCAGTATAACCTCACTCCTCCTACTGCTAAATCCCCTAACAACACATCCTAACGGCCTTTGCTATGGTCTTTTTGCATTGAGTTGAGTGCTGTAGGTCACTCGAAATTATCACCCCAAATGTTTTTCCTCTGATGGTGTAACCTGAACCTTTCCAATGTAGTACTCTGTTCTCAGGTTCCTCGCCCCATATGCATCACCTTGCTCTTTTTGGAGTTGAATACTAGCTGCCATATTCCTGCCCATCTCCCAAGTTTGGCTAGGTCCTCTCTCATCTCCTTTATTCCATCCTGAGTGTCCACCCTCCCACAGAGCTTGGTGTCATCCGTGAACATGCACATTTTTCCCTGTATGCCATCCCCTATGTCACTGATAAAGATGTTAAAACAACACTGGTCCCAACATCAACCCCTGTGGAACCACCCCACTGATGACCTCCCTTGTATTGGAGAACTCCCATCCTACCACTACCCTCTGCGTCCTGTTGCTCAGCCAGTTTTCCACCCATCTGACCAAACTTTCAGCTGCCCCCAAGTCCCTCAGCTTCATAATCACCCTTTTGTGTGGCACAAAGTCAAAGGCTTTGCTAAAGTCCAGGTATATAATATCCACTGCTTGGCCTTTGTCCACTATCTGGGTGACCCAGTCAAAGAACTCAATCAAGTTCATTTGACACAATCTGCCTGCCATGAACCCATGCTGCTTGCTATCTTGGAGGCTGTTTTCCTCCAAGAACTTGACCAAGCCCTCCTTCAATATTGTCTCCAGTAGTTTACCCACTACTGAGGTCAGATTGACCAGCCTATAGTTACCAGGGTCCTCATTGGAGCCACTTTTATGGAGAGGCACGACTTGTACTATTCTCCAGTCCCCTGGCATCACCCCTGTATCGAGAGAACTATTTAATAGTCTTGTCAGAGGGCCTGCCAGTTCCTCCACCATCTCTTTTAGTATCCTGGGGTATATTCCATCAGGCCCCAGTGACTTTTCAACCATCAATTTCATGAACCCCTCCCTCATCCACTCAAACCTTATAGCCCTTACCTGGCCCTCTCCAGACCCCCCCCCTTGCACTGTGCAGTATTGGGCCCTTTCTTTCTTTCTTTGGTAAAGACATAGCAGAAGTAATTGTTTAATATCTTCACCTTGGCTCCATCTTCCACCACTATGTGTTCCCCCTTCTTTAGCCTGACTATGCCTTCTTTTTTGTCTCTCTTTTCTTTACTATAATGAAAGAAGGCCTCATCTCCCTTTTTATCCCCTCCGCTGTCTGGATCTCCTTCTTTGTCTTTGCCTGTGTTGCCTCTTTTTTTGCCAGTTTAGCCAGTCTTTGGTACTCCTTCTCATCCTATACAGGTCAATTAATTCATTTTTGTAAATGTTTAAGCTTGTATCTATTTATGACAAGCCTAATGTTTGCTAGGAATATAAGGCAAGCATAGTATTATGTTACATTGTAGGGTTTTTTGTGGGAATTTTTTTTGTTTGTTTGTTACACAGTAATGCCAGTTTCAACTAGAAGTCAGTCAGTACTAGAACTTACAAATATACTAAATATATCAGACATGGGTAAACTGAAAGATTGGTAGGACTACAGTTACCAGCAGAAAGAACAACTTATGCCACCAAGTTCACATTCCTGTTGAAATACAATGAAGTGCATACCGGTTTCCTCAATCCATGATCTGGCTTTGAAGAGTGAAGATGTGTCTGCGGTTCAGAGAAGATGTGAGCACTGGTGCCCCACCATGGATTGGGGGGAACATTATGGTTAGAAACCCTAACGCCCTGGGCGTTTGTTGGTACTTGCACTGCAAACTTTCAACATGGCCTTTTGTGATCCTCACCTCATGAAAGCATTTGGGACCTCTGCTCATGAACAGTGGCACTATGATTTTGTTAATCTGTCCCAAACATTGATTTCTCACAGTGACCATGCCATTCTGCACCAGATGTGCAAAAAACACAGTTCAGGAAGGATGTAAAAAATTACAGCTATACCATTCATAGGGAGGTGTGAAGAGATGGCAGTGTTGAACATCTGGAGTGAAAATATTAAAAATGCTCAAACATACGAGTGTATATGGAAACTGCACAACACACACTCATAACAGTTATGTAGTGGAATAATTTCACCAAAAGTTCAACATAGGCATTTTGTGACCTCTGCTCATGAACACTGTCACTGTGATTTTCTTAATCTGTCTCGAACGTTGATTTCCCACAGTGACCGTGCTGTTGTGCACCAGATGTGCGAAAACAAAATTTGGGCAGGATGTGAAAGACAGTTGTACTGTTCATAAGGAGGTGGGCAAAACTGACAATGTTGAAAATCTTGAGTGAAAATATTACAGATTCTTGACGTTACGAGTATGTGTGGAAACTGCACAACACACGCTCATAAAATAGTCATTTTAAGGACTTTTGTCACCAAATTTTCAACACAGGTATGTTGAGATCTCTGCTCATGAAGAGTGTCACTTTTATTTTTGTAATCAGTCCTGAACACTGATTTCCCACAGCGACTGCGGTATTCTGCGCTGGAAGTGCGAAAACACATTTTGGCCAGGATGTGAAAAATGACAGCTGTACTGTTTATGAGGAAGTGTGAAAAAAATACCAATGTTGAAAATCTAGCATGAAAATATTACATATTTATGATGTTACAAGTGTGCATTGAAACTGCACAATGCACACTCATAACCCAGTCATTTTTTTTGAATTTTTTCACCAAATTTTCATCAAAGGCTTTTTGGTAGCCCACCTCATGAACAGTGACACTGTTGTTTTGTTAATCAGTCCTGAAAGGTGATTCCACACAGTGACCACAAAATCACCTTTTGGGACCGAATAACTAGATGACAGTCACTGAATTCATAAGTTGGGGTCCCAAGAACCCCATGTTGAAAATGTGGTGCCTAATTCACACAAATGGCTGAGATATGCACCAAAGTTGGAAAAAAAAACATTTATGTCATTATAAAGCTTACCAGTATTTCTTCAGTTCATGGCCGACTTTGAAGAGTGCAGACATGTTCCAGCTCCACGGAAGATCATTGCACCGAGCTCTGGAGGTAAGTATGGGGTGAGGGGTGTGTGGGGAGGTGGGGTGCACAGAAGGTGGGTGTAGGTTGGGGGGGCACCAAACTCAACAAGGGACCATTTTCTTGTTTAAAGGTTTTAAAAAAATTTAAAAACATCATGGGAAGGTTTTCTTTCTTACAGGGAAATTTGGCATGCTGGGGTGGTCTCCCAATGTGCCATCTGAGTGTTTTTTTAGTGAGGGGGTTCTAGCTGATGGGGACTGGGCACTCCCATTGGCACATACCGAGTGCTGGGGGGACAAGAGCCGAGGGGGATTGGGCACCCCCCTTGGCACACAACAAATTGGGGTGAACATTATGCCAATGGTGAGTGGACTCCCCTGTCAGCAAATGAACTGGGAGGGGGCATGCTGACAGAGAGATTGGGCATCCCATCAGTTTGTTTATTTTTTTAATGGTGAGAGGTCATGCCAACAGCCTGGGCTCAGCACATTCACACTGCTGTAAGATACAGCAGTGTGAATGCACAACCAGGAATGCAATGCAGGAATGCAACGTCAAAGGACAGAGCTGTACCACTATTGGTGCAGCTCTGTCCTTTGAAAAGTTGTCTAACTCCACCCCAACAGCTGAAAAGAAGTCATCACCAGCCTGCTGACTGATTCATCTGCCTCTGACCTTCCCTAGAAATGGAGCTCTCCATTGGGCACACCCCTGTATAGTACCTCTTACAGCAATGAGTGCCTGTGCACCATGATGAACTCAAAAAGGAAAAACTTTAAGGAAAAGTAAAGGGAAAAAAACAGTTACAGATTACAGTATTTATTCCTAAATGTATTGATAGTAATGGTGGTAACATAATTAATATAACTGATGAAAATATGTTGGTCAATCAAACTAAAACATCTACACCAATAAGTGGGACTAATTGTTCACCACTGAAAATGGAAAAGGAAAACATTAAAGGAAAGACTGAAAATAAACAGGTAAAGGAAAAAAGACAAGATAAGAAGATCACAAATGATAACAGAAGAGAAACTAGTGGGAAAGGAGCAAGAGAAAACATTGACTCAAATGAAAGTAACTTATATAACGAGAGGAGCTATAAAGAAAGTTCACACAGATTTTTCCTCACTACCCAATGTACTAGAGAAGAAAACAAAAGGTCATATCTTGCATACTATAGGAAGGAATAAAGAGAAAAGTATGCTGGAGAATTATAATGACAATAGATCTACAGAGTTAAGTGAGTTGATTAACCATCTCCAGTTTACTATTGATGGCCTAAAAAAGACAGAAAGTAATAATCTAACAGAAAAGGGGAATGAAAGGTTATCAAAAATTCATTTTGATGATACAAATCTGTTAAAAGTAGGTAAGGAGGATACACTATGTATGAGTCAGGAGTTTGCTTTAATCACAGACCTGGATTTAATAACTAGAGATCTAGCAGTGGCATTAAAGGACTCATGGCAAATATATTAATATGTGAACAAGTAACTAAACTCAAATAGGAACTGGATTTCATTAAATGAATCACTATCAAGAATAAAACGAGCTAGAAAAACTTAGTATAAGACAGTGTGAGGACACAAAAAAAGAAGATAGGACAGAAACATCATTTGTCATGACAAAATGTCATGAAACCCTAATTATAGATGATACAAACTGAATCTCAGATATGGAGCTAATAATGCTTCCTCCACAAAGGGTGAGATGTGATTGTGTAGGTGAAGAACATAAATTAGCTAATAGCACAATCTGGGAGAAAGGGGAAAATGGGAACAACAGATGTAGAGTGAGAATAGTGGGAGCAAGGCAGAAGCAGGAAACTACAGACCTATTGGTTTAACCTCAATGATAGGGAAAATGATGGAATCACTTCTGAAGGAAAGAATTGTCGAGTATCTAGAGGCCAGAGGGGCACAGAACCCTAGGCAGCATGGATTCACAGTGGGAAGGTCATACCAGATGAATCTGATAGATTTCTTTGACTGGGTGACCAAAGTAGTAGATCAGGGAGGGGCTGTGGACATGGCCTACCTAGACTTTAGCAAGGCATTTGACACAGTCCCACACAAAGATTAATATACAAGTTAGCCAGCCTGGAGTGGGTCCCAAGATGACAGCCTGGGTAAAGAATTGGCTGGAGAATAGAACACAAGAGTAATAGTAAATGGAGTCCACTCAGAAGAAAGGAGGGTTACTAGTGGGTACCGCGAGGTTCAGTATTAGACGGTCCTCTTCAATGTCTTTATAGCTACATTGCAGAAGGACTGGAAGGAAAAGTATGTCTCTTTGCAGATGACACAAAGATCTGCAACAGAGTTGATGCACAGGTGGGGTGGAAAGGATGAGAAAGGACTTGGCAAGGTTAGAGGAATGGTCAATATATGGCAGCTTTAGATTCAATGCTAAGAAGTGCAACAATGCAGCTGGGAAACAAAAACCCAGGGGAAGAGTACACAATGGGGGTGAGATACTAACAACAACAAAATGGAAAGGGACCTGGGGTAGTCATATCAGATGACCTAAAGGTGGACAAGCAATGTGAGGGCAGCAAGGAGGGCTGGGAGGATACTGGGATGCTTGGGAGGCATCACCAGTAGAAAACAGGAAGTTATTATCCTCTGTACAGACAGCTGGTGAGACCCCATCTGGAGTACTGTGTGCAGTTCTGGAGACCCAATCTCTGCAAAGACATAGACAGGATGGAAGCTGTCCAGAGGAGGGCACTAAAATGGTGCAGGGTCTGCACCGGAAGACATATGAAAGAGATGAAAGGAGCTTAATATGTATAGCCTCAAGGAAAGGAGGGAGAGGGGGGACATGATAGAAATGTTCAAGTACCTCAAGGGAATCAACAAAGTCCAAGAGGGTAGCATCTTTCAAAAAAAAAGGTGTGCAAGAACAAGAGGGCACAATTTGAAGATAGAGGGGGCAGCTCAGAGGTAATTTAAGGAAGTATTTTTTCACAGAGAGGGTTGTGGATGCATGGAACAGCCTTCCAGAGGAGGTTGTGGAGTCAAAATCAGTGGTGGAATTCAAGCATGCATGGGACAGTCATAAGGCAATTCTAGGGGGTGGGGGTAGGAAGAAGTAGGCTGCTGGTTAACTAGGATCTGCAGCTTATCCAGTAGGTAGGGAAATGGGCAGACTGGGTGGGCCAAGCGGTCCTTATCGGCCGTCAAATTCTGTTTCTATGTTTTTATGTAATAGGGAGGAAAATTCTGAAGTGGAGGAATCCAAAGCAGGGAATAGGATATTAAAATCAAATGAACACAATACAGAAATAAAAAAAGGAAGATAAATGAAAAAAAATACATAGAAATTGAATAGTACCCCAAAATGAGACTTTCAAAGAGAACAGAGAATGTAACCAAATCAAAAAAGTAACAAGCGCACAATCTGAAAAATAAGGGGGAAAACAAAATAAAAAGAAAAACAAAGACATAAATAATGATTCAAGGTTAACTGAAGAGATCAATATTGTACTTAACCAAGAGAAAAAAGATGTAGCTCTAGACAGGAATATTAGAGGTGATAGTTATCAAAAGAATACAGAAATACCAGAAAAAACTTACAAAGAAAAGACTAGAAATCAAATCAATCAAAATCTTTATTTATCTAGGCGAACACCACTGAGCAAGCTCATTTACAAGGTAGACCTGCATTAAATAAGTCAAGTAACAAGGCATTTATATACAGACAAATAGACAGTGGATGCAAGAGTACAACAGTACAGGTAGGCCTACAATAGACAGGATAAGTAAAAATACATTTGGGTTCAGGTAAAACACAGTCGGTAAGGGTATACATAACAATAGGGTAGCAAGTCAGTAAAAATTTATACCAGATACAAAAACATACATGGTTTAGTATTCCTGTAAGGTAAAGGCATTATAGTCCAGTGAAGAGATTAGTTGAAGTGGATGCTACAAGCAAAGAGACATACATAGTCAGTTTAAAAAAAAACAGGCGCATCAAGGGGGAGATTTGTGTCGGGAGTAGTGGGCAGCCAGAGGGGTGGGGTCTGGAACTGGGATAATACTAGGAGTGAAGGAATGAGATGCTGTGGGTATACAAGGAATAGTTGGATGTGGGAGGGTGAGATTTAGGCCGGTAGATAAGTAGGTGGCTCAGGGACAAGTTATGCACTGATACAAGAAGGAAGAAGGATAGGAAAAGCAGGGAAGATGTGGAAGAGGGTGTAGGTAAGCTAGGATCATTGGAAGCAGTTGCAGGCTTCTGTAATGTATTCTGAGTATAAGGTCTTAAACACAGTTAGACTAACAGGAGTCCTCAGTTTCAGTGATTTCTGTAGCACATTCCCGAGTGACGGTAGAACGAATCCTATGGCAGTTCTCCCAAAATGCGTTAGGGCTTTGGGCACTTTCAGAGAAATCAGTGAACAGCTTCTTAGGGCATAGGTTCCAGGCATATTGAGAGTCAGGCAATCAACAATGTACTGGAGAAGTTTGCCAGTGATAACTCTGTATGTCCAGAGAGCCGCATTTTTATTCTGTCTGTAGTGTAAGAAGGTCCAACCTACAGCCGCATACAAAGAGCAGTGATGGGTGGAGAACGGGAGACCAGTGATGAAGCACAGGGCTCTGTGGTAAAGTATATTCAATTTACCGAGGTATGAAGTAGCACATTGGCTGTATATAAAGTCGGCGTAATCAATTAGGGAAAAGAACGTGGACTGAACTAGCTGTCTCTTGGCCTCTATAGTTAGTAGGCGGTTTAACCTGAAGAAGAGACCTAGGCTCTGCCTCAGTTTTTTAACAGATCCTCCAGGTGGTCTGCAAAGGAGAGCTTGAAGTCTAGCCAGACCCCCAGGTATTTGAATTTCGGCACAAATTCCAGGGTTTCTCCTAGGAGGGTGGTGATGGGGGGGTACAGCAGGGTAGGCTGCATGGTTAATAGGTGAAAATAGCATTGCCTTTGTCTTTTTGGCATTAAGTAGCAATTTTTTACTAAGGAGCTGGTACTGAAGTATGTTGAAGTTAGCTTGCAGGTCGCTACAGGCAGTTTCAGGAGTTGTACAGCTTAGGTAGATCACTGTATCATCTGCGGACAGATGAATTTTCACCTCATTGATGCCTGAGTCTATATTGTTGATATAGATGGCAAATAGTAGTGGCCCCAGGATAGATCCCTGCAGGACATCTCTTTTTAACAGATTTGAGGGGGAGAGTTCACCTTCAGCCTTGACCTGTTGCTGCCTATCAGAAAGGTAGTTGCAGAACCAATGCAAGGAGGTAGAATCTAGACCAATAGCTTTTAATAAAGAAAGAAGGAGGCTGTGGTCAACAGTGTTGAAGGCCTTACTTAGGTCTAGAAAAATGGCACAAATTTTTTGTTCTCTAACTCGTGCTGCCAGTCATTTGTCACCTTGGCCAGGGCCGTGATTGTACTATGTTCAGTTCTGAAACCAGATTGCATTGGGTTTAGCAGGTTAGTATCATCTATGAAAGATTTCAGCTGGGTATTGATGATTTTTTTCCAGAAGTTTTGATAGTACTGGGAGAAGGGAGATGGGCCTGTAGTTGTTTAGATCACAGGGGTCTCCGGATTTAAATAATGGAAAAACATATGCAATCTTCCACAGTTTGGGGAGGGTCCCTTTAGAAAGGGACAAGTTAAATAGATGCGTAATAGGTACGGCCAAGACATGATAAGCAATCTTTAGGTAGGATGGATCGAAGGTGTCAGCGCCAGCACTTTTTCTGGTGTCCAACTGGGGGAAACATAGAAACATAGACATAGAAGTTGACGGCAGATAAGGACCGCAAGGCCCATCCAGTCTGCCCATTTCTTTTTCTACCTTATAAATGTGCCATCGGCCTTTGCTCTGTCAGTGACCTATCTATTCATAGTCATTTGTATTGCTCCCTTATGCCTATCCATGCCTGTTTGAAGCCCTGCACTGTATTCATAGCCACCACTTCTTGTGGTAAGCTATTCCATGCATCTACCACCTTTCTGTGAAAAAGAATTTCCTCATTCTCCCTTTAATCGGCCTCCCTCTAATCTCATGCTGTGTCCTCTTGTCCTGCAATTTTTCTTATATTTAAACATGTTAGACTCTTTCACCTTGTTTATGCCCTTAAGGTGTTTAAATGTCTCGATCATATCACCTCTCTCCTCCTTTGCTCAAGGGTATACATATTGAGCTCCGTTAATCTGTCCTCATATGTCTTCTGATGCAGTCCCTGCACCATTTTGGCTGCCCTTCTCTGACTGCCTCAATTTGGTTAATGTCCTTGTGAAGGTGTGGCTCCAATACTGCACGAGTACTCCAGATGGGCCTAACCAATGTCTTGTACAGAGGGATTATTACCTCCCTCTTACGACTTGTGATACTCCCTACTAATACACCCTAACACCCCCCTAGCCTTACCTACTGCTTTAGAGGTCTGCTTGATGATTTTAGGTCATCAGTGATGATGATGCCCAAGTCTCTTTCTTCCTTTGTGACTGCTAGCAACTCCTCCCAGCCTATAAGTGGCTTCAGGGTTTCTCTTCCCTATGTGCATGATTTTGCACTTCTTTGCATTAAATCCCAGTTGCCACTCTTCTGACCATTTTGCTAGTTTATCCAGATCTCTTCTCATTCTGCCCACCCCATCTGGATCATCTACTCTGTTGCAGATCTTGGTGTCATCTGCAAACAGACAAGCCTTACCCTCTAGTCCATCTGCGAGGTCACTAATGAAGATGTTGAATAGGACTGGCCCCAGGACTGATCCCTGAGGTACCCACTTGTGACTTGCATCTCTTCTGACTGTATACCATTTACCACCACTCTCTGTTTTCTGCCAGTCAACCAGTTTGCCACCCAGTTGACCAACTTCTGACCCACCCAGCCTACCTAGCTTATTTATCAATCTTCTATGTGGAACAGTGTCAAAAGCTTTGCTGAAGTCAAGGTAGGCGACATCAACTGCTCCCCTTGGTCCACCACTCTGGTTACCCAGTCAAAGAAATCTATGAGATTAGTTTGACAGGACCTTCCTTTTGTAAACCCATGCTGTCTTGGATCCTGTGCCCTATGGATTCCAGGTGTTGCACTATCCTTTCCTTAAGAGAGCTCCATAATCTTGCCCACTACTGAGGTAAGACTGACTGGTCTGTAGTTCCCGCCTCCTCCTGCTACCACTCTTGTGGGCGGGATCACATGAGCCCTTCTCCAGTCTTCTGGGACCTCTCCTGTGCTCAGAGACTCACTAAACAATTCTGCTAATGGCTCTGCTAGTTCCTCCTTTAGCTCCTTAAGTACCCTGGGATGTATGCCATCAGGTCCCATTGCCTTATCCACCCTGAGTTAGCAAGCTCTTGTAGGACCCTTTCTTTGTGAAGGGAGTAGTGCTCACCTCCTCCCCTGTGTCCATGATGCTGAGCTGTGGGCCTGCCCTACCTTCTCTTCAGTAAATACTGAGCAAAAGTATCTATTTAGGATAGATGCCTTTACAGGGTCCTCCTCCTCACATGCTCCTTTTCTCCATTAAGCTTAGCAATACCCCTCTGGACTTTCTCCTTTCACTAATGTATCTATAGAAAGTCTTGTCACCTTCTTTACTGTTCGTGCTAGTGTTTCCTCAGTTTGGGACTTTGCCTGCCTTACTGCCTTACCTGCTTCCCTTAGGGCAGTTTGGTATGCCTCCCTATCTTCATCCGCTGTGTTCCTTATATTTTCTGAAGGCCAGCCTTTTGGCTCTGACCTTTCTGCTACTGTATTTGAGAACCAAAGTGGTTTCCTTCTTCTTTGCACTTCCTTTTCTGTCTAACACAATGGGATGTTGCTTCAAGTATTGTATCCTTAATGCTTGCCCACTTTGCCTGTACCTCCTCACCTGTGTTTCTTTTTGCCAGGGCTAGCTTAACTCTGTTGGCCATCTTATCAAAGTCAGCTCCTCTGAAGTCCCATATTTTGCCTTGGAATGGGATGATTTAGATGTAGTAGCAAATTGAACCATACCATGTGATGGTCACTGGACCCCAGGTGACCTTCTACCTGGAGATCTGTGATCCTTCTTTGTTAGTCAGTACTAGATCTAGGATAGCCCTGTCTCTTGTGGGTTGCTGTACCAGTTGTTTGAGGCCCTCCCTGCAGGAATCCACTATGAGTCTAGTTCTGGCAGATGTTCCTGCTGGTATTGACCAATCTATATCTGGATGTTGAGTCTCCCATTATCAGAACCTCCCTTTAGCTGTCATGTTTTGTATATCTTCTAACAGTAATGTGTCTATGTCCTCCCTCTGGTCTGGGGCCTGTAGACAACCCCAGTTCTTATGGCTGTCCCATTTCCTGTTTCCAGGGTGACCCACAGTTCTTCTGGCTCCTTATGTGTATTCTGAATTTCTGTAGCTTTGATATTTTCATTAACATACAGGGCCACTCTCCCCTTTTGCACCTCGGGTCTCTTCTGAACAATACATAGCCAGGTACTGAAGTCTCCCAAGTGTGGTTACTGGTAAACCATGTCTCACTAATTGCTACTATGTCCAGTTTAGCCTCTGACATTATTGCCTGCAGGTCTGGGATCTTATTTCCCAGGCTGTGAGCATTTGTGTACATGATTTTCCATTGGCCAGATTTTGGTGTGTTAGTTGTTGGGTGAAGTTTGGCATTACCCTGTGCATCGTGTGGGACAAACCTTTTTCTTACCTGGTGATGCAAATGAATGGCAAACACGCTTGAATTCCTGTTTGACCACTAGCTGAGGGAGGTGTTCTTCCCATTCGACGTATGAGGTGCTGCACCCTCTCCCCATTTGCTAGTTTAAATATTCTGCAAAGACGTCAAACTTGCCCCAATGCACTGACTTCTTAGTCAGATGCAGTCCATCAAATTTAAAGAACTTGCTCCCAGAACTGTTGCCAGTTCCCTACAAATCTGTGTCCTTTTCCTGGCACCAGTCCTTGAGCCACGTGTTTAGCTCCCTATCTCTCCTTCTCTGACCTTCCGTCCATCTGTTCCCTTCTCCCAGACTGGCAGGATCTCAGAGAAGGAGATGCCGGACGAAATAGATGGATAGTTTGTCACCCAGCTTAGTCAGGTGTTCCTTGGTCTCCACAACTGACCGGCTGGCGAGATCATTAGTCCCTATGTGTACTAGGACATCAATGTTTTCTCCTGCTTTGTGAACAATTTTATAATGCGGTCAGTGTCTCTCCATGCTGATGTACCTGGAGACATCTGACCATCACCCTGGCTGGAGATGGGTATCAACTCCCAATCATGGAGTCTCCTATGATCAGAAGTTTTTGGATTTCCTTTGTGCTTGTTTAGTTTTGGTTCCTGATTTGGGTGAGTATTGTTGTGCTAGCTCCTGTGTCGCAGTGTCCTGCTCTGCAGTGTCTTCTGCCTCTTTATTTGATTTCAGAGATAGAGGCAGATACCTGTTTGTAGCATTTATATGGTTTTTGGAGGTAATGTGTTGGAGAGCAGAGAGTGATGGGGCACCTGATTTGCTCCTCCTAACCACCTGCCAACCTCCTGGACCAACTACCCTCTGCGGTCGAGGTTTTCTGTTGGATGCTGGGGAAATGGCGGGTGGTTCTTATAATGTATTTCCTCTTCAATTATGAAATTTGAGGTGATACTCTGCCCATGCTGCCCGGAGCTGAGACCAAGATTCCAAAGGCTCAGCATGTAGGACAGTGTCCTAAATCCTGTAAGACTGTCCTTCTGAAAATTGTTCCACAGTACCTGCAGTTAATGAAATCCATTCCAAATAAGTTGCTGGGTTTGTAACCTAGTCAGAGTAATTAGAAGGAAAAAAGGAAAAAAAAATGCAAGTAATGGTTTAATTGTGTTTTGTTTAACTTGTTATAACAAGTTAAATTACTAGTGCCCCTGTAAATGAGATCACTTGTGGAGGCCCCACTGATCCGCCCCTTCCTGCTCTGCCACAGGAAATGTCACAACTGTGGTACCCTATAAAAGGAGGTAGCGGTGGTTGGGGATGGGGTGGTGGCTGGGCCTTCCCTGCCTAAAAGAAGAACCACGGACGAAAGAACAAGGAGGTAAGAGCAGAAACAATCAGTCAACAACAAATGGAGTAACCCTGAAAGCTTATCCTAATGTTAGATAAAACTGTAAAACCTGTAAAGCACCACCTGTAATAATTTCAGAGAAGATATACTCTGTAAGAAACACTTTGCTCCAGAGAAAATAAAGCAGTAACAGAAGATATACCTTGCAAAAGACAATTTGAATCAGAAGATTACAGCAGTAATCTGTTAGCACACACCTGTAGGCACACCTTGTAATAATGCAGAAGAAGGTATACCAGCAACAACAATTTGAATCAGAGAAAAAATAAAGCAATGAAATGTTAGCCACAAACAGTAGCAATCCCTGTGAGTAAAAAATCAAAACACCACCACACAGTAAATCTGCTTAGCCAAACTAAGTCTTAATCCTTCTCCCTTGCTCTGGTAAGTTTCTCTACTCTGCCTTTCAAGCAGTCTTAGAAGGAAAGAGCTCAGGTGAAGCTAGGTGCCTTGGCCAGCAAACCAAGTCTTCTACCTGCAAACCAAGTCTTCAACCTCTTTTAGTGAGGCAGGAGAGAATGAAAAGACTGCATCTGAGGGACTAGATTCTGAGGGTTGTGTGATAAGCTGGGAGTGTAGGTTACATGCAGGTGAGTTATCAAAAGCTAGCCCTGCCATAGCAAAGTGATTGTTGAAGGCTTGTAGTATCTCTTTATTGTTGTTAGTTACATTCTCAGAAATAATTTTTGAGGGGAAAGCATTTCCTGTGGTATTACCAGAAAGTTATTTTATTGTGCACCAGAACTTGGTTGGGCAGTTGGAGGCAATGTCGAGTTCAGAGCAATAGAAGTTGGACTTGGTTTCCCAAATTAGCTTTGCACAGTGGTTTCTGGCTGTTCTGAAAAGATGCCAGTCTTCAGCTTTGTGGGATTTGCGTGCTAGCTTCCAGAGCTTGTCTCTTTTTAATAGTGCTGCCTTAATGTCTGCTGTAAACCAATGGCACTTTCTAGCCTTTATGCGGGTATTGACTAAGGTTGCGTGGGTGTTAAGAGCGCTAGATACAATTTTGTGGAAAACGGCATATGCTGTTTCTACTAATTTGGCTAAATAAAAGGTCTGCCAAAGCAGGGAGGCTTTCGGGTCATTGATATATGCAAGCGGGTCAAAATTCCTTTTTGATCTTTTGGTAGAGAACTTTGCTGAGGCTGTCGGTTTAGGGACTGCTCTTATGCCAGCAATTAAACAATGGTCACTAACATCGGCAGAAAAGATCCCAGCATGGGAGAAGAAATGGGGTTTGTTACTAGAAGAACATCTAGTAGTGTACTTTTCATGTGTTTTTTCTTATTGATACGAGTAGGTTCATTAATAAGTAGAGTGAGCCCATAAGAGTCACAGAAGGATTTAAGTAGAAGAGATGCACTTGACAGCCAGTCACAGTTAAGGTCCCCAAGCATAATTGTTTCCATTGTGTCGGTACTCATAGTAGATGACAGGTGGGACAGGAGCTGTGACCCCGAGGATGGGAGTCTATAACATCCTATGACACGGAGGGCCATTGATGTAGAAATTTTGATTTTTAAGGATAGGCATTCAAAGGCATTGGCAATTGATGTAGTGTTGAGGGTAGTGACCGTAAACTTGTCCTTAACATAGATAGCTACACCAGCACCTCTGGTTAGTCTATCGGCTCTGAATAACAGCTAGTTAGGGATTTTGACCTCTTTGTCTGGCGTGGATGGACGAAGCCAGGATTCAGATATGACAAGTACATCCGGCTCCATGTGGATAGCCCAAGCCTGTATTGAGGTGAGTTTCTTTAACAGGCTACACACATTAACATGCATAAAGCTGATACCTTTATACTTCGTCACTTTGGACAGTGAAGGAATTGCTTGTATAGCACCAGGGTTAAGTTTAACATTACCTGAGCACAGCAAGAGGAGAAGTACAACTTTCCTCAGGACAACAAGTGGTAATTTGGAAGAACTAAGCCTTCTTTAGCTAGTGGAAGTATTGGCGTAGGAATGCAAGGACCTATTCTTTGTACTGTTCAGTCCTAGTGATACACATGCTAAGACCCTAGCCATATGACACCAGTAGATGCAGGTACTGGGCCGAGTAGGTAACATTCCTTGGGTAGATAATGAGATGCCGGTGGCTGTCCAAGAGGGAGACTGAGCTGAAAGTGAGTATGACAACTTGGAGGAATAGCACAAGTTGTATAGGGACTCCGTGAGTAGACATTCTTGTGGTAGGGAATACAAGTGCTCTTTGGAGTAAATTCCATCTGGCGTGTACCCTAATAAGGGTAGGGTGCATAATGCAGTAACTAAATAGAGCCAGATTGCATGTTCCATGGGTAAAGTCTGGGGGTCAGAAAAAGAAACAGTTGTAAGGGCTTAATCTGAGCAAGGTATCACCAGATAAGGCTACACACCACAGGGTCTGAAAAGGGATATAGGTGCCGATACCACTTGAAGGGAGCAAGGAGATGTTTCTATGGCACAGCGACTAGAGATACTTACAAGAAGTCATAAACCTGATCTAAGAAGTATCACCAGCTAAGGCTACACACCATAGGGTCAGCAAAGGGATGTAGGCAATGAAACCACTTGTAGGGAGCAAGGAGAATTTACTATGGCACAGCGACTAGGGACAGTAATAAGAAGTCACAGATCTGATCTGAGATGAGTGGTAGGGGAGACTGTGGTGGGTTAGTTTGGATGGGACACTTGAATCTGGAGTGGCAGCTCAAAATGTATATGTCTGTGGGTGTCCTAGAGAGGCGGGGAGGATAGATTTGTAGGAAAGCCAATGGCAGGGGATGGAGGGGCAAGGAGGTCTATATAATAGTGGTCAGGGAGGGGGATAGGTGGGTGGGCATAAAATTTGCAGCTTTGCTGTACCTCTCTGGATCTGGAGTCCAAGCAAGTGGTCTCAGGTGGCGGCTTCGGGAAGGCCGACTGCCCGGTGGCCACAGTTCTTGTGGCAGATGAGCTGGGAGCCCTGGAGGGTTCTCAGCTGAAGGGGAAGAGAAAGTGAAGCCAATTAGTACTGGTCCAAGACAATGGTTGAGCTACCCAGTGACAAAACTAATTTACAAATGAAATGGGTCAATTTCCTTGGTGCCCTGAAGTCTGGCCGGCAGTTACAGAGGCAAAGGAAAGGGCTGGTTCACTTAATCAATCTAGCAAGAGCAGTTTGCAAGTATTACAGCTTTTTTTAGGCAGTTTACAGGCAGATTCTAACAAAATAGGCATACATTAGTAAGCATAAGTTAAAAAAATAGCATCTTTTTAGCTCAGGAGACAGAGAAAAGATAAGAAGGGGTGAAGGACCAATCAGAGCAAGCCTGGAGAAGGTGCTCACACTCCAATTGGTTTGTGGCTTTGCTGTACCTCTCTGGGTCTGGAGTCTGAGCAAGTGGTCTTGGGCACAGACTACAAAATTTGTGCACGGGCATGCAATTAGTCCTGGGAAAGCAACCATGCTGGATTCCAGAGCTAGCCACTCAAGGAGTTCACCAAGATGGTGAGCAGCCAATGGGGGCACTGCAGTCAGATGGCACCAGGAACTTGGAAAACAATCAAGGATCTTCGCTGAAACAACCACTGAGGGCTGAAGATCTGGCTTTGGCAATTACCTGTACTTGGAGGGCAGTGGGCGGGTGATAACAGGCAGGCTTCCAGTCTCGCTGCTGTAGTCAGTGGACAGCTCAAGCTTAAAAGCAGCTGCAAGGATGAGGTGCTTGCCTGAAGTGGGCAGCAAGCCTGTGCTTGGAGAGCAGTGGGCAGGTGGCAGCAAGCAGGCTCCCGGTCTTGCCGCTGTAGTTAGCGGGGAGCTCAAGCTTAAACGCAGCTACGAAAAAAAAATAAATAAATCTCCCCTATCAGGAGAAACTTTTAACAACTTTATGAGAAAAAAAGAGGTTCAGAATTTGCAATGTTATTATATAATGTGGGTATACTCCCAGGAGAAATAGAAACTTCATTAAGGGACAGTATTACTACATGTCTTATTACTGCATTAGAAAATGATAAGACTATGGCATACTATGTTAGTACTGTAAGACCCATGTTGGAGGATGAGTGAATACTAGTGTTCTCCAACAAATTCTTTGTTTTCAAAGAAATTGAGCTTAAAAAGTTTAAACTGCAACAATTGGGTATACAATAAGAAAAGATTTCAACTTTGAAACGACTTTTCCCCGAATATTTTGAAGGGGGCGAAACGTGAAAAGGAAACAAGTATACTAGAATACTTTCTATTTTTGGGTTAAACCAGTTTCATAAAAAAAACAACCCTAAGAATAAAAATAGGAGAAATATTGAAGTCCACTCAAAAAATACCTTGGTTGGGGAGCTGTATCAAGAAAGCCATTAGATGGGAAATCAATGGACAGATATCAATATGGACTGAGGGTGAAGAGATCTGTAACCAATTAATGCACAAGCTTGGAGAGCTGGACTCCATAGGGACATACATTTACTAAGATTTAAACCAAGCTAACTCATAGAGCCAAAATGAAAAAACACCAGAGTAGATCCATTTATTGGAAACCTCTAATAGATTTACAGTACTGGGAACAGCTAAAAATAATTGCCTCTCACTGAATAAAACAATAGGGAAACAAGAAAGGAGAGATGAACCTAATTTGTTGTCCTGGAATATTTCAGGCTTAAAAATTTAATTGGCTGACACAGAATTTATATCATACATTGTTTTGATTTTATGTGTATCCCAGAAACATGGTCAGCTGGGGAAATTAAGATAAATGGGTATAAATCTTACTTCAAATTTGCAAAAAGAACTAAATATATGACAGAAATTCAGGTGGGCATCTTATGTTATGTATATTGAATGGTAATCTTACATCAACAGAAAATTACATATCCAGTGCTAACATACTGGGTATTAGAATTTAGGAAAATAAACAAGAAACTGTAATATTGAATATGTGTGTGCCACTACTTGATGGAAACCAAGAGAGGACTTTGATTCTAGAGCAACTAGAAGAGTTTCTGGACAAATATATTATAGATAGTTCAACTATAAGGTACATTGTATTAGGAGATTTTAATGCATGGGTAGGGCATTTCTTGGAAAACCCTGAAGATGTTACAGATTGTATAGGCTATAAATTTGGAAGTAGGCAATAAGGGAGAGAGTGAACATCTGCCATGGGAGTTTCAAGTCTATTTGGGAAGAAACTGTGAAATCAAATATAAAGAAACTATAGATACACACAGAATAAACAAAATAAGGAAAGGAACTGGATGGGATGTAATAAACAGCAAGAGGTCTGGCGAGCTTCTGGAAGAAAGAAGTGTAACAGAAAAAATGATCGACTTTCTTAACCTCCAAGATAATAATGATTGTATAATTCCATATGAAAAATTAGTTACACAGATCACAGATTTAGTAAGAAAAGAAACAAAGATCTATGAAAACAATGGTGCATATTGATTCAATAAAGAATGTTTATCAGCAAAAAAAGGTAGATAAACAACTGAGAATAGTAAGAAAATAAGAAAATACCATAATAAAGAAAATAAGAAAGAACAAAATAAGTTAACAAAAGATTATAACAAGACTATAATGAAATAAAAAGAGTTATATAGGAAATCTCTCTGGGGTAAAAAGGAAAAAGCTGTATATAGTATAGCAAGAATAACAAAAAGTTATTGAAAATTGTGGCCAAAAGGCTAGGGGATTTTTCAGAAAATTTGGAAGCATATATAGAACCTACAATTTGGGTAGAGTACTTTAGAACTATATTTTTCAGTGAGGGTGAACCAGAAAATAATCTACAAGTTTTGGATAGCTGGTTATCACTTGAAAAATAAATTGACATAGATGAGATTGTTAATTCAATACTATCATTCTCTAAGCATAGAGTGCCAGGACCCAATTGCACCCCCATAGAAGTTATCACTAATCAAATAAATAGATGGGTTCCAGTTCTACACAAACTGTTTAATTACATTATAAAATCAGGAGATATCCCAAAATCATGGACTGAAGTGATAATTATCCCAATTTTCAAGAAACGGAATAAGCAAGATCCAATATGCTATAGACCTATAAGTCTACAAGACTTTGCACAAAAAATATTGACAAGGATATTAAATAACAGAATGGATTCAAATTCATAAATTAATTGGTGAGGTACACTCAGGGTTCATAGTTCGTCATTCAACAATAGACCAATGCTTTGTATTATCACAGTTAATACTTAAATATAGAGTGATCAAAAGACAAAAACTTTTTGTGTATTCATTGACTTAAAGCTGTCTTTGTTAGCATTAGTAGACCTCTATTATAGAAAGCTGAATAATACAGGTATGGAGAAAGCAATGCTGGGACTTCTGATGACATAATATATAAACAACCAAATCAAAATAAGATATAATAATAATGGTAACACAACACACAAATTCCAAGAAAATAGGGCAGTAAGACAAGGCTGTGTCTTAGCCCCCATACTTTTTAATTTATTCTTAAATCAAATCTTAATTTAATTATACAAAACAGACTTTCATATGCCCAGGATAGGCAACAGTGGTAGCCCTTACTTGGCACTTGCTGATGATGTAGCACTCATATCTTCAAGTTTTCTGGGAATAAAGAGATTATTGAATTAATTTATGTAGCCGCTCTCCAAATACACTACGATAAGACAAAATTAATGGTCTTTGGAAAGAACAGGAAGGGCTACACTTTAAAAATGGATAAATTAAGAATATTTATTTATTTCATTTTTGTTGATCGAAAAGGAGGACTAAACAATTTTTGCCTATTTTCATCCAGTTTAAACCATATTTTAAGCTGTTGGTGATATTTTTAGTGAATAGAACAAGTTAAGGAGTCTAAATATTTTAGTGAATTGATGAAGTTGAAGAGGTTATATATTTATGGATACTATTCTCTGAAAACTGCTCATGGGACCATCATATAAAGGAATTAGAAATCAAGACAAAAATCATTTTGCCAGCTTTATTATACGGATTTTTTCCACCTCAGCCCTGGAAGGTGCTTCAGTCCCTCCTGAGGAAGGATCTCTCTCTCAGGTCCCACCGCACCACAATTAGCTGCCCCCGGTATTTCCTCCATGGATTGCCCCCCGCAGTGTGGCCAGGGAGGTAGTGCCCCTTCCCCAGAGACCCAATCCAGAACCCCAGGGTCAGTCTGCAGTGCAGTGGACCATCATGGAGCCATGCCAGTCTCTTTTTCCTCTTGTGTTTCTCCCCACCCCTCCCCACTGATGTAGTCATGTTGGAGCATGCCTCCCAACCCATATTGTCCTCTGATCACCACTAGAGGGCAATCAGCAAGTGGGACAGCATGTGCCCTCCCCCCAAAAGAGGAGAGCAGTCCTCCAAATGCTCAATCCTCTCTCTCCCCTGCCAACCCCTAGTGGCCTGGGCTTGTTTCCCTGAACCCAGGTCACCGGCATGGCATGAGGTGTAGCAACCAGTGCCTCAAATTCCAACACCACTGGGCTGGGTTCCAGCTTTAAATAGTTTGGTATGTAAATATAGAGCAAGCTCAATTAAAGGCTCCCTGAAAGTGATTAATGTAAAAAACTAGAGCACAGATAATATTCAGCACGGAAGTGTGGAAAACTAACCAAAAAAATAACATCGAAAAAATAAAAACTATTGGGTTTAGCACAATGCACCCCTTCAGCATTAACTTGGACAGAGCTGGGTCAACTCCTGTTAGAATGTTCAATTCAAGAAAGGAACAGATATTGGTTGAAAGATACAGTGATATGTAGGAACACAAACTTCCTAGAAAATGTCTGGAGGAAGCCCCAAAATATCAGGAAAATACAATTACTTTCCCTATAATTAGGGTGGTAGAAAACCTGATTAAACCATATGGATACAATCTATCACAGATATAGTAAGAAGACCTTTTACAGAGGTACAACAACACATTAAAATAATATAAGGGACATTTTCCGACAGAAGGATTTAGAAGCTTATGTAAATTACAAAACAGGCCAATGGCTGACAATGGTGTATTTTGGTATAGAGAAATACCTTTTATTACTAAAACATCCTCATCATCAAAAACTGTTTTCAAAATACAGATTCAAGTACTATGAGAATGAGCACTTTGATTATATGATTAAAAAGAACAGATCAAATTTCAGTGGCAGATGTCACTTCGATCAGGGAGACGATGACATCATCCATCTATTAATTCTATGTCTATTGTATAATAAGAAAAAAATACTCACCTTAGTAATGTTGTTTCTTCTAATGGAGTCTTGCTGTATTCTGACAAATTGCAGTGAGGTCCAACCTTTGAACTGCCCCAGAGATGAAAGAGTTAACTATCCATGCCAGGCATGGAACGCTGAGCTCGAGCTCAGTTGAGACTCTGTCTGTTGCTGTTTGAACTCAAACTGTCAGATCTTTACGAGCTAAACTCACTGAGTGTCCTGTGTGGAAGCTGTAAACCTACACTAGCCAACTGGCTACTAAGTATAATAAACAGATTTTTTGGTCCCAAAACAAAGACTCAAGTCAGGAAACCTAAAAAATGAAATAAACACAACACCCACTCACCCAAAGAAAAGGGGTGATAATAAAAAGGTGGGGCACCTTTGAGTGCCAACACTGCTACTGCCCACCCACATCCCAAAAACAAAGGTTCTGAGAGGGGAAGGTAGGGGAGGTCAGAATACAGCAAGACTCCATTAGAAGAAACAACATTACTAAGGTGAGTAATTTTTTCTTCAAACAACATGAAGTCTTGCTGTATTCTGACAAATTGCAGACTACCAAGCAGTACCTCCATGGAGGAGGGACAGAACCTACCTAGGAAATAGGCCCTGAAGCACTGCTGTGCCAAACCGAGCATCACTCCTAGCCTGGATATCCAGAGAGTAATGCTTGGTAAAAGTGTGAACTGTTTTCCAGGTAGCTGCTTGACATATCTCTAACATAGGAATATCCCTGGCAGCAGCCAGGGAAGCAGCTATACCTCTGGTAGAGTGAGCCCTCAGGTCTGAGAGTGGAATCCTGCCTAGTTTTTCATAGCAAAATTGAATGCAAGAGACAATCCATCTGGCAATGGATCTTTTAGTGGCAGATTTTCCCTTACCAAACTCACCATAAGTGAGGAACAGTTGGAGGGAGTCAAACCTGTGACCCTTGGTATGCTCTATGTAGTAGCTAAGGGCTCTTTTCACATCCAAACTGTGCAGCCTCCTTTCACCAGAGGAGGAATGGTCAGTGAAGAACAGAGGAAGAGACATAGACTGGTTAAGGTGGAAGTCTGAAACCAACATTGGCAAAAACTTCCTGTTAGTCCTGAGGACCACCTTATCTCTATGGAAAGAGATAAAATCAGGCTCCACTGACAGGGCTTGTAACTCACTTATGCACCTGGCAGAAGTGATGGCCACCAAGAAAACAGTTTTCCAAGTCAAGTACTTAAGCTCTGCAGAGGACAGGGGCTCAAAAGGGGGCTGCATAAGATGAGCAATGCAAACATTAAGGTCCCAAGCAGGGGCAGGGTCCGTGATTGGCGGATTGGTATGAAGCAATCCCTTGAAAAACTTAGAGAATACAGGATGAGCTGAAAGGGAAGAAGGCTTACCTGCTGTAAGAAAAGCAGAGACAGCTGCCAGATGCACTCTTAGTGTAGCTGGTCTGAGTCCCAAGCTATTCAGATGAACCATATAGTCAAGGACTGTGGGCAGGCCAGCAGACTCTGGAGAAATATGCTTCCCAGAGCACCATATGGAGAATCTTTTCCATTTGGAATTGTAAGTGCTTCTGGTGGAAGGCTTCCAAGAAGCCTTTAGGATATCCATAACACCCTGAGAGAGGTGTAAATCAGCAAACTCTAACTCTTCAAGAGCCAGGCCTTGAGATTGAGAGATTTGAGATTCGGATACCAAATTCTCCCCTGAGCACAGGTTAACAGATTGTAATTCCTGGGAAGAAACAGGGGAAGGTGGACTGCTAAGGACAACAGGAGAGGGTACCAGGGCTGTCTGGCCCAGTCTGGAGCAATCAGAATCACCGTGCAGGGTTGGGACCTGATTTTGACTAGCACCTTGAACAGGAGAGGGAAGGGGGGGAAAGCATACAGGAACTTCCTTCCCAGTTGAGAACTAGGGCATCCAGGGGGACTGAGCCCAACACTGGGAGCCTGCAGCAAAAGAGGGGAAGTTGGTGATTGTCTGGGGCTGCAAAAAGATCTATCTGTGGGGTGCCCCATCTGGAGAAGATCACCTTCAAAACCAGGGAATTCAGTGACCATTCGTGATGGCCCTGAGATATCCTGCTGACAGCGTGTGCCAGGACATTGTCCTTGCCTGGGAGGTGTACTGCTGTAAGAGAGGTATTCAGGGAATAGGCCAGAGACCATAACTTCATTGCCTCTGTGCACAAGGCCATAGATCGAGTGTCCCCTTGCTTGTTGATATACCACATTGTGGTGGTATTGTCCATCCTGATCTGAACTACTTTGTTCTGAACAGACTTGGAAAAAGCTTGAAGTGCTAGAAACACTGCTCTGAGTTCTAATAGATTGATGTGAAGCAAAGATTCCTGAGGAGACCACAACCCTTGGGTGGTCAGGTCTCCCAAGTGGGCTCCCCACCCCAAGAGGGAGGCATCTGTAGTAAGGATTAGAGAGTGAGCCTGAGTGACAAAAGGAACTCCCTGTCTTAGATTGTCCTGATTCTGCCACCACTGCAATGCCTGGATCAGGGTTTGAGTCACTGGGATTAGTTTGGTCAGAGGATCCTTTTTCTGAGACCAAAAGGCTCTCAAGTGGAACTGAATGTCCCTCATCTGAAATCTTGCTCCCTGCACCACTGCTGTAGAAGCAGCCATGTGCCCCAGGAGCTGCAGAAAATGCCTTGCTGGTCGAGACACCTGTAGGGTGAATGAAGAGGCCAGTGCAATAAGGGTCCTTGCCCTGTCCAGGGAAGGAAGGAAGGCTCTTGTCTGTACTGTATCTAGCTCTGTGCCTATGAAGGTGAGGAGCTGTACAGGCTATAGAACTGACTTTGAAAGATTCAGAAGGAAACCTAGAGAAGTGAGCAGTTGCTCAGTTATCTGTAGGTGTAACTTGACTTGGTCTGGGGACTTGCCTCTTATGAGCCAGTCATCCAGGTATGGGAAGATGGCAATCCTTTGCCTTCTTAGGAAGGCAACTACTACTGCCAGGCATTTTGTGAACACCCTTGGAGTAGAGGTTAGGCCGAAGGGCATTGCTCTGAATTGGTAATGGCCTGAGGGCAGCTCGAACCTGAGGTATTTTCAATGGGAGCTTCTGATGAGAATATGGAAATAGGCATCCTTGAGGTCCAGGGAGACTAGCCAGTCCCCTGGCTGTAAAGAGGGTAGAATTATTCCCAGAGTCACCATTTTGAACTTTGGCTTTAAAAGGTGCTTGTTTAAATATCTGAGATCCAGAATGGGCTGCCATTCTCCTGTCTTTTTGGGGGTGAGGAAGTACCTGGAGTACAATCATTTCCCTTCGTGTAGGGGTGGAACCCTTTCTATAGCTCTGAGAGCCAAAAGGGAAGAGACCTCAGCCTCTAGGACAAGTGCCTCTGAAGGATTTGCAGGTGGAAAGGATCTGGTTCTCATCTTTGGAAATTTTTTGAAGCTGAGAACCAGTCCCTGGCTTACTACTTACAGGACTCATTTGTCTGATGTTAAAGACATCCAGTCCTGGACAAAGTAAGCCAGCCTGCCCCCTACAGGTGGTGGAGAATCGGCCCTGGCAAACCCATCAGGGTGCCTGTTTGGCAGGGGCTTTAGCCTGAGGGGTGGAAGCAGGCCTGCTTGTGCCCCATCTGCCTCTCCCTCTAAAGAACCCCCTCTGAGCATAAGCAGAAGAGGAGGCCTGGGCTTGGTAGAAAGGCCTATGAAAAGGCCTGCCCCTGCCCCTGGGATGCTGCCTCTGAGGAGTGGCTTGTCTTTCCTTGGCCTAAGCACTCCGATAGGTGGTCCTGTATTCATCCATCTTCTTCATGTAGTTCTCTGTTTGCTCCCCAAACAGGGAATTACCCACAACAGGAAAATCCATGGCCTTAGTCTGGGTATCCTGAGACAGGCTAGTACATCTGAGCCAAGCCATCCTACGAAGGGCCACAGATGTAGCCATGACTCTAGATGAAACATCATTGGAGTTCACTGCAGCATGGCGTTGCACCTTGGATGCCTCAATACCATCCGCAGCTACCTGCTCCAGCTCCTTGGCAAGTTGGCCAGGGACCTGTTTAGCTAAAGCTATTACAGTGTCCCATCTAGATTTCTGATATCTAGCTGTATAGGCCATATAATTGGCCTGCCTGAGTCCTGAGGATGCTGCCATGTACTGTTTCTTTGCCATGGCATCAATCCTCCTAGAGTCCTTATCTGGGGGGTGTGAAGCCAAGGGTATATTTGCCTTATCACAGGCAGCAGCCTGCACTACCCCAACATGGCTGCATTGCTGGGTAAGGAACTCTGTATCTGAGCCTGAAAGAGTATACCTCTTGTCCATTCTCTTATCCACAGGAGGTATAGAATTAGGAGTCTTTAAAATTTTAAATGTCTGTTTCCCAAAAGACTTATGAAGGGGAATAGACAGCCTCCTGGACTCTGAGATATCCATCATTTCAACATAGTCAGGCTCCTCCTGGTCATCCACAGCTTCTTCCATAGGAAGCTGAAGGGTTTCAGCCACTTTCTTGTAAAACATGAAATGGGAGGGGGACTCAGAAAGCCTAGGAGGAGACACTCCTGAAGGTCTGTCTGGGGAGATGTCTGGGTCAATGGGCACATCCAGACTTTCATAATCACATTCATTTTCCCCATACTCTCCTTCCTTCTCCTCTGGTTCATAAAACTCCTCTAAATCATAATCCGGAACCAGCAGAACCGACCAAACCGAGTGCCTTCCTAATGGTGCCGGTTCGGTCAGAACCGAGGATAGCGACTGAACAATTTTTATCGCTTTGGCTATTTCATCAGCAGTTGGAGAAGAAACTTTTGGATCCACACCGGCAGATTTATCCCTTCTTGTTCTCTTAACCAGAACCGATTCCTCGGAATCGGTTCTCCTTTTGCCCAAAGAAGTTTTGCCCTGGTCAGAGGGCACTCCTTCTGGTTTGGTTGGAACCGATCCAGGCTGGCTATCCGGGTCAGCGGACTTTTTGGCCTCCCTTTCCCTGAGCCTACCAACTCTTTTTTCCAGGGTAGCTGCAGGAAAATTTTTACAGATCTGGTGGTCTGAATCGAGGTGGTCAGACCCCAGACAATAAACACAGGTGGTGTGGGGATCAGCCTTAGCAAAGACTTCCCCACACACTCTACAGTGTTGAAACCCAGTGGGCCTGGTTTTTCTTTTGGGTTTCTCAGACTTGGCCAGTCCTAACCAAAAACTTACCCTTTTTTCGGCAATCCACCAGGCAAGACACCCTTATTGGTTCCTGACCGTGTTACGGGTCATGGAAAAAACGTAATAAATCCATTTTTTTTAGAACCGATAAGAACTGGTAACCACACTCTAAAAGTAGAAATGAAGACTTTTAAACAACCTGATCGGTTCAAACTTAACCGATCCCACGTTTACAAGTTCCACACAGAAAATAACAAAAATAAACCTATCTAGTACTCACAAATACCACAGACAGAGACTGAACCGACAGGTTGCGGTTTAAATTCGGTCGAAAACCAGAGAAAAACGGTACTTTAACCAACAAATTGAACCGAGCAAAGGAGAAATCTCCAGAGCGACTGTTCAGTGAGGCGGAGTAAAGAATCTGACGGTTTGAGTTCAAACAGCAACAGACAGAGTCTCAACCAAGCTCGAGCTCAGCGTTCCATGCCTGGCATGGAAAGTTAACTCTTTCATCTCCGGGGCAGTTCGAAGGTTGGATCTCACTGCAATTTGTCAGAATACAGCAAGACTTCATGTTGTTTGAAACACAGGAAAAAATTATTAGGTGATACTTTGGAACAATTAAATGCTAACCCACAAGAAGCAACTAAACTATTACTGAAGTCCAATTCTGTGAAGATACTAGAAAACATAGCTTCATTTTTTAAAGTGATAGAGACACAAAAACTGCATATGAGAAAGGAATAAGATGTACAGTACAATTTCAAATGATGGTATTACTAGCAGATATACTGTATGCTGTTTTTAGATTGTTTTCAGAATTATACCAGGTAGTAATAGTTGCTGGACTAGTGCAATAACATTTATATGTAAAACTTTGTATATATGTAATAAGATACTGTATGTTTCTAAATGAAAAGTTTGTAGTGACATAACTTGTCACGCAATAAACAAAAACTTAAAACATGCTTTATCCTATTATTTTCACCATTAACATTGTAAGATAAAACAAGCATTTGACAATGCCGAATGTCGTCTTGCTGGCATTGGCATTGGTAGTGCAGGAGTTAGAGAGATGCATAACAGGCATGGCAGTGAAGTATTGAACTGATGCCAACCCACCCCCACCCTGCAGAGATGGACAGGCATTGGGGTGTCCCTTTGGGTGTTTGGTAGTGCAGTGCGGGAAAACATTTTGGGCAGGATGTGAAAAATGACAGCTGTACAGATCATAAGAAGATGTAAAAAATGCCAGTGTTGAAAATGTGGCATGTAAATATTGCAAATTTGCGAAAGTTACAAGGGTGTGTGGGAAATATGCAATGCACGCTTGCAACACTACCATTTTATGGGCGTTCGGCACCAAATTTTCTGCTTAGGCATTTTAGCACCTTTGCTCATGTACAGTGTCACTGTTATTTCCTCAAAGTGTCCCAAGAAGTGATTTCGCACAGCGATCATGCTATTCTGCGCCAGAAGTGCGAAAACACATTTTGGCAGGATATGTGAAATGACGGCTGTACTGTTCATCAAGAGGTGTGGAAAAATGGCAATGGTGAAAATCCAGAGTGAAAATATCACAAATACATGACAGTACGAGCGTATGTGCAATCTGCCAATGCACGCTCGCAACACAGTCATTTTATGGAGTATTATCACCAAATTTTCAACATAGGCATTTTAGGACCTCTGCTCATGAACTATGTCACTGTCATTTTCATAATCTGGCCCAAACACTGATTTCTCACAGCGACTGCATTATTGTGCACTGGAAGTGCGGAAATACATTTTGGGCAGGATGTGGAAAATGACAGCTGTACTGTTCACAAGGAGGTGTACAAAAATGGCAATGCTGAAAATCTGGCATTAAAATACTGTGAATTTGCGGAGTTACGAGCCTGCATAGCAACTGCGCAATGCACACTCGTAAAACAGATATTTGTTGGATTTTTTCCACCAAATTTGGAACATAGGCTTTTTGAGAGACCACCTCATAAACACTGGCACTATCATATCATTAATGGGTCCCAAAAGATGAGTTTGCGCAGTGACTGCAAAATCACCTTTTGAGGCTGATTAACACCATGACAGTGTTAGAATTCATGAGGAGGGGCCCCAAAAACCCCATGTTGAAAATTTGGTGACAAAATTCCAACAAATGCCTGAGATATGCAGCAACGTTGAAAAAACCCTATTCATTCCATTATACACCTTACCAGCATTTTCTCAGTTTGTGGTCTGCTTTGAAGAGTGCAGATGTGTTCCTGATCCGTCGAAGATCGTCACACCAGACTCTGGAGGTAAGTATGGGGTGAGGGGGTGAGGGGGTATGGGGAGGCAGGGTGCACAGTGGGTGGGTGCAGGTGAGGGGTAGGAGACTACGAGGGACCATTTTCATATTACAGGGGAGGAAAAAAAACTAACATTGCGGGACAAGTTTTTTTTTTTTCAGGGGACTTGGCATGCTGGGGTGGGGTCCCAGCATGCCACCTAACTATTTTGGGGAGGAGGGCTTGCTGCAGCTGATGAGGGATTGTGCACCCTCATCAGCACACAATGGGGGCTTGGGGGGTTAATTTATGCTGACGGGGATTGGGCACCCCGTTGGCACACAATGACAGCCGGGGGGAGGAAAGAGCCGAGGGGGATTGGGCACCCCCCTTGGCATAGAAGAAATGCGGGAGGGACTGATTTATGCAGACAGGGAGTGAGCTCCCTCGTTGGCAAATGTGTGCAGCCACAGTAAGCTAGCTGGGGGATTGAGCACCCCCAAAGTCGGCCGTTGGGTGGCCGCCCACCATGCTGCTAATGTGGCAAGCATGCAGGAAGGGTCTGCTGCATCTGACGAGCTTTGCTCGGATTGCAGCAGACCTTTCCTTAGGTGTGCTCACCACATTAGTATGCATGGTGTGGCTGCCGGCATGCGGGCTGACTGGGGAATGAGGGACGCACCTACTGATGCGTGCCCCGTGTTCGCCCAACAGCGTCCGCACCTTCAAAGCTGCACTACTGCAAGATGTTGACTTGTGCGCAGGCAGGGCAAGCTAACATAAAAAGGGATCAAGTCAGACACCTCTGGATAACATAAAGGCAAGAGTCACAATGAAGGATACATTCCAGTGACTGCAAGTAAGCTCTAGTCCCTGAAAACCACCCAAACAAGAAAATACAAAAGATGGGACCAAGAAGACAAGTAGAGTGCCCTACCCAATGACTGAAGCTGCCGTCCTATGGCACACATTCTAAATACATATAGTGGAGCAAATAGGTATCAAATGATACTAATATTACCTTGGTAAAGGAAAAGATAGCTGAATCGGGATCTGTAATGCACCAGTACTAAGGGCTGTAGATAAACTAAGGGTATGATATGGAATCCTAGGGGATTTTTTAACTATACGTGATTGAAGCCCCTGCCCCAGAGGGGCTAACTGAAGCCTGTCAGTCTGACTTGAAAATAGCAGCAGTAAATATGAAGACTAAGGAGAGCAGATTTGTGAGTCCTAACAGCAGGAGATAATGAAAGCTGTGTCAGCCAGGCACAGAGATGACTTCCAAGGGAGGGGCAGGAAGAAAAAATTACTCACCTTAGTAATTATATTTCTTCTAATGAGTCTTGCTGTAGTCTGACAATTGCAGGGATTCCCAACCTTTGAATTGCCCTGGAGAACTAAGAGTTAACATTCCATGCAGGGCATGGAACGCTGAGCTCGAGCTCGGTTGAAGTCTCTGTCTGGAGTATTTTGAACTTAAACCGTCAGATTCTTTTGAGCCCAACTAAACTAAAAATTCTATGTGGAAATTGTAAAAATTCAACTAGCCAACTGGCTAAAAAAGTTCTGGATTCCTAAGGAAGACTCAAGTCAGGAAACCCAAAAACTAAACCCAATGTACTAGAAATAACAATAATAAATAAGCACCCAAACAAAAAAGGAGGAGGGTGCAAGCAAAAACACCCCTGGGGTGCAACACTGCACCTGCCCACCCACTTCCCAAAAACAGGTTCTAAGAGGGGAGGCAGGGAGGGAGGTCAGAATACAGCAAGACTCCATTAGAAGAAATATAATTACTAAGGTGAGTATTTTTTTCTTCAAACAACATGAAGTCTTGCTGTATTCTGACAATTGCAGACTACCAAGCAGTACCTCCAAGGATGAGGGACAGAACCTGCTTTGGGAACAGGCTCTCAAGTACTGCTGTGCCAAACCAAACATCACTCCTAGCCTGGATATCCAGAGAGTAATGCTTGGTAAAGGTATGGACTGTTTTCCAGGTGGCTGCTTGACAAATTTCTAAGAGAGGGATATCCCTGGCCACAGCCAGGGAAGCAACTGTACCTCTTGTGGAATGACCCCTCAGGCCTGAGGGTGGAGATTTTCCCAGTTTTTCATAGCAGAATTGTATACATGACACAATCCACCTGGCAATAGATCTATTGGTGTCAGGTTTGCCCTTTCCTATGTCTCCATAAGTGAGGAACAACTGGAAGGAGTCAACCCTGTGACCCTTGGTATGCTCTATGTAGTAACTAAGGGCTCTTTTGACATCTCAACTGTGTAGCCTCCTCTCTCCTGAGGAAGAATGATCAGTGAAGAAAACAGGGAGAGACATAGACTGGTTTAAATGGAAGTCTAAAACCACTTTAGGCAAGAATCTTCTATTGGTTCTAAGGACCATTTAATCCCTGTGAAAAGAGATAAAATCAGGTTCCACTGACAGGGCTTGCAATTCACTGATATGCCTGGCAGAGGTAATGGCTACCAGGAACACAGTTTTCCAAGTCAAGTACTTAAGCTCTGCTGAATACATAGGCTCAAACGGGGGTTGCATAAGTTGAGCAATACAAACATTCAAATCCCAGGCAGGGGCAGGGTCTCTAGGGGGATTGGTGTGAAACAATCCTTTAAAAAATTTACAGAACACAGGATGGGAAGATAGTGAGGATGGCATCCCCACAGACAAAAATGCAGAAACAGCTGACAAGTGTAACTTGAGAGTAGCTGGTCTGAGGCCTAGGCCATTAAGATGGACTGTATAATCCAGAACTGTAGGCAATTTAGCAGTGTCTGGAGAAATATGCTTCTTAGAACACCAAATGCCGAATCTTTTCCATTTGGAGTTGTATGTCTTTCTGGTGGAGGGCTTTCGAGAAGCCTTGAGGATATCCAGAACCCCTTGGGAAAGATGCAGATCTGCAAACTCTAACTCTTCAAGAGCAATGCTTTGAGATTGAGAGACTGAAGATTGGGGTACCAAATCTTTCCCTGAGAGGATGTTAACAGGTTGTAATTCCTGGGAAGAGACAGGGGAAGATGGACTGCTAGGGACAGCAACAGGGGATACCTGGGCTGTCTGGTCCAATCTGGAGCAACCAGAATCACCTTGCATGGTTGAGACCTTATTTTTACCAAAACTTTGAATAGGAGAGGGAAGGGGGAAAGGCATACAGAAACTTTCCTTCCCAATTGAGGATCAGGGTGTCCAGAGGGACAGAGCCCAGGACTGGAGGTCTGCAACAAAAGAGAGGGAGTTGGTGATTGTCTGGGGCTGCAAAGATATCTATCTTTGGAGTGCCCCACCTTGAAAAAATTACTTTCAAAACCTGAGAGTCCAGGGACCATTCGTGATGGCCCTGAGAAATCCTGCTCAGTGCATCTGCTAGCACATTGTCCTTGCCTGGAAGGTGAACTGCTACAAGAGAGGCTTGCAGGGAATAAGCCAGGGACCATAACTTCATGGCTTCTGTGCACAAGGCCATGGACGGAGTGCCTCCTTGCTTGTCGATGTACCACATGGTGGTGGTGTTGTCTGTTCTGACTTGAACCACCTTGTTCTGAACTGACTGTGAGAACACTTTCAGATCCAGAAAAAATGCCCTGAGCTCTAGAAGATTGATGTGGAGAAGGGATTCTTGGGGGGACCACAGGCCCTGGGCAGTAAGGGACCCAGGTGGGCTCCCCAGCCCAGAAGAGAAGCATCCACTGAACAAGGCTGAGCAACAAAAGGAACACCTTGCCTTAAATTGTCCTGATCCTGCCACCACTGGGGGGTTTGGATCAAGGTCAGAGTCACTGGAATCAGTTTGGTAAGGGAGTCCTTTCTCTGAGACCAGAAGGCTCTCAGGTGAAACTGAATATCCCTCATCTGGAATCTTGCCCCTTGGACCACTGCTGCTGAAGCTGCCATGTGGCACAAGAGCTGGAGGAAATGCCTTGCTGGTCGAGATACCTGAAGGCTGAAGGAAGGAAGCTAGTTCCATAAGAGCCCTTGCCCTTTCTAGAGGAAGAAAGGCTCTTGCTTTGAGTTTGTCCAGTTCTGCCCCTATAAAGGTAAGAAACTGGACTGGTTTGAGAACTGACTTGGGAAGGTTGAGAAGAAATCCTAGAGAAGTGAGCACTTGCTGGGTCACTTGCAGGTGAGACTTGACTTGGTCTGGAGACTGACCCACTATTAGCCAGTCGTCCAGATAAGGAAATATGGAAATCTTTTGCCTTCTTAGAAAGGCAACTACTACTGCCAGGCAGGCCTTCAGATAATCCTTATTGGGTGGAAGTCAAATACTTCCATGGGTTGAACTTTGGAAGTCATTTTAGTTTTACTGGAGTCAAAATACTTCCAACTGCGAATTTTTGGAAGTCAAAATAACTCCGATCGACAAATGTTGGAAGTCAAAATACTCCAAGTCCTATAATTTTTCAAGTCAACTCATGGGCCTTCTGAATATGGTTCCCTCATTGTAATCCATGCCACATCCACAAAAGAATGTACCTTCAAAAATCAAATTTTTGTACCCTGACTGAGGCTGTTAGGCTGTTCCTAAATAGAGCAGTTTTGATTAACTGAAGAACCCCATCCAATCAGTTTGGCACCTTCTGTGTTGTGTGTGGACAATGGACTTACTTAAAGAAGGGCCATTGAAAACACACAGAGAATGTGCTAACCAAGGGGTGCTGGCAGTTCATTTTTTCTGGGGTGCTGCTGGCGGCTGCAGGGGCAGGCTCTTGTTTGCTGGAGTTGCAGTTACTAAGAAAAGTAATTTACTTTTCTTGGTGATTGTAATTCTGGTGGGCAGGAGTTTGCCCCTGCAACAGTCAGAAGCAGCACCCTAGAAGGGGTGAACTGCCTGAACACACACACACAACCCAACACCACTCAGTACTAGTACACCCCCCCAGGTAATGACTTCAATTTTCTCATGGTGGGTCTGGGAGAAGAAGGGTCATCCTCCCCCTGTGATTCAGATCAGTTCAGCAGCAGGATCCTGGGCAGTATCATCATGGTTGGAGTAGGTAAGCAGCAGGGCATTCTGTTTGCACAGCTTGTGAGTTCCCCATTCTTTCTTCCCCATCACAAGGTGAGCATATGTATACTGGCAAGACTGAGTGGTGTGAAGATGCCACACACACCCTTATGCCTGTGCCCAACCATTTGAGATGCCCCTGCATGGTGTGCCATCCAGCTTCTACTGGGTGACAGTCAAGCAGTTTATGCACTGTCCCTCCTCCGTAATGGGGGAAAGCTGTCTATGGAATCATTGGCTGGAAGGCAGAGGCACTGGATGCCTTATCTAGTCTACCACACCAGTGATCTGGGCTCAGGAACAGACCAGTGTCTCTCAGGGGCTGTCTAGAAGGCTGAGGTGCTGGATGCCCTACTTTGGGCATATACCACCAGACCTGGGAGGGTGGGCACTGGGCAGTGGGCTTACAGGTTGCACAATTTTTTGCCTATCTCAGGTGAAACAATGTATGACTGGTCTGCAGGGCATAGTGATACACTTTCCCCCTAGATCCACCATTGAAGAGGCAGGTTTGAGTCCCCCTAGCAGCTCCAGGCCCTTATCTCTCATATACTGATCCCATAGCTACATACTCAGAATCTGGGAAAAGGACCATTATCTCATTCCCATCTAAGGAATGGGCAGTGCCAACACAAGCTAGAAAACTCTCAGTTCCAACAAGAATAGCAGACTTCAGCAGAGAGATTCATTACATTATAATTTTCTTATGAGCTCTTATTTCATACTAGAAAAAGCACACAGAATTAATGCTCAGAACAGAAGTCTGACCATTTTCCAAAATGCAAGACTGGTGTAGGCCAGGGATCTTTGCCCAAGTCTCAAGTTAATTGGGTGACAGAACTGCAAAGTGAAGCTGAACAGTTCTCACACACAATGGCTTTGGAAAGAAACTGTTATAACCATAAGAGACAAATGAACGGTACATGTAAATAAAATCATGTTGAACACCTATTTTTAAAAAACTGAAAATTTAAAATCCGAATGTTTCTCTTTGCAGAATACAAGAGAATCCCCTTTCTGAGACATGGATTGTGCCAACTGAATTTACAAATTCAGAATTTTAGAATAAAGTGCATGAGCCGACATCTTAAGGTTATTATAGATCACTAATGCAATTTCAGCCAATCAGCATGCAGAGCCACTGTACCTCTTATTCAGAATACAGTGTGCTGTCATGCAGAAGCACTAGGAGGGGGTGCTCCATTATGGTGCTGGGGTAGAAGGACATAACAACATTAAAAAAAATACTTCAAACTTGTTATAAATACCTCACGCTAAACTTGATGGATTTATAGTAAGGCAACAGGGCCTCGGGGGGGGTGTCTCTTATGGTGTTAAAGACTCCTTTTGTGAGGTTTGGGCAGACAAAACCTTTCAGCTTCACTTCCTGGTCCTTCTGCACAGTCCATATGCTCGGAGTCTCTTATATCATAAGAGATGCCCTCAGATGCCCAATTAACTTATATAAGAGTACATGGAATGTTTAGAAATGAACAGTCCTGCTTGGCTAAGAATGATATCTTGATTTATAATTGTCTTCACATCTCATGGACCACACATTTACAGATTCTGCGTCGGTATATGCATGTATAAAGTAGCAATTTATTGCAATTTTATTAACTAGTGCATGGGTGGGGGCAACAAATAGTGCCACATTGTACCTGTACAAAAGTTGTGTTTATAGTGCTGGCAACAAGCATGGTTTAGGTGTATGCATTTTTAATGTCTAGCTACACTACTCTACACATAAAGCGTAGTGTATTACTGTAGTACTACCTACAGTGATATAAAAAATGTCCAAAGGTCAAATGCAGATGCTGCTGTACTGAATTAAAGGGACAATGTCAACTCCCTCAGGCCTCAGATTGTCCATAGTTTAAAAAACACATGTTATGGTTGCTCAGGTTTTGTAAAGATTGCTGATGTTTTTTATGCTGATTCCTTTACTTTTTAAAAGTGAAAAAGAATGACCACCATACTGATGTTACCACAGAAAAATGTAGTTTGCATTCTATGAACAACTTCCACTGCAACTTTTCCTGGACTTGGAAACACCCCCAACAGTGTCTAGTCACTCACCATGCAGTGGGACAAGAAGAAAGAGGCCATTTCATTATAAATGGCTGCACTGTTTGGTGCTAGTAATGTTAAGGAAGTATGCAATAAGAGCTAATCAAGAATTGGAAACAAAACAAGGCACAGTACCATTAGCATGCATTTCAGTTTTCCTAGGAAAGGAAACAAACAGCAACATAAATACATTTTTGAGAAAGTAAGCAATCACATCATGTGCACAAAAATAAGGACATCAAGCTATAAGTAGTCTGTTTGGAACCTCAGAATATGACTAAATTTCAAATTACACATTCATAAAAATTTAAAGTTCAGTGATTTTACTCTATTTTTAACCTGACTTTTAAGAGGACACGTATTAGAAAACTGCAAGATATGTGACAAAATGAGATGCTAATATCATTTGGCTGGTTTCACTTGCCTAAGGGTGGCAATCGCAAATCGCAATCGCCTGCCAGAATGATAGTTTACCTGGACTGTTTTTCATGAGAAACTTGCTTTTTCCTAGTAATTTAATGTATTTATGTGCTTGCTATCATCATGTTACTGCTCGATGTTGTCTTACTACAGTCCGGTCCCTACAGGCGACTTCATGGGTACCTACCAGCTGTGATGCAGGGCAACTACTGCCCTCTTCTGCTCTGGATGCCTTGGATGGTGCTCGAGTTGACTCACGATAGTCCTAGACTCCCATGCCATTGCCCCAGTCAGTCCTCCTCCTCCTCCTCCATGCTCCAGCTCCACCTCACTAACTTTATTGCATCAATGCAGTAGTCCGTGCACCGCAGTTTGCAACATTTTGCAGACTGTCTCAGTCACCTCACCTCTGCTGTTGACTGGGCTGCTCTACTCATGGCGACCATTTGCCAGGCAGCATAGAAAGGTGCCAAATTAACTGTGCATGCGTGAAGCCAAGCAACTGTGGCTGGCAGTTTGCTGGGGGGGTTGGGATGGATTTTGAAAAAAAAAAACAGATTCCATCTCGTCTCCATTGCAATGGGCAACCGGCTCACAGCAGGATAAAAAAAAAAAAAAACAGACGTGACGTCCACACCTGGAAAAATGGACGTCAGCTCTTAAACGAGGGATTGTTAAATGGACGTCAATGACTCCAAAGAGTACATTTTTGGACATTTTAAGCAAATTTATGGACGTAAAATACATCCAAAATAGAGTTATCTGAAGGACTGCTGCCAGGCACTTTGTGAAAACCCTTGGGGCTGAGGTTGGGCCAAAGAGCATTGCTCTGAACTGATAGTGGCCTGAGGGCAACTCGAACCTGAGGTACTTTCTGTGGGAGCACCTGATGGGAATGTGAAAGTAGGCATCTTTGAGGTCCAGGGAGGCTAGCCCGTCCCCTGGTCTTAGAGAGGGAAGGATTATTCCCAGAGTTATCATCTTGAACTTTGGTTTTAAAAGATGTTTGCTTAGATATCTTAGGTCTAGGATGGGTCACCACTCCCCTGTCTTTTTGGGGGTCAGGAAGTACCTGGAGTACAGTCCTTTGCCCCAGTGTAGGGTAGGTACTCTCTCTATAGCTCTTAAAGCTAGGAGAGAAGAAACCTCTGCTTCTAGGGCAAGGGTTTCGAAGATTTGCAGGTAGAAAAGATCTGGCTCTCATCTTTGAAATTTTTAAAGCTGAGAACCAGTCCCTGGCTACTACTTCCAGGACCCACTTGTCTGATGTAATAGACATCCAGTCCTGGACAAAGTAAGCCAGCCTGCCCCCTACTGGAATAGGAGAGTCGACCCGGGCAGACCCATCAGGGTGTCTGCTTGGCAGGGGCTTTAGGCTAAGGAGTGGATGCAGGCCTGCTCATCTCCCTTCTGCCTCTCCTTCTGAGGAACCCCCTCTGCGAAAAGGAAGAGGAGGCCTGTGCTTGGTAAAAAGGCCTTTGAAAAGGCCTGCCCCTGCCCATAGACTGCTGCCTTTGAGGAGTTGCCTACCTTTCCTTGGCCTGAACACTCCTGTAAGTGGTCCTGTACTCGTTCATTTTCTTCATGTAATTCTCTGTCTGCTCCCCGAACAGAGAATTACCTACTACAGGAAAATCCCCAGCCTTAGCCTGGGTATCATGCAAGAGGCTAGTACATCTGAGCCAAGCCATCCTCCAAAGAGCCACAGATGTAGCCATGACTCTTGATGAAACATCATTAGAGTCCACAGCAGCATGAAACTGAACCTTAGATGCCTCAATCCCATCTGCAGCCTCCACCTCCAGCTCCTTGGCTAGCTGTGGGGAGGTCTGTTTAGCCAGTGCCAGTACAGTGTCCCACCTGGACTTCTGGTACCTGGCTGTATAGGCCATGTAATTCACCAGCCTGAGTCCCAAAGAAGATGCCATGTACTGCTTCTTTGCCATGGTATCAATCTTCCTGGAGTCCTTGTCAGGGCGGTGTGAAGCCAATGGAATATTTGCCTTGTCACAGGCAGCAGCCTGCACTACACCAACATGGCTGCATTGTTGCTATACGAACTCTATGTCTGAGCCTGAAAGTGTATACCTCTTGTCCATTCTTTTATCCACAGGAGGTGTAGTGTTAGGAGACTTTAAGATTTTTTGTGTCTGTTTCCCAAAAGATTTATGGAGGGGAATAAACAGTCTCCTGGACTCTGGGATATCCATCATCTCTACATAATCAGGTTCCTCTTGATCTTCCACAGCCTCCTCCATAGGAAGCTGGAGGATTTCAGCCACCTTTCTGTAAAACATAAAGTGGGAAGGAGACTCAGAAAGCCTAGAAGGGGAAACACCTGATGGTCTGTCTGGGGAGATGTCCGGTTCCACAGGCACATCCAGACCTTCACTTATATCATAATCCTCAAATTCCCCCTTCTCTTCAAATTCCAGTTCATAAAAATCTTCAAAGGTATACTCTTGAACCGGGGGAACCAACCAAACCGAACCCCTACCAGAAGGAGCCAGATCGGTCGAAACTGGACGGAGCGATTCCACAATCTGAATCGCCCTGGCTATCTCTTCGGCTGTCAGAACATGAACCTCTGGATCCAAACCAGTCGATTTATCCTTGCACTTTCTTTTTGTCAGAACCAATCCCTCAGAATCGGCTCTCCTTTTGCCCAAATAAGTATCACCCTGGTCAGAGGGCACTCCTTCTGGTTCAATCGAAACCGAACCGGGCTGGCCATCCTGGTCAGTGGACTTCTCTGCCTCCTTTTCCCTCAGTCTACCTAATCTCTTCTCAAGAATAGATTTGGGAAAATGTTTACATATTTGGCAATCTAAATCGAGGTGGTCAAACCCCAGACAATAAACACAGGTGGTGTGAGCATCGGCCTTAGCAAAGACCTCCCCACATTCACTGCAGTGCTGAAACCCAGTGAGCCCGTTTTTTTCTTGAGTTTCTCAGACATGGCCAACCTAACCAAACTTACCCTTTTTTTGGCAACTGCCAGGCAAGACTCCCTTATCGGTTCCTAATCGTGTCACAGGTATTGGAAAAAAACGGTTAAAAACAAGTTTTTTTTAGAACCGATAAGAACCGGTAACCACGCACTAAGTATAACAAAATTCACAATCAAATGGTTGATTCAGCCGAACTGACCACACTTTTACAAGTTCCACACAGAAAAATAGAACAATTCCTATCTAGTACTCACGGCACCACAGACAGAGACTGAACCGACTATGTGGATACTTTTTTTTTTCAGTTTAAACTGATGAAAAACTGAAAACTTTAACCGACTTTCGAACTGAGCTGAAGGAGAAATCTCCAGAGCGGCCGTTCAGTGAGGCAGAGTAAAGAATCTGACGGCTTAAGTTCAAAACATTCCAGACAGAGACTTCAATCGAGCTCGAGCTCAGCATTCTATGCCCTGCATGGAAAGTTAACTCTTAGTTCTCCGGCACAGTTCAAAGGTTGGGAATCACTGCAATTGTCAGAATATAGCAAGATTTCATGTTGTTTGAAACAAAACATACCTCTAGCAATGACCGTTTTTGTTTCACCATAAAAAGGTAGTACATAAGATAATCATGTGCCCTCAATACAGGTAATTCTGTAGAGAAGGGAGTGCACCTTGAAATAAAGTAAACAAGGACCTAAACCTAAACAAAAATGAGGTAAGGTGTCCACACACTCACCAACTGGAGGAGGAAGCCCTTCCTAAACAGTTTGTATAAAAGGGCAGTGGGAGGGAATACTAAACTACTTGTGCAACCATTAAAACCAGAGTGATATTTAACAGTAGTAATAATGACTGGGCCCATTTTCATGACATGGAAGGCAGTGGGTATCAGCAAACCATACCTCATTAAATGTGGTGAGGAGTCAAGTTTTTCAAGTTCTAGTTTCAAGGTTATTGTTAGACTTTTTATTGTCTTTGCAATTTTAAAACATTTAAAATAGTTTCAATATATTACATCAAAACTTTCACATAAATACAATCACAATACTGTCAATACAACATCTATACAACATAGAGCAGTGTAGCATATATACTATACTGTATTATTAATCTGTTACTTGATATTTGCTGTATTTCTCTGCCTCCCACCTTGTACTACTTGTACCCGGATCACACCTGGAAATGAGCCTCGGCTCAGTGTGCCTTTCCCGGTCACCAATTTTAAATAAATAAAATATATATATATATATATATATATATAGCATCAACAAGTACTGTAACATCACACACCATAATCTTGGGTCAATAGCATTTTAATTTATACATATTCAGAGCAATCAAGTAGTACTTAAGTAGTACAGGAAAGAGAATTTTTTGATTTCTTTGGTGTCCTTATTTTATCTGAGTATGATAATGGAAACTCTCTTGGCAGTATAGCCGAGAGGTTAGAGTAATGAGCTGTGAATGAGCTTAGTACATTCAGCAGACCTGGGTTTGAATTCCACAACCTCCGCTTGCATACTGTGTGACTCTGAACAAGTCACTTAACCACTCCAGTGCTCCCAGGTCACCCCTGAAAACAGGCACTTGTGCCTAGCGGGCCTTACCCAGTTACAAAAAAAAAAGAATAAACTCTTAAAGATACATTGCTAAGGAACTGAGGGCCTGGTTACCTACAGCCCCCTACAAGCACAATGTGCCAGGAATCCTATTTGTCTGTGGTGACAGGGTTGAGTAAGACTCTGTCCCATTTGTTATGCAGAAAGAATTAAAAGCGAGGATCTATTCTGTATTCTCCTATTCTGTCACTTGTTTATCGCTTGCCTGTCTGACTGCACAATCACATTTTTCTTGTGGCACCTAGGAAATGCACACTCCAACAGTCCCTCAATTTCCCCATTTTCTTCCTTCCTTCACTTACCTTTTCTATTCTTTCTTTCTTCCCTTGCTTCTCTGTGGTTATAAAATATATGTGAATGTTTACATGAAATTGAAATTCCTTGGTTTGCAAATGTATACAGTTATACTGTTAAAATGAAGAGGTTAACCTTGAGGTGCATTTTAACCTCCACAAGCTTGTTTGCAGAATTATCAATAGGAAATCAGCCATGGGTCAGGATGTCTTAATTAGCTGCATATGTTAAGAAGACTTATGTACACCTCAGGCTGCTCACAGGAAATAAATTGACTATGTCTTAATACATTCTGTGAAACACTGGTGATGTAATTTACAAGAACAGCATGCAGATTTAATTGCCAGGGAAAACATCTTCTAAAAAGACAGCAATGTTTTGCTTAGAGACAGAGCAAATTTTTGATTTTAAAGAGACTCTATTTTTGTTTGGACTGCCTGTATCAAGTGATATCCTGCACAATTGTATTTCTTATTTTATTATCGATAATAATGAAATGCTACTTGTGAATGTTACAACTTCTCCTGGTTTGCCTATGCTTCCTGACCTATGCCTCCATGACATTTGTTTATTACAAACACTGAAGGTTATTGACCAAAAAAATGTATATAGCCTTTTCTTTTGTATATTATTTCATTATACTTTACATACAGTACATAATTCAGTATCAAGATTTCAGTTTCCATGAAGCTTATAGAGATTATTGACATGAAGTACTTGACCCATTTGTTATATTAACACCTAAAATAATTATTCATTCTCTGTAAAACAACAATAAAACTAAGGTACATGAAGACAAGCTTACCTTATTCAATCTGATCAGTTATTGTACATTCCCAGCTCTAGACTACATTAGTGATAGAAGAAGTAATGCCACTTTATTGACCATCGAAGGACTGTTTGAAAAAAAAATATTGCTGACAGCAAGTAAGGTATTGGACTGTAATGATCTCCAGTGATATTTATTTATTTGCTTTTTGTTACCAGGTAAGTGCACCAGGCAAGGACCTGCCTATTATCAGGCACAACCCAGGACAGTACAGATAACAACAACAAGAGAATACAGCCACAATGGAACAAAGTACAGAAGTAGTATACAGGTATCCATGCAGGGACAGGTAATAATACAGACCAGTAGATTGATAGTATCCATGCAGGGATGTGCAATTATACAGGGCTGAGTCATAGGATACTACCATAGAAAGTACTAGTACCAGAAGAGACAGGCAAAATGCTAAAAGGCAATACAAAATAAAGTATCAAGTGCATTTGCAATAGCCAAGTGCATTTATGTGAGAGAACAGGGCTTTCTTGAAAATTAGGTGAGCCTTGGAGCTCCTGACATGATGAGGTAGGGAATTCCAGAATTTGGGGGAAAAGTGGGAGAACACTTGCTCACCCATCTTGGTAGAGCAAAGCAAGACAGAGAGCATCACAGTGGTAGCTGATCTCAGAGGTCAAGAGTATACCACAGGGGTGAGCATAGATGCTAGGGAGGTGAGACATGAGTAATGAGTAATGGAGTCAATGAAGCACCCAAGGGTATAGGATTGCATAGCAAAGGGGATAGCCATTGCAGGGCAGAGTAAAGCAAGCAGTGGTGGGTGAAGTGAGGGCCCAACAAGGCAAACCTGCATATATTGTTATAGATGGTGTCCCACTTATGGAGTACACTCACTTTGGCCTGAGTGAAGACTGGGAGAGAGTAGCTTAGTCCTGGGAGCAGAACACCCCGGGCAACAGAGATCCTGACAGCAGGGGTGAGAGAGTGACAAACACAGTAGGCCACTCCAGTCTTGGAATTGACAGCTCTACAGATCTCACCTATGTGGGAAGAAAGGTCCAGGGCAGAGTCAAGTGTGATCCCAAAGTATTTAAAAGAGTTTGTTACAGTGACAGCAGTACCAACAAGACATAGGACCTGTAGCTTTGGGAACTCAGAGTGGGATTTTTCTAAGGGATCCAAACAGCACTGCTTGAGTTTTGGAGACATTAAATATTAAATGATTCGAGGTGAGACAGGATTAGATTTGTTGAAGAGCAAGGGAGAGGTGATTGTTAATGTCATGAGTGGACCTAGAGGCAGCGAAGAGTACCAAATCATCAGCATACATGAGGGTCCAGCAGTGAGAAGGATGGGCAGGAAAGTCATTTATTAATAGGTAAAAGAGCAAGGGGCTGAGTGCAGAGCCTTGGGAGACACCACAGGTAACAGAGGCAGGGGTAGAGATGACCTTACAGCAGGAGACAGATTGAGACCTACTGAGAAGATAACTGTTGAACCAGAATAAGGTGGCTCCAGAGGCCCACAGCACTTTAAGCTTGCAAAAAAGCAGGGGGTGATTAACCAAGTTGAACGCCTTGGTTAGGTTCATAAAAAACACACCGGTAAGTAGGCCATTATCCATATTTAACTTAACCTCACTAGTGAACTGAGTGAGGACAGTTGTGGTGCTGTAACCAGCCATAAAACCATGCTGAACAGGAGACTGAAGACTAAATTTGAGTAGATTTTTGGATACCTGATGATGGATAAGCTTTTCAAATAGTTTACTGATAGTGGAGAGTAGTGCAGTGGGGTAGTAGTTGGATAGGATCTTTGGGTCACCTTTTTTGAAAACAGGGATGTTCTGGCAGTTTTCCAAGCTGAGGACACAGTGGAGGAGTAAATGGACATGTTGAAGGCCCTTGCTACAGGGAAGAAGAGAGCAAGAAGAGAAGCAGCCAATCTAAAATCCTCAGTTCCAGTCCATCAGGACCAGCACTGCCATGAGATGGAATGATTTTTTGTAACCATAGAACATCCTGTCTGGTGATGGGGACAAGCTCCAGGATAGGAGGAGCATCAAGGGGAACTGGGGGAGGAGTCAGTGAGGAGTGTGTCAAGGAAGGAGAGGTACTGAGAAGCATAGTAAAGAGGGAGTTGAAGGCATTGGCAATAGTGGGTTGGGGTTGTCACAGCTGACATTGTTTATGATCATTTCGCAGTGAATTTGACATCTATGATTCCCGAGGATCTCATTAATTTGAAACCAATAGCTCTTATGATCACTGGTAGAAGAACGAAGCAGATCTATGTAATAGTTACTGTTTGCAACATGAATCTCCTTCTTGCAGGTGTTCCGCAAAGTGTGATACACACAAAACTCAGCAGGAAGAAAGGAGGATTTCCATTTGGCCCATAACCTATCCCTTTGTATAAGGATTTATAGAAGGGGCTGCTTAAGCCATTTGGTAACTGTGCCCCTGACCCTGTCCTTGTAAATGGAATGTGCCTTTTTGCAGGGATAGTAGGGTATTGATGAAGTAGTCAGTGGCGCAGTTGACATCACATGTTGTAAAGAAAGAAGAACAGTCGACCAGCCATAGGTCATGTAAGAATGCATTCAGGTCAAAGGCAGAAATGTAGGATAAGGATATATAGCTTTAGGAGGGGAGGAGGGAGGGAAGGGGAGGCATCCCAGACACAGTAAACAGGACAGTTGTCACTGACTGAGTCTGCTAAAACCCCAGCAGAGGAAAATCTGTCCTTCCTATTGGTGAGCATCCAATCAATGAGAGTGCAGCTAGGTCCATTTTGAGAGCACCTTGTTGGAGATGAGATAAGTTGTGTTAGGTTAGCCTTGCTGATAGTGGAGGTGAGGTTGGAGGAGTAGGGGACTAGCCAGTCTAGGTTGAAATCACCTAGACAAATCATTTTGTTTTTCTTTACAACTGATGGTAGGAGATCAATAAGTCCTTCCAGGTCTTTTTTGCAATTTTTTGGGAGTATGTAGACACTAACAATGTGAAGTTTCTTGTGTGCCTCCCAGTAATAGTATTGAATGTAGAACCTCACATGATTTCAGTGGGTTGCTAGATGGAGAGAGAGAGAGGGAGGTTAAGGTGAGCTTTATAGTACAGAATCAAGCCACCACCTCTTTTGGGGGGAGAACGGTCAGCACGCAACATGTTATAGCCCAGAAGGGAGCATAAGGAATCTATTACAGGGCTTCAACCATGTTTCAGATACCACAAGTATATCTAACTTATTCCAGCTCAGAGTGATTAGCCATTAAGCTGCGGATATTAAGGTGAGCAAAACTTAGTCCAAGTGACTGGGTCGAGAGGTGGGAGAAGGCCTGAGGAGTGATATTGAGAGGGGCAGTGGGGCCTGGGTTGGGCTCAATGTTGCCAGCAAGGGATAGGGAGATTGTTATTACCCTTACAGTGGCAATCACAACAGCACAAGATACACACCTGGAGGAGGAGTTATATTTCCTTCAAAGGATACACTTGAGGAGTCTGCACAGAGTTTTGAAGCTGAGGCCCAAAAATGGTGAGGGAGTTGTTGATCTGGGCCGCAACAGGTTAGAGAAAGGAAAGACCTCAAGGCTATTTTCAAGTTTCTCTTTGAGCTTTGTACAATGAACAGAAGAATATAAATATGCCCAAGGTCATCAACATCTCTGGTTCCACATTTGCAAAAAGGTGACAATATTTCTGGCCTGTGTTATTTATAACAGTGGAACCAACTACTGAAAATCTGAAGCCTGACCTTCATAAACATATTTCTCTTTTCCTGTAGGCAACTTAATATCTCTACATAATAAAAACTGTATTCTATTTATAAAAAAAAAAGTGTGACTTGGTGTCCAAAATCTTTTGTACCTCTATATTAAATGCTGCTTTCCAAGTTTTCTGTTTAATTGCTCTAATTCTATTCTTGAGATAATATGGTAGACATAAGTCATGATACTGGATAATTTTAATATGTACATGTTCTCTTTTATAAATTTCAGATACGAGAAAATGAATCCTCTATCTGAATATTGTGTTTGTTTCTCAAAACAGGCTCTAGGTAGCCTGTCTTCCAACACCACTTGCAGTTCCATGATGAACAGCATTAGTTTTTCCATAGCAATTGTTCCTAGTGAATACTGTCCTAATTCTACTCATAAGATATGAGCTGGATTTTATGGAAGTCCCAGCAAGTGTGTGTAAAATTTATTTAATGCCGGCCCAGTGGCACTAAGGGTTGAGGCACTGGATGCCACACCTCGCACCACACCGGCGACCCCAGTTCAGGAGCAAGCCTGGGTCGTCGAGAGTTGGCAGGGGAGGAGAAAGACTGAGCATCCATAGGACTGCTCTCCTTCCCCGGGGTGGGGGGTGTGATGCCTCAGTGTCCTAGTGGCCTCTAGTGGTGGTTGGGGGTGACTGCAGGTCACTGGCAGACATGAGGAGGATGTGCTGTCGCTGACGCCAAGAAGTGCATGCTCTAGCATGCGCATCTCTGTCCCTTGGTATCATTGCACACCACAGATGTCATGGGGGAGAACAAGGTAACAACAGGCACCAGTGGTGGTGGCATGATGGCTGTCTTCATGAGGGACTCGCTCGGCACCGAGGGTGTGCAGCTCTACAGGATCCTGGTCTGGGTGGAAGAGCGTGAGGGGTCTCTCCACCTCCCCGCCATGGGGGGCAAGCCACAGGGATATGCCGCAGGCCTGAATATGAAGTCAGGGAATCCTGGAATCAGCAGCTGGACACCTCAGGAGGATGCCTGGATGCATGAAGAGGTAAGCAGTCTGGTGGTCCAGAAAAAATTATCAGCAAAAAAAAAAAGTTTATTTAATATCCTTTCTAATAATTGGGTATTAGTTGCACCTCAAATTTCTCCCACATAAAGAACTGATAATTACATTTTGGCATCAATCATTAGTGACCCATTTATTGAATATCTATCATATTTCCACAGGAACACTGTTATCCTATTTGAAGATTTAATTAATTTTATTTTCAGATAGCCCATGTCTGTTCCAACTTAAATTATTAATGAATCCTAAGCCAATATAGTTGTAAAAGTTTACTATCTGTAACCTTGCCCCTTTTATGTACAGCCTATATATATCAGTTCATGTTTCTGACTAACTTTTGAGTTTTGTTTTAATTTACTACTAGAAATGTGTTATTATATGATAATGAGAACTTAACTTGCATTGCAAACTTGATAATGAAGCAACAGTTAATGCCACATTATCTGCATAAGCAAGTACAGGAATACTTCTATTATATTTTTTTTGGAGAATGGAGACCAAGACCATGTCATTTTTTATTATTTCATTTAGACATAAGACGGACAAAAGAGGGGCCATTATGTGTCCCTGTCATATGCCCAGATTGGTTGTTCTTGATCTTGATACGCCACCATCTATATTAAATTTGATCTTAGACCATGTGGATTCATGGGGCCCAATATTCAAAAGTTTGTACGGCACTAAACAGTGTTTGCCCATGCAAACTGAGCTTTGTGGTGGAGACCAATATTGAAAGTATTAGGACCGGTCCTCTTCAATGTCTTTATAAGCGACATTGCAGAGGGACTGGAAGGAAAAGTATGTCTCTTTGCAGATGACACAAAGATCTGCAACAGAGTTGATGCACAAGGTGGGGTGGAAAGGATGAGAAGGGACTTGGCAAGGTTAGAAAAATGGTCAGATGTATGGCAGCTTAGATTCAATGCTAAGAAGTGCAAGGTAATGCACCTGGGAAACAAAAAGCAAGGTAATGCACCTGGGAAACAAAAACCCAGGGGAAGAGTACACAGTGGGGGTTGAGATACTAACAACAACAAAAATGGAAAGGGACCTGCGGGTAGTCATATCAGATGACTTAAAGGTGGGCAAGCAATGTGAGAGGGCAGTAAGGAGGGCTGGGGGGATACTGGGATGCATAGGGAGAGGCATCACCAGTAGAAAACAGGAAGTTGTTATCCTCTGTACAGACAGCTGGTGAGACCACATCTGAGTACTGTGTGCAGTTCTGGAGACCCAGTCTCCGCAAAGACATAGACAGGATGGAAGCTGTCCAGAGGAGGGCAACTAAAATGGTGCAGGGTCTGCACGGAAGACATATGAAGAGAGACTTAAAGAGCTTAATATGTAGCCTCGAGGAAAGGAGGAGAGGGGGGCATGATAGAAACCTTCAAGTACCTCAAGGAATCAACAAAGTCCAAGAGGGTAGCATCTTTCAAAAAAGAGGTGTGCAAGAACAAGGGGCACAATTTGAAGATAGAAGGGGCGGCTCAGAGGTAATTTAAGAAGTATTTTTCACAGAGAGGTTGTGGATGTATGGAACAGCCTTCCAGAGGAGGTTGTGGAGTCAAAAACAGTGGTGGAATTCAAGCATGCATGGGACAGTCATAAGGCAATTCTAGGGGGTGGGAGTAGGAATAAGTAGGCTGCTGGTTAACTAGGATCTGCAGCTTATCCATCAGGTAGGGAAATGGGCAGACTGGGTGGGCCAACCGGTCCTTATCTGCCGTCAAATTCTATGTTTCTATGTTCTATCTATGAAAGGGCTCTGCTGCACTGGCAAACAGGGGTAGTGCCCATGTAAACCAAATGGGGGGTTATGCAAATGGTGGGGCAGGGATAGGAACATCAGCGCAAGCTGATAGTGGATTTGCATGGCACAAAAAGGTTTGTGCAGTCCTTTTGTGCCATGCAAATACCACAAATAAAAACTTCCTCTTACTCTGCACAACCCTAGTGGCTGCTGGAGGTAATGCAGCCAACCAGCCAGTTGGCTGCTGGGGGAGCATATCAACCCCTGTGGTCCACGGTACCTCCCTCCCTCTAATCACTAGCCCTGTAGGATGTCACATCCCTGATGCTAGTGCCTGCTCCCACTGATTGGGAGGGGGGCAGAGGTGCAATTTCTTGAGGATAACAATCTCCAGGACAGCAGGCAGCATGGGTTTGTCTCAGGCAGATCCTGCCAGATGAACTTGCTTGATTTTTGTGACTGGGTTACAAGGGCATTGGACTGGGGACATGCGGTGGAAGTCATCTACCTGGATATCAGCAAGGCCTTTGACTCAGTGTCACATGGTAGGCTGACCTGCAAGTTGAAGAGTCTGGGATCAAGGAGAAAACTGGTGATATGGGTCAAGAACTGGCTACAGGGTAGACAGCAGAAGGTAGTAGTTGGGGGAGAGGCATCTGAACCCAGGGTAGTAACAACTGGTGTACCACAGGGCTCGGTGTTGGGACTGGTTCTGTTTAACATTTTCATAGCCCACATTGTAGTAGGGATTAAGAACAAGATCAGTCTCTTTGCAGATGACACAAAGATTTGTGCTGAGGTAGATGGCGGGGAGGGAGCAAAAGTACTTCAGGAGGATATGGCAAAACTGGAGGAATGGTCTCACACATGGCAGCTTGGTTTCAATGCCAAGAAGTGCAAAGTGATATATTTAGGAGGCAAGAACCCAGGACACAATTACTGGCTAGAGGGTGTCCCATTAACAAAATCCAAGGAGGAGAAGGATCTGGGAGTGCTGGTAACCGGGGAGATAAACCACTCTGCTCAGTGCAGGAAGGCAGCAACAAAGGCAAACAGGATGCTAGGGTGCATAGCAAGGTGAATTACTTCTAGGAGTGTGGAGGTCATCTTGCCTCTGTACAGGTCCCTGGTGAGACCGCACCTAGATTACTGTGTGCAACTCTGGTGCCCCTACTGGAAAAGGGACATCAAACTACTGGAGGGGGTACAGCACAGGGCAATAAAAATGATCCTAGGGTTGAGGATCAGACCACATGAGGAGAGACTGAGAGAGCTCAATATGTATACCCTGGTGGAAAGAAGGGAGAGAGGGGATATGATTGAAACCTTCAAGTACCTGAAGGGTTTGAACAAAGTAGACACCAGGTGTATGTTCAATCTGAAGGGTAGATGGGAAACCATGGGACAAAGTCAATGAAGTTGGAAGGGGGCAGGTTCAAGAGGGAACTAATGAGGCACTGTTTCACAGAAAGGGTCATGGAAGGGTAGAACGCTCTGCCAGAGGAAGTCATATCGCTGCAGAGTGTTGGGGACTTCAAGAGTTGGTGGGACAGATTCAAGGGGAGGGTACAAATCAGAGAGGGTGGGAGATGGGGAAGGGCATATGAGGGAGGGGGCAGCTGCAGACTAATGGACAGAAGTGCTGCACATTCGAGCAGACTAGATAGACTGAATGGCCTGTATCTGCTGGCAATTTCGTATGTTCGTATCATTGCCAGCTCCAATGTTCAAATATAATGCCCTGGTGCTAGTGGTCAGATACTCTCTCACATGTGATTTATGGATGGTTATTTGGCACATAATTCTTAAAATCAATGTTAATTTGTTTCAAGTAATATTAAAAATTTATTTGTATATGATTGCTTAGTGTGTAGATCTATACAAAACATTAGAAAATAAAAAAATCTATTTTAAAAAAGAAACATAAAAAGAATTATGGTATGTGACAATCAGATATGCCTAGTCCCTATCTCTCTGTGAGAACAGACATTGATTGATTGAAGTGGTTAATACAATTTTTGCAAAAGCATAATTTATTATGGAAAAAAAAGAGTGAAATTGATATGCTTCTTGAATTAAAGAAGTATTTGAATAAATTATTCATTATACATTTATTGAGCAACTAAATGAAGTGTTATATTGGTGCAGTTGGATCAAGTTTTTTACCTATTTTATATGTGTGGTGTGATTTGTATATGCTTAATATGATAGCACTATGTTTATTGGTCACACAAAGATTTTGAAAAACGTCACTATCCACTTTAGGTATTTAAGTATGTGTATAACTTTGCAACTCCACTCCCCTGATGAAGAGGGTTTTTGTCCTTGAAGCACCTGGAAACTCTGCCTGTACATCCTTGAATGAATGATCTCACTTTTAGAAATGTATCCCATGTGCATCACTATTCTTTTTGTTCTTGATATGCTAGGGGTCCCCCCCACCAATCACCAGCCCTAACGTGCCAGTGGAGGTTTTCATTTTGTACGTCTGGGCTTGCAATCAGCAGGAGTGGTGGACCACTGGCACCAGGGCATGATATCTAAACATAGAGGCTGGCAATTGGAGGGATGGAGGACCACTAGCACCAGAGTATGATATTTGAATATAGGAACTGGCAATCAGAGGGAGGGATTACTAGCACTAGGGATGTGACATTATACTACAGGGCTGGTGATCGGGAGGGGCCACTACTGTAGCACCAGAGCATGATATTTGATTGCCAGGGCTGGCAAACAGAGAGTGGGGACCACTATCACCAGGGATAGCTATGGTTATTAGGGACTGGGGAGGGGGTAGTGCAATGATACCTGCCTCTGCCACCCATGCAAATAGACATATAATGGGCATGCAAATGGCCCATAGTACCTTGCATGCCCAATGGGCTCATTTGTATGGGTATCAACTCTTCAGGCCAGTGTTGGCAGCCATGTCGTGGTGGCACTACCTGATTTAGCGCTGCCCTGACTTGGCCCTATAGTCATTCGGTTAACACCCGACTGAATATGCCATCCTGGGACCCCAGGGAATTTACAAAGTGCAGCACAAACATTTGCATTGCACTTTGCACCCAAATGAATATCAGGGCCATGGAGTCTAACAATAACATCCAATAAATTTTTATTTATTCTCATATCGCATAATGAATTCCATAAACTTCTCCTACTTATACTGTCAAAGGTCATCTTAAAGTCTATGAAACAGCAAAATAATTTTCCCATCCAAATTTGAACATATTTATGTGTTAAATGATTCCTAACCATGCAGTACTGTACTGCAGATATGTTTTGTCTAAAACCATTTTGGAGCTCCTCTAGTATATTATTTTCATCTGTCCAAGTCTGTAATCTTCCCAGTGATATACATGATAACAGTTTTGAGTAGTACAAACTAGACTGATAGGGTGGTACATTGCAAAGTCATTCAAAGATCCTTTTTTATGAATTGGGTAAATGATATTTCCTGCCCATGAGTCCAGAAAAACTGAAAATTGAATCATATCATTGAATATGTGATAAAATACTGGAGTCCACCATTCTTTGAAATGTTTACGCGTATCTGCAAAAAGTCTGTCAGGACTGAGTCAGCCTTTGGATTGTAAATTAAGGCTGGAGTAACATCTAATCTCAATTCTTCTTCAGGATCACAATAAACCATGGAAAACTGCAACTCCCATTTTTCTGGTTGTATAGGCCTATCAAAGCATGACCATTGTAGACTACAAACTCTGTATCATAAAATTGCTAGATTTGCCATGAAAGCTCATCCTAAGACGCATCACTGTGATGTCCTTGCCTCACTCAATTGGTCTAGTCTAAGCCACAGGCTCCAGTACCCCATATTAAGCTGGACCTACAAGCTTCTCGATGTCGACCCTCCAGATGGGTTAGTTGAGCTACTTGCCCCAAAGTGGTCTAGCAGACCACTCTGCACTTTGGACAAACTATACCTAGAATTGCCTAGGGTCCACTCTGCAGCAGGCTCTAAATCCTTTGCCTATACTGCCCCTGCACTGTGGAACAAGCTCCCTGCATACCTACAGGAAGCCCCCTCCCTAGCGACATTCCTAAAGAGACTGCACTTGCACCTCCTAAACCACAGTCACTGCCCCTGCCTGGTGGCTATGTAACTCATATCCTATAGTTCAGTGCTTTAACTCTTGCCTCAGTGAGCTTACCCAGTTAACAAAATTTAATAAATAAATATAATATAAGGAACATTAATATGAATGTGTACCTTTTGCTACCATTGACCAAAACTCTTTGAAATTTTTTGTTCTACTGCATTTTTCAACGTTGCCCATAACATTGACTGATATTTTAACTTTTCTTGCTAGAGAATGTGATTATTCTTTTTCCTTTATTTAATTTATTTACATTTAACCTGTTTTTGTTTCCCCTTGTTTTTCAGATTACTGTATTTAACCTGTTTTTCATTTTTTGCAGATAGCATTAAACCATGTCATTTCTTTCTTTGAACTGTTTGATTCCTCGTATGTTATAGGAGACACACAGTGTATGACATCTTCAAATATATTACTTGGGGAATTATAAGTTATTCGATTACATATATCTGAATTAAGTATCAGTTCTTTATGACTGCTTGCTCTTGTCAAGTTCAGAACATTTCCTATAATATTGATTTTGTTCTAGGCATTTTATCATTTTCATATTTACTATCTATCTATCTATATATATATATATATATATATATTATGGTAGCTCGGTAGTGCTACCATAGTTAGGGTTCAGGAGCCCTTTTAAGATTAAAGGTTAAAACTTTACAACTTAATAACTTTGTGACCATTCAACAGATTTGCCTGAAATTTAGAATGCACAATCAAGAACTATACAACTTGGGATCTGCCAAGTTTCATACCAGTTGGATTTACAGCTGCTGAGTTAAGTGTGATCTGCATGCATGTTTACGCTATAAGGTGAATTCTTTGCTCGTGCCTACAGGTCTCATGGTTTTCGCAAGCAGTCCAAAAACTTCAGGGAACGTGTGGCCAGGGTGCCCGATGTGCCTTTTGAAGATTTCATCAAAATATTTTGAATGGTGGGCAGACTAGGTGGGCCAAGCGGTCCTTATCTGCCATCAAAGTCTATGTTTCTATGGTTCAAAAGTTATTCAAAAAACAAATTCCCATTATAAGTCAATGGGAAAAGTTAACAAAAAGTTTGACACTTTCACAAACGCACTTTTTACTGTTGCAAATGGCCCTAGTACTTTTGCAAATCTGCCATTTTGTTTTCAGCTGGTGATCAGAAAAATGCTTGCCATTTAAAATTGGGACCATCTAGGGGCACAATTCTTTTTGTGTTCACCTAGTCGGAGCCTGAGGATGCTAGCCATGTCTTCATTTTGGGGTTAAACACCACAGAAATATGTTTTTCAAAGTTCTGGAAAAAGTACTTTCGCAAAGTACTTTCATGCTCATGACATTTTCGCAAACCTGTGAGAAAGCTTTCGCAAATCACGAATGTACTTTGCAACACTATGGCCAAAATGACAGGAGTTCTTTGCCACCTTGCTGCAAAAGAACGGTTATGTGTTTGGGCCTAAAATTTGGAGGCAACGCAGCCAACATCTCACAGATGTGCTTTTTGGTGGTGTGGTCAAAAAATATTGCATGGCTGCAAAGTTACTGTACTCTGAAGTTGGCATTTTTTCCCATAGACTAACATGGGGCGTACGCCACGCCTTTCAGGGCTCGTATCTCGAAAACAATGCAATATACAGATTTTTTGTTGTGAGGTACATAGCCCTATGGGCTATGTAACAGCAAAATCCTAGCCAGGAAAATCATGATTTTTGTGAAATTTAAATTTTTTTTTCTACGTCATGCGGTTGCTGAGATATTAGCAGTTAAGTACTTCCAATGCTCGTTTTCAGCTTCAATGCCCATTACAATGCATACATTCTTTGTACACACTGTGTTTCTCTATGCACCAGTTCAGCAAAAACAGGGTATGCGCTTCCGTTACTGTTGCAGTTACTGTTTCAACTTACGTTTCTGTTCCTGTTTGCATTTACATTCTCGTGTACACCACCATGTGCGTTACCCTTTGCGTTGTCATTTGCACTTGTGTTTTCATTACTGTTACCATTTGCATTTACACTACTGTTTCTCTTTGCATTTTTGTTTGCGTCACCATGCACATTGCCATTTCTGTTTACGGCAGTCCTTTCATTTGTGTTTCCATTTCTCTTTCATTTTGCATCTTCCTCGCTGTTACTGTTACAATTTGCATTTGCAGTTCCTTTACCATGCCCGTGCACATTACGGTTTGCGTTTCCATATGCGTTTGTGTTTCCTTCTGCATTTATGTTTGCTTTGGTGTTATTGTTGCTGTTACCATTACCATTTGCATTTACAATTGTAGTACTGTGCCCATGCGCATTTCAGTTTGCGTTTCCATATGCGCTTCTGTTCCCATTTCCATTTGTGTTTCCTTTGGCATTATTCTTCCTGTTATCTTTACCATTTGCATTTACAATTCCAGTACTGTGCCTGTGCACATTACAGTTTGTGTTTATGTGTGCACTTGCATTCGCGTTTCTGTTTCTGTTCCCCTTCGCGTTCTTTTTGCTGTGACACTTAACATTTCCATTTTAAATACCACTGCCATCACTGTTCACATTACCAGTTGCATTTTTGTATGCACTTCAATGTCCGTTTCTGTCACTGTTTGCTTCGGCGTCACTTTGCGCTTGCGTTTCTATTAACGTTTCCTTTACCATTTACGTTTGCATTACCATGTGCACCACTGTTGGTGCTTCTGTTTGCATTGCTGTTCCTGTTACTATACCACAAGACATCACGTGGTGGATGCTTGGGGTCCTACTGGCCCCTGCGCCCCACCGCTGCATTACATTCACTATTTCTCATCATCATTCTAAAAAGAAGGGAAATTAGAGGCAAAAACTCTGTTTAATGCATTAGTTAGGGTTGTTCCACAGCAACAAAGTGAGGAGAGAATCAGTGTTGGGTTGAACCCCCTTGGAGCCCACAGCCCACCCCTAATCGGCATCGTGGTCATCATAATATCGGGTCCCAACTCTCACCCCATTTTTCTACACCTGAGATTCTTTACACATGATGGGGTGTGAGTTATGGCCGAATGCACCCCATGGCACAACTACGATGCCAGTTGGGGTGGTTGGGGAGTCCAAGGGGGTTTTCAACCCTAACACCAAATATATATATATATATATATATATAAATATATGATATGTGGGTGTCGGGATAAAGCAGTTATTTGTACAGTAGCCTATGACCTCGAGTAACCTCACGAGTGGTGAAGTCATGAGTGAGGTTTACGAGAGAGTACAGGCTACTGTACAAACAACTACTTTATCTCACAGGTGCCCCCCGCATATTTAATTTATGCAACAGCCATTTATTTTTTGTTATTATGGCAGCAGGTTTTTTTTACATTATGTTGGAACTTTAGTATTGTTTTGTATTTATGCTTTTTCTAACCCCCCCTTCTGCATTCTGTATGTTTTGTTCATGCCACATTAATGCTGTGGGAACACCTTTGCTGATTGGTGGAGTGTGGAGGTTTCAAAACAAATAAAAAAATGGCAGCTGCGCTAAGCAGTAACTAGTGAGAGTGGCACGTAGGAGTTGCTCAGGTAGTTTGTTTCCCTGGTATTTGTTTCTTTTCTTTTATTTATTTTTATTTAAAAAAGACACTTCTGATATTGGTGCAAAATGCAGAAGAAGTGTTGCCGTTTTGAGCAGGAGGAGTTGTTTGTTACATTGTGGTATGAAGTACAGAAGGTATGCCATTCGAGGAGGAGGAGCTGGTTTTTACATGTTGGAGGAGAGTACAGAAGGTATGTTTTTGTGTGAAAATGGAAGGAAATGGAGCTAGAAATGTTTAAAAGTGGTGAAGGAAATGCTGGTGTTGGTGTGTGGCTGGTGGGGTCAGCTTGAAGAATGTAGCATGTCTGACAGAAACAGTGAGCACTGGAGAGGGAGTGGGGTATGGGGTAGTTGCTCATGTTGGAGGTGGTTTTATAAGGTGCATTGGGGAGAAATAACATGCCTGATATAGAGGAAAAAAGGATAAGTGTATAGGAATTTATTGGCTCCTTGCATTTTGGGAGTGGTGTGGGGATAACTGAAGCTGTGCAGTTTTGTTTTGTGGTACAGTGGGAGAAGGTAGTGCATGGAGGTGGGGGAGGGGGTAGTGATGTAGTCACTGTGTGGATAAATGAATGATGATGTAATCACTATGTGGATAGCTTGAAGTTATTTTCATAGTGATTACATCATGGTCATTTATCTGTACAGTGTCTTAAATAAACATCTTTATGCAGCAGTATTTATCATGACACCTGTTGCATAAATATATATATATATATATATATTATGGTAGCACGGTAGTGCTACCATAGTTAGGGTTGAGGAGCCATTTCTATGTTAAACCCCAAAATTTTGGCCTTAATAACTTTGCAACTGTTTGACGGATTTGCATAAAATTTGGAATACATGATCAAGAACCATGGGCCTTGGCATCTGCCAAGTTTCATACTAGTTGGATACAAGGCTGCAGAGTTATTAAGCATGATTTGCATGCACGCTTACGCTTTTTCTGGAATTCTACGGTCTCGCGTACAGGTCGCACGGTTTGCGTGACTGTCCCAAAATCTTTAGGGAATGTGTGGCCAGGGTCCCCAATGTGCCTTTCAAAGATTTGGTAAAAAAATATTAAACGGTTCAAAAGTTATTCAAAAAACAATTTCCCATTATAAGTCAATGGGAAAAGTTAACAAAAAGTTCAACACTTTCGCAAATGCATTTTTACTTTCGCAAATGGGCCTGTTACTTTTGCAAATCAGCCATTTTGTTTTCAGTAGGTGATCAGAAAAATGCTTGGCATTTAAATTTGGGACCCTCTAGCAACCTAATCTTTTTGTATTCACCTAGTCGGACCCTGAGCATGCTAGCCTTGTCTTTATTTTGGGATAAAACACCCCAGAAATATGTTTTTCAAATTTCTGGAAAAAGTACTTTCGCAAAGTACTTTCGTGCTCATGAAAGTGTCGAAATTTATGTAAAAGCTTTTCACAAATTGCGACAGTAGTTTTCTAGTCTGTGGAAAATGACAGCACTCTTGGCACTGCACTGCAAAAGAACGGCTGGGAGTTTTGGGCTGAAATTTAGAGGGAACGCAGCCGACATCTCACAGATGTGCCTTTCAGTGTTGTATTTAAAAAATATTACATGGCAGCAAAGTTATGGCACTCCAAAGTTAATGGTTTTTCTCATAGGATAACATTATGGCGCCTGACGCATTACAGGAATCCTTTGGCACCCTGCTGCAAAATAACGGTTTGGTCTTTTTTCCTGAAATTTGGAGGGAGGACAGCCAACTGCTCACAGATGTGCCTTTCAGTGGTTTGGTGAAAAAATATTACAGGGAGGCAAAGTTATGGCACTCCGAACTTCTTTTTTCCCATAGATAACATTACGGCGTCGCACGCTTTTTCAGGGCCCGTATCTCGAAACAGTGTGAGATACGGACTTTTGTCAGAAAAGTACTTAGCCCCTGATGGGGCTAAGTACAAAACTAGTCAGGACAGTCATAAATCATATGACTTTTAAATTTTTTTTCAACGTCGTATGGTTCCTGAGATATAACCTATTTAGTATTCCAAGTCCTCATTTTCTGCTCCGATACCCATTATTATGTATACATTCTTTGTACTCATTGTCTTTCTCTATGCAGGTTTTGGGGAAAACCAGCCTGTGCCCTTACATTACTGTTACCGTTGCCCTTTCCGCTTGCGGTTCCGTACTCGTTTCACTTACCATTGACATCTACACCACCATGTGCGTTGTCCTTTGCATTTTCATTTGTGCTTGCGTTTCTGTTATTTGTTGCCATTTGTGTCTACAGTACTGTTTTTCTTTCTGTTTCACTTTGCGTCACCATGCCCATTGACATTTCCATTTGCAGCCACCATGTTACTAAGTGACAACACATCACCGGCAGACCGTTCCCGTCTATGCCACCGTGTACGTTACCCTTTCTGTTCTCATTTGTGTTTGCATTACCATGTGTGCCACTGTTAGCACTTCTGTTTGCATTGTTGTTCCTGTTACTATGCCACAAGACATCACGTGGCGGGAGCGCGGGGCCCGCACTCCCGCCGCTGCATTACAGTCACTATTTCTCATTATCATTCTCAAAAAGAAGGGAAATTAGAGGCAAAAAATTCATTTAATGCATTAGTTAGGGTTGTTCCACAGCGACAAAAGTGAGGAAATTCGGTGTTAGGGTTGAAAACTCCCCTTGGACCCCCCGTCCACCCCCCCAACTGGCATTGGGGTGTGCATTGGGGTCATCAGTCCTAACTCTCACCCCATTCTCCTATACTTCTGCTGCTTTACACATGTCATGGGGTGAGAGTTAGGGCTGACGATCCCAATGCGCACCCCAATGCCGGTTGGGGGGGTGGGCGAGGGTCAAGGGTTTTCAACCCTAACACGAATTTCCTCACTTTTGTCACTGTGGAATAACTCTAACTAATGATATGGAGTTTTTGTTTCAATATATATATATATATATATATATATATTCATAGCAAAAACTCAGTTTAATGCATCAGTTAGGGTTGTTCCACAGTGACAAAAGTGAGGAAATTCAGTGTTAGGGTTGAAAGCCCTAACTCTGCATTCACCCCAGCACTACAAACACATATACACACACATGCAAGTGAGGGGAGGACCAAGGCAACACAACCAATCACAGACAACCAGCAGAAGGTGGCAGAAATAAAAATCAACTGTCTAAATGTACTACAAGACATCCCCACCCACCTGACCAGGCACTGTATGCTTAATGGAGATCCACAGCAAAACTGAGGCCATATACACCAAATGTACACATCCCTGATTACAGGTGCACACAATGTACCACACTTCGGAGTTGCATGGCCTTACCTAGTGATGCCCCAGAAAGCTCTACTTGTCACACCCTTTGTATAATTCTGCTAAGTAGAAAGCGTACAGCAATGAACATCATACAACATGGTTAGATGCAACGATACACCAATGGGAATATACATATTATCACTGTTACATAATGGTAAAGGAAAGACACAAAACAGGTAGATAAGGCTTAAAAAGATTTATTGCCCAATTAAAAAGTTTTGAAAAGGCCAAATTAAGAATCTAATTAACACACATCAGTCTCACAAAACAATCATATAAATCTTTTTCACTATTGTTTGAAATACATATAAAACAGTATCACAGATACTCAATGGGTGACATGTGACACAATATAAAAATAACTAAAAACAAGCATCACAGCACCCTGTGAACACTGATTACACATATAAAACAGTAATGGTCTTGTTATTGTGTGACTGATACTGTGAATGTTCCTGGGGTGGGCAGAAAAACAGATGCAGGTTGTTCACTAATACCACTACTAACAGCCAATAGTTTATAATGAAATATATACGTGAAACTGTCAGTGAAGATGAAATGATTATGTATTATATGTATACACATATGGATATATATATATATATATATATATACATAAATATACATGTTAAAATATATCACTATATATTACTGTATTTGGAAAATTCCCACCCGACCCCTCAATAGAGGCGATCAGAAAATATTATCAGGAACAGAAAAAAATTATTTATTATCAGTGAAAGTGTCTGATGTACAATTTTCAGCTATTATAAACATACATAAAGATATGTGAAAACACAAACACATCAAATAGTAAATAGTAACAGGTATCATACACATCAGTTAAAATGATCAAATCAACACTTAAATAAGTACTGAACTATTTGACTACTTAGATCTGTTGCATGTTCTACTTATATAACAGGAATTTTTAACCAGATGACATGTAAGCAATAATACCTGACAGGTGGGCATTATTGAGAAATACCGGACCACCCAGGGGCGTAATGAGGCCCAATGCCACAGGCAGAGGGCCTTATTGCCCCTAGAAGGTCCGGTATTTCTCAATAATGCCCACCCTGGAGGGTATTATTGCACTTAGAAAATGGGCATCTTAGTAAACTTTAATTAACTAGTAAAATAAGACAGGAAATAAGTTAAAAAATGCATAGAAGTAGTATAAAAAAATGTGTTTATTAAATAAATAGTCCCTATGTTTTAAAGGCTGTTCCAGCTGCTTTTGCTCCTCCCCACAGAGCAACTGTAATCTTTTGCTGCCCCCCAACACACACACACACACACTCACAGAGTTCAGCAACAAATGTATTACAAAGATCTCATGGCAGTAATGTTTTCATGTCTGTCTCCTTTCTGCATGAGTGGTATTTTTTTAATTTTCTAGTTGGAAGATGCTTCTGTTAAGCGCGCGACTGACCTTGCATGACCACAGGATCAACGATGTGCAAGCCTATGCCCCGAGGTAAATTATTTCTTTAGTTTTGCTTTAAAGCAGGATATTTAGCTATTATGGGGACGCTGTGGTATGAGGTAGTCGCTTTATGCCGTTCTTGGAAATGTGCTTCATAGTATGAAGCGAAAACAACTGACCATTTCCTTTTGGTTCACCGGTATTGCAGAAGTGCGGTCGGGAGAGTGATGCCATTGTAAAAGAACACAGCTTTGTGAATTCAGTATTTTATCACTCTTCCCAACCATGAACTATCCGGAGTGTGGGCTTTTTTTTTTTTTGCTGCCACTGACTGAAGTAAGGAGTGTTAGGGGGGTAGTAGCTCTCGCTAAGTGAGAGAAAAACATGGAGGGGATTTGAAATTTCCAACTGGTGCTTTCAGCCAATGAGAAAGTAGGCTGGGCACCAGTATAGAAGAGTACCTAGTGAAGTGGCATTTGGACTGGTACTTGTTTTTACCTGGGCATCTATTGAAAAATAAATGCCCAGGTTGGAGCTGCTTTCGGCCAATCAGAATGGAGAATCCATTCTTACCATTTTCTAAGTTATTACATCATAAGCAGAAACTGTGCACTACAAATGATCAATATATCTAATAGAACATTGTACCTTATTATGAAGAATACCATATAAAATAACAGCATAGTAGATCTATCCAAGTCCGTAATATCTTATATTTATAAATAGCTCTATATCACATGTGAATGTTTATCAATCTATGACTCTAAAACTGTAAAATCCTACTTATTCTCTAATCAATGGACATATATAGCTATTAACACAACAACTTTAAAGTGTCACAACACTAAGTACTACCAAGAAATATATTGAACATCATATATACATATATATACAATAGACATGCACAAAAATGAAACAGGTATAGCAGTACACTGTTGCAAAAAATAAAATAGAGATATTTACTCACAGCGCAACCATATGAAGAAAGAAAGTAATACAGGACATACATCATGGTACTCAACACATGACAGAGTGATCGTAATCTTTAGTAAAAGATATGTTACACAATGATGTAAACCAACATGGTGAAGTACAGTACAGACACACACCGAGCAAGTATGCCAAGTGTTACTTCTTATATCTGCATATTATATACTCATAAGAAAAGACAATGACAGAAGAGTTTGACTAGACAGGAATACTCTTTTGACACCTGCAACTGTTTCTTAGACATGTAAGTGTGGTTTCTCTAGTGACTGTGAAGACAGCTGGTGCTGATTTAAGACCACTGCAACTATTTCCACTGTGTTACTGATTAACGCAACAATCTTATACGTCACATTGAGTTAACATATACAAGAAAACATGAGATGTTACCTGCATGATCCCAACTGTGCATTCATAACAAATGAAATGCTTATGTTCCAGAACAGACTGTGTAACAAAATGGACAGCAAAATAAATGAATGTCACATGTTCTGTGACTATTCCTCTGACACATGAAGACTGTCATAATTTTCAGTATCGGTACATATGCATTTAGTAAGTGCTGCGGTAGACTCTGTTTGAATAACTTGTTGAGTCATCGCACTCAACCCAGCCAGTTCTATACCTCATCAAACAAGTATAATGCCCAGAATGTACAGACTGACCATAGTGGTAGATCACAGCATGACTGTCAAACATTGCTTGGTTAAATACTATTCTACCTACTGTGAAATCAGTGACAGGTGTGTCAACTCTGAGCCCATTGGAGTCAAATCTATGTAATGCTAGCATAAGATATTGAGATGAAGTCCTCAAATGGATGGACTGAGTACATGAACTGCCACACCTTACGCACAAGTGACCACTTTCAGCATTTGTAAACAGCTGATGGAACTTTACACTTTTAGCCTGAGGAACAAACAGAGAAACCCAAAGCATATCTTCTGTGGTTTCTCGCTCTGAATGACCACATAGGACACATATGTATTTAGTTACATATGATACAGTAAAATACTGATGCATTGAAGTACCCTCTTCATCCAAGCTGTTTATGATTGCCTTCATAAACTCACTGGCATCCTGTTGCATGTTATCAGCAAATGTACTGCATCCATCATATGTGCCTAACACCTGTCGTAGAGGTGTCAGTGACTGGACACTGCTAGACTGATCAGAAGTCACATTGACAACCTCTTTCAATGTCTTTGATAAGGAAGTCTCTTGTGAAGCAGATATTGCCTGCACAAAGTGTGACATGTGGAGAAAGACTTGCATAGTTGAATGAGCATAGCATTTAATTCTAGTACTGTTATCAAACACTGGGACAACAGCCACACCAAGTGACTTCTGACTGACACCTGGTTTAGCACCCATATTTGGAATTGTGACCTTTTTCCCACTTTGCAGACTTGGATCAGTTGCAGAAACTCATTTCCTTCTGTTGCCAGCTGTAGCTGAGACTGTTTGATCTGAGATAACCACATACATTGGCGGTGGTATTAAAGGTATCTGTGGCTGATATAGAGTATGTAATCTGTTATACTCAACAATACAACGCTTGTCAGCGCATATCTTCTGAGGTGCAAATGTTATGATGTGCAACCCAGAAAGACTCTGAACGCGTGAAAGTGTGACGTAGCTCATGTCATCTTTGAAAATGTCTGTACCTATGTCCACCATTGCTGAATCCAAACTTAAGCCTGGAGATTTGTGAATAGAAACAGCATATGCAACACATAATGGGAACTGTTTCCTGTTCACATAGATATCCTTCAATTCCTGGAACTTAACACAGGTACGATCAGTCTGTACAGGATGTTCCATGTTGTCAAAGTGGAAAAGTGTCTCAATAATTGTCTTTTGAACATTGTAGAGAAAGTCAATGATGTTACCCATGGCACCATTTACCATACCACGCTCCACATCAAGATCTTGTTGTAGCATGACATGTGCTTTCTTACAAGCTGTGAGTACAGCTTCTAGACCAGCTGTGTGTGAAACATCTGACTTCAATTCAGACAGTTGTTCAGTCATCTCAGCTACCATTTTCCCACTTAAAATGACACCACTGACTGTGTCAACAGCATGTAGTGTGAGAATTGATTTTCTCTCTGCAACATGACACTGTTGAACTCAGCACATTTCTTTAGTCGTGGCATAAGACACACAATGCAGTTTCTATGGATGTAGTGTCCATTCTGATTCTTCTTCCATTTCACATTGCAACATGTTCAGGTGACAGGGAACCTATACGAGCTTGATCCAACAGTGCCTTGTAAGTCAAGTCAGCACTTTGGCGCATGTTCTGATACAGATCAACATAGGTAAATAACTCCCACAGGTTAAAACCTCCAATTGCAGCAAAGTGTATTCTTGGCCTGCTTCACAGTCAGAGCTGAAAAGACACATTCTGCATTCACAGGTGCAAGCTGTAAAAGGTCTCCAAATAAAACAATGTTTTGTTCCAATGAATGCATCTCCATAGTCAGTCCCCAGGATCTCCTGTAGACGTAGATATATACAGGCAAGCATCAAATTAGAGACCATACTAATCTCATCAATGATGAGTAACTTCATCTTACAAAACACTGAACGAAGCTGAGGTGAAACCTCCAATGACAGTTTCCCATACTCTCCTGCTTTGCCATGCTCCACTGACAACATGAACAGATGGTGTAATGTCACACCACCAATGTTGTATGCTGCCAGTCCGGTGGGAGCACTAACAGCAATAGACATCACTGACCCTGTCAAGTTCTGTATTTCAGCCATAATGTCCTCAATAAGGAAACTCTTCCCTATACCAGCTGACCCACTAACAAACATTAGCAGTGGTTTGTAGCCAAGACAGTCACATTTCTTCTCTTCATGCAGTATCCCATGCCGGACTGCATCAGTCACCTGAGAGTGAACCACACGCTGTTGCTCATTGAGTCTCTGTCTCAACTCAGTTGGGTCAGCACCACAGTGCGTACCATGTTCCATGGCACGCTCCACTTCTGACATGAATACTTCTGGGTCATTCAGAGGCAGAGGTTTCCCAAGGATACCTTGTCCTTCTGGATCAAGATTGTCCTGCCAGCTAACAGGAGTATTCTCCTCAAGTAGCTTCTGTGCCTTTTCAAGCTGCTCCTTCTCAGTATCTAGTCTCTGTATGTATATCTCTGAGCATTGACTTCTGAATGTCTCATAACTGCAATTGAACTCTTCCTTGAATGTATCACAGTCACCTTTCAATTCAGCCTCATTCCACCAGGGTCTAAATAGGAATAACAGAGCAAAGTAGTAATGCTGTCTGCTCTCAGATGTGCCTAGATGTAAGTTACAGTGGTCAATGAGCCATGGTTTATGTCTCTTAACAAGACAGCCATCCACTCCTCTGACCTTGTAAATGTCATGTGTACAATCAGGTGTAACATCTGTCTTGTAGTCATACCACTTAGCCACCTGAAATAGACACATATCATCCATGTCTTTGTATCTACAGTGGTAGTATGTGTCAATGAGGTTATTCCTCTGTCTTGAAGAGGGTCTATTGACAGCCAGTTCCTCAGTCTCAGCATGAGGAATAATTACACGCTTTTGCTTCTCTTTGTAGTTCACACTGAGAAAGCAGACAGCATCAGACTTGCCATACAGATGTGCACCAATCAAGCAATCACCAGTCTCATAAGCACCACATTCTCTGTGTGAAAGGGTCTTCAAGCCTAGTGACCACAACTGAGATGTCAGGTCCTTTCTTGAACTAGCAATATCTTCCCAAAGATCTTGCAAGCTAATCTGCTCATGTTTAGTAATGTATGAAGTGACATACAGCACCAGAGCCAGTGAGTTGTCAGCCACAAACTGAACATCTATGTTTGCTTTCCACATTAGGAGAAGAGTAGGGTTGTAGTCATTGATGTACACCTCTTTCTCATCTCTCGGTAACTCATATACTCTCTTGGTAGATTTTGCCTTCAAGTGGTGTCGCATTGCTGAAAACAGATCATTCATGCAACCATCCTGACAGACATGTCTAGGAAATCCAAAATTACATCTTCTGTACCAATCAGATTTGTTCTTCACTACCCGGCAGCAGTATTCTGCACAAATATGGTGCTGAAACTTTTGCACCAACTTTCACAGTGTTGGACTGTCATACTTGTCTGGAATGTGGCAAGTGATATATTTCTTGATGAATGTGAGCACTTGTGCTGCGTCATGCTCACCTATATGGGGGGCATCCTTGATCCACAGCAACATGTGAATATGAGGAGTAGCTCGCGCCTGACACTCCATCCTCCAAAAGTAATGTTCCACAACACCAAGAGGTGAATTGTCCTTTGACAAAATGAAAGTCAGAATATCATGGAACCACTTGTGAAAATGCCTTGTGACAGAGACAGGGTCAAGTGAGCACATCTCTCTGACAGTCATTGATGTAATGCCATCAACATCAGAGTTTGCCAACTTCAACAGTTCTATGACCTCATTTCAGGAATACTCAGCACAACTGAGTGTGACAAACCATGTAGCTGCACCATGCTCTCACAGCATTGTCATCACCTCAGAGTGTCTGCAGTACCAATAGTCTTTGGTGCCATGTAGACATGACAGAATAGAAGATAAGTTAACTTGCACATTTTCATATTTCTGCTTCAATTTCTGAAGAAAATGTGCAGCTGTAATTCCATCAAGTGGAGTAGTCAGATGAATAGTATGTGCAATAGATGCAGACAATATGCTAAGTTCACTCTCCCACAGGAGATGAAACAGGTACTGTATGTTGTGTCTGAATTTGCCATCTTTACTGAGCACACAGCTTGTTCGGTACTCAGCATCCTGTACACGCACTTCTCTTTCATCCAGGTGACCACCTGACCCTTTTGGGAATAAGTCTGGGAACCAGTGTGCTTCCAGTGCTGCCTCCCAAATGCTGACAGGCTCACCTTCCACCTGTTTCATTTGATAAAGATCAATGTTGTCCCCTACTGGATCTCTGCCATGCAGTGGGTAAATTGTGTACTGTTCATACACATTATCATTTGTTGCAACATTGACCTTCTCAATCATTGATTTAGAGCTTCCCAACACATCTTGTTCTACAGACACAGTGGTCATGTGATCAATATCAAGGTCTGCAAAAAAGGGATTGTTGCTCTTTAAATAATTAAGAGCAAGCTTCACCTTCTCTACATTGACAACATCCTGCCAAATGACCTTTGACTTAGTTGGAACACCATTGACAAGAATCACCAAAGTATTATTACTAGAGCTCACCTCCACATTTTCCTGGAGAGGAAGTGGAAGATACATAACGGAACCCTTAAGACATCTAATGAGTTCTTTTTGTGGAATGTTCCGTGTCTTAATGTTCAGATATAGAAAAGTTTGGAATGGTTTCATGGTCTGAATTAGAATCCATTCAACCATATTCAATGTGGCAATCTCACTCAATCTCACTTGGTGTAACATCTGCCTCCATGTTGCTCAAGACTGACCTTGGTGGTAGAACGTTAGACTATACATTGGAGAAACAATGTTTGCACATCACAATGATTGGGTCTAACTGAAAGTCACACTTTAAGAGCAGAAATGCTACAAGATGAAACCACATATCATTGTATGGTGACAAGGTTTCCAGGTTCACTGTCACCATTTGTTTTTTGTAACAAAGGCGATGACATGACACACATACAAAGTCAAATTTCTCTGTCTTTGCCAAGTCAAATTTGGCAATTGATTTCCCAAACTGTTTGAGAATATCACTTTCTAACACAGACACACAATTTTCATCAACAATTGATGACTGATCAATCACAGTTTCAGTTACACTGCTGATGCTCTGCAGCTGTTTCAGAAATGTCATGGCACCATGCATGTCACCAGACTGCAGTAACTCATTCAGACGAGTATACTGAGCGACAACTCAATGAACATCATAGACCCTGTACACAAAATTGCACACACCTGATTGTTGCAGTCCCAGCATATGCATGTGATGAAAGACACTGTCACATACACCACTATCTAGGTATGCAAGTGAATGACCCATGAGTCCAGTATGTGGACAGATCTCATAAAGGTCTATACTCTCAAACAGTTTAGATCTGTCTTCATGATCAATAAAGACAAACAGGTTGATGAAGTGCACAACTTTGTCAAATGATGATTGCCTCTGGTGACAAGTCTCATCACATGTCCATGAGAGACAGTGTCATTTATGAGGCTGAGTACTTTCCTCACATTCATCATCTGACTCCATTCTAGTGTCATCACACACACTGAGTACAGTACACACTTTAACAGACTCATCAATGGACAAGTTGCTGTCCTTTTTCTGTGAGTAATATGACTCCTCCCAGAAATACACCTCTGAGTGCTGTGTGTGCAGCCACCATCCTGTGAAAACATCACAGAAATTGTGCACGCTCAAAATGGGGTACCATTGCAGTCTCATCTTTATGTCACACACAATTGTTCTGAACTGCTCAAGTGCATGAGACATTTTACGCCACAGATGTTGAAGAACAAAAACTGCTCTATTTACAAACGTCCGTACTTGGAGTCACAATTTCATCAAACTCACATGATTTTTGACTTTTTTGCACTCCCGTTTCAACACAGCAGCAATAAGTCTATCAATCTTAGTTTTAGTAGCTAGAGATCAAAAATACTTTTGCTTACTCAGATGTCCATCTGGAGCTACACATTTACGGCGCTGCTTACCACGTGTGTTGATGCGTGTCTTTGCAACAATATCCTTGCAGTTCACAAACCTGCGCAACTGTTGCTTAGCCACACATTCTTTCCTTGGTCTAGAGCAAACATGTTTCTTTACTGTAGAATCATGAATGTCTGAATTAACACTTTTGCTCGAATGTTGAATTGTTTTACGTCTTGAGTTACCATGAATGACTTTTACATTACTCTGAAGCAACAGTGACATACTATTATACCTGTTTCATCTCTGCATAGACTTCTGTCTCTGTCTGGATGGCATCTTCCCTGTTTTGCAATTCGCATTTCAGTACAGCAATCTTACAGCAAAATCAGACACCTGTATGGAAAGCAGAGAAAAAAATTTAAAATCATCTCTTTACCTTGATCATAATATAACATAATATGCTACACTATACATATCTCATATAAAAAGAACAAAAACAACTCCGTACTTAACACTGTGTAGACAATTACTGTAGTAACTGAAGATCAGTAAAGCGATACACATTCTTTTCAAACAGTGTCGAACATAAGCTGCATAATAATATGCTTATAAATATGTTAATATCTGAGCAATCAAGCAGACCTGTTATATCAGGCATCTGCAGTGCTGTTTCACCTAAAAAAAATGTCTTTTTAAAAATTTTAAGAAACAGTGTCAAATGTGCAACACTTTCACAAAGTTTGTGTCGTACATTTGACAGTTTCACAAATATCAGTGCCAAATGAGTGAAAGTGTTGTATTTACTTTTGTATATGTAGTGTCGAACGTATGAAAGTGTCGCAAAGTAGTGTCATATGTACGAAAGTTTCACAAATACCAATTGCATTACACCCCTTTTCACACTCAGCCAATCACAGACTGGTGCCTATTTGAGTGACACATGGTTCAACCAATGTATTGGTAGATTTAACAGGCCACATCAAGCAACCAATCGCAACAACAGTACACTGAAGAAGAAAGACATAGCAGCCATCTTAAAAATAACCACCAAGACCCTGTTTCTGACTATGTAAGTACATCATACCTTCTAAACAATTTTTACAGTATCATATAAAGTATAACCAGTGCAAAAATAGTAATAAACAAAACATTTTTTAATGCTGCATTTCACCATAACAATATTATTTAGCTAGCATACTGTTAAACAAAGCTATAACAGTTTAAAGTCAGAGTGTCAATCAGTACTTACTAGCACAGATAGAGATGCAAATGGAGGCAGAAAGAAGCAGCACATGTATCATAAGAAGACACACAACCAATCACATGCCTCTGTCACCCTGTAATTGTTTGAAGTAGCCAATGGCAATGTTACCTTTTCCCACTAAGAAATCTTCCTACATTTGTGGGTGACATCAAGAACAGCCATTCAGTGTAGTAATAGTCAGTGCATCCACTGTATTGGTTAACCATGACAAATCACTAACCAATAACATATCAAAATGACTGTGTTTTGGAACAGCCCACAAAACCAGTGTTAAAGCTGGGAGGGAAATCTTAGTCTTACATTCACTTGTCTCTAGCTACTCCAGGAGAAACACTGATTGTTTCGGTAGCTCTCTGTCCACTTTTCAGTTTAACACTTAAGAATGGCAGAAAACAGCAAATGGACTATGTGAGTAGTGGGCAGCAGCATAGTAAGGCGTGCTTCTGAGTATGCTCAGAGGATTAATTTTGACAGAGACCTGCAGCTGCCTAATTGCTCTGTTAAGTGGTTTGAAAGAGGTGGCATGAGGTGGGAGCATCTCATGCCAACTATCCACAGACTTTTGAGGACTCATGCTCAGCCAGACATGCTGCTGATTCATCTCGGAGGCAATGATCTTGGCACAAAAAGATGGGTTGATTTAGTGTCAGAAGCAAAATTGGACCTTGCTTCTATCATGCATATGTTACCTGCCTGTAAGATAATATTTTCTGATATAACAGAATGTAGAGTCTGACAAGCAGAACAGCACATGTACCTGCTTGACAGAGCATGTAGAAAGGTTAACATACAGATATCTGGAGATCTGCACTTGTCTGGAATGCACACAATACGTCACCCTGAAATTAAGTATTCTAACAATTGGCTATACCTACCAGATGGTGTGCACTTCTCTTGTGCTGGCAATTGCCTGTTTCTGGGAGACCTTTGAAATGGAATACTCACAGCCTTCTAAAGAAATCAGACTGTTAAATTGTGTGTTTTTTAAAAAAACAGTTCTTTTAAGGACCACAAAATCTTGGTCAAAAAATAGAAAAGCCACATACATAACAAACATCACAGAAAGACATGTTATCATTTTTTTTCATAGTACCACACCACACTTGAGACAATGCCTGTTATGTAGGTGGGAGAGATCATCAGACTGAGTCTGTGCAAATCCTAAGTATGCTAACTTGTCAAAATATGTAATTAGACAGGTATACTTTAGGTGTCTATTGCCTCACTCTAACTATCATTCTTCACTCAGTATGTACTTTCTTTGTTTTTCTGTACATCTTCACTCAGGATGCAGTTCCTCGCTTGGGGTGGGTGGGAGAAATGTGTGCACATTGCATGGATAACAACATCCAAATACAAACAACTATAATTTGTGCTTTCCTGCAACCAGCAAGGTCTGCAGTTTAAACCCATTGGCTTCCTTTTCCTGTGACTGCACACTCAAGATAAACTACCTGGTCTTTGGGGAAGATGGGTACCAAGGAACTTCAAAGTGTAGGTAGAATTGTACTGCTGGTAGCACATCACCAACATTAAAAAGAAATGTCTATACACATGCTGTAACTACACACACATACACTACACATGTTGCATGACATACCACACATAGTTATGTGCCCTCTATGTCATGTAATGTAATCATAACTGTTGTCAAACATCATTAGTACTAATCAGTACTGTTCAATAGGTGGGAGCATACTAGCTGCACATTGTTAGTCTAAAAGTTGTACAGAAATAGAACCATGCAGAAAGCATTAAATATGAGATTAACATACTGCTCGCTCTCTATATATATTCATTGCAGACCTGAGAATTACTAACAAGAAGGAGACTCTGGAGCTCAAGAGACATTTGCTGTTTGGTGGAGTCGACCCACAGAAAAGGAGTCGCAAGAATCCTGATGCGTAGTACCAACAGGAAGCTGGATAACATGTGGAGGTGCATAAGCAACCACATGCAGTGCTGCTATAAAGTACACAACAAAAATTCTGCTATGTGCAAACGCAAGTGGAAGCTGCTCCAACAGCATTTTTATGTCTTAAAAAACACAGATCAGTACTGGAGAATGACTCTGGCTGTCACAACATAGCATATCGAATGTGGGAGGATGCTGGCAAACCCATTGTGGGGGAGCACCTACAACGCCATGAGTACACAATATATTTGTTACCCAAAAACATCAAAATGAAAGAAAACAGCACTATAGTTGTCAAAAGAAGTGACAGCAAAAGCCAGGCAGGAAAAGATAGTATTCAGAAAGTATAAGTAAACACAGAAGGAACAGGACACAAAGATGTACCAGTTAAGGAGGAAGAAAGCAGGGAGGAAAGTCATAATAGTAAATGGGCAAACTGAGGAAAAGATACCAACTCGGTTAAGAAGGGGGATAAAACTTTTAATAGGTATATCAGAGGGTGTAGAAAGACAAAGGAAGATATAGTGAGGCTGAATACAATGAACAGTGGTTGGGCAGAGTGGGATAGTGAAAAAGCAGGGATACTGAATGAATATTTCTGCTCAGTAATGAGAAAAGAGGAGGGGACAGACATAAGGCAACTCTTGTGGGGGGGGGTAGGAATAAATAGCCTGTTGGTAAACTAGGATCTGTGACTTATCCTGTAAGTAATGAAATTAACAGATTGGGTGTGCAAAGCATTCCTTATCTGCCATCAAAGTCAATGTTTCTATGTTTCTATGTTACTATTAATATAATAGCTATGACAATTATGTGAAGTCAGACTTTGTAACTGTGACTTATTCCATTGTATAAACATAATATAATAGATAGACACACAGAACACAGCATCTCTGTACTAAATAAATGTCTTAGTAATCAAAGAATGTACAATATGCTATTCTGACTACCTACCTATAAAAACAAAGTAGCAACAGAAGTTTACAAATAGAAATCTGTGGTAAATTAAAGTATAAATATATAGAACATTCAAAAAAATTGCTATAATTTCACTTTTACAGGAAATCAGAGGTGCACCCGACCTGTTCCAAATGTTGTACCACCAGAGCCAGAGTCTGTAGAGGCACAAAACTCTGACACCGACAGCATTATCTTTGTTTGATCAGAAGGTAAGACAATGCAACTGAAGTACAAGTAATGCTTGTTCTGGGGGAAGGGCAGTGGGGTGGCTGGGGTGAGTGGGCAGCTTGGGAGGGGGGTATAGGTACCACTGGACCACCAGGGAGTTAATTATTGCAGCCTGTGATTGAGTATGGACTTTGGTCCACTGGACCACCAGGGAGTAAAATATTTAATACAGACCGTGATCGGGCAAGGAGTTCGGTCCACTGGACCACCAGGGAGTTGCATATGTATTAATGCCCATGATTGGCTAGGGAGTTCAGTCCACTGGACCACCAGGGAGTAGATTACTCATTACAGCCCATGATCGGGCAAAGGTGCAGTGCACTGGACCATCAGGGAGTTAAATAAGTAGTACAGCCCACATTCGGACATTCTGGGGGGGCACTACACCACCATATGGTGCCACCAGGGCTCGGTTGGCCACCCACAGTTGGCAGCTGCTGTGTTTTTCATAGCAATACAGCAACCAGCCTGTGGGTGGCCAGTCCTTGCTCCAGTAATATTTGGGAACATCTTTGTGCACTCCTGTGGCGCAGATGGTGTGTGGTTGATACCGCCGCACATCCCGGCTGAACACGGATGTGCTGTATATGCATGGTACGCCACTCCCCACACTTTACAGTTGCATACATTACTGGTGCACCCCGTGCATCAGGATTTACACAGAGCAAATTCCCCTTTTGAACAACATGCCAGGGCACATCAGTGGGTTGCGCATGGTACAACACTGTTTCGCAAAGCGCAGGCCTTTGAATATCCCACCCCTGAAGTCTGTATAAACTTAATGGTATATTTTTCTATGTGTGTTCCTGTCTTTAAGTGAATAAGTACTCCCAGTACTAAGCTATATATACCTGACACCATTTAAAAATAGTGATGCTATTCAGTACTTTCCTTGTGGTGTCCTTCTCCAGTCACCAAACACTAAAGGACCATACCATAGCTTACTCTATTCAACTACTCATTATAATAAATACCATTAAGCTATTCTGTGTACTGCATAATAATAATGTTTAGTTTTGTATTTAGATTCTGACTATCACTGATGGTCTACTATCAGATCAGAAAGGGTAGTAGTACATCAAGTGTTTTACACTGCACTCTAACTTAGTGTCCTATCTTGTACACAGCTGATAATCAAGACATATATCATGAATAGCCATCATAATACTTCAGTTGTAGTTTTGTAGTCAGTATACAGTCAATTATTAGTGTTACCATATATTTTATCTGAAACGTATCAGTAGTCAGCAGGGCCAACCTAAAGTGTAGCAGATAGTAGCATCCTAGAATAATAATATATAATCAAACATAGAAGAGAATAACAGTCTTGCTATTAATGAACAGATTGTTATACTGTACATTACATAATCTATTTCTCTCTTCTACAGTGGCCAGTGAGACTGCAAAAAGAAGTTTTGTAACACAGATCAAACAGGAGACTGGCACCACTGCTGAGCGTAAGTATTTAACCATAACTAGATAGACCATTGAAACACTGTTTAAGGTACTGCATAATAAACAAATCATGGATCTGTCTCATACAGTAGTAGCTACATACATTGCCAACTATTTCCAGATATTTTGCGAAATGTCTGAACAGTTTGCCTCTGCTACACTTACTGTGGAAATGCAGAAAGCAGGAGAGTTCTCTAGAAATATCACAAAAATATCCGAAAATAGCTGGCAATATCTTTGGGTAGTAGTGTACATCTCCATACTGCTATTGTTACTGAACCTACAGACTCACAATGAACTACTGAGGGATAAGGTCAGAGGAGGTATGAGTGCATCACATTACTGAGTCCACACAACTATCCTAATTTTAATGTCTCTTCAACCACAGACATATGATGTTGAGGTACATGCCCTTACTTTACCTATAACTCTCTGCTCAGTGCTCATTAACTGATCTGAGATAGACAGTATTTTTCCTACCTGTGCTGCCTTGTCTATGCCTCCAATGAGGGGCATGTGACATTGACGTACATGGCATCAGTCCTCTTGTGCATCCCCTATCACTATAAATTAGCTCATTTCATTGTGCTTTTATAAGCGAACATTGACTGTTTTACTGCATCCCATTACAAAGTATGCTAACTTGTGTATAGCTACAACCATGCAGATTTACAGTTGATTTCTATACACTCACAGTAGCTATGCCTCACCACTCAGCATACTGTGTATATGGTTATTTTTGTAGGCTGCATCATTGGCTTGCTTGACATGGTACAACTCCTAACTATCCTAACTTGTGCACCAATGCAACAAGGCACATGCACCTTGCATATCCATGAAGTTTGTTTTACTCACACTACCCACTCAATATTATTAAAAGTGTCTGACAAAAACACCTTTCTGATTGGTACTAAACGTTCTATCAACGTTATGTAAATCCTTGATTAGCATACATGTACACCCTGATTATGTACTGAACAAGTTGTGACAGTGTTTTACTAGCATTTTTTATTATAATAATAAATAGGTGCTCCCAGAGGTTATCTTAATCATAAGTTGATCACCCTCTAGGGTTATATAGCACTTGGCCAGGCCTCATGCCACATTCACCCCTAAAGGATGATTAACAGACCATTAACATAACTCCTGTAATACCATGCAACTCCTAACTGTGTTAACTTATCTGTTACTGCAATTGTAAAGCTATACTTGATATGTCCATAACATTTGTTTTTCTGTCACACTCCACTCATGATGTAGCACCTGGCCTGACAGGGGCGGGGGGGTGAAGCACATTGTCTAGGTAACAACGTACAACTATCTATCACAAGAAGTGTATCACTACAATAATAAAACTGTGGCTTTCATATACACAATCTTTACTGTACACTCACCATGTAGTACCTCCTGTGCCGTACCTGTGAGTCATTCCCTGACTAACAACACATAACTACAAAGTGTATCAACTTCTCAGTTTATGCACTCATGGTGCTGTCCCATAAATATCCATGGGCTTCACTTGTCTGTCACTCTCCAGTTAGAATGCACTGGTACACTTGGGATAGGACTGGTCTTGCCTAGCTGACACCATTACACTCCTATCTGTCCCAACTACATTGTTACTGCTTTAATAAAGTTCTACAAATACTGTATATCTAGCACCTTTCTTTTGCTGTATTTCGTACTAAAAAAGCAGTGCCTATTCTCTGTGTCACTGTGATGGGAGGACTGACTGTCTTATTCCATACAACTCCCAAGTGTATTAACTTGTCTAATCCTACAATCAGGGAACTGTATCATTAATATTCATACGTTCATTTCCCTCTGGATGTACACTTAGAACACAATACCTCCTTTGTCTGTTGTACCGTGGGGGGGAGTAACAGGCTCACATCATCAACTACTATCTGTCCTAACTTCTGTGTTCCTGCTACCATGTAGCAGCACTATTTATGCTCATCTTCTTTCTTTTTTGTGGGTTCATAATAAGGATGCAGTGCCTTATCTAAGCCAAAACACTGTTACGCATCTGACACCATGCACTCCTAACTATCCTAACTTGTGTGCCTGAAAGAAACAGACTACACCACAGATGTCCATTGTCTTTTTCTTAGTGTGGCTCCATGCGTAGAAAGTTCCACCTGGTATGCAGAATGGTGTGTGTCACAGGCTATTGTACAGCTCAGACTATGCAACTCCTAAATGTCCTAGCCTGTGTATATCTGCAACTGCACAGGTATACCATCGAGCTACATGTCCTCAATTTAGCTGTGTATCACCACTAAGGATGCAGTGCCTACTCTGGTGTTCGAACATCACCTGTCTGATGGCATGCAACTCCTAACTGTACAAACTTCTGCATAACTCAATCAAGGACTTAAAGCATAGATGTACATACCCTGAGTTCTGTAATGGTTCTACACTCAGCATGCAGTTCCTGTTCTAGGGATGGTGGACAGAGTCATTCCCTAGCAAGATAGCAATGTGACATAATTCATTACTTCACTAATTTGATTGTAATATTTAGTTACATACTGAAGACATTACTCAAACTGTTACCAAAACATAGTCCTAGAACTGATATATAATTACATGAGGAATTGAACCAGTTGATAATAATTGGCAGTCTAACATGTCAATACATGTAATCCTCTGTTCACAGATATCAGTGAACTTCCATCATGCTCAGCACACTGTGGGTGTGTGAACCGGCTTGAACAGAAGGTTGACAACCTCACTGCAGAAGTAATTGGCCTGAAACAAGGACAACAACAAATGAAAGAGGCACAACAACAAATATTGTCCCTGCTACACGCACAACAGGGGAAAGTCAGCCTTCTGCTGGAGCCGGTTCATACACCCACAGACAGCACCGCAGAGAGAACCACTGCCACACCTGAAGACCAGTAAAGCATTCTCCCTGGACAACCCTGAGTGCCCCCACAGACATCCGGTACCGATCATATTTTGGAGCAGCTTTCACTTGCACTGCTCCTCCACATACATCCAACTTCCTGTGGTGGGCCAACTCCTTTACCACAGCAAACCTGGCAATGTTTTTTTTTGTAAATTATAATCTGTTTCATTGTTTATAATTATAGAAATGTTGAAGAATTTAGTGTTAAAAAAATAATGCTTTCAAAAAGACAAATAATATTTTTATGTTTTTGTATGAAAAAATAATTCAATGAAAATTTTGTTACATAAATATTTTTCTGAACAAAAATATTAGTCTTTCTCCTTCTGACTCTGAAGGTTGAAACATTAATATACTGCTCTGAGTGTAGGGGTGGGACAGGGGGGAGCGTAGCCAGCATTCACTAGATGAGTAAATCCAAATACCAACTGTACTGGTGCAACAGCACGTGCAGTCACACAGGTGTACCATCATTGTGACTTGATTAACTTTTACTATTATAGACAGTGCCATCATTCCCTGACTAACAACATACAACTCCTAACTGTCTAATTTGCGTAAAACTACAATCATGCAAGTGTAGCATTGGTGTGAATGAACTCAGTCTTGCTGTGGTTCTCCACTTATGACACAGTATTGAATATCCAATGGGGGAGGGAGACGAGGAAGTAGTAGCAACACACTGTAATAGCCTGTCTAACACCATGCAACTCCTAAGTGTCCTAACTTGTGTGTCCCTACAATCACAGAGGTGTCCTCTTGACATCTATGTTTTTTCTTTCACTACCAATATCCACTCAGGCTACACTACCATGACTGAGGTTGCACATTGCCTAGCTGACACCACACAACTCCACAGTAGTGTGCTGTTGATGTCCATGGTTTTGTTTTCCTATCAGACTCCACCCAGGATACAGCTCCTGTTCTGCAGCTGGGGCAGCATGACCTGTCTGAAGCTACACAACTCCTAACTATCCCAACTAGTCTGTTACTGAAATAATGGAGCTGAAACATTTATATCTACTGCCTTTCCCCCCCTGTGAGTCTCTACTGAGCATGCATTACCTGCTCCAGAGGGAGGAGGAATTCCAAGGGGTGACAAAATACAATTCCAAAGTGTTCCAAGTTAGTGTTGCAGCAATCACACAGTTTTACCATTGATCCCATGGGTTTCCTTTTCCTGTGAGTCACAACTCAGGATGCAGTGCTTGCTCTGGGGGGGTGGTATCCCTGGCTGATGCCATGGAACGCCTACCTGTCTTAAGTAGTATGTTACTGGAATCATACAACTGTATCATTAATATACACGATGTTGTACATGGGAACAGTAATGCAAATGCTACATAAACGCAAATGCAAACAGTATGTGTAACAGTAATGAAAGTGCATACCCTGTTTTTGCCCAACAGGTGCATAGAGAAACACCGTGTGTACAAAGAATGTATGCATTGTAATGCCCATCGCACCTAAAAACGAGCATCCAAAGTACTTAATTACAAATATCTCAGCAACCGTATGATATAGAAAAAAAATTTAAATTTCACAGAAATCATTATTTTCTGGGCTAGCCATGTCTTTATTTTGGAGTTAAACACACCAGAAATATGTTTTTCAAATTTCTGGAAAAAGTACTGTTGCAAAGTAGTGTCGAACTGATGAAAGGTTCGCAAAATTTGCAAAAAGTGTCGCAAAACACGACAGTACTTCTCCAGACTATGGCCAAAATGACAGGAATTCTTTGCCACCCTGCTGCAAAAAAATGGTTTGGTCTTTTGGGCTGAAATTTGAAGGGAAGGCAGCCAACATCTCACAGATGTGCCTTTTGGTGGTTTGGTGACAAAATATTTCATGAAAGCAAAGCTACGGTACTCTGAAGTTGACTTTTTTTTCCTATAGACTAACATGGTGGCGTCCGCTGCTCCTTTCAGGGCTCATATCTCAGAAACGGTGTGAGATACAGAATTTTCAGCACGACAATGCATAGCCCCATGCTATGCATTTATTAAAAACCTAGCCAGGAAACTCATAAATCATGTAAAATATTAATTTTTTTTCTACGTCGTACAGTTACTGAGATATTACCATTTTAGTATTACAGCTGCTCGTTTTTCTGCTCTGATGCCCATTATTATGCATACATTCTTTGTTTTCACTGTGTTTCTTAATGGAGTTTTTTGGGGAAAAATATGGTGTATGCTCCAGTTACTGTTACATGTAGGCTTTACACTTGTGTTTCTGTGCCCATTTGCGTTAGTATTCCCGGGTACACCACCATGTGCATTACCCTTTGTGTTTCTGTTTGCGCTTGTGTTTGCATTACTGTTACCATTTCTGTCTCCACTACGGTTTGTGTTTGTGTTTTGCTTAGTGTCACCATGCGCATTATCATTTCTGTTAGCGGACGCCCTTCCATTTGCATTTGCATTTGTCTTTCGTATTGCGTCATCGTTGTTCTTACCGTTACCATTTGCATTTCCAATTGCGTTTCCATGCCTGTCCCGTTATGGTTTGAGTTTCCATACGCACTTGCGTTTGCATTTCTGTTTCCTTTGGCGTTATTGTTGCTGTTACCATTACTATTTCTGTTTAGAACTGCAATACCATGACAGTGCACATTATGGTTTGTGTTTCTGTACGAGCTTGCATTTGCATTTGCATTTCTGTTTCCTTTCACATTATTGTTGCTGTCACAGTTATTATTTGCATTTACAATAGCGGTACCGTGACCGTGCGTGTTACCAGTTGCATTTCCATATGTGCTTGTGTCTCCATTTGCATCACTTTTCACTTTGGTGTCACTTTGTACCTGCATTTCTATTAACACTTGCGTTATAATTTACATTTGCATCACCATGTGCATAACCATTACCGCTTGCATTTGCATTGCTGTTACCATTACTATGTCACAAAAAAACACGTGGTGGAAGCACGGGGCCCAAAGGGCCCTGTATTCCCACCACCACATTCCATTCACTATTTATAGTCCTTATTCTCAAAAAGAAGGGAAATTAGAGGCAAAAAACTCCATTTAATGCATTAGTTAGGGTTGTTCCCGCAGTGACAAAAGTGAGTAAATTCAGTGTTAGGGTTGAAAACCCCTTTGCACTCTGTCTCGCCACACCCAACAGACATCAGGTGTGTGTATTGTCATCAGTCCTAACTTCCACCCCATTCTCCTATGCCTCAGTTTGTTCACATGTGATGGGGTGAGAGTTAGGGCGATGACCCAACGCTACACCTCGGCTGACAGTTGGGGGACGGGCAAGGGGTTTTCAACCCTAACACCGAATTTCCTCACTTTTGTCACTGTGGAACAACCCTAACTGATGCAGTAAACTGAGTTTTTTGCCTTTTACATATATGTATATGTATATATATATATATATATATAGTAGTATGGTAGAGCTACCATAGTTAGGGTTGAGTACCCCATTTAAGGTTAAATTGTGAAATTTTGCACCTTTTTCCACCGTTCAAAAGTTTTATACAAAAGTGGGAACAAAGAGGAAGCAGAGAACTACAGACCAGTCAGCCTCACCTCGGTAGTGGGAAAGATCATGGAAGCACTACTGAAGGAGAGATTGGTGGAACATCTGGTTGTCAATGGACTACAGGACCCAAGGCAGCATGGTTTCACCAGGGGGAGGTCATGTCAGACCAACCTCATTGAATTTTTTGGCTGGGTGACTAGGGAGGTGGATCAGGGAGGGCAGTGGACATGGCCTATCTGGACTTCAGCAAGGCCTTTGACACTGTGCCACATAGAAGACTATTACACAAACTGGGGAATATGGGTGTGGGCAGGACAGTAGTGTGGTGGGTAGGTAACTGGCTTGAGTGGCAGGACACAAAGGGTGGTGGTAAATGGCTGTCACTCCACAGAGGGAAGAGTAACCAGTGGGTACCACAGGGATCAGTGCTGGGACCGGTCCTATTCAACATCTTCATCAGTGACATTGCACAGGATCTAGAAGGCAGAATTTCACTGTTCGCTGATGACACAAAGCTCTGTAACAGAGTAGACACACCAGAGGGTGTAGACAGAATGAGAAGGGACCTGCAGAAACTTGAAGAATGGTCAAGGGTTTGGCAGTTGAAATTCAATGCAAAGAAGTGCAAGATAATGCATATGGGGCACAAAAACCCTGGCACAATATATCAGTTGGGGGGTGAGGATATAGCATGCACCAAGCAGGAAAGGGATCTTGGGGTTGTCATCTCTGATGACCTCAAGGTAGGGAAACAGTGTGACAAGGCATCAGATAAAGCAAATAGGATGCTGGGATGTATAGGCAGGGCATCACCAGCAGGAAAAGGGAGGTCATAATTCCGCTATACAAGACACTAGTGAGGCCCCACCTGGAGTACAGTGTACCGCTTCTGGAGACCATACCTACGTAGGGACATAGACAGGGTAGAGAAGGTTCAGAGGAGGGCAACAAAGATGGTGCATGGGTTGCATCACAAGTCCTATGAAGACAGGTTGAAGGAACTGAACATGTACTCCTGGAGGAGAGGAGGGAGAGAGGGGATATGATAGAGACATACAAGTATCTTACAGGGAGGAACAGGGTGCAGGAAAACACTATTTTTAAGCGAAAAAGATGTTTCAGGACTAGAGGGCATGGGATGAAGTTGGAGGGAGGACGATTCAGAGGAAACATGAGAAAGAATTTCTTCACAGAATGGGTGGTGGACAAGTGGAACACCCTGCCAGAGGAAGTGGTGGGGGCTGAAACAATCACAGGATTTAAGAATGCATGGGATAGACATAAAGGAATTCTAGAGGGCAGGGGTAAGGGGAAACAGACTTCTAGGAAAACAAACTGAACTTACAAGCTCAAATGGGCAGACTAGGTGGGCCATAGGCCCTTATCTGCTGACACTGTCTATGTATCTATGTATGTATCTATGTTCAACAGATTTTCCTGAAATTTGGCAGGCATGGGGTGTAGCCATAGATCTTGGGATCTGCCCACTTTCGTACCGGTCGGATAAATGGCTGTGGAGTTATTAACCAACATTCCAGAGTGCATTTACACTTTTTTGTGCATTATTTACTCACACCTACAGGTTGCATGGTTTGTGCGACTGGTCCACAAACTTCAGAGAATGTGCAGCCAGGGTACCCAATGTGCCTTTGGAAAATTTTGTGAAAAAATATTGAACAGTTCAAAAGTTATTCTAAAAACAATTCTCCCATTATGGTCAATGGGAAAAGTTAACAAAATGTTCAACAGTGTCGCAAATGACCCCTGTAGTGTTGTGAGTCAGCCATATTTTTTCAGTTACTGATCACAGAAATGCTTGGCATTTAAAATTGGGACCATCTAGGGACACCATTCTTTTTGAGTTTACCTAGTCAAGCCCTGAGGTTGCTAGCCATGTCTTTATTTTGGAGTTAAACACCCCATAAATATGTTTTTTAAATTTTGGGGAAAAGTAGTGTCACAAAGTAGTGTCGAACCTGTGACACTCTCATGATTTTTTTTGCGATAGTGTCGCAAATCACGACACTACTTAGCAACACTATGGCCAAAATGACAGGAATTGTTTACCACCCTGCTTTTGGGCTGAAATTTGGAGGGAAGAAAGCCAACATCTCACAGATATGCCTTTTGGTGGTTTGGTGAAAAAGTTTTCCAGGGATGCAAAGTTAAGGTACTCTGAAGTTGATGCTTTTTCCCCACAGACTAACATTGCGACATCCGCCACGCCTTTCGGGGCCCGTATCTCAGAAACGGTGCAAGATACGGATTTTTGATCAGAAAAATGCTGAGCCCCTTAGGGAGCTAAGCATTCAGTGCAAACCTAGCCAGGAAAGTCATAAGTCATATGAAATTTAAATTTTTTCTCTACATTGTGTGGTTCCTGAGATATAAGCAATTTGGTATTCCAAGAGCTCATTTTCTGGTCTCAGGCCCATTATTATGCATACATTCTTTGTAGTCACTGTGTTTCTCTATGCAGCTGTTGGGGAAAACCAGGGTGTGTGCTCCTAACTGACACATAGCCTTTCCACTTTGCATTTCTGTACCCATTTGCGTTAGCGTTCCCCTGTACACCACCATGTGCATTATCATTTGCGTTTCTGTTTACGCTTGCATTTACGTTACTCTTACCATTTCTGTCTACAGTACTGTTTCTGTTTGCATTTCGCTTTGCTCACCGTACAATACCATTTGTGCTTGTGTCTTCCTTCATTTGCATTTGCTTTTGTCTTTCGTTTTGCGTCATCATTGTTACCGTTACCATTTGCGTTTCCAATTGTGTTCCCGTGCATGTTATGGTTTGCATTTCCATATGCGCTTGCTTTTGCATTTGCATTTTTGTTTCCTTTGGCATTATTGCACTGTTATCATTACCATTTGCATTTACAATTGTGGCACCATGACTGTGCGTGTTACGGTTTGCGTTTCCATATGCGCTTGCATTTGCGTTTCTGTTTTCTTTGGCGTTATTGTTGCTGTTACCATTACTATTTGCATTTACAATTGTAGTACCATGACCATGCACATAATGGTTTGCATTTCTGTACGTGCTTGCATTCACGTTTCCCTTTCTGTTTCTTTTGCCATTATTTTAGCTGTTACCATTATGATTTGCATTTCCAATTGTGGCGCCATGTCCATGCGCATTATGGTTTGCAGTTCCATACGTGCTTGCAGTTGTGTTTCTGTTTCTGTTTTCTTTGGTGTTGCTGTTACCATTACCATTTGCGTTTACAATTGTGGTACCATGACCGTGCATGTTACAGTTTGCGTTTCCATATGTGCCTGCATTTGCCTTTCCATTTCTGTTTCCTTTGGTGTTACTTTTTGCTGCTACCATTACCATTTGCAGTTGCAATTGTAGCACCATTACCGTGCATGTTACGCTTTGCATTTCTGTACGCGCTTGCATTTGCGTTTCCATTTCTGTTCCCTTTGGCATTATTGTTGCAGTAACAGTTAACATTTGCATTTACAATAGTGGTACCATGACCATGCATGTTACCAGTTGCATTTCCGTAAGCGCTTGCATCTCAGTTTGCATCACTTTGCTCTTGTGTTTCTATTAACATTTGCTTTACCATTTACAGTTGTGTCACCATGTGCGTAACCATTAGCACTTCTGTTTGCATTGCAGTTACCATTACTATGTCACAAGACATCACGTGGCAGGAGCTTGGGGCCCGAAGGGCCCTCGCTCCCACCACCACATTCCATTCACTATTTATAGTCCTCATTCTCAAAAAGAAGAGAAATTCATGGCAACAATTCTGTTTATCGCTTCAGTTAGGGTTGTTTCACAGTGACAAAAGCAAGGAAATTCAGTGTTAGGTTTGAAAGCCCCTTGCACTTCAGCCTACTCTCTACTGGCATCAGGGTGTGTGTTGAGTCGTTGGTCCAACTCTCACCCCATTCTCCTATACCTCAGCTTGATTGCACATGTGATAGGGTGAGAGTTAGGGCCAGTGACCCCAACCACACACCCCAATGCCAGTTGGGGGTGGGCTGGGGGTGCAAGGGGGTTTCAACTCTAATACCAAACTTCCTCACTTTTGTCAGTATGGAACAGCCCTAACTGATGCATTAATGGAGTTTTTTTGCAATGAATATATATATATATATATATATATATATATATATATAATATATGATGGGCAGGAGTGTGACATGGAAAATTTTCTTCATTCTGCAGAGTGAGCTCTGGATGCTCACAAGTGCCAAAGGCATGAGTGAGAGTATCCAGAGCTCACTCTGTAGGAGTGAGAATATTTTCCATAGCACATGATCTGTACATCATGTGTGCTATTTATACAATGCTGTGGGAGCTTCAGAAATATTATTATGTTTTCCTGTGTTCTTTTCCTGTTTCTGTGTGTGTTCTGCTCTGTCTGTGTGTGATCTGAGTGTGTGTGAGTTTTTCTGAATGGGCTAGGAGTCTCAGAAACACTATGGGGCACAGGTGAGTGTCCTTTGCAATGCTAATTGAGTAAGTTGTAGGTAGCAGTGAGAAACAGAAGCTTTTTTGTGAAGCAGTTTCATTTAGAATGCAGGCTGTAGTGAAGCTGAGATTAGCATAGTAATGTGCTGGGAGTCTCAGAAACACTATGGGATACAGATGAGTGTATTTTGCAATGCTAATTGAGCTAGTTACAGGTAGCTGTGAAAAACAGAAACTATTTTGTGAAGCAGTTCTATTTAGAATGCATGCTGTAGTGAGTGAGTTGTGACATCAGCAGAGCATGTATATCAGTCAGATATTTTAACTCAGCTGATGTCGTCTTCAGATATCACACTCCAGTGGAAATAACTGATGTTATCACACTGATATTGCTCCCACCTCATTATATATGTGTGTGTATATATATGTATATATATATATATATATATATATATATATATATATCAGCTAGTGTTGTTTCTCCCCTGGCCCCTTTTTATTATTTTTATGTAGTTTATCATGGTCTGGAGATATGAATTTCAATACAACCTTAATAGGTAGTTGAGTAGATTCAGGTCTTTCAATTACATTTAAATCCTTTGTCATGTTCAGAGCATTTAAGTTTGTTAAGAGTAAATCTTTTGACTTCCAGGTGATGTCATGTCTGTAGTGGCTACTCAGCTTTGGAGCTCTTTCTTCTGACTCCTCCAGACCCCATTTAAAAGTCTGCCTTTAAGAAATACTTAGCCTGCCTGAATTAAGGAGGGGAGCTTATTACCTGGTAATGCCAAACCATCTAAAAGAGAAAGACAAAATGCAGGGCACTCGGGGAATAATGTACCATCAGAAAATGGCCAAACTGTGAGAACCACAACAAAAGACTCAGTGCACACAAATGTTACTGCAAAAAAGTAGATGTACACAATACTAATCATTGTAAAAGCTAACCCTGGTGCTTTAAGTCACTCTGCCTTTTCCTCAGGGGTGTAGCTAGCTTGTTTTATGGCAAAGTGACAGCTCTTTTAAACTGCCTTCCATTCACTGATTGGCTGATCACTATTAAGTGACAGCTACGTTAATCAGACTCTTGATAAGTAACTCCTCGAAGTGAACAACTATGCTGTGGTTCTGCTGAGATGGTGATCCTACAGACAGTGAAATGTTTTTAAACATGAAGAAGAAAAAATAGATGTAGTCAAAAGATTATATAAAAATGAAAATCCTGCCCAGAGAGTCAGACATAGTAAACAAAGGGAGTGAAGTAGTGCAAGATGTGCAAGTATTACAAGGGATGTCTATGAAGGTATAAGATAGAAGCAGATATCAACAGCTAAAGCATTTCTTTCAAATTCTGCACCTGAAGCCATTCCTCAGTGTATGCCTTCTTGGAATGTATGGGGCATGAGGAGAAGAGAAGAATGCCAGCATTATAAAATGTTATGCCTGACTGTTTAATATAGCAAGTATGCTATCTAAGCCAATGGGGATATGCCCTTTATTACCTTGCAGTCCTTGAATTTCTTGCTACTGTGAATCCAGACTTTTCTTTTTTTCAGAAAATAGCCCATTCTTTGGGGGGACTGATCATAGTGCTGTGATAATCATATAGTGGCAGAGACTGAAGCCAAGAATCTGGAGTTTCTTCTTGGTCAGAGGTCTTGGAAGAAATTGCTGAGTGTTTCTGCAATCTAATGTCTTTTTGACTGGAGAGATATAGAAGAGTGACTGGCAATCAGATAAAGTGGAGTTACTAGGAGGGAGGAGGCTCCTCTCACAAGGCAGAATCCTATTTATTAAAGGCATGACATGTTGCCCTAGCAATGTCAAAGTACCGTTACATCTAGGATTTTACAGTTTACGATATCCACCTTCAGAAAAATTCTCTTTTCTGCCCCAGCCTATATCCTGAGCAGGAAGCAGTAGTGTAAAGTGAAGACAGAGAAGATAGGAGCCAGGGAGAGCCTCCTACTCATGTACTGGACCCAGAAGTTGGCAACAGTAGAAGGGGGATCTGAAGTGGAACAGACAGGAGTGTGTAAAAATTGGTAATGGCTGTAAGCCCAAAGGAGAAAATTAATCTGAAGCAAATTAAAGGCCAAGATCATGAACAGAAAGAACTTGATATGCAAGAGGAGCTGAAGGGAAAAAAGAAAGGTTTTAGACAGCACAACAGGAAAAGGTGTTTTAACTCATTCAGGCCTAGATACGCCTGTAGGTGGCATCTGAAAGCATAACCACTCAGGCCAATAACCTCTGTAGATGTACTCAGCTGACTTTCACTCAGGCCAGTAAACATCTGAGGAAGTCAACAGTTTTTATCTAAATATTAAACAAACTGAATTGCTTAGAATTGATTGCATCGCACCATTAGAAAGGTAATTTTGTGCTGAACAATTCTACTGCAGATACTTAGGGAAGGATTCACAAAGCCCGTGAATTTCCCGCAGCTGTGGGTAAACTACTGTGTAAGTGGATTGTGACTTGTGGAGCCACAGGTTACCCACAGCGCCGGGTATTCACAAAGCTGGAGCTGGATTACGACTGGCTCCACAGGTTATGGCCACTTGCAGGTGGTGTCACCAGGGAGATGGTCACAGCTGCAGGAATGTGCTATGGCTGGTGGGAGCAGCCGTAACATCCTCCTCAACTGCTGCAGCTGTGAATCGCAACCGCCACAGCTGCAGGCAATTACAGTCCGCAACAGCAGTTGTGGAGTGGGACTTTGGATTCAGCAGCTTTGTGAATCCTGCCCTTTGTGTCTATCATGTATAATTTGGGAGTTATTTGCATTTGTTTAAGGTATGGTGTGCATGCCTGACATTTGTGTCTCAAGCCTCACCTAAGCATCTTGAATAAATCTGAAAAAAAACACAGTTGTTTGGTATTTCAGCTAGTATAAAATAAAAACTAAATGGACTACAATTGATTGCATAGCACCATTAGAAAGGTAATTTTGTGCTGAACAATTTTGCCACTGATACTTTGGGTCTCCATGTATACTTTAGGAGTTATTTGCATTTGTTTAAGGTATGGTGTGCATGGCTGACATTTGTCTCTCAAGCCTCACCTAAGCACCTTGAAAAAATCCGAAAAAAACACAGTTGTTTGGTATTTCAGCTAGTATAAAATAAAAAATAAATTGATTTCAATTGATTGCATAGTACCACTGGAAAGGTAAGGTTGTGCTGAACAACTTTGCAACTCGTACTTTGTGTGTAGCACTTATGGTTCAAGAGGTATTCACATTTGTTTGTGGCATGCTGATTATGGCTTGATTTTACTTAGAAAGGCCCAAGATGCAGTGCTAAGAGTATATAGGGCACAAGTGGTGGAAGTCTCAAAGAGGTCTTATGGTGTCAATGTGTTAACTCTGGGCTCTCTGTTAGGGTGTCAGACTTGTTAAAATAAGACTGCACTGCTGTAAGCCAGTAATTGCTTTTAGTGCTGGGGTTCTACATTGTTAGCATTTCAAGTTTTGGCAGACTGTACAGTAGTTATAAAAATAATAATAGACAAACAAAACCTTAATGTATTATGTTTGGGGATTTGAAGTTCATAGGCTTTTGGTGTCACATGATAACTCACAGGTATAAAGGAAAGTTGTGGTGCCCTGACTATCAGAACACCAGTACACCATTACACTGTGAGCTGGAACTGAAGCTGATAACAGTCTCGTGGCTGTAAAGTGTTTGCAGTTATCTTTTTTTCCCTTCTCTTCTGCAATATTTTCATGTAAGGAAGGAAACCCCAATTTTAATAGATAAGCTTGTTCTTATCGTAGTTTTACTTCTTTTTTCTTTTTGCTATTTTTTTCTAGTTTTTTTTTTTTGGCTATTCTTTTTCTTCCTCGACTCCAGTCAGCTGGAACATCCTGACTGACCTGCCAGCCCACACACCCAACATCAGGCCACCTCCTCAGTTCCATGTCAGGGTGGTGAGGAACTCCTTCCCCCTTAGCTGTACTCACCAGAAGGATCCAGATGAGGAGGTGCCATTTGGGGTCAGGCCACAGAGATCAGAAGCTCATGCTGCCCGACCTGGAGCCATTTTTCACTTTTACATCCCCCTCTGGAGATGCGGCGTGCAATGACATCAATGGAGGGAGCGTGCATGCATCCACACATGCACCCTCCAGATGTCTGCCCCATCTCTGCCCCTTGTTTGTAGCATTTGTGCACTGCCCCCCCAGCCTCCACTAGGGGGCAGTCATGGACCAACCACTGATGTCCCCCCTCCCCAGAGAAGGAGAGCAGTCCCTCAGATGCACAATCCTGCTCCTCCCCTGCCAACCCCCAGCAACCCATGCTCATTCCCGAACATGGGTCACCAGTATGATGCGAGGTAAGGTGATCAGTGCCTCAGAGCCACCGGACCAGTATTTCTAGTTTTTTTAATGCACAGATTTCTTTTCTCCCTCCTTTTAAAGGAAAGGAAGTGAAACAAACTAGTTTATAAGGAAGGGTGGCTGGTGCTTCCTCTACTGTATAAAGAAATAAATGGGACAAGCAGATACTATTACTGCCCAGGTAGTTATGCTAATGCTGATGGTGTATTAACCTTGGATATAATATAATATAAAATAATATACATACTATTGGGGTATTTATTTTTATTTTAAGAAGCCTTTTAGTGCCCTGCAATCTGAAACTTAATCATTATCAAGAGGAACTAATTGTATAAATCACATTGAAAGTACTGTAGCTATTTGTCTAGTTCTCGATCACAGTATAGGCCTTAAAATGGGCCAACACAGAAACAAAATGACCACCAAATCAACAAAAAGGAAAAAAATCAAAATGCATAAAGCTGAGAATACAACAAAAAAATAAGTTATTTTCTTTCACCTGATAGTCGATTACTGTAGATCTAATTAGTGAGAAGGAAATTATAAGGATCAGAAATTCAGATGAACCTAAACTTGTAGTGTCTCCAATTAAAAGCAAAGATATACAAATTGACCATCCAGTATTGGTGCAAATTAAGGAATTAGAAGGTTCAAAAAGTAAGGGGAGCTGTGGAAAAATGTTGGTGATATTATATTACAAAAGATTATGGTAACCAGCATACACCTAAAGGCATACATTTGTGTAGACTTAAAGATTCAATATGGACATTTCAGATTCCTTTTCATGTGCCACACTTTAATAAAAGGTGTCACTACATCATTTTTTAAAACAAGAATCACAGTTTACTTACTCCACAGATAGTACTTCAAATGAAGTTCATAAAGTTCATGAATAATCCAGTGAGTAAAGTCCAAAGTCCAAGATTCAAAGTAAAAACAAGCAGGCCCAACTTGAGAATGGTGCTCAGCGTGTTGCTTATTGCAGCAGCAATGTTGGAGGGGGGGCGCCTCCTGAGGTCACCTGACATGTTTTGTACTGTGAGCAGTACTTTCTCAGTCTTGGACTTACTCACTGGATCATACATGAACTTTATGAACTTCATTTGAAGGACTCTTTAGGGAGTGGGTTCTATGTGAGAACACTGATTGCAGGATGGTGACTGTTCTGACAGCGCCGACCCCACATTGATGCAGACAGTGGATTTTTAAGTTTCTTGTGGGGTGCTTTGTCCCCTGCACCCCTTGTGGGGGGCTGTACCTTCTAACTGTGGGGGGAACACCTTGGGGATAGGGGGAACTGCCAGTTGCTGTGCCGTGTTAGCCCTGTAATTTGGTCATTGTTCCAACCAGTCACTGTCCTTCAGTCGCCGTTCTCGTGGTATACCATGGAGTAAACTGTGATTCCTATTTTAAAAAATTATGTGGTGATACCTTTTATTAAAGTTTGGCACATGAAAAGGAATCTGAAATGTCCATATTGATTCTTTGAGCCTACACAAATGTGTGCCTTTACATGTTTGCTGGTTACCATAATCTTTTGCATTTAAACTTTTCTTTAACCTGGCACCACTGTTTCCTGGGTGCGGTCATTCTACCTAAACTGACTTGATATTATATTACACAGTTTGAGTAAATCAATAATACAGAGAGATAAAGAACTGGGGCTAGGGTTAAATCTCACAGACCTCAATAACTAAAGGGAATGAAAAAATGGGATACTTGGTGAAAATGATAAAAATGATAACAATTTAGTAGAAGATAGTATGACTTTAAGGGACTCAACCCAGCCCCCTCCACTTTTTAAATGGACCTACTTGTGCCACCCTTTCCTGTGAGCAGCCAATAGACTGCACTGAATCAATCCCTGAGTCTCTGAACACAGCAACTCTAATACTGTTTCTGAATCATGTAAAGAAAGTTGCTAATAACTAAGGTGCTTAACCAGTGCCAGGCTGGTGTACTTTTCTTGTCTGTGATTGCCAATAGTTCATCAGTACCTTATTTGTTTCTGGTTACAACTAGCTGTCTTCACTTATATAAGTGTGGTACGACCTTAACCTGTTAAGCTAGGTCCTAGTGTTTTGCCAGTTTACTTAACCTTATTCTTAATACTTGAGCAACTATTACTTTAAACTCTCTGGCCTCAGGTAGCAACTAGTACTCTGATTGCCAGCCTGTCTATATCAGTCAGTTTGGAATATTGGTCTTTCCGCTGCCTAAATCTGGTTCTGTCTTAACCTCTGCATAATCAGTCCTCATTTGGCAGGGGCCATACAAGCCAGGGCCAACCTAGAATCTGCCTAGAAAGCAGAGAGGGCACTGTGACACTCAAACAGCTGGTTCTGATTAATCTATGATTTTTCTAATATATAAAATGTGTTATTGACTGTCTCTCATGAGACATGCTGAAACAGCCTGTGGAATAACACCCCCCCCCCAGGTTTTAGATACAAGGTGTTACCTGGAAGGCCAAGAGATAATTACAGGCTAGAAGAGGCCTACATTAAGCATCTCCTGTATATCTAGCTTATTTGTAGCTTGCCAGATGACAGGATAGAAATATCTATTTTATGACATTTAGAGGAGGAAAACCAGGTTATGTCACACTGGTGCAAAGTCATAAATGTTCCTCTGATGTCTGTAAAAGCAGGATGTTGTTCATGGATAAAAGAAAGACTTAGAAATTAACCTTATTTAATTTTTCTTCTGAGTGATGACATCATGGTTGTATAATTTTTATATTCTGACAGGGAGGAGCTAGGTGATCTCATGCAAAGAGGTTGGCAAAGCCAGTTTTGAAACTGGTCTATATTCCCTTTACACACACGTTTTTGGACTCTGAAAGCTACAACATGCTAGCAGCACTATAAGAGATACATTAGCTAGATCTAGTTTAATTGTCTGATGGTAGGAAATTGCACTTTTAAAATCTTGTTTTTATTCTATTAAGTGATTTAATGTTTTGTGATATATGGCTCTGTGTTTTACATTTTACATTATCTATTTTTAAGAAAAACATCTCATTTTTAAATAGTCTATTTCTGTCTTCCAAGTCCTTCTGTTTTTGCCTGTGATGCGTGGATGGTTAAGAGTGTGACAACACTGTGCATGAGCTTATATGGTAATACCAAACTGGGAAAAGGTAAGAGTTATCTGAGGTCTTTATTAGAGTTTTTAAGGGTTCATTTTGTACACCTGGTTAGGTGCCCATAGGTGAAATATATCTGCTCCCCCAAAGAGCAGAATTATCTGAGCCTGTACACTGGGTGCACGAGCAAGAGGTTCACAGTTTGAATCCCTCCAGAACTGAGACCAAAGGTTGATTCGAACCCACAAAACAGACAGGAGGGTTACCCTGTTTCTGTTTCTTGTTCACAATACTATGCTCAGAGGTTGGCACTTTGGGAGTAGAGGGCTGACTTGCTGAGTGGGGTTGTGACAGAATGGTTGGCAGCGGCGCAAACATTTTGGTATTACAAGCTCTGATTGTTCAGTGTGTCAGCTTAGGACTGTCAGCTCACTTGCAAAAAAAGGGCAGTAATTTTTTTAAAAAGGAGGCAGAACTATATCACTTGGCATACATTCAAGTTCCTACCTGTTTTTTTTTTCTAAAGTGCAAGTCAGTGTAGCCATAGTTAGGGAAGAAGATGGCTTTCAACTACAGCAGACACACTGTAGACTACTTAAAGAAGTTGTGTGGGGACAGAGGAGTCCTGTTCAAGGTGAAAGCCACCAAGCAGAACCTCATGGATGCCCTGATGGTAGCAGATACCCAGAGCATCGAGTCACCGACAGTGACTGAAAAGGACCGAACCTTGAGTGTGGCAGGGCTAGTGACCAGTGAAGTGTCCAGATCCAATGAAGAGGGCAACAGGGTCACTGTCAGTGAAGGGCCACAGCAGCAGGGGAAGGTCACCAGTATCCTGGATCCAGAAGTACTCAGGCTGCAAATTGAGTTGTGCAGAATGGAGCTGGAGTTCCAGAGGGAGAGGGACCATGAACAGCAGGAGGCAGACCGTGAGGAATGTGAGCACCAGAAAGCTGCAGAGGAGAAAAGGGAGCAAGACCGCCATGATGCAGAGTGAGAATGCCGAGAGGCAGAGCGAGAATGCTGGGAGGTGGACCGTGTGGAGCATAAGTGCCAGAGACAACATGAACTGGAGAAGCTATGACTCCAACCACCAGCACCAGAGCAGGTAAGTGGCTTGGGTTTAACTGGGACTACAGGAGTAGGCTACAAATTGAATTCTAAATCGATAGCCGAATTTAAAGAGGGGAAGGACATGTATGCCTTTTTAAATTCTTTTGAAAAAGTTTGTATTCAGGCTAAAATTCCTAGAGAGTCTTGGAGCTTCCAGCTATCCCCACTACTTACCAGGAAAGCTTGGGATGCATTGAGTCAAATGGACAATGAGGACAGTGATGATTACAGCAAACTTAAAGCTGCACTGTTAAAAAAAATTGAATCAACTGCTGAATCATACAGAGCTAAATTCTGCAAGCTCAGGAGAAGCCCTGACATGAGCTATGAGGAGCGAGCCATGAAATAATGTTAGTTTTTAAAACATTGGTGGGAAAAAATTGAGGCAAACTCTGTTGATAAAATCAGAAATCTGATTTTGTCAGAACAGTTTTATTGGGAATGCCCAGCAGAGCTGAAAACCTGGCTGAAGGACCAAGATCCCAAAACAGTGCAAGAGGCTGCTGAACTCTTGGACCACTATGTCAAGAGCAGACCTGCTCAGATCACATGATGAGCTAGTGGGGAAAGGATGTCTCCGAGGCTGCTCCCGGGTTGCGGCAAATAAAATATATAAGTTTAGTGTTTTAAGAACCCACAACTTTGATTCAGCAAGGGGCTTTGATTGTTAGTAAAGTTCTGAGTTTCAGTGAGTGAGTCAAGTTAAATTAAAAAGGAGTATATTCACCAGAACTAGAAGCGGGCCTGGCAGACAATATGGTCAAGATGGAAGGTGGAAGCCCTGAGCCTTTGGCAGCAAGAACGCCAGAGGTTAAGCACTCAAAACCTCATTCCCTGGCTCCAGAAGAGAATGAGAATCCACGGATAGAAGAACAAGGGGGACACTCAGCCTCAGATGATATTATTGAAATTAAACAGCTTCTGCAAGGGCTTGTGGATGATTTCTCTATATTGAAGCCGGCTTTACATGCTTTAACACAAAGGATGGGGGATGTGGAGGCCAGAGTTGCTTCACAGGAAAGGAGAACGGGGGCCAAGGACCAGGAGGTGATCGTTCTTAAAAGGCAAGTCAAAAAACTAGAGGATCACCTGGAAGATCAAGAATCACGTAGTCGGAGGAACAACTTAATTATGGCGGGCCTCCCTGAGAAATCAGAAGGCTCAGACTATATTGCTTTCATGCAGGATCTCCTGAAAATGTTTGGTCCAATGCCGTTTGGTGAATCTTACAACATTGAGTGGGCTCATCGGTCATTGAGAGAAACCCCCCCCACCTGGCACTCATCCCCAAGTCCTTATTATGGGATTTTTGAATTACAAGGAGAAGACACACATATTGAATAAAGCCAAAGCAAATAGAAATTTGCAGTGGAATGGGGCTTTTATTTGGCTCTTCCAAGATTTAATACCCTCTGTGAGAGGAAAAACAGGAGGAGTATATGGAGATGAAGAAGAAGCTGTACTTGGCAGGGCTGAAATTCAGAATGCAGTATCCAGCTATGCTGATAGTGAAGTTACCAAAGGGAGACAAGAGATATGCTATGGCATGTAATGTCTTGGAAAACCTCCAGGTGGAGCTACCAGATCTGTTTAAGTCAGTGACCTGAAAGATTGAGGGACTTGCAGGAGTGCATGCAGTAAAATGGCAAGTGTGAGCAGCAAGGATTGGGAAGCGCTGTGATAGCTGGTAGCGTTCGTTTATTGTCAACCTCATTTAAATTCCAGGTTTTGGAGAAGAGATCTGCCCTTCTTGGCTGGGACTGCTCTAGATGTAGGTTCCATGGGACTGTTAAATGAGGGCCACCCGCCAGTTTCGTTTTTTTTTTTTCCTCCAGGGCATAACTGGCCTGAGAACACTAACAGTCCTGGACTATTGGGATGTTTTCTTTCTGCTAGTTGTTAAGTGTTTTTGGTTTTTTCTTTCTTTTGCTCATACTAGAAAACTACAGTTTAGTAGTAAGAAGAGGATCGGTTACTGAATAGCCTGAAGTGTAAAAGCGTAGAGTGGGTTAATGGAGCTTAAGATTGAAATGGGAGAAAAGATTAGGGGAAAGGGGGGGGTACTGCTCAACATATGCTAATGAGCAAATATGTTATGGAGAATGGGTTGTTCTCTTCCAGGGGGTTCTGTGTTCTACCAAAAAAATGATTGAATACAAGCTACAGGGGCTTATTGGGAAATTCTTTTTAGGTTCTCCTTTTGAGTACCTTTATGATACTCTCTTCCCCAATCAGCTAAAGCTGGAATGGACAAATGGGGGAATGGATAGGGCATGGAATACTCTAATTTTGATATTAGATATTATTATAGTGGTGGTGTCCACGTATGGGGGGGAAGGAGGTATCTGCTAAGATACTGGACCCCTTTTTTTTAATTTAAAGCTAAAGGGGTAGTAGGCAATTTAAAAAGTTAATGTGGGGGTTAGGGATTATTGTGGGTGTCTTCTGTTTCAATTTTTTGATATGTTGAGACTCGGGGGGATCAGAGACACTTTTGGGCCGACTCATATATGTCTCATGATGATTAAGGAGGGCGATCAGAGGATCGGGGGTTACAAGGGGGATTTTCTGGGGGAAAAGGGGAGAGAGAGAGAATCCATGACATATAAAATAAGAAGGATAGAACTTACGAGGGTGAATATCAGGAGTAGTGGTATAGAATATGGTACTAATTAAATTTCTTTCATGGAATGTAAAAGGCCTCAGGGGAGGAAGAAAAGACTAGTTATATTACAATATATAAATCAGTTGGGGGTTCACATTTCTGCACTCCAAGAAACCCATTTACTGAATGAGGAGTTATATCTACTCAAGAAAGGGTGGGTCGGCAAAGTAACAGGAGTAGGGAATGTGAAAGCATCGGGGAGTGTGTCGATATTAATAAGGAAAGCTTGCCCATATGTAATTACTCAAATTAAGTCACAAGAGGATGGACGGGGGATATATGTATCGGGTTCAATCCTGGAAAACCCATTTTCGTGTGCCTCAATCTATGGCCCTACTCCTACTAAACCAGAATTTTTTACTTCATTGGAAGTTGATATTGCTACACTCCGATCTCACCCACTTATTTTGGCAGGTGATTGGAACCTTTGTTTGGATAACGGGGTGGATAGGAACCCTCCTTCCAAGAGATTACCTAGTGCACTGCAGATAGCTTTAAAAAGATTCCTGGAAGTTGCAGCACTAGTAGACCCATATAGAATGTATAAGAAAGGGGATACCGAAATGACTTTTTATTCTGATGTGCACAAGTCACATACTAGGATTGATTTTTTCTTGGTCAATAGGGAAGCATTAAGGGGTATTAAAGAATTGAATTCCTTTAACAGGGTACTATCTGACCACTCCCCAATCTAGATGCTATGGGAGATGGACAACATTCCCCCTAAACCATACCGATGGTGGTTGGATGAAGGGATACTGGCGGTTGATAATATGGTGACTAAATTAGAAGATACATTGAAGGAGATTATTCAAACTCAGATTCTGACACTGGTGGATAAGAAACTTGCTTGGCCTACTTGCAAGATATTATATGCAGGAATAGCTCAGGAATATACTACTAGGAGGAATAAGTTGGATAGAGCACAGGAAGAATTTTTAATTAGGGCCATTAAGTCATTATTACTTTTGCAGGGTTCCTCCAATGAGCTGGATAATGAGCTAAGAGACTTAAGAGAAGAATTTAGAACTATAATGTATCTCATGATAGACCGCTGGCTTGAAAGATTAAATGGTAGATACTTGATACAGGGGGATGTGCTGGATCGCTTATTTGCCTCTAGAATTAGGGAGTGGGAGGTGGAAAGAATGATTATGGCAGTGAAGTTTGGATTGGAAATTATTACAGATCCTCAGGGAATGGCTGATGCCTTTGCAGATTACTATGCTGGGATCTATCAAGAGGGGGGTACTAGCTCAGAGGAAGAAATCAGAGGGTTCCTTGTTAAAATACCTTTGCCCAAACTGGACATACAGCATGCCCAGGTTCTGGCTGCCCCAATCTCTGACATAGAGATTATGGAGGCAATTAAAGAATTGCCAAATGGTAAGTCACCAGGGCCAATGGCCTATCGGCTAAATTTTACAAAGTCCATTTACTGACAATAATTCCTCTTTTGAAAGAATTATTCTTGAATATTATGAAATATGGTGTTCCCCATCCTCCTTTATACCAGGCTTACATTACTTTGATTCCAAAACTGGATAAACCCAGGGATTTACCTGGTAATTATAGACCTATTGCTTTAATAAACCAGGATATTAAAGTACTTACAAGGATTTTGGCTAACAGGGTTTTAAAAGTCGCTCCTCTTTTAATTAGTCAGGACCAAGTCGGGTTTATGCCAGGTAGGGGGGGCACATGATGCATTAAGAAAGTTGCACCATATCCTCCACCAGGCTTCCAATTCCAAGTCTGCTATGGCACTGATTGCACTTGACGCCGAGAAGGCATTCGATCAGGTTTCCCCATAAATTTCTATTTTTTCCAATGGAGAAAATGGGTTTTCCGAAGGGCTTTCTCAGATGCCTTAAAACCTTTATAATGCCTCTACTGCTAGGGTCCTATGTAATGGCTACCTTTCTAAAGAGTTTCTACTGAGGAATGGGACAAGACAAGGTTGCCCCTTGTCACCAATCTTGTTCAATATTTATTTGGAACCTTTATTAAGGGCAATCAATATGGAGCCCATGGTTCAGGCAATTAAGATTCAAGGGATGGAGCTTAAATTCTCGTTTTTTGTTGATGATATTTTGTTGCATTTATATAGTCCAGCTGATAGTTTCCAAAAAGCCCTGGAAATTATCAGGAAATTCTCGGAGGTTTCCAACTACAAATTAAATCTAAGTAAAACTCAAGTTCTTCCACTTATCGCGTATACTTATAGAGCAGATTTTGAACATCTGCAACTCAACTGGGCCCCGGAAAAAATTTAATATTTGGGAATTTGGATTATGGCCAAATCAGAAAATGGGGTGGAAGAAAATGTGGGTAATCTCTTGGCCACAATTAAAAATGACATTTTAAGGTGGAACAAACTCCCACTGAATTTCACTGCCAGATTGGGATTGATTAAAATGAATCTCCTACCTAGATTGTTATACCCGATTTATTTACTATCTTACAACATTCCTAAATGAAGGTTTATTAATATCCAAAGGGTAATTTCAGCATTCTTGTGGAATTCTAAGCTCCCAAGCAAGAAACAGGTCACCCTACGCCTTCTTCATCTTAAGGGAGGTATTAAATTTCTAGACCTATTTTTGTATTATGTAGCAGGACAGCTTGGTTTGATGGGGCAGTGGTCCAGGAATCGGGGAGAAGGGGGATATTTCTCAACTTGGCTCCAAATTGAACAGCATACTTTAAAGGACCTGAAACTCTCCTCTGCAGCATTACTGTTTATAGATCCAGAGGCTATACCTGATAGGGGAAAGAAGTCACCAATTTTTAAACCAGTCAAGACGTGGTGGGATTTATTAAACCCAACACAGAGGAGGGCACAAAGGAGAGCTAGGGATCAACCTATATTAGGAAATCCTAACTTTAGGCTGGGGGGACTAATAATTAATCAACAATGGGCATCACAATTATCTGACCTGAATTTGACAGATTTTATATTAGAAGATAGGGTGAATTTACCTGTGCAGACTAAGGAATTGGACTTTTTCAAAAAGATTCATATTACAAATCTGGTACAGAAATTTATATGAGATAATAAGGAAATGGGTCAAAGTCCATTTACTTGGGACCATCTGAAGGAGATTGATTACTTACAACACCCCCTCTCAAAAGTTTACATGGTGCTGTTAGATTTTGTAAGCTTAGAATCTAAGGCTCAGATATTGTACTGGGAAAAAACTCTAACCCCCCTGAGGCCTGACTGGAAAGAGATATGGAAAAATGTTAAACTTCTGCCCATACCAAAATATAAGACTATGCAATTTTTTATTTGTTCAAACATTTACTACACCCCTGTCAAACTATGTTCTAGAAAACCCAGACAGACAGAACTGTGTTTTAGATATGGCATGAAGCCAGGGGACTTGTTACATGTGATGTGGAGCTGTCCCACAATACATTCATTATGGGTTCAAATTGGTCAAAAAATGGACCCGTTATTAAACTACTCAGAGCATATTAACCCAGAGATTTGTGTTTTGGGGGATATGCAAATGGTTGTGAGGGACTCAGCTAAGCATCATGTGTCTCTGATGTCTGCTCTGGTTAAGGCATTTGTCCTAAGACATTGGAAAAATGATCGTATTTATAATTATGATTAATGGGTCAGTGACCTGTTACAGGTCCTAGATAGACTTAAAAGACAAATGATAATAGATGAGAAAAGAAAATATATGATAAAAGATGGAGGGCATTAGAGGCAATGTACTCAATACAACTGAAGAGTGCTCAGACCCAGATCTGTCTGTCTGATGGGGATTAGCCAGTAATTTTCTCTTAAGAGAATGTGAAAAGGGATTATGATTTCATTGAGATATACAATCTTATTGTAGTTTTTTTTTTATCCAGTGAGGCATAATACTCTCTTGAGATAGTTTTTAGCTGGACTTAGAAGGTCTCTTATATCTAAAAGGTTAGGATGTGTTCTCTCTCTCTTCTCAGGACACAGTTATTAAAGCCCAGTTCTGAGAACTTATAGTTACTTCAAAGTTAAAGAGAATAATATAGAGGGAAGTCTGAATTGGAGGGAGGTCAGATTAGTTGCTTACTTTGAAGGAATAGAATCAAGTGTTACATTAATAAAATTGGACTTAAATTAATGGCTATAATACATTATAACTGTGTATGTAAATAATCTAGGGGATGTATATAGTAACCATATCCAGTTTTGGGATGTGGGCCCGGGTTTCAGCCAGGGATATATGTATGTATGTCTTATTGTTGAAATCATAAAACTCTAATAAAGAAGATTAAAAAAAAGAGCGGACCTGCTCTGAGAGCAAATGGGGCAGGTGGGGCAGTGCAGAAAGGGAAAGGTTCACCTTCAGGGCAGCTAAAACCCTCACTGCCTTCACTGAAACCAGTTAGAAAAGATTTCTCTGAAAAGAGAAGTGAATGTTGGTTATGTAAAGAAACTGGGCATATTGCCAGACAGTGTCCCAAAAGAATGAGCAATAATATGCAGAATGGTACTAGAAAAGAAGTGGGTTGTTTGTGTGTCCCTGGAAGCATGCCTGTGAACATGAGGGAACACATGCACCCAGTCATGGTGAATGGTGTACAGACGCAAGGGTTAAGGGACACACAGACATCCTTGACCTTGGTAAGGTGGGATCTAGTAGAGCCAGGTCAGCTTATACCCAATAAATTCATTACTGTACAGGACTTTACTGGTGAAGAGAAAACATTGCCCCTTGCTAGTGTTCTCCTAAACTGGGGTGAAACAGGGGGAACTGTGCAACAAGTGGCTGTAGCCCAGACCTTAGCAGTGGATGTGATCCTGGGCAACAATCTCAAACAAGGAATGGTGTGTGCAGTTACCATTAGCCAAATGGCAATGGAAAATTGTAGTTCCCTGAATCCCACACAAGCCATTTTGGAAACCACTGAGAGGCTGGTTCCCCAGCCTGTGTCTCCAGATGGGTAGACTAATGAAAAGGGAGTAGAAATTTCCCTAGTAGCAGCCCATCACACAGCTACGGAGGGTTACTCTGAAGAGGGAGGGGTGACCCAATGTCAGAGGTTTGGGATTGACAGTGATCCTGAGTGCCCTGGCGCTAGAACTAGGGACCCTAGTTTAGTAACTGAAGGGGACCTGTCCCATGCCTTGGGAATGTGTGAGGGGTTTGCAGCTGCTCAGAGAAGTGACCCTTGTCTAGAGAAGCTGAGGGCTTGGGCAGACTCTGATGGCACACAGGGAGGTGATGGCAGACATAAGGTTTATTGGGAAAATGCACTTATGTATACTCAGGCTGTACAGACAGAGGGAGGGGTGCTAGGCAGGCAACTTGTTGTTCCCCAGGGGTATCACGAGCAGTTGCTCAAGATTGCACATGATATTCCCTTGTCTGGTCATCTGGGAATCACGCTCACTATGCAGCGGTTGGCCCAGAATTTCTATTGGCCTAACTTCACCCAGCAGGTGAAGGAGTGTTGCCGGTCTTGTCATCGGTGCCAAGAAATAGGGAAGGCAGGCAGGAAAACCCAAGCCACCCTGATTCCATTGCCCATAGAGGAGGAGGCATTCCAGAGGGTGGTAATGGATATTGTGGAGCCTTTAAATACCCCCAACTCCTTAGGGAAGAGATTCATCCTGACTGTGGAGGATTATGCCACCCGGTACCCAGAGGCAGTCACCCTATCCTCACTGAGGACAAACAAAGTGGCAGATGCCTTACTTGGGATTTTCTCCCGTGTTGGGTTTCCACAGGTGGTTATCACCGATCAAGGGGGTTCCTTCATGTCGGACCTGATGAAATGTTTATGGGAGAAGTATGGGGTGGTGCAGAGATGCACAACACCATATCACTCACAAGCCAATGGGCTTGTGGAAAGATTCAATAGTACCCTGAAGTCAATGCTCTGGGTGTTTGCTGAACAGCACGGGAGGGACTAGGAGAAATACCTTCCCCACCTGTTGTTTGCATACAGGGAGGTGCCCCAAGAGTTGACAGGATTGACCCCCTCCAAACTCTTATATGGATGCTGGGTACATGGGCCCCTAGATTTGATCCGGAAGGACTGGGAAGGCAAGCACGCCACCCAGGGAACTCCCATAGTGGATTACATCCTTAAGTTTAGGGAAAGGCTGAAGGAGCTTATGGGGACAGCCCAGAGCAACCTGGCAGCTGCCCAACAGAAACAAAAAGTGTGGTACGACCGCAGAGCCAGTGCTCGCTCATACATGGTGGGTCAGGAAGTCATGGTCCTTATTCCGGTCCAGAAAGACAAGCTGCAGGCTGAGTGGGCAGGACCGTACAAAGTGGTTAGGAAGGTAAATGATGTGAACTATAATACAGAGTTACCTGACAGAAGACAGACAGAAAGGATGTACCATGTCAACATAATGAAGCCATATGCAAATAGGGCTGACATGGTGTTTGCAGTGTGTAGCCCTGGGGAGGGGATGGACAAAAGAGACCCCCTTCTGGACTTGCTGGAAGAAAGTAAGTGAGAGTCCTCTGTGGAGGCAGTTAAATTGTCTCCCCAGCTGGTCCCGGACCAGATCCAGAAAGTAAGGGAGGTTTTAGCACACTTTGCCCCATTGTTTAGTGCCAAGCCTGAACTAACCCCCTTAGTGATGCACAATGTGAAGACAGGGACACAGATGCCCATACAGTGGATAGCATATTGGGTATCAGAGGCTGTCCAAAAGAACATTAGGAGGGAAGTGGAGGAGATGCTGGATTTAGGGATAATCTAGAGATCCCACAGCCCCTGGACCTCACCCATAGTCCTTGTGCCTAAGCCAGGTGGCTCTACTCATTTCTGTGTGGACTATCATGGACTGAATGCAGTCATGAAGTCAGATGCCCACCCGATGCCCCAGACAGCTGAACTCCTGGACAAGTTGGGAGGGGCAACCTACCTTACGGCCATTGACCTGACCAAGGGATATTGGCAGGTAGAGTTGATGGACAGAGCTAGGGAGAGGTCAACCTTCATCACTCTGATAGGCTTATTTGAATTTAAAGTATTGACTTTCAGAATGAAGAACACCCCGGCCACTTTCCAAAGGTTGGTGAACCAAGTGTTAAATGGTGCTGAGGAGTACACCGTGGTGTACCTGGATGACACTGCCATCTTTAGTACCAGCTGGGAGGAACACCTTTCCCACCTTAGGGAAGTGCTGGGCTGGATACAGAGGTATGGGCTCACTGTCAAAGCTGGGAAGTGCCAGGTGGCCATGGGAGAGGTGGCATACCTCAGGCATGTGGTAGGCCGAGGACAGCTCCGTCTTAACCAAATAAAGACAGAGGTAATCCAGGCATGGCCCAGACCAGAAACACAGAAGCAGGTCAGGAGTTTTCTTGGGACAACAGGGTACTATAGAAAATTTTTACCCAATTACAGTGCCCTGGCTGCTCCCCTATCTGATCTGGTAAAGAAAAGAATGCCAAATAAAATTACCTGGGACCCAGCCTGTGAGGAAGCCTTTTTCAAACTAAAGGAGGCATTGTGCAGTGCTCCTGTTTTGACAAATCCTGACTATAGCAGACCCTTTATAGTTCAGACTGACACCTCAGACGTGGGTATTGGGGCAGTACTGAGTCAGACATCCAGCCAAGGGAAATATCACCCAGTAGTGTACCTGAGTAGGAAGTTACTTCCCAGGGAGCAGGCATGCTCTACTGTGGAAAAATAATGTCTTGCCATAGTGTGGGCCCTAAAGAAGTTGAAGCCATACATATATGGGCAGCATTTTGTGGTGCAGACTGACCACAACCCCATGGTCTGGCTGACACAGATGGGAAAAAACAATGGTAGATTGCTAAGATGGAGTCTTGCTTTGCAAGGGTATGATATGACAATTCTGCATAGGGCTGGAGCCAAAAATCAGAACTCCGATGGGCTGTCTCGTGTGTACGAGGAGTGAACTGATTTGGGAAGCTCATTCCATGCAGGGGACAGAGCCCTCAAATTCAGTCTAGGTGGGGAGGAATTGTGATATTCTGACAGCTGGTTCTGAGTAATCTATGATTTTTGTAATATAAAAATGTGTTATTGAATGTCTCTCATGAGATGTGCTGAAACAGCCTGTAGAATGATGCCCCCCTCCCAGGTTTTAGATACAAGATGTTACCTGGAAGGCCAAGAGATAATTACAGGCCAGAAGAGGCCTAAATTAAGCATCTCCTGTTTATCTAGCTTATTTGTAGCTTGCCAGATGATAGGATAGAAATATCCATTTTATGACGTTTAGAGGAGAAAAACCAGGTTATGTCACACTGGTGCAAAGTCATAAATGTTCCTCTGATGTCTGTAAAAGCAGGATGTTGCTCATGGATGAAAGAAGGACTTAGAAGTTAACCTTATTTAATTTTCCTTCTGAGTGATGACATCATAGTTGTATAATTTTTATATTCTGACAGGGAGGAGCTAGGTGACCTCATGCAAAGAGGTTGGCAAAGCCAGTTTTAAAACTGTAGTCACACATGTTTTGGACTCTGAAAGCTACAACATGCTAGCAACACTATAAGAGATACATTAGATAGATCAAGTCTAATTGTCTGGTGGTAGGAAATTGCACTTTTAAAATCTTGCTTTTATTCTTTTAAGTGATTTGTATGTTTTGTGATGTATGGTTCTGTGTTTTACATTTTACATTGTTATCTATTTTTAAGTAAACATCTCATTTTTAAATAGACTATTTGTGTCTTCCAAGTCCTTTTGTTTTTGCCAGTGATGCATGGATGGTTAAGAGTGTGACAACACTGTGCATGAGCTTATATAGTAATACCAAACCAGGAAAAGGTAAGAGTTATCTGAGGTCTTTCTTAGAGTTTTTAAGGGTTCATTATGTACACCTGGTTAGATGCCCGTAGGCAAAAGATATCCACCCCCCACAAAGAGCAGAATTATCTGAGCCTGTACATTGGGTACGCTCACAAGAGGTTCACAGTTTGAATCCCTCCAGAACTGAGACCAAAGGTTGATTCGAACCCACAAAACAGACAGGAGGGTTACCCTGTTTCTGTTTCCTGTTCTTAATACTATGCTCGGAGATTGGCACTTTGGGAGTAGAGGGCTAACCTGCTGAGTGGGGTTGTGACAGGCACTACCCCTTTGGCATTTGTCATATATTTCCCACAAAATGATAATGGGGACCCTGTCAGCAGTCCTATACATTCTTATGGTCCTAAGCTCTGACCTTGCCATACAAAATGCACCTGAGGCCTCCAGTCAGTCTTGCCAATGACCCGTGGATGGGCTAGCAGCTGAGTTCCCTTTTGATCCCCATTTATTGGCCTTTATATACATGAATGAGCTTAGAAAAAAGGGAACTGGTGTGCACTACTGTCCTATATGGGCAGCCACATGCATCAGCCCACCTTTCTCTTCCCCTAGATGGCTGATTGTATGGTGACTATCACACTTGTACTTGCAGGAGATGTCCAACTGAATTCTGGTCCTTTAGGCCCTAATTTAAACATTAGTGCCATTAACATCTCACTAAGGGGGTTTAGATAGCACACATAAACGCATGCAGTCTCAGGCCAAAAATGCATGAAGTACAGGCTTTTGTAGATACACACTCCCCTGACATGCTATGTGTCTCTGAGACCTGGCTCAAGCCTGGTATACTGGCCCATGAAGTTGACCTCCCAGGCTACAACATCTTTAGATCAGATAGAGTCGGACAAAGGGTGAAGGAGTCACCTTGTGCATTAAATCCTCTTTAAATTCTCCTCTATGACCCTAGATACCCAGACTAGCTCTACCAGTGAAGTGCTATTCACACAACTATTGCTGGGTGGGACAAAGCTATTGATTATTGGATGTGTATACAACCCTACAGAAGAAGCCAATACTTCCTTTAAGGCCACTATGGTAGCTGTTTAAGGGTTCCCCCCATGGAAAAAATTATCCTCGGGGATTTTAACATCCACTGGGGTGCCTTGCCTGATACCAAAACTGACTCTGATCTAACAGACCTAAACTTGACTCAGATAATTAAGGTCACTACAAGGCTTAATATGAAAACTGGCAATCACTGTACCTTGGACTAGATCCTTGTCTCTAGACCTGATAGAGTGAAACTAGCTGGCACTTTTAGCGACTCCATTAGTGATCATATCCTGACATTTTTAATCTGGAGAAATGATTTTCCTACCCCCTCTCCCAGAAACTTCTGGACTAGGGACTTCTCCAAATTTAAACAGGAATCCTTTCTAAGATCCCTGGCTGGAATAGACTGGGATGAGGTCAGGTTAGCCCCTACTCCAGATGCTGCCTTTGATATCTTCATAAATTACTTCACTTCTACTACCAATAAACATGCCCCCCTCAAACAGATGCAAGCCAAAGGTCAGCATACCAAATGGTTAACCACAGAGCTCAGATCACTTATGAGATCAAGGAATAAGGCTTGGAACAACTTTAAATCCTCCAATCTCACTGAGGATTGACTGTGCTTTAAACCTCTGTGAAACAAATGCAAAAATGAACTGAAATATGCCAGGAAAAAGTTCCTTAGAGATCTGCAAGCTACAGATTTGTCTGACCCAAAAAAATTCTGGACACAAATGAATTCCCTCTTAAAAGGTAAAAACTCCTCAGGTAATACTGACTTAATATGCAATGGAACCTGGCTCAGTGACCCAGCTGAAGCCGCTAATGGGATTGATACTTATTTTACAGATCTTAATGAGCACAGGAATCACTGGGCTGGATCCCCACCCCCACCCCAACACCAATAAGGCTCCAGGCCACCTACCACAGTTCCATCTCAAACTCATCTCTCAGAAAGACATAATCAAACACCTGCTGAAGGTAAATACTGCAGGTGCGGCACAAGCTCACCCCCAACCTTTTAAGATTAGCTGCCCCTGTCATAGCCTCCCCATCACCAGAATTTACAATAGATCCCTAGTTGAAGGGAGAGTACCTTCCCTGTGGAAAGTGGCCTTAGTCACCCTGGTGCACAAAGGTGAATCCCATGAGTTGGTGGAAAATTAATGTCCCATTTCCATCCTCCCTATGCTAAACAAGATACTAGAAAGGTTCATTTATAACCAACTACTGGATTACCTAGAGAGGTACAATATCCTGGCCCCTGAACAGCACAGTTTTAGGAAGCATCATGGGACTGGCACTGCCCTTGTCAGCTTGACCAATTCCATCCTAAGTTCCATAGATCAAGGACTTCTTGCAGGCACAGTCTTTATAGACCTCACCAAAGCTTAAGATTTGGTGAACCACCAACTTCTAATCAGTAAACAGGAATCTCTGGGTCTAGATGACTCATCCCTAAAATGGTTCACAAACTATTTGGAGGGCAGATCTCAACTAGTAAGGTGGCTTGGGGCACCCTCTGATCAGAGGCACATTCTAGATGGATTCCTGCAAGGCTCCATCCTAGGGCCTCTGTTGTTTTCATTATTCATAAATGACCTCTCCCTACACAGCAGAGGGGCCAAAGTCACTCTATATGCTGATTATGCAGTGCTCTTTAGAACTGCCCTAAATTCAGCCAACCTGAATGAGCAACTAGGCAAAGACTTCTTGTCACTTAAAAACTGGCTCCATACCAACAAACTCACTATTAATGGAAAAAAAAACTAAGGCTATGCTGTTTGGGCCAAGGAACCTTGGTACGGACCGCACTACAAAACTAGCACTCAGTATCTCTGGCCAGACAAAGGTTGAGGTAATCAGCTCTATTAAGTACCTGGGGTCCACCTTGACCAAGGTGGTTTGTTTAAAACTCACATCTGTTACCTAAACAAAACTATTAGCCAAAAGGTGGGCCTTCTGTACCAACATAGCCCTTTTCTTTCCACAGAATCCCAAATTAGAATTGCTCAAAGCACCCTCCTCCCTACACTACTCCATGGGGCTCCAGCACTGCACTCAATCAGGAGTATAGAACTACAGATGCGGAGGACCCTCTATCACAGGATAGTTAGGTTTGCCAGCTCAGCCCAGTCTCACAACCACCATTGCATAGTTTTGAGGTCTGTCAGGTGGCCACTTGAAGGGAAACTGAATTACCCCTCCCTATGCCTTGACTACAAAATAATGCAGGATAGCACCTCCCCCACAGTCTGAAAAATATGCTGCAACTTAAGCAATGTAACAGAACCTTAAGGTCCTCAGAATGCCACCTGCTCCAGGTACCAAGAGTCAGAACCTCCTGTGGACCCCGTACCTTCTCCACCTCCATCCCTTAGAAACATAGAAACATAGACTTTGATGGCAGATAAAGACCACTTGGCCCACCCAGTCTGCCCATTTCCCTACCTATTGGATAAGCTGCAGATTCTAGTTAACCAATAGCCTACTTCCTGCAACCCCCACTATAATTGCCTTATGTATGTCCCATGCATGTTTGAATTCCCCCACTGTTTTAGACCCCACAACTTCTCCAGAAAAGCAGTTCCATGCATCCACCACTCTCTCCATGAAAAATAATTTCTTCACATTACCCCTGAGCTGTCCCCCCTCTAACTTTAAATTGTGCCCTCTTGTTCTTACACATCTCTTTTTCTGAAAGATGCTACCCTCCTGGACTTTTTTGATTCCCTTGAGGTACTTAAAAGTTTCTATCATGTTCCCCCATCCTTCCTTTCATCAAGGGTATACATATTAAGCTCTCTCAGTCTCTCTTCATATGGTTTCTGATGTAGACCCTGCACCATTTTAGTTGCCCTCCTCTGGACTGCTTCCATCCTGTCTATGTCCTTGCATAGATGAGGTCTCCAAAACTGCATGCAGTACTCCAGATGGGGTCTCACCAACTGTCTGTACAGAGGGATAACCACTTCCCTTTTTCTACTTGTGGTGACCCTCCCTATGTATCCCAGTATCCCCCTGGCTCTCCTTACTGACTTCTCACATTGCTTACCCACCTTTAGGTCATCTGGTATGACTACACCCAGATCCCTTTCCATTATTGTTGTTGTTAGTACCTCCCCTGCTATTGTGTACTCTTCTCCTGGATTTTTATTGCCCAGGTGCATTACTTTGCACTTCTTTGCATTGAATCTAAGTTGCCATATGTCTGACCATTCCTCCAACCTTGCCAAGTCCCTTCTCATCCTTTCTATCCCCCTTGTGTATCAACTCTGTTACAGATCTTTGTGTCACCTGCAAAGAGGCATACCTTTCCTTCCAGACCCTCTGCAATGTCACCTATAAAGACGTTAAAGAGGACTGGACCCAGTACTGAGCCTTGAGGTACTCCACTAGTAACCCCCCTTCCTTCAGAATGTATTCCATTCACTATTACCTTCTGTGTCCTGTTGTGCACCCAGTTTGCTACCCAGGCTACCAAACTGGGACCCACTCCCAGGCTGGCTAACTTGATTATTAATCTTTTGTGCATGACTGTGTCAAATGCCTTGCTAAAGTCTAAGTAGGCCATATCCACAGCCCCTCCTTGGTCTATTACTTTGGTCACCCAGTCAAAGAAATCGATTAGATTTGTCTGACATGACCTTCCTGCTGTGAATCCATGCTGCTTTGGGTCCTGTGCCCCGCTGGCCTCTAGGTACTCAACAATTCTTTCTTTCAGAAGTGATTCCATCATTTTCCCCACCACTGAGGTCAAACTAACAGGTCTGTAGTTTCCTGCTTCTGCTTTGCTCCCACTTTTGTGAAGGGGAATCACATCTGCCCTCCTCCAGTCCTCAGGTACCACCCCATATTCCCATGATTTGTTAAAAAGTGTGCTTAGTGGTGTCACTAGGTCCTCCCTTAGCTCTTTTAGGATTCTAGGGTGAATCCTGTCAGGCCCCATTGCTTTGTCCACCTTGAGTTTAGGAGTTCTTTCAGGACTCTTTCTTCTGTAAATGGACTGGTATCAACCACACTACCCAGAGTGCTTCTATTGTTTGGTTTTGGTAACTCCTCCTCTTCTTCTTTTGTGAATACTGAGCAAAAGTATTCATTTAGTATCTCTGCCTTTTCACTGTCTCCCTCTGCCCACCTCCCCCTTCCTTTATTAATCTTCACTATCCCTCCCTTAACTTTTCTATGCTCCCTAATGTACCTATAAAAGGTTGTATCCCCCTTCTTAACTGAGTTGGCTATCTTTTCCTCGGTTTGGGACTTTGCTTTTCTGACTACCTTCCTCACTTCTTTCTGCTTTAATTGATACAGTTCCCTGTCATGCTCCTTCTGTGATTCCTTATACTTTTTGAGTGCAGCCTTTTTCTCCTTAACCTTCCCTGACACCTCTTTTGAGAACCATAGTGGTTTTTATTCCGCTTTGTTTTCTTTATTTGTTTCACACCAAGGCTTGTTGCCTCCATGATGGTAGTTTTGATTTTTCTCCATTGTTCTTCCACCCCTCCTTTCTGGCCATTTGCTAATGCATTCCTCAGGTATTCACCCATTATGCCGAAGTCAGCCCTTCTAAAGTCCAGTATCCTTGTCTTTGTATGGCTTGTCTCCATGGTTGTGTTTATTATGAAGCACACTATGCAGTGGTCGCTTGTTCCCAGATGTCTACTGACTTCTAAATTTGTGATCCTCTCTCCATTTGAGAGTACCAGGTCTAATATTGCTCCATCCTGAGTGGATTCCACCACTAGCTGTCTAAGGCATGCCCCCTGTAAGGCATCAAGAATGACCCTGCTCTTGGATGTGGTTGCAGTCCATGTTGTCCAGTTAACATCTGGCATATTCAGGTCCCCCATCAACAGTATCTCCCCTTTTTCAGCCATTTTGAGAATGCCCTCTATCATTTTCTTGTCCATTTCCTCCCCTTGAGATGGGGATCTGTATACAACCCCTGTGTGGACTGTGATGCCATTCCCTGTCTCCAATGTGACCCAGAGTGCCTCTTGTCCTCACCCTTACTTTTTAGTTCTGTAGCTTTGATCCCTTCCCTTATGTAGAGAGCTACTCTACCTCCTCTTTTACCCTTCCTGTCCTTTCTGTAGATTGTGTACCCTGGTATGTTGACATCCCAGTCATGGTTCTCCATGTACCATGTTTCTGTGACTGCCACAATATCCAAGTGTTCCTCTTCCATCAGGGCTACTAGCTCAGGAAGCTTGTTTCCCAGACTACGGGCATTGGTACTCATTGCCCTCCATTTAATGTTGGGTTTATCCTTTTTTTACCCCATCCCTGCTTTTATTGCCCTTATCTATTTTTCCATTTACCCCTGTCCTGCCCTCTGTCAAGCTCTGTGGAACATGCTCCCTTCCTGTATCCAGTCTTCTGCTTCACTAAGAAGCTTAAAAAAAGAGCTCAAATCCTACCTACAGAGCTTTTTATTTATTTATTTTCACAGTTTGGATTAATACCTTTGAGCACAAATTGGCTCTTTCACAAAGGCTCTAAGTCAATATAATATACAATACAACAGTTAATCACACACAATACAGAAATCAGGAGGATCAAAAAATGAGAAGGATACAAACAGTGATATACCCATATTAGCTAGGACAGACAATAGTTACTTAAGGGCATGCTAGAACAAGTTACATCATCATCATCATAGTCAGGCAAGGATAACAACTTAAGTCCAAACTATGGAAAAAGAAATGCAACCTGGTAAAGGCTTTGTCCATTTCAGGAGGGAAGGGGAAAGGGGTGAGGTGGCAGATAAAGTGGGTCCATTGACAGGGGACAGGTAAGGATTTGGTGTGAAGTACAGAGCAGTAAATAGATGGTAGCCAAAGCAGGGCCTTTTCATGGGTAGCAGGAGGGCAAGGTGGAGAAATAAAAGGGTGAGAATGGCAAGAGAGGGGGTGGGGTAGGAATTAGAGAGAGTGGAGCAGTTGGGGGAGGGCAGATTAACAGCTTAACAAAGGGTACCATTTTTATACCCTGGGGTTTTACACTGAGGGCAAGCAGCTAAGAGGGGTAGTCACATAGTTTCTCTCATGCCAGAAGTAGGCGTATATCTTTCTTAAACTGGCTAATATTCACAGTCTCAATCAGTAGGGCTGGGTAGTCATTGTACTATTGAGGCCCCCAGACAGCAAGAGCATGCTGGGCAAAAGTAGTCTGCCTAAAAGGAAACTGGAGAACACCCTTTGTAGAACTCCTGGTTGACTTGATGGACTTAGTGCACTGGAAGATATTGGCTGTTGTACCAGGAGTAAAACCGAGCAGGGATTTTTTCCCTAGCAAGCAGGCCTGGTATTTGATCCTTTTTTGCACAGGGAGCCAGCCAGTCTCCCAATATAGAGGACAGGTATGTGTATACCAGTCTGCCCCCAGGATGAGTTGGCAGGCTGTATTCATGAGAGTCTTGATCCTTTTTAGTGCTGAGTCTGTTGCTGCGCTGTAAATGATGAGCCCATAATCAACTGTGGCAAGTATAGTGCTCCTAGTTGCCAAGGACAAGGCCTCTGGTGTCATAGAGTACCTATGCCTACAGAGGGTCCTCATTTTGACATTTGACATTTTGATGACACAGTCAATGTGGCCAGCAAAGAAGAGGGAGTCATCCAGGTGAATACCCAGGTATTTGAATGAGTGGACTTGTTCCAGAGCATCTCCAGAGTTGCTTGTGATGTGCAGCAGGTCAACTTTCTTTCTATTATGGGGTAGGACGAAATGCATAATTTTAGTTTGTTGTAGTTTAGTAGTAGCTTGTTTTGAGTAAATCATGATTCAAGTTTTCTGAAGCTGTTCTGTAGGGTGGTGCTAATGTTTGATGCTCAGGCGCCCGGTGCAGAAATGACAGCATCATCCACATATAGAACCATATTTGCCAAGCAGGCAGTGGGCAGTGAATTAATAAAGAGACCAAATAATAGTGGACCAAATATGGACCCTTGTGGTACCCTCACGGTCACAGCCCTGGGTTCAGTTGTTACTCCAGCTATCTTTACATATTGTATTCTGAGGGACAGATAACTCCCGAACCAGTTGACAGTATCATACAACAGGCCAATTGACACCAGTTTTCCCAGAAGTAAATAGTGGTTCACATTGTCAAAGGCTTTTGTGAGGTCTATAAAGATAGACCCTACAGACTTGCCGCTGTCTAAGGCATCGCATAGCTGAGTGGTGTAGTCATCTAGAGCAGTGATTGCACTATGTTTTTTTCTGAAACCATGTTGTTGCTCACAGAGTAGACTACATTAGTTGAGGTACTCAACCACCTGATCTGCCACTATTCATTTTAGAGCCTTTGATAGATGAGGGAGTATCAAGATAGGTCTATAGTTTCCCAGGCAAGTCCTATCCCCACCTTTGAGGACTGGGGTGACATGTGCAGTCTTCCATTTATCAGGGAAGACCCTATCCTTAGTGAAATGTGGAAGATTTTGGTGAGTGGAAGGGCTATTTCAGCTGATATGAGAGCAATAATTTTCATGTCCAGCATGCCACTGGCCATCCGGGTTTTGCCGAGGATCCTTTTAATATATTTTATTGCTTTTGATTTAGTGACTTGATATAAGTAAAACAGTGGCTTTCAAGAGTTACAGACTGGGTGTGAGTCACCACTATTGTACTTGATAGATCATGGGTTTGTAAGGTACTCCTGTGGTAAAACAGCTGAGATTCATAAAAGCCAGGTTGAAGTCATTGACTATGTCCCTAAGCTCCTGTAGGGTGGCAGAGATAGTGATGATCAGATCTGGAGGTGCTTTGGATTCTTTACCAGTCAGTGATTTTAGGTTATTTCAGATAATTTTTCTGTTACCACAGGTCCTATCCAGTACTTCTTTGTAGTAGGCTGCTTTTGCATTCCTGATCAACCTTGTGCACCTGTTCCTAGCTTCTTTATAGGCAGTGAAGTTGGTCATACTCCCAGTGGCCCTGGCCTTGTGTCCTAGGTGGTCCTGAAGATTAAATTGTTCAATGACTGAACCTGATAGCCATGGGTTAATGGCTCCTTTCACTTTTGAGAATTTATCTTGTGTGAAAGTATCACAGGCATTGTTAAAAATAGCTGTGAAGTAGTTGAGGGCCAGATTTGTGTCCTACATGTTGTCTAAAGGTGTCCAGTCCACTGATATTAGTAATTGCTTAAGATTGGCTAACTGACCTTTTTTAAGGGACCGATGCCTTTTCCATTGAGGGAGAATTGTCCAAAACTTATTAGACTAAGTGGAAATCTCTAGTGAGGGATTAGTTAGTGAGTCCAGGAGCACAGATATGCTGGCTATGTGCTCAGGCCATGTGGTGAGTAGCCAGTCAATTATGGTGGAGGTACCAGCATGGTAGTTTCTCCTTGTTGCTTCTGTTACCAACTGAGTAAGGTGGAGGCTGGCTAGAAGGTCTCTAGTGGCCAAGGTGTCCTGTGCAAGCCAGTTAATTTTAAAGTCCTCCACAATAATATGTTCCCAGTTCTTGCTGCATTTTCTGAAGAATTCAACAAACTGTTCAAACTCCTTTCCTTGCCCACCCAGGAGTAAGTAGACCACCATGAGCAGAAGATTTTTATTTTGGCAGCCAATTGTGAGCTTAAGTGGTAGAATTTGAGCTTCTTTAGTTGAGAAGCTATTCGGCATCATTTGACCTTTGATATCCATCCACAAGTAAATTAGGCAGTCACCTCCATGTTTCGATAGTCTATCCAGTCGAAAGATGTTATAGCCTTCCATTGACACAGAGGAATCTGGTATCTTGGGCAATAACCAAGATTCAATGATTGAGATAATGTCCAGATTATGCTGTGCCGCCCAGGCCTGAAACTGGGTGAGTTTTGGCATCAGGCTTTCAATATTGATTGGGGCAATTTTGAGGTTGCCAAGTGCCCTATTAGTCATTGCCCTCGGTGGGCCAGGGTTTTGTTGCATGTTCCTGGATAGAAACAGTAGGATGATAATTAATCTTCTGATTAGTTATTTCCAATAGGACTTAACTCTTAGGGTGTGCATTCACCTGGAGGGCCCACATTGTCTGGCAGCTAGACCAAGAGCAATTTATGAGCAGTTCTGCAATAACTGCAGTAGCATGAGTAGCCCAGCTATGGGATTGAGGAAATTGTCTGGGGTTGGGGCAAACCATAAGTGTGTCAATAAAACCCATGGTTGCGCCTAGCATTTTCAATCATAGGTATGGCATAGTGTGTGGGTTATGGGATGGTGAGGGAGGTATCCTACCATCATCTATAGCTGCCAGATTAGTTAGAAAAGCTAGGAGGATAAGGCTGTGATGTCTTATCATGTCCTTAAAAGTCAGCATCTTGGGATGGGGTAAGTGTCATTAGTGGTAAGAATCAGGCTATACTTGCCTGAGAGCTAATCCTGGGGAAAATGAGATCTAGTACTTTCCCCTTAAAATGTGGCCTGGGGTGTGGTTGGAAGAGGAGTGTGTTGGAAGGGCAGTGTTCAGTTGGGGATTTAAAGAGTGCCACGGGTGGGGGAGGGTGGGCAGAAGAAAACAGTCCCCAAAAGAAACAAGGCAATCACAGGAAAGGAGAGAGAAAATCAAGTTTAAAAAATAGCAGGTTGAGAATGAGCTAGGGCTGAGCCAATCAGGGGACAGCAGAGCTGAGTGGCATCCAATAGAGGGACAGACCCAGGCACTCCGGTCCAATCAGTGGGATGTCTTAGTATCTGGAGGAAGCTTCGCACCTGGGTTTGTCGCCTTCGGTGTTTGGCTTGTCGGGAGGGCTGATCCAGGGAGTAGGCACAGCCAGCTGTTTATTCAGCTGGTGCCACCAATAAGAAGGAGCCCAATCATGGGCTTTTCCTGTAGAGAATGAGAAAGGGGGAGAAGCAGCTGGAACAAGGCAGGGACTGAATCAGTGGGAGGGATAGTAGCAGACAAAAGAAGCAGTTAAGGGATTAGCAGGTGGGGGAGGCCCAAGTGAGGTAGGAGGGGGTGATTTGGCTAAGGTGCCAGAAAGCTAAAGGGAGACATGAAAAAAACAAAAGAAATTACTCATAGCTGCTAAAGTTAGGAGGGGAAGGGGGGTTCACTCACAAAGGGAAATGCAGAAAATCATAACCACAGGTCACAGTGCAAAGTAAATGATACACTCTAAGGCATTAATTACACTCTAGGTAAGGTACTTAGTTTAAGTTACAGTCAGATAATGATTTGAACTACAGTTACACCCTAGGTTAAAGTTATAGACAAATCAGCAGGAAGCAATTACTCATTTGGCCATTTCAAATTTTGGACCTGCAGTAAAGAGCTAACAGCCAAAATTATACTCTGTTGTACTTAGATAAAATAGAACAGTCCTCAAAAGAAAGAAGGCAATCACAGAAGAGAAGGGAGAGAGAAAATGATGTTTAAAAATAGTGGGATGAGAACAAGCTAGGGCCGAACCAATCAGGGGACAGAAGAGCTGAGTGGTGTGCAATAGAGGGACAGACCCAGGCACTCTGGTCCAATTGGTAGGATGTCTTAGTATCTGGAGGAAGCTCAGTACCTGGACTTGCAGCTTTCAGTTTGTCAGGAGGGTTGATCTGGGGAGTGGGCATGGCCAGCTGTTTACTCAGCCAGCACCACCGGTGAGAAGAAGCCTGGTCAGGGGCCTTTCCTGGGCTTACAACTTCCAGTGTTCAGCTTGTCAGGAGGGCTGATCCAGGGCGTGGGCATGGCTAGCTGTTTACTCAGCTGGCACCACCGGTGAGAAGGAGCTAGGTCAGGGGCTTTTCCTGGGCTTGCGGCTTTCAGTGTTTGGCTTGTCTGGATGGCTGATCTGGAGAGTGGGCACAGCCAGCTTTTTACTCAGCTGGCACTGCCAGTGAGAAGGAGCCCAGTCAGGGACTTTTCCTGGGCTTGTGGCTTTCAGTGTTCGGTCTGTCATGAGGGTTGATCTGGAGAGTGTGCACAGCCTGCTGGTTACTCAGCTGACACCACCAGTGAGAAGGAGCCTGGTCAGGGGATTTTCCTACAGAGAAAAAGAAAGGGGGGAAGATAGCTTGAGCCAATGTTCCTGTTATAAATGATAAGGTCTTTGTCCTGCTGATATGAACCTGCTTGTACTTAAATTGCAATGTATAACCTGTCTCTGACACTCTGTACTACTGAGATTGAGTGATGTGTTACAGCTGACTAATAAATGATTTATCCCTTGATAGAGCTTGTCTAACATCACTTTAATGTGTATAATGTACATATGTAATGCTTTATGTCACCGGTAATTAACTCCGGGTTGCTCTGAACCCCTGGTCTCCGTGGGCCTACCCGGTTACCAAAATTAAATAAATAAATAATGACAGTAAAGGTGAAGAGGTGGAAAATAGAAACACTGGAACAAATAGGAATGAGCACACACAAATATCATATGAGAAAGAACTAGAAGAATCTTATCTAAGAGATTTTGATCATTTTATTTCCCCTTATAGCAAAAGAATCAGCCTGGATCCACCCTCCTGAAATCCCCCAGATATCCTCCATCTTTCCATCTTTAACAGTCAAAAGAAGTTAAAAAAAGTAAACAATTAGAACAATGTAATGCCAAACTAATAATGGCAGGTTTTAAGTTATTAAGGATGGAAATTAAGATGGGTAACTTTTCGTTACAGGAATTGGTGAACTTGATGAAAAATAAACATGAGGACAAAATAGTTAAAAATAATTCTATACAACAAAAAGAGTGCCCAGTTAAGGATAATGTAGAAAAAAGGAAATTAGATCACAAATGGCAAAAACAGAAGGTAACAAAAATAGCAAAGAACATTGCAGAGAAAGAAGGAGAGGAGATAGATAAGTTGGTGAGTGAATTAACAGCAAAGAAAAAAGTTGGAAGAGACAATGAAGCAAAAAAAAAGAAAAGAAGGTTGAAATAATAACAGAGGGAGACAAGGGTGAGAAGGAGGTCACACAGCAATAAAAAAAGCTACAAAATAAGGCTAAAAATAAAGGCTAAACAGGTACTGTACACTTTGAGGTGAATAGCGAGTCGGGATTAACCGTACAATGAAATTGTCAAGAATGCACTTACAGTAAAGGTGTAGCACAAAAAAAAAAAAAAAGAGATTCTGATAGCAAAGGGGATTATTTTGCCTACAAAATTTCTAAAAGGTATCCCAAAAAATGAAAATGCTCTTTTCTTAAACATCATGGTTTATAACCTATGTAAAGGGATTTGTGGAAATAAAATATGGTGGATGAATCTTAGATCTGTATATAGGCATAGAGCCAATAATTAAAAAGGTATGCATTGTGGTTAGCAATACTTTGGTAAGAGAATTATTTTTTTAAGGCCAAGCAGGATTTTTACAGATCATGACAGTAATTTAAGCAATACAATAAAAAATGACACAATTCCTCAAATTGAAACAGTGAAAGGGGGAAATTATCAGAAAATAAACTCAAAATAACAGAGGATAAAAATATATTAAACCAATGGAAAAAGGGTACATTTTACAAGGAAATGATGAGAATGGAAGGCAGATAAAAATAATCAGAGCTAGAACACAGAAAGGGGAGTGAATTAATTCAAGTATTATGTTAGAAGATTCTGAAATAATAGAAGAGAGCGATTATAAGAAGATTACCCAGGAAACCATTATGGAGTCAGGCACAATGCATCTGAGCATAAGAAGTACAGTAAATAATAAGATAGTGTGACTAGAGGAGGAATAGAGAAATATAATTTAGTTAGTTGGAATACAGCGGGTATCAAGGCAAAAATGGAGGATGCAACCTAGGTATCAAGTATTAAAAAAATCATATCATTGCATTGTAGGAAAAATGAAATGTAAATAAGGAGGCTTATCTACTTAAAGGGTTTCAAAACTGGCAGTGATAAGTGACTAGGGCTACAAAATTTGGCCGCCCATGTGGGGGCCTTATGAATTTGGTCACAGTCCATGGAAACTTAGGCAACCACAATTTTTATATTGATAATATGGACATCCTATACACAGTGATAAATCTTTGTTTATTGAGAAATTAATTTTAATTAATGTTTATTTTGCAACTGATTTACAGCTGCAACTATTTGCTGATAGAATGAATGCATTAAAGGATGTCATTACTGATGTAAGAAATGAGATACCAAATGAGATGATCATGCTCCTGGGAGATATGAATATCAGGGTGGGCGAACACCCAGAAGAAAAAACAAACTTCTGGAATTTGGACAATGCTATTAATATCCCAATTCACAGCTCAAGTGATAAAATCCTAAATGGGAAAAGGAAGAAGATATTACAGCTTGCTGCAGATCTAAATTTAAAGATTTTAAATGGCAGAAGCCCATGGGATAAGGAAGGAGCATTTACATTCTTAAAAGGAAAAGGAGGCTCAGTAATAGACTTAGCACTTATTGATGCTTGTTGTTTTCATATACTTAACAAAATAAAAATGTTGAACGTTTATGTCAGCAATCCCTTCCCAATCTTCCCAAATTCCCAAACTAACAACTAGACAAATAAATACACCTAAGCAGGTTGAAAGTACTGTATAGATCCAGACACAGATATGTGTATTAGCTATGCTAAAAAGATCATATGGAATCCATCTGCAAAAGAAAAAAATCAGAAACTTTATACAAGATGGACATTAAAATAGATTGAAATAGGAAATTGTAAATGGCGTAAATGAGACCTGCATAGATGAAGAGAATGGTGTGAAGAGAGTTGCTAAGACTTATAACTTGACCGGAAAAACTGTCGAAAATTTAGACCCTAATAAAAAAGGAAAGGTAAGGTTCAGATAGGAATGCAAAGAATATGGTTTGATGCAGAATGTAAGACTACAAGACAGCAATTAAGGAAGGTTGGAAAATATGTTACAAGGAATTGTGATGTTCAATCTATGAAAGGGTACACAAACTTAAAAAGAGAATACAGAAAGCTATTGAGAAATAAGAAAAAAAATTATACAGCAAGTCTAAGGAAACATTGAGAGATGCAATACATGAGAAGGACAGCAACTAATTCTGGGCCCTGGTAGCATATGGTTTTAGTGACTATAACAGAACATACAATATTGAAGCTATGATCAGCCCAAATATGTGAGTATCTCATCTGAAAAAGATCTATCATGTTAATGAAATTGATGCTGGAAATAAAGAGGGCAAAGTGTTACATGCAAGCTGTGGTACACAGTGGCTGCCAATTACTAAAATGGAAGGAAAAAATGCATTATTGATGCAAAATGAAAATACGGCATTGGGGTAGATGCTATTCTGGCAGAAGTTTTACAATATGACCCAGATTGGTGGGCATAGTTTTCAGCATCATTTTCCACAGTAAGTATAAAAAGATCCCTAAAGATTGGAAAACATGAATTACTGTTCTGCTATTTAGAAATGGTACAAAAGAAAATCCTACAGTACTTCCTATAGACCAATAACTTAATTACAAGTCATCATAAAGGTATACTCCAGGATTATTTTAGATAGGTTAGAATCATAGATGGAAGAGGAACAGTTAATATCTATCTTTCAAAATTGTTTTTGAAAATATTTTAGTACTTTAGACTCAATATTTACATTAAATGTTATCTTGGAAAAATATGTAGTTAGAAAAAGGGGTATATATTTATGCAGCATTCATCAATATAAGATCTGCATATAATTCTGGCAATAGATCTATATTGTGCGATATAATGAAAGGGTTTGAAATAGATAACAAGCTATTAGCTATCATAAAATTATTACATATAGATACCATGTCCAAAATCAGATTTGACAGAACAGGAAAATTAGCAGAGGCCATAAAAATAGAATCTGGCATCAGGCAAGGATTTCTCCTGGCACCTATATTATTCAAGCTTTATATAGAAACTTTAAAGAGCTGGTGACACAATCAGGTGAACTTTAACAAAACATAATATTTAGACGCAGTTCAGCTTGTATTTCCCATTAATTCTGTATTTCCCCTCCACATTATTTATTACTGAGGTCATTTGTATGAAAACATGATTTCTGTTCTTGAAGAGTTCATCTATTCCTGCTGCATTCTCCCTACCTGAAGTCATAGACCACTGCTTGTGACCTCACAGGTACTCCCATGGCAACCGTCTGTGATGTCACAACAGATAATTATAACTTGGAGTAGGGAGTAAGCTATAGAGGCAGATGAACTCAAAATAAACTCTAAGGGACAACAATCATATATTCATACACATTTCTTTAGTAATAAATTATGAGGAGGAGGAGAAACTTATAAAATGTAAATGGAATGCAATCACAATTGTGCCTAATTATTATTTTTTTTAAGTTTCCTTTGAGGAATCAGTGGCTCTTTAATAAGTGCCCTAGCCCGAAGTACAGCAGATATATTTGCCCCAAATTTTGACAGAAGTGATGTTAAGATAATGCTTTATGTAGATGATGCAATTTTATTATCACATACTCCTCTGGGTCTTCATAGGGGGTGACCATTGTAATAGAACATCTTAAAATAAAATTAGATATAAACACAACAAAAACTAAAATTGTAACATTTGCCAAGAAAATATTCCACACAAAGAGTTGGGTGATCGAAGGAATTTTGAAGAAGTGGAAGAATACTGTTACCTCGGAGTGATGTTTGACAGGAAACTGAGTTGGTCAACACAAATAAAATATGTTAAATCAAATTCCAATAAAGCTATACTAGGCTTTAATAGGGTTGCAAAGCTTTATGCTGTAAATTCATTCCATGACCTTAAAGAAACATTTAATGCCAAAGTTAAGAAACAGATAATGTATGGGAGTGAAATATGAGGAATGGCTGTAAAGGTTCATAAAAATTTTAATAAAACTGAATCAATTCAAAACTTCTTCCTTAAAGTGATCCTAAATCAGTCACAAGATACACCATCAGCCTTCATAAGAGCAGAAAGTGGTATGCTTGCCCTCAAGGCATTAAAGGAAATTGGAGCCATAAAATTATTAAAGAAAATCATGGCTATGAAAGACAATAGATTACCAAGACAATGTCTAAAAGAATACTTAACACAAAATAATGGAAAAAATTGGTTTTCAAAAGTTAATGCTACCCTAGTAAAAAATGAAATGGGACATCTTTGGATGAATGTAGCAAGTTCAGATCACAATGCATTTATAGCAGAAGCTATTCAGAGGCTGAATTATGTGGCAGTACAAAAAGACCAGAGCACACTGTGTATGTTAGATAATAATGGTATACATAGTCAGATTAAAGGTGCCTGTTTTACTGTAAGATATCTAATTATCTGCAAAAATAAAATCCTAAGAGCAGCATATTGTAAATTCTGATATGGGATATTAAGAGGGGTTCTCCCAGATGTAACGTACAGAATACTAAAACCTGGGGTTATTAGGAATTGTATTTGCAGAAAGGAGTCACTTATTACAGTACAGCACCTCCTGTTCGACTGTAAAGCATTGATAGCCAAGCAGAAAAATGGATTATACCAGTTTTAGCTGGCCAAGAATTCAGTATCAGTAAGGAAAAATAGAAGTTTTATTATTTACCTTCATTCCAGCTGTAATTTATGCAGTAGCATCTTTTGCGTGAACTGCAATCTGTAAATTATATGACTGTAATTAGCGGATGTCCTATTCTGTAACATTAGTCCATATTAGTGTTTGTAATCTAAAGGCTATAAACATTCAGTAATAAATCTGAAATTTGAGTCCCACAGTGCCAGGCTAGGAACCTTAAATTATATCCCTCAGATAGATATATCATGTATGCAGCAGTAAGATTTGCATGTTTAATGTATTTTAAAATATAGATAGTATTCCTCAGATAGAATTGATATGTATGTGGTAGTAAGATTTCTACATTTAATGTGTTTTAAAACATAGATGATTATCATCTCCCAAGAATGTGAGCATATTTATTTATGTGTAACAACTTGTATTTTATGGCTTATTACATGACATGCATATTTTTGTGTTATTTGCTCTATATTTATCAATGTGTGGCATGTAACAATCTGTGTGATTTTATACACGTTTTCCTAGTTAACTGAAACTAATGCAGTTAGTTGGGGAGGGGTTATCTGTGAAAAGTGTGAGAAAGAGATAGTAAGAACAAGGTAGAGATCACTGGAAAACAAAGCAGGATAGAAGGGGATGGTGGGGGTAGGGGGATGGGAGTTGAATAAGAGTGAAGACTGAGTAGAATAGCAGTGGAAGAAAGGACACCTCATGTATCAGAGTATTTGCATACCCCAACTCAGCAGTATTATATATGGTACTAACCCCTCTATAGGTTTAAAAGAATATAACTTTTCTGGTACAGCATCGGTGGCAGTACTTCGGTGGTATTACAGTCATCCTACCCCTGAACAGTAAGTCTTCATTATTAGTGTCAGCCCATGGATGCTGAAGCTGGGCCCAGTACCCAAGCCACAAAGAACTAGGTAGGAGGCCACATTTTTTGCCTGGAGAACATCAGCTGCTTGGCAGAGAGAAGGAAAAGACAGAGACTGACAATTCTACCACATAACCACCATAACTTAAAAGCTTATTTGCAAGACTAGAGAGGCTTCTAGTGAAGGAAATCAACTTATGATATAGCTTCACCAGCTTAGAGGATTATGTTAAGTTGACAGGATACCAAGGAGACTCAGGATTGACAAAAGACCAGCAGCAGGCTTGACAAACATTGTGCACAGAGGCATGGGAACAGGCAACACATAACAGTGCCCTCAATTTCATTAAGTTTCTAATTAAGAAAGATCAATATCATTACCAAAAGGTTAAAGAGGAAGTGAAAGAATTACATGCACTCATTTTCCCCTACAAGGATCTGCAAGCCTTTAAAGAAAAATAATTAAACCTCAATAAAAAGAAGCCAGAAGAGGAAGGAAGGAAACATATTCAATTCAGTGCTTTAGAGTAACTGGTAATTACTATTTTTCTTTTAAACATGGATTGTGGGCTTTCAGTGACACTATACTTTCTTTGTTGTCTTTACTTATAATTGTTTTTGGGCTGTTGAAAATTTAAAACATAGTGGTGGTGTAATTCTGTGCTGCTTTAATTGCTGCAAATTTTCGCCCCCCTCCCTCCCCTTCCCCCAACTCTTAATTATATGCCCTGTTAAATCTGATTGACAGGGAGCTAAACACAGGGTATAGTAAGGGTGTGGAGTAGGAGGAGCATAAGGGGAAGAAGCCCACCTCAGCACAAGTGTTTTGACTCATTTATTTATTTATTGGCTTTCTTTTCTTAAAAAAATTATCTGAGGATCAGTGGCAGGATTTTTAGTACAGTAAATTAATAAAAAGGGAACTAGAGAGCTTCAGTAGCAGACAAGTAGTGGAATTGCAGTATAATGTGGGGAGTGGTGCAATGCAGTGGCTGTGGGGCAGCCATATTCAGGCATACCTTCTGACACTGAGGTGCTGCCCTATCTGCATGCATCTCTGGACTGTGGGATGAGGTAGCCAGACTCAGAGCAGAAGTAAACTGGGTCAGAAGTACCATCACCCCTATCCAGGGACCACCCAGTCCAATGCAACTGCCTCAAAGGATGCCGAGAACAAGGAGCACTTGGATGACAGTGGGCTCAGGGAGGGTTAGATCAGTCAGGCAGAGGCACATCCCAGATCCTATTCCACTCAGGAACTCATATGCCACACTGGCAAATGAGGACAACCAAACAGAGGTACCCAGAGAAGTGGAAGGAAAGGATGTGGAGGTTAGCCAAGGAGGTGACCTCAGCGGGGAAAGCAGTGCACCCCAGAGGAGGAGGAAGCAAATCCTGGTGGGGGACTCCATCATAAGAGGGATCCAGCTAGGAACACAGGAGGGGGAGGACAGGGAGGTGAGGTGCCTACCAGGTGCCACGGCATGGAGGGATGGAAGGAAGATCCTGGGGATCACTGGGAAGGCAAGACAGGAGGGTGAGCTGGATGTCATTATCCACCTAGGTACTAATGACCTGGCAAATGGGGAGCCAAAGGAAGTTCAGGAAGAGTTTAGGAAACTGGGGAGGGTCTCAAGCAAGTAGCTACTTCTGTCACTTTCATAAGTACTACCTGTGAGAGGCAAGGAGAGCATAGGAGTGCATGCACCAGGAACTTTAACTTATGGTTGAAGAACTGGTGCTGTGAGGAAGGGTTTGGATTCATTGGTGACTGGGGACCCACCTGGAGGATGGAGGTTTGTTCAAGCCTGATGGCCTGCATCCATCCTGGAGAATCCAAGCACTCAATGATAAGTTAAATGCTACATTGACAAGCATTTAAACTAGCAAAGGGGGTGGCAGGCCAGCAAGGATGGTACCTACTTGCTCACCCCACAGCTAGCAGTGGAACCAGTGAACCAGAGGAGTGGCTATCTCTGCAAAGCAGTGTGCAAAAGATGGAGATTAGTGCCCAAGAGGTGGATAAGCAGAAAAGGGGCAAAATTCAGCAGAAGGGCAGACAGCAAGGAGAACCAGGGATAAATGACAACCAAGGAAGGGGCTGGAGTAGAACGGTGAAACAGTCTAGGGAGGTCAAATCATGGAAAGCCATGTGTGCAAATGCCAGGAGCCTTAGCAACAAGATGGAAGATCTGGAGGCTGTCATGGTACAGTCAGACCTGGACATTGTGGCCATCACTGAAACCTGGTGTAATGATAACCACGACTGGGAGATGGCCATACCTGGCTACAACATATTCAGAAGAGAGAGAGCAGGCAGGAAGGGAGGAGGAGTGGCACTGTATGTGAAAAATGACATAAGGGCCACAGAGATCCAGGAGGAACAAAATGGGGGAGAGATACTGTGGGTTAAGCTGGAAAGGAAAATGGGGACAGCCATCCGTACAGGTGTGGTCTATAGACCACCAGCCCAGGAGGAAGAAACAGATAGGGAGCTGATGCTAGCCATCCAAAAGATGGCAGACAAGGGTGAGGCAGTACTGGTTGGAGACTTCAATATTCCAGACGTGGACTGGAGCATCCCAGCAGCAGCATCAACTAGGAGCAGATTTATCCTGGACTCCTTCAGGGTGCCTTCCTCAAGCAACTGGTCATGGAACCAATTCAGCAGAAGGCAATACTGGACCTTGTGCTCACAAACAGGGACAGTGTGATGGGGTAACAGTGGGGAGCACCTGGAAACAGTGACCACCAGTCATTGTGGTTTGAAATCACAGAAAGAGCAGAACCAAACCACACAAAAACACATATCCTGGATTTTAGGGGGGCAGACTTTGGGAAAATGGGGAGATACTTGAAAGAGGCATTAAGAGGAATGGGACAGGAATCAGGGGTTGAGGAACAGTGGGCAGTATTTAAAATGGGGATTACAAGAACAACAGAATTATGCATTAAGCAGGTTAGCAAGAGGAAAAGGAAGAGGAGACCATTATGGTTTTCCAAAGAGGTAGCAAAGAAAGTGAAAGCCAAAAGATTGCATTCAGGTAATACAAAAGACACAGGCAGAAGGGATAGGGAGAAGTACCAGGAGAAGCAAAGGGAGGCAGGGAGGTCAGTAAGGGAAGCCAAAGCTCAGACAGAAGAACACATTGCAAAATCAGTGGGTAGAGGGGACAAAACCTTTTACAGGTACATAAGTGAAAAAAGAAAGACAAAGGGAGGGATAGTGAGACTGAAGGGGGAGGATGGGGGCCGTGGGGAGGATGACAACAGTAAAGCTGACATATTGAACAGGTATTTCTGCTCAGTCTTTACTGAGGAAGAGGAAGGTAATGGGTCTGAAGGGAGTACAAGGGTGAGAATGGTGCAGAAATGGACACAAGTCCCTTTACACGAGAAAGGGTCCTGAAGGAACTGGAAGTAATAAGAGTTGATAAAGCAATGGGACCAGATGGGGTGCACCCCAGGGTCCTTAAAGAACTAAGAGAGGTGGTGGCTGAACCTCTGGCTAACCTGTTTAGCCGATCACTGGAAACAGGGGAGGTACCCAAAGACTGGAGAACAGCAGATGTAGTCCCCTTATACAAAAGTGGGAACAAAGAGGAAGCAGGGAACTACAGACCAGTCTGCCTCACCTCGGTAGTGGGGAAGATCATGGAAGCACTACTGAAGGAGAGATTGGTGGAACATCTGGTTGTCAATGGACTACAGGACCCAAGGCAGCATGGTTTCACCAGGGGGGAGGTCATGTCAGACCAACCTTGTTGAATTTTTTGACTGGGTGACTAGGGAGGTGGATCAGGGGAGGGCAGTGGACATGGCCTATCTGGACTTCAGCAAGGCCTTTGACACTGTGCCACATAGAAGACTATTACACAAACTGGGGAATATGGGTGTGGGCAGGACAGTAGTATGGTGGGTAGGCAACTGGCTGGGTGGCAGGACACAGAGGGTGGTGGTAAATGGCTGTCACTCCACAGAGGGAAGAGTGACCAGTGGGGTACCACAGGGATCAGTGCTGGGACCGGTCCTATTCAACATCTTCATCAGTGACATTGTGCAGGACCTAGAAGGCAGAATTTCACTGTTCGCTGATGACACAAAGCTCTGTAACAGAGTAGACACACCAGAGGGTGTAGACAGAATGAGAAGCAACCTGCAGAAACTTGAAGAATGGTCAGGGGGTTTGGCAGTTGAAATTCAATGCAAAGAAGTGCAAGATAATGCATATGGGGCACAAAAACCCTGGCACAATATATCAGTTGGGGGTGAGGATATAGCATGCACCAAGCAGGAAAGGGATCTTGGGGTTGTCATCTCTGATGACCTCAAGGTAGGGAAACAGTGTGACAAGGCAGCAGGTAAAGCAAATAGGATGCTGGGATGTATAGGCAGGGGCATCACCAGCAGGAAAAGGGAGGTCATAATTCCACTATACAAGACACTAGTGAGGCCCCACCTGGAATACAGTGTACAGTTCTGGAGACCATACCTATATAAGGAAATAGGGTAGAGAAGGTTCAGAGGAGGGCAACAAAGATGGTGCATGGATTGCATCACAAGTCCTATGAAGACAGGTTGAAGGAACTGAACATGTACTCCCTGGAGGAGAGGAGGGAGAGAGGGGATATGATAGAGACATACAAGTATCTTACAGGGAGGAACAGGGTGCAGGAAAACACTATTTTAAGTGAAAAAGATGTTCCAGGACTAGAGGGCATGAGATGAAGTTGGAGGAGGACAATTCAGAGGAAACATGAGAAAGAATTTCTTCACAGAACGGGTGGTGGACAAGTGGAACACCCTGCCAGAGGAAGTGGTGGGGCTGAAACAATCACGGATTTAAGAATGCATGGGATAGACATAAAGGAATTCTGGAGGTCAGGGTAAGGGCAACAGACTTCTAGGAAAACAAACTGAACTTACAAGCTCAAATGGGCATACTGGGTGGGCCATAGGCCCTTATCTGCCAACACTGTCTATGTATCTATGTATCTATGTAAATTACTGGACAAGGTTGAAAAGGACATTGCTGCTACAAAGCAACAGAAATTTAGCAGAGACAAACAGGACTATATGAGAGGGGAAATTTTTGCATGGCAAATACCCCTGTCATCCTACCAGCAGGGGGTAGAGGAGATGACAGACACCATACAGGTCCAAGTCCAGTAGCAGAGCCCAGAATCCCCCAAAAAATCAGAACAATAACACAGCACAAGGCAAGGGGGTCACGATTGACATCAGACCCATGGTGATAGAGAGTGATCTATCATACACAGAATCAAATAAAGAAGAAACTGAACAGGCTAATCATTTTTTGCCAAGAACAGAGACAGAACCACTAGCAAGAAAAAAAAACAGAAAGAGAAAGAGAAAGAGAAGGAGAGGGAAGCAGGTGGTAGAAAACACAAACACACAAATTCTAATCAGGAGAGCCGTCAAGGTTGATCAGTCTTCCAACTAATTAATCTTTCTGACAAAGAACTCACATGTGACCAAATTAAGGTATGTGAACGTGGTTTGAGTTTATACCCTCACTGAAGATTAATAAGATCAACATCTGTATTGAACTATTTAAATTTACAGAAAATTAAATCTAAAAGTGTTGTTTGCAAATATGGAGGGGGGAGACAGTACTGTACTACAGCCTAACCACAATTCTGCCACAGAATCAAGCAGGGAAGACATTTCTTTCTTTTCTAATAAATATATTGGAGAATAATAATGAAATGAATGAATCAGATTTAAATTTATTATCAACATTGAAGCACACTTCTCTTAGTAAAAAAGACTTGGGGCTGCTGGCCCTAGATAACTATTGGGTAGTGACACAAATTCTGGTGGTATCTCTATGGAATAACCTACATAGCCAAGTGCACTGGAAAGACACAGAGGAGGAGGCATCAGCGGGAAGACCACTCCTGTCCCTTATTTTTGATCAACAGGCCTTTAGAGCCAGGGATGCATTTTTGTATAGGGCACTCAATGTTTCTATTAAAGCCTGGAAAAGATTTGTCTGCTATCCCTATGTAGCCAATCAAATGTGGAGGTATAAGTGTCTGGTGTGGGACAAGGCCTTCCCCATAGCAGACTGAACATGTGGTATCTTAGACAAGCAAAGGATGGACTCAGATACTCAGAACAAATGTTGCAGGGAACTAGTATAAGGCCTTTTGAGGAATGTAAACAAGAGTTTGGGTGGCTTGCAAGTGATAGGTTTTGGTATTTCCAACTATGGCATGATATCCAAGCATATATAGTAGGGGCACAGGTGGAGAATGGGGACCCTGAAAGGGATCTCACCTTGGGTCAATTATTTAATACCTTAGGTCAGAGAGGGGTTATATCTAGAACATATCAATATATATATCTGCCCAGAACTACTGCTGCATCTCATCTTACCAGCAAGTTGGAGGGGGAAGCAGGCTTCACCCTTACAAATGACCAATGGGTACAGGTGTGGGAAAGCTCCTTTAAAGCTTCTGTGTTCCCTTGTTGGCATGAATATGCCTGGAAAATGAAATCCAGATGTTTTAACACCCCAAAAATAAAAGCTAAATTTATCACCCCAAAAATAAAAACTAAGTGGAGCAGCCACATCAGCCTGCTGGAGAAACTGTGGGGAGGTGGAGGCCTCACACACATATGTTTTCTATACATGCCCCTCCCTAGTGACCTTCTGGGAAGGCATCACACAAAAGTTGAAAGTATTGTTCATATCAACACTTTTAAATGTCCTGATCCTGGGGCTGCCTCCCCCATAGTCAAGGGGCTACCTCACTGTAAATCTGGAATATTTGTGTAACGGCTTTGGGGAAGGCCATCACCAGGAGAGGGCTGCAGGAGGAGGCACCCACTGTTGCAGAATGGAGAGGTATAGTAGTAGAGATAGCAAAGATGAAGAGGACAACCTACCAGGTACAGGATCACATGGATAAGTACGTAGAAAGATGAACCTGATGGAATGTAACACTAGGAATAAAGCAAGATAAAGAGGCGGATGAGGATACCCAATCTATTTATTAGACCATGTCGCCTTCTCAGACCAGTCAGTACTGGACTCTTCTAATGTTATTTAGTTATACTGAATGCCCATAGAGACTGTTCCTTCCCAAACTTCAAGGAGACCACCTTGGAGTGACAATGTAAGCATATTGTGCTACCACATGGACTGCTAAATCACATTTCTTTAGAAGCACTCTGGGGTGGAGGGGTTGCCATCTATGTCATGGATAGGTATACAGCATCTTGTCTGAGTGCTTTATCTATTGCAAATGCTTATGAATGTCTGTCTCTTCAAGTCACCATCTTGCACACTTCAACATTATGTATCATGGGGGCTATAGACCTCCTTCTGCCGATCTACAATTGTTACCTCATCTGAGTAACATCATCGAACAACAATTCTCAGAAATAATTATTCTTGGGGATCTTAATTTAGACTGGCTATCTAAAACCGCCGCTCCTCTAGTAGCTTTCTGTGACAGCCATAGATTATGGCAACTCATTGTCGAACCAACACGAGCAAATAAAAAGAACGTGGATAACAGCTCCCTGCTAGATGTTATCCTAGTGAATAAACCACATCTCTTCTCCTTTGAAACATAAACACATAGAAACATAGAGGCTGACAGCAGATAAGGACTGCAAGGCCCATCCAGTCTGCCCATTTCTTTTTCTACCTTATAAATGTGCCATCAGCCTTTGCTCTGTCAGTGGCCTATCTATTCATACTCATCTGTATTGCTCCCTTATACCTATCCCATGCCTGTTTGAAGCCCTGCACTTATTCAGATCCACTTCCTGAGGTAGGCCATTCCATGCATCCACCACTCTTTCTGTGAAAAAGAATTTTCTCACATTCCCCCTTAATCGGCCTCCCTCTAATCTCATGCTGTGTCCTCTTGTCCTGCTATTTTTCTTATACTGTATTTAAATATGTTAGACTCTTTCACCTTGTTAATCTCCTTAAGGTGTTTGAATGTTTCAATCATATCACCTCTCTCCCTCCTTTGCTCAAGGATATACATATTGAACTCTGTTAATCTGCCCTCATATGTCTTCTGATGCAGTCCCTGCACCATTTTGGTTGCCCTTCTCTGGACTGCCTCAATTTGGTTAATGTCCTTGTGAAGGTGTGGCCTCCAGTACTCCAGATGGGGCCTAACCAGTGTCTTGTAAAGAGGGATTATTACCTCCCTCTTACGACTTGTGATACCCCTACTAATACACCCTAACATCCCCCTAGCCTTACCTACTGCTTTAGAGGTCTGCTTGGATGATTTCAGTTCATCGGTGATGATGATGCCCAAGTCTCTTTCTTCCTTTGTGACTGCCAGCAACTCCCCTCCCAGCCTATAGGTGGCTTCAGGGTTTCTCTTCCCTATGTGCATGATCTTGCACTTCTTTGCGTTAAATCCCAGTTGCCACTCTTCTGACCATTTTGCTAGTTTATTCAGATCTCTTCTCATTCTGCCCACCCAATCTGGATCATCTACTCTGTTGCAGATCTTGGTGTCATCTGAAAATAGACAAGCCTTACCCTCTGTCCATCTGCAATGTCACTAATGAAGATATTGAAGAGGAATGGCCCCAGGACTGATCCCTGAGGTACCCCACTTGTGACTTGTATCTCTTCTGACTGTATACCATTTACCACCATTCTCTGTTTTCTGCCTGTCAACCAGTTTGCCACCCAGCTGACCAACTTCTGATCCACCCTGAGCCCACCCAGCTTATTTATCAATCTTCTATGTGGAACAGTGTCGAAAGCTTTGCTGAAGTCAAGGTAGGCGACATCAACTGCTCCCCCTTGGTCCACCACTCTGGTTACCCAGTCAAAGAAATCTATGAGATTAGTTTGACAGGACCTTCCTTTTGTAAACCCATGCTGTCTTGGATCCTGTGCCCCTATGGATTAAGGTGTTGCACTATCCTTTCCTTAAGGAGTGCCTCCATAATCTTGCCCACTAATGAGGTAAGACTGACTGGTCTGTAGTTCCCTGCCTCCTCTCTCCTACCACTCTTGTGGAGCAGGATCACATGAGCCCTTCTCCAGTCTTCTGGGACCTCTCCTGTGCTCAGAGACTCAATAAACAGTTCTGCTAATGGCTCTGCTAGTTCCACCCATAGCTCCTTAAGTATCCTGGGATGTATGCCATCAGGTCCCATTGCCTTGTCCACCCTGAGCTTAACGAGCTCTTGTAGGGCCCTTTCTTTTGTGAAGGGAGTAGTGCTCACCTCTCTCCCCCCTGTGTCCATGGTGCTGATCTGTGGGCTCTGCCCTAACTTCTCTTCAGTAAATACTGAGCAAAAGTATCTAGTTAGGATAGATGCTTTTACAGGGTCCTCCTCCTCATGTGCCCCCTTTTCTCCTTTGAGCTTAGCAATACCACCGCTGGACTTTCTCCTTTCACTAAGGTATCTGTAGAAAGTCTTGTCACCTTCTTTTACTGTTCATGCTAGTGTTTCCTCAGTTTGGGACTTTGCCTGCCTTACTGCCTTCCCACCTTCCCTTAGGGCAGTTTGGTATGCCTCCCTATCTTCTTCCTGCTGTGTTCCCTTATTTTTCCTGAAGGCCAACCTTTTGGCTCTGACCTTTTCTGCTACAGTATTTAAGAACCAAAGTGGTTTCCTTCTTCTTTTGCACTTCATTTTCTAACACAATGGGATGTTGCTTCAAGTATTGCATCCCTAATGCTTGCCCACTTTGCCTGTACCCCCTCACCTGTGTCTCTTTTTGCCATGGCTAGCTTAACTCTGTTGGCCATCTTATCAAAGTCAGCTCCTCTGAAATTCCATATTTTTGCCTTGGAATGGGATGATTTAAATGTAGTGGCCAAATTGAACCATACCATGTGATGGTCACTGGCCCCCAGGTGACCTTCTAACTGGAGATCTGTGATACCTTCCCTGTTAGTCAGTACTAGATCTAGGATTGCCGGCACCTTCTTCAGTGATAACAGTGATCACTCATTTATTGCTTGCTTAAGATCAAGCGACAAACCTGCTACTTTGCCGAAGTTTGCTGCCAAGAGATCTAGATGGAACTTTGATCTGTCTACATAAATGAACTGAAACACTCCTTGTATTGGCAAGAGTTCTATTTGGCAAAAAACGTGCAATCAGCATTCGACATATTCAGCAAAATTATCCTAGATGCCCTAAATAAATATGTCCCTATAGTTAAGGTGCGAATAGCAAAAAATGCATGTAGATGGTTCACACCATTATTAAAATCGCATTGACTGAAAGAGATAACCTATGGAAAAAAGCTCGCAAAACCCAGTCTTCTGTGGACCAGTACAAGTTCAAAAGGGCACAAAACTCATGTACTAGAATGGTTAGAGATAGAAAAGCTGCATGCTATCATTCTGAATTTCTCTCTGCCTGCAAAAATCCTACAAGATTTTGGAAAACCATCAAGGACTTGTCTGGTCACACATCCAGTGGCTCACTACCTGATGAAATCTCCTTAAACAATAACACCATTAGTGACAGACTGGAAGTTCTGGATGCCTTCAATAATCACTTTGCTACTGAAGGCTTAGCCTTCGACAATTCCCCTGCGAATATGATACTCTCTCAGGTGGATAATCAAGGTGCAGATCCTAGCGTCACCGATTCAGTCTTCTCCTTGCATCCTACTACTCTGAAAGAAGTTGAAGACCTATTGCTAAAACTGGATGTAAGAAAAAGTGCTGGTGCGGATACCCTCAACCCATATTTCTTGAAGGTGGCCATCCATGTGTTAGCCGTGCCCATAACCCATTTATTTAACCTATCATTAACTCAAGGATCCATTCCTTCAATATGGAAAACCGTGCACATCATACCCCTGTTCAAGTCCGGAAATCCCTGTGATCTAAATAATTACAGACCAATTTCGATTCTCCCAGTCTTGTCAAAATTACCGGAAAAAGTTGTAAGTAACTAGCTGAGGCAGTATCTAGACGGTAATAACCTGCTTAATCCAGTCCAATCAGGGCTTAGAGCTAAACATAGCACCATTGCAGCACTTGCCAAAGTGACTAATGACTGGCAAAGAGAGCTAGACAACAGGAATTACACCTGCACCATATTTTTGGACCTCAGCAAGGCCTTCGACACTGTCGACCATTCTCTGCTACTCTCTTCCCTGACCTCACTAGGTGCTGACCCATTATCTTTATAGTGGTTCAACAACCACTTCTCTGATCGTTTCCAGCAGGTGAAAGCAGAAAGAGATCTCTCAACTCTCAAACCTCTCCTAAGAGGTGTTCCCCAGGATTTTATTTTAGGACCAATCTTATTTGCAATATACATCAACAATATTGATGAAAGCGTAACTAAGGCCAACATTCATCTGTTTGCAGATGACACAGTTCTTTTCGTAAGCCACCCGTCATTACAATATGCATGTAATGACCTTCAATCTGAGTTCAACCTGCTGCAATACCAACTCCTAAACAAAAAACTATTACTTAACGCCAAAAAAACAAAAGCAATGCTCTTTTCTCCCTCTACCCAAATGGTAAATTCAGCCCTATCAGATCCTGTGCTGCAGATTACAATAATTCTTGGCGAGAAGTTGGAATTTGTCCCTAAATTCAAATACCTGGGAGCATGGCTAGACCATAGGCTCTCCTTTATAGAGCACATTGAAGAATTAGTCAAAAAATTATGACAGAGACTTGGCCTGTTCTTTAGGATAGCCAGCTTCTTAACTAGAGATGCCAAACTACAGCTGGTACAATTAACCTTTCTATCCTTGATAGAGTATGCTGACATGCTCTACAGTCACTGTCCCATTTCCTACCTCACCAAACTTGACACATTATATTACAGAGCTTTGAGGTTCATCACAGGCCTGCCTTACTCCACTCACCACTGCTCCCTATATCAATCAGTGGGGTGGAGTTCACTTCAATTCAGGCATTATAAAAATGCAGCCTTATGGACCCTGAGAGCCAACTCCAAAAAAATGCCCCCACACATTGCAGACTGTCTTCCTATAAAATCAATAGGCAATTACACCCAGAGAAGTTGCAAATCTCTCCTACTGATGGTTCCCAAAGTTAACTCTCACTTTAGCAGGGCTGCTATAAGCTTTACACTGTCCTTCTTGTGGAATAAATTGCAAAAAAAAACTGAGACTGAGGTCACCCATCGGCATCTCATCTTTAAAGCTGTTAGATTCAAGTCTCAGAAATGATCAGAGCAATTGTTTCCCATGACCATGAATTGTCATCATGCTAACCTGTACCATTTAACCATGAATGAATTACTTCTAGTGCTTGTCTCCTCCTTGGCCCTGGTCTGTCATCATGCTTTCATGTAACACCTTGATGCCTCTGTCCTCCCTTTGATACTGGTCTATCTTCCCACTTTCTCCAGCCTTCTTTTCACAGCTCTATATTACACTCATCCACAATCTACAAGCAATCATACTATAAAAGTCCTAACTCCCCTTTCCCTCTCCCCATAGGCCCCCACCGCCACATCAGTTCTACCAACCTATCCTTGGAACTTCACCTCACAATGTTTATCCTTCGCTTACATATTACATACCCCTCCTGATACCCCATCTGCCATTAGTTGGTGGTTCTCCAAGCCATTTTCATGGCTATTTCTAGTGACTGCCCCAGTAAATGAACTAACTGGTACTTCTATACAGAGAACATGGTTTATATACAGTTGCATGGTTCAATGGTGGACCTGCCCCCTTGTATTTGAATCCTTCTCTGTTATGGCTTGCCTTGTCTTCCTTTTATCATTTGACTTCCCTATTACTACACCATTGTGTTTGTGTTTATATACTTATTTACATGTATTTATATCTTTTTATGATGGATGTTACCCGACCCTGTTCTAACCAGGTCCATCTTGTAAAAGAGCTCTGCTCAATGATGTTCACCTGGATAAATAAAGATTTTGATTGATTTGAGTTGATTTAGATCTTTAGATTTAGATTGCTATGGTTCCCTGTTTAAGAACTAGATAGGCCTATGCAATGTATTAGTTCAATCTGAGATGTTCTGTATTCACAGCAATGATGTACATGATACATCTATGGCTGTTTTACTGAACTGTGGATATATAGATACATAGATACATAGACAGTGTCGGCAGATAAGTGCCTATGGCCCACCCAGTCTGCCCATTTGAGCTTATAAGTTCAGTTTGTTTTCCTAGAATATATAGTATGTAGTTGAACCTGCCCTTAATGAAGAAAGTATTTAAAAAAAATTATCGAAGTAGATGCAGGGTATAGTGGAATCCAGTATCAGTTTACAATGCCTCCCTCCCAAAAATGTTTAATAAGGGTACTCCCAGCTCTGAGAACAGACAGATGCTGTTTAAGCCAAAGTCACTCTTTTCGAAGGTGCTACAGATCCAGCTATATTATATTTTCAGAGAAAAGTCACTTGTGAGGTGGAAAAACTATTAAACTCCCTGGCATCATTAAAATAAACTACCTCAGCACAGGGGAACAAAGAGCATTGGAGGAACTGAGGACAATGGAGAACATTATTGCATGCCAGGGGACAAAGGAGGTAATGTGGTTATACTAAATAGGGAAGATTACATAAGGGAAGCAAATAGGTTATTAAGTGACATTGCAACTTATGAAAAATTCCACAATAACCCAGTTGAAAGGGTTTAGGATGGAACTATATGAGTTATTAGACAGTGGTCTTGCTGATGGGTCTATAATCCAACAAGAGTATAAATTTCTTAAAATTAAAGATCCCATCACACCAACATTCTACTACCTACCCAAGACCAACAAAAATCACACCCTCAACCCTCCCCAATCAGGTTCCCCCATTGTATCAGGCATAGGGTCCCTCACAGAAAATCTTAAAAGATTTATTGACTACTTTTCACATCCCATAGTATGTAACCTGAAATCATAGACACAAGATTCCATGTATCTTATGTCAAAACTTAAGAATCTGAAATGGGAGAAAGAATTTATCTGGTTAGGTCTGAATGCCACCTCATTATATACCTTGATCCCACATGAATTAAGCCTTAGGGCAGTACAGTACTTTCTCCATGGGAATAGCAGTGCCAGTGTACCACTCACTGCTTTTTTGCTTAAAGCACTAGAATTTATTCTGAACAAGAATTTATTTGCTTTTAAGGGTGAACTCTACCTCCAGAAATGTTGGACGGCAATGGAGGCCACCTTTTGCACCCTGATTTGTTAATCTCTTTTTTGGTTGGTGGCAGATCTTTCTTATACGATGAATTTGTCAGGGAATTAATTACATACTGAGCCTGATGTTTACTGCTAAAATTGACAGCAGGGAGCTATAGTTCTGAGACCTGAGACTAAAGGGTGAAGTGGGCCAAAAAATCAGTACATCAGGTTTCAGAAAAGCCACAGCTAGTAAGACAACCCTACATGCCACCAGTGAACACCAACCACAACTAATTTTCTCTATCCCACATGGACAATTTATCAGACTGCGATTAAACTGTTCAGACACCAGGTATTTGAGAATCAGGCTAAAGAAATGTTCTTGAGCTTTAAAGCTAGGGGCTATTCAGACAAAATACTGAAAGAGGTACCTAGTAAGGCTAGAACTCTTGATAGGACCCAGACAGAGTTCACAGACCTCTGATAACCCATTAACTTGTATACCTGAATTCAGTTCAGTGGCCCCACAAATCAAAAATTATACTGCTTCAGAACTGGCTTATCTTACAGCATTGCAGTATCCACCAACAATTTTTTCTGAGAGATTGAGGATAGCATACAGCTGGAGCAAGAATCTCAAAGACCTTGTTACATGTAGTCACCTTACACCCACAAATTCAATCTGACCAATTTGGTTACCACCAAATACTTTTTATGTTCAATTTGTGAGCATGCACAGTGAACATTTTGTTAGGAGAGTGGCTTTTCAGGGGTGTGACAATGTCAGTCAACTGCAGAGTGGTCTGCAAGGAGCTTGTCAGTGTCACACCAATCATCAGCCAGGCTGATCATGATACTGTTCTGGCTTGCTGGATGAAAACTTCATGTATTTCAAAGGAGAGAGCCGACCCAGTCATAGGTTGGCTCCTTCCTGTAATCTACGCCACCCAGCAAGCACAGCTGATCTGTCATGATCAGCCTTCTGAGGTTGAATTACAACCTGTAACAAAGAAAAATGGCCATTGATATCTGTTGCTGCACCACCCTTAATGTCCCCCCACCTGACCCTACCACTCAGCACTGCCCACTCCCCCCATACAAACATAACAGCAACACTGGGGGTGCCCAATCTCCAAGTGTCACCACCTGAAATAAAGATAAATGTCCCTCATAGTTTTTATTTCAATACATGCTGCAAAAGAGAAAAAACATCCATTGATGTCTGTTGCAGCTGCCGCTATAACTGCCACTCCACCCCCAAGCCCAACCCATGTTAATATTCCAGCACGGGGGTGCCCCAGTCCTCCATGCTGGCTGCTATCCCCCCACCCTGCCCATTTTAGTTATGAAGCACTGGGGAGCCCACCCCCAGTGCTAACAAACATAACACTGACACTGGGGGTGCCCAGTCCCCCAGAGTCACCACCTGAAATAAAGAAAGTCATCCTTCATAGGTTTTATTTTTATTACTGTCTGCAAAAAAGAAAACCATCCATCAATGTCCATTGCTGCCCTACCCTTACAGTCCCCCACCTGACCCTCCCACTCAGCACCCACTACCCCCTCCACAAATATAACACCAAATCTGAGGGTGCCCAATCCCCAGTGTCACCACTTGAAATAAAGAAAACTGTTCCTCATTTTTTTTACCATGTAAAAAAGAAAACCATCCATTGTTGTCTGTTGCTGCCATTACAGTCCCCCCCCCACCAAAACCTCACACTCAGCACCCCCAGCCCTAATTTACCTAGTGGGGGTCCAAGGTCATAATCCTCTCTAGACCACAGACACATCTTCACTCATTTCAACACCAGACTGTGAACTGAGGAAGTCAGTTATGCGATTCAATGTATTTCAATGGAGTTTTGAACTTAGTAGCATAACTTGGTCATTTTTGGATATTTGTGCACCAAATTTTCAACATGCCTTTTCTGAGAACCCACTTCATGAACAATGGCAGTAAAATTAGACAAATCTGTCTCACAAGGTAATTTTGTGGTCGCTGCATGAAACCACCTTTTGGGCAAGACCTAAAAAATGTCTCCACCCTTGTTCATGAGGTGGGACCATAAGAAGACTATGCGGAAAATTTGGGATAAAAATAATAAAAAAACAAAAAAAAGTTATGAGCCTATGCTGAAATTTTCGAACACAAGCTCATACCTTTGGTAATTTTCAATATTCTGACCCCAAATTTTCAACACAGCCATTTCTTCATGACATCTCATGAATGTGACAGCTGCCATTTTTCAAATCCTGGCCAAAATGGTTTTTGCATCCCAAAAGGTGATTTTTGCAGTCACTATGCGAAATTACCTTTTGGGCAGGAGTTGAAAATTTTCTCTTCCCTTGTTCATGAGGTGAGGTCATAAGAAGGCTATGTTGAAAATTTGGGGTAAAAATATTGAAAAAAACAACAGTTATGAGTCTACATTGACATTTATGAATGCAGGCTCATAACTTTGGTAATTTAAATATTTTGACCCCCAAATGTTCAACATAGCCGTTCCTTCACAGCACCTCATTAATGTGACAGCTGCCATTTTTTAAATCCTGGCCAAAATGCTTTTTCACACTTGTGGTGTAAAATCACCTTTTGGGCAGGATTTGAATATTTTCTCCACCCTTGTTCATGAGATGGACTCATAAGAAGACTATGTGGGGTCATAGTAAGGCTATGTTGAAAATCTGGGGTACAAATATAAGAAAACAACAAAGTTATGAGTCTAAATTGCAGTTTTTTGATGCACACTCATAACTGGTAATTTTCAATATTTTGACCCCAACGTTTCAACATAGCCATTTTTTCACACCACCTCATGAATGTAACAGCAGTCATTTCTCAAATCCTACCCAAAATGTGGCACAAAATGACTCTTCCACCATTGTTTTATACATTTGGAATAAAAGTGTGAAAAACCAACTAAGTTATGAGGAAACAAATTGTTCCAGCATTTATTCATAACTTTATTCTTTGCAGATGTTGGCCCCTAATATTCAACACATCCCTTGTATTATCCCATCTCCTTAATGTGGCAGGTGACATTTTTCAAATCCCTCTGACATCCAGCAAACCTACACTTCTGTGTTAATATCCCAGGAGGATCTTCAAGTTCATGGTTACCTGTCTATTGAGGCAGATAACTGCTGCTGCAGTGAAACCAACTCCTCTCTCCCCCAGATGGCTGACCACTCCAGCAGCAAAACAATGCAGGCAGCAGATGGAGACTACAATAGGAGAGATACACCACCATTTGGAGGCTCTTAACAAGGAGAGTTCCATAAGCACTACTGCATACTTATATCCTTTACAGTTCATTCTTTGATGGAGTCCAGTAAGTGGATGAGGGTTGGGAGCTGTGTGAGAGACAACAAGGTGTAGGGGCTGCAGCTGGGATGGTGGGTTTCGGTGCCAGAAGCCTCCAGAATGCAGAGCTAAGTCTTTTCTGTTTTGTTTGCAGCATTATGGCAGAAATTAGCAGCTTAGCCTTACTAGGTTTTGTTGTCAACAAAAAATGTTTTTCATCCTGAGCCAAGGATGCCTTGATCAGACAGGCCCTTGTCTCCAGACATACTTTGAACCCCCCTCTTTTGAGACACTCTGACACACCTGGGAGGTGTTGGGCATGGGCCTGCTCCTTCTGCACTTAGTACAGTACTCATTTCTTCATCTGGTAGCCGAGTTTTGTTCAACAGTAACCTTGACCCACTGTTTTATGTTCACTCTTGCTGTGCCTCCTCCCCCTCCCAAGTTTTATCTGGTGTATGGGTTCCATTCTGGCACATTCTTCATGAAATTGTGCATGCACAGTCTGCAGTCCATTTCAATTCCACTGCCTTCTTGTGCTACGGGGTCTGAGGGCATTGGCTTCTCTCCCCCCTTATTTGCTAGGTGAATCACATAAGAGGTGGTGATATTTAACTTTTGCCTGTAATCCTTCTATGATGAGATAATGTATTATGCCACATTCTTGGGCACTGAAATTTCATAGGGGCCATTTGGGACTAAGCGATGGTTCACCTATAGTTTCCTCCAATACATGTAACCCTCCCCTGTGTTCCGGGGAATACTGTTACTTTACTGAGTCTGATGTTAATTATAAACTCTGTTCATTGGACAATTTGTGCTGCTTTGCATTACTGTACTCTAATTGACCCTGGTAAATCAGTTTTTCTGTGCTATTCAAAAAACATTGGGCAGACTAGATGGACCCCGGATCCCCTTCTGCCACCTTTTTTTCTATGTTTCTAGTCCCCTTACCTCTTTATTTATGAGTCCAATTCTCCAGTGTTCATGAAGGAGGCTACTATTTTCTTAAACTACAGGGCTTACTGCTTTTGGAAAAACTAATAATTTATTCATCCTGTCCTGGTCCCTCAGCAAGGCCCCCTCTCAATTTTTTGACCTCTGCTCTGATGAGAGTTTACAATCCTGGTCAGAGTTCAGAGAGGCTCCTTGTCTGTGTGTGCTTTATGGCCGCCGTGATGTCTCACTTTCTTCCCCTTATCCACTGCCTGCTAGAGCTATTATATACTTTATTTCTTCTAAACCCTCCTTCTTTTTCCTTCTTCATGTTACTTTCACTCCTGGAATAAACATTTCTATTATAGGAGCATGGTAGCACCCATCAGCTAGTGGTCAAACAGAAGTTCAGCATGTTTGTAGTTCATTTCACCAGGTAAAGAAAAAGGTCTGGCTCCCCAAAAGATGCACAGGGGAAACACCAGACCTCACCTAACAACTAACACACTGAAATCTGATCAATGGAAAATCATGTACACAAATGCTCGCAGTCTGGGAAACAAGATCCCAGACCTGCAGGCAATAATGACAGAGGCTAAACTGGACATAATAGCCATTAGCGAGACATGGTTTACCAGTAACCACACTTGGGAGACTTCAGTACCTGGCTATGTACTGTTCAGAAGAGACCGAGGTGCAAAAAGGGGGGGGCGGAGTGGCCCTTTGTGTCAATGAAAATATCAAAGCTGCAGAAATTCAGAATACACATAAGGAGCCAGAAGAACTGTGGGTCATCCTGGAAACAGGAAATGGGACAGCCATACAAACTGGGGTTGTGTACAGGCTTCCAGACCAGGGGAAGGACATAGACATGTTACTGTTAGAAGAGATACAAAATATGACAGCTAAAGGGGAGGTTCTGATAATGGCAGACTTCAACATGCCAGATACAGATTGGTCAATACCAGCAGGGACATCTGCCAGAACTAGACACTTGGTGGATTCCCTGCAGGAGGAGGGCCTCAAACAACTGGTACAACAACCCACTAGAGACAGAGCTATCCTAGATCTAGTACTGACTAACAGAGAAAGGATCACAGATCCCCATGTAGAAGGTCACCTGGGGGCCTGTGACCATCACATGGTATGGTTCAATTTGGCCACTAGAACAAAATCATCCCATTCCAAGGCAAAAATATGGGACTTCAGAGGAGATGACTTTGATAAGATGGCCAACAGAGTTAAGCTAGCCATGGCAAAAAGAAATACAGGTGAGGGGGTACAGGCAATGTGGGCAAGCATTAAAGATGCAATACTTGAAGTAACATCCCATTGTGTTAGTGAGAAAAGGAAAATGCAAAAGAAAAAGGAAACCACTTTGGTTCTCAAACACTGTAGCAGAAAAGGTCAGAGTCAAAACGCTGGCCTTCAGGAAATATAAGGGAACGCAGCAGGATGAAGATAGGGAGGCATACCAAACTTCCCTAAGGAAAGCAGTGAAGGCAGTAAGGCAGGAAAAGGCCCAAACTGAGGAAACACTAGCATGAACAGTAAAAGAAGGTGACAAGACTTTCTATAGATACATTAGTGAAAGGAGAAAGTCCAGAGGGGTATTGCTAAGATCAAAGGGGATAAGGGTGTGTGTGAGGAGGAGGACCATGTACTGGCGCACTGCCAGGTGGAGGGGGACCACTACGCCACCAATACAATTTACTCTTTCTTGAGGCTACCAGAGGACAGGGATCATGTTGGGGGGAACCACTAGACTACCAGGTAAAATGTTAAATTACCACAGCTACGGGGGTTGGGGATCATGCTGGGGGAGTGGGGGGACCACTTCACCACCAATGACATTTACTCATTCTTGCGGCTACTGAAGGACAGGGTCATGTTGGGAGGGTGGGGTAACCACTACACCACCATGGATAAACCCCATTTTAGCAGCTACCGGAGGTCAGGGATCATGCCTGGGGGTTGGGGGAGGGGGACCACTAGACTACCAGGGTGTGCAACAGGTGCACATGAAAACAGGGATCATGACAGCAGAAAGGACTTCCTGGCCCAGCCAGTCTGCCTAGTTCCCTATTGAATGGATATGTTGCAAGCCCTACTTGACCTACAGCCTATGTCCTCCCACCCCCACCAGGCATGCCTTATGCCTGTCCCATGCATTCTTTGGTCCCCCCACTATGTTCCACCCACATCTGCCGTGGGGTGCCTATGTTGTTGGGGGGGCATCTACAAGGGCACATATGGCCACAGGATTTGTGTATATATCTATCTATATACATATATATGTGTGTGTGTGTGTATATATAGATATAGATATATATATATATATATATATAGATATAGATATATCTATATCTATATATATCTATATACACACACACACACACACACACACACACACACATACACACAGTGAAGCCCTCCAAGATGAAATGCATTGTCACAGGTTTACTGCATGACAAAAGGGATTAACTCCCATTGAAATTGTATTGTTTGCTGCAATAACTCTATTGCAGAATTCTGCAGTTCTGCGCTTCATCCTGTTGGGCTTTACTGTATATGTATATATATATATATATATATATATATATGTGTGTGTGTGTGTGTGTGTGTGTGTGTGCGCGTGGGTGTATCATATGTATATATAGCTATGTATCATATAGTTATCACTCTCTCCCTCTTTCTCACTATATATATGTACCTTGTGTTGTACTGCTTGCTGTGATGCATGGGCAGGTTGTCTGTTCTGTTTGTGCCTGCCAGCACACAGTTTCTGCTGTTTCCAGCCTGTGCTTCCATTCCAACCAACAGGGGATGCTGTGGGCAAGCCTTGGCCTGCAATGTCCAGCCTGTACTTCCATTCTGACCAAGAGGTGGAGCTGTGTGCTCCATGCAGTAGCACCGGGCAAACTGCATGGTAATGTATGCTAAGCAGCACATAATGAGATGCAAATGCCTGTTTGCCTACGGATTACCTAATTAGGCTCATTTGCATGGGAGCTTTGAATATAGCTCATGTTTGCCCCAAGCTAACCAGTTTGTACTGGACTATTGTGTTAGCACTGTGCTACTGGGCTAGCCACAGGCAAACAACACATCAGCACAGCACAGTTCTGCAGTCTGTGGCTTACATTGTTTGCAGTAGATGTGAGACATCTCTGTGCAATCACACACAATGTTCCCCACCTTCAACACTGACTTGCTACAGAGTCTAATGAGCTGCAGTTGCAGTGTGCACTTCCCTGTTGCTATATTCAATGCTGTCTTATTCCCGGGCAATTTTTGCCCTGCACTCCTGGTCCTGTTTGCCAGCTTCCTTTGCTTGCTATATTGAGCTGGTTTTGCACTAGACTATTCCTTTTCAATATAGCTTGCTTTCTGCTCCGAGCTAAGTTTACCTGCTGGGCAATGCTAATTTAGCCCAGGGGCAAAGTTTTGAATATCTGTCCCAAAGTGCCAAAAAATGTAAAATAAAATAACATGGCATATTTTTTGCTCTCACCTACAACCTAGACAGTGTGAAATTTTTTCATGAAATTTTCAGGTTTGAAAGAGCCTGTACCAAGGGTGTACCTTTTGAAGGTTTGGTGAAAAAAAAGAGAGTACCGTTTTAGAGTTAGTATAATTTCTGAGTTAACATTCAAGTTCAACCGGTAAAAAATACCCTTTCTCAAGTGCTTACTTTCATGATGAACCTCTCATGCTTAACAAAATACCAATCATGACAGCTGCCATTTTTTTCTCCTTTTAAACTCACAAATATTGAAAATACATAAAACTTGTCTCTTTTTAAAAAAAACAGACATCTGAACCTTGCTAAACAGGAGTCATTTAACTAGATTCTGCTGTTTGTTTTTTTTTTTGTTTTTTTTAAACTTGCCAGAAACACTTTTTTTTGGTTCCCCAAAATTGAGGGTTCCCAGCTGTGCAGCAGGAACCATTCATCCACATTTTCTATATGAGAACAGCGGGACTTTCCCGAGTTCTACAGCCACAGCTGGAGCCCTGCTACAGGTTGCAATGATAGCAGTGAGCTGTCGATCCCCTGTTCTCCCTGTCTGTCTTTGTCTATTTAATTATTTAAGTGGACCAGGGTGTCCACTCCTTAGTACCACTTGTCTTAACCCCCAGCCCTTCAGGTCACCCACCCCATACCCATATTGTAGATGGCTTCACTGGGGTGCCCACCCCTGGTGCTGCCAAACAGTAGCGTGGCACTGGGGTGCCCAGTCCCCCATGTTGGAATATCGCTGTCAGATTCCCTGTAAAGAAGAAAACTGTCCCTCATTGTTTTTTCCCTGCAATAAAGAAAACAGTCCCTTACCAATCTACCCCCTCAATCTTACCTCCCACTCAGCATCCACCATCCCACACCCCCACACACCCTCACTTACCTGAACATGTCCCATGGTGTAGATCCACTCTCTTGCTGCTGGAACTGCTCACTGCAATATGAGAAACTAAGGTACAGTAAGTGCAGTTCAATGTATTTCAATAGGGATTTGAACTCTGATGCATAACTTTGTCAATTTTGCATATTGTGACCCCAAATATTCAACATGGCATTTTTGGCACACCACCTCATGACCAACAGCAGAGGAAATTATGCAAATCAGGCCTGAAAGGTGATTTCATAATCACTTGGCAAAATCACCTTTCAGCCGACATTTGAACATTTTCGCCAAACAGCACAGAAAGCCAAGTGCTCTGGCTAAATGTGTGGGTGCAAGCTATTTATCAAAAAATGCCAGAAACTGCCAGGACACATAACAAAGCTGCACACCAAGGGAATACACGTATCACTCAAAGTTAGACAATTGTAAAGCAACCAGTAGTTTATTGTGGCAGAGCTCACGAGATTGTGACACTATACCCCAGTGCTTCAGGTTCTCATGTTGTAACACCTGCCTGCTCACTGCTTTCACCTTCCTGGAAGATGCAGTCCGGCTAGCTGCAAGGAAGGTTAGTCACAGGGCTGGCAGATATTAATTTGTGGTAATGAACAGTCTATAACAACAGTGCTATAGGAATCACCACAGAGGCAGAAATCTCTCAGATTAGAGCCAATTTTATTTAGCAATCTGAGAATTACTGTTACTTTTTACTTCACCGATGGCTCTATCAGTGACTGAAAAAATGACTGTGCAGCCTAAACAGTAAAACAATATTTGCACAAAGTGAATATTAGTTTCTTTTCTCTGACAAAACATCTAGAACATTTTGAATCACACATTTCTTGCCCCACCCCCAAGATAAACAGTAAAAAGTCCCAAAATGATTTCAAGTTTCTTTTAGAAGTCACAGAGTCCCTGCTCTCAGTACAAAAGGTGAAGTCCATAAGGATGATGAAGTCTTTGAGGTGCTGCTCTGGCCAGGAATTGGTGAGGTATCATCTTCTGAAGTCCTGTGATGAATCCACTGCACCCTTGGTCCTATGGCTCCCTACAAACTTTTAACTATAAAATAACAAACTCTTTGAAGTGTATTGGCAATTAACTGGAAAAATAAATGGACTTTCTCTCACTTCTCCTTTGGTTGGACTGTCAAGGTCCAATAGCTCTGTAAATAAATTAATCTAACTTTTCCTGTCTAAATACTTTTTTCTACCTTGGCAGTGATAGCTCCCTATCTGACTAGTCTGTCACTTTTAACTTAATTTTTTTTCTGTTCATTCTTCAGGTAGGAGTTGCCTGTAGCAGAGCCCTCCCACAGCACTACTGTCAGCTTTATGAGGAAGAGAGAAAAGACCCCACTGAGCTGCTCCTTCTCAGGCCTTTAGCCTACCCTACTCGACACCCAATTGGTGCTTTGTGTTGCCAAGGCATCAGACAGCCAATCAGGAGAGAGCCTGAGCTCCCCTAGAGGTGGGAACATCTTGAGCAGGCTGCTTCTGGCAGTTGTCTTGCCCTTTTTGCAACCCCTTGTTTACCCCCTTCCTGAAGTAAGTTTGTTAAATTATGGTGTGGGTATATTGGGCTGGCAATTCCCTAAATATCCCACCGCACACCTTTTCAATTTAATAATCCATATAACTGTCAGGAGCTGCCAAAGCTAGCCCTCCTCCTTCACTTTCCTTTACTATCCAGCTGATCCTGCATCCTGATGCTGTCAGGACATCCTAATGACATCCGCACCAGCCAGCATGCTCCACAACAACATGGCCTGCTTGCTGCTACCTGGAGGACTGCTTGCTTTACCCCACCAGATAGCCACTTTATTTAAATATATGATTTTATTTATTTATTCATGTGTGCCCTCTAGGCTTTGCTGCTGGCTACTGAATATTTCTTTTCCAATTTATTTGAAAGTTTGTGACCGGGAGAGGCACACTGAGCAGTGGCTCATTTCCAGGTGCGACCTGGGGGCAAGGGAAGGGGAATATTTGAACAGATGTAACTGACTTACAGAACCAGATTAAGCTGTTGATGGTATTTCCCTTAGCCAAATGTGCCTCTGCTTTTTCTTTCCCCTCCCCTGTTCACATTTACGGCCCCATCTCAGGCTTTCTCACAGCCAGGGTGTGGCTCTTTTCTTTTCTCCCCTCGGGGAGCACTTTGTCCTTGCCTGCTTCCTGCAGGCTTCATTTTATATTTTAACACTGGCCCATAGGCTATTGCATTGCCACCCCAGTGGTGGCACTTTGTTGGCACTGAGGTATGCATCCGCGTCTGCTAAATCACATAAAAGGGGTGTTTTTCAAAGTGTAGACACAGATGCTTGCCTCCGTGTATTTTTTTGATAGGGTATCTTTATTGTACCTGTGAATGTGATGTTGCTCTGTGATTTTTAAAACTAGGGGTGAGTCCCCGGTATATGTCCAGGGCCCAGCCTCCCAACTCTGTCTCCCAATCAGGTTCCAAATCAGGCAATAGCTGTATTGCCAAGCTGTAGCACCCCACCGGAGCACCCCCTGTAGCAGCTGTGGAGGAGCTTCTGCACATGTGCAAGGGTCATTTGAACTTTGTATTGCTTCTGAACTCTTAATTATCCTGTAAATGCTTATGTACTCGAGTACTCTGGTTTATCTCTGTATTGTTGTTTTCTCCCTGTACACAAAAATGTATTCCCTGTTTATCCCGCCTCATTGTAATCTCCAAGGTTGTGCCTGAAAATAGTCATGCCTTGGCTATGGTACTTACCCGGTAAACAAAAAACTAAACTTGTGGTCCAGCGTCACCTTACGTCATGGGCATGTCATCGCAAAAGCAGGAGGAGGATGATGAGGAAGGCAATTCGACCGGCAATTCGATTGAGTCCAGGGTATCGAGTGAAGGACTCCAGGGAAGGCTTTTGAAAGCCTGGTTTGAAACTTGCCGGGAAAGTCGCACAGGAGCACCATTTACTGCCCGGGTTTACCATTTCTGTGTTTGGCCCAGTGTTTGGTAACTCAGTTTTGCCTGAGTTTGTACCCCGGGTTCGCACATTTCCATCTTGCCGGGCCATCTTACAGACTGGGCCTAAGACCGGGCCTGCAGAATCTCTTGGGAAATCTGTTTTTTGAAGAAAGAGCCACATTTTCAGTGGGTTTTACTCCCGGGTTTTATTCCGTGGCAGTCCCGATGGCAGTTTTCTTGTGTTTTCCTCCCAAGGGTCCTCCCAGTTCTCCCTGCTAATTCCTCTGTTTTTGGCACCCGTTTTTTCCAGTCATTTTGGCACCTCTCACAGGACCTCTATACAGGGGCATGGAATCAGGTAAGCTGTCCTCAGCTCTTTTGGGTATAGTTAATGAATGAGTCTGGGGCCGGGTGGGCAACGCATGCAGGAGCTAGAAAGGCAGCATGGCTGGGACTGGACAGGGCATGGAAAGCAGCTCAGAGCAAGCAGTGGGGGGGTTAGAAGAAGCAGGAGCAGATCTGCTAGAAGGGGACCCAACACAGACAACAGAGTGGGGATCGAGCAACCATGGAAAAATGAAGGGGCAGGGCAGAGACATGCAACAGAATAGGGGCACAGCAGCAGGGGATGAAGAGTAAATTGCACTCACTGAGAGCAGCCATTCAGCCCCGGGTAGAAGCTAAGCAGGGGCATATTGTAACCAAGGCCCCTAGAATTCTGCGGCTGCAGAATTTTGCGCAGAACTTGCAATCTACAGCAGAACTTCTGCGGTGCCGCAGAATTCACTCTTCTTGGTGATTCTTTATTAATATTTCTGTTGATACATAGAATCTGGTTCCCTTCCCCTCTTTTTATATCCAAAACCCCCCTATATTTTCAGCATCTGATGTTATCATTGCTATAACATCATGCATTAGCTAATGAAATGGCTGCATTCTGCAACAGAAATGAACAGTCACTTATCTACCACAGCTCCCGCTGCCAGAGACGGTGGCACAGCACATCATGTATGGTAATATTTGCTCAACCTGCACTATAGCCTAATACAATTTTCAGTCTTACATTGTTGCACTAGGGCCAACTTAAACAAAACCTTGTCAATAGCACAGACCTGTTAAGTCCATACCTCACTTTGTACAAACCTATTTGTGCCTTTAAGGTGTAGAGACACTATCTGAAATGAATAACTGGTAAAATGAATTTAACTGTCTACATTTTTAAGAAAAATAAAGTAATTATGCCCAGAAAAGTGAAATATAATAATGTGTAGACCTGTTGAAAGAATAGACCTGTTAAATAAATAATTGCACTGCATGCATTTTTGCCAGGGTTATTGATTATATATTGTCATTGGTTGATAGAATCATTTAAAAGTTATTGAGAAATGTGTGCAGGGACAGCTGTTGGGCCAGAGGGTATCATGTGTGTTTCCGTGCCGGCAACTCAGGTTCAGAGATTAGCTCTGGGAGCTGGCTGGGCAGCACAAGGACTGGTGGTTCAAACAACATGAAGTCTTGCTATATTATGACATATGCAGTGAGCCCCAACCTTCGAACTGCTCTGGAGGTGAAAGAGTTAACTTTCCATGCCAGGCATGGAACACTGAGCTCGAGCTCAGTTGAAACTCTATCTGTTGCTCTTCAAACTTAAACCATCAGATTCTTTACTCTGCCTCACTGAACAGTCACTCTGGAGATTTCTCCTTCTGCTCGGTTCATTTGGTCAAAGTATTGTTTTTCTCAGTTTTCGACTGAATTTAAACCGCAACCAGTCGGTTCAGACTCTGTCTGTCGTATTTGTGAGTACTAGATAGGTTTACATTATTTCTCTTCTGTGTGGAACTTGTAAACGGTTTATCAGTTCGGTTTGAACCGATCAGGTTGTTTAAAACATCTTAATCTGTGATTTAGAGTGTGGTTACCGGTTCTTATCGGTTCTAAAAAAAAACTGATTTTATTAACGTTTTTTTCCACGACCCATGACACGGTTGGGAACCGATAAGAGGGTCTTACCTGGTGGATTGTCCTAAATGGGTAAGTTTGGTTAGGACTGGCACTATGTCTGAGAAACCCAAAAGAAAAACCGGGCCCACTGGGTTTCAACACTGCAGTGTGTGTGGGGAAGTCTTTGCCAAGGCTGACCCCCACACCACCTGTGTTTATTGTCTGGGGTTTGACCACCTCAATGCAGACTGCCAGATTTGTAAAAATTTTCCTGCAGCTACCCTGGAAAAGAGAGTTGGTGGGCTCAGGGAAAGGGAGGCCAAAAAGTCCGCTGAACCGGATGGCCAGCCCGGTTCAGTTCCAACCGAACCAGAGGCAGTGCCCTCTGACCAGGGCGAGACTTCCTCGGGCAAAAGGAGAACCGACTCTGAGGAGTCGGTTCCAGAAAAAAGGACTAGGAAATCAGCTGGTGTGGAGCCAAAACTTTCCTCTCCAACTGCTGAAGAAATAGCCAAAGCGATTAAAATTGTCCAGTCGCTTTCCCCAATTCTGACCGAACCGGCACTATCAGGTAGGCGCCCGGTTCGGCCAGTTCCACCAGTTCAAGATTATGATTTAGAGGAATATTATGAACTGGAGGAGGGGGAAGAGGAGTATGAGGAGCGTGAATGTGGATTTGAAAGTCTGGATGTGCCCATTGACCCAGACGTCTCCCCAGACAGATCTTCAGGAGTGTCTCCTTCTAGGCTTTCTGAGTGCCCTTCTCATTTTATGTTTTATAAAAAAGTGGCTGAAACCCTCCAGCTCCCTATGGAGGAAGCTGTGGATGATCAAGAGGATATCCCAGGGTCTAGAAGACTGTCCATTCCCTTGCATAAATATTTTGGGAAACAGACATTTAAAATTCTAAAAACTCCTCACACTATACCTCCTGTGGATAAGAGAATGGACAAGAGGTACAGATTGTCAGGCTCTGATACGGAGTTCCTTACACAACAATGCAGCCATGTTGGGGTAGTGCAGGCTGCAGCCTGTGACAAGGCAAATACTCCCTTGGCTTCATACCCCCCCAGACAAGGACCACAGGAGGATTGATGCCATAGCAAAGAAACAGTACATGGCAGCATCCTTAGGACTCAAGACAGGCAAATTATATGGCTTATGTTGCCAGACATCAGAAATCCAGATGGGATACTGTTATGGCTCTAGCAAAACAGGTCCCTGGCCAGCTTGCCAAGGAGCTGGAGCAGGTGGCTGCTGGTGGTACTGAGGCATCCAAGGTGCAAGTCCATGCTGCAGTGGACTCAAATGATGTGTCATCAAGAGTCATGGCTATATCTGTGGCACTTCGCAGAATGGCTTGGCTCAGATGTACTAGCCTGTCACAGGATACCCAGACTAAAGCCATGGATTTTCCTGTTGTGGGTAATTCTGTGTTTGGGGAGCAGACAGAGAATTACATGAAGAAAATGGATAAGTATAGGACCACCTATAGGAGTGCACAGGCCAAGGAAAGGCAGGCCAATCCTCAAAGGCAGCTTCCCAGGGGCAGGGGCAGGCCTTTTCATAGGCCTTTTTACCAAGCCCAGGCCTTCTCCTCTGCTTATGCCCAGAGGGAGTACTTTAGAGGGAGAGGCAGATGGGGTACAAGCAGGCCTGCTTCCACCCCTCAGCCCAAAGCCCCTGCCAAGCAGGCACTCTGATGGGGTTGCCAGGGCCAATTCTCAGCTACCTGTAGGGGGCAGGCTGGCTTACTTTGTCCAGGACTGGGAGTCTCTGACATCAGACAAGTGGGTCCTGGAAGAAGCAAGCCAGAGGCTGGTTCTCAGCTTCAAAAAGTTTCCAAAGATGAGAACCAGATCCTTTCCACCTGCAAATCCACCAGAGGCACTTGCCCTAGAGGCAGAGGTCTCTTCCCTTCTGGCTCTCAGAGCTCTGGAAAGGGTTCCACCCCTACACCAGGGTAAAGAATTGTACTTCAGGTACTTCCTTACCCCCAAAAAGACAGGAGAATGGCGGCCCATCCTGGATCTCAGATACTTAAACAAGCACCTTTTAAAACCAAAATTCAAAAAGGATGACTCTGGGAATTATTCTACCCTCTCTAAGACCAGGGGACTGGCTAGCATCCCTGGACCTCAAGGATGCCTACTTCCATATTCTCATCAGAAGCTCCCATCAAAAGTACCTCAGGTTCGAGATGCCCTCAGGCCATTACCAGTTCAGAGCAATGCCCTTTGGCCTCACCTCTGCTCCAAGGGTATTCACAAAATGCCTGGCAGTAGCAGTTGCTTCCCTAAGAAGGCAAAAAATTGCCATCTTCCCTTACCTGGATGATTGGCTCATAGTAGGCCAGTCCCCAGACTAAGTCAAGTTACACCTACAGATAACTCAGCAACTGCTCACCTCTCTAGGTTTCCTTCTGAATCTTTCAAAGCCAGTTCTAGAGCCTGTCCAGCTCCTCATCTTCATAGGCACAGAGCCGAACACAGAGAAAGCCAGAGCCTTCCTTCCTTTGGACTGGGCAAGGACCCTGGTCTCTCTGGCCTCCTCATTCACCCTGCAGGTCTCTCGACCAGCAAGGTATTTTCTACAGCTCCTGGGGCACATGACTGCCTCTACAGCAGTAGTGCAGGGAGCAAGATTTCAGATGAGGGACATCCAGTTCCATTTGAGAGCCTTTTGGTCTCAAAGGAAAGACCCTCCAACCAAATTGATCCCAGTGACTCGAACCCTGATCCAGGCCCTACAGTGGTGGCAGGTTCAGAGCAATCTGTGACAAGGGGTTCCTTTTGTCACTCAGTCTCACTCCTTAATCCTTACTACAGATGCATCCCTCTTGGGGTGGGGAGCTCACATGGGTGACCTCACTACCCAGGGGTTGTGGTCCCCTCAGGAATCTCTGCTCCACATCAATCTGTTGGAACTCAGATCAGTTTTTCTAGCACTTCAAGCTTTTTCCAAATCTGTTCAGAACAAAGTTGTACAGGTCAGAACAGACAACACCACCACAATGTGGTACTTCAACAAGCAAGGGGCACTCGGTCTATGGCCTTGTACACCGAAGCAATGAAGTTGTGGTCTCTGGCTTACTCCCTGAACACCTCCCTTATGGCAGTTCACCTCCCAGGCAAGGACAATGTCCTGGCATATGCTCTCAGCAGGATTTCCCAGGGCCATCACGAATGGTCACTGGACCCCCTGGTCTTGGAGGTGATATTTGCCAGACTGGGCACCATGCAGATAGATCTTTTTGCAGCCCCAGACAATCACCAACTTCCCCTTTTTTGCTGCAGGCCCCCAGTGTTGGGCTCAGTCCCTCTGGATGACTTAGTTCTCAATTGGGAAGGGAAGTTTCTTTATGCTTTCCCCCCTTCCCTCTCCTGTTCAAAGTGCTAGTCAAAATCAGATCTCAGCCCTGCAAGATGATCTTGATTGCTCCAGATTGGGCCAGACAACCCTGGTATCCACTCCTACTGTCCTTAGCAGTCCATCTTCCCCTGTGTCTTCCCAGGAATCACAACCTGTTAACCTGTTCTCAGGGGAGGGTTTGGTACCCGAACCTCAAATCTCTCAATCTCAAGGCCTGGCTCTTGAAGAGTTAGAGTTTGCTGATCTACACCTCTCCCAAGGTGTAATGGATATCCTGAAGGCTTCTAGGAAACCTTCCACCAGGGCTACTTATAATTCCAAATGGAAAAGATTTTCCATATGGTGCCCTGAAAGCATATTTCCCCAGAATCTGCTGATTTACCCACAGTCCTGGATTATATGGTCCACTTAAATACCTTGGGGCTGAGACCAGCTACCCTAAAAGTGCATTTGGCAGCTGTGTCTGCTTTTATTTCAGCAGGTAAGCCCTATTCTCTTTCAGCTCATCCTGTATTCTCCAAGTTTTTCAAGGGATTGCTTCACACCAACCCTCCATTCAGGGCCCCTGCCCCTGCCTGGGATCTTAATGTTTGCATTGCTCAGCTTATGCAACCCCCCCTTTGAGCCTTTGTCTTCAGCAGAGCTTAAGTACTTGACTTGGAAGATTGTGTTTCTGGTAGCCATCACTTCTGCCAGACGCATAAGTGAATTACAAGCTTTGTCAGTGGAGCCTGATTTTATCTCCTTTCATAGAGATAAGGTGGTCCTCAGGACTAATACGAAGTTCTTGCCTAACGTGGTTTCAGATTTCCACCTTAATCAATCCATACCTCTTCCAGTGTACTTCACTGACCATTTCTCCTCTGGCGAGAGGAGGCTGCACAGCTTAGATGTGAAGAGAGCCCTTAGTTACTACACAGAGCATACCAAGGGTCACAGGTTTGACTCCCTCCAACTGTTCCTCACTTATGGTGAGGTTGGTAAAGGGAAACCTACCACTAAAAGATCCATTGCCAGGTGGATTGTCTCTTGTATCCAATTTTGCTATGAAAAACTGGGTAAGGTTCCTCCCTCAGGCCTGAGGGCTCACGCTACCAGAGGTACAGCTGCTTCCCTGGCTGCTGCCAGGGACATCCCTATTCTAGAGATATGTCAAGCAGCTACCTGGAAAACAGTTCACACTTTTACCAAGAATTACTCCCTGGACATCCAGGCTAGGAGTGATGCTCGGTTTGGCACAGCTGTGCTTCAGAGCCTATTTCCTAAGTAGGTTCTGTCCCTCCTCCATGGAGGTACTGCTTCATAGTCTGCATATGTCATAACATAGCAAGACTTCATGTTGTTTGAAGAAAAAATTACTCACCTTAGTAATGCTGTTTCTTCTAATGGAGTCTTGCTATATTATGACCTCCTCCCTGCCTGCCACTCTCAGAACCTCTGTTTTGGGGATGTGGGTGGGCAGTGCAGTGTTGGCACTTAGTAGGTGCCCACCTTGTTGTCTTCACCCCTCATTTCTTGGGGTGACTTGGTGTTGTGTTTTTCATTTTTTGGGTCTCCTGACTTGAGTCTTTGTTTTGGGGCCAGAAAATGTGTTCTTATGTTTAGTAGCCAGTTAGCTAGTGTAGGTTTACAGCTTCCACACAGGACCTCAGTGAGTTTAGCTCATAAAAATCTGATGGTTTAAGTTTGAAGAACAGACTGAGTTTCAACTGAGCTCGAGCTCAGCATTCCATGCCTGGCATGGAAAGTTAACTCTTTCACCTCCGGAGCAGTTTGAAGGTTAGGACTCACTGCATATGTCATAATATAGCAAGACTCCATTAGAAGAAACATTACTAAGGTGAGTAATTTTTTCAACACATCACTGCTTGGAGCCTGTGAAGGTATGGTGCAGTGTTCTGTCACATGGTGGACACATTGTGATGGGCCGGAGAGCTCTATGTCACAGTTGGTTCACATGCATGTCATGGCCTGATGGTGTTACGCAGTGAGTCAGGGAAAGCAGGTTGACATGAAAAACGAGTTTTGCAATAACTTCTCTATTCCATTTCCAATGGGACCTGTATGAATGAGGATGCAAGTTCACGGAAATTAAAAAAATATATATATATATATATATATATACACACACACACACACACACGCACATACAGTGTCTCTGTCTCTCTCACCACACACACATGCATATTTGTATGTATGTTACAGATTGCATATAAATATATAAGTGATACACAGTGGGAACCTCATGAGTGGTGTAGAAAGTACATACAAATATATAAGTGATAAACAGTGGAAACCTCATTAGTGGGATAGATAGCATGCATATAGAAATACCTTATTTATCACATAAGATCCCCTCTGCTATGTAATTTATGCAACAGGCTAGGACCTTAAGGGAGAGACATTTGTTTTACTTTTTTTAGGCATAAAATTATTTTTATAAGTTTTTTTTTTAACTAGTGTTACTGTGCTTTCCACCATCCTGATTGCTATAACCACTGCCATGAAAGTGAAGTCAGGATGACAAGCTGACATTGTGATGTGGTAGTTTGTCAGTGCCGCAGAACTTCCTCAGAAATTACAAACCACCGCCGAAGTTCTGTGGCAAATGGTAGTCTTGCCACAGAACTTGGTCCCACTGTGCCACAGAAAAGTAGGGGCCCTGATTGTAACTGATGCAAAACTAGGATCCCATTGAAAAGAGGCTGCATCTGAGCAAGTTAATGATTTACATTGCAAAGAATAAAACAGAAGTTAAGAATTAATTTCAAGGATGCACACATTCATTTCAGGAGTCTTTGGTTTGATCGTATGAATTACTGTATTTCAAACTCATTCCCATCCAGAGGTCTGTGCCTCCAAGTTCCTGCATATGTATGCTAACACAAGGTTTCCTGCTGTCACTCTATATTTGTTTGTGTTTGTTTAAATAAGATAATGTTGGGACTGACTTCGCTACCAGGGTCTCTTACCCAAATATGCATGGGCAGGAAGGGGGAAGCATTCCAGGGTTATGTTATCCCCTCTTCTGTGGCAGCAGTGCTCACTAGCTTGCTTGGGTTGGGGACTCAAGGATTGATTTGTAGTGTGTCTGACTCCTGGGTCTGGGGAATGAGTCGAGATCATTGGGTTTTCTTCCAGTGTTTTTCACACCAGCATTGGTGTTGACTGGGATTATGGTGCTGTAATTCTGATTAAAAATGCAGGTTCCAGGTGCATGTTGCTGTTTTCCTGTCCTGGTTTAATGTATGTATTCTTTTCTGTAGGCCTGGCACAAAACTATCCCTACATCCTTAAAACGTGAATTTGCTGAGTTATCTGCAGTAGTTTATTTTAAAATTGCATATTGTCCCCGGATATTGTCTTACATGCAGTTGTGTTTTATTCCCAGTTTTACTGGAAGCTGTGTATGCCCGGGTGTGTATGAATGATTAGCGAGTACCAGTTTCCAAGTCTTTGAGGCTGTGTAATACAATGAGGGGGGGACTGGTCAGGACACCGGGGTTTAGCGATGGTTTAGCACTATTTGTGGGACTATTTGCCTGGAAGGGGGCTACACTTGTTTTTTGACCAAATGTTATCAGCCACCATTGGGCCCTTTTGGGGGGGTAGAGACCTCTCAGAACTCCTGGGCAGGACTCCCAGAGTCCATTTTCATGATGGAATTGGGCTCTCAGATACTGTACAAACTCTGCTTGCTGAGGACAACACCCAGGACTACACTTGGAAGCAGATTCCATGTGGGCAAGCAAGGCTTCAGGCCAGGACACCAGAAACATTATCTTACTCCTTTCAAGAAGTACTATGGGATACATACAAACAGAGGTGAAAAAGAACAAGTGCCTCAGGTGGGACAGTCCCAGCCGAGGCACTTATTCTTTCTCACCTCTGTTTGTACGTGTTCCATAAAATATGCACACCACACTCCTGTGTGATTGTTACAAGTGCTATGGGATCCAGATCTTTAATGTCCATCTGCATAATCACCAGAATAGGCAGACAGGACCTCAGTTTAATGTCTCATCTGAAGGATGGAACCTTAGAGGTGCAGACCCCCCCACCAATGTGGTACTAGTGTCAGTAATATGCCCGGGTAATATGATTCACTCCTATGCTGAGCACTGACAATAGAATTCTCAAAGACCTTTTCCTGAACCTTTACTGGGTGATACCTGTCCTGGGGTGACAGCTGCCTTGCCCCGGTGCCTTGCACAGCCCCAGACATCCTGGTCCTATTCTGTGATGGGTGACAGCCAGAGGTGACAGTTGCCTTACCTCCAGGTAAATTTAAATTACCTGAAAGCACTGTAAATAACTTTAAGAAAGTATTCATTCTAAACATGTACACAAGCTTTTACATACAGTTATTACTGTTTAACAACATTATGTGTACATGTTATGCAAACCCATTACCACCAGGATTACCACATTGGCTCCCATGGCTGGTTCCTCACTTGAAGTGAAAAGGGAGGTTGGAGGCAGTAATTGACTAATTTTTGTATTAAAGGGGTCAATTTTCTTCAGAAAAAGACAAGGATGGGGTCATTTCTAAAATGTGCAGATGAGCATGGGTACAACTTTTTACAGAGTGCCACCACCGGGACTCCCACAGTGTGGCTTTCGATATATGGCACTCGCCACTCTGCTGCTCTGCCTCCTTGCTTCTTTCACTTCACTGCAGTGACTTCACTTAAACAGCAGATTCTTGCTCCTCTCTTCCTTTTACCCCCCCCACCCAGGCTTTTACATTAGCTGAGGGAGTGGCTTCACTACCAGTAATTGCTGCTGCCCTGCACACTCTCTCTCTCCCTACCCCTCTACTACTGTGGGAGTGACTTTACTAAATGGCAGCTCTTTGCTGCTCCTGCCCCAGCCCCTCTCCCCCATGGCTGCCTCCTTAAGCCCTGTAGGGCATAAATTCTGCTGCTGGAGTGGTGATTCAGAAAGGTGGAGGGAGGCCAATGTTGTTCAATGTCTTTATCAATTACATTGGGGATGGTATTAAGGGCAAAATGTGTCTATTCACAGATGACACCAAGCTCTGTGGGAGAGTGGATATAGCTGAAGGGATACGGGACCTACAGAAAGATCTGAAAAAGCTGAGGAGGTGGTCCTGGATTTGGCAGCTTGGCTTCAATGCCAAGAAATGCAGTTATACATATTGGAGCAAAGAATCCCAGGACAGAGTACTACCTAGGTGGAGTCTGAGTATCTGCATCAGAGGAGGAAGAGGAGAAGGACCTGGGAGTGATGATCACTGGTGACCTGAAGCTCTCCATGCAGTGCAAGAAAACAGCAGCAAAGCCAAACAAGATGCTGAGATGCATATCTAGGGGGATCAGTAGGAAAGAGGAGGTTATACTGCCCTTGTACAGGTCACTGGTAAGGCGACATCTAGAATATGGAGTTCAGTACTGGGGCACACACCTCAAAAAGGACATTAGCCTGCTGTAGATGGTCCAGAGGAGGGCTACAAAGATGACAGTGGGTCAGCAGGGTAAGGCATATGAAGAGAGATTAAGGGCACTGAACATGTACTCCCTGGAAGACAGGAGAGAGAGAGAGAGATGGGACATGATTGGGATGTTCAAGAACTTGAAAGGGATAAATGAGGTTGATAAGGAGTCTCTTTGCTGAGTGACAACTATAACATGAGGGGACACAGTCTTAAGCCAGAGGGTGGGAGGTTTAGGAAGGAGATCAGGAAGCACTTCTTCACAGAGAGGGTGGTGGACACTTTGAATGCAATGCTGGAGGTCATCTCATTGAAGACAGTGGGCAGCTTTAAGAGAAGGTGGGATAGGCATGGGTAAGGTAAGGATCATGGGTAGGGAGGATGGGAGGAGTGGGGAGGGAGAGAGGGCAGGGACAGTAGCTCAAGCTGTGGAGTCTACAATACCAGCAGACTTGATAGACCAAATGGCCTTCTTTTGCTGGCTTCTTCATATGTTCATATGAGGCGCTTCCATTACATGCCTCCTCCACTTCCCGCTGACTTCTTCTGTCCTCCGTCTCCCACCTGTGTGGAGTAGGCCATAGCCTGAGCTCCATGCAGGCTGGGAGTTTAGAGCACCCATAGCCACTCTCACATGAAGTGCGATCACACTAGAGGCAGGCAGCCTTTGGCTGCATGGAAACCCACACTTGCTCTCCTCTTCCTCCTTCCACAACACTGTCCACAGCAATTACCAGAGCTGTTCTTTTTGCACAGTGCCCCCCACCGAGCATTTCCTAGCCCATTAGACCAACAGGGCTATTTTGTTTAACAAAAGGGCTACTAGCCTCCCACTAGACTTCACTAGCCCACCTGGGTTACTAAATAAAACACTGGCCACTACCAGTGGGCACAAAGGTAAAGTATTTTTTTTGAGCCCCCTCCCTCAAACCACACTCTCTTTACCCTGCTTTCATTTACTTTTTCCTTTTTCCTCTTGTAACTAACCTGTTTTACTTTTATTTCTACAGGTCTGACAGGCTGAGGGCTCCTGCCTTATCAGATAAGTATACCTTTATGTATATCCTATCCCTTCCACCCTTTGTAACCCCTTTTCTATCTTTTATTTTACAGGTACATTGGTGTCAAGACCTCTCCCCAGGACTACCCCTTGGCACCCTGCACTAAGGTAAATCCATCTATTTATGCATATATCTATAGTGGGTTGACTGTAATGGGGCAGCCATGCCTGTTACAACATGAACCTGAACCTCCATCAGGGGGTGCATTTCTGTGTAACTACGGACAATTTATAGCAATCAATCACAAATTAAATTCTTGCTCATTATATAAAACTGAAACACTCACAGCACTTAGAAGTTATACAGCACTTAAGATTTCCACAGATGTGGAAGATGTAACATTTGTAATTGTAAATATAAATCACACTGGCAAATGAGGACAACCAAATAGAGGTACCCAGAGAAGTGGAAGGAAAGGATGTGGAGGTTAGCCAAGGAGGTGACCTCAGTGGGGAAAGCAGTGCACCCCAGAGAAGGAGGAAGCGAATCCTGGTGGGGGACTCCATCATAAAAGGGATCCAGCTAGGAACACAGGAGGGGGAGGACAGGGAGGTGAGGTGCCTACCAGGTGCCACGGCATGGAGGGATGGAAGGAAGATCCTGGGGATCACTGGGAAGGCAAGATGGGAGGGTGAGCTGGATGTCATTATCCACCTAGGTACTAATGACCTGGCAAATGGGGAGCCAAAGGAAGTTCAGGAAGAGTTTAGGAAACTGGGGAGGGGTCTCAAGCAAGAAGCTACTTCTGTCACTTTCTCAGAGTACTACCTGTGAGAGGCAAGGAGAGCATAGAATGCATGCACCAGGAACTTTAACTCATGGTTAAAGAACTGGTGCTGTGAAGAAGGGTTTGGATTCATTGGTGACTGGGGACCCACCTGGAGGGATGGAGGTTTGTTCAAGCCTGACGGCCTGCATCCATCCTGGAGGAATCAAAGCACTCAATGATAAGTTTAAATGCTACGTGACAAGCATTTAAACTAGCAAAGGGGTGTGAGCCAGCAAGGAGGGTACCTACTTCACCCCCCACAGCTAGCAGTGGAACCAGTGAACCAGAGGAGTGGCTATCTCTGGAAAGCAGTGTGCAAAAGATGGAGATTAGTGCCCAAGAGGTGGATAAGCAGAAAGGGGCAAAATTCAGCAGAAGGGCAGACAGCAAGGAGAACCAGGGATAAATGACAACCAAGGAAGGGGCTGAGTAGAACAGTGAAACAGTCTAGGGAGGTCAAATCATGGAAAGCCATGTGTGCAAATGCCAGGAGCCTTAGCAACAAGATGGAAGATCTGGAGGCTGTCATGGTACAGTCAGACCTGGACATTGTGGCCATCACTGAAACCTGGTGTAAAGATAACCATGACTGGGAGATGGCCATACCTGGCTACAACATATTCAGAAGAGACAGAGCAGGCAGGAAGGGAGGAGGAGTGGCACTGTATGTGAAAAATGACATAAGGGCCACATAGATCCAGGAGGAACAAAATGGGGGGAGAGATACTGTGGGTTAAGCTGGAAAGGAAAATGGGGACAGCCATCCGCATAGGTGTGGTCTATAGACCACCAGCCCAGGAGGAAGAAACAGATAGGGAACTGATGCTAGCCATCCAAAGGATGGCAGACAAGGGTGAGGTAGTACTGGTTGGAGACTTCAATATTCCAGACGTGGACTAGAGCATCCCAGCAGCAGCATCAAGTAGGAGCAGATTTATCCTGGACTCCCTTCAGGGTGCCTTCCCTCAAGCAGCTGGTCATGGAACCAACTCAGCAGAAGGCAATACTGGACCTTGTACTCACAAACAGGGACAGTGTGATGGGGTAACAGTGGAGGAGCACCTGGGAAACAGTGACCACCAGTCATTGTGGTTTGAAATCACAGAAAGAGCAGAACCAAACCACACAAAAACACATATCCTGGATTTTAGGGGGGCAGACTTTGGGAAAATGGGAGATACTTGAAAGAGGCATTAAGGGAATGGGACAGGAATCAGGGGTTGAGGAACAGTGGGCAGTATTTAAAATGGGATTACAAGAACAACAGAATTATGCATTAAGCAGGTTAGCAAGAGGAAAAGGAAGGAGACCATTATGGTTTTCCAAAGAGGTAGCAAAGAAAGTGAAAGCAAAAAGATTGCATTCAGGCAATACAAAAGACACAGGCAGAAGGGGATAGGGAGAAGTACCAGGGAGAAGGAAGGCAGGGAGGTCAGTAAGGAAGCCAAAGCTCAGACAGAAGAACACGTTGCAAAATCAGTAGGTAGAGGGGACAAAACCTTTTACAGGTACATAAGTGAAAAAAGAAAGACAAAGGGAGGGATAGTGAGACTGAAGGTGAAGGATGGGAGCCGCATGGAGGATGACAACAGTAAAGCTGACATATTGAACAGGTATTTCTGCTCAGTCTTTACTGAGGAGGAGGAGGGTAATGGGTCTGAAGGGAGTACAAGGGGTGAGAATGGTGCAGAAATGGACACAAGTCCCTTTACACGAGAAAGGGTCCTGAAGGAACTGGAAGTAATAAGAGTTGATAAAGCAATGGGGCCAGACGGGGTGCACCCCAGGGTCCTTAAAGAACAAGAGAGCTGGTGGATGAACCTCTGGCTATCCTGTTTAGCCAATCACTGGAAACAGGGGAGGTACCCAAGACTGGAGGACAGCAGATGTAGTCCCCTTATACAAAAGTGGGAACAAAGAGGAAGCAGGGAACTACAGACCAGTAAGCCTCACCTTGGTAGTGGGGAAGATCATGGAAGCACTACTGAAGGAGAGATTGGTGGAACATCTGGTTATCAATGGACTACAGGACCCAAGGCAGCATGGTTTCACCAGGGGAGTCATGTCAGACCAACCTCATTGAATTTTTGACTGGGTGACTAGGGAGGTGGATCAGGGGAGGGCAGTGGACATGGCCTATCTGGACTCAGCAAGGCCTTTGACACTGTGCCACATAGAGACTATTACACAAACTGGGTAATATGGGTGTGGGCAGGACAGTAGTGTGGTGGGTAGGTAACTGGCTGGGTGGCAGGACACAGAGGGTGGTGGTAAATGGCTGTCACTCCACAGAGGGAAGAGTGACCAGTGGGGTACCACAGGGATCAGTGCTGGACCGGTCCTATTCAACATCTTCATCAGTGACATTGCACAGGATCTAGAAGGCAGAATTTCACTGTTCGCTGATGACACAAAGCTCTGTAACAGAGTAGACACACCAGAGGGTGTAGACAGAATGAGAAGTGACCTGCAGAAACTTGAAGAATGGTCAGGGGTTTGGCAGTTGAAATTCAATGCAAATAAGTGCAAGATAATGCATATGGGGCACAAAAACCCTGGCACAATATATTAGTTGGGGGGTGAGGATATAGCATGCACCAAGCAGGAAAGGGATCTTGGGGTTGTCATCTCTGATGACCTCAAGGTAGGGAAACAGTGTGACAAGGCAGCAGGTAAAGCAAATAGGATGCTGGGATGTATGGCAGGGGCATCACCAGCAGGAAAAGGAGGGGTCATAATTCCGCTATACAAGACACTAGTGAGGGCCCCACCTGGAGTACAGTGTACAGTTCTGGAGACCATACCTACGTAAGGACACAGACAGGGTAGAGAAGGTTCAGAGGAAGGCAACAAAGATGGTGCATGGATTGCATCACAAGTCCTATGAAAACAGGTTGAAGGAACTGAACATGTACTCCCTGGAGGAGAGGGGGGGGGGATATGATAGAGACATACAAGTGTCTTACAGAGGAACAGGGTGCAGGAAAACACTATTTTTAAGCGAAAAAGATGTTCCAGGACTAGAGGGCATGGGATGAAGTTGGAGGGAGGACGATTCAGAGGAAACATGAGAAAGAATTTCTTCACAGAACAGGTGGTGGACAAGTGGAACACCCTGCCAGAGGAAGTGGTGGGGGCTGAAACAATCACGGATTAAGAATGCATGGGATAGACATAAAGGAATTCTAGAGGTCAGGGGTAAGGGGCAACTGACTTCTAGGAAAACAAACTGAACTTACAAGCTCAAATGGGCAGACTGGATGGGCCATAGGCCCTTATCTGCCGACACTGTCTATGTATCTATGTATCTATGTATAAATACACTGTAACTGGAAACTTATTTCAACATCCAGGGGGTGATAGTAAAGTATCAATACAAGAGTTTATTACTGTGATTCTGATTTCATTGTAGATGCACTTACTTGTTCCTGCAAGATATTGTATGTGGGTCATACCATTATAAATTTAAAACTTAGAATACAGTAACATGTGCGTTCGATTTTGTCTGAGGATCCTATCACACCGATAGGACTACATTTTGTGTGAGTACACAACCATGATTTGAACAGTTTTCACTTTATGGGCATTCAGAGACAGGGACATTACCCCCATGGTGGAGATCAAAAACAAATGCTGCTACAAAGAGAAACCCTGGATATAGACTTTGAAAGCTTTAAAACTGGGAAGATTAAATGGAATTATTGACATAACTCAATTTTTTGTACAATAAATATAGTTGAGCTAGTTAGTTATATTGTCTAAATTTATTTTGTAAAATACACTTCAGCTAGTTGTTTATATCATTTAGATTTATTCTGAGAAAATTGATTTTCCTCCCCCCACCTCACCACTGTCCCTTCATTTGTACTATTACTACTATAAATATTGATATGAGGGACATTGGTCCACATGGATCTAGATGTATTTAAATATATTTATTTACATTAGCATAATTAAATGTATATCTCCTTTACTATAATGTGTTATTTAGGTATTGATTTATCGTCTCACCACAGGGAATTTAATATCTGGGGCAATTTCTATTCCAATGTGCTTCATGTTATTTTTTTATGGTCGCCCCCCCCCAAAAAAATCCTTAAGTGCTATATAATTTCTAAGTGCTGTGAAAATTTGTAATATGCACTATTTAGTGTTGATTTGTAGTGCTGGTATAATTTTTAATGTTTATTGAATGTTAATTTAGATCTCCTAAGTGCTCTAATACATTGTCAGTAGTGTATGGTTTCCCCTGCTGTTGTGCTGATGGGTGTTTCAATTTTGTATAATGAGCCATGAATTTAATTTGTGATTGATTGCTATAAATTGTCTGTAGTTACAAAGAAAAGCACCCCCAATGAAGGTCACGTGAGGACTCAAAGTGCTGGAGTATAGTGTCACAATCTCGTGAGCTCTGCCACAATAAACTACTGGTTGCTTTACAATTGTCTGACTTCAAGTGATATGTTTATGCCCTTGGTGTGCAGCTTTGTTGTGTGTCAGAACATTTTAACCACCCTTGTTTATGAGGTGGGGACATAAGAAGGCTATGTTGAAAATGTGGGGTCAAAATACGTAAAAATGGCAAAGATATAGAAACATAGAAAACAAGCATTTGTCAATGCCGAATGTTTGCTTGCTGGCATTGGCAGTGGTAGTGTAGAAGTTACAGAGCTTTGTAATAGGAATGGCAGTGAAGTACTGAACTGAAGCCAACTCCACCACCACCCTGCAGAGAGTGACAGGCATTGGGGTGTGCGTTTGGGTCATCAGGCATAACGGCCATGCCATTTCACAACACCCCACCCTGCAGACACTGACAAGTGTCACAGTGTTCCTTGGGGTCTTTGGCCCTTATGCACACCCCATTTCATTAGGAAATGCGGTGAGATGGATCGATATAGGAGAATGGGGTGAACTTTGGGGCTGAAGAGTCCAAGGCATACCTCGATGCCTCTCACTGGCTGCAGGGTGTGGAATGGTATGAGCATTACAGGCAGAATCCCAAGTCACACCCCTGATGCCTGTCATTCTCTACAGGGCTGCGTATGGTTGGAAACCCTAACACCTCAGGCATTCATTGGCATTTTCACTCCAAATTTTCAACATGTTTTTTGTGACCCCACCTCATGAACAGGGGGAATATCAGTTTGTTAGCAGAAAGCTGCTTATGCACAGTGACTACGCATTAGCACCACAGGTGCAAAACATTCGAACAGGATGTAAAAAATGACAGCTGTACTGTTCATGGGGAGGTGTAAAAATGGCAATGTTGCAAATCTGCAGTAAAATAAAAAAAATGGTGAAGTCATGAGCGTACATAGAAACTGTGCAACGCACACCTGTAATATAATTAGGTTGGGGATTTTTTGCAGCAGATTGTCAACTCAGGCATTTTGGTGCCTCCGATCATGAACAGTGTCACTGTGATTTTCTTTGTCTGTGCCGAACAATGATTTCCCACATCGACCATGCATCTCTGTGCTGAAAGTGTGAACACACACTTCAGCCATGTTGTGAAAAATGACAGCTGTACTGTTCATAAGGAAGTGTGGAAAAATGCCACTGGTGAAAATCTGGACTGAAAATATTACAAAGTCATGAATTTACGATAGTGCGTGGGAAACTGCACAATGCTCACTCATAACACAGTCATTTTATGGACTTTTGTCACCAAATTTTCAACATAGCCATTTTAAGACCTCTGCTCATGAACAGTGTAACTGTGATTTTCTTAATCTGTCCTAAACATTGCTTCGCTTTCAACAGCACCATTATGCGCTACATGTCGCGAAACACATTTGGGCGACATATGAAAATGGCAGCTGTACTGTTCATAAGGAAGTGTAATAAAATGGCAATGTGGAAAATCTGGAGTGAAAATATAGAAAATTCAAGAAACTTACGAAGCGCATGCGTAGGAACTACAACACACGCTGTAAAACAGTCATTTCTAGGAATTTTTTCACCAAATTTTCAACATAGCCATTTTAAGACATCGGCTCATGAACAGTAACATAGAATTTGACAGCAGATAAGGACCGCTTGGCCCACCCAGTCTGCCCATTTCCCTACCTGATGGATAAGTTGCAGATCCTAGTTAACCAGCAGCCTACTTCTTCCTACCACCACCCCCTAGAATTGCCTTATGACTATCCCATGCATGCTTGAATTCCACCACTATTTTTGACTGCACAACCTCCTCTGGAAGGCCGTTCCATACATCCACAACCCTCTCTGTGAAAAAATACTTCCTTAAATTACCTCTGAGCCGCCCCCTTCTATCTTCAAATTGTGCCCCCTTGTTCTTGCACACCTCTTTTTTTGAAAGATGCTACCCTCTTGGACTTTGTTGATTCCCTTGAGGTACTTGAAAGTTTCTATCATGTCCCCCCTCTCCCTCCTTTCCTCAAGACTATACATATTACTCAAGTCTCTCTTCATATGTCTTCCAGTGCAGACCCTGTACCATTTTAGTTGCCCTCCTCTGGACAGCTTCCATCCTGTCTATGTCTTTCGGAGATTGGGTCTCCAGAACTGCACCAGTACTTCAGATGTGGTCTCGCCAGCTGTCTGTACAGAGGATAATAACTTCTTGTTTTCTACTGGTGATGCCTCTCCTATGCATCCCAGTATTCCCCAGCCCTCCTTGCTGCCCTCTCACATTGCTTGCCCACCTTTAGGTCATCTGATATGACTACCCCCAGGTCCCTTTCCATTTTTGTTGTTGTTAGTATCTCACCCCCCATTGTGTACTCTTCCCCTGGGTTTTTGTTTCCCAGGTGCATTACCTTGCACTTCTTAACATTGAATCTAAGCTGCCATACATTTGGCCATTCCTCTAACCTTGCCAAGTCCCTTCTCATCCTTTCCACCCCACCTTGTGCATCAACTCTGTTGCAGATCTTTGTGTCATCTGCAAAGAGACATACTTTTCCTTCCAGTCCCTCTGCAATGTCGCTTATAAAGACATTGAAGAGGACCGGTCCTAATACTGAACCCTGCAGTACCCCACTACTAACCCCCCTTTTTTCAGAGTGGACTCCATTTACTATTACTCTCTGTGTCCTATTCTCCAGCCAATTCTTTACCCCAGGCTGTCATCTTGGGACCCACTCCCAGGCTGGCTAACTTGTATATTAATCTTTTGTGTGGGACTGTGTCAAATGCCTTGCTAAAGTCTAGGTAGGCCATGTCCACAGCCCCTCTCTGATCAACTACTTTGGTCACCCAGTCAAAGAAATCTATCAGATTTGTCTGGCATGACCTTCCGCTGTGAATCCATGCTGCCTTGGGTCCTGTGCCCCTCTGGCCTCTAGATACTCAACAATTCTTTCCTTCAGAAGTGATTCCATCATTTTCCCTACCACTGAGGTTAAACTAACAGGTCTGTAGTTTCCTGCTTCTGCCTTGCTCCCACTTTTGTGAAGGGGAATCACATCTGCCCTCCTCCAGTCCTCAGGTACCACCCTATCCTCCCATGATTTGTTAAAGAGGGTAGTCAGTGGTGTCACTAGTTCTACCCTTAGTTCTTTTAGAATTCTGGGAAATTTAGAAATCAGTGTCACTGATTTTCTTAATGTGTCCTACACATTGATTTTGCACATCGACTGCGCTACATGGGCGGAAATACATTTTGGGCAAGATGTGAAAAATGATAGCTGTACTGCTCATAAGGAGGTGTGGTAAAATGGCAATGTTGAAAAACTGGAGTGAAAATATTGAAAATTTGCGAACTTACGAGTGTGCGTAGGAACTGTACAATGCACACTCATAAAACAGTCATTTTTTAGAATTTTTTCACCAATTTCCAACATAGCCATTTTAAGACCTTTGCTCATGAACAGTGTCACTGTAATTTTCTTAATTTGTCCTGTACATTGATTTTGCACACCGACTGCGCCATTGTGTGCTACATTGGCAGAAACATGTTTTGGGTGAGATGTGAAAAATGACAGCTGTACTACTCATAAGAATTTGTGGTAAAATGGCAATGTTGAAAATCTGGAGTGAAAATATTGAAAATTTGCGAACTTATGGCGTGCGTAGGAACTGCATAGCATACTAAATAATACAGTCATTTTGAATTTTTACTGGAATTTTCAACATGGGGTTTTGGGACCCCTTCTCATGAATGATGTCACTGTCATGGTGTTGTTTCGGGCCCGAAGGGTGATTTGACGCGGTGATGCGAAATGCGCCGGGCAATCTGCCATGACAATGTTTATCATTCAGGACCATTAAAATTGGTGCAAAAATTCCAAAATGCCTGAGATATGCAATAAGTTGAAAAATCCTATCTAGCCCATTATACAGTTTACCGGCATTTCCTCAGTTAGCGGTCGGCTTTGAAGAGTGCAGACATGTTCCGGTCCACCAAAGATCGTCGTGCAAGCTCCAGAGGTAAGCATGGGGTGAGGGGTGTGGGGAGCAGGGTGCACAGTGGGTGAGTGCGGGTTGTGGGGGCTGGGAGAAGCACCATGGGACCGTTTTTATTTTTCAGGTTAAAAAAAAAGATGACATGGGACGTTTGCCATGCTGGGGTGGATTCCCAGCATGGCACAAGGACAGCTGGGGGGGAGCCATGGAGCTGACGGGGGATTGGGCACCCTCGGCCATTTGATCAGTTGTCACGCTGGGGTGGGCTCCCAGTGTGGCACCCGGTACTCGGGGGGGTGAGGACAGTGGAGCCGACAGGGGATTGGGCACCCGATCGGCTATTCTATCAGTTGCCATGCTGGGGTGGGCACCCAGCATGGCATGTGGAAGACTTGGGGGGAGCGCAGCACAAGCTGATGGGATTGGGCACCCGTTGGCTATACGTGGGGAAGGCAGCACGCAGTTTACGGTATGCGGCGCATGTGTGTGTGTGTGTGTGTGGGAGCTGCACATGGCAGCGATATCTTATCGCTGCTCACTGAAGCGAAGCTCCCCCTTTCAACTGTATGCCACTGCATTTTGGAGCTTGTCATAGACAGCTCCAGCATGCATTGGCTTACAGAGGCTGCGCCTGCCAACACACTGACTGAATTGGAGGAGGAGGTGACACACCTCTGAAATCTCAGATGATGGCACTATGTTTCTTGCACATGCGTGCAAGCAATCATAAAAACTATAGTTGAAACTTTTCACCAGTATCATGTACTGCCGGAAGACAATAAAAGCTGAGGGGGCTGAGAATCAAAAGGGCACTTATGAGGGTACAAAGGGCCCTTTTTCTATACTAGTTTTTGCCATACAGGAATAAAAAGTGGAGTGGCTACCGCCCCTTTGCCCCCCCAGTTCCAGCGCCTATGCGCTTTAACAAAAGGTTTCATTTTCAAACCACAAAACACCTATTCCGCCTTGAGATCTAACAAACCTGCAAGTTTCATAATTTAAATTGGTCTAGTTTTGTGTTAGCTGATTACGAAAAAAAGCATTTTGACTCAGGACATATGTAATTTCATTAGTTAACTTTACAACCACTACACTAATAACAAAATTGCCAAACAATTAGCCCTAAGGACTGGGAACATGCAACACCAAATTATTCAGTCCTAGGGCAGAGTTCATTTCAGAGTGGGGGACTGGGACACTTGCCATACAGTTTTTAATTCTGACCCTCCTCTTCTTTTACCTCGGGGATGACCTGCTCACTGCTGTTTTATGAATCTGGGCTCAGATGAACAATATGATCCAATATTTTCTCATTTGAACCTCAGTTTATAAAGCCAGTGGGTCAGTGTCCCACATAGCTAAATATATGGAATGAACCCTGGTCCTAGGGGCTAAGATCCCCAAAAGAAGCTGTCAAAAACTCTGCATTTGACACATACACTAAGTAAACCCCAACATACAGGCACTACTGTGTTTGTATAATATATTCACGTTGCTACGATACAAATGTGTGCCCTTTTTTTTTAAATGGAAGTGCATTTTCTACCATAGAGTTCTACAGGTTGCTATGCTTTCCTGATGAGGGTAAAGGGCAATCTACGTATTACTTCTCAGTATACTGTGCTACATACTAATTACAGTTTTTATAATATATATACTGTACACACACACATACACACACATATATACCGTATATACTGTCTAACAGAAAAAAATCACAATATAATCACCATACCAAGTTATTAAGATACTTGAGAGCTGCAGTATGCACAGCAGCATAACAAATATTCCTTTACTTGAATTCAAGTTACTATTCTGCAGCTGGCGAATGTACAGTAGTAGCGCCGAGTCTGTCAAGCAATTTTGTGAGATTCCCTATTTATCCTTCACAAAATTTAGGGAAAAAATCCTCTAAAATTATTTTGGTTATACCTACAGGCTATTCCTATTACAGTACTTAAGTGCCATCTGGTAGATTTTCACTATCAGATGAGACAACCCTTTCTACGAAGCACTGAACACACTAACAAACAAAATAAAATCCCCAACTAAAGGTTTCACAGTTCTCAATAGGGATTTTTAAAAATCCTTTTACTAATTCAGTGCTACTACTGTAGTAAAATTACTGATTAGATCTTTCTGATATTTACTGCATGTGTCTCTCTACCTTCCCAATGCTCATAGACTGCCCATGTGCCATTTGATCAAACATGCCATGCCCAGCCACTCCACTTGCAATAATCAAAGTTGAGTACTTTTTTCCTCAATTTTTAACCTTTCATTGTTATGGAGACAGGAAGCAGATCTGGGAATACATGCACAAAATGAGGACTTCCTTCTTTTTCCATCTATCAGAACTACCACCTAACTTAAAACATGCAAGTTCTCGTGCCATGTCAATTCTGATTCTGTGGTATGAAGTTAAATTATTGTCATCCATATTTTTGTTTCGCAGCTTTAAATACTGAATGTTTTGTACTGCTTTTACCAAGAAAGTGGGGAACTTTTTTTTTTTACAGCAAGATGTTATTTTTATGACCTCAAAATTTAAGTAAATGACAATTTAAAAAAAATGAAACTTTTGTACAAAAAAAGTGGCGGATACACTCTTATAATCTTGTAGCAGCTCACTATCCCAGTAGATGTTTGGCATTATCTTTTTAACCATACAACTGACAGAACTATATTTTTGGGTGCATCATTACTGCAAAAATGGATAGAAGAAGGACCACACTGACAATGAGAGGATAATTATACTTCAGCTGGGCTATGTAAATACACTGTTAAAAGTCTGCATCTTCAGCTTGGGATACAGCATCTCTACTGGAATCTGTAATGACAAAAACAGGAAAGTATCGAACAGCTTCCTCCAAGTCACTATTTATTGTTTAGGACCACTCTCCAAAATATTTCAGCTTTCGAGATCTCTGGGCATTCTATTCTGTGTCATTTTGTTTTGTTTTGTTTTGTTTATTTGGACACATTTTGACACTGAACTGTGCTTCAAACATCAACAAACGATAATAAAATTAACTGTTTCCATCTTCCATATTTCTTGGGCAGGTTGCTGGGCATTTTGACTAGGCTGCTATTTTTTTTTTTTGTTATTGTTACAGTACACGAACCTGTATGAATTTCAATGTAAAACAATACTCCCAAACATCATACCATTCACTATAAAAAAAAAAAAAATCAAACTGTCTTGTAGTCCAACATATGGATTGCTAAACTTACCATTTTCCCCAACCCCTGTTTATACATACCTACCCATATGCTTAGACGGCAAAATATTTTTAAGTTTATGGTCCTACTTATACATGCCAAAAAAAAAAAAAAAAAACACGTTCCTATGATTTTTTTTTTAAGTCTGAAATACTAGTACATACTGAAATAAAGAAAAGCAAACTGATCATAATCTAGGTACAGCACAGAGGTTAAACTATGCAAGACTCGACTTGAAAGAACAGAACACAAACTTGTCCCAAGTAATTTCAGGTGTGACGAGTCTGATGTTGCAAAATTGAACTCAGAAGTTATCATCTAAGTGGAAGACCACTGATGTTCCTTGTTTGATTTTTCCAGTAAACTTTTTGAAAATTCCAACCATATAATTTAGCCATTAAAGATGCAGCCACAATGACTGGCATTCCACAAATGTGATGTGTTCAGCTACTCAGGGCTCGCAAATTTTAGAACACAGGAACTTCTGTGAGATACATGCAGTACTGGTGGAAAATGAGTGGCTGGCGAGACATACAAAGATATGCACACATGGAAGGGTGCGAGCTACTGAAAGTTTACTAAATAACGCAGAGACATGAAGCATCAACCACACGAGATGAGCCACTTGCTGTACAAAGAAAAGAGGAATGTTAGCTTCAGTTCAGCCCGGGTAACAGACCCAATAATGTCGATGTACAAGTGAAGATGGAGTTTGAGATTTCCACCCACCATCAGAAGTTGATGCTGGGGTGAGCACCAATCAAACCTGAAAGGCTGATGTGGGCATATAAGGGCTGGTGGCTGAAGCTTTTTTTTTAATAAATGCCTACATGCCATACCCAGAATACACCCCCCTGTGTTCGAGCCCTTCCCACAACCACCACACCGTCTGCCACAAGATTACCGTACTTGCAGCTGCTACCACTTCTTTCTTCGCTATTAAGCACACTCCCCTGATTTGAATACATTTACAACATTCTATTTAGGGAACACGTAATTACACATTAAAAAAAAATAAAACACAAGATGAAGACAGAGTACAGGAAGGGAGCACGAACTGTATGCCCCTGAACCCGAGTCACCCCGTTAAGCTGTGCAGTCCGAGGTTCCACAAACTTCACCCAAGCAGGGACAGATAACAAGTGAGCATGCAGCAAGTGGGTCAACGTACAAGTAGCTAGTTACTGCCATCATTTGGGGGGGTGTTACCTGAACAGAGAAATAAAAGTTTTGAAATTACAACATCCCGTCCGTCAACTGTTGTCTTGTTGCTACTGTTACTGACATGTCTGTGCCACAGCTACCGAGAACAATACCTCCACCGCGTAATGGGGGAGCAGCAGTTGCCAAGTCCGAAGGCACCTCCTTGGATCGAACTACTGCCAGAAATTACAGTTGCACACGGCAACTAAAAATCGGGTCCGAGGGGACTAGCACTCTGTTCCCCAAACGCAAAATGAAGGGACTTTCTTCGAACTCAGCTGTCCGGCTCCACGACTCAGCAGTCTCAATGATTTTCACCCACTGCAGCTGCCAGCACGGAGGTAAGATGCGCGTGCACCGGGCTATCAGCGAGTCGTGATTGACTGACAGCCGCTTTTCAACCAGCCGGCTTTAGCATCGGTGGGGCACTTGGCAACAGCAAAAGTGATGTACAGACTGGAGGGGTCTGGTTCTGTACTTACCTGTGGGGTTCCTTACTGAAAACGGGGCTGACTGCACAGAGAGACTTTTGATTTGTTGCGGAGGAGCCCGGGGCGGAGGCGGCAGAGCTATTCTCTATGAGCTGTTTGGGCTGCAGTGCCTTCACTGACTTCAAACATGTGTTAGTTGCCATTGTTGAATACAGTCAGCTGGGGACTGATACTGAGTCTGACGAGTATACTCACAGAGGAGCTCTGAAGCGTTGCTGGATAATTCAAATAATCTTGCTGGAGGAAATAGTTATAAATGCCGGGGGTCTGGGGTTTTGGATGCAGCATGTGTGTGTGGGGGGGGAGCTGCGCATGAGCAGGCGATATCTTATCGCTGCTCACTCAAGCATAGCTCCCCCTTTCAACTGTATGCCACTGCATTTTGGAGCTTGTCATAGATAGCTCCAGCATGAAATGGCTTACAGGGGCCACGCCTGCCAACACACTGACTGAATTGGAGGAGGAGGTGACACACCTCCGAAATCTCCGATGATGGCACTATGTTTCTTGCACATGCGTGCAAGCAAACATAAAAAGACAGCAGAAGTAGACCAAGGGTCCATCTAGTCTGCCCATGTATTCCTTGAATCTTCTCAGATCCCAGGACCTAACCCCCTTCTGCCTAATGCCTCCTATTGCTCCTGTTGCTTTTGATAATGCTTTAGCCTTGTCCCACCCCAGCTTGAATGTCATGGACTTTGCTTCCACTACCTCAGCTGGTAGTTTATTCCATGGCTCCATGACTCTTTCTGTAAAATAGTGTTTCCTAAGCTCACTCTTAAAGCTCCTCCACCTTAACTTCGACTCATGCCCTCAAGTGTTAGAGTCAGAGACTGTTGAACAGGTCTGAGGATGGCATCCTCTGTATTGTACTCTTCTCAGGAACTTGTATGTTTGAATCATATCTCCTCTCTCTTTGTCTCCAGTGAGAACATATTTAATGCTTCCAGACGCTCCTCATACAAGTGCCTTTGAAGGCCCTGGATCATTTTGATCTCTCTTCTCTTAACAGCCTCCAAACTTTTTATATCCTTTTTCAGATGTGGACTCCAAAACTGGACACAGCATTCTACATGAGGCCTTATCAGGGAGCTGTAGAGTGGCAGTATTACCTCCTTCCTCCTGCTGTTGAAACCCCTCCCTATGCACCCCATTTTGTTGGCCTTGCTATAAGCTTCATTGCATTGGCATGTCTGTTTAAGGGTGCTGCTTATGACAACACCTAGGTCCTGTTCTTACTGCATGGTGCTGAGCTGGACTCCACTGAGGTGGCATTCTGTCCTTGGGTTCCCTTTACCCAAATGCATCATGTTACATTTTTTTGTATTGAACCATCTTTCCAGCCTCTGTAGGTCTTTTTGTAGGACTTTAATCACCTTCTTACTGTCATGCCTTCCTCCTAGCTTGGTATTATCCCAGAATAGGGCAATTTTACTCTGAATACTTATGCTAACATCACTGATAAAGGCATTAAATAGGACAGGACTCAACCCTGAGCCTTGGGGCACACTACTAGTGACTACACCTTCATCAGACCTCACCTCATTGACCACTACTCTCTGTTTTCTGTCCCTAAGCCAATTATCTACCCAACTGACTATGCACTTGGCTGCACCCAGGTCCTCCAACTTTTTCAGCAAGCTGTTGTGTAGCACTGAATCAAAGGCCTTACTGAAATCAAAGTGGAGGATGTCCACTGTGTGGCCTCATTCTAGTTCCTTAGTGACCCAGTTAAATATGAGATTCAGTTAATTTGGCATGACCTTCCCACCACAAACCCATGTTGCCTGTCATCTAGCTAAGCTAAGCTATGCAGACACTAAGATCCCAAGGCGGAGTGGGCTCCCTAAAGGGAGGGTTAATGAGAACCAGGCCTTGAAAAACTTTCTGAAAACAGGATGAGATACCAGGGAAGAGCCCTTCCCTGCTGAGAGGAATGCAGAGACAGCTGCTAGATGAACCTTCAGAGTGGCAGGTCTAAGGCCTAGACCATTCAGATGAACTAGATAGTCTAAGGTTGTGGAAATGTCTGCAGAATAAGGCAGGATGCCTTTCTGAGAGCACCAAATACTGAACCTTTTCCATTTTGAGTTGTAAGTTTTTCTAGGGGAAGGTTTCCTGGAGACCTTTAGAATATCCATAACTCCCTGAGAGAGAAGTATTGCTGCATATTCTAACTCTTCAAGAGCTGCCAGGCCTTGAGATTGAGAGACTGTAAATTGGGGTACCAGATCCGCCCCGAGAGGAGGACAGGAGATTGTATGTCCTAGGCAGAGACAGGGGGCATGACACTGACAAGGACAGCAGTAGAGGATACCAAGGCTGTCTGGCCCAATCTGGAGCCACCAGTATCACTGTGCAGGGTTGAGTCCTGATCTTGATCAGAACTCTGAACAGCAGAGGGAAGGGAGGGAAGGCATAGAGAAACCTGCCCTTCCAGTCCAAAATGAGAGCATCCTGGGGAACCGTCCCCAGGACTGGAGGTCTGCAACAAAACAAAGGAAGTTGATGATTGTCCAGTGCTGCAAAGAGCTCTGTCTCTGGAGTGCCCCACCTGGAGAAGATGACCTTCAGGATTTGAGGATCCAGGGACCATTCGTAATGTCCCTGTGAAATTCTGCTCAGAGCATCTGCTAGTTGTTCTTCCCTGGAAGGTGGATTGCTACCAGAGAAGTCTGAAGAGAATAGGCCAGAGACCACAGCTTTGAGGCCTCTGTGCACAAGGCCAAGGACTGAGTGCCTCCCTGTTTATTGATGTACCACATTGTGGTGGTGTTGTCCATTCTGACTTGGACCACCTTGCCCTTGACTGAATCTGAGAAGCTCTGCAGGGCTAAGAAAGCTGCCCTGAGTTCCAGGAGATTGATATGAAGGAGAGACTCTTGTGGAGACCAGACCCCTTGAACTTTCAGGGCTCCCAGGTGGGTTCCCCACCCTAGGAGAGAAGCATCCATAGTTAGAACTACTGATGGGACTTGAGGGAGAAATGGAACTCCTTGTCTGAGGTTGTCCTGGTCCAGCCACCACTGGAGAGCTTGGACCAGAGTCTGAGTCACTGGAATCAGTTTGGTAAGTGAATCCTTCTTTTGAGACCAAAAAGATCTTAGATGAAACTGAATATCCCTCATCTGGAACCTTGCTCCCTGTACCACTGCTGTGGAAGCTGCCACGTGGCCCAAGCTGGAGGAACTGTCTTGCTGGGCAGAAGACCTGAGGTCAAAAGGAGGAAGCAAGATCCACCAGGACCTTTACCCTTGCCAGGGAAAGGAAGGCTTTTGCTTGTATGGGTGTTCAACTCTATGCCTATAAAGGTGAGAAGTTGAAAAGGACAGACTTTGGAAGATTGAGAAGAAACCCCAGGGAGCTGAGTAGGTCCTGGGTAGTTTGAAGAGCTGACTTGCCCTGTAAAGGTGACTGACCCACTAAGAGTCAGTCGTCCAGATACGGGAAGATGGTGATACCCTGTCTTCTGAGCTAAGCCACCACTACTGCAAGGCACTTTGTGAACACCCTTGGAGCTGATGTTAGGCTGAATGGCATAGCTCTGAATTGGTAATAGCCTGAAGGCAACTCGAACCGGAGGTATTTTTTGTGGGAGCACCTGATAGGAATATGGAAGTAGGAATCCTTGAGGTCCAGAGATGCTAGCCAATCCCCTGGCCTTAGAGAGGGAAGGATTATTCCCAGAGTTACCATTTTGAATTTGGGCTTTGAAATGTAATTGTTCAAATACCTTAGGTCTAGGATGGGTCACCACTCCCCTGTTTTCTTTGGGGTAAGGAAGTACCTGGAGTACAGTCCTTTTCCCTTGTGCTGAGTAGGAACCTTCTCTATAGCTCTAAGACCTAGAAGAGAGGAAACCTCTGCCTCTAGGGCAATGGTTTCTGAGAGTGATGCAGGTAGAAAAGACTTGGCCCTCTTGTTTGGAAATTTTTTAAAGCTGAGGGCCAGTCCCTGGCTTACTACTTCCAGGACCCACTTGCCTGAGGTCACAGACTTCCAGGCCTGGAAGTAGTAAGCCAGCCTGCCTCCTACTGGAAATGGGGAGTCAACCCGGGCTGACACATCAGGATGCCTGTTTGGCAAGAGCCTTAGAATGAGAGGAGGGAGCAGCTCTGCTTATCCCCCTCCTGCCCCTTCCTCTGAAGAACCCCCTCTGTGGGAAGGGAGAGAAGGCCTGGGCTTGGTAAAAAGGCCTTTGAAAGGGCCTGCTCCTGCCCCTAGACTGCTGCTTGTGCAGAGTGGCTTGCCTTTCTTTGGCCTGTGCACACCTGTACGTGGTCCTGTATTCATCCATTTTCTTCATGTAAGCCTCTGTCTGCTCCCCAAACAGAGAGTTACCTACTACAGGAAAATCCATAGCCTTAGTCTGGGTATCCTGTGAAAGGCTAGTACATCTGAGCCAAGCAAGTCTGAGACACACAGATGTAGCCATGACTCTAGATGCCACATCACTGGAGTCCACAGTAGCATGAAATTGCATTTTGGAAGCCTCAGTTCCATCAGCAGCCACCTCCTCCAGCTCCTTGGCTAGCTGGGGAGAGGCCTGTTTAGCCAGTTCCAGAACCGTATCCCATCTGGATTTCTGGTACCTGGCTGTGTGGGTCATATAAGTAGTCTGCCTGAGTCCCAAAGAGGGTGCCAAATACTTTTTGGCCATGGCATCCACTTTCCTGGAGTCCTTATCTGGGGGGTGTGAAGCCAAAGAAACATTAGCCCTGTCACCGGCTGCAGCCTGCACTACCCCAATATGACTGCAATGACTATAAAGGAACTCTGCAGCTGAGCCTGATAACAAATTCCTCCTGTCCATTCTCTTATCCACAGGAGGTATTGAATTAGGTGTTTTTAAAATTGTGTGTATGTCTGTTTCCCCAAGGATTTATGAAGAGGGATAGACAGCCTTTTGGACCCTGGGATGTCCATCATTTCCACAAAATCAGGCTCTTCATCCTTCTCTGCAGCTTCAACCAAGGGAAGCTGCAGGATTTCTGCCACCTTTTTGTAGAACAAAAAATGTGAAGGGGACTCAGAGAGCCTGGGAGGAGAGACACCTGAGGGCGTGTTTGGGGAGATGTCCGGTTCAATGGGCACATCCAGACTCCCCTGGTCATCATCATCATCATCACCGGGATAGTCTTCATCTCTCTCCCACTCCTCCTAATAAGCGTCTGGATCATAATCCAGAGGAGATGGATCCGACCGAACCGACTGCCTAACCAGCGGTACCAGTTCGGATGGAACCGGTCTAAGCGATTGAACAATGCTAATCGCTTTGGCTATTTCGTCCGCGGTTGGAGAGAGCAATACCGGATCTAAACCGGCAGACTTACGCTTCTTTTTTGATGGAACTGACCCCTCAGGGTCAGCTGTCCTTTTGCCCATGGAGGTATCGCCTAGGTCAGTAGGCACCTCCTCAGGTTCGGCCGCAACCAAACCGGGCTGGCCATCCATATCTACAGATTTATCAGCCTCCCTTTCCTTCAGCCTACTCAGTCTTTTGCCTAGAGTGTATTTAGGAAAGTTTTTACAGATTTGGCATTCTGACTTGAGGTGGTCAAACCCCAGACAATAAACACAGATGAGTTGGGGGTCAGCCTTAGCAAAGGCCTCCCCGCACTCAGTACAGTGTTGAAACCCAGTGGGACCGGTTTTCTTCTTGGGTTTCTCAGACATGGCCAACCTAACAAATTACCCCATTGCAGCTTTCAAGCCAGGTAATAAAATAACCGATCGGTTACAAACCATGTCACGGGCACTTTAAAAGAACCGTCAAAAGGTCCGGTTCTTTTGAAACCGATCGGTACCGGAACACCACTCTAATCCCAGCAATAGAATTAAAAATTAAACAGAATGTGATAAGGTCGGTTCCAAACCAGACCGACCGGAAAGAAACCGAGGAAAAGAACAATTTCCACTTTTTAACAAAAATAAAACACAGTCGATACCTATCTACACATTACCTGTACCATAGACAGAGGCTGGAAAGCCAAAAAGAACAAAAAAATATTCGGTTTCAACCAAACGCTTTACTTTTACCGAACCAAGCAGAGGAAATCTCCAGAGCGAATTCACTGTTAGGCGGAGTAAAGAATCTAACGGTTACACAGGGAAGTACCACAGACAGAGGTTTGAAGACTGAGCTCGAGCTTAACGTTCTATGCTTCTGCACAGAGTTAACTCTTTCCTCTCCGGGGCAGTTCAAGTGCTGGGGCTAACTGCATTATGTCTGAATACAGCAAGACTTCATGTTGTTTGAATATGCGCTGTTACCTGGAGCTAGGGGCATATGGCAGAAGAAAGCTGCCATATGCCCTAATGTGGAATTCTAAGAACTCTCCCAGAGGGAGAAATTCTAAGATTCTGAGTACCCTTAGACCAGGGTACTTAGAAAATTCTACTCTGGGAGAGTAGGCTGTTTGAGGCAATGTACCATTGTCCCCCCTCCCCAATCCACAATGTCCCCATTATTAAAACAATAAATCAAGCCCCTTTCATTGGTAGTCCAGTGGCCCCCCTCCCCAATCCCCAATTTCCCCGCTATTTAATCAAATAATCGAGACCCTTTTATTGATGATCCAGTACCCCCCATCCCTGATGTCCCAGTTATTAAATCAAATAATCAAGCTGCGTTCATTGGTGGTCCAGTGCCCCCCCCCACAATCCTTGATGTCCCCATTATTAAATTAAATAATCAAGCCCCATTCATTGGTGGCCAAGTAGCTCCGTGCCTATCACCCCACCCCCCCTCCTGTGACAGAGCCAACAACTGGCACAGCCCTCCTCACACCTCTGCAGCTGGCCCCTGACTGAACTGTCACTGAGCTCGTACTATAAAGTGTATGCATCCCCTTTAGTGAGCCATTTTTGCAACTTAAATGTTCCATTACAATGTCCTTATTTAATTTTAACAAATTTATTTGCCACGCCCATATTTATTATCCCTCTTACTTTTGTATATATGACATCATGTCCTTTTAATTTTGGAGTTTCAGAATACCACTGTGCTTTTTGCAACATTATAATTTTGAATTTACAGAGAAAATCTATACTAGATTTATCAGTCAACTTGTTAAACAATCTGTCAATGTTCCATTAAACCATTTCCCATTATTGGACTATAGATTGCTTTCCAATATACAATTGAGAAAGCTTAGTTTGTCAACTCCTATTACTTTTATCCAACACTGTATATCTGTTCTGTGAACATAAGTAAGACAGAAAGGGAGAATTATCTTTTCCTATGTGTGAGTTTGTCTGAGCCTGTGTTTGTGTCTTTGGAACAGAAAATAAACCTTCCAGATCAGCTATCTGTATATCAAGTTTATCAAATTTTTCAGCATTTTGAAGATTTTTTCCCACTAAAATTTCATCTTTGAAAAATGAGTAAATTTGTGATATAGTTGTTACATATTTAATCCATATTTCAGAGTCTCATTTAAAAGATATACACAGTAACCAGGAGACAAACCAACATTTAGAGCTTTTGGTCTTTCCCATGGTTTTGTTTTATTGTATATTCCATCCAAATAAAGATACAGATTTATAGGGTCTTAAAGGTGTAGGATATCTTGACTTTGCCAAGAATCTTGTTAATTTCTGCCGTGATTCTGGAGACGTCATTTCAACAAGTCTATTCAACATCACTTCCAGACTATTACTAGAAGACTCCTGACACTGCTGCTGTGAACTTATTACTTTGGTATTTTCAACTTCAGATCCCAACAGCTCTAACTCCTTTCCCAAATTTGTATTGTTGATTCTATGTTTGAGAATGAAATCAGAGCCTCCTGCTTCCCTTGACATGAATGATTTACATATTACATGAAATAACTCCAATGAGCTTGTGATTCTTAGAAGATACTTGACTTTAGCTTTAAGGGACTGAGGAGTTTCTTCTGCTGTCAGGGAATTCCCTTTGCCATCAAATACATTGATTAATGATATTATCTTGTTGTGAAATTGTTTTTAGTTTATAAGAGGAAAGATCTATCATAAGACTGTTCAACTTCTAAACCCAAAATTTGTAACATTTATTTTTCTCTTCATAAGTCCTGCACTCTTGTACTTGATATAACAATTCCAAAAAAAAAAAATCATTAAAGGCCTCATTTGGGAGTCTAAAGACTCAAAGTATATCCTGATCCACATTACTACACTGTAAATAAGAAAAAATTACTCACCTTAGTAATGTTGTTTCTTCTAATGGAGTCTTGCTATATTATGACAAATGCAGTATAACCCCAGGTTAGAACTGCTCTGGAGGTGAAAGAGTTAACTTCCATGCAGAGCATGGAATCTTGAGCGCGAGCTTGGTTGAACACACTGTCTGTTGAAGCTCAAACTTAAACTGTCAGATCTTTATGAGCAAAAACTCACTAAGGTTCTGTGTGGAAGCCGTAAACCTACACTAGCCATTGAATACTAACTACAAAAACACCTTTTTGATCTTGATCCGAAACAAAGACTCAAGTCGGGGATTCAGAAGAAACTTAAACATAACACCTAAGCACCCAAGAAGGGTGAAATAAAATGGGTATCAAAGAAGTGCCAACATTGCACTGCCCACCCACATCTCAAAAACAGAGGTTCTGAGAGGGGCAGGCTGGGGGGGTCATAATATAGCAAGACTCCATTAGAAGAAACAACATTACTAAGGTGAGTATTTTTCTTCAAACAACATGAAGTCTTGCTATATTATGACAAATGCAGACTACACAGCAGTACCTCCATGGAGGAGGGACAGAACCTACTTGGGAAATAGGCTCTGAAGCACAGCTGTGTCAAATTGAGCATCACTCCTGGCCTGGATATCCAGAGAGTAATGCTTAGTAAAAGTGTGAACTGTTTTCCAGGTAGCTGCTTGACATATCTCTAGGATAGGAATGTCCCTGGCAGCAGCCAGAGATGCAGCTGTACCTCTGGTCTAACTCTTCAAGAGCCAAGCCTTGAGATTGAGAGATTTGAGGTTCGGATACCAAACCCTTGCCTGGGCACAGGTTAACAGGTTGTGATTCCTGGGAAGGCATAGGGGAGGGAGGACAGCTAAGGACATGAGGAGTGGGTACCAGGGCTGCCTGGCCCAATCTGGAGTGATCAGGATCATCTTGCAGGATTGAGATCTAATTCTGACTAGCACTTTGAAAAGAAGGGGGAAGGGAGGAAAAGCATAGAGAAACTTCCCTTCCAAACTGAGAAGGAAGGCATCCAGAGGGACTGAGCCCAACACTGTGGACCTGCAACAAAAAAGGGGAAGTTGGTGATTGTCTAGGGCTGTCGCCCATGTGAGCTCCCCACCCCAAGAGGGATGCATCTGTAGTAAGGGTCAAGGAATGAGACTGGGGAGTGAAGGGAACCCCCTGTCTCAGATTGTTCTGATCCTGCCACCACTGGAGGGCCTGGATCAGGGTTCGAGTCACTGGAATCAATTTGGTTAGGGGATCCGTCCTTTGAGACCAAAAGGCTCTCAAATGGAACTGAATGTCCCTCATCTGAAATCTTGCTCCCTGCACTACTGCTGTAGAAGCAGCCATGTGCCCCAGGAGTTGTGGAAATGCCTTGCTGGTTGAGAGACCTGCAGGGTGAAAGAGAGCCAGAGACACCAGAGTCCTTGCTCTCTCCAGAGGAGGAAGGCTCTGGCTTCTTTGTGTTCAGTTCTCGCCTATAAAGGTGAGAAGCTGGACAGGCTCCAGAACTGACTTTGGAAGATTGAGAAGGAAACCTAGAGATGTAAGCAGGTGCTGGGTTACTTGTAAATGAAGTTTGACCTGTTCTGGAGTCTGGCCTACAATGAGCCAGTCATCCAGATAAGGAAAGATGGCAATCTTTTGCCTTCTTAAATAAGCAACTGCTACTGCCAGGCATTTTGTTAACACCCTTGGAACCGAGGAGAGGCCGAAGGGCATTGCTCTGAACTGGTAATGGCCTGAGGGCAGTTCGAATCTGAGGTACTTTCGATGGGAGCTTCTGACGAGAACATGGAAGTAGGCATCCTTGAGGTCCAGGGAGGCTAGCCAGTCCCCTGGCCTTAGAGAGGGTAAAATAATCCCCAGGGTCACCATTTTGAACTTTGGTTTTAAAAGGTGCTTGTTTAGATACCTGAGATCCAGAATGGACCGCCATTCTCCTGTCTTTTTTGGGGTGAGGAAGTACCTGGAGTACAACCCTTTGCCCTGGTGTATGGGTAGAACCCTTTCCATGGCTGTGAGAGCCAGGAGGGCAGAAACTTCTGCTTCCAGGGCAAGTGCCTCTGATGAGTTTGCAGGTGGAAAAGATCTGGCTCTCATCTTCGGAAATTTTTTGAAGCTGAGAACCAGTTCCTGGCTTACTACTTCCAGGACCCACTTGTCTGATGTTAAAGACTTCCAGTCCTGGACAAAGTAAGCCAGCCTGCCCCCTACCGGTAGTGGAGAATCAGACCTGGCTACCCCATCAGGGAGCCTGTTTTGCAGGGGCTTTGGGTTGAGAAGTAGAAGCAGGCTTACTAGAGCCCCTTCTACCCCTTCCTCTAAATAACCCCCTCTGGGCATAAGCAGAAGAGGAGGCCTGGGCTTGGTAAAATGGCCTATGAAAATGCCTGCCCCTGCCCCTGACATGCTGCCTTTGAGGAGTGACTTGCCTTTCTTTGGCCTGTGCACTCCTATAGGTGGTCCTATACTCATCCATTTTCTTTGTATAATTCTCTGTCTGCTCCCCAAACAGAGAATTTCCCACAACAGGGAAATCCATAGCCTTAGACTGGGTATCCTGTGACAGGGCAGTACATCTGAGCCAGGCCATTCTGTGAAGAGACACAGATGTAGCCATAACTCTAGATGAAACATCATTAGAGTCTATAGCAGCATGAAATTGCACCTTGGATGCCTCAATACCATCCACAGCCACCTGCTCCAGCTCCCTGGCAAGCTGTTCAGGGGCCTGTTTTGCTAGGGCCAGGACAGTATCCCACCTGGATTTCTGGTACCTAGCTGCGTAAGCCATATAATTTGCCTGAGTACCAAAGATGCTGCCATGTACTGCTTTTTTTGCCATGGCATCCATCCTCCTGGAATCCTTTTCAGGAGGGTGAGAGGCTAGAGGAATATTAGCCTTGTCACAGGCTGCAGCCTGCACTACCCCCACATGGCTGCACTGCTGAGATAGGAACTCTGTATCAGAGCCTGATAAAGCATACCTCTTGTCCATCCTTTTATCCACAGGGAGGATAGAATGAGGAGTTTTCAGAATTTTTACTGTTTCCTAAAAGATTTATGCAAGGGAATAGACAGTCTCCTAGACTTTGGAATATCCATCATTTCCACAAAATCAGGCTCTTCATGATCATCAACAGCTTCCTCAATAGGGAGTTGCAGAGTGTCAGCAACTTTCTTGTAAAACAAAAAATGAGAAGGGGACTCAGATAGCCTGGGAGGGGATACTCCTGAGGGTCTGTCTGGAGAGATGTCCGGTTCAATGGGCACATCCAGACTGTCAAAATCACACTCACTCTCCTCGTACCCCTCCACCCCTTCCCCTGGTTCATAAAAATCTTCAAAATCATAATCTTGAACCGAAGGAACCGACCAGACCGGGCGCTTGCCCAATGGTGCCGGTTCGGACAGAACTGGGGAAAGAGACTGGACAATTTGGATAGCTTTGGCTATTTCCTCAGCGGTTGGAGAAAGAACTTTTGGCCCCAAACTAGCTGACCTTCTAGCCCTTTTAGTTGGAACTGGCTCCTCAGAGCTGGCTCTTCATTTGCCGAGGAAGCTTGTCGCCTGGTCAGAGGCACTCCCTCAGGTTCGGTTGGAACTGAACTGGGCTGGCCATCTGGGTCAAGCGGACTTTTTGGCCTCCCTTTCCCTGAGCCTACCAACTCTTTTTTCCACAGTGGCAGCAGGAAAATTCTTACAAATCTGGCAGTCTGCATTGAGGTGGTCAAACCCCAGACAATATACACAAATGGTGTGTGGGTCAGCCTTGGCAAAGGCTTCCCCGCAGAGGCCACAGTGCTGAAACCCAGTGGGTCCAGTTTTTCTTTTGGGTTTCTCAGACATAGTGCCAGCCTAACCAAAACTTGCCCGTTAATGGCAATCCTCCAAGCAAGACTCTCTTATCGGTTCCCAACCGTGTCACGGGTCATGGAAAAAACCGTAATAAAAAGGTTTTTTTTAGAACTGATAAGAACCAGGAACCGCACTCTAAAGGGCTAGAAAGTAATTTTTAAACCCCTCTGAGCGGTTCAAACTGAACCGAAAAAGACGTTTACAAGTTCCACACAGAAAAAAAAATAATAAATAAGCCTATTACTTACAATACCACAGACAGAGCTTGAACCGACGACTGCGGTTAAATTTCGGTAAAATAAACTGAGAATTACACTTTAAAACCGACAAACAAACCGAGCAGCAAGAGGAATCTCCGGAGCGACTGTTCAGTGAGGCGGAGTAAAGAATCTGACAGTTTAAGTTTGAGCTTCAACAGACAGAGTGTTCAACCAAGCTCACGTTCAAGATTCCATGCTCTGCATGGAAGTTAACTCTTTCACCTCCGGAGCAGTTCTAACCTGGAGTTATACTGCATTTGTCATAATATAGCAAGACTTCATGTTGTTTGAATGTCTAATTCTCCTTAAAAGTGCAATACTGCTTTCTTGTGTATCTAATGGTATACCCTTAATTTGTAATAAAGTCATTTCTGGACAACTGATCTGCTTCCTTGAGTTTTGTAGATTAGTTTTGTTTGTATCTGGTAAATACATTGTATTTCCTCTACTTCTTTAAGATTTGGAGTTCAATATGTATACTGTAGCTAGATTTCTCATTATATGTGCCATGAGTTTTCTCAAGGTCTACTCTGGTAGTCTTTATTTTTTATTCTTTCCTTTGCCATTCATTTCCTGTTGTATGGTAAGTTTAATTCCTTGTTTTAGTTTAGATTTGTTAATGTCACCTTTATTTATATTCCTTTTTTTCTTATTACTGTCCATTTGGATTTATTTTTTTATTTCCATTCCTTTCCCTTTCCCTTGTTATAGAATTACCGTTGAGGGAAGCTCTCATATAAAAGGAGACGGGAGATTTGTCTATATACATTTATTTTCTAGTCCTATTTTCAGTTGTTTATTTTCATTTGTTTTCTAATGAATGACCCATTATGATCATCATAATTTTGTCTAAAGTAGTCCTCCTTTAATCTTTTTATCATATATTGGTTTTCCATAACATTGGATCTTAAACCCATAATTTTTTCGCTAATTACGCATAGGGACTTCAGGATTAATATGTTTGCAATGAATTTTAGCAGCTCACATGATAAAACAGAGGCTACCAGGTAACTTCCATTGTATGAACTCTGAGTGGAAAATTTAGTTTCCTTATCCTCTTTCTTTTTATCTCATTCATCGTTATTAAAAAATGGCACCCAGTTAAATTTAGCTGATGAAATTTCCTTAACTTCTGGGGAGCAAGAGTCACGTTTCTTGCTGGAGCTCTGCCTCCCATTTTATATAAGCCCAATTTTAAATTGCTCCTATTATGCTGTTCATTTCCATTCATCAATCTCTTCAGGTCACTTATTGTTGCTCCCAGTTCATACTACTTTTGCCAGATTACCTGACTTATCTTTAGTCATATCAAGGTATTCCTGTAAAAGTTGCTCAATTTTATCAGTCTGTGAGTGCAATGAAAACACTAGTGTCATCTGTCATTTTTGTGTCCCTTCTTATACATGATCAGCCTGGCAATGCACAGTCTGGTCTGTCTTCATTAAATTCTAGGACTGAATCTTCTGTTGAAGGATATCATAAAATACTATCTGGGTCATTGATATCCTTCTTCTGATGTTCTGTTTGAGTATCTATTTCTACTTGGGTATCTGTTACTATTGGTTATTTATGAATTATTTCCAGACAACTCAGGTTTGTCTGTTCTCTTTGTAACAGTGATATGGAAGTCTTTCTGTCCATGTATTCTATTATCTTTGACTGATCCATCCCTGGTTGCACTCCCCCAATTTTTTCCTCACTTAATGACTTTTTATTGTACTTCATCTCATTTAGTTCTCCTTTATGAATTAACTTCACTTTTGATTGCTTACCCTTCTTATTTTTATTTCTGGTCTCTATTTCTGTATAACCTTCCATGAAACAGATTTCCTTGGATCTTGTACTCCCTAGTTCTCATTTTTACTATTGTTAAAGTGTCTATTAAGTTATGTGCCAAAAATATGATTACTAATGTAATCTTACACAATTTGGCAATATTATCTAAGATGAAATCTAATTAGGTTTTCAGTGACACTGCAATAGATAATCAATTGAATACAACAAACTAGCTAAAATGTGCTAATGTTGTTAAAAAGTCTGTTTTCTACAACCAATTTACATTTTCTAACTCCAGTTGATGTTCTTCCGTTGGGTTTCTTCTTTTTCTTCTTTAAATGTTTTCCCCTTTTCTGTATTTCAGTCATTTCTTCTTGCTTTATGATGTTTCCAATAAGGTACAGGATAACCTGGTCCTGGAGAGTTTGTGCCCAAAATGCTCACTGGAATAAGACTCCAGATCTGAGAAAGCTTGGAAACATTTATTTTATTGAGTTTCTGTTTACTGGGTAGGGTGTGCTAGGCCATAACATGCCTATTTTCAGGCACAACCCAGGAGAATACAACATCAGGATTATACAAGGTTACAGAAACAACAAGCAGAACATTACAAGTTACATGGTGACAATGTGAGTAGGTACATTCAGTTGTAGGAAGAAACAATACTGCAATTTTTTAGACGTGCATAGTTGAGCATACAATGGACAATAGACAATGTGTTAAGAATTGCACAAGAGATTATGTATCAAGGAAAGTGAATTTAAAAGCTATAGTATTTAATTCTCTGAACCAGTCTTAAAATGGTTCAACATCAGTACATCAACAACATCATTGTCAAAACCCCTGACACTGACAGGAACAATGGTGACTGTCGGCAGTGTTCCCATCAGGAAAAAGTGTTTTTTTTTTGCAGGTGGCTTTGCCCTCCCCCACGCCCCTCATCTCTAATTAACCAACTCTGAGTCAGAGTTGGTTTGGCGTGGGGGTGAAACACCAGGAGTCATGGTGTCAGCGTGCAGTGGACCACCACAGCGACCTGGTGAGAGCTGTCGCTGTGGTGGTGTTCACTTTAGCATTGTCGATGTACTAACGTGCTACCTTTTAAAATCACTACATGAAATGTCTGTGATTATAACTTATATCTACAGATCTGTTTAACTAATATACAATAAACAAAATTATATCCAAAACAAAACAATACTGGATTTGTTATTCCTAATTAATACCAATTCATGTTTAATAATCAGTACTAATTACTAGTCACTTAATGTCTAATCGCTTCAATCTATGATCAATTCTAACCAATTAGCAATTATTTACTAGTTATTAGCTTAATCATCAATTTGTCCAAATGATTTTAACTTATTCACTAAAAATATATGTATTCATAAAAAGGTCATAAATTCTGTTTAGTAAAGCATTTAAACACTCAATTAAGAAATACCAGCATAACATATTTCTTATATATTCTGTATCAAGCTTATCATGTAAGTTCACTGTCTTCATAATTCATTAAAATGTGTATTTACTTACTTTGATTCAGTGAACAGAGTTCCTACAAGCGCCAGGTAAAACTCCTCCATTCTGTGCCTGGATCAGGAATAGACACCAGTCTGTGTCAACACCAAATATGTTTCTAAGGTATTCACAACCTTTTAAGTTATAGAGATATGCTCTGACTGTTTTTAACAGGAGGCATTCGGGTTAGCTGTGATTTGAAGCAATGGAGCTGTAACAACACGCACAAAAATCAGCACTCAAAAAAGTGCACATACACAGTCAAGTTAAGTCAGGTAATATATTTCAAAACCTGAGCTTCACATAGAAAGTTTAGGTGACATATGAGAACTTGAAAGGATTTTAATGCTTAGCCCAAATCACAGCCCTCAAACTCTGTTGGTCTTGGCTAAGACCCTACTTATTCCAGTTCATAATAGCACATTATAACTCTTTGGTTCTCAGGCTTCAATTACAGCTTCAGCTTTGGATTCAGCTCCACTGCATTGCTTCCTCCTTGACTGCCAGACAAAGTGCTGTGCTTTGCACCATGCAGTTTAAATACTGGAGCTGTGATACAGTACATCACAATATGACATGAAGTCCAGGAAATGTAACTATATTTTTACCCAAAAATATTGAACACTATGTTATGCGAGGTCCCCACACTCTGGATACTCACTGTGCATCTTAGACAATGCATACACATATATATGACATAGCATGATATCTGATGTACTACCGTACAAGTGTACATAACCAGGCACATATTCTTGCATTGCTTTTGCTAAGAAGCACATTGTAAGTACTGTGCTGAGATACACCTGTGTTCTCTGTTTATCCTTCTGAGAAGTCATTATATAGCATGCACTGCCACTATGTAGACTTATGTAATACTGTATCACATTCTGTATTTTGTATGAGTCCTTTGTTCTCATATTTAGTTGACTTTACAAATAATGTATATCTGTAGATAACACTGTGGAGCCACATAACGTTTAGCCAATAAGGCCTATTTTATGTAGCTAGTCTTTTAGTTACTATAGTAACTATCAGCGGTATATAACCTACTGCATTCCCCTTGAGACCATCTTCACTCCTAGGGGTATTTGGGAAACTTCAGCTCCCAGTGTCTAATGGTAAGACCTGCAATAGGGCAACTGTTTATCTTTTGTGTAATAAACAAGTTTATTACCAAATATGCCACTTGTCCATGTCTCTTTTGTTGATTAAGTACTGCCAAGAATCTGATCAGGGCTAAGCACCCTAACATATTGTGCAGGCAGTCTGAATTAGCAAAGTTTCTCAACTTGTTGGCTTACCCTTCCCTTGCAGCTAGTAAGTAGGTGTACACACCCGTATCACCTCACCCATACTTTTAACTCCATAGCATCTTGTAAAGTCTGGCTGCTAACTGGGTAAGGTTGATGCCATCTCACCTTACTCAATGGCAGTTTTGAATTGCACGATTGCGAAAGTACAGTAGCCCAACTGTCTTTCGGTTCAACCACTATGGATCGATACACAGCAGGGTAACCACTGATGCATTCATTTTGTGTTTCCCAACAACTTTTGCTGGTACCACTATGTCTAATATCTGTGCAGATCTGAGACTTGACGTCTCTAACTTTCTTACCTCCCATAGAAGCTGGAACAATTTTGCACAGAACACAATTCGGTCCAAAAACCCTGTGCTAGGGATTTCAACCCAGTACTGCGAGGTGAGGCAAACAGCTAAAAAGTGTGATGCTAATGGGCTGTTAGTTTTGGCTCTCTATGCTGCTCTAGAAGCCTCTGAATTGAGGTTTCATTCACTCGAACTGCAACTCATGTCTCTTAAGAAAGAGATGGGATTGCAGGCATCTGAAAGTTTAAAAATCAAGCAGTGGCTTGAAGCAGAACTTCAGCCATTGCATAGTAAGAACGAAACTCTTTTGCACTGTTCTGTATAGGGTAATGATCAAGAGTTATGTACATTGAGAAATGAATGTGATAGGTTGAGACAGGATAAGAAGCAGGTGTTACAGAATGAATGATTTGTTGAGTGATGCAAATGAGACTTTGCATGAGATGAGAGAAGACCTGAAATGGGTAAGTGATGAGCTGGACAGGTAGCTTAGGGACAAATGCGAGTTGAGCACCGCATATAGAGTGTTACAGAAATAAGTTTCAAAAGGTGTTGAGCAGGACATTTCAGAAGTTGGTCACAAAGAATGTAGATTTAAGATGGCAGAACTGCACCATCAGCGAGAGGTGTTGACCAGTCACGTCAAAGTGATGGGCGGGTTTCACTACACACCCATCGACCTTATGTCATCAGGCGATGATGATTCTGGTGATGACAACTGTCAAGATGGTGCCCAGCCACTCCCTCACTAAGGCTCAGTGTCCTCTCATCACCCACAAGATAGCGGATCCCCACGCTATGACAGTGCAATTCAACATCAACAGAATGACTATCATGTGCAATGCCAAGATGGTGACCCCCATGATGGGAGAGCCGAGACTTGAGTATAGCTCCTCTAATTGCCACTCTGACCAAAGATGAAAAAATTGAGATCAATCAAATGATCAAAGCCACTCTCTCTCAGATGGAGATGTCTGAGGAACAAAAGCAAATCTTCAAACAGCACTTGGATGTAATGATGAAGGAAGCTGCTGCCCAGCCATCTACCGTCCACTCTGTGGCTGATACCACAGCAGAGGCTGCCCTTTGTGGTGCACAAAACCAAAATCCCTTCCCTGAACATCCAGCAGCTCAAAATAATCCCCTTCAGATGGCCGACTCTGTACAGCAGATCACTGACATACAGCAGATCACTGACAGCATAGGCCGCATGAACCCCAGCAATAATTTGTTGTCATTTGGAAAAGGTTGATGGCAAATGTTAGATGCTCAGTCTATGATCAGCCTACCATGTACAGATTCTTCAGCAGACTGTAGAACCTGGCCTCTGGTCACTTCAGCCCTTATTTCTGCACACACCCCAAATGTAGTTGGCGTTATGTTGGCCTACCCCGTAAAGCAAACCGCCAAAGACAGCACAGTATCATGACATCAGCAGCTATGGCTGGCCTACCGTACTGGCAAGGTGCTTTCAGAGGAAGGTGCAGATACTGACTAAACTGAGTACAAGAACTTGTTTCTTCGGAACATGATTCTGGGCTGTCCGTGAAAAAGTCGAGCCTACAGTTTTCCCCAGAATGGACAAATCTGCAGATATTCTCTGGAACACCGAGCGGGTATACCAACTCTACCTCTGAGATTTTAATTCTGGTTCAAAAAAGTTGGCCACAGTACAACCTACCATTGAACCCACAACCCACTACATAGTGAAGGGCAAGGCCCAAGACAAAAAGGCCATGCCTTTGAATAACAAACAGCACTACCAGTCTGGGGCAGGCAACCGAAATAGGAACAATAGGCTGAATTGGAATAACACTAATTCTAAGCAGCACAACCAGCAGCATGATAATCGGAGCAACTGAAATTATCGATCAGGCTCTTCTTATCGTGAGATAGTGGAGGAGAACAACAACCTCCACTACTTTCTCAGGCATGTCCAATCAGTAGCGGAGTTGATCCTGAAGTGTACTGTTGTAGCGCTAGCTCCAGTACACCAGGCTTCACTAGGCCAAGGAGACACTGGAACCTCCTTGGACCAGGCCACACCAGGCCTGAACCATGAGGCCTTACCCTACATAGTGACTACACAGGACATGGAAGAGGTTCGGCAAGAACAGGCTGACCTACCTTTCCAGGAACTACCTAGCAGTGGTAGTTTGGATTGACAACTACGGGCCCCAGTCCATATTATGAACAAGCTCACCTTGACACAAATGGAAGGCCTCATACCAAGGCCACTGTCAGGGGCTACCAATTGGCTATTTTGTTAGACACAGGCATGGCCGTGTCTGTACTGCATGATGAGGATCCAGCAAATTCCTCTTGGTCCACTGGATGGAGGATCAGTACACAAGGTGTGGATGGCACTAAGCTATGCACCCTACCACTCTATTGTACTTTCCATTCTGATAGGCAGCCTCAAAGTGAGTCACGCTTTTGACCTCATAGTACTACATAATCATCCAGCATCCTGGGAATTGATTTTCTCGCACTACATGGCTGTGTGGTGGACTTGGCCAACATGCTCTGGATCCAGATCAAGGGACAATACCATATGGTCATGATTTCTGATTCACATGTGGTTGCTGCCATTGTGACATTATAGCTCTATTTCAGACACATGAGTTTTCCACAAAACTTCAACCCATTCTGCAGAAGCACATGAATGCTTTTGCCACACACAAACATGATTGTGGGAGAATGCAAACTGCCATTGAAATTCCAGGCCCAGCATATGATAGGCAAAGACAATACCCTTTTCCTGCCGAGACCTTACCATCACTCAGAGAAACCATATAGTCACTCCTTAGACAAGGCATGATCAGGCTTTGTGTCTCAACTACCAACTCACCCATCTGGCCAGTAAAAAAGCCCACTGGATCTTGGAGACTTACTATTGATTACAGGAGGCTTGATCAAGTCACGCCTAGTTGCTCTCCTACTGTAGCATCAGCACAGATGTGCTCATACTCCTAACACCAGATCATAGGTGGTTCAGTGCCCTTGACATCTCCAATGGCTTTTGGTCACTGTACTTAGCTCAGGAAAGTCAATACAAGTTTACCTTTACCTTTGAGGGTCGACAGTACACTGGGAACTGCTTACCTCAAGGGTTTCACAACAGACCATCTCTTTTCCATCTACACATGACAGATGCCCTGCAAGGTTTCTCTGCCCCACAATGTCTTCTACAGTATGTGAATGATTTACTGTTGGCAACTGCTACCAAGGAGCAACATTTTGACCTCCTTGATGAACTACTGACTCTCTTACAGAGAGCAGGCCTCAAGTGCAATCCTGCAAAAGCACAACTATGACAGAAGCAAGTCATCTTTCTTGGCCTGTGCACAACAGAACAAGGCAAGAGTCCAGCTTGGAGGAAGATCCAAAGCCTACAAGATTTGACACTACCCATCAGTGTGGCAACACTCAGATGTTTCCTGAAAATGGTCAACTATTCCAGGGATTTATCCGCAATTTTGCACAAAAGGCTGCCCCTCTGTATGAGCGCTTGAAAAAGGATGTCCCCTGGACTTGGAGTCCTATTCACATTAATGTTGTGGCTCTTTGAAACACCCTTTGGCCTCTGCTCTTGCTTTGGTGAACCCCAATCCAGCTCAACCTTTCCATTTGGAATCAGTTACTTCAGACATAGCCATGTCTGCAGTACTTGCTCAGAAAGTAAACAATACCTTGAGACCTATTGCTTATGCATCTCAAATGCTGTCTCCAGTGGAACAGAAGTACAGTCTTTGTGAAAGAAACCTTCTGTCTACCTACTGGGTTGTCAAGCATTTTCTGTATATCACTTATCATTCTGAACACAAATCACACACCCCACAACCTTTCTGCTATCAGACAGAGTGAAAGATGGATCAGTATCCAACACCAGACTGACTCACTGGTCCCTTCTTCTCCAGGACCATGACATACAGGTCTACCATGACAAGATGCCCTCAATTTTAGCCCATGGTCATTTGTACCAAGGAGCTACACATGATTGCACACTCCAACCCCCTGATTTACCTGAACCAGGCCATTTTCTTCCTGATACTCCAAAGCTCCATGCTAATACCTTTATTCTTTATTTCAAAATTCGGACATTACCTTTGAGCAAAATCTCTTTTACAAAGGTTCCACATCAGGTACAACAAAGTGTGAACAACAGAGAACAAGAAAACAAAGGAGGGTGGAGCTCCAGTGTAAGCAAATTACAAGGGTGAAACATTACTAACAGAGACATAAGCTATCTGGTAAGTGCAAAGAAACATGACAAGGCCAAACACTGTCAGGTACACAGGTATAATTTACAACAGCCAAAGGCTAGGCACAAAGATATAATCTTTCATAGCAAGGGAGCTTGATCCATCTACATAGTGGAACTAATGTAGAGAGTTGGAGGTGGGGTATCCAGGATGTGGGCAGTGGCTCTCTGGGGGCTTTGTTAAAAAGGCTGTGGGAGGTGACTTGATCCACCTCCCTGTCTCATGTCTTTACTGATGGCTTTGCCTCATACTATCAAGGGAAACAGGTAGCTGGATTTGGAATGCTCATCATGCACCCCAATGGTAACACTGTTCATGCTTCTAGATGCTGCAGTGTTGTATCATCTCAGTATGCAGAATGGGCAGCTGTGACCTGTGCCCTTGAACTCATACAATATAGTGTTGAGGATATCATCATCCTTATAGACTCTAACTGGGTCTGTTGTTCTCTGACCAAATTTTTACTTTCTGGCAGAGGAATTCCTTTGCATCTTCTGATGGCACCCCTGTGAAGTACAAAGCACTTTTTGTATACATTCACAAATTGACTCAACAGTTTAAGCAGACACTGTTTATCCACAAAGTGAAGGCCCAATCAAAATCTGACCCATACCATTCTTTCAACAATCAAGCAGATACTCTTGCAAAAGAGGGTGCTCAGGGGGGCATGGGAAATGACTCACCCTGATGCTTCAGCTGCCATAAAGAAAAACCTGAACCTTTTGTGCCACTGGACTTGTCCACAGCACAGAAGTCTGACCCTCAGCTATGATATGTGTTCAGATTCCTTGGCAAAGGAACTGAACAAGAATTGTCTACTCACAGCCCTTACAAAAGACATGCAAACCAACTGCATTTATCACCAGACAACAAATTGATCTGGTATCAGTCCAACTACTTGAACTACAAGTTGAGGGTAGTCCCTGAATCCTTGAGATCTGAGTTTATTCATCAGGTCCATGACACCCCAGCTGGTGGACACCAGAGGGTAGAAAATACACTCCCGAGATTAAAATCTGTTGGTTGGTGGCCTGGCATCACCAAGGATGTCAAGTACTGTATAGAAAACTGCATGATTTGTGCTCAGAACAATCCAGTTCCAACCAAGCGAAATGCCAAACTACTTCCCCAGAGCCAACTGGCCCTTGGCATGCAATCCAAATGGACTTTATTGGCCCTCTGACCAACACCAGCAGGAAGAAGTATGCACTTGTGGTTACTGACCTATTCTCCAAGTGGGATGAGGCATTCCCCACTCAGAAATGCACAGCAAAGGCAACTGCAAAAGTCCTGGTAGAACAATTGTTCTCCAGGTGGGGCCTACCTCTCAAGGTGGACTCTGATCAAGGAACCAGCTTTACAGGTGAGTGGATGTAAGGGACACCTGAGCTTCTTGATGTACACCAGAAGTTCCTCATACCCTATCACCCTTAATCATCAGGTCAGGTGGCAAGAGCCAACAGACGGATCAAGCAAATGCTTTCCAAATTTATCGAGGACAATCTCAAGGACTGGAATTCCCTTTTGCCTTTACTCCTTATGGCAATTAAGGGTACTCCGTCAGCCACCACCCAGCTAACACCCTCCGAGGTGATGACTGGTAGAACTATGAGATTACCTGAACACATGTTGATTGATTTGAACACATCCACTACAGACAGAGTATCTGTAGATAAATATGTTGGAAAACTCAGAGATGATGTTGTTAAAACCCACTTGTATGCTGCACATCATACGGGCCAGGCCCAACAGTCCAAAAAAACAGTTTGATAAACACGCATAAGAGGTGGATTGGCAAGTCAGAGATCAGATAATGGTTCTCAGATTTGCTCACCCTATACATCCCTTCTCCAAAAAATGGGAAGGACCCTACCCCATTGTTAATAAACTCAGTCCTGCAGTCTACCAAGTTAGACTCCTTCACCAAAAGAAACTTACTGAGAAATGGTTGCATGCTAACCAATTGAAACTGTATAAAAGAGAATAATTACTTTTCCTAACCCCAGTGGGAGGAATTGTACCTACTGACCTTTTCTTTTTCTTTACATGTATTCCTGCAAGATAACTGTCTTGCATCTGGTTCTCCTTCTATTAGGAGCACTGCCCTTTGTCCATGGCAAGGATATGAAAACTACATCTGAGAAAAATCAATGTCTAAGGCAATTCCTTCTGCTTCTTGATCATCCTCAGGGAAAATACATGACTCCAGCAAACAAACCTACTACCATCCCTGAAGGAGTTAGCATAGATGTTCCCAACAATTTGATTGCTGTCCAGGAGGGCAAGGACACCTACCTTACTGCCTCAGTTGTGGCTCCTGATAAATCATCACTCCAAACTGAATGGCAAACTGACAGCAATGGACGGACACTCCCTGTTGCCTGCCTCTCCAAAGGCACCTTCCAAAGTTGGCCCAACACTAGAATCACCCCAAATGGTACACTGTCCATTCACCAAGCTAATCACAGACATTCTGGTTTATATAGTGTCACTGCTTAAACTGACCCTGCCTTTTGTGAGAGGTTCCCAGAAAACTCCACTGAAGACTTTTGTACTCATAATTACATGGCTACAGCAGCTGTTTGTCTCTTTAGTACCCCCTACTGAAGCAGAACTTACTGAATGTCTCCCCACAGGAACCTGGCCAACCCAGTGGTCTCCCTGCAACCTCTATTCCAGGTACACCTGTGAACAATGTGCAATTTATGAACATTCCAATTATTTTTAATCTCACCCATTGGAATATGGCAGAATTTGGTATGTGTTCTAAAACTAATACCTCCAAGATTTTCAGCAGTATGTTACTAGATAGTCTTGCTGCATACCAGACATGCACACAAGATCCCATGGCTGGTACCCATACCATTGAAGGTTTATTTAGATCTAGACCTAACCCTACTAAAAAGAATGTTTCCTCATCACGCAGGAGGTGTGATACTGCTGATGTTAGTGGTGCAACTGGCACCATATCCGGATTCTTTGGATCTGGCATGTCCATCTGGAACAGGGCAGGCATTGCTGCCATTAAAAGTCAAACAGTTAAATTCCAGACTGGAATGAAGAATGATGTTTAACCCCCATTATTACATGTTGTAGATGGACTTAGTCAGGAAGAGCGCTACACAGTTTATAACATGCATGACATTGCCAAGAGTTGTAATGACACTAAGAATAAAATTAATTAACTTGTTTTCCAGAATAACAAAAAGGCAGACAAGCAATATATTGCCAGGGAACTCCTCTGCTCTGCTTATGGCTCTTATGTCATAACCACTGTCAATAATCTCTTCTGTGACCTTGAATCTGGAAGTATTCCAGATATTATTCATGATAGAAAACTTGCTAAATGGTGTTGTCCACATTGTAGGCCTGCTGCTTGTACTATAATGTGCATGTCTCAATCTGTTTCCATACCATTATCAACTGCTACAAATATAGATTATCTCACATGTCACCCCAACAGGGGCCCATTACGCAGTGCTAACTGCTGCACCATATAGGACACTATGTTCATTATCTTCACTGTGTCTCTGCCACACTTTGATCCAGAGACTGCAATTTTTGACAGATTGGCCTCCATTCACTCCACTGGGCATCTTGATGAGGACATCTACAGAGAACGCATCAAACTCCCACCTCTTCTGGTCTATCATCCTACCCTAGAAACCTGGGTATCACCTCATACTGACTGCTGTGCCAAAAAGGGATATGACTACTTGTGTTGCTGTGACGTATTCAACATCATCAAGCCAGTGTGTGGTTATTCACCAGACAGCACTGACTGGTCAATTACTTTGGACTTGGACATTAATGCCAATAACACTGATGACCCCAGGGAACCATCAACAGCATCACCACCAGTGGGCAACACTGGACACCTTTATCAGAACTATGCAGAAGAGGTTCATCGCCTGAATACAAGACTCACGAATCAAACTTTCACCTGCCTAATTCAACTGCAAAAATGGAGGGTCCCTACTGTGAAAATGTCATATAATTCTGATGGCCAGTACTGTATCATCACTAATCATAAATCTTTCTCCTATGGTGACAGAACGTTCGAAGATAAATTTCCTTACTTTTGTTTTATTCCTCATCAAACTACTGTCATTGGTCATACAGTGATTACTCCTGTTCCTATCACAAAACCAGATGTTACTGAGAGTGACCCTGAATATTTGCTTGCTCTATCTCAGTATTTAGCCATTTTTATTGTCCACATAGACCGTTTGTGACATTAACTTTGAAAACCCATTTAGGTATATCAGTAATATCATCTCCACAGCTGGAGATGCCCTTAACACCCTTATCCATGATGTTGATTTAAGTGCTGCACTTTCCAACACTTGGCTAGAATTAACTTTTAGAGGTTTATTATTCAAGCATTTTTTATCATATTTTTGATACTAACACGTTGCTGTTTAAGACGCACACTTAAATATCGTAAGTAATTCAAGTTCCTTTACAAGGCTCATGCATCAGGTCTGTAAATGATGGAGATTATTCCCACTGCTTTCCCATAGTGTTGTTGCCTTTTTGGTAAGGAAACAAGGGGGAATGTTATGCAAGGTCCCCACACTCTGATTAAATATCCACTGTGCAACTTAGACAATACATATACATATATATGATATATGATATATTATGATATCTAATGTACTAACATTTAAGGTGTTGGCACTTACTGTACATGTGTAAGTAGCCAGGGACATATTGTGATTCTTACATTGCTTTTGCTAAGAAACATATTACAAGTACTGTGCTGAGATACACCTGTGTTGTCTGTTTATCCTTCTCAGAAGTCATTATATAGCCTGCACTGCCACTATGTGGATTTATGTAATACTGCATCACAATCTGTATTTTGTATGAGTCCTTCTCATATTTAGCTGACTTTACAAATAATGTATATCTGTAGATAACACTGTGTAGCCATGAAACTTTTAGCCAATAGGGCCTATTTTATGTATCTAGTCTTTTAGTAACTATAATAACTATCAGAGGTATATAACCTACGGTATTATGTATTCCCCTCAAGACCATCTTCATTCCTAGGGGTATTTTGGAAACTTCAGCTCCCAGTGTCTAATGGTAAGACCTGCAATAGGGAGACTGTTTATCTTTTGTCTAATAAACAAGTTTATTACCGAATATGCCACTTGTCCATGTCTCTTTTGCTGATTCAGTACTGCCAAGAATCTAATCAGGCTAAGCACCCTAACAACTAATTCTCCAATGCTGAAAATGCATGTGGGGCAAAGGAATTTAAAACACTGAGTCAAATAGATCTGTTACACAATTTTTATATCTTTCAATGCTCTTCCCCCTACTTGTTTCTGTCACCCCCCCATTGACTCACCTGCTCCCTTTCCTTCCTCTACCTCCACTTCTCCCACCTTAGCAGAAGCTCCTACTTTTCTGGTATCCTCACACTCCTTCCCCTGCCTTTTCTCATGGGAAGGCTCATCTCACTCTAACTCTGCTTCTAGATCTTATGCTGTCTATTCTTGTATAATTGCAAGCAACCTGTGTATGGTCATTGTTTTAAATTGTTAAATAGTTATCAACTGAGCTTTAGCTCTTGTAACGGTAATCATTGCACTTCTCATGTTTGAAACTGCCTACCTCACTGCTCAACCATCCCCCTCCCCCGGTTCACACCTGGAAACAAGCCTCTGCTCAATGTGCTTTCCCAGTTACCATACTTTTAAATAAACAAATGCTTTTAAAAAAATAAATAACAGGCTCCATTTCCCATTTATATATTTTTTATAATTGTGTAGATGCCTGTAATCTTCTGTTGGTGCCCATGTCTATGTCTGTACTCAAGTAAAATGTTCCTATGTACATGTTTATTTAATTTGCTTGTTTTTGTTTGCTGTTTTTTATTTTATTTCTCTTAGCACATTTTCCAGATAATGCTTCAATACCAGTTTGGAATGCCAGTTCCAGATGCAGACTCCTTGGGTTTTGGTTTTACATTTTACGTTTTATCTGTTCTCATCCCCAGTCTCCCCTTTTTCCTGTTCTCAATGTTGTTTTTCCTGAACAATCATTTTTTTGGCACCACCCTATCTCCTTTTAAGCCCCGAGTTGCTGGCTGCAAATGCAGCAATTACCCTTCCCTGGTAGTCTAGTGGCCCCCCACTCAGTTGTGCCAGCCCACCCAGCACCCCCCACCCATCCCCAACCAGTGACTGGCACAGCCCACCTCTCACCTCCACGGCCAGATGCCGACTGAGTTCTGTATGAGCGCTACTGAAAAGATGCACTCAGAAAGGGTAACTGCTGTATTTGCAGCCAGTGACTCAAAGGTCGGGGCATGGGTAGGGGGATGACAGTGCCACCCTGCAGGGCTTCTATCAACAGGTGTTTTGAGGGGCTGGGGGTATGGGTAGCCCTGCAGGGCTTGTGCCAATAGGTGTTTTGGGAGTATGGGGGTATAAGTAGCCCTGTGGGGCTCTATGCAGCACATCTTGGGGCTGTGGGAATGGGATGCCCTGCAGAAGAGATGATGTAAGGTTCATAGGCAGAGGTGGCAGCCATGCAGTGCCTCTTGTGGCAGCAAGCTGGGCGGGGGCAGTTGTGAATCTGGTGGCAGCTTATGACATGCATGCCAGGTGTGCCCACAGTTTGGCGTACCTGGCTGAATGTTGCAAGTCACAGGACCTAGCTACAGAGACCCTGCAGAGACCCTGCCCCTTCTAGAATAGGGTGCAGAGTCAATGTCGCAGTTGGGATTGATACAATCATAGGACAAAGAGGATACATACTATATAATGTCAAGAGCAGAGGGGGTAGAGGGTACAGTGGAAAGAGGAAGATATAGATATGACTTTATCATTAAGTGCAAGTAGCCACAAGAAGTGCAGGGAAGGATAGCAAGCAAAAGGGGGAGGAGAGGGGGGGAGAAAAGGTAGGATTAGGGGAAGTGAAATGGAGCCAGTGCAAGGAGATTAGAATACTGGAGTGGATGAGGAAAGAAAAGAAGAAGGAGGGGCATGGGAGGGGTGGGAGAGGGGCGTATGGGGTGTAATATTGAGGGGAGGGCAAGAGGTAGAAAAGAGGGATAAAGGAGCAAAGTGAGGAGTAAGAGGGGTGGATGAACAATGACAGTGAGGAGGCGCACCTGAGGAGGAAGAGGGTGAGAGGAGGGGGACTAATGTAGTGGACAGGCGGAGGGTGATCAGGGAAGGGAAGGAAGGAGGTGGGACGGAAGGGGATAGGAAACGTGAGGGAAGGAGGTGAACAGAAATGGCAGGGGTGGGAAGAGGGGAAGGGGAGTAGGTGGGAATAGAGTGGGGAAAAGGGTAGGAGATGAAGTAGGGGGTATAATAGGGAGGGAGAGCTGTGGCATCCTGTACACACTCCCCCAGTTTTACTCTGGTTCAAGTCCTTCTAAGTCTGTACTAGAGTCAAACCAAGATGAACCCAGTTAGGTATTGTCTGTATAATAAAATAAAAGCTAAGCACATTATGAGTATGAATATAAATACCTAAAATCAAAATACTTGTAAAGATTAAGAACATAAGAACATAAGAAAAGTGTCTGCAGATGGGGACCATGTGGTCCATCTAGTCTGCCCAATGTGGCTACCCCAATTATAGTTTGTTCCTAAGTTGCCCACATTGCCTGTCCCATGCAAGTTTGAATTCCCTTACTATCTTTAATGCCACTTCTGGTAGTAGGCTATTCATTGGGTCTATCACTCTCTCGATAAAAAAGTCTGGCCTTCAGGAAATATAAGGGAATGCAGTGGGACGAAGATAGAGAGACATACCAAACTTCCCTAAGGGAAGCAGGGAAGGCAGTAAGGCAGGCAAAGGCCCAAACCAAGGAAACACTAGCATGAACAGTAAAAGAAGGGGACAAGACTTCCTATATATACATTAGTGAAAGGAGAAAGTCCAGAGCGGGTACTGCTAAGATCAAAGGGGATAAGGGGGAGTGTGTGGAGGAGGACAAAAGAAAAGCATCTATCTGAAATATATACTTCTGCTCAGTATTTACTGAGGAAAAGGCAGGGCAGGGCCCATAGCTCAGCAACATGGACAAGGAGGGGAGGGAGGTGTGCACAAGTCCCTTCACAAAAGAAAGGGTCCTACAAGAGCTCGCTAATCTCGGGGTGGACAAGGCAATGGAACCTGATGGCCTACATCCCAGGGTACTAAAGGAACTAAGGGTGGAACTAGCAGGGCCATTATCATGACTGCTTAGTGAGTCTCTGAGCACAGGAGAGGTTCAAGTAGACTGGAGAAGGGCTCATGTTATCCAGCTCCACAAGAGTGATAGCAGGGAGGAGGCAGGGAACTACAGACCAGTCTTACCTCAGTAGTGGGCAAGATTATGGAGGCACTCCTTCAGGAAAGGATAGTGCAACTCCTGGACTCAATAGGAGCACAGGAACCAAGACAACATGGGTTTACAACAGGAAGGTCCTGTCAAACTAATCTCACAGATTTCTTTGACTGGGTAACCAGAGTGGTGGACCAAGTGAGTGCAGTTGATGTTTCCTACCTTGACTTCAGAAAAGTTTTCGATACTGTTCCACATAGAAGATTGGTTAATAAGCTGGGTAGGCTTGGGGTGGGTCAGAAGTTGGTCAACTGGGTGGCAAACTGGTTGGCAGGCAGAAAACAGAGACTGGTGATAAATGGTATACAGTCAGAAGAGATGCAAGTCATAAGTGGGGTACCTCCAGGTCAGGATCAGTCCTGGGGCCAGTCCTCATCAATATCTTCATAAGTGACATTGCAGATGGGCTGGAGGGTAAGGTTTGTCTGTTTGCAGATGATACCAAGATCTGCAACAGAGTAGATGATCCAGATGGGGTGGGCAGAATGAGAAGAGATCTGGATAAACTGGCAAAATGGTCAGAATAGTGATAACTGGGGTTTAACACAAAGAAGTGCATGATCATGCACATAGGGAAGAGAAACCCTGAAGCCACCTATAAGTTGGGAGGAGAGTTGCTGGCAATCACAAAGGAAGAAAGAGACTTGGGCATCATCATCACAGATGACCCAAAATCATCCAAGCAGACCACTAAAGCAGTAGATAAAGCTAGAGAGATGTTGGGGTGTATTAGTAGGGGTATCGCAAGTCATAAGAAGGCGGTAATAATCGCTCTTTACAAGACACTGGTTAGGCCCCATCTGGAGTACTGCATGCAGTATGGGAGGCCACACCTGCACAAGGACATTAACAAAATGAAGGCAGTCCAGAGAAGGGCAACCAAAATGGTGCAGGGACTACATCAGAAAACATATGAGAACAGATTAATGGAGTTCAATATGTATACCCTAGAGCAAAGGAGGGAAAAGAGGTGATATGATTGAAACATTCAAACATCTTAAGGGCATTAACCAGATAAAAGAGACCAACATGTTTCAATACAAGAAAATTAGCAGGACAAGAGGACACAGCATGAGACTAGAGGGAGACCGATTAAGGGGTAATGCGAGGAAGATCTTTTTCACAGAAAGGGTGGTAGATGCATAAGACCACCTACCTCAGGAAGTGGTGGATGTGAATACAGTACAGAGCTTCAAACAGGCATGGAATAGGCATAAGGGAGCAATACAGATGAGTATGACTAGATAGGCCATTGACAGAGAACAGGCCTAAGGCACATTCATAAGGTAGAAAACATGGGCAGACTGGATGGGCCTTGTAGTCCTTATCTGCTGTCAACTTCTATGTTTTTATATGTTTAGAGATGCTTTTAAACTTGCCTCCCACCAGACACAAGTTCTGCCCTCTTATACGCGCTGCCCTGTTTTCCTGGAAGAGGTTTTCCTTCTGAGTTGTGTTAAATCCCTTGATGTACAGTACTTAAATGTTTCTACCATGTCTTCCCTGTTTCTTCTCTGTTCCAGAGAGAATAAATTCAAGTCTTTGAGCCTTGTCTCATATGGCTCATGATGCATCCCTTGCACCATCATTGTAGCCCTTCTGTACACCGTCTCAAGATGGTCGATGTCCTTTTTAGGTGAGGCCTCCAAAACTGGACACAGTAGTCCAGATGTGGCCTCACCAAAAATCTGTACAGTGGCATGATGACTTCCTTCTTTCTGCTTGTAATACCCTTCCTATGCACCCGAGGATTGCCTTCTGCACTGCTTTTTCGCACGGTTTTCCTACCTTTAAGTCATCAGTAATAATCACGCCTAGATCCCATTCCATCTTTGTCTCCTTTAATTGATGCCCTACCAGTATGTACTTTTTCCCTGGGTTCCACTTTCCCAGGTGCATCACCTCACACTTCTTGGCATTAAACTTTAACTGTCAATTTCTGCACCATTCTCCAGTCTCCTTAGGTTAGCTTCCATACCTAGTGCCCTCTTTTGTATGTTTACCATGTTGCAGACCTTTGTATTGTCTGCAAACAGGCAAACCTTCTCCTCCAGTTCATCAGTGATGTCACTAATGAATATGTTGAAGAGGACTGGACCCAGCACTGACCCTTGTGGAATGCCACTGGTCACACCTCCCTCCCGATAATGACCCATTGATCAAAAATCTCTGGGTCCTATTCTGTAGCTAGTTTCTAATCCAGTTCATTAAATTTTGTCTGACTCCTGTGTGCTCTAGTCTGTTAGCAAGTTTCCTGCGTGGAACAGTGTCAAAGGCCTTGCTGACATCGAGGTACACCACGTCCACCATCCCACCTGGGCCCACTGTTCTGGTAACCCAATCAAATAAATCAATCATATTTGGCAAGAGTGCCCTGCTGTAAAGCCATGATGTTTGGGGTCAAGTTTCCCTGTTTCCTTTAGGTAGTCAACTATTGTCTCTTTTAGTAATGTTTCCATAATTTTTCCCATTATAAAAGTCAGGCTGACTGGGCAGTAGTTTCCTGACTTTTCCTTGTTTCCACTTTTGTGCAAAGGCACAACGGTTGCCCTTTTCTAGTCTTGAGGTACTTTGCTGCTTTCCAGTGATTGACTGAATAGCTCTGCTGGTGGTACTGCTATCTCTTCACAAAGCTCTTTTAGTATTCTGGGGTGGATACCATCCAGCCCCATGGCTTTATCCACCCTAAGTTTGCTTAGCTCTTCTAAGACCCACTCCTTTGTGAAGGGGCTTGTGTCTGCCCTTCCCCTATTTTGCTCTGTCTTACTTAGTGGAGGTCCTTTGCCACTATCTTCTACTGTGTAGACTAGGTAAAAGAAATCACTTAACAACACTGCTTTATCTTCATCTTTAAAAGCTGGCCCTCCTTTGTAGCTAGATGGACTATTCCCGCTTTATTCTTTTTTCTTTTATGTATCTATAGAAAGTTTTATCTCCTTTCCTAACCCCCTTTGCTATTCTTTACTCTGTTTGGGCTTTGGCTATCCAAATTCATTTTCCTGCCTACTTGAGTCTGTTCCTATATTCCTTCCTGTCTGTGTCACTCTTTGTTTCCTTGTATTGCTTAAAAGCCCTCTATTTTTCCTTGATTTTGGTTGCTATCTCTTTGGAGAACCAGAGAGGGTTCTTCCTTCTTTTGGATTTGCTGATTTGTCTTGTGCATTGCTCAGTGACTGTTACTTAAGGAATTCTTTAAGTTCTTCCAGCAGTGTTCTGCACCCTCCTTGTTACTGGTGTCTAGCATGGACTTGATCCTGGATTGCATTTCAGGAAAGTTTGCTTTCCTGAAATCAAGTATCTTGATTTTTGTGCAACTTTTACCTTTCTCTTTCTTTAACAATAACCAGACTGACCTGTGGTCACTGGTCCCCAGATTGATACCCACATAAATGTCTGAAATCCTGCTGCTGTTTGTGAGTACCAGGTTTAGGGTTGCTTTGTCTCTGGTGGGTGAGTCCACCAGTTGATTTAGACCTGCCCTCTGTAGCATGAACAGGAATTCTCTGCTCCGCTCCATGGCTGCTGTGTATGAGGTACAATCCACATCTGGCAGACTGAAGTCCCTGACTAGCAGCAACTCACCCCTGTCTGCCATCTCTGAGATGGCTTCCAGGAGCTGTTTGTCAATTTCACTTTCTTGGGTTGGGGATCTGTAGATAACTCCCACCTGGATGGGGTCCTTTCTCCCGCTCCCAGGGTGACCCATAGGGCCTCTGCTTTACTGTGCTTCCCCTGGATATCTGTTGCACAAATTCCCTCCCTCACATACAAAGCCATCCCCTCCCTTTTTTCTCTCATGGTCCTTTATGAACAGTGCATAGCCTGGGACAGTAACATCCCAGGTGTGGTTGATGGTGAACCAAATTTCTGTTATGGCATCCCAGTCCAGTTACACCTCTCCCCTCAAGACTGTGAGTTCAGGGATTTTGTTTGGTAGACTACAAGCACTGATGCACATAGCCTTCTACCTCTGGTAGTCCTTGTGCTGTGCACCCTTTCCTAGTTCTGATCTGGATTTTTTTGTGTCTTAATTGCTTTACAACTCTCCCTAGTGGATCCGGCTGGGCAGTGTCTTTATTGTCACCGCTGTTGATATGTTTATGGTATCTAGGTGATGTGGTAGGTGATGCTGGAGGAGATGTAGTTGGCAACCCTTGTGATGAGAGGGTTGCCTGCGGCTCCTCCCCCTCCACTAGTTTAACTGACCAATATGGATGTTTAATTTCTGTCTGAGTGCTTGAGTCCCCTCCTTAGTGACGTACAGGCCATCAAATTTAAAGAAGTCCCTTTCCCAGGTCTGCCAGTTTCCCAGAAAGTGATGCCCTTTTTCTTTGCACCAGTTTTCCAGCCAGCAGTTAAGTTTGGCAATGTCCTTCTCTTTGATCTTCTGCCTGCTGTCCCCTTTTCCCCAGACAGGAAAAATCACAGAGAAAGAGATAGTGGACAAAGAGAGGCTAGTTTGTCACCTAGCCTGGTAAGATTTTGTTTAGTTTCTTCCATGGATTGACTGGCTAAGTCATTTGTACCTATGTGGAGGATGACCCCCGTGTCCTGTTCCACACTGCATGCAATTTTCTTGATGAAGTCCATGTCCCTCCATGCTGATGTGCCACGGAGGCACCAGACTACAACTCTGGCCTGGTTGTAAGGCTGAAGTTGAGGTTCTACTCCCATCATGGAGTCTCTGATTATCAGTATTGTTTTTTTTAATGTCCTTTTTAGTGACATTTTTAGTGGAGTGCACATCCTTGTGCTGTGTTGGGCTCCTACTGCCTTCAACATCTGCTGCCTTAGTAGTCCTGGAGGATACTGGCGTGTATTTATGTGCTTCCCTCCTTCATTATTTATTTATTTTATTTATTAGAAAAGTTGCATTTTACAACCTTTGAGTCATGGACTCATTTACAAAGGCACCTCATCACGGGGGGTAGACAGAGTTACATAGTGTGGTTACAACAGTGAGAACAGTACAGGTGCAGAACATTAAACATAGAGTACACATAGGTTACATAATATTGTTACTTATAATAGATTACAGTCAAATACAAGGTACCCAAAGGTTACATTGGGGGTACAGCCCTGGACATACCTAGATAATACCTGGAGAGGATGGAGGTAGGGATGGGAGTGGGGTGGAAGGGAGGTGGAGAGGATAGGCTGTCCAAAGAAAGCTGTAAAGTCAGGGAGGCCTGACAGGAGGATCCTACAGTGGGATTAATTAGGTGCATCTACAGCAACAAAGAGATGGTTCCAGAGGGCGATTTTGAAGGGACCAATTTTGGCAATGTCAGTGATGCAGCGTAGAAGGGTGTTGAGCCAAGCAGGAGCTCAGTAATGGAAGGACCTCTGGGCGAGCGAGGTCTTGGTTCTGGGCACCAGAAAGGTGGCCTTGACAGGGAAGCAGAGACCCACAAGGGGGAAAGCCTAGAAGAGATTTTTTGGTGAGTAGGCAGGTCAGGTAGTGCAGACACTCCTCAAAGGTGAGCAGGTTGGTGGTGGAGTAGAGCAGGCAAGTGTGAGTGCGGCTAGGGGCTCCGGTCAGGAGCCTGCAGGCCTTATTGATTAAGAGCTGGATTTTAGTCAAGGTGGTATTGTCCGCCACAGCATAAATGGGTAAGCCATAGTCCACTAGCGACAGGGCGGAAGAGGTGATGGCCAGTCAGAGGGCAACTTGGGGGAGGCAATCTTTATGATGGTATAGTAGGCCTATCCGAGAATTTATGGCAGAGGATAGGGCATTGATGTGGGTGTGGAGGGTGAGAGCCAAGTCAAAAGTGATGCCTAGAGATTTGTAAGGGTCACTTGCTCCAGCAAGTGCAGCGTGCTGGGGAGAATGAAGAGGGGGGATTCCTGGTCTTGTTTTAGTGATAGGAGAAGAGCACTGACTTAGTGTTCTTTAGGTTAATGACAAGTCGGTGGTCAAGGAACCAATTTTCAACTTGGTTGTAGGTGTGCAGGAGGGATACCTGGAAAGAAGAGGGATCCGGGTGGGATGCAAAGATAACCGCATCATCAGCATAGAGGAGCATTTTTCCTGTGCAGGAGCTGGGGAATAATGTTGAGGTAGAGGCTCAAAAGTACAGGGCCCAGAATGGAGCCCTGGGGTACCTCAGAATGAATGGGCTGGGTATTGGACAGGGAGCCATTTATCTTCACTCACTGAGATCTAGCAGAGAGGTAGCTGGAGAACCAGGCAAGGGGACCAGTGGATCATGGGTTTAGGATTTGTTGTACGAGTTCCCACTCTTTGCCAACCCTCCCCCCAACTGGTTTGCCTTTCGGGGTAGGGGTGGCTGTGAGAGCAGTTTTCCAATTGTTGATGTCATATTGTTGCCCTTTGAGGACTGATGGAGTTTCTGGCAGAGGAAGTGTATCTCAGTCCATGCTGTCTGGAGCTGAGATCTTAGGTCATTGAGAGTGAAGCATATAGGACAGTGCCCCACCCTCAGAACAAATGCTCTGGCGAAGAGTGTTCCACAGTTGTTGCAGTTTACAAGATCCATAGCTGGTGGGAGTTAACTTTAATTATGTGGAGACTCCCAGCCAAGCAATGAAAGTTAGTAAGATAGTAAAGAAGAAAGAAATATATATATATATATATATATATATATATATATATATACATATATATATATATTACCTGGTAGATTGACAGTAGTCCCACCTTCCTTACTTCCGCAGGAAGGAAATGGAGGGGACAGGGGCTATATAAGAGGATGAGCACAGGGTGGATGGGAATGGAGGCAGGGTGTGCAGTTATTTCCCCTGCAGCAAATCAGCAGAGGTGGCTGAAGATAAAAAAAAAAATCAATCAGCTTTCAGCAGTGGCACCAACAAGCACCACCTACCACAGCAGCCTAGTACAAAAGAAAAAATTACTCACCTTAGTAATGTTTCTTCTAATGGAGTCTTGCTGTATTCTGACTATTGCAGTTAGGTCCTGCCTTTCAACTGCCCCGGAGAACAAAGAGTTAACTTTCCATGGCCAGCATGGAATGTTCAGCGTGAGCTCGGTTGAAGCCCCTGTCTGCTGTTGTTTAAACTCCAACCGTCAAATCTTTATGAGCAAGCCCCTAGAATTCTGCGGCTGCAGAATTTTGTGCAGAACTTGCAATCTACCACAGAATTTCTGCGGTGCCACAGAATTCACTCTTCTTGGTTATTTTTTATTAATATTTCTGTTTATACATAGAATCTGGTTCCCTTCCCCTCTTTTTATATCCCAAACTTGCCCCCCCCTATATGTTCAGAATGTGATGTTATCATTGCTATAACATCATACATTAGCTAATGAAATGACTGCATTCTGCAACAGAAATGAACAGTCACTTATCTACCACCGCTCCCACTGCCAGAGACTGTGGCACAGCACATCATGCATGGTGATATTTGCTCAACCTGCACTATGGCCTAATGCAATTTTCAGTCTTACATTGTAGCACTAGGGCCAACTTAAACAAAGCCTTGTCAATAGCACAGACTTGTTAAGTCCATACATCACTTTGTACAAACCTATTTGTGCCTTTAAGGTATAGAGACGCTATCTGAAATTAATAACTGGTAAAATGAATTTAACTGTCTAAATTTTTTGGAAAAATAAAGTAATTATGCCCAGAAAAGTGAAATATAATAATGTGTAGACCTGTTGAAAGAATAAACCTGTTAAATAAATAATTGCACTGTACGCATTTTTGCCAGGGTTATTAATTACATATTGTCATTGGTTGACAGAATCACCTAAAAGTTATTGAGAAATGTTGTGTGCAAGAACAGCTGTTGGGCCAGAGGGTAGCATGCTGTGTTTCTGTGCTGGCAACTCAGGTTCAGAGATTAGCTCTGTGAGCTAGCTGGGCAGCACAAGGATTGGTGGAACACATCACTGCTCGGAGCCTGGGAAGGTATGGTGCAGTGTTCTGTCACATGGTGGACACATTGTGATGGGCCGGAGAGCTCTATCTCACAATTGGTTCACATGCATGTCATGGCCTGATGGTGTTATGTAGTGTGTTAGGAAAAGCAGGTTGACATGAAAAATGAGTTTTGCAATAACTCTTCTATTCCATTTCCAATGGGACCTGTATGAATGAGGATGCAAGTTCATGGAAATTATATATATATATATATACACACACACACACACATACAGTATCTGTGTCTCTCTAACCACACACACATATTTGTATGTATATTACAGATTGCATATAAATATATAAGTGATACACAGTGGGAACCTCATGAGTGGTGTAGAAAGCACATACAAATATATAAGTGATAGACAATGGAAACCTCATTAGTGTGATAGATAGCAAGCATATAGAAATTCCTTATTTATCACATAAGATCCCCTCTGCATATGTTATTTATGCAACAGGCTAGGACCTTAAGGGAGAGACATTTGTTTTGCTTTTTTAGGCATAAAATTATTTTTGTAAGTCTGTTATTTTTTGAACTAATGTTACTGTGCTTTCCACCATCCTGATTGCTATAACCAGTGCTATGAAAGTCAAGTCAGGATGACAAGCTGACACTGTTATGTGGTAGTTTGTTAGTGCCGCAGAACTTCCGCAGAAATTACAAACCACCACCGCAGAAGTTCTGCGGCAAATGGTAGTCTTGCTGCAGAACTTAGTCCCACTGTGCCGCAGAAAAGTAGGGGCCCTGCTTATGAGCAATACTCACTAGACGTTGTGTGTGGAAACTGTAAAACTCACACTAGCCAACTGGCAACTAAATTTATTAAAAAGGGTTTTTTGTTTCAAAGCAAAGACTCAAGTCAGGAAACCCAAAAAACAAAACACAACACACCCCCAAAGTAAAGGAGAGTGAAAAAGGGGCACCACAGGGTGCCAACACTACTCCTGCCCACCCACATACCAAAAACCAGGTTCTGAGAGAGGAGGCAGGGAGGAGGTCAGAATACAGCAAGACTCCATTAGAAGAAACATTACTAAGGTGAGTAATTTTTTCTTCAAACAACATGAAGTCTTGCTGTATTCTGACTATTGCAGACTACAAGCAGTACCTCCATGGAGGAGGGACAGAACCTACTTTGGGAACAGGCTCTGAAGTACTGCTGTGCCAAACCAAGCATCACTCCTAGCCTGGATATCCAGAGAGTAATGCTTGGTGAATGTATGGACTGTTTTCCAGGTGGCTGCTTGACACATTTCTAAGATAGGAATATCCCTGGCAGCAGCCAGGGAAGCATCTGTACCTCTAGTAGAGTGAGCTCTCAGGCCTGAGGGTGGAGTTCTACCCAGTTTTTCATAGCAGAATTGTATACAAGAGACAATCCACCTGGCAATAGATCTCTTAGTGGCAGGTTTACCCTTACCGACCTCTCCATATGTGAGGAACTGGAGGGACTCAAACCTGTGACCCTTGGTGTGCTCTATGTAGTAGCTGAGGGTCCTTTTAACATCCAAGCTGTGCAGCCTCCTCTCTCCAGAGGAGGAATGGTCAGTGAAGAAAACAGGAGAGACATAGACTGGTTAAGGTGGAAATCTGAAACCACCTTAGGCAAAAACTTCCTGTTAGTTCTTAGGACCACTTTATCTCTATGGAAAGAGATGAAATCAGGCTCCACTGACAGGGCTTGCAATTCACTGATACGCCTGGCAGAGGTAATGGCTACCAAAACAGTTTTCCAAGTCAAGTACTTAAGCTCTGCAGAGGACAAAGGCTCAAAGGGTGGTTGCATAAGCTGAGCAATGCAAACATTAAGGTCCCAAGCAGGAGCAGGGTCCCTAAAGGGGATTGGTGTGCAGCAATCCCTTGAAGAACTTACAAAACACAGGATGGGCTGACAGAGGAGAGGGCTTGCCTACTGACAAGAAGGCAGAAACAGCTGCCAAATGCACTTTAAGTGTAGCTGGCCTAAGGCCTAAGCCATTAAGATGGACCATATAGTCCAGAACTGTAGGCAACCCGGCAGATTCTGGGGAAATATCTTTATTAGAGCCCCAAATAGTGAACCTTTTCCATTTGGAGTTGTAAGTCTTTCTGGGGGAAGGCTTTTGAGAAGCCTTAAGGATATCCAGAACCCGTTGAGAAAGGTGCAGATCAGCAAACTCTTAACTCTTCAAGAGCCATGCCTTGAGATTGAGAGACTTATTTATTTATTTAGCTTTTGTTGACCGGGTAAGTGCACTAGACAAATCCTGCCTATTTTCAGGCACGACCCGGGGGAGGGGGATACAGATGAATGCCAACTGACCTTGAACCAGATTAAGCTGTTGGTGGCATTTTAGTGAATGAGGGAAATTTGGCCAGGACACCGGGGAAATTCCCCTACTCTTTTCGATAAGTGCCATGGGATCTTTAACATCCACCTGAACCACCACCAATCCAGGCAGATGGGACCTCGGTTTAACATCTCATCCGAAGACGGCACCTCAGAAATGCAGCACCCTCTCATGCTGCATTACAGTGTCAGTACTGGGATATTAACCCAAGTGCCAGATGTGGGAACTGAACCCACAGCCCTCTGATCTCCCGGCCTCAGAGGCAAGTGTGCTACCTACTGAGCCACTGACACTGCAAGGAACTTGAGGTTCGAATTCCAAATCCTCCCCTGAGAGGATGTCAACAGGTTGTAATTCCTGGGAAGAGACATGGGAAGGTGGACTGCTAAGGACAGCAACAGGGGGTACCAGGGCTGTCTGGCCCAGTCTGGAGCAATCAAAATCACTTGGCATGGTTGTGACCTTATCTTGACTAATACCTTGAACAGGAGTGAGAAGGGGGGAAAAGCATACAGAAATTTCCCTTCCCAATTCAGGATCAGAGCATCCAGGGGGACTGAGCCCAAGACTGGGGGTCTGCAACAAAAGAGAGGAAGTTGGTGATTGTCTGGGGCTGCAAAAAGATCTATCTGTGGAGTGCCCCATCTCGAGAAAATCACTTTCAAAACTAGGGGATCTAGGATCCATTCGTGATGGCCCTGGGATATCCTGCTGAGAGCATCTGCCAGGACATTGCCCTTCCCTGCGAGGTGAACTGCTATCAGAGAGGTTTGCAGGGAATAGGCCAGAGACCACAACTTCATTGCTTCTGTGCACAAGGCCAAAGACCGAGTGCCTTCTTGCTTGTTGATGTACCACATTGTGGTGGTATTGTCTGTTCTGATCTGGACCACCTTGTTCTGTACAGATTTGGAAAAGACTTGCAGTTCCAGAAACACCACTCTGAGTTCCAAGAGACTGATGTGAAGCAGAGATTCTTGAGGTGACCACAGCCCTTGGGTGGTAAGATCCCCCAGGTGGGCACCCCAGCCCAGCAGGGAGGCATCTGTGGTGAGTATCACTGAAGGAGACTGAGTGACAAAGGGAACTCCTTGTCTCAAATTGTCCTGATCCTGCCACCATTGCAAAGCCTGGATCAGGGTTCAAATCACTGGGACTAGTTTGGTAAGGGAATCCTTTCTTTGGGACCAGAAGGCTCTTAAGTGGAACTGAATGTCCCTCATCTGAAATCTTGCTCCCTGGACCACTGCTGTAGAGGCTGCCATGTGGCCCAGAAGCTGCAGGAAATGCTTCACTGGTCGAGACACCTGAAGGGTAAATGAAGAGGCCAGTTCCATAAGGTCCACCCTGTCCAGGGAAGGAAGGCTCTTGCCTTGTGTATCCAGCTCCGCCCCTATGAAGGTGAGGAGCTGTACTGGCTCGAGAACTGACTTTGGAAGGTTGAGGAGGAATCCTAAGAGTGAGCACTTGCTGAGTTATTTGCAGATGTGACTTGACTTGGTCTGGAGACTGACCCACTATGAACCAGTCGTCCAAGTATGGAAAGATGGAGATCTTTTTTCTCCTTAGGAAAGCAACCACTATTGCCAGTCACTTTGTGAACACCCTTGGGACTGATGTTAGGCCAAAGGGCATTGCTCTGAACTGATAGTGGCCTGAGGGCAACTCGAACCTGAGGTACTTTCTGTGGGAACACCTGATGGGAATGTGAAAACAGGCATCTTTGAGGTCCAGGGAGGCTAGCCAGTCCCCTGGCCTTAAAGAGGGCAGAATTATTCCCCGAGTCACCATTTTGAACTTTGGTTTTAAAAGGTGCTTATTCAGATATCTTAGGTCCAGGATGGGCTGCCATTCTCCTGTCTTTTTGGGGGTTAGGAAGTACCTGGAGTACAATCCTTTGCCCTTGTGTAGGGTAGGAACCCTCTCTATGGCTTTGAGAGCCAGGAGGGAAGAAACCTCTGCCTCTAGGGAAAGGGTCGCTGATGGATTTGCAGGTGGAAAGGATCTGGTTCTCATATTGGGAAATTTTTTAAAGCTGAGAACCAGTCCCTGGCTTATTACTTCCAGGACCCACTTGTCTGATGTCAGAGACTTCCAGTCCTGGACAAAGTAAGCCAGCCTGCCCCCTACAGGTATAGTAGAATCGGCCCGGGCAGACCCATCAGGGTGTCTGCTTGGCAGGGACTTTAGACTGAGGGGTGGAAGCAGGCATGCTCATTCCCCGACTGCCTCTCCCTCTGAAGAACCCCCTCTGAGCATAAGAAGAAGAGGAGGCCTTGGCTTGGTAAAAAAGCCTTTAAGAGGACCTGCCCCTTCCCCAGGACTGCTGCCTTTGAGGAGTGGCTTGCCTTTCTTTGGCCTGAGCACTCCTGTAGGTGGTCCTGTACTCGTCCATCTTTTTCATGTAGTTCTCTGTCTGCTCCCCAAACAGAGAATTACCAATAACAGGGAAATCCATGGCCTTAGCCTGGGTATCCTGTGATAGGCTAGTACATCTGAGCCAAGCCATCCTCTGAAGGGCCACAGATGTAGCCATGACTCTTGATGAAACATCACTGGAGTCCACAGCAGCATGAAATTGCATCTCAGATGCCTCAATCCCATCTGCAGCAACCTGCTCCAGCTCATTGGCAAGCTGGTCAGGGGCCTGTTTAGCCAGAGCCAGCACAGTGTCCCATCTGGACTTCTGGTATCTAGCTGTGTAGGCCATACAGTTAGCCTGCCTGAGTCCCAAAGATGCTGCCATGTACTGCTTCTTTGTCATGGCATCAATCCTCCTGGAGTCCTTATCTGGGGGGTGTGATACCATGGGAATATTTGCCTTATCACAGGCAGCAGCCTGCACTACTCCAACATGGCTGCACTGCTGAGAAAGGAACTCCATGTCCGAGCCTGAAAGGGTGTACCTCTTGTCCATTTGCCTGTCCACAGGAGGTATGGAGTTAGGAGTCTTAAGAATTTTGTCTGTTTCCCAAAAGATTTACGGAGGTGAATAGACAGTCTCCTGGACTCTGGGATGTCCATCATTTCAATAAAATCAGGCTCCTTCTGATCCTCTACTGCTTCTTCCATTGGAAGCTGGAGGGTTTCAGCCACTTTTTTGTAAAACATAAAGTGGGAAGGGGACTCAGAAAGCCTAGGAGGAGAAACACCTGAAGGTCTGTCTGGGGAGATGTCTGGGTCAATAGGCACATGCCGACTTTCATAATCACCATCATCATCCTCATACTCTCCCTCCTCCTCCTTCAGTTCATAAAATTCTTCTGAAGTGTAATCTGGAACCAGGGGAACTGACCGAACCGAGCCCCTGCCAGATGGTGCCAGTTCGGCCAGAACCGAAGTTAGCGATTGCACTATTCTTATTGCTTTGGCTATCTCATCAGCAGTCGGAGTATGAATTTCTGGATCCGAAACAGACGATTTATCTTTTCTCTTCCTTTTAACTGGAACTGACTCCTCAGAATCAGCTCTCCTTTTGCCCGAAGAAGTTTCACCCTGGTCAGAGGGCACTCCTTCTGGTTCGGTTAGAACCGAACCGGGCTGGCCATCCGGGTCAGCGGACTTCTCGGCCTCCCTTTCCCTCAGTCTACCTACTCTCTTATCCAGGATAGCTTTGGGAAAATTCTTACAAATTTGGCAGTCTGAATCAAGGTGGTCAAACCCCAGACAATAAACACAGCTGGTGTGGGGATCAGCCTTAGCAAAGGCTTCCCCACACACACTGCAGTGTTGAAACCCAGTGGGCCCGTTTTTTTTCTTGGGTTTCTCAGACATGGCAAATCCTATCCAAAACTTACCCTTTTTACGGCAATTCACCAGGCAAGACTCCCCTATCGGTTCCTGACCGTGTTACAGGTCTTGGAAAAAAACGTAATAAAAGCTGTTTTTTTTAGAACCGATATGGACCGGTTACCACCCTCTAAGTAAATTCACAAACTTTTTTAAATTAAACTGATCAGTTCGGCTGAACCAATCCGAAATTTACAAGTTCCACACAGAAACTAAATGTAAAACCTATCTAGTACTCACGGTACCACAGACAGAGACTTAAACCGACAGATTCGGTAGCAGAAATTCGGTAGAAACTGAGCGAAAAATGACACTTTAACCGGCTTTTTTGAACCGAGCAAAGGAGAAATCTCTGGAGCGACTGTTCAGTGAGGCAGAGTAAAGAATCTGATGGTTGGAGTTTAAACAACAGCAGACAGGGGCTTCAACTGAGCTCGCGCTGAACATTCCATGCTGGCCAAGGAAAGTTAACTCTTTGTTCTCCGGGGCAGTTGAAAGGCAGGACCTAACTGCAATAGTCAGAATACAGCAAGACTTCATTTTGTTTGAATAAAAAGGTGAGAGTATGTGTGTGTCAGTCTGTGGAGAAAACAAGTAGCCAATGTCGATTAATGCAGCTTCAGGCATTATTCCCAACTGTACAGACTGCAAACAGTAGTGCAAACAGTAGTGCAATTAGCTGTGCATGCGGTTCCCTCTTCTAAGTATACAGCCTTGAAGTATCCACACAGTATACAGCTAAGAATTAGCTACACAGTCCTACAGAGATGTAATGTAGCCTAATACAATGTTGCAACGTTCACTCGGTGTATGACCGTCTAGCAGATACTTACAGATGTTGTGTTTCTGTGCCCATGAGCACTCCCCTGTCATAATACAGGGAGCCGCTTGGGAGCTCAGCTGATGGCATGGTGTTTGACCTCAGTTTCAGAGGTGAGGTGTCTCCTGTGGTGCCACCCCTTTCAGACTGGGCATACAGCAGATTCCTGATGAAGATCCCCTCTCACCTGGTGCACTGCGAATATGTGCTGGCAATCCCCTCGACGGCAAGCTAACGGTGGTGGAAAGTCAAAGCAGCAAGGAGTGTTCCTTCTAGCTCCTTTCTCACTGCAGAGTATGACAGTGAGGGTGGGATCTGTTAACAGTCCTCTCTCCATCCCCTCTTCTGCATGCTGTAAGGAATTGATCCAGCTGCTGGTATTTAAGGACTAAAGTCCTATTGTTCGTATTTGGTGCCTTTATGTTGTACCCCTATTGGTATAGAGTTATACATGTCACTGACTGGAACAAGTTTGTGTTCCCTGTGAAGCCCTTGCCTTGATGATGCTTCTCCAGCAGCAGTTCACCAGGGGTACCTGAAGATAAAAAAAAAATTGACTTTCAGCAGTAGCTCCAACAAACCACCTACCACAGCACCCTAGGACAAAATAAAAAAGTGAGGGCATGTGTGTATCAGCCTGTGGAGAAAACAAGTAGCCAAAGTTGATTAATGCAGTTTCAGGCAGTATTCCCTACTGTACAGACTGCAAACAGTAGTGCAAACAGTACTACAACTAGCTATATATGTGGTTCCCTCTTCTAAGTATACAGCCTTGAAGTATTTATTTATTTCATTCTTGGATTAACACCTTTGAGGAAATTTTTCTTTACATAGGTTCCATGTCAAAGGGATAAAATGCAAGTGAGCAAACACAGGGGTAGAGGACTACAAATAAGTCAACAGGTACATAGACTACTTCACTTTTGGAGCAAGATAGCTATCTACACATGCCATTGTAGAATGTATGCCACGAGCACGACGCTATAGATACTACACTATACTACAAACAAATCAACAGGCACTACAAACAAATCAACAGGCACAAAAGATAATTCACTAATGGAGCAAGATAGCTCTCTACATATGGCATTGTGTAATGTATGCCATGGGCATGCATAAATTAAACTGCAAAACACAGGCTATCAGCAAGAGGGGAGAGGTGCAGCCCAATAGGCCAAGTCAAGGGTGGGTTACCAAGTACACATGGAAATTAGGGCTTTGTGGAAGGTAGGAGTAGCCAAAGGCCCAGGTAGAGGTGAGATTGAGAGAACAAGGATGATGGGTGGGGAGAGACACAGGAGCAGCCCAGAGGGCCTAGTCAAAGGTGAGGTGGAGAGGAGATGCAGGGTACTTAGACATAGGAGTGAGGAAGTGGGTAGGGGAGGGATGGGAGGTGAATAAGGGGGCCAGGGGAATTGCAGAAATGAAAATTATGTACCTACCATAATTCTGATCTTTCTGTGTATCTTCACCATTCATCACCTTTGGGTATAGTGGCCGGAGGTCATGACCCCTTGGGAGCTTTTCTTTTTTTTTTGGTGGGGCGAGTCGATGCATCATCGGTGCCACCCTTTAGGCTGATGCACTGTGTGGCACTCGCGGGTTGACCATTAAGTGTCATTGACCCCACCCTCCCACCAGTTCTGAGTCACCATAGAGTAAGAAGGTTGGGGGGAACAAAGGATTCCAAGGGACAGATAAAGAAAAATATATACAAACTAAAAGGAGAAATAAAGGACTGAGAGGACAGAATAAGCTGGAAAACTAAGGGGATTGGGAAGGGGCCCCAATCTCTGGAAGTAAAAGAGGAGGCGGGAAGGAGGGTTAAAAGAATTTAGAAGTAGGGATGTGAGGGGGGGAGAGAGGGAACATACCCTGGAACCTTGACTTGTTTCCAGATTGTATAGGAACTGTGAAGGAGTAGCCAGAAGTCTAAATTGCCAGAATTCAAGGAACAGAATCACTGGCAATAACTTAAACATAAGCAGAACTGGCTATTCTGGAAGAAAGACAGGATACAAGGAATACCCCCCAAATCAAATTTTGTTATAAAAAACTAGCTTCTTAAATTAAATTGAGATTGTGTCCAAAGGACAAGGAAATCAAAGGAAAGCTGATGGGGAGAGAGGGAGAGCAAACAAAAAAGAGGGCAACTACCAACCCCCACCCAATGAGGTGGAGCCGAGGCACTGAGGAAGGAGTGCCCCCATCCTGACCACTCTCCCCCTAGAGAAAAACATCCCTGTATGTGCCTAAGGTTACCCCACTCCTGAACAACAGAAGGAGGGAGTGGAGGAGAGAGAGAGAGAGAGAGAGAGAGACGAGGACCCAGAGACTGAGGCCCCAGGGTGATGGTGGGTGGGATTGTGATGAATGAAGATACACAGAAAGATCAGAATTATGGTAGGTGCATAATCTTTATATCTTATCTGTGTCAATCTTCACCATTCATCACCTTTGGGTGAGTGCCGAGCCCCCCCAAAGGGGGCCTTAACCCTAAGGGACTAAGTCCCTTAGCTCTCAGTGGGTGGCACACCAAGAGAGAGAGAACCTTCATGGGTCTGGAGAGGTCCAAGAGTGGGAAGAGTGAGATGGGGCCCCCACGAGGGGGTAGGAAGTTGCTCCGACAGACATCATCTCACCCTATGGGAGAAAAGGTAGGTTCTCTGATGAGTGGAGTTAATCACCATACATCGGGCCATGGGTGACAACCAGGAGAGACACAGCCATGCTGTCCGCTTAGTGCAGATCACTGTCCCTACGACCCTGGAAGCTACCTCACAGGCATCGCAAGATGCCATTGCTTGGTGCCTTGCTAGCTCCAGGCCACGTGCAGGGAGTGCAATGGCTTGTCTGGTTTTCTCCATGTAAGGCATCAAGGCTAGGAGTTGACCTAGCCTAGACCACAGGAACCTGTCACAGGTAGCGTAGTGGGCCTGATGTGCAGATACAAAGAGAAGCAACCGTGCCGAGTAGAAAGTCCTCCTACCCCAGAAGTCAAAATCCATGGCATCTGCATCTGGGGGCTGGTCACGGTGAAGGGTGCAAAGCCCGTCGTGAGTATCCAGTTGTGACAGTCCTGAGCTAGGATGAGGCAGAGCACCTGGAGATTATGAGGGGGCACAATACCTCTGGTGGAGATCCCTAGGGGCTGGGACTCCGGAATAGGGTCTCTGCCAGAAGTACACCAACACCTCCCAAAAGGGAGCAGGCCAGGGGGCACTACAACAGTGTCTGCACTGAAATCACCCAAAAAGGCACATGTCAGATGCTCTGCATTGTGCCGAGTGGGCGGGGTGATATGCAGATCCTCCAACATCCTCATGAGGAAACAATACTCAGTGAGATCAGCAACTGGGGAAATGTAAGACAATTCCACACCTCCTGAGGAGGAGAAGGATGAGGAGTCGGAGGACCTCAAAGGTTCAGAGGTTGGCTGCTCAGGGGAGGTTGAAATACCTGCCTGTCCACGGCCCTAACATAAAAGGGAAATTGAGCAGCCACAGCTCTGAACTGCTCCCAGGAGAGAGGGCCACTCCGACCAAGAATACCTGGGAGAGCAGGAGGAGGTGGCAGAGGAGTGGGGGCAGAGCCAACAACAGGAATCAGCTGTCCTCCACCTGGGCTAGAGAGCTCACCTGGAGCCCCAAGGGAAGAGCGAGCTCCGGACACTCAACAACCAACAGCTAGTCAACCATACTGGAGCTGCACCACTGCCTGCTGGTCAGCACCCCTGACCCTGGACCCGGCAGCAACTGTCCAATTCTCAGACAGGGGCTGTCTCTGATCTGTCAAGGACACTACCAAGGTGTCCATGTGAGCAGCCAATTCCAAAGAGTCAGGCTGCCTATCTGACTCAGAGTCCGATTTCGCTTCCGAGAAGGTAGAGACCGAAGTCTTGTGCTAGACGGTACGTGGACACCCACTGCCATTTCAACTGAATGGAGCACCAAATCGAGTGACTGCACCAGAGTTGGCACCAAGGCCCTCAACCGCACCGCGAACAGTGCGCAAAGAAGACATGACACCGAGGATGGCAGCAGTATCGGGGCCAGGGCCTGTCATGGAGCCATCCCAACCAGTGGCATTGCTAGCGGTGCTGAGGCCAGAGACAGCACCAACGAATGCTCTGATCACGCTCTCAGTGCCGAGATTGGAAACTCCCATGGTGCTGTGTCCTCACTCAGCTCCGCAAGTGGCACCGGAGCTGGACATGGTGCCATGCTCAACAACGGCACTGCGAATGGCACCGAGGTGAGAAACAGTGAGGGATGGCACCGCATAGCCTCCCACGGCACCATCAGCATTATTGGCACTGCGAATGGCACCGACTGCAGAAACAATGCAGAGCGACGGACCGATGTCAATGATGGCACCATCAGGGCCCACGGTGCAGTAACGGCACCAAGGCCCAAGACGGTGCCAACAGATGGCACTGAGGATGGTGCCAACCCAGGCCTTCCAAACCAAGGAGATGACACCGGGAAGCCTTCACCCCTGAGGGGGCGATTGCCATTGCAGTGCCTCCCGCCCTTCCCCCAAGAGGAAGAGACTGGGCCTCCTGCACCATGGAAGGGGCTTCTGTAATGGTGAGGCTACTTGGAGCAGAAGCCCCTTCTGTGGTCCATATAGAACTGGGAGGGGAGCCGGAAGAAAGGCAGAGGGACCACGACTTGGCCCAAGTGCGGGCCCATCACCCGAAAGTCAGTGGAGTTCTTCCAACTTTCCACGCGTGTTGTTCAATGACACGATGGTTCATGGAGAAGCAGGCGTCACACAAATCCATGTTGTGTAGTGGGCCAAGACATGTGAGGCAATGGTCATGCTGGTCGGTGATGGAGTACTTACGGCTGCACAGGGTCATCCCATCTTAGAAGTTTTCTTGCCCCCCCCGACTGAGACATGACCTACAGAAAAAACAACCAAAACAAGACTCGACGTCGCTAAATAAAAGAAAAGAAACAGTCTTACCAGGTGATGTCGAGTGGTGGCAGACAATGGAACTGGCAGGAAATTAAGAAATACTATGGAGTCAACAGACTCTGCATTGAAAGAAAACGGAGCCGAAGGCTTTGATACTGGCAGCAGGCCTCTTGCACAGCAGAGCTTCTACGAGGTGTGACCTCTATGGCAGGAGATGAAGAACTGGCGGGAGGGCGGGGTCAACGACACCTAACAGCCAACCTGCAAGCACCACGCAGTGTGTCAGTCTCGATTGAGGCGTCAATGATGCGCCAACTCCGCCCATCCAAAAGGAAAAAAAAAGCTCCCGCAGGGTCCTGACTTCTGGCCACTATACCCAAAGGTGATGAATGGTGAAGATTGACACAGACAAGATCAATTAGTTGGGACTAAGAAGTGGAGGCAGTCACAGTGGGCAGTAGCGATAAAGTGCTGCCTGAGCACTCATTTAACCCTGCCCTCAGCACAGATGAGATGTCGACCGTGAACAGCTCAGAGGGCCAAGTCAAAGGTGAGGAGGGAAGAAGATGCAGGGAGGGCATGGGGCGTAAGGGAGGGGGGTAGGGGAGGAAATGGAAGCAAGGTGCAGTAAGGAAAAGAAGTGCTGGAAGTGAGTAAAAGGACCAAGGGAAGAACAGACACAGTTGGGACTAATTAATGGAAGCATCCACACAGTAAAGAGCTAAGAATTAGCTACACAGTCCTATGAAGATGTAATGTAGCCTAACACAATATTACAATGTTCACTTGGTGTATGTCCGCCCAGCAGATACTTACAGATGCTGCGTTTTTGTGCCTATGAGCACGCCCCTGTCCTAATACAGGGAGCTGCCCAGGAGCTCAGCTGATGGTGGGTTCTTTGACCTCACATTCAGAGGTGAGGTATCTCCTGTGGTGCCACCCCTTTCAAACTGGGCACATGGCTAATTCTCAATGAAGATCCCCTTTTGCCTGGTGCACGGCGAGTATGTGCTGGCATTCCCCTCGATGGCAAGCTAGCGGAGGTGTAAAGCTGGAGCAGTGAGGAGTGTTCCTCTGAGCTCCTTTCTCATGGCAAAGAGGGAGGGTGGGATCTGCTAACAGTCCTCTCTCTGTCCCCTCTTCTTCACGCTGTCCTAGTATCATTCAATAAAAGATAAGAGATTAAAGGGATACAAAACCACTCCTCTGCAACACATCTGCACTCCATCCCCCAAGTCAATGCTTATACAGAGCTTGGAATTCACACTAAGGTCTGGGACTATGATCAAGGAGGGGAGTCAGGCAAAGAGCTCTTCAAAATAACCCATAAAACTGGGTGTGGCCTTAAGCAGGGAAACCAGTAAGCAATAAACATATGCCCAAGTATGAGAGTGAATTTTTCTGTTCTTCAGCACAGAAGGAACTGGTAATGGCCCCATAAAATTATTAGTGTTCTGCATAGAGGTTACTAATGTTTAGGGGAAGGATAAGCAGATAACAGAATAACCACTCCCTCCAGGCACTGCCACCAAGACCAGAACCCCCCTTGCTTCCAGTGCCATTTGCTCTCCAACCACTCAGAAAATAAAAATGAATAGCAGAGTACCTTTATGAAAGCTCTATAGCAACTGCTGTATGGCTAAGAGGCTACAGTCTAGCCTCACTGAAGCACTGAGAGACAGGAAACGCAGAAGAGCACAGTGACTGACCCCCATGATGGAGCCATGCTGCAGCCCAGCCCTACCCTGGATTCTCCAAAATTAGGCCAAGCCACTGTTGGGAAGGGGTCATCATATAATAATGTCTTTCTCTTTGAACACTAATTCTTATAGGAATCTGGGGGATGCATCTCAGTCTACACCCAAAAGAAATAGAGTGGTTCTCAATGGTCCTGTTGCAGGTGGAGGGGCAGATCAGTGCCAGACCCAGCCAACCCAGAAACCTGGAATTCCAGGGCTGCAGCCAACATCCCTTCCCCCATTCATTAATATTGCAATTATAAAAATGAAAAGTGATGGAGAGCCAAGTTGCTTAAGGACTCACCAGAGAAACTGGCAGAGGCAGCAGTTGGGAGAAACATTTAAAGAAAATAGACTCGGGGGGGTGATCCAGTGGTACCCCCGGGGCCCCAGGCAAGGGGGGCCCCTTTCCAAATCCTCCCCAACTACTCAATGCAGAAAGCACAAATACCTGAAAATAGGGCCAAGGTTTTGCAATACAACTTCAGGTTAACCATAGCTCATATTGCTGCACTATCTAGCTAAGGTGAAAACGTGATGTCAACATTATGGTCACAGAAGATTTGGTAAGGAACTAGTGCAGAGAAAATGTTCTTCGTTGAGTATGTATCTACAACTGCTGGAGGATTTCTTTCAAATTTTGGAGAGTGTTCCTAGATTGCAGAGTGCGCTCTGCAGAATCCATATCCCAAACAGAAGGTTGAAGGGCTGCTGCTGTAGTACACAGTGATGGGACCTGACTGTCTTAGAGGCATAAATCAGGAAGCATAGACAAACCAGGAGAAGTTATACACTCTACAAATAGTGTTTTATTATTAAACAAACAAAAAAATATAAAAAAATAAAAATTGTACAGGATAGCTCTTTATACATACAGTTCAAAAAAAGAAGCTCTTCATTTGAGAGTCTAGCTGTAAAAATCTCCAGCTTGCTCTATCCTAAACAAAACATTGCTCTCTTTTTTATAAGATGTTGTTGTCTGGCAGCTTAATCTTTTCATCCTGTTCATGTAAGTTTCATCTCCTGTTTTTCACAAAATGCAACAAGACTTTTTTCAATGACTTTCCTATGACTAGCCTGAAGAGACATTAGTCGCCTTAAGAGGTGCAACCAATTAAGACATACTGTCCTGGGACTAGTTTCCTGTTAATAATTCTGCAAACAAGCTTGTGGAGGTCAAAATACAGCTCAAGGTTAACCTCTTGTATTACAGATTGCCATATTTAAAAAAAAATGTTTTCTGCATTCATTTCGACAGTATAATTATATATATTTGCAAACCAAGAGATCCCATTTTCACATATAAATTCATATACAATTTTAACCATAAGAAGAAGCAAAGGAAGTAAGACTAGAAACAGCAAGAGGAGAAAGGGAGAAAACTAAGGGGAAATTGTGGGACCATCAGGGTGGCCAATTCCTAGGTGTGACAAGGAACATTTGACTGCACAATCAGACAGGCAAAAGATACACAAGTGACAAAATAGGAGAGGAGAGACTAGATCCGTGCTTTTAACTCTCTCTGCATAACAAATGGCCAGCTCTGTCACATGCCCCACTCTTTAATTGGAAACTTATTTTCTTTCCTTTTTAAAATTGGTTTTGAAAATCTTATTTTATTCTCTTTTAACATTATTTTATAACATTTGCTGTACAATTCTTTGCACATGTTGTACCCCTTTTTCATGACACCTATTGCAGCAAACATTTCAGTTAATCACACACATTTTTTTAGCCTTCTGAATTCTCAATTTCTGAACCATATCTTGACAGAAAATCAACACTGACATTCACTTTTCTGGATTTGTGCCTCACTTTGAATTTAAATGGCTGTAGTATCAGGTACCACCTTGTGATTCTGGGATTTTTATTCTTCATTTGATTAAGCCAACAGGAGGATTGTGATCTGTTGTAAGCACAAAGTGCGCTCCTAACAAATAAAACTTAAGGGACTCTATTGCCCATTTTGCAGCAAGACATTCTTTTTCAATAGTGTCATTTTTTTTTTCTCTGTCGTGCAATTTCCTACTGATATACAGAATGGGATGTTCCTTCCCATCTATATTCTGACTCAGGACTGCACCTAGGCCTACCTCTGCTGCATCAGTCTGTAACAGAAATTGTTTCTCAAAGTCTGAACTTCTTAAAACAGGGGCTAAACATAATGCAGCTTTGATGGCCCAAAAAGCTTCATCACACTCTGGGGAACATTTCACATTATTCGGGTACCATTTTTTCATAAGTTCAATGATGGGAGTAGCTAACTGGGCAAAGTTGGGAACAGAACAAATCTCCTGTAGTAACCAGCCAGACCTAAACATGACCTGACATGTTTTTTTGTTTTAGAGACAGGACTCTTAGATATAGCTTCTATCTTGGAAATCTCTGGCTTTACTTCTCCATTTTCCAAAATATAACCCAAATATCTGGTTTCCTGCATGTCTAATGGACACTTGGCAGGATTATTGGTCAGACCTGCCATTTTTTTATAAATTGGATAGCTGCTCATAGGTGATCCAGGTGGCTTTTCCAGTCTGGACAGTACACCATGACATCAACCAGGTACAGTAAGCACAATAATCAGTGTGAGGGGCTAGAATTATATGCATGTACCGTTGGAATGTAGCAGGTGCACCATGTAACCCAAATGGCATGGTGGTGAACTAATTGAATCCAACTGCAGTGGAGAATGTAGTTGTGCCTCTGGATTCTTTAGCTAGGGGAATTTGTCAGTAACCTTTGGTGAGATCGAGGGTACTATTGTAGTTGGCACTTCCCAGTCTATCTACCAAATCGCCTATACTGGGCATAGAATAGCTGTCAAATATGGGCGCTTGATTAAGTTTCCTAAAATCAAGTCAGATTCTTACACCCCCTTCTTTGTTATTTACAATCACCATTGGTGATGATCAAGCACTTCTCAATTCTTTAATGATATCCAACTATTTCACTTTTTGTATTTTCTTAACAATGTCTGCTCTTATCTGCTCTGATAGTCTGTATGTGTTTTGTTTGATAGGGCGAGCATTCTCTGTCACTATTAAGTGTTCAACACATTTTGCTCTGCCTGGCAGTGTGGTAAAAGTACTTCTAAATGTCTTTACCATGTTGTGAATTTCTGCAGTTTGTTCTGCGGGTAGAAAACATTCACATTTACAGTATCAGAAGTTACAGTTTGTTCCAGTTTGTCACAAGTTATATCAAGATTCTCTTTAGCAGTTTCTGATAATACTAACAAGGCAACCTTTGGTTTTTTTTCAACCCATTTCTTCAGGAGGTTAGCATGTTATATCTTGGTAGGAGTTTTCCTATCAGGGGTCTCAATCTCATACTTAACTGTACCAGTACATCTAAGCACTTTATAAGGCTCTTGCCACTTCATTAACAGTTTGTTTTCTGTAGTGGCGAACAGTAACAAGACCTTTTCACCTGGCTCAAAAACATTTTCTTTTACCCCATGGTAATAATACAAATTCTGCTGCTTCTGGGCCTCTTCGTAGTTACTGTGGGCAATTTCAAAACATTCTGCCAGTTTCTTTCTCAGTGCATACATGTAAGATGCAATAGATTCTTTCTGAGCTGGGTTATCTTCCCATGTTTCTGTTATTACATCTAGTGGCCCTCTAGGTTGTCAACCATACAACATTTCAAAGGATAAAAGGAAAAAATTACTCACCTTAGTAATTGTGTTTCTTTTAATGGAGTCTTGTTGTATTCTGACATTGTGCAGTTAGCACCAGCACTTGAAATGCTCCGGAGAGGAAAGAGATAACTCTATGCCACAGCATAGAACATTGAGCTCGAGTTCAGTTCAAACCTCTGTCTGCTGCACTTTGAAGTGTAACTGTCAGATTTTTATGAGCTAACACTAACTACCCCCACTATGTGGAAATTGTAAAAATTTTTACTAGCCAAAAAGGCAGCCAAATATTTTGGATCCCCAAAAGACTCAAGTCGAGACATCCAAAACAAAAACTAGGTAGTGAACAAAATAATTACCAAACCATATAGATAACCCACTCCCCTGTCTAAAGAGGGCAGAGTGCCAAGTACACTGCTGAGGTGCAACACTGAGCCTACCAGCCCACTTTCCAAAAACCATGTTCTGAGAGGGGAGACAGGAAGGGAGGTCAGAATACAGCAAGACTCCATTAGAAGAAACACAATTACTAAGGTGAGTAATTTTTTCTTCAAACAACATGAAGTCTTGCTGTATTCTAACATTATGCAGACTACCCAGCAGTACCTCCATGGAGGAGGGAATCAAACCTACTTTAGGAATAGGCTCTGCAGTACTGCTGTACCAAACCTAGCATCAGTCCTAGCCTGGATATCCAGAGAGTAATGCTTGGTGAAAATATGGACTGTTTTCCAGGTGGCTGCTTTGCATTCGTGACAGTGTCAGTGGCTCAGTAGGTAGCACACCCGCCTCTGAGGCTGGAAGATCAGAGAGCTGTGGGTTCAGTTCCCACATCTGGCACTTGGGTTAATATCTCAGTACTGACACTGTAGTGCAACATGAGAGGGGTGCTGCACCTCTGAGGTGCCGTCTTTCGGATGAGACATTAAACCGAGGTCCCATCTGCCTGGATTGGTGGTAGTTCAGGTGGATGTTAAAGATCCCATGGCACTTCTCAAAAAGAGTAGGGGAAATTTTTATTCAACATTCAAAAACAAAATACAGATTAATTAATCAGCACCATCACACAATACAGAAAATCACAGAAAAATAACTTTTTGAACACATAAGAAAGAAAAAAGGAAACACAGACTTTCCCATATCTAGAAAATATTGACAACCTTATCATAAGTCCCTCTACCCCACCTAATCAACATTCCTCCAGAGCTTCACCAGTAATTCATATCCTAAAGTACGTTTCTCATATTCATATATATCATCCAATTCCTTCTGTATTTGAAAAAAAACATCTTGTTGTTGTACTACCTTACCTTTCAAAAACGTAAGACATCTCACCTGCCAAATGGACCATTTTATACATACCAAAACAATCTGGATTGTATTGTTTCTCCATTTTGCCCAGGTGGCTGGGATTTGCCCTAAAACCAAAACATCATAATTTATTAACAAAAATAACTGTTCCCCCCCATAATACCGATAACATTTTCCAAAAATCATGTACATGGGAACAATCAAAGAAAAGATGCTGCACTGTCTCCACAATCCCAGTACACATAGGTTCTCCACACCCTCTTTCAGTTATCTGCTTATGTTTCTGATTGCTCCTTACTTGTAGTTTCTGATGACCACAGAGCCAAGCAAAATCTTGCATCTTTAACGGTATTCGTGGATTTGTCATACCCTCCAACAAGAAAGTAGTATTAATAAAAGAAGGTACCATGAACACTGGGTCCTCTCGATACCATTTGTCCACTATTGTTTTATAAAACACCTTCTTCCCTTTTTCCCCTACACCATGCCGTCTCTATTTTCCAAGTTCTAACATATCGAATAGTGGTTTGCACATAACTCAGAAGCAATCATTCTACAGGGTGCCATCTCCCTCTCCCCCATGCCTCTAAAAAGGGTTTGCCCCAAAGCCGCATACTGATTTGCCCTATTCCCAGAGTCTGTGAAAATAAGGGAAAAATAGAGCTAAAAAGGAAATGACCAAATAAATAAACTATAGGTTGTAACATGTTCAAGCCACCTTCTTTCCGTACTCTGTATGTATGATTTCTTTTAACTGGGTTCAGCCTACTGCCCCATAAAAACTGAAAAAATAAACCCAAAACTTTGGTATGCATATTATAAGGTAAGGGGAAAACATGAGACACATATAAAAAAAATAGGAGCTATGTATGCTCTCAAGAGATACACCTTCTTTTTCCTAGACATCTTCAAAGCTAACCAAGTCTGTATTTTAAGCTTTGCTTTATCATAAACATCAGTCCAATTCCGGATCTCTGCTTCTTTGTTACCAAAAAATAGCCCTAAAATCTTCACTTGGTCTGTTGTCATCAGAATTGGAAAATCTTCAATAATGTTACTATCCCCCAAAGGCAAAACTATACTTTTACTCGTATTTATTCTAATACCAGTAGTATTATAAGCCTCTTGCAACAGTGACAAAATTTTAACCCCTGATCTGTCATCTGCCACAGTAAAAACGCAATCATCCGCATAAGCTGAGACCTTCTGAAATTCATATCCTTCAATATTCTTTATCGCCCTAATGTCTCTGACTTGTCCAATCTTCCTTAACAAAGGGTCCAAACCAAAGACATACAATAAGGGGCTCATTGGGCAACCCTGTTTGACCCCATTTTTCAGGAAAATTGGAGTCCCTAAAAAAAAATTCACTAAGGGCACAGCTTGTGCTTCTGTATACAGCACTTTCACTAGTTCTATAAATTCCTGAGGAATTCCATAATGATGCAATACACTACAAAGATAATCCTGTTGAATAGAATCAAAAGCAGTTTCCTGATCTACCGATAATAAATATCCACTTAAATCCTTCCCTAATCCCTGCTCTATAATTTCTCTAATGAAAACCAGATTTTGTCCATGCTTCCTTCCTTCCTGGAACTGCACAAGTCTGCTCCTGAACAATCAATTTGTTCGCTATAAATGCCAATCTTTGATTCAGAATCTTCGCAAGAATTTTATAGTCTGAATTCAGTAACGTTAAAGGCCTCCAATTTTTTATATCATGCAGATCCCCCTTTTTAAAGAGAAAAAACATTAAACCCATTTGCATCGAAGGGGCAAGCCATCTTTCTTCCCAAATGGCATTATACAATACTTCTAAACAAGGAACCATAAGTTCAACATATTGCTTATAAAAATCATTTGGCAATCCATCCCTTCCAGGAGTAGATTTAGTGGTTAATTGTAAAATGGCCACACACATTTCCATTCCTGAAATAGGGGCAATCAACTTCTCCCTCTCATCCCTGGTCAACCTCGGAATTTCTAGGCCAGTGAAAGGAAACTGACTTTCATTCCTTACTATCAGAAACGTATCTACCATGTGCTGTTGAACCAGAAGTATTATATCTTGGTTGTTCTCTTTTACATTTCCCTGCCTATCTGAGGCCTGTCATAGCCACTCTTTGAAACCCTTGTCCCCCCCATAAGGGTTTACCTCTTCTTTTGTGCCTTGAGTCCTATATTTCTGTTGAGAAGCCAGTGCTTGCACAGAATCCTGTAAGTATTTCATTTGAATTTTTATATTCTGTAACCTTTTTACTTCGTGCTCCCCTATCCCTCCTTGTGTCAAAGCTTGTAAATACTTTGCCCGTAGACCTAAATAAGCAATATATTTATCCCTAGCTTGTCTCTTTGTATAGTTGCCATACCATTCCTGCACATCCCTTTTTATATCTTCCCACCATTCTATCGGACTCTCATACAGATAAATCTCCCGTCGTGCATGAAACAACTTTCTTATAGATTGTTTTACAACAATGTCCTGTAACTTTGAAGTGTTCATTTTCCAACAACCTCTTCCGACCATCAATTTCTGCCTTATTCCTAAATATAAAACCACCACCAGATGGTCCAAAGTTTCTAAAGGCAACACCTCCACCTTTTGACACGTTATTCTTTCAGACACTAGCCAAAAATCAATCCTAGTAGACAGCTGTCCCTTAAAAAAGGTATGTACCGGCTCCTGCTGTAAAATATCATATATGTTCTGTATGCTATTTCGTCTCATAATTGCCAACAGGGTATTGGTATCACAGAAGACTTTTTTCGTAACTCTTCCCCAATCCCTATGACAAAGACCACAATTAAAATCCCCCCCCAAAAAACCATCTTTGACGTGTGCAAATAAGGTTCCACCCACCTAAACATTGTAGATCTGTCTGCTTTCAGTTGAGATGCATATATATTTATCAGCCAAAAAACCTCCTTCTGTAACATCACATCCATAACCATAACCCTCCCTGGTACTAAATCATAGACATGGATCACCTGAACACTTCCCTTAAAAAGTACTCCTACTCCAGAGCATTGCTCCTCACCTACCAACCAATATGAAACACCCCACCTCCATTCCTTCTGTGCAATTTGCACCTCAGCTAAAGAGTGTAACCGGGTATCCTGTATTAAAATCACACTCCCACCCCTAATACTGAGGCTCAAGAAAGTATTTTGCCTCTTCTCATAAGCTTTTATACTATTAACATTAACAGTACAAAAGGAAATAGCCATTAACAAAAGTAACCAATAGCCACCTGTATTCATCTTTTCCTTTTCCTTTTCTTTGTTTTCAATTTTTCAGAAGGGCCAGACTCAATAACACCCTCCGCCTGAGAGAAGGCCACAGAGGAAAGATCCAACTCACACCCTTCCTCCTCCATATCCTCCCCAAACAAAGGGGCATATGAGTTCTGCACCTCCACATCCTCAAACTTTTCTGTCTGTATCAAGGCAGCCGTTTGTAGTTTCCCTGCCTTAGACCTAGTCACTCTTTGAAAGCCCAAATCACATTGCTCGGGGGGGGGCATAGAAACGACTTCGCCACCCAAGTCAACTGTCTGTTCCACTACCATATCTACTTCTCCCCCCTCCTCTATGACTATTGCCCCATCACCTTCCTGCACCACTGTCTGGTTATCACTCACTACCATCTGATCGCCTACTGCTATCTCACTGATAGCCACTCCCGGTAGTCCTAAAACCCTTTGTGACGATTGAGTATTAACCGGCCCCTTTGACAATAATTCCACCATCCTTAGTTTCCCCTTTTGTGCTGCAGCTACATACAGATCCTGTTTGGCTCTAACCGTACAATCCACATTGTTATGAGAGGCCCATGAGCAGGTCCAAAAAGAGTGCCCCTGTTCCTCACATAAATTACATTTTAAAGGTTGCCGACAATGAGTCCCTACATGCCCCAATTCCCCACATAAACCACATTTCTGTTTATCACACACATTGCTCAAATGTCCCAAATCACATTTGAAACAAGCCCTTGGCTGACCAGGGTAAAAAACCACCCCATCTCAACCCCAAAAAAAACAGTTTGGTAGATGACTAGTCTGACCATTTACTAAGTGTAATACCACCAGATATGTCCATCCCCCGTCCATAACTGTTCTTCATATAAAATGGGTTCTGGAAAGCCTTTAACAGTACAATGTTGCCGCAACCAGTACGTAATATCTGCAACATTTACCTCATTACGGAAAAGAACTGTAATCTTTTTAGTCAATGGTTTAGTAAGCGGTATTGCCAAAAAAGGTTTCCACAAGGGGAAAAGCTTCATCATACGGTATTGCTTCCAAAATCTTTCTAAACCTGCAGATGTTTAAAACTAACATCAAAAATCACATCCCCTGGAACATGTATCAAAGCATAAATCTCATATGCAAAGAACTTCATGTTATTTTTCAGTAACACACAATCCACAAGTTTTCTGTCCGGAATTTCTTCACTATTACCCCTAAATTTTAACCTAACTGCATTCCTTCTTTCTGCAGGTTCCATCAACGGCCCTGTATCACCCGGAAACAAATGTTCCGATACTTTTCCATGCCATACTTTATCAGCTTTATCCATCAATAAATCCTGGTCCAATGCACCTTCTGCTTCTTGGTCCTTAATAACTTGTAACAATGGGTGAGGACCTTCATGATGTGGCAAAACCACAGTGTCTACAGGGGAGGGCTGTCCTGGGGGTATTAAAGGAGTTTCCATACTGTTCAGAAGAGGGGGGTTCGACAGGGAAGGGGAGACCTGTAACATATCCGTGTTATCAGGAACAGAATCCTTACTAAAATTCGCATCCCACCCCTTCCCTGTGGGGCTCTTCACCCAACCTGCAGCTTGTAAGGCCGTTGCCACCCAGTTCTCTGGATCTCTCCCCACTGTTAAACAGTCTCACCCTTTTTGAGACCCATCTAGTAAATGGTCCTGTTTTACATTGTGTTTTCCCCCTTCTGTTAAAGAGTTCTGTGAGCCTCCTAGTGAGGACCCAAACGTAAAAGTCACAGTTGGTAATCCAAGTTGCTGAAAGTCTGCAGACTCATTACCTGAAACTGTCTGTCATGGAATCATGTCGCCTCCCCCAGAAGGTTCCTCATGCTTTTTACTAATTCCCTGTGCTCTGGTTCCATGAACATTTTCCTTGTCGTCTGCAGAATCCAAACCGCTTACAAGGACTTGCTGACTCAACCTCTCCCTCTGTGCCTTCGCGACAACTTGCACATCCATCTCTCCACCTTCCGATCGTTGTTCCTCTTCCTGTGTAATCGTGGTTTCCTTCCTACCACCTTGTGCTTCCTGGAAACGTAACCTCGCAGCCCGATAGCTGCGTTCCACATCCTCAACTTGTTGTTACAAGACATGCAGTGAATCAACACTCGCCTCATCAATACTGTGTTGTTGTATCAAAACTCGGGGAACCTCGTCCTCCGGTAAGGTTTGCGCTCCTGTTGCCACATTAATATCCACATTCTCCTCCATTTTCCACATCTCCACACCAGAAGTCTCCATTTCCATCTTTCAAGGGAGCCAAGGAGGAGACCTGCTCCTTGGCCTCCCGCACATCCTCCTTGAGCAAAGTTCCAGATGCCACTGAGCAGAGCGTCCACTCAGCCACACAGCACCCTCTGCCTCCAAAGAGAAGGGGAATTTCCCCGGTGTCCTGGCCAAATTTCTCTCATTCACCAAAAATACCACCAACAGCTTAATCTTGTTCAAGGTCAGTTGGCATTCATCTGTATCCCCCTCCCCCGGGTCGTGCCTGAAAATAGGCAGGATTTGTCTAGTGCACTTACCTGGTCAATAAAAAACTAAATAAAAAATATCTCTAATAAGGGTATATCTCTGGCAGCAGACAGAGAAGCAGCTGTACCTCTAGTCAAATGAGCTCTCATGCCTGAGGGGGGCACTTTGCCCAGCTTTTCATAGCAGAATTGTATACAAGAGACAATCCACCTGGCAATAGTTCTCTTAGTAGCAGGTTTGTCCTTCCTCACTTCACCATAAGTGAGGAACAACTGGAGGGAGTCAAACCTAACAGCCTTAGTATGCTCAATGTAGTAGCTAAGAGCCCTTGTAACATCCAAATTTTGTAATCTTCTCTCTCTGAAGAAGAATGATCAGTGAAGAATACAGGAAGAGACATGGATTGGTTCAGATGAAAATATGAAACCACTTTGGGTAAGAACCTCCTGTTGGTTCTAAGGACCACCTTATCTCTATGGAATGGGATAAAATCAGTCTTCACTGACAGAGCTTGTAATTCACTGATACACCTGGCAGAGGTAATAGCTATCAGGAACACAGTTTTCCAAGTCAAGTACTTTTAAGCTCTACTGAGGACAAAGGCTCAAAAGGGGGTTGCATAAGCTGAGCAATGCAAACATTAAGATCCCAAGCAAGAGTAGGATTCCTAAAGGAAGGATTGGTATGAAGCAATCCTTTTAAGAATTTACAGAAAACAGGGTGAGATGCCAGTGAAGAGGACTTTCCCACTGCCAGGAAAGCAGAAACAGCTGACAAGTGTACTTTGATGGTAGCTGGTCTGAGGCCTAGGCCATTAAGATGAACCATGTAATCCAGAACTGTAGACAAGTCAGCAGTATCTGGGGATATATGCTTCTTGGAACATCAAATGCTGAATCTTTTCCATCTGGAGTTATAAGTTTTTCTGGTGGCAAGTTTTCAAGAGGCTTTGAGAATGTCCAGAACCCCTTGAGATAGATGCAAATTTGCATATTCTAGCTCTTCAAGAGCTATGCCTTGAGATTGAGAGACTGAAGGTTGGGGTACCAGATCTTCCCCTGAGAGGAGGTTAACAGGTTGTGATTCCTGAGAAGAGATGGGGAAGATGGACTGCTAGGGACAGCAACAGGGGGTACCAAGGCTGTCTGGCCCAGTCTGGAGCAATCAGGATCACTTTTCAAGATTATAACTTTATCTTGACTAGGACTTTGAACAGAAGAGGGAAAAAGAGGGAATGCATACAGATGTTTCCCTTCCCAATCCAGAATTAGAGCATCCAGAGGGACTGAACCCAAGACTGGGGGTCTGCAACAGAAGAGAGGAAGTTAGTGATTGTCAGGGGCTGCAAAGAGATCTATCTCTGGAGCGTCCCACCTTGAAAAAAATCACTTTTACCACTAGGGGGTCCAGGGACCATTCATGATGGCCCTGGGAAATCCTACTCAATGCATCTGCTAGAACACTGTCCTTCCCTGGAAGGTGGACTGCTACCAGAGAGGTCTGTAGAGAATAAGCCAGGTACCATAATTTCATGGCTTCTGTGCACAAGGCCATAGACCAAGTGCCTCCCTGCTTGTTGATGTACCACATGGTGGTAGTGGTGTTGTCTGTCCTGACCTGAACCACCTTGTTCTGTACTGATTCTGAGAAGGCTTGCAGAGCCCAGTACACTGCCCTGATCTACAGAAGGTTGATGTGGAGAAGAGATTCCTGAGGAGACCACACTCCCTGAGCTGTGAGAGCTCCCAGGTGAGCTCCCCACCACAGGAGAGAAGCATCCATGGTTAGAACCACAGAATGAAACAGAGTGATGAATGGGACTGCTTGCCTGAGGTTGTCCTGATCCAACCACTAATGGTGAGCCTGGATCAGGGTCTGAGTCACTGGAATAAGCTTGGTTAGAGGATCTTTTTTCTGAGACAAAAAACCCTCAAATGGAACTGGATGTCCCTCATCTGAAATCTGGCTGCTTGGACCACTGCAGTGGAAGCTGCCATGTGGCCCAGAAGTTGAAGGAAATGCCTTGCTGGTGGAGACACCAGAAGGTGGAAAGAGGAATCCAGCTCTATAATCTCCTTTACCCTTGCCAGAGGGAGAAAGGCTCTTGCTTTGACTGTATCCAATTCTACTCCTATGAAGGTTAAGAGTTGTACTGGCTCTAGAACTGATTTAGGAAGATTAAGGAGGAATCCTAGAGAAGTGAGCTCTTGTTGGGTCACTTGTAAATCTGTCTTGACTCGGTCTGGAGACTGACCCACTATGAGCCAGTCATCCAGGAATGGAAATATGGAGATGTTTTGTCTCCCTAGAAAGGTCATTACTACTGCTAGGCATTTTGCAAACACCCTTGGAGCTAATGTTAGGCCAAAGGGCATTGCTTTGAACTGGTAATGTCCTGAAGGCAGTTCAAACCTGAGGTTCTTTCTGTGGGAGCACCTGATGGGAATGTGAAAGTAGGCATCCTTTAGGCCCAGTGAGGCTAGCCAGTCCCATGGCCATAGAGAGGGAAGAATTATTCCCAGAGTCACCATTTTGAATTTTGGCTTTAGTAAGTGCTTGTTTAGGTATCTTAAGTCTAGGATGGGCCACCACTCCCCTGTTTTTTTGAGGGTAAGGAAGTATCTGGAATACAGACCTTGGCCCCTGTGAAGTGTAGGAACTTTCTCCATGGCTCCGAGAGCCAGCAGAGATGAAACCTCTGCCTCTAGGACAATGGTTTCGGAGATGTTTGCAGGTGGAAAGGACCTGATCCTCAGCTTTGGAAATTTTCTGAGGCTGAGGGCCAGTCCCTGGCTTACTACCTCCAGGACCCATCTGTCTGAGGTAACAGACTTCCAGTCCTGGAAGTAGTAAGCCAGCCTGCCTCCTACAGAAATTGGGGAGTCAACCTGGGCTGACACATCAGGGTGTCTGCTTGGCAGGAGCCTTAGGCTGAGAGGAGGATGCAGCCCTGCTCATCCCCCTTCTGCCTCTCCCTCTGAAGAACCCCCTCTGGGAAAAAGGAGAGATGGCCTGTGCCTGGTAGAAAGGCATGTGAAAAAGCCTGCCCCTAGCCTGCTGCTTCTAAGGAGTTGCTTGCCTTTCCTTGGCCTGTGCACTCCTGTAGGTGGTCCTGTACTCATCCATCTTTTTCATATAATTCTCTGCTCCCCAGAGAATTCTCAACAACAGGGAAATCCATGGCCTTAGCCTGGGTGTTCTGTGACAGGCTAGTACATCTGAGCCAAGCCAGCCTCTGAAGAGCCACAGATGTAGCCATGACTCTTGATGACACATCATTGGAGACCACAGCAGCATGAAACTGGATTTTTGATGCCACAATTCCCATCAGCAGCCACCTCCTCCAGCTCCTTGGCAAGCTGGGGGGAGGCCTGTTTAGCCAGTTCCATAACAGTGTCCCATCTGGACTTCTGGTACCTGGCTCTGTAGGTCATATAATTAGCCTGCCTGAGTCCCAAGGAACATGCCATGTACTGTTTCTTTGCCATGGCATCCAGCTTCCTAGAGTCTTTATCCAGGGGTGTGTGAAACCAAGGGTATGATAGCCTTATCAAAGGCTGCAGCCTGCACCACCCCAACATGGCTGCATTGTTGGTACAAGTACTCCATAAATGGGCCTCACAACATATACCTCTTGTCCATTCACCTGTCCACAGGAGGTAAAGAATTTGGAGTCTTAAGTAACTTATGTGTCTGTTTCCCAAAGGATTTGTAAAGGAGAATAGACAATCTATTGGACTCTGGGATGTCCATCATCTCCACATGGTGAAGCTCCTCTTGCTCCTTGACAGCTTCATCCAAAGGGAGCTGGAGGGTTTCTGCCACTTTCCTGTAAAACATAAAGTGGGAAGGGAACTCAGAAAGCCTAGGAGGGGAAACACCATAAGGCCTATCTGGGAGATGTCAGGTTCTATGGGCTCATCCAGACCTTCCACACCATCATCATAATCTTCATCCCCCTCCAGATCCAGTTTATAATAGTCTTCAGGGGAATAATCCTGAACCAGAGGAACCGACCAAACCGAACGCCTGCCTGAAGGCGTCGGATCAGCCAGAACCGAATGGAGCGATTCCACTATGCTAATCACCCTGGCAATTTCTTCGGCGGTTGGATGATGCAGTTCTGGATCCGAACTGGCCGATTTTTCTTTTTTTTTTTTTGCCGGAACCAACCCCTCAGGATCGGCTCTCTGTTTGCCTGAGGAAGTCTCGCCCAGGTCAGTGGGCACTCCCTCAGGATTGGTCAGAACTGAACTGGGCTGGTCATCCGGGTCAGCGGACTTCTCGGCCTCCTTTTCCCTAAGCCTGCCCAATCTTTTATCCAGGGTGGCTTTAGGGAAATTTTTACATATTTGGCAGTCTGAATCTAGGTGGTCAAAACCCAGACACTAAACATAGGTGGTGTGGGGATCAGCATTAGCAAAGGCCTCCCCACACTCACTGCAGTGTTGAAACCCAGTGGGCCCAGTTTTTCTCTTGGGTTTCTCAGACGAAGCCATCCTATCACTTACTCTTTGTATGGCAACAGCTAGGCAAGACCCCCTTATTGGTTCCTAACCGTGTTACAGGTGTTTGAAAAATCTGATGAAACATGTTTTTAGAACCGATAAGGACTGGTACCTCACACTAAAATCACTAAATAAAAAAAGATACAGACAAATACAGACAACCGGTTCAGCCAAACCGGTTGAAAAACTGTTTTTAACAATTTCCACACAATTTTCAGAACTAGTCCGCTACCTATATACTTACTGTACTGCAGATAGGGATCTGAACTGAGATAGCGAAAAAAATATAGGCATAACCGACATTTTAAACTGGACCAAACCTTTAGCGAAGGAGAAATCTCCGGAATGACTGTTCAGTTAGGCGGAGTAAAGAATCTGATGGTTACACTTCAAAGTGCAGCAGACAGAGGTTTGAACCGAGCTCAATCTCAACGTTCTATGCTCTGGCACAGAGTTAACTCTTTCCTCTCCGGAGCAGTTCAAGTGCTGGGGCTAACTGCATAATGTCAGAATACAGCAAAACTTCATGTTGTCCAAAATCTGTTGCTGCTTGTGGCATTTCTCTGTAAGCCAAAAGCAGGAAAGATATGTATTGGTCCCAGTCCTTCCCTCCGCTTTTCACATACTTTAACATGCATTTTAGAATTTGATTAAAACAGTCAGCAAGACTGTCTGTCATAGGATGATAAAGGGAGGTTCTTTTTTTATATACTTTATTGAAATTCATAAACACAATAATAGTATACTACATACCTTGCATTTGAAATGGAACACAACTTCTGTCCAAACTTGTTCACATATTTAAAATTACTTTTATCTACTAACCAAACTATGAAAAGAAATCAATTCTATACCCAGCGAATTGTTCCAACATGGAATTCGTTTCCTTTTGAGGTTGTAAATTGCGTAAATTTGACACAATTTAAAATTAAACTATATATATATATATATATATGAACGATTTAAAATTTGTAACCCACCTAGCCTAGGTGGCATGATCCTAATGGGCTTGTCCCTCGATCGTGTAAAACACCTATGTAAATATCTAGGCATACATTTGAACACATATAAGCGGTTGGGTCTCCTTTAAATGAACAGAAAAGAAGGAAAAAAACTTTAACAAATTACATTGATGCATCTGTGATATAGCATATATGTTCTAGTTCAATTATATTCATCCATTTTCTAGATTGTTTAAGTCCATTCCAAGATGTTGATATACATATTCTGTTGACTCTATTTACTCCTTTGTATAATCTTTAAATGGCTACCTTCTCTTCTATATTAGTAAGTTACCACCTGTTCCATTTATTATTATAGGATTCCATTCTCTGGGCCAGGCTAAAAGTAATTATTTTCATCTGTTGTATGGATCCCACTGTGCCTAGCCATTCTGTCAAGTCTGGGGGGGCTTCTGTAGCTATATTTTAGTAACGGTTTTCAGAGCTGCTGCAGTTAACACTGACCAAAGGTATATTTCATCCTTCCCCTTAATATCTTCCAGCACAAGCCCCAAGATCAAGTGTTCCGGACCTATTGGTATGCTTGTTATAAATAATTTATTTAAACAAACTATAATTGTTTGCCAAAAGTCTCCCAGTACAGGGCACTGCCAGACAATATGGGATTGTGTGGCTTGAGGGGTGCCACAGCCCCTCCAACAGGATGGGGGGGGACATAGGGGCAATAATGAGAGACCTGTGCAGGTACCAAAAAAGTATATTCTTACTTTCCAAGAAAACTATTTCCATATTGGGGCTGTGGAGGTACTCCAGGTTCCCTTCCATACCTGCAACCAATCCCTCTGGGAGAGGGGAGTTCTCAGTTCTATCTCCCACCTTTGACATATGTGTTCCATAGAAGCAGCCCTGTCCCCTATATAGTTAGTATACAGGAGCATGATAGCCCTCTCCCCATGTGTAGAGGCCCAGATCTTTGTAAAGGGTACTTGGCCCAGTTTTTTCTCCTAAGGCAATCTCCTTGACCCCCTTCAGAGAGATAAAGGGGAGGTTCTTAAGGCAGTGATACCTATTAGTCAATATAGCTCCTTACGTAATGCAGCACCAAAATTACTAATCCAATCAGTAATAATCTCTTTAGGTATGCTGATCCTGCTGAAAATGTTGGCAAACTCTGCTGCCACTTTTGGGGCTGTGACATTATGCATTGGAATTCCCTCTGGGTATTGAGTAGCATAGTCACATAATACTAAAATAGATTGATTATCTTTTTTACTTTTGTCTAAGGGGCAACCACATCCATTGCAATTCTTTCAAAAGGCACATCTATCCAGGGTAGGGGCATTAGGGGTACTTAGTCATTTTTAGTCACTGGGGCTACTTTCTGACATTCTGCACAAGAACTGCAATAGGAAGCAACATCCTCATGAATCACAGGCTAGTAAAATCTGTACAACAGCCTGGCAAGGGTGCAGTCCCTCTCCAAGTGACCAGTCATAGGACTATCATGTGCTATCTGTGACAACTCATTTCTATACTTCTTTGGTATGACCAATGATCTATCTCTTCCTGCATCTGAGGATTAACACAAACTCTGTACAGTAGCCCATTACATTTTTAAACATTGGTTCACCCTGTTTTGATTTCAACCCCAGCTGCTTAAAATAACCCTGAAGAGAAACATTGTTAGTTTGTTCATAAACAAAATCACAATAATTATCAGTTTAGTTTCAGAATTTTCATATATCAGTTCTTTATGTCTATCAGTCTTTTGTTGCCACTGTTTTTTCAGGCATCTTCTTTTTCTTGGACTTTTGGATTTTGGAGCTGGGCTCAAACAAGTCTAAATGAAAGGCACCAAAAGGAAAAGAGTCCCCAACAGCTGAGATTTTCTTTGTGTTCTGGTTGTCATAGCTGCTGACACAGCAGGATTTACTCCTTCTGTGATTAACTTCACAAATCCTGAAACATCACTTCCAATAATCTCAGGTACAGGTAACTTAGGTAAAACCCCCACTTTCATTTGGTGCAATACCCCATTAATATTCAGAGTCACTTGGGTGGTGGGATAGTATTGACTGTCCCTGTGGATGCATATGACCCCAGCACCTGGTACTTTTGCACAGTCTTTTGTCAGAGCTTTGGCATGCACCAGGATCTGTCAACTTTCTGAATCTGTAAGTCCCTTCTTGGTCTTATCCAGGGGTTGACCTTAACTTTTTTTTGCACTAGCCAGCAGGACAGGTCAGTCTAAAATTGCACTAGCCCGCAGTGATTTGCACTAGTCCGGAGTCAGACTCATCATGTGCTTTCTACTCACAACACAATGAATAAATGTAGAAAGCAGTGCAGTTTAAAAATTGATTTACATTTATACAAAGATGAAGTAACACACACAATGACCAATTGTTTCAAAATATAAGCAGTCTGTGACTCATAATAAATATCAAGACAACTCCCCCCCCAAATGTTCTTTTCAAGGATTGACATGACATGACTCGAAGTTCAGACTTGTGCATCTTCATCTTGGGAGTCAGAGATATATTCAGTCATACTACTAATGTCACTCACATCACTGTCACAGTCAGTGTTACAGTCACTTTGTGAGTCTGCTGAATAGTCATCCTGCTGTTGTGCCAACACTGTTCCAGTCTGTGGCCACCTCCTCCTTTGTCCCCCACTGTTCCAAAGGCAGATTGCTTCTTGGGGATTGAACTTGTCAATGTCTGGGGAATTAATTTGTACCACCATGAGGTCCGTCCATGAGTCCGACTATAACTTGGAATGCAGGTTGGACTTTGTCAGTTTCAACTGGCTGAAACCTCGCTCTGCCTCAGCTGAACTTGCAGGCAGTGTCAACAGAAGAGCCATAAGAGCTAGGATGTTGGGATACTTCTGTTGGTAAGCAGCATTCACCCTCTCCCAAGTCAGACTGTGAATCTGCTCAAATCTGGAAAATAAAAAAAGGCAAATGAGAAGCATTCAACACACTGACAACTTACACACATATTAACTTTCTTTCTCCATAAATAAGGCAATAAGTTCTTTAAACATACATTCAACTCAGAATTGACAAAGAAATGTTCACATACCTTGCATACAGTTCGGATTTCAACATAGTCCACTCTGTTTTGATCATGTCTGTTTTCACAGTAGCACCTTCTAGGACTGGTTCATAGTGTTCTACAATCAAGGCCACTTCCTGGTTTCCAAATTCTGAAACACCCCCCAAAATAAAAATGTTAGATTTTTTTTTGTCCCTGCCATCCCATGCCATTCCCAGCACAATTATCTAATTGCCCACAACAAATTCTGTTCTACCTTGCTGACTGTCCTTGTCTGGCCATAGGGTGAAGCTGGCAATTGTCGCATTATGTAAAAGCTGTGGGCTTACATCAAGGAAATGATCCTGCAGACTTTCCTCCAAACTTTTGAGTACCTTTTTGCGGACAGCACTGATATCTGAATTCCCTACCAGTGTTTGTCTATGCAGCTCTGTGACACCCTCCACTTGTCGTTCCTTTGGTCCCGGCATAAAGGAGGGAAAAAAAGGAAATACATTGAAAAATTAAATAATACTAGGCTAGCTGCTAGCAGATCATTGCATCCTTGTTTAGCTCATACCACAGTACTCACCTTGTATTATATGTTTTTAAAGTTTCCAGGGTTGACTGCATAGTTGCAAACACATCAGCTACAGTTGCATCCCTCTCCTGGGACACACGGGATAGAACTGAAAGAACACCGATGACATCAAACTTAAAGTGTGCGAATTTCAAGACATCTGCCTGCCGAAGGATCTTCAGTATGCCTGCAGCTTTGTTCATCTGCTCCAGATTCACACCCTGCCTTTGCTGCATCTGTAACACAAAACAAACATTAAAAATGCACAACAAAATGCACACAAATTAAAACCACATGTCATATGTTTACAGAGAATCATGTAAAATGTACTGGAGTCATGTGTAGAACTACAGTAGGACACCTCTTCAGCAGAATCTGCAGAGCCGTCTGGAGGTGAGGAAGCCATCGTGTGCCAACAACTCTAGTCAGAAGTAAAGGACGCATCTGTAGTGCTTCATATGCTTCTTTTAGTTTGCTCCTATTCAGCGGTGAGTTGTGGTAGAAGCAGAACACATGCAGCAACAGATTGCTTAACCTGTTATAAATGGGGACGGTTTTCAAAGCTCCATTGTAGGCCAACTCAAGGTGATGGGCAAAGCAGTGTACTGACTGCACGCAAGGCTGCATTTGTTTCAGGAGGGTAGCTACCCCATTGGTCCTGCTGACCATCACAGCTGCTCCATCACTGCCAACACCTATCAGTTTTCTTGTCCACCCCTCAGCTGGTATATTGAGCTTTGTTTCCACAACTTTTTGTATAGCCCCTTTTATTGACTGGGCATCAGCTTTTGCCATGGTCTGCAGGCCCACCAGCTGATTACACACTTTGCCTGCGGTGGCAAAACCGCACATAGACAATTTCAGCCTCTTAACAGAAGAGTCAGTGGTGCCATCGCTGATGAGGGAAACAAACTTTGTGCTGTTTATCTTCTCTCACAGGGAGATCTGTTCCACCTCTGCAATATAGTTAGTGAATGAAATGGTGTGTATACTTGTCATTTCGCTACGTTGAGCCGAGGTCCAATCCCTTCATATCGTCCAGAATGCACATCCATGCAAAGTCTCTAAAGGGACGCCCTTTCTTTGCAATGGCGTGACAAGTCCAGAACAGTTTTTCCAGCTGATCTAGAGTTGCCTGGTTCATAGTCTTCAGCATGCGCTCTGCAGTGCTCATACCTGGGATGGCGGAGATGGCATCCTCTTTTTTTTGGCCCTAATGTGACATTCACTTATGTCATGCGAAGTAACAGATTCCAGTCTGAAGTTGTCAGTTCCATGGCAAAAATTATTTTCATTTCCCCCCTTGCCCAACTGCAGATCATCATGCTTCTGACACAAATTACAAAACATCACATCTTTACTGGCATTGTATCTGAGCCATTCTTATTTTTCTAGCCAGGCTGTCTGAAAGCAACGGCTTCTCTTACTTCGATCATATTCCCGATCCCTAATTTTTTTTTCTTCTGTTCGCATTCTTTTATTATCAGCTGGATTGCTCACTTCCTTGAAGTATTTCCACATTGTACTAACTTGTTGTTATGGATGGCGCAGGTCTGTGTATTAAGTGTCTGTGTCTTTTTTGACTGACTTCCCAACTGCAGACCCCTGCCCACACCACTCCCTTACACTGACTTTGGTGAAGATTCTATGATGTACAAAAAAAAAAAAATGGATTAAATAAAAAAGTTCAACTATCACTGCTAGCTCTTGACTACAATGATAGAACCTCACTACAAAAACACCGCCCCAAACTCCACAAAACATACCAGGATACGGTTACCACACTTTGTATTTGTAGCCAGAATGATTCAACTAAGCAGTACATTTTAGGTCTGAAATGAATTGCTCTGGCAGTGGCACTGGCAACCCAAAGCATTAGCTCCACAACATAACAGAAACTGCGGGAAGAAACTGTAAAGCAGAACACAATGTAACTAGCCAATGTGACATACTGGTTTGCAAAATGTAAAATATATTTAATATCAGATGAGAACAACGGCAAATCCAGACCAGAACACACTTTCAGAGAGTTCCCCACTGCCCCCACGCAACCTCAGAAACAGCTGTGATTTAAAGAAACACACTTACCTGAGCTTGGCATAATTAGTTTGAAGCTAAAGAAAGACTGGCGCACTGACAGTTTGCCCTCAGCCCCACCCCCCCACACAGAACTTCAGAACAACACACCACCCCACTCCCCCACAACCACACACTCAAACATGAATGAAGCAGCAAATTTTGTGTAGAAAAATAATTGTTCTTCTCCTTCTGGCCCCACAGTAAGCCACAGACATGCTCACACCCACCTACTCAAGCCACATGCCAAGCTGCCCCATGACAAGCTACAGATGGAATTCAGCCGTAAATGGTAAAATTAAAAACAGCAGTCATCCTATCACTACATACTTGCAGCAGGCATGTTTATTGTTCTTCCTCCCATTCCCAACACCACCAACCTTCCCCCCTTACAATTACTTGGATTTTCATGACATGACAATCATTCAGCAGAAAATGGTAAAAAACAAATTGGAACAACCTCATCATGATATGACCAGCCCCACAGTAAGCCATACCCCCCTCCCCCGTTTGCAGGCAATGAACAAACAGAAGACAAATATGGTAAATTAGACATTTTACACACCAGCACTCCCCATAGTTGCAGGCTTTAATGGCAAGAAGTTAGCTTAACAAGCAATCGGAGGGATAGGCAGAAAAAAAAAATCACACAGTGAGCACACTAGCACAGCTATTCCTCTCCTGAAACCTGCCCACCACAACATTGTTGCCACCCAAAACCTCTGAAAATAAATGAATGACTGTACCTGGCATTCTTCAGTAGCAGTCGAGTGATCCAGCTCCCAGTCTGCCCCTCTGATTTTCAAATCCACACCCACGGAGAAGATCAGAAAACAGCAGTCCCAAAACTGGCACCATACGCTGCTGCAACCGCCACGCCGTAGCTGAGCTTCCGTGGCGTGAATCCCCAAGATCCAGTCCGATGATGCCAAAGAGTGTTTGCGACACTGACCGACCATCCTCAAGTTTGCCACCAGCCTTCTCCTTCAAATCTTCTTCCGCGGTTTGGAGTTTCGGCGTCCCAAACGCCACCCTTTATTCCCCATTCCAGCACTTAAGCCCCTCCCCAGCCATGCTTGCTACCAATGACAACACTGTGCTGTACAAATTGCCCAATCACATTATCAGCCTGCCCATCCACGTCACCACGCCCTTCTCTTCTCCTGCCCCTACTCCCTGCAGCTCAAAAGACAATTCAATTGGTAGCCTCTGCTCTGACGTCGGCTACCAGTGCTGTTCTGATTACAGTTGCTTCACCCTCCCTGCCGGCTTGAGTAACATACATTACGCTGCTAGGCTAGCCAATTGGAAATCGGGGGAATATCGGGCTTTGCTGCCACAGAAGCTGACGTCAGACGTCAGACGCCAAAACCACACTAGCCCACACGGACAGGTCGGGAGACATCTGCACTAGTCTGAGGCAATCTGCACTATGCCCCGGACTAGTAATTCTACGTTAAGGTCAAACCCTGGTCTTATCCCCCATCTTGACATCTATTAAACACTTTCCCCAATTTGCTAAGTCCAAATTTGCTCTAGTGTTAGCCCCCTTATTTTAAGGCAGTTTCTTGCAATATGTCCTGGTTTATTATGATTATAGCATATAAAGTTTTTGGGTGTAGATTTGTTGCCCCCATCTGACCTGGAGTTAAATCAGGAAAAAGAGAGTCTTGCTGGTCCCTGGCTGTTACTTTGCCACTGTGGTGTCTGTCTGGCCATCTGATAGTCCTCAGCTAAAGAAAAGGCCTTTTCCCCACTTTCTGATCGGTGTTCTTTTACCTAAAGCTGCATGTCTCTGGGAAGAATGTTGATGAATTGCTCCATTGCAAATACAGTAACACCTAGCTACAATGAACCCCACTATACCAAATGCTCAGTTATAGCAAATGGTCCATTTGGCTCCCACATGTTGACATCAAATCAAGCACTTTTACAGTACTGTATCTTGTCATCAGATTTCCCCGACACCTGACTCGGCACTTTAGTGGCCGACTTCTGTATCGCAGTTAGATTTGTTGCAGGTTACCTTTTTTATCATACAGTATTGTGCAGGTTTCAATGTAGGCATGGCATTTGGCAGGTCTGTGTCACTGGCGAGCAGTTCTCCTGTGACAAAGCCGCAGCCACCGAGTTTTTGACAAAGCTTAAGCAAATTCTGGCATATGGAGCTTATACCCCAGATCAAGTTTTTAACACCAATGAAATGGACTTGTTTTGGCACTGCCTACCAGATGTCACCCTAGCCAGTAGATCCAAATCCAATGCCAGTAAAGGGTTTAAGGTAAGGACAGAGCGATCTTTCTATTCTGCTGTAATGCATCTGGCACACAAGATGTTGATCCGATCAGGATAATCCAGCTACACCAGCTCATTTCATTTGCCAAAGATGTGGCATCAAAAAAAATAAATCAAAGCATACGAGAATGACAGATTTCTTCAGTAGTGACCCTGGAACAAGCTGAACAGCAAAGTTTACAGTACAGTCCTGTACAGTACTTCAAAGTGTGTCACACTGAGCACAAGCATAAAAAAAAAAAATGATCAACTCACATAGTATGAAGCACCAACAAAAATTAAATAAATGATTAAGCACTATAAACTCCATAAACAGTTAAAACTGCACAACCGCCATTCACTTCACCACCACAAATGCCTGAAACAGCACCCCTCGCTACAACAAATGGATAGTATGTCTCCAAATGCATTCGTTATAGTGAGGGGTTACTGTATGTCAATGATCTGTGGGACTATTTTGCCCTCTGGTAGGAACAATTTAATAAGGCATTCTCTAAGTCAAGTGAAGGCTTCTCAAGGATTGTCAACTGAGTTGTACTTCAGGTACTGGAATCTCTGCCTGTAGGTCTCTCTTGAGATGTCATACCCCTTCAAAGATTTCTTTTTCACAATGTCATAGTTTTCTGACTGCATAGGGTCCATATTGTTGTAGACAAGTTGAGCTTTACCTGTCAGATAAGGTACCAGCCTGACTGCCCACTGCTGTTTTGGCCATTAGCAAGCTCCGGTGACCTTTCAAAAGTTGTCAGGTATGCTTCAATATCATCCATGGGACACAGCTTTGAAAGTTTAATGTATTTTTAGCTGTTTGTGTTTTGCTTGCTGTGTACCAGATCCTCTTGATTTGATAGCTTGCAAGACATCCAGCCATCATTGCTCCTGTCACTGTATCTCTTCTCTTCTCCATTTCTCTAGATGCTTCATCTCTTTTTCTCTCTGTTTCTCAGTCTGTCTTTGTTGTGTAGCCCACCAGTTGAAGAAGACAGACATGCTTTCAGGTTCTGTCCCTGCATGTTCTTCTTCTTGCATCACCGATGCCAGCTGTACAGTCTCAGTTTAAACTTTTGTTCCTGCTTCTAGTTTGGCTGCCATTCTTCTGGTAATCATTCCTGAGTATGCTGTTGCAAGATCCTACCTTTCTACTATGCTTCCCAGGTCTAGTACCCACGTACAAAACTCCTGGCTTAGAGTATGCATGGCATAAATCCCACTTTGTCTAACACCAACAGTTGTAGACACATAGATCAGCAGGCATAGGCAAACCAGAAGTTATAAAATTTGCAAATAGCATTTTATTATTAACAACAGTAACAAAAAAGTGTGCAGAACAGCAGTGTATACAGATAGTTGAAATAAACATAAGTCCTTCATCTGAGAGTCTCTCTAAAAATCTCCAGCTCTCCCTATCCTAAACGAAACATTGCTCTCTTTTTTAAGATGTCTTTGGCAGTTTAACCTCTGCATCCTGTTCTTGTTTTTTTCATCTCCTGTTTTTCCAAAATGCAACAAGACTTTTTGCCATTCATCTTTCTGTGATTAGCCTAAAGAGTACCTTAGTCTTAACAGGTGAAACCAATTAAGACATCCTGTCCTAGAGCTAGTTTTCTGTTAATAATTCTGCAAACAAGCTTGAGGAGGTAAAAATACAGCTCAGTGTCAACCACTTGTATTACAGATTGCCATTTTAAAAGAAACCCAAATACTTTTCTGCAAACATTTCAATTATATAATTATATATATTTGCAAATGAAGGGATCTCAGTTTCGCCTAAAGATTCACAAACATTTTTTAATCACAGAAAAGCAAGGGAAGAAAGAAAGAATAGAAACAGCAAGTGAAGGAAGGGAGAGAAACAGGGAAAAATTGTGGGACTGTCGGAGTGACCAATTCCAAGATGCCACGAAGAAGATTTGATTAAGGAATCAGAGAAGCAAGAGATAGACAAGTGACAGAACAGGATGGGACAGAATAGATGTTTTGCTTATAGTTCTGGCTGCAAATCAAATGGGACAGGGACTTATTTATTTAGTTTTTGTTGACCAGGTAAGTGCACTAGACAAATTCTGCCTATTTTCAGGCACGACCCGGGGGAGGGGGATACAGATGAATGCCAACTGACTTGGAACCAGATTATGCTGTTGGTGGTAATTCAATGAAATGAAATGAACTTAGACAACCCTTCCACACTGATGGCAGTGTTCCTTCCAGTTCCACTGAGTTGCCAGAGGTAGCTGAGGGATCCAGGTGCCCATCTAGTCAAGTAAGTTTTGCCTCCTCTACATTATGGTAGGTAATGTCCCCTTCCAGGTAAAGCACTGTAAGCTTGCCGGGGAAAGGTGCTCTGAAGTGAAGACCACTTTGTCACAAAGTTTGTAAACATTTATTTATTTCAAAAGTTTCACCAGAAAAGATATACTGAGCTGAATGGTAACTCATTTCCATAGACGGCTAGGGAGAAGGGAGAGTAATGTATAACAATCATAAGCAAAATTACATGGCAGGCAAGGACTAAGTAACATTATGCTACAGCCAAAAGCAAACTTATACAATATTAGTGCAATATTTTAAGGAGTGTATGAGAACTGCAGCTCAAGGGACATCAAGAACAAATAAAGTGCCAGGTACAATAAGAAGGAAAGAAGCAGAGGAGCATGCTGGAGTAGCAGGGGATGGCAAAAAGGGAGGTCGAGAGAAGATCAGGAGGAGAAGGGGTAACAGGTAAAGAGTAGAGAAACCTGGACAGTGATCAGGTACAGTTGCAGGTGTGGGTAGAGAAATTATAGAATAAAGAGGAAAGACAGTGCTGGAAAGAGGCAGAGTGGATGTTTAGGGGGGAGAGAATTGTGAAGTTTGAGGAAGCAGTAAAAGAAAGCAGCCTGGCCAGCTGAAGATTTTCTTGAAGGGAGAGCAAGGGATAGATAGCAGAACAGCAAAGAGAGTAAGAGAAGGGAGGGGTTGGGTGGAGAGGAGACAGGAATGGTAGGAGGGAAGGAAGTCTAGCCAGTATTTAAAGACAAAGGAAGCACAGTGAGTGAAGCATCTGGCTTCAAGGAAGGGGAATAAGAGGGAGAAACAGAGGGAGCAATAATGGGTGTAGGGTGGACAGTCCAAAGCAAAGTGGCAGAAGGTGTGATAGAGGGGGTCCAGTCTGGCTAGGGTAGTCTTAGGAACAGCACTGTAGACAATGTCACCAAAGCTGAAGATCGGAAGAATCATTTTCTGGACAATAGCTTGGTGAGCAGGAAGAGGGATGCTGCCTCTATTCCTGTATAATGCATTGCGTTTAGGGTGACTTTTTTGTGGATGGCATCCACATGCCCAGAAAAGTCAAGGTGAAGGGTCAAGCCAGACTCCTAGGTACATGAATGAAGAAACATCATCAATTGTGGCCCCATCCAAGGTGTGGAAGGGGAAAGGTAGGAAGCTTTGCGAGCTTCTGTCTGGTGCCATTGGTCATGAAGACCATTTTCTTGGCATTGAGGGATAATTGATTAGACCAGAACCACTGCTGAATGTTGCTGAAGTCCACATGGAGTCTGGCCATCAGATCAGAGGGGCAGGAACCAGAGGTGAATAGTACTGTGCCATCTGGATACATGTGGATGGACACAGAGGAGCAGGGAGGTTATTTAAGAAGACTGAGAAGAGTATTAGGCAGAGGACAGACCCTTGGGGACACCAGTTCTGATAGGAAGTGGGGTGGATAGGTAATCTCCAATTCTAACAAATTGAGTCCTACCCTCAAAGTAGGAGCAGAACCAGTTAGCAGAGGAGCTGGAGAGCCCCAATGCCTTAAGCTTGCCAAGGAGAAGGGGTGGGCTACAGTGTCAAAGGTTTTGGCCAAGCTGACAAAGATGACTGAGGTGAAAAGGCCTTGGTCCATGCCTGAGAGAATAAAATCAGTTAGTTGAAGAAGGGAGGAGGTGGTGGAGTGGAATATATGGAAACCAGACTGGAGGGGGTGAAGAAAGAGGTGGAGTCAAGGAAGGGAAGAGCTGAACCAACACAAGGTGTTCTTATAGTTTGGCTAAGGTGGGGAGCAGGGAGATAGGGTGGTATATGCCACGAAGGGTGGGGTCACCTCCTTTAGGAAGGGGAATGACTGTGGACTGTTTCCAGGTGTCAGGGATAGAGGCAAGGGAGAAAGAATGGTTAGGAAGGGAGGTAACATGTAGGACAATGGCAGAGGTAGAGAGATAGAGGAGTCTGGGGCTGAGCCCATCAAGGCTCTTGCCCTTGAGAGAGTTAAGGGCTAGGAGAGCATTATGCATGTTAGCAGTGGTGATAGGAGAAAAGGAGAAGAAGAGAGACAGGGTGGGTAGGATGGGAAGGGGGTAGGGGAAGGGGAGAGAAGGGAGAAGGGAGAAGGAACAGGTGGTGAAGGAGGAGTTGAATTTGGAGGCAACAGAGAGGGGATCTGAAATTGGGGTGTTACCCACTTTGAGGATCAAGCAGAAAGACTGGGATGGTGTTGAGAAAAGGGCATGGATGACTTTCTAGAACTTGGAGGGGTGGTTAAGGTTGTTCTGGATGGTGGAGGCAAAGTACTCAGCCTTGGCAAGCCTAGTGGCTCTGGTACAGGCATTATGAAGGGCATAATACTTAAGTAAGTCAGCAGGGGCACCAGAGGTCTTATGAGTCTTCCAAGTGACACCATGTGCACACAGACAGGCCAGCAACTTCATAGAAATCCAAGGGAGGTGGAAACTTGGACCCTGGTTTTCTTAGGGAGGGAATGTCAATCCCAAATTGCAAGGAAACTGGTACTGAAGTAGTTAAGAGCAGAGTTAATGGAGCTGGCAGAAGAGATGGGAGACCAGTCAGTCACCACCAAGTCTGCATAAAGGGAGGACAAATTCAGCAACCAGATCTGGAGAAGTTTGGGAGGGACTCTGGGTCGGTGTATTTTATGCACACAGTAGACCATGTGGTGGTCACTAATTGCATCAGGGAGGATACCAGCATCTACAATGCAGTGGGAGTGAGAGGTAAGAGCCCAGTCCAGTAAGGAGTGAATGAGGGATATGTGATTGAGATGGGTTGGGTCAGAAATTGAGGTAGGTTAAAGGACTTAATATTTTAGCAGAATTTAGATCATGGGGGGACAGCCAATTTATATTAAAGTCACCAACAATGAATAACTCCCCAGACAAGGCATGAGTGATGACAGAGGTCAGGAGTTCAGTGACAGATGAGGTAAATAGGCTAGGACAGCAACAGATGCCAGCTACAAAGATAGGAAATGAGAAAGGGAAGGAGAGTTTGAGATGGAGTAGTTCATATGCAGTAGGGGAGGTGATAGAGAGTATGGGGACAAACTGGAAAGTACAGAAGAGGTAGCTGACATCCCCATCGCCCTTCCAAGCACAATCCTGCCAGGTGAGAGTGTACCCAAGGATTGCGATTGCAGAGTCAGGAATCTTAGGAGATAGCCAAGACTCTGAGATTATGAGCACATCAGGTTGAAGAGTAATCATGAGTGGCTGAAGCTGGTCAATCTTGAAGAGGAGGTTTCGAACATTCATGTGGGACAGTCTCGACCCCCTAGGGAGGTAAGTTGGGGGAGGGTGTGCAGAGCCAGGATTGGGCTCAACATCACCTGCCACTAATAGTAGTAGTGACATGAGGGGCTCGACAGAGTCATTGATGTAATTGTGAGGTAGGGGAGAGGGCAGGAAGCTTTAAGAGCTTCAAGAAGGGGGAGGAGGAGGGCGCATACAGGGAGCCAGGGAGAGTGAGAAAGACAGGAAAGGTTGGAGGAGGGGAGAAGGGGGAAGGTGAAGGAGGGGGAGAAGAAGGAAAGTCATTGGGAGGGAGGAAAGCTAGGGAATACAGGAGGGGGGAAGAGAGGAGATAAACAGCATATTAGAAACCATAAAGATTGGGGATCAGAACTTGACAATGGAGGAGAAGGGAAGGGGGAGCTGAACTGAGGGGGGAGGCAGTAGAGAAGTGGAAATATGATTGATAAGGTGGGGGTGGACAGATTAAGGAGATGAGAAGGGGGTACAGTAGGTAGGAGGAAAAAGAAAAGGGTAGGTAGAGCAGGAGTGTGACACAGCTATGCAAAGATAAGTGGACCCTAAATAGGGAGATCATGCAATAGGTGGGAAAGGATGTATAAAATAGGTAGGACAGGGGAAGAAGGGGAGAGGGGGTAGATAGAGCAGGAGCAGCCCAGTACAGTGATACAAAGATGAGGGGATCCTATATAGGAAGTTGTGCAATTAGCTAGAAAAGAAGAGTAGAACAAGTAGGACTGGGGCAGCACAGTGCTACAGAGATAGGGAGGCTATATAAAGGGAGACTAACAAGCACAGGAAAGTGAAGGAAGGAGGGATAGTGAGGACAGCAGAGAGAGGGGAGGAGGAGGGATCTACTGGCCAGGGCTGGAGCAGTTCAGTGGGGGGAGATAGGGGGACCCAACATAAAGAGTTAATGCAACAACCAATAAATGAGGGAGGAAGGAAGAGTGACAAGAGCATGAGGGGTGCTGCACATGAGAAGGAAGGGATGGGGAAAGCAGGCAAGGATGCGGTAACACTTTAGAGCAGGGCAATATGGAAGTAAATGTAGCTGATGCAAACTTCAACAGGCAGTAATGAAATAAGTTACATTTAGACTACACCAACTAAATCAATAATGATATGTAAACAAAATGTAAATTGGATGTAGATGTGGTAAATACAAATTCAATAGGCAGCAAAGAAGCAAACTAAATTCAGACAACACCAACAAATGCATTGAAGGGTATGTACGGTAGATTTAAGCATTAGTCTAACAGTCGGAGTAGTTGACTACAGGCTGCCTATAGGCTGACTCCGACAGACTCGAGGCAGACAACTATCCTTAGTGTTAACATGGACCACAAGTTGTGCAACATTTTTGTCAGATAGCTTGTGTGAAATAATGGACAAAATAAATTTGTATACCTTCTCAGAAAGCTTATTTCTGTTTCCAGGCTGTTGACAGGACATGCTCTTTAAATTTTAAACACTTCATTATAATAGAGCAGGGTCATGCTCTGGAGGCTGGCTTAGGGCCTAGAGCATGGTGGACCAGCCCTAACTCCAGGTCACTGTCTGCTGGTAGAGAAAGTGTTTTTTGAGCAATTGATGAAAGTGGAAGAAGAGCCCTTGACTCCTTCAGGGACACCATAAACCCTCAAGTTCTTGTGTCTTAATCAGCCTTCCAGGTCCTGGCATTTTTGTTCTAACTGAACTTGCCTGTGGTGGAGCTGTGGCAGCAAGTCAGAGGCAGTGTTGGTTGGTTTTCTCAGCAAGTTACTTCATGGCTGCCTGCAGATCCATTCTTTCTTGTTGCAGCTTGTTAACATCAGTGCTCAGAGTAGCCAAGGAATCTTTAATTTTGCTTCAAAAGGCCTGCAACTCTGTGAGGATGTGGACATCAATGACTAGTTCACCATGGCTCTTGCTAGTACAGCATGGAAAGGACACTGCTGGACACAGAAGAAGAAGAATGGCCCATTCTGTCTGCTGCCAGCATTTTTTGTCCCGATTATTGCTGCTGTTTTTATTTTTTTTTTGGAGCCCCCCCACATCCCTGCCAGGCATGCTGGTTGAGTTGGAGAGGTAGAAAATAGAAAGCAGTGGCTATACACTATTTTTTGTGTGGAATTGTGTGATGGGAGTGCAGGTCTCATTACTGTAGCAGCCATATCCCAAGGTGACATCACTGGTGATCTCACCAGAAGTCCCCTGGTGGAATAATTTAGTGGGACCCTGGAGAGGGTACAGAAATTATGGGGAGACCCCTAAAGGAGTGCTTCCTGAGAGTTTTCAGGCCTGGGAGAATTCCCTAATGATGGGGTAATTTATTATTTTCTTTTATTCTTTTGGTAACCACGTAAGGCCCACTAGGCACAATTACTGTTGTCAGAGGTTACCCAGAAGCCCTGTGAAGGTTAAATGACTTGCTCAGAGTCACACAATGTACAAGTGGAGGTTATGGGAATCAAAACCACATCTGCTGGATGTACCAAGCTCAGTCACAGCTCTTTACTCTAACCTCTAGGTTATACTGCCAGCCCACTCCCTGTGGGCAACCTAAAGAAACTGTTGGTGACCATGCAAGCTACCAGGGATAGAGGTGAAATATTGTTGTGATCCACAGATGCAGGTAAGAGTGGTATTCAGGGGAGGGTGTAGTTCTATTCTAGTATTGGGTTGGGCTGGCTGCAAAACCTTATGGAGTGAGGAACCATGAGGCAGGCTGTAGTGTACAGTGCCAACTTTGGAAGATCTGGCTGATACCTGCCCCACTGGACAAAGTAGGGATACTAAGATTTCTGTGGCAGTTCACATCCAATTAGAAGTTAGAAATAGCATGGTGTGTTCAACCAGAGAAAAGGTATAGTGGGCCTGTAAATGTGCAGTACAATCTCTAGGATGTCGTACTTCCCCACTGTGTTCCCCCCACCTGTGTTCACACCCTGCAGTGACAAGTCTCAAGAAGTAGGCATTTAATGGCTCTAAAATTAATAGCAACATACAATGAATGCAAACAGAAAAGTTTTTATTTAGGGCAACAAATTCTAATGGGAAAAAGGGAGTTGAGAAGCAGTTTAGGTAGATGTTTGTTCTTCCAGTGCCTTCCTAGGCTCAGCTGAGATATGGAAATTACATACTTAGCATAATTCTTGATCTTCTTGGATGAAGTCTTCACCACTCATTCACACTAATGGGACTACACCAGAGGTGCTAGGACCCCACGGGAGCCAAAAATCTTCAGGAGGACTGGCTCCAGGACAGAACCACGCATGCTCGGCATCGTGAGACTAGTTTGCGCCATATAGGCTATCTCGACATCGACCCTTCAACCACCTAAATACCTTTTTGACCAAGGAGGTGCAGTGTCAATAAACAAAACAAAACCTAACCCTAACGTCCAGACATATGAAGACCCAGATGACCCACGTAAGAAGGGTCAATTCAACAATGTCTTCACCGCCCGAACAACAAGGAAGTGAAGACCAAAACAGAACGAGTGAGCTTGGGGATGGTGGGTGGGTGTGTGAATGAGTGGTGGAGACTTTGTCCAAGAAGAACAAGAATTATGGCAAGTATGTAATTTCCATATCTTCTGGGCCAAAAGTCTCCACCACTCATTCACACTAATGGGAGAGTACCCAGCTAAAATCAACCTCCCCATAAGCAGGGCAGTAGGAGACAGAGCTCACTCAGGACAGAAGTCCATATGGACTGTCCTGCCAAAGAAAGTGAACTGTCTGGCATGAACATCCAGAACATAGTGCTTTTACAAGGTATGCACTGAGCTCCAACTCACCGCTTTGCAGATGTCTGCAATGGGTACATTATGAATCCTCACTAGGAAAGCCGCAACCACTCCGGTAGAGTGGTGTGAACCCAGCCTTCCAACTTGATCTGTGCCATGGATTAGTAGTGTCGAAGACATGCTACTAACCAAGCCAAAATACATCTTGTGGCAACAGGCTGACCCAGCCGAGGCATGCTGAAAGATACAATGATTGCTCGGATGCGTATCTTTTCGTTCTGTAGATGCAGAACTGCAGAACCCTCTTAACATCCAGAGAATGAACGGAGCACGCTCCTTCATTCTGGAGTTCATAAAGTAAGTAGGAAGAAGTAAAACTTGACTAATGGTAACTGAGCCAGTGACATGCTGTCTACTGGCTCAAGATAGACTGAAAATGTGCAGAGGTGTACCTTCACTGCCGAGTAATGCAGACCTGTGTTCAACAGGTCCAAGAGTCACTCTAACACCTTACTTGCTGGGCAACCAAAGGTTCCAGATGGGACTTGCACACCAGATGAAGAAGGGTTTCCACTTAGCTGCATAAGCCCTCGGGGTGGAAGACCTATGCGCGGCTTAGAAGATGTCTGCGATGGTCTGGGAAACCTAAAACTTGCCACTTCCATTTCCTGAGGAGCCTTGCATGGAGATGTAGGGAACACAGGTTAGGATAGACTAAAGTCCCTGTGTCAGAGGTCCACTCGTAGAGGGAATCAATTCTTGGGAATTTCTGACAGACTGCTGATCAATGTAAATCAAATCTGCCAAGGCCAGTCTAGGACGATGAAAATCATCCTGCCCCCCTGTGCCACAACTTGTGCAGCACCCTCTGAATTAAAGGAAAAGGAGGAAAACATACAGGAAGCATCTTGTCTACTGCAGTGAATACATCCTGACAGGAAACACCAGGGTCTGGATTTCTGAAGCAGGATAGAGGCAGTTTTGCATTGAGAGGGGATGCAAAAAGAAGCAGGTCTGAACTGCCCCACTCACTGGAAGTGACTGCACAAAATCTGAACTGACGCATTGTGCTTGAGGTACCACTCTCACAACCTTCCTGTAGAGAGGGTAGGAGGGCACCCCACCCTGCTTGCAGATGTAATACATCACAGCTCTGTCATCTGTCTGAAGTAGGATCACTTTGTGGCAGAGGGCATTGTTCAGGACTTTGCTTATAAGATAGTTCTCATAGTTCTCTAAGAAATTTATGAAAAGATGATGTTCCTCCTGGCTCCACACCAGAGCGTGGCGGTCTTGACAGTGAGCTCCCCATGAGAGATTTTGTCTGATGCTCTATCATTTTGTATGGAGGATTGCGGATGCGTAGTCAGAGACCACTGCTTGCTGCAGGGGATGCCCTGAGTCCCAGCACCCGCTCGATCGAAAGGGGCCCAAACAGAGTTGTTTTCCATGATGTAATGAGCCACCTGAAGATGTCATTTCTCCCATCCTCTGGAATGAAAACCAACGCCCAGGAAGTATCGAGGAGGGCTCCTAAGAAGAAGAGCTGCTGGGAAGATGAAACTTGCACCTTTCCCAAATCAGAAAACCCCCTGGACAGAACAACTCAAAAGCTGTGGTAACTGCCTCCTGTGTCTCGTGCCTGGATGGGCTAGCTAGGAGCCAAATGTCTAGGAAGTGAAGACTTGAATGCAGAGGTTTTAGTGAACTCGTCCCTGAACAGGTACTTGTTTAACCTTCCAAGGCTGACAAATGGCGCATGCTGCCTGTTATCACAGAAACCAGAAGCAATGGAAATAGGAACCTGTGCTCCATTCCACTGTAGAACAACTTCTACTGTCCAGTTCCTGCAGAGACCCCATATCTCAGAAGCAAGAGTGAGTGACTGCAGGCCCAGTGGCGCTGAAGGTTGAGGCACTGGATGCCAGACCTTGCACCATACCAGCAACCCGGGTTCGGGAATGGATTTGGACTGCCGGGGGTTGTCAGGGGAGAGGGTGGATTGAGTATCCCAGGACTACTCTCCTCCCTCTGCGGTGTGTAAGGAAGCACATCATGCTGCAGCAGCCCCCAGTGATGACCGGGGGCAGCACAGCTGCAGTGCACAAGCAGGGGAGGAGAACGACAAGACGTCAACTTACACGCTGTACATCATTGCACTGTCAGCTCCTAGGGGTAAAAATGGAGGAAACAGCTGGGTGTGACCGAGGCAGCTTGATGGCCACGCTCCCACCACCCTGGAGGACTGTCGTGGAATCGCTCTGGGGGGTCTGGTACAGCCTGGCTCAGAGAAGCATGGGGAGGCCCTCTGATGGGTTGGGGTGGCTGTGCCAGACCCCCATCATGCGAGTGAGCCTGCTGCTCTCTGGGGTGGTGGGGGCCGGTGGCTGGATGCCCCTGCTTGTGACACTGCAGAGGCACATAAATAGGGATGTGATAAAAAAAAAGTGTGTGTGACTGAGAGACGGACAGACTGGGCTGCTGTCTGGGTGGAAGGTCTGGGGAAATCTTTGAAATTGGGGGAGTATCCCACTCATACAATCCTGATGACATATATGTCCACTGTAATGGACTTCCACTGGCTGTAAAACTGAATTAGATGCCCCTCCTACTGCCAAGAAGTGTCCCCCTCAGACAGCTGAGGTGGAACCTGGGCTGGATCCACAGAGGTTGGTACAGGGCGCTTTGGGGCCCTGTGCCCTCTATTGGGTTGGTTCCTGATAAAGGTACCTAAGCCTTTACCTTGAAAGGACTGCCTGTTATGAGAATGTCGAAGGTTCCATCCCTCTGAGAGGCAGCAGGCACCACCTATTGTTTAAATGGAAGTCGTATTATTCTGAGTGTCTCCCAGAACTCAACCAGAGGGCCGAACAGATAAGCATTGTCAAGGAGACATTAACCACCTGCTGCCAGCAGCAGCTGCCCTAGAGGCAGAGTTGTATGCATCCATAAAAGCTTTCAGCTGATTATTGGGTTATAATCCCCCCTAGCATTGGAGCATTAGATTCTGGGATGCTCTCAACTATTGCATTGAATATGTTCCACAGAGAGTACTCATACTGAGGAATGTAGGAACTCAAGACGCATAATCTGCTTTGGTCCACAGATAAAGACTGAAATGTTATGGTGGACCCCATATCCCTGAGGAAAAAGAACTGGAAAGAAGATCTTCCATCACACTGATACTGAAGACTTGCATTCCAGCCCATAAAATGAGCCATCCACTGCATCTTTGACAAAGCAGAATAGGGACAGACTCATCCAGATCCACTTCTACCCCAGAATAACCTCCAAAAGGCAGGTCTAGACCAGAAACATGGGAGACGGCACCACCTGGATCAGCAAAGAGTTCAGTGCCATCCACGGTGCCAGCACCACATATGGTGCCACACACAGTGCCAGATCTGGCTCCAGTTCTGGCACCACCCATGGCACCAGCACCACCCAGTGCACCAGCACCACACCCGGTGCCGGCACCAAGCATGGTGCCAGAAATGCTGTTGGATCTAGACCTGAAGAAAAAGGAGAGAAGGAAAGTGGTACCCGTGTCAGCCTCTGCAGGGAAAAGGAGAGGGGGTATGCATGAGGAGTCAATGGCGTTGGCACCAGACAGGGCACCACACACATCCTGGCCCAACTGACCTGGCTGCAGCCCATCAGTTCGGAGGCCTGAAGGCCCCGGAACTGGGTCCGCTGGCCAGGACAACTGGGCAGACGCCATACTCCCTGCTCTAAAAGAGTGGCCCAGAGGTGAAACTGCTCACCAGAACCACATCGAGGACAAAGACAGGATCCAGTGTTGAAGATCATGGCTGTTAAGAGCGGAGCCACAGAACAATCCAATGGAGTCAGTTCAGGCCTACCGCTCTCCACCACTGACGATCCCCACACAGATGGCGACCTCGAGCAATACCAATTCTTCTTCCACTGACAGGAAGAGAAGAGCTCTAAGTCAAGTGAAGCCAAGTCACTGAACTTTTGTGCTTCGAGCAGACTGTCCTCTCCCTGAGCACTGGACTGCCCATGGTCAGACCCCCCCTCTGCAAAGGGCGGTGGACCGGACACAGCCCCACTGCCATCACAGCTTTCAAATGATGTCTCCCTACCATCACTGCTATCATCTAAGGTTGACTCCATTAATAGCAGGCTGAGAATTTCATCTTTTTTTTAAATAAGAAAAGAACATTAAAAATGGTAAGTTAAATGAATACTGAATGGTTATAGCTGCAGTCGTATACACGAAGACTTGACTCCCAGCAGGCAAGCGATGTCATCGAAGTGCACTCAAGCGCGGGAGAAAAGGAACTGAGGCGGCTGGAGGGTCGATGTTGAGATGGCTTATACAGCATGAAATAGTCTCACAGTGCCACATATGCGTGGTTCTATCCCGGCGCCAGCCCTCCTGAAGATTTTTGGCTCCCACGGGGTCCTAGCACCTCTGGCATAGTCCCATTAGTGTGAATGAGTGGTGGAGACTTTTAGTCCAGGAAGATCCATATACACATGGCTGCCCTTTGCATGCCCTTTTAAGTGCTGCCAAAATAATGCTGTTACTAGGCTGCAGCCTAAATGCCCTTTCAGGACAGCCCTTAACCATAGCCTTCCCCCACACCACAGTGTGCAATACAGAGTGTTGTTGCTGGGGCACAACCCTCTTCCTACTAGTACCAGAAGTTTACCTTTTAAATTATTTTAATGACCTCCTAAAGTGCCACTGCATACCTAGCTGTGAAATCTGTGCAGGCTCACTGATGTTGCACGTGGTTGGATGGAGGCACTGCACTTAAAATAAATGATCAGCAATACATAATGAACAGTGAAACCCCAAACCTTAAGGCTATGAAATTCCAAAAGAAATAAAATCTCTAGTGGAAGTACTGGTAAACTCCTGGCCATTAGGCCAAATCCAGCAAAAGATTTGTCAACTATTTTCCCTCGCTATGCAGGGGTTTTCTGTCACTGCTTGTTGCGATCCCTTTCTGGTGGTTGATCAGTCTTCTTGGTCTCTCACTTCCACTTTCTCACCATGGGTCTAGGGTTGCAATACACTTCTGAGGTTCAGCTGTTCTTCAGTCACTCAGGCCAGCAAGATCTGTTTACCTTCCATGTTGCGGCATCCAGCCCAACAAGGTGGTGATAGTCCAGTAACAGGCTATAGCAACCACTGAGTGGATCGTGTAGCATCTCAGGTGGTTGTTAGGCTCAGTCTTCTCTTCTCTTTCTCTATCTCATTCTCTCAGCAGCTGGTGATATTCAGCATCCCAGGTGTGCTGGACTAGCATGAGAATACCTTTTCTCCAAGCAGTGAATTTACTCTGAATACTCTCTGTTCATTACTGGCAGATGAGCAGTCTGCTGCAGTACAGGTCCCTGCAGCACTTATCAGTCCTGCTCAATCAAAATCTCATGCAGATCTGCCTCAAAGGCAAATCAGACCCTGTTGTTTATGGAGGAAACAACAAAACTGACTGGTTGAGTGGGCTGTCAATCAGAACAGGCAGTCATGGAGGTCTGTCACATGACAGGTGATTGGTAGCTGTAAAGGCATCTGAATTAATTAAGTCCATAGATAGTCCATAGGACCCTGTGGCTCTATGAGCTGGCAAAAGGTCCTGGTTTGGTGGCACTTGACCCCTTCAACCCTGTTGCTAGGCAAGGCCTGTCAAAAGGCAACAAACATGGCTGCTGATTTATACTCCCAATGGCAGTTTCCACAAAAGTGCTGATTCACACAAGGCACATATTCCACCCATATATTTACACTCAGAACCAGTCCTGTATGGGTCCAAACTCATGTCTGGTCCAATCAGCACACAGATTGGGTGATTCTCCACCCTGTCATTAACACAGCAGTTTCAGCATGGCAAATACACTGATGTTCAAGCAGTGAGGCATGGTAACCCTTAGGGGGGTTGTAACAGAGTACACTGTAATCTGGAGAAATGTAAGTGTTCTGCCAATATAAAGAGGGTAAAAGCTATTTAGGACAGAGATACCTAGTCCCCTGCATCAAGTGAAGTGCTTCACCATTACACCATTTTTATGCACAATGTTGGATACATCCCCCAGTATCATTTTTTCTGATTTTGTCCATCTGTAGGAATTTTTCTCTGCAGACTTTGGTTGAAGGCTACTAGACTTGTTTTGCTATTTTAATATGTCACACACAGCCGTTACATTATAGTAATAGGTATTTGGCATTACAGTAATTGCAAGAGTTAGGTTTAACATCTGTAGTGCTGACAGGCCAAATATAATACATCAGAGACTGTAAGCAGACATTGCCAATGACCGTATCATTATGGGAAACAGAAGTAAGCTGTATTAAGCTGAACTGTCCTTTATACTGTTGTCTACACAAAAGACCATAATATAAAAATTTATATTTACTGCCTCCCACCAAGAACAATAAATTTGTGAGAGGACTTGTTCTGGAACTGTTTACAGTCTAGTGTTTAGTCCCACAAGAGACTTTCAAGTTTCTTAGGGAAAATGGCTCAGATATTTCCTTTACAGTCTCTTGTTAGAAAAGGTTCATATAACTTTGTAAATGAATTTTGCAGTGGTGTACAAGTACCACCAAAAATATATATTTTGTATAAAGCAGTAAAAATTTACCTTACTTAGTTGTACTTTTAGATAATTACACAATAACAGTGCATATATTTTGAGGTAGAACAAGTATATTAAAAAACTATATCAAACCTACCATCATGTATGTTATCTGTTAGCTCTCATGTTGTCAATGGGAATCTCTACATGTAAGTAATAATGCACCTCATCTAGAGATCACTGGCACAGCTATAGATTTAGAAGCTGTGACTGCAGCTTGAAACATTGATGACCTCTGTGTTCCAAGGCTGGCAGTTCCCCAGTCAACATCTGTTGCAAGCAGTAAAATTATGTCATCGCCGGACACAAAAAAGCATAAAAGACACCAACTGTTACTTTCCAAATTATTTAATATGAACAACTAGCAATTAAAGCTGACTTACCTTGCAGGACAGTGAACCTGCCCATCCCTGTCAAGGCACTGAAGGATACTTCTCTGGTCAAAATGTCTTCTTACTCTGCATTGTCCCCGTTTCTGAACAGTTGTAGTGCAGACACCTGAAAAAACTTTACGTAAGAATTTTTTTTTTAAGTAGGCAAAGAAAAACTTAATGTTTCTACAGTACATCTGAATAAACTGACCAAGGTACCTGAGAAAATCCCCAAACCTCTCTGCTGACCAAATGTTTGCAAGGGAAATCCTCTGATGTCACAGTGGTCCATGAGATTTTGGGGAGAAGGCTACTGGCCATAGGAGTCACAGAACATAAGTGTAAATGGTTCTATTCCTCCTCGAGTAACAGACTGCAATAGGTACAGTTAGGGAACACAATCTCAAAGCAAGAAATTATAGGAGAGTCCCCAAGGTTCTATTTTGAGGCCTACCCTATACTTGATTTATGTAAACCAAGTTTCACAGTCTATGGAAAAACAAATATAAGGCTTTACGCCGATGACACTGTTTTCGTTGATAGTGGTGTAGATTTAAGGGAGATGGAGAAAAATCTCCAGCATTACTTTTATGCTCTTTGCAAATGGTTCACTATCTCAAAGGCTGATCCTAAATAGCAAAGAACTGAAAATAATGGTGTTCGGATCAACACCTAATAATAAAAAGGCAAGAAAATCTGCATTAAAACCAACAAAGAAGATAGATTAGACCAGGTAAATGAACATAAATACCTGGACATACAGACAGACAATGGCCTAAAGTTTGAGTATCATATAAAAAAATGGTTGGGAGAATAGATTCTAGACTTGAGGTTTTCAAGCTCACAAGATCGTGTCTGGATTACAAGATGAAGGAAATGACTGTTAACCATCTGCTTATCCCAATAATGGACTATGGAGATCATATTTATGGGTTATCAAATAAAAAACTGTCGATAAAAGTTGATAAACTATATAACAGGCTAGCGAAATTCTAAGATGTGACTTCTATATGCACCATTGTGTTATGTATAACTCACTAGGGTGAAGAGACCTGGCAAGCAAAAGGAACATAAAGTGGAGTAGCCAAATATATAAAACTATTTATACTAACAGCCCACTGTCTGTCTCTATAAGTACTGACCCAGCTCTTCTTCTGTCCTTAGGATTCGTGCCTGAATGGTGCGCCGGTGTGAAAAGTTGGCCAGCAACAGCCGCTCCTATGGCCGCCGCTGCCGCCACCAACTCCATCCAGCAGCCCTTACCGTAGTAAGGGCCTTGGGGCATGGATCGCTGCACAGGTACAACCGCTAAAGCTTCTTTTGAGAGCCAGCATGCCTGGGCACCCATGATTGGTATGGCGCTGATCTGGGGGGACTGTGATTGGTCTGCCTGCTTGCCTGCTTCACTCTGATTGGAGTGCCTTCCCAATAGACTTTTCCAGTGTTCCCTGCTCTGACTCTCGACTACTAACCTCTAGTTGTTACTTGAATTTTTCTCCCGCCTCCACCACCCCCTCCCAGGCCTCCTTTAAATACACTTATGCTCCACCTTTCCTAACTCTTTGCTGTTCCATTGGCTTAGTATTGTTTGCTGCCAACCTATGACTGGTAGTTGAGTGTGGCCAATAAGCCTGTCCCTTGTGCAAATATTATGTGAGCTTTGGCCACCAAACTGATCTGTTCCTGTTCTTCTTGTTTCCCCTTCTGTCAAATATCTCACTTTGGGTTTCAAGAGTGTACTTAGGTGGGTCTATTACTTGCTCAGGAAAACACTTCACCAATACCAATCTTAAGACCACACATCCTGGTATCATGGCTTTCCTTACTGTGCTATTACTGCTCCTAGTATACAGAGTACCTAACAACACAGTGCACCTCGAAGTACCTCAATACAAACCAGTTCTCCAATACACTGTATCAACACCTTATGTAGTAACGGGCTGCTGTGCAGCCATTACTTCATCCACCTCCCCCCATTTAGCCTATTCCCCCTGGTATACCACCTTCCCCTTACTGCTGCCCTCACCTATGTCCATACGAGCACTCACATTTATCACGTTAAACTGTCACTACAGTGGTACTACCTCCTGTGCTATACGTTATGGGCGATCGTGAAGAAAAAAAGCTGTCTCCATCCTTATAAGCTCCTTAAAGAAAATTCTATTACTGCTTCTTCTCTGCTCAGGTAATGTGGAGTTAAACCCTGGCCCCTCCCCTGCAACTTACCTCGCCTATCAATTTTGCAGAGGCCACAGGACTTAAAATGATGTTGGTCAATATTCTAAGCCTGCCTAAAAAACTTGTACAACTGCAAACCTGGGCTGCACATACCAACCCTGACCTTATCATAAGTACTGAGTCTTGGTTAAAAAAGGCTAATACTGATCAACAAATCTCTCTACAGGGTTACAAACAATTTAGAGTGGACAGAGACTCTAGAGGTGGGGGTGTGGTCACCTACGCCAAATCTAAGTATTCGGTCACTAATATTAGCTGCAAATCTTTAGCTAAGGAATTTGAGATTGTCTCTTTGAATCTTCATCTCCCCTCTTCTGAATGCATTACTATTATACGTGGTTATAGATCTCCGTCTGGTGGTGATGAAGTCCTTAATCTTCTGAAATCCTTGTTCGCAGATGCAAAAACTGAAACAATATTTTTAGGGGATCTAAATATGGATTGGCTAACACCTAAATCACATTGCCTTAAATCCCTTTGTGACGAGCTAGGTCTTGGGCAAACAGTTAATGAACCTACAAGGAACAACGTTCTAAATACTGTCAACAGCTCTATCCTAGATGTGGTACTAACCACTCACCCACATAAAATATCGCATTCAGCTGTGTTTCAGAACAACATGAGCAACCACGGGATTGTTGCTTGCATAAGATCTCAAATTAAGGCCCGACCGCAGCCCATCTTTATAACGAGACCGTCCTTTCGCAAGTTCAATGCAGTAAACTTCCTTTCTGACCTGGGCATGATCAGTTGGCAAGACCTTTACCTAGCCAAAGATGTCAATGAGGCAGCTTACACCCTTAATGAAAACCTCACTAGATTGGTAAATAAGCATGCCCCTGTTATCAAAGATAGGGTACGGAACAACTCTAACCCCTGGTTCACCTCAGATCTTAAGGCAGCCCTCATAGCCCGAGACAAGCGCTGGGCAAAAGCTAGGAATTCCAAGAAATCTTTGGATTGGCAGGCTTTTAGAACAGCCAGGAATACCTGTGTGAAAAGTATACATTCTGTTAAAGCTAACTACTACATCTCTACCCTCGAAAAAGCGAAAGGTAACCCTCATAAAATATGGAGGACAATTAAATCTATAGAAGGGCGGCCTACAGCCCCTTCTGTCCCAACAAAGATGGTTGCAAGTGGCAAGATAGTGGAAATCAAGTCCTTAATCCTTGAAGAACTTAACTCTCACTTTGCCACAGCTGGTCTAGCTTTCGACTCTTCACCTTATGCTGGTTCTGCGATGAGCCAACTTAACCCCCCCATATCTAGCCCTTTTCAACTGCGTGAGATAACTTTTAAAAAAATAGAAGATTCTCTCCTTAATTTAGACACCAAAAAAAGTGCAAGGGATGATGGCTTGGAACCCTTCTTCCTAAGGTTAGGATATGCCCATCTCGCTGCCCCAATTCTCCATATCTTCAATCTTTCCATTACATCTGCTACTGTGCCATTCTGCTGGAAATCAGCACATATCCTCCCTCTGTTCAAATCTGGTGGCCCGTGTGATGTAAATAACTACAGGCCTATCTCCATATTGCCTATCCTTTCTAAAGTTCTCAAAAAACTGATCCACAATCAGTTAAAATCTCACTTGGAAACCTTCTCTCTCATTAACCCAGCTCAATCTGGCTTCCGGGCAAATCACAGCACAATCTCTGCGTTAGCAAAAGTAACCAATGACTGGATCTCTACTATAGATGTAAAGAAGGTAACTGGAGCAGTCTTTCTGGATCTTAGCAAAGCCTTTGATACTGTTGATTACAACCTATTGGTCAATTGCCTTGCAAAGCTGGGTGCCGCATGCCATATTACCCAGTGGTTCTCTACTTAACTGGTAGATCCCAGAAAGTAAAAGCAGATGGCTGTTTCTCTGCTGCCTTGCCAGTTGTTAGAGGTGTCCCCCAAGGATCCATCCTAGGCCCCATCTTGTTTTCATTATATATTAATGATCTTGATTCCAATATACCCACATCCAATCTGCACTTTTTCGTGGATGACACTGTGCTGTATATCTCTGGCTCAATGCTATCCGAAGTCAAGGGAGTGCTTCAAGCGGACTTTGCCCAACTTGAGCATAATTTAATAAAGGCAAAGCTTCTGCTTAATGCAAAGAAGACCAAAGCTATGATATTCTCTTGTAGTGCCACCACAGGTACCTCCAATACCCCGCCCAAAGATTTTGTTACCACGTTAAATGAGCCTCTGGAAGTTGTCACCAAATTCAAATATCTGGGCATCTGGATCAACAAACTCTCCTTCAATGACCATATCGAAGATGTCTCCGGAAGGCTCAAAGCCAGATTAGGTTTCTTCTTTAAAAAAATAGGCCCCTCTTTCCCTTTGAAATAAGCTTGTCCAGGCCACTTTTCTCCCCCTTCTCGACTATGGCGATGTAATTTACTCCTCTACCACTCTCACAAATGTAAGTAAATTGGACATCCTTTATCACCGTGTGTTACGGTTCATTACCAACTCCCCTTACCGTTCGCACCACTGTGACCTATATGCAGCTGTTGGATGGACATCTCTCACAACTAGACACCTGCTCCATGCTGGTCTATGGACCCTTAAACTGCTCCTGCATAAATTACCGAGCTATCTCTCATTAGTATTTTGCATAGTGCATACTCGTTAAGAAAATCTGATTTCATTCTGCTTGATATTCCGAGGACACGAACCTCCTTTGGTAAATGTGCTATTGCGCATGCCCTTCCCTCTATTTGGAACCAATTACAGACTGAACTGAAACTAACTAGCACAGTTTCAATTAACTTCTATAAAGTGCTAAGCTCAGCTAAAATAAAAGATATCTGCAACTGTAATTAAGCCCCTTCTTATCCCCATGTGTGCCATGTGCATTTTTTGGTAAGACCGTAATTGCCTTGTGCGCGTTAACTACTTATTGTTTGCACTTTCATCTATATCAAGATACTATTTCACTCACTGGCTCCTGACTTATATCTGCTACCTTTGCTGCAGCAATCCCACTCCTGCTTTCCTTTCCCTTCCTACTCCTGGCTCTGTCTATATATATATACTTCTCCGCTCACCCTATCAAACCATTTTTACCTCCCTTACCCTATACATTCTGTTGTTGTTCAATCTGCCAAAATGTATGTATTGCAAACACCAGTTACCATGTTTTTAATCGTCAGTATGCTATCTAGAAATGGTCACCCCGTGTTCCACTAGTTGCTTACCACCTACAGTAATCCCATGTGGTGTCCTTGTATGTAATATCTTGTTTGTATTATATGACACTTGCATTTATGCATATATTGTTTATCAATTATTTATGTATGTATGTTGTTGTTGTAAGTCTACATGTCACACGACCTCCTTGTGAATGAGCTTGCTCAATAGAGTTTTCCTGCAATAAACCTGAAACTTGAAAACTTGAAACTAGTTACTTAATGGAAAAATTACAAATAAAAAAACAGAAATACAGGTTACGTGAAAGTAGTATAAATTATTTCATAGTCCCTAGAGTAGTAAATAGATATGGTGAGATGACATTTCCATCTTTAGTTAGTAAATACTGGGACATATTAAATTTATAAGCTAGAAAATTGGAAAACAAGCATTTGTTAATGCTGAATGCTTCTCTGCATGGTGTATGTGGCAGGGGCATAAAGGAAAAGTTATAGAATGAGTAATTCATAAAGCAGGAGGTGGCATCAATGAGGTAGGAAAAGTTAAAGCTGGTGCTCAGGGTCACCACTGGTGAAGGGAGGTTGAGGAGATTGATGTGTAGACTTAGGACAGAACACATCTTGGGAGGTTGCCACACAGCAAACCACACTCAAGACCATTAGAAGCTCCCATTTGGGAGAGGAAGGTGTGCTACTTAGCTGTTGGGGGGCTTTTGATACAGATCTGGGGGAAGGGAGAGCAGTGACACCAACCATGGAGGTTTTGATACATGTAAAGGGGTGGTGTCATTAACTAAAACCATGCAGGCTAACTTTTAAAGTGTTACACAGGAGCAAAGAAATATTGGCACCAGGTTAGCAGCACGAAAGTGTTTTAACTTTAATAAATGACAGTACATTTATTACAATAATATAAATAACAATACCTTGATGGTGAAAAATGTAGGATACACCCCTGACCTGGTTTCGCCAGTTAAAACACTTTTGTACTGCTAACCTGGTGTTGGCATTTCCGTGCTCATGTGTACAACTTTCTTTCATACCTGGTACAGGTTGAAGGATAAATTCATACTATGCAGGAATATTTAGATTATGGGCTCACTTACAGTGTAATATTTTTAATTTATCATACTAAACAGGTAAGGATTAGCAAACAACCACTCACCAGACTAAATCACTCCACCACTACACAACTAATGATTAGGTGTCAGAATAACAATAAACAAAATAGAACATGTGAATTACAGAAAGACAAACATAAATAAGCAGACAACATTCAAAGAGAACACAAAGGGGGATGAGGAAGAAAGCAAAAGTAATATATTCCAAAAATAATTCATAACTAAGGCTAGAGCCAGCAAAAGGGGCAGATAAAAAAGGCAGAAATCAAACCTCCAAATCATCAAAGGCTACACTACAATTCTGTTGCAGAAAATTAAAAAGGTATACATTCCACCCACTAAAATGTTCTTTCAGATAATAGGCCCCCCGATGAACCTCCTGAGATTAACACTGGGGTGTTGGCTGCCAGGTAGGGCTTTACTTGTTTGAACATATCTAGCATTTGGACCTATATAAACATATCTATGAGTGTGTATTATTTTGCATATGCTCAACTACATTGTCTCTTTGGTAATGCATGTATGCATTTATTAGACACTTGGAATCAGCAGTGGTAAATGTCCTGCCTTTATGCTGGCACATATTTTGTGGGATTTTGTGAATAAAATCTCTGCTATGCATCTGCATTCATATTTTTGCAAGTGCATGTTTTTTTATATACATTAGTGTCTTATTTTATTTTACTGTCAGCTTCTACCCTTATTCAAGTATACAGTACCTATTTCTGTAGTTTTTGTAGACTACCTCCTGTGACAACACTACTCACTCTTGAACAGGCAGCCATTTAAAAGCTTAATGCTTCAGACCTGCAACTGGCTGTTAATTTATCACTTTGTCCATGCCTGTGGGATAAGTACTTAAAAGAAGAAATAAAATAAGTCTTTTTTCAGTTAAGGTCTATTGGCTGTAAAACCTGCAAGAACTCTGTTCTGCCATCTGTTTCAGATTATCCCTTTCTCAGATGGACTGCTTTTAAATCATAGGGACCCTTCTGACAGACACACAGCAGAAACCTAAGGTTTGCTGCATATATGTAATCTGAACAGTGCAGCAATACAGCTAACGTTTGAGAGAGAGAGAGAAAAAAGTTAACAGCTCCCTAGTGTTTAGAAAACCAGTCCTACTATGTCGGCAGGCAAGACAGACTGAATGGAGGAAACAGCAGAGCTGCTTTATTAGATTTCAGACCATCATTCTTGGATGACATCTCCATTGAAGGAGGTGACCTGGATAGTGTCACTGCTAGCCAGCATTTATTAGCCCCACAAAGCAAATTTTACTAGTGAAATTAAATGCTTTGTAAGAGAAAGAGGTACAGTAGTTCAACAGCAGCTGTACTGATAAGGATTGCATTAATTGTGATGTGACATGAGTTCTCTTTTTTCTTTTAAGTGGATGTGCAAAGGGGTTGTGCAAGAGTTAACAATGAGAGGGCAACCCATCAAATTCTCTCAAAAGTCACTTTTAGGAATAGAAGGTATAGAAGATGGTGAGTGGATCTTGCATCCTAGATGGATACGAGTGCGCCTGGTGGGTGCAAGGCAAGGGATACAGAATGTATGGACTACAAACTCAGGCCCTACATTTGAACAATGGAAGGGACTCACTATGAAGGTGCCAGCAGTGGATAAGCTTACATATAGTCTGAAGGGAAAGGAGAGATTTGAACGGGGATGGGCTGGATACCTGGGTACAGTGAGTGGAGGGGAAAGGGCTATACTGGAAGGAATGGGGACACTATGAAATAGTAAAATAAGGACCATTTAGGGGTGAAATAAATTATGGGAAAAGTAAACATAGCGATTGCAGTATACAATGGAATAATTCAGACACAGACACAGTTTATTTAGTTGCTGGTGTTTACCAGTGTTTATTGTACTGTTCTTAGTGTTTATGGGTTTTTTTTTTGTAAAAAACAAACAAAATTCTGACAGGAACTACTAAGGAGATATCCCAATTGGATAACATCTGCACAGTAACATTAGATCTGTATACTGTATACAACTATATGGTATGTTGGAAGCAAAGATGGATTTACTGTATGAGATAGGACTGTGATATGGAATCTGTAAACAATAAACATATTATACAAAAAAAAGTAGATGTGCATTTTTTGTGAGAAAAAAACACATCAGGGGTTACCATTTTAAGAAGTCCACATCTTCTCTGAACACTCTGTATTAGTGTTGCAGAGAGTCTCCCACAAGAAGTCAGGCTGAGCCTGAAGAACCAAAGGCTGACAATGACAGCTATCTGGCCATCTGGTTTATGTTCCCAACAACAGTGACTGTAGCAGCTTGTGAGATAAAGTTGTAAACTGTAGTGTTCATTCTTGACTTTAAGGGAATGAACACTACATTTTACAGCATTGTTATGAGGGAACTGAAAACACAGTTGCTATTAATTAGCTATGCGGGCTGCCCTGACTGTCAGGATTCACAGGGACCACGTCAGCTATGCACTGGTTGCAGGTCCACTACCAGTTTGTGGTTGCACTGCAGCACATTGCTGCTGAATAAAATTCAATTAAAAAGTGACTGCTCAAATGAATTTATCTGAAGTGTAACAAAAACAATTTGAGCGGACTTACCACTCAAAAAATGTTCTTATTTTCCTCTGCTTCATCTTCAGTGCCCTACCTGATGTTCCCATTCTCCCAGTAGCCATTTTTTTATTTATATTTTTGTGGTTTTTCCCCTGGTTTTTGGCCTTGCCCTGCCCCGGTCATGTGTGCATGTGTGGAAGCATGTACACACCGTTGCTCCAGCACACCCTCCTGAAGGACCTCCACACGATGAGAGTGGAACTATGGGGTGGCGATGGAGCTCCTCCCCAGGAGAGGAGAGCTGCCAGTATGGCTGCTCAATCCTGCTCCTTCCTTCCCTCCCCACTGACCCAGTCCTGTTCTCAAACCTGGGCCACAGGCACAGCACAAGGTGTGGTGTCCAGCACCTCAAACATCAGCGCCACAAGGCCGGCAGCCCAGTAGCCATTTTTAAGTAATTCTGACTGAAATTTAAACAGAATACTGTTTTAATCCACCCCATGGAAGGGAGTGGAGCAGCAGACTAGTGAAGGTTCAGAACAGGACAAGCAAAAGCAGAGAAGGGGCAGTGGTGGAGGGATGGAAGGGAAGGGTGTTCGGGGCAGGAATCCTGGTTTGTTAACAAGAGCGTGCTTTCAAACGCATGGCAGTTTCAGATCTTGGTTTTGGGGCTGCCCTTCAGTGTAGCAGCTTGTGTTATCTACTGCAGTTTCACAATTCCGCACTGTAACAGAAGTTGCAATGCACCAGATGGCAACAGCTGCTGTCTGTGAGGTATGTCTGATGGTCTTTGGGCTGCTATTGACCATGGGAGGAAGCAGAGCAGCAGACAAGTGAAGATTCAGAATGGGACAGTGGAGAGAGAAGGACAAGGGACAGCTGCTGAAAGGTGGCAGGGAAGGGTGTTTGCCGCAGAAATCCTGGTTTGTTAGCAAGACAGCTTATAGAAACACAGAATTTGACGGCAGATAAGGACCGCTTGGCCCACCCAGTCTGCCCATTTCCCTACCTGATGGATAAGCTGCAGATCCTAGTTATAAAGCCACTCTGCAAATGAAAGGACTAAAGTGCTTTATGCAGATGAAAGTAATGAAGCCATCTAATTGGAGTGCTTCATTTTTTTCAACTACAGGATGCTTCTAGTTGTGAAACTCTGATTACTGTCACAGTCTGGTTACATGCTCATTGGTCTGTCAGGGACAAGCCCACTGTAAATTGCTCTGCATTGGGCTAGTCCCTGACACACCTCTGAAATGTCATTCTCTGAAGCAACTACAAGATGTTTCTTGTGCACATGCAAGGAAACATAAAAAGCCAAAACAATGTTACCCCTACCTTAGAGAAAAATCTAGGGTCAGGTGTTTACGTGAACCATGGGACTTTGGCAAGTACAGAAAATACATTTGATAACCATGAGAAATTGAGAAAAGCAACCTAGATTATGAAACGTAAAGCACTTAGATCTGTCTGCATGTAAGGAAAGTAGTCTTATGATAAACTTACAGTGCCAGATACAAATCAACCCCATACTACTGTATTTCTGTAATGCAAGTTTTAAACTGTATGTATTGTGTGTTAATTTTGTATAAGCATGAAACCTGAAATTAGTGATCACTCAAGAATGTAATTGGAAAGGCTTTGCCTGTAGTTCGATTGTCAAGCAGCCAGCCAATTCCCACTTCCTGAGCTATATAAGCAGTTCCTCTCAGCCTCATTGTGAAGCACTTTTTCTTTGCAGCCAAAGGCTCTGTCAGTCTGTCCTCTGAGCTGGTTGGGGCCTACCTCCCTCCCCCGCTGCTCCTGCTTGTCTGCCGGATTTCTGTGTTTATTTCTTGCTTCTGGTTTGTATTGTCTTTGGCTGTGTGTGCTTATTCTGTCTTCATTCCCTGTTTTCTGTGTTTGTGTGTCTTTGGTTTTGCCTTTTTGGGGGGCTTTTGTTCTAAGCTCCTAGCATATCACTCCAGAGCTCCTACTATCTGCTCTGTTACTCACAACTCTCGCACTACTGCAATGCAACTGCAATCGTTATTTGTGTGTTTCAGCTCAACCATAGCTGCTCCATGTTGCATACTCAATTGTTTTCACCTAACTCAGATTTCTCTGAACATAGCTATGCAGCTCAATCATGCTCTCATTCTGCTTGCTTTATTCTAGCAGCTTCACTGCACTGCCTGGTTACACCTGCTTTCAGAAGCATTGTGTCTCCTTATGTTTATTGTAATTTTACAACTCAGTGTACTCCATTCCGATGTTGCTATGTTTATTCACCCTGTTGTACTCAGAGATCAGCTACAAGCTACTGCTGCAGCTGTTAAACTAACTTTAATATCTGCATGTGGTTCTCAGCCCTTCCATCACTTTCTTGTTTGTCCTATGGCGAGGACTGGGAAGTGTCTGGGGAGTTGTGACCCCATGTGGCTAATTACTTCTGTTCTAAATCCTGCCTTTGCTGCTGAAAATCCTCAGAGTATTTGTCACCTTGATTTCACTTGAACATGTCTGGCTGGCTTGCCCCAATATTCAGTGCTGTTTCATTACTATGTTATGCAGCCCTACGTGCAGGTCCACTTATTACTACTCCGTTTACTGACCTATGTGCAGGTCCACGCTTGCTTACACAATCAATGCTCATTGCTTACGCAAATCATTGTTTCATGCCTACTGCCATCCTCTCAGCTTCAGCCTCTGGGATTCTTCTGCACTCAATTCTGCATCAACTTTGCAAGGTCTCAGCACTCAATGCTCATTACGATCAGCACACAGTGCTCAGTCAGCTGCTCTCCAGCTTTTCAGCTCTCATTCAATTTCAGGGGCATGCCAGCCATTCTATTCTGGTGCAGGGTTCCTGCAGCTGATGGTCTTGCTCTGCATTTAGTCTGCATCTTGAGCATGTCCAATTTGGAGTGGAATCCTTCTCACCTGGCCCATAGCTGGGAATGTCCTTGCCCCGGGCTTCACTTTAGCTGCCTGCTATGCAATGGCAGCTCCTGGTGTAGAATTTAAGTCTAGGGGTGAAGGATGGAAAAAGTTACCTCCTTTGGCTCTAGTGTTCCACTATAATGGCTGTCCATTGGCTTTAGTGGTTTACCTAGTGAGACACCTTCACCGCATTCTCCCTACAACTGCCTCTGGTTCACCTGGTTTGAGTTTAGGGTGGGTAGACCCAGTGAGTGCCTCAGCAGTCATTGCTCTCCTCCTCCCACCTTGGTTGCACGTATTGTTGCAGAGTATTCTTGCAACCTTCACAACATTCCCACTAGAGAGTTGAGTGAGAGCCTTCCTCCAAATTGGAATATTTTCCACCTCCCTTTAATTGGGTGTTTCAAATTGCAGCTACAGAGCCATCACTAAATAAAATATCCTAAGCCTGGAGGGAAGGCAACCTAGGCCTTGGATCCCCAGAGATTTCCTCCTCAAAGGTTTTTTTTCTCTCCTCCATTACCTCAGGTCATAACTATTAGTTAGCATGACAGTGTCTCCTAGTTTCTTTTGGTAGGTTCCGCTGCTGGATGGAGGTAGATGATGTCCCCTATTGCTCCCTCTCAACGTAAACCATCAGTATCATGCTATGCAACCTGGGCATTTCATTACGTTATAAAACTGAGCATCTCATTACATTATCAAACTGTCTATGCTTCTGTACTACTACTACGTCACAGTTACTGCTATTACATAGAGGATAATGGCTGGAGATCGGGTGATAACCACACTGTAATCACCTCGAGTGGTTGCTAGGGCATCATGGTAAACCTCGAGAGCGCAGCTCGAGAGGTTTACTGTAGCCCTAGCAACCACGAGAGGTGATTTCAGTGTGGTTGTCACCCGATCCCCAGCCATCATCTTTTATAGTGTATGGTCAAAAAAACACTGTTTGCATTCTATGTGTGAGAATTATGGAACTCTGGTGCATTCTTTTTTCTTATGCCACTGTTTGGAAGTTCCGAAGTGTGGTTAAAAACTTTAAACATTCTAAACAGTGCATAACAAAGCTGTGTGACTGCTGATTATGGTGGTTAATAGGCACTTACCATGCATTATATCACAGTTACTGCTTGCTTATATGCTTCATGTCACCTCATTCTTTTTGGGATATGCTTGCACTACATTTCTTTTTGGGGATTCCTAAGGTACCTTTAGCCATGGGAATTGTCCCATGGCACCTCTAGGGGTGGAACCCTCTCTGAGGGTTCCTTGCTTTTGGTACCCCTACAGGGTGGTAATTCCTCTGGAATAGAGAGTGCGAACAGCCAAAACCAAACTAACACAATTGCACAAACATAACACAATACTGGCTGTGCAGGATATTGAACTATAACTAAGTTAAACTGGATCACCTTAAAAACAGGGCTTAACACTCCGAAGTCTATAGGTCCACTGATACATGCTACTGTATTCTACCTCTATTTCTTAATCCTGCTATGCAATAATTTGTATTTTAGGTTACTGGCCCTATTGAAAGTTACTCTGGGTTCCCCCCACAGCCATGCCAACTTCGGAATCACTCAGTACCACTGATCAATTTTTGTGAATAATATTTCCAATCCATCCTGCAAAGTGATTGTATTCTGTTACAAATGTGCATGGCTGTGAATGGGATGTGAGGTCTATTACGAAAATAGAAGTACATAGAAGTACCTGGCTACCCACAAGACCTTCTGGTTTTTACAGATGCAATAGATGTAACATTTGTAAACATAGCCTGAGTACTAAAACATTTCAACACCTTAGAATTGAGAACTTAACAGCAGAAACATGAGAATTAATCACACGTGACTCACCATATGTGGTTTATGTACTGTGGTGTGAGTGTGGACTTATTTATGCTGGTAAAACAGGCCCTTGAAGCAAAGAATACAGGAGCATATCCATTCAATTATTAACTATAGACAAGACACTCCCGTAGGAGTTCACTTTTCCCAGGTACATGGCTCTCACCCGGACGCGCTGAAATGTGTGGGTTTGGAGTGAATACCCCCACTGAAAAATGGAGGCGATAGACCAAACCTCCTCCTTCAAAGGGAGAGTCAGTGGATCTATAGACTTCGGAGTGTTAAGCCCCTAGGATTAAATGTAAAATGGGACTTGAAACCATTTTTAAAAAAGAAAAAAATAATGAAAGATTAAGTTATGAATTTTTTCTGCATTAATAGTTGTATTCATTTATTTTGCTCTCTTTCTTTCTAGGTTTTCTATCTTGACCTCAAACCTTCAGGGTAATATGTATGTTGGAAGCCTTATTCACATGGAGATCCCCCACTCTAAAAGGAGAGCTGCCTTGAAGCAAAAATGAGATGCCTTGGCAAGAAGTGAAGGTTTGGATATCTGCCCCTGGATTTCTGACTATACTCATCTATTATGCATTGGAACTTATTATTTAATTACTTGTTTGTGTGTTTCTATATATTCTTTTCATGTTCTAAATTCTTTGTGCAGCAATTAATTTGACAAAGGCATCTGAAGTATAAACTGCTGGAGTGCTACACTGTTGACTGTTTGGTCATTTCTGTTTGATTTAATAATTTTAATTTAGAAAATGGTTTGGGGAAATGCTGGAAGCTGATTGGCTAAGATCGCCAATCAGCCAGTTGGGTATCAGGCAACAGAGACCGGGAAATAACGAATCCCTGTCTCTGCTGCCTGATTACATTCAGAAATCCTTGTACCAATAGAATTTTTTATTTTGAAGTGCCTGTCATGTTTTTTTCCTCCTGGTTAACGAGAACCAGGACCCACCCACCAAGTTAAACGATCGGTTAGCTGTTTCATAGAGAGCGCCACTGTCAATTCAACAACAGACAACGGTGAATTGCTGCGCAATACAAATGTTTTATTAAAGGGACACTGTCAACCTGTTTTTTATCATATTATTTCTAGTTAAAAACCTTAATTTTATGGTTGCTTACTTTCTCCAACATTTATTGATGTTGCTGTTTGTTTTGTCTGTCTCCTTGTTTAGTAGAACTGAAATGCATGCTAATGTATATTTATAAACAACCTTGTTTTGTTTATATTCCTGGATCTGTCCTTACTGCATACTTTCCAAGCATCAGAAACACAGCCAAACAGTGCAGTCACTCATGAAGCGGTAGCCTCCTGAACTCCCACTGCATCATGAGGGGCTAGACTGTGTTGTGGGTGTTCCCAAGTCCAGGAAAAATGCAGTTGGAGCTGATCAAGGAATGTAAACAAACCTGTGTTTGTGTGGTAACACCAGTATGGTGGGCAGTCTGTTTTTGACTTTTTTAAAGAAAAAAAAAGAGTCAGAATCAAACTACCAGCTACCTCAGCAATCTTTACAGAATGCTGGCATTCATAAAAAAAAATTTAAAACTAGGGACACTTTGAGACCTAAGGGGGTTGACAGTGTCCTTTTAATATTTTAACTCCTTGAAAAAACAACTTTCATAATTCCAGTGGTAGTGCTAGCATGTCACGTGCTCAGCAATAGTCTGAGACAGCCCACTTGACTTGGCTGCACCGGCAAAAACCAAAAGAATATATATATTTTTTTTAACAGAAACAACTACCGCATTACAGGATCCCACTCCCACCTGCCCCCTCAGCCTTCTCCCATACTGTTCCCCACACTACCACAAGATGCTGCCTGTCTGCCCATAAGCGCCAGACCACTGTGTTTTCCCATATTACAGTTTCATGGAAAATGAAAACAGTTCTAACACTGATGCTATCTTTCTCTCATCATCTCCATCTGTATAAGCCCCACATCCTTTCACAGGATCACTGCATTTTGGGATTGCAGTCCAAGCGCATCAGCAACTTTTGCTGTAGTTTTTGTTTTACCTGAAGTCTGGTTGTTTCCCTCCTACACTGGGTATGCTGACCACACTGCTCCTCACTGTGATATATTTTTTAGAGCTATGTACATCCCCCTCCCACTCCTCAAAAGATCATTCACTGTGGTACAAGATACAAGCCAGCATCGTCTCTTCATCCCTAGAGAGTGAAACACAAGACTACCACCACTGTTCCTCAACTCCACCCGATCCATGCAGTTAAAACATTTAAAGCCTTCTTAGTAACCCTGCTGACAAGTGTACAGAAAAGCCAAAAGAAAATACATAAATATACCTGTTTTTACAGGGTAACAACTTTTGATTGTCAGCTTGCTCAACTTCCATGATTTCCTAACTCCGTGACCAAACATGCCTGACACAAACCAGTTGGCATTACCACTCCACTGCTGAACAGATCCCCAGTCATAGTGTGGCAAAAACAAACATGATTTTATCTAAAAAAACAATGTCTAGTGGGCAATATTAGAAAAGTCATGGGGGTGTCAGAAAAATAATCAGTACAAAAATAGACAATGCAAGTGCATAAAACAGTCATTTCAAGCAACAACACCCTCGAGTGGCATTACAACCATATGAAACAGCAAAGGGACTATTTTACTGAAACTGCCTTTTCTTTACAGTTTTATTAATATTGTCATGTGCCCCTGGCACCCTAACCTCAGGTAGCCTGGCAGGACCTCCTGTTTTCAGAGAGGATCACCCTTTCCAGGCACTTGTGAGCAGGAGTAAGGGTTCAGGAAGACTTCCCAGCCTTCCTTTTCCCAGTGGGAAGGTGGATTCTGTAGTTTTGAGTTCTCTTGACTCTACACTACTTTCAGTATTTGAATCCCACCATGGCCACTGACTATGTCTTGCCTAGGTAGTTTTATATGATAGCCAAGTGGATTCTATATTTTTAGGCACACAGTCTTTTCAAAACCCTTCTGTTTAAATGTTAAATCACACAACCAGATCCCATTCATACGAAAATCATAAAAGTTTACTTAATATAAAAGCAATACAGCATAGTCTATAGTTTGGAAGAACTTTGAAATACAGACAATAAAAGTAAAACTGGTTGGTTTACAGAAAACACTAGACACTGTATTCTAAACTATATCTTGTTTTGATGGTAAAGTTCAGACAAGGTTTCAAATGTCCTGGTAGAGCTGACAGTTCATTAGGCAATAGAATTCTGTAGCAAGTCCTTGATACAAGTCTCTGGATGCCTTTTAAAAAGACCCCAGGTGCTGCCCTTGTTGAAAAGTCTTGGTTTCCAAAATTCTGATTTAAAAATCAGAAATTTTTGTTCCGTATGTGGCAAGTCAAACTTTCCACACACTCAGGACTGGGTTTATGATTTCTCCAGGCCTACACATATACCTCTGGCTACAAGTATATTCCAGTTGGAAAAGCAGGTATCCTGCCTTTCAATTAAAACACTATTCTACTGCTCTGCATTCAAAGTATGTCAGATAATATAGTGGAAGGTCATTTTAGGATACACCCATCTTATCTTTTTCTCTGGGGTGGGGTTAATGATTTCAGGACAATTCAGATATTAGGGTGCAACAGTTTACCTTTTCCCTATAGGGGCCACTGTGGTCCAATGTCAATCCCAGTGACATCTGGTGCATGCATTTGACTTAACCTCTGATCCCTAGGTCATTACATTACCCCTTCCCTGTCATGGAAAGCCACAGTGGGATGTTTTATTCCTTCCTGGGGCCATATACCTGTCTTCCTTTATCTTGAAATATAACAGGTTCACACTAGCCTTTATAGAAATAAGAGTAAATTTGTAGATACCTGCTAAAGGGAAAGTGTCTTAATTCCAAAGTACATTACATCATATACAATATGAACCCACACAAAAGGGTATCAGCCTATCATGTGACATTCCTCCCTCCTAAACCAGAACCCAGGGGGACCATGCCCCACTGGAGGCAGTTCTTCTCAGTTCTGTTATAGATCCAGTATGCAGGATAGGCCGTCCGCATTCTCATTTTTGGATCCAGGCTTATGCGCAATCTCCATGTCATAAGCCTACAAGGCAATACTCCATCTCAAAAGTTTCCCATTTGTCTTCCCCATTTGGCCCACCCATATTAACGGGTTGTAGTCTGTTCGGACCTTAAAATACCTCCCATAAAGGTATGGTTCAAGTTTTTTTAATGCCCAAACTAAGGCAAGACATTCCTTCTCCACTGTTGAATAGGCTTGCTCCCGAGGAAGCAGCTTCATGCTTAAGTATACAATGGGGTGCTCTCTTCCTGACTGGATACTTGGCTGAGGACTGCCCTTATTCCCACATCTGAGGCATCCATCTGTGCCAAAAATGGCCCTATTGTAGTCTGGGCTAGCCAGCACTGGGGCCCTGCACAGTGAGGTATTCAGCTGCATGAAGGCCTACTCACAGTCTGTGTCCCATTTTACTTTCCTAGGCTTATTCTTTGTCAGCAACCCAAATAAAGTAGCAGCCAGGGAGCTTTAGTTGGGAACACATTTTCTATAATACCCTGCTGCCCCAAGAAAGCTCCTGACTTGTCTCTGGGTTTCAGGTGTAGGCCATGATGCAATGGCCTCTATCTTTGCTTGGTTTGGGCGAAGGTGGCCTCACCCCACTACATGTCCCAAATAAGCAACCTCTGCCATGGCCACCTGATACTTTTCTGCCTTAATAGTCAGATCTGTGGCCTGTACTCAGCCCAACACCTCCCTCAGGTATAGCAGGTGTTTCTCCCAGCTATTGCTGAAAATAGCAACACTGTCCAGGTAGGTGACTGCAAAGTCCTCTGTATCCTGTAACACCTGATTTACTGACTGCTGGAAGGTAGCGGGGGCATTCTTCATCCCAAAGGGCATGACCTTGAACTTGAACAGGCTGATTGGGGTGATGAATGCTGACCTTTCCCTAGCCCTGTCAGTCAGTTCCACCTGCCAGTACCCCTTTGTCAGGTCTACTGTATGCCACCCCTCCCAGTTAGTTAAGCAGTTCATCTGTGCATGACATTGGGTGGGCATCAGATTTTTGTGATGGTGTTAAGCCCATGATAATCTATGCACAACCATGTAGTCCCATCCAGTTTTGCTACAAGGACTACAGGTGAAGCCCAGGGGCTGTGGGATTTCTGAATCACCCCTAGATCCAGCATCTCCCCCACCTCCCTCCTAATGTCCTTGAGGACTGTCTCTGTTACCTGGTAAGCTGTCCTACATAGGGGTGTTTGGGTCCCCGTATCTATGTCATGCACTGCTAGTGCTGTCCTTCTAGGCTTTGCTGTAAATAAAGGGGCAAAGTCTCACAAAAGGGTCCTCAATTCTTGGGCCTGTCCAGGTGTCAACTGGGCTGACAGTGTGATGGTCTCCACAGATGATGCCTGCTTGCTCTTGGCTAACACGTCATGAAGGGGGGTCTTCCCCACCTAGCTCTTCTCCAGGATAACAAACCACAAGTACCATGTCAGCCCTATTAAAATATGGCTTCATCATGTTCACATGATACATCCTGTGAGTGTGTTTTTGGTCAGGTAACTCTACAATGTAGTTAACATCATTTACCTGCTGGACTACCTCATATGGCCCTGCCCACTCAGCTTGCAGCTTGTCCTTTCGGACCAGAATCAGAACCATAACCTCCTGTACTGCCCTGTATGTGCGAGCTCTGGCTCCATGATCATACCAGGTCTATTGTTTGTGCTAGGCAGCTGCCAGGTTGCTCTGGGCTATGCCCATAAGCTCCTTCAGCATCTCCCTGAAGTTTAACACATACTCCACTATGGGAGTCCCATTTGGCATGCTTACCTTCCCAGTCCTCTCATATTAAATCTAGGGGCCCCCTCACCCTGTATCCATACAAGAGCTTGAAGGGTGAAAACATGGTTGACTCTTGTGACACTTGCCTGTAGGCAAACAGTAGGTGGAGCAAGTATTTTTCCCAGTCCTGCCCATGCTGTTCTAAAAATGCCATAAGTATAGCTTTTAGGGTCCCATTAAATTTCTCCATGAGACAATTGGCTTGTGGGTGGTACGGCATTGTGAGCCTCTGTACGACACCACGCTTCTCCCACAAGCACTTCATTAGGTCTGACATGAAGTTACCCCCTCAGTCAGAGGCAACCTCCTGTGGAAATCCAACATGGGAAAAAATCCCCAGCAAAGCATCTGCCACCTTGTCCACCTTACTGGAGGATAATGTGATGGCTTCGTTAAAGCAGGTAGTATAATCAACAAATGAAAAATATGTACCTACCATAATTGTTGATCTTTCTGTGTATCTTCACCATTCATCACTAGTGGATTATAACGCTGGAGCTAGGACCCCATGGGAGACTCTGTCTATGTGGCGCTCGCAGGTTGGCCGTTAACTGCTGCTGACTCCGCCCCAGATCCAGTTCTGAAATGCCAGAGAGTGTAAGGAAAGGGGGGTGGGGCAAGAGAGCCCAAGGGACAGATAAAAGGAAAGGATATAATAAACTAAAAGGAGAAATAAATGACAGAGGAGACAGGAGAGATGAACCAGATATGGGAAATTGGGGAAAGGGAAGGGGCCCCAATCTCTGGAAGGAGGAGAAAGAAAGGAAGGGATAGGAGAGGGAGGGGGGAATAGGACCACACCCCCAGAGAGGATCCTGCATCCTAGTGTTTTGACAATAATGATAGACCATAGTCTGAACTACCAAGGTTAATAAGCTGCTGGGAGGCAAAGCCTGAGCTATTAAGCAGCATTCGCCCAAAGGGCTAACCTTAAGAGGGAGGTCAGGATGGTGGGGTGTCTCATATTCCTCCCCCTCCTTCCCAAAAACTTAAACTGTCAGGAGGGCATTAGGGAAATTAATTCAAAAGCTTTGAGATCATAAAGAAAAATGGAGGAGGGGCCCAGAAACTCTCAGCTCACTCCTGAAGAAATTAAGTAGAATAGAGACAGGAGAAAGAACCCCCCCATATACCCCAATAATACCCCCTAAGGAGATATTCCTCCCTGTGTATCTCTGGGGTCCTCTTCCTCCTAACCATGAGGGAGAGGAGAGCGAGGAGAAAAATGAAAGAGAGATGCATAGGAGGGGAGGAGGAAGCCCAGCAACTGAGCCTCCAGGGGGAAGGAGGGTGGGATTTAGTGATTAATGGTGAAGATACACAGAAAGATCAACAATTACAGTAGGTGTGTAATTTTCATATCTGTGTCAATCTTCACCATTCATCACTAGTAGGTGAGTACTGAGCCCCCTGAAGGGGGCCCTAGACTACCCCAAGGGGCTAATTTCCTTAGCCTCCAGTGGGTGAGACACTGGAGGAGAGAACCCTTACAGGCCTGGGGAGGAAAGGTGCCCCAAAAGTCACTGTCTCACCCTACGGTAGAAAAGATGGGTTCTCCGGTATGTGGAGTAGATCACCCTATGCCAGGCCAGGGGTGACAACTGGGATAGGCGAAGACATGCTGTCCAGCTAAGGTGGATCGCTGTCCCTACCACTCTGGATGCCACCTCACTGACATCATAAGATGCCCTAGCTTGGTGCCTTGCTAATTCCAGACCCTGAGCCGAGAGGGTAATGGCTTGCCTGATTTCCTCTGTATCAGGTATTGAGGCTAGGATCTATCCTAGCCTGGACCACAAGAGCCTATCGTAGGCTGCAAAGTGGGCCTGATGTGTCGCAATAGAAAGGGAGAGCCGTGCTGAGCAGAAAACTCTTTTCCCTCAGAAATCGAAGTCCGCAGAGTCCGGGTACGGGAGTCAGTCACGGTGAGGGGTGCAAGGCCCAGAGGGGGTATCCAGGGAGGTCAAACCCGAAGAGGAATGAGGCAGAGAAACTGGAGACCCGGGAAGGCACAATACCACTGGCGTAGGTCCCTTGGGGCTGGAACAATGGAGAAGGGATGTAGCCAAAGCCGATGTGATGCTTCCTGGAAAGGATCAGGCCAGGTGGAAACCACCAGGTGAGCCGCACTGTACTCGCCTAGAAAGGCGCATGTCACATGCTCAGGATTGCTAACCAGGGTTGGGGTAAGATGGAGCTTGTCCAACATCCTTGTGAGGAAGCGCTGATAAGGAGAGAGATCAGACGCAGAAGAGATATGGACAGATGGCTCATCTCTCTCTGAAGAGGAGGAAGAAGATGCAGGTGAGCTCCGAGGTTCAGGGTCTGGCTGCACGGAAGCATGGAGGAACACTTGCTGGTCCACAGAATGGAGGTAGGTAGGAAAATGTGCAGCGGAACATCTGAACTGCTCCCAGGTGAGAGGTCCCCTAGGACTGGGAATACCTGGGATAGCTGGGGATGGAGACAGAGGCTCAGGGGACAAGCTCCCAGCAACAGGAGAATGGTCTCTGTCAGGGCAGGGAGAACAACAGGAAACTCCCCGCAGGGAGGGAGATCCGATGGCCCCAGCAGCTAACAGCCATTCAACTGGATCGGAATGGTCAGAGCTCTGCCCAAAGGAAGAAATCCCCCCGTGAGGTAACCAGGACCATGTGGGTCCAGAAGGATGGCCCCTGACCTCAGAAGTTAAAGTCCCTCTCGAGGACTCGTCCAGGGAAGAGCAAGGGTCTGTGCTGCAACTCCTCCCAGAACCCGGCCGAGCTCCAGTGAGGGTGTGCTGTGCCACACCCCTACTCCTCAACATTTCAGAATCAGAGAGGAACCTTGTCCTCGTAGCCACCAGCCTAGGTAGCTGGCAAATCTGGGTGGTCAACAAGGAGTCCACCCAGGGAGAAGTACTCTCCCCTTCCTGGCGTGCCCCAGGTTGTCCCAAACTTGGACTGTCTAAGCACACCAGGAAAGGGGCTACCCAACTGGAGGAGCAGAAGTGCCAGTGGCCCCAGGTTGCACGGTGGTAGCCACGGGGACCACCGCTGGCTGGTCAGTACCACTAACCCTAGGGCCTACCGGCAATGACTGACCCCCAGCGGGAGTCTGAGTGGGGGCCGAGGTGCTGGAAACGGAGGGATCCAAGAATTCCAAAGAACCTGGGAGTCAATCCAGATCAGACCCAGAATCCGCCTCGGAGGAGGCGGACTCCGAGGTCCGATGCCAGTCAACTCCCTGATTCACCCCAGTTCCTGGACAAGTCGAAGCACCTTCCAGCCCAGCACCGGAGCGAAGCGCAGCCCCATACCCAACACTAACACCCAAGTCAGGCAAGGCCCTGAGCATGGCACTGACACCCCCCCCAGTGCCACAAGTGGCACCAAAGCCGGGTATGGCCCTGAGCCTGGTGCCGCGCATGACCCAGGTGCCGCAAGTGCTGCCACAGGCAAGGTCGGTGCCGACCACGATGCTGACCCCATCCCCAGTGCCGTAAATGGCACCAGAGTCAGGAGCAGCGTTGGTTCCAGTCCCGGCACCATGCACAGTGCCAGAACCAGAAACAGGCCCAGAAACCGCCAATGCACCACCCCACCGCTGAAAGCCCTGATGCCATGAATGACACCAGAAGCAACAGCTGCACCGAGAGATGACCCGGTGATGGCCATGGCACCACAACCAGCACCAGGACCAACAGCGGAGCTGCCAGACAGCACAGAGGACAGTGATGGTCCAAACCCAGAAGGCCTGGAACACGACACCGAGGGAGCCTTTGCCTCCGAAGAGGCGACTGCCAAAGTGATGCCTCCTGACTGTCCCCCGAGAAGAACAGACTGGGCCTCCTGCACCACAGAAGAAGCCCCCGCCACGGTAAGGCTAAGAAAGGTGAGGCCCCCTCCTCCATGGGCCGTATGGAACCAGGAGGTGACCCGGAGGAAGGTCCAAGAATCCATGCCTTGGCCCACAGACTGTGCACTCATCCTCTGAAAGTCAGCAGTGCACGTCAGACTTTAAATGCGTGGTTTTCAAAAACTCAGTGGTCCATGGAAAAACAAGCATCGCAGTTGTCCATGTTGTGGTCCAGGCCGTGACAAGAAAGGCAGCAGTCATGCTGGTCCATCACAGAATAGAGGCGTCCTCATGGGCACCAACGCATAGGAGACCGCCCTGCTTTCGATGGTTTCTTGCCCCCCCCCGGACGAGACATGACCGTTTGGCAAATAAATACAAAACAGTACTCAATGCCACTTTAAAGAAAATGGAAAGATCATACCGGCCAGAAGCGACGTCGAGCAGGGCAAACAGAACCAAGGCAACATATGAGCAGGCCTATGAACTAGGCCGCAAATTGCAATTTGACACAAGTCTCCACACGAAGTCTTCAGTCTTCACTCGACGGTGGGAGAAGAAAAATTGGGGCTGAGGCGGAGTCAATAGCAGTTAACGGCCAACCCACGAGCACCACATAGAACATCGACCTCGAGGTCGGCGCTGCCCTGCATCGACTCTACCCACTGAAAAAGGAAAAAAAAGTCTCCCCCGAGGTCCTAGCTCCAGCACAACCCACTAGTGATGAATGGTGAAGATTGACACAGATAAGATCTGTCAATATATATCTTTTTCCAGAGAAACTTGGGGTATTCAAAGGACCCACAATATCCATTCCAACCTTCTGGAATGACTCCTCCACAAGTGGCAAGGGAATCAGGGCAGCCTTAGCTTTTCTTCTGGCCTTCCCTATTTCCTGACACCAGTAACAGGGTTTGCAATATTCCATCACATGCATGGCAATATTGGGTCAATAGAAATAGTGGGCTAAGCAATGCATAGCGGAAGCCATGCCCAAAGGTCCAGACATGGGAATATCATGAGCTACCTTGAGCAATAACCCACGATATTCCTGGGGAACAACAAGCTGCTTGCCCATCACTCCTCCCTCTGTCCTGATGTCCCGCATGTATCACAGTCCATTTTCCCAATGCACCCTATGTTTTCCATCGCCTCCCCGTGTGTTCTAGCAGACTCTGTACAGACCCTCAGCTTCTCTAAGCTAGGGTCTGTCCATTGTGCTGCTGCTAAGTCTTTCAACTTACCCAGAGCATGGAGCATGCCATCAGTTCTCATGCTGAGGTCCATAGCTGTAGCAGTGGGGGACTCAGTATCGCAACCTTCCACCTCCCTTGGGCTATGTGTCACCCCTCCCTCCTGAGAGCAACCTTCAGTAGCAGTCATGTTAACTGCCACTAGGGTTCCATCCCCGTTATTACCCTCTTACAAGAGTTACAGGTTGGCTGGCCAGTCTCACAACCTCTTCTGTCTGAATCCCTGTGGGGTCCTGAGGATCACGGGATCCTCTATTTTTTGGCTCCTGGTCACAGCACAAAACACTTCCTGTGGAACATTGTTCCCCACCATAACATTCATAACAAATTTTTCAGCTACAGCCACTTTCTGTACCCCTTCACTTGCATCTCCCCAGTCTAGGGTAACAATGGCTAATGGGTAAGTTTTCCTTTTCCCTGTGTAATCCCTCACAGCGACAAACTGATTTGGCAGTATTTGTTCAGCCTTCACCAAATCCCCTTTCACCAGGGTAAGAGATGCTCCCTTATCCCTTAGTAACCTAGTTAGTACCCCATTCACCATAACTGGGTGAATGTCCCCCCCCCATATTGTCAGGGACAGCCTAAGTGATACAGTGGGCTACTGTCTCTAATTGCACAGGCCCCTTTATCTTCTGGACTTTCTTAGGGCACTGCCTAGACACATGGCCTATCTGGAGACAATACCAGCATTTATCATGTTTCTTGTCCCCAACCTCCCTTTTGGGCACCTGGGGATTCTCTTCTTTTTGCAGGGTCCCTTTGGTTTCTGGTTGTCCAAAATGGCCACATTTCCCTTTCACCCCTAAATTCCCATTGGGAGCAACCCTGCTTGAGCATAGCGATCCTCCAGCTCTGCAGTACTCCTTGGCAGTCTTAGGATTGCTGTCCTTTAGCCAAAACTTCAAGTCAGGTGAGCAAATCCAATAAAACTCTTCAAGCAATACCACCCCTTCAATAGCTTCAACAGAATCTGCTTTCACCCAACCCACCACTTTAAATGTTGATGCTGTTTTGTGGCTACCTCCTCAAAGAAAAAATTACTCACCTTAGTAATGTTGTTTCTTCTAATGGAGTCTTGCTATATTATGACATATGCAGTTTGTCCCAGCCTTAGAACTGCTCCGGAGGTGAAAGAGTTAACTTCCATGCCAGGCATGGAATCTTGAGCGCGAGCTCGGTTGAAAACTCTGTTGTTCTTCAAACTCAAACTGTCAGATCTTTATGAGCAAAACTCACTAAGATTCTGTGTGGAAGCTGTAAACCTACACTAGCCAACTGGCTACTAAAATATTAACACATTTTTTGGTCCCAAAACAAAGACTCAAGTCAGGGGATCCAAAAGAAAGAATAAAATAAAATACAGCACCCAAACACCCCAAAAAGGAGGGGTGAAAAACACAAGGTGGGCATCACTAAGTGCCAACACTGCACTGCCCACCCACATCCCAAGAGCAGAGGTTCTGAGAGGGGCAGGTGGGGGGGAGGTCATAATATAGCAAGACTCCATTAGAAGAAACATTACTAAAGTGAGTAATTTTTTCTTCAAACATGAAGTCTTGCTATATTATGACATATGCAGACTACACAGCAGTAGCTCCATGGAGGAAGGACAGAACCTACTTAGGAAATAGGCTCTGAAGCACAGCTGTGCCAAACCGAGCATCACTCCTAGCCTGGATGTCCAGGGAGTAATGCTTGGTGAAAGTGTGAACTGTTTTCCAGGTAGCTGCTTGCCATATCTCTAAGATAGGGATGTCCCTGGCCGCAGCTAGGGACGCAGCTCTACCTCTGGTAGAGTGAGCCCTCAGGCCTGAAGGGGGAACCTTACCCAGTTTCTGATAACAAAATTGGATACAAGAGACAATCCACTTGGCAATGGATCTTTCAATGGCAGGTTTCCCTTTACTAACCTCACCATAAGTGAGGAACAGTTGGAGGGAGTCAAACCTATGACCCTTGGTACGCTCTATATAGTAACTAAGGGCTCTCTTTACATCTAAACTGTGCAGCCTCCTCTCGCCAGAGGAGGAATGGTCAGTGAAGTACACAGGAAGAGATATAGATTGATTGAGGTGGAAATCTGAAACCACCTTAGGCAAGAACTTCCTGTTAGTCCTGAGGACTACCTTATCTCTGTGAAAGGAGATAAAATCAGGCTCCACTGACAAAGCTTGTAATTCACTTATGCGCCTGGCAGAAGTGATGGCTACTAAAACACAGTTTTCCAAGTCAAGTACTAAGCTCTGCTGAAGACAAAGGCTCAAAGGGGTTGCATTAGCTGAGCAATGCAAACATTAAGATCCCAGGCAGGAGCAGGATCCCTGAATGGGGTTGGTGTGAAGCAATCCCTTGAAAAACTTGGAGAATACAGGGTGAGCAGAAAGAGAAGAGGGCTTTCCTGCTGAAATAAAAGCAGAGACAGCTGCCAAATGCACTTTCAGGGTAACTGGCCTCAGCCCCAAAGTATTTAGATGGACCATATAATCCAGGACTGTGGGCAAATCAGCAGATTCGGGGGAGATATGCTTTCCAGAGCACCATATGGAAAACCTTTTCCATTTAGAATTATAAGTAGCCCTGGTGGAAGGCTTCCTAGAAGCTTTCAAGATATCGAGTACACCTTGAGAAAGGTGTAGGTCAGCAAACTCTAACTCTTCAAGAGCCAGGCCTTGAGGTTGAGGGATTTGAGATTCGGATACCAAACTCTCCCCTGGGCACAGGTTAACAGATTGTGATTCCTGGGAAGACACAGGGGAAGGTGGACTGCTAAGGACAGAAGGAGTGGATACCAGGGCTGTCTGACCCAATCTGGAGCAATCAGAATCATCTTGCAAGGTTGAGATCTGATTTTGACTAGCACCTTGAACAAGAGAGGGAAGGGGGGAAGGCATAGAGGAACCTCCCTTCCCTTCCCTTCCCAGTCGAGAAGGAAGGCATCCAGAGGAACTGAGCCCAACACTGGGGGCCTGCAACAAAAAAGCGGAAGCTGGTGATTGTCTGGGGCTGCAAAAAGATCTATCTGAGGGGTTTCCCACCTGGCAAATACTAACTCCAGTACTAGGGGATCCAGTGACTATTCGTGATGGCCCTGGGAAATCCTGCTGAGAGCATCTGCCAGGACATTGTCCTTGCCTGGGAGGTGAACTGCCATGAGGGAAGTGTTCAGGGAATAAGCCAGAGACCACAACTTCATTGCCTCGGTGCACAAGGCTGAAGACCGAGTGCCCCCTTGCTTGTTGATGTACCACATTGTAGTGGGGTTGTCTGTTCTGACCTGTACCACTTTGTTCTGAACAGATGCAGAAAAAACCTGAAGTGCTAGAAAAAAAGCTCTGAGTTCCAACAGATTGATGTGGAGCAGAGATTCCTGAGGGGACCACAATCCCTGGGTGGTGAGGTCGCCATGTGAGCTCCCATCCCAAGAGGGATGCATCTGTAGTAAGGGTCAAGGAGTGAGATTGAGGATGAAAGGAACCCCTGTCTCAGATTGCTCTGGTCCTGCCACCACTGCAGGGCCTGGATCAGGTTGAGTTACTGGGATCAATTTGGTTAGAGGATCTCTCCTTTGAGACCAGAAGGCTCTCAAATGGAACTGAATGTCCCTCATCTGAAATCTTGCTCCTTGCACTACAGCTGTGGAAGTAGCCATGTGCCCTAGGAGCTGTAGAAAGTGCCTTGCTGGTCGAGAGACATGCAGAGTGAAGGAGGAGGCCAGAGCCACCAGGGTCTTTACTCTTTCTAAAGGAAGGAAAGCTCTGGCCTGCTTTGTGTCCAGTTCCATGCCTATGAAGGTGAGTAACTGAACAGGCTCTAGAACTGACTTTGGAAGATTGAGAAGAAAACCTAGAGATGTAAGCAGCTGCTGGGTAACCTGAAGGTGTAATTTGACTTGGTCTGGAGACTGACCCACTATAAGTCAGTCATCCAGGTAAGGAAAGATGGCAATCTTTTGCCTCCTTAAGTGAGCAACTGCTACTGCCAGGCATTTTGTGAATACCCTTGGGGCAGAGGTGAGGCCGAAGGGCATTGCTCTGAACTGGTAATGGCCTGAGGGCAGTTCGAATCTGAGGTACTTTCGGTGGGAGCTTCTGATGAGAACATGGAAGTAGGCATCCTTGAGGTCCAGGGATGCTAGCCAGTCCCCTCGCCTTAGGGAGGGTAAAATAATTCCTAGACTCGCCATTTTGAATTTTGGTTTTAAAAGGTGCTTGTTTAGGTATCTGAGATCCAGGATGGGCCACCATTCTCCTGTCTTTTTTGGGGTAAGGAAGTACCTGGAGTACAGTCCTTTGCCCTGGTGTAGGGGAGGAACCCTTTCTACAGCTCTGACAGCCAGGAGGGTAGAGACTTCTGTTTCCAAAGCGAGAGTCTCTAATGGATTTGCAGGTGGAAAGGATCTGGTTCTCATCTTTGGAAATTTTTTGAAGCTGAGAACCAGTCCCTGGCTTACTACTTCCAGGACCCACTTGTCTGACATTAAAGACTCCCAGTCCTGGATGAAGTAAGCCAGCCTGCCCCCTATAGGTAATGGAGAATCGGCCCTGGGCATCCCATCAGGGTGCCTGCTTGGCAGGGGCTTTAGGCTGAGGGGTGGGAGCAGGCCTGCTAGTACCCCGTCTGCCTCTTCCTCTGAAGAACCCCCTCTGGGCATAAGCTGAAGAGGAGGCCTGGGCTTGGTAAAAGGCCTCTGAAAGGCCTGCCCCTGCCCCTGGAAAGCTGCCTCTGAGGAGGCTTGCCTCTCCTTGGCCTGTGCACTCCTATAAGTGGTCCCATACTCATCCATTTTTTCATGTAATTCTCTGCTCCCCAAACAGAGAATTACCCACAAAAGGAAAATCCATGGCCTTAGCCTGGGTATCCTGTGACAAGCTAGTACACCTGAGCCAAGCCATTCTGCGAAAAGCCACAGATGTAGCCATGACTCTTGAAGATACATTGTTAGAGTCCACTGCAGCATGGAATTGCACCTTGGATGCCTCAATACCATCAGCAGCCACCTGCTCCAGCTCCTTGGCAAGCTGGCCAGGGACCTGTTTTGCTAAAGCCATAACAGTACTCCATCTGGATTTCTGGTATCTTGCAACATAGGCCATATAATTTGCCTGTCTGAGTCCCAAGGATGCTGCCATGTATTGTTTCTTTGCCATGGCATCAATCCTCCTGGAGTCCTTGTCAGGGGGGTGCGAAGCCAAGGGAATATTTGCCCTATCACAGGCTGCAGCCTGCACTACCCCAACATGGCTGCATTGTTGTGAAAGGAACTCCATATCAGAGCCTGACAATGTGTACCTCTTGTCCATTTTTTTATCCACAGGAGATATAGTGTTAGGGGCTTTTAAAATTTTTGTCTGTTTCCTAAAAGATTTATGTAAAGGAATAGACAATCTCGTGGACTCTGGGATATCCATCATTTCCACATAGTCAGGCTCCTCCTGTTCATCCACAGCTTCTTCCAAAGGGAGCTGGAGGGTTTCAGCAACTTTTTTATAAAACAGAAAATGAGAAGGGGACTCAGAAAGCCTAGGGGGAGACACTCCTGAAGGTCTGTCTGGGGAGATGTCCAGTTCAATGGGCACATCCAGACTTTCAAAATCACATTCACTCTCTTCATAATCCTCCTCCCCCTCCTCCAGTTCATAAAATTTCTCTGTATCATATTCTTGAACCGGTGGAACCGACTGAACCGACTGCTTACCTGATGGTGCCGGTTCGGTCGGAACCGGGGAAAGCGACTGGACAATTTGGATCGCTTTAGCTATCTCTGCAGCGGTTGGAGAAGGACATTTTGGCTCCACACCTGCTGATTTTCTAGTCCTCTTTGCTGGAACTGGCTCCTCCAAGTCAGCTCTTCGTTTGCCGAGGAAGTCTCAGCCCTGGTCAGAGGGCACTCCTCGGTTCGGTTGGCACCGAACCGGGCTGGCCATCCGGGTCAGCGGACTTTTTGGCCTCTCGTTCCCTGAGCCTACCAACTCTCTTATCCAGGGTAGCTGCAGGGAAATTCTTGCAAATCTGGCAGTCTGCATTGAGGTGGTGAAACCCCAGACAATAAACACATGTGGTGTGTGGGTCAGCCTTGGCAAAGGCTTCCCCACAGACACCACAGTGCTGAAACCCAGTGGGCCTGGTTTTCCTTTTGGGTTTCTCAGACATAACGCCAGCCTAACCAAAAACTTGCCCTTTTACAGCAAATCGCCAAGCAAGACACCCTTATCGGTTCCCAACCGTGTCACGGGTCGTGGAAAAAAACGTAATGAAATCCATTTTTTTTAGAACCGATAAGAACCGGGAACCGCACTCTAAATGCAATTTAATTAAGTTTAACAACAACCTGATTGGTTCAAACCGAACCGATAATAACATTTGCAAGTTCCACGCAGAGAAAATGTAAAACCTATCTATTACTTACAATACCACAGACAGAGCTTGAACCGACCGGTTGCGGTTAAATTAAGACAAATGCGGTTTAAAAAACCGAGAAATTACACTTTTTAACTGACAAAATGAACCGAGCAGAAGGAGAAATCTCCGGAGCGACTGTTCAGTGAGGCAGAGTAAAGAATCTGACAGTTTGAGTCTGAAGAACAACAGACAGAGTTTTCAACCGAGCTCGTGCTCAAGATTCCATGCCTGGCATGGAAGTTAACTCTTTCACGTCCAGAGCAGTTCTAAGGCTGGGACAAACTGCATATGTCATAATATAGCAAGACTTCATGTTGTTTGAAGCTCATTTCCAGCCCCTTTCAGAGTTTCCAGAACTTTGTTCTGTATGCACAGGATTCAGATCATATTTTTTTAATAAAGCAGTTTTTAATTTGTCAAAAGTTATACTTTCAACAGTGTCCATCTGCCCCAGTCCTTCCCTCCCCTTGCCAATAAGTAGTGGAGACAGGTGAAAGCTCAAGGTCTCTTTGGGCAGATTGGCCTGGATATAGACCTTTTCAAATGAATTTAAAAACATGTCCATATCCTCCCCCTCTTTAAACTCAGCAATGAATTTTGAATTTAGCTTGTAGTCCAGTCCTGGAGTTTCAGACCCAGCCCCACCACTTACCTGCTTAGGGTTGTTGTTGGTTGGAGCGTCAGCCTTTTCAACTCATGTTCCCTCTGGCACTGCCATTTGTCAGCCTTCCCCTGGCACTGCTGTTCTTCGGCCTCTCTCCATTGCCGTCGTTCCTCCACCTGGTTCTGTTGCCATCAGTCCTCCATTTCCATCTCGAACCTCTTTTGCTCCATCTCAACCCTTTTTTGCTCATTTTCAAGCTGTTTCCTCCTGCATCTGCAGCCTTCTCACCTCCAGCTCTTGGTCTGTAGATGGCTCCTTCTCCTCTGAACTCTGGACCTCCAACGTCACCACCTCTGGCACTAAGTGGGGTGGTACTTCTCAACTGCCTTAAGGGCATCCGTGAGTTGCCTTTTATTTTTGTTTTCACTAGCGATGCCCTTCTCCCCACAGACCTTCCTCAGTTGCTCCAAGTTTATATTGCTGTACTGAACATTCTTCTATCTACACTGCTCTGTTCAAAACAAAAAAAATCAAACAGGCTATGGTATATTGTCTGCAAATTTCTTTTTCCCCTTTCCAAATTCTGCCTTTGATTGTGTGATGGTTTTGCAAGACTGTTCAAGATCCCCTGCTACCACTAAATCTGTCACGCGCCCCTGGCATAACCTCATGCAGCCCAGCAGGACCTCCTGTTTTCAGAGAGGATCCCCCTGTTCAAGAGCTTGTGAGCAGGAGTAAGGGTTCAGGAAGACTTCCCAACCTTCCTTTTCCCAGTGGGAAGGTGGATTCAGTAGTTTTGAGTTCCCTTGACTCTGCACTACTTTCAGTATTTGAATCCCATCATGGCCACTGGCTACGTCTTGCCTAGGTAGTTTTATATGATAGCCAAGTGAATTCTATCATTTTAGGCACACAGTCTTTTCAAAACCCTTCTGTTTAAATGTTAAATCACACAACCAGACCCCAAGTAGAGTTGATAAAAAAATCATATAAGTTTACTTAACATAAAAGCAATACAGAAAAGTCTACAGTTTGGAAAAATTTTGAAATGCAGACAATAACAAAAGTAAAACTGGATGGTTTACAGAAAATACTAGATACTGTATTTTAAACTATACCTTGTTTTGATGTTGAAATGCAGACAAGATTTCAAATGTCCTGGTAAAGACGACAGCTCATTAGGCAATAGAATTTTGTAGCAAGTCCTTGATCCAAGTCTCTGGATGTCTTTTGAAAAAAACTCCAGGTGCTGCCCTTGCTGAAAAGTCTTGGTTTCCAAAATTCTGACTTAAAAATCAGAATATTCTGTTCAGTATGTGGCAAGTCAAACTTTCCACACTCAGGACTGGGTTTGGAGATTTCCCCAGGGCTACACATATACTTCTGGCTACAAGTATAGGTCAGTTGGAAAAACAGGTGATGTGCCTTCCAACTAAAACACTATTCTACTGCTCTACATTTGAAGTGTGTCAGATAATATACTGGATAGTCATTTTAGGACACACCCACTTTTATCTTTTTCTCTGGGGTGGCGTTAATGATTCCAGAACAATACAGATATTAGGGTGCAACAGTTTACCTTTTCCCCATAGGGGTCACTGTGATTCCATGTCAATCCCAGTGACATCTGATACAAGCATTTGGCTTAACCTCTGACCCCTAGGTCACTACATTACCCCTTTGCTGTCATGGAAAGCCACAGTGAGATGTTTTATGCCTTCCTGGGGCCATGTACCCATCTTCCATTATCTTGAAATATAACAGGTTCACATTAGCCTTTATAGAAATAACAGTTAATTTGTAGATGCCTGTTAAAGGGACAGTGTCTTAATTCCAAAGTACATTACATCATATACAATATGAACCCACATAAATGGATATTGACCTATTATCAACACCCGTGCCCCCCCTCCCGCTCCTCAAAAGACCACTCACTGTAGTACAAGGTGCAAGCCGGCATTGTGTCTTCATCCCTGGGGAGTGAAACACAAGACCACCACCACCGTGCCATGACTCCACCCGATCTATGCAATTAAAACATTCAAAGCCTTCTTAGTAACCCTGCTGACAAATGTACAGAAAAACCAAAAGAAAATACCTGTTTTTACAGGGTTAACTTTTGATTTTCAGCTCGCTCAACTTCCATGATTCTGTGACCGATCATGCCTGACACAAACAAGCTGACATTACCACTCCACTGCTGAACAGATCTCCAGTCCTAGAATGGCAAAAACAAAGATGTTTTTATCTAAAAGAAATGTCTAGCAGGCACCATTAGAAAAGTCATGGGGGTGTCACAGAAAAATAATCAGTACAAAAATAGACACTGCAAACTCATAAAAAAGTGGTCTCAAGCAACAACACCCTCCAGTGGCATTACAACCATTTGAAACAGTAAAGGGACTATTTTACTGAAACTGCCTTTTCTTTTTAGTTTTATTAATATTGTCATGCGTCCCTGGCCCCCTAACCTCAGGCAGCCCAGCAGGACCTCCTGTTTTCAGAGAGGATCCCTCTATTCAGGAGCTTGTGAGCAGCAGTAAAGGTTCAGGAAGACTTCCCAACCTTCCTTTTCCCAGTGGGAGGATGGATTCTGTAGTTTTGAGTTACCTTGACTCTGCACTACTTTCAGTATTTTAATCCTACCATGGCCACAGACTATGTCTTGCCTAGGTAGTTTTATATGATAGCCAAGCAGATTCTGTCTTTTTAGGCACACAGTCTTGTCAAAACTCTTCTGTTTAAATGTTAAATCACACAACCAAACCCCAGGCAGAGTTGATAACAAAGTCATAAAAGTTTACTTAACATAAAAGCAATACAGAAAAGTCTATAGTTTGGAAGAACTTTAAAACGTAGACAAGAACAAAAGTAAAACTGGATGGTTTATAGAAAACTATAGATACTGTATTCTAAACTATACCTTGTTTTGATGTTAAAGTTCAGAAAAAAATTTTAAGTGCCCTGGTAGACATGACAATTCATTAGGCAATATAATTCTGTAGCAAGTCCTTGATCCAAGTCTCTGGAAGTCTTTTAAAAAGTTTCCAGGTGTTGCCCTTGTTGAAAAGTATTGGCTTCCAAAATTCTGACTTAAAAATTAGAATTTTCTGTTCAGTATGTGGCAAGTCAAACTTTCCACACACTGATGACTGAGTTTAGAAATTTCCCCAGGTCTACACATATACTTCTGCCTACAAGTATATGCCAGTTGGAAAAATAGGTAATCTGCCTTCCAGTTCAAACACTGTTCTACTGCTCTGCATTCGAAGTGTGTCAGATAATATACTGGAGGGTCATTTTAGGATACACCCATCTTATCTTTTTCTCTGGGGTGGGGTTAATGATTCCAGAACAATACAGATATTAGGGTGCAACAGTTTACCATTTCCCTATAGGGGTCATTGTGGTTCCATGTCAATCCCAGTGACATCTGGTGCATACATGTGGCTTAACCTCTGACCCATAGGTCCCTACATTACCCCTTCCCTGTCATGGAAAGCCACAGTGGGATGTTTTATGTCTTCCTGGGGCCATATACCTGTCTTCCTTAATCTTGAAATATAACAGGTCCACACTAGCCTTTATAAAAATAACAGTTAATCTGTAGATACCTGCTAAAGGGCAAGTGTCTTAATTCCCAAGTATATTACATCATATACAATATGAACCCACATGGATGGATATCAGCCTATCATGCGACATTCCTCCCTCCTAAACAGAACCAAAGGGAACACGCCCCTATTGGAGGCAGTTCTTCTCAGTTCTGTTATAGATCCAGTATGTGGGATAGGCCATCCGCGTTCACATTTTTGGATCCAGGCCTATGCGCTTCCTCCATGTCATAAGCCTGCAAGGCAATACTCCATCTCAGAAGTTTCCCCATTTGTCTTCCCCATTTGACCCAACCATATTAATGAGTTGTAGTCTGTTTGGACCTTAAAATGCCTTCCATAAAGGTATGGTTCAAGTTTTTTTAATGCCCAAACTAAGGTGAGACATTCCTTCTCCACTGTTGAAGAGGCTTGTTCCCATGGAAGCAGCTCATGCTTAAGTATACAATGCCACCGTTAAACAGGCTTGCTCCCATGGAAGCAGCTTCTTGCTTAAATATACAATGGGGGGTTCCTCTTTCTAATTGGATACTTGGGTGAGGACTGCCCCATTCCCACATCCGAGGCATCCATCTGTGCCACAAATGGCCTGTTGTAGTCTGGGCTAGCCAGCACTGGGGCCCTGCACAGTGAGGTTTTCAGCTGCATGAAGGGCTGCTCATAGTCTGTGTCCCATTTTATTTTCCTAGGCTTATTCTTTGTCAGCAACCCAGATAAAGGAGTTGCCAGGGAGCTTTAGTTGGGAACAAATTTTCAGTAACACTTTGCTGTCCCAAGAAAGATCCTGACGTGTCTCTGGGCTGCAGGTGTAGGCCAAGATGCAATGGCCTCTATCTTTGCTTGGTTTGGGCGAAGGTGGCCTCACTCCACATGTCCCAAATAAGTGACCTCTGCCATGGCCATCTGATACTTTTCTGCCTTAATAGACCTGCGGCCCATATTCAGACCACCTCCCTCAGATGTAGCAGATGTTTCTCCTAGCTATTGCTGAAAATAGCAATATCGTCCAGGTTGGTGATTGCAAAGTCCACTGTATCCCATAACACCTGACTTTCTAATTGCTGTAAGGTAGCAGGGGCATTCTTCATCCCAAAGGGCATGACCTTGAACTTGAACAGGCTGACTGGGGTGAAGAATACTGACCTTTCCCTAGCCCTTTCAGTCAGTTTCACCTGCCAGTACCCCTCTGTCAGGTCTACTCTAGTCAAGTATGTCACCCCTCCCAGTTTCTCAAGCAGTTCATCTGTGCATGACACTGGGTGGGCATCAGATTTTGTGATGGTGTTAAGCCCATGATAATCTATGCAGAACCATGTAGTCCCATCCAGTTTTGGTACAAGGACTACAGGTGAAGCCCAGGGGCTGTGGGATTTCTGGATCACCCCTAGATCCAGCATCTCCCCCACCTCCCTCTTAATGTCCTTGAGGACTGTCTCTGTTACCTGGTAAGCTGTCCTACGCAGGGGTGCTTGGGTCCCTGTGTCTATGTTATGCACCGCTAGTGGTGTCCATCCAGGCTTTGCTGTAAATATTCATATTTGTGATTGCTGAACATTTTTTGTATATCATGGAATTTGTTGAGTTTTTATTTTAGTTTTATTCTGTTGTCTTTAATGTTTTGTCTATTTTTAATATCGAACCTTATTGTATGTATTAGATAGGAACTTACACAGGTCTGTCTTGTAAACTGGACTTTGTCCAAATGACATGTATTACCTGTATAAAAATTAATTTTACCTACCTACCTAAATGGGCAAAGTCTCGCAAAAGGGTCCTCAATTCTTCGGCCTGTCCAGGTGTCAACTGGGGTGACAGTGTGATGGTCTCCACAGATGACACCTGCTTGCTCTCAGCTAACACATCGCAAAGGGGGTCTTCTCCACCTAGCTCCTCTCCAAGACAGCAAACCACAAGTACCATGTCAGCCCCATTAAAATATGGCTTCATCATGTTCACATGATACATCCTGTGAGTGTGTTTTTGGTCAGGTAACCCTACAATGTAGTTAATATCATTTACCTGCTGCACTACCTCATATGGCCCTGCCCACTCAGCTTGCTGCTTGTCCTTTCGGACCAGAATCAGAACCATTACCGCCTGTCCTGCCCCGTATGAGCGAGCTCTGGCTCCACAATCATACCAGGTCTTTTGTTTGCTGCTAGGCAGCTGCCAGGTTGCTCTGGGCTATGCCCATAAACTCCTTCAGCATCTCCCTGAATTTTAATATATACCCTGCTAGGGGAGTCCCCTGGGTGGCATGCTTACCTTCCCAGTCCTCTTGTATTAAATCTAGGGGCCCCCTCACGCTGTGTCCATACAAGAGCTCAACTGGTGAAAACCCAGTTGACTCTTGTGGCACTTCCCTGCAGGCAAACAGTAGGTGGGGCAGGTATTTCTCCCAGTCCCACCCATGCTGTTCTGAAATTGCCATAAGCATAGCTTTTAGGGTCCCATTAAATTTCTCCACAAGACAATTGGCTTGTGGGTGGTAAGGCGTTGTGAGCCTCTGTACGACACCACACTTCTCCCACAAGCACTTCATTAGTTCCAACCATGAAGTTACCCTTTGGTCAGAGATAACCTCCTGTGGAAATCCAACACGGAAGAAAAACCCCAGCAAAGCATCTGCCACCTTGTCCACCTTACTGGAGGACAACGTGATGGCTTCGGGAAAGTGAGTACCATAATCAACAACTGTCAATATATACCTTTTTCCAGAGGAACTTGAGGTATTCAAAGGACCCACAATATCCATTCCAACCTTCTGGAATGGCTCCTCCACAGGTGGTAAGGGAATCAAGGCAGCCTTAGCTTTGCTTCTGGCCTTCCCTATTGTCTCTGGTGACAGGATTTGTAGTATTCCATCACCTGCATGGTAATATTGGGCCAATAGAAATTGTGGGCTAAGCACTGCATATCGCGAGCAATGCCCAAATGTCCGGACAATGGAATATCATGAGCTTCCTTGAGCAATAACCCACGATACTCCTGGGGAACAACAAACTATCTGCCCATCACCCCTCCTTCTGTCCCGATGTCCCGCATGTATCACAGTCCATTTTCCCAATACACTCATGTTTTCCATCAACTCCCTGTGTTCCAGCAGACTCTGTATAGGCCCTCAGCTTCTCTAAGCTAGAGTCTGTCCGTTGTGCTGCTGCTAAGTCTTCCAACTTACCCAGAGCATGGGGCATGCCCCCATCAGTTCCCAAGCTGAGGTCCATAACTATAGCAGTAGGGGACTCAGTATCACAACCTTCCCCCTCTCTTGGGCTATGTGTCACCCCTCCCTCCTGAGAGCAATCTTCAGTAGCAGTCACGTTAACTGCCACTAGGAGAAGTTGCATCCCCCTGTTATTGCCCTTTTTTACAAGAGTTACAGGTTGGCTAGCCAGTCTCACAATTCTGTCTAAATCTCTGTGGGGTCCTGAGGATCAAAGGATCCTCTATTTTTTTGGCTCCTGGTCACAGCACAAACTACTTCCTGTGGAACATCAGTCCCCACAATAACATCCATAATACGTTTTCCAGCTACAGCCACCTTCCTTACCCCTTCACCTGCATCTCCCTAATCCAGGGTAACACTGGCTAATGGGTAAGTTTTCCTTTCCCCTGTGTAATCCCCCACAGATACAAACTGATTTCACGGTATTTGTTCAGACCTCACCAAATCCCCTTTCACCGGGGTAAGAGATGCTCCCTTTTCCCTTAGTCCCCTAGTTTGTACTCCATTCACCGTGACTGGGTGAATGTGCCCCATCATATTGTCAGGGAGGCCTCAGTGATACAGTGGGCTATTGTCTCTGATTGCACAGGCCCTTTTACCTTCTGGGTTTTCTTAGGACACTGCCTAGACAGATAGCCTATCTGGTGACAATACCAGCATTCATCATGTTTCTTATCCCCAACCTCCCTTTTGGGCACCTGGGGATTCCCTTCTTTTTGCAGGGGCCCTGTGGTTTTTGGTTGTCCAAAATGCCCGCATTTCCCATTCACCCCTGAATTCCCCTTGGGAGCAGCCCTGCTTTGAGCATAGTGATTCTTCAGCTCTGCAACCTCTTTGGCAGTCTTAGGATCTCTGTCCACTAGCCAAAACATCTAGTCAGGTGGGCAAATCCAATAAAACTCTTCAAGCAATACCACCCCTTCAATAGCTTCAACAGAATCTGCTTTCACCCCTTCCAACCAATGTTTTAAATATTGATGCTGTTCAAACAACATGAAGTCTTGCTGTATTCAGACATAATGCAGTTAGCCCCAGCACTTGAACTGCCCCGGAGAGGAAAGAGTCAACTCTATGCAGAAGCATAGAACGTTGAGCTCGAGCTCAGTTTTCAAACCTCTGTCCGTGGTACTTCCCAGTGTAACCGTCAGATTCTTTACTCCGCCTAACAGTGAAGTTGCTCCAGAGATTTCCACTGCTCGGTTCGGTAAAAGTAAAGCATTCAGTTTAAACCGCATATTTTTTTTGTTATTTTCAGATTTCCAGCCTCTGTCTGCGGTACAGGTAGTGTGTAGATAGGTAGTGACTGTGTTCTATTTTGGTGAAAAAGTGGAAATTGTCTTTTTCTTCAGTTTCTTCCCAGTCAGTCCAGTTTGGAACCGACTTTGTTAAATTTAATTTCTGGGATTAGTGTGGTGTTCCGGTACCGATCGTTTTCAAAAGAACCAGACTTTCTGCTGGTTCTTTTAAAAAGCCTGTGACACGGTTTGTAACCAATCGGTTGTTTTATTACCTGGCTTGAAAGCTGCAATAGGGTAATTTGTTAGGTTGGCCATTTCTGAGAAACCCAAGAAGAAAACTGGTCCCACTGGGTTTCAACACTGTACAGAGTGTGGGGAGGCCTTTGTTAAGTCTGACCCCACCTCATCTGTGTTTATTATCTGGGGTTTGACCACCTCAAGTCAGGCTGCCAAATCTGTAAAAACCTTCTTAAATCCACTTTAGATAAAAGACTGAGTAGGTTGAAGGAAAGGGAGCCTAAGAAGTCCATAGATCTGGATGGCCAGCCCAGTTCAGTTGCTGCCAAACCTGAGGAGGTGCCTACTGACCTAGGCGATACCTCCTCGGGCAAAAGGAGAGCCAACCCCAAGGGGTCAGTTCTGTCAAAGAAAAAGCACAAGTCTGCTGGTTCGGATCCTGTAACCCACTCTCCAACCGTGGACGAAATAGCCAAAGCGATTAATATTGTCCAATCGCTTAGACTGGTTCTGTCCGAACCGGTATCGCCGGTTTAGCGGTCAGTTCGGTCGGATCCGTCTCCTCCAGATTATGACCCAGATGCTTATTATGAGGAGTGGAAGAGAGACGAAGACTATCTCAGTGATGAGGGCGATGATGATGACGATGAAGGGGTTCTGGATGTGCCCATTGAACCGGACATCTCCCCAGACAGGCCCTCAGGTGTCTCTTCTCCCAGGTTCTCTGAGTCCCCTTCACACTTTCTGTTCTATAAAAAGGTTGCACAAACCCTGCAGCTTCCCTTGGTTGAAGTCGCAGAGGAGGATGAAGGACCTGATTTTGTGGAAATGATGGACATCCCAGAGTCCAAAACACTGTCTATCCCTCTTCATAAATCCTTGGGGAAACAGAAACACAAAATTTTACAAACTCCTAATTCAATACCTTCTGTGGATAAGAGAATGGACAGGAGGTATTCATTATCAGGCTCAGCTGCGGAGTTCCTTTATAGTCATTGCAGCCATGCTGGGATAGTGCAGGCTGCAGCCTGTGACAGGGCTAACATTCCTTTGGCTTCATCCCCCTCGGATAAGGACTCCAGGAAAGTGGATGGCCAAAAAACAGGATTTGGCATCCTCTTTGGGACTCAGGCAGGCTACTTGTATGGCCTGCACAGCCAGGTACCGGAAATCCAGATGGGATACAGTTCTGGAACTGGCTAAACAGGCCTCTCCCCAGCTAGCCAAGGAGCTGGAGGTGGTGGCTGCTGATGGAACTGAGGCATCCAAAATGCAATTTCATGCTGCTGTGGACGCCAATGATGTAGCATCTAGTCATGGCTACATCTGTGTCTCTCAGAAGACATGCTTGGCTCAGATGTATTAGCCTTTCACAGGATACCCAGACTAAGGCCATGGATTTTCCTGTAGTAGGTAGCTCTGTTTGGTGAGCAGACAGAGGCTTACATGAAGAAAATGAATGAATACAGGACCACGTACAGGAGTGCACAGGCCAAAGAAAGGCAGGCCACTCTGCACAAGCAGCAGTCTAGGGGCGGGGGCAGGCCTTTTCAAAGGCCTTTTTACCAAGCCCAGGCCTCCTCTCCCTTTCCACAGAGGAGGTTCTTCAGAGGAAGGGGTAGGAGGGGATGAGCAGGGCTGCTCCCTCTTCCTCTCAGTCTAAGGCTCCTGCCAAGCAGACACCCTGATGAGTCAGCCCGGGTCGACTTCCCATTTCCAGTAGAAGGCAGGCTGGTTTATTACTTCCAGGCCTGGAAGTCTGTGACCTCAGACAAGTGGATCCTGGAAGTAATAAGCCAGGGACTGGCCCTCAGCTTCAAAAAATTTCCAAAAAAGAGGACCAGGTCTTTTCCACCTGCATCAGTCTCAGAAACCTTTGCCCTAGAGGCAGATGTTTCCTCTCCTCTAGCTCTCAGAGCTATAGAGAAAGTTCCTACTCAGCACAAGGGAAAAGGACTGTATTCCAGGTACTTCCTTACCCCAAAGAAAACAGAGGAGTGGTGACCCATCCTAGACCTAAGGTATTTGAACAAACACATTTCAAAGCTCAAATTCAAAATGGTAACTCTGGGAATAATCCTTCCCTCTCTAAGGCCAGGGGACTGGCTAGCATCTCTGGACCTCAAGGATGCCTACTTCCATATTCCTATCAGGTGCTCACAGAGAAAATACCTCAGGTTTGAGTTGCCTTCAGGCCATTACCAATTCAGAGCCATGCCATTCGGCCTAACATCAGCTCCAAGGGTGTTCACAAAGTGCCTTGCAGTAGTGGTGGCTTACCTCTGAAGACAGGGTATCACCATCTTCCCGTATCTGGATGACTGGCTTTTAGTGGGTCACCTTTACAGATCAAATCAGCTCTTCAAACTACCCAGGACCTACTCAGCTCCCTGAGGCTTCTTCTCAATCTTCCAAAGTCTGTACTCAAACCAGTTCAACTTCTCACCTTTATAGGCATAGAACTGGACACTGTACAAGCAAAAGCCTTCCATCCCCTTGCAAGGGTAAAGGCCCTAGTGGATCTCACTTCCTCCTTTCGACTTCTGGTCTCCCATCCAGCAAGACAGTTCCTCCAGCTCCTGGGCCACATGGCAGCTTCCATGGCAGTGGTGCAGGGAGCAAGGTTCCAGATGAGGGACATTCAGTTTCATCTGAGGTCTTTTTGGTCTCAAAAGAAGGATTCACTTACCAAACTGATTCGAGTGACTCAGACTCTGGTCCAAGCTCTCCAGTGGTGGCTGGACCAGGACAACCTCAGACAAGGGGTTCCATTTCTCCCTCAAGTCCCATCAGTAATTCTAACTACAGATGCTTCTCTCCTAGAGTGGGGGAGCCCACCTGGGAGCCCTGACAGCTCAGGGGCTCTGGTCTCCACAGGAATCTCTCCTTCTTATCAATCTCCTGGAACTCAGGGCAGTTTTCCTAGCCCTGCAGAGCTTCTCAGATTCAGTCAAGGGCAAGGTGGTCCAAGTCAGAATGGACACCACCACCACAATGTGGTACATCAACAAGCAGGGAGGCACTCAGTCCTCAGCCTTGTGCACAGAAGCCATGAAACTGTGGTCTCTGGCCTATTCTCTTCAGACTTCTCTGGTAGCAGTTCACCTTCCAGGGAAGGACAATGTACTAGCAGATGCCCTGAGCAGAATTTCACAGGGACACCATGAATGGTCCCTGGATCCTCACATCCTGAAGGTCATCTTCTCCAGGTGGGGCACTCCAGAGATAGATCTTTTTGCAGCACCGGACAATCATCAACTTCCTCTGTTTTGTTGCAGACCTCCAGTTCTGGGGACGGTTTCCCAGGATGCTCTCATTTTGGACTGGAAGGGCAGGTTTCTCTATGCCTTCCCTCTGCTGTTCAGAGTTCTGATCAAGATCAGGACTCAACCCTGCACAGTGATACTGGTGGCTCCAGATTGGGCCAGACAGCCTTGGTATCCTCTACTGCTGTCTTTGTCAGTGTCACATCCCCTGTCTGTGCCCAGGATATAAAATCTCCTGTCCTCCTCCCAGGGGTGGATCTGGTACCCCAATCTCTAGTCTTTCAATCTCAAGGCCTGGCTCTTGAAGAGTTAGAATATGCAGCTCTACATCTTTCTCAGGGAGTTCTGGATATTCTGAAGGTCTCCAGGAAACCTTCCACTAGAAAAACTTACAACTCCAAATGGAAAAGGTTCAGTATTTGGTGATCTCAAAAAGGCATCCTGCCCGATTCTGCAGGCATTTCCACAACCTTAGACTATCTAGTTCATCTCAATGTTTTAGGCCTTAGGCTTGCCACTCTGAAGGTTCATCTAGCAGCTGTCTCTGCATTCCTCTCAGCAGGGAAGGGCTCTTCCCTGGCATCTCATCCTGTTTTCAGAAAGTTTTTCAAGGGTCTGGTTCACATTAACCCTCCCTTTAGGGAGCCCACTCCACCTTGGGATCTTAATGTCTGCATAGCTCAGCTAATGCAGCTACCCTTTGAACCTCTGGCTTCTGCCGAATTGAAGTACTTGACCTGGAAAACTGTGTTCCTGGTAGCTATTACTTCTGCCAGGTGGATTAGTGAGTTACAGGCTCTGTCAGTGAAACCTGACTTCATCTCCTTCCATAGGGACAAAGTGGTCCTAAGAACCAATAGGAGGTTCTTGCCCAAAGAGGTATCAGATTTTCATTTGAACCAGTCTTTATCTCTCCCTGTGTTTTTCACTGACCATTCTTCTTCAGATGAAAGAAGGTTACACAGTCTGGATGTTAAGAGGGCCCTTAGCTACTACATTGAGCATACTAAAGCACACAGAAATGACTGTCTTCAATTGTTTCTCACTTATGGTGAAGTGGGGAAAAGTAAGCCTGCCACTAAGAGAACTATTGCCAGGTGGATTGTTTCTTGTATACAACTTTGTTAGGACAAGTTGGGTAGGACGCCTCCTTCAGGCCTGAGGGCTCACTCAACTAGGGGTACAGCTGCTTCTCTAGCTGCAGGCAGAGATATACCTTTGTTAGAGATCTGTAAAGCAGCCACCTGGAAAACAGTACATACTTTCACCAAGCATTACTCCCTGGACATCCAGGCTGGAAGTGATGCTAGGTCTGGTATAGCAGTACTGCAGAGCTTCTTCCCAAAGTAGGTTTTGCATTCCCTCCTCCATAGGGAACTGCTTGGTAGTCTGCATTATGTCTGAATACAGCAAAACTATATGTTGTTTGAAGAAAAAATTACTCACCATAGTAATGTTTCTTCTAACGGAGTCTTGCTGTATTCAGACCTCTCCCCCTGCCTCCCCTCTCAGAACCTGGTTTTGGGAAGTGGGCTGACAGGTACAGTACTGCACCTCAGGGGTGTACCTTGTACCCTCCCTCTTGGGTGGGGTAGATGTTATTTTTCTGGTGTTTTACTTAAATATTGTCACTACCTTTCCTTCTTGGGTTCTTGACTTGAGTCTTTTGGGGCCCAAAAAGAAATCTTTTGCCCTTTGGCTAAATTTGGAAGAATTTCTATACTATAGTATATTAGTTTGCTTGTAAGAATATGATGGTTACACTGGGAAGTACCACAGACAGAGGTTTGAAAACTGAGCTCGAGCTCAACGTTCTATGCTTCTGCATAGAGTTAACTCTTTCCTCTCCAGGGCAGTTCAAGTGCTGGTGCTAACTGCATTATGTCTGAATACAGCAAGACTTCATTAGAAAAAACAACATTACTATGGTGAGTAATTTTTTCTTTTGTGGCTACCCCCTCAAAGCTAATTTCTAGCCCCTTTCAGAGTTTCTAGAACTTTGCTCTGTATGGATCAGGGTTCAGATCATATTTTTTTTAATAAAGCAGTTTTTGTCAAAATCTTTACTTTCAATATTGTCCATCTGCCCCAGTGCTTCCCTCCCCTTGCTAGTAAGTAGTGGAAACAGGTGAAAGCTCCAGGTCTCTTTGGGCAGATTGGCCTGGAAATAGACCTTTTCAAATTAATTTAAAAACATGCCCATATCCTCCCCCTCTTTAAACTCAGCAATTAATTTTGAATTTATCTTGTAGCCCAGACCTAGAGTTTCAGACCCAGCCCCACCACTTACCGGCTCAGGGGTTGTTGGTTGGAGCATCAGCTTTTTCTGCTCATGTTCCCTCTGGCACTGCTGTTCATCAGACTCCACCTCTGCCTCTGCCTGGCACTGCTGTTCTTTGGCCTCCCTCTGTTGCCGTCGTTCCTCTGCCTGGCGCTGTTGCCATCGGTCCTCTATTTCCATCTCGATCCTCTTTTGCTCCATTTCAACACTTTTTTGCTCATTCTCAAGCTGTTTCTCCTGCATCTGCAGCCTTCTCAGCTCCAGCTCTTGGTCTGTAGATGGCTCCTTCTTCTCTGGACTCTGGACTTCCAACATCATCACCTCTGGCACTAAGTGGGGTAGCACTTCTCAACTGCCAGAAGGGCCTCCATGAGTTGCCTTTTATTTTTGTTTTCACTAACGATGCCCTTCTGCCCATAGACCTTCCTCAGTTGCTCCAAGTTCATACTGCTATACTGAAAAGACATTCTATATACACTACTCTGTTCAAAAAAAAATTCAAACAGGATAGAATCTATTGTCTGCAAACAAATTTATTTTTCCCTTTTCCAAATTCTGCCTTTGATTGTGTGATGGTTTTGCAAGACCATTCACGATCCCATCACTGCCACCAAATCTGTCACGTGCCCCTGGCCCCCTAACCTCAGGCAGCCCAGCAGGACCTCCTGTTTTCAGAGAGGATCCCCCTATTCAGGAGCTTGTGAGCAGGAGTAAGGGTTCAGGAAGACTTCCCAACCTTCCTTTTCCCAGTGGGAGAGTGGATTCTGTAGTTTTGGGTTACCTTGACTCTGCACTACTTTCAGAATTTGAATCCCACCATGGCCACTGGCTATGTCTTGCCTAGGTAGTTTTATAGCCGAGCGGATTCTATCATTTTAGGCACACAGTCTTTTTAAAACCCTTCTGTTTAAATGTTAAATCGCACAACCAGACCCCACGTAGAGTTGATAAGAAAATCATAAAAGTTTACTTAACATAAAAGCAATACTGAAAAGTCCACAGTTTGGAAGAACTTTGAAATGTAGACCATAACAAAAGTAAAACTGGATGGTTTACAGAAAACATTAGATACTGTATTCTAAACTATACCTTGTTTTGATGTTAATGTTCAGACAAAATTTCAAATGTCCTGGTAGAGACGACAGTTCATAAGGCAACAGAAGTTTGTAGCAAGTCCTTGATCCAAGTCTCTGGATGTATTTTAAAAAGTCTGCAGGTGCTGCCCTTGTTGAAAAGCCTTGGCTTCCAAAATTCTGACTTAAAATCAGAATTTTTTGTTCAGTATGTGGCAAGTCAAACTTTCCACACACTCAGAGCTGGGTTTGAAGATTTCCCCAGGCCTGCAAGTATATGCCAGTTGGAAAAAGAAGTGATCTGCCTTCCAGCTAAAAGACTATTCTACTGCTCTGCATTCAAAGTGTGTCAGATAATATACTGGAGGGTCATTTTAGGACACACCCACTTTATCTTTTTCTCTGGGGTGGCGTTAATGATTCCAGGACAATACAGATATTAGGGTGCAACAGTTTACCTTTTCCACGTAGGGGTCACTGTGGTTCCATGTCAATCCCGGTAACATCTGGTGCATGCATTTGGCTTAACCTCTGACCCCAAGTCACTATATTACCCCTTCCCTGTCATGGAAAGCAATAGTGGAAGGTGTTATGCCTTCCTGGGTCCATATACCTGTCTTTCTTTATCTTCAAATATAACAGGTCCACATTAGCCTTTATAGAAATAACAGTTAAGTGGCAGATACCTGTTAAAAGGACAATGTTTTAATTCCAAGTACATTACATCATATACAATATGAACCCACATAAATGGATAGCGGCCTATTGTGCGACACTCATGACCCCCCGCTCCTCAAAAGACCACTCATTGTGGTACGAGGTTCAAGCCGGCATTGTGGCTTCATCCCAGGGGAGTGAAGAAAAAAATTACTCACAGCAGTAATCTTCTTTCTTCCAAAGGGTCCTTTAGCATCAGTAACTTTTTTGCACTTAGCTGGCTAGGTGCAACTGCCCTGGAGGTGTGCCTTTAAGAGATATTTAAATGAGCATAGGGCCAAGCCAATCAAATGACAGGAGGGAGTGTGAGCTGAGTGAGAGCTGTTGAATACTTCAGAATTTTTTCAGGGAAAAATGTGGACAAATGCCCCAAAAAAGAACAGGGTTAAAAAAACATACACATGTCCACAAAAGTGGAAATAGAAACAACAGCAACATGAGCTAAAAACTCATCAATAAGAAACTCCAAATTTGGTAAAAGGTGTCATAAGGGCCCTTCTCCAACAGGTGAACCGAGGAGGAAGGGTGGGAGCTTACTGATGCTAAAGGTCCCCTTGGAAGAAAGATTACTTTGGTAATTTTTCTTCTTGCCCCAGGAGTCCTTTAGCATCAGTAACTTTATTGCAGACTACCCAGCAGTATCAAGTGGGAGGCAGGCAGAGAACCTACTTAGGAAAGAAGCGCTGCAGAACCGCCCTGCCAAATTTGGCATCATATCTGGTCTGCACATCCAAACTGTAGTGTTTCACAAAGGTGTGCACAGATTTCCAGGTAGCTGCTTTGCAGACATCCAGTAGGGGAATGTCCCTTACTGCTGCGAGCGAGGCTGCAGTGCCCCTGGTGGAATGGGCTCTGAGCCCCACTGGAGATTGTTGACCAGCTTCTCATAGCAGAATCTAATACAAGAGACCAACCAACAAGAAATAGTTCTCTTGGTAGCTGGTCTTCCTCTGCCTACATCCCCGTAGATGAGGAACAACTGCATGGAAAAGCCTCTGGATTGTCTAGTATACTCTAGGTAGTGAAAGATGGCTCTTTTGACATCCAAGCTGTGGAGCTTTTGCTCGCCAGGGGTGGATGGCTCACTAAAGAAGACAGGCAGAGTAATGGACTGGTTCAAGTGAAACTCTGAAACCACCTTTGGCAGAAATTTCCTATTTGTCCTGAGCTCAACTTTATCGTTGTGAGGGTTGATGTATTTCGGCTCAGTGCACAGGGCCTGTAGCTCTGAAATCCTCCTAGCAGATGTAATGGCTACCAGGAAGATGGTCTTCCAAGTTACGAACTTGATGTGGGCCATGGACATAGGCTCAAAAGGTGGATTCATAAGACCATCTATGCAAAGGTTCAGGCTCCAAGGGGGAACAGGTTACCTGGTTGGAGGCTGGAGGTGCAAGAGGCTTATGAAAAAACATTTACAAATGTGGGAAAAAAATTATTTCTTCTTTCCCACCGAAAGGCAGGCTGAAATTGCTGCCAGGTGTAGCTTGAGGGAAGATGGTTTCAAGTCTGACGCCTGTAGGTGTACCAAGTAGTCTAGCAGCTGACAGTTTGAAGCTGATAAGGGTCTGACCTTTTTGCTCTTGCACCAGAGGGTAAAACCTTTTCCATTTGGTTGCATAAGTCTTCTTAGTGTTCGAATTTTTAGCCATCCTCAGTATCTTAAGGACCTGTTCAGAGTACTGTGAGGATGGAAACTAACTCCTCAAGAACCAGGCCCTGAGGTGAAGAGAGTGTATGTCTGTGTACTGCACTCCCATCTGAGGAAGGGTCAGCAGAGAGAGAGAGAGAGAGTCAGAGGCAGGCAAATGGGCCTGTTGCAGGACACTGACAGAAGGAGAGGGTACCAGGCTTGCCTGGGCCAGTCCGGAGCCACTAGGATCATCGACATAGGCTGCTGTCTGAGTTTCAGCAAAACCCTGAATATCAGGGAAAAGGGAGGAAATGCGTATAGGAACCTCCCTGACCAGTCCAGGATCAGGGCATCCAGAGGAAGTGTTCTCAGAACCAGGGGCCTGCAACAGTACTGAGGAAGCTGAAAATTGAGGGACGAGGCAAACAGATCCATGTCTGGTGTGCCCCACCACCTGAACACTGTGGCTAGTACTTGTTCAGTGTCCATTCGCTCTGACCTTGACTGATGCAGCTTAGGGCATCCACCAGAGTATTGAGTTTGCCCAGTAGGTGAACAGCTGAGAGGCTGACTCCCAGGGAGAATGCTAAAGACCAGAGCTTCAGAGCTTCCAGAGTATTCCTGATCTGGTACCACCCTGCTTGTTTATGTAGAACATTGCAGTGGTGTTGTCCGTTCGAATTTGAACCACCTGCCCTTCTATGCTGGGAGCTTTGAGAGCTAGTCAAACTGCTCTGAGTTCCAAAAGATTTATGTGCAACTGTGACTCTTTAGAAGTCCAGCTGCCACTTACTGAGGCACTGTCTAAATGAGCTCCCCAGCCCAAAAGGGAGGCATCTGCAGTGATCACCTTTGTGGGAAGAGGAGCTTGAAAGGGAACCTCTGCCTGCAAATTTGCAGGGTTCTTCCACCACAGCAAGTTTTGGAGGAACTGTTTTGACACAGGTATCAACTTTGAAAATGTGTTGCTTCTCTGAGACCAGTGAGCTCTGAGGTAGGCTTGCAGGAGTCTCATCCTGTACCTGACCCCTGGGACTACTGCTGTCATAGAGGCCATATGTCCCAGAAGTTTGAGGAAATGTCTGGCTGGTCTTGGCTGTCCCTGGGCAAAAGAATCTGCCACTGAAAGGAAACTCTGAATTCCCTCCTGCGGGAGGAAAGCATATCCTTTCTGAGTGTCCAGCTGGGCCTCATGAAGGTGAGCAGCTGGGTGGGTTCTGGGTGAGATTTCTTTAGATTTACCAGGAAACCCAGAGACTCCAGAGTGCATTCTGTGAGGGAAAGAGATTCCTTGACCTGGCAAGGAGACTTTGCTACTATGAGCCAGTCATCCAGATCAGGTAGAGAGCGACACCCAGTCTCCTGAGATGTGCTGCTACCATCACGAGACACTTGGTAAAAACTCTTGGGGCCAAGGACAGGCTGAAGGGCATTGCAGTGAACTGATAGTGACCTGAAGGAAGTTTGAACCTGAGAAACTTCCTGTGAGATCTCCTTATGGGTTTGTGGAAGTAGGAAACCTTTAAGTTGAGGGAGGCTAGCCAGTCTCCCTGCTGTAAGGACTGTATGACCAGTGACAGAGTAACCATTTTGAAATTTTTTTTCTTCAGATGTTTGTTTGAATATCTGCGATCTAAGATAAGTCACCACTCCCCAGTTTTCTTTTGTGTCAAAAAACACCTGGAGCAGAGTCCCTTGCCTTCTCACGGGTGGGGACCCTCTCCACTGCTCGTAAAGCCAGAAGGTTTAGTACCTCCATTTCCAACAGCAATATCTGTATTGGGGACAGAGGTCTTGACACCTGGGTATGCTTGAGGTCTGGCAGCTGCTTGAACTGTAATGACAGATCCTTCTCCACTATCTCCAGCACCCACTTGTCAGATGTGATGAGGGACCAGTGCTGAAGATAGTGAGAGGGCCTGCCTCCAACTGGAAATGGGGGAGGTGACCTGGACACTCACATTAAGACTCAGACTGAGAGGCAGATGGCTGGGTAGAGGTGGCTCTTCTTTGGCACCTTCTGCCCCTGCCTCTTAAAGATCCCCTGTACTGACTAAGTCAGATTGGGGATAGGGATTGTAAGGCCTGGGAACAAAACTTCTGCCCCTACCACCCCTGGGACGCAATCTCTGAGGGGTGGCGGATTTAGGCTTGGATGAGTGGCTCTGCCAGGAGGCCTTGTACTCATCGACTTTTTTCATGTAGTCAGTAGTTCTGTAATCAAACAACATATTTTGATTACAGGGAAAATCCATGGCCTTGTTCTGAGTGTCTGTGGTCAGACTGGTTGTTCTAAGCCAGGCGAAGCATGTCAGAGAGATGGCATGGGCCATCGCTCTACAGGCTGCATCACTGTTGTCATCTGCCATGTGGAATTGGTACATAGTAGCTTCCAGGGCAGTTTTTGACATATCCACCAGCTCCTGCACCATAGAATCTGATCCACTGCAGGTGATAGCCTGGACAGATTTCCAAAGGGATTTCTGATATTTGGCTGTGAATGCCACGTAAGAAGAAAGCCTGAGAAGCAGGGAAGCTGTGGCATACATTTTCTTTGCTATAAAATCAATTTTCTTGGAATCCTTGTCAGGGGGAGAGGGTGACAAGGAGACTCCAGCTTTCTCACAAGCTGCCTGCTGCACTATACTTTCATGGCTAGGGTGTGCAGACAGGAACTCGGTACCATTTTTAGACAATTTATATTTTTTCTCAAGCCGCTTATCAACCTCTGATACCGAAGTGGGTGTTGAAGCACCTTCATGGTATTTTTTCTACATGCATTATAGACAGGGACAACCAGGGTCTTTTGAGAATGAAAGACCTTTCATCTCCCTATAATCTTCATATTCATTGACATCCTGGTTGGGCTCCTACATAGGGAGGTCCAGGGTATCCAGCATATTTTGTATAAATGTAAACATAGAGTAAGGATCCTTGTGGTCACCAGGGGGGGATCCCCAAGCTGAGGCCCTCAAAAGCCTTGTCAGGGGCATCATAAAATTGATCATCTGCATCACAGTCTACAGAAGACAGAACTGTGGAAGAGTGCCTGCCCGCCTCAGTAAATCAAGGACCCATCTTTTGAAGGGTCTGAAACAGCAGCCATGCTTTTTCCACATCTTGCATTAACGGAAGAACCTGCGCAGTTTGTAAGTGTTTTGCTTTTCTGTATGCTTTAAGCTACCTGTTGTCTCATTATTGGTTTTCCCAGGAGCAACGGGAGCATATCTGTCTTGATGGAGTTTCTTTTTAGCCACTTCATCAGAGGCTTGATCATGCTTCCTTTCTTCATCACTCATTATTTTTCAATTTGTGAGGAACTTCATCTTTGGAAGCTTTATTTTTGGGCTGGGATTTGGAGGGTTCCTCAGTACCTCTGCTTTTGGTATTAGTACTTTTGAATGGCCCCTCATCAGAAGCCTTTGATTTATCCTCAGCCATAATAATCAAAGGTGTGTCTGCAATGTCCAATTTAAGCAAAGCAAACCAGTTCTGGACCTACAATCGGAGTGCAGGATTCTGTGAAAATGCCACTGGCCAGTCCTGCCCCAGTTAATAACTCTATTACTAGTGCCTTTTTTTTGTTTGGTTGGTTGTAAAACTGGGATCTATACCAGTGCCAATCTTAACAGAAACCCAGTAATACTCAACTGCGTACAGGTGGCTGCTGGACCCTTATGGAGAATCCTGACACAGATCATACCAAGATCCAGTAATATAACAAAAATGGTTTCCTCATAATTAACAATCTACAGAGAAACCCCCCCAGGCACTATTTAAATGTGAAATCTACTGCAGGTGCCTCGCGGTAAACCCCATGAGGTCTGAGGTAAAAAAAACAAGGCAACTGTCCCTGCAAGCTGGTTAAGCCTTCCCCACAACCACCAAACCCCCCGCAGAGAAAGGAGCAGCCAAAAGCACCCAGCAGTGCGGTCGCGAGGGCAAGCTGGTACAGCCCTCCCCACATCCACCGAACCCCCCTCGGAGAAAGGAGCAGCCAAAAGCACCCAGGTAGCGATCCCACGCTTGCAGCTGCTACAGAGTGCTGCACCAGAGGAAAATTTGAACTTGGCACCTTTTTTAAGCCAGACTGTTGCCTTTTCTGTGTTCTGTCGGTGGAGCAGTGTAGATTGTTTTTTTCATTACTCACTGCTCTCATAACTGACATTGGATTTCCACCTAGGGGAACAGTACTTTAAGAAATTAATTCACTTTCAGGCTTAAGGGGACACAGTGATTTTTCTTGTAACCATACTGCATTATAAATTACTGTCTAAAACAATTTAAAGCTGCACAAATAGATTTCTGCATTTTTAAAGCAACGTACCTGCTGCTAGCTCCTCCTCCCTTCCTACCTATACTTAAACTGCTTTTTTCTGTCCCTTCCAGCAGTGCGGTCGCGAGGGCAAGCTGGTACAGCCTTCCCCACAGCCGCCGAACCCCCCACGGAGAAAGGAGCAGCCAAATCACCCAGGTAGCGATTCCACGCCAGTAGCTAAGCAGTAGAGTGCTGCCAGAGTGAGTCCTCACGGCACTGTGTGCCAGGCCCCACCGCCCCCACCACACCACCCCTGGTGAGCTCCCTTTATAAGGTTGACTGTGAGCATGTAAACCAATCAGCCCACTTTCCCATTAGCTCCTTATACTATTCAGCCACTAGTGGCCACCCCTGAGCAGCTTTCAAATCTTCTACTAAAATGCATTATCTCCCTCTAATAATTATTGTCCTATGCCCAACCATATCTTCCCTCCCACCCTTGTCCTACCCAATTCTACCTAGCTCTCTGCCACTTATCCCCGCGGCTGCAAAGCCACCCCTCCGCTCCGCTTCTGCCCTAGTGGACCACACTTGGAACCACTGGCATAACTGGTCACTAGGGGCCACTATTCTCCCTCCCTCTTTCCATGCAGAGCTACCTGCCTTATATATCTCCTACTACTTAGTCCCTAAGCTCAACTCCCAGACTCATAACCATCTCCCTCTCCGCTGGTCATCTCAAAAGACCATGCACCTAGCAAGGCACATCCTGGCACTCTTACTCCTTATAGCCGGGGATGTAGAACGTAATCCAGTCCTCCCTCCCCAATATATGGGCAACTCCCTGCACCAGCTACTCACCTCCCAAGAGGTTTCAAAATAGTCCACCTAAACATATGCAGCATCCTGAATAAAATAGCAGCCTTACAAACTACTGTCCTATCCCTTCGCCCTGATATCGTAATCATTACTGAATCTTGGCTGAAGCCCCACAACCTTGACGCGGAATTCTCAATACCCGGGTACTCCTTAATCCGCCAAGACCGACAGGGCAGTAAGAAGGGTGGTGGCACTGCCATGTATATCTCTTCTAAACTCCAGTTCTCCACAATCACACCTATCATACCCATACAATCAATAGATTCCTTTCTAATCAAAATCCCCCTTCCACACTCTATCCCCGTATACATAGCAGGATCATACTGCCCACCAGACACACCTCTGGGTAGCATCCTAGACCACCTTGGCAACCTGAGGTCCCTTACGGCAGGCAGCGAACTACATATTCTTGAAGATTTCAACCAGAACTGGCTAAGCAGTGTAGCCACCAAAACTCGATATAAATATAACGTCATATAAATGCCCTAAACCTGTCCCAACAAATAGTGGAACCCATTCGCCTAAACTACAAAGCCAAAAAGCATACACTACTGGATTGGGCCCTCACCACCCACATCGGATAATTAAAGCTGGCCTACTACCAGACTCCCTTAGTGACCACCATATGATTTATATGGTGCACAAAATCTTCACACCCATTGCCCCTCCCCCGCGCACTCTATACAACAGAGCTTACGAATCTCTTGATCTGACTGCTCTCCTAAATTACCTCACCAGCATCGACTGGTCCATCCCTAGGGCCACCTCCATGGATGAGGCCCTCAAATTTTTCACTACCAACTTCCTGGCTATCTGGGACTTCCATGCACCTCTCAGAAGATCCAGAGTAAGAGAAGCCCACTTACCTTGGGTAACAGCTAACCTCTTGGAACTACTAGCCAGAGATTGAGCCTGGAAATCCTTTAAGGCAACAGGAGCGCAAATGGCCCTGCAACACTACCATTCGCTAAGAAATGCCTGCACAAGACTCATACATCAGGCCAAATCAAATTACTTTAAGTCTGCTTTCAACAATAACTTCGCTCACCCCACACAATTTTGGAAGTCAATAAAATCCCTTTTTACCCTTCCGGCCCAACTCCCTACTCCCACTCTCAACATAGGCGGAAGCATCATCATGGATCCTAGCATAGTTGCCACTGAGTTTAACTCAAATTTTTCCACCACTACATCCTCTCTACTCTCCTCCCATCCCCCACTCCCACCCCTTGTTCCCCCTGCAGTCACCTCTCTGGCCTCCTTCTCGCTCCACCCAGTCACACCTGGTGAGGTACCAAAAATACTTCAGTCACTCAACCCATCCAAAGGTAAATGCCCACCAGGCCTTGATTCCAAAATGCTCCTGCTTTCAGCCCCTGCCATAGCCTACCCTCTAACCACGCTCTATAACTTGTCTTTTAGACTCGGATCAGTCCCTACAATATGGCAACAAGCCACAGTCATTCCCCTAGCTAAAGGTGGTGACCTTTTCTCCCAATGCAACTACCATCCATATCACTGCTCCCCATCCTAGCCAAAATTCAAGAGCACCTTGTACTATCCCAGCTCTACCACTATCTAGATACCATATCATTCTTCACCCCCTTCCAGGCTGGGTTTAGAAAGAATCACTCCACCACCACCTCTCTTCTTTGTCTCATCAACATCATTCTTACGGGTATAGATAAAGGGGACATAACTGCGGCTATCTTTATCGACCTGGCCAAAGCCTTCAACACGGTCTCGCATCCCCTGTTATTGTCAAAACTCACTCAAGCTGGACTGACTGTGACTGCCAATAACTGGTTCCATTCATACCTGACAGGTAGGTCCCAATCTGTCCGTATTGACTCGGCTAGTTCCACTTCACTCCCAGTCACCAGTGGAGTCCCCCAAGGGTCTGTTCTAGGCCCTCTGCTGTTCTCTACCTTTCTCAACGATCTGCCTGTTGCCTGCCCATATACTGCTATCCACATGAATGCAGACGACACAGTGCTGTTTGCCTCTGGCTCATCCCCCAATGCCGTGGCAGCCTGTCTGCAGAAAGACTTCGACTCCATCCAACGTTTGTTCCTCTCAAATCAACTATTTTTAAACTAAAAAAAACTGTCTCCCTCACTTTCGGCTCTCAGGCCAAACTATCCCACCTTCCTGCCCCCCCCCCCCACATTCTACACTCTGGATAGCTCCTCCCTGGAGGCCTGTAATTCCTATAGATATCTCGGTGTCTGGCTACATCAGTACTTTGACTTCTCGCATATTGATGCTCTATACAAGAAACTGCATCTCATGCTGGGCGCTCTCTACCGCAACAAAAATTCATCCCCCTACCAACGCAACTAGCAATCGTCCAAAAAATGATCCTCCCAATTGTGGACTATGGAGATGTAGTCTACTGTGCTGCCCCTCAAACTTCCTTATCCAGGCTTGATCCCCTCTTCAACTCCTTCTGCCGGTTCTCCCTGGACAGCCCTCCTAGTACTCATCACTGTGACCTCTACCTGTCCTTGGACCTCCTCTCTTTACATAATCGGCAATTGCTACACTGTGCCAGAACTACTGCCAAGTTCTGGATGCAGCCACTCCCCTCCTACCTGTCGTCCTCCCTAACAACCCTCCCACCACCGGCATACACTCTCAGAAACATTGACTCTTGGCTCCTTCACATCCCACACAGATCCACCCAGTCTGGCCAGGCTGCCTTCAGCTTCAGGTTGCCCAAATTGTAGAACTCCCTGGCAGCAGATATTAGACATGCCACAAGCGCTCCACACTGGAATGCCCTTCTTAAAACTCATTTCTCTACCACCTGCTCCTGCATCCCGTCCCATTGAATCCCTCACTACCTACCAGCAGATTACTACCAAAAATGGTTCTTCCCACTGTTATCAACCACCACTTACCTAGTGCAGCTGGGCATTTGCCATAATTCTGGGAATGCCATTTCCCTCTGTTAACACCTGTCTGGTTACTCCATTTTGTACTTGTGATTTTGTCAGCTCCAAATGTCTACTAGATTTGTAAACTTGCTAATTGTATATTGACTGTCTTATCCATTGTGTTGTACCACACATATCTGTGTATGTTTTCTTCTGTATTACTGTACCATATGTAACCCCTTCCCCCAAGGCGCATCTGGAATCGAGCGGTACACTGCTCAGTATGCCTTCCTGGTAAAACTCTTAAATAAATACATAAATCGATGGTTCCCACAACAATTTGCCTCATAAAAGAAGGAAACCATCAAAAATAGGCACCTGGGATAAAATTAGGCTTTAAACGAAAGAGTCACAGTAAAAATAAAGTCAAAATAGCACTGTTGAGCTAAAAATAAAGAGTTCGCACAGTGCTAATGAAAAAGTAAAACTTTCACTCAGCTCAGTAAAGAAAATAATTTATGAGGAAAACTTTACCCAGATAAGCACTAGGAAGCTGTCAACAATGAACACTGAGAGACACCTCAGAGGTAATATGGCTCAGTCCAGCAGAGAAAAAATTCTGAAGTATTCAACAGCTCTCACTCAACTCACACCCCCTCCTGTCTTTTGATTGGCTTGGCTCTACACTCATTTAAATATCTCTTAAAGGCACAACTCTGGTGCACTTGCACCTAGCCAGCTAAGTGCAAAAAAGTTACTGATGCTAAAGGACTCCTGGGATAAGAAACACGAGACTACCACCACCGCTCCTTAACTCCACCCAATCCATGCAGTTAAAACATTCAAAGCCTTCTTAGTAACCCTGCTGACAAGTGTACAGAAAAGCCAAAAGAAAATACAACCTGTTTTTACAGGGTTACTTAACTTTTGATTGTTAGCTCGCTCAACTTCCATGATTCTGTGACCGATCATGCCTGACACAAACAAGCTGACATTACTACTCCACTGCTGAACAGATCTCCAGTCATAGAGTGGCAAAAACAAAGATGTTTTTATTTAAAAAGCAATGTCTAGTGGGCACCATTAGAAAAGTCATGGGGGGGTGTCACAGAAAAATAATCAGTACAAAAGTAGACACTGCAAGCTCATAAAAAAGTGGTCTCAAGCAACAACGCCTCTAGTGGCAATACAACCATTTGAAACAGTAAAGGGACTATTTTACTGAAACTGGCTTTTCTTTTTAGTTTTATTTCACCCTCCTCTTCCTTATGAACTAATTTAAAAATAAATTAATATAAGACCATTTTTTAAGTGCAATAATATCCTCCAGGGTGGGCAGTATTGGGCAACACTGGATCCTCCAGGGGCTATAAGGCTCTCCACCTGCAGCATCGGGCCTCATCACACCCTGGATGGTCCAGTATTGTCCAGTACTGCCCACCCTGACAGGTATTATTGCTTACTTAAACATCTGCCTTTATTTACTCTATTGTTCGAGTACAGTAGCAGTTCTTTTTTTTTTATTTTTATCTTTATTGCCCAGAGCTGCCTGCCGCTCGTTACCTCTGCTTGGTCACAGACTGCAGGGCTTCCACCCTCATCAGTCGTGACCCTCTGATACCCCCCAGATTGCCCCCGGGGTAGGGCTGCGACACCCTGGCCTAGCACCGCAGACGTCGAGATTGGTCAAAGGGCTGGCCTGGGGGGCTAATTGAAGCCCACGGTGAGTGTCATCTAGGGTGGCCAACAGCTCCCTCCATTTTCCTGGTTTTCTGGGGGGTGAGAATGTGCAATGACATCCTGCATCCGCCCCGCCCCCTGGAGTGCTGCTATACACCAGTAGCTACGGTATCCCCGGCCTCTGCTGGAGTCCGTCAAGCACCGGACTGGCCTCCCAACCCTCCACCCGGAGGACAGCAGTCCACGGAATGCTCCATCTTTCTCCCCGGCCGGCCCTCCAGCAACACGAGTCTGTTCCCGAACCCAGGTTGCTGGCATCGCAAGTGGAAATCCCACCGCTGTGCTGATGGGCTGGCCCCAGAGTAGCAGTTGTGCTGTGTGTAGGGCAGGTCACCCACATAGCTACTGCACCCACCCTCTAGACGCTGATCACAGCACCCACCTTTTGATCCATTTTCTAGTTTGCCACTGCCCTGCTTGCTTGGTCCCAACTTATTCTTCCCCATATCACCAGACTTCTGTGACTTGGGGATGAAAAACGTTGCACTGGCCTGTGTAGTACAAAATGGACACAGAGAGCCAGATGGGGATTGTTTCATTGTTCTCATACATGCTTTACATTTTTTAAGACACTGCCATCCTGAAAGTCATAGTGCCACTGACTGGTCAGCTGCAATATGTTAATGTCCCTAAAGGCAGTAGTTCTTACCCTTAATGATGAATTCACACTAGCTTTCTCAGATCTGGCTTAAAACCAGTACCAGGTCAGCAAAATAGAGAGCCAAACTGCACTTTCTCCCCTGAAGTGCTGTCCCCCTTCCCCTTCAGAACCTCAGCCTAGAACTACCAATGCTCTGCCCTTAGTGTAACCCTTATAAAAAAAACACCACTTACCTGCAATGAGTGAAAAAAATATTGTCCCTTGAAGATTATTGTCCCTGGAATCACGATCATCATGCATTCTCTTGTTGCAGACCTGAAGGATCAGTGTTTTGGTCAGTGAACCATTGCTGCAGTGGCATACTGTAGTGTGCATGCCCTAGACTCCAGGTGTGTGTGATCTCGAGGAGTGCAACCATACTCTCAAGAAGAGACACAGCTAGCAGATTGAGGATCTAGGAAAAAAAGTGAAATCATGCTAGCTCTCTGCCAGCCAGTCGCTGTCACCACAAGCATGTCGACAGGAAGGAGGGAGGGCCCCCAAAATGGAGCAAAGAATCAAAGGGCTAGAAAGAAGGAAGGAGCTTGAAATGTCACAATACTACTACTGATATAGCTGAAGACAAATAAAAATAAAGAGGGAGTAGAACTGGAGCAGACTCACCAACGGGGAAGGGGGACCCCTACAGAAGGATTAAAAACGGCTGCAACACAGAAGGCAGAGTAATAATGAGCACCAAAAGGGACAGATAACTAAGGGAGAATCAAGGACAAGTATTACCGCAGCAATTTATGACAGGTAGGGGGAGAGTCAAGAAGAGACTGATCAGAAATAACGGAAAGCTGCTAACTAAAAAAGGTACCTCCAGCACCCTATATGCACCAGGCAGTGGCAAGGACACCCAGCCCTTTAAGGCTAAAGCTGTAGTGCACCTCAGGTAATCCTGTTACCTCATCAATTACAGGCACTTTGAAACAGAAGGAAAGCTGTTAGTAGAAGCATGCTCAGTCCCTTCCACACATTTGTATCCAATCTACTCTCATAGAAAATAATAATTTTGGGATGGGTTGTGCTGAAGAGTTCTGGCTTGAAGCTGTGATCCCGATCACTGGCACAGAAAAGACTGAGGAATTGGTAGCCTCATAACACAGAGGTCAGCAGGAAAAAAGACAGAAGAAGCAAAAACAGTTCAGACTGGTGTATTTTTAAGAGAGCACATAACAAGTGCACCAAGTTGGTCAGAGCAGCCAAGGCTGCCTACTATCGTTCGGAGCTAGTGTCTGCCTCAAGAAATCCTTCAAAGCTCTGGAAAACATTAAAAGACATGTCTGGACACACACCTGGTAATTCCATTCCAGCAAAAATTAAGTCCGGTGGCAGTATTATCTCTAACCGATCAGAGATATTGGAAGCCCTCAATAACCATTTTGCAATGGCAGGGCTAGCATTTGATACTTCCCCTGCCAATGACCTCCACACAGCTCAGGACCCACCAACCCATGAGTCCCCCTCTACCGAGGAGGCCTTCTCCCTCCTGCCTGTCTCTCTAAAAGAGGTGGAAGACCTACTGCTGCAACTGGACACCAGGAAGGGAGCAGGCTCTCACTTCATAGAGCCATACTATCTGAAATGTGCCTACCATGTGCTTGCAGTGCCAATCACCCACCTGTTCAACATGTCACTCTCCCAGGGTAGCATCCCCCCTCAATGGAAAATAGCCCATGTCATCCCTCTATTAACAGCAGGTGACCCCTGCGATCTAAATAATTACAGACCGATCTCCCTCCTCCCCACCCTGTCTAAATTACTAGAACAAATAGTGTGTGGCCAGCTAGGGGTATACTTAGAATCCAGAAGCCTATTAAACCTGGTTCGGTCTGGATTCAGAGCAAAGCACAGCACCATAACAGCCCTAGCTAAGGTGACCAATGGTTGGCTCCCAGATCTTGACAACAAGAAGCATGTCTGTGCTGTTTTCTTGGATCTTAGTAAGGCATTCGACACAGTCGATCACAGCCTGCTTCTTTCCTCCCTAAGCATCTTAGGCCCGGACCATAAATCTATGTGCTGGTTTGCAGACTACCTCGGAGAATGGAAGCAGCAGGTTAAAGCTGAAGGTGATCTCCTTTAAAACCTACGCTGAGGGGCATGCCCCAGGGTTCTATCCTTTGTCCCCTCTTTGCAGTCTACATTAACAACATCAATGACCCCATCAAAAAAGCCAACATCCACTTATTCACGGACGACACTGTACTGTACTTGAGTCGTCCCACGCCGGAAGCAGCCTGTAAAAATTTCCAAGCTGAATTTAGCCTTCTACAATACCAGCTCATAAACAAAAAGCTTTTGTTCAATGCAAAAAACACAAAAGCTATGCTCTTCTCCCTCCTCCTTGAATGCGGCAATTCCTGCTGGAGGGGGGAGCTATCCCACAAATTACCACCGTTCTTGGTGAAACACTAGAGTATGTCACTAAATTCAAATATCTAGGAGTTTGGCTCGATCATAAACTTTCCTTCACCGACCATCTCAAAGAACTACAGAAGAAACTAAGACAAAGACTAGGACTATTCTACAGAATTAACTACCTGCTCACAAAGGAGGCCAAGATTCAACTGGTTCAAGCTACCTTCCTATCTTTAATAGATTACGTGGACCTGCTCTACAGCCGCTGCACTGGTTAAGCTGGACACCCTCTACCACAGAGCTATCAGGTTCATTACTGGCCTTCCACTTTCCACACACCACTGCTCCCTGTACCCATCATTAGGCTGGACTTCCCTTCACTATAGAAGGAATAGAAACGCCACCTTATGGGCCTTCAGAGCGGTGACCGACAAGCTCCCCTCATATGTCTCAGATTGTATTCTCCGGAGTGTGTTAGGCACCTACGCTCTAAGGAGCTATTCCCTAATTGCCCTTCAAGTTCCGAGGGTCAAAACTAGTTTCGGCAAAGCTGCTCTAAGCTTCTCTTTACCCACATTGTGAAATGGTTTACAAAGGAACTTGAAGTTGAGCTGCCCTGTTAGCCTGAATATCTTCAAGACGCTCTACGATCACTACATGAAAGCATCTTGGAAATGTTTTCCTCACCGCTAGCCCACTAATTCTGCAACTCCCCCTTTCCATCCTGACGCTCGCCATGTTTCTACTCCTGGCTCTAACTCTTTCGCTATTAACTCTTCCTGCTGCACCCACCCTTCCCTGTCCGCTCCAGCCTGGCTAAAGTCCCACCCCATCCATAGTAGTGTCCCATTTATCTACCCCTCCTCCATCATTATCATAATAAACAAGTACACCACAGCCATCGTCACTTTCTGTGGTTTTAGCCCAATTTTTCCCCCAGCCGTCAGTAATATATCCCTCCTCTTTGTTACCTCTCTAACCTGCCACCCCATACATGGCCTCTTTTCCCTACATGTGTAGTTGCCGGCTGCCTCACTCAAAAGATCTCTGCTTATGACCCCTGTATGCCTATGGTTGATTGTACATCTGCTGACTTCTTCAATTGTAAAATAATGCTGTTTTTTTTTATTTCAACCTTGTACTGTACTGTATACACTGTATATTCTTTTTCTTTCTTGTATATTATTGCTTTTTGTATACCACCTTCTGTACTGTACTTTGATGTATTCATGACCAAGTCCACCTTGCAAATGAGCCTTGCTCAATGGTGCCCACCTGGATAAAGATTTTGATTGATTGACTGATTGATTTGATTCTAAACTGCAGTCACAGCTCCTTAAAGCTATAGCTGATCCCAAGTCAGGGTGCATTATTACCCACATGTATAGATCCCCATTGACAACATGGAGCAATGCAGAAAGTAACAAAAAGAAAATTAATAAATGCAAAATATTTCAGTGTACTATTTGTGAAAGACCCACATTTAATTGTTTTAAATCCTGAATAACTGGATATAATTTTGTATACCTATGTTGATATGAGATTCAAACACCTTTAAAAACAAAAAGAAAATCAAAATGAACCAAAACTTAGCAATGATGAATTATTCAGTTAATTAACCAGTCAATTAATTAATTAATGCAATTTCCCACCCAGTGCTATACTACAAAACACAAATATCTGAAAAAGATACTTAAAGGGAAACAATGGAAAAGACAAAGCTTTCCTCAGACACTGCAGAAACTATCAATTAGTGCTTTCAGACAGTAAGAACTTTATTTAATGATTTAGAACAGCTACCCACAACTTCCACTTCCTGTTGCTGGCAGCAGCCATTTCATGAGCAGCAGTGAGCTTCCTGAGCTCACTGTATGCTAATATGCCTGTTTCACCTCAGCTATTGGTTGGCAGGACATATTAGCATAAACTGAGCTCAGGAAGTTCTCTGCTACTCATGAAATGGTGGCTGCCAGTAATAGAAAGTGAAAGTTGAAGGCCACTGTTTAAATCACTAAAAAATCAGTTACAGTAATTTGTTAAAAAAATGTTACTGTCTGAAAGCACTAATCAGGCATTTTTGTAGTGCCTGGGTAAAGCTGTACCTTTTCCACTGTTTCCCTTTAATACTGCAGGATAACAAGGTGTGGTACTTAAGAAGTCTGGACATACAAAAGGGAGAGTCATGGTAGCAGGGATAGCCAAATTCTGGGCTTACTTCAGCTACTTTTCATGAAACCTGTTCTTTCAGCCTTTTTCTTCTACTCCACAAACTCCTTCACTGGGATGCAGGATTCTTTGTTGGCTGTTTTAGGAAGATTTACTTTGGACTCCGAGGCCCAGATATTCAAACTGCGCCCAAAAAGTGCTCAACAGCAGGAGCAAGAAGCGCGATATTCAAAAACTGCGCAGACCAAGATGCGCCTACAGCCGATGACTGAATATCGCACCACCTGCGCCACAGCGCAACTAGGGAGGTGAAGCTGAGCATATCTTATGCGCCATAGTGCAACAAGGGATGTGCAGCTAAGCAGTCCAGATGCGCCACAGCGCAACCAGAGACGCCCATGGACAGTCTGACGGGTGCCATGCACACAGGCATCCAGTGCACAGAGTACAACACACAAACCACAGACAGTGACTGATCCCCCTGCCCACACCATAGGCGGTTCACCTCTGCACACACACACACACCCATGTGTGCACCACCCCTGACGCCATGCACACCACTGCAGCTGAGCACCTGTAGCCCACTGCAAATCAGAGACCACCACAGTTGTCATAACAAAATGCTTATATTTAAAAGAAGTAACAAAACATATATACAAATGTTTACAAGGGGGGGAAGGGACACATAACAGGTGGGGCGGGTAAGGGCAGGGTGAACATATGGGAGACGGAAGAAGGGGTGTGAGGGTGGGTCAAAGGGGGGAAGGTGGTAGTAGGGGCATGGAGTGTTTAGTGTGTGCCCCGGTCCTCCTCCACGTGGTGCCTATGTCTGCCGCTCTTCCTCCTCCTCACCCCGTGGCAGTGGATGCGCTCCAAAAGCTTGAGTGTTTCCCTCGCCACCTGGAGCAGCACCCTCACATTTCGTTCCAGCACCTGGAATCGCCATCCACCTAGGACGAGGGAGCAGAGTCAATAAGTGTGACTGTCCAGCCCCCTGCAGCCCACCCATTGTGCATGGCATACAGCCATGTGCCACGCCCCTGTGATGGTGTGCGACCACCCACAGTGACCGTGTCCACAAGACCGGCCTACCCAGGCAGCCACAGGCATGTGGACCACTGCACACACCCACCGCCCATGTCCTGCACAGCACCACCATGGCCGTACAGTGACTTGGCTATGTGGTGTGAAGACAATGCCACAGCCATGTGCCCAGTGCACACAAGGACCACCACTGACACACTCCCGGACATGCAGTGCCACTGGACAGTGCTGACTGTAACAAACTGCGTGCATGGCAGTGATGTCAATGGATGGTGGCCATGCCTCGCTGCCCGCCCAATTATACAGCATGCAATAGTAATCATGGATGTAAGGCACTCACCATCATCAGGGTGGTCCATGCGCCGCTGACCACTATTACCCCTCCTGGCTTGCTGCTCCTCCAGGCAGCGCCTCCGGTCTATGGCCTGCTGGTGTTCTGCGGGCCCTAAGGTGCAAAACATGGAGAGAGGAACATCAGTACAATCCTGTAGCAATTTCCCCCTGCCCCCATGTGTGTGCAATCCCACACAGCCAGACCCACCCACCCCACACCCCGATAACACCACCACGGCCAACACCGGACGGCCCCATGTGCCGGACACATGCAACCGTGATACCCGTATGGATGATAACAGTGTATGGATGTTGCACCTACCTAGCCATGGCACCGTGCCCCTCCTGGCACGTGCCTGCAGGCGGGCAAGCAGGTCCGGGTCCCTCCGCCTCAGGTCCCCATATCTGTGGTGGCTCTGCTCTGCCATCCGCCCCATACCGGTGGCCTCCTCCAGGGCATCGGCCACCTCCTGTCACACCTGACTCCTGGCCCTGTCCAGGGTACCTCCCCAAATAAAGGTCCAACATGTGGCTCCACAATGGCAACAAGGTTTGCCAGCTCCACCTGGCTCCACTGCACAGCACACCTCCGTGCCATCTCTGCTGCTCAGTTCAGTCAAAATGGCACTCTGCAGTGCAGTCCTGCCACGTGCAGATGCTGCGCGGTACAGCGCTGCCATTCCCTATCGCACTGTCACCGAACAGCGTGACAGTGGTGCACCCATGCCTAACGCATGGTGCCTGGGGGCAAAGGTCGGGCACAGGGTTAAGGGTCTCTGGCGCATGGACAGACACAGAATGAATGGAACCCAATGCGTGTAGCATGATTGGGTGCCTGTGTGCCACCTCCTGTAGCGGCCTATCGCGCTGTTGCCCCAGTGTGCCTACGACGCCCCAGTGCCACAGCGCCATATAGGTGAACAGCGTTGTAGCGCCACTGGCACAATGGTGGCTGTGCCCTGCATTGCCTCCCACACACAGCACGTCAGCAGCGCGGCAGGCGCCTGTGTCATCAACCCGGGTATGCGCAGTTAGGTGTGTACTGCGCATATCAAAGAACTCCGCCCTTGGCTTAGCACATTCAACACAATTGCGCAACAGCGTGATATTCAGCCGGCATATGCAAATCAGCTAATCAGCCATTCAATAGCACAGTCACTGCATGTGCAACCACTTAAAGATGTGCCTCGCCTCATTTGCATGGGTTGCGCTATAAAAATGCGACATTCGGCTGCACTGGCCATAGTCGGTTACTGCAGTCTATTGCGGTGAGTTGCATGCTGTTTGGGAGTGCGGACTGTGGATTTTGGGACATGCATGGGACTGCAAAGTCACAGGTAACACCAGTCATTCTCACAGGCTGAATCATGACCGAGCGTGTTGTGGAGAAAGAGGAACAGAGTCGTGGGAGGAAGAGGAGGCCGAATTTGACTAAGGCCGAGACAGATGCCCTGTTCGAGGCCTACCTAGACCAGGAGCTGCTTCTCAGCGGATGCCAGGGAACACCACAGGCCCATGCTGCTGCATGGGAGGAGGTGGCGCGTACTGTAAACCTGCATGGCAGCCACCAGCGCTCCGTGCAGGAGTGCAAGAAGAAGATGGGCACAGACAGGTGGAGGATTAAGGAAAAGATGGCTGCCATCAGGGCACCATGGTCTGCGACAGGTGGAGGACAGCCAGAGGTGCTACGCCTGACCCCACAGGAGGAGCGGGTTGCTGGCAGCATGCAGCGTTGCACCAGTGAGGGTGTTCCGGGTGGTGGATTCTAGACGGGTGGTAGCCCGTCACTGCATGGTAGGTCATGGTCTGTCTATTGGGGGGGACAGGGTAGGTCACATGCAGTAACGCGACTTTGTTTTCCCTTACAGCTCCTGAGTGTCTGCATGGGTCAGCGGTGGTGGGTTTCTCCACTGAGGCCGGTCACATGGAGATGGAGGAGGGCCCATCCACCTCCACAGGAATACGCGGGTCAGGGCAACAGTGGGCCCGCCTATGATGTCCAGACTGATGTTGGTGGAGCAGGTGCGAAGGAGGCCCTGCCCGTGTCCCAGCCTGCCAGTGTCCATGGATGCCAGCATGCCGAGATTCGGGCTGGTGCTGGATCCGTCACTGATGATGATGTCGCTAATGTCATGGGCAGTGACACATGTGTGCCACAGGATGGCCACACAGCAGGTTACATCGCAGCCATGGCTGTGGGTGGTGCCGCCATAGAGGCCTGCATGTCATCACAGTCCCAGCCTGTGCCTGTCAGCACCGGTGGGGCAGGACTGGTGTGTGTACAGGACAGTGGGACTGTTGCAGCCACTGCGGTGGCACCATTGAGCCCTGAAGAGCGGCAGCCAGAGGGGCAGCATCAGCAGTCGGCCAATGGGCATGGGGGTACAGTGTCAGGGGGCAGTGTCAGTGCATTGCCTGTGGACATGCCCAGGCCTGGCCCCAGTGTGCAGTGCCCACCCTCAAGAAATGATGAGCATCAGGGATGTAAACACCCTGAGGGACAGCATGCCAATCAGGCAGATGACCTCTTGGATGAGCACACCTGCATACTGCAAGCATCAGTCAATCAACAGATGCGGCTTGTGACGGTGGTGGATGCACTGAGTGCAGCTCTGCACCAGGCAGAGGAGCGTCGCAGCAGTGACACCGTTCTGCTCCTGGCAGGGATGGGCCGGTTGCGGGAGGATGTGACCGCTGCCACTGACAGGCAGACAAAGGCATTCACTGCTGTCATGGCCACAATGGGCACAGTTATTTGCCCATGTGTCGCAGAAACCACGCAGTGCACTGTTCACCCCTCCGTTCCCAGTGTCATGCGACACCATCCTTGTCAACACCAGGTTCAGTTGTGGGCATCCCAAGCATGCCTGGCGCAGGCATGTTCGGTGTGCTGCAGACCCCTGTGCGAGCATGGTCGCGTTCACGCAGTGGAACCCCTGAGGGACCGTCAGTGCCATCCCATGAGGCCAGTGGTCAGCCTGTCACTGCTGGCAGGTCTCAGTCCGCATCCATGGTGGCTGTGGCACTGTGGCACGTGACTGACCCGTCTCCCAGCACGGCTACTGTCTAATGCTGTCCTGTGTGCATTGTGTCATTCAGCGGGCAATGCATGGGTGGGTACCCGGCCCTGCACGCACACACACAGTCCATTTGCACACCGTCCCGGCTGCTGTCCACAGTTGCGTGTGCATTATGATGCCTGCATTGCACTGTATGCCACTGTGCAATGGTGTCCAGCGTCTGACACACGCACAATGACAGGCAGTGGGCGTGGAGGTCTGTGGACATGTGTGTGGCTAGGGGTGGCATTCTGGGTCAGCGTGCCTCCTACCCTTTGTGCACGTCCCAGAGTGTGTGTGTGTGTGTGTCTGACGTCAAGGCTTAGACCTCGCCCATCCCTGGCAGTGTGTGTGGTTTCATGCCTGGTCACTTCCCTTGATGGCTTGCACCCCTGGTGTGTGTCTATGTGTGTTTGTGGGTTGTGCCTTTGCCACTGGTGGTTGCGCATGGCCCCATGACTTACCTGGGTTGGCTGAAGTGCTCCTCCATGATGGTGTCCTGGTGCAGCTGTGCCAGCTGGAGTAGTCGGGGGGGTCCCATCGCCCAAGGGGGGCTGCCCATCACCACTGTCACTGGCATCCTCATTGTCCCCATCACTGTCCCCCTCTTCGACCTGTACGGCTATCCCACATTCGTTGGCCATGTTGTGCAGGATGCAACAGGCTAGGAATAGTCCACAGGCCTTTGAGGGACTGTACTGTAGGGCACCGCTGGAGGTGTCCAGGCAATGGAAACGTGCCTTCAGCATACCGAACACCCGCTCGATGACACTACGTATGGTGGCATATGCCTCATTGTAGCGTTGTTGCGATGGGGTCACAGGCCGCCGGTATGGTGTGAGCAGCCAGGGACTGAGTGGGTATCCACTGTCACCTGTGTGTAGAGGGTGGAGGTTAGTTTGGTGATCAGCTTCACCCTGCCCGGGCCATGTAAGCCACTAACCATATTACCTCTGACTATGCCCCTCCTAAGCCCTACATTTGCCCATGTGGTTTGCATACTCACCCACTAAGTGGCCAGTGGGGATGTCCCTACACTCAAATCTGTAGCACAGTGCCAACTGGTGCCAGATGAAGGCATCGTGTGCTCCCCAGGGTGCATGGCACAGACATTGATTATGCGCCTCGGCATCGCAGCACCACCTGGCAGTTCATGCCAGCATAGCCCTTCCGACATTACATATGCGCTCCCTCGGGGCCAGGTGGTGCGGATGGCCACATGGGTGCAGTCTATTGCCCCTGGCACACCAGACATACGTATACCCTGTGGAACTCCTGTATGTTTGCTGTGCGCCCTACTGCGTTCTGGGGAAATGGACGACTGCAGCATGTGGGCAGCAGTGCGCTGAGGAATTGGGTGAGGTGGCATGTCACGGCCGACTGGGTTATGCCTGTGGTGTCCCCTGTTGGTCTCTGGAAGGTACCCATGGCGAGCAAGCACATGCAAGCTGTCACTTTAGTCTCCACTGACAGAGCATGGCTCCGTCGTGTGGGTGCCTGCATCACATCACTGCACAGCTCACAGAGCCACCTCAGAATTGCCTGATTCAGGCAGTACCAGCCCACGATCTGTTGGGGGCACACCGCCGATGGACCCTTCCACGGCCGCGACCCCTGCTGCCCACCTTCTCACCCCCCTCATTACTGCCTCCATCTGGATGGCAGCACTGGCCATGTCCCTGGCTTGTGTTCATCCCCCCTGGCAGCTGTTTCTGTGTTCCCCCCGCTGTCCTGGCTGCTACTTCCCCTGCACCGGGAACACCTAAATATGGTGGCCTCTGTGCTGTGTGGCACTTCCCCCTTCAGCACTGGCTGTGTCTCCCCACACCTTCCCTGTGTCTCTCTGTTCAGGGTGCCCTTTCCCTGGCCTGCCTGTGTGTCCCTCCTGCCCTCTTTGTGCAGCTATGGTTCAGCCTCATGTGCCTTCCCTGTAGCATTCTTGCGCCTCTCCCTTGTTCCTTTTTATTTTGGCTCATTTCCGCTATCGCACAACTTCCGCTTGCTCCCCTACTGCACATGGCGCATGTTGTTGAATATCACACTGCGCCATTTATGCATGGTTCCTCCCCCTTCAGTTGTGCATACATTCATTATCATTGCACTATTGCTCAGCGTGATTTGGGGGGCGCCATCTGCCTCCCACTGAATACTGCAGAATGGCGCATTTTCGGACTTGTGCTGGAGCAACCCTATTGCGCACTCACTGGAGGAGAGGAGAGATGGGGTGACATGATTGAAACCTTTAAATACATGAAAGGAATAAACAAGATGTGTACAGCGGGGCTGTTCAAAGTAAGGGAGGGGAGGGCCACCAGGGGCCATGATATGAGACTGGAGCGAGGAAGGTTCAGGAGGGAGATGAGGAGACACTTTTTTACAGAGAGGGTAGTGGATGGGTGGAATGCGTTACCTGCTGAAGTGGTATGCAGTAGAACAGTGGACTGCTTCAAACGAGGAAGGGACAGGACAAGGGGGAGGGTTAATGAAGGGGAAGGGTGGAAGGAAGGGGCAGCTGCAGAATAAGGGGTGCTAGCTGCACATTCGAGCAGACTTGATAGACCTCTAGGCCTTCATCTGCTGGCAAATTTTGTATGTTTGTATGGCACAACCCTTTTGAATATCTGGGCCCCAGAGTCTGAGGTATGGCACACTGCCAGAAGTTCTACAGTGAAAGTGATGTTACACCTATATGACATTACAGCCAACAAATTCAGTGACATTGATTGGACATTTGATAGTCTCATGAATATTTTCCTCCCCCTTCACTATCCACTCCTTGGAGAGGGGTTTCATAGCTTTAGTTCATTTTAAACTCAAAATATTAATTCATGCATAACTTTGGTTGTAACAGTGATACATTTCAAATATGACAGTTTTGTATCAGGTACAATACAGGAAACAGTTTGCAGTGTCTCTTGTCTTTGCATCTTGTGTAGTTTTCACACAATTTCTTGTACAGTAATAACTTTGCCTACACAGCTGAAGTCCGGAAACATGACATATGTATTATCACTGGGGACTTTTGTAATACATCTTAATTTGGTTTGTATCACAAGTGGTTTGCTCACAATTTGAAGTTACATGATCTGACAGTATTAAGACATTGTTTGCCCCAGCTGAAAGGCTGTTCCTTCCAAGAATATGAACTTCCTTAAATGATGTCACATTTAAACTGAAACAAACTACACTTTTCTCGAACTTCTTACATCTTGGTGCAACTTTATTTTTGAACAAAAGTTACATTTCTAGGGTTCAGAAAAGTCCAAGAATAGATGATTTAACATTTATAGAATAGGTATTCATATTTTCATCTGTATCTTTATTATTTTATGAAATTCTATGTTTTTTCTATTTGTGGTAATGTCCTCTTCAGAATGGTGTTTGTCTTATTCTGGCAGTATTTTTCAATTTTAAATCACAAGATGAAAACCTTTAGCCTTTTAACATCCTTTTGTTTAATTCTGCTTTTCAGTTGTAGCAGTCTCTGCCTTCAGCTTAAAGGTACACACAAAGGTGAAGGTCCTGGATTTCAGGAGGGAGGACTTTACTAAAATGGGAATATGTCTCAAGAATGCCCTGGCAAGGAGGGACAAATGGGGGGAGGGTTGAGGAGCAGTGGACCCATCTGAAAGGAGCCACAGTGGAGGCAACACACCTTTGCATTAGGCAAGTAAACAAAGACAAGAGAAAACCACTATGGTTCTCAACGGCAGTGGCCAGGAAAGTAAGGGTGAAAAAGATGGCTTTAAGAAAATACAAGGAAATACAGAAGGTGGAGGACAGCGTAGTGTACCTGGATAACCAGAGGGAGGCAGGGAAATTAGTCAGGAGCGCAAAGGCACAAAAGGAGGAAAAAATAGTACAGGTGTTAAAAAGGGGACAAGACTCTTTATAGGTACATTAGTGAAAGGAGAAAAGACGGGTAGGATTGAAAGACTTAAGGGGGAAGAAGAGGAGTGTGTGAAAGGGGACTTGAAAAAAAGCATCAGTCCCGAATGGATATGTTTGCTCTGTATACAGAGAAGAAAGAGAAGGTGAGGGACCACAGTAAGGCAACATAAGCAACTACGGCAGGGAGGTGGACAGCAGTCCATTTACGGAAGAGAGAGAGCCCTAAAAGAACTCACAAAACTAAAAGTGGACAAGGCAATGGAACTAGATGGGATACATCCTAGAATATTAAGGGAACCATGGGAGGTGCTGGCAGCCCTATTCCATGAATCACTCGATACGGGGTTACAGAGGACTGGAGCAGGGAAGATGTAGTCCCTCATCACAAAAATGGGAGTAAGGAGGACACTGGAAACTATAGACCAGTCAGCCTCACCTCAATAGAGGGGAAAATTATGGAATCACTACTTAAAGAAAGGATTGTGGACACATTGAATCCAGTAGAGCACAGGATCAGAGACAGCATGGATTCACATCAGGAAAGCCATGTCAAACAAATCTAATTGATTTCTTTGTCTACATGACTATGGAAGTGGATCGGGGAGAGTGGTGGAGTGGCTACCTGGATTTTGATAAGGCCTTCGACACCATTCCACATAGAAAACTTGTGATATCAAGGAGTATATTATTGTCAACTTTATTTTATAATTCTTTTGTTTACTAAGCTGTCACAAAGGGACTTGGATTTAGTTAATAGAACTTTTAGAACTTTTTAATAGAACTTTTAACTCCATTTGTAGATTTGTTTTGGCAAAACCTTTTATAACACACCACTGTGTCTTATACAATGATCTCTGTTGGCTCCCTAAGTTGGTGTATTCTTACAACTTGGGTTGTTTGACTTCTAATATATTAGCTCAGGGTTGTAACTCTCCATTGTATAGTTTAATAAATACAAGGGATGATATGAGGATGCTACGTTCATCTAATTTGCAATGGTTAATTATTCCCAGATCTGTTACTTGTATGGGCGAGAGAGCTTTTTCTCCACAATGTTTGATTATTTGTGTAAACCCTAGGTAGCGCTATCCCAAGTGCTACTACCCCTGCCTGTATGGCTAGTGACAGGTTAAGGGGCCTAGGTCCAGTGACGGGTGCCTCCACCCAGAGGTCAGGGTTGGTAGTCATTAAACTAGCTCGGGTACAGCCCTCTGGGACACTGTGACCCCCTTTGTTCCCACTAGTGGCCCACACAGTACACAGGAGTTACCTTCCCAATACCCCACATATGCACACTGTTTACACATATAGATACCACTTACCCTTGACACTGATTCTACAGCACGTCTCTGAGGACCCCCTGTAAAACAAGGTTAAGCAACATACACAACACAATACAATGCTGGTTCAATAGGTACTGACACCACAGGCAGCATATAGTTCAATAACAACCAATCTGATTTATTTAGGGGACAGTAACACGGGAGGGGGCAAATCAGGTTAATTAGATTAAATACATCAATAATCACAATACTGTGCACGTACTTAGAGTCCCAAATGTTACAGTCACTGGGTACCCAGGATGGTGGCGGGGTTAGCCAGAGTCGGTGCAGCTGATTGAGGTCCTGTGATGGAAAAAGCACATGCACACCCAATTTGTAATCCAGAGCCCTGGGGCTCAGTTCGTGAAGAAATGAAACAGTAATAATTAGATGACACACTTGTAATTGAAAACAGGCTGCAGGGAGATACCCTGATTTGTACTCACAATACCCAAAGCTGAGAACTGGATGGTGGATGTTCTTGCTGGATTGTCAGAAACAATAGCGTATGGAGACAGGGCCTTTGTGACTGAACCCAACAGCATTTAATAGCAAGCAGATTTAGTCCAAATCAAGCTGGGATCTGCTTCCCGCCTCAGCACACAGTTCGCAGTAAAGGGCAAATAAAATCACGATTCTCAAGCACTACGCACATTCATATGTAAAAGGAAAGTACTATATCAGGCAGGCTGCTCCTTGATCCCAATCGCAATTACTGCAAAAATACCCGGGAGCACACACAGCATCAGCAGTCCCTGACAGGCCGATCGCATTCAGCAAACTCTCGGTTTTCTTCAGGTTGAGCCTGCTTCCACACTTCTGGCTCTCCTTTCTCCTCACAAAACTCCGATTCAGTCCGAACTAGCACTCACAATGGCTGCAGGCCGACTTCAGGGCCTCCCACACGCTTCCCGCGTGAACTATACACCGCAGCAAGAGCAGGGCTCCTTCTCTCTTCACAGTCACTACCGAACTGGCTTGCCAGCAACAGTGCTCCAGTTCGGTTGGCTGGTTCGGCTGTCAATCACAGTAGGGCTCCCTCTGTTGGTGCAAAAAGGCACCAAGGTCCAAACTACATTTCCCAGAGGCACTGCCATACATCCCCCTTTGTAGTTGGCTCCAGGTGAGAGTCAAAGTTCTGATTAGCCCAAGCAGTCTCCCTTTTAGGGCTCCCCTAACCCAATTGGCCCAGCTCAGCAGTTCAGGTCCAAATGGAGGGGCAAAACACACAGAGTCCCAGCTGCAAGAAAGGCAGGTTAAACAAATTGTATTTTCATTATCACTCTAAACAATTCCTGGCAAACAGTTACACCTTTCAATTAGGCTCCCTCTGCACTCTTAGCAACTGCAGAAATGGAGCGATTAGACAGAAGCTCAGGCGGGATTTGAAGGGGGGATTTGCTCGGGCGGCATTTGCAGGGGGGGTTACATTTGGAATTCATTGCCCTCAGACTGTATTGATATCTCCAATAAAGAAAATGTTAAGAAACTGTTGTTTCATTACCTGCAATCTTTTACTGTGTGTAACTGTTTCAGGTACTATTTTATATATTATATTACTGTCTTTAATGTATCTTGTATAATGTCTTGTATTTGTATGACATCTAAGCTTCTATGTGTGTGAAGTTCCAGGTCAATCCTGAAAAAGGGCCTTGGCCAGTGATCTTACCCAGTAAATAAAGTGAACTGAATTGTGAACAAGCTGGACAACCTGGAAGTAGGTCACAAGGTGATAAACTGGGTATGGAACTGGCTGAGTGATAGAAGATAGAGAGTGGTGGTAAATGGAGTTCAACCTGAGGAAAGGAGGGTGACCAGCAGGTGCCACAGGGATCAGGTCTGCGGCCAGTCCTGTTTCACGTCTTCACAAGTGACATTGCAGAGGGGCTGGAAGGGGAGGTGTGCATCTTAGCAGATGACACTAAGATCTGCAACGGGGTAGACACTCCGGGAGAGGTGGAAAAAATCAGGAGGGATCTAGGTACACTGAAGGAATAGTCTACAGTGTGGCAGCTGAGATTCAATGTGAAAAAGTGCAAAATCATGTATTTGGGGCACAATGACCTAGGGGAGGATTACATGATGGGGGTTGGGAGAGATATTGATGGTCACCAAACAGGAAAGGGATTTGGGGATAATCATATGTGATGACTTAAAGGCAGCCAAACAATGTACAAAGGCTGTGGGGAGAGCCAGTGGGATGCTGGGGTGCATAGAGAGAGGTATCACCAGCATAAGAAAAGAGGTGGTGATGCCACTGTACAGATCAATGGTGAGGCCTCATTTGGAGTACTGTGTCCAGCTCTGGAGGCTGCATCTCTGTAAGGACATAGACAGGGTGGAGGCAGTTCAAAGAAGGGCAGCAAAGATGGTATAGGGCCAGCACCAAAGGTCATGTGAAGAGAAACTGGGAGACTGCAACATGTCTACTCTGGAAGAGAGGAGAGACAAGGGAAATATGATAGAAACCTACAAATATCTAAAGGGCATAAATAGGATACCGAAGGGTAGCATCTTTCAGAAAAGGAGATGTTCAGGAACAAGGGAGCATGACATGAGGTTAGAAGGGGGTAGATTAAGGGGTGACGTGAGGAAGTATTTCTTCATGGAAAGGGTGGTGGATGCATGGAACAGACTCCCAGTGGAGGTGGCAGGAGCAAACATAGTTGGGGAATTCAAAAATGCATGGGACAGGCATAGGGGAACCCTAGTGATAGGAACGAGAAGATAAAGCTGGAGATCAAGTAGGGTCTGCAACTTCTGCAGTAGGTAGGGAAAATGGGCAGACTAGATGGGCCTAGTGGTCCTTATCTCCAGTCAATTTCTCTGTTTCTAAGCTAAAGGTATATGACATCTGACCCCTGCAAATGGTCAGTTCCTGCAGCTTCTTTGTATGGACTGCTACAGAAAAACAAATTACAGATTCTTTCCTTTAAAGCTGAACACATAAATTTTCCTTGCTCAGTTATTAAGAAGTCCATTTTTAAATCAGTATATATATATATCAATCTTGATCCCCGGCACCCAGTACCCTTTCAGATAAAATTATACCAACCAACTAAAAAAACCTAGGCCCAGATATTCAAAAGGGCTGCGCTCTGGCACCATATTCAAAAGGGAAAAGTGTGCGGCACAGATCCTGATGTGCCGGAGCACATCAGTAATGCATGCAGGTGCAGGTGGGTGGGGCATGCCCATGCATACCCTGCACAGCCCAATATTCAGCCTGGGATGTGCAGAGCCATGCATGTGCAACCCCTACCTGTGCCAGCACAAAGTTGATCCAAAAAAAAAAGGAACAACTGATGGCCACCCACAGGTGAGCTGCTATATTGCAGAGCGCAACACAGCAGCTGCCACCTGTGGGTGGCCACCCGAGCTCTGGCTGCACCTGGAGGCACCCCCCCATGCCCGATTGCAGGCATTTGTAAAATAAAAGAACCCTCATCATCCCTGTGGTCCAGTGAACCGCTGTCTGCCCAATCTTGGGCATTTGTAGAATAAAATAAAGTAATTCATCCAATATCCCTGGTGGTCCAGTGGACCTGCCTGCCCGATCGCGGGCATTTGTAGAATAAAATAATTTGTCTAATATCCCTGATGGTCCGTTGGACCTGCCCACTCGATCGCGGGCTTGGTGAAGAATGTATATCCTCAATCAGTGGTCCAGTGGACCTCCCGGCTCCTGAATCCCACCGCCCACCTCTCCGTCAGCGGCAGGCAGCTCCTCACCTGCTTCCACCTCGCCACCCCGCCGACTCGATTTCGTGGGCTGTAAGCTACTGGTTCACAGTGTGAGTTAATGGGTGTGCAGCCCTATCATATTACATTATTCCAGATATGTGAATGGGATCCCATTCACATATCTGAATGTGTAGACGGTATGGGCTGCACACCTATTGGCTCACGCCAGGACCAATGGGCATACAGCCCTACCGATGGTGTCAGTTGGCGGGCGGCAGGCGGATAGGGAGCTGCCGCCCACCGCTGATGGGGGTGAGCGGGCCGGTGGAATTCAGTGGGCAGGTGGGGGGGGTCCACTGGACCACCAGGGATATTGGGGATATACATGTTTTTACTTAGCCCAAGATTGGGCGGGCAGGTCCACTGGACCACCAGAGATATTGGGGATATGCATTTTTTTACTTAGCCCACGATCGGGCGGGCAGGTCTACTGGATCACCAGGGTTATTGGACGAATTACTTTATTTTATTCTACAAATGCCCGCAATGGGGTGGGCAGCAGTCCACTGGACCACCAAGGATTTCTGACTTTCCTCTTTTTCCTGCAGCCCGCGATCAGGCTGTGGAGCACATTGCCGGCTGCAGGGGGTGTCGGTCCCTGATGGCTGCTGCCTGGCAGGACGCCAGGCACAAGTGGTCGGGGATCGGCGCATCTGCATGCAAATTGCCCCATTTGCACCTTGCATACATTATGGCCCCATTTGCATGTCAAGTTTTGAATATCGCAGTTGCTGTACATAGCGCAATGGAACTTGTCCTAGTGCATCCCCATGCTCCACTCTGGCCACTTGCGCTGGCACAATGCCACTGCGCCATGCACACTGAGGGTGGCCAGGGTGTGATATTCAAAGCTGCTGAGCCATGGCGCAGCTCCGTTGAATATCGACAAGTGCACACCCCTGCGCAGCCAAGTTGAGCTGCGCCCAAGTTTACACCACAGCCTGGCGCAGCTTGACTATCTGGGCCCTAGTCTATAACATAAAATATGAAGGCCGGCCTGCTGGCGCAGCTAGGTATCTGCTTGCAATGCCGACATCCCAGGTTCACGAACGGACCCAGGAGTCAGAGGGCCGACTGGGTGGAGAAGGACTGAGCATCCAGGGAGCAGCTCTCCTTCTCTGGGGGGGGGGCAAGTGTCTGATGCATTAGTGATCCTTGGCGGAGGCCAGGGGACCCATCGCAATCGGCACTCAAGATGTGTGGAGGTGGACAGATGTCGGGTTAGTCCTGCTGACGTCACTGCATGTCCCGCCTCCAAGGGGGAGCTACAGCAGCATTCACAAAAAAAGCCAGCTCTGCCGCTGTCACCCCCATTGCCAAATAGTGTCCACCAGGGGGTCCCACTCCCATGGCCCTGACCCGGGAGGTAAGCGGGGGCTTGCCAAACAGTGTCCTTGTGAGGGGGCGCTCACCCGGCAGCCCTGACAAGGGGGTAAGCTTGGGCATGGTGGGGCCAATTGGCGGGGCAGAGCTGAGCTCTGTTAAGGAGGATCAGGAGCTGGACAAAAAAAATGTAAAAATTTAAACATAGAAATAATAGAATTTGACGGCAGATAAGGACCTCTTGGCTCACCTAGTTTGCCCATTTCCCTACCTAGAGGATAAGCTGCAGATCCTATTTAACCAACAGCCTATTTCTTCCTACACCCCCCCAAAAATTGCCTTATGTCTGTCCCATGCATTCTTGAATTCTCCCCCAGTTTTAGACCCCACAACCTCCTCAGGAAGGTTGTTCCATGTGTCCACCACCCTCTCCGTGAAAAAATACTTCCTCACATTGCCCCTGAGCCATCCCCCCTCTATCTTCAAATTGTGTCCCCTTGTTCTTGCACATCTCCTTTTCTGAAAGATGCTATCCTCTTGGACTTTGTTGATTCCACTGAGGTACTTAAATGTTTCTATCATGTCCCCCTTCTCCCTCCTTTCCTCAACGGTATACATATTAAGCTCCTTTAGCCTCTCCTCATATGGCTTCTCTTGCAGAACCTGCACCATTTTAGTTTCCCTCCTCTGAACTGCCTCTATCCTGTCTATGTCCTTGAGGAGATGGGGTCTCCAGAACTGGACGCAGTACTCCAGATGGTGCCTCACCAACTGTCTGTACAGGGGGATAACAACTTCCTGTTTTCTGCTGGTGATGCCTCTCCCTATGCATCCCAGTATCCCCCAGCCCTCCCTACCACCTTCTCACATTGCTTGCCAACCTTAAGGTCATCTGATATGATTACCCCTAGGTCCCTTTCTATTTTTGTTGTTGTTACTACTTCCCCCTCGATTGTGTAATCTTCCCCTAGGTTTTTGTTTCCCAGGTGCATTACTTTGCACTTCTTTGCATTGAATCCAAGCTGCCATACTTCTGACCATTCCTCCAACCTTGCCAATTCCCTTCTCATCCTTTGCACACCTTCTTATGTATCAACCCTGTTGCAGATCTTTGTATCATCTGCAAAGAGGCATACTTTTCCTTCCAGACCCTCTGCAATGTCACTTATAAAGACATTAAAAGGGACTGGACCCAGTACTGAACTCTGTGGTACCCCACTAGTAACCCCTCTTTCTTCAGAGTGGACTCCATTTACAATTACCTTCTGTGTCCTGTTGTTCAGCCAATGTTTTACCCAGGCTACCATGCTGGGACCCACTCCAAGGCTGGTTAATTTGACTACTAATCTTTTGTGTGGGACTGTGTCAAATGCCTTGCTAAAGTCTAGGTAGGCCATGTCTACAGCTCCCTGGTCTACTTTGGTCACCCAGTCAAATAAATCACTAGATCTGCCTGACATGACCTTCCTGCTGTGAACCCATGCTGCCTTGGGTCCTGTGCCCCACTGTCCTCTAGGTACTCAACAATTCTTTCCTTCAGAAGTGATTCCATCACTTTCCCTACCACAGAGGTCAAACTGACAGGTCCATAGTTTCCTGCCTCTGTCTTGCTCCCACTTTTGTGAAGGGGAATCACATCAGCCTTCTTCCAGTCCTCAGGTACCACACCATCCTTCCATGATTTGTTATAAAGGGTAGTCAGTGGTGTCACTAGTTCTCTGCTTAAATCTTTTAGAATTCTGGGGTGAATTCCATCTGGCCCCATTGCTTTGTCTATCTTCAGTTTTAAGAGTTCTTTCAGAACCCTTTCTCCTGTGAAAGGACTGGGATCGACTCCCCTCTCCAGAGTGCTTCTGTTAATTGGATTAGGCACCTCCCCCACTTCCTCTTTTGTGAATACTGAACAAAAGTATTCATTCATTATCCCTGCTTTTTCATGGTCACTCTCTGCCCACCCCCCATCCATTCTATTCAGCCTCACTATCCCTCCCTTTGTCTTTCTATGCTCCCTGGTATGCCTATAAAAGGTTTTATCCCCCTTCTTAACTGAGTTGGCTGTCTTTTCCTCAGTTTGTGCCTTTGCTATTCTGACTATCCTCTCTGCTTCCTTCTGCCTTAACTGGTACAGTTCTCTGTCCTGCTCCTTCTGTGTTTCCTTATACTTCCTAAATGCTATCTTTTTCTCCCTAACCTTCACTGCCACTTCTTTTGAGAACCATAGTGGCTTTTTCTTTCATTTTGATTTATTTGCTTCACACAAAGGCTTGTTGCCTCTGTGATGGCAGTTTTGATATTTCCCCATTGTTGCTCAACCCCTCCTTCTAGCCTGTTTGCTAGTGCTTTTCTAAGGCATTCTCCCATCTTGCCAAAGTCAGCCCTCCTGAAGTCCAGAACCCTCGCTTTTGTATGGCTTGACTCTGTAGCTGAGTTTATCATGAACCACAATGAGACTGAACTACCCATCGGAATTACCAGAACCTTCCAGTGTGTTAAAGGACAGTGTCAAGCTCAGTGTCTTTTTACATCAAGTGGAAGAACAGGTAAAAAAGCATCTACCACATGTTTGTTGGCACATGTCCCAAGCATACCAAAGAAAACTAAAACAAAGGGAACCCAACATAGGGTGGGAAGAGCCACTGCAAGTGGGAGACATGGTGATGATTAAAAATTGGGATCAGAAAATACCTTGGAAAGATGTCAATTGGCTAGGGCCATATAAAGTTACAGAGGTCCTAGACAATACAGCAGCAAACGTAGAAAGAGTGGGAAAAGGAAAAGGTAAACACAAATGGGTCCATGTGGACCAATGCAAAAAAGTATCAGACAAACTATCAAAAGAATAAATACTGCATTTGATTTTCTTTCCAGGTATGCAATCAAAGCCACAAAAAAGGAGACCATCGCCAGTATCTGTACACTATACTGCCTTCTGTGGCCCATTTGGACTACAACAAGCAAGTGTGATAATAAAAATGATATCACCATATCACACTTTTGGCAGGCAAGAAATAATGGAACTCACAGTGGCCTACTGGACATTGATTTGTATAGTATATGCTTAGGGGGGTGGGGGGCAATAGACCGATGTGTGGACTAGTCTGGCTTTCCAATACTTGATGTTTTAAACAACCTGACTTTCTAAAATCGTATCCCGAGGACCCAAACTTGCCGTCAGAGTGGAGAGAAACCAATGAGCCAACACACATGCCACCCTTTTTAAAAATGACTGGAAATATGAATTTAAATGGCATCAGAATGTCAAAAGAGCAAATATGTATGGAGTTTATGTTAGTTGTAACTTACCAGAAGAGTGCAGCGTAAACTCCCAAACTTAAACTTCAGAAGTACAAAAAGCTGTAAAAGACTAATTAAGCTAACCCATGAAATACATGAAATGCAGACTAGACAAAGAATAATAACCAAAATTGCTCAAAGAAGGGAAGGTCAAGCGCTAATCTAATTATATAATGATACAAGAATACAATGTCAGCTCTGCTATTGCAACAGATTGTACTACAAGATAATATAGTTTTTTAGACTGCAGGTTAGAAATACCCCAATGGGACTGTCCCATGGGTCACTTTTGCATATGTAATGCACAATATTTTTGTACAAAACAGCATTTAAACTAGTCAAGACAGTGTCACTGGTACTGATGCCTTGGATATGTTTTGCATTTTCTTTTTTAAAAATGTTAATGCACTACATTTGGTGGCTTTGTCAGTTGTATGCCTACACTTAAATTAGGCTGAGTACCTGTGAAGTTATGGTACTAATTCCCCATCTGCAGCTGTGATCAGTATGCCTGTGGTGTATAAGCCCTAAGCAGGAATATACACAAGGGAAACAAATACCAGTACAGGGGCTGCCAACTAGGTTTGGAGTCTCTGTTCCAAGCCCTATTATTAGTGAAGGGTGGGAAAGTAATATATTGTTTGCCCTTGGTCAACAATGGCATAAATGAAAACATTACTCACCTTAGTAATGTTGTTTCTTCTAATGGAGTCTTGCTGTATTCTGACATATTGCTGTATTCTGACATATTGCAGTGATGTCCAACCTTTGAACTGCCCCGGAGATGAAAGAGTTAACTTTCCATGCCAGGCAAGGAACGCTGAGCTCGAGCTCAGTTGAGACTCTGTCTGTTGCTGTTTGAACTCAAACCGTCAGATCTTTACGAGCTATACTCACTGGGTGTCCTGTGTGGAAACTGTAAACTTACACTAGCCAACTGGCTACTAAATATAATAAACAGAATTTTTTTGGTCCCAAAACAATGACTCAAGTCAGGAATAAAACAAAACACAACACCCACCCACCCAAACTAAAGGGGTGAGAAAACAAGGGGTGGTGCACCTACTGAGTGCCAACACTGCTACTGCCCACCCACATCCCAAAAACCAAGGTTCTGAGAGGGGAGGCGGGGGAGGTCAGAATACAGCAAGACTCCATTAGAAGAAACAACATTACTAAGGTGAGTAATTTTTTCTTCAAACAACATGAAGTCTTGCTGTATTCTGACATATTGCAGACTACTGCAGTACCTCCATGGAGGAGGGACAGAACCTACTTAGAAAATAGGCTCTGAAGCACTGCTGTGTTAAACCGAGCATCACTCCTAGCCTGGATATCCAGAGAGTAATGCTTGCTAAAAGTGTGTACTGTTTTCCAGGTAGCTGCTTGACAGATCTCTAAGATAGGAATATCCCTGGCAGCAGCCAGGGAAGCAGCTGTACCTCTGGTAGAGGGAGCCCTCAGGCCTGAGGGTGGAGTCCTACCTAGTTTTTCATAGCAAAATTGAATGCAAGAGACAATCCACCTGGCAAAAGATCTCTTGGTGGCAGGTTTTCCCTTACCAACCTCACCATAAGTGAGGAACAGTTGGAGGGAATCAAACCTGTGACCCTTGGTGCGCTCTATGTAGTAGCTAGGGGCCCTTTTCACATCCAAACTGTGCAGCCTCCTCTTCCCTAAGGAGGAATGGTCAGTGAAGAAAACAGGAAGAGACATCGACTGGTTAAGGTGGAAATCTGAAACCACCTTAGGCAAAAACTTCCTATTAGTCTTGAGGACCACCTTATCTCTATGGAAAGAGATAAAATCAGGCTCCACTGACAGGGTCTGTAACTCACTTATGCATCTGGCAGAAGTGATGGCCACCAAGAAAACAGTTTTCCAAGTCAAGTACTTAAGCTCTGCTGAGGACAAAGGCTCAAAAGGGGGTTGCATAAGCTGAGCAATGCAAACATTAAGGTCCCAAGCAGTGGCAGGGTCCCTAATGGAGGATTGGTATGAAGCAATCCCTTGAAAATTTAGAAAATACAGGATGGGCTGAAAGGAAGAGTGCTTGCCTGCTGAAAGGAAGGCAGAAACAGCTGCAGATGCACTCTTAGTGTAGCTGGTCTGAGTCCCAAGCTATTAAGATGAACCATATAGTCAAGGACTGCGGGCAGGCCAGCAGACTCTGGGGAAATATGCTTCCCAGAGCACCATATAGAAAATCTTTTCCACTTGGAGTTGTAAGTGTTTCTGGTGGAAGGCTTCTGAGAAGCCTTTAGGATATCCATAACACCTTGAGAGAGGTGCAAATCAGCAAACTCTAACTCTTCAAAAGCCAGGCCTTGAGATTCGGATACCAAACCCTCCCCTGAGCACGTTAACAGGTTGTAATTCCTGGGAAAAGGCAGGGGAAGGTGGACTGCTAAGGACAACAAGAGAGGGTACCAAGGCTGCCTGGCCCAGTCTGGAGCAATCAGAATCACCTTGCAGAGTTGAGACCTGATTTTGACTAACACCTTGAACAGGAGAGGGAAGGGGGGATGCATACAAGAACTTCCCTTCCCAATTGAGAACTAGGGCATCCAGGGGGACTAAGTCCAACAATGGGGGCCTTCAGCAAAAGAGAGGAAGTTGGTGATTGTCTAGGGCTGCAAAAAGATCTATGTGTGGGGTGCCCCATCTGGAGAAGATGACCTTCAAAACCAGGGGATCCAGGGACCATTCGTGATGGCCCTGAGATATCCTGCTGAGAGCATCTGCCAGGACATTGTCCTTGCCTGGGAGGTGTACTGCTGTAAGACAGGTGTTCAGGGAATAGGCCAGAGACCATAACTTCATTGCCTCTGTGCAAAAGGCCATAGACCGAGTGCCCCCTTGCTTGTTGATATACCACATACGGGTGGTATTGTCTGTCCTGATCTGAGCTACTTTGTTCTGAACAGACTTGGAAAAGCTGGAAGTGCTAGAAACACTGCTCTGAGTTCTACTAGATTGATGTGAAGCAGAGATTCCTGAGGAGACCACAACCCTTGGGTGGTCAGGTCTCCCAAGTGTGCTCCCCACCCCAAGAGGGAAGCATCTGTATTAAGGATTAGAGAATGAGACTGAGTGACAAAAGGAACTCCCTGTCTTAGATTGTCCTGATCCAGCCACCACTGTAACGCCTGGATCAGGGTTCGAGTCACTGGAATTAATTTGGTCAGAGGGTCCTTTTTCTGAGACCAAAAGGCTCTCAAGTGGAACTGAATATCCCGCATTTGAAATTTTGCTCCCTGCACCACTGCTGTAGAGGCAGCCATGTGTCCCAGGAGCTGCAGAAAATGCCTTGCTGGTCAAGACACCTGGAGGGTGAATGAAGAGGCCAGTGAGATAATGATCCTGCCCTGTCCAGGGAAGGAAGGTTCTTGTTTACTGTATCCAGCTCTGCCCCTATGAAGGTGGGAGGAGCTGCACAGGCTCTAGAACTGACTTTGAAAGATTCAGAAGGAAACCTAGAGAAGTGAGCAGTTGCTGAGTTATCAGTGTAACTCTGACTTGGTCTGAAGACTGGCCTACTATGAGCCAGTCGTCCAGGTATGGAAAGATGGAGATCCTTTTTTCCTTAGAGGGCAACTACTACTGCCAAGCATTTTGTGAACACCCTGGAGCAGAAGTTAGGCTGAAGGGCATTGCTCTGAACTGGTAGTGGCCTGAGGGCAGCTTGAACCTGAGGTACTTTCGATGGGAGCTTCTGATGAGAATATGGAAATAGGCATCCTTGAGGTCCAGGGAGACTAGCCAGTCCCCTGGCCTTAGAGAGGGTAGAATTATTCCCAGAGTCACCATTTTGAACTTTGGCTTTAAAAGGTGCTTGTTAAAATATCTGAGATCCAGGATGGGCCGCCATTCTCCTGTCTTTTTGGGGGTTAGGAAGTACCTGGAGTACAATCCTTTCCCTTTGTGTAGGGGTGGGACCCTCTCTATGGCTCTGAGAGCCAAGAGGGAAGAGACCTCTGCCTCTTGAGCAAGTGCCTCTGAAGGATTTGCAGGTGGAAAGGATCTGGTTCTCATCTTTGGAAATTTTTTGAAGCTGAGAACCAGTCCCTGGCTTACTACTTCCAGGACCCATTTGTCTGATGTTAAAGACATCCAGTCCTGGGCAAAGTAAGCCAGCCTGCCCCCGACAGGTGGTGTAGAATCAGCCCTGGCAAACCCAACAGGGTGCCTGTTTGGCAGGGGCTTTAGGCTGAGGGGTGGAAGCAGGCCTGCTTGTACCCCGTCTGCCTCTCCCTCTAAAGAACCCCCTATGAGCATAAGCAGAAGAGGAGGCCTGGGCTTGGTAGAAAGGCCTATGAAAAGGCCTGCCCTGCCCCTGGAATGCTGATCTCTGGGAGTGGCTTGCCTTCCTTGGCCTGAGCACTCCTGTAGGTGGTCCTGTATTCATCCATTTTCTTCATGTAGTTCTCTGTTTGCTCCCAAACAGAGAATTACCCACAACAGGAAAATCCATGACCTTAGTCTGGGTATCCTGAGACAGGCTAGTACATCTGACCCAAGCCATCCTACAAAGGGCCACAGATGTAGCCATGACTCTAGATGAAACATCATTGGAGTCCACTGCAGCATGGAATTGCACCTTGGATGCCTCAATACCATCTGCAGCCACCTGCTCCAGCTCCTTGGCAAGCTGTCCAGGGACCTGTTTAGCTAAAGCCATTAGAGTGTCCCATCTAGAGTTCTGATATCTAGCTGTATAGGCCATATAATTAGCCTGCTTGAGTCCCAAGGATGCTGCCATGTACTTTTTCTTTGCCATGGCATCAATCCTCCTGGAGTCCTTATCTGGGGGGTGTGAAGCCAAGGGTATATTTGCCTTATCACAGGCTGCAGCCTGCACTACCCCAACATGGCTGCATTGCTGGGTAAGGAACTCCATATCTGAGCCTGACAGAGTATACCTCTTGTCCATTCTCTTGTCCACAGAAGGTATAGAATTAGGAGTCTTTAAAATTTTTATTGTCTGTTTCCCAAAGGACTTATGAAGGGGAATAGACGGCCTCCTGGACTCTGGGATAGCCATCATTTCAACATAGTCAGGCTCCTCCTGGTCATCCACAGCTTTTTCCATAGGAAGCTGAAGAGTTTCAGCCACTTTTTTGTAGAACATAAATTGGGAAGGGGACTCAGAAAGCCTAGGAGGAGAAACCCCTGAAGGTCTGTCTGGGGAGATGTCCAGGTCAATAGGCACATCCAGACTTTCGTAATCACCATCACTATCCTCATACTCTCCTTCCTCCTCCTCCGGTTCATAAAAATCTTCTAAATTATAATCTGGAACCGGGGGAACCCACCGAACCAAGCCCCTTCCTGATGGTGCCGGTTCGGTCGGAACCAGGGTTAGCGACTGAACAATCCTTATCGCTTTGGCTATTTCATCAGCGGTCGGAGAAAGAATTTGTGGATCCACGCCAGCTGATTTATCCCTTCTTTTTCTTTTAACCAGAACCGAGTCCTCTGAGTCGGTTCTCCTTTTGCTTGAAGAAGTTTCGCCCTGGTCAGAGGGCACTCCTTCTGGTTCGGTTGGAACCGAACCGGGCTGGCCATCCGGGTTAGCGGACTTCTTGGCCTCCCTTTCCCTAAGCCTACCAACTGTCTTTTCCAGAGTAGCTGCAGGAAAATTCTTGCAAATCCGGCAGTCTGAATCGAGGTGGTCAAACCCCAGACACTAAACACAGGTAGTGTGGGGATCAGCCTTAGCAAAGGCTTCCCCACACACTACAGTGTTGAAACCCAGTGGGCCCGGTTTTCTTTTGGGTTTCTCAGACATGGCCAGTCCTAACAAAAAACTTACCCTTTTTTCAGCAATCCGCCAGGCAAGACACCCTTATCGGTTCCTGACCGTGTTACGGGTCATGGAAAAAAGCGTAATAAAATCCGTTTTTTTTTAGAACCAATAAGGACCAGTTACCACACTCTAAAAGTAGAATAAACATTTTTTGAACAACCTGATCGGTTCAAACCGAACCGAACCCACGTTTACAAGTTTCACACAGAAGAACAAGAAAATAAACCTATCTAGTACTCACGATACTACAGACAGAGACTGAACCGACAGGTTACGGATTAAATTTGGTCGAAAACCGAGAAAAACAGTACTTTAACCGACAAACTTGAACCGAGCAAAGGAGAAATATTCGGAGCGACTGTTCAGTGAGGCAGAGTAAAGAATCTGATGGATTGGAGTTCAAACAGCAACAGACAGAGTCCCAACCGAGCTCGAGCTCAGCGTTCCATGCCTGCCATGGAAAGTTAACTCTTTCATCTCCGGGGCAATTCAAAGGTTGGACATCACTGCAATATGTCAGAATACAGCAATATGTCAGAATATAGCAAGACTTCATGTTCTTTGAAACACAAGAGGCATGACGTGCAAATAAATAATAAAATTTGTGGCAAAGCCGCAAAGGAGGGCTTGTAGAGAGTGACTTTACTATAATGTATGTCTTTGCACAAATTTATTTTTATACTTTTTATTTATATGTTTTATGACATTACACAATGCAATGCATAGGCAGTCCATGAGTCATGCCATACTAAATGTAAAAATCTTGCACAGTTGATATGTGGAGTGAAAGACATGGCTACTGTTGGTACAAGATATGGGGGAAAAAACAGATACAAAGTTCTTACACAGTATAGTAAACACTCTGACCAGTGCTGTCAATGCCCAAAAAAAGATTAATCATTAATATTAACTTCCCCAGATTTCTGAACTGGCAATCATGCCTTTGCTTGAGTTTCACTTTAATAAAACACAGGCTTTCCTTCACAGTAAACTCCCCATCACACACCCCGGAGAATTCAGAATTATAATCAAAAAGTCCAAAACCAGTCCAACTTGATAATAGATCGGAATATATTAGAAGTACAACCAGACTATATGTATTGTTAACTTTCATATTCTAATAACCATAAATGTCTCCACCAAATGCACAAATGTCTAGTAGAGCAGCAGCCCTTACATAATTCTTAGTGAGCTGAAATGGGGCAGAAGAAACTCAGTGTCTTGTTTCAAGTGTCATCATCCTTGGAGTCATTAGAGGAATTCCCATCTCTTGCAACCCGTTCGGCCTCCAACTTCTCCAACAATTTTACTGCCTTCTTGGGGTCAGTGTATACATACACTCGCCGACCCACTACCACTTGCAGGTGGGCAGGCATGAGCATACTGGTAGGGATATCCAAGTCCTTCAATCTGCGTCAAATCAGGTTGAAACTCTTCCGCTTCATGTGGGTAGCATAACAAAGATCTGGAAAGATCATCAATCTGGTGCCATCCATCTCGATTCCCTTCTTTGTGCGAGCTGCAAGGAGTATTTTGTCCCGAATCACCAAGGAGGCAGCTTGGAGCATAACAGATCTGGTGCCTCACATCTGGCCAGTGGCTCCACGAAGATTTAATTTGGTAAGCTCGAACAAGGGAATCTCTTAACTGTAGATCAGATGTCTTTTCTAGCCAGGTTATAAGGAAAGCCAGGAGGTCATCTCCTTCTATCCCTTCTGAAAGGCCCAATATGCGTACATTCTCGGCCCTAGACTGTTTTTTAAAGTGCTCCAGGCGCGATTTCAGCAGCGCCTGCTCTTTTACGCAAGTTGCCGCCATAGCTTGGGCCCGTTCGGAGGTTTTCACAGCTGTCTGAGTGGTCTCAACCAAACCATCCATCTTTTGTTCCACTTGCAGCATCCTATTGTGGTAAGAGTCTATTTTCTTGTCAAGCTGTTGTACTGTCTTTGTAAGATTTAAGATAGCTGATTGCAAAGATTCTAGGGTGGCTGGCTGGGAAACATCTCCTTTCAGATCCTCCTGGGTCTGGCCTGCAGAGTAAGAAGATGCTTTAGACGTCACGCCACGCGGTGTAAAACAACTAGCTTTCGGGTCGTTATTTTTCTTCCCCATCTCCGATTGAGGTCAACAATCATATATAGGCTTTTGCTTTAGTCGAAATACAGTGGAATAAGTTTGCAAAATTATAGTTTTATGTTGTTTCAGGGCGCTTTCTAGGGAGCTCACCAGAAGTGCATCCGCATCGGCTGACAGCTAGCCACGCCCCCTTTGCACAAATTTTAATAGTTGGCAGGGGACAGGTTACAAAACCCCAAGTACAATCTGACAAAGCCAGTAAGTGGGTGCATGAGCAAATACACAGAAAGACAAGAGTATAAAAACGTATGTATACGCAACGCAGTCACAATACAGATATATTACAAAATGGTGGTTAAAAACAAAGCTTATGTGTACGAAATGGTGGACAAAACAAAACTTATGTGCTGCATTTCCCCAAAATGATGTAGGCATTTCTTATAAATGCTGTGTGTCATATTTGTCATAGCTCTTACTTATCATAGTTACACAGTGACCTATCAGAATATGACAGCAGCTTGCTAAGGAGAAGAGTACATATATGGTTATAAAGTATACTGCATTTCTTTGTAACTGTCTACTAAGATATTAATAGAATTTGAACCATATATCCTACGAACATATGAACATACGAATTTTGCCAGCAGATAAAGGCCTAGAGGTCTATCAAGTCTGCTCGAATGTGCAGCTAGCACCCCTTATTCTGCAGCTGCCCCTCCCTTCCACCCTTCCCCTTCATTAACCCTCCCCCTTGTCCTGTCCCGTCCTCATTTGAAGCAGTCCACTGTTCTACTGCATACCACTTCTGCAGGTAATGCATTCCACCCAGCCACCACCCTCTCTGTAAAAAGTGTCTCCTCATCTCCCTCCTGAATCTTCCTCGCTCCAGTCTCATATCTTGGCCCCTGGTGGTCCTCCCCTCCTTTACTTTGAACAGCCCCTCTGTACCCATCTTGTTTATTCCTTTCATGTATTTAAAGGTTTCAATCATGTCACCCCTGTCTCTCCTCTCCTCCAGTGAGTACATGTTCAACTCCTTCAACCTCCTCTCGTATGATAAGTCCCCCAGCCCATTGATCAACTTTGTCGCCCTGCGCTGCACCCCCTCCAGTAACTTAATGTCCCTCTTCAGATACGGACGCCAGTACTGCATGCAGTACTCCAGGTGTGGTCTAACTAATGACCTATACAGTAGCAGAATCACCTCCTCCCTCCTCGAGGATATACCCCTTGCAATACAACCCAGCATTTTGTTGGCCTTTGCAGCTGCCTTCCTACATTGTGCCGAGTTGTTCATTGATCCTGTAATGAGCACACCCAGATCCTTCTCCTCCTCTCTGTCTGGGCTAGCTGCACTCCCCCAGCTGGTAACTCCTCCTTGGGTTCTTCATCCCAAAATGCAGCACCTTGCACTTTTTGGCATTAAACCCCAGTTGCCAGGTGTCTGACCAGGTTTCAAGCTTTGCCAGATCATCCTGCAACCCCTGCCATCCCCTAGGTCATCCACCACCGCGCCACCCTTGGTATCATCAGCAAACAGACTGATCTTGCTCTTGATGTCCCATGATATGTCTGCAATGAATATCCCAAACAACACTGGTCCCAACACCGAGCCCTGTGGGACACCGCTCGTCACTGCCCTTGGGTGTGAGAGCTCCCCACCCTCTGTTGCCTTCCCTGCACCCAGTTTCCTACCCATCTCATCAGCTTTGCACCTGCCCCTGTGCCTACTAACTTCCTTCCCAGCCTTCCATGTGGCATCGAGTCGAATGCCATACTGAAATCCAGATACAGGACATCCACTGCATGGCCCCTGTCCAGTTGCCTAGTTACCCAGTCACAGAACTCGACCAGGTTGGTTTGGCAGGATCTGCCACATATGAAGCCATACTGTCTGCTGTCCTGTAGTCCTTTGGCCTCTAGGAGGGCCACCAGCCTCTCCTTCAGGATAGTCTCCATTAGCTTACCCACGATGGATGTGAGGCTCACTGGTCTGTAGTTTCCTGGTTCATCCTTGGGGCCACTCTTGTGGAGGGGCACCACATGAGCCATCCGCCAGTCCTGAGGTACACACCCCAAATGTAGTGAGGAGCTCCTTCAGTACCCTGGGGTGGATGCCATCTGGGCCTGGCGCCTTGTCCACCCTCAGTATCTTCAAACCCTTTCGAACTCTGCCCACCATGATTTCCCCATCTGTCACCACTTCCCCCCCTGCTTCTGCCATTTCTCCCACCTTGGGTGTCACCCCCCTCTTCTCTTTAGTAAATACTGAGCAGAAGTACTCATTTAGTGCTTCCCGCTTATCGTATTCCTGGTTCCACCCAACCCCTCCTTCCTAATTCTACTATGTGGTCCTTACAGCTCCTTTTCTGCCTGATGTACTTAAAAAGTCCTTCTTCCCTTCTTAATGCCTTGTGCCAGCCTAAGTTCCATAGATGCTTTGGCTCCCTTACTGCCCTTGTCACCTCCTTCGATTCTGTCAAGTATCCTCTGTCCTTCCCTCCTGTTTTCTTGTACTTCCTAAAGGCAGCTCTTTCGCCCTTACCTTTTCCATGACCTCCTTGCTCAACCAGCTCGGTTTCTAGCCCAGCCTTCTTGCTCTGGGCTTTGCAGCAGGTTTTGGTTGCCTCCACTATCCCCAGCTTTATGAGCTCCCACCCTGGTTAATATCCATACTAGATTGAATTCTGGCCAGGTACCCTTTACCACTTCCATCCTCCCAAAGTCAGCCCTCCTGAAGTCCAGCACTCTTGTGCCAGATTCCACTCCTTCCTTGCCCATATCCAATGTGAGCCATACTGAGTGGTGGTCACTCCCTGACAGCGTTCCTCCACTGTAAGTTCTCTCACAAAGTCCCCATTTGGCAGCACAAGGTCAAGGGTATTCCTAACCTGGTTGGTTCACTGACCATTTGCAGCAGGAAGCTGTCCTGAAGGCATCCAGCAGTACCTGCTCACTTCTGTTCCTGGTTGTTGGGGTGCCCAGTCCACCCTGGCATGTTGAAGTCCCCCACAATCACCACACTACCCTTCTCGCAGGTCCTCCTGATCTGTCCCGCTAGTTCCCTGTCTAACTCCTCCATCTGAGATGGTGGCCTGTACACCACTCCCATTCTAAGAATCCTATTCTTGGAATCCTGGATTTGCACCCAAAGTGACTCCGTACTACCCTCTTCCCCTTCCTCCCTTACACACTTCAGTCCTTCCTTCACATATACTGCCACCCCTCCTCCTTTCCCAATCACCCTGTCCCTGTGAAATAACCTGCACCCTGGTACAGACAGGTCCCAGTCATTATATTGGGTGGGCCATGTTTCCGTGATGGCTGCAATGTCCACCTCTCCCTCTGCCATGAGAACCTGTAACTCTGCAGTTTTCCTCCCAAGGCTCCTAGCATTAAGGGTAACTACCTCCCCCCCCCCATCTTGCCCTCCTTTCCTAGCATCACCAATAGTACTTGCCATTTGTCCTTTGTCACTGTTATGGGGGTAAGTCAATGATTTCCCAACCTGTGGTCTCTGCATATCTCTTCCCAACTGCCACCCCCACCCCTAGTTTAAATTCCCAACTTCCTCTATATACTCTTCCATCCTCTGTTTCAATACTTTCTTCTCTCCTCACTCAAGTGTAGTCTGTCCTTGGCATAGAGACTACTGTCCTCCCAGGTCCCTCCCCACCCCCCAACAGCCCATACCCTTTAGCACAACACCAGGTTCTTAGCCATCCGTTAAATTCTCTATTCTCAGCTTTCTTGTTGTGCTTGCTTTGGCACCGAAGTATCTCGGAAAAGTTACTGATCTTCCTGCCCTCACATAATTGTGCTAGTTCCTCAAACCTCCTCTGGACTATATCTACTGTCTTGTCAGCCAGGTCGTTTGTCCCAAGATGTATAATTAAATGAGGCCTGTCCCTACCCCTTCTAGCATATTTCAGAACAGACTGTCCCACCCTTTTCTGCTGTCATTCCTGGCATGGCTTCCACCCAAATGCGACTATGCTCTCCCTCTGCTACCCCACCTAACTCCTCTGAGTATTGAGTCCCCAGCACTAAGATGCCACCCTCTTACTCCCTGCTTGCTTCCATTCATCTCCTCTCTCATTTCCAGCCCTCTTCTCTCCTGCACATTATTTCCCTTTACCCCTGTTGCAATTCCTCCAGCAGAACTTCCCCCGCCCAGTTTGGTCCAGGCATTTATCAATTACCTCTAATTTCATCATTTCCTCCTCCACTTTCTTCCTCTTAGCAGTGCACAGCTGTTTTCTGAAGACCCTTCACAAATGCCCACCTCTCTCTTCATAGTAACCTGTTCTCTCCTTCCACTCCATGACTTTTGCCACTTCTTCGCCTCCCCTCACAAGTCCCTATCTCCTCCTTCCATTTGTCTTTGTCTCCTGACCTGGTTTCCGGCAATTGTTCTTCCTGGCCTGGGCCCCTTGTCTCTGCTTCCTTCTTCTGACCCTCTCCTCACCACTATTGGCTTAAATCGCCCTCCCTCATCTCCCCTTCTTCCTCCCTCCAGTATTGGGCTAAACCCACCCCCAATCTGCCTTGCCTGTCTTAGTTCCTCCTGCAGACACTCAATCTCCTTTCTAAGTTTTTCTATGTGGTTGCACACTAAACATCCTCCCACACTCCAGGCAATGTTTAGAAAGATTGGTGCACTGCAGTTGTTGCAGCCTACCACCCTACCCACTGCTGCTGTTGCCCACCAGTGACCCCCCACCCTTCCAGATGCAGGATACCAAACACTCCCCCAAGTCTCCCCTCTCCCTCCTCTATCAGTGCAAAACATTTTCTTTATTTCCCTTACCTCCTTTGTTGCACATGTTTAGATATATTGGGCAACTGCTTTTTATATTCCTATCCTTCCTTTCCACACTCAAAAAGAGACTATAAGTAGCCATTGCACAACCTTCCTCAAACTCCTACTCCTCCTTTTCCCAATGCAATATCAATGAGAAGAAGTAATAATGAAAGCTCCTAGATTTGCATTTACTTCCCTTCCACTGAGAAAGTAGTCGCCTCTTCACTTGCTGCTGTTCCTTTCCTGTACTTGCTTAAGAGTAAGTATATCTTGTTAATGCTATAGTATGAACTGCAATGTAATTTTTATGTTTTATGTATAATAGGAAAAAGGGCACAGTTAAGTGTTTATAACAAAACCAGCTCTGATATATGTTAAGCCTACGTGCGTGTATGTCAGTGGAGAATTTAAAAGCAAGCTGTCATTAGTTATACAATGTTGCCATCTTGTGGGGATTGGTATTCATTACATTTATTCCAATTTTTCTACATTCATGTCGGTCACCAAATTTACGTCATTTAGCTCATGCTTACTACAGGATATGCAGATGTCAATTCTCCAGTTACAGAGCTAATATATCAACATTGCCTTGTTTGGAGACAGGATGCACATCCTCTGTATTTGTTATAAAGCTTTGCAAGTTCTGCCTAAAACAGAACGGCTTTTTATTTTTTAACTGAAGCTACAACTTTTTGTACCACCTTAAATTTTGTATCCTGACCAAATAATGCTTCATAAAATCTCCTCCATTCTCCGTGTGCTCTGTAAGTATATATCTAGGTGGTCATTGGGGTCTCCGTTACATTCCTGCTTTTGGATAACTATATCAACACTACTAAGGCTAGCCGGAGTAAAATCCCACATATCTCGTTAAGGCACCTTCTTTAGCTAGAGTATCTGCTAAATCATTACCTTATCCAGCTGCTATGTTTTGGAATGACCATTTCCTTTTTTCCAGTAAACAGTAAATGTTCATGAACTAACTGGTCTGAGGCGAGAATCCGCTCTGCATATACATCTTGTTTACCTCTGGAGTTTTTCATATTGATTTTCCAATATGATAAATGTGTCAGAAAGCTGTGCCTGACACAGTCAGAATCAATGTAAACTACAATGTCATACAAATTATACTGCACCGTACTTTGTATTGCTGGATGAACAGCTGAACAGCTGCCAGTTCTGCATCCTGGTTGGATGTAGGACCAAGTTGATATCTGATAGAGAACAGGGAATATTCTCTTACCGAACAGCTCCTAAACCAGAATGCAACTTCCCATTATGATGGAGAGCACAGCCATCAAAATAAACCTTAGGTAAACCTGAACATACACGTTCAACATCGCTATGGTGCATATGGTATTCTCTTACAGTTTATAAGCCAATTGTTCTGTCTCCTGTACTGGATGTTCCTCTATAATACAATCATGCAACTCTGCTAATCTCTGGGCTACAGTGTTGCTTTTGCCTATTTGATCTCTAAAGGTAGGCCTTGGAGTGCCAATGTCCTGACCAAAATTCTGCTACTGGACATATTTCCATTCCATTTTCTGGCTCTCTAGAAAAGCAGTGGGTTGGTGACCAGCTTCAACAATAATTGTCACACCAAAAATATAATTTCTAAAATGTGCTGCCCAAACTGTGGAAAATAATCCTTTTTCAAATTTTTTTTCTATTTGTTTTTGCTCCTGGGAGCCTGGCAGGTGTCTCCAGTCCCTCCCTCAGAGGGACTCGGTATCTGGCTCTCCATTCCCTGTCCAACTTCCCCTACAATCCCCCATGGGTTTCCTCCTATGACAGGGCCAAAGTGAAGGGGTGCTGGCTTTCCCCCACCCCTGGAGTGAAATCCAAATGCTTGGGGCTGGGACAGACACAGGAGAGCCATCACAGTGCCCACCAGCTCCATTTCCACCACTTTTTCTCTGCCCCCTGGATGGCATATGTCAGCAACATGCCTCCCAACTCACATCTCCTCTGGCCACCACCAGAGGGAGATCGATGAGTGGGGTGGCAATCCCTCCCTCCCCAAAAGAGGAGAGCAGTCCTCCAGATGCTCAATCCTCTCTCTCCCCTGCCAACTCCCAGTGGCGCAGGCTCATTCCTGAACCCGGGTCGCCAGTGTGGTGCGAGGTGTGGTGTCCAGCACCTCAACCCTCAGTGCCACTGGGCTGGCTAGGCTTTTTCACATTTTGAATTTTTTTTCTACATCACTTAGGGTTTTGCTTGCATAAGCTATTACACGAATGTCTCAGAAATGTGTCGCGTTTCTGATATAACATTGTACTGATACACTGAACAGTATAGCCTGTTTACAAATAGAATTCCTTATCCTTTTGAGGACACACAAGGCATGGAGCTTGACTTAAACTATCTTTTAAAGCTTGCATAGCTTTATCTTGTTCTAGACCCCACACCCAAGGTTCGGACTTTTTCAATAACCTAGTAAGAAGGTTTGCAGTTTCAACATATTGCTAAATAAACTGTCTTGAGCAGATACAGACTTCCAGGAAACTACTCAATTCAATTGTGTTATGGGTATTGCCCATCTGATCCAACCTCACATCCCAGATAATTTACCTTGTCCTTGTCTTTTCGTCAAAGACAGTTTAGCTCCAGTATTTTCCAATTGGTTTAAAACATATTTAACATCACTCAGATGTTCCTCAAAGATATTACTTTTCACCAAAATATGGTCCACATAAACTAAATTCCCCTTATTTTCAGCATCAGGCATCACCTTGAGCAGAAAGATATTAAAATCCGCAGAAGAATTCAGTTATCCAAAAGGACACCTGTTACAGATGTATTGGACCTGATTCTCATAGCTTCCTCTAATGTCGCAAGGGGCTTGCACCACAAGAAATGATGCAAGGTGAGGCTTGTGCCACAAGATGCACTGAGAACAATTCTCAAATGCAGCCTCTGGCAAACATAGGCTGCATGCACCAAGGGGGGCTTGTGCCATCCACGAAGCACAAACTGCAACACAAGGGGTTCATGATGGTGGAAGGCCGCAACATCCCATTTTTTGGTATTATTCTGTAAAGGGGCCAGTGCTGACAAATTCAAACACTTGTTAGACCAATTAGGTCTGATGTAACAGTCCATGTGGCACCCATGTGTGATCAGTTCTCATTACTAGGGGTGGGTACTGTACATATGATGACCACCGACATGATTATTTATGATGTACCAGCACACATACACTATAACTAATTGTCGGAGTCACAAATTGACAGTATTTACAGATGAGTCAGACACTGCATGTTAGGTACACATGAGCAATGTCCAAAGCATCTGTTGTTCATTTGTTGTGTGACAGGGTTGAATAGGACCCTGTCCCTATTGTTATGGAGAGTTTGAATGCAGAGATCTGTTCTGTTCTTTCCTTCCCTGTCTCTTGTCTGTCTGGTTATGCAACCAAATTTTCCTGTGAGACCTAGGATTTGATCACCCTGACAGTCTTGCAATTCTTTGTCTCTCTACCTTCTCTTGCTGTTTCTGTCTTTTCCTCCCCTCCCTTGCATATCTGCTGGTATAAAAATATATGCAAATCATTAGAAATCATTAGGTGGGAATGTAACTTGTATTAGGATTCCTTTGCTTAAAAAATATATAATGTTACTGTTGAAATGTATATAATTATAATTTAAGATGATTGCAAAAAGCTATTAGAAACTCAAGGGGTTAACCTGAAATACAATTTTTAAGCCTTTTGCAGAAGCTGTGGAAAAGGGGCCTTTGTTCTGGGACATTGTGTTCCTGCCTGCAACTGCCTGAAATATACAAGAACATTTTTAAAAAAAAAGGCAGGATGCTTGTTAAGAAGGGGGCAGGGGTGTAATTATAGGAGGGGACGGGGGCACAAGTTCCCCCCCCCAACTTTCTCCATTGCCATATTTGTCCCAACTTTTAATTCGGCTCACCGACTAGCCAGCAGGCAGCATTGCTTGCCTCATATGAATCTTTTTATCTGCTGCTGCTGGCCTGGCCTCAATGCCTGGATTTGATTTGTTGGCACTAGAGTGGTGAAAGGAGGAGCAGAGGAGGTGGAGGAGAATAACAGTTCCATTCAGCAGCCAGGAGGGATTAGACTGCCTGCATCTGACAGGCTTGAAGTTGTGCCATCACGTAAGTATAAGTGCACCACCGCCTACCTGCCCAGTATACTAACTAACCAACTGTGAGGTCCAAGGAGGAGTGGGCAGGAGACTCACTGTGGAATGCGTGCACTAGTGAGTGTGCTGTGAGGAGAAGAGCAAGTGGAGTGTCGAGAGGAGAGCCACCACAAAATTTAAATTTCCAAAGAATCCGGTCATCACCGAGCTCCCTGTTAGTCTGTCTGCCAGGCCCAGTGCCTAGGATTGTGAACTCGAGTGATCGCCATTGTCATGTCATGCTGGTGGTGCACCGTACTGCCCACTGCTTCATTTGTGCCTGCTGGCCTGTCGGTTGCCAGTCCAACTGCTGCTGTATCTTCTGCAACCATCCAGTCTTGTCTGCTGTCTGGGCTTGCCTGGCTCTAGTCTGGTGGCATCTACACACAGCAGGGGAGGCTTTGGTTAGGTGGCTAGCAGCACTAGTGACCAGGAGTTGGAGGGACTGGGAGGGAATCAGAAGAGTTCCAAACTTTGGGCCTCGAGGGGGGGCGGTGTGATAAGGGTTCTTAAGGCCAGGGGAGACTCTCTGGTGAACTGTGAAAGAAAATCAGTTCAGAGAATCGCTGGATCCAAGTACAATCTTTAACAAGCTAACTTAAGGAGAGGAACAGACTGCTTCAGATCTTGGAAGCTGCTGGTTGTAGTCATTGCTGCATCTGAGAAGCAGGTATGTATGTACTATACTCCCTACATACATCACGATCTCATCTGATTCTGCTGCTGTAACTAAACTGGGAGCGGAAGGGACAACTGAGAGGGAGGCAGGGGAGGACTGACTGTGTCTCAGTGTCTGTGACATGACTCAACTGCTAATGGTACTGCAGTGTGATGGCCGTGGTTGACATTTTGAATGATGGGGCAGGGGGAACTGGGAGTGAGCTGGGAGGCATGAGTCGGAGGACTGATGATGGTCTGTCTGTGACTGCTGGTGGTGCTGCAGCAGCAGTGCAGTGGGTGGGGGGTCAGGGGTGCTTGAATTATGATGGGGAACACGGAGGGGACTGAGAGGCAGGCGGACTAATGACTGGGCTGTCTGTGACTGCCGGTGGTGCTGCAGTGTGGTGGGTGGGGGTGGTTTATTTTGAATGATGGGGTGGGGAACTGGGGAGGTGGGGAACTGGGAGGCAGTAGGACTGATGTCTCACTGGTCTAACTACTGGTGTGGTGGTGCAGCAGTGCAGCGGTTGGTTATTACTTATGAATGATGGGGTAATTGGGAGATGGGAGTGGACTGGGAGGAGGCAGGAGGACTGATGACGGTCTGTCTGTGACTGTTGGTGGTGCTACAATGGCAGTGCAGTGGGTGGGGTGGTTGAGTTATGGAGGAACTGGGAGGGGACTGGGAAGCAGGAGGACAAATGACTGGGCTGTCTGTGACTGCTGATGGTGCTGCAGTGTGGTGGTGGTTTATTTTGAATGATGGGGTGGGATAACTGGGGGGTGGGGAACTGGGAGGCAGTAGGACTGATGACTTACTGGTCTGTCTAACTGCTGGTGTGGTGGTGTGGCAGTGCAGTGGGTGGTTGAGTTATTAGTTTTGATGGAGTAATTGGGAGATGGGAGTGGACTGGGAGGAGGCAGGAGGACTGATGATGGTTTGTCTGACTGCTGGTGGTGCTACAGTGGCAGTGCAGTGGGCGGGGTGGTTGAGTTATGGGGGAACTGGGAGGGGACTGGGAAGCAGGAGGACAAATGACTGATCTGTGACTGCCGATGGTGCTGCAGTGTGGTGGATGGGGGTGGTTTACTTATTTTGAATGACAGGGTGGGGAACTTGGGGGCGGGGGACTGGGAGGCAGGAGGACTGATGACTCATTGGTCTGTCTAACGGCTGGTGTAGTGGTGCTGCAGTGCGGTGGGTGGTTGAGTTATTTATGATGGAGTAATTGGGAGATGGGAGTGGACTGGGAGGAGGCAGGAGGACTGATGACAGTTTGTCTGTGACTGCTGGTGGTGCTACAGTGGCAGTGCAGTGGGTGGGGTGGTTGTTATGGGGAACTGGGAATGGACTGGGAAGCAGGAGGACTAATGACTGCTCTATGACTGTTGGTGCTGCCGCGGTGTGGTGGGTGGGAGTGGTTTACTTATTTTGAATGACGGGGCGGGGGAACTGGGAGGCAGGAGGACTGATGATGCACTGGTCTTACTGCTGGTGTGGTGGTGATGCAGTGCAGTGGGTGGTTGAGTTATTATTTATGAATGACTGGTGGAACTGGGAGATGGGAGTGGACTGGGAGGAGGCAAGAGGACCGATGAAGGTCTGTCTGTGACTGCTGGTAGTGCTGCAGTGGCAGTGCAGTGGGTGGGGGTGGTATGGGGGGACTGGGAGGCAGGATGACTAATTACTGGTCTGTCTGTGACTGCTGGTGGTGCTGCAGTGGCAGTGCAGTGGGTGGGGGTGGTATGGGGGACTGGGAGGCAGGATGGCTAATTACTGGTCTGTCTGGACTGCTGGTGATGCTGCAGTGGCAGTGCAGTGGGGGGGGGTGGTATGGGGGACTGGGAGGCAGGATGACTAATTACTGGTCTGTCTGTGACTGCTGGTGGTGCTGCAGTGTGGTGGATGGGGATGGTGTTTTAGTTATTATGATCAGGGGAACTGGGAAGGGACTGGGAGGCAGGAGGATGGATGACCTGTATGTGCTGGTGGTGCTGCAGTGTGGTGGGTGGGGGGGTGGATCATGGTTGAATTATGACTGTTCAATTGTTTAATTACTATTTCGGAAAGACCTTTGAGTGTGAGCTCTTTTACCAAGTTTCCACGTCAGGGTGGACAATAAGACAATACATATCTTCAGTGGTTACAGAGGCCTGATCATTAGACATTAATGTGTGATTACATGACAATTAGACAAATAGGAGAAAAAAACTGAGCAGTTGTAATTGAATACTAGACTATTTCTAATTGGTTGCCCTAGGTAGCACACCCCTGGAAACCTCCAAATCTGTTGATAAGACTATGGCAGAGTAACTGCATGGGGTTTAATGCTATCCCAGATGGCAAGAGGCTAGGTGACAGTGAAACAAGGGGGACTGGGTTTGAAACCAACAGCAGAGAGTGAGAGGTGGGGGGATAGTGAAATGGGGGGCAGCTCCAGAGAGCTTTGTCGAGTATGGTGTGCGTGTGGGGAGTGGTTTGGGAGGGCAGTACCAAGTGCATTTAAAGAGACTGATAGCTTACTTAAGTCCTTGGCTAGGCTGGAATGAAGGCAGGGTTCTCTAGGTAGCCCTGCTGGATGTCACCTTGGGGGTAGGCCTGTCTATCAAGTGGGGCCTGAGAAGCAGGTGCATTTTGAGTTAGACATTAGGTGCTGTTTGAGGCCTACTTTGAATTGAGACAGGCTGTTGTTTGTTTGTAATTTCATCGGGAGTTCATTTATCCAGAGGGGAGCTCAATAGGAGAAAGCACGCTGCCCTAGTGAGGTTCCACAGAATGGTATGGACAGTGCTCCATTCTTCCTCCGTCTGGTGATGTGTGTTGAGAGAGAAGCCTCGAGCAGGTTTCCTATACAGGGTGGGTTTTTTCCGAGGAGTGCCTTCTTTCCCAGGAGGCAAGTTTGGTATTTGATCCTGTCTTTTAGGTTAAGCCAGTTTGTACGCTCACACAGGATGCAAGTATGAGTGTAGTGATCTGCACAGGGTGAGGCGGCATGCCTTATAGAGTGCAGTTTGGACCCTTTTGAGCACTGTATCAGTAGCAGCTCCATACACCACCAGCCCGTAGTCTATCGTGGAGAGTATGGAGCTGGAGACTGAGATTTGGAGTGCTTCCGGGGTGAGGGATTTCTTGTGCTTATAGAGGGCCCCGATCTTTGCATTTACCACTTTGACAAGGGAGTCTACATGATGCGTATAAGTGAGACAGTCATCAATGGTGACTCCAAGGTACTTGAAGAAGTGCACCTACTCAGTCTGCTCACCAGCCTTGTTGGTGATTATGAGGGGAGCATGCTTGTGTTTGTTGTAGGGGCTGGACTGTAGCATGGCCTTGATTTTCTTGTAATTTAGTAGCAGCTTTTGCCTACTGAACCAGTCCTCGAGTTTATTGAGAGTTCTGTAGTTCTGTTTGTAGGGCAGCCTGAGAGGTGCTGCTGCTCAGCAGCACACACCGTTCACATACAGAATAAGTTTGGTGTCACAGGCTGTGGGTAGGTCATTTACAAAGAGGCTGAAAAGCAGGGGCCCTAGAACTGATCCTTGAGGGACTCCTAGGAGTACATCTCTGGAGCTGGATAACGTCTGCTTGATTTAACTCACTGGCTCCTGTGTGTTAGGTAGTCATTGAACCAATTCACGGCGTTTGGTGCCACACCCAATCTTTGGAGCTGGAGTACTAGTAGAAGGTGGTTAACGGTGTTGAAGGCTTTGGTGAGGTCTATGAAGATGGACCCCACCAATTTGCCTTCATCCAGTGCCTTGTGCGCATAGTCAGTGTATTCCAGCAGTGCCGTGGTGGTACTGTGTTTTTGATGGGGGACACATCAGATAGCACAGTGCCTGCAGTGCCAAACAAAATAAAAAAAACAAGCAGAGAAGGTGGCTGGGTGTGGGAGGGGAAAATGGGAATTGCAGTTTACACAAAGGGCAGTGCTAAGCTTCCAGCTGGCAGGAATCATATAGATTAAAATTGGCCATTTGATTTGGCACAAGTCAGGGTCAGGGAGCACCTAGGAAAAGAAGCCTGCTGCAGTTGAAAGGCAGATTACTGTTGTGTCGGAAGTCACTGGGCCAGTGGTTCCTTACCTTCTACCAGTCCAGCAGAGTGTGACCAGCACAGTCAGCAATCATCAAAATAGCACAAAACTGTTAGTAGTCTGCAAGAAGACAAGGGTAAGTTATGGTATTTCTGTTTAATGGAAGTTTCTGGCATAAGGTATTGAGCCATGGCCCAGCCTTGTAACATATTAATCTGTGACAAACAAACATCGTTTACTCATTTTTTTAAATAAACAATAGGATCATGGCTGGCTCCTTAGCCACTGCCAACTGATCCCTTCCAGCTTCTTAGTATGGCTGCTCCCTCAAGAGCCCTATACAAGTATATGGGGCATCTTTTAAAAACAGTTCTATGAAGATTTAAGCAGTCTGAGAGGATAATGAAAGCCACCGCTCTACTAATATGGACCCTATTAGTAGTGTGGGGGCTTTCATTGCCCTTAAAAGACACCCCATACACTTCTATAGGTCTTGCCCCCACACTCTCCCTGCTCACATGTCACAAAAACACTGAGCGCGGGGGCGGAGCGACAGTACTAAGCAGCTGGAAGGGACTGGCTGGCAGTGGCTATCGAGCCAGCTACAATCCCTTCATTACTTCAAAGAGTGAGTAAAATGCTTTTTGGTACTAATTATTGCTGGCATATACGTATTGCACTATGGAGCCCAATACCTTATGCCTATTAGCTGTAAATTATCTTGTTGTTTTTGGTAGTCAGTCTGCTGTGCTGACTGTGCTGTGTTGGTCCTGTTTACTGTACAGTTAGTGTCTACAGTCACTGTCTAATTTGAAATGCTGAGCTTTGCTGTTTGCTGTCTTATGTCTCTCCTGGGTGCCGCCTGAGCCTGACTATTGGCTGCTTTGTTAGGGGCGAGGGATTGCTGGCTCTGGCGCGCATGTGGGGTTGGGGTTTATATGGTTAGCCTAGCATGCAACTCCAGTATTTTCTTCTATGTTACCAATACCAAAGTCAAACTGATAAAAAAAAATTTGTATGAGGAAGTCATTATGGACAAGAAGGGGGATGGAGAAAGACCTGTAGATCAAGTTGGGTCAATGGAGCACTGAATGCATGTAACTCTTAAGCAGTCCAAGAGTGCTATTATGGGGATACATGATGGCCCAGTGTGTGATACCGTTTATATCGCAAGTGGACAGTGACCTCGGTTCACAAGTGGCGGCGCAAAGCGGAACCATGAGTGAGGTTTCCGAGGTCACTATCCACTAGTTGTGATACATAGGTATCACACAATGGGACAGTGCATGTCCATTGTACACAATAGGGCTCTGTTTTTGGTTACTTTTTTTTTTCTGGTTTAGCAGCATGGGAGGGGGAAAGTGACATGTACACTATGTTGATAACCAGTGATGACGTGTTGACTGTGATTAATAGCTTCACAGTGTACATGTCGCAATCTGGTTATCGTGGTTGTGATACAGATTTTTATTTCATACCATATATGACTTCAACCCTATTGTATAACATTGGAGACCACTACCCCCTAACTTGCGTTATGTCAAGGTACCTAATCGCAAGCTGGCATTACCCCTAGCATGGGGAAAATTACCTGGCTTGAACGGCTGAGAGATCAGGGAGGTTAAGGTACAAACCAAACATATATATTTTCTGTACTCCAGGTTGTGGGAGACGCACGCTAGGACTGTGCTAAGTATAACTTCTGAGCGGGGCCCATAGGAGCCAGGTTTGCAACATTTTTGGTGTGGCCCAGGGGTCAAAGCCCCACCCCCTGGCCCGGGGTCAGAGGTCAACCCCCAACCCCCACAGAAGTCTCCGAGAGTACAGCCCCCTGTGCTGTAACATGGTTGTCTGGGGGTTAAGTCCCTGGCCTTAGGGATGAAAAAAAAAATTGGAAATACTCATTAAAAGCCCAATCTACAATGGATATGCAGTGCAACGGACAATAGCAAACACATCAGAACAGTTACCGGCACTATAGCAGTCAAATGAAAACACAAAATACAGGGCTAAAACATCCTCACCCATAAACTGAAAGAGCCAGTGGAGACAAAACAGGCAAATAGACATTTTTAAGTAGTCAGCAGTGGCTTTTTAAATGCTAGTTTTAAAGGGTCTGGTGGAACTGTGCACATCTGCTGTGCTGGCCTGCAAATCAGTGAACTCTACTGCAGTGGGCCACAATCCCAAATAAATACTGTTGTATTCAGAAATGTGCGAGACTACCCATAACTGGCAAATGTGTGGATTATCGAACCCCCACTCAACTCTGCTATTAGCGTAGCACTGAAGTTACTGTATACTGCTTTGGTCCATTACAGAACTGCACGCTGTACATCATGTCAGGCTGCCAGTTATTTTTATTGTAGTTTGAGTTGTTGAGGGGGGCTTCACTCCCCCACACCCCCAGAGTGTTGGGGGCAGAGCTTCCCCAGTGCAAATAAAATGACAAAACCTCAGTTATAGTCACTGTACACTATGTCAGACTATCAGTTATTTTTTTATTCATTTATTTGACTAGGGGCTTCTCCCACACTCCTGTGTTAAAAAAAACAAACAAGGAATGGGGGGTGGGAGCAGAGCCCCCAAACTCACATAAACGGATGAAACCTAAATCAGCAGCCAGCATGTAGGGACCCTACCCGACGCCATCTCTGACCACTCTCCTGTTCTCTGTATATGGAAAATTCCTTCCCCTAAGGTCCCCCATAAAATCATCCAGGTCCGAAACTTTGCCAGATTTAACCCGGACCTGTTCATGGAGGAACTAAGGCTCATGGACTGGACAGAAATCCACAGAGCCCAGGACCCTCCTCCGCCGTCGCCGCATTCCACAACATCTTTGTGGATCTACAAGATAGGCATGCCCCCATCACTAGGCGTAGGGTACGTGGGACAGCCACCCAGTGGCTGCATGGGGGTCTCCTCTCCCTTATGCGAGCGTGAGACAAGTGCTGGGCACAGTTCAAACACTCACACGATACTGCCCTGTTTCAGTAATACAGAAAACTCAGAAATGAGTGCAAGAAAACTATCAGGGGGCCAAAAAGTGACTTCTGTAAGGCCGCCCTTCTCAGCTCTGCAAAAGACCCCAGACGGTTCTGGAGAACCATCCAAACACTGGTCAGTGGTCGCTCCAACTCCGGGGTCACTGACATGCTCATCGGAGGTGTCTCCTGCAACAATCCCCACGTGATTGCCAATGCTCTTAATTCCCATTTCACTGACCTCCCTACTGTCCTCCCACTTGGGTCTATGGCCTGGAATTCAAACTGTTCTGCTTCCACAACCCAGCAGGAGTCTGGTCTGCCCTGCCCTCCATTCCACCTAAGGGTGGTATCAGTAAACGAGGTGCGGTCTCTTCTTCAAGGCCTCTCGCAAAATGCAAGCCCTGGCCTAGATAACCTGGAGCCCAAGCTCCTCAAACTTGGCGCCCCCCTCATAGCCTCCCCGGTGACCCACATCTTCAACCTATCCCTTACCCAGGGTCAGATCCCTGATATCTGGAAGGTTGCCAAGGTTGTCCCTGTCCCTAAGCAGGGTGACCCCAAAATCCTGGATAACTACCGTCCTGTAGCCATCCTCTCGGCTGTCAGTAAGCTCCTGGAAAAGGTGGTAGCCAAACAACTCTCTGAGTATATCCACACTCATGGACTGCTGTCCCCTGCCCAACATGGCTTTCGTAAAGGGCACAGCACTACCACAGCACTCATCTCTGTCTCTTCCAGCATCAGAGCAGCAATGGATCTGGGGCAACTCTCAGGTGCTGTGTCAATTGACTTATCCAAGGCCTTCGACCTCGTTGACCACGACCTGCTTGCCTCGCAGATGAGGTCCCTTGGTTTGTCCCCTTCTGCTCCAAATTGGGTCTCTATCTGCATGGCAGAGAACAACTAACTAAATTCAACAAAGTCCTCTCTGCCCCACTGCCTGTAACCTCTGGTGTCCCACAGGGCTCAGTGCTGGGTCCCCTACTCTTTTCCCTATTTATTAACAATCTCCCCGCTGTGGTCACCAGATGCCGAGTTACCATGTATGCGGATGACCTGGTCCTCCTGGCCCACTCCTGTGATCCAGCCACTCTAAACCGTCACTTATCAGAGGACCTCCAGAACATCCAGGCATGGCTCTCTAACCATAAGCTGGTCCTTAACCAGAAAAACCCAGGCTATGCTATTCGGCTCCTCAGCCAAAATTCGGCCTCTTCAACTCCCCTGCAAATCAACTATGATGATGGTACCCTCTTCCTACTGTGACCTCCCTTAAATATCTTGGTGTGACGCTTGATCCCCAACTGGACCTGGGAAGTCACATCCACAATGCCTGTAGTGGGGTAAACCATAAGCTGGGGCTGGCCTACAGGGCTCGGTACAACCTCACCCCTGCGGCTCGTCTAGCTCTTGCCAGGGGAGTATTACTCCCTTCCCTCAGCTATGGTTCCCTCCTATTTGCTCATACTTCCAAGGCCCTCCTAAACAAGTGGAGCACGACGTACAACAACATCTGTCGGTTTGCCCTGGCCGCACCCCGCCTCACCCATCACTGTGAACTCTATGATAAGCTTGGTTGGCTATCCCCGGTCAATCACCTTAACTTTAGCACTGGGTGCCTCATGAGCAAAGTAATCAGCTCTGGCACCCCTCCAGAACTGGCCCAGTTTCTCGCCCCAGTTGACCTCTCCCCCTACCCTCTGAGATCCCAGGGACCTGGCCTACTAAATGTACCTACCACCCGCACCATCATGGGGGACCGGAGCTTTGCTGTTCATGCTCCCAGGCTTTGGAACTCCCTTCCTGAAAGTGTCCGCACTGCCCCTTCTCACAAGCTCTTCCGGACCTCCCTGTGGGAACATCTTAAGCTGGCCTCTCGCTGCAAATGCCTAAAGCCTCCCTAGCACATAGTTCCCGGTGCCCACTGGCAAGCTGGCTTCACCTCTCCCGTGCTGCTACCTGATCTCACTCCCTACCTCACTGACTGACTCTATGGTGTTCCTACGCTCATTATTCTTTGCCTGCCCTGCTGGTCATTGTATTTTATTTCGCAATTGTATCTTGCCCCCAGTATTAGTAACTGGGTGTACTTTCCAATCAAATGTAAAACTGTAAAACTGTTTTTCTCTCCTGCTTGTTGTATTGATGTACTTGTTATACCCTATTGCTGTATTGTTGTACCTGTCATACCCTACTGTACTCTCCCGGGTCGTTCCTGAAAATAGCCATAAAACTTGTCTAGTGTACCTACCCGGTAAACAAAAACTAAATGAAAGTAGCCTAGTGCTGCTATGGTTCAGCACAGCAAGCAAGCAACAAAAAGTACCCCCCCATATCAGTTGTAGACTGTTGTTTGTTCTAGCTGCCAAAATATTGTATATGTATTGCACACACCAGTCATCATGTTTCATTTATCAGTATGCAACCTGTAAGTCGCTTCCCTGTCTCATATCAATGTTTACCACCTGCGGTCACCCTATGTGGTACTCTTGTATGTATATCCAGCCTGTATCATGTAACATGCATTTCATGTATATACTGTTATTACCTATCTGTGTTTGTACTTTAAGTGTTTATGTCACAGGACCTCCTTGTGAATGCGCTTGCTCAATGGAGTTTTCCTGCAATAAAGTTGAACTTGAACTTGAACACAGTGTTCTCTGTAGCTTTCCGTAACACTAATAGCGGTGGTCTGATAACCTACCCAATCACCCCCACAACTTGCAATATGCAGAAAAGCTTCCTTCATCATGCCTCGGATACGAAGCTGCCTGACCGTCGAAAGCTTTAAATCAGAGTTCAAAACATACTTATTTCAAAAGGCTTATGGGGAGTAGTTATTGCACTGATTTGAAATTGGAATTATATTTTATTGTTGTTTGTTACGTTATATGTATGTTTTATATGTATTTAATTATTGTACAGCGCTTTGATTTCGAAAAGCGCTTAAAAATAAACTTTTACTTACTTACTTACTCTTAACACCTCAGAATTAAAATGTGCAGTGGAGCCAATGGCCAGAAATCCAGGCGGTACCACAGAGTAGTTTCATTCATTTGGCAATTCACCAGTACAAAGTGAAACCTAGCAAAATCCTTGTGCTTGATAGTGACTTGACAAAGTCAAACTGCCCAACTTGCTGGTCACTATAGTGATCGGCAACAGGACTGTCCAAGGAGAAATGTAGTTCGCCAAGACTCCACCAGTGTGTGAGAGCTTGCAAGTCAACATCCCCAAGTCATTGTTAATAGCACTGGTTCAGACTGACATACAAGAGGCGGGGGCCAGTTATTACTGGAGGCCCGCCTGGAAACATACCGCTCAACCTTTTGTCACTGGAATAAGAAACACGGACACTCACAATGAGGGGCAATGACGAATACTGACAACCAAAATGAGGGACACATCCTCAAAATAGAGACAGAAGCTCAGAACACTTTAGAAACCACCGCTTTTATATGTAGCATGTTTATTTTTGAATTAGCATCTTAAAAATAACGAATGCATGCTGTAAAGGAGAAATGCAATGAATCTGCAAGTCATTTTTCAGAATATAAGCAGATTTTTAAATACTGGTTAAAAGTCTGTTACTTTGTTCCATTACTACAAGATGTTTAGTTATCCAGGCCAGTGTGTGTCTCTCTCTCATTTACACACAGCTGGACAGGACCATTTTAGAAGTGTATGATGTGTGTGATGCACATTATGTCCCTTGTTCTGCTCTTCCATTGTTTAAACAATGCATTTCAGTTTTACTACAGCACTCTATGGCCAGAAGGAACATAAGTCAACTACAGCATACCATTCCAAATGGCTACTTACTACCAGAGTGTAAATCAGAAATTACCACTATGGTTACTGACAAGCTTGTAAAGATAAAATAAAATTGGAATTAGTTCTACTAGGAAAAATATGTGCAGGTCCAGTGAAGGTCTCCTTTAATGTCTCAATTTACAGCGCATTCTCTTTGATTCTATGTGACGGCAACAATTTTTGTATGATGGATGAGGAGCAAGCAATTTTGAGGGTTAAAAGGAGGAATGCCCCTTGTTAGCACACACAGTTGAGAGGTATGCCTTAAATATCATAGGGTGAGACACAGGGTGGGGAGTGCTAGAGCCCAAATGATCCTAGGAGCCTACCTGGAAAGTTAATGTAGTCCCCGGAGAGCACAGCACAGTCACATCAGCATTACATTGGCATACTGGTACCGCTGTATTACAGTTTCTTCCCAAAACCCCCTTTAAATTAGACAACAGATGATTTAGGCACATCTTTCACAGTTTTTTTGCATTATTTCTTTATCCCGTCCTACGTGCCCTGGATCTACCATTTCCTTCAGGCAGCCATGATCCCTGACATCCACCTACTGTCCTTCCTTGGAACCCCCTATCTCAAATCACAGCCGACCCTGGAGTAGCTCGACGTAACCCTTCACCGAGTGGGTCCCCCCTCCTCCTCCAAGGGGGGGGGGAGGCATCGGTGGGGCAGCCAGCACATTCTGTCTCTCAACCCCAGGGTGCTGCTGAGGCAGTCAGGCTCCTCGAGAGTTCTTCAGTGGTGTCATCAGATCGTCTGCCATCATCCTGGCCAATCCAGGACGTTTTTCCATTTTTCTGGCATCCCTGACATCACGCCACATCTTGTAGTCCTCCCGGTCTCCACTGGGGGCTGCTACAGAGTGAGACATCACCCTAACCCACTCCAGGAGAGGAGAGCAGTCCTTCGGACGCTTAATCCTCTCCTGCCCCCACCGATCCCCAGTGACCCGAGTCCATTCCCCAACCCGGGTCGCTGGTGTGGTCTGAGGTAAGGCACTAACACCTCAGCTCTCTGCACCACCGGGCCAGCTCTTTTCATAGTTTTTAAGGTAGCAGGTACCCAACTGAGGGGACTCACAGTGTCTATAGCACTGACATGAGCTCATGGCATCAGTGCCAGTGACATATAATGGAAGAGAGTGGATGTGGGAAGCCAAGTTTAAAAGTAAGACCCTCTGCTTCCCCACCACACCCACCCACACCCCAGATCGGCAACACCAAGTAAATGGTACACTTCCACATGTCCACCTCCACTAACAGACATGCCCAGCTCCCTGTTCAACTAGTCAAATGACCAGTTACCCCACCAGGTACTCCCCATACATAGATACATAGATACATAGACAGTGTCGGCAGATAAGGGCCTATGGCCCACCTAGTCTGCCCATTTGAGCTTGTAAGTTCAGTTTGTTTTCCTAGAAGTCTATTTCCCCTTACCCCTGACCTCTAGAATTCCTTTATGTCTATCCCATGCATTCTTAAATCCCGTGATTGTTTCAGTCCCCACCACTTCCTCTGGCAGGGTGTTCCACTTGTCCACCACCCGTCTCTGTGAAGAAATTCTTTCTCATGTTTCCTCTGAATCGCCCTCCCTCCAACTTCATCCCATGCCCTCTAGTCCTGAAACATCTTTTTCGCTTAAAAATAGTGTTTTCTGCACCCTGTTCCTCCCTGTAAGATACTTGTATGTCTCTATCATATCCCTCTCTCCCTCCTCTCCTCCAGGGAGTACATGTTCAGTTCCTTCAACCTGTCTTCATAGGACTTGTGATGCAACCCATGCACCATCTTTGTTGCCCTCCTCTGAACCTTCTCTACCCTGTCTATGTCCTTCACGTAGGTATGGTCTCCAGAACTGTACACTGTACTCCAGGTGGGGCCTCACTAGTGTCTTGTATAGCGGAATTATGACCTCCTTTCCTGCTGGTGATGCTCTCTGCCTATACATCCCAGCATCCTATTTGCTTTACCTGATGCCTTGTCACACTGTTTCCCTACCTTGAGGTCATCAGAGATGACAACCCCAAGATCCCTTTCCTGCTTGGCGCATGCTATATCCTCACCCCCCAACTGATATATTGTGCCAGGGTTTTTGTGCCCCATATGCATTATCTTGCACTTCTTTGCATTGAATTTCAACTGCCAAACCCATGCCATGCACACACACACTGCAAGCTCTCATTTTACATAACATGACCAGTGATGAGCTATACACAACCACAGCCAGCACCCCATCACACACACACACGCACACACACCACAGTCCCCCCTCCACCCACCTGACTGCACCCACTGTGCAATATGGCACTAATCACTAGCATTCCATTTGCTGTTGACACTCTTTCTGTTCTGGGTTCATTCAGAATTCTAGAAATGAAACACAACTGGGGCCACTCATTTGACTGTACCACAACACTGATGGTCGGTGAAGGATGCCTGTACAAACCCTGACAGCATATACCTTTAAATTAATTTCAATCACTACATACAGAGATCCTGCAATTATATAGAGGATAATGCCTGATGTACATGGTGTACTCACCTCGAGTGGTTGCTAGGGCATCACTAAACCTCAAGAGTGCAACTTGAGAGGTTTACCATTGCGTTAGCAACCACGAGAGGTGATTGCACCATGGTTATCACCTGGACATCAGGCATTGTCATTTATAGTGTATGGCACTCGACATGAGAATTTACAGCCCCTCCCTCCCAAACACAGGTCATTTAGCCTTACCTTATTAATGAATCTACACTACGGCCACATGATTGTGTGTATGTGGGTGTTCCACACAAGCAAGTTAGTGAGCAATACCCCATTTCACAGCCACTAACATCTTGTGACCATATTTGTATTGTGACTCTCCTTCAGCTGCTAACTTACAGGTCTTTACATGCCAGTTCTTGGTGGTGATGGAGTGAGAGAAAGAACAAAAGATGGATGTATGCACTCACCAGGTAAAATGTTGGAAACAGTCACCACCAAAAACTGGCATCTAAAGACCTGCAAGTTAGCAGCTGAAGGAGACTCACAATACAAATATGATCACAAGATGTTATGGAAACACGCAAAAATGAAAAGGAAAGGGGAAACTGTTTAACCCGGAGAGGCACATGACACTATGCCAAAGCTTGTTTCCGTCAGCCTGGTGGCGCAGAGGGTTGAGGCGCTGGCGCTTTACCTCAAGCCATGCCGACGACCCGGGTTCGGGAATGGACTCGGGTCGCTGGGGGTTGGCGGGGACAAGGAAGGATGAGCATCCCAGGACACTCTCCTCCCTGGGGATGGGTTGGCGATGCTCACCAGCGGCCCCCCTGCAGAGACCAGGGCACACAAGAAGCGACGCGACATCAGGGGAACCAGAAAAGCAGAAAAATGGCGTCCGAGCGACCGGATGATGGCCGCCTGGATCCCCCGCCTCCATGGAACCCCCAAAGAGCCAGGAAATACTGATCCCAGCAGCATCAGGGCCAACAGCAAGAATGCCTGAAGGCAATTTCCCTCTGGAAGGAGGGGACCCATCCGATAAAGGGTTACATCGGGCTACCCTGGTCGGCTGTGATCTGGGATCGGGGGAAGCTGACGTCAGGGAGGGTTCAGAATAGAGATATGGGGGGTAGACCTTGGCAGAAGGCCTGAAGGAGAGGCCGGTCGGATGCAGGGGGGACAATAAACAAATAATGCAAAAAAGCTTGTTTCCAGGAGTGACCTGGGAGCACAAGGAAGTTAAGTAACTTGCTCAGGGTCAAACAGTATGAAAGTGGGACTGTGGGATTCAAACCCAGGTCTCCAAGTTTGGAGCTAGGAGCCTTAAACCACTGCACTATACTGCCTCCACCAAGGATTTCAAAAGCAGGAAATTTATTGCTGTGTAAAAACTGCAGATGCAAAGTTAATCCAAGGAGGTAGTATACACAGATGCCACTGGGATGTTGATCAGGAAGTGGCCAGGCCAACTAGTCTTTATCATTTACACTATATGTATTTAAACTCTGAAAAGCTGAACACTTGAAATCTCCCTGTAACTGCAATATTTATTTCGTTTTTTTCTAAAAAGAAACTCTCCCCACACTGCTAACGTTCCTTTTCATGCCCTTCTGTTTTAACACCCAACATCAGAGAAATACGGTTTCAAGTCAAGACTAGCTCTAACCTGACCTCTAAAGCAAAAATAGACTCTGAAGCCTAACCATTCCACAGCAGCCTAATTAGTAACAACTGGCTTGTTAACTGAAAATAACTACTGTACTGTCACTTGAACTTTCCCCTAGTTAATTATATGTTTTTCTTCCTCTTTATTCTGTGATCCTTCCCCTCCAACAATCATGCTGGTTCGCCAGCCATGATGAAGGCCCCAAGTTCACATCACTGACTGACTGACTCTCCCCCCGGCAGGCCCCAGGCCCCCGACTCTCCACCAGTCATTCCCACCAACTGCGCAGCTCCTGCCAGGCTGCCACACCACTCAGTGGCACCCGCACTGTGGCTCTTGATGCTGCCTGCACTGGCAGTTGCCAGCTGAGCCTGAGCCAGCACCTGCTCGCTCACCAGTCACCTCAGGTGGGCCCCTCTCCCTCTTGGACCGGACTCAGTCATCACTGGCTGCCCCCTAGACCACCACACACTGTCCCGACCTGCCAACCAGACACCTCACACCACCACATGTCCACCTCACCTCTCGTCTGCTGCAGCCTGCTGCTCTTCTCTTTTCCTCGACCCGGACTTCTTCTGACCATCACCGACGCTCGACACACCATGACCCAACTCCCGACTACAAAACTGGATACTAGAAATTAAAGGCTGCTGTTGCTTTGCTGACCGGCCGTCACTCCTCGCTTCTTGTGGTCTCTCTCTCCCCGGCTCACCTTGCCACACGCTGCCTCACACAACACCAAAACGCACGCGTATGGCACCTAATAAACCCTCCTCCTGACCAATCACAGATACGGCAATGCTGGCAAATTGAAACATGCCACCTGCCAATCAACCAGTCACCATGATGATTGGGGGGGGGGTTGACAAACAAAATTAAAGGTGCAAATTTTAAATAATGCCAGTAGCACTGAGCCCACCACCAGTAAATTAAACGAAGGAGGCGGCAAATCATGCTGGCAGCCAGTGCGGGTAACAGGGCACACACAAAGCCACAACTGGGGGGAGAAAAAAGTCAAAGCAGGCAGCACTGAAAAATATTGCTGGGGCTCAGCCCAGCTCAATAAATATTGATGGGGCCAATGCCCCATGGGCCCATACAACCCGGCGCCCCATAATTTACACTGGAAGCATTAACTTGAATGTCCACTACTGGAAACTGACATTGTGAAGTACTATATGGCTTTATCCACACAGATGAAAAAAACAGAACAGGGTGGTTCCCCAAGGTTTGTCAATGGTCACAGGTGAGGCATGCAGACTCTCTTTCTCAGAAATACAAAGGCACTATGAACATTTCCTTTGTAGTGCAGAACTAGAACACTCTCCAGCCCTTTAGCTAGAAATCTGTAGACATTTCCTTGGAAAACATTCCTTCCCAAACTTGTCCGCTCCTTTTTCTATTGGGTTTGTCGTGGACATTTACTTTCCTGAGTGTCTATACAGGTGGTGGGTTGCCATACACCCTTTAAATCCTCCTGCATTAATGGACCATTGTTAAAGTGAATTTCCGACGTAGTTGCTTTAAGGTATTGGGCTTCATAGCCCAATACCTTATAGCAGCATGAGCTCACTGCTGCAAAAAATTTAATTATAAAGTTAGTTTTAGCAGGGGAAGGGATCGTAACTGGCGCCAAACCCTCAGCCAGCTGATCCCTTCCAACCTTATAAGCCTGCTCCACCCCCGCGCTCTCTGAAATTGTGAAGTGTAGCCAGGGAAAGCATGGGGGTAAGCCCCATACAAGTCTATGGGGCTGTTTTTAAAGTCAGTTTTTAGTAATTTTTAACAGTCCTAGAGGAATATTAAAGAGTCGCTTAACTAGTAGGGTCCCTACTAGTTAAGTGACTGCTTTAATTTTCCTCTAGGACTGTTAAAAATTACTAAAAACCAGCTTTAAAAACAGCCCCCATACATTTGTATGGGGCTCGCCCCCATGCTCTCCCAGGCCACACATCACAATTTCAGAGAGCTCGGGGCGGAGTTGGGGAAGAGCGGGCTCAGGAGGAAGTTGGAAGAGATTGGCTGGCCGAGGGTTCGGCACCAGTTACGATCCCTTCTCCTGCAAAAACTACTAAATTTAAAATTAAAATGTTTGCAGTGGTGAGCTCACAACGATATAAAGTATTGGGCTATGAAGCCCAATACCTTACATCATAAAGATCCTTTAACATTATGAGGGAAAACTTGCGCCCATCCAGCAACCAGTTAGCCCTGACTGGAATTTCAGGTAGCGTTCCTCCCACACCACTCTAGCCCCAGCTTGGCAGGCTCTGCCATCCTCTTGGTGTTACGCTAAAAGGACCTTCCACCCTCTCACAGGGCGCTAGAGGTGACCACACTTTATTAAATATTCAGCGCATATCTGTGGTGAAGTTGGGCCTCTGCCTGGTTTACTTTAGCCACCTTGTCTAGGGTACATACACCAGCAGTGACACAAAACTTTTCTCATAGTCTCTGTACTCACAATTTTAACTTCTTTACATACATCTGTCTGAAGAAAACTTGAACATAGCTCTTTCATAACTTTCAGACTAGAAACACACTCTTTGTCTCCTTACAGGGCAGCTGACAATTTGTTGTGGATTACAGGTGATTGCCCCTTATACAAGTTGAAACTGCAGTCCCAGAACTTTTTGACAGAAATTGACACACTGGTGTCCTGGAATCAATTGTTTCAACCACACACTTATAGTGGCACTGCTGCTTTCCCATACACTAGAGTGAGAAAGAAAGGACAGAGGCCCTTCACCCATCTATTTGACTAAGCCGGCAGGCACCTCTCACTCTGTCCCAACATTCTAACTGCCCAAGCAGCTAGATTGCAAAGTAGCTCATGCTGCTGTGAGAATTCTAAATGACATAATCCATTCCCCACTCAGGCTAGTTGAGAAAACAATGATGTCATTATGCAGAAATTAAAATTACTCACCTTAGTAATGTTGTTTCTTCTAATGGAGTCTTGTTATATTATGACATATGCAGTATAACCCCAGGTTAGAACTGCTCCAGAGGTGAAAGAGTTAACTTCCATGCAGAGCATGCAAGAAAATATTACTCACCTTAGTAATGTTGTTTTTTCTAATGGAGTCTTGCTATATTATGACTAATGCAGTTTGTCCCACCATTAGAACTGCTCCGGAGGTGAAAGAGTTAACTTCCATGCCAGGCATGGAACTTGAAGCGCGAGCTCGGTTAGAGAAGCTCTGTCTGGAGGATTTCAAACTGAAACTGTCAGATCTTTACGAGCAAAACTCACTAAGGTTCTGTGTGGAAGCTGTAACCTACACTAGCCAACTGGCTACTTAAATATTAACACATTTTCCTGGTCCCAACACTAAGACTCAAGTCAGGGGACCAGAAAATAAGATAAGATAAGATAAGATAAGATAAAACACACATCCAAACACCCCAAAAAAGAAGGTGGAAACAAAAATGGGCATCAAAAAGTGCTAACACTGGAATGCCCACCCCATACCCCAAGTAGAAGTTCTGAGAGGGCAGGTTGGGGAGGTCATAATATAGCAAGACTCCATTAGAAGAAACAACATTACTAAGGTGAGTAATTTTTTCTTCAAACAACATGAAGTCTTGCTATATTATGACTAATGCAGAATACACAGCAGTACCTCCATGGAGGAGGGACAGAACCTACTTAGGGAATAGGCTCTGAAGCACGGCTGTGCCAAACCGAGCATCCCTCCTGGCCTGGATATCCAGGGAGTAATGCTTGGTGAAAGTGTGTACCGTTTTCCAAGTAGCTGCTTGACATATCTCTAAGATAGGGATGTCTCTGGCAGCAGCTAGAGACGCAGCTGTACCTCTGGTAGAGTGAGCCCTCAGGCCTGAAGGGGGAACCTTTCCCAGTTTTTGATAGCAAAATTGGATACAAGAGACAATCCACCTGGCAATGGATCTCTTAGTGGCAGGTTTCTTTTCCCAACCTCACCATAGTGAGAAAAGTTGGAGGGATTGAACCTGTGACCCTTGGTGCGCTATGTAGTAACTTAGGGCCCTCTTAACATCTAAGCTGTGCAACCTCCCACCACAGGAGGAATGATCAGTGAAGAACACTGAAGGGAGATAGATTGATTAAGGTGGAAATCTGAAACCACCTTAGGCAAAACTTCCTGTTAGTCCTGAGGACTACCTTATCCCTGTGAAAGGAAATAAAGTCAGTCTCCACTGACAAAGCTTGTAACTCACTTATGCGCCTGGCAGAAGTGATGGCTACTAGAAAAACAGTTTTCCAAGTCAAGTACTTAAGCTCTGCCAAAGACAGAGGTTCAAAGGGGAGTTGCATCAGCTGAGCAATGCAAACATTTAGATCCCAGGCAGGAGCAGGGTCCCTGAAAGGTGGATTAGCATGAAGTAATCCTTTGAAAAAACTTGGAAAATACAGGGTGAGCAGAAAGAGAAGAGGGCTTTCCTGCTGAAATAAAAGCAGAGACAGCTGCCAAATGCACTTTCAGGGTAGCTGGTCTCAGTCCCAAAGAATTAAGATGGACCATATAGTCCAAAACAGTGGGCAAATCAGCAGATTCCGGGGAAATATGCTTCCCAGAACACCATATGGAAAACCTTTTCCATTTAGAGTTATAAGCAGCCCTAGTGGAAGGCTTCCTAGAAGCTTTCAGGATTTCAAGAACACCTTGAGAAAGGTGTAGGTCAGCAATTCTAACTCCTCAAGAGCCAGGCCTTGAGGTTGAGGGATTTGAGATTGGGATACCAAACTCTCCCTGGCACAAGTAACAGGTTGTGGTTCCTGGGAGACACAGGGAAGATGGACTGCTAAGGACAGAAGGAGGGTACCAGGGCTGCCTGGCCCAATCTGGAGCAATCAGAATCATCTTGCAGGGCTGAGATCTGATTTTGACTAGCACCTTGAACAGGAGAGGGAAGGGGGAAAGGCATATAGAAACTTCCCTTCCCAATCGAGGAGAAAGGCATCCAGGGGGACTGAGCCCATCACTGGGGGCCTGCAACAAAACAGTGGAAGTTGATGATTGTCTGGGGCTGCAAAAAGATCTATCTGAGGGGTGCCCCATCTGGCAAAAACTATCCCCAGTACTCGGGGATCCAGTGACCATTCGTGATGGCCCTGGGAAATCCTGCTGAGAGCATCTGCCAGGACATTGTCCTTGCCTGGGAGGTGAACTGCTATGAGGGAAGTGTTCAGGGAATAAGCCAGAGACCACAACTTCATTGCCTCGCACAAGGCCGAAGACCGAGTGCCCCCTTGTTTGTTGATGTACCACATTGTAGTGGTATTGTCTGTTCTGACCTGTACCACTTTGTTCTGAACAGATGCAGAAAAACCTGAAGTGCTAGAAAACAGCTCTGAGTTCCAACAGATTGATGTGGAGCAGAGATTCCTGAGGGACCACAATCCTGGGTGGAGAGGTCGCCCATGTGAGCTCCCCATCCCAAAAGGGACGATCTGTAGTAAGGGTCAAGGAGTGAGATAGAGGATGAAGGGACCCCTTGTCTCAGATTGCTCTGATCCTGCCACCACTGAAGGGCCTGGATCAGGATTCGAGTCACTGGGATCAACTTGGATAGGGGATCTTTTCTTTGAGACCAAAAGGCTCTCAAGTGGAACTGAATGTCCCTCATCTGAATCTTGCTCCTTGCACTACAGCTGTGGAAGCAGCCATGTGTCCTAGGAGCTGTAGAAAATGTCTTGCTGGTCGAGAGACCTGCAGAGTGAAGGAGGAGGCCAGGGCCACTAAGGTCCTTACCCTTTCCAGGGGAAGGAAGGCTCAGGCCTGCCTTGTGTCCAATTCTGCACCTATAAAGGTGAGTACCTGGACAGGTTCCAGAACTGACTTTGGAAGATTGAGAAGAAAGCCCAGAGAGGTGAGCAGCTGCTGGGTAACTTGTAGGTGTGATGTGACCTGGTTTGGAGACTGACCCACAATGAGCCAGTCGTCTAGGTAGGGAAAGCTGGCAATCCTTTGCCTTCTTAAATGAGCAACTGCCAGGCATTTTGTGAATACCCTTGGGGCAGAGGTAAGGCCGAAGGGCATTGCTCTGAACTGGTAATGGCCTGAGGGCAGTTCGAATCTGAGGTACTTTCAGTGGGAGCTTCTGATAAGAACATGGAAGTAGGCATCCTTGAGGTCCAGGGAAGCTAGCCAGTCCCCTGGCCTTAGGGACCGTAAAATCATTGCCAGAGTCACCATTTTGAATTTTGGTTTTAAAAGGTGCTTGTTCAGATATCTTAGGTCCAGAATGGGCCACCATTCTCCTGTCTTTTTTGGGGTAAGGAAGTACCTGGAGTACAGACCCTTGCCCTGGTGTATGGAAGAAACCCTTTCTACAGCTCTAAGAGCCAGGAGGGTTGAGACTTCTGTTTCCAAAGCAAAAGTCTCTAGAGGATTTGCAGGTGGAAAAGATCTGATTCTCATCTTTGGAAATTTTTTGAAGCTGAGAACCAGACCCTGGCTTACTACTTCCAGGACCCACTTATCTGATGTTAAAGACTCCCAGTCCTGAACGAAGTAAGCCAGCCTGCCCCCTACAGGTAATGGAGAACCGGCACTGGGCGCCCCATCAGGGTGCCTGTTTGGCAGGGACTTTAGGCTGAGGGGTGGGAGCAGGCCTGCTTGCACCCCGTCTGCCTCTCCCTCTGAAGAACCCCCTCTGAGCATAAGCCAAAGAGGAGGCCTGGGTTTGGTGAAAAGGCCTGCCTCTACCCCTGGGGGGCTGTCTCTGAGGAGTGGCTTGCCGCTCCTTGGCTTGTGCACTCCTATAAGTGGTTCTATATTCATCCATTTTCTCCATATAATTCTCTGTCTGCTCCCCAAACAGAGAATTTCCCACCACAGGAAAATCCATAGCCTTAGTCTGGGTATCCTGTGACAAACTAGTACACCTGAGCCAAGCCAATCTACGAAAGGCCACAGATGTAGCCATGACTCTAGAGGATACATCATTAGAATCCACAGCAGCATGGAATTGCACCTTGGATGCCTCAATACCATCAGCAGCCACCTGCTCCAGCTCCTTAGCAAGCTGGCTAGGGCCTGTTTGGCTAAAGCCATGACAGTGTCCCATCTAGATTTTTGATATCTTGCCACATAAGCCATGTAATTTGCTTGTCTGAGTCCCAAGGACGCTGCCATGTATTGTTTTTTAGCCATGGCATCAATCTTCGTGGAGTCCTTGTCAGAAGGATGTGAAGCCAGGGGAATATTAGCCTTATCACAGGCTGCAGCCTGAACTACCCCAACATGACTGCATTGCTGTGAAAGAAATTCTGTATCAGGACCTGACAAAGTGTACCTCCTGTCCATCTTTTGTCCACAGGAGGCACAGAATTAGAGCTTTTAAAATTTTTATTGTTTGTTTCCAAATGATTTATGTAAAGGAATAGACAATCTCCTGGACTCTGGGATATCCATCTTTTCCACAAAGTCAGGTTCCTCTTGCTCATCCACAGCTTCCTCCAATGGGAGCTGGAGGGTTTCAGCAACTTTTTTATAAAACAGAAAATGAGAAGGGGACTCAGAAAGCGTAGGGGGAGATTCTAAAGGTCTGTCTGGGGAGATGTCCGGTTCAATGGGCACATCCAGACTCTCAGAGTCACATTCACACTGTTCATAATCATCCTCCCCCTCCTCTGGTTCATAAAACTCTTCTATATCATATTCTTGAACCGGTGGAACCGGCCGAACCGACCTTTTGCCAGATAGTGGCGGTTCGGACGGAACTGAAGAAAGTGACTGGACAATTTGTATTGCTTTAGCTATCTCTGCAGCAGTTGGAGAAGGAATTTTTGACTCCACACCTGCTGATTTTCTAGTTTTCTTTGCTGGAACTGGCTCCTCAGAGTCAGCTTTACGTTTGCCCGAGGAAGTCTCGCCCTGGTTAGAGGGCACTCCTTCCGGTTCGGTTGGCACCGAACCGGGCTGGCCATCTGGGTCAGCGGACTTTTTGGCCTCTCGTTCCCTGAGCCTACCAACTCTCTTATCTAGGGTAGCTGCAGGAAATTCTTACAATCTGGCAGTCTGAATTGAGGTGGTCAAACCCCAGACAATATACACATGGTGTGTGGGTCAGCCTTGGCAAAGGCTTCCCACAGACACTACAGTGCTGAAACCCAGTGGGCCTGGTTTTTCTTTTGGGTTTCTCAGACATAATGCCAGCCTAACCAAAAACTTGCCTTTTTTCCGGCAGTGCCAGGCAAGACACCCTTATCGGTTCCCAACCGTGTCACAGGTCGTGGAAAAAACTGTAATGAAATCCGGTTTTTTTTTAGAACCGATAAGAACCGGGAACCACACTCTAAAAGCTTTCAAATGCTTGAGAATAAAATTTTAAAACAACCTGATCGGTTCAAACCGAACCGATAAACATTTACAAGTTCCACACAGAAATAAAGCTGTCTATTACTTACAATACCACAGACAGAGCTTGAACCGATCGGTTTGCGGTTAAAATAATAATAATCGCGTTGAATTTAACCGAAAAACTGTTTTAAACCGAGAAATGAACCGAGCAGTAGGAGGAATCTCCGGAGCGACTGTTCAGTGAGGCGGAGTAAAGAATCTGACAGTTTCAGTTTGAAATCCTCCAGAGAAGAGCTTCTCTAACCGAGCTCGCGCTCCAAGTTCCATGCCTGGCATGGAAGTTAACTCTTTCACCTCCGGAGCAGTTCTAATGGTGGGACAAACTGCATTAGTCATAATATAGCAAGACTTCATGTTGTTTGAATCTTGAGCGCGAGCTCGGTTGGACACTCTGTCTCTTGAAGCTCAAACTTAAACTGTCAGATCTTTACGAGTAAAAACTCACTAAGGTTCTGTGTGGAAGCCGTAAACCTACACTAGCCGTTGGCTACTAACTACAAAAACACCTTTTTGATCTTGATCCCAAAACAAAGACTCAAGTCAGGGGATTCAAGAAGAAACTTAAACACAACACCTAAGCACCCTAGAAGGGTGAAATAAAGTGGGCATCAAAGAAGTGCCAACATTGCATTGCATACCCACCTCCCAAAAGCAGAGGTTCTGAGAGGGGCAGGCTGGGGGGGAGGTCATAATATAGCAAGACTCCATTAGAAGAAACAACATTACTAAGGTGAGTAATTTTTTCTTCAAACAACATGAAGTCTTGCTATATTATGACATATGCAGACTACACAGCAGTACCTCCATGGAGGAGGGACAGAACCTACTTGGGAAATAGGCTCTGAAGCACAGCTGTGTTGAATCGAGCATCACTCCTAGCCTGGATATCCAAGGAGTAATGCTTAGTAAAAGTGAACTGTTTGCAGGTAGCTGCTTGACATATCTCTAGGACAGGAATGTCCTGGCAGCAGCCAGAGACGCAGCTGTACCTCTGGTAGAGTGAGCCCTCAGACCTGAGGGAGGAACCTTACCCAGTTTTTCGTAACAGAATTGGATACAAGAGACAATCCACCTGGCAATGGATCTTTTAGTGGCAGGTTTCCCTTTACCGACCTCACCATAAGTGAGGAACAATTGGAGGGATTCAGAACCTGTGACCCTTGGTACGTTCTATATAGTAACTAAGGGCTCTTTTGACATCTAAACTGTGCAATCTCCTCTCACCAGAGGAGGAATGGTCAGTGAAGTACACAGGAAGAGACATGGATTGATTAAGGTGAAAGTCTGAAACCACCTTAGGCAAAACTTCCTGTTAGTCCTGAGGACTACCTTATCTCTATGAAAGGAGACAAAATCAGGCTCCACTGACAAGGCTTGTAGCTCACTTATGCGCCTGGCAGAGGTGATGGCTACCAGAAACACAGTTTTCCAAGTCAAGTACTTCAGCTCTGCTGAAGACAATGGCTCAAAAGGGGGTTGCATAAGCTGAGCGATGCAAATATTAAGATCCCAAGCAGGGGCAGGATCCCTGAACGGGGATTGGTGTGAAGCAACCCTTTAAAAAACTTGGAGAACACAGGGTGAGCTGATAAAGAAGAGGGCTTACCTGCTGACAGGAAGACAGACACAGCTGCCAAGTGCACCTTTAGGGTAGCTGGCCTCAGCCCCAAGGAATTCAAATACACCAAATAATCCAGGATTGTGGGCACACCAGCAGATTCTGGGGAAATATGTTTACCAGCACACCATATGGAAAATCTCTTCCATTTTGAATTATAGGTAGCCCTGGTGGAAGGCTTCCTAGAGGCCTTCAAGATATCCAATACACCTTAAGAAAGGTGTAGGTCAGCAAACTCTAACTCTTCAAGAGCCAAGCCTTGAGATTGAGAGATTTGAGGTTCGGATACCAAACTCTCCCCCGGGCACAGGTTAACAGGCTGTGATTCCTGGGAAGGCATAGGGGAGGGTAGACTGCTAAGGACATGAGGAGTGGGAACCAGGGCTGCCTGGCCCAATCTGGAGCGATCAGGATCATCTTGCAGGATTGAGATCTGATTCTGACTAGCACTTTGAAAAGAAGGGGGAAGGGGGGAAAAGCATAGAGGAACTTCCCTTCCCAACTGAGAAGGAAGGCATCCAGAGGGACTGAGCCCAACACTGGGGGCCTGCAACAAAAAAGGGGAAGTTGGTGATTGTCTGGGGCTGCAAAGAGATCTATTTGCAGAGTGCCCCATCTGGCAAATATTACCTCCAGTACTAGGGGATCCAGTGCCCATTCGTGATGGCCCTGGGAAATCCTGCTGAGAGCATCCGCTAGGACATTGTCCTTGCCTGGGAGGTGAACTGCCGTAAGGAAGGCGTTCAGAGAATATGCCAGAGACCACAACTTCATTGCTTCGGTGCACAAGGCCGTAGACCGAGTGCCCCCTTGCTTGTTGATGTACCACATTGTAGTGGTATTGCCAGTTCTGACCTGAACTACCTTGTTCTGGACAGCTGTGGAGAAAACCTGAAGTCTAGAAAAACTGCTCTGAGCTCCAGCAAATTGATGTGGAGCAGAGATTCCTGAGGGGACCACAGCCCTTGGGTGGAAAGGTCGCCCATGTGAGCTCCCCACCCCAAGAGGGATGCATCTGTAGTAAGGGTCAAGGAATGAGACTGGGGAGTGAAGGGAACCCCCTGTCTCAGATTGTTCTGATCCTGCCACCACTGGAGGGCGTGGATCAGGGTTCGAGTCACTGGAATCAATTTGGTTAGGGGATCCGTCCTTTGAGACCAAAAGGCTCTCAAATGGAACTGAATGTCCCTCATCTGAAATCTCGCTCCCTGCACTACTGCTGTAGAAGCAGCCATGTGTCCCAGGAGCTATAGAAAATGCCTTGCTGGTTGAGAAACCTGCAGGGTGAAAGAGGAGGCCAGAGATACCAGGGTCCTTGCTCTCTCCAGAGGGAGGAAGGCTCTGGCTTCTTTTGTGTTCAGTTCTGCGCCTATAAAGGTGAGAAGCTGGACAGGCTCCAGAACTGACTTTGAAAGATTGAGAAGGAAACCTAGAGATGTAAGCAGGTGCTGGGTTACTTGTAAATGAAGTTTGACTTGTTCTGGAGACTGGCCTACAATGAGCCAGTCGTCCAGATAAGGAAAGATGGCAATCTTTTGCCTTCTTAAATGAACAACTGCTACTGCCAGGCATTTTGTGAACACCCTTGGAGCTGAGGAGAGGCGGAAGGGCATTGCTCTGAACTGGTAATGGCCTGAGGGCAGTTCGAATCTGAGGTACTTTCAATGGGAGCTTCTGATGAGAACATGGAAGTAGGCATCCTTGAGGTCCAGGGAGGCTAGCCAGTCCCCTGGCCTTAGAGAGGTAAAATAATCCCAGGGTCACCATTTTAAACTTTGGTTTTAAAAGGTGCTTGTTTAGACCTGAGATCCAGAATGGGCTGCCATTCTCCTGTCTTTTGTAAGGAAGTACCTGGAGTACAACCCTTGCCCTGGTGTATGGGCAGAACCTTTCCATGGCTCTGAGAGCCAGAAGGGCAGAAACTTCTGCTTCCAGGGCAAGTGTCTCTGATGGGTTTGCAGGTGGAAAAGATCTGGCCTCATCTTCGAAATTTTTGAAGCTGAGAACCAGTCCCTGGCTTACTACTTCCAGGACCCACTTGTCTGATGTTAAAGACTTCCAGTCCTGGACAAAGTAAACCCAGCCTGCCAGTGGTGGAGAATCGGCCCCGGCTACCCATCAGGGAGCCTGTTTTGCAGGGGTTTGGGTTGAGGGGTAGAAGCAGGCTTACTAGAGCCCTTCTGCCCCTTCCTCTAAAGAACCCCTCTGGGCATAAGCAGAAGAGGAGGCCTGGGCTTGGTAAACGGCCTATGAAAGGCCTGCCCCTGCCCTGACATGCTGCCTTTGAGGAGTGACTTGTCTTCTTTGCCTGTGCACTCCTATAGGTGGTCCTATACTGCCTCTATTTTTCATATAATTCTCTGTCTGCTCCCAAACAGAGAATTTCCCACAACAGGAAAAATCCATAGCCTTAGACTGGGTATCCTGCGACAGGGCAGTACATCTGAGCCAGGCCATTCTGCTAAGAGACACAGATGTAGCCATCACTCTAGATGAAACATCATTAGAGTCTACGCAGCATGAAACTGCACCTTGGATGCCTCAATATCAGTCCGCAGCCACCTGCTCCAGCTCCCTGGCAAGCTGTTCAGGGGCCTGTTTTGCTAGGGCCAGGACAGTATCCCACCTGGATTTCTGGTACCTAGCTGCTTAGCCATATAATTTGCCTGTCTGAGTCCCAAAGATGCTGCCATGTACTGCTTTTTGCCATGGCATCCATCCTCCTGGAATCCTTTTCAGGAGGAGAGGCTAGAGGAATATTAGCCTTGTCACAGGCTGCAGCCTGCACTACCCCACATGGCTGCACTGCTGAGATAGGAACTCTGTATCAGAGCCTGATAAAGCATACCTCTTGTCCATCCTTTTATCCACAGGGAGGATAGAATGAGGAGTTTTCAGAATTTTTACTGTCTGTTTCTAAAAGATTTATGCAAGGAATAGACAGTCTCCTAGACTCTGGAATATCCATCATTTCCACAAATCAGGCTCTTCTTGATCATCAACAGCTTCCTCAACAGGGAGTTGCAGAGTGTCAGCAACTTTCTTGTAAAACAAAAAATGAGAAGGGGACTCAGATAGCCTGGGAGGGGATACTCCTGAGGGTCTGTCTGGAGAGATGTCCGGTTCAATGGGCACATCCAGACTGTCAAAATCTCACTCTCCTCGTTCCCCTCCTCCCCTTCCCCTGGTTCATAAAAATCTTAATCTTGAACCGAGGGAACGGACCGAACCGGGCGCTTGCCCAATGGTGCCGGTTCGGACGGAACTGGGGAAAGAGACTGGACAATCTGGATAGCTTTGGCTATTTCCTCAGCGGTTGGAGAAAGAACTTTTGGCCCCAAACTAGCTGACCTTCTAGCCCTTTTAGTTGGAACTGGCTCCTCAGAGCTGGCTCTTCGTTTGCCCGAGGAAGCATTGCCCTGGTCAGAGGGCATTCCTCAGGTTCGGTTGAACCGAACCGGGCTGGCCATCCGGTCAGCGGACTTTTGGCCTCCTTTCCCTGAGCCTATCAACTCTTTTCCACGGTGGCAGCAGGAAAATTCTTACAAATCTGGCAGTCTGCATTGAGGTGGTCAAACCCCAGACAATATACACAAATGGTGTGTGGGTCAGCCTTGGCAAAGCTTCCCACAGAGGCCACAGTGCTGAAACCCGTAAGTCCGGTTTTCTTTGGGTTTCTCATATGCCAGTCTAACCAAACTTGCCCATTAATGGCAATCCACTGCTAAGACACTCTTATCGGTTCCCAACCGTAATATTTAATGAAAAACGTAATGAAATCAGTTTTTTAGAACCGATAAGAACGGGAACCACACTCTAAAGGGCTGAAAGTATTTTAAACCCCTCTGATGGGTTCAAACCCGAACCCGAAAAAGGCGTTTACAAGTCACAGAAGAAAAAATAATAAATAAGCCTATCTATTACTTACAATACCACAGACAGAGCTTGAACCGACGATTGCGGTTAAATTTCGGTAAAATAAACTGAGAATTACACTTTAAAACTGACAAACAAACCGAGCAGCAGGAGGAATCTCCGGAGCGACTGTTCAGTGAGGCGGAGTAAAGAATCTGACAGTTTAAGTTTGAGCTTCAACAGACAGAGTGTCCAATCGAGCTCGTGCTCAAGATTCCATGCTCTGCATGGAAGTTAACTCTTTCACCTCCGGAGCAGTTCTAACCTGGGGTTATACTGCATATGTCATAATATAGCAAGACTTCATGTTGTTTGAAGCTCCCAATAAACTTCCTACCAGCTGCCCACTACCTTCCTAATCCTAGCGCTAATACTGATGGGATTCTAGTATCCACAGGGGACTGGGTTCTTATGTAAGTAGGGAAACATGGGCTGTCTGGGTGAGTCAAACAGTCCTTATCTCGGCTATTTTATGTTTGTGTTAAAATGAATTAGCAAAATAAAAAATAATGAGGACGTCACTGCTGAATGTTACCACTTGCATTCCTGTTGTGCTGGTTCCTGTTAGCTTGTGTACATTTCTACTAATGATTTAAGCAAAATACACCAGAGGAAATGTAATATGTGAACACGATATGCCATTTGTAATGGGGTTCTGATTTCTGAAGCACTGACTCAACAGGGGTCAAAACTGGCACTGGCACACTAGCCAAATGCTGGTAGATTTTGTATTGGGCTAGTAACATTTTCCTTTAACTAGCCCTGCGGGCTTGTATTGTAGAAGATAGCATTTCAATCAGTACATCAGCCATGCCATTAGAAAAGTCTGTGGGTGGGGTTAATGGATTTTCCTAGTCACTAGCCTTGTTGGCAAGTGACTGCAAAACTTATTTTCATCCCCTGCTCAAGATAGTAGAGGTGAGATGCAATATCTTGTTTCTAGTGTGGTACTGCTTGTATAATATATTTTTCTAGGACAGATCTTAGATTTAACATCTGCTTCAGCTTTTCAATGGGGTTCTGCTGTAGCAGCATCCTGTTTCTACACAATCTGGCAATATACTGTACCTAGGATAACCCAACTGAGATGCATAATCTCATTTTCAATGGGGTCCTGCTTTGACACATTTTTGTAATGTATTTACCCAAGCTAGCACAGTTCAGAGGCATCTTGTTTTCAGTGGAATCTTGCTTTTCCCTATTTTGACACTGTATTTTTTATTTTTATTTATTTTCTTTATTTAAACATTTGGTAACCGGGAAAGGCACACTGAGACAAGGCCTGATTCCAGGTGCGACCCGGCTAGCACAGCCAATATGCAATATCTCATTTTCAATGAGGCCATGCCTTTACACATTCTCATAATCAGGCTGTCAAAAGATACGTGGCAAAACAGCTTTAATGCTGGATGCCAGTTAAATGGAACTTGAAGTGAAGCACTGCAGCCCGTAACCTGCACACAGACCACATGGAAATTACTTATAATCTGTTCTTCATTTTATAGTGTTTCTGGCAAACATAGAAACTCATCCCACAACCTATATAACACTTCTGAAATTACTCACAAGATACTAGTTCTGAGAAGTACTTATAATGAAAATGGAACAACCGTATTGCCAATCTGGGATCACAAATGCAGACGAAACACCATGTTGTCTTCTGTAAATTTCTGCAAATTAGTGTACGTCTCTTAACTTGGGCAAATCAGGTGGCATACAGTGAAGTGTTTCAGTGATTTGATTAGTGCTGTCCTGTCTGTTCACTAGTGGTGTGTAGCCTTCCTCTTGGCAATGTTGTGTCTGTGCTGTATTGTGGGGGCAGATCAATAATTGCCATGCTGGAGGGGTAGGGAGACAAGTGAATGGTGTGTGTGTGTGTGTGTGTGTGTAAAATCACTGTCTGGTTTCTGCATTTCACTGTAGAAGTATGTGCTGTCCATGTAGTATTTTGTTGTGCTGTAATGATATTGGTTATCTGAATGGCTTTTAATGAGTAACAATGACTGTTGCTGTGTATATGTTTGCAAGTTCCTAATCCACATTTGTAAGTATTGTGTCTAGATGTCAAGTTGTCTTTGTGTTTTGTGACCGATGATGTTTTCATGGGCCTTGCTGATTGTGTAGCAGGTTAGCGGCTTTTGGAAGCTGTCTAGTATGCATTTTTTGTGGGGTTTTTTTGTGTGTAGGACTGTCTTTTTTTGACATTGAGTTTTAATGAAGAAGAATCTGTAAGTGGTGCATTTTTACAGTCCAGGGTTGACAGTAAATCTCATAACATGAAACGTCAGAGACACCAACCTTCAATTGCCACCTTCTTCAAAAAGAAACCTCATATAGATCCTGTGCCTTTATCCACACAGAAGATCCTGACTGAAGAAATGTGTACTGCGGTGCATGAGAAGCTAGATCAGAGTGTCAACAGTAACAATAACAACAGTTACACTATGTTGCGGCGACAAGAAATTTGTCGACCATCGGCATAGCGACAGCACAACACCACCAACTGGTGTGCTGTCGCTGGGAGAACAAGTGTTTTCTGTGGGGGGGCTTTGCTCCCCCCCGCACTAAAGATTTCCAGCGCCAGTCAGAGTTAGTTCGGGGATGGGGGCAAACACCCCGGTGGCAGCAGTGTCTGAATACCTGGAGACCATCACAGCGAACTGCCAAAAATGTCACTGTGACGGTCTTTGTGGTACTTGTGTGACTGCGCCATCTATATACTGTACCCAGTAACAACCCAGGAGGACAGCAGCCAAGTACAAGCTTAGCCTTTGCTACTGTCGACAGCACAGTGCCTATACTGGAGAGCCAAACAGCACATCTGGATCAGCCTCCTTGACTCCAATCACCATCTGTTGCAGAAACAGTGCCTCAAATGGAGATGATAACACTGGCTATGGATCAGCTGTACCAACCACCATCTGAGGAAATACCAAAGCAGAACTGTAGAAACAATAACTCAAATTCCAGGAATCATGGTACAAGGAATTGTCATGGCTGCACTATAGTCCCGAGCTGAAAACTGTGCTCTGCTTTACCTGCACAAAGTGTGAACAAGTGGAAATGCTTAAGCTGTTAAAGAGGTGAGAACCAATATTCACCACAACAGGCTTCACCAGCTGGAGAAAGGCACGGACTAAGTTTGTTGCTCACCAGAGCTCAGAAACACATCAGCATGCCCTGTGGAAGATGACTCATGTAGCCTGTGGTCAAAGCACTGATTTTTTTCTTCTGGAACAGAAAAAGATATCACAAGATGTGTCTCGCAAGTGCTTGTTAAAATTAATAGCCGCTTTGTGCTACTTGGGCAGACAGGGATTGGCAATTCGTGGTCATCAGTTTTGATGAGGGGAAACTTTTCTGAACTTCTGAAACTACTCAGCGATGAAGACGAGACCCTAGCAACTTGGCTGAAACTAAAACAGGACTACACGAGCCCAGCAATTCAAAGTGAACTAATTGGTCTCACAAGTCATGAAATCATCTGTCCTGGCATGAAAGATATTAACAGATCATCATACTACTCCCTCATCATTGATGGGACACAAGACTACCAAGGAAAAGAACAAAAAAGCATTTGCCTTAGATACGTTCATGGAAACATGCAGGAGGAGTTCATTGGGTTTTATGAGCCACAGGATACAACAGGAACCTCAATAGCAAAAGTCGCAATGGATGTTCTCAGCAGACTTATTCTGCCAATTGAATTCTTCCGAGGTATGGCATTTGATTGTGCAGCAAACATGTTGGGATGCTATCAGGGTGCACTGGTTGTCATCAGGGAAAGTCAGCTACTTGCCACATTCATGCATTGTGGTGGTCACTGCATCAATCTTGTGGCAAAAGAGAGTCGTGAAGCAAGACCTGTATTAAGAAATTCCTTGCACTGTGTCAATGAACTGGGCAAACTGTTCAGAGAATCTCTGAAGTAAAGATAATTTTTTTCTCAAATTGCCACATCGGATAATGCATCAACCTCCTTCAAGAAACTGCAACCTTTATACCCAACTAGATGGACTGTAAGACTAGCAGCGGTTAAAGCTGTGACACAGCAATATTAGCACATCGTGGAGAGTCTACAACAAATGGAGTAGGAAAATGAGGATGCTGCAACACGGACAAGTAGTCTCTTAGAGAAGCTCAGCAAGGGGAACACATTAGTAAGTCTGCTGCTGGTCAAGATAGTTATGGAACCACTGACTTGTCTGAATAGGAGCCTACAAAATCCGAACTGCACAGTAGGTGGCATGCTTACCCAAGTAAGCCTCATAAAAGATCAGCTACAAAGACTAAGGAATGAAAATACAGTCCTGGATGCCATTAAACAAGCTGACAAACTTGTCCAGAAGCTGGACTTGGATCCCATTGCACCAATTCAATGAAGGCTTCCAGTCTGTTTTACTGGCAAGAGGGAGCAGCACAATCCTGCCATACTGGAGGTATATTTCCGAATGGAATTATTTAAGATAGCAGACATCTAAGTTGCCCAGCTGGAAGAGACGTTCATCAATAATGACTGACTGAGTATTCAACTTTAGAACAGTTGCTTCTTGCTGCTGTAAAGAAGGGTGATGGGATTGATTGTGAGCTGGAGGAAAAGATTGACTGTATTCAAAAATATCCAGAGCTAAATGCTAGAATACTGAAAGTTCAGCTTGAGTTGGCTGCGCAGAGTAACACATATACCTCTTTGAATGAGGCTGTAAGCCTATATAAAGCACTAGCCCCAGATGTTCATGTGCTTTTCACTGAGTTAGAAAAGTTTCTGCACCTCTTGTTGGTAATACCAGTAAGCAGTTGTGAAGCACAGTGCAGTTTCAGTGCACTTAGGTGCCTAAAAACATGGCCGCAGTCTACAATGACCCAATGTCACCTGAACGCAGTTGCTGTATGCCATAGCACCAAAACAGACTTGAACTATATCTGGACACCATTGTACGTAAATTTGTTCATGCTCATGAAAGGCACTGTGCTGTATTTGGACTTTAGCAATGAAAACGTTGCTATGGGTTGATGCACCAAAAACATAAACGTGTTCAAGCACATCATATTCCTTCACATAAATATCCTTTTAGTTTGTAAGAGATAATGACTGGAAAAAATAGGGCTCAAACTGAATTGAGAAATGTTACTGGTTTGCCTCAGCACTAAAATTAGGTTTTATTTATGCTATCTCTGATGATGTTAACTGTTGTTACACTTAAGTTTGGACTTCCAATTATTTAGGATTCTCATTATGCCTATAGCGGGGTATCGGATAACTTTATTGAGGGGATTATTTGTACTCGTTGCTTTTAACCAGTCCTATAGCTGTGACAGGTTAGTACCTTTCTTAATACCTTTTGTGTGATATACTGCCTGCTACAGAGCGGAGGCCCAGTTTGCCACTGCAGTTGTGGCCCTGAGGTGTGACTCACCTAACTTAACTATAAAAATCCTACACAGAGCCATTTACTATCCAATAGGCCCCTTTCTAAACAGCACTTGGGTAGAATTTGGGTAGGTCCCCTTGGTCCCTTCTCCCTTTTGACACTGTCCTTATTGTTTAATTTTTACATATTTTACATTTAATAGCACTGTGTAAGTTTCATCTGAAGTTCCTAGTCATCTGAAAGTTCATGTTATGCATTTACTCAAGAGTTTGTCTACAGTCTTGAGGGTCACATTCCGGCCTTTCTGGACACTTATGTTATTATTGGTATGACACAAGCTACATGGCAGTCCACAAGGACTCAGTCACAAGTGTTTTAGCACTCAGGGATATTATCAAGTTATTACAATTATGGTTCTGGTTCTTAGTTTGAGGTCTTGGTGCTTTTTTGCCACATGTTGTGTTATATATATATATATATATATATATATATATATATATATGTGTGTGTGTGTGTGTGTGTACATACTGCATGATTTATAGTTCTGTATTGGTTCTACCCCGACATGTTGTTCCAAGGGGAGACAAGACAATGATCCTTTGCACGCAAGTTCCTTTTCTGTATCACTACTAGGTACTATCACCAAGTAAAGTACTCTGAATGATTTACTGAGAACTACAATAAAAATAAAATAAATGAAAGAAAGAAATACACAATATACTTGAAATAAATATATGTTCTGTGTAAATACTGTCTTCATTGTTTCCCCTGTATATATTAGCTTATAGCTTTCAAAGGTATGTCAATAGGAAAACTAGTATTTTTCCACAGTTTACTTTTTGGTGGGTAGCACAGTAACTATGATCCGAGGCTGGTTGAGACTGAGGTTGTCCCCCCCAACATTTAGACCATAATTACTCCCCTGAGAAGGGGGGGTTGCAAGGACTTATAAAAACAAAGCTGCAATTGCTTTAAAGAGACAGAGAGACTGAAGGAAAACCCCAATGGACCTTCTCTATTATTCTGCCTTTGCAAATAGTTACATGAAATAAGTTTATTTTTTTATGTTACTGCTAGTACAAATAAATCCTTTTTGTGAATTCTACAACTGTTCCTGGTTTTCCTATGCTTCCTGACCTGTGCCTCAATGATAGATGGTGTTAGCAGTGGGATTTACACAGTGCATACTCTAAGCCAGGAGTTTTGTGCGTGGGTACTGGACCTAGTACCAGGGAAGCATAGAGAAGAAAAAATTACTCACCTTAGTAATGTTGTTTCTTCTAATGGAGTCTTGCTATATTATGACATATGCAGTGAGTCCCAACCTTCGAACTGCTCCAGAGGTGAAAGAGTTAACTTTCCATGCCAGGCATGGAACCTTGAGCGCGAGCTCGGTTCAAAACTCTATCTGTTGTTGCTCAAACTCAAACTGTCAGATCTTTACGAGCAAAACTCACTAAGATTCTGTGAGGAAGCCGTAAACCTACACTAGCCCACTGGCTACTAACTACAAAAAACACATTTTTGTTCTTGATCCCAAAACAAAGACTCAAGTCAGGGTAATCAAGAAAGAAAAATTAAAACATAACACCCAAGCACCCTAAGAAAGGGTGAAAATAAAGTGGGCATCTACGAAGTGCCAACATTGCACTGCCCACCCACCTCCCAAAAGTACAGGTTCTGAGAGGGGCAGGCCTGGGGGGAGGTCATAATATAGCAAGACTCCATTAGAAGAAACAACATTACTAAGGTGAGTAATTTTTTCTTCAAACAACATGAAGTCTTGCTATATTATGACATATGCAGATTACACAGCAGTACCTCCATGGAGGAGGGACAGAACCTACTTAAGAAACAGGCTCTGAAGCACAGCTGTGCCAAATCGAGCAACACTCCTAGCATGGATGTCCAGGGAGTAATGCTTAGTAAAAGTGTGAACTGTTTTCCAGGTAGCTGCTTGACATATCTCTAGGATAGGGATGTCCTGGCAGCAGCCAGAGACGCAGCTGTACCTCTGGTAGAGTGAGCCCTCAGGCTTGAGGGAGGAACCTTACCCCGTTTTTCATAGCAAAATTGGATACAAGAGACAATCCACCTGGCAATGGATCTTTTAGTGGCAGGTTTCCCTTTACCAACCTCACCATAAGTGAGGAACAATTGGAGTGAGTCAAACCTGTGACCCTTGGTACGTTCTATGTAGTAACCAAGGGCTCTTTTGATATCTAAACTGTGCAATCTCCTCTCGCCAGAGGAGGAATGGTCACTGAAGTGCACAGGAAGGGACATGGATTAATTAAGGTGGAAGTCTGAAACCACCTTAGGCAAAAACTTTCTGTTAGTCCTGAGGACCACCTTATCTCTGTGAAAGGAGATAAAATCAGGCTCCACTGACAATGCTTGCAATTCACTCATGCGCCTGGCAGAAGTGATGGCTACCAAAAACACAGTTTTCCAAGTCAAGTACTTGAGCTCTGCTGAAGACAAAGGCTCAAAAGGGGGTTGCATAAGCTGGGCAATGCAAATATGAAGATCCCAAGCAGGGGCAGGGTCCCTGAATGGAGGGTTGGTATGAAGCAACCCCTTGAAAAACTTGGAGAATACAGGGTGAACTGAAAAAGAAGAAGGTTTACCTGCTGATAAGAAAGCAGACACGGCTGCCAGGTGCACTTTTAGGGTAGCTGGTCTCAGCCCCAAAGAATTCAAATGCACCAAATAATCCAAGATTGTGGGCAAGTCAGCAGACTGGGGAATATGCTTGCCAGAGCACCATATGGAAAAATCTCTTCCATTTGGAATTATAAGTAGCCCTGGTGGAAGGCTTCCTAGAGGCCTCAAGATATCCAATACACCTTGGGAGAGGTGTAGGTCAAGCAAACTAACTCTTCAAGAACCAGGCCTTGAGATTGAGAGATTTGAGGTTCGGATACCTAACTCTCCCCTGGGCACAGGTTAACAGATTGTGATTCCTGGGAAGACACAGGGGAAGGTGGACTGCTAAGGACATGAGGAGTGGGTAACAGGGCTGTCTGGCCCAATCTGGAGCAATCAGGATCATCTTGCAGGGCTGAGATCTGATTTTGACTAGTACTTTGAACAGAAGAGGGAAGGGGGGAAGGCATAGAGAAACTTCTCTTCCCAACTGAGAAGGAAGGCATCCAGAGGGACTGAGCCCAACACTGGGGGCCTGCAGCAAAAAAAGGAAAGTTGGTGATTGTCTGGGGCTGCAAAAATATCTTATTTATTTTTATTTATTTATTTAGCTTTTGTTGACCGGGTAAGTGCTCTAGACAAATCCTGCCTATTTTCAGGCACGACCCGGGGGAGGGAATACAGATGAATGCCAACTGACCTTGAACCAGATTAAGCTGTTTGTGGTATTTTTAGTGAATGAGGGAAATTTGGCCAGGACACTGGGGAAATTCCCCTACTCTTTTCGATAAGTGCCATGGGATCTTTAACATCCACCTGAACTACCACCAATCCAGGCAGATGGGACCTCGGTTTAACGTCTCATCCGAAAGACGGCACCTCAGAAGTGCAGCACCCCTCTCATGCTGCACTACAGTGTCAGTACAGGGATATTAACCCAAGTGCCAGATGTGGGAACTGAACCCACAGCCCTCTGATCTCCCGGCCTCAGAGGCGAGTGTGCTACCTACTGAGCCACTGACACTGCCAATCTATCTGCGGGGTGCCCCATCTGGCAAATACTACCTCTAGTACTAGGGGATCCAGTGCCCATTCGTGATGGCCCTGGGAAATCCTGCTGAGAGCATCTGCCAGGACATTGTCCTTGCCTGGGAGGTGAACTGCCGTAAGGGAGGCGTTCAGGGAATAAGCCAGAGACCACAACTTCATTGCTTCGGTGCACAAGGCCATAGAGCAAGTGCCTCCTTGCTTGTTGATGTACCACATTGCAGTGGTGTTGTCTGTTCTGACCTGTACAACCCTGTTCTGAACAGATGTGGAAAAAACTTGAAGTGCTAGAAAAACTGCTCTGAGTTCCAACAGATTGATGTGGAGCAGAGATTCCTGTGGGGACCACAATCCCTGGGTAGTGAGGTCGCCCATGTGAGCTCCCCACCCCAAGAGGGATGCATCTGTAGTAAGGGTTAAGGAGTGAGACTGAGGGGTGAAGGGAACCCCCTGTCTCAGATTGCTCTGGTCCTGCCACCACTGAAGGGCCTGGATCAGGGTTCGAGTCACTGGGATCAATTTGGTTAGAGGGTCTCCTTTGAGACCAAAAGGCTCTCAAATGGAACTGGACATCCCTCATCTGAAATCTTGCTCCCTGTACTACTGCTGTAGAAGCAGCCATGTGTCCCAGGAGCTGTAGAAAATGCCTTGCAGGTCGAGAGACCTGCAGGGTGAAAGAGGAGGCCAGAGAGACCAGGGTCCTTGCTCTTTCCAGAGGAAGGAAGGTTCTGGCCTCTTTTGTGTTCAGTTCTGCACCTATGAAGGTAAGAAGCTGGACAGGCTCTAGAACTGACTTTGGAAGATTAAGAAGGAAACCTAGGGATGTGAGCAGTTGCTGAGTTACCTGAAGGTGTAGTTTGACCTGGTCTGGAGACTGGCCTACTATGAGCCAGTCGTCCAGATAAGGAAAGATGGCAATCTTTTGCCTTCTTAAATGGGCAACAGCTACTGCCAGGCATTTTGTGAATACCCTCGGGGCCGAGGTGAGGCCGAAGGGCATTGCTCTGAACTGGTAATGGCCTGAGGGCAGTTCGAATCTGAGGTACTTTCGATGGGAGCTTCTGATAAGAACATGGAAGTAGGCATCCTTGAGGTCCAGGAGGCTAGCCAGTCCCTGGCCTTAGAGAGGTAAAATAATTCCCAGAGTCACCATTTTGAATTTTGGTTTTAAAAGGTGCTTGTTTAGATATCTGAGATCCAGGATGGGCCACCATTCTCCTGTCTTTTTGGGGTAAGGAAGTACCTGGGTACAACCCTTTGCCCTGGTGAAGGGTGGAACCCTTTCCACAGCTCTGAGAGCCAGGAGGGCAGAAACTTCTGTTTCTAGGGCAAGTGCCTCTGATGGATTTGCAGGTGGAAAGGACCTGGCTCTCATCTTCGGAAATTTTTTGAAGCTGAGAACCAGTCCCTGGCTTACTACTTCCAGGACCCACTTGTTTGATGTTAAAGACTTCCAGTCGTGGACAAAGTAAGCCAGCCTGCTCCCTACCGGTAGTGGAGAATCGGCCCTGGCCACCCCATCAGGGAGCCTGCTTGGGGGGCTTTGGGCTGAGGGTCAAGCAGGCTTACTTGAACCCCTGCCTGCCTCTTCCTCTAAAGAACCCCTCTGGGCATAAGCAGAAGAGGAGGCCTGGGCTTGGTAAAGGCCTATGAAAAGGCCTGCCCCTGCCCTGACATGCTGCCTTTGAGGAGTGGCTTGCCTTTGGCCTGTGCATTCCTATAGGTGGTCCTATACTCATCCATTTTCTTCATATAATTCTCTGTCTGCTCCCCAAACAGAGAATTGCCCACAACAGGAAAATCCATAGCCTTAGACTGGGTATCCTGTGACAGGGTAGTACATCTGAGCCAGGTCATTCTGCGAAGAGCCACAGATGTAGCCATGACTCTTGATGATACATCATTAGAGTCTACTGCAGCATGAAATTGCACCTTGGATGCCTCAACACCATCCGCAGCCACCTGCTCCAGCTCCCTGGCAAGCTGGTCAGGGGCCTGTTTTGCTAGGGCCAGCACAGTATCCCATCTGGATTTCTGGTACCTAGCAACATAAGCCATATAATTTGCCTGTCTGAGTCATAAAGATGCTGCCATGTACTGTTTCTTTGCCATGGCATCCATCCTCCTGGAATCCTTTTCAGGAGGGTGAGAGGCTAGAGGAATATTTGCCTTGTCACAGGCTGCAGCCTGCACTACTCCCACATGGCTGCATTGCTGAGAGAGGAACTCCGTATCAGAGCCTGATAATGTATACCTCTTGTCCATCCTTTTATCAACAGGAAGGATAGAGTGAGGAGTTTTTAGAATTTTTACTGTCTGTTTCCTAAAGGATTTGTGCAAGGGAATAGACAGTCTCCTAGACTCTGGAATATCCATCATTTCTACATAATCAGGCTCTTCTTGGTCATCAATAGCTTCCTGAACAGGGAGTTGGAGAGTTTCAGCAACTTTCATATAGAACATAAAGTGAGAGGGGGACTCAGATAGCCTGGGGGGGGGAACCCCAGACGGTCTGTCTGGAGAGATGTCCGGTTCAATGGGCACATCCAGACCTTCAAAATCACATTCAATCTCCTCATACCCCTCCTCCGGTTCATAAAAATCCTCAAAATCATAATCTTGAACCGGTGGAACCGGCCGAACCGAGCGCTTCCCTGATGGTGTCGGTACGGACGGAACCGGGGAAAGAGACTGGACAATTTGAATTGCTTTAGCTATTTCCTCAGCGGTTGGAGAAAGAACTTTTGGCTCCACACTAGCTGACTTCCTAGTCCTTTTAGTTGGAACCAGCTCCTCAGAGCTGGCTCTTCGTTTGCGCAAGGAAGTATCGCCCTGGTCAGAGGGCACTCCCTCTCGTTCGGGTTGGAACCGAATCGGGCTGGCCATCCGGGTCAGCGGACTTTTTGGCCTCCCTTTCCCTGAGCCTACCAACTCTCTTTTCCACGCTGGCAGCAGGAAAATTCTTACAAATCTGGCAGTCTGCATTGAGGTGGTCAAACCCCAAACAATATACACAGGTGGTGTGTGGGTCAGCCTTAGCAAAGGCTTCCCCACAGAGACCACAGTGCTGAAACCCAGTGGACTCGGTTTTTCTTTTGGGTTTCTCAGACATAGTGCCAGCCTAACCAAACTTGCCCGTTAGTTGCAATCCGCCAAGCAAGACTCTCTTATCGGTTCCCAACCGTGTCACGGGTCGTGGAAAAAAACGTAATGAAATCCGTTTTTTTTAGAACCAATAAGAACTGGGAACTGCACTCTAAAGGACTAGAAAGTTTTTTAAAACAACCTGATCGGTTCAAACCGAACTGAAAAAGACATTTACAAGTTCCACACAGAAGAAAAATAAATGTAAGCCTATCTATTACTTACAGTACCACAGACAGAGCTTGAACCGACCGATTGCGGTTTAATTTCGGTCAAGAAACCGAAAAAATAAGACTTTTTTAACCAACAAACGAACCAAGCAGAAGGAGAAATCTCCGGAGCGACTGTTCAGTGAGGCAGAGTAAAGAATCTGACAGTTTGAGTTTGAGCAACAACAGACAGAGTTTTCAACTGAGCTCGTGCTCAAGGTTCCATGCCTGGCATGGAAAGTTAACTCTTTCACCTCTGGAGCAGTTCGAAGGTTGGGACTCACTGCATATGTCATAATATAGCAAGACTTCATGTTGTTTGAAAGGTATGGATTCTGCAGCAGCAAGTCCAGGAGTGGTTAGCAAAAGAATGGCAGCCAAACTAGCAGAGACAGAAGTCCAAGCTGAGATTGTACAGCCAGCACAAGTTATGGAAAAAGAACAGGCAGTGACAGAACCCGAAAGCCTGATGGACTTTTTCAAATGGTGGGCTACACAACAAAAAGAGACAGAGAAACAGAGGAGAGAAGAGTTGCAGCAACAGGAGCAGCAGAAGAGAGATGAGAGAAGCAGCAGATGAGAGAAGAGATGCAGCAACAGGAGCAGTGATGGCTGGATGCCTTGCAAGCTATCAAAGGCAGAGGATCTGGAACAGATCCAGATGTGCAACAAAACACAAGCAACTTAAAAGCCATTAAACTTACAAAGTTGTGTCCCTCGGATGATATCAAGACATGCCTGATAACTTTTGAAAGAGTTGCCACAGCCTGCCAATGGCAGAAGCAGCAATGGACAATCAGACTGGTGCCCTATTTAACAGGGAAAGCCCAACTTCCCTATAGCAATATGGACACTGCACATTCAGAAAACTATGACCTGGTGAAAAGCAAAATCCTGAAAAGGTATGACATCTCAGGAGAGACCTACAGGCAGAGATTTCGATCTCTGAAGTACAACTCAGTCGACAATCCTCGAGAAGCCTTCACCTGACTCAGAGAACTCCTGATAAAATGGCTCCAACCAGAGGGCAAAACAGTCCCACAGATCATCGACACGTGCAATGGAGCAATTCATCAATACCCTGCCTACAGATGAGCAGCTTTGAGTAAAGGAACAACAAATGAAAATTACGTACCTACTGTAATTCTTGATCTTCTCTTGTATCTTCACCATTCATTACTGCTGGGTGTAAGCTGTAGGCGCGCACCCGCCATGGCAGTTTTTTTTTTTTTTAGGAGTTGGCGCCGACGTCACCACCCCCGAGAGTGACGCACCATGTGATGCGTGAGGGCCGGCCATTAGGCGCCACAGACTCCTCCTCCATCCCAGTTCTGTTAGCCAGTGAGGCAAAATATGGATAAGAAAAAGAGAGCAAGGCAAGAGAGCCAAGGGATAGAAAAAAGGAAAGGATATAAACTGAAAAGGGCATAAGCCGGAAGAGGACAGAAAAAGAAGAAAATGCCTACCCTAAGGGACCACAGGGCCTCACTTCTGGGGCGGCTCCAAGGGAGGAACAGATGAAGAAAAGGAGAAGAAGAAAGGGAGAGAACAAGAGATGTTGGGAGGGGAGAATACTGCCCACTGATATATCGGTTTAAGGCTTATAAATTTGGACCAAAACAAGGGAGCAAAGATCCCGCTTGATAAGACTGAAAGAAGGTTCCACCAAACTGCTTTCACAGACTGGACACAAGGGCAGATTCTCTAACCTCCCGTCATCCCAAACTCTTAAGCTCAAGCTGAGAGCTCACAGACTGCCAAGGCAGAAATTCTGTTCTGGAAAGAGAACACCCAACTAGGAAGAGGTCCTTTAGTACCTTGTTAATACTAACACAGATGGTATGTGGAGGGGGTGAGCTCTACAGAGGGCACCCCTTTACGAAAGGATAGAGTGGTAACTCAATCGGACTCCCTGAAGGCCAGGCAACAGTATCAGTTCAAGGTAACTGAAGTGCTAGGAAGCACCAACCAGAAGAACTGATACAAAAGAAGATTATGACCTGCCAGAGGGACCAGGACAAAAAGGACCGAGCCATAGAGGGATGGTCCTTTAACTGTGAATTGAACTACATCATTAAGAAAACCAAGAGGTCACCCCTAAGGGCAATCAGAAAGAGTTCCCTCAGGATAGAATAAATTCCACTTGTTCCCCCTTTACCTTGAGGAAAATAGGATCCGTTCAGAAAAGAATGGGAAAAATCAAGATAGTTTTTTTTTTTATTTGGCTTAAAGGCCAACGAAGAAGTAGGAGGAATGAGCAGGGAGGGGGAGACGCCGAAGAAGGAGACCTGTGAGGGAAGGTGGGCGGGAATCAGTAATGAATGGTGAAGATACAAGTGAATATCAAGAATTATGGTTGGTACATAATTTTCATATCTTCCCTTGTCAATCTTCGCCATTCATTAGAGCTGGAGTAGTACCAAAGCTCCCCGAAGGAGTCTGAAATGAACCCTGAAGGAACAGATCCTCAGCCTCCCTACTGATGAAAGTAAGGAGGGGGAGACCCTAACCACTAGTCCAGGAAGTCTAAGGAGGGTGAGGGGAAGGAGGCGTCCCCTGAGGGCTGGGGAAGGGAGGTTGCCCCTGAAGAAGCCTCCTCGCCCTGCAGGAAAAAAGGAGGGTCCCCCGGAAGGCAGAGTTAGCCACCCTACGCCGGGCAATGGGTGACAGTCTGGAAAGACGAAGCCACGCTGTCCTCCTAATGCAGATCACTGTCCCTACTAGTCTGGATGCCACCTCGTTGGCATCATAGGATGCCCACGCTTGGTGCCTTGCAAGCTCCAGACCCTGCGCAGAGAGGGCAATGGCCTGTCTAGACTGCTCTGAGTCAGGCAAAGAGGCTAAGACCTGAGCCAGCATCGACCACAGATGCCTGTTGTAAGCAGCGTGGTGAGCCTGATGTGATGAGATGCAAAACAACGCACGACCAGAAGAGAAAACTCTTCGTCCCCACCGGTCAAATTCAGCAGAATCTGAATCTGGAGGCCTGTCATGCACCAGGCATCGAGGCATGGAAGTAATGTCCAGGGACGTCAAACCTGAAGGTGGGTGAGGCAGAGAAACTAGAGACTCGTGGGGGGCACAATACTGTCTCCTGCAGTCTCCCGGGGCTGAAGAAGGTGTGGCTGTAGACTGCCAGGTGCGGCTAGACACCTCCTGGAGGGGGATCAGCCAGAAAGGCACCACCAGATGGCGAGCGCTGAATTCACTAAGGAAAGCTCGCGTGTGCCGCTCGGTATTGTCCCTACAGATGTAGGAGATATGAAGCTCCGACACCATCCTCGAATGGAAACGCTGATAGTCAGTGAAATCAGCGTCAGAGGAAAGGTGGACAGAAAGTTCCTCTTCCTCAGAGGAGGAAAATGAGGAGGAAGTGGAGCTTGAATGCTCAGAAGACTCCTGCGGCAGGGAGGACAGGTGGAAAACCTGTTCGTCCATGGCCTTGACATAGGACGGGAAGACGGCCACAGTAGCTCTGAACGTCTCCTTAGATAATGGCCCAGTGGGCCCCACATGGCCTGGGAGAGAGGGAGGTGGTTGCAGAGGGATGGGCGAGGGGCACCTAATAGCATGTGCCTGGCCTCTGCCAAGGCTATGGGATCCAGGTAGTGACACCGCCAAGAATGGGGACCCTGAGATCGTGCCAGGTTGCGTAGTAGAAAGAAAAAGAGGCAACTCCGGAAAGAGCCCTGAAGGGGAATCTCCCCTATGATGCGCCTGGGATTGCATGAGTCCAGAAAGGCAAACCTCAGAATTGCCACCAGAAAGTGCTTTACAGACCTTAAGAGAAAGGTGAGGATCAGCGCGCTGACTACTCCCCACACCCCGCAGGGCGGTGGGGGCTCGTCGCCGCTCCTGACCTCTACCCCTCAATCCTTTGGACTCTGAAGCAGCCCTCTTCCTCATGACCAGTGGTGGAGGTCCCTGCTGAGCAAGACCCTGAAAGGAACTCACCGAGGTAGAGTCCTCCCCCCTGTGCTGAAGGACACGAGCAGCACCAGGAATGGCAGCTGCCCGGGACCTCCGAGACGAGGGTATCCTCTCCGGAACACCCAAAGGGTCCACCACAGAAGACTCCAGGCCACCCCTAACCATGGAATCATCTGGGTTAACCAGCTCCAAGGACTCTGGGAGAGGAACACTGGAACGTCTAGCCCTGCGGCCTACAGGACGTTCCGAGCCCAAAGACTCTAGCCGCTGGTCTGGGTCCTCACCTAAATCGTCCTCCTCAGAGGAGGGGTCGACAAGGGAAGGCTCCATTGCAACAGCCCAGAGGTGGCACCAGGCCTGGTACCACCATAGGCCACAATGCCAACCATGTCCACAGAGTCATCCACACGTTCAGTTGTGCCAGGAACCTGGGCCGCACTGTGAACGGCGCCTCCCGAGTCCCTGGCATGCGGACGGTGCCGAAACACAGCGCGACACCGCGAACAGCGCTGCCTGAGTCCCCGGCACTGTGAATGGTGCCGAGGCCCAAGACGGCACTGCCGATGGTGCCGCCTGAGTCCCCGGCACCACAGACAGCACCAAGACTCGGAAGAGCACCGCCGATGGTGCCATCAGAGTCCCCAGCGCCGCGTACAGTGCCAAGACCTAGAACAGCACTGCCGATGGCCCCGGCCTAGTCACCGGCACCGCGAGCTGTGCCAGACTCTACGATGACAAGGGCAGACAAAAACGAGGGTCCACCAGAGTTGGGCCCTGCAACCGGGGCCATGACACCGGGGGAGCCTGCACCTCCCCGGAGGTGACTGCCAGGATGGCACCAACGGTGCGACCCCGAGAGGGACCACACTGTTCCTCCGGCGCCGAAGAAGAAACCTCCTCTTCAGCAAGGCTGGAAGTGGAGGAGGTTTCCTCCTCACCGGGCCGTGTAGACCTGGGAGGGAACCCGGAGGAAGGGTTGAGAGATCTGGCCTGGGAAGCCTTCGGATGACGTCATCCTCCGAAAGTTGGTGGAGCTCGTCCGACTTTAAACGTGCGGACTTCCAACACACGGCGATACAAGGAGAAGCAAGCATCGCAATGATCCATATCATGGTAAGGTCCCAGGCACCGGAGACAAACATCATGACGGTCCATGACGGAAAACTGCTGGCCACAAGGGCACCGACGCATAGGGGCATGGCCGCTGAAGACTACGTTTGCCCCAGACCAGACATGATGCAAAATAATTAAGGGTAAAACACGAAAAAGCTCTCACGTCATCGAGATAATATAGAAAACAGAATGGTCTTGCGGTCGTCGACGTTGAGAAACACGGGATGAAGGAGCTTGACGGCTTCGAGTAGGATACGGCCTATGACGCAGTACTGAATTCGCCTTCGCACAGCAGGTGCAACCTCGATGATGGGAAAAATAGAACTGGGATGGAGGAGGAGTCTGCGGCGCCTAACAGGCACCCCTCACGCATCACACGGTGTGTTATTCTCGGGTGGCGGCGCCCTCAGTGCCGACTCTTAAAAAAAAAAAAATACTCCCGTGGCGGGTGTGCGCCTACAGCTTACATCCAGCAGTAATGAATGGTGAAGACTAACAAGGGAATATCCAGGATTTGCTGAGTTAATCAAAGGAGGAGTAAATCCTGATGTTTCAGCAGCTGTGGTGACAAGAGCTCAGGCAAAGAAAATTTCAGATGGTGGGAACTCTTTTCCTTTCGCTGATTTTGATTCAGACTTGTTTGAGCACAGCTCCAAGATCCAGAAATGCAGGAAAGAAAGATGATGCCTGAAGAAACTGTGGCAACAAATGACTGATGGACATAAAGGGTTAAAATATGAAAATGCTGAAGCTAAACTGATAATTGATTGTGATTTTCTTTCAGAACAAGCTAACAATGTTTCTCTCCCAGGTTATTTTAAGCAGCTGAGGGTGAAACCAAATACAGGGTGAACCAATGTTTAAAACATGTAATGGGTTACTGTACAGAGTTTGGGTTAAACCTCAGACACAAGAACAGAGAGAACAATTGGTTATACCACAGAAGAACAGAACAGAGTTGTTACAGGTAGCATATGATAGTCCTATGGCTGGTCACTCAGGAAGGGATCGCACCTTTGCCAGATTGCTGGACAGATTTTACTGGCCTGGAATTCATGAAGATGTTGCTACCTATTGTAATTCTTGTGCTGAGTGTCAGAAAGTAGCCCCAGTCACTAGAAAGGACATGGTGCCCCTACCCTTGACAGATGTGCCTTTTGGGAGAATTGCAATGAATAAGATTGGTCCTTTAGACAAAAGAAAAAAAAGTTAACAGATTTATCCTGGTAGTATGTGACTATGCTACTCGATACCCAGAAGCAGTTCCAATGCATACTGTCACAGCTTCAAAAGTGGCAGCAGAGCTTGCAAACATTTTCAGCAGAGTGGGCATACCTAAAGAAATTATTACTGATCTATGAATTATGACTGATTACTGAATTATTACCTGGCAGGGGAGATACCACGATCACGCAGGTGGTTTTCCAAGGGTGAGGCTTATTCATTGCACTTCGGATTTGTTGACCCCCGCGATGTCCCCAAATGCGGGATACTCGACTGCATAATTTGTGGTAGTGGGGGACTTCGTTCGCGCTAAGATGTAGAAATGGGTAGCCATCTGGGAACTAGCAACCATCGAAAGTATGGTTCACAATAAACACAGCAATAGAGTCAAGCCATACAAAGACAAAAGTACTGGACTTTAGGAGGGCTGACTTTGCCAAAATGGGTGAGAGCCTAAGGAATGCACTAGCAAATGGGCAGGAAGGAGGGGTGGAAGAACAATGGGGAATAATAAAAACTGCCATCACAGAGGTAATGAGCCTTTGTGTGAAGCAAATAAACAAAACAAGACGATGTAAGAAACCACTATGGTTCTCAAAGGAAGTGGCAGTGAAGGTTCAAGAGAAAAAGAAAGCATTCAGGAAGTACAAGGAATCGCAGAAGGAGCAGGATAGAGAACTGTATCAGTTAAAGCAAAAGGAGGCTGGGAAGGCAGTCAGAACAGCAAAGGCCCAAACCGAGGAAAAGACACCCAACTCAGTTAAGAAGGGGGATAAAACCTTTTATAGGTACATCAGGGAGCAAAGGAAGACCAAGGGAGGGATAGTGAGGCTTAATAAAGGGAGGGAGGGTGGGCAGAGGAGACTGTGAAAAGGCAGAGATACTAAACAAATATTTTGCTCAGTATTTACAAATGAAGAGGGGAGGTACATAAAACAAACAGTAGTAACACTCTGGATACAGAAGTTGATACCAACCCATTTACAGAAGAAAGGGTTCTGAAAGAACTCTTAAAACTGAAGGTGGACAAAGCAATGGGGCCTGATGAGATTCATCCCAGAATTCTAAAGAGCTAAGGGTAGAACTAGTGACACCATTGACTACCCTTTTAACAAATCATGGGAGGATGGGGTGGTACCCAGGACTGGAGGAGGGCAGATGTGATTCCCTTCACAAAAGTGGGAGCAAGGCAGAAGCAGGAAACTACAGACCTGTTAGTTTAACCTCAGTGATAGGGAAAATGATGGAATCACTTCTGAAGGAAAGAACTATTGAGTATCTAGAGGCCAGAGGGGCACAGGACCCTAGGCAGCATGGATTCACAGCAGGAAGGTCATGCCAGACGAATCTGATAGATTTCTTTGATTGGGTGACCAAAGTAGTAGATCAGGGAGGGGCTGTGGACATGGCCTACCTAGACTTTGGCAAGGCATCTGACACAGTCCCACACAAAAGATTAATATACAAGTTAGCCAGCCTGGGAGTGGGTCCCAAGATGACAGCCTGGGTAAAGAATTGGCTGGAGAATAGGACACAGAAAGTAATAGTAAATGGAGTCCACTCAGAAGAAAGGAGGGTTACTAGTGGGGTACCGCAGGTTTCAGTATTAGGACCGGTCCTCTTCAATGTCTTTATAAGCGACATTGCAGAACGACTGGAAGGAAAAGTATGTCTCTTTGCAGATGACACTAAGATCTGCAACAGAGTTGATGCACAGGGTGGGGTGGAAAGGATGAGAAGGGACTTGGCAAGGTTAGAGGAATGGTCAAATGTATGGCAGCTTAGATTCAATGCTAAGAAGTGCAAGGTAATGCACCTGGGAAACAAAAACCCAGGGGAAGAGTACACAATGGGGGTGAGATACTAACAACAAAAATGGAAAGGGACCTGGGGGTAGTCATTCAGATGACCTAAAGTGGGCAAGCAATGTGAGAGGGCAGCAAGGAGGGCTGGGGGATACTGGGATGCATAGGAGAGGCATCACCAGTAGAAACAGGAAGTTATTATCCTCTGTACAGACAGCTGGTGAGACCCCATCTGGAGTACTGTGTGCAGTTCTGAGACCCAATCTCCATGAAGACATAGACAGGATGGAAGCTGTCCAGAGAGGGCAACTAAAATGGTGCAGGGTCTGCACCGGAAGACATAGAAGAGAGACTTAAGGAGCTTAATATGTATAGCCTCGAGGAAAGGAGGGAGAGGGGGGACATGATAGAAACTTTCAAGTACCTCAAGGGAATCAACAAAGTCCAAGAGGGTAGCATCTTTCAAAAAAAGAGGTGTGCAAGAACAAGAGGGCACAATTTGAAGATAGAGGAGGGCGGCTCAGAGGTAATTTAAGGAAGTATTTTTTCACAGAGAGGGTTGTGGATGCATGGAACGGCCTTTTGGAGGAGGTTGTGGAGTCAAAATCAGTGGTGGAATTCAAGCATGCATGGGATAGTCATAGGGCAATTCTGGGGGTTGGGGGTAGGAAGAAGTAGGCTGCTGGTTAACTAGGATCTGCAGCTTATCCAGTAGGTAGGGAAATGGGCAGACTGGGTGGGCCAAGCGGTCCTTATCTGCCGTCAAATTCTATGTTTCTATGATCAGGGTAGTAATTTTGGTGCTGCATTACTTAAAGAGTTGTACAGACTACTAGGTATCACTGCCATATGAACCTCCCCCTATCACCCCCAGACAGACAGTCTTGTTGAGTGTTTTAACCAAACCCTAAAATGCATGTTAAAAAGGTTTGTAAAAGGAGAAGGGAAAGATTGGGACCAATACTTGCCTTACCAACTTTTTGCTTACAGAAAAGTGCTACAGGCAACAACAGGGTTTTCACCATTTGCAACGCTGTATGGTAGGCAGCCAAGAGGGCCACTGGATGTGATGAAAGAAACATGGGAAGATAACCCCACTCAGAAACAATCTATAATGTCTTATATGTGTGCCCTAAGAAAGAAGCTGGCAAAATATGTTGAAATTGCCCATAGGAATCAGGAAGCAGCCCAAAACCAGCAGAAGGTATATTATGACCATGGGGTAAAAGAAAAAGTTTTTGAGTCAGTTGAAAAGGTTTTGCTACTGTTACAACAGAAAATACACTGTTAATGAAGTGGCAAGTGCCTTATAGAGTGTTTAGATGTACTGGCACCGTTAACTACGAGACTGACATCCCTGACAGGAAAAATCCTACTAAGATATACCATGCTAACCTCCTCATGAAATGGGTTAAAAAAATGACAAAAGCTGCTTTACTAGTTTTACCAAAAACTGATAAAGAAGATATCGATGCAGCTGATTGACTGGAACAAACTGTAACTGCTAATGCTGTAAAGGTGAATGTTTCCTTAAGCTCAGAACAAACTGCAGGAATCTGTAATGTGCTAAAGACATTTAACAGTACTTTTACCACAGTACCAGGCCAAGCAAAAGGGGTCGAGCACGTGATAGTGCCAAGGAATGCTTGCCTATTAGGCAAAAGACATACAGGTTACCAGAACAGTTAAGAGCTGACGTGGTTAAAGAAATACAAAAAATGAAAGGATTGGGTATCATAGAAGAGTCGAGAAGTGCTTGGTCATCTCCAATGGTAACTGTAAACAAAAAAGAAGGGGGTGTTAGAATCTGCCTTGATTTTAGGAAACAATCAAGTGTCAGAATTTGACAGTTATCCTATGCCCAGAATAGATGATTTGGTAGACAGACTGGGGAGTGCAAAGTATATCAGCACTCTTGATCTCACCAAGGGTTACTGGCAAATCCCTTTAGCTAAAGAATCCAGAGAGAAAACTGCATTTGCCACTCCTGTTGGATTCTATCAGTTCTCCACCATGCCATTTGGTTTACATGATACGCCAGTTACATTCCAGCAGTACATGGATGTAGTTTTATCACCTCACACTGGTTATTGTGCTGCATACCTGGATGATGTCATAGTGTACAGTCCAGACAGGAAAAGCCACCTGAACACCTACGAGCAGTTATCCAAGCTATCAAAAATGCAGGTCTGACTATTAATCCTACGAAATGAGCACTGGGCATGCAGAAAACCAGATATTTGGGCTATGTTTTGGGAAATGGAGAAGTCAAGCCAGAGGTTTCTAAAATAAAAGCCATAGCTAACAGCCCTATCCCTAAAACAAAGAAACATATCAGGTCACTTTTAGGGCTGGCTGCTTATTATCGGAGGTTTGTTTCCTACTTTGCTGAGTTAGCTACTCCCCTCACTGAACTCATGAAAAAATGGTACCCAAATAATGTAAAATGGACCCCAGAGTGTGATGAAGCTTTTCAAGCCATTAAGGCTGCATTATGTTCAGCCCCTGTTTTAAGAAGCCCAGATTTCGAGAAACCATTTTTGTTACAGATGCATCACACACAGGCCTAGTGCAGTCTTGAGTCAAAATATAGATGGGAAAGAACATCCTATTCTGTACATAAGTAGGAAGTTGTATTGTATGACAGAGAGAAAAGGTAACCCACCATTGAAAAAGAATGTTTAGCAGCAAAGTGGGCCATGGAGTCCCTTAAGTTTTATTTGCTAGGAACTGACTTTGTACTTATAACAGATCACAATCCTCTCTGTTGGCTTAACCAAACAAAAGACAAAAAATTCCATAATCACAAGTTGGTACCTGCCACTACAGCCATTTAAATTCAATGTGATGCACAAATCTGGTAAAGAGAATAGCAATGCTAATTTTCTGTCAAGATATGGATCAGGAATTGAGGGTTCTGAAGGTTGAAAAACAAATGTACGAGTTTAAACTTTACTGTTTGCTGTACTGTAATAGAAAAAAGGATACTGCACATGTGCTTAACTTCTGAAAGTTAGAAGCTAATATTAGTAGAGAATTAATAGAAAGTTTTGGAAATTTGTTTAATAAAACAGGTTCCCTCTTAAGGAGGGGGGTGTATGTGATAGGGTTGGATAGGACCCTGTCCCAGTTGTTATGGAGAGTTTGAGTGCAGGGATATGTTCTATTCTTTCCTTCCCTGTCTCTCGTCTGTCTAGTTGCGCAACCAAATTTTCCTGTGATACCTTGGGTTTGATCACCCCAACAGTCTTGCAATTCTTTGCCGCTCACTGTCTCTCTACCTTCTCTTGCTGTTTCTGTCTTTTCCTCCCTTGCATATCTTCTGGTATAAAAATATATGCAAATCATTGAGTGGAAATGTAACTGATATTGGGATCCCTTTACTTAGAAATTATATAGTGTTACTGTTGAAACGTATATAATTATAGTTTAAGCTGATTGCAAAAAGCTACTGGAAACTCAAGGGGTTTCTAGTAACAGACTCAATAGACCATTAGGCCTAATCTGCTGGCAATCAGTATGTTAACTTGAAATGCAATTTTTAAGCCTTTTGCAGAAGCTGTGGAAAAGAGACCTCAGTTCTGGGACATTGTGTTCCTGCCTGTACCTGCCTGAAATACACAAGAATACAAAAAAAAGGCAGGATGCTTGGTAAGAAGGGGGGTTGCAAGGACCTATAAAAACAAAGCTGCAATTGCTTAGAAGAGACAGAGATTGAAGGAAAACTCTGATGGATCTTCCCTATTTATTCGGCCTTTGTACATAGTTATACGGAACAAGATTTTTTTTATGTTACTGCTAATACAAATAAATACTTTATGCGAATTCGACAACTGCTATTGGTTTACCTATGCTTCCTGACCTGTGCCTTGATGACATGTCGTCATGATGATTAGTTATCATACAGCTGTGCTGTTCCATCATATATCAGCACATACTCCTCCTGATGTTATACATACCCCCACTGGGTGCTTGCTGTCCTAGCTTGCTGCACTGCTGTCCCACAGCTTGTGGAAAACCACAAGGTGTGCCATCTGTTCGGCGCGTGGCCTCAGTTGCCACAAGCTGTGAGACTTTGGTGCCAGGACTCTACACAATAGAGAATTAAGTTCAGGGTCCCTGGCACACTGGCAAGTGGCACAATTCACCCTTGGTGCAGCTTGCACCATGTTTTGAGACTCGAGCATATTGTCTCTTTCCAAAGGTAAAAACTATTTGTATTGGCCTTTTGGATATACCTTAGGAGTCCAGAATTCTTTTGCAATGTCTAGGGTAGTAAAATATTATGCTCCCTCAAATTTTGCTGTACTTTAATCTAAATATGTCATGGGCCAATAAGATAGTAATGTCTGCTTGTCAACTGTCCGCAGTCAATCCTGATCCTCCATTTCCCCATAGGTTTTAATACAGTCCAAATAGGTGAATTATAAACAGAATTTACTTAAGCAATAAACCACTACGGGGTGTGGGTGATGCTGGATTTACCAACGCCTGGCATAGGTCAGTCACGAGGCCACAAGCTGAGTGACCAAACTTTGCCAGGCGTGAGTAAATCCCAGCATCACCCACTCCCTGGAGTGGTTTATTGCAATTATACAATGTCCCCCCTTTATTTTTTATTAAAAAAATTAAGAAAATCATAGTTTCTTGTCATTTTCTATTAAATATATTCTTACACCTCAAAAAGTAGCTCCCTGTTGCTTAGAACACTATTGAGGACACATCCTCCCCCCATGGTGATTTATTGATTTTTTTTTATTTGTTGTAAGAGATGGTGGATAAGCGGGAGAGAGAGAGAGAGAGAGTAAGTGTGTATGTGTATGTAGACTGAGGTGTGCGGCTGGGAGTGTGAGGTGTAACATGGGGAGAGAGAGAGAGAGAGAGGCAGTGTGACTGTTGGCACCCTGTATCACTGTGAGGGTGAAACTTGAAAAATAAGCTGTGCTATTTATTTTTTTTTATCCCCTGCCCCGTTACTTTTCCTACAGCAATGAAACTTTTGCCCATTCACTTGATGGGTGAGTTTACTCCATCTCTTCTGGCTCCATTTACTTTGTAGGAGCTGGGACAATTTCTGAATTAATGACAGACCCACTCAGATTGCTGTTCCTGTGCATCGTGCCCAGTCCTGGAAGCAACTGTGCATCCAGGAGTGTCATTCTCCAGCCTCTTCAGGTTCTGGGCCAGGGAACAAAATGGTGTGCTTAAATTTCTTATTTTTTGTCCATCTTGGCCCTCAGAAGAATGGAGAGGGCATAAGGTGCTGAGTAGCAACTGCAGCATGCAACTGCCGCACTTTTAAAATGTGGAGCCCTGGTCCCCGCTTTGCCAAGTCCTGGGACTGGAGGGTGCACACTTTTGGGACAGGGAGGAGGAGGACAAAGTTGTGGTGAGCTCTGAATTGTGTGTGTGTTTGTGTGCATGTGTTGGCATGTATGATTCTCCTGGTGACCACTCTGTGGGGAAGCAGAGGGGAGAGTGAGAGGTGGTGGTGCTTAGCGGGGAATTAACATAGCACTGTTTTTTCTACTTTTGGAGGTCAGATTGATTGTTGGGTTGATGTGGCCGACTGGTACTTTTACCTATTGATAATGCCAGGATTTACTACTGGTAAAAGGTGCCAGTTAGCCAATCAGATTAAAGAAATCTAGGGTCCCACTGTATAATCTTCCTATAATTCCATGTTCTATCAAGGTATCCAGTATCTCTTTTATGGACTCATAAGATGCTAAGAGTATTCTGTACTGACATACATAAACTATACCTTTGCTAGGATCTGTGTGTACCATGGTAACATGAAAGCCAGTTACCCCACAGTCATAAGCACCTTTATAGCAACGTAGGTCTGAATTCTTACATTTGCTTGGCTAAGGGCAGCAGCTCTACCTTACATTAATCTTTAATTAATAGTCATATACAGCTTCATAACCTGCTCCATGATCCCCAGACCTAGTCCATCACAGAATGTTTAACATTCTATTTGAGTTTTCATTCACTGCCATTAATGTCTCTTGTACTGAAGACACCTGAAACCCCCCCTTCCAATTTCTGGGGACTTACCTGCTCCCCTTCCTTCTTCCTCACCCTCTGGTCCCCAGTATTTCTGAAGTGGGAACCAGCAGGGCAAGTGTGCAAACTACAGGGGACCAGATGGGATTCAAGCTGGAGTTCCATCGGTGATTCCCAAGGCTGGAGCCACCCACAGTACCTGCGACTGCATCCCTAGAATTGCACTGTGGGTCCGAGACCGGGTGGATGAGTGCAGGACACAGATATGTATCTTCCTTGACCCCTGGAGCAAGGAGTAGGTCACAGTGTGGGAGAGCTGTGGCCAACAGTGGTTGTGCTGCCATGCATGCATGGTGGCATCAGATTGGAGCCGTAGCTCTATATTTAAAATCGGGCAGTTTGGACACTCGAATTGCAGATCCCGGCTCCAGGGAAGGAAGTGTAGCCAGGAGTTAAGCTCAACTATGTTATGGAGTGTATTCAAAACAGTGTTTATGGCCCAGGGCAGGCAAACTGCAGGTCTCCAGACCTTCTACCTTATGACAATCATCAAAAGCACAGACAACACACGTGACCAGTGTTCTAATATGAGAAGACATATTTCACCTCAAAAACAAGGTAATTTTAATTAAAAAAGACTGGAAGTTAATTTGAAAAGGATGGACATTGCTATAAAAGCAATAAAGTAAGACCAGGGGTTACAATAATGGTGTGTTAATTGCCCCTTGGGGGTATGTGGCACTCGGCTACACCTCATGCCTCATTACATTCCTGGGGATTGTGGTGAGATAAGGCCATATTTTATTATTTTGGCACATGTTTTATATAACTTTATGTGAGAAATGCATCAGATGCCCATAGTAGCCAGTGAAAGTGCAAAGCACCATAGATACAAAAAAAGAAAGCCATAAACCCTAGACTAAGGTTGGAATTCCTGTTACTGGGCAGAAAAACTGTTTGTTGCTAGCCAGGAAACTGAAGTTAATTAAATTATCTAAAAGGAGACAAAAGGGAGGCTAGCTAGACCCATTTGTTTGTGAAAGGACAGGACCTCATGAAGATTCAGGATATCTGGGCATCCTTTGTGTTGAGAGGTCTGCAGTGACTTAAGCTCGTTACAACTGAATAGGGCCACCATTTATATAAATAGCTGTATTTAAGTGTTGAGTAACGACAACCATCTCCCAGCAAGGAAGCTTGGAATGTTCCCAGAAAATCTAGTTTGAGCTGGCTACCTCATTTTTTTTCTGTGTTCAGAAACTGCCTGAGTTACTGGAATAACATGCCGAACTCTGATTGGTTGGGTAACCATAGAAACTGAAATGCTAGCCAGTCACAGGCCAGCCACTATCGACTGGACCTGCCCTCCTGAGCCCCTTTAAAACCAGGATGCAAAGGGGTATCTGAGCCTTTTTGCTGCCTTCTGTTGTTTTCTTGCTTGAAGCAGTTTGAACTCTGCCTGTCCTGAGCAGACACAATTTTTTCCTGGATCACTGACAGCCAAGACTTCATCTATCACACTTTTTAAGGACACTTCTGCACTTCAAAATTCCAACTAAGGATTCAAGGTAGACTTTTTAACCTCAGAATTTAAAGTGTAGGTTTCTTATGTATACTTTCCTTTTATTTTTCAATATTCTGTAACCCAATTTCCAAATTATTTTGTCTTTTTATTTACTGTTTTTTTATTAATATTAATATATTTAATAAAGCCTTTGACTTATTTTAAAATAATTATGCGTATGTCATTTGTGTGTGTGGCTGCCTGGGTAAAAGTAGTTAAAATAATATCACACCTGTGTGACTATTTTAAGGGCCAAAACACTGCCAAATGTGAAGTTCACTAGGGACTTTGTGATGAAGGAGGAGAGGAAATACGAAGGGTCTCAGGAGGAGCCTGTGGTGGGATATGAAGAAAGCGCTGCATTTTCTGGGAAAGACACAATCAGGTGTATAGGGCCCCCTGAAGCCTATACATGCCTGTGGCTTTCTGGTTTGTGGTGCAGTGTAGCTAAAAGGGTTCTACCCCAGGAACACAGATACAAGACTATAGTTGTATCCCCTCGCATGGAGAAAGGGCATCTCTAACCCCATTCTCCACCCCTCCCCATCACAAGAGGGATTTGCTGTGACACAGAGAGAGGGAAATCCCGCCCCACAGGAGTGGGCTTGTGACTGGGGTGATTAACAGATGGTTAATGTAACACCTGGTCATACCTTACTGCTTGATTAGAGAACATCTCTAGGAACACAAACATTTCAAAAATCTGTTCCTTTTCTTTCTCTATTTTGCATTTACTATTTTGACAAGCTTGTTCAAGCTGGTCTTTAAACTCTGGATAAGGTGAGTTTTCTCCTAATTTATCTTTAATTATATCAGAAACCCTTTCAGACTCTATAACATGTACATGTATGAAACATTCCCTTGCATTTACTGTAATGGGTAGTGCATGTACTTCCTCTTTACTAAATAGACACATCTCCTGAGGAATAATTAGGTCATTAGATAGATCTCAAATCACCTCATATTTCATCCCCTTTGGTAATGTTTTCTGGTAGTTTACCCACAGCAGGAATAGCCAATCCCAAATCATAAAATGATTTGTCAATTATAGCTCCCAACTCACAGTTGCCTCCTATAGTAATAACTTGTAATGTAGGACTATGTACCAAAAGACGTGTGACTCTATTGGTCACATTTAAGCAGGGTGTAGAATGGCTCTTTAAACCCATTTCACAAAACTGCTCATTAAGTGTGACTAATGCACATAAATCAGGCATTCTGTGGGCGTTACATTAACCAAAACAGTAAACTCTTCCATATTACCTGAGACAGTCAGAGTGACTTCATTTATCACATAAACACAAATTAAAGCAGCACTACACAAGGCTCAGAAAAGCAGTGTTAATATTTATTCAAACTTCCATCCAAAAATTGCCCCAGTGCTTCAAGGGATTTAACACTCTTCTTCTTCTTCTGAAGAGGGCTAGATCCCTCGAAGCACCAGGGCAATTTTTGGATGGAAGTTTGAATAAATATTAACACTGCTTTTCTGAGCCTTGTGTAGCGCTGCTTTAATTTGTGTTTATGGATTTGTCTTGCCAGTATAAATGCAGCAGCTCCACTTTTCTATGAGCGCACCTGCTTCAGTGCTTTCAATTGACTTCATTTATCACGTGGCACATTTGAGGTATAGTTTGTCCAGAACTCAAGGCTTGTGATGCCACTTTAGCTGGATAAGGGTCTTCCCTTAACCATGACCACAAAACATTATTGGCCAGACCTATGCATACACCCACTTACACAAGAACATCCAACCCAGTGCACATGGGAGGTTTTAGGCCTTGTACCACATGCACATGATGTAGTATAGTCTGTCTCCCTGTTTGAAAATTCAAAGCACAAACTCCTATGTTTTTGAGACTACCCTTGTGATTTGGAAGTTTCTTTAGCCACTCTCTTTTTGTTACAAGTGTCTGATTAGGCCTCCATCTCTTTAAATTTTGAAAAACTGTTCACTGATTAAGCAGTGATCATAGCCTAAATGCAGCACAGAAATGGTTAAGAGCAATGGTTGATTGGCACCTTATATTCACCCTCTTTCACTGTTTCTGTATTACAGAGCACAGACTGGTGCTAAGTGGCATCTCAGTTCTACTATCCTCAGTGTGGATAGGATACTCAGAGGTCAAGGCCTCTGTTTCAGAAACAGCACGAGGCAGTGAAGTCAAGCTCTTCTTTTGTGAAGATATTCTCCTTTCATTGATCAAAGATTTTACCACATTCTGATACGATACACAAACCACGGGCCTCCCTTTTCCATTTAAAATTTTCAGAATCACCCAGTTCAGACAAAACAGGTACATCACAACATACAAGATTCAGTTTGGACACTGTATCATCCCCTTTCAATGTAACATGACTCTGCTAGTTTAGGACCTTTGAAACACTTCCCATATGGAATAGGCCTTTTTACCTGTGGCCATAGAATTTCATGGAAGTAATCAATCACTGGTCTAAACTAGAGATGCTCAGAATTAGCAAAATTCATTCTGTTTGAATATTTGAGAGTTTTGGAAATTCCAATTCCAAGTCAGAGTCTGTTTTGTAACTGATTAAGGCATGGGGATGGAATCAGAGACAGAACTGGAAGTTCTGACTCTGTATCCTAAAACTGGCTCCCATTATGGGCAGCATAAAACCCAAACTACAAAACCTGCTAAAAGACAAAGTGACACACTATCACACTCTAGTTTGTTGCCTTCCTTGTATCCTTCCCTACGCCATTCACTTTGTACCACCACACTTCCATCAACTTGATATTACAGTCATGTAAGAACGTACCGTAACAGTAGATCTTCGAGAGGATCTCTTGCAGCAGGCCTCACCTATTGAACTATAGCCGCCAGGTGCTAGGACCACAAGGAAACTTTTCTAGCTAGCAGTCTACTAGGGGGCGGCCCACTCTGATGTCCACCAGCCTGTAAGAGTGGGTGGCCCCTGTACCTTCCTCAGTTCTCCCACTGGAGACCGTAAGCCAGCTAGCACCAGTTGGGGGAACTGAGGAAGAACCGAAGGTTTCCGCCAAAGAAAGGCTACAGAAGGAGGAACAAACATTGGGAAGGAGGGAAGGCCAGCATCGCCTGCAGCAAAAGATCCTCTCAAAGATCTACTGTTATGGTAAGTTCTTATGTAATAATAATAATAATAATAAAAAATAATAAAATTTATTTAATAAACCACCTTTCAAAATTCCAAGGCGTTGTACAGAATTAGTTCAGATAAAACATACACAAATACATATCTTATAAAATCACAATAGAACTGGAAATGCCTTTCCCCACAGAAAAGTTTTTAGTGCCAGCTTAAAACTCCCCACTGTCCTGCATTCCCGGAGCTGACGGGGCAGAGAATTCCAGAGGGTAGGTGCTGCAAATCCGAAAGCACGCGCACCGGATGACTTCAAATTAACCCTCGGGATCTCCAGCAACCCCTCATCAGCGGCGGAGCTGTGCACAGGAGTGTAAGGAACCAGGAGTTCTTTCAAGTAATCGGGACCCTGTCCGTGTAGGGCTTTGTAAGTCAACAGACCTATTTTGAAGGTGATCCGCCACTGTACTGGCAGCCAGTGCAGAGCATGCAGCACAGGGGTGATGTGGGATCTCCTCGAGGCCCCAGTCAACAGACGTGCTGCAGCATTCTGCACTCAACCCCAGGAAGCCCTAGATAAAGGGAGTTGCAATAGTCAAGGCATGATGTCACAAAGGCGTGGACCAGAACAGGCAGGTCACTGGGTGGAACAAGGTGCCTAATCCTGGCAATATTCCTAAAATGGAAAAAGGCTAGCTTGACGACTGCTGACACCTGATGACGAAGAGTCAGACCCAACATCAAGTTCCCCTCCCAGGTTACGCACCCGTTCAGAGGTGAGAATCTGTGCCTCCCCCAGAACTAAGCCGGAAGGGAGCCCGGTCCTCAATCCCTCTACCCTATGACTTGGGTCCACGACCAAAACCTTAGTCTTTCCAGGGTTCAACTTTAGTATGTAACTAAAGTAACTTTATGTAACTGTACTATCTTACTTTGAGGGTATTTCTTGCAGCAGGCCACACCTATGGAACGAGTCCCAAGCAGTTCCGTCACCAGATCACACAGTCTGGATGGAGGAAACCTCAAGCCTAAGAAAGTAAGCCCCGGAGGACAGCTATGCCAAAGTTGGCCCTACACCTAGAGACAATGTCTAGACAGTAGTGCTTGGCAAAGTTGTGGACAGTAGTCCAAGTTGCAGTGGCACAGTTCTCTGCCACTAAAACATTACTTAAAGTGAATTTCAGACCTGAGAGCAGCTACCACTCACACATAGTGGTGGTTGCCCTCATCGGATGTCATTCTATCCTGGTTGCAATAATAAAAAGCATCCAGTACCTGTAGGAGGTACCTCATAATTTTGATTTCTATAGTTCAGCCCTCCGCAGTTTGAATGACCAGGTTTGGCCGCCACGCCCCCGTGCTCATGCACATAATGATGTGTAGTCAGGGACAGCGTGGGGGCATGCCCCATTGAAATGAATGGGGCTGGATTTCTAATTCATTTTTAAAGCACAACATGGTCACTTGGCGATTAATGAAGGACACCGCTCCACTAACATGGGCCATGTTAGTCGAGTGGTGTCCTTCATCAATCATCAAGCCCACTTACTTTAAAACAAATTAGAAATCCAGCCCCAATCAATGCAATACTACCTCTCCCTAGCCACCGTCATTACATGCTTGGGCGTGGGGACATGGCAGCCAAACCCGGATATTCAAACTGTGGAGGGCAGAACTATAGAAACCAAAATTATGAGGAGTCTCCTTCAAGTACTGGATAGTTTTTATTATTACAACCAGGATAGAATGACGGCCAATGAGGGCAGCCACCACTATGTGTGAGTGGCTGCCTTACATTGGAAATTTCCTCTAAACAGGCAACAGAAGTGGCCATGCCTCTGGTGGAATGGCCACCAGCAATGCCAGGAAGGTCCTTGCCATACTTCCTGTAGCAATAAGAAATATAGTTGGTAAGCCATTTGGACAAGCACTGTTACAAAATGGACGCCCTCTTTCCCAGAGATGAAAGAAACAAACAACTGAAGACTTCCTATAGTCTTTCACATGATGTGTGAAGTAATGCAGAATTCTCTGCACATCTAAATGTTTCCCATGGACTGGTATGCTCTGGGAAATAAACAGGCAGGTGGATAGATTGATTTAAAGTAGACTCAGACACCACCCTAGGAAGAAACTTAGGGTTAGTATGCAAAGACACCCTGTCTTTGTGGAAAGTCAAATAAGGCTGCTCGCAGATGAGCGCCTGCAGCTCTGAAATCCTTCGAGCAGAAGTAATAGCAACTAAAAATAACTCATTCAATGACAGAAAGTGTAGCTTGCATGTCACAGCAGGCTTGAAAGGGGCCAAGGTAAATTTTTTCAACACAAAATTCAAATCTCAAGGCAGGACTGGATTGTGGATAGGAGGCTTCAGATGGAGAATGCCACTCAGAAAGATACGGGACACCTCTAGTTATGCCACTGTATGGCCGTCAACAGGCACATGAAAGGCAGAGATGGCAGACGTGCCCTTAAGAGATGAGTACTTCAGGTCAGAGTCTGGAAGGGACAGCAAGTACTCCAGAATCTGATTCACTGGACAGGTGAAGGGATCCAGTTGACGTGAAGCAGCCCACAGCGCAAAGGTTTCCACTTCAAAGAATAAGTGGCCCTACTGGAAGGCTCCCAGCTGCCACCAGAACATCAGCCACCTTGGGTGACACCCCAAACCATGCCATGGCTATGTCCTCAGGAGCCAAGCATGAAGATGCAGAGATCTGAGGTCCGGATGGACTAGGGTACCCCAGTTTTGGGAGAGCAAGCCAATGCACAGAGGAAGAGATACTGGGGGATTCCACTGTCAGCTGTTGCAGTAAAGGGAACCAGATCCAAGACCCCCTGTTCTATGCGGCAAACTGATGTAAATTCTGTGGCAGGGACTCCGAACTTCTGCGGCACTGTTAGGTCAAATTCTGTGGCAAAGTTTAAAGTTGTGCAGTACAGTTATATATAAATAATACAGAGCAGGCTTTACAGTTCTGGGGACCCCAGCAAGGATGGTTTGTAAGGAGGACCTCTGACTTCCACCACATAAATGTAAGCTACATAATTTCCCTTAAACCTTCAGTTTTATTCTTTTGCTTTTCAGAAGCTGTCCTTGCTCTCCATATTTATCTAAGTCTATTTAGGGCTCAGTGCTATGTCATGCAACATTAATGGCTACTTGTAGGCACCGCCTCAATGTCTGGCAACAAAGCAGATAGCTGAACAGTTGTTCTCCAATGGACAGCTGCCGTGGAGCACCCAAGACTCCCCTCCTCTGTGAACACCTATGGGGGCCCCATATGCAGTTGTAGTTGGGGTGGTAGGCTATTGATGCATACAGAGACTTCCCTGTACTGCCACCCTGAAAACTGCCATATATGAAAAATATAAAATATTAAACATCAGCAGTGTCAGCATGATTATTTATTTTTCTCTGTTTGTTTCACTCTTTCCTTGTTTAGTTGTCACATATTTATTTTATTTATTTGGTTTTTGTTTACCGGGTAGGTAGATTAGACAAGAGTACTGCCTATATTCAGGAGACAGCAAGGTACAAAGAAGGTACAAACATTAGTGACAATTGTTCATGGCGCAGCATGAAGTGGGAACCAAACAAATTCGCAGATCGCTGACAAAAGCAAGACATATCTCTGTGGAAACTGTGAGTAAACAAATACCCTTACATTAGCTACAGTACCTGCACTGGATGAAACAATAATAATAATTAAGGACATACGACAACCACTAAAGAATAAATAACAGTTTTAACTAACGATTTTGTGGAGGGAGTGGGAACATGCAGATTTTATACAGTGGAGGGAAACAGTAAGTGCCATGTAGGTAAGGAATGCTACTGGGAGTTAGTCTTAAGTTACAGCACAGAAGCAGCCATCAGAGTCAGTCAGGTGGGTGCGGAGACCCAGTTTAAAGGCTAGGTGGGATTTAGAGAGTTTAATGTGAGGGGAAGGGAGTTCCAGATGCTGGGAGCCAATATAGCGAAGGATAGTTCCCCCTTTTTTTGTGAGGTATCTGAGAATTTCAAGTTGGGTTTGTACGGATGACCTAAAGAGATATGCTTGGGAGGGATTAGATAGCAGCCTTGGGAGATACTCAGGTGTCCCCATTCTGATGATATTGTCAATCAAGCATCCAGTAGAGTAGAGTCTGTGTGAAGTCGGGGAAAGCCAATTTAGTTTGGAGTAGCGTTCACAGTGATGAGTCAGTCTGTGTGCAGAGAGGACAAATAGGCATATGCTGTTATAACATGTGCTCCATTTATGGAGGGATCCTTTGTTAGCATTAAGGTATACCTGTGAGCAGTATGTAAGGGAAGGAAGGAGGAAACCTTGTGCAATAGCAAGCCAGGCAGCATCATTCAGGTAGGACCTAATTCTATAGGCAATACCCAGTTTGGAGTTAATCGCCTTGTAAGTAGCCGTGAGGTGGAGGTTAAAATCCAGAGGTGGGTCAAGTGTGACTCCTAAGTACCTCAAGGAGTTAACAGATACCAACGGGGAGCCATCAAGACATAGTACTGAAAGATCCGGAGCACAGGATTTGATTCTAGAGGGGGAGCCAAAAAGCACAGCCACAGTTTTCTTAGCATTAAGTATGAGTTTGTTTTGTAGAAGCCAGACTTGTAAGCAGTCAAAGTCAGTTTGAAGATTCACCTTTACTGATGTTGGGTCTTTACCACTAGTGAGAAGCACCATGTCATCGGCATAAAGGATCAGCAAGGAGACATAGGGAAGTGAGGGCAGGTTGTTAATAAAGAGACAGAAAAGGAGAGGGCCAAGTATAAATCCCTGGGGAACTCCAACAGAGGTTAAGGAGGGGTCAGAGACAGCAGTTGCAATCTGAACAAATTGCCTCCTCCCAGTGAGGTAGCTATCCAACCAGGAGATGGCAGACTGGGAAAACCCCAGAATGGACAGTTTGGAGAGTAGAAGGGGGTGATTCACAAGATCAAAAGCCTTAGTAAGGTCAATAAAAATGGCCCCTGTGAGCAGGCCCTTAACCACTGCTGTGAGGACTTCGTTTGATACCTGAAGTAGTGCAGTTGTGGTGCTGTGCCATGTTCTGAATCCATGTTGAGCAGGGGATAAAAGGTTGTGAAGGTGCAGATATTCTGAGACAGGGTGGCAACAGCCTTCTCAAGTAGTTTTATTTAAGGTAGAGAGAATGGCGATCGGTCTGTAGTTACCCATGTTTTTGGTGTCCCCTTTTTTGTTTACAGGGACAACTCAAGCCGTTTTCCATAGTGTAGGCACTTTCTGGTTTAGTATAGATGGGTTGAAAATTCTTGCAATAGGGGCAGCAAGAGCTGAAGCTGCCATTTTGATGAAATAGGGCAGTAATCCACCTGGACTGGCAGATCCATGAGGAGAGATAGATTTAAGAAGAAGCAGCACCTCGTAGTGGAGAGTGATCTGAGCAGAAAAGAGGGTCCTGAAGGATGGTGGATATCAGGAGGGGGTGCAGGGGACTGGTTAAATTTTGCAAGGTATTCAGAGAGATCAGAGAATTGTGCATTCAGGGCATTTGCAATCGTAGGTAGATTGTTACAGTTGGTGTCATTTAGCATCATTTCCATTATGGCCGTCTTGGGCCTTTGGCCTATGAAATTTTGAATTAACCTTTAGCTTTGTTGTATTCTTTCTCACATTGGCTTCATTGTTTAATTTTCTTTCATGTGCACCTCATTTCCCTAGCCTGAAAGCCCTGGCATCTGCAGGGTTCTCTGACCATGGGCTGTCCTACAGCAGGTAATCGCAGGATCACATCTAATCACTGGCTGCCCTCATGAAACCTTGATGCACTACTACTGGCCTAGTCGGGTGGCCCAGCTAGCTTTTTGTATTTCCCCTTTTTTTATGTTTGCTTGCATGCATGCGCAAGAAACATAGTGCCACCATACAAGTTTTCGTAGGTATGCCACCCCCACTTCCAATGCCCTGCTCCTTTTTGCCGGCACGGCAGTACCGCACCAATGAATGCCTGAGGTGTCTATGACAGCTGTTCAGATGCAGTGGCGTACAGTTCAGAGAAAACCACCGCTACAATCAGCGGTGGTAACATGTAGGCAATTTGCATATTGCCATCGGCATAGACAGCTTGTTTTTTTCCAATAGAACAGCCTGGTCCCCTTCAGCTCCACTGCCCCCCCCCAAACAAACACCCAGGTAGCGTGCTGAGAGCCCACCCCAGTGTGCTTATGCGCCCCCCTCCACCTCTGCACACTGTATGGCCCATGGGGGTGCCCAATCCCTCGTTGGCTCCACTGCCTCCCCAAACAAACTTCCAGGGGCCACGCTGGGAGCCCACCCCAGCATGGCAAAGGTCTATATAGCCCACGGGGTGCCCAATCCCCCATCGGCTCCACTGTCTCCCTGCCCCAAACAAACTTCCAGGTGTCATGCTGGAAGCCCACCCCAACATGGCAAAAGTCCTGCATCATCTTTAAAAAAAAAAACAAAAAACACCTGTAACGAAAGAAAACGGTCCCTCGTTAACTCTCTTGCGCCTCTCCCCAACCCGTGCCCACCCTCTGTGTACCCCACCTCCCAACACCCCCCTCACCCCATACTTACCTCCAGAGGCCGGCGCAAGGATCTTCAGTGACCAGAACACATCTGCACTCTTCAAAGCTGATCGCGAACTGAAGAAATGTCGATAAGCTGTATAATGACATAAATGGGGGATTTTCAACTTTGGTGCACATCTTGGCCATTTTCGGGAATTTTTTCACCAAATTTTCAACATTGGGTTCTTAGGACCCCACCTCATGAACTCAGTCACTGTCATTTTGTTATTTGGTCCTGAAAGATGATTTCATGGTCACTGCATGGAACCACCTTTCAGGACCGATTAACGAAATGACAGTGACACAGTTTCTGAGGTAGGCTCTCAAAAACCCTATGTTGAAAATTTGGTGAAAAAATTCCCAAAAATGACTGTTTTACGAGCATGCACTGTGGAGTTCCTATGCACGCTCGTAACTTGGAGAATTTTTAATATTTTCACTCCAGATTTTCAACATTGCCATATTACCATACCTCCTTAGGAACAGTACAGCTGTTATTTTCACATCTCGCCCAAAATGTGTTTTTGCACATGTAGCGCACAGTGGCACTGTTGGTGTGCAAAATCAATGTTCCGGACAGAGTAAGAAAATCACAATGACACTATTCATGAGCAGAGGTCTTAAAATGGCTATGTTGAAAATCTGGTGACAAAGGTCCATAAATTGACTGTGTTATGAGTGTGCATTGCGCAGTTTCCACGCGCCCTCGTAAGTTCACAGATTTGTAATATTTTCTGTCCAGATTTTCAACACTGGTGTTTTTCCACACCTCCTTATGAACAGTACTGCTGTCATTTTTCACACTCTGTCCAAAATGTGTTTTTGCACTTCCGGCACAGAATAGCGCTGTCGCTGTGGGAAATCAGTGTTCAGGACAGATTAAGAAAATTATAGTGACACTGTACATTAGCGGAGATCCCAAAATGCCTATGTTGAAAATCTGCTGTAAAAATATCCCCAAACTAATTACATTACGGTTGTGCGTTACGCAGTTTCTATGCGCGCTCATGACTTCACCAGTTTTTTTACATTTTCACTCCAGATTTTCAACACTGTCGTTTTTTACACCTCCTCATAAACAGTACAGCTGTCATTTTTCACACCCTGTTCAAAATGCATTTTCACACCTGTGGCTCCAAATGGCGCAGTCGCTGTGCAAAATCACCTTTCGGCTAATGAACTGATAGTGTCACTGTTCATGCGGTGGGGTCGCAAAAAGCCCATGTTGAAAACTTGGAGGAAAAATACCAAGGATGCCCAGGCCACTAGGGTTTTCGACCATAATGCCCTACCCTGTAGGGACTGACAGGCATCAGGGGTGTGACTTGGGATTGTCAACAGTAATGCTCATGCCATTCCACACCCACACCCACCCTGCAGCCAGTGACAGACATCAAGGTGCGCCTTGGACCCTTTGGCCCCAGAGTTCACCCCATTCTCCTATACTGTACCCATTTCAGCATATTTCTTTACGGAATGAGGTGAATGTAAAGCCCAAACACCCAAAGGCACACCTCAACACTTGTCAGTGTCTGCATGGTAGAGTGAGGTGAAATGTTGTGACTGTCATGGGCAACGACCCAAAGGCACACCCCAATGTCTGTCCATCTCTGCAGGGTGGGGGTGGAGTTGGCATCAGTTCAATGCTTCACTGCCATTCCTATATTGCATCCAACTCCTGCACTTCTACTGCTAATGCCAGCAAGCAAACATTCGGCATTGACAAATGCTTATTTCTTCTGCCTCTGTAGTCTGTGTTCCTAAGTCAGGCAAAGTTTCCCTTCCCTCTGAGGAAAAAATGGCAGCAGTGCTCCCTGCTCTACTCCAGACCAGACCAAAATGCTGCAATGCCCTCTGCTCTCTTCTTCCCTCTCCAAAACCTTGTAAAAAGAAAGCTTTCTCCTCCCCACCTCCCACCTACCTAATGGCAGTGATGCTATCTCCTCCCCCAATCTACATAATGGAAGTAATAATCTGTTCTCTGCTCTCTTCCCCAGACCTAATCACAACAACGCTCTCTTTCCTCCCCCTTCCCCATAATGGTACTAATGCTCTTTGCAACCCCCCCCCCACTCTAGACCTAATGGCAAGCTATTTTTCCTCTCCCTAACATGTTCCTGCTCCCAAAAGCCTTGCCTGATCCCCGTTTTTAAAATCCAGTGTAGCCCACCTCCACCCATCTCAGCACCACTACCCACCCAGGAAGGAAAAGAATGGTATTTACAATGCTCTGCAAATTATCACAGAACGTTAATACACTAGGGGCTGGCTGTCAGACTAAGGAAGCAGAAGAGACAGGGCAGCCAGTTAAAGAGAGCTACAATTTGATTTATTCAAATTGGGGATGGGCTACTCTGGATTTATTCTTATGTAACTTTAAATGGCAAAGAACAGAAAAAAACTGACTACTATATTGAATGGTCAAGTTATTTGTGCTTTAAAAAAACCCACAGAAGCTGCACTGTAAGTGCTGATGCTGTGAGTAAATCTACTTGTCCCTCAGTGGCATATTTATGTTGCTTGCACGAATGTGCAAGAAATATAGTGCCATCATCCGAGTTTTCGGATGTGTGGCAGCCCTCTTCCAATTCAGTCAGTGTGTTTGCAGGCACGGCTGCAGTTCTCCAATCAATGCTGCAGCTGTCTATGACAGCAGCGGAAAATGCAGTGGCCATACAGTTGAAAGGGAGAGCTACGCTTCAGTGAGCAGCGATAAGATCGCGTGCTCATGTGTGCTCCCCCCCCACACACACACATGCATACTGCGTGCTCGTGCTTCCCCTCAAGCACACACTGCATAGCAGGGTTTTAAATAATTGATTAGCAGTTTTTTTCTTGGGATGATACTAACTGTACAGAAAGTATTTATATAGATTTTCAAGAAGTACTGTGTTTGTTAAACACAGTGAGGCAAAAGCTATTAATTTTCACAAAGTTTTACTTTTATGAGCAACGCTAATCAATTTTAGAGTTAAATGAAGCCCTGTATAGCCCGACGGGGTGTCAATCCCCATCGGCTGTACTGCAACTCCCCGAACAGGATTCCAGATGCCATGCTGGGAGCCCACCCCAGCGTGGCAGCAGTCTGTATGGCCAGCAGAGTGCCCCAATCCCCATCAGTTCTACTGTTCCCCTCCCTGAGACTATCGGGTGCCACACAGGAGCCCACCCAAGCGTGGCAACAGGTCCTACAGCCCGTGGGGTGCCCAATCCCCATCGGTTCCCTACCCCACCCAAACAGCCTTCCAGCTGCCACACTGAGAACCCACTCCAGCGTGGCACAAGTCCAAGCGTCGTCAAGTAAAAAAAAAAACACCTAAAGAAAAAACCTTCCTAGCAGACTGTCCTGACCCCCCTCCCCCACCCGTGCCCACCCTCTGTGCATCTACCTCCCCACCCCCACCTCCACCCCCAGACTTACCTCCGGAGTCAGTCGATGATCTTGATGGACCCGGGAACATGTCTGCACCCTTCAAAGCCGACCCTTGAACTGAGGAAATGCCGAGTAGCTGTATAATAGAATAAATAGGTTTTTCAACTTTACTGCATATCTCAGGCATTTTGGGGATTTTTCATCAAATTTTTAACATGGGGTTTTAGAACCCCATCTCATAATTCTATCACTGTCATGGCATTAATCGGCCGAGGTGATTTAGCAGTCACTGCTGCGGAACCACCTTTCAGGAACTCAAAAGTCTAACGACAGTGTCACAGTTCATGAGGTGGGCTCCAAACCCTATGTTGACAACTAGTGAAAAATTACCAAAATGACCATTTAGCGCGTTGTTCCTACGCATGCTCGTAAGTTCACGATTTTTCAATATGTTCACTCCAGATTTTCAACACTGCCATTTTACTACACCTCCTTATGAGCAGTACAGCTGTCATTTCTCACATCTCGCCCAAAGTGTGTTTCCGTGCATGTAGCGCACAATGGCGCAGTCAGTGTGCGAAATGAATGTTCAGGACAGATTAAGAAAATCACAGTGACACTGTTCATGAGCAGAGGTGTTAAAATGGCTATATTAAAAATCTGGTGAACAATTTCCCAAAAATGACTGTTTTACGAGCATGCATTGCGCAGTTCCTATGCACGCTCGTAAGTTCACGAATTTTTAACATTTGCACTCCAGATTTTCAACATTGCCATTTTACCACACCTCCTTATGAGCAGTACAGCTGTCATTTTTCACGTCACCCAAAATGTGTTTCCGTGCATGTATCGCACAATGGCACAGTCGGTGTGCTCAATCAATGTTTGGGACAGATCAAGAAAATCACAGTGACACGGTTCATGAACAGAGGTCTTAAAATGGCTATGTTGAAAATTTGGTGAAAAAATTCCCTTCAGCCGTTCTGCAATGTTACTAATGAAGACATTGAACAGGACTGGCCCCAGGACCAATCCCTGCAGCACCCCACTGGTCACCCCCTCTCCCTAGACTGCACCCCATTTACCATCACTCTCTGCCTCCTGTCTGCTAGCCAGTTTCTAACCCAGTTTACTACCCTTTCCCCCATGCCCAGCCTACCCAGCTAGTTTATCAGCCTCCTATGTGGGATGGTGTCAAAGGCTTTGCTGAAATCAAGGTAAGCGTAGTCCACTGCCCAACCCTGATTCACTTCGTCACCCAAAGAAATCAACCAGATTTGTCTGACATGATGTCCCCACTGTGAATCTATGTTGTCTATGGTCCTGGGCTCCGACGGTTTCTAGATGCCCCACTATCCTTTCTTTAAGCAATGATCTTCCCCACTACTCAGGTGAGACTGAACAGCCTATTGTTCCCCGACTCCTCCCTGCTGCTGGACTTGTGTAGAGGGACCACATGTGCCCTCCTCCAATTCACTCGTGTTGAATGACTCACTGAACATGGCTGCCAGAGGTACTGCTATCTCCCTTCGCCGTTCTCTTAATATCCTTGGGTGTATGCCATCTGGTTCCATTGCTTTGTCCACCTTCAATTTAGTGAGCTACTGCAGGACTCTTTTGCCTTTGAATGGACTATTGTCCACTTCTTCACCCCCTTGGCAACTGCTGTACTGCTGTGGCCCTTCCCCCTCCCACTCTTCTGTGAATACTGAACGGAAAGACACGGTGCATGTCTTGGGAGGAAGGCATGGAACTATCACTTCCAAATATCTAAACAGCATTTACAAGCAAGCAACATTTGGCATTGACAAATGCTCGTTAATTGTGGTGCAGTACACTTGAAATCGGTCTTCCCACCCTTGTATATTGTCCCGAAGCAAATGTTAATAAAATTGTTAAAAAAAATTAAAAAAAGCTCATCTGAAATCTCATTATGACTTTCTCAATTTGTTTTTCTCTTCCCTTATTTAGTTTCCACATTCTACATAAGTAATCTTCAGCTTTTCACTTTTCTTACATTGGTTTCATTTTTTTAAATTTGTTCAATCTATCCAGCATTCTCCCATTCATTTCCTGCCCTATTTTTTTATTTACTGTACTTAACTGTCCATCTGATTGCATTTTTTTATAATTTACATTTTTATTCCCTAGGCACCAGAGCTGACCCATCAGGTTGGCAACCTCACAGCCCCATCCACAGCAACCACTTATGCTTTAAACCCCATAAGGATAGCAAATTGCGCCCCCCCCAGATGAGCACTTTACCCACCACTGCCCATCTCAACCCCACCACTTTCCTAACAACCCTTGAGAATACCATTGAGTGCTCTTGTAGATTTGAATGTATGTCATTATCCAGCCCAACACTGTACAGTGAGCCTCTGCCTCTCCCTGCCTCAAAAGTATTGTAAAGTCTCCTCTTAGACACTACTTTACCCCCCCCATAAACAAGAAATACCAACCCTGCATATCTAAGTCCCAAGAGTCATTCCACCCCAAGCTTTGTTGAGTCACTCTATTTTTTATATTGGCAATCTTTTTCAGTCCAACAGTGTAGGACAATCCTCCACCTCTTCCCATTACTGCTGGACTCAAATGCCGGATTCTTGCCCCAGTATGGCTTTGTGTGGGCCCTACAAAGCACTACTGGGATAAGAAAAAAGCATTCTGGCCCACTAGCAGTGATAGGAAAAGGAAAAGGATTATCATGCAGCCTTGGACCAAAAATGGGGTGCATGGGGTGCCGATAAAAAAGAAATAGGATGACTCCGGGGGACTCCCAGGACTGGCTGGGGATGGTTTGATCAGTTGGGGTGAATTTTAGTTTTATAAAAGCTACAAGCAGGCAGAGGAATTGCTTGAAAGGAGTGGTGCCCATCTCTGTCCATCTTACTGGGGCAATTTCTGTGCAATTTCTGCAGCCAGCCCCAAATTCTGCAGGTCTTAATTTCTGCGGTAATCGCCACATGCCGCAGAACTGCAGAAAACAGGGGGCCTTGGAACCAGATCTGACGAGGCCAGAAGGGACGATGAGGATCATCATGGCCCCTTCAATCTGGAGCTTGATTAGAACCCTCTGAAGCAAAGGGAAGGGAGGAAACACGTACAGAAACCTCCCATTCCAAGAAAGGGTCAACACGTTTCACCAGAAAACTCCAGGCCCTGGATCGAGTGAGCAAAAAAACACTGAGTGGGGATGTAAAAAAGTCCAACCCTGGATGACCCCACCTGTCGAACAGGTCTTGTACGACTTAAGGTCAGCAGCTCCCGATTGTGCATTCTTGACTGCGACCAGCTTAGGCTGTCCGCCAGGACGTGTTGGAGACCTGGAACATGTACAACCAACAGTTCTAGACTGTGTTCCAGAGCCCAATACCAGACTCTCATCACTTCCTGGAAAAGTGGGCACAAGTGAGTGCCCCCTGCTTGTTGATGTAGTGGAAGACACTGATGTTGTCCATCTACACTATCAGAAGACCCGGGGATAGCAGAGTCTGGAAAGCCTGCAAGGCATAAAGAATGGCCCATATCTCCAGGACATTGATGTGGAGCAAGGATTCCAACTTGGACCACGTTCCTTGAGTTTGATGGGGCCCTAAACGGCCTCTCCACCCAAGTTCTGAAGCATCTGTAGGGAGGATTGGCTGATGGGAAGGGATGAGGAAACGAACCCAGGTTGCTGGGTTCCATCCACCAAAGCAGTGCCCTTTTTAACCGGAGAGGAGACCAGACAGGACTGGCTCTTCCAGGTTGTCAGTACACTTGGCCCACTGGACCCTCAGTGTCCATTAGGGAATCCTCATGTGCAATCTGGCTAGAGGCACTGTGACTATCACTGCAGCCATCAGGCCCAAGAGCCAGAGGAAGGCTCGGGTTGAGACATAGCGGCTGTTGTACTGCAGGTGGGCTTGAGCTTTAAGGCAATCTGCCCAGTCCTGGGGCAGGAGGGCCATGTCCTGAGACATATCCAGGACTGCCCCAAGAACTGGAGGCACTGACAGTGGGTCAGAACTGACTTGGGCAGGTTGACCGTGGTCCCCAGATCCTGGAATAGGTGGGTGAGTGGTATGTTCCAGAGTCTGTTACAGGTGCTCCCTGGACTGGGCTTTCAGAAGCCAGTCATCCAGACAGGGAAAGCCACAGAATCCCTCCTGTCTGAGGTTAGCTGTTACTATTGCCAAGCATTTGATAAACACTCAAGGAGCCAAGAAGTTAAAGGGCAAGGCCCGGAACTGGAAATGTGCCCCCTGGAAATGGAACCTTAGGTACTGTCTGTGAGAGTCATAGGCATCCTTCATGTTGAGGGAGCAAAACCAATCTCCATGGTGCAGAAGGGGCAGTAGACCCCAAAGTATCACCATCCAGAACTTTTTGTACTGAGATAACAGATTTAGCTCCTGGAGGTCTAGAAGGGGCCTGAGATCCCATGTGTATTTTGGGACCAGGAAGAAGTGAGAATAGAATCCCCTGCCCCATTGATTCTCTGGGATGAGGTCCACAACCCTTTTTCACAACAAGCAGAGGATCTCCTCCCAGAGCTCTACAATGTGGTCTGGAAGGTGAGAGGACACAAAGTACAGTCACATAAGAACTTACCATAACAATAGATCTTCGAGAGAAGCTCTTGCAGCAGGTAATAACATGTAGTACTGATGCCACCTAGCAGCAGATCATGGCAAAATGTTCTCCAGCACTACCTAGGAGACTGCCCACCTCACGTCGGCTCCACCCCCAATGTCCCTTCCATTATAAAGGAGGTGGCAGTTCCCTCATGCTCCACTTCTCGGATGCTGGAATGGCATATCTTGCATAAGGATGCAACAGTGAAGGCAGGAAAAAGACCTGTCCAAACTTCCCTCGACACATAAATGAGTCAGCATAGCCAACGCGGAAAGAACCTGATCCTCGGAGGATGGAGGGAGGCAAAACTATACCTGCTGCAAGAGCTTCTCTCGAAGATCTACTGTTACGGCAAGTTCTTACGTAACTGTACTATCTTACTTTGACAGGAAGCTCTTGCAGCAGGTAATATCATGTAGGACTGATTTCCAAGCAGTATAAAACTAAAGACAACTACTTGGGAGGAGGAAAGGGAAAAGGCAAGGAACAACATCAGGGGAATCCCTCAGGAGATCAAGCCCTGCAAAACGCAAAGCCGAAACCAGCTCTGTGTCTGGAGGCTATATCCAGATTGTAATGCTTGACAAAGACATGAACAGTGTGCCATGTGGCAACAGATCAAATGTCTGCTGTCGATACCATCTTGGGAGCTGTGAACGATGTTGCCACTGCTCTGGTAGCGTGCACCATGATCATACCCGAAAGTGTCTTGCCATGTTCTTGGTAACAAAAGGTGATACAATGCACCAGCCAATGTAAAAGCACCTGTAACCCCTAGATGGCGCTATCCAAGGGGCTACTACCCCTGTCTGATTTGCCACTAATAGGTTGAGGGGCCTGGATCCAATGGCAGGTGCCTCCACCCAGAGGTCAGGGTTTGCAATAGTTAAACTTACTTGGTCACAGCCCTCTGGGACACTGCAACCCCCCTTTCTTCCCACTAGTGGCCCACACAATATATCAGAATTACCTTCACAGTATACACTTACCCCCAGGGCTGGTTCAGGCACTGGGACCTCCTGTAAAATAAGATACAGTGCAACAATCACAGTACAATACTTTAACATAGACAAATACCTCAGGCAGTATAATTTTGCTGAAACAAGCAGCTCTGATTTATTAGGGGAATATAACAAGGACGGGAAATCAGGTTAATTAGCTTATCACTTTACTCATCTACCTATGGCTCTGTGCACAGGCCTATCCCTACCAGTTACTGTTCCTGGGTACCCAAGCCCTAGTGGCTAGTCCAAACCGTGGCAGCTGGTAGGGGACCTTTCCCACAGAGAAAAGAAAAAATGAGTTTAAACAGTCAGCAGTACAGTGATTCCATTTGGATTCAATGTGGCAATTCAACAGGAGCGACCCTGAATTAGTACTCACGACCTCCAAACAAGATAGGGTTTCAATGTCAGCAGGGCTACTCTTGAGCTCCCGAGACTCCTCACACATTTATATAGCAAACTGCAACAGGCAAAAGTCCTTTAATAGCAGCAGGATTCACTTAAACTAACCAATCCTCTCACTTTATATATTGAACAGTAACAGGCAAAAGATCCTTTAATGGCAGCAGGATTCACTTGAGGTACACAAGCCTCTTCACACATTTATATGGTAAACAGAAAGTACTATACCAGGCAGGCTGCTTCTCTATCCGATCGCAATTACTGCACAATACCGGGAGAACACACAGCGATTCAGTTCCTGACAGACCGAGTGCAATTCAGCAATTTCTCCAGTCTTCTACAGGGTGAGCCTGGTTTCTACTCTTCAGATATCCTTTGATTCTCTTCACAGGACGGATTCAGTCCTAACAAGCAGTTACACAAGCTGCAGACCGGAACTCTGGGCCTTACACACATTTCTCGACTAAAACTGCACACTGAAAAAGCACAAGGCTCCTTCCTTCTTCACTGCCAGAGCTAAAACTGAAACTCCAACAGACAAAACCGGGCACTTCCTTTGAGTTCCTCCCAGTTCTTGACTGGATTGGCTGTCACTCACAATGAGACTGCTCCTGTTGGTCCAAAAAGGCAAGTCTAAACTACATCTCCCAGAGTCACTGCCCATACAATCCTCTTGTGGCTGGCTCAGATTATGAGTCCAAGTTCTGATTCATCAAGGCACCATTTTAGAGCTAGCTTACCCCACACTGATTGGTCCAGTTCAGCAGTTCAAAACCAGAATGGGAACTAGGCAGACACAGTTCTGACTGCAAAGAAAGCAGGTTAGACAAACTGTAATTTCATTATTACTCTAAATGATTTCTGGCAAACAGTTACATCTTTCAGATAGGTTCCCTTTGCACTCCTAGTGACTGCAAAAATTGAGTGAATTGGCAGCAGCTCGAGTGTACTCAAACAGAGAAACACAGTCCCCCATACAAACTAATTATGTCTGCAAGCAGACAGCTCTTAAAGAAGTACCAGAGGCTCTAAAACACTCACTGATAAATGGCTTAAATGCCAAACACCATTCAGGCTTGGAGCATTCAAGCAAGCTGCTCCTAGAAGTCTTTTAGGAACCCCCATTTGCAGAGTTACACCCTTCCTGGCCTGGGAAAGCAGCGTCCGCGTCAAGCAAGTACCCCATAAGTTTCAACTGCAACCATATACATTTGCATTAGGCTCGCACATGTAATGGTCAGTCAATATATCATTTTACCAAGAACACATTTCGGAAACATTGCGATGCACGTCCTCTTTACAGTATTACATACACATTGTACCATAACTCAAGTTATTACCTCTTGTACATGAAACCTGAAGAGGCCCTTCCTATCAGTTACCTTGAGGCTGGACAGGGCAAGGGCACCATATGAAAGGGCAACACAAGTAACTTGGAGTTAGCACTGGCGCTCAGTTTGGGCAATGAGCTCGGGGACACATACACTCCTTTATGGACAACATTGAGAGGCAGATCCACTGGCCGGCCCAGGGAATCATAACTGAGGTGCACCACAGGCTTTACAGCTCGACCAGTCTTTCTAGGGGGAACTGTTACAGTCTCTGCACTCTGAGCCTCATTTTCAGCATTGTCCTCACTTGTCAGGGGAGTCTCCATGGGGGTAGAGAGGCTAGAACTTGGGGCACTTTCAGCTCCAGGAGTTAAGTTTCTGAGTCCACAACATTTGGCTCGCATGGAGAGCTTTCGGACACTGGCAGTGGACTGTCAGGGCACTCAAAATACTCTTCTTGTTCTGGTGTATCACCAGTCTGCCCCAATCCATCATTTTCCTCCCTAAGCTCAAACAGTTCAACCATGCACAATGATTCCATTTCATCTGATCTGATGCTTTGCACTTCACTTTCTGGGAGCATTGGCTCCAGGGACGAAACTGGGGGCTTAGACAGTCCAGAAGGCCCAGCTTTGTCTCCAGTATTGACTAGAGGATTGCCCCGAAACAATTGACTCAGTTCGTAAGAAGGATAGTACTCAAAGTCACTCTCACTTTCTTCTGATATGGACTGACAGTCATGCTCAATTGGAACTTGTGGAGGGGAACACTTTAACTCTGCTTCTGTAGGTGCAGACTTTCTTGATCTTTTCTTAGCAGCACCTCTAGTCACTGGTCCAGAGGGGCATCTTCTGGGGCTCAGACTCAATCAAGATTTGTCAATGGGCGATAAATGATTTCTATGCATTGTTTTACATCTTTGAATTATTCTCAGGCCTTACTTTGTACACTGGCAGATCATCTAGTTTGCCCACTACAATGTGAGGGAGATGGTGCCATCTGTCAGCAATCTTGTGTTTGCCATGCAGTCCCAGATTTCTTAGCAATACCCGATCTCCCTCCTGGAGTTCCTGTGCTTTCACCTTTTATCATACCTTTCTTTGTTGGCCAGATTTCTTTTGGCAGCCATGGTTTTAGCCAGTTAATTACGCATGAGTTAGCTGGGCCTTTAACTTTTGCACATACTGTAAATAGTTGTCAGCTTGAACCCCATCAGGAGGACCCCAAAACACACATCTACCGGTAGTGAGCTTCTCTTCCAAACATCAGGCGGTGGGGGAGAACCCAGTGGCATCACTTTTGGTGCAGTTATAAGCATGTACCAGGGTGCTAATTTGTTGGCTCCATCTAGGCTTGTCCTTTGGGTGCAGGGTGCCTAGCATATCTAGCAAAGTGCGGTTGAAACGTTCAGGCTGTAGGTCCCCTGGGGTGGTGAGAGTGGTTCTGGACTTTCGCACTCCCACAGAGAAAGCATCTCTTTGATCAGACGATTCTCAAAGTCTCTCCCTTGATCAGAATGGATTCTTTGTGGAGCCCCATAGTGAACAAAAAGTTTTCTACAAGTACTTTGGCTACAGTGGATGCTTTCTGGTCTTTGGTGGGAAAGCTTGGGCATATCTCGTGAAATGGTCAGTGACCACCAGCACATTACTGATATTTCTTTGATCTGACTCCAAACTCAGAAAATCAATACAGACCAGCTCCATGGGTGCACTGGTGGTTATGTTAACAAGGGGCAGCCCTCTGGGGCAAAAGCTTTCCTCTGTAAGCAGCGACTACAAGTTCGAATGTGTTGCTCACATCAGCCCCATCTTAGGCCAACAGAATCTGGATCTCACCAAGTCAAGTGTTCTGTCTATACCAAGGTGCCCCATGTGGTTGTGCAAGGACCTCAATACTGAGTCTCGAAGGCAGTGGGCAGCACTAGTTGTTGTTTGTCTACTTGTCTCCCTCTGTCTACTGTTTCTCTGTATAACAGTTTATTGATCAGTTTCAACTTAGGACCTTCTTTGTATAACAGTGCAGTTCTCAAATCAGTGGGCGTAATTTGGACACATCTTTTCCTACATAGGGGCTTCTAAAGCTGCTTTGATCATGGGATGTGGGATTGAGCCCACCGAATACTGTCATTGTCCAGCTGAGGCGGTGCACCAATGTCTATTGCAGAAAAGTGGCAATAAGCAGCAGGTATGCAATTCTCAGAGGGTCCCAAGCAATCCACCATGCAGTCCACTGCGTCCGTGGACATTTGTTCCTCCCTGTCAAACTTCCGGCAGAGTGCCCGAATGTCAGGTTCTGCCAATCGGACCCAATCATTCTGGGGAACAGGCCTCCGGGAGAGAGCATCAGCATCTATGTGGTTCAGACCTGCTCAGTATTCGAGCATAGTCATATGTAGATAATGCAGAAAGCCACCTATGGCCAGTGGCATCCAATTTAGCTGAGGTCTGCACATAGGTCAAAGGATTGTGTCAGTTTTACTAGTATTTTAGCCCCATACAAGTGCTCATGGAATTGGTCAACAATAGCCCACTTCAAAGCTAGGAACTCTAACTTATGTACAGGATAGTTCTTTTCGGTTAGGGTCAGGCTTCTACTGGCAAAGGCCACTGGTCTCAGGCCATTCTCGTGCTCTTGGTACAACACAGCCCCAACCCTTGCAAAGCTAGCATCAGTGTGCAGGGACGTAAGGTTTTCTTGGATCAGCATAGGCCAGCACTGGAGCATGGGTAAGTTGATATATGATCTCATGAAAAGCAGTCTCACAATCAGGAGTCCAGCGGGCCCCAAATACTTCACTCGGATGAAAATACACTCTTTCAGTCTTGAGGGACGCTGACTTTTGGTATTTTTTGTGGGTTGGGGGATACCCTTGAGTAAGGTTAAGTAAAGGGCGGATCACTCTTGAATAGTCCTTGATGAAACACCAATAATAACCACAGAATCCCAGGAATCTTTGCAGTTCTTTTAGATTTTTGGGCTGTGACCAGGTGGTCAAGGCCTCAACTTTACTTGGGTCGGTCTCTATTCCCTCGGTGGATGCTATGTGTCCCACATACTTTACTGATGTTTGAAAGAACTGACACTTACCAATGGACAGTTTAAGGCCAAAGTCCTCCAGTCGGTCCAATACCTTAAATAATCTGCTCTCACGTTCCTCCAGTGAGCTGCCAAACAATAACATCATCTAGGTATACCAGGCACTCTAGTAAGTTCATGTCCCCACTGCACGCTCCATCAATCGTTGAAAAGTGGCTGGGGCACCTGAAATCCTGAGGCATCCTCATGAATTCATAAGACAAGCCGGACAGATAAAGGCTGTCTTCTCACGGTCCTCTGGGGCCATCGGGATCTAGTAGTACCCACTCGGAGATCCAGCACAGAGAACCACTTGCTCCCGTTTAGGCAGTCAAAGCATCCTGAATACGGGGCATTGTGTACTGATCAGGGATAGTCCGCCCGGTTTAAGGTGCGATAATCCACACACATCCTTACTGTTCCATTCTTTTCCTCACTACCACAATGGGGAAGTATAAGGGCTTCTGGATTCTTGTATTACACCAGCAGCTAACATCTCTTGCAGATGCAGTCTCACATCATCTATGTCAGCAGGTGCCAGGCGTCGAGACCTCTCACGAAATGGTCTTTCGTCATGCAGCCGGATACTGTGCTCAGCTCCTTGCATGCATCCTACATCCCATTCCTTTAAAGAAAACACCTGGTCTCTCTGGGCAAGCTTCTCACTGATCCTCACTTTCCATTCAGCTGGCAGCTTGGAGTCGCCGAAATCAAACAAGTCAGGTGTTACTCTGTCATTCTTCCTTGAACTCTTGCTGCTGGGTAGCACTGCAGTGTCTGCACAATGCACTTAGCCAGGATGCAACCTCTATTTACTCGAATGTCTCTTTCAGACACATTATGAACTTGGACCATTACCCTTCTGGCATAAGCATGGGCTCTAGCGGGCAAAATACTAGGCTTGACCGGCAGTCCCTCTGGCAATTTTCCATCGCCTGGTGCATCCAACATTAATATTTTATTCTTAACATCCTTTCCAATCACGGACCTCTCCTGTAGGTACACTGGGCATTTGGGCGCCAGGATCAGAGACTCAGGATCCTTCTTCCATACAATTCCGACCGGTTCCTCTGGTTCTATTTTTCAGCATCTCTCTGTGCCTCATAGGCCTTCTTAATTAAAGCTGGAACTCTTAAAGCTCTACTAGTCTTTGACCCTGTTTTCATAACACAACTGTGCCAGCCTTCCGAACATATGAGCATTTGTTCCAGTCAACAAAAGGACACCATCATACAGTCCAGGGGGGGACACACTAAGGCTAGGGTCTCTACTTGTTCGGCCACTCCAGCCATGGAGGTGGGGAAAGACAGCCAAATTCGGATATACCCGGAATAGGGGTAGGCCTTCTCACTTAACCCCCATACATGCAGTCCTTCTAATGGTTGTAAGGGTACATCTGACAAATGCTTCCGATACCAATCCTGGAACATAATTGTCACTTAGGAGCCACTGTCTAATACGCTCTTGCTAGACACTCCATTCACCTTTACAGTGGTCTCCATGGAGGGACCCACTATTCTGGACCAGTCTGGAGGCGGTAGTGAGGGGCCTGGGCAACTGACCTTGCCACAAAGGACGTGAGTTAGCATTTTGGTGCCCTCACTGGGATCATTTCGTGCACCTCTTAACCACTGATTTGTTCTCGAAGCTCTCCTTGTAGCCTATATGCAACTTTGTCAGTGTCTTTTGGGGACCGGCATTCCCTTTTCATGTGCCCATCTTTCCCACAATTATAGCAAAACATACTTTCTGGAGTTTGAGCTGGCCAAGGCGCCACACTGGGAGCCAGGGTGGGGGTATTACTAACTGGAAACCTTGGTGCCATCTCTGTCTGCGTGATAAGCATTTGGAGACATCTCGTCAGTTTCTCCACTTCCATGGTAAAGGAATTGAGTTTGGAGCGGTTATCAGCAGGAATACATGGGTGGTACCCCCACCCCCATAACAGTCTGCAGTCGGATATAGGTCAGGGCCGTACTTGCAGGCGTGATGGCCTTCATAAAGGGACTTTTTTGAATTCCCGATCTCTCTCAACAGTTAAGCTCCATTGTGGCATATCTTTTTCCTTGTCAGAGCACTCATTTACTGCCAACCTCTGCCCTGAACTTCACTTGATGGGTCACCCTCAGTCACTCGGGTCGTGCAGCAGCTGTTGGTGCAGGTCCCTCCCGAGGTGCTTTCTCCAACTCCTCAGATTTCTCTCATTAACTCATCATGGGAGGGTGGGGATTCCAGTCGATTTGCCAGGCGTAACTGAGCAACAGCAGTTCTGAGAAGGGGCAGACTTAAGGATCCTGTCCAGCCTGGTTCGGTCCAGTTCAATCGCTGGCAAACTACCCTTTCTGAGGCATTCTTGCAACAATTTTTCCAGCCGAGATACATACACAGACAACAACTCCCTTGGTACTGTTGTGCATCTCTTACTCTCCACCATAGGTCTTCATCAGAATCTGGGCTCCCATACACATTCTCAGGGCCTCAAGATAGGCCTGTGCAGTCACTTCAGGGTTACTGGCCCGTTTTACGGATGGTAGCTAGGGCAGGACCTCGGAGGCTCTCACTAACCCTCTTTCGCTTTTCGGCTTCCGAGCATTGCCATTCTAGCACTTGGGGGGCAACATAGTCTATCCAGGTCTCCCAGTCATCCTCCCCTTGGGGGGTGGGGAGGGTGCCAGAGAAGATCCTCAACCTTCGGTGAGTGAGTGACTAATGGCAGGTGCAGAAATAGGAGTCTGCATTGGTTCAGCCACCATTACGGGTACTGGGCGGGAGAGGGTGTTGGGGAGGAACACCCCAGGTGGCAGAATAGTTTCTTCAAGTCCTCCACAGTTTTCCCTTCCCCAGCAACCATTGTAGATTTCTCCTCAAAAGTTTCAGATAGTGGTGGGGGCTCATTCCCCAGGTCTTTACTGTCCTTAGTTATCACTCTCAAGCAGTGAGGGCTCCCTCTGGGGTAATGGTCTGTGGCACTTTGGAGCTATCTATGGATCCTTAAACTCTACTAGGGCCAGGAAAGTGTGTGAGCAGATTAGCATGCCGACCCACCACCACAGGGTTTTGTAAACCTTCCACCTTGGAAAGTACTCCTGCACAGTGTCAGTATTGATACCCAGGGGATGTCCAGGATAAGCATAGCATTTTGAAGTCGATCTCCTCCCAGTACACCACTCCACCAGCGGTGCACAACCACTTCTGTCGGGGTACCCATTTATTTATTTTTTTTTCTTAACAGTGGTTTGTAAATATGGCCACTAGAGGACACACAATCCCAGCGGTGAGCCTCAAGATGTAATCCCTAGATGGTGCTATCCAGGGGCTACTACCCCTGCCTGATTTGCCACTAACAGGTTGAGGGCCTGGATCCAATGGTAGTGCCTCCACCCAGAGGTCAGGGTTTGCAATAGTTAAACTTACTTGGTCACAGCCCTCTGGGACACTGCAACCCCTTTCTTCCACTAGAGGCCCACACAATATATCAAATTACCTTCACAGTATACACTTACCCCCAGGGCTGGTTCAGGCACTTGGGACCTCCTGTAAAATAAGATACAGTGCAACAATCACAGTACAATACTTTAACATAGACAAATACCTCAGGCAGTATAATTTTGCTGAAACAAGCAGCTCATTTATTTAGGGGAATATAACAAGGACAGGGAGAAATCAGGTTAATTAGCTTATCCTTTACTCATCTACCTATGGCTCTGTGCACAGGCCTATCCTACCAGTTACTGTCCCTGGGTACCCAAGCCCTAGTGGCTAGTCAAACTGTGGCAGCTAGTAGGGGCCCTTTCCCACAGAGAAAAGAAAAATTAGTTTAAACAGTCAGCAGTACAGTGATTCCATTTGGATTCAATGTGGCAATTCAACAGGGCGACCCTGAATTAGGTACTCGACCTCCAAACAAGATAGGGTCCTTCAATGTCCAGCAAGGCTACTCTTGAGCTCCACGAGACTCCTCACACATTTATATGGCAAACTGCAACAGGCAAAAGTCCTTTAATGGCAGCAGGATTCACTTGAAGCTAACAAGCCTCCTCACACATTTATATGGTGAACAGTAACAGGCAAAAGTCCTTTAATGGCAGCAGGATTCACTTGAGGTACACAAGCCTCTTCACACGTTTATATGGTAAACAGAAAGTACTATACCAGGCAGGCTGCTTCTCTATCCCATCGCAATTACTGCACAAAACACGGAGAACACACAGCAGATTCAGTTCCTGACAGACCGAGTGCAATTCAGCAATTTCTCCAGTCTTCTACAGGGTGAGCCTGGTTTCTACTCTTCAGATATCCTTTGATTCTCTTCACAGGACGGATTCAGTCCTAACAAGCAGTTACACAAGCTGCAGACGGAACTCTGGGCCTTACACCGTTTCTCGACTAAAACTGCACACTGAAAAGCACAGGCTCCTTCCTTCTTCACTGCCAGAGCTAAAACTGAAACTCAACAGACAAACCGGGCACTTCCTTTGAGTTCCTCCCAGTTCTTGACTGGATTGGCTGTCACTCACAATAGACTGCTCCTGTTGGTCCAAAAGGCGCGAGTCTAAACTACATCTCCCAAGTCACTGCCCATACAATCCTCTTGTGGCTGGCTCAGATTATGAGTCAAGTTCTGATTCGTCAAGGCACCATTTTAGAGCTAACTACCACACTGATTGGTCCAGTTCAGCAGTTCAAAACCAGAATGGGAACTAGGCAGACACAGTTCTGACTGCAAAGAAAGCAGGTTAGACAAACTGTAATTTCATTATTACTCTAAATGATTTCTGGCAAACAGTTACATCTTTCAGATAGGTTCCCTTTGCACTCCTAGTGACTGCAAAATTGAGTGAATTGGCAGCAGCTCGAGTGGTACTCAAACAGAGAAGCACACAGTCCCCCATACAACTAATTATGTCTGCAAGCAGACAGCTCTTAAAGACAGTACCAGAGGCTCTAAAACACTCACTGATAAATGGCTTAAATGCCAAACACCATTCAGGCTTGGAGCATTCAAGCAAGCTGCTCCTGGAAGTTTTTTGGGAACCCCCATTTGCAGGGGGGTTACACACCTGTTGCGTGACCAGGCAGCCTAAGGACCTGGAAGCAAAGGACAGAAACAACTGACTGGATTTCCTGACCTCCTTGGTTCTGGACAAATAAAATCTTAGCGCTCTATGAACATCCAGGGTGTGGAGAACAGCCTCTCCTTTATTAGAATAGTTTGGGTAATACACTGGGAGCTGCACTGTCTGGTTCAAGGTAAGCTCCAAAACCACTTTGGGCAAAAACTTAGGATTTGTGCGCAAGTCTACCCTATCCCTATGGAAAATCAGGTAGGGTTCCTTACACATGAGCGCCTGCAGCTCGGAAATCCTTCGAGCAGAAGTAACAACAACTAAAAACAGCATTTTCCAAGAGAGAGAGAACCGATCCATGACTGGTTCAAAGGGAGGAAGTATTAACTTCTCCAACACAAAAAAGAGATCCCAAGGAGGAACAGGGTTCTGTATAGCGGGGTCTAATGTACAGAATGCCTCTGAGGAAGGCTTTGGACACCTCCAGTTGAGCCACTGTTCTGCCTTGGACAGGGGCGTGATATGCAGAAAGAGCGGCCAGGTTTACCTTAATGGAGGCATAACTTAAACCTGACCCCAATAAGGAAAACAGGAATTTGAGAATAGTTTTGATTGGACACACCAAGGGATCCAAATGTCTCACTGTGGCTCAGAGGCAGAAACGTTTCCATTTCATAGCATAAGTAGCTCTTGTGGAGGGTTTCCTCGCCACCACCAGGGGTTGCGCCACCTTATCAGAGACTCTGAACCTAAGCTTAGCTGGGTCTCGAGGAGCCAAGCATGCAGGTGCAGGGAATGCAGGTTAGGATGAAGCAGGGGCCAGTTGTCCTGACAGAGAAGATGTGTTAAGACTGGCAAAGGCACAGGAGGTTCTGCTGAAAGACGCTATAGTAAGGGAAACCATATCTGCCAAGGCCACAGTGGAGCGATCAGGATCATCGTAATCCCTTCTGATTGTGCTTTGAGGAGGAGCCTCTGCAAGACTGGGAAGAGAGGGAAGGCATAAAGGAACCTCTCTTTCCAAGAGAGGGATAACGCATCTTGCCAAAAAATGCCAGACCCCGGATCTAGCGAGCACAAATTGGGCAGTTTTGCATTGGATTGTGACATGAAAAGGTCCAGATCGGGGGCACCCCACCTGGTGAACAGATCATCTGCTACTGTCTGAAGAAGGGACCATTCGTGGGCCTGAGACCTCGACCTGCTGAGAGCGTCCGCTAATATGTTCTGGATCCCCGGAATGTGAATGGCAGAAATTACCAATCGATGAGCGATTGCCCAATCACAAACTCTCAGGGCCTCTTGACAGAGAGGATAAGAGTGGATACCTCCTTGCTTGCTGATGTAAAAGACCACCGAAGTGTTGTCTGCATGAACAAGAAGATGACCTGGAAGAATTACTGATTCCAGCGCTTGCAGCGCGTATAGGACCGCTCTCAACTCAAGGACACTGGTGTGAAGGTTCTCCTCTGCTGGGGACTAGGGACCTTGAGTCCTGTGGACCCTCAAGTGCGCACCCCATCCCAAATTCGACACGTCAACAAAGTCCAGGAGGGTAGCATCTTTCAGAAAAAGAGATGTGTAAGAACAAGGTGGCACAATTTAAAGTTAGAGGGGGGAAGGCTCAGGGGTAATGTGAGGAAATTCTTTATCACAGAGAGAGTGGTGGACGCATGGAACCACCTTCCTGGAGAGGTTGTGGGGTCTAAAACAGTGGGGTAATTCAAACATGCATGGGACAGACATAAGGCAATTATAGTGGGGGGTTGCAGGAAGTAGGCTGTTGGTTAACTAGAATCTGCAGCTTATCCAACAGGTAGGGAAATGGGCAGACTGGGTGGGCCAAGTGGTCCTTATCTGCCGTCAAAGTCTATGTTTCTATGTTACATCCACAGACATTGTCTGAGAAGGTGTTGCAAGCTGAAATGGAACTCCATTCAGGAGTTTCAGGGACGATGTCCACCAATGGAGTTCCTGTCGGACTGGCTCCGTTATCCTGATCTTTGCATTAAGATTGTCTTGATTCTGGTCCCACTGGACCTTGAGGGTCCACTGAATCATTCTCATCTACAGTCTTGTGAAGGGAACAGAGACTACGGCCGCTGCCATGTATCCCAGCAATCTGAGCATTAGTCTGGCTGGTACCAGACAGGTGGAAGAGATGATACTGGCTAGAGCCCGAATTCGCTCCACCCGGTCTACAGGTAAAAAATGAAAATTACGTACCTACCGTAATTCTTGATCTTCTTGGACGAGTCTCCACCACTCATTCACACTATTGGGATCTACGCCAGAGGCACTAGGACCCAGTGGGAGCAAACTTTTTTGCTGGAGGGCCGGCGCCAGAGATGGAGCCGCGAGGAGCGGCACTGTGAGCCCCAGCTCGTGCGGTAATGACTATCTCGGCGTCAACCCTCCAACCGCCTCAGTACCTTTTTTACCGAGGAGGTGCAGCATAACTAACCTAGAAGGATAACCTAACCAAAAACCGGACATAAGATAGTTTGGACAACCCGTATAAGAAGGGTCAACAAAGAAGTCTCCACAGCCTAAAGATTTGAGGGAGTGAAGACCAACAATAGAGGTGAGCTCGGGGGATGGAGGGTGAGCGTGTGAATGAGTGGTAGAGACTCGTCCAAGAAGATCAAGAATTACGGTAGGTATGTAATTTTCATGTCTTCCTGGACATAAGTCTCCACCACTCATTCACACTATTGGGAGAGTACCGAGCTAATAATCCCCCGAGAGGGCGGCAGGAGAGACCAAGAGCTCCTGTTTCTAGGACAGAAGTCCATTGAGGATGGCTCTGCCAAAGGAAGAATGTCGTCTGGCATGGACATCCAGTGCATAATGTTTAACGAAAGTATGCACTGAGCTCCAGGTGGCCGCGTTGCAAATATCTGCAATGGGCAAGTTGCGAATTTCCACCAGGGATGCCGCAACCGCTCTAGTAGAGTGAGCGTAAACCCTACCCTCCAACTTAACCTGCGCCATGGAATAGCAGTGGCGAAGACAAGCCACTAACCATGCTGAGATACATCTGATAGTGGCAGGTTGACCCAGCCGGGACTCGCTGAAGGACACAAACAGTTGTTGAGCTTTGCGAAAGTCCTTGGTTCTATCTAGATAGAAACACAAAGCTCTTTTAACGTCCAAGGAATGAAGGGATCATTCTCCTTCATTTTGGAAGTCTTCAAAGGAAGAGGGGAAGGACCAAAGGTTGGTTTAGATGAAATTCTGACACAACCTTAAGAAGAAATTTCGGATGAGTCCTAAGGACTACTTTGTCCTTATGGAACACAGTATACGGAGGGTCTGTGACCAGGGCATGTATCTCAGAGACCCTGCGGGCTGAGGTAATAGCCACTAGGAAGGCAGTCTTCCAGGTGAGAAATTTTAGCTCACAGGTAGCTAGAGGTTCGAAAGGTTTCCGAGTGAGCATGTCTAGCACAAGACTGATGTCCCAGGCTGCAACTGGACGTCTTATAGGAGGTCTGGTATGCAGAATTCCTTTAAGAAACCTCTTAACCACAGGTAACTGATCCAGAGATAAGGAAAAAAATGGCTCATGATACGCTGAAATGGCACCAAAGGTGAACTTTGACTGTAGAATACTGTAGACCTGAATTTGAGAGGTCTAAGAGGTACTCCAGAACTTTATCTGGTGGGCAGGAAAAAGGATTCAAAGAGGACTTTGCACACCAGAGCGAGAAACGCTTCCATTTGGCTGTGTAAGTGGCTGGTTTCCGTGCAGCCAGAAGAATATCTGAAACCCTTCAAGACACATTGAACCAGTTTACTTCTACCTCTTCAGGAGCCAAGCATGAAGGTGAAGCGATCTCAGGTTGGGATGGACTACAGGCCCCTGAGTCAAGAGGTTCGTCTGAAGGGGAAGTGGTCTCGGAGGAACTGCCAACATATTGTTGAGTAGTGGAAACCACAGTTGTCGAGGCCAGAAGGGAGCAATGAGGATCATTTTGTCCTCCTGGGATTCGAACTTGAGGAATACCCTCTGAATTAGAGGAAGAGGTGGCAAGGCGTAAGGAAAGCTTTGTCCACTGCAGCCTGAGCGCATCCTGACAGAAAATGCCAGGCCCTGGATTTCTGGAACAGAAGAGGCAGTTTTGCGTTAGTGGGGATGCAAAAGGTCCAGGTCTGGAGTTCCCCACTCTTGAATAGTGACTGAACTACGGTTGAGTCGAGGATCATTCGTGAGGTCTGTCTCTGTTCTGCTGAGACGGTCTGCCAGTTCATTCTGTATTCCCGGTAGGTAGACCGCTTGAATTAGAGCCTTGTGCTCTAAGCACCATTCCCACACTCTCAGCACTTCCCTGCATAAGGGGTAAGAGTGAGCACCGCCCTGCTTGTTGATGTAATACATCACTGCTTTGTTGTCCGTTCTTGTGACAGAGAATGTCCTTCAATGCTCAGACCGCATAAAGGACGGCTCTCATCTCTAGGACATTTATGTGAAGCTGGGACTCGACTTGAGTCCACGTACCCAGAGTATGGAGAGACTGACAGTGAGCTCCCCACCCCATTAGGGACGCGTCTGTGGTAATGGAAATTTGATGATCCAGAGGAGCAAAGGGGTACCCTTCCAGGAGATTGCTCTCGAGTCCACCAGGTGAGGGACCTCCTTAGAGGTTCTGTCACTTTGATGAGAAAGGACTGCGGGTGAGTGGTTGGGGACCACTGAGTACTGAGCATCCACTGAGTAGTTCTCATGTGCAGACGTGCTAGGAGTACAGTGAACACCGAGGATGCCATGAGGTCTAGCATCCATTGCATCGAGAGAGCTGGGACTGAGTTGTTTTCCCCGATGTGACAGGCCATCTGAAGGATATCGTTCCTTCTGTCCTCTGGAAGAAAAGCCTTCACACAGGAGGTGTCCAGAAAAGTCCCTATAAAAAGAAGCCTCTGGGAGGGCTGCAACTGCGATTTTTTGAGGTTTAGCAGAACTCCCATGGACGTGAGAAAGCGAGAGGCCATCTCTACGGCGTCCAGGGTTCCCTGCCTGGAAGGGGCTTGCCAGAAGCCAATCGTCCAGATAAGGGAACACTTGTATTCCGACCTTTCTGAGTGTGCACAGAGAACTGCACAACACTTTGTAAAAACTCACATGCGCCGAGGATAGCCCAAAGGAAGGACTCTGAACTGATAATGTTGTCCCAGAGCCACAAACCTCAGGAATTTGTGATGCCTTGGGTGAATAGAAATGTGCTGGTAAGCATCCTGCATGTCTAGGGAGGCTAGCCAGTCATGTTGATGAAGCAAAGGTAACAAGGTTCATAGAGAAATCATTTTGAATTTCTCCTTGAGGAGAAATTTGTTTAGCTTTCTGAAATCCAAAATGGGGCGCATGCCTCCGGACTTCTTCGAAAACAGAAAATAATGGGAGTAGAACCCTGTGTTCCGTTGATGCAGCAGCACTACTTCTACTGCCCTGTTGTTCAGAAGGCCCTGAATCTCGGAGGCGAGAAGGTCTGACTGAAGGGTTGACAGCCTGGGCTGTCGTTTGGGAGGACGATCCGGAGGGGTCTCCACAAGATTGAGTGAATACCCCTCGCGCATTATCCGAAGGACCCATTTGTCTGAGGTTATGGACTTCCATTGGTTGTAGAAGTGCATCAGACGACCTCCAACCGGTAAGGAAAAGTCCACCTTGGGCAGTTGAGATGGGGCTTGGGCGCTTTGGGCCCTTGCGCTTTCTGCTGTGTCTTCTTTTGAGGTTGGGCAGGTTGATTTTTATGGAAATTTCCTCTGCCTCTGCCTCGAAAGGACTGACGGTTATGAAACTGGTGTTTATTGACACCCCCTCAAGAGGGGACAGGAGGAGGTCGAGCCAACTTAATGGCTGACCTAGTCTTTTGCGTAGCTTCTAGAGCTTGTTCTACCTGAGGACAGAAAAGATATGCACCATCAAAAGTCAACGCCATTACCTGCTGCTGCATGTCATTCGTGAAGCCTGAAGTGCGCAGCCAGGAATGATAGCGGGTACAAATACCAGCAGCCGCCGTACGGGAAGCAGTGTTAAAAGCATCCATAGCTGCTTTAACCTGCTGGTTATTAGATTCAATACCTCCGGTAATGGTTTGAAGGAGCTCTGGCTTTGTATTCGATTCCGGTAGAGTTTCAACCATCTGTTTGATACAGTGCCACAGGATATACTCATATTGGGAGAAACAGCCTTGGTAGCTGGCAATACGCATACTTAGGGTGGAAGCAGCAAAGACTCTCTTACCTAAGGTGTCTATCTTACGAGATTCTTTGTTAATAGGTCGAGCCGTAGTAGTTTGGGGAAGAACGACCTTATCATTCTCTGCCAGGACTACAATAGGATCCGCAAAGGCTTGAGACACCAAAATGGGTCGATCCTTGGGGGCTGAATATTTCCTATCTATGGATTTAGCCACCAAAGGGGTGAGAGCAGGATTATTCCACACCATTTGAGACAGCGTCTCGAAGGAAGGCTGAACCGGAGAAGTCAAATCCGTAGGGATCTCCGGAGCATGAAGGTATTGGAGTCTTAACAATTTTCCCAGGATCAATGTCTGTAGTCTGGAGAGAAAGAGTGGAAATCAAATTTTTCAGCAGAGACTTAAAGGACAGGTCCTCGAACACAGGCTCTGCAGCAGTAATGGATCCTGCTTCCTCCACTTCATCACCAAGCCGAAGGTCTGGGTCAGGCTCAATGTCATCTCCTGACAGTCCAGGAGGGACTGTATGGACAGGAAAGGAGTGAAAATCGGAGGAAAGGATGAAGGAAAAGAGTGAAAGGACTCCTGAAAAGCGGAAGACGCCCTGAGAGCCCCCGGCGCCGCGGAGGTGTACGGCGCCGAAGAAGCGCACGGCACCGAGAACGGCGCTGAGGAACCTCACGGCACCGAAAATGGTGCAGAGGAGCCATACGGCACCGAAAATGGCACAGAGGACCCACATGGTGCTGAAGACGGTGCAGAGAAGCCGCACGGCACCGAGATGACTGACGGCGCCACACACAGCACCGAGGATGGCACCGACAGACGCACCAGCACCGAAGACGGCGCTGAGTGTGCTGTCAATGCCGAGGGCGCCGAAAACACTCCAAGACTCCGAAAAATAGGATTTGAAGGAAAGGAGGGAAGAAGAGCAGGAGATAAAGGCATCGGTGTGGCCCCCTGCGCCGCAGCCATGTGGGGGGGGGGAACACCTAAGCGCGGAGTCGACGGCACTGAATATGGTGTCACAGCAACCAGGGAGGCTCAACCGCCATACCTGATCTCCCAAAAAGCCCGAAGGCCCCTGAGTGACTGAGCCAGGTGGCTGAACCAACCTCCGAGCCCATTGCTCCATAAGAGCGGCCCACTGATGAAACTGCTCATCTGAAGACCTACCTGCGGGTGGGGTAGGGCTCCGATGTCGAAGACATCGGCTACCAGAAACAGAAACTGGCGACTCCGAAGGAGGAGACCGGCAACTAGCCCCAATAAACGACCGTCTATGTGCAGACATATCAGAGGGCGACCTCGAGTGATGCCTTCTCTTTTTTGACCTGTGGGCCGAAGAAGAGTTCGAGGCCGAACGGTGCTGAGAATGCGACTGTTTATTTTTATGCTTTCGGGGGGACCGCCCGTCCCCTTGGGCACTGGACTGACCGTTGTCAGACCCCCCCTTTCCGGAGAAGGCGGAGGACCGGACCCAGCCCGACTGACTGAACAGCTTTCATATGAAGTCTCCCTACCGTCACCTGACCTGCTCATGGTCGACTCCGTCAAAGCAGGCTGAGACTTTTCTTTTTTTTTTTAAATAAGAATAAACTTAAGCGATACTTATCGAGATATTACTACAAAATAACAAAACTGAAAACTATGCTGCTAGTTTGAAGTTTGACTCCCGGAGGGCAAGCGACGTCGTCACTGAAGCGCACTCGATGACAGGGAAAAAATGAACTGAGGCGGTTGGAGGGCCGATGCTGAGATAGTCATTACCGCACGAGCTGGGGCTCACGGTGCCGCTCCTCACAGCTCCATCTCTGGCGCCGGCCCTCCAGCAAAAAAGTTTGCTCCCGCTGGGTCCTAGTGCCTCCAGTGCAGATCCCAACAGTGTGAATGAGTGGTGGAGACTTATGTCCAGGAAGATCATCTTTCCTTGAACCGTGTTCAGTAAAGCCCCTATGAACTGCAGATTCTGAGTGGGAATCAGAAAGGATTTGATGGGATTGATTGTGACGCCCAGACGCAGACATAGGGAGGGGGTATCCCAAATCATGACCTGCAGGCGATCTATGGAGGGAGCCAGCAGGAGCCAGTCATACAGGTAGGGAACACAAAGTGGCCTATCCTCCGCAGTGCCACGGCGACCACCGCCATGCACTTTGTGAAGACTCTTGGGGCTGAGGAGAGACCAAAAGGAAGAACATAAAACTGAAAGTGTTCTCCCTCGAATCTGAACCTCAGGAACCTTCTGTGTCCTTTGGCGATACGGATAACGCATCTTGCATGTCCATTGACATCAGCCAATCTCCCTCTGCAACCATAGGAAGGAGACTGGGAAGACAGATCATTCTGAATCTTTTGTAGGCCACCCACAGATTTAGGTCACTGAGGTCTAAAATGGGTCTTAAATCCCTTGTCTTCTTTGGAACCAGGAAGAAGTGGGAGTAAAACCCTGCATCTCTCTCTCTCTCTCTCTGCCAGGGGACTGGCTTCTATGGCCCTTTTGGCTAGCAAAGCCCGAATCTCCTGCTTTATTTGGAGTCTGTGTCCCCATAGGTGGTGGTCTGTCTGGGGGGAGCTCTTCGAACTCGATGGAGTGCCCATAGTCCACAAGCTCGAGGACCCACTGGTTGGAGATCACTTCTCTCCATGCATCCACGTATATAGAGAAAAGCGGAATCCCACCTGCTCTCCTGATGGGACATCGAGGAGAGGAGGGTCCCACGGGAAGTCATACGTTCAGTGGAGGGGGAAAGGCGGCTGGGGCTGGTTTTGCCTGCTGAGAGACAGAGGCTGCGGAACCCCTAACACCACCTCTTCGACCAAAGCCTCCCCGCTGAGGCTGGATTTGAAAGCAGTGCTGCTGCGACTGATGACCCCCTCGGCCACGAAAATAGGACCTATGAAATTGTTCCTGTTTCTGGCAGTACACTGACTGCAACAGTACGGACAGCCTTACCGGAGTTCTGTAATTTGGAAATTATTTTCTCTGACTCCTCCCTGAAGAGTACAGAGCCTGTAAAGGGGGTGTCCAGAATGTTCGATTGAACATTTGGCATGAACCCAGAACCAGGAGTGGTGCCAGAGACATATGCCCATGGCAGCCGCCCTTGCAGATGTGTCCACAGAGTCATACGCTGATAGTAAAAAAGTACATACCAATGTCAGAGCCCGTCTGGAGCAACTTTGCAAGCTCTGCCTTTTGCGGGCAGTCGAGCATGCCTTGCAGAATGTCCAGCCCTTGTTTCCAGAGGGCATTCTGGAACTGGACCATATGTGTCAGGAAGATGAGACTCCTGATGCTGCAAGTGGCAAACGTGTACACCATTCTGCCCAATGAGTCCAGCTGCTTTGACTCTGTCAAGTAGCTGGGTGCTCAGGTGTTTGGGCCTCTGCAAACGGTCATGAGCTACCAAAATCAACACCAAGTCTACGGCTGGTTCAGCCAGGAAGGGATGGTCCTTAAGTGCCTGGTACAGACAATGCACCTTCTTAGGGACCACCGAGAAAGAATGTGGGCACTTCCAGGTAGCCTGGGTAACATCCTGGAAGGTGTCCACCATGGGCGGGATGACCACTGGCTTGGGGTCCTTTTGGCGTAAATAATTTGCCAACCTCAAGCATTCTGGGTCAGGAGCTTCAGTATCCCACCCCATGTACTCATGAATATGGCGCATGATCTCCATAAAGCTGGGGTCATCTGTCAGGGACTTTGGTCCTCAGTGTCCCCGGGCAAAGACTCGACATCGGACATAGGTGGGGTGGAGTCCAAGTTGACAAAAGAATCTGAGAAAAATGGGGTGCGATAGTGCCTTATTCTCCTTCTGCACCTATGCCAGTCTGGTGAAGGCAAGCAGGAAGAACTTGGAGAGTGAAACTGTCGCCGCCTACACCTGTCTGAGTGTTTCCGAGGGCTGCGTGGCAAACGAGGTCTGCCAATGTCCTCTCCTTGGAGCTGTGAAACTTCAGTAATATCTGGTGGAGGCTTGGGAACCATATCAGGTTGTGGAGGAGGAGGAGCTGGTTTGGGAATCAGGTCTTGCTTGACCGTGTCCCACCAGTGGGAAGACAGGTCTTTGACCTGAGCCATATTTAACCTGGGCGAGCCGGATGCAGGGTCAGGCATCGGTATCTCAGAGCCGTCGTCAGCACCAGCGTTGGATCATTCTGGTGTTGGCTGAACTGGCAATGACGGGGGAGCATCCTGCAGGCCATCGTCAGGTTCCGAGGGTGGCCAGGTCAGCGTTTGGCTTCGGGAAGGGGGAATGATGTCGGAGCCGGCATCAGCTCTGGCCGGAGTCACTGGTGTCAGTACAGTCTCAACCAGCAGTGGCAGAGCAGAAGCCAGGGGACTGGCAGCGGGCCAGCGAGCCGCAGAAAGCTTTTGTATCTTAGCCGACGGACGCCCTTCGGTAGCCACGGGCTGGGGGTGATCAGTATGTTTGGAGGGATTATCTGATGGATGCCTTTCATGCGCTGGAGGCTGAAGGCAGTCGGAGACCTTAGACTTAGGAAGCAAAGAGAAGGCCCTCCCTGAGGAGTGTCTGGAGGCCTTTTTTCCTTCCCGGGAGTCAGCACCGGCGACGGAGGCTGCGCGGGAGAAGGACTTACCTGAGGCCACCGAAGTCCCCTTGGAGCCCGGGGGAGGGTGGATCTTAATGGGTTGCAGAGAAGCTGAGGAAGATTTGGCCAGAGTAGCCACTCTGGCAGAGGGCTTGAGGGTCGTCAAGTGGGATTCATGGCCCAAGGAGCTGGATTTGGACAGCACATTCGAGCTAGAGGACCGGGATCTTGAGCAGAATCTCTTCCACTCCTTGCGCTTCTCTCTACGTGTGTCTTTCTGGTGTTTCTTTCTGGCAGGAGTCAACAAATCCCCTTTGGAAGAGGAGTCTCTCTGCATTTTGGCCAACTGCTCTTGCGCGAGGAAGGCTTAGAGGGACTTCTGGCGCCTTATGCGTGTTCTACTGTCGAAGGCCTGGCAGTGAGAGCAGGCCCCGGTGTCATGGTCTGGGACTAGGCAGTAGAGAAAGGTGGAATGACCATCCTTAGAAGGGATTTGATGCCCGCAGGAGCACTTGTTGGGGTGCTCCGTCGATGAGTGGACATACAGAAAAAACATGTTAGAAAATTGAGAATTTAATAATACAGTGGTCAGAACTGGCGAAGTGTTAGCCGAGAGCAAACTGCGCATATGACAGTGGAAAAGAACTGGAGCATGAGGGGACCACCACCTCCTATATACTGGAAGGGATGTCAGGGTCGGAGCAAATGTGAGGTGGGCGGTCCCCTAGGTACTGCTGGAGAAAATTTTGCCATGATCTGCCAACAGGTGGCGCCAGTCCTACATGTTATTACCTGCTGCAAGAGCTTCCTCTCTAAGTAAGATATGAAAATTACGTACCTACTGTAATTTCTGATCTTCCTGTTTATCTTCACCATTCATCACTGTTGGGTGTCCAGCCAGAGCGCAACATCCTGCGGGGGCTTTTTTTTTTTTTTGATAGGGAGAGGAGCCGGCGGCACCGCTAACAAGGCTGATGTACTGCGTGGTGCTTGTGGGTTGGCCAGTAACAGCTGTCTGTTCATCCTCTGCCTCAGTTCTGCTTGCCGGAGAGACACAAGGAAAACCAGATGGATAGAGAAAAACAAGGGCGGGGCAAGGGAGCTTGAGGGGCAGTATAAGGAAAAGATAGTAACTGAAAGGGGAATAGGCTGGGCAGAGGAGGAGGAGGAGGATCTGGGAGGGTATGGGCCATTAGGCCCCAATCCCTGGATGGCATTTCAGACAGGAAAGAAGAAGACAGAAAGAATGGGAGAAAGGCGAAAAGGGAAGGAGGGACCCATCTACCCATGCGCCTTGACTGACTCAGAGCATTTGAGTGACCAGGGATGTGTCTTCAGAGGTAGGCAGTCAGGCAGGCCACAGGCAGTTACCACAGAATCTGCATCCTGACCTTATTATTGCCCCTTTCTTGGGTCAGACTGAGCATCCACGGAGAAAGTCCCTCCCTCCTTCCTCCAATCTCCTACTGGGTGGAAAGCCACCTCCGGTAGGGATTCCCCACTCCTCCCCCCAGCTACTGCTTCCAAAAGGAGAACCCAGAGGGTTCAGGGGAGGAGTAAGGATCCCACACATTCAACACCTCCCTCCCTGAAAGGGGCAGGAAGATTGAAGAGGTGGAGAAGTTTGAAGACAGGGAGGATAAAGGGGAGGAGGAGTCCCTGCCGGCCCCATTCCCTAACCCCATCCAAAGGGACTCCCGGGAAGGAGTAAGCACATCCCGAAGGGAGTGGACTGACCTCGGAGGTTCCTCCATGGACACAGAAAGAGGGGCCATCTCAATTTCTTGACTGAGATGTCCTACTGGCCCTCCTCTCAAATGGGTCCCCTCTGCCGCCTCATGGGAACAATGAGGGACCCTATGGTTACAGTGGGAGAATCCCGATCGGTTCCCTGAAGAGGAGGGCAAGCAGGGAGGAGGCATCGCCCAGGGACTAAGGCCTTCTGAGAAGGTGGGTGGGTTCCAGTGATGAATGGTGAAGATACACAGGAAGATCAAGAATTACGGTAGGTATGTAATTTTCATATTTTCCCTGTGTCAGTCTTCATCATTCATCTCTGTTGGGTGACTACTGAGCCCCCCGAAGGGGGTTCAGTACTTCCCTGAGGGACAGATGTCCCTCAGCCTCCCGTGGGGGGAACACGGGAGGAGACCCACTCCAGGACAGTTAGGCCGGTGACTGGTCAAGGCGAGGTCCCCCATTCCCTGGGGGAAGGAAGGCACCCCTGCAGATCCTGCCTTGTCCTGCGGGCACAAAGACAGGTCCGACAGAATGCAGAGGCAATCACCCTATGCTAGGCCAAGAGTGAGAACCTTTGAGAGATGAAGCCAAGCCGTCCACCCTAATGCAGATCACTGTCCTCGCTAGCCATGATGCGACATCACTGGCATCATAAGATGCCCTTGCTTGGTGCCTTGCTAGTTCCAGGCCTGTCACACAGAGGGCTGTGGCCTGCCTGGCCACCTCCAAATCAGGCAACAATGCCAGCACCTGACCCAGCATCACCCACAGATGCCTGTTATAGGCAGCATGGTGCGCCTGATGAGATGCGATACATAGCTTCACCCGTGCAGAGGAGAAAACTCTCTGCCCCAGGCGGTCACACTCAGCAGAGTCTGGCTCCTGGGACCAGTCGCAGCCCATGCACCTATGTCCGATAGGGGTGTCCAACCTTGTCACTCCCGCAGAAGGATGAGGCAATGTACCTGGAGACCCCTGGGGCACACAATACCGATGCTAGCAGTCTGAAGGGGCTGGAGCTGGGGCAGACAGAAGCTGAGAGGTGCTGTACGACACCTCCTGGGAGAGTATAGGTCAGGAAGGGACCACCAAGTGGTCCACACTGTATTCGCCTAAAAAGGTGCGCATCATATGCTCAGTGTTGCATTTTGGTATGTACGATATGTGCAGGTCCTCGACCAGCCTCATGAGGAAGCACTGATACTCCGTTTCATCAGCATCGGACAGATGGACAGAAGACTACTCTCCCTCAACAGAGGAAGATGAGGAGGTCGAAGAACCCAAAGATTCAGATTCTGGCTGCAGTGGGAGAGACAGGCAAAAGACCTGCTCGTCCATGGCCCTAATGTATCTTGGGAATTCTGCAGCCCAAGATCTGAACTGTTCCGAGGTCAAGGGCCCCGAAGAACCCACATGGCCTGGGAGAAGAGGGGCTGGACACAGAGGCAAGGAGGAGAAACTTTTCATGGCTAGTGAAGCACCTCTGCCAGGGCTAAGGGACCTAGCAGGTGATCCCAGGCAATGAAGGGATCTGTAGGTCAGTTCAGTCAAAGGTTGCTTAACCAGCCCAAAGCAGTCAGAACTGAGCCCTAGAGGGGAAGCACCCCTATGAGGAGACCATGGCCGTATGTGTCCAGAAAGGCGGACCCCAACCCCACCCAACAAGGACTCCCTCGAAGGGAATGAGGGAAAGAACATGGGCTCAGTGCTGTGGCTCCTCCCTGAGCCCTGAACGGCTCCAGAGGAGCATCGCAGCCCCTCACCCTGGCCCCTCAACACCGCCGATTCCGAGGAAAACCTCTTCCTCATTTCCGTGCCCTGCACCAGCCCAATTCCACAGGCTCCCCAAGGAATGCTGTAGAAGGGAGGGTCCCCAGTCCTAGTTTCAGAGGAGGGGACGGCAGCTGACCCCAGCCCCAATATCCAAACCACTGCCCCATCAGACTAGGGATAGCTATCCTGCACCCCACTCCCAGCGCCGCCCTCGGTTTGGAAGCCAGCACTGACTGCAGTGACCGGAGCCGTGGGGAGGGGTACCTAGAAAGGTGCAAAAAGTCCTGGGCCCTGGAGAGCCCACTGACTCTGAGGAGTCAGGTCGCCAGTCTGGGTCGGCCTCCTGATTGTGCAGCTCCGGAGAGGAGGAGATCCAAACTACCTCCAAACTGGTGACCTCAGGGGCTCGCCCAATTTCAGCGCAACAAATGGCGCCACCAGCAGGCCCAGTACCCCTCACGGAACTGTCTCAATCACCAGAGTCGCGAATGGCTCCAGGATCCAAGGCAACGCCAGTGGGTGGTGCTGAGGAACTTCCCGTCCTGGACCCAGCAACCATGGACCATGACACAGGGGTAGCCTGCACCTCCAAGGAGCAGTGCTCCCAACCTGGCTCCGGGGGGAACCAGACAGGCCCTCCGGCACTGTGGAAGAGGCCTCCTCCCTAGCAAGGCTAAAGGAGGAGGAGGCCCCTCCTCACTGGACTGTATGGGCCCGTGAGAGGACCCCGGAGGAAGGGTGAAGCAACCAGCACTTGAATCTTTGTGAGTGATGCCATCCCCGAATGCTGGTGGAGCCTTGTTGACTTTAAACACATGGTTTTCAAGAACACAGCAGTCCATCGAGAAGCTGGCATCACAATTGTCCATAACATGCTGAGGCTCAAGGCAGGTTAAGCAGACATCATGCTGGTCCATCATGGAAATTTGCCAGCCGCAGGGACACTGACACATAGGAGGCCAGCCTGCTTTCAAAGAACACTTCTTGTCCCTCGAACCTGGCATGATGCAAATGCAGCAACTCAAACAATAAACAGAAAAGACTCAAATGCCGTTTAAGAAAAAAAAAGGAAAGATCTTACTGGATCTTCAAGTAAATAGCGACCGGGCAAGGTTTTACACTCAAACGGAATTGAATGCAGCATCGAGGTGAGGTGTGGTGCCACACTGAAACTAGGCTGCAGATGACATAGTTCAAGTCTTCCACTGCTGCAGTTGAGGTGCTGTCTCGACAACAGAAGAAGCAGAACTGAAGCGGAGGAGGAGGAGGAGGAGCAGACAGCCGTTATTGGCCAACCCACGAGCGCCACACAGTACATCAGACTTGTGGGAAGCTCTATCCCCTAACAAATAAAAAAAAAAAAAAAAAAAAAAGCTCCCACTGGGTGCTGCATTCTGGCTGGACAAGCAAGAGTGATGAATGAAGACTGACACAGGGAAGATATGAAAATTACGTACCTACTGTAATTCCTGATCTTTCTGTGTATCTTCACCATTCATCACTGGTGGAGTTTTGGTCTGAGGATAGGACCCAGTGGGAGCTTTTTTTTTTTTTTTTTTTTGCAAGAGACAGAGCCGATTTTGGGACAGTGTGGCGTTCGAGGGTTGGCCAGTAACCAACGTCGACTCCTCAGACCCAGTTCTGCACTCCGGAGAGTAGCCTAGAGAAAGGGAGGGTGGGGCAAGTGAGCCCAAGGGACAATAAAAGGAAAGGATATAGAACTAAGGAAGGAATAAAGCCAAGTAAGAAGACAGAAGGATAAGAACCTAAGAATGTGGGACAGGAGGCACCAACCTTTGGGCGAGCAAGGGAGGTATAGGACAAGGGAGGGAGAAGAGATAGTCCAGGGAAGAAATAGAGAAGAGAAGGGGGGGGGGGATGAAAGAAGACATCGCACTCCACACCACAGGCTCGAAGGACTGCCTGAGGACTACATAAGGGCAATGCTGCTGAGTCATTTACATTTCTTCCAAAAGAAGGAATCATTTGGCAGAGTGCAGTGGACGGCTAGCTAAGTTTGAAAGGTAAGGCAGCACACCGACTCTGAAGAGTCCTCAAGGGATAGGAGGCAATGTCTTCTCACCCTCCCTCCCACCCAAGCAAGGGATAAAGAGAAGGGACAGGACACAACCTGAATTAGAGACACAAATTAAGTCCCCTGTTTCATTTTTAATGTCTCTGAGGAGGGACAAGGGGGGGAGGGCTTAATCTGAAATATAGAGCCACAGGAATCCCAGAGGGAAAATCTGTCAAGGAATGTGCTCAGATAGAGATGGAAAATAGAAAAGGATCACCAGGGCCTCACCATCCCAGCTTTAAGAGTACCCTTAGGGCTTAGATAAGCACAGAGAGATCAATGTTTCCAACCCAGAGGAGGGTCCCATTAGGGAGAAAAGAGAGCCCTGGTGACCAAGGGGTTGCCTCCCTGCTTATCACCCCAAGCGCCCTTGGCACTCTAAAAAGTAATGGAGCTAGAGGTACCAGACTTACCAGCAGTACACAGTTTGAAGAGACAAACAGGAAGGAGGTATCACCCAGAGACTGAGGCCTAAGAGTGGAAGGTGGAAAGGAAACAGTGATGAATGGTGAAGATACACAGAAAGATCAAGAATTATGGTAGGCACATAATTTTAATATCTGTGTCAATCTTCACCATTCATCACTGGTGGGTGAATACCAAGCCCCCTGAAGGGGACCTGGTACCTCCCTGAGGGACAAAAGTCCCTCAGCCTCCTGTGGAGGAGACACCGGAGGAGAGAACCCTTCTAGGCCTAATTAGGCCTGAGACTGGTCTGGGTGAGGCAGTGTTCTCCTTTGAGCAGAAAAGGAAAGTCACCCCCGAAGCTCTTGCCTCACCCTGCGGGAGAAGAGGTGGGTTCCCCGTAATGAGGAGGCAGTCACCCTATGCCAGGCCATGGGTGATAACCTGGAAAGACAAAGTCATGCCATCCACCTAATGCAGATCGCTGTCCCCGCCAGCCTGAATGCTACCTTGTTGACATCATACAATGCCCCTGCTTGGTGCCTCGCAAGCTACAGGTCCCACACAGAGAGAGTAATGGCTTGTCTGGTCACCTCTGAATCAGGCAAAGATACTGGGATCAGTCCTAGTGGAGACCATAAGTGCTTGTTAATGGCAGCATGATGTGCCTGATGTGCAGAGAGGGATAACAAGATATGTGCCGAAGAGAATACCCTCCTCCCCCAAAAGTCAAACTCAGCAAAGTCAGACTCCGGGGGTCGGTCACGCCTAGGGCATCTATGACCAGAAGGTGTGTCCAGGGGTGTCACACCCGACAGAAGGTGAGCCAAGGCTCCTGGTGACCCTAGTGAGGCACAATACCTTTGCCGGAGGTCCCTCAGAGCTGGAGGGAGGGTTGAGGGACTTCTCCAGGCATGGTACGATGCCTCCCTGAAGGGCAAGGGCCAGGCAGGAACCAATAGGTTGGCCGCACTGAATTCACATAAAAAGGTGCGTGCTGCCCAGACAGGATTGTGACTTCCTAGCGTGGAGATATGGAACTTGTCAAGCAACCCCAAAAGGAAGCGCTGATAGCTAGACAAATCAGCAGCTGGAGACAGGTGGATGGAACATTCCTCTCCCTCAGAAGAGAAAAACGAGGGAGCTGACCAGTCCGGAGAGACAGGCACTGGCTGCGCTGGGGAATGGTGGAACACCTCCTCGTCCATGGACCTAAAGTAGGCGGGGAAAAGTGCAGCCGTGGACCAGAACTGCTCCCAGGTAAGAGGTCCCGTAGGACTGACACAGCCTGGAAGAGAGGGAGGTGTTGGGAGAGGTAAGAGGGCTAGACACCTCCAAGGTGAAGTGCGACCCCAGCCCAGGGCTGGGGGACCGAACAGGAGACCTCAAGACTGGAGAAGTCGAGGGCAGTTTAACTGAGCTGGAACAGCCAGGACTAAGCCCTAAAAAAGAGAATCCCCCTGCGAGGCAACCGGGGCCGCATGAGCCCAGAAGGGTGGCCCCTAGCTTCTAAAGATGAGATTCCTCCCAGTGAGGCCTCAGGGGAGAAAACAGGACCAATGCTGCAACTCCTGCCTGAGCCCCCATGGGCTCCCAGGAAAGGGTGCTGCCCCCGATTCTGTCCCCTCAACCCCTCAGACTCAGACAGGGACATCTCCCTTAGAATCAGTTTAGGTAACTCAATCACTGTGGCCAATTCCTGAGAAACGGTCATGAAGAGAGCACCCTCCCCTGCCTGAGATGCTCTGGCAGGTCTAAAAGTGGGGCCAGCCTCAGCAGCCAAAGAAGGGGGTACACCTCCCAAGGCAGAAAGGGAACCACTGACTCTGGTATGTCCCCCAGTGCCACCCTCAGCACCAGAGGACTGATCGGGACCACCGACACCGGAAATGACAGTAGCTGCTGACTCCAAGGGAGGGGGCTGAACTGGAGCAGAAGCGCTGGGCAAGGAGGAGTTGGAGGACTCCAAGGAATCCAGAATCCAGTCTGGGTCCACCTCCAAATCATCATCCTCCTCCACTCCGCACCGCAAGGTGGCTCCGTGATTGCTCACCGTGTGTTGCCAACCGCACCCTACACAGCACCGTGATCAGAAAGACGGCACCAGGAGCCAGCTCCACGACACCCGCGATGCCACCTGATCTCTGGCGCCGCAAGCGGCACTGGGATCAGAGATGGCACCGACAGATGGCGCCAAGGAAGATGCCGGACTAGGCCTGGAGGCCGGAGGCCGCAACGCTGGGGAAGGCTTCACCTCCGAAGAGGCAATTGCCAGAACGGTGCCTCCTGCATGGCACCATGGAAGGAGTTCCCACTGAGGCAAGGCTAGAAGAGGCAGAACCCCCCCCTCCACAGGCCATATAGGACCGGGAGGGGACCCGGAGGAAGGGCCAAGAAACCTGCATTTGGAGTCCCAGGTGCGAGCCTGTCCACTGAAAGTCAGCAGCGCACTTCCAACTTTAAATGTGTGCAATTCTAGAACTCGATGGTCCATGGAAAAACAGGCATCACAACGATCCATATCATGGTTTGGGCCCAAGCAGGTCAAGCAACGGTCATGCTGGTCCATGATGGAACAAAGTCGGACGCAGGGATGCTGCTGCATAGGAGGCCAACCCGACTTGGACGGTTTCTTCTCGTTCCCCGAACGAGACATGACAGGATGGAAAAACAAGAAACAAAAACAGCACTCGGCAACGTCGAAAATTAAAATAAAAGGAATGGTCTTACCAGCTCGACGGCACCAAGAAAAGCAGTACAGAATTAGGTATCAACTGACTAGGCCGCTAACGCAGATTCGCTCCGCACGAGGTTCATGTCAGCTCAACGGTGGGAGAAGCAGAACTGGGTCTGAGAAAAGTCAGCGTCAGTTGCTGGCCAATCTTCGAGCGCCACGCAAAGCATCAGCCTCAAGGGCGGCGCCTTCTGCAAAAAAAAAAGAAAGCTCTCGTGGGGTCCTGTCCTCTGGCCAGAACCCCAGCAGTGATAAATGGTAAAGACTGACACAGATAAGATCTGGAGGTTTTTCTGGAGGCCACTCAGAAAGTTACAGAGTGCGGCCATTTTCTATAAGCTGTAGTACCCAGGCATCTCTGGAAGTTTCCCCCCACTTGTCCAAGTGCAGGGAGAAGCAACCCCCTACCACCATCTCCTGTCTTATTTGGGGGGACCGGACAAGAAGTCAGGCTGAATCAGCTGGGTCCATGCTTCCTCCTCCTCTGGGGGGGTTCCCATGGTGGAGGAGGGGGTGGGAAAGGCAGGGGTGGCCTGGTGCTTAGCCTGTAGCTTGCTGGAGGGCTTGGGTCTATGGGTAGACTGATGAAAGGGCACTCGATGACCACTTTGTGGTGGCTGGTGATACGTGGAGTGGACTGATCTCAGGGTGCAGCCAGAGGTCTGCAGTTGAGAAAGTATGTTCCTGTACATCTGCGTTGAACATCCTGGGCAACGCTCGACACCCTCAGCCAACATTGTCTTTGCAGGCAAATGCCCACTGCAGCAGCCCTGGCCGAGGCATCTATGGCATCATAGGTCACCCTAAAGACGGGGCTGCTGATGTCTGAACCTGCTTTAAGAAACTATGCATCTGCTGTTTTTAGGGGGTCCACCAGGAGGGCCCAGGCAGTTTCAAGGGCTTGGTCCCAGAGCTGGTACTGGTAGTGGACAATATGGTCAAGGTAGTGCAGCACCCTGATGGAGAAAGTGGCAGAGGCAAAGGGTCTCTTGCCAACGTGATCCAGCCTCTGGAACTCCTTATCCGGGGGCAAGGAACTAGCTGTTTTGGCCTCCTGGTGCAATTGTGGGCAGCACTGATGACCACCGAATCCATCTGAGGCTGGTCGACGAAGAAAGGCCTCCCTGCTGGAGCCAGAAATAATTTGTCTGCCTTCCTGGGCATGACTGGGATAAGATTTGGCTGGTGCCAGGAGGCCATGGTGGCATTCTCATGCTCAATTAAGGGAGGGAGGGAGGACCATAGGAGGATCTTACGGCAATTGCAAACAACTAGCCAGTCGACGTCGAGCAGTGATCTTTCTCCTTGGAGTCGAAGTCCATGGCCGACTGTAACTGTCTCATAACCGAGACAGATGAGGTATCATCTGACGTGGGATAGTGGGATGTACCTCTCGGTCTCCTCACCGTTGGACAAAACTGTGGAAGAAGAGCTATAAGGAGTGGCTCCTGAGTTGTCCACGTCGTCATCCTCACCCAGAGGAATGAGGTCCGAGTAGTACCTATCCTCGTCCCGAGTCCTGAAGGGGGAGAGAGGGTCCTGGGTCCTGAGGTGTGGGCTGTGGCTCCACTGAAAGAGCAGGAGGCCACTGCAGGGATGGGCCTTGGGGAGGGGCAAGCTTAGCCTGCATTAAGTCCCACGAGGTAAGCATGGAACGGCAGTCCACCACTGTCGGCATCAGGCCCACCAATGTCGGCTGATGGAAGATGTTTGAGCTGACTGCCAAGGCCAACCCCATAGAAAGAGGGGTGCAGGCAGAGGAAACACAGATGGTGGCCTTAATTACAGGGCACCACACGCTGTCATTGGGGGGGGGGGCGTTGGAACCCCGGCATCAATGGGAATCACCGGCCATGACAGGACCAGTAAAGTCATTGCAGGAGCCAACCTGTGGGAACCAAGGTCTAACCTACAGGACTAATGATGTCAAAATCAGCCCTGATGTTGAGGGACAAACGCCGGCCAAGAGATTCTAATGAATAGCCTTACTAGGCCAACCCCGTTGATGAGGGTGTCCACAGCCCAGACGAAGTCTCCACTACTCATTCACACTAATGGGATCTACGCCAGAGGCGCTAGGATACAGCGGGAGCAAACTTTTCAAGAGGGCCGGTGCCAGAGATGGAGCCACGAGGAAGTGGCACCGCGAGCCCTGGCTCGTGCGGTAAAGACTATTTCACCATCGTCCCTCCAACCACCTCAGTACCATTTTTCCAAGGAGGTGCAGCATAACTAACCTAGAAGGACTAACCTAACAAAATCAGACATGATAGTCCGAATGACTCATGTAAGAAGGGTCAACAATGAAGTATTCACAGCCCAGCCATTGAGGGAGTGAAGACCAAAAACAGAGCCGTGAGCTCAGGGGATGGTGAGTGGGCGTGTGAATGGGTGGTGGAGACTTCGTCCAAGAAGATCAAGAATTACGATAGGTACGTAATTTCCATATCTTCCTGGATATAAAGTCTCCACCACTCATTCACACTAATGGGAGAGTACCGAGCTAATAATCCCCTGAGATGGGCGGCATGAAATAAGAGCTCACATACTTAGCACAGAAGTCCGTTAAGAATAGTCCTGCCAAATGACAGATGTCGTCTGGCATGGTCATCCAAGGTGTAGTGCTTAACGAAAGTATGCACTGAGCTCCAGGTAGCCGCATTGCAAATATCTGCAATGGGCACGTTTCGGATTTCCGCCAGAGATGCCGCAACTGCTCTAGTAGAGTGAGCGTACACTCTGCCTTCCAGCTTAACCTATGCCATAGAATAGCAGCGGCGAAGGCATTCCACCAGCCACGCTGAAATGCATTTAATAGCGACAGGTTGACCCAGCCGGGTCTCGCTGAAGGAAACAAACAGTTGTTGAGCCTTGCGAATTTCTTTTGTTCTATCTAAATAGAATCGCAGCACTCTCTTAACATCCAGAGAATGGAGGGTGTGCTCCCCTTCATTCTGGAAGTTCGCAAAGTAGGTAGGCAGGACTAAAGGTTGGTTTATATGGAATTCTGAGACAACCTTAAGGAGAAACTTAGGATGAGTCCTAAGAACTACTTTGCCCTTGTGAAACACAGTGTCCAGGGGGTCTGTGACCAGTGCACGTATTTCAGAAACTCTACGGGCCAAAGTGATGGCCACCAGGAAGGCCGTTATCCAAGTGAGGATTTCAACTCGCAAATAGCTAGAGGCACGAAAGGTTTTCGAGTGAGCATGTCTAGCACAAGGTTAATGTCCCAGGCTGCAACCGGACGTCTGATAGGAGGTTTAGTATGCAGAATGCCCTTAAGAAACCTCTTAACTACAGGTAATTGAGCCAGTGACATGCAAAGTACCGGCTCATGATAAGCTGAAATGGCACAAAGATGGACTTTGACTGTAGAGTACTGCAGACCTGAATTTGAGAGGTCTAAAGGGTACTCTAAGACTTTATTTGGTGGGCAGGAAAAAGGGTTTGAAGTGAATTTTGCACACCAGATAGAGAAAAGCTTCCATTTGGCTGTTCAGGTTTTTCTAGTTGCTGGCTTACGCGCAGCCAAAAGAATATCTGAAACTCTGTGAGAAACAGTGAACCTATTCAGCTCTATCTCTTCAGGAGCCAAGCATGAAGGTGAAGTGACCTCAGATTGGGATGGATCACGGGACCCTGGGTCAGAAGGTTTGTCTGAAGGGGAAGCGCCTTCGGAGGGGTTTCCAACAGACTGTTGAGCAGTGGGAACCATATCTGCCGAGGCCAGAAGGGAGCAATGAAGATCATGTTGTCCCCCGATACTCGAATTTGAGAAGAATCCTCTGAATTAGGGCAAGAGGAGGAAAGGCATATAGAAAGCGTCTTGTCCACTGCAGCCTGAACGCATCCTGACAGAAAATGTCAGGTCCTGGATTTCTGGAGCAGAAGAGAGGCAGTTTTGCACTGAGTGGGGACGCAAAAAGGTCCAGGTCAGAAGTTCTCCATTCTTTGAAGAGTGACTGAACGACGGTTAAGTTGAGAGACCACTCGTGAGGATCTGTCTCCATTCTGCTGAGATGGTCTGCCAGCTCATTTTGTACTCCTAGCAGGAAAACCACGTGGATTATAGCCTTGTGCCCCAGGCACCATTCCCACACTCTCATAGTTTCCTGCATAATGGGTAAGAGTGTGCACTGCCCTGCTTGTTGATGTAATACATCACTGCTCTGTTGTCCGTTTGAAGGAGAATGTTCTTGTGACAGAGTATGTCCTTCAAGGCTCGGACTGCATACAGGATGGCTCTCATTTCCAGGATGTTTATGTGAAGCTGGGACTTGTCCTGAGTCCATGTACCTTGGGTGTGGAGATTCTGGCAATGAGCTCCCCACCCCATCAGGCATGCGTCAGAGGTAATGGAGATTTAATGATCCAGAGGAGCAAAGGGATATCCTTCCAGAAGGTTGTCCTCCTGCGACCACCAGGCAAGTGACCTCTTCAGAGGTTCTGTCACCTAGATGGGAAAGGACTGAGGGTGACTGGCTGGGAACCACTGAGTACTGAGCATCCACTGAGAGGTTCTCATGTGGAGATGAGCTAAGGGTACAGTGAACACCGAGGATGCCATGAGACCCAGCATCCATTGCATCGAGATAGCTTGAACTAAGCTGTTTTCTCTGATGTAGCAGGACATCTGTAAGATATCGCTCCTTCTGTCCTCTGGGAAAAAAAGCCTTCACACAGGAGGTGTCCAGAAGAGTTCCTATAAAGAGGAGCTTCTAGGAGGGCTGCAACTGCGTTTTGTTGAGATTTAGCAGGACTCCCATGGACGTGAGGAAGTCTGAGGCCATGGCTTTGGCGTCCAGAGCTCCCTGACTGGAGGGACTTGCTAGGAGCCAGTCGTCCAGATATGGGAACACTTGTATTCCGATTTTCCTGAGATGCGCCACACGAGAATTGCACAACACTTTGTAAAAGCTCGAGGCACCAAGGATAGCCCAAAGGGCAGGACTCTGAACTGATAATGTTGACCCAATGCTACAAACCTTAGGTATTTGTGGTTCTTTGGGTGTATAGGAATGTGTTGGTTGGCATCCTGCATGTCCAGGGAGGCTAGCCAATCATGTTGACGAAACAAAGGTAGCAGGGTACCTAGCAATATCATCTTGAACCTTTCCTTGAGAAGGAACTTGTTTAACTTTCTGAGATCCAGAATGGGGCACATGCCACCAGTTTTCTTTAGGACTAGGAAGTAATGGGAGTAGAAACCTGTGTTTTGTTGATCCAGCAGAACTACTTCTACTGCCCTGTTGTTCAGAAGGCCTTGTACCTCGGAAGCAAGAAGGTCTGACTGTGCTGCTGACAGCTTGGGCTGTCGTTTGGGGGGGATGATCTGGAGGGGTTTCCGAAAGATTGAGCGAGTACCCCTCACGGATTATCCGAAGGACCCATTTGTCTGACATAATGGATTTCCACTGGTTGAAGAACTGAGTCAGATGTCCTCCCACTGCTGAGGAGAAGTCCCCCCGGACAGTTGAGGTGGGACCTGGGCCAGAAACTCAGAAGTTGGCACTGGGCACTTTGGGGCCTTGTGCCTTCTGTTGCATTTTCTTTCATAGCTGAGGGTTGTGGTTTTTGTTAAAACCTCCGCTACCTCTGCCCTGAAAGGACCGACGGTTGTGAAATTGACGCTTGTTGGCACCCCTCCCTTGGGAGGAGGTGGGTGCGGGTCGAACCGTCTTAATGGCAGACCTAGTTTTCTGTGTGGCCTCCAGAGCTTGCTCTACCTGGGGCCCGAACAGATACATACCGTCGAAGGGTAAAGCCATGACCTGCTGCTGGACATCATTCGTGAAGCCCGAAGTATGTAGCTAAGAGTGTCGACAGGTGCAGATGCCAGCTGCCGCTGCGCAGGAAGAAGTATCAAAAGCGTCCATTGCAGCTTTAACCTGTTGGTTGTTGGACTCGATACCCCTGGTTATGGTCTGAAGTAGCTCTGAATTAGTTTCCGACTTGGGCAGAGCTTCTACCATTTGTTTGAGTGAATGCCAAAGAACATACTCATATTGAGAAAAATAGCCCTGGTAGCTGGCAATATGCATACCCAGGATGGAGGCAGCAAAGACTCTCTTTCCTAAGGTGTCTATCTTGCGAGATTCTTTATTTATAGGCTGGGCTGTAGATGACTGAGGAAGGACAGCTTTATCATTCTCTGCCAAGAATACAATGGGGTCAGCAAAAGCTTGTGAGGCCAATGTGGGGCGATCATTGGAAGGGGCATACTTCCTATCTATGGACTTAGACATGGAAGGAATGAGAGCAGGATTGTTCCATACCATCTGAGAGAGGGTCTCGAAAGAGGGTTGTACCAGAGGAGTTAAATCCATAGGGATCTCCGGGACGTGTAGTTATTGGAGTCTTAAAAGCTTCTCAAAATCGATTTCTGTAGTCTGGAGAGAGAGAGTAGAATTTACATTTTTAAGCAGAGATTTAAAGGAAAGTTCTTCAACCACAGGCTCTGCAGCAGGATAGATCCCTGCTCCTTCAACATCATCACCCAGTTGAAGATCTGGGTCAGGCTCAAAATCATCTCCTGACAGTCCAGGAGGGACTGTATGGACAGGAAAGGAGTGAAAATCAGTAGGAAAACTGGAAGAGGAAAGAATTGGAGTCGAGAACCCCTGGAGGCCAGATGGCACCGCACCAGGCCTTGGCGCCGACGAAGAACACGGCGCCAAACACAAGGAAATCAGTGCCATCAAAAACAGCCCAGCACATAGTGCTGACAGAGGCCAAAGCACAGACAGAGCCCACGGCACCACAGATGCTGCCAACAGAGCCCCTGGCACCACCACAGATGGTGCCACAGAGCCCATGGTGCTGCAGATGGCACCGACAGACTCCCTGGCACTGCAGATGGCACCGAGAGTGTCCCCAGTGCCACGGACAGCGCCAAGAGTGTCCCAAGGGTCAGAAAACTGTGATTTGAGGAAAAAGAAGGAAAACTGGCAGGAGATAGAGGAATCGGTGTGGACCCCTGCACCGCAGCCATGTGAGGAGGCAAAACACCCGAGTGCGAAGTTGATGGCACCAAAGAAGGCGCCACGTGACTAGAAAGGTCCAAACACCCTACCCGTTCCCTCGAATGGTCTGAAGGCCTCGGAGTGACTGGATCAGGCAGCTGGACCAACCTCCAAGCCCACTGCTCCATAAGAGCGGCCCACTGGTGAAACTGCTCATCGGAAGCCCCTCCAGTAGGCCAGGATGGCCTCCAATGTCGAGGAGGTCAGTCACCGGAGACAGAAACCGGCAACTCTGACAGAGGTGGAGACCGGCGCCTGGCCCCAATAACCGACCGTCGACACACAGACAAACCAGAAGGCGAACTCGAGTGATGCCTTCTCTTTTTTGACTTGTGTGCCGAAGAAGAGCTCGAGGCTGAACGGTGCCGAGAGTGGGACCATTTCCTTTTATGCTTTTGGGGGGACCGACCATCTCCCCGAGCATCGGACCATCCACTGTCAGACCCTCCCTCCGGAGAGGGCAGCGGACTGTACCCAGCCCGGCTGACTGAACCGCTTTCATAAGTCTCCCCTACTGTCACCTGACCAGCTCCTGGTCGACTCCGTCAATGGAGGGCTGAAGACTTCTTTCTTATAATAAGTAAATTAAATAGAATCGGTACTTATTTCAAAGATAAATTACAAAACAATAAACTGAAAACTATGCTGCTAGGTTGAAGTTTGACTCTCGGTGGGCGAGCGACGTTGTCACTGGAGTGCACTCGACGGCAGGAAAAAAGGAACTGAGGCAGTTGGAGGGTCAATGCCAAAATAGTCTTTACTGCATGAGCCAGGGCTCACGGTGCTGCTTCCTCGCAGCTCCATCTCTGGCGCCGGCCCTCTTGAAAAGTTTGCTCCCACTGGATCCTAGCGCCTCCAGCGTAGATCCCATCAGTGTGAATGAGTGGTGGTGACTATGTCCAGGAAGATTAGTAGATCTTCAAGAGAAGCTCTTGCAGCACGACGGCCTGTGACAGGACCCCATGGCAAACTTTTCAAGCAGTAGCTAGTGGGGACTTCCATCCCCGATGTCGGCCCCGCCCCCGACATCCCACATGGTATATAAGGGGAGGTGGTCCCAGCATGCTCCAGTTCTTGTACCGCCGGAAGCAATGGCAGAAGGAAAAAACCCCCATTAGAACGGGAACCGACAACAAAAAGGGCACATACTGGTCCAGCAGCAAGCTAAAATATGCGCTCAGCTAATGCAGAGCGAGATCCCCGGGGGAAGGAGAGAAGGAAGTATACCTGCTGCAAGAGCTTCTCTCGAAGATCTACTGTTACGGTAAGTTCCTACGTAACTGTACTATCTTATTTTGAGAGAAAGCACTTGCAGCAGATAATACATATAGGACTGAGTCCCAAGCAGTATAAACTGAAGACACATGCTAGGGGAGGTAGGCGAGGAATGGAGGAAAGAAGACAGGTAAGACCTCAGGAGATCAGACCCTGCAGAACTGCCAGGCCAAAACCCGTTCTGGGTCTGGATGTGATATCAAGGCTGTAGTGCTTGATGAACGTGTGGACTGAGTGCCATGTGGCTGCTGCACAGATGTCTGAAGTTGAGACCCTCTTCAGGGCTGCGAAGGAGGCCGCCACCACCCTGGTAGAATGACCCCTGATCGGACTAGACAGGGGCTTGTTATGCTTTTGGTAGCAGAATGTGTTGCACTGTACCAGCCACCTAGAGAGGGTCTGTTTGGAAACCGGGCTGCCAAGGAACATGGGGCAAAGGAAACAAACAACTGATCGGACAATCTGGCCCCCTTGGTCCTAGCCAAGTAAAAAATCTCAACGTGTGATGGACGTCCAATGTGTGGAGTAGCACCTCACCCTGACTGGAGTATTCAGGGTAGTAGACTAGAAGTTGAACATAATGATTCAGTGTTATTTCAGACACAACTTTGGGGAGAAACTTAGGATTGGTACGTAAAGCTACTCTGTCTTTGTGAAAAATCAAATAAGGCTCCTTACACATCAGTGCCTGCAGCTCGGAAATCCTTAGAGTGGAAGTATCGGCAACTAAAAATAACATTTTCGAAGTAAGAAAGCGCAGCTCACAATCTGCGGTGGGTTCAAAAGGTGGGTGGGTAAGCTTCTCCAGGACGAACAGAAGGTCCCAAGGAGGCACAGGGTCCCTAACAGGGGGCTTTATGTGAAGGATGCTTTTTGAGGAAGGTAGGGGTAACCTTCAATTGAGCCACTGTTCTGCCCTGGACAGGGGCATGGTAGGCAGAAAGAGTGGCCAGGTGTACTTTTATGGAGGAATAACTAAGCCCTGATTCCAACAGGGATAAAAGGTATTCCAGCAAGGTGTTAACCAGGCAGGCCAAAGTATCTATACGGCGTGCTGTGGCCCAGTGGCAGAACCTTTTCCACTTCATTGCATACGTGGCTCTCGTGGAGGGCTTTCTAGCCTCCAGCACGACTTTGGCTATCTTGTCCGACACACCAAAACGCAGCTTGGCTAAGTCTTGAGGAGCCAAGCATGAAGGTGAAGGGACCTCTAGCTTGGGAGACTGAGAGTCCCATTGTCCTGAGAGAGTAAATGAGTCGAGAGAGGAAGTAAAACTGATGACTCCACTGCCAGGTGCTGCAGCACAGGAAACCAGATCTGGCACGGTCACAATGGCGCTAAGAGGATCATGGTGGTTCCTTCCATTTGCGCCTTAAGGAGGAGACTCTAAATGAGCAGAAATGGAGGAAAGGCGTAAAGGAATCTCCCCTTCCAGGAGAGGGACAATGCGTCTTGCCAGAAAACACCAAGCTTGGGATCTAACAAGCAGAAACTGGGCAGTTTTGCGTGTCCCCCATCTGATGAAAAGGTCGATTGCCACTGATTGCAGAAGCAACCACTCATGTACTCATGACTTTGTCCTGCTGACGGCGTCTGCGAGCGTGTTTTGTGCACCTGGAATGTGCACCGCCGTGATGGTCAACTGGTGGGCAATGCCCTCCCTGCACAGGGGGTAAGAGTGCATGCCTCCCTGTTTGTTGAGGTATAAGACCACCAATGTGTTGTCTGTCTTGACCAGAAGATGACCAGGCATGATTGAAGTTTCCAGGGCTTGGCGAGCACAGAGGACCATTCTCATTTCCAGCACACTGATGTGGAGAGATTCCTTGGTCAGAGACCCAAGACCCCTGCATCTTGTGTGCTCCAAGGTGTGCCCCCATCCCAAATTTGAAGCACCTGTGGTCAGGACCTGTCCAGGAGCTTCCTTCTGGAAGGGGATCCCTCCTGCAAGGTAGGGAACATCGCCCACCAGAGAAGTTCCTTGCGGACCGGCTCTGTAATGGAGACGGGCAAGTCCAGGTCATCCCGCGTCTGGTTCCATTGAACTTGAAGGGCCCACTGGATGGTCCTCATCTAGTGTCTTGCAAAGGGAATGGTAACTCTGGCAGCCACCATGTGACCCAACAGCCAGAGGAACAATCTGGCTGGGACAGTGGAGACCGAATAAATCTGCTTGGCTAGAGCCCAAATGCGCTCTGCCCGGTCTAGAGGTAGGAAGACCTGACCCTGAATAGTGTTCAGGAGTGCTCTGATGAATGGTAAGAGTTGCGCGAGGCTGAGTGACGACTTGGCTGGGTTGATGGTAATCCCCAGGCTCCGGAACAGGTTACAGGTGTTCCTGATGGCCGCCTGGAGTGTGCTAGAAGTAGTCAGTCATCCAGGTATGGGAACACGTAGTGACTCATCCTGCGAAGTGCTGTGGCAACCACTGCCAGGCACTTTGTAAACACCCTTGCAGCCAAAGAGAGGCCGAAGGGCAGGGCCCTAAACTGGAAATGTTCTCCCTGGAATGTGAACCGAAGACATTTTCGATGACCTTCAGCTATAAGAATGTGGAGGTAGGCGTCCTGCATATCCAGGGATGCGAGCCAGTCTCCTTGATGCAACACAGAAATCAGGTTGTGCAATGTGGCCATCCTGAAACGTTTGTATGCGACTGATAAGTTCAGGTCGCTGAGGTCAAGGATTGGTTTCAGGTCTCCCGACTTCTTCGGGACCAGTAAGAAGTGGGAATAGAACCCGGTGTCTCTCTCCTGTGGAGGCACGGGCTCTATGGTGTTTTTGGACAGCAGTGTCTGAATCTCCTGCCAGATGAGGACTGTGTGTCCCGCTAAGTGACGGGATGGGGGTGGGGGCCTGTCCAGAGGGGCAGAGATGAATTCTATAGAGTGCCCGTGTTCTATAAGCTCGTGAACCCACTGGTTGGAGGTCATTTGTCTCCAGGTTTCTGGATAGAGAAGTGATCTACCATCTTCTCTCCCGATGGAACGTCACAGAGTGGTGGGTTTGACTGAAAGTCATGCTGTCAGAGGGGAAGGGAAAGCGGCTTGGGCAGACTTAGCCTGTTGAGAGGTGGAGGCTGAGGATCCCCTGGGGTCACCATGTCGACCAAAGCCACCTCACTGAGCATGGGGTTGTTGACAGCGGGGCTGCTGTCCCCCTCTGCCATGAAAGCGAGACCTCTGAAACTGTCTCCACTTCGGGCGATGCACAGACTGCACGGTACGGATGGCCTTACTGGAGTCCTGTAATTTGTTGATAATCCGCTCCATTTCTTCACCGAAGAGAACGGAGCCCTTAAAGGGCATGTCTAGGATGTTGGACTGAACATCTGGTGCGAACCCTGAACCTTGCAGCCAGGAATGGCGCCGAAGACAAATGCCCATAGCCGCTGCCCTAGCTGAGGTGTCCGCAGAGTCACAGGCAGACCGCAATGTATACGTGCCCATGTCTGACCCTGTTTGGAGTAGTTTTGCAAGTTCTGCCTTCTGAGGGCAGTCGGGCACTCCTTGCAATATGTCCAGACTTTGTTCCCAAAGGGTGTTTTGGAACTGGACCATGTGTGTCAGGAAGTTTAAACTCCTCATGCTGCAGGTGGCAGACATGTACACCATCCTGCCTATGGAAGCCAGCTGCTTGGACTCCCTGTCTGGAGGCTAGGTGTTCAGATGTTTGGGCCTCTGTGAATGATCGTGAGCTGCTAATATAACCGAGTCAGCAGTAGGTTGTACAGCCAAAAAGGGGTGTTCTTTAGGTGCCTGGTACAGCCAGTCCGCCTTTTTCGGGACAGCAGTGGATGAGTGAGGGCACCAAGTGGCCTGTGCAACGTCCTTGAAAGTATCCACCATGGGAGGGATAATGACAGGCTTGGGGTCTTTTTGCCAGAGGTACTTGGCAAGCCTCATGCGTTCAGGGTCCAAGTCCTCTGCATCTCATCCCATGTTGGCTTGTATATATCTCATAACTCCATGAAGGACGGGTCATCCTGAGGTGATTCTGGCAGGTCTTCAGGCTCACCAGATGGAGGGTCCTCAAAGGGAGTCACAGAGGAGTCTGACGTGTGGTAAAAGTCAGTGGAGGAGACTGAAGGAGATCTGTGTCTCCTACACTTGTGCCTGCATTGTTCAGGGCTAGAGATACTAGAGGTCCTGGAGTGGGATATACGGCCCCTTCTTTGTTCCCTCCGTTTCTGAGGTCTCACTGGAGATGGATGTTTTGCCCTGTCCTCGTCCAAGCGGGGTTGAGGAGGCACTTCTTCAATAGGTGGCGGAATCTCCCCACTAGGGATCAGTACCGGATCAGGATTGGCCGGAGTGACCAGAGTAGGCGTGACTGGTACGATATCCGGCCTAATAGTTTCCCACCAATGTGTGAATAAGTTCTTGACCTGACTAAGGTTGAGCTTAGGGTAACCAAGCGCCGGCTCCGGCGGTGGTTCTGGAGCTCCGGTGCCAGTACCGACATCAGTCCTGTCTGGCACTAGCGGTCAGACTGAAGGGGACGCCAGTGTATCTTGGTTGTCGGGGTGGTCAACAGGACCTAAAGAGGTGCCATGGACCGGCGTCTGATCAGGCGGCATTGGTATGTCGTCCACCCTGGAGTCAGATCGAGGAGAGGATGCCGGGGGCGACGGGGACTTATGCCGGAGGAGGAGGAGGAGGCAAAGGGGCCTTTGGAGTGCCATTGGCAGGCTTGCGTCAATGGGGATCTGGTGCAGGCTTGGCGGGTTTGTCAGAGCGACGCTTGTCTGATGATGGGAACGGACTCTTGTCAGTCAACGGAGTATAGCGCTTGTCCGAAGACTTGTGGGCATGATTTGGCATGAGGGAGGAAGACTCCACACCAATGGACCCAAAGATTTTACTTCCTCCTGGGGTTGCCGCTGCATACAGAGGCCCATCGGGGTGCAGAATGTGACTTACCTGGGTCGGACAAGTGGCCCGACAAGGCTGAAGGAGGCTTGATCTTTAGGGGCTGAAGAGTAGCAGAATGCCCTGAAGATTTCTCCTTGGTCGCAGGGCCTCCGGAGGAGGCTGGGGCCTTGACCACTGTAAGGCGGGAGTCATGGCCTGATGACCCTGATCTGGAGGCAGCATGTGATCTGGAAGATCTCGAGCTGGAGGAGGACCTCTCCCTAGCTCTCTCTGTTTGTGTCCTTAGACTTAGGAGTGTGGTGTTTCCCAGAAGGTTTGTGGGAATGGCAGGGAGAATCCCCTTCAGAGGACAAGTCCCTCTGCCTTGCTGCCAGTTGCTGTTGAGCCAGGGGGCAGGAGAGTGTGTCATGGTCCGAGCCCAGGCAAAAAACGCAGTCCACATGTCCATCTTTAGAAAGGATTTGTCTACTGCAGGCACACTTATTCGTGTGCCTGGATCGGCTAGTCGACATACAGAAGTTTGTAGCAAAGAAAAACAGTCGAAAGAGATTGACTGGAGTTGAAAAATTCTAAATAGTGGTCAAACTGGCCAGAGAGAGCCATGGAGCTAACGTTCGCACATCAACAGCAGGAAAGAACTGGAGCATGCTGGGACCGCCTCCCCTTATATACCACATGGGATGTCGGGGGTGGGGCCAGCATCAGGAAGGGCGGTCCCCATTAGCTACTGCTGGAAAAGTTTGCCGTGGGGTCCTGTTGCCGTCTGGCTCCAGTCCTATTTGTGTTACCTGCTACAAGAGCTTCCTCTCGAAGAAAGATGAACAGTTTTCAACATCCACACACAGGTAATAAATTTGACATCGAACAACACATCACATGCACAACACAGGGCATGATCTACGTACTACAGTGTCCATGTGACATGCTTTATGTGGGCCAAACCACCAGAGCCCTTACAGCACGCATACAAGAGCATAAGGGTGACATAAGAAGGCAGGATGAAACGTCACAAGTAGCGATCCACTTCAGGAATGCAGGACACACAGGAGCCTCATTAAGATTTCAGGGCTTAGAAGTAGTATATCCATCTGATAGGGGAAGCAATTATCAACAAATAATCCATAGAGCAGAAATGAAATGGATCTATAATCTACATACATTAGACAGAAATATAGGAATGAATACAGACACTAACTGGCAAGCCTGTTGGTAAATTCTAAAATGATACACGTTTTAAAATAGGTAGAACCACATATAAGGACTTACAATCAATTTGCCAAACTGAAATAATGAGTATTATTGAAAATAGGTTAAAAATCGACTAAAAACCAAAAAATAAAGCCAGCACTAACATAAGTAAGTTTAGGAAATATCATGTCGAATTAATGAATCCAAAGGAAACTAATAAGCAAAACATCAGCCACTTCAGAGCATAATGTGGCATCCATGGTCCCCCAGATGGTGCTTGCCCCTCCTCCACCTTAAAACCTCTAGCAATAGACATAACAATATTCTTTAAAACATGCACTACCCCGACACCACAAAGCCTTGGAAAATGTCCGGTCTGACCCCACAGTGCCTGGGATAAAGTTCTGCCTAATGGGCACTCCCCCACCCACCCCCAGAAGGGAGGGACCCTTCCATGAAGGGATATGTCAGGTTACCCGGGTGGCTGGGGTTGGCAGAAAGGGATGAGTGGTGCCAGGGTGCACCTTGGAGGCCCGGAGGAGTGGCCAGTCGGGGGTGCCAAGGGAGGAGCATAGAAAAACAATACACACAAAAAAATATTCACCAGGACAGTGATCGCAGATACTTCCTGAATGGCTTCACCTAAGAAAACACTGTTTACAATAACAAACAAGAGTCGATACAGACTATTAAGAAGTTTATTTGCCACTTCTGTAAATCAATGTGTAGGGGGTCCGCTCGCCCAGCACCATGGCAACAGACCTCTGTTGTGTATAGTTACCTATCAACTGCAATTGTGCACTTACATGCGCCAGATTACAGGTGAACGCATCACCTGTGACATGGAAGAGCGGGCTCAAGAGGAGGAATGTGCAGTACCTTTAGTAACTGCATCACAAGCAATCAATCTCAGCACCTCATGCCATTTTTCACTAGAGCAGAATGCCATAGGAAAGTGTTCCAAAAAAGCAGGTATACTTGTTGCTTTAAGCACTACGAAGTGCAGAGAAAAATTTAGCCTGCAAGCATTCACACTACTGCAATCCAAAAAAAAAAAAAAACTTTCCTGTCATTTCAAAGCTACAGGTGAGGTATTTATAAATGCAAATCCAGAACTATAAGAAAGAGTGAACTGACTCTTAAATACGCATAAGAAGTACAATTTGCTAGAAATAGATGAATCATTAACAAAAGGAATACTAAGATAAAATAAATACTGAACTACTACAGACAGCACTATGTTAAAAGAACACAATTCATGTGAATGAATATGTTACCTAGCTTCACGGAACAAATGAATTAACAATAAATGAACATTTTTATTTTTGTATTTATTCAACATTTGTTGACCGGGATAGGCACATTGAGCCGAGGCTCGTTTCCAGGTGCGACCTGGGTTAGGGGGAGTGTAGGAGTACATAGAGAAAAGAACAAAAGATCATGGCTACATGCGGAATTACAACCATAAGTATGAAATAATTAAGAACTGGGCTATTACAGATAGTGCTATGTTAAAACAGTATAATCTATAAACAAACTATATATATTTTTTTTAACATACACAAAGAGTGTTATTGTCCTAAAATATAAAAAAGATAACAGATCCTAAGTTGAAAGTATGTATCCCTTACAGATTACTGAAAGCGAAATTGATACAGGATTTTTCTTGCCACAGGCAACGTTTATGAGAAAAAAAAGTTTTATTTAGTAAAAGATATGCATTGCACATTGAGTTATGGGGAGGTCCAGTCATAAGGCAGTTTTAAAATATAACTAGTATACTGGTTAAACAGGGTGGCTTCTGTCTCGTAATTAGGTATGTCTTTTTCCTTGTGTAGTTTTCAAAAAACATTTATAGGATACTTTTGAAACTGAAATGACAATGTAAAAAAAACAAAATGTACAGTACTTTAAGGGTAATTTCATGTATTTTATCCAGATTTATATAAAAAAAATCAAAAACTAAATATATTAAAAAATATGTATTTACATGTTTTACTATATTAATTTACAGATATGAAGGCCCTTTGAAAAAGTTTCAAACTAAAGAAGTGAAACATTAGGGAATTATAGAAAATAAAAAAGATATATGGAATATATTCCTACATTTGTTCTCATCGTTGAAGAATGAAGTGATCCTTAAACTAAAATTGAAAAAGGTGAAGAATACTGCCAGAGCTGTACCTTGTGGGGAAGAAGGTGCTGGATGACAGAGGGGCTGCATGTGATAATGGCTACTAAATAATGGGGAATCCAAAAATGCAACTGCATAAGCGGCACCCTAAAATTACGGCGACTGTCATATATAGCGATTTTGTCACCGATTTCCACCGCAAATCTCGGCTACAGGCACACATACGAAACCTGGCAGACATCTTTACTGAACTACACACCTGTGCACCTTTCCGACTTTTATCTGCGTGGGAGGCTGTGCCCCGAACCCCTCCATCTCTAAATATACTACTACGTGGTTTAACTTACCCTTGACACTGGGGTAGGCTAAACCACCAGATTCACTGTTCCAGCAAGGTCACCGTAACTTGTCACTCACCGTTTCAGCGTTTGCCATTCTGCCTTCGCCATTATTGCTTCCCTGTTATTTCCTCGCTGTATTCACGTGCTATCCTGCCTGGGGAGAGCAGACCAAAAGCCATCTGCCAGGCCCCAGAGGAACCTGGGGGGCCGGGGTGAAGACCAGCGACACGAAGAGGCTGGTCCCACGGAGAGCACTCTATTGTCGGATGATCTGCAACGCAGGTCAGAGTTTATGGATCTCGGGAAAATAGCGGGCCTAATGAATGCACACCCAGGAGAATGCACTGTCCTCGGTTAAGAGAGGGAAGGTGGTAGTAACAGCCGACGAACACTGCAACAAAATGCATTCAGTGAAAACTTATTGTAAAAACAAAAGAAAGTGAAAATAAAGAATAAAATCAAAGATTTGGCAACTAACTGACGCAGCAATGACACTGTGGAGCCCAATGCATGAAGGTCGATGGTGGGAAAAGACCTGAGCAGGGTGCAGGGGCCACCCACTCTTACAGGGTTGACATCGGAGTGGGTGGCCCCCTAGTAGACTACTAGCTAGAAAAGTTTCTGTGTGGTCCTTGCACCTGGTGGCTACAGTTCCATAGGTGTGGCCTGCTGCAAGAGATACCCTCGAAGTAAAATCCTGCTGTACTATGCCACGCCTCAATTCTATGTGGCTGCTACTTACTGCAGGGAAGAGAAACCTGGGGGTCTCACCTCCATATCTGTTCACTGGTCTGGTGGCAAATGTGACATAACTGGCTGAGGTTCTTTGTGTCTCCTCAGTCATGGATGTGCTATGACGTATCATCCCCAGACCCTGACCAGACCCCAACTCGAGCTACGAATGGCAGACAGACCCAACCCATCCAACTCATCTAACCAAGATTCCATGAATCCTGTCCTGAGCTGAACCCCACCTAAACTGACCTGACCCAGCTACCCAGCAACTGCCCTGGTCTGGGAGCATCACTAGGGGTGGGCCTTTGGGGCTGCAGCTCTGAATCTTTCAGCTGTAGTCCTGAATGATTTATGAGACATTTGCTTTTTTTTCTGGTTACTAAACAAGCCAAGCTGCCTTTCTGCTCTGAACAGCAGTGTGACCTGTCGGCAGCACTCTAAAGTCTGTACTGTAGTGCACCATGTGTGACTGTTTAAGATAAGAGGGAAGAGAAAGAGATAGGCTTCTCAGAGAGTAGCTGCAGATGTGAAATTGTTGAGCCAGAAATACTGAATTAATCATCTTTCACAAAGATAATACTTGTTTCAACCATGATAGACCAAGGACAACAATTTACACAAAATTAAGGAGTCAGGCAATAACCCTGACTAGACATTAAGTTCTGAGGTAAAAGAGGGCAGACTGGGTGGACCAGTAGTCTTTTTCTTTCAATATTTTCTATTGTTCTATGAAAATTTCATGTATTTTTTCATTAACATAAAAAAGGATGGATTCTGCTGCTGAGCTGAGTAGAAGGGGAAGAAAGAGAAAGGGGAAAGCCAAGCCAGACAGCCTGACCACTGGTCATTACGGATGTTTGATTACCATTTACCAAGCAAACAGTAGTCTGCAGCATCAGTTCATACAGGCTGAGGAGAAGTGACATATCTGACAGACAACTGAACTAGGAATTTAATTATCACTAGTAATTCAATTCTTAATATTATCTGCTGAACTGCAGATGTTTTATGAAGATCAGACAATAGCATTGGGTTTATTCTTAAATTCTATTTTTATAGTATAGCAAAGGCTGGGGTTATGACCTAAAGGTTAGAGCAACAAACTGCGAATGAGCTTGTTACATCCAGAAGACCAATCAATTCTAGCTTCCACTTATATACTGACAGACCCTAAGCAAGTTACATTACTTCCCTGGCTCCCCAGTCATCCCTGTAAATTGGCCTTGCACCCAGTGGGCTTTACGAGGCTACCAAAGAATGAAAATTTTAAAATGGGAAAAAAAAAATAGCGATTGTGCGTGTTTGACCTATTGTACACTCCTTCTCTTAGTGCCCGAATCAGCCATATCCAGTGCTACCAGCAACCTATGCAGTTCAGTCCGTTGGGCATAGAAACAGAATTTAATGAGAGATAAGGACCACATGGCTCACCCAGTCTGCCCATTTTTCCCTACCTACATTATTACCACAGACCGTACTTGATCTACAAGTCTTTTCCTTTCCTCCCTTCCTTTCCACTATGATTCCTTTGTGCCTATCCCGTGCATTCTTTAACCCCACCACTGTTTTGGCCCCCACCACCTCCACTGAAAGGCTATTCCATGACTAGGGAAGTGACCCATGCACAGCCTATGCAGGAATGTATCTAAGAAGTCTAAGCAACAGAACTAGAATACACTACATTACAGAAAATAAAAATTAATGAACATCTCATGATGACCAACAAGGTAAAAATTATTTGGTTGACATTTTTGCTAAAAAATACCTTCCATTCCTGACAAAATGCATGGCAGATTTGTAATGTAAGAGGTATAGAATAAGCTTCAAAATGTACCACAGAGCATCAAAACCCCCAAAGCTTTTCTTCCACAGTCTTGATTTTTTACATAAAGTTCCAAGGCTTTCTTGTGATGTCTTTGAGTGGCCTTTTTAAAGCCTTGGCAAATACTACAGACCTTCATGTTGTGGGTAAGGCCTAAGAAGTGAATGCATGTGGAGTGTTCATTTTGTTGATCTTGACTTTATCACAACAATAACGGAATGGCAGTTCCTCTTCTTTTGTCAATGACATAGACAATTAAGGTAATAAAAAATTAGAGAAATAATGGAACGGCTAACAGCTATAGTGAACCATGGTATGGAACACTGCAATTTTTTGGAGAAGGCAGTGTTATACACTATGTTTTGATGCCCAGAATTTGTCCCATAACAGTAACAGGGGACTTATAAATTGCTGACCCTCTATCATGATAATTAGACAGGTAGCAGGGGCTCTTTATATAATTCTTCCAGAGACAGCCCGATTTGGCGGAATTGTTATATGGTCGTTTCAAGGAACTGAACAGGAGGGTTCCCTACATTTAATAAAATTTAATGGCACCTCTTATCCCAAGTAATAGGAGGTATAATGATCTTGCAGGTTCTCAATCAGTAAGGTCTGCCCTAGAATTCATTTTATCCTTTCTAACATAGACATCAACCTGAATGTGCTTTTGCTAATAGTGTATTTATCATTTTGCCGGCTTCTATGTTTATTTTTCTGTTTGTTACTGTACATTCTCATAGTTCCTTTTGTAAGTTTTTTTTATCACTAACTTGTCATTTGTAGTTATCCTTGTTACTGTGTATTGTTTCCTGTTTTATAGATGTAACTGATGTATGGCATTATATGCATGAAAACTGCCTAAATAAAAAGTATTCAAAAAATAAGAGAAATAACAGCATTAGCAATACTTGCAAAGTTCGACAGTGTTCTTCAGCAGTGGAGGACTAATGAGTAACTGACGGTGAAAGAAAGAAGAAAAAATTACTCACCCCAGTAATATTGTTTCTTCCAAGGTGTCCTTTAGTATGCTTGACAAGTGCAGAATGTCAGCTGGGTTCAGCTGCCCTGGAGGTGGACTCAATGGTAATGAGTTTGAGGAATTAGCCAATGAGGAGAGAGCAAGAGGCTGTGCTGCCTGTAGTCAGCCTAGAGGGCACCAGAATTATTTCGAAGCTGTGAGGGGCAAAACATGGCCCCTAAATATGAGCTGTCACAACAGGAATAAAAATCATGTAAAAATAAAGTAAAATTAAAAACACCAACAACTGTGAAAAGCTTTGCTCAAGACAAAAACTGTGAAAAAAAATGGCAAAGGAAGAGGACTGCAAAGCCATCCTCAGTGAGGTTGTGTAGGGGAGAATGGATGAGAGATCAAGCATACTAAAGGACACCTTGAAAGAAACAATATAACTACAGTGAGTAATTTTTTCTTCTCACCCCAGGGGTCCTTTAGTATGCTTGACAAGTGCAGACTACAAAGCAGTGCAGCTGGGAGGTGGGTACAGAACCTACTTAGGAAAGAGGCTCTGCAGAACTGCTGTGCCAAATCTGGCATCTGATCTGGACTGTACATCCAGGCAGCAATGCTTTGTGAAGGCATGTACAGTTTTCCAGGTGACTGCTTTGCAGACATCAAGCAAGGGAATATCCCTTGAAATTGCCACTGTGGCAGCAGTGCCCCTAGTGGCATACCTCTCAACTGTCCCTGATTTTGCCTCAGAAATGTCTTCTGTCCCTCCTAAATTTGGCATTCCTGTCACTGAAGAGTAGGGATTTGAATCACAAAATAATGCCAGCCATTGGTGTTACATTCTAGTTCTCATTAAGAAAATGCTATTCACACCAAGAATCTTGCTGTACACAGCTTCTGGAACTAAGATTACTATTTTTTCAGATGTGTCCCTGATCATTTTAAGCATTGTCCCTGATTTGTGATGAGGAAGGTTGAGAGGTATGCCTAGTGGAATGGGCCCTGAGGCCCCGAAGGGGCTGTTTGCCAGTTTTGCTGTAACAGAACTGAATGCAAGACTATCCAGCATGAAACAGTCCTCTTGGTGCCTGGTCTTCCCCTGCCTACCTCACCATAGGTGAAAAAGAGTTGAGTACTGAGAGTCTCTGAACTGCTTAGTGTGCTCCAGGTAGTAGGTCAAGGCTCTTTACATCCAAGCTGTGAAGTTTGCGTTCATCTGGTGTGGATTTTTCTGTGAAAAAGACAGGGAGAGTGATGGACTGGTTCAGGTGGAATTCAGAGACTATCTTAGGCAGGAACTTCCTGTTCATTCAAAGTACTACCTTGTCCCTGTGGGCAATGATGTAGTTAGGTTCAGTACACAAGGCCTGCAGCTCTGAAGTCCTTCTGGCAGAAGTGATGGCAACTAGGAATACAGTTTTCCAGGTAACATACTTCAAGTGAGCAGTAGCCATGGGCTCAAAAGGAGGCTCCATGAGCTTGGCTATGCAAAGGTTCAAATCCCAGGGAGGGACAGGCTCCCTTAGTGGAGGCTGACAGTGCAGCAGGCCTTTGAAAAACTTTTTGAAAATGGAATGGGAAATCACAGATTTTTCTTTCCCAGCAGAGAGGCAGGCTAATATGGCTGCTAAATGCATACTGAGGGATGAGGAGCTAAGGCCTGATGACTGCAGGTGAACTAAGTAGTCCAGTGGAGTAGGCGGAGTGGCCCTGAGAGGGTCTATCTGCTTACCTCTACACCACAAGGAAAATCTTTTCCACTTGAAAGCATAGGTTTTCTTAATGCTCTTTTTTTTTTTTTTGCCAAACAAAGGATCTCGAGGACTTGCTCAGAGTACTGAGCATCAGGATACTCTAATCAAGAATCAGGCCTTGAGGTGAAGAGAATCCATGTGAGGGATAATCTACCCCTGTCTGAGGAGGAGACAGGAGACTGTGACTTGGTGGCAGGCAGATGAGCTTCCTGACTAAGAGGGCAAGGAGTAGGGAGCACCACAGTTGCCTTGCCCAGTCTGGAGCCACCAGGATCATTGTGGCTGGCTGATCCCTGAGCTTCAGGAGAGTTCTGTGTAGCAAAGGTAAAGCATAAAGGAACTTCCCTGCCCAGTCCAGAGTCAGAGCATCTACTGGCAGTGTACCCAGAGCTGGGAGTCTGCAATAGTAAAGCAAGAGCTGATGGCTGAAGTTCAAGGTGAAGAGGTCTACCTCTAGGGTGCCCCACCCCCTGAACACTGTGCCAAGTACTTGTCTGTTTAGGGTCCACTAGTGATGGCCCTGACTGATACGACTTAAGAAAGTCTGCCAATACACTGTCTTTGCCTGGGAGGTAAATGGCAGATAGGTTCATGTCCAGGGAGTAGGCCACGGACTAAAGTTTCATGGCCTCTGTATAGAGTTTGGTGGACCTTGTGCCACCCTGTTTGTTGATGTAGAACACAGCAGTGGTGCTGTTTGTCCTGATCTGGAAAGTGACCCTTTAGCTGTGGGGCAAAGGACTTAATAGCCAGGTACACAGCTCTGAGCTTGAGAAGGTTGATATGGTGACTGGATTCCTTGGGGGACCAGATCCCACCTATGGACTGGTCCGCCAGATGAGTTCCCCATCCTAGGAGGGAGGCATCCATGGTAAGAACTCTGGAGGACTGTCTTTGCTGAAAGGAGACCCCTACCCTCAGGTTGTCCCTTTCCTTCCACTAGTCTAGGGCCTGAAGAAAACATTACTTACCATAGTAATCTTGTTTCTTCCAAGGGAATCTTACTGTATTCTTACAAATGCAGTATGGTCTCACCATAGGACTGCCCCGAGCCAAAATGGTTAACAGAACCTATGCAAATACTGGAATGCTAGGCTCAAGCTTGGTTTTCAAACCACTGTCCCTGGTTGCACTTCCTGCAACCATCAGATTCTTACAAAGCATGCAGAAGCTAAAAAACTAGCAAACTAATCTAACAAAAACAAATCAATCCCCCTTTAAGGGGCAAACACCTCCTAGATAACCGAGGGCATCCCCTAAGACTCAAGTCAACAGATGCCCGAGAAAGTAGTAGGCACCCACAGGTTTCCAACATCATTTGTACAGACAGTATGCAGTGCCCTGTAGGTCCTAGCAGGGGAGGAAGGGTGGAAGCTCAGAATACAGTAAGATTCCCTAGGAAGAAACAAGATTACTATGGTAAGTAATGTTTTCTTCAAACCCCAGGAAATCTTATTGTATTCTGACAAATGCCGACTACCCAAGCAGTACCTTTGGCGCCGGGCAGGGAACCAACTTAGGAAACAGGCTCTGCAGGACTTCTGTGCCAAACCTGGCATCACTCCTAGCTTGGGTATTTAGGCAGTAATGTTTAGTAAATGAGTGGACTATTTTCCAGGTAGCTGCTTTATAGATCTCCAGCAGAGGAATATCCCTTGAAGCTGCTATTGATGCAGTTGTTCCTCTGGTAGAGTGGGTCCCTAAGCCCCATGGGGTTTATTTGCCCACTTTGGCATAACAGAATTGGATACACACCACAATCCACCTAACTATGGATCTTTTCAAGGCTGGTTTACCTTTTCCTACTTCCCCATAGGTCAAAAAGAGCTGGGATCTGTCCCCTCTGTGGCCCTTTGTATGTTCCAAATAGTAGCTGATAGCTCTTTTTACATCTAGGCTATGCAGACTATGTTCCCCTGATGAGGAATGGCCAGTGAAAAAGACTGGTAGTGTGATGGACTGATTAATGTGGAAGTCTGAAACCACTTTAGGGAGAAACTTGTTGTTGGTCCTAAGGACCACCTTATCCCTGTGGAATGCAATATAGTCAGTCTCCATAGACAAGGCCTGCAACTCACTGATCCTCCTGGCAGAAGTAACAGCAACTAGGAACACAGTCTTCCAAGTTACATACTTAAGATCAGCTGAAGCCATAGGTTCAAAAGATGGCTGCATGAGCTGTGTAAAGCATTATGTTCAGATCCCACAATGGAGTGGAAGTTCTATGAGGAGGGTGCAAGTGTAGCAACCCTTTAAAGAATTTCCTGAACACTGAGTCGAGGCCATAGATACTGCCTTACCTGCTGACAAGTAAGCTTAAATAGATGCCAAATGCACTTTCAGGGAGCTTAAATTAGCAGCAAATGCAAGTAAGGCCAATAGCAAACCCTTTTTTGTATACATAAATTCTCTCAAGAAGCCCACTTGCCAAGTTGGTCTTATCCAAGTAAATGACTCCTTTATCCATGATCCTCTTGATATGGCGAACTTTATTTAACACAAATTTTTGTAAGTCATTTTCAAACAGTCAGACAGCTGATAAAATCAAAGACTCAATGGGTTGTAATATTACCATAATGGAATCTGAAGTTTACGCAAAGATGATTACCCCAAAGGGAAAATCAGCGCATCTCCAGATGAGATATCCGGTCACCTTCTGTATTTGCTGGTAGACAGTTTGTCTTTACCTCTAAAAATACTTTATGAGAAGTGTATTAATCAAAATTTTGTTCCCGAGCCCTGGAAAACTGTACACGTGATTCCAATCCACAAAAAATGGCCAAGAACCATTGGGAGAATTATAGACCCATAAGCTTAACCTCCCCATGTGCAAAATCATGGAAATTTTAATAAAAGACTATGATTATCTTTACTCTATCCAACTTAAGATACTGAAAAATATGGGTTTAAGAAGGGCCGTAGTTGCTTGACCAACCTACTATGCTTCTACGAGGATGTCAGTTTACAGCTTGACAGCAGACTCCCATGTGATGTAATTTATATTGACTTTAGTAAGGCTTTTGACCTTCTTCCCCATTGGGCACTACTACATAAACTCATTTTTGTCTATACTGATCATACTATAGTGAGATGGATATCAAATTGGTTGACCAATAGACTACAGCGAGTTTTGATTAATGGACAGCTTTCTAGTTTGAGGTCAGTCACTAGCGGAGTACCACAGGGCTCTGTTTTAGGCCCCTGCCTTTTTCAGCTTTTCATAGCCAATATAAATGGAAATTACGTACTTACCGTAATTATTGATCTTCTTGGACAGTCTCCATCACTCGTTCACACTAGTGGGATAGCGCCGGAGGCGCTAGGACCAAGTGGGAGCCAAAACTTTTCTGAAGGGCCGGCGCCGAGGTAGGACCACGCACGCTCGGCACCGTGAGACTGACTTGTGCCTGTGTAGGCTATCTCAGTGTCGACCCTCCAACTGCCTCAGTACCTTTTCGACCAAGGAGGTGTAGTGTAACTAATGAGAATAACTCATTCTGAGTTTCTGGGCTTGAGAGGGCCCAGATGGCCTTTGTAAGAAAGGTCAAAGAACAATGTCTTCACAGTCCGAACCATAGGCCATGAAGACCAGGAAAGAAAAGTGAACCCAGGGGATGGTGGGTGGGCGTGTGAATGAGTGATGGAGACTGTCCAAGAAGATCAATAATTACGGTAAGTACGTAATTTCCATATCTTCCTGGACTAAGTCTCCATCACTCATTCACACTAGTGGGAGAGTACCAAGCTAAAATCAACAACCCTGAGTAGGGTGGTAGGAGAGAGGGTTCACTCAGAAAGGACAGCCAAGGACTGTCCTGTTAATAAAAAGAGCTGTCTTGTAAGAGCATCTATAACATAGTGCCTACAAGATAAACGCTCGAGTTGTAACTCGTCACCTTGCCGACGACTACAATGGGCAAAAAGTGAAAGTCTGCCAGGCAGCAGCAACTACTCTAGGAGAGCAGCAAGAACCTGGCCTCACGATTTGATCTAGGACCAAAATTAATAGTGTCAAAGACATGCACTAATCTAATGTAAAGGACCTCAGGAACTGCAAGAGCCGGAGGTAAAGTGTACAGGTTCAGGGTAGACCGAAAAGTGGAGACGGACCCCCACTACCAAGTATGGCTGACCTGCAAACAACAGGTCCAGTAGCACTTGAACCCCTTACTTGGTGAGCAAAAGAAGGTCCAGGTGGGGTTAGCTCATCAAGGAAAAAGGTTTGTACTAAGTCACTGAAAACTTCCTGATGGAAGGCAAAGCACAACTTAGAAGCCTCTTGTAGTGGCCTAGTAGAATCAAATCCTAGTTACTGCATAATCCAAAAGGGATCATCCTGCCCCTATGTGTACGACTGTATGTGAATATTTGCAAAGCTACCTCAGAAAAGACCTACTTGACCAATGGTCAAGAAAGGAGCATGTCATCTGTTAAGTTGAAGCAAACATGGAAGTAGGAATCTAAGTTCCGACTTGCTGAAGAGTCACTTTTGTTGCTGCAAGGCTCTGATCAAGAGAAGAAAGCCTGATTAAAAACCAAAAAGGGGCTAATAGACTGGTTAGACATCTAGGTTTTGGAAATATCTCAGAATAAGAGACATTCTCTAGAAAAAAGAGGTGAGCTATACCACCGCTGGATTGGACTGCCCCTAGGGTAGAAGAAAACAGGTACTCTTTACTGAGGTTTAGGGCGACCGCCTCCAGGGTTGATGGGAACCTGATCAGATCAAGTGAGGTATCGGAAATTCCAACTAGGCCCTGTGCTGTGATAATTCTGACCCCCCTTTTTTTTTTTTTAAATATCATTAGTCCGAGCCTGACAAGGTTGCGGGCTGCTATTTGGCAAGGATTGCCTGATACAGAAATGACAAGGATGTCATTCCTCTGAGGAGCAGGAGGAGCCTGAGGATCCATAACCGAACCCCTGACTGGACTAATAATAGCTAGACAGATGTTAACTACCTGTGGCGAAGCAGCCACCAGAGGGGCAGCATCAAAAGAGGGCTATATACCCCTATCAAAGGAGCGGAACAGTCTGTGCGGCTCCCGATCATTGAATTAAAATGTTCCAAAGAGTGTAAGTGTCTTGACCACTGAAAAAGTCTAGACGCAGAAGTATATAGTCCACAGATCCAGTCTGAACACTATGGTGGACCCCATAAATGAGGAACTACTAAAAGAGCTTGCATCACAGACTCTGATGATAGAGAGGGCATGTCTTTCAGTATATAAAATGAGTCATCCGCTGTATCACTGACCAGAAGGACAGGGAGAGACTCATCTAGATGCCTTTCTACCACAGAGGGACTCCAAAAAGAGGTCTAGGTTAGAGCCACTAGAGACTCCGCCACCAGGAAGGGTGTCGAGGAGCTTGGCACCACGTAGGGGGCTGAGCGGAATGAGAGATTCCGCTGACAGAACAGAAGAGTCCCATCAGTGGAAAACCGCTGGATGAGGAGATCCGATGCAGACTGCCACCCACTAAAATGTGTGGAAAATAATCCGCAGAATAGGACTTCATTCCATGGAAACATCCCAACACAAGTCCTGCAGAGGAGAGGTCTGCAAAAGAGATCTTTCCCTAGTTCTGTCAGACAGCACCGACTGGCACCCCTGTGGCACCAGCGTCACTCGTGGCAAGGGAGGGCACCAAGCAGTACCCATGCCAACCTGAGAGACACCAGAGGGCACCCACGGTGGAACCCGCAGGTATCCTCGGTACCAATGGCAGCAATGGCACGCAAGGGCACCCCCGATGCCCATGGCACCCAAGAAAACCATGGCACCCTGGCATCCAAGAAACCCATGGCACCCATGGGCACCCATGGCTCCATGCCACCCATGGGTGCCAGGTGCCCGGCACCATCCGCGGCACCACCCACGGGTGTCCGGTGCCACCTGCAGCACCCACAGGTGCCCGGCCCACCCGCAGCATCCGCGGGTGCCCGCGGGCATCAGTGGCACCATGACACATCCACAGCACCACTAGCGGCACTGGCAATGAAGCACCACAGAGTCAAACGGTGCCGAGCGCATGAGCCATGCGGCTGATCCCACGGTGCCAAGCATGGCACCGAGCGCAGCCGCTGAGCCAGGCGCCCGACTGCGGCACTGGTCTGGTGCCGACCAGCACCGAGCTCTGGCGCTGACTCGCCCGACCATGGCTATGAGATCCACGGCGCCGACCCAAACACCAGTGGTGCTGCCTATGGCACCAATGCCAAACCAGTGGCACGGCACCGGACCTGTGGTGCCACCAAGGTGTCGGGCACAGCGCCAGGAAAAACACCGTGGAAAGCCAATGGAAAAGATGGAGAAAGGTGGTGCCTGTGCCGGCCCCAGCATGGAAAAGGAAGAGGGGGGTAGGCACGAGGGGCTGACACGATGGCGAAGGCACCAAGATGGCACCACGCTCATTCTGATCCAATTGACCCGGCTCCGGTCCAATGGCTCCGAGGCCTGGAGGCCCTGAAACCAGGAACACAACCAGGAAAAAAGGAGTCAAACCCCCTGCTCCACAGGAGCGGCCCAGAGGTGAAACTGCTCACGGAACTCCAACAAGGACAGAGATGGAGTCCGGAGTCGAGTATGCAGCCGTTAGGAGTGGGGCCAAGGGGGAACCCACGAAAGTTGGCTCAGGCCTATCGCCCCTACCAATGAACAATCCTCGTGCAGACATACCAACAGGCAACCTCGAGCGGCACCAATTCTTCTTCCCCAAACGAAGAAGAAGAGCTCGAGGCTAAGCGGAGCCGGATCCCAGGTGCCGCCAGATTCATGCTTCGGTGGACTGTCCTCCCCGGCGAGCACAGGACTGTCCATAGTCAGACCCTCCCCCCGTTACTTAAGGGTGGCGGACCGGGCACAGCCCCTCTGCCATAACAACTTTCAAACAAAGTCTTCCTACCGTCACTGCTACCATCTAAGGACGACTCCATGGATGACAGGAAAGAATTTCTTCATAATCTTCTTGTTCGTAGAATTAAAAAATTACCACTAAATAGTTAAATTAAAATGTTTACATTAAACACTAAAAGCTGCTGCCGTACAGATGAAAACTTTGACTCCGGCAAACGAGCGACGTCGACATCCAAGCGCACTCGACGGCAGGAGAAAAGGAACTGAGGCACTTGGAGGTCGGCGCGAGAGATCAGCCTACAGGCGCGAGTCAGTCTCGTGGTGCCGCGCGTGCGTGGTCCTACCTCGGCGCCGGCCCTTCAGAAAATTTTTGGCTCCCGCTTGGTCCTAGCGCCTCCGCCACTATCCCACTAGTGTGAATGAGTGATGGAGACTTAGTCCAGGAAGATCCAACGACTGTTATTCAAATACCATTAAATATGCAGATGATATCAAAATCGGTGGACTGTGTTCCAACCCTGAGCAGATTGCATCCATTCAAAATGACCTGGATAACATCACAAAATGGATCAATATTTGGGGGATGAAACTGAATCATGAGAAATGCAGGATTATGCACCTTGGCAACAACAATCCCTCCCATGATTATATATTGGACAACAGAGTGTTGACCAGTACTAATATGGAGAAAGATTTGGGGGTTCTGGTGTCAGATGATTTTCTTCCAGATTCACAAATTCTGTTATACTCAAGGCCAACAGGATTATTTGGCCTATCAAGAGAAATATAAAATCTAGAGAAAGTAATGTATTGATACCCTTGTACAGAGCCTATGTTCGCCCACACCTAGACTTTTCTTACCCATTATGGTGCCCCCTTCAGGAAACATGACATTTTGCAACTGGAGAAAGTGCAAAGACGTTATACCAAACTCGTGAGTGGATTACACAATGTGACGTATGAAACTAGACTTAGTTCACTGAAATTAATGTCCCTCACTACGTGGCAGTTAAGAGGGGATCTCTGTCTTATGTTTGATATTATGAAGGACCCGTATTTATTGACCAATTTAGGGCTGGTGTTTAACAATGTCAACTATAATCTCAGAGGCCACCCGCTCCAGCTTCAATGTAGAAAATTTAATTTAATGCAACAGAAATTTTTCTGCACCTTGTGTATCACCAAGCCCTGGAATGCTTTACCAATCGAGGTGAAAACCAGCAGTTCTAAGTCCATGTTTAAATCCCGACTGGACACTTTGATCCTTTCTGGAACTGTTCTTAGTTATTATTAGTTTCAAGGAGCAATCATGGGCCTTATGGCTCTCTGGCTTCTGTTCAATCTTAGTATGAATCTTAGTAAGACCAAGGGAATGAAGATGGGTCAAATAATATAGGATGATTGGCAAACCCGCCTGAGTATGGTCCAGGCTCTTGTTCTGGCACCAGATAGAAAATCTTTTCCACTTGGGACGTGTAGGTCTTCCTAGTGGAGGTCTTTCTAGAAACCCTAAGGACCTCCATAACCCCTTCTGAGAGGTGCAGGTTGCTATACTCTAGGTACTCAAGAGCCAGGCCTTGAGCCTGAGAGACCGACGGTTGTGGTACAGAATCCTGCCCTGGGAGGAAGTCAGCAAGTTGTGTCTTCTGGGGAGGCCGATTGGTTTGGCAACTGATAGTGCCAGAACCAAGAAATACCATGTCTGCCTGGCCCAATCTGGAGCAATGAGGATCACTGTAGCCGGCTGAGATCTGAGCTTGTTCAGGACCCTCAGCAGCAAAGGGGATGGAGGGAAGGCATACAGGAACTTCCCTGTCCAGTCCAGGATCAGTGTATCCAGTGGGACAGAGCCCTTCACTGGGGGCCTGCAGTAAAATCAAGGAAGCTGGTAGTTGTCTGGGACTGCGAAGAGGTCTATCTCAGGAGTGCCCCACCTTTTTATCACTAACTGCAACACCTGCATGTTCAGTGACCACTCGTGATGGTTGATTTATCCTGCTCAGTGCATCTGCCAGCACACTGTCCTTCCCTGGCAGGTGAACTGCTGACAAGACAATTCCAAGGGAATACACTAGACTCCATATTTTCATGGCTTCTGTGCACAGGGGTGTTGACCTCGTGCCTTCCTGTTTGTTAATGTAGTACATTGTGGTTGTGTTGTCTGTCCTGATCTGTACTACCTTTCCCTGCAGCATGCTAGAGAATGCCTGAAGTGCTAGGAAGACTGTTTTGAGCTCCAGCAGGTTGATGTGAAGTAATGACTCTTGTTTGTGCCATGTGTCGTGAGCTGTGTGCTCCTCTAAGTGTGCCCCCACCCTAGTAGGGAAGCATCTGTGGTTAACACTAAGGAGGGCTGTTCCTGTAGCAATGGCACTCCCCATCTGAGGTTGTCCATGTTTAACCACCACTGAAGTACTTGCAGGAGCGTTTGTGTGACTGGGACCAGCTCTGATAGTGGATCTCTTTTCTGGTGGCAGTAAAGCCCGAGATGATACTGAACATCTCTCATCTGAAACCCTGCCCCTGACACCATGGCTGTTGAAGCTGCCATATGGCCAAACAACTGCAGGAAATGCCTGGCTGGCCTTAGGCTTTGGAGCTTGAAGGTGCCTGCTAGCTGTACCAGACTGTCTGCCCTTGTCTAGGGAAGAAAAGTCTTTCCTCTCAGTGAATCCAGCTTGGCTCCTATGAACTCCAAGAGCTGTACTGGCTGTAGCACTGACTTTTTCAGGTTGGCCAGGAACCACAGTGACTGTAGTAGTTCCTGTGTTAGTGCCAGAGACTCCCATACCTGTTGAGAGGATTGCCCTATGACTAACCAGTTGTCTAGATAAGAGAAGACTACCACTCCTTGTCTCCTGAGGTGTGCCTCAACCACAGCTAAGCATTTTGTGAACACCCCTGGAGCAGAAGTAAGTCCGAAAGGCATTGCCTTGAACTGGTTGTGGCCTGATGGCAGTCTGAATCTGAAGACCCTTGCTCTCAACTTTGGTCTGAGCTTGAAGCTGAGAGTCAGGCCTTGGCCCACTACTTCCAGGACCCATCTGTCTGTGGTGATGGTTTGCCATTCCTGGAGGTAGTGGGCCAGCCTACTCCCTACCGGGGTTGGGGAGGCGACCCGAGCGGACACCTCAGGGTGCCTGCTTGGGTTGGGATGCTGTCTGAGTGCTGGGGCTAGTTTGGCTACCACCTTTTCTGCCCCTGAAGAAACCTCTCTGCTGCTGATACTGGGGGTATGCCTGAGGCTGGAAGAATGGCCTATACTGATCCCTACCTCAGCCTCCCCTGAATTGTTGCTTTTGGGGAGTAGATGCCCTCTCTTTAGCAGCAGCACTCTTATAAGCTTATACTCATCCATCTTTTTCATGTAAGCCTCCATCTGGTTCCCAAACAGAGAGGCAGGCTCACATGGAAAGTCCAAAGCCTTGGACTGTGTGTCTCGCGTCAGGTTAGTAGTCCTGCGACAAGCAAATCTCCTGAGACACAGAAGAAGCCATTTGCCTGGCTGCAGTGTCACTGTTATCCACACCCATCCTAAACTGGGCTTTCACTTCATCCCACTCCCTCAGATCCTCCGACACTCGCACCCTGCTAGTCCCCCACTGTACCATCCTCATCAGCCAATCAGGCTTCTCCCATCACTTCCCCAAAATCTGGAACTCCCTCTCACCTCAAATATGACACTCCTCCTCTCTTGCTTCTGCCTTACATAACTTTCTCTCTGCTAGCTGCTCCTGCTACAATCCTCAACCTGTTCCCCTATCAGCCTGCTTCAGCTTCATGCCCACCTCTTTCCTGCAAATCCCCCCACATCCTCACACAGAACCCCTTCTTTTCCACCTTACTCCCACTCCATTCCCTCCTCTGTACACCTGCTTACCTTCACTACCCACTCGCCGTTGCTTGGCCTAGGCCCCTGGCAGGGTTCTCTGCATCCTGGAGGGGTCCAGAACCTAGGCAAACACCTTCCTCGCCTCCTACTCCCACCCCATTCTTTCCTGAAAGGGCTGGGTCTTGGCCCCTCTTCTCTCCCATCTCCCTCTCTCCTGGTCCTTCTGAAGCCTACTTCCCATCACTGCCTACTTCCCTCCTGTCGTGTTCTACCTCTGCCTTGTGCAGGCAGGGTCCACAGCATACTGGAGGGGCCAGGCCCCGCCAGACCCTTCTCTTCACCCTCTCTTCCTTTCTGATGTGCTCTAACTCCCACTGCCTACAACCTGCTTCCCTCCTGTTTATGCTTGACCTCCGTCTGGCGCAGACAGGGTCCCCAGCATTCTGGAGAGGTCAGACCCTGGCAGACCCTTCTCCTCCACCCCTTGCCTTCTCCTCCTCATCTCCCCTTTTCTACCCCCTGCTCTCTGCCTATATGACCCCCACCCACCTTTAGTCAACCCTGCACTTTTGTTACACCTTGAAAATTTTGTTCTGTGTCTCTCCTCACAATCTTGCCCTAGTTCAACCTCCTTGTATTCTATCCAGCCATTTTCTAACTACAAAGCTATGTTCCACCAAGAGTTTGCCAAAGATATTTGTGCTATTGCATCTATCTAGTTCAAGACTGTTAGCATTGTATCCAGTAGTAGTACCTAGTTCATACCTCCTTTTCAGTGCTTCTGTATAGTCTGCTCACTTTATTGAATGTAATCAAACTGTATATCTACATTGTGTACCAAATCTCTGTACACTATCCTCATGTTCCCCTACCCCCCAGGATGCACAGGGAGACAAGCAACTTGTTGCTCAGCATTCCTTCCTGGTGAAACATTTCAATTAAATAAAAATAAAAAACAAGGAAGGTCCCTCCAGGTCAGAAACTTCAAGTCTCAAGTTGCTAGAGGCTCAAAAGGTTTATGAGTGAGCATGTCTAACACAAGATTGATATCCCATGTGGCCATCGTTCTCCTGACTGGTGGTCTAGAGTGTAGGATACCTTCAAGGAATCTCTTGACTAAGGGTAACTGAGCGGCTAACATATTGTGTATTGGCTTGTGACAGGCAGAAATTGCACAAAGGTGCACCGTTACTGTACAGTATTGCAGTCCTGCATTCGACAGATCAAGGAGGTACTCTAACACCTTGCTTGGTGAGCAACCAAAAGTGTCCAGGGCGCACTTTGCACACCAAATGGAAAATCATTTCCACTTTGCTGAGTAAGTCTCCCTAGTGGATGGCCTACAAGCAGCCAAGAGGATGTCTGAGATTCTCTGAGAGACGTTGAACCTACCCATGTCTATCTCCTCAGGAGGCAAGCATGGAGATGAAGAGATCACAGATCAGGATGGACCACCGGACCCCAAGTCAGGAGGTCCGTCTGAAGGGGAAGAGGTCTCAGAGGAACCTCTGGCAATCTGTTAATTAATGGAAACCATATCTGATGAGGCCAGTATGGGGTGATGAGAATGATTCTGCCCCACTGTACCGCTAACTTGAGCGGCACCCTCTGAATTAAGGGAAAAGGAGGAAATGCATACAGAAAGTGTCTTGTCCACTGCAGTCTGAATGCATCCTGACAGAAAGCACCAGGGTATGGCTTTCTGGAGCAGAATAGAGGCAGTTTTGCGTTGAGTGGGGATGCAAAAAGGTCCAGGTCCAGAGTGCCCCACTCTTCGAATAGCAATTGCACAACATTTTGAAATGAGAGACCACTCGTGCGGCTCCGCCTCCATTCTGTTGAGGTGGTCCACCACAGCATTCTGGATTCCCGGCAGGTAGACTGCTTGGATCAGAGCTTTGTGCTCAAGACACCAATCTCACACTCTCAAGACCTCTCTGCACAGAGGCTAAGAGTGTGCTCCACCCTGTTTGTTGGTGTAGTACATCACCACCTTGTTGTCCATCTGAAGGAGTATTACTTTGTGATAGAGGACATCCTTCAGGGTTCAGACAGCGTACAGGACAGCTCTCATCTCCAGGACATTTATGTACCGATGGGACTCGCCCTGGCTCCACATGCCCTGGGTTCAGAGGTCCTAACAGTGAGCTCCCCAACTGGTCAGAGATGCATCCATGGTGAAGGTGATCTGTGTCTCCAGTGGGGCAAAGGAGAAACCCTGGAGAAGGTTGTCCTCCCGAGTCCACCAGGTGAGTGTCCTCGCTAAAGGCTCTGCCACCTTGATGCAGAAGGACTACGAGTGCGTGGTCTGGGATCACTGAGTGCTGAGCATCCGTTGTGTGGTTCTCATGTGTAAGCTGGCTAGGAGTACCATGAATACAGACACCATGAGACCTAGCATCCGCTGCATCAAGAGAGCTCAGATCAAGTCATTCTCCTTAATGAAGCAAGCCATCTGGAGAATGTAATTTCTCTTGTCTCCTGGAAGGAAGCTATTGCTCTGGAGGTGTCCAGGAGAGCCCCTATGAAGAGAAGTTGCTGGGAGGGTTGAAGCTTTGAGTTTTCCAGGTTCAGCAGAACTCCCATGGAAGTGAGGAACTTGGAGGCTGTGGAAGCCGCATTCTGTGTCCCCCATCTGGAGGGGCTCGCTAGGAGCCAATCATCCAGGTACGGGTACACCTGAATTTTGAGTTTTCTGAGATGCGCTGCGAGTGCCATGAAGCACTTCATAAAGACTTGTGGTACAGAGGACAGTACAAAGGAAAAAATTACTCACCTTAGTAATTGTGTTTCTTCTAATGGAGTCTTGCTGTATTCTGACAATCTGCAGTTAGCTCCAGCCTTTAAACTGCCCCAGAGAGTAGAGGGTTAATTTTCTATGCAGTGCACAGAATGTTGAGCTCGAGCTCAACTGAGGTCTCTGTCTGCAGCACTTTGAAACCCAACCGTCAGATTCTTATGAGCAAACACTCACTATGTGGAAATTGTAAAATTTTTTAACTAGCCAACTGGCAACAGAAAGTTTTGGATTCCCAAAGGAAGACTCAAATCAGGAAACCCAAAACCTATCCAAAAATAAAGATTATAATACAAGCACCCAGGTAAAATGGAGGGTGTGCTGAAGACACCCCAATGTACTAAAAATAACAATAATAAATAAGCACCCAAACAAAAAGGGAGGCGGGTGCAAGCAAAAACACCCCTGGGATGCAACACTGCACCTGCCCACCCACTTCCCAAAAACAGGTTCTGAGAGAGGGGGGCAGGTCAGAATACAGCAAGACTCCATTACAAGAAACACAATTACTAAGGTGAGTAATTTTTTCTTCAATCATGAAGTCTTGCTGTATTCTGACAATCTGCAGACTACCAAGCAGTACCTCCATGGAGGAGGGACAGAACCTACTTTGGGAATAGGCTCTGAAGTACTGCTGTGCCAAACCGAGCATCACTCCCAGCCTGGATATCCAGAGAGTAATGCTTGGTAAAGGTATGGACTGTTTTCCAGGTGGCTGCTTGACAAATTTAAAGAGAGGAATATCCCTGGCAGCAGCCAGGGAAGCAGCTGTACCTCTTGTGGAATGAGCCCTCAGGCCTGAGGGTGGAACTTTTCCCAGTTTCCCATAGCAGAATTGTATACAAGAAATAATCCACCTGGCAATAGTTCTATTGGTGGCAGGTTTGCCCTTTCCCACTTCCCCATAAGTGAGGAACAACTGGAGGGAATCAAATCTGTGACCCTTGGTATGCTCTGTGTAGTAGCTAAGGGCTCTTTTAACATCTAAACTGTGTAACCTCCTCTCCTCTGAGGAAGAATGATCAGTGAAGGAAACAGGGAGAGACATGGACTGATTCAAATGGAAGTCTGAAACCTCTTTGGGCAATAACCTCCTATTGGTTCTAAGGACCACTTTATCTCTATGAAAGGAGATAAAATCAGGTTCCACTGACAGGGCTTGCAATTCACTGATACGTGTGGCAGAGGTAATAGCTACCAAAAACACAGTTTTCCAAGTCAAGTACTTAAGCTCTGCTGAGGACAGAGGCTCAAATGGGGGCTGCATAAGTTGACCAATGCAAACATTTAAGTCCCAGGCAGGGGCAGGATCCCTAAAGGGAGGATTGGTATGAAGCAATCCCTTGAAAAATTTACAGAATACAGGGTGAGATGACAGTGAGGAATGCATTCCCACTGACAGAAAAGCAGAAACAGCTGACAAGTGCACCTTGAGAGTAGCTGGTCTGAGGCCTAGGCCATTAAGATGGACCATATAATCAAGAGCTGTAGGCAATCCAGCAGTGTCTGGAGACATATGCTTCTTGGAACACCAAATGCTGAATCTTTTTCCATTTGGAGTCATAAGTCTTTCTGGTGGCGGGCTTTTGAGAGGCTTTGAGAATATCCAAAACCCCTTGGGACAGATGCAAATGTGCATACTCTAACTCTTCAAGAGCCATGCCTTGAGATTGAGGGACCGAAGACTGGTGTACCAAATCTTCCCCTGAGAGGAGGTTAACAGGTTGTAATTCCTGGGAAGAGACAGGGGAAGATGGACTGTTAGGAACAGTAAGAGGGGGTACCAGGGCTGCCTGGCCCAATCTGGAGCAATCAGAATCACTTTGCAGGGTTGTGACCTCACCTTGACCAGAACCTTGAACAGTAGAGGAAAGGGAAAGAAGGCACAGAGAAATTTCCCTTTCCAGTTCAACATCAGAGCATCCAGAGGGACTGAGCCCAAGACTGGGGGTCTCCAACAAAACAGAGGAAGTTGGTGATTGTCTGGGGCTGCAAAGAGATCTATCTCTGGAGTGCTCCACCTTGGAAAAAAATCACTTTTAACACCAGAGGGTCCAGGGACCATTTGTGATGGCCCTGGGAGATCCTGCTCAGTGCATCTGCTAGCACACTGTCCTTCCCTGGAAGGTGGACTGCTATCAGAGAGAGATCTGCAGAGAATAAGCCAGGGACCATAATTTCATGGCTTACGTGCACAAGGCCGTGGACCGAGTGCCTCCCTGCTTTGTTGATGTACCACATGGTGGTGGTGTTGTCTGTTCTGACCTGAACCACCTTGTTCTGTACTGACTGAGAGAAAGCCTGCAGGGCCAGAGAAACTGCCCTGAATTCCAGGAGACTGATATGAAGAAGGGATTGGGCTGTGAGAGCCCCCAGATGGGCTCTCCACTCCAAAAGGGAAGCATCCATGGTAAGGACCACCAAATGAGACTGAGTAACAAATGGGACCCCTTGCCTTAAATTGTCCTGATTCTGCCACCACTGAAGAGCTTGGATCAGTGTCCGAGTCACTGGAATTAGTTTGGTAAGAGGATCCCTCTTTTGGGACCAAAAGGCCCTCAGATGGAACTGAATGTCCCTCATCTGGAATCTTGCCCCTTGGACCACTGCTGTAGAAGCTGCCATGTGGCCCAAGAGCTGAAGGAAGTGCCTTGTTGGTCGGGACACCTGAAGGCTGAAGGAAGAAGCCAGTTCTATAAGAACTCTTGCCCTTTCCAGGAGAATAAAGGCTCTTGCTTTGATAGTATCTAGCTCTGTTCCTATAAAGGTAAGAAGCTGCACGGGTTCGAGAACCGACTTGGGAAGGTTGAGTAGAAATCCCAGGGAAGTGAGCACTTGCTGAGTCACTTGCAGATCTGACTTGACTTGGTCTGGAGACTGACCCACTATTAGCCAGTTGTCCAGATATGGAAAAATGGAAATCTTTTGCCTTCTTAGAAAGGCAACTACCACTGCCAGGCAATTTGTGAAAATCCTGGAGCTGAAATTAGACCAACGGGCATTGCTTTGAACTGATAAAGGCCTGAGAGCAACTTGAACCTGAAGTACTTTCTGTGGGAGCACCTGATGGGGATGTGAAAGTAGGCATCTTTGAGGTCCAGGGAGGCTAGTCAGTCCCCTGTCCTCAGGGAGGAAGAATTATTCCCCCAGTCACCATCTTGAACCTTGGTTTTAAAAGATGTTCGTTCAGGTATCTTAGATCTAGGATGGGTCGCCACTCCCCTGTCTTTTTTTGGGGTAAGGAAGTACCTGGAGTACAGATCTTTGCCCCGGTGTAGGGTAGGAACTCTCTCTATGGCTCTTAAGGCCAGAAACCTCTAGGGCAAGGTTTTCAGATATACTTGCAGGTGGAAAAGATCTGGCTCTTATCTTCGGAAATTTTTTGAAGCTGAGAACCAGTCCCTGGCTTACTACTTCCAGGACCCACTTGTCTGAAGTAACACACATCCAGTCCTGGACGAAGTAAGCCAGCCTGCCCCCTACAGGGATAGGAGAGTAGACCCAGGCAGACCCATCAGGGTGTCTGCTTGGCAGGGGCCTTAGGCTGAGGAGTGGATGTAGTCCTGCTCATCCCCCTTCTGACTCTCTCTCTGAAGAACCCCCTCTGTGAAAAGGGAGAAGAGGCGTGTGCTTGGTAGAAAGGCCTATGAAAAGGCCTGCCCCTGCCCCTAGATTGCTGCCTTTGAGAAGTTGCCTGCCTCTCCTTGATAAGATTCCCATAAGGCAATACTCTGCTTGTTATAACTTTGGGGGTGGCTTGAGAAATTTATTAGACCAGGTACAGGACACTGGGGAGTGGTCACTGAGGGAGTCAGGGAGGACTTTAATGTTTTTTATCCGGTCAGGGTACCCAGTCAATAAGGGTGCTTGTACCAGTTTTTAATTTTTCCGGGTGGGGGAGGTTACCATCTGAGTCAGGTTTGCTGCTAGGATGTCATCTTTGTAAGAGCCAGTGTCAGAGGCGAGCCAGTTTATGTTGAAATCCCCGAGGAGGAGGAGCTCATTTTCAGAGGGCTGCAGACTAACAAAATCAAGTACAGACTTAATACTGGCACGGTGGTCTTTTGGAGGATATAGACTACGCCACTGTGAGAACTTTGTTTTGTGCACCAAAAGCAGTTTGATAGGGAGGAGTTGCATCTGCGTATTTGTGGGGTGAAGCTGCCGCAAGTGACAGGAGAGGTTGTCCTTTATGTAGATAGCACAGCCCCCACTTTTTCTTTGCTTGCCCGGTCGAGTCTGAAAAGACTGTAGCCTTCAAGTGAGACCGCATGATCCGGGTGCTGGGAGATAGCCAGGTTTCCCACAATGGCTAGTATATCAGGGTTTTTGTCCAGCGAGAGTTTGGAGAGATGCCAATTTGGGAAGGAGGCTGCAGATATTTAGAGTGATAATGGAGAGACCACTACCAACTTTCCCTGTTTTTGTCGGCTTCAGTGCAACAGGACCAGGGTTTGGGTGTATCCACCAGATATTAAAAGTTAGGAGGAGCAAGAGTTTCAGCGATGTCATTCGTAGTTCATAATAGGTTGGAGTGAGTTTCTGCTTGTACTTCTAAGATGCTTGGATTGTCTTCTGGAGTTCCAGTAGAGGGTGATCGTTAGTGAGTTATAATGATGTGGCAGTTTCAATTAGAAAATATGGCTCTTTGCACCCAGGTATTAATTGGGTGATGTTTGTTTAAGACTCCAGAGTAAAAGCCATGGTACAATGTTCGGGTAGTAGTAGTATAGAAAGGTGAGAGGTGGAGGGGTAGGGTAGGCGGAGGGGAGTTGGCATAAAGGGAAAAGGAGGGTGAGGGTGAGCAGGAACAGGTGGTGGAGACTAAGCCAAAGCATTTTTTAGCGAGGCAGGAGAGAGCCGAGAAGTAGTGGGCCAGGCAGTCGGGGGGAGGAGCAATAGGAGGGTGGTGGGGTACGGATTTTAGTGGGCTAAGGTGGATAGCTAAGCACTATGGCGAAGTACAGAGAAAAATGAAAAAAAAAAAGACTGGGAGGGTTTGGTGCCAGAGGGTTTAAGAGAAGTACTATAGTACTGTTGAGATCCAGGATCACATAATATGTTAAAGTTCCTGAAAGGTGATAAACTGTGGCCGTGATGGCAGTGATGGACTTCCATTGGTTGTAAAATTGAGTTAGACGCCCCCCTACCACTGGAGAGGAGTCCCTCTCAGGCAGCTGAGGTGGGACATGGGCTAGGTCTTCAGAGGGTGGCACTGGGCGCCTTTGGGGCCTGTGCCTTCTGCTGCATTTTCTTCTGTGGCTGAGGGGTTTGGCTTTTGCTAAAAGTCCCTCAGCCCTTACCTCGAAAGGACTGCCAGTTATGAAATGGTTGGCAGTTGCCGCCCCACTGAGGGGTGGCGGGGGCTGGCCTGGCATTCTTAATGGCAGTCCGGGTTTTCTGAGTGGCCTCCAGTGTCTGCTCCACTTGTAGGCCAAACAGATAAACACCATCAAAGGGGAAATTCATGGCTTTCTGCTGACCATCATTAGTGAAGCCTGAAGTCCTTAGCCATAAGTGATGCCGGGTACAGATCCCGGCTGCTGCTCCCCTAGAGGCAGTGTCAAAAGTATCCATAGCAGCCTTAAGCTGCTGATTGTTGGACTCAATGCCCCTAGTGATGGTCTGAAGAAGCTCCAAGTCAGCATTCGACTCCGGAAGTGCCTCAACTGTTTCTTTGCGCGAATGCCAGAGGGTACACCCACACTAAGAGAAACAGCCCTGATAACTAGCAATACGCATGCCCAGGGTAGCAGCATCAAACACTCCCTTCCCCAGAGTGTCTATTTTACAGGATTCTTTATTCACTGGATGAGCCATGGATTCCTGGGGGAGCACGGCTTTGTCATCTTCTGCCAGAACCACTAGAGCATCTGCACAGGCTTATGAAGTAAGGATTGGTCTGTCCTTAGGGGTCCTTAGGGGGAGTGTACTTCTTGTCTATGGACTTTGCCATAGACAGTGGTCTGTCCCACACCATTTGTGAGAGTCTCAAAAGAGGGTTGCACCAGTGGTGTAAGTGCCAGTGTCAGTGCCACAGGAATTTCAGGAACATGCAGATATTGAAGGTGCAAAAGCTTCCCAGGGTCCACTTCAGAAGTCTGAAGAGTGAGAGGGGAATTCATACTCTTCAGCAGAGACTTAAAAGAGAGGTCTTCAATGACAGGCTCTGCTGAAGTGGAGGGCTTAACCTCCACTCCAAAAAATGAGTCCTCATCTACAACATCTGCTAGTTGCAGATCAGGATCAGACTCAACACAGTCTCCCCACTACCCAGGAAGGGATGTTATAAATAGGAAAGGGAGGAAGAAGAGCTGGAGGTGCCACTCCCTAAATCGGAGTTGAAAACCCTGGCACCTGAGGCGGGGCTGTTGCTGAAAATGGCAATGGTGCCTTCAAGGCTGGAGCAGAGCGAGCCCCCAAACCCAACACCGGGACACCAAAAGCTGGAGACCTGAAAGTATGAAGAGGAGAAAGCAGTACCTGTGCCGGCCCTTGTGCCGCAGCCATGTGAGGGGGAAGGGCACGAAGGAGCAGTGTCAATGGCATCGAAGGTGTCACGCGACCAGGCTGACCCAACTGCTCCACCCGCAGGCCCATGGCCCTTAGGCTCAAAGGCCCTGGGGTTGGGACCACAGACAAGGGCAGTCAGGAAAACCACCAGACCCACTGCTCCATAAGAGTGGCCCAATGATGAAACTGCTCACTGGAAGACCCTCCAGGGGGCAGGGAAGGACTCCAGAGCTGAGGACCACGGCCGCTAGGGATTGAGGCCGCAGACGACCTCGACAGAGCTGGGGACAGCCTCCCATCCCCCACTACTGACGATCTCCGTGCAGATGAATCAGAGGGCGACCTCGAGTGGTGGGACCAAGAACAGCTCGTGGCCAAGTGGCGCCAAGGCCCCCCGACTACGATCGGGAATGGGCCTGCTTCTTTTTGTGTTTTCAGGAGGACTGCCCTCCCTCCAGAGCACCAGACTGCTCGTGGTCAGACCCCTCCCCAAAGAAGACGGTGGACCAGACCCAGCCCTGCTGCTGAAACAGCTTTCAAGTGAAGTCTCCATACCGTCACCGTTCATGGTTGACTATGTCGATGGTGAGCTGAAGAAGACTTCCTTTCTTCGTTACTTCACTTGAACAAAAATTTGAAAACCTTTTTTTTAAATAAATAAATATTACAAAAGAAATAAACTAAATCAAATACTGAACGACTATGCTGCAGTTGTATAGACGTGAAGATCTGACTCCCGGCGGGCGAGTGACGTCGTCACTTAAGTGCACTGAACCGTGGGAAAAAAGGAACTGAGGCGGTTTTAGGGTCAATGCCAAGAAAGCCTATATGGCAGTCCTACCTCTGCACCAGCCCTCCTGAAGATTTGTGGCTCCCGCTGGGACCTAGAGCCTCCCACGTAGTCCCACTAGTGTGAATGAGTTATAGAGACTTTAAGTCTAGGAAGTTCTTTTTGAACTGCAGGGTAAGCCCCTGACCCACCACCTCTAGCACCCGTTTGTCAGTGGTTATGAGGTGCCACTGGTGGAGGTAGTGGGTCAGCCTGCCTCCGACAGAGAGGGGGGAGGTGACCTTGACATTGCAGTCAGGAGGTTTGCTTGAACTGGATGCTGGGAGGAGGAGGAGAGGAGTTGGTCCTTCTCTGACCTCTCCTTCCTCTCCCTCTGAAGTAACCTCTAATCTGATAGTGATCTAGGGGCGTAGGCATTGGGTAAAGGCCCTAGGATAACAGCCCCTGCCTCTATTTCCTCTATTCTGAAATTTCTAGGAAGTAGAGGCCTTCTCTTTAGCAGCACTGCTTTGACAGATGGGTTTACATTCCTCCACCTTTTTTTATGTATGCTTCAGTTTTGTCCCAGAAGAAGACAGAACTGTTCTCACAGGGGAAAGCCATGGCCTTGGTCTGAGTGTCCTGCAAAAGAGCAGTGGTTCTCAAAAAGGTATAATGCCTCAGGGAGATGGCCTGTGCCATAAGAAAAAATTACTCACCTTAGTAATGTTGTTTCTTCTAATGGAGTCTTGCTATATTATGACAAGTGCAGTTTGTCCCACCATTAGAACTGCTCCGGAGGTGAAAGAGTTAACTTCCATGAAGAGCATGGAGCTTAGAGCGCGAGCTCAGTTAAAGAAGCTCTGTTAGGGTGGTTTCAAACTGAAACCGTCAGATCTTTACGAGCAAAACTCACTAAGGCTCTGTGTGGAAGCTGTAACCTACACTAGCCAAGTGGCTACTAACATATTCACACATTTTCCTGGTCCCAGCACCAAGACTCAAGTCAGTGGACCAGAAAAATAAGATAAAATAACTAAATAAAACACAACATCCAAACATGAAAGAGGGCATCAATAAATGCCAACAGTGGACTGCCCACCCCATACCCAAAGTAGAAGTTCTGAGAGGGGCAGGCTGGGGGGGAGGTCATAATATAGCAAGACTCCATTAGAAGAAACAACATTACTAAGGTGAGTAATTTTTTCTTCAAACAACATGAAGTCTTGTTATATTATGACAAGTGCAGACTACACAGCAGTACCTCCATGGAGGAGGGACAGAACCTACTTAAGAATAGGGCTCTGAAGCACGGCTGTGTTAAAACGAGCATCCCTCCTGGTCTGGATATCCAGGGAGTAATGCTTGGTGAAAGTGTGTACTGTTTTCCAAGTAGCTGCTTGACATATCTCCAAGATAGGGATGTCTCTAGCAGCAGCTAGAGATGCAGCTGTACCTGGTGAGAGTGAGCCCTCAGGCCTGAGGGGGAACCTTACCCAGCTTTTGATAGCAAATTGATACAAGAGACGATCCACCTGGCAATGGATCTCTTAGTGGCAGGTCTCCTTCCCAACCTCACCATAAGTGAGAAATAGTTGGAGGAGTCAAACCTGTGACCCTTGGTACGCTCTATGTAGTAACTTAGGGCCCTCTTAACATCTGTTGTGCAGCCTCCTCTCACCAGAGGAGGAATGGTCAGTGAAGAACACTGGAAGTGAAATAGATTGGTTAAGGTGGAACCAAAACCACCTTAGGCAAAAACTTCCTGTTAGTCCTGAGGACTACTTTATCCCTGTGAAAGGAAATAAAGTCAGTCTCCACTGATAAAGCCTGTAACTCACTTATGCGCCTGGCAGAAGTGATGGCTACTAGAAATACAGTTTTCCAAGTCAATACTTAGGCTCTGGCTGAAGACAGAGCTCAAAAGGGGTTGCATCAGCTGAGCAATGCAAACATTAAGATCCCAAGCAGGGGCAGGGTCCCTGAATGGAGGATTGGTATGAAGCAATCCCTTAAAAAACTTGGAAAATACAGGGTGAGCAGAAAGAGAAAAGGGCTTCCCTGCTGAGATGAAGGCAGAGACAGCTGCCAAGTGCACTTTCAGGGTAGCTGGTCTCAGTCCCAAAGAATTAAGATGAACCATATAGTCCAATACAGTGGGTAGATCAGCAGATTCCAGGGAAATATGCTTCCCAGAACACCATATGGAAAACCTTTTCCACTTGGAGTTATAGGTAGTTCTGGTGGAAGGCTCTAGCAGCCTTCAGGATTTCGAGAACATTTGAGAAAGTTGTAGATCAGCAACCTCTAACTGCTCAACAGCCAAGCCTTGAGGTTGAGGGATTTGAGATTCGATACCAAACTCTCCCTGAGCACAGGTTAACAGACTGTGGTTCCTGGGGAGACACAGGGAAGATGGACTGCTAAGGACAGAAGGAGTGAGTACCAGGGCTGCCTGGCCCAGTCTGGAGCAATCAGGATCATCTTGCAGGGCTGAGACCTGATTTTGACTAGTACTTTGAACAGGAGAGGGAAGGGGAAAGGCATAAAGGAATTTCCTTCCCAATCGGGAGAAAGGCATCTAGGGGACTGAGCCCAACACTGGGGCCTGCAACAAAAAGTGGAAGTTGATGATTGTCTGGGGCTGCAAAAGATCTATCTGAGGAGTGCCCCATCTGGCAAACACTATCCCAGTACTAGGGATCCAGTGACCATTCGTGATGGCCCTGGGAAATCCTGGCTGAGAGCATCTGCCAGGACATTGTTCCTTGCCTGGAGGTGAACTGCTATGAGGGAAGTGTTCAGGGAATAAGCCAGAGACCACAACTTCATCACCGTTGCACAGGCCAAGACCGAGTGCCCCTTGTTTGTTGATGTACCACACTGTAGTGGTGTTGTCTGTTCTGACCTGTACCACCTTGTTCTGAACAGATGCAGAAAAAACCTGAAGTGCTAGAAAAACAGCTCTGAGTTCCAACAGATTGATGTGGAGCAGAGATTCCTGAGGGGACCATAACCCCTGGGTGGAGAGGTCGCCCAAGTGAGCTCCCCATCCCAAGAGGGATGCATCTGTAGTAAGGGTCAAGGAGTGGGACAGAGGGATGAAAGGCACCCCTTGTCTCAGATTGCTCTGATCCTGCCACCACTGAAGTGCCTGGATCAGGGTTCGAGTCACTGGGATTAGCTGATAGGATCTCTTCTTTGAGACCAGAAAGCTCTCAAATGGAACTGAATGTCCCTCATCTGAAATCTTGCTCCTTGCACTACAGCTGTGGAAGCAGCCATGTGTCCTAGGAGCTGCAGGAAATGCCTTGCTGGTCGAGAGACCTGCAGAGTGAAGGATGAGGCCAGGGCCACTAAGGTCCTTACCCTTTCCAGGGGAAGGAAGGCTCTGGCCTGCTTTGTGTCCAGTTCTGTGCCTATAAAGGTGAGTACCTGGACAGGTTCCAAAACTGACTTTGGAAGATTGAGAAGAAAGCCCAGAGAGGTAAGCAGCTGTTGGGTAACTAGCAGGTGTGATTTGACCTGGTCTGGAGACTGACCCACAATGAGCCAGTCGTCCAGGTAGGGAAAAATGGCAATCTTTTGCCTTCTTAGATAAGCAACTGCTACTGCCAGACATTTTGTGAACACCCTTGGGGCAGAAGTGAGGCCGAAGGGCATTGCTCTGAACTGATAATGGCCTGAGGGCAGTTCGAATCTGAGGTACTTCCAATGGGAGCTTCTGATAAGAACATGGAAGTAGGCATCCTTGAGGTCCAGGGAAGCTAGCCAGTCCCCTGGCCTTAGGGAGGGTAAAATCATTCCCAGTGTCACCATTTTGAACTTTGGTTTTAAAAGGTGCTTGTTTATGTAACCCCTAGATGGCGCTATCCCAGGGGCTACTACCCCTGCCTGATTTGCCACTAACAGGCTGAGGGGCCTGGATCCAATGGCGGGTGCCTCCACCCAGAGGTCAGGGTTTGCAATAGTCAAACCAACTTGGTCACAGCCTCCGGGACACTGCAACCCCTTTCTTCCCACTAGTGGCCCACAAATATATCAGAATTACCTCACAGTATACACACTTACCCCAGGTCTGGTTCCGCACTGGGACCTCCTGTGAAATGAGATACAGTGCAACAATCACAGTACAGTACTTTAACATAGACAAATACCTCAGGCAGTATAACTTTGCTGAAACAAGCAGCTCTGATTTATTTAGGGGATATAACAAGGACCGGGGAAATCAGGTTAATTAGCTTATCACTCTAATAATCTACTTATGGCTCTGTGCAGGCCTATCCCTATCAGTTACTGTCCCTGGGTACCCAAGCCCTAGTGGCTAGTCCAAACCGTGGCAGCTGGTAGGGCCCTTTCACACAGAGAAAAGGAGAATTAAACAGTCAGCAGTACAGTAATTCCATTTGGATTTAATGTGGCAATTCAACAGAGGCAGCCCTGAATTAGTACTCACGACCTCCAAATAAGATAGGGTCCTTCAATGTCAGCAGGGCTCACTTGAGGTACACAAACCTCTTCACACATCCATATAAAAGAAAGCACTATACCAGGCAGGCTGCATCTGTATCCCGATCGCAATTACTGCACAATACCCAGGAGAACACAGCAGATTCAGTTCCTGACAGACAGAGTGCAATTTCAGCATTCCTCCAGTCTTCTACAGGGTGAGCCTGGTTTCTACTTCTCAGAGATCCTTGATTCTTTTCACAGGACGGATTCAGTCCTAACAAGCTGTTACACAAGCTGCAGACCGAACTCTGGGCCTTACACACGTTTTTGACTAAAACTGCACACTGAAAAAGCACAGGGCTCCTTCCTTCTTCACTGCCAAAGCTCAACTGAAACTCCAACCGACAAAACCGGCACTTCCTTTGAGTTCCTCCCAGTTCTTGACTGGATTGGCTGTCACCACAATAGACTGCTGCTGTTGGTCCAAAAAGGCACTGAAGTCTAAACTACATCTCCCAGAGTCACTGCCCATACAATCCTCTTGTGGCTGGCTCAGATTATGAGTCCAAGTTCTGATTCGTCAAGGCACCATTTTAGAGCTAGCTTACCCCACACTGATTGGTCCAGTTCAGCAGTTCAAAACTAGAATGGGGAACTAGCAGACACAGTTCTGACTGCAAAGAAAGCAGGTTAGACAAACTGTAATTTCATTATTACTCTAAATAATTTCTGGCAAACAGTTACATCTTTCAGATAGGTTCCTTTGCACTCCTAGTGACTGCAAAATGAAGTGAATTGCAGCAGCTTGAGTGGTACTCAGAGAAGCACACAGTCCCCCATACAAACTAATTATGTCTGCAAGCAGACAGCTCTTAAAGAGACAGTACCAGAGGCTCTAAAAACACTCACTGATAAATGGCTTAAATGCCAAACACCATTCAGGCTTGGAGCATTCAAGCAAGCTCCTGGAAGTCTTTTGGGAACCCCCATTTGCAGGGGGGTTACATTTAGATATCTTAGATCCAGGATAGGCCGCCACTCTCCTGTCTTTTTTGGGGTAAGGAAGTACCTGGAGTACAGACCCTTGCCCTGGTGTGGGGGAGAAACCCTTTCTACAGCTCTGAGAGCCAGGAGGGTTGAGACTTCTGTTTCCAAAGCAAGAGTCTCTAAAGGGTTTGCAGGTGGAAAAGATCTGGCTCTCATCTTTGGAAATTTTTTGAAGCTAAGAACCAGACCCTGGCTCACTACTTCCAGGACCCACATGTCTGATGTTAAAGACTCCCAGTCCTGGATGAAGTAAGCCAGCCTGCCCCCTACAGGTAATGGAGGGCCGACCCTGGGCATCCCATCAGGGTGCCTGTTTGGCAGGGGCTTTAGGCTGAGGGGTGGGAGCAGGCCTGCTCGTACCCCGTCTGCCTCTACCTCTGAAGAACCCTCTCTGAGCATAGGCTGAAGAGGAGGAGGCCTGGGTCTGGTAAAAAGGCCTGTGAAAAGGCCTGCTCCTACCCCTGGGGGGCTGCCTCTGAAGTGGCTTGCCATTCCTTGGCTTGTGCACTCTTATAAGTGGTTCTATATTCATCCATTTTCTTCATATAATTCTCTGTCTGCTCCCAAACAGAGAATTTCCCACCACAGGAAAATCCATAGCCTTAGACTGGGTATCCTGTGACAAAGTAGTACACCTGAGCCAGGCCAATCTACAAAAAGCCACAGATGTAGCCATGACTCTAGAGGATACATCATTAGAATCCACTGCAGCATGGAACTGCACCTTAGATGCCTCAATACCATCAAGAGCCACCTGCTCCAGCTCCTTTGCAAGCTGGCCAGGGACCTGTTTGGCTAAGGCCATGACCGTATCCCATCTAGATTTCTGGTATCTCGCAACATAAGCCATATAGTTTGCTTGTCTGAGTCCCAAAGATGCTGCCATGTATTGTTTTTTGGCCATGGCATCAATCTTCCTGGAGTCCTTGTCAGGAGGATGTGAAGCCAGGGGAATATTAGCTTTATCACAGGCTGTAGCCTGAACTACCTCAACATGACTGCATTGCTGTGAAAGAAAATCTGTATCAGGACCTGACAAAGTGTACCTCCTGTCCATCTTTTTATCTACAGGAGGCACAGAATTAGGAGCTTTTAAATTTTTTATTGTTTGTAGTCCTAAAAGATTTATGCAAAGGGATGGACAATCTCCTGGACTCTGGGATATCCATCATCTCCACATAGTCAGGCTCCTCTTGCTCATCTAAAGCCTCCTCTAAGGGAAGCTGGAGGGTCTCAGCAACATTTTTATAAAACAAAAAATGAGAAGGAGACTCAGAAAACCTAGGGGGAGATTCACCTAAAGGTCTGTCTGGGGAGATGTCCGGTTCAATGGGCACATCCAGACTTTCAAAGTCACATTCACACTGATCATAATCATCCTCCCCCTCCTCTGGTTCATAAAACTCTTCTATATCATATTCCTGAACCGTGGGGACTGACCGAACCACCTTTGCCAGATAGTGGCAGTTCGGAGGGAACCGGGGACAGTGACTGGACAATCTGTATTGCCCTGGCTATCTCTGCAGCAGTTGGAGAAGGAATTTTGGACCCAAACCTGCTGATTTTTTAGTTTTCTTTGCTGGAACTGGCTCCTCAGAGCCAGCTTTTCGTTTGCCCGAGGAAGTCTCGCCCTGGTCAGAGGGCACTCCCTCCGGTTCGGTTGGCACCGAACCGGGCTGGCCATCCGGGTCAGCGAACTTTTTGGCCTCTCATTCCCTGAGCTCGCCCACCTCTTGTCCAGGGTGGCTGCAGGAAATTTTACAAATCTGCAGTCTGAATTGAGGTGGTCAAACCTCAGACAATGAGACACATGTAGGTGTGTGGGTCAGCCTTGGCAAAGGCTTCCCACAGACACTACAGTGTTGAAACCCAGGGCCCGGTTTTCTTTTGGGTTTCTCAGACATGATGCCAGCCTAACCAACAAACTTGCCCTTTAACGGCAGTGCCAGGCAAGACACCCTATCGGTTCCCAACACGTGTCACGGTCGTGGAAAAACCGTAATGAAATCCGCTTTTTTAGAACCGATAAGAACGGAACACTACTCTAACAAGCCTTAAAGGCTTTAAAACCAAGTTTAAACAATATTCGATCGGTTCAAACCGAACGATAAAAATTTACAAGTTCCACAGAAACCTATCTAGCATACTTACAATACCATAGACAGAGCTTGAACCGATCGGTTTGCGGTTAAAATAGGTAATATCGCGGTTAAATTGAACCGAGAAAAAACGTTTTAAACTGAAGAAATGAACCGAGCAGCAGGAGGAATCTCCGGGGCGACTGTTCAGTGAGGCAGAGTAAAGAATCTGACGGTTTCGGTTTGAAACCACCCTAACAGAGCTTCTTTAACCGAGCTCGCGCTCTAAGCTCCATGCTCTGCATGGTAGTTAACTCTTTCACCTCCAGAGCAGTTCTAATGGTGGGACAAACTGCACTTGTCATAATATAGCAAGACTTCATGTTGTTTGAACCCTGGAGGCAGTGTCATTAGTGCCCACAGCCATATGGAACCGATATTTGGTAGCCTCTAAGGCTATCTTTACAGTTTCTACTACGTTTTGGGCCATTCTGTCTGGGGCCTGTTGACTTATGCCTAAATCAGAGTTCCAGAGAACCTTTTGATATTAAGCTGCATAGGCCATGTAAGTGGAAAGGCAAAGCAGCAAAGAAGCTGTGGTAATAAGATTTCTTGCCCACTGAGTTGAGTTTTCTAGACTCCTTTTCAGGAGGTCGATAGGAAAGTGGCACTTTAGCTTTGTCACAAGCCGTAGCCTGCACCACCCCTTCATGGTCTGGGTGCACATAAAGGAATTCTGCATTAGATTTCTCTAACTAGTATTTCCTTTCAATTTTGTCATCTACCCCAGGCAAAGAAGTGGGGTTCTGGAGAAGCTTAAAGGTTGCCCTGCGAAGGGATCTGTAAATGGGTAAAAGTAGCTTTTTAGTAGGAGGGAGATCCCTCATCTCCAGATAGTCTGCATCCTCCTCTTGATCAGTGGTCTCCTGGGTAGTGATGTCCAGGGTGTCCACCATATGTTGCACAAAAGGGAAATGAGGAAAAATCCTCCTGGCCATTAGAGGAATCGCCAAATTCTTGGTTGGGGATACGTCTGGTTCTATAGGTTCACCCTCTGGTTCATCATCATCACCCTCTATGTAATAAAAACCCTAGGCAAACCCAGGTTCTGAAGTATGAGGGGCAGTAGGATCAGAAGGGGCATTAAAGAAATTGCCCCAGTCTGTATTGTCCGATATATTTGCCAAGTTTTAGCCATTTCTTCAGCAGAGGGTGTATTTTTTGTGTCACTGGCATATCCCTCTGTCTTTCAGCAGGAGGGGCAGTGATGTTTCTCTAATTGTTTCTTTTTAGCAGGCAACAAATCAGAAACGTGCTCATTTTGGTCTTTGTTTAGCTTGGTCATTACTATTTTTATCAGACTTATTCTCAAGGGGTTCCTTAGTAGACTTATCTTTAGAGCTTTATGTTAAGAAGAAGACCCCTCTTCAATGCCTTTGCTAGAGGGGAAGGCAGACTGAGAGGCCATTATTTACAATCTTTTAGCCCTCTATTTTTACTGTTTTTAACAAAATTTAGAACACAGCTCACAGTTATGGTCTGGACCTAAACAACTTAAATAAAGATAGTGGCTGTCTGCCTTGGCGACTATCTTCTGACACTTTAAACAATTTTTAAAACCTGTTGGTCCAGTCATTTTCTTTGGTCTTTCTGACATGCCAATTTGTCAGAAAAACTTCTAAAATTGTCATTTCCTAACGGGAATTGAAGTTGAATTGGACGGTTCTCGCATGGAATGGAACTGCAATAAAATGGTTCCCAGCAGTGAGAAAGAGCTTCAGTACATAAAAGTGTGGTTCTTTAAGAAAAACAGGAACTGCTAAGCTTTAAAAAATGTTTCAAAATAAAACTACAGTTAAACACGACAGATGCGAATATTTTTTACCTCAGAAAAAGAGCAGGAACCGCAAAATAAAACTGAGTTCATGGTTCCCTGGAACCAAAGGGAACCATGAAAAAACAAATAAAATATAAGAAATACCTCACAAAAACATTAAATGCAGCGCAACAGTCAAAAATTAACACTCAAAGAAAATAATTTTCTTCAAGTGAAGTAAGGAAGAGCACTCTGGGGCAGTGCTGCTCAGTAGCAGAGAAATAATTATGGTGCCCTCTAGGCGATCTACCTGCAGCATAGCCTCCTGCTCTCTCCTCATTGTCTAATTCCTCAAACTCATTACCACTGACTCCACCTCTAGGGCTGCTGAACCCAGATGGCATTCTGCACTTGTCAAGCAAACTAAAGGACCCCCGAGGCGAGAAATGAAAATTATCTATCGACCATAACTCTTGATCTTCCAGAATATCATCACCATTCAGCACTGGCTGGTTCTGGCTGAAGATGCAGGACTCATAGCTTTAAGATTTGAGGAGTGGGGAGCCAAAGTCGGAGACAGCGCCACCACAAGGCTGACGTAGGATGTGGTGCTCGTGGACTGGCCAGCAACTGATGCCAGCTCCCTCTCCTCGGTTCTGTCCACAGGATAGTAAAGACAGAGTAAGACAAATTAAGAAGGGTGGGGCAAGGGAGCCCAAGGGAAAGGATATTAAGTAAAATAAGAAAAACTGACCAGAGAAGAAGAAGTGAAAAGAAACTCTTGGCAGAGGGATTTAAAAGGGCAGGGATAACCAGGACCACTGGGAAGGCCAGGGAGATAGAAAGGGGGAGAGAGAGAGAGAGAGATGAACCCATGATCTCGGTCAAAGGGAGTTTGGAGAAGGGGCTGGCTTTCTTTCACACCAGACCAGGAATGACTAACACCCCAAGGAGTGAAGACCAAATGAAGCAGAAAACTGAGCATAAAAAGGTGCAGCTAAAGTGGGGTTGCAAGGAAGGAAGTACTTATCTGAGGCAATAGAGTAATCTGAGTTGTTTGAACTCTGTAGGTACACAGCTTGCCTGTAAGCGGCCCTTCGAGGCGGATTTCAGAATCAAGTGCTCTATATGAGCAAGAAGTATAGGAGCACTATGTTTAACCTGGCCAGTGCCAGCTGTTTCAGTGTTTACCTATTAGATTGCTCACTATTGATACCAACTTGTGTAACACCTGTTCTCAATTACATGTACCCTGTAACCTAAATGTATCTGTCTAACCACAGTGTGACATGGCGCCTCTGTTGAACGCCTATTGTTTTGCAAACCTATGCTATGTAACCAAAAACACTATGTATGTCTTTATGTGACGAAGTACCTTTGGAAACGAGCCTCTGGCTCAAAGGTTGTAAACTGATTTTACAAATAAATAAATAAACAAACAAGTCCGCAATTCTGAGGGCAGAGAGGGCACAGACTTTTAAAAACTAACTGCAGGATGTAAAACACAGAGTACTTCTGAAATTAGATCGAGAACAGGGATCCTGTCAGACTGGGAGAACTGATGTGTTAGGAAGGCCCCCCCCCCCACCGAAGAAGGATGTCAAGCCGAAAGGCCAGATGCAGCAGACTGAGGAATCAGATGAAATAAAGATCAGCCAAGTCAGAGGTGGGTAACTGTAAAAACCAGTATGCCCACAAAACCGAGATGCTTTGCAAGCTCTGTCCCCAGAGAGATCAGAATACAATCTATCGGCAACACAGATCCTCAAACCGATGAGAAGTGGTGAGTGAGGAGGAAAAACATCAAGGGCCAATGAGGGTGTCTTTCATTTGACTTTTTTTTTTTTTTTGTTAGGAAGGACCAAAGGGTCCAGGATATGTGTGTGTGTGTGTAAGAAACCTCTTCTTTTGACAGCAGTGAAGTTTTAGAAGGAAAAGTAAGGGCAAATGTTCCAGGGGCAGTTACCTTCCCTCTTAAAAGGATGATGGATAAGAAGTCCTGCAAAAAGTAGAGAAAATGTCCCCCCCCCCCCAAGGGTCCGAAGGATCAATTTCCTCAGAAGCGCTGGCTGCAGCCAGCGCCTTTTTAGGATTTTTTTAAAGGGGAAGACAAATGGGGAAACCAAAGCCTCTCTCCAATGAAGAGGGACTGCTCCTAAGCACTGGGGAAACCTTGCTAGATCCCCTCACAATAGAAGTTTATTTTGGAAGTCCGCCACCGTGTGAGTGATTTGTTGCAGTTTGTTGTTTTTCAGACAATGTCCAGAAGCCTGGTTATAAGGAAGAGTGTGGGCGGGCAACAGTGCCGGATGGTGAAGTTATCCTGGAAGAAAAAATTACTTACTGTACCAGAGTAATCTTGTTTCTTCCAATGCAGTCTTACTGTATTTTGACTTGTGCAGTATCGTCTCACCATAGGACTGCCCCTGAGCTGAAATGGTTAATAGAACCTACACAAATGATAGAATGCTAGGCTCGAGCTCGGTTTTCAAACCACTGTCCCTGGTAAACAGCTCTTCAACCATCAGATTCTTATGAAGCATGTACAGTGAGCTATCTAGCTACGTTAACACTACTACTAAGTCCCCACCCCATTGTTAATTATTTCCCCAAACAGCTCAAAATACCACCACTAAGAATCAAGTCACAAATGCCCAAGAATAACCATACCCACAGGTTTGCACCGTTATTTGCACAGCTGGAGTGCAGTGACCCACAGGTTCTTAGCAAGGGACAGAGTTCTGAATACAGTAAGATTCCCTTGGAAGAAACAAGATAACTGTGGTAAGTAATTTTTCCTTCAAATCCCAGGAAATCTTACTGTATTCTGAATTACGCATAAAAACACAAATAGATGGCAGATAAGGACCACTTGGCCCACCAAGTCTGCCCATTTCCCTACCTAACAGATAAGCTGCAGATCCTAGTTAACCAACAGCCTACTTCCTCCTACCCCCTCTAGAATTGCCTTATGTCTGCCTCATGCATTCTTGAATTCTCCCAGTTTTTGACTCGACGACCTCCTCAGGAAGGCTGCTCCATGCACCTACAACCCCCTCTGTGAAGAAATACTTCCTCACATTACCTCTGAGCCATTCCCCCTCTATCTTCAAATTGTGCCCCCTTGTTCTTGCATATTTCTTTTTCTGAAAGATGTTACCCTCTTGGACTTTCTTGATTCCCTTGAGGTATTTGAAAGTTTCTATCATGTCCCCCTCTCCCTCCTTTCCTTGAGGCTATACATCTTAAGCTCCTTTAGCCCTTCTTCATATACCTTCTGGTACAGACCCTGCACCATTTTGGTTGCCCTCCTCTGGACAGCTTCCACCCTGTCTATGTCTCTGCGGAGATGGGGTCTCCAGAACTGTACACAGTACTCCAGATGTGGTCTTACCAACTGTCTGTATAGAGGGCCAACAACTTCCTGTTTTCTACTGATGATGCCTCTCCCTATGCATCCCAGTATCCCCCCAGCCCTCCTTACTGCCTTCTCACATTGCTGGCCCACCTTTAGGTCATCTGATAGGACTACCCCCAGGTCCCTTTTCATTTCTGTTGTCAGTATCTCACCCCCCACTGTGTACTCTTCCCCTGGGTTTTTGTATCTCAGGTGCATTATTTTGCACTTCTTTGCATTGAATCTAAGCTGCCATACATCTGACCATTCTTCCAACCTTGCCAAGTCCCTTTTCATTCTTTCCACCCCACCTTGCGTATCAACCCTGTTGAAGATTTTTGTGTCATCTGCAAAGAGACATACTTTCCCTTCCAGTCCTTCTGCAATGTCACTTATAAAGACATTAAAAAGGACTGTCCTCAGTACTGAACCCTGCGGTACCCCACTAGTAACCCCTCTTTCTTCATTGCGGACTCCATTGTGTCCTGTTGTCTAGCCAGTGTTTTTTTTAAATCTCTATTTATGCCACTTGTCCCCAGCCTGCCATCTCCGACCCGTCAGGAGCTCCTAGGCAGACATCCCTCTGCCATCCACCCTACCCAAATGACCCCATGAACCTCATGGCACTACAGTTTAACCCCGTGTGGTGATGGGGCACAGCCTGTTACCCCATACCTTATGTTTCCTCGGTCCGGGGTCACTGGACGGGTGAAGGCACACTAAGGGCACGTCTCCGGGGCTCCGTCTTCCTGGCTACGGCAGGCTATTTTCCTCTTTCTCCCTCCCCTACAGCACAGGACCCCTGATGTCAAGGCGCAGAGCGCCGACATCGCGCTGTATAGCGGCCGCCCGTCCCCTACCACTAGGGGCTTGCAGTACTCTGAGACACCGCTTGGAGTCAGGCAAGTGTTCGGGCTGTAGCCTCAACCCTCTACGGAGTAGGCGAGCTGTCGTGGGATGCTCCAGCCTATCTCCCCTCAGCCAACCCACCGGCGGCCCGAGTCCGCTCCTGAACCTGGGTCGCCAACGTGGAGCGAGGTGTGGTATCCAGCGCCTCAACCCTCAGCACCACCGGGCCAGCCTCTAGCCAGTGTTTTACCCAGGCTACCACCCTGGGACCCACACCCAGCCGGCTAATTTATTAATCTTTTGTGTGGGACTGTGTCAAATGCCTTGCTAATGTCTAGGTAGGCCATGTCCACAGCCCCTCCCTGGTCTTCTACTCTGGTCACCCACTCAAAGAAATCAATTAGATTTGTCTGAAATGACCTTCCTGCTGTGAATCCATGATGCCTTGGGTCCTGTACCCCAGTGGCCTCTAGGTATTCAACAATTATTTCCTTCGTAAGTGATTCCATAATTTTCCCTACCACTGAGGTCAAACTGACAGGTCTATAGTTTCCTGCCTCTGTCTTCCTCCCACTTTTGTGAAGGGGAATCACATCTGCCCTCCTCCAGTCCTCCGGTACCACACCATCCTCCCATGATTTATTAAAAAGGGTAGTCAGTGGTGTTGCTAGTTCTTCACTTAGTTCTTTTAGAATTCTGGGGTGAATCCCATCAGGTCCCACTGCTTTTTCCACTTTCAGTTTTAAGAGTTCTTTCAGAATCCTTTCTTCTGTGAAAGGACTAATATCAACCCCCCTATCCAGAGTGCTTCTATTGACTGGATTAGGTATCTCCCCTGCTTTTCCATTGTGAATACTGAGCAGAAGTATTTGTTCAGTATTCCTGCTTTTTCACTGTCGCTCTCTGCCCTACCACCTTCCTCTTTATTCAGCCTCAGTATCCCTGCCTTAGTCTTTCTTTGCTCCCTAATGTACCTATAAAAAGTTTTATCCCCCTTCTTAACTGAGCTGGCTATCTTTTCCTCGGTTTGGGCATTTGCTACTCTGACTACCTTCCCCGCTTCCTTTTGCTTTAACTGGTACAGTTCTCTGTCCTGCTCCTTCTGTGTTCCTTATACTTCCTAAATGCTGTCTTTTTCTCTCTTATCTTTCCCGCCACTTCTTTTCAGAACCATAGTGTTTTTTCTTTCATTTTGATTTGCTTCACACAAAGGCTTGTTGCCTCTGTGATGGCGGTTTTGATGTTTCCCATTGTTGCTCCACCCCATCTTCTTGCCTGTTTGCTAGTGCTTTTCTGAGGCACTCTCCCATTTTGACAAAATCAGCCCTCCTGAAGTCCAGTATCTTCACTTTTGTATGGCTTGACTCTACAGCTAAGTTTATTGTGAACCACACTGTTTGGAGGCTGCTTGTTCCCAGATGGCTACCCACTTCAAGATCGGAGATCCTCTCTCCATCCCCATTTGAGAGTACCAGGTCTAAGATTGCTCCCTCCCGAGTGGGTTCCAAAACTAGCTGAGGCATGCTCCCTGTAGGGCATCGAGAATGGCCCTGCTCTTGGATGTGGCTGCAGCAAATGTGCTCCAGTTAACATCTGGCATATTCAGGTCCTCATCAGCAATATCTCCCCTTTCTCTGCCAAATGTGCTCCAGTTAACATCTGGCATATTCAGGTCCCCATCAGCAATATCTCCCCTTTCTCTGCCAAATGTGCTCCAGTTAACATCTGGCATATTCAGGTCCCCATCAGCAATATCTCCCCTTTCTCTGCCATCCCAAGGATGCCTTCTATCATTTCCTCCCCGAGACAGGGGTCTGTATACAACCCCTGTGCGGATTGTGGAGCCATTTCCAGTCTCCAGGGTGACCCACAGTGTCTCCTCTCCTCCCCGTTTACCCTTTAGTACTGTTGCTTTGATCCCTTTCCTTACATAGAGAGCTACTCCTCCTCCTCCTCCTCTTCATCCCTCCCTGTCCCTCCTGTAGATTGTGTACCTTGGTATGTTGACATCCCAGTCATGGTTCTCTGTGTACCATGTTCCTGTAACTGCCACGATATCCAGGCAACCAAGCAGTACCTTTGGAGGTGGGTATAGAACCTACTTAGGAAACAGGCTCTGCATGACTATATTGCCAAACCTGGCATCCCCTCTAGCCTGAACATCCAAACAATAATGCTTGGTAAATGTTTGATAGTTTTCCAGGTAGCTGCCTTACAGATCTCCACCAGGGGAATATCTCTAGCAGCTGCACCCCTGGTCAAATGGGCACCAATGCCTGCAGATGGCTGCTTACCCACCTTACTGTGGCAGAACTGGATGCAAGACACATTCCATCTTGCAATGGATCTTTTAGTAGCTGGCTTCCCTTTCCCCATCTCTCCATAGGTGAGGAAGAGTTGAGTGTGGTCTTGCCTGTGTCCCTTTGTATGGTCCAGGTAATAGCAGATTGCCCTTTTTACATCCAGGCTTTGCAGCCTGCGTTGCCTGAAGTGGAATGTTCAGTAAAGATGACAGGCAATGTAGTGGACTGATTGAGGTGGAACTCGGATATCAGCTTGGGCAGGAATTTCCTATTAGTTCTCAGGACAACTTTGTCTTTGTGGACAGCAATATAGCCAGGCTCTGTGGACAAGGCCTGAAGCTCACTAATCCTTCTGGCAGAAGCAATGGCTACTAGGAGCACAGTTTTCCAAGTCACATATTTGAGGTCTGCCGAAGACATGGGTTCAAGGGGGAGCTGCATGAGCTGGGCTATACACATGTTAGGATCCCACATGGGCATTGGCTCCCTATGTGGAGGATGCAAATGTAGCAATCCTTTGAAAAAACTTTCTAAACACTGGGTTAGAGGCCAAGGGAAGCCTCTTGCCAGTTGACAAATAAGCCAAGACTGCTGCAAGGTGCACTTTAAGGATAGAGGACCTTAAACTCATAGAGTGAAGATGGGTTAAGTAGTCCAGGACCACTGGCAAACTGGCCTGGTTGTGCTCCACATGCCTTCCTTCACACTAAATTGAAAATCTCTTCCATTTGGAAGAACAGGTTTTATGGTTACCTGGAAACCCCAAGGATCTTCATGATATCCCCTGACAGATGCAGGACTGCATATTATAGGTTTTCAAGAGCGAGGCCTTGAGTCGGAGACTGAAGGTTGGGGTACATGATCCTACCCTGCTAAGATGTCAGTAGGTTGTGCCTCCTGAGGAGGCTGATTGGTTTGGCTACTGACGCTGATAGAATCAGAGAGTACCAGGGCTGCCTGGCCGAATCTGGGGCAATGAGTATCACTGTTGCTGGCTGGGACCAGAGTTTGTTCAGTACCCTTGGCAGCAAGGGAAAAGGAGGGAAGGCATACAAGAAGAAAAAATTACTCACCTTAGAAATGTTGTTTCTTCTAATGGAGTCTTGCTATATTATGACATACGCAGTGAGTCCCAACCTTCGAACTGCTCCGGAGGTGAAAGAGCTAACTTTCTATGCCAGGCATGGAACGCTGAGCTCGAGTTCGGTTGAAACTCTGTCTGTTGTTCTTCAAACTCAAACCGTCAGATCTTTACGAGCTAAACTCACTGAGGTCCAGTGTGGAAGCTGTAAACCTACACTAGCCAACTGGCTACTAAACATAAGAACACATTTTTTGGTCCCAAATCAAAGACTCAAGTCAGGAGACCCAAAAAATGAAAAACACAACACCAAGTCACCCCAAAAAGGAGGGGTGAAACAACAAGTTGGGCATCTACTAAGTGCCAACACTGCACTGCCCACCCACATCCCAAAAACAGAGGTTCTGAGAGGGGCAGGCGGGGAGGTCATAAAATAGCAAGACTCCATTAGAAGAAACAACATTACTAAGGTGAGTAATTTTTTCTTCAAACAACATGAAGTCTTGCTATATTATGACATATGCAGAATACACAGCAGTACCTCCATGGAGGAGGGACAGAATCTACTTAGGAAATAGGCTCTGAAGCACAGCTGTGCCAAACTGAGCATCACTCCTAGCTTGGATGTCCAGGGAGTAATGCTTGGTAAAAGTGTGAACTGTTTTCCAGGTAGCTGCTTGACATATCTCTAGAACAGGGATGTCCCTGGCAGCAGCCAGGAAAGCAGCAGTACCTCTGGTAGAGTAAGCCCTCAGGCCTGAGGGAGGAACCTTACCCAGTTTTTCATAACAAAATTGGATACAAGAGACCATCCACCTGGCAATGGATCTTTTAGTGGCAGGTTTCCCTTTACCAACCTCACTTTAAGTGAGAAACAGTTGGAGGGAGTCAAACCTGTGACCCTTGGTACGCTCTATGCAGTAACTAAGGGCTCTCTTCACATCTAAGCTGTGCAGCCTCCCCTCGCCAGAGGAGGAATGGTCAGTGAAGTACACTGGAAGAGACATAGATTGATTAAGGTGGAATCTGAAACCACCTTAGGCAAGAACTTCCTGTTAGTTCTGAGGACCACCTTATCTCTATGAAAGGAGATAAAATCAGGCTCCACTGACAAAGCTTGTAATTCACTTATGCGTCTGGCAGAAGTGATGGCTACCAGAAACACAGTCTTCCAAGTCAAGTACTTAAGCTCTGCTGAAGACAAAGGCTCAAAGGGGGGTTGCATAAGCTGAGCAATGCAAACATTAAGATCCCAGGCAGGGGCAGGGTCCCTGAATGGAGGGTTGGTGTGAAGCAATCCCTTAAAAAACTTGGAGAATACAGGATGAGCTGAAAGAGAAGAGGGTTTACCTGCTGAAATAAAAGCAGACACAGCTGCCAAATGTACTTTTAGGGTAGCTGGCCTCAGCCCCAAAGTATTTAAATGGACCATATAATCCAGGACTGTGGGTAAATCAGCAGATTGTGGGGAAATACGCTTCCCAGAGCACCATATGGAAAACCTCTTCCATTTGGAGTTATAGGTAGCCCTGGTGGAAGGTTTCCTAGAAGCCTTCAGTATATCCATTACACCTTGGGAGAGGTGTAGATCAGCAACTCTAACTCTTCAAGAGCCAGGCCTTGAGATTGAGAGATTTGAGGTTCTGGTACCAAACCTCCCCTGGAGCATAGGTTAACAGGTTGTGATTCCTGGAAGACACAGGGAAGATGGACTGCTAAGGACAGTAGGAGTGGATACCAGGGTTGTCTGGCCCAATCTGGAGCAATCAGGATCATCTTGCAGGGTTGAGATCTGATTTTGACTAGCACTTTGAACAGGAGAGGGAAGGGGGGGGAAGCATAGAGAAACTTCCCTTCCCAATTGAGAACTAAGGCATCCAGAGGCACTGAGCCCAACACTTGGGGCCTGTAGCAAAAAAAGGGGAAGTTGGTGATTGTCTGGGGCTGCAAAAAGATCTGCGGGGTGCCCCATCTGGCAAATATCACCTCCAAGACCAGGGGGTCCTGTGACCATTCGTGATGGCCTTGGGAAATCCTGCTGAGAGCATCTGCCAGGACATTGCCCTTGCCTGGGAGGTGAACTGCCATAAGGGAGGTGTTCAGGGAGTAAGCCAGAGACCACAACTTCATTGCTTTGGTGCACAAGGCCGTCGACCGAGTGCCCCCTTGCTCGTTGATGTACCACATTGTGGTGGTGCTGTCTGTTCTGACCTATACTACTTTGTTCTGAACAGATGTGGAAAAAACTTGGAAGTGCTAGAAAAACTGCTCTGAGTTCCAACAGATTGATGTGGAGCAGAGATTCCTGAGGGGACCACAATCCCTGGGTAGTGAGGTCGCCCATGTGAGCTCCCCACCCCAAGAGATGCATCTGTAGTAAGGATTAAGGAGTGAGACTGAGTGACAAAGGAACCCCTTGTCTCAGATTGCTCTGATCCTGCCACCACTGTAGGGCCTGGATCAGGGTTCGAGTAACTGGGATCAATTTGGTTAGAGGGTCTTTCCTTTGAGACCAAAAGGCTCTCAAATGGAACTGGATGTCCCTCATCTGAAATCTTGCTCCCTGCACTACTGCTGTAGAAGCAGCCATGTGCCCCAGGAGCTGTAGAAAATGCCTTGCTGGTCGAGAGACCTGCAGGGTGAAAGAGGAGGCCAGAGAGACCAGGGTCCTTGCCCCGTCCAAAGGAAGGAAGGCTCTGGCTTTCTCTGTGTTCAGCTCTGCACCTATCAAGGTGAGGAGCTGGACAGGCTCTAGAACTGACTTTAAAAGATTCAGAAGGAAACCTAATGAGGTGAGCAATTGCTGAGTTATCTGTAGATGAAACTTGACTTGGTCTGGAGACTGGCCTACTATGAGCCAGTCGTCCAGGTAAGGGAAGATGGCAATTTTTTGCCTTCTTAGGGAAGCAACTGCTACTGCCAGGCATTTTGTGAATACCCTTGGAGCAGAGGTGAGGCCAAAGGGCATTGCTCTGAACTGGTAATGGCCTGAGGGCAGCTCGAACCTGAGGTACTTTCGATGGGAGCATCTGATGGGAATATGGAAGTAGGCATCCTTGAGGTCCAGGGACGCTAGCCAGTCCCCTGGCCTTAGAAAGGGTAGAATAATTCCCAGAGTCACCATTTTGAATTTTGGTTTTAAAAGGTGCTTGTTCAAATATCTGAGATCCAGGATGGGCCGCCATTCTCCTGTCTTTTTTGGGGTAAGGAAGTACCTGGAGTACAACCCTTTGCCCTGGTGTAGGAGTGGAACCCTTTCCACAGCTCTGAGAGCCAGGAGGGAAGAGACCTCTGCCTCTAGGGCAAGTGCCTCTGGTGGATTTGCAGGTGGAAAGGATCTGGTTCTCATCTTTGGAAATTTTTTGAAGCTGAGAACCAGTCCCTGGCTTACTACTTCCAGGACCCACTTGTCTGATGTCAGAGACTTCCAGTCCTGGACAAAGTAAGCCAGCCTGCCCCCTACAGGTAGCTGAGAATCGGACCTGGCAACCCCATCAGGGTGCCTGCTTGGCAGGGGCTTTGGGCTGAGGAGTGGAAGCAGGCCTGTTTGTACCCCGTCTGCCTCTCCCTCTAAAGAACCCCCTCTGGGCATAAGCAGAAGAGGAGGCCTGGGCTTGGTAAAAAGGCCTATGAAAAGGCCTGCCCCTGCCCCTGGAAAGCTGCCTTTGAGGAGTGGCCTGCCTTTCCTTGGCCTGTGCACTCCTATAGGTGGTCCTATACTCGTCCATTTCTTCATATAATTCTCTGTCTGCTCCCAAACAGAGATACCCTACAACAGGAAAATCCATGGCCTTAGTCTGGGTATCCTGTGACAGGTTAGTACATCTGAGCCAAGCCATTCTCCGAAGTGCCACAGATGTAGCCATGACTCTTGATGACACATCATTAGAGTCCACTGCAGCATGGAATTGCACCTTGGATGCCTCAATACCATCAGCAGCCACCTGCTCCAGCTCCTTAGCAAGCTGGCCAGGGACCTGTTTTGCTAGAGCCATAACAGTATTCGATCTGAATTTCTGATATCTAGCAACATAAGCCATATAATTTGCCTGTCTGCGTCCCAAGGATGCTGCCATGTACTGTTTCTTTGCCATGGCATCAATCCTCCTGGAATCCTTGTCAGGGGTGTGTGAGTCCAAGGGAATATTTGCCTTGTCACAGGCTGCAGCCTGCACTACCCCAACATGGCTGCATTGTTGTGTAAGGAACTCCGTATCACAGCCTGACAATGTGTACCTCTTGTCCATTCTCTTATCCACAGGAGACATAGTGTGAGGAGTTTTTAGAATTTTAACTGCCTGTTTCCCAAAAGATTTATGCAAAGGAATAGACAGTCTCCTCGACTCCGGGATATCCATCATTTCCACATAGTCAGGCTCCTCTTGATCATCCACAGCTTCCTCCATAGGGAGCTGGAGGGTTTCAGCCACTTTCTTATAAAACATAAAATGAGAAGGGGACTCAGAAAGCCTAGGAGGAGACACTCCTGAAGGTCTATCCGGGGAGATGGGCACATCCAGACTTTCAAATCCACATTCACTCTCCTCATACTCCTCTTCCCCCCTCCTCCGGTTCATAATATTTCTCTACATCATACTTTTGAACCGGTGGAACGGGCCGAACCGGACGCTTATCTGAAGCCCGGTTCGGTCGAACACGGGAAAGCGACTGGACAATTTTAATCGCTTTGGCTATTTCTTCAGCGGTTGGAGAGGAAAGTTTTGGCTCCACACCAGCTGATTTCCTAGTCCTTTTTGCTGGAACCGACTCCTCGGAGTCGGATCTCCTTTTGCTCAAGGAAGTCTCACCCTGGTCAGAGGGCACTCCCTCCGGTTCGGCCGAAACCGAACCGGGCTGGCCATCCGGTTCAGCAGACTTTTTGGCCTTCCTTTCCCTGAGCCTACAAACTCTCTTTTCCAGGGTAGCTGCAGGAAAATTTTTACAAATCTGGCAGTCTGCATTGAGGTGGTCAAACCCCAGACAATAAACACAGGTGGTGTGGGGGTCAGCCTTGGCAAAGACTTCCCCACAGACACTGCAGTGTTGAAACCCAGTGGCCGGTTTTCTTTGGGTTTCTCAGACATAGTGCCAGTCCCAACCAAACTTACTCCGCTTATGGCAATCCGCAAAGAAGACCCTCTTATCGGTTCCCAACCGTGTCACGGGTCGTGGAAAAAAACGTAATAAAATCCATTTTTTTTTAGAACCGATAAGAACCAGTAACCACACTCTAAATGACAGATTAATATATTTTAAACAACCTGATCGTTCAAACCGAACCGATAAACCGTTTACAAGTTCCACACAGAATAGAAATCAATGTAAAACCTGTCTAGTACTCACAAATACCACAGACAGCGTCTGAACCGACTGGTTGCGGTTTAAATTCGGTCAAAATCGAGAAAAACAATACTTTAACCGACAAAATGAACCGAGCAGAAGGAGAAATCTCCAGAGCGATTGTTCAGTGAGGCAGAGCAAAGAATCTGATGGTTTGAGTTTGAAGAACAACAGACAGAGCCAATCAAGCTCGAGCTCAGCGTTCCATGCCTGGCATGGAAAGTTAAGTCTTTCACCCCTGGAGCAGTTCAAAGGTTGGGACTCACTGCATGTGTCATAATATAGCAAGACTTCATGTTGTTTGAACCTCCCTGTCCAATCCAGCAGAAGTGCGTCCAGAGGGACTGTGCCCTTGACAGGAGGTCTGCAGCAGAACTGTGGTAACTTGTGATTGCCTGGAGCTGCAAAAAGGTCCACTTCTGGGATGCCCCATCTCCTGAAGACAGATTCCAAGACCTGCTTGTTCAGTGATCACTGGTGGTGGTTCTGATCGATTCTGCTGAGGGCATCTACTAAGACACTGTCCTTCCACGGGAGATGTACAGCTGAGATGGAGATCTCTACGAAAATATGCCAAACTCCAGATTTTCACTGCTTCCGTGCACAGTGGGGTTGACCTCGTACCCCGTTTGTTTATGTAATACATGGTAGTTGTATTGTCTGTCCTGACCTGCACCACCTTGCCCCTTACTAGGCTAGCAAAGGACTAGATGCCCAAAAGAACAGCTCTAAGTTCCAACAGGTTGATGTGTAGAACAGAATCCTGTTTTCTCCATGTGCTCCCCCAGATGCGCCCCCCTACCCAGGAGTGATGCATCTGTGGTTAGTACCAGTGAAGGGGGATTGCTGCAAGAATGGCACCCCTTGTCAGAGGTTGGCCCTGTCTTACCACCACTGCAGTGCTTGAAGGAGTGGTGCTCTTACCGGCACTAACTTTGCCAGTGAGCCCCTTTTTTGAAGCCAGTGACCTCTGAGGTGGAACTCAATATCCCTCATTTGGATCCTGGCTCCTGACACTGTTGCTGTGGATGCTGCCATGTGGCCTAGCAGCTGAAGAAAATGCTTTGCCAGCCTTGGGACGTGGAGCGTGAAGGAGCTGGCTATCTGAATCAGGCTGTCCACTCTGTCTTGAGGGAGGAAAACCCTTCCCCATTGTGTGTCCAAGTTTGCCCCTATGAACTTGAGAAGCTGAACTGGTTCCAGAACAGACTTTTTCTGATTCACCAGGAGTCCCAGGGAGTGCAAGGTATCCTGTGCGAGTCTTAATGTTTCTTTCACTTGCTGATGTGACTGGCCTACTATTAGCCAGTCATCCAGATAGGGGAACACTGTTATCCCCTGCCTCCTTAGGTGTGCCACAACCACAGCCAGGCATTTTGTGAACACCTTTAGGGCAGAGGTTAGTCCGAAGGGCACTGCCCTGAATTGATAACTGCCTGATGGCAATCTGACCTGAGGTACTTTCTGTGTGACTGCCCGATAGGAATGTGAAAGTAGGCATCCTTTAGGTCTTGGGATGCCAGCCAGTTTCCCTGCCTTAGGGTTGGAAGAATAGCAGTCAGAGTCACCATCCTGAATTTTAGCTTTGACAAGTGCTCGTTTAGATGTCTGAGATCCAGAATTGGTCGCCACTCCCATTTTCTTTATTGTGAGGAAGTACCTTGAGTACAAGCCTTTTCCCTTGTGGGCTGAGGGGACTGGTTCTGCTGCCCTTTGTGACAGAAGGTTTGCTACTTCCTTCTCTAGCAATGCTGTTTATGATGGGTTAGAGGGTTTGAAGGCCCTTGCCCACTACCTCCAGGACCTACCTGTCTGTATTGATACCTTGCACTCCTGGAGGTAGCGGGCCAGCCTGCCCACTACTGGGATTGAGGAGGCGACCCAGGCAGGCACCTCAAGGTGTCTGCTTTTTCTGGGTTGCTGGCTGTGTCCTGGGGCTAGTGTGGCCACTGCGCCTTCTGCCTTTGCCCCTAAAACATCCCCTCTGTTGCTGATAATGGGGAAAAGCTTGGGGTTGGAAAAAAGGTCTATAGTAAGCCCTGCCCTTCCATCTCTGCTCTGGTGTTTCGGGGGTAGATGCTCTTTCCTTTGCTGCAGCACTCTTATAAGCAGCCTTGTGCTATGCATTTTTTTCATATATGCCTCTGTTTGTTCTCCAAACAGGATCGTACAGGAAGTCCAGGGCTTTGGTTTGTGTATCCTGTGTCAGATTGGTGGTTCTGAGCCAGGCAAACCATCTAAGGGACACTGATGCTGCCATTTGTCTTGATGCAGTGTCATTAGCATCCACTGCCATACTGAATCGAGTCTTAGCAGCCTACACTCCCCCTTTTGCAGCTTTTTCCAGGTCAGTTGCCATGGGGGATGGGACAGCCTTTGCAATCTCTAGTACAGCAGTCCAGAGATTCTTTTGATACCCTGTCACATATGAAATGTATGAGGCTTATCTGATGGCAAGAGATGACCCCAGGTATACTTTTTTTGCTACTCAATCCACCTTCCTGGAATCTTTATCCGGAGAGTGAGAGGCTAGGGGGATGCCAGCATTGCCACAGGCTGCAGCCTGCACTACCCCCTCATGCCTAGGGTGCCCAAAATGGAATTCCGCTCCAGTTTAGACCACCCAGTACTTTTTGTCCACCTTTTGGTCTGTATGTGGTACTGAAGTGGGTGTCTGCAAACTTTTTAGGATCTGTTTGTTAAGGGATTTATGGATTGGCAGCAATAACCTTTTTGATGCTGGCACATCCATCATTTCCCTGTAGTCCTCCTCCTCCTCATCTTCAGTTGACTCCTGAGTGGAGAGGTCGAGAGTCTGAGCCACTTGTTTCATGAATGAAAAATAAGAGGCAAAGTCCTCAGTTCCCTTGTCAGGGAAATTAGGGCGATGAGGATCCGGAGAAATGTCCGGTTCAATGGGCTCTCTGTAATCCTCCTCCTCCTCTTCTCCCAACTGGTCACAACCGAGGTCTAATGAACCAGAGAGCTGGGTCGACCCAAGAGTCTGAACTGTTGCAAATGACGGTTGTCTTTCAATCGGAACCAGGGTTAGAAACATAGAATGTGACAGCAGATAAGGACCGCTTGGCCCACCTAGTCTGCCCATTTTCCTAACAGATAAGCTACAGATCCTAGTTAACCAACAGCTTACTTCCTCCTACCCCCACTAGCACTGCCTTATGTCTGTCCCATGCATTCTTGAATTCCCCCACTGTTCTCGACTCCACAACCTCCTCAGGGAGGCTGCTCCATGCATCCACAACCCTTCTGTGAAAAAATACTTCCTCATATTACCTCTGAGCCATCCCCTCTATCTTCAAATTGTGCCCCTTGTTCTTGTACATCTCTTTTCTGAAAGATGCTACCCTTTTGGACTTTGTTGATTCCCTGAGGTACCTGGAGTTTCTATCATGTCCCTCTCTCCCTTCTTTCCTCAAGGGTATACATATTAAGCTCCTTTAGTCTTTCTTCGTATGTCTTCTGGTGCAGACCCTGCACCATTCTGGTTGCCCTCCTCTGGACAGCCTCCACTCTGTCTATGTCTTTGCGAAGATGGCGTCTCCAGAACTGCACACAGTACTCCAGGTGGGGTCTCACCAACTGTCTGTGCAGAGGGATAACAACTTCCTGTTTCTACTACTGATGCCTCTCCCTATGCATCCCAGTATCCCCCCAGCCTTCCTTACTGCCTTCTCACACTGCTTGCCACCTTTAGGTCATCTGATATAATTACCCCCAGATCCCTTTCCATTTTTACTGCTGTCAGTATCTCACCCCCATTGTGTACTCTTCCCCTGGGTTTTTGTTTCCCAGGTGCATTACCTTGCACTTCTTTGCACTGAATCTGAGCTGCCATACATCTGACCATTCCTCCAACCTTGCCAAGTCCCTTCTCATCCTTTCCACTCCATCTTGTGTATCAACCCTGTTGCAGATCTTTGTGTCGTCTGCAAAGAGGCATACTTTTCCTTCCAGTTCCTCCGCAATGTCACTTATAAAGACATTAAAAAGGACCGGTCCTAGTACTGAACCCTGTGGTACCCCCCTAGTAACCCTCCTTTCTTCACTGTAGACTCCATTTACTACTACCCTTCGCATTCTGTTGTCTAGCCAATTTTTTATCCAGGCTACCACCTTGGGATCCACTCCAAGGCTGGCTAACTTGTGTATTAATCTTTTGCGTGGGACTATATTAAATGCCTTGCTAAAATCTAGGTAGGCCATGTCCACAGCCCCTCCCTGGTCTACTACTTTGGTCACCCAATCAAGGAAATCTATTAGATTCATCTGACACAACCATCCCATCGTGAATCCATGCTGCCTTGGGTCCTGTGCCCCTCTGGCCTCTAGGTACTCAACAATTCTTTCCTTCAGAAGTGATTCCATCATTTTCTCTACTACTGAGGTCAAACTAACTGGTCTGTGGTTTCCTGCCTCTGTCCTGCTCCCACTTTTGTGAAGAGGAATCACATCCGCCCTCCTCCAGTCCTCAGGTACCACCCCATCCTCCCATGATTTGTTAAACAGAGTGGTCAGCGGTGTCACTAGTTCTACCCTTAGTTCCTTTAGAATTCTTGGGTGAATCCCATCAGGCCCCATTGCTTTGTCCACCTTCAATTTTATTAGTTCTTTCAGAACCCTTTCTTCTGTAAATGGACTGTTATAGACCCATCTTCGGAGTGTTTCTCTTGTTTGGTTTAGGTACCTCCCTCTCCTCTTCCTTTGTGAATACTGAGCAGAAATATTCGTTCAGTATCTCTGCTTTTTCACTGTCACCATCTACCCACATTCCCTCCCCTTTATTAAGCCTCAGTATCCCTCCTTTGTCCCTTCTTCGCTCCCTAATGTAACTATAAAAGGTTAACAGAGTTGGCTATCCTTTCCTCGGTTTGGGCCTTTGCTATTCTGACTGCCTTCCCAGCCTCTTTCTGCTTTAACTGATGAAGTTCTCTGTCCTGCTCCTTATGTGTTTCCTAATATTTCCTGAATGCTATCCTTTTCTCCTTAACCTTCCCTGCCACCTCTTTTGAGAACCATAGCAGTTTTTCCTTCGTTGTGTTGATTTGCTTTACACAAAGGCTTATTGCCTCTGTGATGGCTGTTTTGATTACTCCCCATTGTTCCTCCACCCCTCTTTTTTGCCTGTTTGCTAGTGCTTTTCTGAGGCACTCTCATTTTCCCAAAGTCAGCCCTCCTAAAGTCCAATAGTCTTGCTTTTGTATGGCTGTGTTTATCATGAACCACACTGTTTGGTGGTCGCTTGTTCCCAGATGGCTACCCACTTCCAAATCTGAGATTCTTTCTCCATCCCCATTTGAGAGTACCAGGTTTAAGACTGCTCCCTCCCGAGTGGGTTCCAATACTAGCTGTCTGAGGCATGCCCCCTGTAAGGCATCAAGAATGACCATGCTCTTGGATGTGCCTGCAGCAAAGGTGCTGTTAACATCTGGCATATTCAGGTCCCCATCAACAATATGAAAAATTACTCACCTTAGTAATGTTGTTTCTTCTAATGGAGTCTTGCTATATTATGACATATGCAGTTTGTCCCAGCCTTAGAACTGCTCGAGGTGAAAGAGTTAAAGTCCATGCCAGGCATGGAACTTAGAGCTCGAGCTCGTTGAAAATTCTATCTGTTGCTCTTCAAACTTAAACTGTCAGATCTTTATGAGCAAAACTCACTAAGACCTGTGTGGAAGCTGTATACCTACACTAGCCAACTGGCTACTTTATTAAACACATTTTTGGTGCCACAAAGAAGACTCAAGTCAGGAGACCCAAAAATGACAACATAACAAAGATCACCCCAAAAGGAGGGGTGAAAACAAGGTGGGCATCTAAAAGTGCCAGCTGCCCTGCCCACCACATCCCCAAGAGTAAGGTTCTGAGAGGAGGCAGGGGAGGTCATAATAGCAAGACTCCATTAGAAGAAACAACATTACTAAGGTGAGTAATTTTTCTTCAAACAACATGAAGTCTTGCTATATTATGACATATGCAGACTACACAGCAGTACCTCCATGGAGGAGGGACAGAACCTACTTAGGAAATAGGCTCTGAAGCACAGCTGTGCCAAAACGAGCATCACTCCTAGCCTGGATGTCCAGGGAGTAATGCTTAGTAAAAGTGTGCACCGTTTTCCAGGTAGCTGCTTGACATATCTCTAGGATAGAGATGTCCCTGGCAGCAGCCAGAGATGCAGCTGTACCTCTGGTGGAGTGAGCCCTCAGGCCTGAGGAGGAACTTTACCCAGTTTTCACAGCAGAATTGGACACAGAGCGCATCCACCTGGCAATGGATCTTTCAGTGGCAGGTTTCCCTTTGCCAACCTCACCATAAGTGAGAACAGTTGGAGGGAGTTAAACCTGTGACCTTTGGTATGGTCTATGTAGTAGCTAAGTGATCTTTTGACATCTAAACTGTGCAACCTCCTCTCACCAGAAGAGGAATGGCCAGTGAAGTACACAGGGAGAGATATAGATTGATTAAGGTGGAAATCTGAGACCACCTTAGGCAAGAACTTTCGGTTAGTCCTGAGGCCTACCTTATCTCTGTGAAAGGAGATAAAATCAGGCTCCACTGACAATGCTTGTAACTCAATTATGCGCCTGGCAGAAGTGATATGCTACCAAAAACACAGTTTTCCAAGTCAAGTACTTGAGCTCTGCTGAGGACAAGGGCTCAAAAGGGTGTTGCATAAGTTGGGCAATGCAAATATTAAGATCCCAGGCAGGGGAAGGATCCCTAAATGGGGGGCTGGTGTGAAGCAACCCTTTGAAAAACTTGGAGAATACAGGATGAGCTGAAAGAGAAGAGGGCTTACCTGTTGACAAGAAAGCAGACACGGCTGCCAAGTGCACTTTAGGTAGCCGGTCTCAGCCTCTAAAAATTTAAATGAACCATATAAACCAGGACTGCGGTAACTCAGCAGATTCTGGGAAATATCTTCCCAGAGCACCATATGGAAAAACTCTTCCATTTGGAATTATAGAAGTAGTCCTGGTGGAAGGCTTCCTAGAAGCCTTCAGAATATCCAATACACCTTGGGAAAGGTGTAGGTCAGCAAACTCTAACTCTTCAAGAACCAGGCCTTGAGATTGAGAGATTTGAGGTTCGGGTACCCAAACCCTTTCCTGAGCACAGGATAACAGATTGTGACTCCTGGGAGACACAGGGGACGATGGACTACTAAGGATATAAGGAGTGGGTACCAGGGCTGTCTGGCCCAGTCTGGAGCAATCAGAAACATCTTGCAGGATTGAGACCTGCTTGTAACTAGCACTTTGAACAGGAGAGGGAAGGGTGGAAAGACATAGAGAAACTTCCCTTCCCAACTGAGAAGGAATGCACCCAGGGGGACTGAGCCCAACACTGGGGGCCTGCAACAAAAAAAGGAAGTTGGTGATTGTCTGGGGCTGCAAAAAAAGATCTATCTGGGGTGTGCCCCATCTGGCAATACCACCGGGATCCAGAGCCCATTCGTGATGGCCTTGGGAAATCCTGCTGAGAGCATCTGCCAGGACATTGCCCTTGCCTGGGAGGTGAACTACTACAAGGGAGGTGTTCAGGGAGTAAGCCAGAGACCACAATTTTGTTGCTTCGGTGCACAAGGCCGTAGACCGAGTGCCCCCCTGCTTGTTGATGTACCACATTGTGGTGGTATTGTCTGTTCTGACTTGAATAACCTTGTTCTGAACAGATTTGGAAAAAACTTGACGTGCTAGAAAAACTGCTCTGAGTTCCAACAGATTGATGTGGAGCAGAGATTCCTGAGGGGACCCCAATCCCTAGGTGGTGAGGTCGTCCATGTGAGCTCCCTACCCCAATAGGGATGCATCTGTAGTAAGGATTAAGGAGTGAGACTAAGGGGTAAGGGGGATCCCCCGTGTCAAATTGCCCTGGTCCTGCCTCCACTGAAGGGCCTGGATCAGGGTTCGAGTCACTGGAATTAATTTGGTTAGAGGGTCCTTTCTTTGAGACCAAAAGGTTCTCAAATGGAACTGGATGTCCCTCATCTGAAATCTGGCTCCCTGCACTACTGCTGTCGAAGCAGCCATGTGTCCCAGGAGCTGTAGAAAGTGCCTTGCTGGTCGAGAGACCCGCAGGGTGAAGGAGGAAATCAGGGTACTTGCCCTTTCCAGAGGAAGGAAGGCTCTGGCTTCTTTTGTGTTCAGTTCTGCACCTATGAAGGTGAGAAGCTGGACAGGCTCTAGGACTGATTTTGGAAGATTGAGAAGGAAACCTAGAGAAGTTAGCAGTTGCTGAATTACTTGAAGGTGTAACCTGACTTGGTCTGTGGACTGACCTACTATGAGCCAGTCGTCCAAGTAGGGAAAGATGGCAATTTTTGCCTTAGTGGGCAAATGCTACTGCCAGGCATTTTGTGAATACCCTTGGGGCAGATGTAAGGTCGAAGGCACTGCTCTGAACTGGTAATGACCTGAGGGCAGTTCGAATCTGAGGTACTTTCAATGGGAGCTTCTGATGAGAACATGAAAATAGGCATTCTTGAGGTCCAGGGACACTAGCCAGTCCCCCTGGCCTTAAAGCGGTTAAAATAATTCCCAGAGTCACCATTTTGAATTTAGGTTTTAAAAGGTGTTTGTTTAGATACCTGAGATCCAGGATGGGCCACCATTCTCCTGTCTTTTTTGGGGTAAGGAAGTACCTGGAGTACAACCCTTTGCCGTGGTGTAGGGGTGGAACCCTTTCCACAGCTCTGAGAGCCAGGAGGGTAGAGACTTCTGCCTCCAGGGCAAGAGCCTCTGAAGGATTTGCAGGTGGAAAGGATCTGATTCTCATCTTTGGAAATTTTATGAAGCTGAGAACCAGTCCCTGGCTTACTACTTCCAGGACCCACTTGTCTGACGTTAGAAACTCCCAGTCCTGGACAAAGTAAGCCAGCCTGCCCCCTACAGGTAGTGGAGAATCGGCCCTGGGCACCCCATCAGGGTGCCTGTTTGGCAGGGGCTTTAGGCTGAGGGGTGGAAGCAGGCCCGCCTGCACCCCGTCTGCCTCTCCCTCTAAAGAACCCCTTCTGTGCACAAGCTGAAGAGGAAGCCTGGACTTGGTAAAAAGGCCTATCCCTGCCCCTGGGAGGCTGCCTTTGGGGAGTGACTTGCCTTTCCTTGGCCTGTGCACCCTATAGGTGGTCCTATATTCATCCATTTTTCATGTACTCTGTTTGCTCCCCAAACAGAGAGTTGCCCACAACAGGGAAATCCATGGCCTTAGTCTGGGTATCCTGTGACAGGCTAGTACATCTGAGCTAAGCCATTCTACGGAGAGCCACAGATGTAGCCATGACTCTGGATGATACATCATTAGAGTCCACTGCAGCATGGAATTGCACCTTGGATGCCTCAATACCATCAGCAGCCACCTGTTCCAGCTCTTTTGCCAGCTGGCCAGGAACCTGCTTTGCTAGAGCTAAAACCGTATCCCATCTGGATTTTTGATATCTAGCAACATAAGCCATATAATTTGCCTGTCTGAGTCCCAAGGATGCTGCCATGTACTGTTTCTTTGCCATGGCATCAATCTTCCTGGAATCCTTGTCAGGGGTGTGTGAGGCCAAGGGAATATTTGCCTTGTCACAGGCTGCAGCCTGCACTACCCCAACATGGCTGCATTGTTGTGTAAGGAACTCCGTATCAGAGCCTGATAATGCATACCTTTTGTCCATTCTTTTATCAACAGGAGGTATGGTGTGAGGAGCTTTTAAAATCTTTACTGTCTGTTTCCAAAAAGATTTATGCAGAGTAATAGACAGTCTCCTAGACTCTGGGATATCCATCATTTCTACAAAATCAGGCTCCTTCTGATCATCCACAGCTTCTCCATAGGGAGCTGGAGGGTTTCAGCCACTTTTTTTTTAAACATGAAGTGCGAAGGGGACTCAGAAAGCCTAGGGGGAGACACTCCTGAAGGTCTGTCTGGAGAGATGTCCGGTTCAATGGGCACATCCAGACTTCAAAACCACATTCACTCCCCTCATATTCCTCTTCCCTCTCCTCTGGTTCATAAAATTCTTTAAATAATACTCTTGAACCGGAGGAACCGACTCAACCGAGCTATCTGATGATGCCGGTTCGGTCGGAACCGGGAGACTGAACAATTTTATTGCTTTAGCTATTTCTTCAGCGGTTGAGACAGTTTTGACGCCACACCAGCTGATTTTCTAGATTTCTTGTTGGAACCGACTCAGAGTCGGCTCTCCTTTGCCCGAGGAAGTATCGCCTGGTCAGAGGCACTCCTCCGGTTCGGTTGAAACTGAACCGGCTGGCCATCCGGTCAGCGGACTTTATGGCCTCCTGTTCCCTGAGTCTACCAACTCTCTTATCCAGGGTAGCTGCAGGAAAACCCACGCAAATCTGGCAGTCTGAATTGAGGTGGTCAACCCCAGACAATAAACACATGTGTGGGGCCAGCCTTGCAAAGGCTTCCCACATACAACACAGTGCTGAAACCCAGTGGGCCCGGTTTTTTTTGGGTTTCTAGACATAGTGCCAGCCTAACCAAAAACTTGCCCTTTTACGGCAATCTGCCAAACAAGGCAGCCCTTATCGGGTTCCCAACCGTGTCGCAATTCATGGAAAAACGAATTAAATCCGTTTAGAACCGATAAGAACCGGGAACCGCACTTCTAAAAGACTGTAATGTAATAGAAGTAACTTGATCGGTTCAAACCGAACCGATAAAAATGTTTACAAGTTCCACACAGAAAATAAATGTAAAACCTATCTAGTACTTACAATACCACAGACAGAGCTTGAACCGACTGGTTGCGGTTTAATTTTGGTCAAAAAAACAATAACTTTTATACTTTAACCGACAAAATGAACCCTGCAGGAGGAATCTCCGGAGCGACTGTTCAGTGAGGCGGAGTAAAGAATCTGACAGTTTAAGTCTGAAGAGCAACAGAAAGAATTTTCAACCGAGCTCGAGCTCTAAGTTCCACGCCTGGCATGGACTTTAACTCTTTCACCTTCGGAGCAGTTCTAAGGCTGGGACAAACTGCATATGTCATAATATAGCAAGACTTCATGTTGTTTGAACTCCCCTTTTTCTGCCATTTTAAGGAAGCCTTCTATCATTTCCTTGTCCATTCCCTCCCTGTATACAACCCCCCATGCGGATTGTGGTGCCATTTCCTGTCTCCAGGGTGACCCAGAGTGCCTCATCTTCTCCCTGTTTACTCTTTAGTTCTGTTGCTTCCTTTACATAGAGAGCTACTCCTCCTCCTCCTCCTCTTTTACCCTCCCTGTCCCTCCTGTAGATTGTGTACCCTGGTATGTTGACATCCCAGTCATGGTTCTCTGTGTACCATGTTTTTGTGACTGCCACAATATCCAGGCAACCCTCTTCCATCAAGGTCACTAGTTCAGGGAGCTTGTTACACAGACTATAGGCATTGGTACTCATCACCCTGCACTTTTTGATGGCCTTACCCCTTTTAGCCCCATTCCTGTCCTTACTGCCTTTGCCTTTTCTTACATTTACCTCTGTCATGCTCCCTAATGACTTCTCTACCTTGGTGTTTACCTCACTAATTACCGTGTTTTGTGGGGGGAGGCTGGGATTTCCCTGTTCCTTTTCAGTGCCTCCCCCCTTGACTAGTTTAAATGCTTGCCAATGACGCATTTAAACCTCTCACCTAGGATCCTGGTTCCTCCTGGACAGATGTAGACCATCGCACCAGTATAGGTCTCATCCTCCAGGTGGTCCCCAGTCCCCAATGAAGCCAAAACCCTGAGCTCTACACCAGTTTTTCAACCATTTATTGAATTCTGTGAGGAGTACTCCTAGCATCATCCTTGCCATAGACAGGCAGCACCCGAAGGTTACTGTATGCGCTACTTGTCTAAGGCCCCTCCCCAACTCTACAAACTCCTCTTGCACTGCTCTGATCCCATTCCTAGCCAGGTCACTTGTCCCTAGGTGGACAATGACATCCAGCTCCCTCCCTCCCTTGTGCAGCTGCTCCTACGATCCTGAGGATTCGCTTCCTGTCCCTCCAAGCCGTGGTGCAAGGCAGGCACCTTACCTCCCTCTCCCCTTCCTCACCCATTTCTACCCCCCCAATGACTGAGTCTCCAACCAGGAGTTGTTTCCTTCCCCTGTGGAATCCCATGCCACCCTCCTGTGGGTCTCCTTTGTGAAGGTTTCCAGCATCCTCCTGGGTTCCAGCCTGTAGAGAATGAACGATCTTAAACGCATTAGCGATCTCTTCAGCAGTCAGAACTGAAGTTTTCTTCGGTTGCAGTTCCTGATGCTTCTCTTTTCTTTTCTCCTGCAATTGACTGGTTCAGCAGCCATATCAGTGGTACATTTTTTGCTGGAAGAACTACTGCCTTGTTCAGAGGGCAACTCCTCTGGTTCTTTTGGAGGAGGAACTGGTTTGTCAACAGTTGGGTCAGCAGCCTTTTCTGTCATCCTTTCCAGCAGTCTTTTCAACTGCCTCTCAACCGTGGACTGAGGAAAGTTTTTGCAGATGTCAGTCTGTCTTAATGTGTTCAAACCCCAGACAAATGACACAAATTAAATGTAGATCAGTCTTGGCAAAAGGTTTCCCGCATTCAGTGCAATGATGGAAACCTGTAGGTCCTGTTCTCTTCTTGGATTTCTGTGATATAACCCAGAAGGAAACCTATCTCTCAAAACTCTAATTTATTAAGTTTCTCTTTTTATTTTTCCGGTTACGCTAACTGAACAGAACCAGGAGTTACCCTGGTAAAGACGTTAAGTAAATAACAGACTTACACCGAATCAGAACAACTTAATTAGATACTTTTTTTTTTTAAATAATAAACAAAACATCGGTTCCTTCCCAGTTAGGGAACCAAAAAGGAACTGAGCTACTTACCACAAAAACACTAAAATCTAAACTAATTCTACTTGAAAACCAAGGACAGTGCTTCAAATATAGATTAAACAATACTTTTTTAAAAAAATAATGAGAAAATTAATCTAGTCAAGCAATAAAGGAGAGCTCTCCGGAGATGTCTTACTGAAGCATGTGGAGGAAAGAATCTGACAGCTGAAGAGCTGTTTACCAGGGACAGTGGTTTGAAAACCAAGCTTGAACCCCACATTCCATCACTTGCATAGGTTCTATTAACCATTTTGGCTCCCAGGCAGTCCTATAGTGAGACCATATTGCATAAATCAGAATACAGTAAGATTTCCTGGGGTTTGAAGATTAAGAATTATGGTAGGTATATCATTTTCATATCTTCTAAGGATCAATCTTCATTCACCATTCACCACTGGTGGGTGAGTATCAAGCCACCACCAAAGGTGCCGTTTGCAAACTGAGGGAAATCGTTATTCCCTCAGCCTCCTGTGGTGGGAAACACAGAGAGATAGGGGCGCATTACAGGTCTGGTGAGACCCGCAAATGGTCAGGGGCAGGATGAGCCTCCCTTGGCCTGGGAGAAGGAAGATGCTATGCAATCTCATGCCTGGCCTGACAGAGAAAAGAAATGAGCCCCCTTGGAATCATGAGGGGACCAGCCTACACCAGACCAGGGGTGATAACACTGATAGGCAAAGCCGAATGCAGACTGTAGTTCCCATTAATCTGGAAGTTACCTCACTGGCATCGTAAGACACCCTTGACTGATGTCTCACCAGCTTCAGGCCCTGGGCAGAAAGACGAATGGCTTGCCTGATTGTCTCACAATCAAGCATGGATGCCAGGAACTGTCCTAGCATCATCCACGGCCACAGGTAGCCAAGTGGGCCTCATGTGCAGCAATGTACAGTACAGTGCGAGCCACTGAGAAAACTCTATGACCCCAATGGTCAAACTCAGCTGAATCCAACTCAGGGGTACAGTCATGCTCTGGGTAGTGATGCCCAGAAGGGGTATCTGGGAGCTCCACACCTGAAGTAGGGAGGTACACAGTTTCTGGAAACCCCAGGGGTACACAATACCTGCTCTGGGTGTCCCTCAGGGCTAGAGAGGGGACAGAGATGGCACCAGATGTTCCGTGACACCTCTGTGAATGACTGGGGTCATGGAGGGAAGATGATAGTGCTGGCACTGCATTCCCCAAGGAAGGACAGCACTGATCAGGCAGGGCTATGTGCAGCAAAATGGTCCAGGTGCAGGTTCTGTAACATCCCCGAAAGGAAGCGCTGATAACTGGTAAATTCAGCGACAGAGGAGAGGTGGACCAATGAATCCTCTTCCTTGGAGGAGGAAGAAAGAAGACGGACTGAATAGGATCTAGCCTCAGGAAGCGGTGGTGCTGGGTTTCTGGCCGAAAGATGGCCTGGCCCATGGGCCTAAGGAATGCGAAAAATGCACTTGCTGATGCCTTGACCTGATCCCAAGTCAAGGGCCCCACAGGGACAGAAATACCTGGGAGAAGGGGGAGGAGGAGGCAGAGGGGAGGAGGAGGAGGGTCATGACAAACCAAGCTAGGCCCTCTGTCAGGGCTCTGAGAGCGGGCAGGGGACCCTTCCTGGGGAAGGGGGCTGCGCAATTCAGCCATCTCTGAATGCCCAACCATGGAGGGACAGACAGGGTGGTGTCCTTGGGGGGAAATCCCCTGGTGGGGAAGCTGGAGCCATACCAGTCCGAAAAGTCAGACCCTATCCCCACCTCCTGTAGGCCCAGATGGTTCTGGTGGAGAAATAAGACCCAAGTCAGTGTTACGATTCTTGGCTGAGGCACCAGCAACTCTAGACATGGAGCATGGTGCCGACCTAGATCTCCAAACCCCTACCTTACCAGAAAAGGACTTGCCCCTCGAAGAAGGCCCAATGAATGAACAGAGACCAGGGGAGGAAAGGGGGTCGGCACCACGAATGGTATTGATACAACCCCCCTTGGCACCACAAACGGCAACAGAATCAGGTTTGGCACGGTGGACTGTGCCAGAACCCAACCTGGCGCCATAAGCGGCACTGATCCCCAACTTGGCACCAGCCACTGCTCTGCCATACCCTCCTGCACAGGAGTCGGCACCAGAGGCATCCCCGGGGCCGTAAGCGGCATTGTGGGACACTGGAGAGGCGGCATCACAGTTGGCACCAAGAGAAGAACTCCCAGGCCCTACATACACCACAGGCCTTGAACTGGGCCTAAAAGGGCCTCGAGGCTCTGTGGAGCTGGGGATCCAATCAGGACAAACCAGACGATAAGATCAGGGGAATCAGCAAAGTGGCCACCACCAAGAGACTCCCTCTCCCGGTGCCATGAGGAGCAGCAGCAGGAGAGGACCCAGCCACATGTTCAGCGATGCCTCACTTACCGGCTGCAGCCAGGAGCCAAAGCAACACCAGACTGCTGCACCGAAGGATCCACCAGCGCAGGCCCAATGTATTGCTGTGACACCACCACTGGGGGTGTCCGGGCCCCTGAAGATGCACTGGACTGCAAAGGGTGCTTAACTGGCCCCCTTCAGAAGGCCAGCTGTCCCACTGACCTTTCGCGCAGACCTCCTGTCTCAGCAAGACTAGGAACAGCGAAGGGCTGCTCTCCCTCAGTATGTACAGTACTGGGAAGGGACTCGGGGAAAGAGCCCAGGGATCTGTTGTTCAGAGTGCGATATCATCCTCTGAAGACCGGTGGGGGTCATGCCCCCTCATTTTGCGCAATTTCGGGTGTTGTAATCCATGGAAAAGCAAGTGTCACACGAGTCCATGTCATGGTCTTGACCCAGGCAGGTGAAGCAGCAATCATAACAGTTAGCAGTTGACATACTCTACCCGCAGGGCCACCAACGCATTTTTTTGGGGGGGGCTGCCTTAGATTTTGTGGATTTCCTAGGCCCCGGATCGGTTACGACTGACAATGGTAAATAAGAAAAAACACAGGAAAAGACTTGGTGCCATATTCTGGAAAAATGGAAAATAATAAGGCGAGTCAACCATAGCAGTAAACTGAAGTACTGCATCAAGTGAAGCGGCGCAGAAGAAAAAATTACTCACCTTAGTAATTATATTTCTTCTAATCGAGTCTTGCTGTATTCTGACAATTGCAGTGATTCCCAACCTTTGAACTAGCCCCGGAGAACTAATAGTTAATTTCCATGCAGGGCATGGAATGCTGAGCTCGAGCTTGGTTGAAGTCTCTCTCTCTGGAGTGTTTTGAACTTAAACCATCAGTTTCTTATGAGCCCAACTAAACTAAAAATTCTATGTGGAAATTGTAAAAATTCTACTAGCCAACTGGCTGTAAAAGTTTTGGATTCCCAAGGAAGACTCAAGTCAGGAAACCCAAAAACAAAACCCAATGTACTAAAAATAACAATACTAAATAAGCACCCAAACAAAAAGGGAGGAGGGTGCAAGCAAAAAACACCCCAGGGGTGCAACACTGCACCAGCCCACCCACTTTCCAAAAACAGGTTCTGAGAGGGGAGGCAGGGAGGTCAGAATACAGTAAGACTGCATTAGAAGAAATATAATTACTAAGGTGAGTAATTTTTCTTCAAACAACATGAAGTCTTGCTGTATTCTGACAACTGCAGACTACCAAGCAGTACCTCCAAGGAGGAGGGACATAACCTACTTTGGGAATAGGCTCTGACGTACTGCTGTGCCAAACCGAGAATCACTCCTAGTCTGGATATCCAGAGTAACGCTTGATAAAGGTATGGACTGTGTTCCAGGTGGCTGCTTGACAAATTTCTAGGAGAGGGATCATACCTCTCAAGTGTCCCTCATTACGAGGGACATCCCTCATTTTGCCCCTTAAAATTGCTCTGTCCCTCATCCGTCCTTCATGGAAAAGGTGCTGCCCACAGAGAGAATGTGCTGTATATTCGGATTTTAAAGCAGAAACTCTAAATATTCTGAAATACTAGATCCAAAATAAACCTTGTACAAGTAAACACTATGGTTTTCACAATGTTCTGAACTTGTATCTCCATGTTTGAGGATGTGTCCCTCATTCTGAGTGTCTGTATCCCTCATTGTCCCTCATTTTGAGTGTCCAAAAATGTCCATGTCCCTCATTTCAGTGACAAAAGGTTGAGAGGTATGAGAGGGATATCCTTGGCCACAGCCAGGGAAGCAACTGTACCTCTTTCGGAATGAGTCCTCAGGCCTAAGGGTGGAGTTTTTCCCAGTTTTTCATAACAGAATTGTATACAAGACACAATCCACCTGGCAAAAGATCTTTTGGTGGCAGGTTTGCCCTTTCCCACTTCTCCATAAGTGAGGAACAACTGGAGGGAGTCAAACCTGTGACCCCTGGTATGCTCTATGTAGTAATTAAGGGCTCTTTTGACATCTAAACTGTGTAGCCTCCTCTCTCCTGAGGAAGAATGATTAGTGAAGAAAACAGGGAGAGACATAGACTGGTTTAAATGGAAGTCTGAACCCACTTTGGGCAAGAACCTTCTATTGGTCACAAGGACCACTTTATCCCTATGAAAGGAGATGAATGAATGAATGAATACTTTATTTTTAAAAAGCGCCTTTCCAAAACCAAGGCGCTTTTACAACAAATCAATATATAAAACTTAAATTCCTAAAAACAATCCATAAATATATTTTAAAAATCTGAAAATGCTAGGTTAAACAAATACGTCTTCAAAGCTGATTTAAAGCTTTGGACAGTCAGGCATTCTCTCACCCGATGAGGTACAGAATTCCACAGGGTTAGAGCCATAAAACTGAATGATCTTGCCCCTGATGTCTTTAAGCGAACTCTGGGAATCTCTAGCAATCCCTCATCGGTGGATCGGAGCTGACAGGAAGGACTGTAAGGGCGAAGAAGATCTTGCAGGTAACTGGGTCCCTGATCGTGTAAGGCCTTATAGGTCAGCAGACCAACCTTGAAGGTGATTCGCCATTGAACTGGCAGCCAGTGCAGTCCACGGAGGACAGGCGTTATATGACTGGCCCTTGACATACCAGTCAAAAGCCGGGCCGCCGCATTCTGCACTAGCTGCAAACGGCGAATATCTACCCCCAGTAGCCCTAGGTACAGGACGTTGCAGTAGTCCAAGCGGGAGGTTACAAAGGCATGGACCAATGTTGGAAGGTCATCAATGGGAACCAGATGCTTTACTCTGGCTATATTCCTCAGATGGTAGAATGAGGTCATGACAACTGCTGACACCTGATGTTTGAGGGTCAGACAATCATCAAATATAATGCCCATGTTCCGCACCTAGTCTGAGGTCATCATCTGGGTCCCCCCCAAGCCAAAGACCTGAGGGTGACCCAGTCAACGAACCTACCCTTCGATGGCCTGGGTCCACAACCAACACCTCAGTTTTTTTAGAGTTTAACCGCAACCAGCTCACAGTCATCCAGTCCTGAATTTCGGTAAGACAGTTATTAAAGACCAGACAGCATCACCCTGGCCAGGCACAAAGGACATGTACAGCTGAGTATCATCTGCATAACAGTGAAAACTCAAGCCGTACCGCCTAATGATCACTCCCAATGGCAGCATATATACAGCAAATAACATGGGTGCTAAAATAGAGCCCTGTGGCACCCCAGAGGATGGGGGTGATGTTGAGGAACAAATCCCAAACACCACCCTCTGAGTCCTACCCTCGAGGAATGATCGAAACCAACTGAGGACCAAACCAGCTAGCCCACAGATAACCCGCAGGCGCTCCAAAAGAACCCCACGATCAACGGTATCAAATGCCGCAGAGAGATCAAGAAGGACCAAGATGGAACAAGTCTTCCGATCGATCTCTCGCTATTAGGAGGTCATTTAGTACTCTAACAAGGGCTGTCTCGGTACTATGTCTTTTCCTGAATCCCGACTGGAGAGAATCATAGACATTGTGGCTGGTCAAATGATCATCCAACTGCAACGCAACCACCTTCTCAATAACCTTGCCTACAAAAGGCAGGTTAGAGACAGGCCTGTAGTTAGCCAGACATTCTGGGACTAAGGAAGTTTTTTTTTAGAAGGGGCCTAATCACAGCTTCCTTCAAGGGGTCAGGAAAGATCCCCTTCTCCAATGACAACCAGATAATCTCAGCAAGAATCGGGCCAATTTTATCCACACATCCTACTAAGAGGCGAGTGGGGCCCGGATCCAAACTACAGTTAGTCTGTCGCAGTGATTGGAAGATCATCACTATGTCATTGATTGGGGGTCGGTCAAAGTAAGACCACACAAACTGGGTGTCCGACATCTCCTGCCAACCACTACAACTCCCATTTGAGAGAGTTAGAAGGAGATCAGACCCGATTGTGGCAACCTTATCTGCAAAGAATCGAGCAAACTCCTCACAGCGTTCCTGTGAAAATGCTCTCTCAGGCTGAAGACAGAGTGGACTGCACAGTCTGTCCAGGGTCCGAAAGAGCTGGGCTGGTCAATTCTGTGCAGCAGCAATTTCCCTGGACAGGAATTCTGCCTTCTTACAGGTAATTGCTGATTGACAGACACAATAGTGGTCCATCAAATTAAGCCTGTCACACTCCAGACTCGATTTCCGCCAACATCTCTCAAGCCTTTGTCCCACTCTCCTCAACCCCCGCAAAGTCTCACTGAACCAAGGAGACTTTGGGCGAAAGGTGAGGGGTCGAACACATTCAGGAGCAATGGAATCTAGGGCCCCTACTACTGCCTTATTACAGGCAAGAACCAGGTCCCCAGGATCCATGCATTCACTAGGCAAACTCGATAGGTCCAGTACCGCCATCAGGTCTTCTGGGGTAACACCCCTCAAAGGGCGGTACCGGACCATCTCCGTAGAGACCGACCTACCGGGGGGAGTCAGGAAACTGAACCCGATGGCGTGATGGTCAGACAAAATTAGGTTCCACTGACAGGGCTTGCAATTCACTGATACGCTTGGCAGAGGTAATGGCTACCAGGAACACAGTTTTCCAAGTCAAGTACTTAAGCTCTGCTGAAGACATAGGCTCAAAGCGGGGTTGCATAAGTTGAGCAATGCAAACATTCAAATCCCAGGCAGGGGCCAGGTCTCTAAAAGGGGGATTGATGTGAAACAATCCTTTAAAAAGTTTACAGAACACAGGATGGGAAGATAGTGAGGGAGGCTTCCCCACAGACACAAATGCAGAAACAGCTGACAAGTGTACCTTGAAAGTAGCTGGTCTGAGGCCTAAGCCATTAAGATGGACCATATGAAAAAATTATTCACCTTAGTAATGTTGTTTCTTCTAATGGAGTCTTGCTGTATTCTAACATATGCAGTTAGGTCCTGCCTTTCAACTGCCCCGGAGAACAAAGAGTTAAATTTTCCACAGCCAGCATGGAATGTTCACCATGTGCTCGGTTGAAGCCCCTATCTGCTGCTGTTTAAACTGCAACTGTCAGATCTTTACAAGCAAAGACTCACTAGATTTTCTGTGTGGAAACTGTAAAATTCTTACTAGCCAACTGGCAAATATATCTATATAAATAGTTTTTTGGTTTCAAAAGGAAGACTCGTCAGGAAACCCAAAAATAAAACACATCCAAAACACAACCTCCCACCCAAACCAAAAGAGGGTGAAAAAAGGACACCCCTAGGGTGCCAACACTGCTCTTGCCCACCCACATCCAAAATCTAGGTTCTGGGAGGGGAGGCAGTGGGGGAGGTCAGAATACAGCAAGACTCCATTAGAAGAAACACTACTAAGGTGAGTAATTTATTCTTCAAACAACATGAAGTCTTGCTGTATTCTGACATATGTAGACTACCAAGCAGTACCTCCATGGAGGAGGACAGAACCTACTTTGGAAACAGGCTCTGAAGTACTGCTGTGCCAAACCGAGCATCACTCCTAGCCTGGATATCTGGAGAGTAATGCTTGGTGAAAGTATGGACTGTTTTCCAGGTGGCTGCCTGACAAATTTCTAAGAGAGGAATATCCCTGGCAGCAGCCAGGAAGCAGCTGTACTTAGTGGAATGAGCCCTCAGGCCTGAGGGTGGAGTTCTACCTAGTTTTTCATAGCAGAATTGTATACAAGAAACAATCCACCTGGCAATAGACCTCTTAGTGGCAGGTTTGCCCTTAACAACTTCTCCATACGTAAGGAACAACTGCAGGGATTAAACCTGTGACCCTTGGTATGCTCTATGTAGTAGCTAAGAGCTCTTTTAACATCCAAGCTTTGTAGCCTCCTCTCTCCCGAGGAGGAATGGTCAGTGAAGAAAACAGGGAGAGATATAGACTGGTTGAGGTGGAAATCTGAAACCACTTTAGGTAAGAACTTCCTATTAGTTCTAAGGACCACTTTATCTCTATGGGAAGAGATGAAATCAGATTCCACTGACAGGGCGTGCAATTCACTGATACACCTGGCAGAAGTAATGGCTACCAAAAACACAGTTTTCCAAGTCAAGTACATAAGCTCTGCTGAGGACAAAGGCTCAAAGGGAGGTTGCATAAGCTGCGTAATGCAAACATTAAGTCCCAAGCAGAAGCAGGATCCCTAAAGGGGGGGATTGGTGTGAAGCAATCCCTTGAAAAACTTACAAAATACAGGATGGGATGATAGAGAGGAAGGCTTGCCTACTAACAAGAAAGCAGAAACAGCTGCCAAGTGTACTTTAAGGGTAGCTGGTCTGAGGCCTAGGCTGTTAAGATGGACCATATAGTCCAGAACCGTAGGCAATTCAGCAGAGTCTGGAGAAATATTCTTCTTAGAACACCAAATGCTGAATCTTTTCCATTTGGAGCTATAAGTCCTTCTGGTGGAAGGCTTCCGAGAAGCCCTTAAGGATATCCAGAACCCCTTGGGAAATATGCAGATCTGCAAACTCTAACTCTTCAAGAGCCATGCCTTGAGATTGAGAGACTGAAGATTCGGGTACCAAATCCTCCCCTGAGAGGATGTCAACAGGTTGTAATTCCTGGGAAGGGACAGGGGAAGGTGGACTGCTAGGGACAGCAACAAGGGATACCATGGCTGCCTGGCCCAGTCTGGAGCAATCAGAATCACTTTGCATGGTTGTGAACTTATCTTGACTAACACTTTGAACAGGAGAGGGAAGGAGGTAAAAGCATACAGAAATTTCCCTTCCCAGTTCAGAATCAGAGCATCCAGGAGGACTGAGCCCAAGACTGGGGGTCTGCAACAAAAGAGAGAAAGTTGATGATTGTCTGGGGCTGCAAAAAGATCTATCTCTGGTGTGCCCCATCTCGAGAAAATCACTTTCAAAACTAGAGGATCTAGGACCCATTCATGATGGCCCTGGGATATTCTGCTCAGTGCATCTGCTAGGACACTGTCCTTCCCTGGGAGGTGAACTGCTATCAGAGAGGTTTGCAGGGAATAGGCCAGGGACCACAACTTCATTGCTTCTGTGCACAAGGCCGGAGACAGAGTGCCTCCTTGCTTGTTAATGTACCACATGGTGGTGGTGTTGTCTGTTCTGACCTGAACCACCTTGTTCTGTACATATTTGGAAAAAGATTGCAGTGCCAGAAACACTGCTCTGAATTCCAAGAGACTGATGTGAAGCAGAGATTCCTGAGGTGACCACAGTCCTTGGGTGGTAAGATCCCCCAAATGGGCTCCCCAGCCCAGCAGGGAAGCATCTGTCTCAAACTCCTTGTCTCAAATTGTCCTGATCCTGCCACCACTGCAGGGCTTGAATCAGGGTTCGAGTCACTGGGATTAGCTTGGTAAGAGAATCCTTTCTTTGGTACCAGAAGGCTCTTAAGTGGAACTGAATGTCCCTCATCTGGAATCTTGCCACTTGGACCACTGCTGTGGAAGCTGCCATGTGGCCCAGAAGCTGAAAGAAATGCCTTGCTGGTCAAGACATCTGAAGGGTAAATGAAGAGGCCAGTTCCATATGGATCCTTGCCCTTTCCAGGGGAAGGAAGGCTCTTGCCTCTACTGTATCCAGTTCTGCACCTATGAAGGTGAGAAGCTATACTGGTTCGAGAACTGACTTCGGAAGGCTGAGAAGGAATCCTAAGTGAGCACTTGCTGGGTCACTTGCAGATGTGACTTGACTAGGTCCGGAGACTGACCTACTATGAGCCAGTGGTCCAAGTATGGGAAGATGGAGATCTTTTATCTTCTTAAGAAAGCAACTACTACTGCTAGGCACTTTGTGAAAACCCTTGGGGCTGATGTTAGGCCAAAGGGCATTGCTCTGAACTGATAGTGGCCTGAGGGGAACTCGAATCTGAGGTACTTTCTGTGGGAGCACCTGATGGGAATGTGAAAGCAGGCATCTTTGAGGTCCAGGGAGGCTAGCCAGTCCCCTGGCCTTAGAGAGGGAAGGATAATTCCCAGAGTTACCGTTTTGAACTTTAGCTTCAGAAGGTGTTTGTTCAGATATCTTAGGTCCAGGATGGGCCGCCATTCTCCTGTCTTTTTGGGGGTTAGGAAGTACCTGGAGTACAATCCTTTGCCCTTGTGTAGGGTGGGAACCTCTCTATAGCTCTGAGAGCTAGGAGAGAAGAAACCTCTGCCTCTAGGGCAAGGGTCTCAGAGAAGATTTGCAGGTGGAAAGGATCTGGTTCTCATTTTGGGGAATTTTTTGAAGTTGAGAACCAGTCCCTGGCTTACTACTTCCAGGACCCACTTGTCTGATGTAAGAGACTTTCAGTAATGGACAAAGTAAGCCAGCCTGCCCCCTACTGGTATGGGAGAATCGGCCTGGGCAGAACCATCAGGGTGTCCACTTGGCAGGGGCGTTAGGCTAAGGGGTGGATGCAGGCCTGCTCATCCCCCTTCTGCCTCTCCCTCTACAGAACCCCCTCTGTGAAAAGGAAGAAGAGGAGGCCTGAACTTGGTAAAAAGGCCTTTGACAGGGCCTGCCCCTGCCCCTGGACTGCTGCCTTTGAGGAGTTGCTTGCCTTTCTTTGGCCTGAGCACTCCTGTAAGTGGTCCTGTACTCATCCATCTTTTTCATGTAGTTCTCTGTCTGCTCCCCAAACAAAGAATTACCAATTACAGGGAAATCCATGGCCTTAGCCTGGGTATCCTGCGAGAGGCTAGTACATCTGAGCCAAGCAATCCTCTGAACAGCCAGAGATGTAGCCATGACTCTTGATGAAACATCATTGGAGACCACAGCAGCATGAAACTGTACTTTCGAGGCCTCAATCCCATCTGCAGCCACCTGCTCCAGCTCCTTGGCAAGCTGGTCAGGGTCCTGTTTAGCCAGAGCCAGCACAGTGTCCCACGTGGACTTCTGGTATCTGGCTGTATAGGCCATATAGTTAGCCTGCCTGAGTCCCAAAGATGTTGCCATGTATTGTTTCTTAGCCATGGCATCAATCTTCCTGGAATCCTTGTCTGGGGGGGTGAGATGCCAAGGGAATATTTGCCTTATCACAGGCAGCAGCCTGCACGACCCCAACATGGCTGCATTGCTGGAAAAGGAACTCCGTGTCTGAGCCCGAGAGGGTGTACCTCTTGTCCATTCGTCTGTCCACAGGAAGTACAGAATTAGGAGACTTAAGAATTTTATGTGTCTGTTTCTCAAAGGATTTGTGGAGGGGAAAAGACAGTCTCCTGGACTCTGGGATGTCCATTATCTCAACACAATCAGGCTCCTCCTGATCCTCTACTGCTTCCTCCACAGGAAGCTGGAGGGTCTCAGCCACTTTTTTGTAAAACATATAGTGTGAAGGGGACTCAGAAAGACAAGGAGGAGAAACACCTCAAGGTCTGTCTGGGGAGATGTCCGGGTCAATAGGCACATCCAAACTTTCATAATCACCCTCATACTCTCCCTCCTCTTCCTCTGGTTGATAAAATTCTTCCAAAGTATAATCTGGGACTGGGGGAACTGACCGAACCGAGCCCCTGCCAGATGGTGCCGGTTCAGTCGGAACTGAACTAAGCGATTGTACAATCCTTATCGCCCTGGCTATCTCATCAGCGGTCAGAGTATGAATTTCTGGGTCCGAACCGGACGATTTATCTTTTCCTCTTTTTTATTTTTACCGGAACCGACTCCTCAGAATCGGCTCTCCTTTTGCCCAAAGAAGTATCGCCCTGGTCAGAGGGCACTCCTTCTGGTTCGGTTGGAACCGAACCGGCCTGGCCATCCGGGTCAGTGGACTTCTCGGCCTCCCTTTCCCTCAGTCTACCTAATCTCTTTTCTAGGGTAGATCTGGGAAAATTCTTGCAAATTTGTCAGTCTGAATCGAGGTGGTCAAATCCCAGACACTAAACACAGGTGGTGTGGGGATCAGCCTTGGCAAAGACTTCCCCACACACACTGCAGTGCTGAAACCCAGTGGGCCCATTTTTTTTCTTGGGTTTCTCAGACATGGCCAATCTTATCCAAAAACTTACCCTTTTTTCGGCAATCCACCAGGCAAGACTCCCCCATCGGTTCCTGACTGTGTCACAGGTCTTGGAAAAAAACATACTTAAATCTGTTTTTTTTAGAACTGATATGGACCGGTTACCACACTCTAAAGTAAGCACAAGCTTTTTGACCTTAAACTGATCGGTTCAGCCAAACCGATCCACAATTTACAAGTTCCACACGGAAACAAAACAAAAAACCTATCTAGTACTCACGGTACCACAGAGAGAGACTTAAACTGACTAAGCGGTAACAGCAATTCGGTAGAAACCGACTGAAAACCGACACTTCAACCGACTTTTTGAACCAAGCAGCAGGAGAAATCTCCGGAGCGACTGTTCAGTGAGGTGGAGTAAAGAATCTGACGGCTGCATTTTAAACAACAGCAGACAGGGGGTTCAACAGAGCTCGTGGTGAACATTCCATGCTGGCCATGGAAAGTTTAACTCTTTGTTCTCCGGGGCAGTTGAAAGGCAGGACCTAACTGCATATGTCAGAATACAGCAAGACTTCATGTTGTTTGAAAATCCAGAACCGTAGGCAATTCAGCAGTGTCTGGAGAAATATGCTTCTCAGAACACCAAATGCTGAATCTTTTCCATTTGGAGTTGTAAGTCTTTCTGGCAGAGGGCTTTCAAGAAGCCTTGAGGATATCCAGAACCCTTTGGGAAAGATGCAGATCTGCAAACTCTAACTCTTCAAGAGCCATGCTTTGAGATCGAGAAACTGAAGATTGGGGTACCAAATACTTCCCTGAGAGTATGTTAACAGGTTGTAATTCCTGGGAAGAGACAGGGGAAGATGGACTGCTAGGGACAGCAACAGGGGGGACCAGGGCTGTCTGGCCCAATCTGGAGCAATCAGAATCACCTTGCACGGTTGAACTTCCCTTCTCAATTGAGGATCAGAGTGTCCAGAGGGAGAGAGCCCAGGACTGGAGGTCTGCAACTAAAAAGAGGGAGTTGGTGATTGTCCGGGGCTGCAAAGAGATCTATCTCTGGAGTGCCCCACCTTGAAAAAATCACTTTCAAAACCTGAGGGTCCAGGGACAATTCGTGATAGCCCTGAGAAATTCTGCTCAGTGCATCTGCTAGCACATTGTTCTTGCCTGGAATGTGAACTGCTACAAGACAGGCTTGCAGGGAATAAGCCAGGGACCACAACTTCATGGCTTCTGTGCACAAGGCCGTGGAGCAAGTGCCTCCCTTCTTGTTGATGTACCACATGGTGATGGTGTTCTCTGTTCTGACTTGAACGACCTTGGTCTGAACTGACTGTGAGAATGCTTTTAGAGCCAGAAAAACTGCCCTGAGCTCTAGAAGATTGCTGTGGAGAAGGGATTCCTGGGGGGACCACAGCCCCTGGGCAGTAAGGGACCCCAGGTGGGCTCCCCAGCCCAGGAGAGAAGCATCCGTGGTAAGGACCACTGAACAAGGCTGAGAAACAAAAGGAACACCTTGCCTTAAACTGTCCTGATCCTGCCACCACTGGAGGGCTTGGATCAAGGTCAGAGTCACTGGAATCAGTTTGGTAAGGGAGTCCTTTCTCTGAGACCAGAAAACTCTCAGGTGGAACTGAATATCCCTCATCTGGAATCTTGCTCCTTGGACCAATGCTGTGGAAGCTGCCATGTGGCCCAAGAGCTGGAGGAAATGCCTTGCTGGTCGAGATACCCAAAGGCTGAAGGAAGAAGCTAGTTCCATAAGAGCCCTTGCCCTTTCTAGAGGAAGAAAGGCTCTTGCTCTGAGTGTGTCCAGTTCTGCCCCTATAAAGGTAAGAAGCTGGACTGGTTCGAGAACTGACTTGGGAAGGTTGAGAAGAAATCCTAGAGAAGTGAGCACTTGCTGGGTCACTTGCAGGTGAGACTTGACTTGGTCTGCAGACTGACCCACTATTAGCCAATCCAGATAAGGAAATATGGAAATATTTTGCCTTCTTAGAAAGGCAACTACTGCCAGGAACTTTGTGAAAACCCTTGGGCCTGAGGTTAGGCCAAAGGGCATTGCTCTGAACTGATAGTGGCCTGACGGCAACTCGAACCCGAGGTACTTTCTGTGGGAGCACCTGATGGGAATGTGAAAGTAGGCATCTTTGAGGTCCAGGGAGGCTAGCCAGTCCCCTGGCCTTAGAGAGGGAAGGATTATTCCCAGAGTTATCATCTTGAACTTAGATTTTAAAAGATGTTTGTTTAGATATCTTAGGTCTAGGATGGGTCACCACTCCCTCGTCTTTCTGGGGGTCAGGAAGTACCTGGAGTACAGTCCATTGCCCAGTGTAGCATAGGTACTCTCGCTTTCACTTTTAAAGCTAGGACAGAAGAAACCTCTGCCTCTAGGGCAATGGTTTCCAAGAGATTTGCAGGTGGAAAAGATCTGGCTCTCATCTTTGAAAATTTTCTGAAGCTGAGAACCAGTCCCTGGCTTTCTACTTCCAGGACCCACTTGTCTGATGTAACAGACATCCGTCCTGGACAAAGTAAGCCAGCCTGCCCCCTGCCGGAATAGGAGAGTCAACCCGGGCAGGCCCATCAGGGTGTCTGCTTGGCAGGGGCTTTAGGCTGAGGAGTGGATGCAGCCCTGCTCATCCCCCTTCTGCCTCTCCCTCTGAAGAACCCCCCTCTGAGAAAAGGAAGAAGAGGCCTGTGCTTGGTAAAAAGGCCTTTGAAAAGGCCTGCCCCTGCCCTTAGACTGCTGCCTTTGAGGAGTTGCCTGCCTTTCCTTGGCCTGAGCACTCCTGTAAGTGGTCCTGTACTCATCCATTTTTCATGTAATTTCTGTCTGCTCCCCAAACAGAGAATTACCCACTACAGGAAAATCCATGGCCTTAGCCTAGGTGTCCCATGAGAGGCTAGTACATCTGAGCCAAGCCATCCTCAAGAGCCACAGATGTAGCCATGACTCTTGATGAAACATCATTAGAGTCCACAGCAGCATGAAACTGAACCTTAGATGCCTCAATCCCATCTGCAGCCACCATCTCCAGCTCCCTGGCTAGCTGGGGGGAGGCCTGTTTAGCCAGTGCCAGTACAGTGTCCCACCTGGACTCCTGGTACCTGGCTGTATAGGCCATGTAATTCGCTTGCCTGAGTCCCAAAGAAGATGCCATGTACTGCTTCTTTGCCATAGCATCAATCTTCCTGGAGTCCTTGTCAGGGGGTGTGAAGCTAAGGGAATATTTGCCTTGTCACAGGCAGCAGCCTGCACTACCCCAACATGGCTGCACTGCTGATACAAGAACTCCGTGTCTGAGCATGAAAGTGTATACCTCTTGTCCATTCTTCTATCCACAGGAGGCATAATGTTAGGAGACTAAGATTTTTTGTGTCTGTTTCCCAAAAGATTTATGGAGGGGAATAGACAGTCTCCTAGACTCTGGGATATCCATCATCTCTACATAATCAGGCTCCTCTTGATCTTCCACAGCCTTCTCCATAGGAATCTGGAGGGTTTCAGCCACCTTTCTGTAAAACAAAGTGAGAAGGGGACTCAGAAAGCCTAGGAGGGGAAACACCTGATGGTCTGTCTGGGGAGATGTCCGGTTCCACAGGCACATCCAGACCTTGACTTACATCATAATCCTCAAATTCCCCTTCCTCTTCAAATTCTGGTTCATAAAAATCTTCAAAGGTATACTCTTGAACCGGGGGGAACCGACCGAACCAAACCCCTGTCAGAAGAAGCCGGATCGGTCGGAACCGGACGGAGCAATTCCACAATCTGAATCCCCCTGGCTATCTCTTCGGAAATGGGACATGAACCTCTGGATCCAAACCGGTCAATTTATCTTTGCACTTCCTTTTTGTCGGAACCGATCCCTCAGAATCGGCTCTCCTTTTGCCCGAAGAAGTATCGCCCTGGTCAGACGGCACTCCTTCTGGTTCGGTCGAAACCGAACCGGGCTGGCCATCTGGGTCAGCGGACTTCTCAACCTCCTTTTCCCTCAGTCTACTTAATCTCTTCTCAAGGGTAGATTTGGGAAAATTTTTATATATTTGGCAATCTGAATCAAGGTGGTCAAACCACAGACAATAAACACAGGTGGTGTGGGGATCGGCCTTAGCAAAAACCTCCCCACACTCACTGCAGTGTTGAAACTCAGTGGGCCCGTTTTTTTTCTTGGGTTTCTCAGACATGGCCAACCTAACCAAACTTACCCTTTTTTCGGCAACCGCCAGGCAAGACTCCCTTATCGGTTCCTAACCGTGTCACGGGTATTGAAAGAAAACCGGTTAAAAACATGTTTTTTTAGCACCAATAAGAACCGGTAACCACACACTAAGTATAACAAAATTCACAATCAAATGGCCGGTTCAGCCGAACCGACCGCACTTTTACAAGTTCCACACAGAAAAATAGAACAATTCCTATCTAGTACTCACAGCACCACAGACAGAGACTGAACCGACTATGCGGATACTTTTTTCAGTTTAAAACTGAAGAAAACTGAAAACTTTAACCGACTTTCGAACCGAGCTGAAGGAGAAATCTCCGTAGCGACCGTTCAGTGAGGCGGAGTACAGAATCTGATGGTTTAAGTTCAAAACACTCCAGACAGAGACTTCAACCGAGCTTGAGCTCAGCGTTCCATGCCCTGCATGGAAAGTTAACTCTTAGTTCTCTGGGGCAGTTCAAAGGTTGGGAATCACTGCGATTGTCAGAATATAGCAAGACTTCATGTTGTTTGAACTATTGACGTAGCAGAAATTCAACTCCCACGTAGTACAAAATGCAGCCTCAACAACGGAAAAAACAGAACTGAGGAGGAGAGGGAGCCAGCGCTGGTAACTGGTCAGTCCACAAACACGTCATACGTCAGCATCGTGGGTGACGCATCTCCGTCGGCTCCCCTCTCCTAAAATCTTAAAGCTACTGCTCTCACAGAGTCCTGCATCTTTGGCCAGAACCCATCCGTGCTGAATGGTGAAGACTGATCCTTGGAAGATCTGAGGCATAATGGGGCCACCCATGTTATACTTGCAGTGACAATGCGGCCCCAGCTAACAAAAATTTTCCGGGTGGTCCTGGCACTGACGGCTTACAGTTTCATGATGTTGCTCACTGGAGGGAGACACCTTCAAAGAAGACTGACTATTACTACTTTGACAAAATCTAATTCATGTGATTTAGGACAGGTGGAAGTTGTGTGGGTGACAGCACAATACCCACTCACTTAGTGGTAAAGTAGAAATGGACTTTGTCATGTAAATGAGACGCACAAATCAGTTCATATACAGTACTCAGCTCACAGATGTTCAGACTGTGCTTTATTTGTCATTCAGTATCTGGTAAACACTCAAAAATTAAAAGGACCAACAGGTGTAGCAAATAAATTATTTTATTATACATTTTTAATTTTTAGCAGGGACAAACTTTGAGCATATATGACAGGAAGTACTCTAAGGTAAACTAATTATTTCATTTGACTACACTCATGTAATAAACAGTTTTTTTCATGTTTCCATAATTTCTCCAGCTTTCCACGTCTCTTTTTCTTCATGGTTACCGTGCAATATTTCCCCAATCACTATAACCGATTTCAAATGGTGCTAGACAAGTGTGCACTCTGAACACCAAAAGAAACCAGTCATCTTCTAAAGGGGTTAACATGGACTTCTGCAAAGAATAAGGAAAGTGCGTGCATCCAAAGATGGTTCCACTGTCGTTCTGTATTAGCTGCCATCTTCGCTGTACTAGAAAAGGAATGTAGCAGGATGGATCTCTTTAAATACTAGGAGACTCAAAAACTTATACAAATGGGCCTATAAAGTAGTAAAAAAATGACATTCCAAGCTACATCACTGACCTTTTTACCAAGTCTCATAGCAGTTATTCACTAAGAAAAAACAATTACATCCTCTATGATATACCAATGGTATCTACTCATTATGGGAAAGCGGCAATAAGTTGCATTATTCCTCATACATAATCTCAAACTTAACAGCCTTGCTCGTCATAATGTATCTAAATTACTGATTGAAAAATCGTGTATAGAACTATTTAAGTGTAATGATGCAATTACACATGACTTTTCCACTGAATATGGCACTCAATGGGTCATCAAACCAGGGATATGTTTTTATTCTATTTCTTGAACCAGACAGGTTACAGAATACCCTTGACCTGGTGCTGGCAAATGGTGACTTTGTGAGAGAACTTACGGTGGATGAACCGCTGTCAGGGAGTGACTGCCACTCAGTATGGCTCACACTGGATATGGGCAAGGAAGGAGAGGAATCTGGCACAAGAGTGCTGGACTTCAGGAGGGCCGACTTTGGGAGGAGAAGGGAAGTGGTAAAAGGGTACCTGGCCAGAATTTAACCTAGTATGGGCACTAACCAGAGGTGGGAGCTCAAAAAGTTGGGGATAGTGGAGGCAACCAAAACCTGCTGCAAGGTCCAGAGCAAAGAAGGCTGGGGCTAAGAAACCAAGCTGGTTGAGCAAGGAGGGAAAAGAGCTGCCTTTAGGAGGTACAAGAAAACAGGGAGGGGAGAGGACAGTAAAGAGTACCTGACGGAATCGAAGGAGGTGACACGGGCAGTAAGGGGAGCTAAGGCATCTATGGAGCTAAGGCTGGCACAAGGCATTAAGGAGGAGGAGGAGAAGGACTTCTTTAGGTACATCAGGGAGAAAAGGAGCTGTAAGGACCACACAGTAAGGATTAGGAAGGAGGGGGGTTGGGTGGAAGCAGGGTGCGTTAAGGCAGGAGTGCTAAATGATTACTTCTGCTCGGTATTTACTAAGGAGAAGAGGGGGGTGATACCCAAGGGAGGAGGAATGGCAGAAAGGGGGTGAAGGGGGTGACAGATGGAGAAATCATGGAGGGCAGAGTTCGGGAGGGTTTGAAGGCACTGAGGGTGGACAAGATGCCAGGCCCAGATGGCATCCACCCCAGGGTACTGAAGGAGCTGCCAGAGGTCCTTGCAGGACCTTTGGCAGACATATTTAATGCCTCACTACACTCAGAGTGTGCATCTCAGGACTGGAGGATGGCTCATGTGGTGCCCCTCCGCAGAGTGGCCCTAAGGATGAACCGAAGAACCGCAGAGCCTCACATCCATCGTAGGTAAGCTGATGGAGACTATCCCGAAGGAGAGGCTGGTGCCCCTCCTAGAAGCCAAAGAACTACAGGACAGCAGACAGCATGGCTTCATACATGGCAGATCCTGCCAAACCAAACTGGTGGAGTTCTATGACTGGGTAACTAGGCAACTGGACAGGGGCCATGCAGTGGATGTCCTGTATCTGGACTTCAGTAAGGCATTCGACTCGGTGCTGCATGGGAGGCTGGGAAGTAAGTTAGAAGGCAAAGGGGCGGGTGCAAAGCTGGTGAGATGGGTAGGGAACTGACTGCAGGGAAGGCAACAGAGGGTGGTGGTTGGTGGAGAGCTCTCACACCCAAGGGTAGTGACGAGCGGTATTCCACAGGGCTCGGTGTTGGGACCAGTGTTGTTTGGATATTAATTGCAGATATATCATTGGACATCAAGAGCAAGATCAGTCTGTTTGCTGATGATATCAAGATAGGAGCAGTGGTGGACAACCTAGGGGGATGGCAGGGGTTGCAGGATGATTTGGCAAAGCTTGAAACCTGGTCAGACACCTGGCAACTGGGGTTTAATGCCAAAATGTGCAAGGGGCTGCATTTTGGGGTGAAGAACCCAAAGAGGAGTTACCAGCTGGAGGGAGTGCAGCTAGCCCAGACAGAGGAGGGAAGGATCTGGGGGTGCTCATTACAGGGTCAATGAACAACTCAGCACAATGTGGGAAGGCAGCTGCAAAGGCCAAGAAAATGCTGGGCTGCACTGCAAGGGGTATATCCTTGAGAAGGGAGGAGGTGATTCTGCCACTGTATAGGTCATTAGTTAGACTGCACCTGGAGTACTGCGTGCAGTACTAGCGCCTGTTATCTGAAGAGGGACATTAAGTTATTGGCGGGGTTGCAGCGTAGGGCAACAAAGATGATCAAGAGGCTGGGGGACTTATCATACGATAGGAGGCTAAGGGAGTTGAACATGTACTCACTGGAGGAGAGGAGGGACATTGGGACATGATTGAAACCTTTAAGTACATGAAAGGAATAACAAGACAGGTACAGAGGAGCTGTTCAAAGTAAGGGAGGGGAGGAACACCAGGGGCCATGATATGAGACTGGAGGGAGGGAGGAAGGTTCAGGAGGGAGATGAGGAGACACTTTTTTACAGAGAGGGTGGTAGCTGGGTGGAATGTGTTACCTGCAGAAGTGGTATCCTGTAGAACAGTGGACTGCTTCAAAAGGGGATGGGATAGGACAAGGGGGAGGGTCAATGGAGTGGAGGGGCAGCTGCAAAATAATGGGGTGCTAGCTGCATATTCGAGCAGACTTGATAGACCTCTAGGCCTTTATCTGTTGGCAAATTTCGTATGTTTGTATTGAATAACTGTCATTATATTGCCTAATGGTTTTATATATTCCAGTATTTCCAGTGATCACCATTACCACTGTTCTCTTGCTAAATCGTACACTTGTATTGAAAAACCCATGCACTAATCTGTAAGTAATGTACACTTATTGTCTTGTAATTATCTTAATGCCGTTTGTGTACCACTGTTCTGTTGCTAAATCCTATTCTTTTTTTTGGTTAAAGTTTTTGTTGCAGCAATAATATATACATATATATCTTATATTACATTTAAGATTATACATATCATACACACATAAGAGACATTAATTATCTCTTGTAGACAACATTATATATTGTATCATTCTAAATATCTCAACTGAAACATAGAGTTACATACTTTCTATCAAGTAGATAGAAGGCAAAAATGTGTTGTGACCCCCCCCCATCCCCGCTGTTCTCTCTTTATCAACAGTTTCTTTGTCTTACTCGTCTTATGTAAATGCCTTGTTTAATAAGTTTTCCCTCTCTCTCTCTCTCTCTCTAGACACCAGCAGCTCCTGTAATTTTCCTTTCTTCAGTCCCTTCGTTCCTATTTATGGAAGAAAATCGGGGTCTATACTGAAAACCTATGCAATAATCGGTATGTACTGAACACCTATTGTCTTGCAATTATATTAATGCTGTTGGTATATTATTTTTTAATCTGTCCTTCCCAGGACCTTCCTTGAAAATGAACTTGCTCAATGGAGCCTTATCCTGGTAAAAATAAAATAAATAAACAAACAAGCATTACCACTATAAATAGCATAGAAAGCTGTTTGAAACTAAAATAATTTGAATGGGAAAGTGCTATTTTGGAAAATGTTCCTTGATTATAATTCCTCCATTTCTTTGCCTGAGGACAATGTGCCAAATAATAAATAATAATACTCTGTCAGCATAGAATACTCACGCTTTGGTAGAGAACATATGTGTAGCATCTTGTCCCCAGACAGCTTCTGTTCCTTTGTCTTCCCCCCTCTTCCTCTCCTTTTACCCCCTCTGCTCCTCCGATTCCTGACCCTTTTCTATCCTCTAATGTAAAACTTCTGCTGAACAATCCGTGTTCACCTGCCTCCCCTTCGTCTGAAATACCCCTCACTGTCCAACCCTCCTCTTTCTTCCTCTCCTTCAAAAGTTGGAGGCAGCATAGTGTAGTGGTTAAGAGCACTGAGCTTCAAACCTGGAAATTTCTAAACCACCAATTGCATAATGTGTGACCATGAGCAAGACATTTAACTTCCCTGTGCTCCCAAGGTGCACGAGGATACAAGCTTCGGCTTAATGTGTCTTTCCTGGCTAAACATTGTTAAAAAAATTAAAAAAAAAAAAACCTCCTGCGACCTCCCACACACATTTGCTCCTGCAAGAAGCCACCTCTTCTGTTTGCCCAAGCATCTATTCTATTCATCCCCCCTTTTACATCCATCTACTGCCTCCTCCTGGGCAGGCAGTTACTGTACTCTACTGTATACTGTGTCCCATATGCCCCATCCTCGTTCAAACCCTTTCACTGCTTGTGTACCTACTTATTTGTACAACTTACTTTTTTCTACTTTTACCTCATGACATTTTGTACTATACCTTTACCTCAAGACATTTTATATTTTGCAATTGTCCATGTAGTCTTGTAATCTTAATTTTTGACTTACTCATCTTGAATATTATTGTGTCCATATTTTTATACTGTACATCATTTATCCCCCCTCCCAATTCTAATGCCACTCCCCCAGGTCACACCGGAAAACGAGCCTTGACTGAGTGTGCCTTTCTGTAGTCACAAGTTATAACTACATAAATAAAAAAACAATAGTCAAGCTGAAATGTACTGATTAGTAAGTACGGCTGCAAGCCTAGTACTGCATATGGGAAGAAAAAATTACTCACCATAGTAATGTTGTTTCTTCTAATGGAGTCTTGCTGTATTCAGACATAATGCAGTTAGCCCCAGCACTTGAACTGCCCCGGAGAGGAAAGAGTTAACTCTATGCAGAAGCATAGAACTTTGAGCTTGAGCTCGGTTTTCAAACCTCTGTCTGTGGTACTTCACAGTGTAACCGTCAGATTCTTACGAGCACACTAACATACTATAGTATGGAAACTGTTCAACATATAGCCAAAGAACAAAAATACAGGTTACTCACCTGTAACAGGAGTTCTAGGAATGGTATATGTTGTTCATCCACACTTACTGGCAGGTTCCTTGCCACTTTAAATCTTGCCAGAAGGTCTTCAAGCTGGCTCCTTCCACCCACCCGGGTGGTAAAACTCTTGGCTCTGCCCCATGACGCTAGATCTAGCCCGCTGGAAGCCAGGTTGCGCGTCGAAGCCGGGGAGGTCGGGTGGGTTGTGTGGATGAACAACATACACCATTCCTAGAACTCCTGTTACAGGTGAGTAACCTGTATTTCTAGGAACATGGATATGTTGGTCAATCCACACTTATTGGCAGACTCCTAGCAGTTCTCTGGGATCCCGGCGTGACTGAAGGTCGATGTGGTAGTGGGTAATGAAGGTGTGTGCTGACTTCCAGGTAGCAGCCCTGCAGATTTCCTGGATAGGGATGTCCCTAGAAGCAGCCACCGAAGAAGCGGTATGGCAGTAGAATGAGCTCTTATCCCTCTGGGAGGCTCCATGCCCGCCAACCTACAGCAGAGATCTATGCAGGCGGTGACCCACATGCCTATCGTCTGCTTGGCTGCAGGTCTGCCAGGCGTAGGTGACAAACAGCTGGCGAACCTCTCCCAAACTTCAGCCATCCGCTCCTTGTAATAAGAGAGCGTTCTTCCAGGGTCCAAAGTATGGAGCCTATATTCGGCCTCCGAGGTGTGACTGGGGTAGAACACAGGCACAGTCAACACCTGGTTAAGGTGAAACTCTGACACCACCTTCAGAAGGAATTTTGGGTAGGGGCAAAGGACAACCTTGTCCCTGTGGAGGACCAGATAAGGAGACTCGATGGAAAGCGCCTGGAGTTCTCCCATCCTTCTGGCTGATGTGATAGCCACCAAGAAGGCGGTCTTCCACGACAGGTGAGAAATATCACACCTGTGCATTGGTTCAAATGGCTGGCCCATGAGCTTAGCCAGTACCAGCAGTAGAGCCCATGGAGGCGGAGGTTCTCACACCAGAGAGGATATGTGATCAAGGCCTTTGAAAAAGCGCCCAACCACTTTCTCCTGCGCCACTGACTGCTTGCCGGCCTGCGCCCGGTAAGCAGAGATGGCTGCCAGGTGCACCTTAAGGGTTGTCGACCGAAGCCCTAGCTGAGAAAGGAACCACAGGTAGTCCAGAATGCTGGCCAAGGAACAGGAGGAAGGGTCCAACCCCTTATCCTGACACCAAATGGAGAATCTCTTCCATTTGAAGGCACAGCATTTTCTGGTCAACTCCTTACAGGATGCCTCAACAACGTTGAGGACCTCGTCAGAAAGACCCAAGGCCTGGAACTCTAGCCACTCAGGAACCAGGCCGTCAGGTGCAGGGATTGAAGGTCTGAGTGGAGTACCTTCCCCTGGTTGACTGAGATCAGGTCCGGGCGGGCTGGAAGCCGCCTCGGGAGCCTGGAGCTGAGGCTGAGGAGATCTGGATACCAGAACTGGCAGGGCCAGTCTGGGGCTACCCAGAATCACCTGCGCCTTGTCCCACCTCACCTTGAGAAGCACCTTGTGGATCACGGAAAATGGGGGAAAGGCGTAGAAGAGGCCCGGGATCCACGCCTCGGGAAGGCATCCCTCTGCAGCGAGCCCTGCTCAGGGGACGGGCATGAAACAGCCTCAGCTTCGCATTCTCCCTGGAGGCAAACAGATCCACCTGAGGTGTGCCCCAGTGGGAGAACAGATCGTGTACTACCTCCGGCAGGAGAGACCACTCGTGAGATGCAGCACCTATCCGGCTTAGGGCATCGGCCAGTGTTGGAGGTTCCCGCCACATGAATGGCCAGGAGATCCACCTCCAGTCTGCTCATGAGAGACCAAGTGTGGAGAGCTTCCTTGCACAGAGGCAAGGAGCACATCCTACCCTGGCAGTTTAGGTAGTACATAGTCGTGGTGTTGTCCGTCTGGACCTGGACCACTTGACCCCGTACAAACGGAGCGAAGGCGGTGAGGGCAAGTCGGACCGCTCGAAGCTCCAGCAGGTTGATGTTTGCATCAAGACTCTTGAGGGGACCAGAGGCCGTGTGCTCTGAACTCCCCCAGTTGGGCACCCCAACCCATCAGAGAGGTGTCGGTCGTCAGAGTGACCGTCGGCTCTGGGCAGACAAACGGGATACCCTCCTGAAGATGAGCCGGAATGATCCACCACTGGAGAGCGTTTTCCCATCTCCTGGGTCACGATCACTGGCTGGTCCAGAGGACTGAAGCGCTGTGACCATTGGCAGGCCAGCCCCCATTGCAGGGGATGCATATGCCAGCGGTCCCAATGGACCACGCTGGTGCAGGCCGCCATGAGGCACAGGAGGCGCAGGAAGTCCTGGGCAGGGCACGACTGCCCAACCAGAAATGACTGGGCAAAGGAGGAAAGAACCTTGGCCCTGTCCACCGGGAGCTGTGCTCTGGCTCAAAGAGAGTCAAGCTCTGCCCCGATTAACTGAATAGCCTGCGTTGGCACGAGTTCCGTTTTGGCCTCGTTGATGAGGAGGCCAATCTGAGAGCAGACCTGGAGGGTCAGATACCTGGACCGCTCCGCCTCCAGCCTGGAGGGGGCTGCAATCAGCCAATCGTCCAGGTAAGGGTACACCCGGACCCTTCAGCGCCGCAGGAATGCTGTCACCACTGCCATGCATTTGGTGAAGACCCTAGGAGCTGGACAGAGGACGAAGGGCATGGCCCGGAACTCGTAAAGGGATCCCTCTGCCCTGAAGCGGAGGAATTGCTGGTGAGATGGATGGACTGGGATGTGAAAGAACGCATCCTGGAGGTCCAGAGAGCAGAACCACAAGCCTCGTTCCAAGGATGGAATGATCTGAGCCAGAGTGACCATCCTGAAGGTACAAAACCTTAGGAACTTGTTCAGGTCATGTAGGTCTAGAATGGGACGCCAGACCCCCATTCGTTTTGGGACCAGGAAGTACCTGGACACAAACCCTAGGTCTGGTGGAGGATCCGCCACCTACCTGATCACCTCCTTCTGGAGGAGCAGAGCAATGTCGGCTCGATGAGCCAACAGAGAGGCTGTGGACCCCGTAGCCCCCCACGGGGCGATGGCTCGACAGAGTGGGGACGCTCGAATTTCAGAGGCAGACCCTTTCCTACCACTTCCAGCACCCAGCGGTCCGTGGTGATATCGGACCAGGCGGAAAGGAAGTGCTGGAGCCGCCCCCCATGGGGGGAATCCGGGGAGGAGTGACGAGGTTGGGGGCAACACCCCTCAACTTGTCACTGGGCAGGCTTGGAGGAAGGACCAGCCGAGGAGCCTCTTGGACCTTTCCCTCCCAGCTTCCTGTTGAAGGAAACAGCAGGCTTGGCTTATGGGTGCCAAGCGCGAGCCTGCTGGCCCTAATGCTGGTGTTGCTGGGCCGGACGTGTCACAGGGGCTGAAGGGTGAAAGGGCTTATGCTGCTGCTGGCGGCTTTGTCCTTCAGGGCAGACGTGACCGAGTCCAAGGTGGCACTGGACTTCTCGATCCTTTGCAGATGACCCTCCACCCCGGGACTGAACAAGTCAGTACCCAAGCAGGGAATATCTGCCAGCTTGTGCTGGGTATGTGCCGTAAAGGTAGAAATCTGCAGCCAAGCTCTGTGACACATGGCCACTGTGGCCATTACTGACCGGGCACATGAGTCAGCGATGTCCAGGGAAGTCTGGAGCTGCTGCTGGCCACTGCCCTTCCCTGATCCCACACCTGCTTGACCGTTGTCTGAAGGTCAGCCGGGAGATGAGGCATCACCTCATCCAGGGAGCCCAAAGGGCATGTGAAAAGTGTGCCATCAGAACGGCCGAGCTGGCCTGACGAAAGCCTAGTAAGGAAGCCGCATAGACTTTCCACCCAGAGTAGTCCAGTTTCTTGGACTCCTTATCAGGTGGCTTGTCCACATCCCGAGTGTTCCCGGAACGCCGGAAAATACTGTCAGTCACTAGCCCCTCCGCAGAGGGGTGCTCCAAGAAACCGGGGAGTGAACCAATGGGAACAGCATACTTCCGAGCCATCCTGGCTGAAGGTGCTGGACAAGAAGCTGGCTGCTGCCATAGCTCCAGGGCTGGGCCAACAATGGCTTTGGCCACCGGGAAGGCCTCCGTGGGGGAATCCCCTCGGTCCAGTATCTCCATGAGGGGACACTTGGCTCATTTTGAAATGGGTTCGAGCTTCATCCCAGTGGACTCTGAGATGAGTAGAAGCATTCCAAGAAACAAGGATGGACTCTCATCCACCGACTGACCCCTGGTGGACTCCAGGTCAAGCGGCCTGCTGAACAAGGAGTCGTCGTCATCCGACTCTGAGGAGTCTGCAAACAGCTGCCGAGGGCCTGAGCCACCCTGCACCTGCCAAGACCGATCAGGAGTGAGGGTGACCAAAAACTGATGGGGCAAGCCCTGACCCGACCGAGAATCCTTGCCTTAGTCTGGGTATCCTGTGAAAGGCTAGTACATCTGAGTCGAGCATGTCTTCTGAAAGACACAGATGTAGCCATGACTCTAGATGCCAAATCACTGGAGTCCACAGCAGCATGAAATTGCATTTTGGATGCCTCAATTCCATCAGCAGTCACCTCCTCCAGCTCCTTGGCTAGCCGGGAAGAGGCCCGTTTAGCCAGTTTCAGAACCGTATCCCATCTGGATTTCTGGTACCTGGCTGTGTAGGCCATACAAGTAGCCTGCCTGAGTTCCAAAGAGGATGGCAAAAACTGCTTTTTGACCATTGCATCCACTTTCGTGGAGTCCTTATCCGAAGGTATGTGAAGCCAAAGGAATGTTAGCCCTGTCACAGGTTGCAGCCTGCACTACCCCAACATGGCTGCAATGACTATAAAGGAACTCCGCAGCTGAGCCTGATAACAAATACCTCCTGTCCATTCTCTTATCCACAGGAGGTATTGAACTAGGGGTTTGTAAAATGTTGTGTGTTTCCCCAAGGATTTATGAAGAGGGATAGACAGTCTTTTGGACTCTGGGATGTCCATCATTTCCACAAAATCAGGCTCTTCATCCTCCTCTGTAGCTTCAACCAAGAGAAGCTGCAGGGTTTCTGCCACCTTTTTGTAGAACAAAAAATGTGAAGGGGACTCAGAGAGCCTGGGAAGAGAGACACCTAACGGCCTGTCTGGGGAGATGTCCGGTTCAATGGGCACGTCCAGACCACCCTGGTCATCGTCATCATCATCCTCGGGACAGTCTTCGTCTCCCTCCCACTCTTCATTAAAAGCATCTGGATCATAATCCGGAGGAGACGAATCCGACCGAAACGACCGCCTAACCAGCGGTACCGGTTCGGATGGAACCGGTCTAAGCGACTGAACAATGCTAATCGCTTTGGCTATTTCGTCCGCGGTTGGAGAGTGCGATACTGGATCCGAACTGGCAGACTTATGGATGGGACTGACCCCTCAGGATTGGCTCTCCTTTTGCCCGAGGAGGTATCGCCTAGGTCAGCAGGCGCCTCTTCAGGTTCGGCCGCAACCGAACCGAACTGGCCATCCAGATCTACAGACTTCTCGGCCTCCCTTTTCTTCAGCCTACTCAGATTTTTATCTAGAGTGGGTTTAGGAAAGTTTTTACAGATTTGGCAGTCTGACTTGAGGTGGTCAAACCCCAGACAATAAAAACAGATAAGGTGGGGGTCAGCCTTAACAAAGGCCTCTCCACACTCAGTACAGTGTTGAAACCCAGTGGGACTGGTTTTCTTCTTGGGTTTCTCAGACATGGCCAACCTAGCAAATTACCCTATTGCAGCTTTCAAGCCAGGTAATGCAATAACCAATCTGTTTCGAACCGTGTCACGGGCTTTTTAAAAGAACTGGCAAAAAACCTCGGTTCTTTTGAAATCGATCGGTACTGGAACACCACTCTAATCCCAGAAATAAATTTAAACAGAATGGGTCGGTTCCAAACCGGATCGACCGGAAAGAAACCGAAGAAAAGAACAATTTTGAACTTTCTCACAGAATAAAACACAGGCACTACCTATCTACACACTACCTGTACCGTAGACGGAGGCTGGAAGTCCGAAAATAACAAAAAATTATACGGTTTAAACCGAACGCTTTACTTTTACTGAACCGAGCAGAGGAAATCTCCAGAGCGACTTCACTGTTAGGCGGAGTAAAGAATCTGATGGTTACACTGAGAAATACCACAGAAAGAGGTTTGAAAACCGAGATCAAGCTCAACGTTCTATGCTTCTGCATAGAGTTAACTCTTTCCTCTCCAGGGCAGTTCAAGTGCTGGGGCTAAATGCATTATGTCTGAATACAGCAAGACTTCATGCTGTTTGAATAAGGTATTCCAGCTCAATGTGCTCTGTAAGCATGGAATGACATTTCAATAAAACATAATTATTCAGAGGAACGCACCTTTAGCATAAATACAGCATATCCCCAAAAAAATCTATTAAAGAAAACATGAATGTGTAAATGGTTAATCCAGGAAGTATATCATTTAAATAGATGAAGAAAGTGTTCTAACACTTTTTATGTAACTCAACAAGTTCTGCATGGTTTTAAGATGAGGTATTTGGCTAATGCAGTACCCTCCTTGAGTGAACTTTTCTGCGCAGCCACAGCTACAAGTTCAAAACCAAGCAATGCATGCGATAAACAGAACTGTTACTGGTCCCAAGTCCAGGACTGACCTACTGATTATCCTGGACTAGTGGAGTCTGAGGAATTAAAGAACCATAGAAACTAATTCTAATCAAAAGGAAAATAAACTGCTACCTTAAGACTAGTTTTTATCAAAGCTACTGTGTCTAAATCATGTACAGTTACAAAAGATTATGGAATTTTGGTGGTTTACCTTACTACTTCTACTATGTTGCACCTTAAAGCAGCATCACTGCAAATGTTTTTTATTAGAGAATACAGTCAGTACTTAAAAGCAACTAACTCCTCCAGAAGAATTTATTTGGACTCAGATCAGCATATACTTCACACTAGTTGTGTATTTCTCCTTCCCCGTTATTTACTACTGAAATCGTATGTATGAAAACAAGATATTTGTTCCTTGAGAGTTCATCAGCCACTGTTGCTTAATCCTCACATAATGTCATAATACTCTGCTTGTTACATCACAGTTATTACTGTGACAACAGACTGTGACATCACAACAGAGGTTTATGACAATTGAGAAATCAACTATATGTGCAGCTGAGGGAAACAAACCTGTTTCCATGCAGAATAAAGAACTGGGAGGGGAATTCTAAAGAGGGTATGTAAAATACAAGGTGAATTGTGTCTAAATATCATGATGTCCAAAGTTTACTTATGGGCATCAGCAGCTTTTTAGCACAAAAAGAAATATCAAAATATTCATTTCACACAGAGTAGAGGAGGCTGTGAGGAGACAAGATCTTGGTCTTGTGTATATTCAAGGGTAGAGATAAGATCAAACCAAGATGTGGTGTGCTTCAGCTGGATGCAGGGACAACCTGAAGCTCAGAGGTGGGAAATTCAGAAAGGGCTTCTCCCGGAGGTTGGGGAACCTATGAACAAGGACCCTACTTTTCTGCAGCACTTCTGGACCAAGTTCTATGACAGGATTATCATTTGCTGCACACCTTTCGTGGCGGTGGTTTGTAATTTCTGTGGAAGTTCTATGACACCAATAAATTGCTATATCACAATGTCGGCTTGTCATCCTGACCTCACGTCCATGGCAATGGCTATGTCAATTGGGATGGGGGATGCACAGTAACACTAGTTCAAAAAAACAGACTTTTAGAAATACTTTCAAAAATAAATCACTTAAGGTCCTATCCTATTGCATAAATGAAATATGCAGAGGGGAACTTGTGTGATAAATAAGTTATCTATAAACTCGTGCCATTTACACCACTCGTGAGGTCCCCACTGTGCATCACTTATATATTTAAAGAAAACACAATTGCACATACCCTAATAATGCAAAGCATCATGAGAAACCTATGCAAATCCCCATGACAGAATTTGGACTGGCTGAACTTTAAGCAGAATTGCATGGTGCCAGAAGGCCTCACAGTGCAATCAGCAAAGGCTAAGATCAGCAGACACAGCCTTTGTGTAAGATAACATAAATGTTCACGATAATGCACCTGGGTAGGAGGAACCCTTGGGAGACCTACAGGATGGGGGGGGAAGGAGGTGTGGACTATCACCAAAGAGGAGAGGGACCTAGGGGTTATCATATCTGATGACCTGAAGGTATTCAAGCAGTGTGCAGAGGCTGCAGGGATGGCCAGTGGCATGCTGGGGTGCATAGGCAGAGGTATTACTAGTAGGATGCAGGAAGTGGTGATGCCATTGTATAAACCACTAGTAAGGCTTTACCTGGAATACTGTGTGCAGTATTGGAGACCACATATGTGTAAGGACATAAATATGGTGGAGGCTGTCCAGAGAAGGGCAACAAAGATGGAGCATGGTTTACACCACAAAACATATGAGGAGAGATTAACAGATCTCAATATGTCCTCACTGGAGGAGGACAGGAGAGAATGGGGTGACATGATAGAAACTTTTAAGTACCTCAAGGGCAAAAACAAGGTGAAGTTGGGAGATCTTTTCCAATGTAGAAAAGCTACCAAAACAAGAGGGCATAATCTGAAATTGGGGGGAGAGAGATTAAGAGGTAACGTGAGGACGTTTTTCTACATGGAAAGGGTAGTGAACACTTGGAATAGTCTGCCACAGCAGGAGGTGGGCAAGCATAGTGGAGCGGTTTAAACATGCCTGGGACAAGCACAGGGAAACCTTGGGCGGGAAGGGAGTGATGAAAAGCCATTGATCACTTAGGGTGAGTGGATGCATACATGTACAGGACCTATGGAAAGACTGGATTTGCCTAGCAGTCTTTATCTGCCAACAATTTTTATGTTTCTTTGCCTATTGCACTTTGAGGCCTTCTGGCACCAGGCAATTCTGCTTAAAGTTGAGCCAGTCCAAATTCACTCATGGGGATTTGCATATATTTTCCATGATGCTTTGCATTACTGGGGTATGTGCAACTGTGTTTTCTTTAAAATTTGGCTGCAAGGCCAATATCCTTTGGGATAACCCATGCCCCAGAGCATTTTCTCTGGGGTTCTTTTTAGTACTTATATATTTATATTATCTATGACACAGTTTAAAAAAAAAAATGTCCCTTTTTATGACCATGAAATTACATCCTCTCTCATACAGGTACATTTGGAAGTGGAATAAACAGAATACAGGAGATATTGTAAGATTCATTTTTTAAGGCCAACCCACTCCTCCTGACACTACATAACCCCGTCAGGCTATGACATGCACGTGAACCCCTTGTGACAGAAGGCTCACCAGACCATCACAGGGTGTCACCCATGTGACAGTACACTGCGCCATACTTTCCCAGGCTCAGAGCGGCGGTGTGCAAAAGGGCTGTCACCTCCACCATCCTTGTGCTGCCCAGCCAGCTCCTAGAGCTTGTCCCCAAACAGGCACAAGAACACAACATGCTACCCGCTGGCCCAATGGCTGGCCCTGCACACATTTCTTCATACCATTTAGGTCATTTTATCAACCCATGATAACGTAAAATCAATAACCCTGGAAAAAATGTGTATGGCACAATTATTCATTTAGTAGATCTGTTCTTTCATCAGGCCTACACATTATTATATTCCACCTTTCTGGGCATAATTACTTTATTTTTCTTAAACAACAGGTTAATTTATTTCACCAGCTAATTTCAGACAGCATCCCTATATTTTAAAGGCACAAATAAAGCTGTACAAAGAAAGGTATGGAGTTCACAGGTCTATACTGTTGTCAAGTATCTGTTTAAGTTGGCACTAATGTCCAGGAATAACTTAATGAAAATTTTACTAGGCTGTAGTTCAGGTTGACCAACTGTCATAGTACTTGATGTGCTGTGCCACTTCCTCTGTATGATCTGACAGCACCGATAACATCACATGCTTAGCATTGGGGAGGGTGGATATAAAAAGAGGGGAAGGGATAAACTGGAAATATTAATAAAAAATCACCAAAAACAGTGAATTCTGCGGCATTGCAGGTGTTCTGTAGTAGGCTGCAAGTTCTGCGCAGAATTCTAAGGGCGTTGCCTATGAACCAGCCTACCATCACAGACAGCGGACACGAAGACAGTGCGGACTTAGACAGAAAGCCTGGATTAATTTCTGCTTACCAAGGGAAACACTGAGAAAATTGCGTAAACAGCACAAGTACAGTACAGATCACATAGCAGTACCTATTCATATGTGCTGGAGCAATAAGATGGACCAAGGGTCCTTACCAAGTTTCCTTTCCACTTCATTGCTGAACTATGTGGTTTTAACATTTTTAAAGTAAATGTGTGACCTTTTTAATTTCAGTTTTGGGCTTCATAGCCCGTTACCCTGTTGTGGCGATAGTCCCCCTTTGACAGTTTTTTTTTTTCAATATATTGCTTATGCCCTGAATCTCCAGATCGGTCCTCTGGCTAGGAGCCACCGGGCCATCCCTTGGTCCGCACATAACCTACCACAGCCTGCCCCCACGGAGCCTCGGTATACTCTCCGGGCAGGGGTAGGCGGCTACACTCCCGGTCATGCACCTCGTCAAGCGGCTTGTGGTAGTGGCGAGGACTGTCCTGGATATACTGGGGTCCTGCCTGAAGCCAGAACTGGAGTTGAGCTTTTTCCCTCCATTGTCACTGATCCTCTGGTAACAACGGCACACACACAGAGGGAGACCAATGCAAACCCAGAATGCAGGTCCTCCAGCTGATTTCATCCCCTCTAGTTCTGTGGATGTTCTCGGCTGCACTGTCACCTGTGGTCACCCAGGAGGCAGTACTGCAGCGGAAATGGCAGCCTTCCCACCACCGAGTAGAGCATTCAGAATGCTCGATCTTTCTTTCCCTGGCCAGCCCTATGATAACCCAGGCTTGTACCTGAACCCAGGTTGTCAGCATTGGCAGCAGTAGCTCAACCACTGCTGCCGACAGGCTGCGCCCCTTGGCAAAATTATAAATTTTAATACTGTCCTGTAGGCGGGAAAGGACTGTAACTCTGGCTGAACTGCCGACCAGCCGATCCTTCCATTTCCTGTCCACTGACCATGCCCCCGTGCTCAAGACATTTTGAGAAATCCTACCAGGGAGAGCACAAGGGTGTGCTCCATTGAAGCCTACGGGGGAGGTTTTTCAAAACATTACTATGCATCTTTAAGCTACCTCTGATGCAAACGAAAGCCACTGCTCAACTAATAAGGGCCTTATTAGTTGAGCGGTGGCTTTCATTTGTATCGAAAGTAGCTTAAAGATGCATAGTTATGTTCTGAAAATCTCCGTCGTAGGACTCAATGGGGTGTGCCCCTGCACTCTCCCTGGTAAGACGTCACAAAACATCCAAGTGTGGGGGCGTGGTCAGTGGGCCGAGAAGAAAAAATTACTTACCATCGTAATCTTATTTCTTCCCAGTGATGCTCAGATATTCATAACTTTATGCAGTAAGCCTGAGGGGTTGGACTGCCCGGAGAGATGGAACACATGCAAATGATGGAACACTTTAACGTGAGCATATTTCAAAAACTGCCTCTACTAACTGCCTGTGTTCTAACCTCTTCAGATTTTATAAAGGAGCCTTGAAAGGTAGGCCTAGAATAATATAGTACTATAATTTACCATTAAAATTGGGGGTCTCCAAACAATGTGAATTTTATGAAAAACAAACCTCCAACTGGAAGAACAAACAATTCAATAAAGTTAGAACAAAGTGCCAGAAAAATACCAAAAAGATAACCCAATGAACTCTGTTCACCTAACTAATACAGATACAGAGGGAAACATTTTCACTCCAAGGGTGTACTGTGACTTGGTGGTACCAGCATGCAAAATGCAGAGGTTAAAGTTCTAGAATGGGAGGTGGGAGGGTAATTATGAATATCTGAGCATCACTGGGAAGAAACAAGATTACTATGGTAAGTAATTTTTTCTTCTAACCCCAGTAATGCTCAGTATATCCATAACTTTATGCAGACTACTAAGCAGTACCACTGGAGGTGGGCACAGAACTCTAGACTTTGCAGGACTGCTGTGCCTACCCAGCATCATTCCTGGATAAAATGTCCAGGTTGTAGTGTTTTGTAAAGGTGTGTATGGTTTTCCAGGTAGCTGCTTTACATATATCCACCAAAGGGACATCTCTGGCAGCTGCCAAAGTAGCAGCTGTCCCTCTTGTAGAATGAGCCCTCAATCCTGATGGGGGCTCCCTACCAGCTTTAGTGTAACAGAATTGGATACACTGAACTATCCATCGAGAAATGGATCTTTCGAAGCTGGATCACCTTTTCCTACATCCCCATAGGTCAGGAACAATTGCTTTCTTTCCTTTCTAAAATACTTAGTGGTTGTCATGTAATAACTGAGAGCCCTCCTTACATCCAGACTATGAAGCCTCCTTTCACCAGAAGTGGCATGATCGGTGAAAAAGACAGGGAGCGTGATGGACTGATTTAAATGGAAATCAGAGACCACCTTGGGGAGAAATTTTCTGTTTGTCTTAAGGACTGCTTTATTCCTATGGAACGAGATATAGTCCTGATCTACACAGAGAGCCTGAAGCTCACTGATTCTTCTTGCAGAAGTCATTGCCACTAGAAAAACTGTTTTCCAAGTGACATATTTTAGATGAGCTGTAGCCATGGGCTCAAATGGAGCAGACATGAGCTAAGCTATACACACATTCAGATCCAAACTGGCACTGGTGGCCAGTGAGGGGGATGCAAATGATTCAGACCCTTAAAGAACCTTTCAAAAATAGGGTCTGAAATTAATGTTACCTTTTTCCCAGCAGAAAGGTAAGCAAACACTGTTGCAAGATGAACCCTCAAAGAACTGGGCTGTAGACCCAGAGAATGTAAATGGGTGAGATGATACAATACCACTGGTAATCCAGCCTGGGCCGGTACCAGGGTCATGCCCGAACACCAAACAGAAAATCTCTTCCATTTGTAAGAATAGATTGTTGTAGTACCAGGTTTTCTATAACCTCTTAAAATATTTAAAACAGGTTCAGAAAGTTTTAAATTAGCATATTCTAAGTCCTCAAGAGCCAGGCTTTGCGGTTGAGGCACTTGAGATTTGGATACAACAGAGTTCTCTGTTTGGAGGTCAGTAAGTTATGCCTCCACGGGAGATGTACTGGTTTTGCAGCAGACATGGAGAGCAGAAGAGAGTACCATGGCTGCCTCGGCCAATCTGGAGCTATCAAGATCACTGATGCTGCATGGGATCTGAGCTTGATCAGTACTCTGTAGGTCAGAGGGAAAGGATAAAGGAACCTTCCTGACCAATCTAGATTCACAGCATCCAGAGGGAGCATTCCCTGATCTGGTGGTCTGCAACAATACTGTGGCAGATGGTGGTTCCGGTGGGATGCGAACAGGTCTATCTCTGGAGTCTACCTTCTGAAAATAACCTGTACCACCTGTCTGTTTAGGGTCCATTCGTGATGAGCCTGATTTATTTGACTCAATGCATCTGCCAGGGTGTTGTCCTACCTTGGAAAATGGATTGCGTGTAGAGATACTCCTAAGGAGCAGGCCAGAGTTCAAATCTTTATGGCTTCTGTGCAGAGGAGGCCTGACCTTGTGCCCCCCTGCTTGTTTATGTAATATATTGTGGTGGGTTTGTCTGTTCTGATCTGTACCACCCTGCCCTGTACTAGCGAAGAAAAAGCTTTTAGAGCTAGCAAACCTACTCTGAGTTCCAGTAGGTTTATGTGCTGAAGGGACTCTGCAGCTGACCAGGTGCCCTAGGTTGTGTGTTCCCCTATATGGACACCCCAGCCCAAGAGGGATGCATTTGTTGTGAGAAACACTGAAGGATTCTCTTTCTGAAAGGGAAATCCCTGCCTTAAATTGGATTTCTCGTTCCACCACAGGAGGGCCTGTAACAGTGCCCTTATTACTGGAATGAGCTTTGAAGAAGGATCTTTTTTTCTGACACCAATGAGACCCGAGGTGGATTTGGATGTCTCTCATGTAGAATCTGGAACCCAGCACTGTGCCTGTGGAAGCAGCCATGTGGCCCAGTAGCTGGAGAAAAGTACAGTTACGTAAGAACTTACCGTAACAGTAGATCTTCGAGAGAGGCTCTTGCAATAGGTAATTACATATAGGACTGACGTCGGCAGGTGGCAAGACCCCACGGAAAAATTTCTAGCTAGCAGTACCTGGCAAGGGACCGCCCCCATGTCAGGTGACCGGCATCAGGAGACGTCGGTATAAAGGGGCGGTCCCTGACGCCCGCCTTCCAGTTCTTTCCCGCCACAGGCCAGAAAGGCCTGGACGAGAGAGGAGCGGATATTTCCATCACTGGAAAAGGAGCTGAAAAAGCATAGGGGGATGGAGGGTGGGAAGGTATTACCTACTGCAAGAGCCCCTCTCTCGAAGATCTACTGTTATGGTAAGTTCTTACGTAACTGTACTATCTTACTTCGAGAGGGCTCTTGCAGTAGGTAATTACATACAGAACTGAATCCCAAGCAGTCTGGAACAAAGAGAGGCACAGGGAGGAGGAAAACTACTCCAAGAAGCAGTTCTAGCCGTGTAAGCCTCAAGATAAGAGGCCTTGCAGAACAGCCAGCCCGAAGCCTGCTCTATGGCGAGAGGCAACATCCAAACTGTAGTGTTTAGTGCAGGTATGAGCGGAAGACCAGGTGGTGGCAGCGCAGATGTCTGCCGCTGACACATTTTTTAAACAAGCCGCTGAGGCAGCTTCTCCTCTGGTGGAGTGGCCTCTTACTTGACCCGGGAGGGTCCTGTTGTATTTCTCATAACAGAAAGTGATGCAATGAGCCAACCACTTAGACAGGCATTGCTTAGAAACAGCGTTGCCTTCCCTTTTATGAGCAAAAGAGATGAACAATTGATCAGTCTTTCTGAGATCCTTCGTCCTGTTGGTGTAGTATCTCAGAATCCGGTGAACATCCATAGTATGGAGTAAATACTCCCCTTGATTAGAGAACTGCATGAGAAAGGCGGGTAATTCTATGCACTTGTTTAGAGTAGACTCTGCTACTACTTTATGGAGAAACTTAGGATTCGTACGAAGAGAACGCTCCTTGTGAAAAATCGAGTATGGGATTTTGCACATCAGGGCCTGGAGCTCGGAAATTCTCAGAGCGGAAATAATGGCCACCAGGAAGAGAGTCTTCCACGAAAGGAACTTCAAATCCACAGAAGCTGCTGGTTTGAAGGGAGGCAGAGTAAGTTTCTCAAGAACAAAGTTCAAGTCCCAAGGGGGAGCAGGAGTACAGACAGGGAGTCTCAGATGGAGGACCCCTCTGAGAAAGGTCTTGGAGACCTCCAATTGAGCGAAAGTTTTGTCTGCAAGGGGGACATGATAGGCTGAGATGGCCGCCATGTGTACCTTCAGAGAAGAATGACTGAGACCCAGGTCAAACAGATGACGTAGATACTCCAGCTGAAGCCCCGCTGAACAGGAGAAAGGTTCTGCGTTCTTGGAAGTGGCCCAGATAGTGAATCTTTTCAACTTCACGGCATAAGAGGATCTAGTGGAGGGTTTTCTGGCCTCCACCAAAATCTCCGCCACTTGGGGAGACACCCCAAAACAGGATTGAGCTAAGTCTGCAGGAGCCATGCATGCAGCTGAAGGGATTTGAGACCTGGATGGATCAGGGTCCCCTGATTCTGGGTCAGTAAACCTCGAGACAGAGGAAGAGGATGATCCTCTGAATATTGTTGTAGAAGAGCGAACCAAACTTGCCTGGGCCAGAAAGGAGCAATCGGAATCATTCATGCTCCTTCTGAGGCTAGTTTCTGCAAGACTCGTGGGTAAGTGGAATTGGGGGAAAGGCATAGACGAATCTGTCCTTCCAGTCTAGAGACAGAGAGTCTCTCCAGAAAGCGCCGCGCTCTGGAGCAAACGAGCAGAAGATGGGAAGCTTTGCGTTTAGAGGGGATGAAACAGGTCGACCTGTGGTGTTCCCCAAAGTCAGAAGATATTGTCTAGGACCCCTTGGTCCAGTTCCCACTTGTGAGTCAAAGCAGAAGAGCGACTTAGCTTGTCCGCTAGGGTGTTGTCGACTCCCGGAACGTGAATTGCCGTGAGGTGAAGGTCGTGATGTGTTGCCCAATCCCAAACCCTCATTGCCTCCCTGCACAGAGGGTAGGACCGAAACCCTCCCTGTTTGTTGATGTACTAAACCATGCACATGTTGTCCTTCTGGACGGCTACGTGGCCAGGAAGGATGTATTGGTGAAGGGCTTGGAGATCGTACAACATTGCCCGAAGCTCGAGCACATTGATGTGGAGAGCTTGTTCGAGCCTAGACCAGGAGCTCTGGGTCCGATGAAGCCCTAGATGGGCTCCTCAACCCTCGCCCAAGGCGTCTGTGGTTAGAGTCTGGGAGGGGAGAGGACGAAAGAAAGGAACTCCCCGAAACAGGTTCTCTCGAGGCACCCACCACTGCAAGTCTCGAAGCATCGGTGAGGAGACCAGAACTGGGTGATCTAGGTCGTCCACTAACTGATCCCATTGGGAGCGTACAATCCACTGAGATACTCTCATGTGGAGTCGAGCGTGAGGAACTGTCTGGATAGCAGCCGCCATGAGCCTGAGAAGGCGAAGAACCGACCTTGCAGAGACCCGCCTGCGGCCAGACAGCAGACTTATTTTAGTCTGGAGGGTGGACGCCCTGTCCAGTGGCAGGAAGGTCCTGCCCGTGGTCGTATCGAGAATTGCCCCAATAAACTGTAGTCTCTGGGATGGGATCAGGTGAGACTTGGAATGGTTGCTGGTAATACCCAGGCAGGCAAAAACCTGCTGGGTAAGGGAGAGGCAGTGCAGGACTTCCTCCCTGGATGAGGTCACCAGGAGCCAATCGTCCAGGTACGGGAAAACCTGCACCCCCTCGATACGCAGGTGGGCCGCCACCACTGCCAGGCATTTGGTAAATACTCAGGGTGCCGAGGATAGACCAAACGGAAGCACCTTGAATTGGTAGTGGTCCCCCAGAATGCAAAACGAAGGTATTTGCAGAGAGATGGGCACATGGAAATGTGCAGATAAGCATCCTGCATATCCAGAGCACACAGCCATTGACCCAGCCGGAGGAGGGGCAGAAGGCTCTGCAAAGAGAGCATCCTGAACCTTTCGTAGTCCACAAAAAGATTCAGGGAACTAAGATCCAGAATTGGTCTGAGATCTCCTGTCTTCTTTGGGAACAGGAAGAAATGGGAATAGTAACCCATCCCTTGCAGATGACGGAGGATGGGTTCTATTGCATGTTTCAGCAGTAGAGCTGAAATTTCCTCCTGGACCAAGAGAAGATGTTCCCTTGAATACGACGACTTCAGAGGGGGGTGGCGAGGTGGTTTCTGAAGAAACTCTATCGAGTGTCCTTCTGTGATGAGCTGAAGCACCCAAGAATCTGTTGTTATCCTCTCCCAGCCCGGAAGGTGGAGGGAAAACCTCCCTCTTACCGGTTCCTCCGGGGACTTCGGAGGCTGTGGGAGAGGGAAGGAGTCAGGTGGTGTAGGGCAGCGCCGCAGCTGAAGCACCCTCTACTTTTTTGGGGCGGGGCTTAGCAGCTGTGGGGGCCTGGCGTTTTGTGGCCCGCCTTCCCTGGGGTTTCGCGTTGGGCCGATTCCATCTGCGAAAGGGACGGCGCTGCTGCTGATGGGGGCGGTGCATGGAATCGACAGACTTCAGTACCATTCCCCTCTCTTGCAAATCAGTGATGATGTCCTTGATATCACCACCGAAAAGCACCGCCCCCGGAAGGGTGCTTCCTGGATAGCGGATTGCACCTCCAGGACCAACCCTGACACACGGAGCCAAGCATGACGTCGTAGGCCTACGGCAAAAGCTAAGCTCCGTCCAGCAGTGTCCACTGCATCGTATGTCGCACGAAGCATGTGCCGACTGACCGAACGTGCAGAGTGGACAAGATCAGCCACTTCCTGCTTGACTTGGGAGTCTGGCAGAGTCCAATTTGGCTTCCACCTGAGTCAGAATGGCCTTCCGGTAGGCCCCCATATGGCCAACATAAATCAGGGCCCCAATCCCCAGCATGGAGGAAGCAAAGATCTTCTTCCCATACTGGTCCAGAAGGCGGGATTCCTTGTCAGGTGGCGACGAGCTGAGGTGCTCTGGGTTGGCCGACCGGCCGTGAGCGGCGCTAATCACAACCGAGTCGGCACGAGGGTGAGAATCCAGGAAATCAACACCTTCTGGAGCCTGATATAGCCTATTTGACTTCCTTGGAAGTGGGGCTAAAGCTGACGGCTGTTTCCATATGGGCGGTGACAAGGTCGGCATGAGGCTCTATCCAGGGTGGCACCAAGGTAGGAGCTGTCACGGGCAGATCCAGATGTTCAGCGAGTTTCAGACGCTGAGGATCTGGTTCCAAGGAGTGCCACTGATGAACCTCCTGGATTTTCCTTAGCAACTCCGTAAAAGAAGGATCTTCCGAAGGAGACTTCGGAGGAGTCCTTGACCTGGGCTTCGATGGACAGCGTGGCTCGTCGTTCCTCTCGGAGCAACCGTCGGAAGAATCCGAGGAGTCTGAGGGTGAAGAGGAGGAGGAGGAAGAGGAAAAAGACTCCCTTTCCCGACCAGGGGGAGGAACGGACCCCTTGGGAAGCCCCAAGGGAAGGGTGTCCTGCCCCTCTCTGGACCCAGATGGAACAGCCCTGGAGTCCGAAGGTGGTGAGGGAGTGTTCCGCCTCGGACGTACGGGAACCTGAGACGGCACTGTCATCGAAAGGTGGCTCTCAACCTCCCTGGTGAGCTGAGCCTTGGCCTCAGCCCACCAGGAGGCCAGAGTCTCCTGCAGGTCCACCGGCGGCTGGGGGGGCGGTGGAGGAGGCGGGGGATAAGGATACGGGTTGTACCCGTATGGAGAGTATCCAAAACCCGGCTGCGGAAAGCCCAGCGTCGGGTATTGTGGCGTCGGAAAGACCGGCGCCGGGTACTGCAGTGCCGGATACTGTGGTCCCGGGTACGTCGGCGTCGGATAGGACAAAGTGTACCCGGGGGAGCTGTTGGAGCAGATGGCCTGGCCGGCGGCCTCACGGGCAGATCCACGTTGGAGGGCCCGGCAGAGGGGGGGCATCCGGAAGTGGAATGTCTCCCGGAGTCGGTAGAACTGGCGTCAGGGCCAGCATCAGAGGTACCGGCGTCGGAGGAACCGGCGTCAGGGCCGGCGTCCGAAGCCGACGCCAGATCCGCGCACTCTACCAGGGGACGGGTCTGACGGAGGAAGGTCCCAGCGCCGCCCGGGATGGAGGGAAAAATCCCTGGGAGTCGGGCTTGGGGACTCTGGGTCCCCGGACGGCAGCAAAGGCTGCAAGAGAACCGCGTCACAGCGGGACGGTGGGGGTCCGTCCCGACCAGACATCGAACGAGCCGACGCGGCGGCTTTACGGTGAACTCCCAGCCGGCAACCGGCGAGCCGGGCGCTATTGGCGGGAGCCTTCACCGGAGGCATGCCGAGAAGGATCGGCCTGGTCCGATGGAAGAGAGGGCGCTGCGCCCAAAGGGTCGTCGTCTTATCGGCCTTCTCCGCGCGGACGCCGGAGGAACCGATGTCCGACTTACCAGAGTCGCCTCACGCCAGTAGGCCGGAAGCCTGCGGTCAACTCGGTGTGGAGGCTTCCAATTGCCTGGAGGCGCCCAAAAGGCCCGAGTGCGAGCCACGGGCGGGCCGATGCCCCCTCAGAAACCTCCAAGGCGGCCGTCGAGGAGCGGTCCCTTGGAGGGGACGTTACCTCTGCCCCGGCGGTTCCCGAGGGAGACGCGGTAGAGGAGCCCTTGTCCCGGTGCCTCTCCTTATCCTTCTTCTTCCGATGGCATTTGGGGGAAGTGGACGCCTGCCTCAGTTTTTTGAGTTCCTTCTCCACTGAGCTCATCTTTTTCTTCAAAATATGGGCTTCCAGGGATTGCTGACGCCTTTTCTGGGTAGCCATGCTGAAGCTGAGGCAGTGCTGGCACTTCTCGACCGGGTTATCGGGGCCTAGGCAGAACAGGCACAGGGAATGGCTGTCCCCGTGCGGTAGTTGGGCACCGCACGAATCGCACTTATTTTTGTGCTCGGAGGGTGTAGGGGACGACATACACCGACAATGGTACCTGACGTTAGTCGAAAAAACAAATTACTTCGGTAAAATCGACGAAAATTGGGCTGACGAAGCAGAACTTTTCCCACAAGACAGCGCAACGAGCTAACGGGCGGAAAGAACTGGAAGGTGGGCATCAGGGACCGCCCCTTTATACCGATGTCTCCTGACGCCGGTCGCCTGACGTGGGGGCGGTCCCTCACCAGGGACTGCTAGCTAGAAATTTTTCCATGGGGTCCTGCCGCCTGCCGACATCAGTCCTATATGTAATTACCTACTGCAAGAGCCCTCTCGAAGTAAGATCTGCCTTGCAGTTCTTAAGCTGTGCAACCTGAAAGACTCTTTACCCTTTCCAGAGGCAGATATGCTCTGGCTTGTAGGGTATTGATTTCTGCTCCTATGAACTGTAATACCTGTGCAGGAATGAAGACTGACTTTTTGTAATTGACTAGGAATCCCAGAGACTCCAGGAGGTCCTGGGTGACCTTCAAATCCTGCTGCACCTGCAGGGGAGATTTTCCTGTGACCAGCTAGTCATCCAGATAAGGAAAAGGAAAAAATTACTCACCTTAGTAATGTTGTTTCTTCTAATGGAGTCTTGCTATATTATGACAGTAGCAGTTTGTCCCACCACTAGAACTGCTCCGGAGGTGAAATGGTTAATACCATTCCAAAATAGAACTTTGAGCACGAGCTCTAAGAAGCAGCTCTATCTGTGTAATTTCAAACCTGAACTGTCAGATCTTTACGAGCAAAAACTCACTAAGGTCTGTGTGGAAGCTGTAACCTACACTAGCCAAATGGCTACCTAAATATTAACAACCATTGCTGGTCCCAACACCCAAGACTCAAGTCAGGGGACCAGAACTACTAACACAATTCTAACAACATGAGAATAAAACAACAGTATAATAAAACACACACACCCCAAACTCCCAAAAGGGAAAACGCTAAAAGGGCATAAAATAGTGCCCACACTAAGTTGCCAGACCCCACCCAAGTAGTAGAAGTTCTGAGAGGGCAGGCTGGGAGGTTATAATATAGCAAGACTCCATTAGAAGAAACAACAATTACTAAGGTGAGTAATTTTTTCTTCAAACAACATGAAGTCTTGCTATATTATGACAGTAGCAGACTACACAGCAGTACCTCCATGGAGGAGGGGCAGAACCTACTTAGGAATAGGCTCTGAAGAACAGCTGTGCCAAACCGAGCATCTCTCCTGGCCTGACATCCAGGGAGTAATGCTTGGTAAAAGTGTGTACCGCTTTCCAAGTAGCAGCCTGGCATATCTCTAATATAGGATGTCTCTGGCAGCAGCTAGAGACGCAGCTGCACCCTGGTAGAATGAGCCCTCAAGCCAGAGGGGGATCTCTGCCCAGTTTCTGATAACAAAATTGATACAAGAGACAATCCACCTGGCAATTGATCTCTTAGTGGCAGTTTGCCTTTCCCAACTTCACCATAGGTAAGGAAAAGTTGGAGGATTCGAACCTGACCTTTGCACGCTCTATATAGTAACTAAGAGCCTCTTAACATCCAGGCTGTGCAACCTCCTCTCACCAGAAGAGGAGTGATCAGTGAAAAATACTGGAAGGGAGATAGATTGGTTAAGATGGAAATCTGAAACCACCTTACGTAAAAACTTCCTATTAGTCCTAAGGACTACCTTATCCCTGTGGAAGAAATAAAGTCAGTTTCCACTGACAAGGCTTGCAACTAAGCATCGTCTAGCAGAAGTGATAGCCTACCAGAAAAACAGTTTTCCAAGTTAGATACTTAAGCTCTGCAGAAAACAGAGGTTCAAAAGGGGTTGCATTAACTGGGCAATACAAACATTAAGGTCCCAGGCAGGGGCGGTTCCCGAAAGGGTGGATTAGTATGGAGTAATCCCTTAAAAACTTGGAAAACACAGGGTGAGTGGAAAGAGGGATGACTTTCCTGCTGACACAAAAGCAGATACAGCTGCCAAATGGACTCTCAGGGTAGCTGGTCTGAGACCCAAGGAATTAAGATGGACCATGTAATCTAATACAATGGGCAAATCAGCAGTTTCTGGGGAAATATTTTTCCCAGCACACCAAATGGAAAACCTCTTCCATTTAGAACTATAAGTAGCTCCTAGGAAAGGCTTTCTGAAGCCTTTAGGATTTCAAGAACACCTTGAGAGAGGTGTAAATCAGCAAACTCTAACTCCTCAAGAGCCAGGCCTTGAGGTTGAGGGATTTGAGGTCCGGATACCAAACCCTTCCCTGGGCACAAGTTAACAGGTTGTGAATCCTGGGAGGCAAAGGGAAGATGGATTGTCAGTGACAGAAGGAGTGGGTACCAGGGTTGCCTGGCCCAACCGGGCAATCAGAATCACCCTGCAAGGCTGAGATCTGATTTTGACTAATACTTTGAATAGGAGGAAGGGAGGAAAGCATAAAAAAACTTCCTCCCAATCCAGGAGAAGGCATCCAGGGGACTGAGCCCAACACTGGAGGCCTGCAACAGAACAGAGGAAGTATGTGATTGTCTGGGGCTGCAAAAGATCTATCTGAGGGGTGCCCCATCTGGCAAAGACTATCCCCAGCACTTGAGGATCCAGGGACCACTCGCGGATGGCCCTGGGAAATCCTGCTGAGAGCATCCGCTAGGACATTGTCCTTCCCTGGAAGATGAACTGCTATGAGGGAAGTGTTCAGGGAATAGGCCAGAGACCACAACTTCATTGCCTCGGTGCACAAGGCCGAAGACCGAGTGCCCCCCTGTTTGCTGATGTACCACATTGTTGTAGTGTTGTCTGTTCTGACTTGTATCACCTTGTTGTGGACAGATGCAGAAAATGCTTGAAGAGCAAAAAAGACAGCTCTGAGTTCCAGCAAATTGATGTGGAGCAGAGATTCCCGGGGGGACCACACTCCCTGAGTGGAAAGGTCGCCCATGTGGGCTCCCCAACCCAGAAGGGAAGCATCTGTAGTGAGAGTCAAATTGTGAGCAGGGGGAATGAAGAGGGACCCCCATCTTAAATTGCTCTGATCCTGCTACCACTGGAGGGCCTGGATCAAGGTTCGAGTCACTGGGACCAACTTGGAAAGGGGGTCTCTTCTCTGAGACCAATAGGTTCTCAAGTGAAACTGAATGTCTCTCATCTGAAATCTTGCTCCCTGCACAACAGCTGTGGATGCAGCCATGTGTCCCAGGAGCTGCAGAAAGTGTCTTGCTGGTCGAGAGACCTGCAGGGTGAAGGAGGAGGCCAGAGTCACTAAATTGGCCACCCTTTCTAAGGAAGAAAAGCTCTGGCTAGCTTTGTGTCCAACTCCTGCCCCTATAAAGGTGAGTACCTGGACTGGTTCCAGAACTGACTTTGGTAGATTTAGCAGAAAGCCCAGGGAGGTGAGAAGCTGCTGGATAACTTGCAGGTGAGATTTTATCTGTTCTGGGGACTGGCCTACAATGAGCCAATCGCCTGGATAGGGAAAAACAGCAATCCTTTGCCTCCTTAAGTGAGCCACTGCCACTGCTAGACACTGTGTGAATACCTTGGGGCAGAGGTAAGGTCAAGGGCATTGCTGAACTGGTAATGACCTGAGGGTAGTTCGAATCTGAGGTACTTTCGATGGGAGCTTCTGATTAGGACGTGGAAATAGGCATCCTTGAGGTCCAGGGAAGCTAACCAGTCCCTGGCCTTAGGAGGAGATAAAATCATTGCCAGAGTTACCAGTTTGAACTTTGTTTCAAAAAATGCTTGTTCAGATATCTGAGGTCTAATATGGGCAGCCATTCTCCTGTCTTTTTGGGGTAAGGAAGTATCTGAATACAGACCCTGCCCTGGTGCAGGAGGAACCTTTTCCACTGCTCTGAGAGCCAACAGGGTTGAGACCTCTGCTTCCAGAGCAAGGGTCTCTGAAACACTTGCAGGTAGAAAAGTCTGGTTCTCAACTTGGGAAACTTTTTGAAGCTGAGAACCAGACCCTGGCTTACTACTTCCAGAACCCACTTGTCTGAGGTTAAAGAAGCCCAGTTCTGACTGAAGTAAGCCAGCCTGCCCCCTACCGGTGGGAGAATCGGCCTGGGCACCCCATCAGGGCCCTGCTTAGCAGAAGCTTTAGGCTGAGGGGTGGGAGCAAGCCTGCCCACCCCTCGCTCCTGCCTCTGCTCTGAAGAAGCCCTCTGAGCATAGGCAGAGGAGGCCTGAGTCTGGTAAAAGGCCTGTGAAAAGGCCTACCCCTACCCCTGGGGTATGCCTCTGAGGAGTGGCTTGCCGCCCTTAGCTTGGGCACTTTGTAAGTAGTCCCATGTTCATCCATCTTTTTCATGTAATTTCTGTCTGCTCCCCAAACAGAGAATTTCCCACCACAGGAAAATCCATAGCCTTAGTCTGGGTATCCTGTGACAGACTAGTACACCTGAGCCAGGCCAACCTACTAAAAGCTACAGATGTGGCCATGACCCCAGAGGAAACATCATTAACATACACAGCAGCATGAAACTGTACCTTAGAAGCCTCAATGCCATCAGCAGCCACCTGTTCTAGTTCGTTAGCCAGCTGGCCATGGGCTTGCTTGGCTAATTCCATAACAGTATCCCATCTAGATTTCTGATACCTAGCTACATAAGCCATATAATTTGCTTGCCTGGGTCCCAGAGGCTGCCATATACTGTTTTTTCGCCATGGCATCAATCTTCCTGGAATCTTGCTGAGAGGATGTGAAGCCAGGGGATATTAGTTTATCACAGGCTGCAGCCTGAACTACCCAACATGACTGCATTGCTGAGAAAGGAATTCTGTATCAGGACCTGACAATGTGTACCTTCTGTCCATCTTTTTGTCTACAGGAGGCACAGAATTAGGAGCTTTTAAAATTTTTATTGTTTGCTTCCTAAAAGACTTATGCAAAGGAATAGACAATCTCCTAGACTCTGGAATATCCACCATTTCTACAAAATCAGACTCCTCTTGCTTATCCACAGCTTCTTCCAAGGGAAGCTGGAGGGTTTCAGCAACTTTTTTGTAAAACATAAAATGAGATGGGGACTCAGATAGCATAGGGGGAGATTCTAGAGGTCTGTCTGGGGAAATGTCCGGTTCAATGGGCACACCCAGACCTTCCCAGCCACATTCATACTGTTCATAATCATCCTCCCCCTCCTCTGGTTCATAAAATTCCTCAACATCATATTCCTGAACCACTGGAACCAGACGAACTGACCTTTTGCCAGATAGTGGCGGTTCGGACGGAACCTGAGACAGTGACTGGACAATTTGTATGGCTTTTGCTATCTCTGCAGCAGTTGGAGAACGGGTTTTGGACTCCAAACCTGCTGACTTTCTTGTTTTCTTTACTGGAATTGGTTCCTCAGAACCAGCTTTTCTTTTGCCCGAGGAAGTCTCGCCCTGGTCAGAGGGCACTCCCTCCGGTTCGGTTGGCACCGAACGGGCTGGCCATCCTGGTCAGTGGACTTTTTTGGCCTCTGCCCCTGAGCCTGCCCAATCTCTTTTCCAGGGTGGCTGCAGGAAATTCTTACATATCTGGCAGTCTGACTGGAGGTGGTCAAACCCCAGACAATAGACAGGTGGTGTGTGGGTCAGCCTTGGCAAAGACTTCCCCACAGACATCACAGTGTTGAAACCCAGTGGGCCCGGTTTTTCTTTTGGGTTTCTTAGACATAATGCCAGCCTAACCAGAAAACTTGCCCTTTAAACGGCAGTGCCAGGCAAGACACCTTTATCGGTTCCTAACCATGTCACGGGTATTGGAAAAAAACGTAATAAAATCCGTTTTTTTTAGAACCAATAAGAACCAGGAACCGCACTCTAAAATGTTAAACTTTAAAGTTAATAAGTTTTAAACCCAGCTGATTGGTTCAAAACCGAACCGATAAACTTACAAGTTCCACACAGACAAAACCTTTAATTTACTTACGATTACCACAGACAGAGCTTGAACCGAACGGTTTTGCGGTTAAAATAAAACTATTCTCGGTTGAATCGAACCGAGAAAACACTGTTTAAACCGAGAAATGAACCGAGCAGTAGGAGAAATCTCCGGAGCGACTGTTCACTGAGGCGGAGTAAAGAATCTGACAGTTCAGGTTTGAAATTACACAGATAGAGCTGCTTCTTAGAGCTCGTGCTCAAAGTTCTATTTTGGAATGGTATTAACCATTTCACCTCCGGAGCAGTTCTAGTGGTGGGACAAACTGCTACTGTCATAATATAGCAAGACTTCATGTTGTTTGAACAGATATTCCCTGTCTCCGAAGATGTGCCACCACAGCTGCCAGGCACTTTGTGAACACCCTTGGGGCCAAAGAAAGGCCAAAAGGCAGGGTTGAAAACTTGTAGTGACCTGAAGGGAGTCCGAATCTGAGATATTTTTGGTAAGACTCCTTTATAGGGATGTGGAAATAGGTATCTTTCAAGTCCAGTGATGCCAACCAATCTCCTTTTTGAAATGTTGGCAGAATCAAAGCCAAAGTTACCATTCTGAACTTTGGTTTCTTCAGAAACTTGTTTAGAGCTCTGAGATCCAATACAGGCAGCCACTCCCCACTTTTCTTTGTGGTTAGGAAGTACCTGAAATAAAAAACCCTTCCTTTCAGAGACTGTGGAACTGGTTCTACTGCTCTGAGCTGTAGCAGGTTTCAAACCTCTGCCTCTAGCAGTATCTTTTCTGCTGGGAGGGAGAAGTGAAAACTCTGGTCTTTTGACGAGAAAGAAACTTGAATTCCAGTGACAGACTTTGACCCACCACCTCCAGGACCCACTTGTCTGTGGTGATGTTCAGCCAAGCCTGGAGGAAGTGGGACAGTCTACCTCTGACAGGTAGAGAGGAGGTGGCCTGTGGCTCAGGGGATCTGTTTAGTCTGAGGCTGAGGCTGAGTTTGGGATCCTTGCCTAGAGCCTCTTCCGCCCCTGCTCCTGGAGTATACCTGCTGTGGATACTGCTGGTACTGAGGTAAGGCCACTAGTTGGAAGAAAGGCCTGGTGTAAAAGGACCTGCTCCAACCTTCCCTTTCCATAAGGCCTGGTAGATGGAGAAGCTCTCTCTCTCTCTCTCTCTCTCTGGCAGAGTTGCTTCTATAAGTGGTCTTATATTCATCCATCATCTTCATATATTCCACAGTGGACTCCCTAAAGAGAGAATTTACCTCTAGGGGAAAATTCAAAGCCTTTGATTGTGTATCCTGAGTAAGGTTTGTGGCTCTGAGCCAAGCAAACCTCCTCTGTGCCACCATACTCGCCATCCATCTGGCTGCAGTGTCGTTAGTGTCAGCAGCCATTTGAAATTGGTACTTAGCTGCCTCTAACTCAAACCTGGCGGTTTCAGCCAGGTCATCTGACAAGGTGTGAGGGAGCTTTCTGAGATATGGTCAGGACTGACTGCCACAGAGATTTCTGATACTGGGCAGCATATGCTTGGAAGGTAGCCTGACGCATAGCCAGAGAGGCTGACAGGTACCCTTTTTTGGCCATACTTTCGATTTTCCTAGAGTCCTTGTCCGGGGGATGTGAGGACAGAGGGACCCTAGCCTTGTCACAGGCAGCTTGCTGTATGACCCACCTAGTGGTCGGGGTGGGAGAAGAGAAAATCAGCTCCCTCCCTCCCTCTCCAGCTGGTACTTTTTGTCCATTCTCCTGTTTATTGGAAGAATGGATTTTGGTGCCCGTAAAATCTTTAATGCATCTTTTAAAAAAAATTATAAACAGGGAGTAGGAGAGCCTTTGTGGGTGTAAGCCCCATCATTTCTAAATACTCCACCTCCTCCTCATCCTCAATTTGTGCAGTGGTGATGTTTAATGCATCTGCCATCCTCCTGACAAAGGTAAAATGGGATGAAAAATCCTCACACACCCTTGGAGGAGAACCATAGTCCTGTTCAGGGGACACTTCTGGTTCTATTGGTCCCTCAACCTCAGCATAATCATCATCATCACCACCAAAAGGCTCCACTCCTTGTTGAGGGAGAGGATGCAGATTACTGCCAGCCTGGGGACACTGAGGAGGGTTAGGAGGCTGCTGAAGAGGAACTACTGCCTGTAGAGACTGAATAATTTTAAAGGCCTGAGCAATCTCTTGGGCCGTAGGTACAGGCAGAGCAGGCACAGGCAAGGGTTCTGTGTGCTTCAGCTTTTTGGTTTTCTTAGCAGGAACCGGGGAGTCAGCTGGTTCAGTAACTCTTTTTGTTCCCTTTGTGCCCGTCTCAGGGGCAGGAACAGATGAAGATGTGGTTTCGGCCACAATATCTTGGGGTATCGACTGGTCAGAGTCAGAGGGACCCCTTGGAAATTTATTTTTAAGCCTTTCAAGGCGTTTCTCAATGGTCTTCTCAGGGAATGTTTTACATACTTCACATTGCTCTTTTTAAGTGATCAAAATCTAGACAAACTACACATAATGTGTGTTTGTCTGCCTTTTCAAATACCGCTCCACACCGAGAACAGTTTTTGAAACCGGGTTCACCGATTTTCTTTTAGGTTTCTCCAACATAATTCAAAACAATAACCGTATAAGGAAAAAAAAAGACCTTTTCTTTTTTTTTTTCAAATATGTGGTCGGTCATTTAAACGAAGAGGAACCGATGAAACCGAACCGCCTACAAAATACGGAACCAGGTTAGCGGTTCAGTAACCAAGGTTTATCAGTTACCAGAAATAAGTAAAATTAAATTTTAAAAGTGCAAATAAGTCGGTTCTTTAGTCAAAGAACCCCAATTTTAACTAAAACTATCCCGGTTCCTCCACGGTTATTCCGAACTGAGAGGAACCAAGAAAAACAATCATTTTTAGCATAAAAAAGATTAATACAAAACAACTAGTAGAGGCAGTAAATGAAAACAAAATATATATATATATATATATATTTTTAATTTATTAGGTCTTGGATTACAATACCTTTGAGCCAGGGCTCTTTTACAAAGGTTCCACGTCAGGTTACAATTCAAAACATAAGACATGTAAGTCAGATTACAAATTCAATACATAGGACAAGGTTACAAAAGTGTAAGCTAAACAGAGTTACAAAGCATCTGAGAAATAAGACAAGCTTTGGAGGCTAGGTTACAAGGAGATAGCGGATGAGGTGCAGAGAGGATAGAGGATCAGAGAGAGGAAGAGTAGAGGGGGTGGAAAGCAACAGACGAGGAGCCAGAGGCACTGTCGTAGACATAACATGGGGAAATGCGTGCTAAGGGGTAACCAAGTGCTAACAGGAGCGAGAACTGCATAAGGTTAGGGAAATATTCATGGGGCCAGCTAGTGAAGGCAGTCAGAGGAGCTAGAGGCAGTGAGAGAGAGGTGGAGCCTTGATTTAAATGCACCAAGGGTAGGAGTGGAGAAAATGTAACTGTTTAGACCATTTCGCCAGCTAGGCGCCCTGTAGGCAAAAGATCTTTGACCTTGTGAGGTACAACGTGGCACCTGCAGGAGCTGTGATTCAGACCCCCTAGTTGAGCGGGGCTTATTGCTAGGGTGCAGGAGTGCACACACTCCAGGGGGGTGCAAGGCCCATAGTTATTTTCTTCACCATGGTGCAGGTTAGGTACTTTATCCGATTGGTGCGTTGCAGCCATCCAGTTTGTGCATAGAGGTCGCACGAATGTGTGAGGTGGTGGGATCCAGTGAGAAGTCGGCAGGTCTTATTGAGGGAGGTGGATATGCAGCTAAGAGCGGTAGCGGGCTCAGAGCCATAGATGATAAGCCCATAGTCAATAATGGAGACAACAGAGCTCTGAACGGCGACAGTTAGGGCTTCTGGGGTAAGATGTTGCTTATGCCGGAAGAGATGGCAAGGTGAGTATTTGCTGCTTTGGCTACAGAGTCAATGTGGGCACTGTAAGTTAGATGAGGGTCTAGAGCGATCCCAAGGTACTCAAAGACTTGAACCTGTTCCAGGGTGACTCCATGATTGGTTTTGATGAATAGGGGGTGCAGCTTATGCTTGTTATGAGAGCTGCTGAACATCATAGACTTTGTTTTCTTATTACTGAGGACCAGATTGTGATTTGAGAACCAGTTTTCAACAGATGTGAAGCCAAGCTGAAGGTCGTCTTGTAGAGGCTTAGGATCTTTGTGGGAGGAAAGAATTACACCATCATCTGCATAGAGGATGATTGTTTCGGAGCAAGAATCTGGAAGGGAATTCAGGAACAAGCTGGATAGTAGGGGGCCCAGAATGAATCCCTGGGGGACACCTGAGCGAACAGGCCTGGTATCAGAGAGGAGAGGAGAAGAAAATATACCAAGTTCAGTATTTGTTATTTTCTTCACGCAGGAGAAAGTGGATGAACGGCACTCCGAGTGACCAGACTTTTCAGGTGGAGAGAAAAATCTGAAGAGGTTAGAACACAGGCAGTTAGTAGAGGCAGTGTTTGAAAGATGCTCACATGCAAAGTGTTCCATCATTTGCATGTGTTCCATCTCTCCGAGCAGTTCAACCCCTCAGGCTTACTGCATAAAGATATGAATATACTGAGCATTACTGGGGTTAGAAGTGGAAGGGATCGGCTGGCTGGCAGTTCAGCCAGAGTTACAATCCCTTCCCTCCTTTACAGGACAGTATTAAAATTTATAATTCTGCCAAAGAAGGACTATCGCCACAGCAGGGTAATGGGTTATGAAGTCCAGAACACAATCTCACAACTTCCCTCTAAATGTTACTTCTCTCTTGCCACAACCACTCCAATAACGCTCAACATCTGGATGTGGTGCTGTGCTGTTTACCATCACAAAAAATATACCAGTACTACTTAATAAAAAACTTTTAAAAATGCAGAAATTAAAACACTGATAATGACTCTCTAAGGATGTATGCAATACATTACTGCTAGTCAACTACAGTATACTAACATTTTTTGCTGATTAACATATACTGATGCTTTAGATTTCTAAAATATTTATGATTGGCGAACCACTGAACATATTTTTGGGGGATCATTAAATCTTTGAATATACTGGCTGAAGACTGCTTATCAGCAAGTGTTCAATTGCTGAATGTGAAAGGTGATGGGTAAAGCCAATGAGTAGGATGAGTTAGCACAACAGCAATATTGAGCCGGTGTATCCCACTGCAACACAGAGAGAGGAAGGGGAGCTTATAATGGTGTTGGTCCTGCTACTACCAGCGAATTTCGCTGCCTATTGACAAAACAGAACTATGAGTTTAAAGATATGAAATAAACGGATGGGGGTAGGGGGACATATATGTAACAAGTAATAACTAGAAAAGCATACATTATTCCTTTATGCTACACAATCAGCATATGAAAATTACGCACTCACCGCAATTCTTGAATATCTTCACCATTCAGTCACACTTGCTGGTCTAAGCTGGATACACTAGGATCCAGCGGGACCAGTCTTTGCAGCCTTGGAGGGGGCTGATGTTGGTTCCGGCAACGCCCATGAGGCAGGCATGGTGACATCGCACTTGTGGGCTGGCTAGTAACTGACACCAGCTCCTCCTTTCCTCAGTTCCATTTGCCAGGAGAGAAAACAAGTGGGAGAGAAAAAGAAGAAAGGGCTATAGACTCCAAGCTCAAAGGGATAGGAAAATGATATAGGATATAAGTAATAAAAAAAAAAAAAATACCATAATAATGTTGTTTCTTCTTAAGGAATCACTCACTGTGTTTACACTTTATGCAATCATCTTGGTTAAGAGAGACACTCAGAGATAGAACCGATGCAAATTTCAGAATTTGCAACATAGGTTATAATTCTGCATCCACACTCCACTGTAGCCGTTTTCTCTGACCTCTCTACAAGTCAGAGTGGGGCAGCGGCTAGTGAAACCAGCTAAAAAGGCCACAAATTTTTAGAAAAGATTTTTCATAGGATTTTTAAAAATACCAAAGACACTGAAGCAGACTTGTGAAAATTTATCATATAAACAATAACAACAAAAGCTTGTTTTTGTAGGAACTGCAATAGCAATGCTCAAGCAACCTCAATGAAAAAGGAACCGATTCTTGTGTGAACCTATTTCGGGTTCTGGAAGGTGAGGCAGGGTTAGGGAGTGTAAACATAGGGAGTGATCCCTTAAGAATAAACAGTACTATAGTATATGGTATGGGATTATTTTAGATGAAAAACAGTGGCTTCCCAAATGTTGTTGTGGGCATAGGTGTCTGAACCGGGGAGGGGGCAGGAGGGCATTCGCCTCTCCATTTTTTGGGGGCCGAAAAAGATTGCCCTTTTCATTTATTTGTCAGCATGTGTCACTGTGTCAGTTAGAATTTCTGCTATAAGTGCCCCTTGAATCAGACTGCCACTGCGCCTCGCGCGCCCCCCACCAGCTTGCATCTGCTGCAGTGCCTTGTGCTCTCCCAGCCCATCACCGAACAAAACAACAACAAAAAAAAACTGCTGCAAGCTAAGCCTACTGTTTAGTTGCACAGAAAGCATCAACAGTGTTAAGTTCTTCCCATTCCCAGGCCAGCAGAGTTGTAAAGTAGAGCAATTATCATTAATGACAACAAAGCTGGCTGATAAGGGCTCTACTTTACAACTCCAGCGGAACTTTCAGCTCTCTCTGTCCTGCCGTCCATGATCCATCTCAGCCCTGCCCTTAACATCTCTTTGCTGTAACGTCTGGGGAACGGGCAGGACTTGACAGACAGATTGTCCTCCTACCTGCTGTGCTAGTGCCTCCAGGTCTGCTCTCCTCTTCTCTTCAGCAACAACTGGTGAAATAAATTATTTACATGTTTGTGGAATGTTATTCAGTGACGTCCGACCAAGTTCTGACTCTCGAAGCCAGGCAGGCAGGTTAGTAAGTAAAGTAAAGGTAACCCCCTCATCGACCCATCCAATTTATCCTCTACTCCTGACTAACTCACTGTTGCCTGGCTAATCTTAGTTTTTTTGTGGTTCAGTAAGATATTTAATTTGGACCAGACAGTCAGACCCGACGCACATCTGCACTGGCACTGTTGTTGTGGCTAAGGCTGTGGGCGATTGGCCATACTTGTATTTTTTGTTTTATATATTTTATTTTGTATTTTGCTGAAAGGCGGAAGCCAGAAGAAGCAACTTCTTTTCTCCTCACCCTGCTGGCCTGCTTGCCAGACGCAGACCCTGCTGCCGGAGCCCAGGACCCCTGGGTGAGTTAGTGCTGCTGCCAGCAGCGCACAAGGAGTGACCGATCGTGGCAGGCCAGTCCACTCCCTCCAGTGACAATCCGTGTTTGTGAGAGGGAGTGGGACTGTGGTAATCGCCAGCGACTTGGGGCAGTCCCTAGCTAGCTGCTAATTTTGTTCCGACTGTGTTTTTAAATTGGATAGTTTAAAAATACTAAACCACTGGTATTTGCAACAAAAAGTGGTTCAGTAACCGATAATAAAAGGCAGTATAGCCTAGAGGTTAGAGGAACGAGGTGTGAACAAGCTTGACACATCCAGCAGACCAGACCTGAGTTTGATTCTCCCAACCTCCACTGACATACTGTGTGACTCTGAGCAAGTCACTTAACCACCCAGTGCTCCCAGGTCACCCCTGAAAACAGACACTTGTGCCTAGTGGGCCTTACCCGGTAACCAAAGATTAAAATAAAAAAATAAAAACAGTAGCCAGCTATGATATTCTTCAGTTCCTGGGAATCAACTGGGAACTAGAGAAATCATAATTTTACCAAAACCCTAGCTTAGTGCAGAGTAACTGAAAAAACTAATAAACACTTTTAAAATAAACTACAAAATAAAAAAAACAACTGGAGAACCACCTGTTACCAGAGTTCACTATGGGGCGACTGCTCCCTTCAGGTGGAGAAACAGATCTTAGCAAATGGCCAGAGTGAAATGCGGATGCAAAGTTTGAACCTACATTCCAAATCCTAAAATCTGCATAGGTTCTACCAGCCAAGATGACTGCATAAAATGTAAATATTTAAGTGACTCCTGGGGTTAGAAAATAATAAAACCTGACTACCAACTTAGAAGAACTAAGGCGTGGGCCTAGATGGCATAGGAATAGCAGGTGTAAGAGCCACAGCCTAATCCAGCCACCTGGACAGGAAGGTGAAGGAAGGGGTAACAGCCCTGGCATATAGCTCTGGCTGGTGCAAGAGAGACCCAGGGGGATCTCTGCAGGGTTAGTATGGCAGAATGCAAATTTAGAAGGGCCTTGTGCTCCAAGAGGACAAGGACTGGATAAAACAAATAAAAAAAAAAAATAAATCAGAGAATCAGACAGTAGGTGAGACGGGGCAGAGTCTATGAGCACACATACTATCGTCTTGCCACTCCAAGAGAGTGAGAAAGATAAAAAGGAGGAAAGTGTGAAAGAGTCCCAGCACCTAGGTGTGGGAGTAGCACCCTGCTTGACAGGCTGATCAATGTAACAATGAAAAATCTCCAACATCGAGAAAGTGCACTTTGTCACCGGGGTAACATGCCAGTTAGCAGAGGCTGGAGATATATACGAAGTGGAGACTGGATGTAACAGCAGCTCTGGAAATATGAGTAGAGACCTCTCTAGCAGGGGAGGGAGGAACGCTCAGGAAAAGGGGCCCCTCATTCCTGTTTTTTTTTTTTAAACAGGAAAAAAAAGACAGCTGGAAAGGGTAAGAGGCCCCAATTCCAACTACAGGAAAAGAAAAGCTGAGTCTCCCGAAAGGAGAGAGCCCTGGGGAGTGGCAGGAAGATACCATGTGCGTTAGCACGCCGGGCGAGTTGAGCAGGGGCTCTGGCCCTTACATGAGCTCAGGGTGGTGGGTGGGCATGTGAATCAATGCTGAAGATATTCCTACAACATCTAAGAATTAGAGTATGTAATTTTCCTGTCTTCCAAAAATACATCCTCACCATTCAGTCGCACTTATGGGTCAGTGTATCAAGCATCCCAAAAAAAGGAACAGCTGGCTCATCCTGGGGGAAAACATATCCCTCAGCCCACCGGTGGGGGATAACCACTGGAGGGCATGGACTCCTCACAGGTCTGACAGGACATGAGACTGGTCAGGGGCAGGTGGAGGATCCCGCAGCCTTGGGGCAGTAGGGCTCCCTGAAAACTCATGCCTAACCCTATGGGAGAAAAAGTAAATCCATAGGAAATGCGAGTTGGCACCCTATGCCAGGCCAGGGATAATAATAATAAAACTTTATTTCTAAGCGCCTTTCAGGCACCAAGGCACTTTACAAAAATGACAATAAAATCCCAAGAAATAAAGTTAAAATACACATTAAAATCATCATAACACACATCAACTCATAAATGCTTGTCTCCACAGGTAAGTCTTAAGTTCCCCACAGTCGTACATTCCTGAAGCTGACGGGGCAGAGAATTCTAGAGGGTTGGGGCCATAAACATAAAAGCACGGGCCCCAGAAGATTTTAAAATAACCCTCAGAACCTCCAGCAACCCCGTCAGCCGAACTGAGCTGTTGCACAGGGTTGTAAGGAATCAGAAACTCTTTCAAGTATTCAGGACCAAGTCCGTGTAGGGCTTTGTAGGTCAATAAACCTACTTTAAAGGTGATCCGCCACTGAATCGGCAGCCAGTGCAGATTGTGCAAAACAGGAGTAATGTGTGACCTTCTTGACACCCCTGTCAACAATCGAGCTGCAGCATTCTGCACTATCTGCAAGTGGTGGATATTAACCCCAGGAAGCCCTAAGTAAAAGGAGTTGCAGTAGTCAAGGCGAGAGGTCACGAAGGCGTGGATCAACACAGGTAAATCACTGGACAGGATGAGATGTTTCACCCTGGCAATGTTCTTAACATGGAAAAAGGTTGACTTGACGACCGCCGACACCTGATAACAAAGGGTCAGCCCGTCGTTAAGTACCACTCCTAGGTTATGCACCCGTTTTGAGGTAAGGATTTGATTGCCCCCCCAGAAATAAACCAGAGGGCTGATCAGTCCTCAACCCTTCTATCCTGCGACCCGGGTCCACTACCATACCCTCAGTCTTTCCTGCGTTCAACTTTAACCAGCTCAAATTCATCCAGTCATGGATTTCAGCGAGGCAGTTATTAATACTGAGAGAGCACTAACCTGGTCAGGAGCAAAAGACAGGTACAGCTGGGTATCATCAGCATAGCAGTGAAACCTCAGCCCATACAGTCTTACAATGTCTCCGAGGGGTAGCATGTACACTGCAAACAACATGGGAGACAGCACCGAGCCCTGGGGAAACCCAGAAGGCAGAGAGAAAGGGTCGGACGAAAAAATCCCCAACACAACTCTCTGCGTTCTCCCAGTTAGGAATGATGTAAACCATCTGAGCACCGTAACTGACAAGCCACAGATGGACCTCAGGCACTCGAGCAAAACCCCATGGTCTACAGTGTCAAAGGCTGAAGAGAGATCAAGGAGTGCCAGAATAGAACGGTTTCTCTGATCTCTCACCATCAGGGGATCATTAAGCACCCGAACCACAGCACTCTCAGTACTATGCCTCTTAAGAAAACCCGACTGGAGAGGTTCATAGATACTATGGATGGTCAAATGGTTCTCCAGCTGGTTTGCCACTACTTTCCCTATAGCCTTTCCAATAAAGGGAAGGTTCGAAATTGGTTTGTAGTTAGCAAAAATATCTGGGTCCCATGAAGCTTTCTTCAGAAGGGGTGTCACCACCGCCTCCTTCAGGCAGCTTGGAAACTCACCCGATTCTAAGGAGCACCAGATCATTTGAGCCAGAAATGTGCCAATGATCTCAAAACAACCCAAAATCAGGAAAGTTGGGCCCAGATCTAAACTACAGCACATAGGGCGCATCCCCTGGACAATCCGCATAATATCCTCGAATTCTGGCAGGTCAAAGGTACTCCAGGAGACACGCAGTACCGTGGCCAAATGCCGACCAACAGTGTCCCCCACAGAGCGGGTAAAGCAGATCTCTAATCTGATGTCAGCCACCTTATTCGCAAAGAATTGAGCAATCTCATCACACTCTTTTTGTGAAAAAGCTTGACGGAGGTGCAGACAGGCTGGGTTGCACAACCTGTCCACAGTTCGGAAGAGTTGAACCGGTCGATTCTGAGAGACAGCGATCTCCCTGGACAGGAACTCTGCCTTCTTACGGGAGATCTCTGATTGGTAGAGCTGATAATGCTCCACCAAACTAAGGCGGTCAACTTCCAGAGCAGATTTCCGCCAGTAACGCTCTAACCACTGTCCCACATGCTGCAACTCCCTCAAGGACCCATTAAACCAAGGGGCCGAGGGCGGAGTGGGAGGGGACAAACACGGACAGGAGCAATCAAGCCTAGGGCTAAGGAATTACCTGATTATAGGCCAACACCATCGACTCCAGACTCGAGCTGCCAACACAGAACTCTGAGAGGTCAATCACTGCCATCGGGTCTCCGGGGCACACATCCCGTAAAGGGCAGTAACTGACCACCTCCACAGGGGCAGACCTACGACGGGGAGCACAAAAGTTGAACCTCACAGTGTAATGATCGGACTAACTAACAGGTTCCACCCCCAAATCAGAGGCCTCAATCCCCAGGAGGAAAACCAGATCCAAAGAGTGACCATGATTATGGGTAGCTGAAGAAACCATCTGTGTACAGCCCAGCGATGCCATCAGCTGGAGGAAGTGTTGACCAAAAGATGAGACTTTGTCATTGACCCAGGCACTGAAGTCGCCCAGAACCATCAATCTGGGCAACTCCAATGCCATATCGGTGATGAAGTCTGCCACTTACTGCAGGAATTGCTTCTCGTCCCTGGGTGGACAACAGACGACAGCTATTCTGCAGCCCACACCAGCTACCAGAGTACACTCAAAGGATTCGGTCTCAACTGGTACACCCGTGAGACCCAACCTGGTCTTAAAACAGACCGCTACTCCCTTCCCTTGTGGTCCAATCTCGGGCAGTGTATCACCGAGTACCCAGCTGGAATTGCTGCCTCTAAAATGGGGCTGACATTTTCATCCAGCCAGGTCTCGGTGTTGCAAGCCAGATCAGCTGTTCCAACAAAGTCGGCAATAACAGCAGACTTGTTCTTAACAGATCTGGCTTTGCACAACACCGACCGGGTTGGACAGGGTTCCTGGGCCATCCCGGCCACTTGCCCATCAAAAAAGATAGTGCCCTTGGGTATGGGGACTATTGGATGCCAACCAGGAGAGGTGAAGCCATGCCGTCTGCCAAATACAGACTGCTTTTCCCACAAGAAAACAAAAGGGTTCCCAGCACTACTTTGCCGAAATGGGTAGCAGTTCAAAAACACACTAACAACTGGCAAGCAGAGGCTCCAGCAGCCCTAGTGCAGGAGGGCACCCTGACAACTTACGCCTACCCCAATGGGAGAAAAAGTAAGTCCACAGGAAGTGTGAGTTGAGCTCCCTATGCCAGGCCAGGGCTGCCAACCAGGAGAAGTCAAGCCATGCCGTCCGCCCAATGCAGACTGTGGTTCCCACCAGCCGAGATGCCATCTTAATGGTGTCATAAGATGCCCTCGCTTGGTGCCGCACCAGCTCCAGGCTCTAGGCGAAAAGGGGAATGGCCTGCCTGGCTACCTGCAATCCAGTATGGATGCCAAGAGTTAACTCAGCATCGCCCACAGCCACTTGTCATAAGCTCCCTGATGTGCCAAAATGCACAAATAAAAATGTGTGCCACCACAAAAACATTCCTGCCCCAAGCATGGATCTCCACAAAGTGTCTAGGCCCAGAGGGGGTCTGCAACACCAGAACCTACAAGGTGGGGTGAGGGATAACACCTGGAGACCCCACGGGAGTGATGGGAGTGCAATATTTGCACTGGATTTCCCTAGGAGCTGGAGAGGGGGTAAAAGGATGGAGTCAGACATTCCTGGATACCTACGTAAAGGGCGGGGGCCAGGGAGGGATGACAGAAGCATCATCGTTGAAATCCCAAAGGAATGACAGTGTCGGGGTAGCAGTACTCCTGCATTATCTCTGTCTGGAACCACTGGTACTGGGAGTACTCAGCATCAGGGGAGAGGTGGACAGAAAAACTCTCTTCCTCAGACAAGGAAGTAGGAGAGGAGGAGGAGGAGGAAGAGATAGATCTTGGCAACAGCAGTGATGGGCCCTCAGGCCTCAAAAAAGTGTGGTCTGCCTCGAGGTGGTACTGACAGAACACTCCAGCTGTCAACATGAAGATTCCAGGACAGGACAAGGATGAGGATGAGGAGGGTCATGGATGACCAGGCAAGATCTTCTGCCAGGGATGCAAGAATGCTTAGGGGATCTCAACTGGGAGGCGGGCCTAGACACCTCACCCACCTGTTACCAACCAACATCACAGGACTGGTTTAGACAGTGCCCTTGGAAGGGTGCCCCCAGGTGGGGAGAATGGAACTGTACAGGTCCCATAGGGCGGCCCCAGTCCTCACCAGTTACAGGGCCAGCCAGTTCCAAAGGGAAGCTGGCACCAGGCTAGCACTGGGCCCCCACTGGAGCTGCCATCAGCACTGGACAAGGGGCCAGATACAGGCCCAGTGGCACACTCCAACCCCTCACCAGAACTGACACTGCCCCCTCTGGGCCAGGCCCAACACTGAAGCTGGGAACACCTGCAGAGTCAGCCCTAGACCAGGCACTGGCAATGGCATCAGAACCAGACCAGGGTCAGCACCGAGAACCCAAACCAGCACTGCAAATGGTGACAGAAGAAAAAAATTACTCACCTTAGTAATGTTGTTTCTTCTAATGGAGTTTTGCTATATTATGACATATGCAGTATAACCCCAGGCTAGAACTGCTCCGGAGGTGAAAGAGTTAACTTCCATGCAGAGCATGGAATCTTGAGCGCGAGCTCGGATGAACACTCTGTCTGTTGAAGCTCAAACTTAAACTGTCAGATCTTTACGAACAAAAACTCACTAAGGTTCTGTGTGGAAGTCGTAAACCTACACTAGCCGTTGGCTACTAAATACAAAAACACCTTTTTGATCTTGATCCCAAAACAAAGACTCAAGTCGGGGGATTCAAGAAGAACTTAAGCATAACATCTAAGCACCCAAAGAGGGTGAAATAAAGTGGGCATCAAAGAAGTGCCAACATTGCATTGCCCACCTCCCAAAAACAGAGGTTCTGAGAGGGGCAGGCTGGGGGGGAGGTCATAATATAGCAAGACTCCATTAGAAGAAACAACATTACTAAGGTGAGTAATTTTTTCTTCAAACAACATGAAGTCTTGCTATATTATGACATATGCAGACTACACAGCAGTACCTCCATGGAGGAGGGACAGAACCTATTTAGGAAATGGGCTCTGAAGCACAGCTGTGCCAAACCGAGCATCACTCCTAGCCTGGATGTCCAGGGAGTATTGCTTGGTAAAAGTGTGAACTGTTTTCCAGGTAGCTGCTTGACAAATCTCTAGAATGGGGATGTCCCTGGCAGCAGCCAGGGAAGCAGCTGTACCTCTGGTAGAGTGAGCCCTCAGGCCTGAGGGAGGAACCTTACCCAGCTTTTCATAACACAATTGGATACAAGAGACAATCCACCTGGCAATGGATCTTTAGTGGCAGGTTTCTTTACCAACCTCACCATAAGTGAGGAACAATTGGAGGGATTCGAACCTGTGACCCTTGGTACGTTCTATATAGTAACTAAGGGCTCTTTTGACATCTAAACTGTGCAATCTTCTCTCACCAGAGGAGGAATGGTCAGTGAAGTACACAGGAAGAGACGTGGATTGATTAAGGTGAAAGTCTGAAACCACCTTAGGCAAAAACTTCCTGTTAGTCCTGAGGACTACCTTATCTCTATGAAAGGAGATAAAATCAGGCTCCACTGACAAGGCTTGTAGCTCACTTATGCCTGGCAGAGGTGATGGCTACCAAAACACAGTTTCCAAGTCAAGTACTTCAGCTCTGCTGAAGAAAATGGCTCAAAAGGGGGTTGCATAAGCTGAGCGATGCAAATATTAAGATCCCAAGCAGGGTCAGGATCCCTGAACGGGGGATTGGTGTGAAGCAACCCTTTAAAAAACTTGGAGAATACAGGGTGAGCTGATAAAGAAGAGGGCTTACCTGCTGACAAGATGACAGACACAGCTGCCAAGTGCACCTTTAGGGTAGCTGGCCTCAGCCCCAAGGAATTCAAATGCACCAAATAATCCAGGATCGTGGGCACACCAGCAGATTCTGGGGAAATATGTTTACCAGCATACCATATGGAAAATCTCTTCCATTTTGAATTATAGGTAACCCTGGTGGAAGGCTTCCTAGAGGCCTTCAAGATATCCAATACACCTTGAGAAAGGTGTAGGTCAGCAAACTCTAACTCTTCAAGAGCCAAGCCTTGAGATTGAGAGATTTGAGGTTCGGATACCAAACTCTCCCCTGGGCACAGGTTAACAGGTTGTGACTCTTGGGAAGGCATAGGGGAGGGTGGACTACTAAGGACAAGAGGAGTGGGTACCAGGGCTGCCTGGCCCAATCTGGAGCGATCAGGATCATCTTGCAGGATTGAGATCTGATTCTGACTAGCACTTTGAAAAGAAGGGGGAAGAGGGGAAAAGCATAGAGAAACTTCCCTTCCCAACTGAGAAGGAAGGCATCCAGAGGGACTGAGCCTAACACTGGGGCGCCGTAACAAAAAGGGAAGTTGGTGATTGTCTGGGGCTGCAAAGAGATCTATTTAGTGAGTGCCCCATCTGGCAAATATTACCTCCAGTACTAGGGGATCCAGTGCCCATTCGTGATGGCCCTGGGAAATCCTGCTAAGAGCATCCGCTAGACATTGTCCTTGCCTGGGAGGTGAACTGCATACAAGAGGCGCTCAGAGAATATGCCAGAGACCACAACTATTGCTCGGTGCACAAGGTCGAGACCTAGTGCCCCTTGCTTGTTGATGTACCACATTGTAGTGGTATTGTCTGTTCTGACCTGAACTACCTTGTTCGGACAGCTGTGGAGAAAACCTGAAGTGCTAGAAAAACTGCTCTGAGCTCCAGCAAATTGATGTGGAGCAGAGATTCCTGAGGGGACCACAGCCCTTAGGTGGAAAGGTCGCCCATGTGAGCTCCCCACCCCAAGAGGGATGCATCTGTAGTAAGGGCAAAGGAATGAGACTGGGGAGTGAAGGGAACCCCCTGTCTCAGATTGTTCTGATCCTGCCACCACCGGAGGGTCTGGATCAGGGTTCGAGTCACTGGAATCAATTTGGTTAGGGGATCCGTCCTTTGAGACCAAAAGGCTCTCAAATGGAATTGAATGTCCCTCACCTGAAATCTCGCTCCCTGCACTACTGCTGTAGAAGCAGCCATGTGCCCCAGGAGCTGTAGAAAATGCCTTGCTGGTCGAGAGACCTGCAGGGTGAAAGAAGAGGCCAGAGACACCAGGGTCCTTGCTCTTTCCAGAGGAAGGAAGGAAGGCTCTGGCTTCTTTTGTGTTCAGTTCTGCGCCTATAAAGGTGAGAAGCTGGACAGGCTCCAGAAATGACTTTGGAAGATTGAGAAGGAAACCTAGAGATGTAAGCAGGTGCTGGGTTACTTGTAAATGAAGTTTGACCTGTTCTGGAGACTGGCCTACAAGGAGCCAGTTGTCCAGATAAGGAAAGATGGCAATCTTTTGCCTTCTTAAATGAGCAACTGCTACTGCCAGGCATTTTGTGAACACCCTTGGAGCTGAGGAGAGGCCGAAGGGCATTGCTCTGAACTGGTAATGGCCTGAGGGCAGTTTGAATCTGAGGTACTTTCGATGAGAGCTTCTGATGAGAACATGGAAGTAGGCATTCTTGAGGTCCAGGGAGGCTAGCCAGTCCCCTGGCCTTAGAGAGGGTAAAATAATCCCCAGGGTCACCATTTTGAACTTTGGTTTTAAAAGGTGCTTGTTTAGATACCTGAGATCCAGAATGGGCCGCCATTCTCCTGCCTTTTTTGGGGTAAGGAAGTACCTGGAGTACAACCCTTTGCCCTGGTGTATGGGTAGAACCCTTTCCATGGCTCTGAGAGCCAGGAGGGCAGAAACTTCTGCTTCCAGGGCAAGTGCCTCTGATGGGTTTGCAGGTGGAAAAGATCTGGCTCGTCTTCGGAAATTTTGAAGTTGAGAACAGTCCCTGCTTTACTACTTCCAGGACCCACTTGTCTGATGTTAAAGACTTCTAGTCCTGGACAAAGTAAGCCAGCCTGCCCCCTACCGGTAGTGGAGAATCAGCCCTGGCTACCCCATCAGGGAGCCTGTTTTGCAGGGGCTTTGGGTTGAGGGGTAGAAGCAGGCTTACTAGAGCCCCTTCTGCCCCTTCCTCTAAAGAACCCCCTTTGGGCATAAGCAGAAGAGGAGGCCTGGGTTTGGTAAAATGGCCTATGAAAAGGCCTGCCCCTGCCATGCTGCCTTTGAGGAGTGACTTGCCTTTCTTTGGCCTGTGCACTCCTATAGGTGGTCCTATACTCATCCATTTTCTTCATGTAATTCTCTGTCTGCTCCCCAAACAGAGAATTGCCCACAACAGGAAAATCCATAGCCTTAGAATGGGTATCCTGTGACAGGGCAGTACATCTGAGCCAGGCCATTCTGCGAAGAGACACAGATGTAGCCATAACTCTAGATGAAACATCATTAGAGTCTACAGCAGCATGAAACTGCACCTTGGATGCCTCATGCAGTCGCAGCCACCTGCTCCAGCTCCCTGGCAAGCTGTTCAGGTGCCTGCTTTGCTAGGGCCAGGACAGTATCCCACCTGGATTTCTGGTACCTAGTCTGCAGTAAGCCATATAATTCTGCCTGTCTGAGTCCCAAAGATGCCGCCATGTACTGCTTTTTTGCCATGGCATCCATCCTCCTGGAATCCTTTTCAGGAGGGTGAGAGGCTAGAGGAATATTAGCCTTGTCACATGCTGCAGCCTGCACTACCCCCACATGGCTGCACTGCTGAGATAGGAACTCTGTATCAGAGCCTGATAAAGCATACCTCTTATCCATCCTTTTATCCACAGGGAGGATAAAATGAGGAGTTTTCAGAATTTTTACTGTCTGTTTCCTAAAAGATTTATGCAAGGGAATAGACAGTCTCCTAGACTCTGGAATAGCCATCATTTCCACAAAATCAGGCTCTTCTTGATCATCAACAGCTTCCTCAATAGGGAGTTGCAGAGTGTCAGCAACTTTCTTGTAAAAAAAAAAAATGAGAAGGGGACTCACATAGCCTGGGAGGGGATACTCCTGAGGGTCTGTCTGGAGAGATGTCCGGTTCAATGGGCACATCCAGACTGTCAAAATCACACTCCTTCTCTGACTCTCCTCCCCTTCCCTGGTTCATAAAATCTTCAAAATCATAATCTTGAACGAGGGAACCGACCCAACCGGCGCTTGCTCAATGGTGCCGGTTCGACGGAACTGGGGAAAGAGACTGGACAATTTGGATAGCTTTGGCTATTTCCTCAGCGGTTGGAGAAAGAACTTTTGGCCCCAAACTAGCTGACCTTCTAGCCCTTTTAGTTGAAACCGGCTCCTCAGAGCTGGCTCTTCGTTTGCCCGAGGAAGCATCGCCCTGGTCAGAGGGCATCCCTCAGGTTCGCTGGAACCGAACCGGGCTGGCCATCCGGTCAGCGGACTTTTTGCCTCCTTTCCTTGAGCCTACCAACTCTTTTTCCATGGTGGCAGCAGGAAAATTCTTACAAATCTGGCAGTCTGCATTGAGGTGGTCAAACCCCAGACAATATACACAAATGGTGTGTGGGTCAGCCTTGGCAAAGGCTTCCCCACAGAGGCCACAGTGCTGAAACCCAGTGGGTCCGGTTTTCCTTTTGGGTTTCTCATAGTGCCAGCCTAACCAAAACTCGCCCGTTAATTTCAATCCGCCAAGCAAGACTCTCTTATCGGTTCCCAACCGTGTCACGGGTCGTGGAAAAAACCATAATAAAATCCGTTTTTTTTAGAACCGATAAGAACCGGGAACCGCACTCTAAAGGGCTAGAAAGTCATTTTTAAACCCCTCTGATCGGTTCAAACCAAACCGAAAAAGACGTTTACAAGTTCCACACAGAAGAAAAATAATAAATAAGCCTATCTATTACTTACAATACCACAGACATAGCTTGAACCAACGATTGCGGTTAAATTTCAGTAAAATAAACCGAGAATTACACTTTAAAACCAACAAACAAACCAAGCAGCAAGAGGAATCTCCGGAGCGACTGTTCAGTGAGGCGGAGTAAAGAATCTGACAGTTTAAGTTTGAGCTTCAACAGACTGAGTGTTCACCCGAGCTTGCACTCAAGATTCCATGCTCTGCATGGAAGTTAACTCTTCCACCTCCGGAGCAGTTCTAACCTGGAGTTATACTGCATATGTCATAATATAGCAAGACTTCATGTTGTTTGAAAGGGACCTGGCATCGTACCTGGAGTCAGTCCTAGGGGCAACCACAGGGCACACTCCAAGCTCTGAGATGGGCTTGGAACCAGGCCCATGAAGGCCTCCATACTCACCGGCTCCATTCCCGGGCCGAAGTTCAGAGTCCTCACCGCTGCCAGGCCACCACGGTGCTCAGGGGAAGAGATTACAACATCAAGGTTCATGACTGTGCAGGCTCTGGAAGCCTTCCCTCTTCTGGTACTGTGAGCTGTGCCAGAAGGGGGTCTTGTCCTATGGCTGGCACAACCCCGATCTCCGGTACCAGCCTTAGTACCAGGAGTCTGGGCAACACCAGGCCACAATGCTGAGGTGCCCACTAATGTAGACTGAGTGTATAGCTTTGGTCTCACTACCGGGGCATCCGCTGCCCCAAAGAGCCAACAGATGGGGCAGGGGGGAACACTCAGTCAGTCCCCAAGAGGTAGTTGGCTGTCCACCTGACTGCCACCTAGGGCTTCCGACAACTCAACCAGGCAAGCACAGGGAGTGCCCTGGATTTCCGTAGTATCAGAGGTACTGGGAAGGGGCTTAGGAGAAGAGCTCCTGGGAGCTTACCTTGCTGTCCCTGGTGTGATGTCTGCCTCCGAAGGTGGGCACATCACGGCCCCACTTCAACGTGCGCTCTTGATGGTGCAGTAGTCCATGGGGAAACAGGCATCACACCTGTCCATGTCAAGCTCAGTGCCAAGCCAGGCCCAGCAGTCATCATGTCAGTCCTGGATGGCAATATGACCCCCACAGGAGAACCAATGCATAGCAGGGCTGCTGTTGTTGCTGTTCTTGGCCTTCTTGTGCTCCCCAGGACCTGACATGATGACTTAGAAAAAACAAAGAAAAAATAGTCAGAAAAGAGGCACTGCACTAAAGTGGTAAAATAAAAAACAGCATCAGAAAGCATAGTGCAGAGAAAAATACGGCGTCAAACTAAGGAAGTTGGTGATGCAGTTTCGTCGATGAGGCTCCCATGGTGTGCATTCAATGTCGAGAAAAACAGAACTGAGGAAGAGGGTCTGGCATCAGTTACTGGCCAACTCACAAGTGTGATGTCATTACATCTGCCTCATAGGCAGCGCCAGCACTGATGACAGTCCCCTCCCTACGCTGAAAATACTCCCCTGCTGGGTCCCAGTGCCTGCTAGACCCATTAATGGGACTGAATAGTGAAGGCTGATTCTTGGAAGATCTTCCAGTTCCAACTCCAATCCTCATATGGCACCTTCTGTCCCTGATTCCAGCTGTCCCTCTGCTGTTGCCTAGCATGATGAAGGAGACACGTTAAAGTGTCCCATTCCCCTGGTGCTGCCCTGCTGCCTGCCCTAGCAGGGACTATGTAATTCTTGTCAGTGTCAGAGTTGCCTTCCAATGACCCAAACAGTGCTACCCTGATCTGCCACTAAACACCCTGGCAGTCCAGGTCCAGAAGTCATCCAACCCTACAGCACTGCTGTTCCATCAAGGTTCATAAGGACAAATGTCTACAGACATTTAGCCTGTCACTGCGATGACTGTTTCTTGTTAGTCAGCGTGATCCATTTTCATAATGGTTGTTGCTATAAGGTTCACAAAGGTTGTTAGGAGCACAGAGGCTGTTTGCCCATAATTGCTCTATATATCTAAGTAGTATGCTAATGTGCCACCCTCATCAAAAAAATGCCATAGATGTAGAACAGGAGAGAAAAAAGGGCCCCATGTCTCCTTAAAGGGATACTGTTAACCCCCAGATACTAGATTTCTAGTTCTAAAAACCCACAAGCAACACATACATAAACCATGAGCGTTCTTACCTTGTCAGAGCCTCCACCTGGTTCAAACTGCTACCTATAGAAATTGCCATGATTGGGGTTTTTAAGTGTAAACTACATCAACATCTCATGGCTGGCGCCTTCTGTGATTGTTTCTTAAAATCCCCTCCAGGCATGCCGGTTCAGTTGCGGATCACCTTTAAGGTCAGGTTACTGACCTATAAAGCCCTACACGAACAGGGACTGCGGTATCTTCAAGATCTCCTTATTCCCTACTGTCCCTCTCGCTCACTCCGCTCCGCTGACGAGGGATTGCTAGAGGTTCCCAGGGTCCGCTTAAAAACTTCTGGAGCTCAGGCATTTTCTTATGCTGCCCCTACCCTGTGGAATTCTCTACCTCGTCAGATACGAAGCTGCCTGACCGTTGAGAGTTTTAAGTTAGAATTAAAAACTTATTTATTTAAACAGGCATATGGAGAGTAATTTTATTGTGATTATATTATTGCTGTTGTTTTATGTTATATGTATGTATTTTAATTGTTTTGATTGTACAGCGCTTAGGTTTGGAAAAGCGGTTAAAAATAAATTTTACTTACTTACTTACTTACTACTTACATACTACCCTCAAGCATCCCTCCTTCATGCCTCACCTTCTCCTCCGCTCCTACCCCCATTACTGGGTATAGATGAATCTGTCTCCTCTTCCTTTTTTTATGCCCCCCATTCCTCCTCTCTTGTTATTTCCCATCTACCACATACGCAACGCAATGCCCTCCCTATTTCTCCCCTCCTCCCTCCCATACCACCCCCTCACCATCACTCCTTTCTCTTTTCCCACTAACCCACTCCTAACAAAGCTTCACTGAGCCGCCTATAACTTATACTGTATAACTCGCAACACAATTCCTTGACAATGCCTTTGGCTGATATTATTGTAACATTACTTGTCTTTTTTTTTGTAAGTTCTATTGTAATGATAATGTTATGTTTTGTACCTTATTGTCTTTATTGCCTTGATGTAGAATCTCTGTAAAAGAGCCCTCGGCTCAAAGGTGTCATCCGAAATACAAATAAATATTTAATTAAAACCTAAATGCAAATATTACATGATAAATTATTACAGAAATACACCTTCTGGCATAAACAAGTCTTTTGGCTCATTCTTTAAAGAGCCCCTGATGCTGCAAGGAAACTGATGCATTCCATCTTATACTTCCTAAATATTTTCCAAGCTTAGCTTCCACTTCTTCATTTTAACTACATATATTAACAAGATCACTATATATCCTAGAATGCATCTGCTTTGACTGCTCATCTACACCTGACACTACAATCTTGTTGTAGTGGCAATGATTATGATTTCACAGGTGTAGAGATGGAAATTAAAGTATGCTGTCACTAGACAGCAGGGTTAGTGACTGAGAAAAATCCACAGGTCCCACAGGCATTCCACTGGGTTAACTGGTCTACTTAGCTAAATGTTTACTCCACCAGTACTAGCCAGAAGGGCTAGCTTTTCCTTTTTTTTAACATATTGTTTTTGCACCATTCTTTCTTGCACAGCCCCATCTAGTGGCTACCATCCAGCCTTGTACTTGACCATCCCCAGCCCTTACACTTATTCAACCCCCATCCCCCAAGGCTGGGCTCACACAGCTGGCCATTTTGGATATGGTGCTGATCCTCCAATCTGTCAGCTGGGCCGTGGCCCAAGTGTGTGAAGTCATCTGGCTTGGCAATGGGGTTCTTTTGCTATTTGTTGCTTCCAATCCCCTTAGGATGTTGGTACACTTGGGAGTCCAAGTGTACACAAATGCAAAATCATGGCTACACAGACTCCAGTCAATGTCCTCCTCACCCTGTGCCACACCATCACTGCACTGCCACCGGTGGTCACCTCACTGGGAATACTGCAAGGGAGGCCCCCCCCCCCCAAAAAAAAAAAGAAGAGGAGAGCATCCTCTGGGACGCTCAATCCTCCTCTGCCTTGTTGGCCCCAGATGACCTAGAGTCATTCCCGAACCTGGGTTTCCAGTGTCACAAACGTAGCTCTTGCACTGTGCTGACAGGCTTGCCCTGCCAATAGGACTGGTTAAAGGAAAATATTACTGGTACAATACAAAATCTAACAGCATTTGGCCAGTGTCAAAAATAAACAGAGTATTACATCAGATGTAGACAAGCTGCCATAGTCTGCTGGAAAGTCATTCAGCTTTCACATTAGTCTGCATAACTATGATGAAAATTAGGAATCTACATATTGAGAATATGTAAATTATAAGCTAGAATGTGCTTTAAACGTGATGTGTTCCAAAGTTTCACCTATGATGTCATGGGCTTTTTAAGCGTTCTAGTGTTCGGGCTAAATGCAAGTTATATGGTAATGCAATAAGTGGACAGAAATGGATATGCTGAACGCGGTCTCCTGCTGTTTTCAGAACGTAATGAATACGATGGACAATGTGCTACAAACAAGTAAAACTGCTACACTTTTTTTGGGGAAAAAAAAAGGCACCCGTTTCCCCCACAATTCTATAAGCAAAAGCTTCCTGTAACAGCTTGCAGGACTTTTACTCCTGGAACTACAAGCCTGTAAAAAATCTAGCCAGAGGACGGGCAAACTAAGATGTTTTGCAGCAGCACCATGTTGATGTCTCACCAGGCTACAGCTAACAAGAAAATGCAGCACCCTGACATTCTCGAACCCTGTTCCCGTTCCAAACGGTACCAGAGCTCAGTGCCAAACAGGATGTCAGTTTCCAATGTTCAAATAATTTTTTAAGTTTTCTATTTTCATCCCTTTAATGAAGATAAAAGAAAGGAAAAAAACACATACAGTATTTTTTGTTTACCATCCATTCCATTTATAATGCTCATGTTATTCCTATTGGGTCGTGTTCCTGGCTTGAATGTTGCCATTCTTTCTCCAAGAACACTGATTTCAAATGGTGCTAGACACAGTGTAATTAAATCTAAACCACCATATGAAACCAGTTTCCTGGAGAAGCTTGAGATACAATAGTCATCCTCTGGGATTCAGATCACAACAGGAGGTGCTGTGAGAGTCTTATGAGACAAGATCTGCAACTGCATTGCTCTCCATCTCTCTCTCATATAGAGCTGGTGTAGACTGAAAACAGAGAACAAAGTACAAGAATGAAAAAAGATATAGGACACATTCTTTAAAATATCACTTTAAAAAAAATAATTCTGTTTGTTGCCTTTCTCCTCTGACTGGCCCTATCTTAGCTGCATCATCCAACTTCCCTGGGACTTGTGTTGCTCTTCTGTGTCCTCTCCACCTGACTTTTTCTGGAGGAGCCCCGTGGTAGGTAAGGAGCTTGTGAAGGATTGGGCCATCATCACCCAGATACTGTCAGAGGCTTTTTCCTCCATTTCTGCCCTGGACCCACACATAAGCGATCTTGCGTTGTGCGCGCTCTGCCTCGCGGAGATGCTTCCAGGCTGCATCCAGAAGTGGGGTCCCTTCCCATCTGCCTGAGGTCCTGCTGCACTGCCACCCAGATTCCTCCAAGGAGCAGCTGACCAGCAGGATACTTGTTCCCACTACCCCTAAGGAAGACAGCTGTTCAAGGGACGCTCAGTCCTCCCTCCCTCAGTCTGTCCAAGAGTGACCAGGGTCCATTCCAGAATCTGGGTCCACAGTGCAGCAGGTGGTAGCTCTGCCACTGCCATGCAACTGGACCGGCCTTAAACTGTCATCTTTATACGGTCTGTGCCATTTTAGTGAGAGTTATCTACCATTACTGATTTATTTACCATTACATCTTATTTCAAAAATTGCATTTTGTAGGAACGACAGCACGTGGAAGAAAAGAAATGGACTGTTTTGATTTACATTTTCTTTAAAGAGAATACTCTCTTAAAAAAAGGAACAAAATGCATATAAGGGTTACCACCCATATTTTTCAGATGTAAACAGAGCCGAAGTATGAAGAACCCATCAGACTTAAAGGGATACTGTCAGCTTCTGTTGACAATTTATTTGTGCTAAAACTTGGTGCCTTTTGCTATCAAAATGTGCACCGATGGCATAAATGGACAATCAGAGCAATATTATTAAACAGCAAGGAAGTATTTTTATTAAAAAAAAAAAAAGTATACTGGGTGTCCTGACCTTAACTTGGTCCGCTCCTCCTGGGTGTCCCGAAATGACTATGGTGCCAGGGCACCACAAAACTCATCTGTGAGCGAGTCTGGATTTTTGGAGGCACACTGTTGTAAGGCAAACAAACAAACTAGGATGTACACTGAGCTGGTCACTGTAGAGTATTTTTAAAAACAAGTGCTAGTTGATCTTAACACTTGACGTTGAAAGATAAAGCTGTGCACAGCCATTACCTTCCAAAGCTCAGCACCCAGCTACTACCATGTAATGCCATTTCAGAAAACAATTTTTAAGTGAAGTCAGACAGCATTTGTGAGCAATAGATAATCCAAAATGCTACACTTACATTAAATATACTGTAAGTGTTTAGATGTATAGGTTCAACGAACAAAACATGAATGAAAATCAACTTCCAGATCGATACTCAATGGAAACATTACATCTTAATCTCTATATAAAGAATAAAGTATGAAACTTAATTAAACAAAACACATCAGCTGGCCAGTCAGTACAGCAAGATGCCAGCAACTCGGGTTCCAGACTAAGCCTGAGTCATCAGAGGGCTGGCAGGGGATGGAGGATCAAGCATCCCACAGGATGCTCTCCTTCCTTTTTAATTTTTTTGAGAACAGGCTGTAAGTATACTGGGAAGGTTTGTACTGTTTTGGAGCCTACCTCTCTGTGGGTTCCATACTCTGTAACTGTCTGAGCCAGTGGTCTGCAAATACTATCCAGACCTCAGTTTGTGACCTAGCCATATCTACAATATTCCTTTGTAAGAATATACTAAAACAAAACGTAATAGGATTTACAAAGTTTAATACACCCTGTGCTACAGGCAGATAAAGTAGGGTTCAGCCTACTACCCCAAATAATTTGAAAAAATAAACTTACAAGAGTTGTTTCCAGATTTTGCGGTATGGGATAGACTACGCTAAGATATAAAAAACTGGGGAGTAAAAATGTTCAACAATCATGACCTTCTTTTGCTTTGTTCGTTGCCATGCTTTTCATATTGCCACCCTTTGTTTAGCAATCTCAACTTTCTCATTCCAATTTAGGGAAGCATTATCTCCCCACCCAAACTGTATTTCTAAAATCTTGATGGGCTCCCTTGTTACAGCTATATCCTGTAGTGAATCAACTGCAGGCGATAAATCACTAATAAGGTAGATAATACTTTTATTCTTGTTTACGGATGCACCTGCTATAGCCGCATATTCAAGGAGGTGCTGTAAAATTCTATGCCCTGAGGCAGTACCCGAAACAAACACACACATGACATCTGCATACTCTGCAGTTTTTACTGACAGAGGACCATTTTTGGGGTGAATGCCCGATATTACGTTGTCTTAATTTATTAATCTCAAAAGTGGATCTGAACTGGAGACATACAGTAGGGGGCTCATGGGACACCCCTGTCTTACCCCTCTATTAATTGGTATGTATGAACCCAAAGAAAAAAATTACTCACTTTAGTAATTATCTTTCTTCTATTGGAGTCTTGCTGTATTCTGACTAATGCAGTTAGCCCCAGCCTTTAAATTGTCCCGGAGAACAAAGGGTTAAACTTTCTATGCAGAACACAGAATGCTGAGCTCGAGCTCGGTTGATGTCTCTGTCTGTTTCCCTTTGAAATCTAACCGTCAGATTCTTATGAGCAAAAACACACTAGCTATCCTATGTGGAAATTGAAAACATTTTTACTAGCCAACAGGCAACAAAAAGTTTTGGATTCCCAAAGGAAATCTCCAGTCAGGAAACACAAAACACAAAACCAATTCAAATAAGAATAGCAAGAAAATAAACACACAAACAAAAAAAGCAGAGGGTGTAAAGGAGTACCCCTGAGGTGCAACATTGCGCCTGCCCACCCACTTCCCAAAAACCAGGTTCTGAGAGGGGAGGTGGGGGGAGGTCAGAATACAGCAAGACTCCAATAGAAGAAACATAATTACTAGGGTGAGTAATTTTTTCTTCAAACAACATTAAGTCTCACTGTATTCTGACTAATGCAGACTACCAAGCAGTACCTCCATGGAGGAGGGACAGAACCTACTTTGGGAATAGGCTCTGAAGTACTGCTGTGCAAAACCGAGCATCACTCCTAGCCTGGATATCCAGAGAGTAATGCTTGGTAAAGGTATGGACTGTTTTCCAGGTGGCTGCTTGACAAATTTCTAAGAGAGGACTATCCCTGGCAGCAGCCAGGGTAGCAGCTGTACTTCTTGTGGAGTGAGCCCTCAGGCCTGAGGGTGGAATCTTTCCCGGTTTCTCATAGCAGAATTGTATACAAGACACAATCCACCTGGCAATAGTTCTCTTGGTGGCAGGTTTGCCCTTTCCCACTTCTCCATAAGTGAGGAACAACTGGAAGGACTCAAACCTGTGACCCTTGGTACGCTCTATGTAGCAGCTAAGGGCTCTTTTAACATCTAAACTGTGAAGCCTCCTCTCTCCTGAGGAATAATGATCAGTGAAGAAAATGGGAAGAGAGACTGATTCAAGTGGAAATCTGAAACCACAATGGGCAAGAACCTTCTATTGGTTCTAAGGACCACTTTATCCCTGTGGAAGGAGATAAAATCAGGTTCTACTGACAGGGCTTGCAATTCACTGATACGTCTGGCAGAGGTAATGGCTACCAAAAACACACTTTTTCCAAGTCAAGTACTTAAGCTCTGCTGAAGACACAGGCTCAAAAGGAGGTTGCATAAATTGAGCAATGCAAACATTTAAATCCCAGGCAGGGGCAGGGTCTCTAAAGGGAGGTTTGGTATGAAGCAATCCTTTAAAAATTTTACAGAATACAAGATGAGATGATAGAGAGGAAGACTTCCCCCACTGACAGAAAAGCAGAAACAGCTGACAAGTGTACCTTGAGAGTAGCTGGTCTGAGGCCTAGGCCATTAAGATGGACCATATAATCCAGAACTGTAGGCATTTCAGCAGTATCTGGAGAAATATGCTTCTTGGAACACCAAATGCTGAATCTCTTCCATTTGGAGTTATAAGTCTTTCCGGTGGAAGGCTTTTGAGAAGCTTTGAGAATATCCAGAACCCCCTGAGACAGATGCAAATCTGCATACTCTAACTCTTCAAGAGCCATGCCCTGAGATTGAGAGACTGAAGATTGGGGTACCAAATCCTCCCCTGAGAGAAGGTTAACAGGCTGTAACTCCTTGGAAGAGACAGGGGAAGATGGACTGCTAGGGACAGCAACAGGGGGTACTAGGGCCATCTGGCCCAGTCTGGAGCAATCAGAATCACTTTGCAAGGCTGTGACTTTATCTTGACTAAAACTTTGAACAGAAGAGGGAAGGGAGGGAAGGTATACAGAAATTTCCCTTCTCAGTTCAGAATCAGAGCATCCAGGTGGACTGAGCCCAAGACTGGAGGTCTGCAACAAAAGAGAGGAAGTTGGCGATTGTCTGGGTCTGCAAAAAGATCTATCTCTGGAGTACCCCACCTTGAAAAAAAATCACCTTCAATAGCAGAGGGTCCAGGGACCATTTGTGATGGCCCTGTGAGATCCTGCTCAGTGCATCTGCTAGCACACTGTCTTTCCCTGGAAGGTGAACTGCTATCAGAGAGGTTTGCAGGGAATAAGCCAGGGACCACAACTTCATGGCTTCTGTGCACAAGACTGTAGACCGAGTGCCTCTCTGCTTGTTGATGTACATGGTGGTGGTGTTGTCTGTTCTGACTTGAACCACTTTGTTCTGTACTGACTGAGAGAAAGCTTGCAGGGCCAGAAGAACTGCCCTGAGTCTAGGAGATTGATATGGAGAAGGGATTCTTGAGGGGACCACAGTCCCTGGGCAGTGAGGGCCCCCAGATGGGCTCCCCAGCCCAGAAGGGAAGCATCCGTGGTAAGGACCACTGAATGAGACTGAGTGGCAAATGGGACCCCTTGCCTTAAATTGTCCTGATCCTGCCACCACTGAAGGGCTTGGATCAAGGACAGAGTCACCGGGATCAGTTTGGTAAGGGAATCCTTCCTCTGAGACCAAAAAGCCCTCAGATGGAACTGAATGCCCCTCATCTGGAATTTTGCCCCTTGGACCACTGCCGTAGAAGCTGCCATGTGGCCCAAGAGCTGGAGGAAATGTCTTGCTGGTCGAGATACCTGAAGGCTGAAGGAAGAGGCTAGTTCTATAAGAACCCTTGCCCTTTCCAGGGGAAGAAAGACTCTTGCTTTGACCGTATCCAGCTCTGCACCTATAAAGGTAAGAAGCTGGACTGGCTCGAGAACTGACCTGGGAAGGTTGAGAAGAAATCCTAGAGAAGTAAGCACTTGCTGGGTCACTTGCAGGTCTGACTTGACTTGGTCTGGAGACTGGCCCACTATTAGCCAGTCGTCCAGATATGGAAAAATGGAAATATTTTGCCTCCTTAGAAAGGCAACTACTATTAACAGGCACTTTGTGAAGACCCTTGAGGCTAAAGTTAGGCCAAAGGGCATTACTCTGAACTGATAGTGGCCTGAGGGCAACTCAAACCTGAGGTACTTTCTGTGGGAGCACCTGATGGGACTGTGAAAATTGGCATCTTTGAGGTCCAGGGAGGCTAGCCAGTCCCCTGGCCTTACAGGGAAGGATTATTCCCAGAGTTACCATCTTGAACTTTGGTTTTAAAAGATGTTTGTTTAGGTATCTTAGGTCTAGGACGGGTCGCCACTCCCCTGTCTTTTTTGGGGTAAGGAAGTACCTGGAGTACAGACCTTTGCCCCAGTGTAGGGTAGGTACTCTCTCTCTATGGCTCTTAAAGCCAGCAGAGATTAAACCTCTGCCTCCAGGGCAAGGGTTTCTGAGAGACCTGCAGGTGGAAAAGATCTGGCTCTCATCTTCGGAAATTTTTTGAAGCTGAGAACCAGTCCCTGGCTTACTACTTCCAGGACCCACTTGTCTGATGTAATAGACCTCCAGTCCTGGACTAAGTAAGTCAGCCTGCCCCCTACTGGAATAGGAGAGTCGACCTGGGCAGGCCCATCAGGGTGTCTGCTTGGCAGGGGCCTTAGGCTGAGGAGTGGATGCAGCCCCGCTCATCCCCCTTCTGCCTATCCCTTTGAAGAACCCCCTCTGTGAAAAGGGAGAAGAGACCTCTGCTTGGTAAAAAGGCCTATGAAAAGGCCTGCCCCTGCTCCTAGACTGCTGCCTTTGAGTAGTTGCCTGCCTCTCTTTGGCCTGAGCACTCCCGTAAGTGGTCCTGTACGCATCCATTTTCTTCATGTAATTCTCTGTCTACACCCCAAACAGAGAATTACCCACTACAGGAAAATCCATAGCCTTAGCCTGGGTATCCTGCGAGAGGCTAGTACATCTGAGCAAACCATTCTCCGAAGAGCCACAGATGTAGCCATGACTCTTGATGACACATCATTGGAGTCCACAGCAGCATTAAACTGAACTTTTGATGCCTCAATCCCATCTGCAGCCACCTCCTTGGCTAGCTGGGGGAAGGCCTGTTTAGTCAGTGTCGGTACAGAGTCCCATCTGAACTTCTAGTACCTGGCTGTATAGGCCATATAATTCGCCTGCCTGAGTCCCAGGGAAGATGCCATGTACTGTTTTATTTGCCATGGCATCAATCTTCCTGGAGTCTTTGTCTGGGGGGTGTGAAGCCAAGGGAATGTTTGCCTTAACACAGGCAGCAGCCTGCACCACCCCAACTTGGCTGCATTGCTGATATAAAAACTCTGTATCTGAGCCTGAAAGTGTATACCTCTTGTCCATTCTTCTATCAACAGGAGGTACAGAATTGGGAGACTTCAAGATTTTTTGTGTCTGCTTCCCAAAAGATTTGTGATAGGGAATAGAAAGTCTCCTGGACTCCGGGATGTCCATCATTTCCACCCAATCAGGCTCCTCCTGATTCTCCATCGCCTCCTCCATAGGAAGCTGGAGGGTCTCAGCCACTTTTCTGTAGAACATAAAGTGGGACGGGAACTCAGAAAGCCTAGGAGGGGATACAACTGAAGGTCTGTCTGGGGAGATGTCCGGTTCAACAGGCACATCCAGACTTTCACCATCACCATCATCATCTTCAAACTCCCCCTTCCTCAAACTCCGGTTCATAAAATTCTTCAGGGGTATAATCGTGAACTGGGGGAACCGACCGAACCGAGCCCCTGCCAAAAGATGCCAGATCGGTTGGAACGGTGAGCCAAAATTTCCACAATCTGAATCGCTCTGGCTATTTCCTCAGTGGTCGGAAATGGGCTTCTGGATCCGAACCGGACGATTTCTCTTTGCGTTTTCTTTTTGTTGGAACCGAACCCTCGGGATCGGCTTTCCTTTTGCCCGAAGAAGTATCGCCCTGGTCAGATGGCACTCCTTCTGATTCGGTCAGAACCGAAACGGGCTGGCCATCCGGGTCAGCAGACTTGTCGGCCTCCTTTTCCCTCAGTCTACCTAATCTCTTTTCAAGGGTAGATTTGGGAACGTTTTTACAAATTTGGCAGTCTGAATCGAAGTGTTCAAACCTCAGACAATGAACACAGGTGGTGTGGGGATCGGCCTTAGCAAAGACCTCCCCACACTCACTGCAGTGTTGAAACCCAGTGGGCCCAGTTTTTTTCTTGGGTTTCTCAGACATAGTCAACCTAACCAATTTACCCTTTTTTTGGCAACCGCCAGGCAAGACTACCTTATCGGTTCCTAACTGCGTCACGGATCTTGGAAAAAAACGTACCAAACATGTTTTTTTTAGAACCGATAAGGACCGGTAACCACACACTAAAGTAAGATACAAGAATCAACAAATGATCGGTTCAGCCGAACTGATCCACACTTTTACAAATTCCACACAGAAAAACAGTACAAAACTTATCTAGTACTCACGGTACCACAGACAAGAGACAGAATCGACTATGCGGAAATAAATTTTGGTTAAAAAACGACGATAAACTGACACTTCAACCGACTTTCGAACCGAGCTGCATGAGAAATCTCCGGAGCGACTGTTCAGTGAGGCAGAGTAAAGAATCTGACGGTTAGATTTCAAAGGAAAACAGACAGAGACATCAACCGAGCTCGAGCTCAGCATTCTATGCTCTGCATAGAAAGTTTAATCCTTTGTTCTCCGGGGCAGTTTAAAGGCTGGGGCTAACTGCATTAGTCAGAATACAGCAAGACTTCATGTTGTTTGAATATCCATTTATCAAAGGTATAGCTGATGTTTGCTGGTGTAGTAATTTAACCCACGAGCAAAACTCAGCTGGAATCCCATAAGATCGAAGGACATGTATAATAAATTGATGTGGGACTCTTATCAAATGCCTTCTCTTGATCAAAGCACATAATATACCCAGTGATATCATTTTCCTTTCCTTGTTCCACTAGTTCCCTAATAAGGAGGAGATTGTTTTCTATAGATATCCCCGGAACAGAACATGTGTAATCGAGATTAAATATGGGCCACTTGTAATAATCTTGCATTTAGTATTTTCATTAAAATTGTCAAGTCAGTATTTAATATACTTAAGAGATCTCCAATTGTTCAGATTGCTTCTATCCCCCTTTTTATGGATTAGAATTTGAACAGCTATGTATATATGAAAGTCAATTTTATGATTTTGCAAACACCAATTGAATACACTGCAAGCACCCCAAGGACTGCACTAAAGGATTTGAAAAATTCAGATGGTAATCCATCTAGTCCAGGGGCAGTGTCATTTTTTAGTTGGGCTATTGCTTGTTGCACTTCATTACTGTACTATGGATCAAAGAACTAAATAGTGGAAGAATTTCTGCAGGGCAATCTGGTATTTTTAAAAAAGACAACAATTCCACAGTTTTATGGTCCTCTATATTTGGAGTTTGTACATGTCTTTAAAATACTTGGATACTTCTGTTAAAATCTCTGGTGTTGAAGTATGTACAGTACCATTCTGGGATTTTACCTCTGTCATGATCCTGTCTGTTGTTCTCTTATTACAGAAATCAAAGGCATCTCCCAAACCCTTCTTCCCTTGTGAACAAATCCTGTGTTCATTTAACATGGAGGCTGCCCTAGAATATTGTAAGGTCTCCATATTTTTTTTGACAGCCTGTACTTGAGAGGTTAAGTTGGTACGCTGTGTATTTATAGTAGTATATAGTTTCTCTAATTGACACCTCAAAGCAAGGCATTTTTTATACTAGTTAGTATTGTGTGTCCTAGAAAAATGTGTAACGAGGTTCCTCATTTCAGACTTAGTTTCAACCCACCAGATGCTCAAATCATCCATTAACCCCAGCCACTGACATATGGGCTTTCAGAAGCTCTTGAACAGACTGAACAAGTAGTTCATTATCTAGTAAAGTAATATTGAACTGCCAATAGCCTTTCCCATGAGGAAACTGTGCCCCCAAGCCTAAGGTAACTGTCAGGATGACATCGTCAGATGTCTCAACAGGGATGGTTTTTGCTTGTAGAATATGTACTAACTGATCTGTAAAAATAAAATCTATCCTCGTGGACAGCCGACCTTTAAAAAAAAGTGTGACCTCCCTGTGGATAACATGTTCTATACGTATCCTGTAGTTTACAGACAGAAAGTATGTGTTTAAGGCAATTTGTGTCACAGAAATCTTTAACAGTAACTGCTCCTGTGTCCTGTTTAGCAACCACACAGTTAAAGTCTCCTCCCCAAATGATGTATTTAGTAGTAAATAAATAAGGCCAGGACACGGGGGAAATTCCCCTACTCTTGTGGTAGAGGGAGCTGCTGAACCCCTGGCCTCGACCCAGGAGAACTTTCAGTGTGCTGGTGTACCTGCAGGAGAGCTGATCTCCACTCCTGCAGGTCCAGCTATGGAGATCGCTTCTAGCGCTGTGTTGGTGGAAGTGGAGGATATGGTCACTGAAACAGTAGAAAATGTGGATATTATGCCTTTGAATTTAATGTCGGCTGATGAATTATGGCTAAAAAACATGCGTAAAACAAACAGAAAGCAAGTATTAGCGGTAACTACGGCAGAAGAGCATTCCATCACTACACAAGGAAAAATACCTTTGGATGGTTTAGAGCAACAGCATGAGTCTGCATCGGAAAGCTGCAGGGGTGTATACAAAGAAATATCCTCCCCGCAGGAGCTACTGACAGGTGTATCCCCAGCAGAAAGGCCGCTTGTCAAACCATGCAATGACGTACTAGCAACAAAGACTTGCTGCCCGGATGACTCAGCGCCTTCGACATCTAACACAGCTAATTCTGGACTCCCCCTGGCTTTATGAACAACTGGTGAAGTGGAAAAAAAGACTCCTGTAAGTACTGCCTCTAGTGTATTGCAGAAAATGACGTAAATAATAGTGGGGAGTTAAAACTTCGGGGGGGAGAACGGAGACTTTTAACGAGCAAACAAACAGGCCGGGCGGCCTCTCCTGTTCCCTAGAACGTGCTCTCAGAAGTGCTGGGTGGAAACCTGGAACAGAGAGTCACTTAATACCAGACCCGCAGCATAGCCAATACCTGGAGAACAACGGACGGCTGTGAAGTAAGCTGGAAACTGGGGTACTACAACCTAGATCCTTCATCACAGATTCACGGGAGACCTTTTTCCCCACATTATAGCTTTTCCTCCTTCAGCAGACTTGGGCAGGGGCTACTCTGTTTTGTCCCTGCCTCCTCATGACCTGCCACAACCTCTCCCAGTACTCACCTGATCCAGTGACCCCCACGGCTTTACCCCCCTACCCCCCCATGGCAGAGGAGGCATATCCTCCCCCCACCTGGACATACATATTCAGTATGTATCCAGTGGCGATGCAGGTTGGGGCGGATGAGTGGAACTTTCCATGGAGCTGGAGTCTGCCTCTTTCCGCTTCTCTCCCTGGGACCCCTTCTGCGGCAGAACCTACGTGTGTGTGCATCAAGGCGCCAGAGAACTGAGGCCCCTTCCTACTTGTTGCTTGATCACCAGTGATACACCTCCAGGCCTCTACCTGGGTGCAGCCAAGGACTGAGACACCATGCCTCCCTACCCCGGGAGAAGAAAGCAGTCTTCCACACATTCATCCCCCCACCCCACCCCCAGCGACTTGAGCTTGTTCCTTGCAAATAGGGGTTCCCAAAAGTCTTCCAGAAACTTGCCTAAGTGCTCCGAGTTTGGGTGGTGTTTGGCATTAAAGACGTTTTATACGGCACTGTAGTGAGTGCTTTTGGAGCCTCCAGTGACTGTCTCTTGAAGAGCTGCCTGCTCGCAGGCATAATTAGATTTGAGATGGGGGGATGTGTGAGTTTAAGCCGAGTCCACAGGCTGCTGCCCTAAGTTATCTGCTTCGCCGTTGCTACAAGCACAAAGGGAGTACTTTTGAAAGTTGTAACAGTTTGTGGGGAAAAATGCAGAGTAATACTGAAAATGCAGTTTGTCTAACCTGTTTCTCCTGCAGTACGAACTGTTTCTGTTGTGGCCACCATTTTGGTCCCGGACTGTTGAACTGGACCAATCAGTATGTGAGGACTCTAAGATGGAGCTTGCTTTGGGTCAGTTGGGACTGGGACTCTCAGTTAGAGCCTGTGGAAATGGAACTGTATGGAAGGTGCCTCTGGGTAATGTAGTTTTGGATCCTTGGTGCCTTTTTGCACCTATAGAGGGAGCCCTGCTGTGACTGACAATAAACCAACCAACCGAACTCTTGTGGATCTAAAGGACATGCCCTGAACTGTTGCTAGAAAGGCAGATTCGAGCTGGATGCTGAAGAGGCAACACTGCTCAGTGCTTCAGTGGCCGTTTGCGGCGTAGTTTGCATGGGAGAACCGTGGAAGGCCTGTCTAAAGGCCTGCTAGCCTGATTTCTGCCCGGAGAAGGTGCAGAGGACGTTAATCGGACTGAATCCAAAGTTGTGAGGAAAAAGCAAGCTGCTGCTGCTGCTGTGAGACCAGGCTTACCCTGTAGAAGACCAAAGATTTTGCTGAAAGCGATTGGCCTGTCAGGACTTTAGCTACCGTAGTACTCCCGGGTAATTGCAGTGATTTTTGCGATCGGGACTGAGGAGTCACCTGCCTGGTACAGTAAACCTTCTTTTACATATAAATGTGCTAGTTGCTGAAAGGGGATCGCGATCGGGTTTCCCCATTTGCTGTAGACTGTGTGCTGGTGCTGGAAGTTGTTTTCCCACCAAGAATCAGACTGAATCCGCGCTGCCTGGCGCAGCTAGGCCCTGCCATGAGGGTTTTGCCTCACTACCTTGCTGCACAGAAAGATCCATCGTCGAGAGGCTAAGCTTCCTCTGGCAATCCAGAGAGTTCATCCATCAGCCCTCCTGTGTTTAGCCTGGGTATCGTGAGTAATTATCAGGATAGCTCCCTGCAACTTTTGTCTAATCAAAATGTGTCATCTGATTGTTTGTGCTTTTTCTTTCCATGGACTGAGCCATCCGGCTCCGGACTACAAATTGTGTGTGCATGCTTTTTCCATCACAGGGTCCCAACCAGCTGCAACAGACCTGGCCAGCCTCCTTTGCCATCCTGGGTAACCAGAGAATGTGCCTGATTGGGACTCAAAGTGCATGCACAGTACTGTGTTTATTAAAGTGTTTAACCCAATTAACCTGATTTTCCCCCTTCCTTGTTACAGCCCCCTGAATAAATCAGATCTGTTTGTTTCTGCAATTCACATTGCCTGTGGTGTCAGTTTATGCTGAAAGGATTGTATTGTTGCTGTTGTACTGCATCACCTTATTTTACAGGGGTTCCCCGGAGTCAAGCTGAAGGAACCAGTCCTGGGGGCAAGTGCCAAGTACAATTATATGTGGTTTGCATATCTGGGGTATTGGGAAAGTTATTGTTGTGTGCTGTGTGGGCCACTAGTGGGAGAAAAGGGGGGGTCATAGTGTCCCAGAGGGTTGTGACCTGGTTAGTATAACTCAAACCAACCCAGACCTTTGGGTGGAGGCACCCATTTTAGAACTCAGGCCCCTTAACCTGTTAGTAGCCAAGCAGGCAGGGGTAGTAGCCCTTGGGATAGCGCCACCTAGGGGTTACATAGGCATTTTGTGAACACCCCTTGGGGCAGATGTTAGGCCGAAGGACATTGCTTTGAACTGATAATAACCTGAGGGCAACTCGAACCTGAGGTACTTTCTATGGGAATCTCTGATAGGTATGTGAAAATAGGCATCCTTAAGATCTAGAGAGGCAGCCGGCCCAGCGGCGCTGAGGGTTGAGGCACTGGATGCCACACCTTGCGCCGCGCCAGTGAACCAGGTTCGGGAACAAGCCCGAACTGCCGTGGGTTGGCAGGGGAGAAAGAAGATCGAGCATCCGAAGGACTGCTCTCCTCTCTCAGGGAGGGATCCAGGGGTAGCCTGGCGCAGCAGCAGCCCCCGGCGGAGACCGGCAGTGCTGCGACGCTCAGGGGCTCACGAACGAGGGGTAGACATTAGCAGCTACCTTCCAGACGTAGGTGAGAGCACCCATGTCGTGGGCTGGGCAGCATCGCACGTCCAATGTTGATGGCGTAAACATCCAGAAATACCCCTCCGGCTCGGATAGGTGACGGCCCTGCCAGTACCACCACCACACGCTGGTTCCCTGTCACTGCCCCCTGCGGTTTCCCCGGGTTGCCATCCCCCCAACCTGGGGAACCATGATGAAACTGAAGATGTAGGGGAACACATCGGATGGTAGAGCGAGTCGGCAAGTGCAGTGGCTCGAAAAAGTTCTGAGCCGGAGGGCCAGAAAATTAGTTTAAAAAAAGCGAGAGAGGGAAGAATTATTCCCAAAGTCACCATTTTGAACTTTGGTTTTGTGATATGTCTGTTTAGATATCCTAGATCTAGGATGGGTCGTCACTCTCCTGTCTTTTTTTGGGTAAGGAAGTACCTGGAATACAGTCCTTTTCCCCTGTGCTGATGAGGTACCCTCTCCACAGCCTGCAGAAGCAGTACAGAGGAGACTTCTGCCTCTAAAGCCTCTGTTTCCAAGGGAGTAGGAGGAATGAAAGACTTTACTCTCATTTTGGGGAACCTTTTAAAACTGAGAGCAAGTCCTTGGCTTACCACTTCCAGTACCCATTTGTCTGAAGCGACAGACTTCCAGGCCTGGAAGTAGTAAGCCAGCCTTCCACCCACTGGGACTGAGGAAGCGACCCTGGCTGACACATCAGGGTGTCTGCTTGGAAGGGGGCCTGGATTGAGAGAAGCATGCAGCTCTGCTCATCCTCCTTCTACCTCTTCCCCTAAAGAACCCCCTCTGCTGAAAAGAAGAGGAGGCCTGAGCTTGGTAGAAAGGCCTGTGAAAAGGCCTGCCCCTGCCAGCCCTAGACTGCTGCTTTTGTTGAGTGGTCTGCTTCTCATTAGCTGCAGCACTCCTGTAGGTGGTCCTATACTCTTCCATCTTTCTCACGTAAGCCTCTGTTTGTTCTCCAAACAGAAAATGACCCATAACAGGAAAATCCATGGACTTAGTCTGGATATTCAGAGACAAACTGGTACATCTGAGCCAAGCAAATCTCTGCATGGAGACAGATGTAGCCATAACTGTGGAATGCACATCATTTAAGTCCACAGCAGCATGAAATTGGACCTTGGATGCCTCAACACCATCTGCAGCTACCTGCTCCAGCTCCTTGGCAAGCTGGGGAGAGGCATTCTTAGCCAGTTCCAGAACCGTATCCCACCTAGATTTCTGGTACCTGGCTGTGTATGCCGAATAGGTAGCCTGCCTGAGTCCCAAAGAGGATGCCAAGTATTGTTTTTTGGCCATAGCATCCACTTTCCTGGAATTCTTATCAGGAGAATGAGATGCCAAAGGAATATGAGCCTTGTCACAGGCTGCGGCTTGCACTATCCCAACATGGCTGCTATAAGTGGTTAAGAATTCCATACCAGGACCTGACAAATTATACCTCCTGTCCATTTTCCTGTCTACAGAAGGTATAGATGTGGGAAATTGTAACGGTTTTTGTGTCTGTTTCCCCAGGGATTTGTGCAGAGGGACAGATACTCTTTTGGACTCTGGGACATCCATCATTTCCCTGTAGTCAGGCTCCTCCTGATCCTGCTCAGCTTCTTCCACAGGAAGCTGGAGAGACTCGGCCACCTTCCTGTAAAACAAGAAGTGGGAAGGGGACTCAAAGTCTGGGAGGAGAAACATTAGAAGGCCCGTCTGGGGAGATGTCAGGCTCTACTGGCTCATCTAGGCCTTCATAACTATCATCATCATCATCTGGATATTCCTCTTCTCCTTCCTATTCACCATCATAAAATGCTTCTGGATTGTAATCCGAGGGAGTAGACTCCAACTGAACCTACCGTCTATGCGTCGGAGCGGTTCAGTTGGAACCGGGCAAAGAATTGACGAGTAGCGACTTTTCGCAATCTCCTCACCGGTTGGAACATGGGAACCAGGATCCGAACCGGCTGACTTTCACTTTCTTTTACTACGAACCGATTCTGCAGAATTAGCTTTCCTTTTACCCAAGGAGGTATCGCCCGGGTCAGTGGGCACTTCCTCAGGTTCGGTCGGAACCGAACCGAGCTGGCCATCCAGATCAGAGGACTTCTCAGCCTGACTTTCCTTTAGCCTACTTAAACATTTTTCCAAAGTGGCTTTGGGAAAGTTTTTACAGATTTGGCAGTCTTCTTTGTGGTGGTCAAACCCAGACAATACACACAGATGAGGTGGGGGATCAACCCTTGGCAAACAAGTCCCCACACTCGGTACAGCGCTGAAACACAGTGGGACTGGTTTTCTTTTTGGGTTTCTCAGACATGCCTAAAATTTTAAAGTTACCCTTTTTAGCCTTCAAGCTAGGTAACAACAGCCTATCGGTTCCAACCGTATCATGGGTCGGTTAAAAACAAACAAAAAAAAACAGAAAAAAATTTTTTTTTTTTTTTTTTTTTAAGGAATCAATAGAACACCACACCAAATATCACAATAAAACAGAAATAAGAATCATTTTGGTTTAGTTCCCAACTGGAAAGAAACCGAAGGAAAAACAGTTTCTTAACAGAAACACCTCACTATCTATCTATAGCACTACCTGTATGATAGACAGAGATCTGATACTGAAAACTAAATGAAAAGACAGATGAAACCGACCGATTTTACTTTAACCAAAGCGAAGGACAATTCTCCAGAGCGTCTTCACAGTTAGGTGGAGTAAAGAATCTGACGGTTACACTGAGATGTACCAAAGACAGATATTTGAAAACCGAACTCGAGCTCAACGTTCTATGCTCTGGTACAGAGTTAACCCTTTCCTCTCCGGAGCAGTTCAAGTGCTGGGGCTAACTGCATATAGTCAGAATACAGCAAGACTTCACGTTGTCTGAAGCTAGGCTTATGCACCACATACATCGGTACTCTACCTCATCAGAATGCTGCCTATGTATATTTGCTCCAGAAATGTCCAGCAGTTTAGACACGATTTCACTCATAAACTTTGCCACACTGGGTTACTTTCACTTCTCGGTCTTTAGCTCAGCCCCAGCTCCGACCCTTGTGAACCCAGGGAGCACATGGGGACGAGCTCCATTATAGTCTATGGGGGGGGGGGACCTTACGATTTTGATAAGCTATGTGTAACTGTTTTATTTCTGTGTAACTGTTCTATTTCTCATGATGATAATCAATTGTACCTAACCTGCCTGTTGAACCATGAATTATGTTCTTTACTGTAATGTCTGTATTACTCCACTTGCTTCGAGTTTTTCTTGCTGTTTTTTCTCTTGATGTATGTAATTAATCCTGGGTTGCCCCTGAAAAAGGGACTGTAATGGTCTCAGTGGGCCTACTTGGTTACCAAAATTTAAATAAATACTAAATAAATAAATAGTGTCGCTACTAACAAATCCGGTCAGGTTTAGGACCAGGATGACTGTGTATTATGCTCTAATACTGCATGGTTACCTGACTGGTTTTACCCAATTAAAGTTCTTTGTTTTTTTTAGACCCATTTTACAAAGACGTGTAATGCATGCCCCAGGGGAGTAACCCATGGGGTTCAAAGCAGCTGGTCCTTGCACTCCTGGGAAGTTTATTGAAATCCTTTAATGCACATCCTGGAGTGACTTACTACACTTATAAAATAGCTCACTGCTCATATACTGTATGTCAAGTGAAATATTTATAATATGATTTTAACATAAACCATTTAACTTGTTTGAATATAGTTAATACAGAAAAAACTGCATACATAAAATAGTCCCTGATTTTGCAGGTAATGAGTTTTTTTTTTGTCTTAGTAATGAGATCTGGCACCATGCATAGCTGCTGTTCGTGCAACTGGGGTTTGGGAATGGACTCAGGTCACTGCGTCGGGGGATGGGCTTGACTAGGGTAGCTGCTGCTTGGCACTGCACCTCAGCTGGGAAGGTCAGGCAGCATACAGACCCCCAGCACTGGGCCAGGGAGCTTGCCTCTCTCTACAGCGATGCTGTGACATCCAGGCCAATGTAGGTACCACTCAAAACATGGAGTGAAGGGAGAGACCTAAGGGAGGAAAAAAGGGGCAAAATGGAGTGGAGGGAGAGACCTAAAGGAGGAAAAAGGGACAAAACGGCTGTCTATTTGATGGTTGACAGTACCTTCAGGCCCTGCTCTGTATGAAGCCCCACTGACTGGACAGTGGAGGAAGTGGCTGACAGGGCTGAGGGGCTGGTGAGAGCACATTGCAGGGCCTGCAGGACAGACAGGCAAGACGGCTCGGGTGTGTGTGTGCGCAAAAAAGCCAGTCTAAAACAGGAAGAAAAAAAAAGTCCACCACAAATATCATCTTTACATCCACACTCCCACTTACATGACATCCCTTTCCCCAACACAACCAGAAGGGTAAGAGGGGGGCTGTACCCGCTGGCTATTTAAAGAACTACTGACACTTATGAAAGTTCAAGATAACAAATGGAGACAGCTATGCAACACCTGCAAACAGACTGCGAAATCACTCAAGTGCAAATTCTACATTAACCAACAAAACAACAGCCTTGGCAATCCACGCAATTTCTGGGCCTCTACTGGGTCTTTCCTAAACGTCAAGACCAACAGGCAATTAATGTAGCTTGAATCCTCCTCTGGTCCTATTTCTGACCCTACTGAGATTGCCAATACTTTCAACATGAAGTTCACGGATTTATCCCCCATCTGAGCAAACTCCCACCCCAGGCATCCTTAGCCCTGAACCACCCGCCTCCCACCCCCACCCCCAGCTACTACCCTACCCCCACCTTTCCATTTCAGAGACATTGGGCATAAAGACACAATTAAGCTCCTGAAGTCTCTCCCAACCAAAGGCAACCCCGGCAGTGATGGACAATACCCCAAATTTCTTAAACTCATCTTCCCCGCAATTATCAAACCCCTCACCTTCCTCTTCAATCTCACTCTTATAACATCTATTGTTCCCAATTCTTGGAAACATGCAAATGTGGTACCTATCTTCAAAACCGGTAACTCCTAACCCCTGACAACTAGAGGTTCATATCCCTACTCCCCCACCTAAGCAAACTGCTTGAAAAAGTTGTACACCTCCAGCTATCAGAGCATCTCGAAAAATATAACCTATGTCCCCCACCAGCATGGTTTCTGCAAGCACCACAGTACCTCCTCTGCTTTGGCTCTTTTCTCTGATCATGTGCTGAGAAACATGGACTAAGGCAAAGCCACAGGTGCTGTCTTCATAGATCTGTCAAAAGCTTCTGACCTTGTCGACCACCTCCTCCTCCTCCCCTTAACCCTGTTTCTCTCTGGCTGCTCTGCCGAAACTGCTGCATGGTTCCGCAGCCATCTGTTCAACAAGTCTCAGTCCGTCATCATCAATAATGCCTCCTCTGCTGCCTTCCCCGTACATTCTGGAGTCCCCCAGGGCTCCATACTCGGACCCCTGCTCTTCTCCATATTCATTAATGCACCCCCAAGGGATAGCCTCAGCTGTAAAGTGCTACTTAATGCAGATGATCTGGTTCTTTACCATAGCGATAAATCCACCGAGTTCATTTCCTCCACCCTCACACACAACTATGACTCTGCCCATAAATGGTTCCTCTCCAACAGACTCCTAGTCAACGAAAAGACGACGAAGTCTATGCTCTTAGGCTCCAAACCTTTCCTTGCCAAAGCTGCCACATCCAACTCCTCCCACCTAGTACTCACCGCAGCTGGCCACCCTCTTAAAAACGTTCCATCTTTTAAATACGTAGGTGTTACCCTTGACCCCTCCATCTCTTCCACTGAGCATGTTAACAATACTGGCTGGAGAATTCACCAGAAACTAGGCGCTGCTTATAGACTCAAACATTTTCTCTCTGGTGAAGCACGCCTTGCAATTGCTCAGGGTAACCTACTGCCCCCCTTGACTACTGCTCCTCTGTCTACTCCCTTGTATCTACCACCTTGCACTTATGTCTAAACACTATATACAACTCTGTCGATTTGTCCTTCATGTTCCCCACCAGACCAACCACTGCACACACTACCAGTCTCTAGGTTGGCTCCCTTTGCAAGGTCGCTTTGATTATGCTATGGGCTGCCCAGTGGACAACTCGCTTAGAGACCAACACCTATCCCCATACTCACTCCTCTTGACAGACAAGTGGCTTCTAGGACTCTTGAGGCATCCTCAGTCCCCCCGCTGGAGGTACCCCATGTCTCCACTGCAATGGGAAGCAGAGCTTTCTCCATCTCTGCACTCTCCCTATGGAACAAGCTCCCACTGTCCATCTGCTTGTCCCCCACACACCTGGCCTTCAAACAGAATCTGAAAGACTGGCACCTAGCTGCTGCTGACTGTCACTGTTCCCAGTAATAACATTAGGGCACCAGAGCGCCCATGTCTCTAAGATGAGCAGACATCCACTTCCTCTGCTCTCCAATCATCTCATCTCTTTCTCTAAAACCCTCTTTTCCCTTTAAACCTCTAAACCCTGAAACTGATGTGAGTATCTATCTGACTGAATCTGTAGAGCTTTATTGATGGCCCTATACTAAACTGGATTTGTGTCATATTATACTGTTACATATGTTCTTTTTGGCACTATGTAATGTGGCTCCATGTATTCATGTTATCATATATTGTTATGAATTACTTTTTTTTCACACTATGTGTTTCTCGCCACATTTGGCCATTGCCTAACTCTGCTGCCATTGTATAATATAGCTATCTAATGCTGATTTCTTATTTTCCACACCACCTCATGCTTGAGGTGTGAATTACCGTGCCCTGCGTGTACTGCTGTGATCTGTATTGTTTGCCGCTTTGTGGCCTGGGTTATGACTGCAAATGGTCCTTTGGATCTGTGCACTTACCCGGTTAACAAAGACATAAATACATAAATAAAATATTAACTCTTTGAAGTGACAAAACAGGTTACCTGCTGTGCCAGTATTACTTACAAACACATGGTGCTGCAACCAAAACTTTCAATGCTACGAACATACTAAAAATGTCAGCAGATACAGGCCATATGGTCTATCAAGTCTGCAGCTAAATGCCCCCTTTATACTGCAGCTGCCCCTTCCTCCCTGCCTTCCCTCCCATTCAAAGTCATGCCCCTGCCTGCTGACATCTCTTCCTCCATAGCCCTCTTTGTGAACTTCCCCTTGACTTTGTCCCACCCCCCTCTTGAAATTGCCCCATCTTGTTAAGGATACCACCTCCCCTGGCAGTGCATTCCACCATCACCATTCTTTCTGTAAAGTAATGCCTTCTCATTTCCCTCCTGAATCTACTCCCCTTCAACGTCAGACAGTGCCCCCTAGTGTCCCTCCCTCCCATCCACCTAATAATACTCTCTGTACCAACCTTATTTACACCCTTCATATATCTGAAGGTTTCTACCGTGTCCCACCCATCCCTCCGTTCCTCCAGGGAGTACATGTTGAGCACACTCAGTCTCTCCTCGTAGGGGTTGTCCTCCAGTCCAAGGATCATCTTGGTCGCTCTGCACTGGACCCGTTCTAGCAATCTGACATCTTTCTTCAAGTAGGGGCGCCAGAACTGCACGCAGTACTCCAGGTGTGGCCTCACTAATAACCTGTACAGTGGCAAGATGATCTACCTTCGCCTGGAGGTGATTCCGAGGTTCATAAGTGTAATTGCAAGTCAAATGGCTACTAGTGCCATAGCAGACTTGCCACTATGTTGGTAGAAATCCCTGATCTCGTCCCCCATATACTTATCCAGCCTTATCTTAAACGTATGAATTGTTGGTGTGTGTACTACTTCCCTCGGTAACACATTCCACATGCTCACCACTCTCTGGTTGACCCAAAGCCCTCTTCTAGTAGCCCTAAACTTCTCTCCTAGCAGCTGCTAACTATGCCCTCTATTAACACTTACCATATGCATTTTTTTACATAAACTTGCAGATTACAGCAGGGCATAGTCTTTAATTGCCCTATAAACAAATATCATATCACCTCTCACCCTCCTGTATGACAAGAGAGTATAGAGACATGTCTTGCATCCTTTCTGGGTATGTGCTATTTCTTACCCTATAAACCATCTTTGTGAATCTCCTCTGGACCCGTAAAATTATGTTATACTACCAATACTCTATGGTGTGGAAAATGGACCACCATATTCCAGAAATGGTCTTATCAATGTCTTATAAAGGGGGTATCAAGAACTCCTCTTTTCTACTTTGTATATTTCTAAGTATGTTGCCCATTACTTTGTTAGTTTTTTTTACAGACTCTTTGTTATGGGATTCAAAACTTAGATTATCAGAAATATACACTCTCAAATCTTTTTCACAGGATGTGGCACTTATAACATTATTGTTTATCTTATACACTGCATTTAGGTTACTGTATCCAAAATGCATGACTCTACATTTGTTCTCATGGCCTATCTGGACTTCAGCAAGGCCTTTGACACTGTGCCACATAGAAGACTATTACACAAACTAGGGAATATGGGAATGGGCAGGACAGTAGTGTGGTGGGTAGGTAACTGGCTGGGTGACAGGACACAGAGGGTGGTGGTAAATGGCTGTCACTCCACAGAGGGAAGCGTGACCAGTTGGGTACCACAGGGATCAGTGCTGGGACTGGTCCTATTCAACATCTTCATCAGCGACACTCGCAGGGACCTAGAAGACAGAATTTCACTGTTAGCTGATGACACAAAGCTCTGTAACAGAGTAGACACACCAGAGGGTGTAGACAGAATGAGAAGGGACCTGCAGAAACTAGAAGAATGGTCAGGGGTTTGGCAGTTGAGATTCAATGCAAAGAAGTGCAAGATAATGCATATGGGGCACAAAAACCCTGGCACAATATATCAGTTGGGGGGTGAGGATATAGCATGCAACAAGCAGGGAAAGGATCTTGGGGTTATCATCTCTGATGACCTCAAGGTAGGGAAAATGAAAATTACGTACCTACCGTAATTCTTGATCTTCTCTTGTATCTTCACCATTCATTACTGCCTGGGTTGGTGCTGAGATCACGCACCACTACGGGAGATTTTTTTTTTTTTGGAGTCGGCTCCAGGCGCCCGCCCCAAGCCGGCCTTGCTCGTCATCGAGGGCGGCCGTTAGGTGCCGCAGACTCCTCCTCCATCTCAGTTCTGGTAGCCAGAGAGGCGAAAACAAAGGGTAAGGAAAAAGGAGAGTGAGGCAAGAGAGCCGAGGGACAGAAAAAGGAAAACATATAAACTGAAAAAGGAATAAGCTGGTAGAGAACGGACAGAGGAGAGAGAATTCCTACCCTAAGGGACCCCAGGGCCTCCCTTCTGGGGTGGCTCTAAGGGAGGAACAGATAGAGAGAAAGAGAAAAGGAAGAAGAAGAAGAAAGGGAAGACAACAAGGTATGCTGAGAGGGGAGAACACTGCCCATAGACGCATTGGTTGAGAGGCTTAAGCTCGGAACCAAAAACAAGGGAGCAAGAATCCCTCCTGACAGGACTGAGAGAAGGTTCAACTGAACCGCCTGCACAGATTGGACACAAAGGGCAGATTCTCTAACCTCCCAACATGCCAACCCCCTATACTCTAGCTGAGAGCTCACAGACTGCCCGGGCAGAAAATCTGTTCTGGAAAGAGAGCGCCCAAGTAGGAAGGGGATTAAGCCCCTTAGCACCCTGTTAAGTGCTAATCACAGAAGTGTATGGGAAGGGGTTAAGCCCTACAGAAGGCAGCTTTGTATGAAAGGACAGAGTGGGAACTCAAACAGACTGAAGGCAAGGCAAGAACAACCGCTCAAGGCTAAGAAGTGTCAGAAGCACCAGCCAGAAAGAGCTGACAATAATAACACCTGCCAGGGGGAATCTAAATTTTTGAGACCGAGCCAAAGGAAATAAAAATTACGTACCTACCGTAATTCTTGATCTTCTCTTGTATCTTCACCATTCATTACTGCTTGGGGTTGCCTTCCCCTTCGGAGTTTTTTTTTTTAATTTGTCCAGCTCAGCAGGCGCAGCCCTCCGAGGACGATGTATTGCGTCATGCGCGAGGGGCGGCCGTTAGGTGCCGCAGACTCCTCCTATATCTCAGTTCTGGTTCTGGTGGCTGGAGAGGCGAAAATAAAGGATAAGAAAAGAGAAAGCGAGGCAAGAGAGCCGAGGGATAGAAAAAGGAAAGGAAATAAACTGAAAAAGGAAAAAGCCAATGGAGAGTAGACAGAGGAGAGAGAATTCCTACCCTAAGGGACCGCAGGGCCTCCTTTCCTGGGCGGCTCTAAGGGAGGAACAGAGAGGAGGAAAGGGGAAGAAGAGAAAGAGAAGAAAGAAAGAAAGAAATAAACATGTTGAGAGGGAGGACAGTGCCCATCGAGCATTGGTTGAGAGGCTTAAAGGCTCCGAAACTGACCAGGAGCAAGAATCCCAGTTGGCAGGATCGAGGAGGTTCAACCGAACCACCTGAACAGATCGAAGAGGGCAGACTCTCTGAACTCTCAACATGCAAACCCCTTCATCCTAGTTGAGGGCCCTAGGCTGCCCGGGCAGAAACTGTTCGGGTAGAGCGCCCATCCAGGAAGGGACTAAATCCCTAGCACCTTGTTAAGTGCTAACACAGACGTGTATGGAAAAACTATGCCTTCTCAAGGCAGTTTTGAATGAAAAGTAGAGTGGAACTCAATCAGACTTTCAGGGCAAGGCAGACAGATGCTCAGAGCTGACAAATTCGGTCAGCAGCTGGAAAGCTTGAAACAAGACCTGCCAGGAGATTCCGGACTTTGTGGAGGCCAAGTTAGGGTATGGCCACCTGGACTATGAAACTGCATGACCTGAAGAGGGTAAGGAATCGCACCATACGGCAATCAGAAAGAGTTCCCTCAGAATTAGAGACATTTGGAACCGTGCTCGTTCCCCTTTACCTTGAGGAAAAAAGGAGATCCATTCACAAGAATGGGGAAAAGAGCAGAAATTTTTTTTTTTTTTTTTTGGCATGAAGGCCAAGGGGAGTAAGAGGAACGAGACGGGAGGGGGAGACGCCACAGAAGGAAGCCACTGAGGGGAAGGTGGGTGGGCATCAGTAATGAATGGTGAAGATACAAGAGAAGATCAAGAATTACGGTGAGTGCATTAATTTTCATATCTTCCTTGTCAATCTTCACTATGCATTACTAGCAGGTGATGCCAAGCCCCTCCCCTTAAAAGGGGGCAGAACCTGAGGAACAAGACCCCAGCCTCCTGTTGGTGAGAAAACAGAAGGGAAGACCCTGGCTAATACAGAGAAGTCTAAGTGGGAGAAGAGCTGGGAGGTGCCCAAGGGCAGAGGAGATGGAGGAAGCCCCTGCAGAAGTCTCCTAGCTCTGGAGGAAAAGAGACGGTTCCCCCAGAAAGCGAAGTGAATTACCCTAAGCCAGGCCAGGGGTGACAACTTTGATAGACAAAGCCATGCCGTCCGTCTAATACAGATCGCTGTCCCTGCAAGCATGGAAGCCACCTCACTGGCGTCATAAGATGCCCTTGTTTGGTTGTCTTGCCAGCTCCAGGCCTACAGCAGAGAGGGCAACAGCTTGTCTGGTTTGCTCTGTATCAGGCATTGATGCTAAGATTTGGGAAAGCATCGACCACAAATGCCTACCGTAGGCAGCATGGTGGGCCTGATGAGATGCAATGCAAGACATCGCATGAGAGGAAGAAAACACTCTTCGCCCCCACCGGTCAAACTGTAGAGAATCTGAGTCCGGTGGACGGTCGTGCGCCAGGCAGCAGCACCTGGAGGGAGTCTCTAGGTATGCCAATCCCGAGGGTGGATTGGGGAGAGTACCTAGGAATTCCGATGGGGCACAATACCTACACTGGCAGTCTGCCGGGGCTGGAGAAAGGGCGACTGCCAGGAACGGACAGACGCCTCCTGGAAGGGAATAGACCAGGATAGTACCACCAAATGCCGGGCACTGAATTGGCCAAGGAAGAAAAAATTACTCACCTTAGTAATGTTGTTTCTTCTAATGGAGTCTTGCTATATTATGACAATTGCAGTTTGTCCCACCATTAGAACTGCTCCGGAGGTGAAAGAGTTAACTTCCATGCCAGGCATGGAGCTTAGAGCGCGAGCTCGGTTAGAGAAGCTCTGTCTGGATAATTTCAAACTGAAACTGTCAGATCTTCACGAGCAAAAACTCACTAAGGTTCTGTGTGGAAGCTGTAACCTACACTAGCCAACTGGCTACCTAAATATTAACACATATTCCTGGTCCCAACACCAAGACTCAAGTCAGGGGACCAGAAAATAAATAAGATAAGATAAAATAAAAACACAACACCCCAAAACCCCAAGAAGGGGTGGAAAAACATATAATGGGCATAAATAAGTGCCAACACTGGACTGCCCACCCCATACCCAAGTAGAAGTTCTGAGAGGGGCAGGCTGGGGGGGAGATCATAATATAGCAAGACTCCATTAGAAGAAACAACATTACTAAGGTGAGTAATTTTTCTTCAAACAACATGAAGTCTTGCTATATTATGACAGTACAGAATACACAGCAGTACCTCCATGGAGGAACAGAACCTAGTTAGGGAATAGGCTCTGAAGCACGGCTGTGCCAAATCTAGCATGCCTCCTGGCCTGGATATCCAAGGAGTAATGCTTGGTGAAAGTGTGTACCATTTTCCAAGTAGCTGCTTGACATATCTCTAAGATAGGGATGTCTCTGGCAGCAGCTAGAGACGCAGCTGTACCTCTGTCAGAGTGAGCCCTCAGGCCTGAAGGGGGAACCTTTCCCAGTTTCTGATAACAAAATTGGATACAAGAGACAATTCACCTGGCAATGGATCTCTTAGTGGCAGGTTTACCTTTCCAGCCTCACCATAAGTGAGAAAAAGTTGGAGGATTCGAGACCTATGACCCTTGGTACGCTCTATATAGTACCTTGGGGCCCTCTTAACATCTAGCTGTGCAGCCTCCTCTCACCAGAGGAGGAATGGTCAGTGAAGAACACTGGAGGAGATAGATTGATTAAGATGGAAATCTGAAACCACCTAGGCAAAACTTCCTGTTAGTCCAAGGACTACTTTATCCCTGTGAAAAATAAAGTCAGTCTCCACTGACAATGCTTGTAACTCACTTATGCGCCTGGCAGAAGTGATGGCTACTAGAAAAACAGTTTTCCAAGTCAAATACTTAAGCTCTGCAGAAGACAGAGGTTCAAAGGAGGGTTGCATCAACTGAGCAATGCAAACATTAAGATCCCAGGCAGGGGCCGGGTCCCTGAAAGGTGGATTGGTATGAAGTAATCCTTTGAAAAACTTGGAAAATACAGGGTGAGTGGAAAGAGAAGAGGGCTTTCCTGCTGAAATAAAAGCAGAGACAGCTGCCAAATGTACTTTCAGGGTAGCTGGTCTCAGGCCCAAGGAATTAAGATGGACCATATAGTCCAAAATAATGGGCAAATCAGTAGATTCCGGGGAAATATGCTTCCCAGAGCACCAGATGGAAAACCTTTTCCATTTAGAATTATAAGTAGCCCTAGTGGAAGCTTCCTAGAAGCCTTCAGGATTTCAAGAACACCTTGAGAAAGGTGTGGGACAGCAAACTCTAACCCTCAAGAGCCAGGCCTTGAGGTTGAGGGATTTTAGATTCGGATACCAAACTCTCCCCTGGGCACAAGATAACAGGTTGTGATTCCTGGGGAGACACAGGGGAAGATGGACTGCTAAGGACAGAAGAAGTGGGTACCAGGGCTGCCTGGCCCAGTCTGGAGCAATCAGAATCATCTTGCAAGGCTGGGATCTGATTTTGACTAGCACCTTGAATAGGAGAGGGAAGGGGGGAAGGCATATAGAAACTTCCCTTCCCAATCTAGGAGAAACGCATCCAGGGGGACTGAGCCCATCACTGGGGGCCTGCAACAAAACAGTGGAAGTTGGTGATTCTCTGGGGCTGCGAAAAGATCTATCTGAGGGGTGCTCCATCTGGCAAAAACTATCCCCAGTACTTGGGGATCCAGTGACCATTCGTGATGGCCCTGGGAAATCCTGCTGAGAGCATCTGCCAGGATATTGTCCTTTCCTGGGAGGTGAACTGCTATGAGGGAAGTGTTCAGGGAATAAGCTAGAGACCACAACTTCATTGCCTCGGTGCACAGGGCCGAAGACCGAGTGCCCCCTTGTTTGTTGATGTACCACATTGTGGTGGTGTTGTCTGTTCTGACTTGTACCACTTTGTTCTGAACAGATGCAGAAAACACCTGATGTGCTAGAAAGACAGCTCTGAGTTCCAACAAATTGATGTGGAGCAGAGATTCCTGAGGGGACCACACTCCCTGGGTGGAGAGGTGGCCCATGTGAGCTCCCCATCCCAGAAGGGACGCATCTGTAGTAAGGGTCAAGGAGTGAGATAGAGGGATGAAGGGGACCCCTAGTCTCAAATTGCTCTGATCCTGCCACCACTGAAGGGCCTGGATAGGGTTCGAGTCACTGGGATCAACTTGGAAAGGATCTTTCTTTGAGACAAAAAGGCTCTCAAGTGAAACAGATGTCCCTCATCTGAAATCTTGCTCCTTGCACTACAGCTGTGGAGCAGCCATGTGTCCTAGGAGCTGTAAAAGTGCCTTGCTGGTGAGAGACCTGCAAAGTGAAAAGAGGAGGCCAGGGCCACTAGGTTCCTTACCCTCTCTAAGGGTAGGAAGGCTCTGGCCCGCTTTGTGTCCAATTCTGCACCTATAAAGGTGAGTACCTGGACAGGTTCCAGAACTGACTTTGGAAGATTGAGCAGAAAACCCAGAGAGGTGAGCAGCTGCTGGGTAACTTGCAGGTGTGATTTGACCTGTTCTGAAGACTGGTCTACAATGAGCCAGTCGTCTAGGTAGGGAAAGATGGCAATCTTTTGCCTTCTTAAATGAGTAACTGCTACTGCTAGACATTTTGTGAATACCCTTGGGGCAGAGGTAAGGCCGAAGGGCATTGCTCTGAACTGGTAATGGCCTGAGGGCAGTTCGAATCTGAGGTACTTTCAGTGGGAGCTTCTGATTAGAACATGGAAATAGGCATCCTTGAGGTCCAGGGAAGCGCCAGTCCCCTGGCCTTAGAGAAGGTAAAATCATTGCCAGAGTCACCGTTTTGAATTTTGGTTTCAAAATGTGCTTGTTCAGATATCTTAGGTCCAAAATGGGCCGCCATTCTCCTGTCTTTTTTGGGGCAAGGAAGTACCTGGAGTACAGACCCTTGCCCTGGTGTGAGAGAAACCCTTTCTACAGCTCTGAGAGCCAGGAGGGTCAAGACTTCTGTTTCTAAGGCAAAGGTCTCTAGAAGTTTGCAGGTAGAAAAGATCCGATTCTCATCTTTGGAAATTTTTTGACTGAGAACCAGACCCTGGCTTACTACTTCCAGGACCCACTTGTCTGATGTTAGAGACTCCCAGTCCTGAACAGTAAGCCAGCCTGCCCCCTACAGGTAATGGAGAACCAGCCTGGGCATCCCATCAGGGTGCCTGTTTGGCAGGGGCTTTAGGCTGAGGGGTGGGAGCAGGCCTGCTTGCACCCCGTCTGCCTCTCCCTCTGAAGAACCCCCTCTGAGCATAAGCAGAAGAAGCCTGGGTTTGGTAAAAAGGCCTGTGAAAAGGCCTACCTCTACCCTTGGGGGTCTGCCTCTGAGGAGTGGCTTGCCGCTCCTTGGCTTGTGCTCTCCTATAAGTTGTTCTATAGTCATCCATTTTCTTCATGTAATTCTCTGTCTGCTCCCCAAACAGAGAATTTCCTACCACAGGAAAATCCATAGCCTTAGTCTGGGTATCCTGTGACAAACTAGTACACCTGAGCCAAGCCAACCTATGAAAGGCCACAGATGTAGCCATGACTCTAGAGGATACATCATTAGAATCCACAGCAGCATGGAATTGCACCTTGGATGCCTCAATACCATCAGCAGCCACCTGCTCCAGCTCCTTGGCAAGCTAGCCAGGGCCTGTTTGGCCAAAGCCATGACAGTGTCCCATCTAGATTTTTGGTATCTTGCCACATAAGCCATGTAATTTGCTTGTCTGAGTCCCAAGAACGCTGCCATGTATTGTTTTTTAGCCATGGCATCAATCTTCCTGGAGTCCTTGTCAGGAGGATGTGAGGCCAGGGGAATGTTAGCCTTATCACAGGCTGCAGCCTGAACTACTCCAACATGACTGCATTGCTGTGAAAGAAAGCCTGTATCAGGACCTGACAAAGTGTACCTCCTGTCCATCTTCTTGTCAACACGAGGCACAGAATTAGGAGTTTTTAAAATTTTTATTGTTTCCTAAATGATTTATGTAAGGGGATAGACAATCTCCTAGACTCTGGGATATCCATCATTTCCACAAAATCATGTTCCTCTTGCTCATCCATAGCTTCCTCTAATGGGAGCTGGAGGGTTTCAGCAACCTTTTTATAAAACAGAAAGTGAGAAGGGGACTCAGAAAGCGTAGGGGGAGATTCTAAAGGTCTGTCTGGGGAGACGTCCGGTTCAATGGGCACATCCAGACTCTCAAAGTCACATTCACACTGTTCATAATCCTCCTCCCCCTCCTCTGGTTCATAAAACTCTTCAATATCATATTCTTGAACCGGTGGAACCGGCTGAACCGACCTTTAACCAGACAGTGGCGGTTCGGACGGAACCGGAGAAAGTGACTGTACAATCTGTATAGCTTCTGCTATTTCTGCAGCAGTTGGAGAAGGAATTTTGGACTCCACACCTGCTGATTTTCTAGTTTTCTTTGCTGGAACTGGCTCCTCAGAGCTTTACGTTTGTCCGAGGAAGTCTCGCCCTGGTCAGAGGGCACTCCCTCCGGTTCGGTTGGCACCGAATCGGGCTGGCCATCCGGGTCAGCGAGGCGGAGTAAAGAATCTGACAGTTTCAGTTTGAAATTATCCAGACAGAGCTTCTCTAACCGAGCTCATGCTCTAAGCTCCATGCCTGGCATGGAAGTTAACTCTTTCACCTCCGGAGCAGTTCTAATGGTGGGACAAACTGCAATTGTCATAATATAGCAAGACTTCATGTTGTTTGAATTCACGTGTCTCCCGTTCAGTATTGTCTCGCCTAACATACGAAATCTGAAGATCCCTCACCATCCTCGAAAGGAATCGCTGATATTCAGTGAAATCAGCATTGGAGGAGAGATGAGCAGTGGGTTCCTCTCCCTCAGAGGAGGGAGACGAGGATGATGGACAGCTTGAGTGTCCAGAGGACTCCTGCAGCGGTGGGGATAGGCGAAAAACCCTCTCATTCATGTACCTAACATATGAGGGGAAGGCCACTGCAGTACCTCTGAACGTCTCCCAGGACAACGGGCCTGTGGGACCGATATGGCCTGGGAGAGCGGGGGGTGGCTGCAGAGGAATGGGAGAAGGGCACCTATGGTGAAGCAACTGTCCTCTGCTGGGGCTCTGGAATCCAGGGAACGGAGGCCGAGCTGGTGGGATCCTGGACAACAGACCAGGTCGCAAAACGGAACCCTGGGGATGCGAAGCCTGGAAGAGCCTAGAAGGGGATCCTCCCCTGTGACGAACCTGGGGCTACATGGATCCAGAAGGGCAGTCCACAGCATCGCCACCAGAGGGGTCCCTGGGGTCCAAGAGGGAAAGATGGGGCCCAGCGCTACGACTCCGACCCGCACCCCGAGGGGTGGTAGGTAGAGACCGAGATGCCTGAACCCTGTCCCTCGACCCCTCGGACTTCGAGCATCCCCTCCTCCTGACCCCAGCGACACCCCACCGAGGGGTGGGCGCACCAGGGTCGGTAGCTGCCACGACCCCTCAGGAGGGAGAGCCCCTCCACTCCCACTCCATCGCCCCCAGGGACCCCAGACCACCCCAGCCTGGGGGCCTCAGGAGGACGGCAGCGGGACAGAGGAATAGGCGTGCCGGGCTGCCTAGCACTGCGTTATTCTCGGAGACCCTGATCAAGAGTCAGGGTGCCAGGACGGGTCCACGTCTGAGTCATCATCCTCCGAGGAGGAAGAGATCAGCTGGACCACAATACTAGCAACCCCAGGGGTCTCTGGTGAAATGGCACCTCGAACAGTGCCGGAGGCGGTGCCAGATGACCCCGACTCCCCAACGGCGCTGGCCAAACCCACGGCACCACCCTCGGCGCCAGGACCCCACTCGGCACCATCAGAAGAGCCAACACAGCACCGCCAATCGCCATGATTCGAAATGGTGCCGGAAGGCAGCGTCGAGGGTCCACCGATGCCGGGCCCAGCAGACGTGGGCTTCAACACTGGGGGAGCCTGCACCTCCGAGCAGGTGACCGCCACGGCCCCGGGAGGGACCTCGGCATTCCTCCGACACCGCAAAAGAAGCTTCCTCTTTGGCAAGAGAAGATGAGGAAGTCTCCTCCTCTACAGACTGTATAGGCCTGAGAGCAGACCCGGAGGAAGGGCCTAGCGATCTTACCTGGGAATCCCTGGAGCGGCGCCGTCCCCCGAAAGTCGGCGGGGCCGTGCCGATCTTAAACACGCGACTTCTAGGACGCAACGGCCCACCGAGAAACAGGCGTTGCACGCATCCATATCGTGGTTGGGTCCCAGGCAACAAAGACAAACATCATGCCGGTCCGTGACGGAAAAATGCCGGCCACAGGAGCACCGACGCATAGGGGCGCGGCCCGACTTCTACGCTTTTGCCCCGAACCTGACATGATGCGAAAATGTAGACTAAACACAAAAAAGCTCTCGGCGCCGTCAAAGAAAGTTATAAAAAAAGAACGGTCTTACCAGTGACAGCGTCGAGAAAAGTAGGAGGAGTCTGAATTGTGTGACACAGAAGGCCTAGCTGTAACTATCCACGCAGCAGGTGCAGCCTCGACGGCAGGAGAAACAGAACTGAGATGGAGGAGGAGTCTGAGGCACCTGACGGCCATCCCTCACGCATGACGCAGCGCGTCGCTCTCGGGGGCGGCGCCGTTGGAGCCAACTCCAAAAAACAAAAATAAATCTCCTGTAGCGGATGCGCGCCTCTGGCACTAACCCAAGCAGTAATGAATGGTGAAGACTGACAAGGGAAGATCAGTGTGACAAGGCAGCAGGTAAAGCAAATAGGATGCTGGGATGCATAGGCAGGGGCATCACCAGCAGGAAAAGGGAGGTCATGATTCCACTATACAAGACACTAGTGGGGCCCCACCTGGAGTAGAGTGTACAGTTCTGGAGACCTTACCTACGTAAGGACATAGACAGGTTAGAGAAGGTTCAGAGGAGGGCAACAAAGATGGTACATGGATTGCATCACAAGTCCTATGAGGACAGGTTGAAGGAATTGAATATGTACTCCCTGGAGGAGAGAAGGGAGAGAGGGGACATGATAGAGACATACAAGTATCTTACAGGGAGGAACAGCGTGCAAGAATACACTATTTTTAAGCGAAAAAGATGTTCCAGGACTGGAGGGCATGGGATGAAGTTGGAGGGAGGACGATTCAGAGGAAATGTGAGGAAGAATTTCTTCACAGAACGGGTGGTAGACAAGTGGAACACCCTGCCTGAGGAAATGGTGGGGGCTGAAACAATCACGGGATTTAACAATGCATGGGATAGACATAAAGGAATTCTGAAGGTCAGGGGTAAGGGACAACAGAGTTCTAGGAAAACATAAATTGAAGTTACAAACTCAAATGGGCAGACTAGGTGGGCCATAGGCCCTTATCTGCCGACACTGTCTATGTATCTATGTATTAAAATTTAGTTTGTTAATAAGTCCAGTGAATGTGAACAGTTTTCTGATTTCAGAATAGAATTATCATTATTGACTATAGCCCCCACCTTCATGTCATCAGTGTACTGTCGTATCCATATACCATTCAAACCTTGGATGATGGACACAAAGGCGGAGAATAGGGTATGGCCCAAAATTGAACTATGTGACACCCCACTTGTCATAGTCCCTCAGTCAGATCAATTCCTCTCGCAATACACCCATGCATCTTGTTAACTTTGGCTGCTGCTCTCCTGCACTGTGCCAAGTGGTTCATCTGCCCTGTTATAAGCACCCCCAGATCCTTTTCCTCCTCTGCAGTGGACAACTGTACCTCACCCAGCCAATAACCCATTCCTTGGGTTTCTTGCTCCCAAGTGCATGACATTGCACTTCTTTGCATTAAACCCCAGCTGCCATGTTTCTGACCAGTGCTCAAGTCTAGCTAGAGCATCCTGCAGTCCTTGCCACCCTTCTGCAGCAACCACCACTGCCCCAATCTTCGTGTCATCTGCACAAACGCTGGTCTTTTCTTTAATTCCATATGAGATGTCGGTTATAAATATGCTAAACAACACTGGATCCAGTACAAAGCCCTGTGACACTCCACTGGTTACTGCTGTAACCCCCAGGTGGCTCTATCCCAAGGACTACTACCCCTGCCTGCTTGACTACTAACAGGTTGAGGGGCCTAGGTTCTATGGCGGGTGCCTCCACCCAGAGGTCAGGGTTTGTAGTGGTTAGACTAGCTTGGTCACAGTCCTCTGGGACACTGAGACCCCCTTTATTCCCTCTAGTGGCTCACACAATGCACAGAAGTTACAGTCCCAATACCCTACATGTACACACTGTTCATTCATAAAGTACCACTTACCCTTGAGACTGATTCTGAGGTTCGTCTCTGGGGACCCCCCTGTAAAATAAGGTTAATCAACATACACAAACCAATACAATGCTTGATACGTAGGTACTGGCACTTCTGACAGTTTACAGTTTAACAACATCAAATCTGGTTTATTTAGGGGGAATAAAACACGGAAGGGGGAGATCAGGTTAATTGGCAGAATTAAATCACAGTACTGTGCACACATACAGGGTCTGAAAAGTCACACTCTGGGTACCCAGGTTGGGGAAGCTAGCCAGATCCATTGCCCGGGGTTGGCCGGCAGGTGCAGATGGACAGGGCCCTGTAGAAGAAAATATATGCACAACACCCAATTGTAATCCGGAGCTGGATGGCTCAGTCCATGAAGAGAAACAATAATTAGATGACACACTTGTAATTGAAAACAGGCTGCAGGGGAATACCCTGATTTGTACTCATAATACCCAAGCTGAGAAAACGGATGGTGGATGTACTTCTGGGTTGCCAGAACAACAGGGCATGGAGACAAGGTACTTGTGACTGGACCCCAATGCAATAGATAGCAAATGGATTTAGTCCAAGACAAGCTGGGGTTTGCTTCCAGCTTCAACACACAGTACAGGGGATTGGAAATAGCGATTCACCACAAGCACTACGCACGTTCATATGTAAAAGGAAAGTACTATACCAGACAAACTGCTCCTAGGTCCCGATCGCAATTACTGCAAAATACCTGGAAGCACACACAGCAGCTTCAGTTCCTGACAGACCGAGCGCGATTCAGCAATTTCTCCAGTCTTCTACAGGGTTAGCCTGGTTTCTACCTTTCAGACTTCCTTCTTTCTCCTCACAAGTCGGATTCAGTCTGAACTAGCGCTTACAACGGCTGCAGGCTGAACCTCAGGGCCTCACACGCACTTCCTGCGTGAAATTATACACCGCAGAAGCCCAGAGCTCCTTCTCTCTTCACTGTCACAACTGATCTGATCTTTCCAATCACAGAGCAGGGCATTTCCTTTAGCTCCACACCATTCTGTTGGCTGGCTCGGCTGTCACTCACAATAAGACTCCCTCTGTTGGTGAAAAAAGGCACCAAGGTCAAAACTACATTTCCCAGAGTCATTGTTCATACAATCCCCTTGTGGCTGGCTCAAAATTGAGAGTCCAAGTTCCAATTCGTCCACAGGCTCCATTTTAAGGCCTCCCTATCATCCTGATTGGTCCAAGTCAGCAATTCAGGACCACAATGAAAGAGGTACACTGAAACAGTTCGTGATGAAATAAAGACAGGTTAGACAAACTACATTTTCTCAGTCACTCTAAATGATTCTGGCAAACAGTTAAATCTTTCAACAAGGCTCCTTCTGCACATGTAGCGGCGGCAGAAACAAAGCGAATTGGCAGCAGCTCAGGCGGGATTCGAGCTTTAAATACACAGCCCCCCGTACAAACTAATTAAGTCTGCAAGCAGACAGCTCTTAAAGAGACAGTACATGGAGGCTCAAATGGCACTCACTTGGAACCACATTTAAACAGCTCAAACACCGAACACCGCCCAGACTTGGAGCATTCAGGCAAGCTCCTAGAAGACTTTAGGGAACCCCCGTTTGCTGGGGGTTGGGGGGGTTACACTGCTCTTGGAGTTGACAGTTCTCCCCCTACCAGTATTCTCTGCTACCTGTCTTGGAGCCAGTTTCTTACACAGACCACAAGTTTTTCCCCTGCTTCCTGATATCTCAATTTGCTAAGCAGCCTTCCTTGTGGTACGGAATCAAAGGCCTTGCTGATGTCCAGATACAGGACATCCACTGCTTGGCCCTTGTCAAGTGCCCTGGTCATCCAGAGGTTTGTCTGGCAGGATCTGCCAGAGTCAAACCCATGCTGCATGTCCTCCTGGAGACCGTTCACCTTCAGAAAGGTTACCAAACTTTCCTTAAGTATAGTCTCCATCAGCTTTCCCACAATGGATGTTAGATTGACTGGTCTATAGTTGCCTGGTTCATCCTTGGGTCCACGCTTGTGGAGTGGCACATGTGCCATTCTCCAGTTGTTGGGCACACATCCAGTTGCCAGAAAGGAACTGAACAGTTCTGCAAGTGATTCCGCCAATTCCTTTAGAACTTTGGGGTGTATGCCCTCTGGTCCGGGTGCCTTATCAACCCCAGAGCCCTTAGGCCTTCCCACACCCTGCTCACTGGGATCTCCCCATCCATTATATCTGCACCCCTGTGCCCACCCATCCTGCTCCCTGTGGCACTGGCCCTTGCTTCTCCCTGGTAAATGCTGGTTATTTTATGAAAACAGCAACACACTCCAGGTGCGCTATTCTTTGTGAGATAAAGGCATTCCTTCAGGGTGTGCTGAGGAACACTTGGCCTGTGTCCTCATGCCTCAGCATATTTATTTATTTAAAAGATTAACCAGGAAATACATACTGCACTGAAAAGAAAAAAATACTCACCTTAGTAATTATGCTTCTTCTATTGGAGTCTTGCTGTATTCTGACAAGTGCAGTTAGCCCCAGCCTTTAAACTGCCCCGGAGAACAAAGGGTTAACCTTTCTATGCAGAACACAGAATGCTGAGCGTGAGCTCGGCTGATGTCTCTGTCTGTTTCCCTTTGAAAGCTAACCATCAGATTCTTATGAGCAACACTCTAATAGTATTCTATGTGGAAACTGTAAAAAAATTTTAATAGCCAACTGGCAACATAATGTTTTGGACTACCAAAAGAAGACTCAAGTCAGGAAACACAAAACTCAAAACCCAAACCAAAGAGGAATATAATAAAATAAACACCCACACAAAGAAGAGGGTGTAAAAAGAGCACCCTTGGGGTGCAACACTGCACCTGCTACTCACTTCCCAAAAACCAGGTTCTGAGAGGGGAGGCAGGGAGGGAGGTCAAAATACAGCAAGACTCCACTAGAAGAAACATAATTACTAAGGTGAGTAATTTTTTCTTCAAACAACTTGAAGTCTTGCTGTATTCTGACAAGTGCAGACTACCAAGCAGTACCTCCATGGAGAAGGAAAAGAACCTACTTTGGGAATAGGCTCTGAAGTACTGCTGTGCCAAACTGAGCATCACTCCTAGCCTGGATATCCAGAGAGTAATGCTTGGTAAAGGTATGGACTGTTTTCCAGGTGGCTGCTTGACAAATTTCTAAGAGAGGAATATCCCTGGCAGCAGCCAGGGAAACAGCTGTACCTCTTGTGGAATGAGCCCTCAGGCCTGAGGGTGGAATTTTCCAAGTTTTTCACACCAGAATTGTATACAAGACACAATCCACCTGGCAACAGATCTCTTGGTGGCAGGTTTGCCCTTTCCAACTTCTCCATAAGTGAGGAACAACGGAAGGGAGTCAAACCTCTGAAACTTGGTAAGCTCTATGTAGTAACTAAGGGCTCTTTTAACATCTAAACTGTGTAGCCTCCTCTCTCCTGAGGAAGAACGATCAGTGAAGAAAACAGAAAGAGACAGACTGATTTAGATGGAAATCTGAAACCAATTTGAGCAAGAAGAAAAAATTACTCACCTTAGTAATGTTGTTTCTTCTAATGGAGTCTTGCTATATTATGACATATGCAGTGAGTCCCAACCTTCGAACTGCTCCGCGGAGATGAAAGAGTTAACTTTCCATGCCAGGCATGGAACCTTGAGCGCGAGCTCGGTTGAAAACTTTGTCTGTTGTTGCTCAAACTCAAACTGTCAGATCTTTACGAGTAAAACTCACTAAGGTTCTGTGTGGAAGCCGTAAACCTACACTAGCCCACTGGCTACTAACTGCAAGAACACATTTTTTTTTTTTTCTTAATCCCAAACCAAAGACTCAAGTCAGGGGAATCAAGAAAGAAAACTTAAAACATAACACCCAAGCACCCTAAAAGAAAGGGTGAAAAATAAAGTGGGCATCTACGTAGTACCAACATTGCACTGCCCACCCACATCCCAAAAGTAGAGGTTCTGAGAGGGGCAGGCCTGGGGGGAGGTCATAATATAGCAAGACTCCATTAGAAGAAACAACATTACTAAGGTGAGTAATTTTTTCTTCAAACAACATGAAGTCTTGCTATATTATGACATATGCAGATTACACAGCAGTACCTCCATGGAGGAGGGACAGAACCTACTTAGGAAATAGGCTCTGAAGCACAGCTGTGCCAAATCGAGCATCACTCCTGGCCTGGATGTCCAGGGAGTAATGCTTAGTAAAAGTGTGAACTGTTTTCCAGGTAGCTGTTTGACATATCTCTAGGATAGGAAGTCCCTGGCAGCAGCCAGAGACGCAGCCGTACCTCTGGTAGAGTGAGCCCTCAGGCCTGAGGGAGGAACCTTACTCAGTTTTTCATAGCAAAATTGGATACAAGAGACAATCCACCTGGAAATGGATCTTTTAGTGGCAGGTTTTCCTTTACCAACCTCACCATAAGTGAGGAACAATTAGAGGGAGTCAAACCTGTGACCCTTGGTACGTTCTATGTAGTAACTACGGGCTCTTTTGACATCTAAACTGTGCAATCTCCTCTCGCCAGAGGAGGAATGGTCAGTGAAGTACACAGGAAGGGATATGGACTGATTAAGGTGGAAGTCTGAAACCACCTTAGGCAAAAACTATGTTAGTCCTGAGGACCACCTTATCTCTGTGAAAGGAGATAAAATCAGGCTCCACTGACAATGCTTGCAATTCACTTATGCGCCTGGCAGAAGTGATGGCTACCAAAAACACAGTTTTCCAAGTCAAGTACTTAAGCTCTGCTGAAGACAGAGGCTCAAAAGGGGGTTGCATAAGCTGAGCAATGCAAATATTAAGATCCCAAGCAGGGGCAGGGTCCCTGAATGGAGGGTTGGTGTGAAGCAACCCCTAGAAAAACTTGGAGAATACAGGGTGAGCTGAAAAAGAAGAAGGTTTACCTGCTGATAAGAAAACAGACACGGCTGCCAGGTGCACTTTTAGGGTAGCTGGTCTCAGCCCCAAAGAATTCAAATGCACCAAATAATCCAGGATTGTGGGCAAGTCAGTAGATTCTGGGGGAATATGCTTGCCAGAGCACCATATGGAAAATCTCTTCCATTTGGAATTATAAGTAGCCCTGGTGGAAGGCTTCCTAGAGGCCTTCAAGATATCCAATACACCTTGGGAGAGGTGTAGGTCAGCAAACTCTAACTCTTCAAGAGCCAGGCCTTGAGATTGAGAGATTTGAGGTTCGGATACCAAACTCTCCCTTGGGCACAGGTTAACAGGTTGTGATTCCTGGGAAGACACAGGGGAAGGTGGACTGCTAAGGACATGAGGAGAGGGTACCAGGGCTGTCTGGCCCAATCTGGAGCAATCAGGATCATCTTGCAGGGTTGAGATCTGATTTTGACTAGCACCTTGAACAGAAGAGGGAAGGGGGGAAAAGCATAGAGAAACTTCCCTTCCCAGCTGAGAAGGAAGGCATCCAGAGGGACTGAGCCCAACACTGGGGGCCTGCAGCAAAAAAGGGGAAGTTGGTGATTGTCTGGGGCTGCAAAAAGATCTATCTGTGGGGTGCCCCATCTGGCAAATACTACCTCTAGTACTAGGGGATCCAGTGCCCATTCGTGATGGCCCTGGGAAATCCTGCTGAGAGCATCTGCCAGGACATTGTCCTTGCCTGGGAGGTGAACTGCTGTAAGGGAGGCGTTCAGGGAATAAGCCAGAGACCACAGCTTCACTGCTTCAGTGCACAAGGCTGTAGACCGAGTGCCCCCTTGCTTGTTGATGTACCACATTGCAGTGGTGTTGTCTGTTCTGACCTGAACAGCCTTGTTCTGAACAGATGTGGAAAAACCTTTTAAGTGCTAGAAAAACTGCTCTGAGTTCCAACAGATTGATGTGGAGCAGAGATTCCTGTGGGGACCACAATCCCTGGGTAGTGAGGTCGCCCATGTGAGCTCCCCACCCCAAGAGGGATGCATCTGTAGTAAGGATTAAGGAGTGAGACTGGGGGGGTGAAGAGACCCCCTGTCTCAGGTTGCTCTGGTCCTGCCACCACTCAAGGGCCTGGATCAGGGTTCGAGTCACTGGGATCAAATTGGTTAGAGGGTCTCTCCTTTGAGACCAAAAGGCTCTCAAATGGAACTGGACATCCCTCATCTGAAATCTTGCTCCCTGCACTACTGCTGTAGAAGCAGCCATGTGCCCCAGGAGCTGTAGAAAATGCCTTGCAGGTCGAGAGACCTGCAGGGTGAAAGAGGAGGCCAGAGAGACCAGGGTCCTTGCTCTTTCCAGAGGAAGGAAGGCTCTGGCCTCTTTTGTGTTCAGTTCTGCGCCTATGAAGGTGAGAAGCTGGACAGGCTCTAGAACTGACTTTGGAAGACTGAGGAGGAAACCTAGAGATGTGAGCAGTTGCTGAGTCACGTGAAGGTGAAGTCTGACCTGGTCTGGAGACTGGCCTAATTAGAGCCAGTCGTCCAGATAAGGAAAGATGGCAATCTTTTGCCTTCTTAAGTGGGCAACTGCTACTGCCAAGCATTTTGTGAATACCCCCGGGGCTGAGGTGAGGCCAAAGGGCATTGCTCTGAACTGGTAATGGCCTGAGGGCAGTTCGAATCTGAGGTACTTTCGATGGGAGCTTCTGATAAGAACATGGAAGTAGGCATCCTTGAGGTCCAGGGAGGCTAGCCAGTCCCCTGGCCTTAGGGAGGGTAAAATAATTCCCAGAGTCACGATTTTGAATTTTGGTTTTAAAAGGTACTTGTTTAGATAGCTGAGATCCAGGTTGGGCCGCCATTCTCCTGTCTTTTTTGGGGTAAGGAAGTACCTGGAGTACAACCCTTTGCCCTGGTGTAGGGATGGAACCCTTTCCACAGCTCTGAGAGCCAGGAGGGTAGAAACTTCTGTTTCTAGGGCAAGTGCCTCTGATGGATTTGCAGGTGGAAAGGACCTGGCTCTCATCTTCGGAAATTTTTTGAAGCTGAGAACCAGTCCCTGGCTTACTATTTCCAGGACCCACTTGTCTGATGTTAAAGACTTCCAGTCCTGGACAAAGTAAGCCAGCCTGCCCCATACCGGTAGTGGAGAATCGGCCCTGGCCACCCCATCAGGGAGCCTGCTTGGCAGGGGCTTTGGGCTGAGGGGTAGAAGCAGGCTTACTTGTACCCCATCTGCCTCTTCCTCTAAAGAACCCCCTCTGGGCATAAGCAGAAGAGGCGGCCTGGGCTTGGTAAAAAGGCCTATAAAAGGCCTGCCCCTGCCCCTGACATGCTGCCTTTGAGGAGTGGCTTGCCTTTCTTTGGCCCATACACTCCTATAGGTGGTCCTATATTCATCCATTTTCTTCATATAATTCTCTCTCTGCTCCCCAAACAGAGAATTGCCCACAACAGGAAAATCCATAGTCTTAGACTGGGTATCCTGTGACAGGGTAGTACATCTGAGCCAGGCCATTCTGCGAAGAGCCACAGATGTAGCCATGACTCTTGATGATACATCATTAGCGTCTACTGCAGCATGAAATTGCACCTTGGATGCCTCAATACCATCCGTAGCCACCTGCTCCAGCTCCCTGGCAAGCTGGTCAGGAGCCTGTTTTGCTAGGGCCAGCACAGTACCCCATCTGGATTTCTGGTACCTAGCAGCATAAGCCATATAATTTGCCTGTCTGAGTCCTAAAGATGCTGCCATGTACTGTTTCTTTGCCATGGCATCCATCCTCCTGGAATCCTTTTCAGGAGGGTGAGAGGCTAGAGGAATATTTGCCTTGTCACAGGCTGCAGCCTGCACTACCCCCACATGGTTGCATTGTTGAGAGAGGAACTCCATATCAGAGCCTGATAATGTATACTCTTGTCCATCCTTTTATCAACAGGAAGGATAGAGTGAGGAGTTTTAGAATTTTACTGTCTGTTTCCTAAAGGATTTGTGCAAGGGAATAGACAGTCTCCTAGACTCTGGAATATCCATCATTTCTACATAATCAGGCTCTTCTTGGTCATCAACAACTTCCTCAACAGGGAGTTGTAGAGTTTCAGTGACTTTCTTATAGAACATAAAATGAGAAGGGGACTCAGATAGCCTTTGGGGGGGGGGACCTCTGACGGTCTGTCTGGAGAGATGTCCGGTTCAATGGGCACATCCAGACCTTCAAAATCACATTCACTCCCCTCGTACTCCTCCTCCCCTTCCTCCGGTTCATAAAAAAATCCTCAAAATCATAATCTTGAACCGGTGGAACCGGACGAACCGAGCACTTCCCTGATGGTGTTGGTTCGGACGGAACCGGGGAAAGAGACTGGACAATTTGAATTGCTTTAGCTATTTCCTCAGCGATTGGAGAAAAAACTTTTGGCTCCACGCTAGCTGACTTTCTAGTCCTTTTAGTTGGAACCAGCTCCTCAGAGCTGGCTCTTCGTTTGCCTGAGGAAGTGTCGCCCTGGTCAGAGAGCCCTCCCTCCGGTTCGGTTGGACCCGAACCGGGCTGGCCATCCGGGTCAGCGGACTTTTTGGCCTCCCTTTCCCTGAGCCTACGAACTCTCTTTTCCACGGTGGCAGCAGGAAAATTCTTACAAATCTGACAGTCTGCATTGAGGTGGTCAAACCCCAGACAATATACACAGGTGGTGTGTGGGTCAGCCTTAGCAAAGGCTTCCCCACAGAGACCACAGTGCTGAAACCCAGTGGGCCCAGTTTTTCTTTTGGTTTTCAGACATAGTGCCAGCTTTAACTAAACTTGCCCATTAGTGGCAATCCGCTAAGAAGACTCTCTTATCGGTTCCCAACGTGTCATTGGTCGGAAAAAACGTAATGAAATCTGCTTTTTAGAACCGATAAGAACCGGAATCGCACTCTAAAGGACTAGAAAGTGTTTTTAAAATAACCTGATCGGTTCAAATCGAACCGAAAAGACGTTTACAAGTTCCACACAGAAGAAAAATAATAAATAAGCCTATCTATTACTTACAGTACCACAGACAGAGCTTGAACCGACCGATTGCAGTTTAATTTCGGTCAAGAAACCGAAAAATAAGACTTTTTAACCGACAAACGAACCAAGCAGAAGGAGAAATCTCCGGAGCGACTGTTCAGTGAGGCGGAGTAAAGAATCTGACAGTTTGAGTTTGAGCAACAACAGACAGAGTTTTCAACCGAGCTCGCGCTCAAGGTTCCATGCCTGGCATGGAAAGTTAACTCTTTCACCTCCGGAGCAGTTCGAAGGTTGGGACTCACTGCACATGTCATAATATAGCAAGACTTCATGTTGTTTGAACCTTCTATTGGTTCTAAGGACCACTTTATTCCTCTGAAAGGAGATAAAGTCAGGTTCCACTGATAGGGCTTGCAGTTCACTGATACGCCTGGCAGAGGTAATGGCCACCAAGAACACAGTTTTCCAAGTGAAGTACTTAAGCTCTGCTGAGGACATAGGCTCAAAAGGAGGTTACATAAGTTGAGCAATGCAAATATTCAAATCCCAGGCAGGGGCAAGGTCTCTAAAAGGAGGATTGGTGTGAAGCAATCCTTTAAAAAATTTACAGAACACAGGATGAGAAGATAGTGAGGAAGACTTCCCCACAGACAGAAATGCAGAAACAGCTGACATGTGTACCTTGAGAGTAGCTGGTCTGAGGCCTAGGCCATTAAGATGGACCACATAATCCAGGACCGTAGGCAATTCAGCAGTATCTGGGGAAATATGATGCTTGGAACACCAGATGCTGAATCTTTTCCATTCGGAGTTATAAGTCTTTCTGGTGGAGGGCTTTCGAGAAACCTTGAGGATATCCAGAACCCTTTGGGAAAGATGCAGATCTGCAAACTCTAACCCTTCAAGAGCCATGCCTTGAGATTGAGAGACTGAAGATGGGGTACCAAATCCTCCCGAGAGGATGTTAACAGGTTGTAATTCCTGGGAAGAGACAGGGGAAGATGGACTGCTAGGGACAGCAACAGGGGGTACCAGGGCTGTCTGGCCCAATCTGGAGCAATCATAATTACTTTGCAAGGTTGAGACCTTATTTTGACTAAAACTTTGAACAGGAGTGGGAGGGGAAGGCATACAGAAACTTCCCTTTCCAATTCAGAATCAGTGCGTCCAGGGGAACTGAGCCCAAGACTGGAGGTCTGCAACAAAAGAGAGGGAGTTGGTGATTGTCTGGGGCTGCAAAGAGATCCATCTCTGGAGTGCCACACCTTGGAAAAATCACTTTCAACACCTGAGGGTCCAGGGAGCATTCATGATGGCCCTGAGAGATCCTGCTCAGTGCATCTGCTAGCACATTGTCCTTCCCTGGAAGGTGAACTGCTACCAGAGAGGTTTGCAGGGAATAAGCCAGGGACCACAACTTCATGGCTTCTGTGCACAAGGCCGTGGACAGAGTGCCTCCCTGCTTGTTGATGTACCACATGGTGGTGGTGTTGTCCGTTCTGACCTGAACCACCTTGTTCTGTACTGACTTAGAGAAAGCTTTTATGGCCAGAAAAACTGCCCTGCGCTCTAGGAGATTGATATGGAGAAGGGATTCTTGGGGGGACCACAGCCCCTGGGCAGTGAGGGACCCCAGATGGGCTCCCCAGCCCAGAAGAGAAGCATCCGTGGTAAGGACCACTGAACAAGGCTGAGTAGCAAAAGGAACACCTTGTCTTAAATTGTCCTGATCCTGCCACCATTGGAGGGCTTGGATCAAGGTCAGAGTCAATGGGATCAGTTTGGTAAGGGAATCCTTCCTCCCCGACCAAAAAGCTCTCAGGTGGAACTGAATATCTCTCATCTGAAATCTTGCCCCTTGGACCACTGCTGCTGAAGCTGCCATGTGGCCCAAGAGCTGGAGGAAATGCCTTGCTGGTCGAGATACCCGAAGGCTAAAGGAAGAGGCTAGTTCCATAAGAACCCTTGCCCTTTCTAAAGGAAGAAAGGCTCTTGCTCTGAGTGTGTCCAGTTCTGCCCCTATAAAGGTAAGAAGCTGAACTGGTTCGAGAACTGACTTGGGAAGGTTGAGAAGAAATCCTAGAGAAGTGAGCACCTGCTGGGTCACTTGCAGGTGAGACTTGACTTGGTCTGGAGACTGGCCCACTATTAGCCAATCATCCAGACATGGAAAAATGGAAATCTTTTGCCTTCTTAGAAAGGCAACTACTACTGCCAGGCACTTTGTGAAAACCCTTGAGGCTGAGGTTAGGCCAAAGGGCGTTGCTCTGAACCGATAGTGGCCTGAGGGCAACTTGAGCCCAAGGTACGTTCTGTGGGAGCACCTGATGGGAATGCGAAAGTAGGCATCTTTGAAGAGAGGGAGGCTAGCCAATTCCCTGGCCTTAGAGAGAGAAGGATTATTCCGAGTTACCATCTTGAACTTTGGTTTTAAAAGATGTTTGTTTAGATATCTTAGGTCTAGGATATGTCGCCACTCCCCTGTCTTTTTTGGGGTAAGGAAGTACCTGGAGTACAGCCCTTTGTCCCAGTGTAGTATAGGTACTCTCTCTATGGCTCTTAAGGCTAGAAGAGATGAAACCTCTGCCTCTAGGACAAGGGTTTCCAAGAGATTTGCAGGTGGAAAAGATCTGTCTCTCATCTTTGGAAATTTTCTGAAGCTGAGAACCAGTCCCTGGCTTGCTACTTCCAGGACCCACTTGTCTGAGGTAACAGACATCCAGTCCTGGACAAAGTAAGCCAGCCTGCCCCCTACTGGAATAGGAGAGTCGACCCGGGCAGGCCCATCAGGGTGTCTGCTTGGCAGGGGCCTTAGGCTGAGGAGTGGATGCAGCCCTGCTCATCCCCCTTCTGTCTCTCCCTCTGAAAAACCCCCTCTGTGAAAAGGAAGAAGAGGCCTGTGCTTGGTAAAAAGGCCTTTGAAAAAGCCTGCCCCTGCCCCTAGACTGCTGCCTTTGAGGAGCTGCCTGCCTTTCCTTGGCCTGACCACTCCTGTAAATGGTCCTGTACTCATCCATTTTCTTCATGTAATTCTCGCCTGCTCCCCGAACAGAGAATTACCCACTACAGGAAAATCCATGGCCTTAGCCTGGGTATCCTGCGAGAGGCTAGTACATCTGAGACGAACCATTCTCCGAAGAGCCACAGATGTAGCCATGACTCTTGATGACACATCATTAGAGTCCACAGCAGCATGAAACTGAACTTTAGATGCCTCAATCCCATCTGCAGCCACCGCCTCCAGCTCCTTGGCTAGCTGGGGGGAGGCCTGTTTAGCCATTGCCAGTACAGTGTCTCACCTGGACTTCTGGTACCTAGCTGTATAGGCCATATAATTCGCCTGTCTGAGTCCCAAGGAAGATGCCATGTACAGCTTTTTTGCCATGGCATCAACCTTCCTAGAGTCTTTGTCTGAGGGGTGTGAAGCCAAGGGAATGCTTGCCTTATCACAGGCAGCAGCCTGCACAACCCCAACATGGCTGCACTGGTGATATAAAAACTCCGTTTCTGAGCCTGAGAGTGTATACCTCTTGTCCATTCTTCTGTCCACAGGAGGTATAGAATTGGGAGACTTCAGGATTTTTTGTATCTGTTTCCCAAAAGATTTGTGGAGGGGAATAGACAGTCTCCTGGACTCTGGGATGTCCATCATTTCTACAAAATCAGGCTCCTCCTGATCCTTCATTGCCTCTTCCATAGGAAGCTGGAGGGTCTCAGCCACCTTTCTGTAGAACATAAAGTGGGAAGGGTACTCAGAAAGCCTAGGAAGGGATACACCTGAAGGTCTGTCTGGGGAGATGTCCGGTTCCACAGGCACATCTAGACTTTCACCATCACCATCTTCATCTTCAAACTCTCCTTCCTCCTCAAACTCCGGTTCATAAAATTCTTCCAAAGTATAATCGTGCACCGGGGGAACAGAGTGAACCGAGCCCCCGCCAAAAGGTGCCAGATCGGTTGGAACCGGGTGAAGCGATTCCACAATCCGAATCGCTCTGGCTATTTCTTCGGCGGTCGGAACATGGACTTCTGGATCCGAATTGGATGATTTTTCTTTGCGCTTTCTTTTAGTCAGAACCGACCCCTCGGGATCGGCTCTCCTTTTGCCCTAAGAAGTATCGCCCTGGTCAGAGGGCACTCCTTCTGGTTCGGTCGGAACCAAACCAGGCTGTCCATCCAGGTCAGCGGACTTCTCGGCCTCCTTTTCCCTCAGTCTACCTAATCTCTTTTCAAGGGTAGATTTGGGAAAATCTTTGCAAATTTGGCAGTCTGAATCAAGGTGTTCAAACCCCAGACAATAAACACAGGTGCTGTGGGGATCGGCCTTCGCAAAGACCTCCCCACACTCACTGCGGTGTTGAAACCCAGTGGGCCCGTTTTTTTCCTTGAGTTTCTCAGACATGGCCAACCTAACCAAACGTACCCTTTTTTCGGCAACTGCCAGGCAAGACTCCCTTATCGGTTCCTAACCGTGTCACGGGTCTTGGAAAAAAAATTTCAAAACACATTTTTAAAACCGATAAGGACCGGTAACCACACACTAAAGTCACACAAGAATTTAGCAAATGACTGGTTCGGCTGAACCGATCCACACTTTTTACAAGTTCCACACAGAAAACACCGTACAAAACCTATCTAGTACTCACGGTACCACAGACAGAGACTGAATCAACTATGTGGAAAACTTTTTCGGTTAGAAACCGATGAAAAAAACGACACTTCAACCGACTTTGCACCGAGCTTCAGGAGAAATCTCCGGAGCGACTGTTCAGTGAGACGGCGTAAAGAATCTGACGGTTAGCTTTCAAGGGGACAGAGACATCAACCGAGCTCGAGCTCAGCATTCTATGCTCTGCATAGAAAGGTTAACCCTTTGTTCTCCGGGGCAGTTTAAAGGCTGGGGCTAACTGCACTTGTCAGAATACAGCAAGACTTCAAGTTGTTTGAACAGCTTGTTTCCAGTGTCCTGGGGACAGGGGAAAAGGAAATATCTAACTATAAAAAGTAAAATACATGAAATGTTGTAATTACAGACAGAATCATAAATACATTCATTAGAAATAGCAAATGAAGAGAATATATAAAATAAAACACAGTGAGTATAAACGACAGGAAGAGGAAGGGTCAAGGGCAGTTGCAGGAAGGATGACAAAAATCAGAAAGAAGAGTCTTTAGGGAGGAAGGAGAAGAGGCAGAATGAATAGAATGGGGAAGAGAGGACCAGCGTTTAGAAATGCGGTAAGAGAAAGCTGATTGGCCAACAGACTTTCTAGAAGGTATAGTGAAAGAGTGTAAAGTGTTACTGCAGAGGGTAGGAGGAAAAAAAAGGAGGAATATAAGATAGAAGGGGAGGGTGCCAAACCAAAATTTGGATAAAAAAACAGACACAATAAGAAAGGCGTCTAGCATTAAGAGAAGGGGGAAAAAGAGCAGAGTAAAGAAAGCAGTGGTGAGTACAAGAAAGGCAATCTAGAGTAAAACGGTAGAAAGAATGAAAAAGAGGGTCCAGTCTGGCAAGTGAGGATTGAAGTCACCATAGTCAAAGACTGGAAGGATAATTTTTAGTATGATTTCTTGGCAGGCAGGCCGTGGAATACATGCTTTATTCTGGTACAAAGCACCAAGCGTAGGGTGAAGCTTATGGTGAATGGCATCAATATGCTCAGAGAAATCAAGATGCAGATCAAGGCAAACTCCGAGACACATGTCTGAGGAGTGGCTGTAGCTCACAAAAAAATACACACCCAGTCATGTGTTATTGCCAATACCTAGGGAGTGGAAGATGTGGGAAATCCAGTATATCGTACAGTATATACCTCACCCGGTGAAAGTGTGCATGCTTTTACCATTAACAGTCAAGCTAATACTCCTGTCTAGTTAAGGTAATCGCATGACTGATACCAAAAGGAATGTGTGTAATTGGTACTGGCCTTATGATGCAAGACTCTATCCCTCATAATGACTTAATTTATTAATAACCACAACAGACCTATGTAGCAATAGTACTGACTGCAAAAACATACGGATTAAAGAGTCAGTTGCAAATGCAAATAAATGAATGCTGTGTCTGTGTCCAACAAACTGTGTCAGAGCAGCCCTGCTACTATTTTCAAGAGATGTGCTGGTTTGCAACAACAATAAAAAACAAAACACAACATTCAATTAAAAAATTGACACAGGGGCCGGCCCAGTGGCATGAATGGATAAGGCATCATGCCTTACCTCCTACCACATCAGCAACCCGTGTTCGCGAGTGGGCATGGGTCACTGGGGGTTGAGGGAAGAGGGAGGAAAGGATTAGCATCCGAGGATGACTCTCTCCGGGGCTTGATTGTCCTGTTGAATGACTGCCCCCAGGTGGAGGCCTGAGGGTAGAATGGGTTGGGATGCCAAGAGAAGGGAGGGTGCTGTGGGACTCGACAGCCTGCACATGCCTCCAAATGCACACGTTGATGTGTCGTGCCCCAGCAAAGGGGATGGAAGGGAGAAAATGGAGGAAAACCCCTCCTGGGCAGCAGGATGATCAACTGACCCTTCACAGGCCCAGTACCAGTGGCTGGGCACAACAGTCCTCCGGCTGAGGATGAAGGCGCAGGTAAGCCCCGGAGGAGCCGGGTGACAGAGCTGGGGGGCTCGATCAAGAAGGGGCCCACCAGGGCGAGTAGGGGATATAAATACAATACAAAAACAAAGTTGACGCAGATGCCATTTGCAATATTTTTTGACAAAGATGTATCTTATGATCTAACAGTTTGGACAGTTTCTCTTATGAAAACAGCTGCAGGCTGATCTGGGACAGATATTTTTGAAAATACTGCCCGTTACTCACGTATCCACACTCTTATGCGTACAAATACTATACCTTTACTTCGGTCTTAATCATTACTTCTTTATGAGTGAAATACCTAATAGAAGAAAAAGAGAATGGTATTTACTTTTACCATGCTAAGTGTACATTTCCTAATCAGCAGAACAACATTCTAAACAGTCACAAGCTGCCAGTCCTTCAGTTCAAGGAGCTTTAAGACAGGTGTGTGCATAAGAAGGAAGGGGTGAAAATGAAAGGAATTATGCAGAAAAACATCATTCCATCCATGCCCGCACTTCCCACACAAAATGCCATTTATTACAACAGCAAACTTAGTTCCTACTACACTCATCAACAGATGGAAATGCTACTCTCTGAGATTCAGGGCCAGAAATTCAAAACTTTGCGCCGGGCAAAAACTGTTTGCGCAGGTTTAGCGCGGGTTTGCTATATTCAAAAGGCCAAATAGCACGCACAAACTGCATTAGCGCCGGGCAAAAGCATAATGTATGCAAGGGGTGAACTGAGGGTGTGTGTATATGAATACAGGCGCAATGCTATATTCAGCAACTAGCGCTGCGCAAAGTGGTTTTGCGCAACTTAGCGCAGTGCACATTACCATCCAGGAGAAGGTAGTCTTAACCCTGGGCAATCAGCTTTGTACGACATTTTAGCTTTTTGTAGTGTGTGCGCGGCTTTTGCGTGACCCCAACAAATAAATATGACACATAGACAAAGCCAGACATAGAGGAAACATGCTGCTCACTGATGGCATCACAATGATGCTATAATCTGCCACCAGTCCCAGCTATGCCAGGCAGTAAGTGGTGACCCTGCTGCCAGTGGACAGCATGGCAGTGTGACCATACAGCACACACCTGCGGACCACTCTTCTATGGACACCAACAGATGCCAGCACACACATGCAGCATGTGGGCATGGAAGACGTTGAGGGGAGAGTGTAAGGGTGGCCAGGCTCTGCCAGATACCAGGTGTGGCCACTAGGCTGGGACACATCACACAGTGCAAATGGGCCAGTATTGGGAATACCCCAACACCAATGTGCCTTTCTGATAATATATGCCCTACCCCGGCCACATACCACACAGCTGTGCAACTGCCACAGCACACAAAGCCGGACATGTATATATCATTGTGAGCATCCCATGCCAGAGGTGCAGCATCTGTGGGTCACACAACAGCATAACAGTAATATCCACTGTCAGTAAACACCAGCATGTTGGGCCTGTCACTGTGTATAGTGCAGTCATCAGCACTGCCCTACACACCATGGGCAGTGCTGTGTCCACACACTACTGGCTCCCTTGCTACTGTAATGTCTGCTGTGTACTGCAGCATGACCTACAGTGTGACAGTTGCATGCAGCACCACCACCATCTGTGCCTAATCTGTGTTGTCCCCTGGGGTACAATATTCTATGCTATGCTGTACTGTTTACATCATGTAGCCTACAGTCATCATCGTGCACTGCCAGACTGACCTACAGGTGGAGCTGCGGTCGGACCTGGCTAGCCCCTGTACTTCCAGACTGACCTACAGATGGAGCTGAGGGACCCTGCAGTAACGCTGAGCAAACTGCATGCAAATCAGGGCACAAGATGCTAATCTGGATGTTTGCCCAGAGACTACCCAAGTAGACTCATTTGCATGTAACATTTGAATATGGCAAAGTTTGGCGCAGGGCAAATGTGTTTACACCGGGCTATCGGTTCAGCCCTGCGCTAAACCCGCGCAAACGTGTTGGCGCTGCGCAAACAGTTTGAGGAATATTATACAGTTCTGAACACTGTACTTTCACATGCGCTGCTGCCTGCAGCTGTACTGGGTCCACACATTTGCTGGCACACACACTGGCCACGTAGTTCACCTCTACCTACCTTCACGTCGCTGTGCACTGTGTTGCTGTTATGGTTTGCACTTCCTGGTTGCTATATTCAGAGCTGTCTATTCCAGGGCTAAGTTTGCCCTGCACTCCCAGCCCAGTCTGCCCGGCCTCTTTCCCACGCTATATTCAGAAGCTGTTTGCCCGGGGCTATTCCTTTTGAATATAGCTTGCTTTGTGCTCTGGGCCAAGTTTGCCCGCCGGGCAGTGTTAATTTAGCCCTGGGGCAAAGTTTTGAGTATCTAGCCCTCAGCATGATAAAGAACAGAAAAAAACATTCACACGGTTTTTAAATATGGGTTAAGAGAACAAGGCATGATCCTGTATATTAAAGAAACAAACCTAAGACACTAACATTTTAGCAACCAGATGTTCACTTGGCAGTGCAGTAGAGGATGTGTGAAAAATCCCAAACAGTATCAACTCAGGGACAGTTAATATTGACGTATTTCACACTAAAGTGTCTCCATTGCAGACCTGCATCTACATAGTGGTTTGGCTGACAAAATGGCATTTTGTTTTTATATAGCTGTGTATACCCCCTTGTCACTGCAGTCCCATTCAGCACTCTGCTGTCACCCACTATCCCCAGGGCTTAGCTGGCTCAAGTTAATCCACCACCGAATACCACTATATGGCAGGGCCAGGGAAAGGTCTGTCCCCAGGAAACACTCCAAGATCTTGAGCCCTGCAGCAGAAAGGAGTCTTCCTGCCTTGCACAGTTTTCATCCTGCCCCCTTCCCCAACATTGGATGTAGTCCCACCACCAATTGCACAAATACTGGCGTGTCACTGCAGGACAAGCAAGCTCCCTGGACCGCCACAGGGGTTGCCAGAGTGTCCAAACCTAATGCCCTCATCCCAAGCTAGGAATGCTGCAGCATGGCAGCATTCTCCCAAACCCCCGGACACTAGGCCGACCTTCCCAAACTCAAGTCCTAGCATCAGATGGTGCAGAGCTACCCACTGGGCCATCAAGCAACCCTAAAAAATTGCATTTTTAATTCCTTTTTGCAAGGGCTAGTGTTGCATTTTTCAAGAGTGAATATTAAAGAGCAACTGATGTCCTCGGGGCAGGCAGCTCATGACAAGAAGCTGCATGCCTGAGGACCTAACAGAGCCCTTACTGAATTTTTCTTATCCAGGGATTAATAAAGAACAGCTACATACTTACTCAGGCCTAGAAATTAATAGTATTCTGCTCTGTTTTGCATACCAGTTTTCAAGGCGGAATACTATTTTATCATACTGGTATTAGAACTGGAATACAGTTTCTCCATCCTGCCACTCTGCAGTTTAATCTACAGCCCAGGTCTTTTGGATAGGTGGGATACCTGATACTGGGATGGAATACCAAATTTGCAGTTTTGGTATTCTGCCTCCCCCACCAGATAATTTTCTAAATTTCTACCTCAGTTACTATAACAGTAAATCTTGGCTAGAATCTCCCCCGTTAGTCCATACCTTGGGAACTATAGCCAGCAAGCACTAGGACCACACAGAAACTTTTGCTATTCAGGGGCTGCCCTCCACAATGTCATGCGTCAGTGTTTATATGAATGAGGGCAGCCCCACCACTCCTTAGTTCCCCACTGGAGATTGGACGTAGAGGACCTCCAACCACGGGGAATCAAGAGATAAAACCAGCAAAGGCATAAAAGGTGAGGCATAGGGCTGGATATATAATGCATATGTTAGGTTCAATTGCACAATATCTGATGTAACCCTCCGACGGCCTTTATGCATGCATATTTACATTTGTAGGCAATTTTACTGGTTTAGGGTATGATACATTACAGAGAACTATCCCATTAACATGTAAAGTTGCCTACCAATGTAAATAAATATGTATAAAGGCCATCACTGCACTGATTTTGGGCAGCTCATTCCTTAATTTGCATCACTAAGCAGATTTCAGGGGTGGGGCTTAGCGTGCAGTTGGTGGCTTGGCCGAAGTCAGAAATATTGTCGACAAGTTAGTAAGTAAAATGACTTATTAATCCCTTGATAAAAAAAAAATTTTCAATAAAGGCTCAATTAGGTCCTCGGGCAGGCAGCGTCTTGTCATGAGCTGTCTGCCCCGAGGAAATACTGATGGGGTTGGGGGAGAAGATACTAGGGTGGATTGGGAATTGGTTAACGGATAGGTATCAGAGGGTCATACCTCTCAACTGTACCACATTACGAGGAACGTTCCTCAGCCAGAAGGGGAAGGAAGGAAACATATTCAATTCAGTGCTTTAGAGTAACTGGTAATTGCTATTTTTCTTTTAAACTTAGATTGTGGGCTTTTAGTGACACTATACTTTCTTTGTTGTCTTTACTTATAATTGTTTTTGGGCTGTTGAAAATTTAAAACATAGTGGTGGTGTAACTCTGTGCTGTCTTTAATTGCTGCAAATTTTATCTTGGCTTGTCTGACTGCCCTGTAGTTGGGTGAAGGGTGTTAATTGTCTGGCCTCTGACCTCAGCTACGTGTTAACTGGAGGTGGGGCTTAGTCAGAGTTAAAGTAGCAAGCAGAGGTTTATTTTCTCAGAAGAAGCCAGAAGGGGAAGGAAGGAAACATATTCAATTCAGTGCTTTAGAGTAACTGGTAATTGCTAATTTTCTTTTAAACTTAGATTGTGGGCTTTTAGTGACACTATACTTTCTTTGTTGTCTTTACTTATAATTGTTTTTGGGTTGTTGAAAATTTAAAACATAGTGGTGGTGTAACTCTGTGCTGTCTTTAATTGCTGCAAATTTTATCTTGGCTTGTCTGACTGCCCTGTAGTTGGGTGAAGGGTGTTAATTGTCTGGCCTCTGACCTCAGCTACGTGATAACTGGAGGTGGGGCTTAGTCAGAGTTAAAGTAGCAAGCAGAGGTTTATTTTCTCAGAAGAAGCCAGAAGGGGAAGGAAACATATTCAATTCAGTGCTTTAGAGTAACTGGTAATTGCTATTTTTCTTTTAAACTTAGATTGTGGGCCTTTAGTGACACTATACTTTCTTTGTTGTCTTTACTTATAATTGTTTTTGGGCTGTTGAAAATTTAAAACATAGTGGTGGTGTAATTCTGTGCTGTCTTTAATTGCTGCAAATTTTCGCCCCCCCCTTCCCCCAACTCTTAATTATATGCCCTGATAATTCTGATTGACAGGAGCTAAACACAGGGTATAATAAGGGGTGTGAAGTAGGAGGGGCATAAGGGGGAAGAAGCCCACCCTCAGCACAAGTGTTTTGACTCATTTATTTATTGGTTTCTTTTCTTTAAAAAAAAAAATTATCTGAGGATCAGTGACAGGATTTTTAGTACAGTAAATTAATAAAAAGGGAACTAGGAGAGCTTCAGTAGCAGACAAGTAGTGGAACTGCAGTATAATGTGGGGAGTGGTGCAATGCAGTGGCTGTGGGGCAGCCATATTCAGGCAGACCTTCTGGACACTGAGGTGCTGCCCTATCTGCATGCATCTCTGGACTGCGGGATGAGGTAGCCAGACTCAGAGCGGAAGTAAACTGGGTCAGGAGTACCATCACCCCTATCCAGGGACCACCCAGTCCAATGCAACTGCCTCAAAGGATGCCGAGAACGAGGAGCACTTGGATGACAGTGGGCTCAGGGAGGGTTAGAGCAGTCAGGCAGAGGCACATCCCAGATCCTATTCCACTCAAGAACTTATATGCCACACTGGCAAATGAGGACAACCAAATAGAGGTACCCAGAGAAGTGGAAGGAAAGGATGTGGAGGTTAGCCAAGGAGGTGACCTCAGCGGGGAAAGCAGTGGACCCCAGAGGAGGAGGAAGCGAATCCTGGTGGGGGACTCCATCATAAGAGGATCCAGCTAGGAACACAGGAAGGGGAGGACAGGGGGTGAGGTGCCTACCAGGTGCCACGGCAGAGGGATGGAAGGAAGATCCTGGGGATCACTGAAGGCAAGGCGGGAGGGTGAGCTGGATGTCATTATCCACCTAGGTACTAATGACCTGGCAAATGGGGAGCCAAAGGAAGTTCAGGAAGAGTTTAGGAAACTGGGGAGGGGTCTCAGCAAGTAACTACTTCTGTCACTTTCTCAGAAGTACTACCTGTGAGAGGCAAGGGGAGAACATAGAGTGCATGCACCAGGAACTTTAACTCATGGTTGAAGAACTGGTGCTGTGAGGAAGGGTTTGGATTCATTGGTGACTGGGGACCCACCTGGAGGGATGGAGGTTTGTTCAAGCCTGGCGACCTGCATCCATCCTGGAGAGGAATCCAAACGCGCAATGATGAAGGTTTAAATGCTACATTGACAAGCATTTAAACTAGCAAAGGGGGGGTGGCAGGCCAAAGCAAGGAGGGTACCTACTTGCTCACCCCCCCACAGCTAGCAGTGGAACCAGTGAACCAGAGGAGTGGCTATCTCTGCAAAGCAGTGTGCAAAAGATGGAGATTAGTGCCCAAGAGGTGGATAAGCAGAAAGGGGCAAATTCAGCAGAAGGGCACACAGCAAGGAGAACCAGGATAAATGACAACCAAGGAAGGGGCTGGAGTAGAACAGTGAAGCAGTCTAGGGAGGTCAAATCATGGAAAGCCATGTGTGCAAATGCCAGGAGCCTTAGCAACAAGATGGAAGATCTGGAGGCCGTCCATGGTACAGTCAGACCTGGATATTGTGGCCATCACTGGAAACCTGGTGTAATGATAACCATGACTGGGAGATGGCCATACCTGGCTACAGCATATTCAGAAGAGACAGAGCAGGCAGGAAGGGAGGAGGAGTGGCACTGTATGTGAAAAATGACATAAGGGCAACAGAGATCCAGGAGAAACAAAATGGGGAGAGATACTGTGGGTTAGCTGGAAAGGAAAATAGGGACAGCTATCCGCACAGGTGTGGTCTATAGACCACCAGCCCAGGAGGAAGAAACAGATAGGGAGTTGATGCTAGCCATCCAAAGGATGGCAGACAAGGGTGAGGTAGTACATTGCTGGAGACTTCAATATTCCAGACGTGGACTGGAGCATCCCAGCAGCAGCATCAACTAGAGCAGATTTATCCTGACTCCTTCAGGGTGCCTTCCTCAAGCAACTGGTCATGGAACCAACTCGGCAGAAGGCAATACTGGACCTTGTGCTCACAAACAGGGACAGTGTGATGGGGGTAACAGTGGGGGAGCACCTGGGGAACAGTGACCACCAGTCATTGTGGTTTGAAATCATAGAAAGAGCAGAACCAAACCACACAAAAACACGTATCCTGGATTTTGGGGGGCAGACTTTGGGAAAATGGGGAGATACTTGAAAGAGGCATTAAGGGGAATGGGGCAGGAATCAGGGTTGAGGAACAGTGGGCAGTATTTAAAATGGGGATTACAAGAACAACAGAATTATGCATTAAGCAGGTTAGCAAGAGGAAAAGGAAGAGGAGACCATTATGGTTTGCTCAAAGAGGCATCAAAGAAAGTGAAAGCCAAAAGATTGCATTCAGGCAATACAAAGACACAGGCAGAAGGGATAGGGAGAAGTACCAGGAGAAGCAAAGGAGGCAGGGAGGTTGTAAGGGAAGCCAAAGCTCAGACAGAAGAACACATTGCAAAAATCAGTGGGTAGAGGGGACAAAACCTTTTACAGGTACATAAGTGAAAAAGAAAGACAAAGGGAGGGATAGTGAGACTGAAGGGGAGGATGGGACGTGGAGGATGACAACAGTAAAGCTGACATACTGAACAGGTATTTCTGCTCAGTCTTTACTGAGGAAGAGGAGGGTAATGGGTCTGAAGGGAGTACAAGGGTGAGAATGGTGAGAAATGGACACAAGTCCCTTTACGAGAAAGGGTCCTGAAGGAACTGGAAGTAATAAGAGTTGATAAAGCAATGGGCCAGACAGGGTGCACCCAGGGTCCTTAAAGAACTAAGAGAGGTGGTGGCTGAACCTCTGGCTATCCTGTTTAGCCAATCACTGGAAACAGGGCAGGTACCCAAAGACTGGAGGACAGCAGATGTAGTCCCCTTATACAAAAGTGGGAACAAAGAGGAAGCAGGGAACTACAGACCAGTCAGCCTCACCTCGGTAGTGGGGAAGATCATGGAAGCACTACTGAAGGAGAGATTGGTGGAACATCTGGTTATCAATGGACTACAGGACCCAAGGCAGCATGGTTTCACCAGGGGAGGTCATGTCAGACCAACCTCGTTGAATTTTTGACTGGGTGACTAGGGAGGTGGATCAGGGGAGGGCAGTGGACATGGCCTATCTGGACTTCAGCAAGGCCTTTGACACTGTGCCACATAGAAGACTATTACACAAACTGGGGAATATGGTGTGGGCAGGACAGTAGTGTGGTGGGTAGGTAACTGGCTGGGTGGCAGGACACAGAGGGTGGTGGTAAATGGCTGTCACTCCACAGAGGGAAGAGTGACCAGTGGGTACCACAGGGATCAGTGCTGGGACCGGTCCTATTCAACATCTTCATCAGTGACATTCGCGAGGATCTAGAAGGCAGAATTTCACTGTTGCTGATGACACAAAGCTCTGTAACAGAGTAGACACACCAGAGGGTGTAGACAGAATGAGAAGCGACCTGCAGAAACTTGAAGAATGGTCAGGGCTTTGGCAGTTGAAATTCAATGCAAAGAAGTGCAAGATAATGCATATGGGGCACAAAAACCCTGGCACAATATATCAGTTGGGGGGTGAGTATACAGCATGCACCAAGCAGGAAAGGGATCTTGGGGTTGTCATCTCTGATGACCTCAAGGTAGGGAAACAGTGTGACAAGGCAGCAGGTAAAGCAAATAGGATGCTGGGATGTATAGGCAGGGGCATCACCAGCAGGAAAAGGGAGGTCATAATTCCGCTATACAAGACACTAGTGAGGCCCCACCTGAGTACAGTGTACAGTTCTGGAGACCATACCTACGTAAGGACATAGACAGGGTAGAGAAGGTTCAGAGGAGGGCAACAAAGATGGTGCATGGATTGCATCACAAGTACTATAAGACAGGTTGAAGGAACTGAACATGTACTCCCTGGAGGAGAGGAGGAGAGAGGGATATGATAGAGACATACAAGTATCTTTCAGGGAGGAACAGGGTGCAGGAAAACACTATTTTAAGCGAAAAGATGTTCCAGGACTAGAGGCATGGGATGAAGCTGGAGGAGGACAATTCAGAGGAAACATGAGAAAGAATTTCTTCACAAAGCGGTGGTGGACAAGTGGAACACCCTGCCAGAGGAAGTGGTGGGGGCTGAAACAATCACGGGATTTAAGAATGCATGGGATAGACATAAAGGAATTCTAGAGGTCAGGGGTAAGGGGCAACAGACTTCTAGGAAAACAAACTGAACTTATAAGCTCAAATGGGCAGACTGGGTGGGCCATAGGCCCTTATCTGCCGACACTGTCTATGTATCTATGTACTTCACAAAAGCTCCCTGTTCCACATTGTGAGGACTTGTTCCACATTTAGTATTAACATTTTAAAGCAAAAATCTATAGTAAATGATGCAAAAAATATATTATTCAATTAATATCAGACTTTCTGAACATAAATGCAAACATTTTAACAGTGTTCTGAGCCTCCTAGATAAAGATTTGATTAAGTGTTCCACATTTTGATAATTTTTTCCACATTTTGAGAGGCAATGTTCCACATTTGGGGGACGAAAGGTTGAGAGGTATGCAGAGGGTGGTAGTTGGGAATGAGGTCTCATGTCTCAGAAGGGTCGTTACTGGGGTCTCCCAGGGATCGGTGTTGGGTCTGGTCCTATTTAACGCATTCATCTCAAACATCGGGGTTGGCATTAGGAGCAGGCTGAGTCTATTTGCGGATGACTCCAAACTGGGAGTAGCGGTATACAAGGAGGGGAGAAGGATACTGCAAGATGACTTGGAAACACTTGAAAGGTGGTTGCACACTTGGCAGCTGAGGTTCAACACCAAGAAGTGCAGTGTATTCCACCTGGGGGCCAGGAACCCTGGGTACAACTATAGTCTCGGAGGGGTTAAGCTGGCAGTCTCTAGGGAAGAAAACGATCTTGTGGTGGCAATATGTGCCAAAATGAATAATTCTGAGCAGTGCAGGAGGGCAGTTGAGAAGGCGAATATGATGCTGGGGTGCACAGCCAGAGGGATAACTTCAAGAAGGAGGGAAGTCCTACTGCCCCTGAACAACTGTCTGGTTAGGTCGCACTTGGAGTACAGTGTGCAGTTTTGGCACCCATACTTGAGGAGGGATGTTGCCCTTCTTGAGAGAGTTCAGAGGAGGGCGGCAAGGATGATTCACGCCCCGAAGGACCTGTCCTATGAGAAGAGACTATGGGATTTGAACATATACTCCTTAGAAGAATGGAGGGATGAGGGGATATGATAGAGGTCTTTAAATATTTGAAGAGGATTAACTGGGTCAGCTCTGACGGACTGCTCCAGTTGAGGAAGGATGGAACCACAAGGGGAACAGCCTGAGACTGGTGGGTGGGGGGAGGTTTAAGGGGGGAAATGAGGCATCACTACTTCATTGACAGGGTGGAGGTGCAGATAAAAGCTCATGAAAGAAGGCCCTAAAGAACTGACAGGCCGAAACTGGCTCTATGCCTAGAGGCGATATCCAGACTGTAATGCTTGATGAAAGTGTGGATAGAACTCCAGGTGGCAGCTGCACAAATGTCCACAGCAGACACATTTCTGAAGCAAGCCATGGAAGCAGCCATACCCCTGGTGGAATGGTACTTGACTACCCTCAGAAGGGGCTTGTTGTACTTGCAGCAATAAAGAATGTAATTAGCTAACCACTTAGACAAACACTGTTTAGAAAAGTACAGTTACATAGAACTTACCGTAAGAAAAAATTACTCACCTTAGTAATTGCTTTTCTTCTCATGGAGTCTTGCTATATTATGACTTAAGGCAGTTAGCCACAGCATTGAACTGCCCTGGAGAGGAAACAGTTAACTCCAGGGAGACTGGAGTTCTAAAGCGCGAGAGCGCTATGCCAAAGCTCTATCTGGCAAGTTTCAAATGAAACTGTCAGATCTTTACGAAGCTAATACTAAGCAGCAAGTCTGTGTGGAAAGCTCTACACTAGCCAAGTGGCTACCTACTAGTAGGAAAAACAACAGCAAACACAACAACAAGAGCAATAATAATAATAACAATGATAATAATATTATTAGTTTCACCTAACAAGCACTATTAGACCCACTTCAAAAGACTCAAGTCCCGGAAGGCCATATATTACTTAAAAACAGAAATACCTATTTCCCTAACCCTAAATAAAAGGGGAAGGGAATAACTAAATGGCATGACACAGTGCTTGCACTAATTTGCCAACCCCTACCCAAGTAGAAGTTCTGAGAGGGGCAGGTTGGGGAATGGTATATATAGCAAGACTCCATGAGAGAAAAGCAATTACTAAGGTGAGTAATTTTTCTTCAAACACCATGAAGTCTTGCTATATTATGACTTAAGGCAGATTACACAGAAGTACCTCCATCGGAGGAGGGCACGAACCTACTTAGAAATAGGCTCTGAAGCACAGCTGTGCCAAACGAAAGCACTCTCCTGGACTGGACATCCAGGGAATAATGCTTGGTAAAAGTGTGAACTGTTTTCCAAGTAGCAGCTTGACAGATTTCCAGAATGGGAATATCTCTAGCAGCCAGCTAGAGATGCAGCTGTACCCTGGTGGAGTGAGCCTCAGTCCCTGAGGGGTTCTCTACCTAGTTTTGGTAACAAAATTGGATACAAGAGACAATCCACCTTGCAAATGTCCTCTTAGTGGCAGGTTTCCCTTTGCCAACCTCGCCATAGGTAAGGAATAGTTGGAGGGATTCAAACCTGTGACCCTTGGTGCGTTCCAAATAGTAGCTTAAAGCTCTTTTGACGTCTAAACTGTTCAGTCTCCTCTCACCCGAGGAAGAATGCTCAGTGAAAAATACTTTAAGAGAGATGGATTGGTTCAGATGGAAATCTGAAACCACTTTAGGCAAAAACTTTCTGTTAGTCCTGAGGACTACCTTATCTCTGTGAAAAGATATAAAATCTTTTTCCACTGACAGGGCTTGTAATTCACTTATGCGTCTGGCAGAAGTGATAGCCACCAGAAAACAGTTTTCCAGTTAGAAACTTGAGATCTGCTGAAGACAGAGGCTCAAGGGGGTTGCATTAACTGAGCAGTAAACATTCAGGTCCCAGGCAGGAGCTGGTTCCCTAAAGGAGGTTAGGGTGAAGTAACCCCTTAAAAAACTTGGAAAACACAGGATGAGAGGAAAGAGAAGCAGGCTTCCCTGCTGAAACAAAAGCAGAGACAGCTGCCAGATGAACCTTTAAGGTAGCTGACCTAAGGCCTAAGGAATTTAAATGGACCAAATAGTCCAGTAAAATGGGCAAATCAGCAGATTCTGGGACAATTTGTTTCTCAGAACACCAGATGGAAAACCTCTTCCACTTAGAATTGTAAGTGGCCCTAGTAGAAGAGCTTCATGAAGCCTTTAAAATATCAGGACACCTTGGGAAAGGTGTAATCAGCAATTCTAACTCCAAGAGCCAAGCCTTGAGATGGAGGGATTTGAGGTCCGATACCACCTCTCCCTGTGCACAGGCCAGCAAGTCGTGGACTCTGGGCAAGCTCAGGGCAGGGTGAACTGTCAGGACAGAAGCAGAGGTACCAGGGCTGTCTGGCCCAATCTGGAGCAATCAGAATCACTTTGCAGGGCTGAGATCTGATTTTTACTAATACCCTGAAGAGAAGAGGGAAGGGGGGAAAGGCATATAGGAACTTCCCCTTCCAATCCAACAGAAAGTCGTCCAGAGGAACTGAGCCCAGCACTGGAGACCTGCAACAAAATAGAGGAAGTTGGTGGTTGTCTGGGGCTGCGAAAAGATCTATCTGAGGGGTGCCCCATCTGGCAAAGACCGACCCCAGCACCTGAGGATTCAGAGCCCATTCGTGATGGCCCTGAGAAATCCTGCTGAGGGCATCCACCAGGACATTGTCCTTCCCTGGAAGGTGAACTGCTATCAGGGAGGTGTTCAGGGGAGTAAGCCAGAGACCACAACTTCATTGCTTGGTTGCACAGGCTGATGACCGAGTGCCCCTTGCTGATGATGTACCACATTGTTGTGTGTTGTCTGTCCTGACTTGAACTACTTTGTTCTGGACAGAAGCTGAAAAACCTGAAGAGCTAAAAAGACAGCTCTGAGTTCCAAAAGATTGATGTGGAGCAGAGATTCCTGAGGGACCACACTCCCTGAGTGGAAGGTGCCTCATGAGCCCCCACCCCAGCAGGGAGGCATCCGTGGTGAGGTGAGGGAGTGGGAAACGGAAATGAAGGGAACCCTTGTTAGATTGCTTTGATCCTGCCACCACTGGAGAGCCAGGATCAAAGTTTGGGTCACTGGGACTAATTTGGTAGGGGTCCCTCCTTGAGACCAATAGGCCCTCAAATGGAACTAAATGTCCCTCATCTGAATCTTGCTCCTTGCACAACAGCTGTGGAAGCAGCCATGTGCCCTAGGAGTTGCAGAAAATGCCTTGCTGGTCGAGAGACCGCGCAGGGTAAAGGAGGATGCCAGGGCAATGAGTCTGTCTACCCTTTCCCAGGAGAAATGCCCTGGCTAACTTTGTGTTCAATTCTGCACCTATGAAAGTTAGTACCTGAACTGGTTCCAGAACTGACTTTGGTAAATTCAGCAGGAATCCCAGGGAGTGAGAAGCTGCTGGGTGACTTGCAAGTGGGATTTTACCTGATCTGGAGACTGACCCACTGTGAGCCAGTCGTCCAGGTAAGGAAACACAGCAACCCTTGCCTTCTTAAATGAGCCACTACCACAACAGCTAGACATTTTGTGAATACCCTTGGAGCAGAGGTAAGGCCGAAGGGCATTGCTCTGAACTGGTAGTGGCCTGAGGGCAGTTCGAACCTGAGGTACTTTCGGTGAGAAGGCCTGATCAGGACATGAAAATAGGCATCCTTGAGGTCCAGGGAAGCTAGCCAGTCCCCTGGCCTCAGGGAAGGCAAAAACATTGCCAGAGTTAACATTTTGAACTTTGGTTTCAAAAGATGCTTGTTCAGGTACCTTAAATCTAGAATGGGCCGCCATTCTCCTGTCTTTTTTGGGGTAAGAAAGTATCTTGGACAGCCCTTGCCCTGGTGGCAAGGAGGGACCCTTCCACTGCTTTGCAGTCTAGAAGAGAAGAAACCTCTGCTTCCAAAGCAAGGGCTTCTGAAGGATTTGCAGGTGGAAAATGTCTGGCTCTCATCTTTGGAAACTGTTTGAAGCTGAGAACCAGACCCTGGCTTACTACCTCAGAACCCATCTGTCGATTAGGGACAGCCAGTTCTGGCTGAAATAAACCAACCTGCCCCCCCACGGTGCACAGGAGAATCGGCCTGGGCACCCCATCAAGGTGCCTGCTTGGCAGCAGCCTTAGGCTGAGGGAGGGGACGGTTTACTTGTGCCTGTCTACCTCTGCTCTCTGAAGAAACCCTCTGTGCAAGCGCAGAGGAGGCTTGAGATTGGTAAAAGGCCTGTGGAAAGGCCTGCCCTACCTTTGGGAGTGTGCCTTTGTGGAGTGGCATGCCTCCTTGGCTTGGGCACTTTTGTAGGTAGTTCTGTATTCATCCATCTTTTCATATAATTTTCTGTTTGTTCCCCAAACAGAGAATTTCCCACTACAGGAAAATCCATAGCCTTTGACTGAGTATCTTGGGACAGATTAGTGCATCTGAGCCATGCCAACCTACAGAAAGCTACAGAAGTGGCCATGACCCTAGAGGAAACATCATTAACATCAACAGCAGTATGAAATTGAACTTTAGAGGCTTCAATGCCATCAGCAGCCACCTGTTCCAACTCACTAGCCAGCTGGCCATGGGCCTGCTTGGCTAACTGCAATACTGTGTCCCATCTAGATTTCTGATATCTAGCCACATAAGCCATATAATTTGCCTGCCTGAGTCCCAAAGAAGCTGCCATATACTGTTTTTTAAGCCATGGCATCAATCTTCCTGGAATCCTTATCAGGAGGATGTGAGGCCAGGGAATATTAACCTTGTCACAGGCTGCAGCTTGTACCACACCTACATGACTACACTGCTCAGTGAGGAAGTCTGTATCAGGGCCTGACAAAGTATACCTTCTGTCCATTTTTTATCTACAGGAGGACAGAATGAGGATTTTAAAATCTTTGTTGTTTGCTTCCTAAATGACTTATGCAAAGGAATAGACAACCTCCTAGACTCTGGTATATCCATCATTTCTACATAATCAGGCTCCTCTTGCTCATCCACAGCCTCTTCTAAAGGAAGCTGGAGGGTTTCTGCAACTTTTTATAAAACATAAAATGAGAAGGGACTCAGACAGCATAGGGAGATTCTAAAGGTCTGTCTGGAGAAATGTCCGCTCAATGGGCACGTCCAGACCCTCCCAGCCACATATATAATGATCAAATTCTCCTCCCTCCTGTGGTTCATAAAATTCCTCAACATCATACTCTTGAACCACTGGAACTGAACGAACCAACCTTTTGCTAGCTGTTGGTGGTTCGACAGGTCCCTGAGACAGTGACTGGACAATCTGTATGGCTTTAGCTATCTCTGCAGCAGTTGGAGAGACAATTTTGGACTCCAGACCTGCTGATTTCTTTGTCTTTTTTACTGGGACTGGTTCCTCTGAACCAGCCTTCCTTTTGCCCGAGGAAGTCTCGCCCTGGTCAGAGGGCACTCCCTCTGGTCCAGTGGGTGCTCGATCGGGCTGGCCATCCGGGTCAGCGGACTTTTTGGCCTCTCGTTCCCTGAGCCGGCCCAATCTCTTCTCCAGGGTGGCTGCAGGGAAATTTTTACACACCTGGCAGTCTGACAGGAGGTGGTCAGCCCAGACAATAAACACAAGTGGTGTGTGGGTCAGCCCTGGCAAAGGCTTCCCCAGACATCACAGTGTTGAAACCCAGTGGGCCCGGTTTTTCTTTTGGGTTTCTCAGACATAATGCCAGCCTATCCAAAAACTTGCCCTTTTTATGGCAGTGCCAGGCAAGACACCCTTATCGGTTCCTAACCATGTCACGGGTATTTGAAAAAAACCCCAAAAGTATAGGTTTTGTTAGAACCGATAAGAACCGGGAACCGCACTCTAAAAAGCCCAAAATATGAATAGAAATGCTTATTTTAGCAAACCGATCGGTTCAAAACCGAACCGATAATTAATTTTCCACACAGACTTTAAATCTTGTACTTACGGTTTACCAGATAGAGCTTTGAACCGAAATGCGGTAAAATAAATACTTTTTGCCGGTTCAAATGAACCGAAAATACTCGCTTGAACCGAGAAATGAACCGAGCTGAAGGAGCTGATCTCCGGAGCGACTGTTCAGTGAAGCGGAGTAAAGAATCTGACAGTTTCATTTGAAACTTGCCAGATAGAGCTTTGGCATAGCGGTCTCGCGCTTTAGAACTCCAGTCTCCCTGGAGTTAACTGTTTCCTCTCCGGGGCAGTTCAAGTGCTGTGGCTAACTGCCTTAAGTCATAATATAGCAAGACTTCATGGTGTTTGAATGGTAGATCTTCGAGAGGAGCTCTTGCAGTAGGCAATACCGTTAGGACTAAGTCGTCAGGCACCAAGACCACAATGAAAATTTCTAGCAAGCAGTCTATAACAGGGGGACTGCACCCCTGATGTCGATGTACTGATGTCCACCCTTGGTATAAAAGGGGCAGTCCCTCCACACCCACCTCAGTTCTCCCACCGGAGACTTGTGAGAAGGTCTGACAGGAAAGAGAGAAGATACCTGAGGCCAGAAAAGGCCAAAATGGAGAAAGAGAGCAAGGGGATGGAGGAAGGGAAATCCTACCTACTGCAAGAGCTCCTCTCGAAGACCTACTATTATGGTAAGTTCTAGGTAACTGTACTATCTTACTTCGAGGGGGCATTTGCAGTAGGCAACACTGTCAGGACTCAGTCACAAGCAGTGCCCGAAGGAAAAATAACACCTCGAAAGTAGGAAGCAAAAAAAGGGAAATAGCCTAGTAGAGCAAAAATCCAGAGAGATCGCTGGACCAGCTTCAGCTATATGAGCCTAAAGATCATCCCCCTAAATCTTGCGTGAAACCACAGAGGGGAAAAAGGGTAGCCCCAAGGGCCAGCAAATGAGAAGACCCCTAATGAGAAGACCCTGGAACTGCCAGGGATTAGACTTGACTAGCCAAATGAAGTCGGAAAAAAGCCTTGAGGAGGCAGATGGAATCTAAGGGAGAAGGGAGAGAAGCTACTCCCCCAAGACAGGTAGGATGTGGAACCCGGTGGACTCCCAGAAGGGAGCAGAGGGAGGGCAAAGGGATAACAAACTACTTAAGGGAAGGTCCGCATGACAAAACAAAAACCAGAGAGGTTCCTGATCTGTCAAGGAACCGACAGGCACCCCTTTAGAGACAGAAGAGCCGAGGAGCATGACATCTATCAGGTATAATCCGGGTCAGGAAGGAGGAGGCCCCCCCCACCTGGGAATGGGCTGGGAGAAGAGGAGATAAGATAAGGCCCTGAAGGGGGACATCAGAGGTCAAAGACTCTGGTGCTAAAGAGTATAGCAGGGGGTCCTCTCTGAGAGAATTGCTTTCAACGGGAAAAAAAGGGGGGGCTGCAGAAAAACAAAGCCCCAAAAAAGGTAGGAAGCTTTGACGTCAAAAAGGGACCTGCCCCCAAAGAAATGAAAAGGCAGCCTCAGCCAAGGAGGAAGCTCCTGGCTGGCAGATATGTAAAAAAAAACTCCCCCTTTGTCCTGAAGCGGTGGGGGGGAGGGTCATACCTTGACCAATGGTCCCCCTTGTGGACAGCCAAGGGGAACCTGAGAGAAAACCAGTTACTTGGCCCAGGCAACAACATCAAGCAGGAAAAAAGGGTGGAAATCCCCAGACCGGAGTATGCCCTCTGAGAGCAATCAAGAGGGATGGGCCAAGAGGGCTGAAGGACAAGGACTGCAGAACTCTCCCTGATACAGCCGTCGTATAGGACGGCAAGGCCTAAAGAATGATCCAACAACAGTCAAGGCAGACAGAGTCCAGCCCTAAAAGGTAGGGGATTGTGGAAAAAAGGGGCAGCCTTAAAAGTCCATCTTGTTCCTGCTCCACTGGGCTGCTTTCCTTCACAGCTCAGCCCTGAAGAGAAGAGGATATGAGAAATCTTACACAGTTCCCTTCTTCCACTGTCTCTCCCTCTTTTTCTTTTCTTCGTCTTTCTCTCTTTTTTTTTGAAAGAGGAAACAGGGGCCAAGCAGAGTGACTGCAGGTCTGGAGTAGGAATCTGAAAAGGAGACCTTTCTCCTGTGGTTCTGAGCCCCAGGAAGGGCTGAGAGGCAACTGACCCCCAGTCTGGGGGTGTAAGCCTGTTCTCAGCAAGGGAACGTCAGTGCCGGTGCTGGAAAAAAGAACACCAGGAGCTTAGAGTCCGTGCAGACGAGTATGGCCAGTATCCCCCTAGCAGAGTGACGAGCTAGCGGGGGGAAACGCTGCCAAGAATAGAGGCCCACTGCCCACCAACATAAGAGTCAGGAGCAACCATTTCACAGGGAGGGGAAAAGAGGACAGCCCGCCTGCAGGGTGGAAGATAGCCACCAGCCCCCAGGGCAACCGGGGGCCTTGAAAGGCCTTGTCTGGGAGAAAGAGCCCTTGGGGAAGGGTTCCGACCCACACCTGAAGGGCTAAAGAAACAGAGGGGTGACTGACATTGGTTGCTCTGGACCAGACACCTCCTGGGGCCGTAGGAACAAATGGGCCCTGACAGAGTGTGCTGGTAAGAGCCCAAGCAGAGGATCTCCAAAGAGGAGGGAGGAGAGCCCAAAATATGGCCACAAATGGAGAAAGGGGCGGGTAGGCCCTCCCCGAGGCAGATCAGTCTTGAAGCCAAGAAGACTGGTAAAGAGGGGAACTTGAATGTCTGGGCTGGCAACAGACCCCAAGGATGTGTCTGAGATGACCCAAGGGGAAGCCAGCTCCCCTTAGCTCCACGTGAGAGACCCAGAAGGTGCTCAGGTGGGGGGAGGGAGGGAAATGCCACCACAGGGTGATGGAGGAGGGGCTACAGGCCCACAATAAATTGGTTTGAGACAACCTGGAAAGGTTCAAAAGAGGTGCTGAAGACACTGACTAAAGGCAGGGATTGGGCAGTCTCCTCTATATGCCCCTCCAGTCACCCGGCTGGGGGGTGGGAAGCCTGACCATTAAGAGGGGTCAGACAGACAGTTCAGAAAACACCACTGCCACTTCCTCTACTGTGTGGGTTTTAAGGACTGGCACCACCACCGCAGATGAGGGCACTCAGTGCTTGCCCTGGGACCCAGAGGACACTGGTGGAAGGGTCGCCATCTAAGGCTCTGAGGAGCAGAATGCTGAGATCTACTCTGCAGACCTTGAGCCAAAGAATAGAGGGCCATGCCCGATGCCTGTAAGGAGGCCAGCAATTTGTGCACGTCTTCCCCAAACAGGGAAGGACCCCAAAAGGGCATCCAAGATGGAGGTCTGGGTGCTCAGGGAGAATTGAAAAAGGTGAAGCCAGGTGTTATGTTGGAGGAACACAGTTGCTGCTGTGCCCCGAGTGGAGGTGTCCGCTGTATCATAGGAAGCACGGAGGACATGGAACCTCATGCTAGAGGGCGAAGTCAGGATCAGCTAAAGTTGGGTCTTGGCCAAGGAGTCACATAAGGTATGAAGCAGATCCTCCACTTAGTCCAATAGAGACTGCTGGTGCATGACCATGTGTGCCAGATAGTTCCGGGCACAGAGGGCCAAAGTAGATGAATCACAAATCCTTCTACCCAGAGAGTCTAGTTGTTTGGACTGCCTGTCTGGTTGAACGTCACCCCGATGTTCAGGCCCCGAGGCAGCATCAGAAGCCTCCGATAAAACAGAGGGGTCAGCTTGGGGGTGGGAGGCAAAGCGGGGCTTACCATCAGAGGCTTGGTACAAGTGGTCCACTTTCTTGGAAGTGGGGAGAACCAAATCTGGCTGCTGCCACACCACAGATGTAATATCACCGTGGGGCACCACCAATGGAGGAATAACCACGGACAAAACCTTGGGGAAGCACAGGTGTTCCACCAACTGGCGACACTGGGGATCCTCCTCTTCGGTGCACAAGCCTTGAGAGGTCTGTATCAGCTTCATGACCTTCAGGAATGAAGAGTCCTCAGGAGGGGACTTAGGGATGTCCCTGACCCACACCTCCTCCGGTGTAAGTGAAGAGGAGAACCTGGAGGCTCAGAGGAGTCAGAGGTGACATGCATTGAACAGGTGGATTCGGAAGAGCGCCACTGAGCTAGTGACAAGTCAGATCAAGCAACCACCTCAGCAGTGGAAAGGTCTCCTGTAGCAGGAGGGGGAGCTCCCTGAGATAGTGAAGTGGGATCCCTAGACTGCAAGGGCACCAACATTGGTGCCGCTTGGGCAGAGGCCTGACATTGGGCTGACACCCAACAAGTGTTAAGACGCAGGCTATAGTCACAGCAGGCATCTGGCCCAAAAAGGACAGGATATAAGAGCATCCCGGGTAGAAGGTCGTGAGACTGCCCAGAGGGTTCGGAAACTGAGAGGAACCCTGCATGGAGCCTGGGGCTAGACCTGATGAGAGACATGCAGAAGGGCCCAAATATTCATCCAAATTCCCGCCGGATGCGGCAGCTGATCTGACGAATGCCCTGGGAAGGCTGGGCCACCAAGCCTGGTCGGGGGATCCAAGAGATGATTCTGATGCGGCTAAGCTGGGGGTGCCTGGTCTGAGAGAGAACTGGTGAAACCAGGTGTTGGGTGATCTGGCACCAGATCCCGGAGAGAAGGACTGGTGGACGGCAACCCTGCCGGTACCTGGTGGGGGGGATCCTGGAACTGGGACCACCGGTGGCGGTTGAGGAGTCTGACACACCCAGAGGGACTCCACTGGAGACAGCTGTGGCCCTGAAGGAGTGAGTGACAGTGGGTATCATTGTGAAGGACCTACACCGGATACCAGTCCAGGATCCAGTGAAGATGCCAAAATAGGGTGGGCGCCACATGAGGAACTGGCGTCTGGGAGACTGGCCATGCCACCTGGCTGAGGACCCGAGGTATGAAAGTGCTGGAGCATCAGGGGCGGCAGGAGGGAAGAAGAATCCCTGAACCCACAGAGGCAGCACCCGTCCCAGAGATGATGGCGGTGGGGTGGGGGGCAAGGTCACAGGAAGGGCCTTGCCCTGACTGGTGTCCAGGACTGCCCCAATGTACTGGAGGCGCTATCAAGGAGAGAGGCAGGACTTCGGCAGGTTTATGGTGATCCCCAAGGCCTGGAAAAGACTGAAAGATGAATCCAGGGTCTGAACCAGACGTTCCCTGGAGAGGGCTGCAAGCAGCCAGTCGTTCAGGTAGGGGAAGACATAGCCCTGCCCCTTCAATGCGGTAGCCACCACTGCCAGGCATTTGGTCATTACCCGGGGGAACAAGGGAAGGCCCAAAACTGATAATGGGCTCCCTGGAAGTGAAAGCAGAGGCAGGGACGATGGGCAGAAAAGACCCAAATATGCAGGCAAGCATCCTGCATGTCCAGAGAACAAAGCAAGTCCCCCTGGTGCAACAGAGGTCACAGTCCCTGAAGGGTGACCATACTGAAGTGCTTGTACTCGATGTACAGATTCAGATGGCTCATGTCCAAGATGGGTCAGAGATCCCTGATCTTTCTGGGGATGAGGAAGAAGTGGGAGTAAAACTCCCTTCCCCACTGGGCCCGAGGAACAGGCTCTATGGCTCTTTTTTGAAGAAGAGCCTGAATTTCCTCCCAAACCACAAAGAGGTGTGCTGGAGGTTAAAAAGAGTGGAAAGGAGGATTTTCAGGTGGCCACTCTAGGAATTCAAGAGTGTGACCATGAGCTATGATCTGGAGCACCCGATTGTCTGTGGTCACTTCTCTCCACCGATCCAGGTGGAGGGAAAACTGACCTTCGACCGCCTCCCTTGGATCCACGGTTGGGGGGTAGGGTAAAAGTCAGGAGGTGGGGGCAGCTGCGGTGAGAGAGGCTGTGGGAGCTCTAGCAGCTCTGACAGCAGCAGTGGTGGGGGCTGTTGTGGCCTTGAGCTTCTCCTGGCCCTTTGCCGGCCGAATCAGAGTTTGCTTGCGGAAGGGCTGACAAAAGGACTGACACTGGCCCACTCTAGGCTGGGTGTGATAAAGCAAATGGACCGACTTAAGGGCCTGCCCAGACTCTTGCAAAGTAGAAATAATATCCTGGACATCATCCCCAAAAAGGCCCACCCCGCAGAAGAGGGTGTCCAAAATATTAGCCTGCATGTCCAAGGCAAAACTGGATACCTGGAGCCAGGAATGGTGCTGGAGGCAGACTACAGGACCCCCCCATGCCTGGAGGCATTGACAGCATCATAAGCTGCCCAGAAGACATGACTGCCGATGTCCAAGCCCGATTTTAGAAGCTGGGTGAGCTGCATCTCGGTGACATCTTCAGGAAACGTCTGGACCAAATCCCCGGCTTGGTCCCAGAGGACATTCTGATATTGGACCATACGGGCCCAGCAGTTGATGGCCTTAATAGCCAAAGTAGTGGAGGCAAAAATGCACTTACCAATGTGATCCAGTCAGGGGCAGGGGGGAAGAGTACTGAGGTGCTTGGGCTTCTTAATATGATCGTGCACCGCATTATTCAACACAAAGTTTGCCTTAGGGTGGCTGCCCAGAAATGGCTTACCCCCACTGGGGCATGGTAAAGGCGATCCAGCCTGCCCGTCGGCGCAGCGGTGGGATTTCCGCTTGCGACGCCGGCGACCCGGGTTCGGGAACGGATCCGAGTCGTCGGAGGGTCGGGCTCGGGGAGAGTTGAGCGTCCGGCGGGCAGCTCTCTACCCGGGAGGTGCGGCAGCATTCGGTGCGTTGGGGACCCCTGGTGGAGACCGGGAGTCCCCACGCAGCCGACGCTCGTCATGGGGGGGAGGAGGCGGAGCGGACGCTGGCGTCATTGCACGTCCCCGCCTCCTCGGGGAGAAAACCAGGAAAAAGAAGGAGCCACCTGCTGCCATAGATGACGCTCGGCAGCTTCAATGTGCCCTCCAGGCCAGGCCCCCCGACCTAATCCCAGTGCCCGCGGCATGTGGCCGGATGCCGCGGGCCCCACCGGGGGCAAGCCACGTGGGTATCGGGTGGGCTGTGGCCGACTGGAGAGCAGGAGCCAAGTGTCTCGTGACCGGGCTGAAGCACAAGGCGGCAGGCGGCCCGGCGAAAAAGGAAAATTAAAAAAAAAAAAAAGGTATGCATCCGCCTTTAGCTAAAGGCGGGTAGCAGAGCGGTGTCCTAGGCTGCCTTGGTGACATCCTCGTAGGAGTCAAACATAGCACCTGGTGGAAAGGAGACCCCCTGGAAGGCGGCAGAGGCGACCTCAGTAAAGAGGAGACAGCGTTGGCCTGCTGCAGGTGTTGCCTGGCTGGACTGGCGGTGACCCCCAAAATGGGAGTTGACGAAGGCAATGCCAGGGGCGGTGGGACGACAGTGGCACAGCCACCACCTAAAGCACTAAGACTGGCCAAGACACCTGGCTGAGAGCCCATGGAGGACAAGGGCCTGAGTGTCAGGGGCGGGGGGTGGGTGGGAGGCGAAGTCTCCTGCCCTGAAGAGCCGCTGCCCGAGATAGAGATCAGGGTGGGTGGCTGAGCCACCAGGAGACCGCCGGAAGAGAGGGCTGGCAGGGCTGCCCCCCCCGTGGGAAGACGGCCCTATCGTAGTTGTAGGTTTGTGAGGTAACCATGACTGAGAAGCTGACCGGGCCCATTCCTGGTATTTGTCCTGGTGCTTGTGCTTCCCGTATTTCTCTTTACGAGAAGAAGAGGCCGCCCAAGCCAGCCCAGTGATGCTGAGGGTTGAGGTGCTGGACGCCACACCTTGCACCACACTGGCGACGGGGGCTCAGGAGCAAGCTCGCGTTGCTGGGAGTCAGCCGGGGAGGAGAGGATCAAGCGTCCGAAGGGCAGCTCCCCTCTCCTGGGAAGGGTGGGCTCACGACTCTCCGGCAGCAGCAACTCCCAGTGGAGATTGGGAGTGCATCAGTCGGGGGTCACGCACATAAGGGGTGGAACTGACGGCGGACATCTGTGAGAAGAATGCGGGAGCGCGCTCAACTCGCACCGGACGTCATTGCACATCCGTGCCTCTGGGGAAGATCTCGCTCAAGTAAAAGGAAAAAAAACAGCTCCTGCAGGAGACGACGGCATGCCAGCCTCACGCCCACTGTTGGACCCCGCCTTCCCCAGTCCTGATATCCTCCGGCCTGCACCAGACCACCAAACTAGATTTAAGAAGTGCCCAAAGGTAAGTGGAGGGTGACCCTGCCCTGGGGGGCACAAGCCAGGGAGTTTCTGGTGGTTTGGGGTGCCAGGTCGGGGTTCTGGAGGGACCTGGGGCAAGGGGGGTCTCAAGCTGGGCAGGACAAGCTGGGGATGCCTCAGGACCAGCGACTGAAGGGGAAAAAGAGCTTTAAAATTAAAAAAAAAAGAAGAAAAAGAGGACCTGGAGGAATCTGTTTGTTGCAGGCACACTTAGGACAGTGGTTGGAAGATGAGGCTGGTGGAGAAGACATAAACTCATCAAAAAAACACCAAACAATTTGATGTTTTACACTAGAAGAAACAAAAATATGGCTGACTGTAACTGTGGCGTCCACGGGTTGACGGTGGGAAAAGAACTGAGATGGTGTGTGGAACCGCCCCCCTATGTAGGCTACGCTGATGTCAGTTGACTGATGTCGGCAGGGGGTGGTCCCCCATGGTAGACTGCCAGCTAGGAGTTTTCTGTGTGGTCCTAGCACCCGACAGCTTAGTTCCACTGATGTGGCCTACTGCAAGAGATAACAAGATACCACAACTCAGCTAGTCCCGCCTTCGTAAATAAACTGTAATATATTTACCAACCCCCAACTCAGATCCAACCCATGGCTGAACTCTGTGCACACCTCCTGCCACTGTCCACAACTTCCTTCTCTTGACAGAGCACAACTAGAATGCTACCAGTGGTGGTAGCGGTTTGCTGGGATGCTGAGGCTGGAGATGGACTTGGCCCTCATGCACAGCTGGAAGGAATGTTTCCTCATATATACCTTTCACAAGTGAAGGTCTGGTGGCAGTGAACCCACTGGACAGCACAGCAGGGGAGGGAGCTGTTGGACTTCCTCGACAAATACACGTGTTTCCACACATGCGCACATTGGCATATGCATCCAGCAAAGGGAACAGGGATAAAAATGGAAAATGCAAGGGCTTGGGCTTTGTGAAACCTTGCCTAGGTCCCAGGCGCATCTGGATGTGTCTCGGGGTGGGGGGCCTCCCTCTTCTGTCCTGCTGTGGGGATTCCACAAGAAATTAGCTTGGAATGTCTGTCAAATGCAGAGATAGGGCTGAGAGCTGCCCAAGCCTGCTGCTTGAGAATAAAAACCTTTGTGGTGGTGGTGGAAGGAATGTCAGTGTAGTGGAATTCAGTGCTTGTATGAGCTGTTCTCCTGGGCTGTGGGGGATCAGTGGAAGAGCAGTACCACACACTTCCACAGAGTATGGAGGAGTGCATCTGTTTAGATTCCTGCTGCCCCTCCCCTCTGCCAGCCCACGATGGAAACCCTGGTACTCAACCCAGTTTCCAACTTGGTATCACTGCCTGCTATGGCCATTACTATGCGCCATCCCTGCAAATGGATACTGTAAAATCATTCCTGGGTTAGGCCTGTAGGCACCGACTATTTGCCCAGGTGATGAGGTATATGGACAGGACAATTTTAATCTCACGATCTGCTAAGGTATCTCCTGCACTCGCCTCAATAGGCGTGACACCTTCTATTTATAGCAGCAGGAGTGTGCGGGGGAGTTTCACTGGGTGTGTGCAGGGCCGATGTTACACTTGATGACACCCCAAGTGCAAACCTGTGGTGCTCCCTTCACCCTCACACTCTCCTGCTCCCCCCCCCCACATTCACGCTTGCCCTGCTCACTCCCACTCACGCAACAAAACTTCTAAGAATACTGTAAAAATTACACCTTTTGTTTATATTGGTACTAAAAACTGCAAACATAAAGCAAGCCAATACAACTAAAACATTTTAACAAAACCAAATATGAAGCAAAACATACTGCTAAATATCCCGGACTCACCATCCCCAAGACTGACCAAGAGGTCCATCACTCAAAATCCACCCCCCAGCCACACCAGCAGGCCCTTCACTCTGGGTCCAAACCCACCAAGCCCCAAGATAGAACAGGAGGACCATCAGTTAAAGTCCATCCCCACACCAGTAGGCACCACTGCTCCAACAAACACCCCACCTCCGACACACACACACACACACCACTGCAACCCTCCACACAGACATAAGTTTCATTCATTCATTCTATTTTATTTTTTTTATTTTTATCTTATTCTTTTGGTAACCAGGTAAGGCCCACTAGGCACAAGGCCCGTTTTCAGGGGCAAGCCAGGAGCACTGGGGCAGTTAAGTGGCTTGCTCTGGTTCACACAGTATGCAACTGGATGTTGTGGGAATCAAACCAGCAGGCACCATTGCTCCAACAACACTCACCGTCATACAAAAAAAACTGAGAGCCCCCTTAGCAAAACCACATTGCAACCCTCTCCCCACAGATAGCTACCACCGCGACAAAAATAGTCAAAAGACCTTAAAGACCGAACATTTTTTTGTAGAATGGATATACTCAGCTAATTAAAAATCTGCAAACAACAGGCCAGTGTTCCCATAATATTCCACCAGCTGAAAAACCTTCACCATAAAGCCTGATGATATTCAGGATCAGGTATGTACATAAATACAGAAAGAAAAGTTGATTGTGTTAATAGAGATCACCCAAAGAAAGAATACGTGGTACAACCCAGCGATAAAGTAAAGTTGATTCCAAAGAACAGAATATTTGTGTGTTGGGGGGGGGAGGGGGATTACAAGTCTGCCAAATAGCTGAAAATAAAATCAGACTGCAATCCAATCTAGCCCGCAGCTACACAAATTGTAAAACGTCTCTTCCAATTTGTAAACTGTTTGTATTCCACCGGTTAAAGAGGCATGGCGAAAGTTAACTTATGAAGTATATAGATTAGAACAGATCTCGGCCAAACTGAATAACAAAATGATTAAGTTTACTAACCAATGGAGTCATTGGACCCATTATCAGTTAGAACAGTATCCAGATTTTGTACCATGATGAGCAGAATAATATTTGTGTACTTACTGGGAACACTGTTGGCTGAGGACGTAAACTTAGGAGAGACTTGTGTGGAGTCGCTTAAGAATGGAGACTTGGGTGGAATGGGGTTTCAGGCTTGAACATGTATCAACCTATATTGTTCATCATTGCACTTTCTGAATGGGTTGAGGCCAGCACTTAAGTGATCACCTAGATTTACTGGGTCTAGCTTTATAACCTTATTAGTCATAGTTGGAATTGACTACATATAGTCAAGGATCTGAGAAGTGTATACTTGTCATTATGAAATATTTCTTGCTGTACAGCTGTACTGCACAGTATATTGGACTAAATGTATACAATGAAAATAAAAATTTTAAATATATACAACAACAAAAAAAAAAACTGCATATATTCATCCTAAAAGCCCAAAAGTTTCAAAAGTGTATCTGTATATGTTAATCTCAAAGCCAATTAGCCTCAAAAGTTTATCTTTCAGAAATTCTGTCCTATGCACCAGTTTCAAAAATCCAGCGGCAGCTAAAAATAGTCTCTTTTTTTAGTCATAAGATCTGCATGCACTGAACCAGGAGTTGGCCTGTTTCTCCAATAATGTTTCTGTGCTTAAATCTTAAACAGTTCTTTTTTTTAGGAAAGCTAGAAAGTACAGTTGTGTAAGAACTTAGAATAACAGTAGATCTTTGAGAAGAGCTCTTGCAGCAGGCAGTAACCATAAGGACTAAGCTGCCAAGCGCCAGGACCCCACGGAAACCTTCTAGCTAGCAGACTTCAGCGGGGGACTGCCCCCGACATCAGCTCTGCCCCGTTAGCCAATGGTATAAAGGGGGCGGTCCCCAGCCCCAACTCAGTGCTTCTGTCGGAAACCCGGAGTCTAGGATGGAAGGAGAATTGGGCAAGTTCTTGCCTAAATATTTTAAACGGTAGACAGAAAGCCAGGGGGGAAGGAGGGAGGGAAAGCAGCGCCAGCTGCAAGAGCTCTTCTTGAAGATCTACTGTTACAGTAAGTTCTTAAGTAATTGTACTATCTTACTTCGGTTGAGAGCTCTTGCAGCAGGCAATAGCCATAAGGACCGAGTCCCAAGCAATCAAGGGATAAGGAACAGGAAAGTCTGGGAGAAGGCTGGAAAGAACCAGCTAGAGGCTCAAGAAAGGAGGCCTTGCAGAACTGCAAGGCCAAACCCAACCCTATACCTGGAGGCTACGTCCGAGCTGTAATGCTTGACAAAGGTGTGGACAGAGCTCCAGGTAGCTGCTGCACAAATGTCTGTTGCAGAAATGTTCTACAAAGAGGTGAAAGGTGAACAAAACAACTGATCCGATTTCCAGAAGGGAGCAGTGCGATTTAGGTAAAAACGAAGCGTCCGATGGACGTTTAGGGTATGCAACAGCACTTCTCCCCAGCTAGAATACTCAGGGTAGTAAACAGGCAGGTGGATGTCTTCACTTAGGGTGAATTCCGACACCACCTTGGGCAAAAATGTAGGATTTGTACGTAAGGCTACCCTGTCTTTATGGAAACCTAAATAAGACTCTGTACACATCAGAGCCTGAAGCTCTGAAATTCTTCGAACAGAAGTAACTGCAAAAAAAAAAAAAAAAAAAAAGAGTGCTTTCCATAACAAAAAGCATAGCTCACAATCTGTAGCTAGTTCAAACGGTGGGAGTGGGAGCTTCTCCAGCATAAAGAAGAAATCTCATAGTCGGACAGGATCTCAGATGGGAGGCTTTAGGTACAAAATGCCCCACAAAAAGGTATGGGACATGAACTGTAGGCAATTCAACAGTGTCTGGGGAAATATGCTGCTTAGAACACCAAATGCTGAATCTCTTCCATTTGGAGTTATAGGTCTTTCTAGTGGCGGGCTTTCAAGAGGCTTTGAGGATGTCCAGAACCCCCAAGACAGATGCAAATCTGCATAACTCTAACTCTTCAAGAGCCATGCCTTGAGATTGAAAGACTGAAGACTGGGGTACCAAATCCTCCCCTGAGAGGAGGTTACCATGTTGTAATTCCTGGGAAGATACAGGGGAAGATGGACTGCTAGGGACAGTAACAGGGGGTACCAAGGCTGTCTGGCCCAATCTGGAGCAATCAGAATCACTTTGTAAGGTTGTGACTTTATCTTGACTAAAACTTTGAACAGTAGAGGAAAGGGAGGGAAAGCATACAGAAATTGTCCTTCCCAGTTCAGAATCAGAACATCCAGAGGGACTGAGCCCAAGACTGGGGGTCTGCAACAAAAGAGAGTAAGTTGGTGATTGTCTGGGGCTGCAAAGAGATCCATCTCTGGAGTGCCTCACCTTTGAAAAAATCACCTTCAAGGCCAGAGGGTCCAGGGACCATTTGTGATGGCCCTGTGAAATCCTGCTCAGTGCCTCTGCTAGCACATTGTCCTTCCCCAGAAGGTGGATTGCTATCAGAGAGGTTTGCAGGGAATAAGCCAGGGACCACAACTTCATGGCTTCTGTGCACAAGGCCGTAGAGCGCATGCCTCCCTGCTTGTTGATATACCATATGGTGGTGGTGATGTCTGTTCTGAGTTGAACCACCTTGTTCTGCACTGACTGAGAGAAAGCTTGCAGGGCCAGAAAAACTGCCCTGAGTTCCAGGAGATTGATATGGAGAAGAGATTCCTGAGGGGACCACAGTCCCTAGGCAGTAAGGGCCTCCAGATGGGCTCCCCAGCCCAGGAGGGAAGCATCCGTGGTAAGGACCACTAAATGAGACTGAGTGGCAAATGGGACCCCTTGCCTTAAATTGTTTTGATCCTGCCACCACTGAAGGGCTTGGATAAGGGTCCAGGTCACTGGGATCAGTTTGGTAAGGGAATCCTTCTTTCAGGACCAAAAGGCCCTCAGATGGAACTGAATGTCCCTCATCTGGAATCTTGCCCCTTGGACCACTGCTGTAGAGGCTGCCATGTGGCCCAAGAGCTGGAGGAAATGCCTTGCTGGTTGAGACACCTGAAGGCTGAAGGAAGAAGCCAGTTCTATAAGAACTCTTACCCTTTCCAGGGGAAGAAAGGCTCTTGCTTTGATAGTATCCAGCTCTGTCCCTATAAAGGTAAGGAGCTGCACTGGCTCAAGAACTGACTTGGGAAGGTTGAGAAGAAATCCTAGAGAAGTAAGCACTTGCTGGATCACTTGCAGGTCTGACTTGACTTGGTCTGGGGACTGGCCCACTATGAGCCAGTTGTCCAGATATGGAAAAATGGAAATCTTTTGCCTCCTCAGAAAGGCAACTACTACTGCCAGGCACTTTATGAAGACCATTGGGGCTGAAGTTAGGCCAAAGGGCATTGCTCTGAACTGATAGTGGCCTGAAGGCAACTCGAACCTGAGGTACTTTTTGTGGGAGCACCTGATGGGAATGTGAAAATAGGCATCTCTGAGGTCCAGGGTGGCTAGCCAGTCCCCTGGCCTTAGAGAGGGAAGGATTATTCCCAGAGTTAACATCTTGAACTTTGGTTTTAAAAGATGTTTGTTTAGGTATCTTAGGTCTAGGATGGGTCGCCACTCCCCTATCTTTTTCGGGGTAAGGAAGTACCTGGAGTACCGACCTTTGCCCCAGTGTAGGGTAGGTACTCTCTCTATGGCTCTTAAAGCCAGCAGAGATGAAACCTCTGCCTCCAGGGCAAGGGTTTCTGAGAGACTTGAAGGTGGAAAAGATCTGGCTCTCATCTTCGGAAATTTTTTGAAGCTGAGAACCAGTCCCTGGCCTACTACTTCCAGGAACCACTTGTCTGATGTAATAAGACATCCAGTCCTGGACGAAGTAAGTCAGCCTGCCCCCTACTGGAATAGGAGAGTCAACCCGGGCAGGCCCATCAGGGTGTCTGCTTGGCAGGGGCCTTAGGCTGAGGAGTGGATGCAGCCCTGCTCATTCCCCCTTCTGACTCTCCCTCTGAAGAACCCCCTCTGTGAAAAGGAAGAAGAGGCCTGTGGCTGATAGAAAGGACTATGAAAAGGCCTACCCCTGCCCCTAGACTGCTGCCTTTGAGGAGTTGCATGCCTCTCTTTGGCCTGAGCACTCCTGTAAGTGGTCCTGTACTCATCCATTTTCTTCATGTAATTCTCTGTCTGCTCCCCATACAGAGAATTACCCACTACAGGAAAATCCATGGCCTTAGCCTGGGTATCCTGTGAGAGACTAGTACATCTGAGCCAAGCCATTCTCCGAAGAGCCACAGATGTAGCCATGACTCTTGATGACACATCACTGGAGTCCACAGCAGCATGAAACTGAACTTTTGATACCTCAATCCCATCTGCAGCCACCTCATCCAGCTCCTTGGCTAGCTGGGGGGAGGCCTGTTTAGCCAGTGCCAGTACAGTGTCCCACCTGGACTTCTGGTACCTGGCTGTATAGGCCATATAATGCGCCTGCCTGAGTCCCAAGAAAGATGCCATGTACTGCTTTTTGCCATGGCATCAATCTTCCTGGAATCTTTGTCTGGGGGTGTGTGAAGCCAAGGGAACGTTTGCCTTGTCACAGGCAGCAGATTGCACTACCCCAACATGGCTGCATTGCTAGTATAAAAACTCTGTATCTGAGCCTGATAGTGTGTACCTCTTGTCCATCCAACAGGGGGTACAGAATTGGGAGACTTCAGAATTTTTTGTGTCAGTTTCCCAAAGGATTTGTGAAGCGGAACAGACAGTCTCCTGGACTCTGGGATATCCATCATTTCCACATAATCAGGCTCCTCCTGATCCTCCATTGCCTCCTCCATAGGAAGCTGGAGGGTTTCAGCCACTTTTCTGTAAAACAAAAAATGGGAAGGGGACTCAGAAAGCCTAGAAGGGGATACACCAGAAGGTCTGTCTGGGGAGATGTCCGGTTCAACAGGCACATCCAGACTTTCATCATCATCACCATCACCTTCAAACTCCCCCTCCTCCACAAACTCCGGTTCATAAAAATCTTCAGGGGTATAATCTTGAACTGGGGGAATGGACCGAACCGAACCCCAGTGAAAAGGTGCCAGATCGGTCGGAACCGGGCAAGGCGATTCCACAATTTGAATCGCTCTGGCTATTTCCTTGGCGGTCGGAACATGAACCTCTGGATCCAAACAGGTTGATTTTTCTTTGCGTTTCCTTTTTGTAGGAACTGACCCCTCAGGATTGGCTCTCCTCTTGCCCGAAGAAGTATCGCCCTGGTCAGAGGGCACTCCTTCTGGTTCGGTCGAAACTGAACCGGGCTGGCCATCCGGGTCAGCAGACTTCTCAGCCTCCTTTTCCCTCAGTCTACCTAGTCTCTTTTCAAGGGCAGATTCAGGAAAAATTTGTACAAATTTGGCAGCCTGAATCGAGGTGTTCAAACCCCAGACAATAAACACAGGTGGTGTGGGTGTCGGCCTTAGCAAAGACCTCCTCACACTCACTGCAGTGTTGAAACCCAGTGGGCCTGTTTTTTTTTCTTGGGTTTCTCAGACATGGCCAACCTAACCAAACTTAGCCTTTTTATGGCAACCGCCAGGCAAGACTCCCTTATCGGTTCCTAACTGTGTCACGGGTGTTGGAAAAAAAATGTTTAAAACACGTTTTTTTTTTTTTTAAGAACCGGTAACCACACTCTAAAGTAAAACACAAGGATTCAATATAAATGATCGGTTCAGCTGAACCGATCTAATACTTTACAATTTCCACACAGAAGAACAGAACAAAACCTATCTAGTACTCATGGTACCACAGACAGAGACTGAACTGACTATGCGGAAATAAATTCGTTAAAAAACGACAACTAAACCGAGACTTTAATGGACTTTCGAACCGAGCTGAAGGAGAAATCTCCGGAGCGACTGTTCAGTGAGGCGGAGTAAAGAATCTGACAGTTGGATTTCAAAGGGCTCCAGACAGAGACCTCAACCAAGCTCGAGCTCAGCATTCTATGCTCTGCATAGAAAGTTAACCCTTTGTTCTCCGGGGCAGTTTAAAGGCTGGGGCTAACTGCAATAGTCAGAATACAGCAAGACTTCATGTTGTTTGAATAGAGAAAAACAAGAGCAGGGCAAGAGAGCCCGAGGCTGAGCTCCAGGAGGACAAGCTCTTGAGCACAATATATTTATTGTGCTACAGTCGGCAGAAACTGAGCTCCATGAGGGCTAAACTTTTTCATCCAACCTAAGCACTGTGCTAGTCGGGGCTCCAAACCTGTGAGAGCTATTGTTTCACCGGGGGATTTCAAATTGGGGGAAAAAGGCGCCAAAAGTCCTCCCTGCCTGATCGCCCCGCTGGGCTACTTAAAGCTTTCAGCTGCTGGCTGAGCTCATCGGAGCTCCAGGAGGACAAGGTCTTGAGCGCAATATATTTATTGTGCTACAGTCAGCAGAAACTGAGCTCCATGGGGGCTAAACTTTTTCATCTAACCTAAGGACTGTGCCAGTCAGGGCTCCCGACTTGTGAGAGCTATTGTTTCATCGGGGGATTTCAAATTGGGAAAAAAGGTGTCAAAAGTCCTCCCTGCCTGATCGCCCCGCTGGACTACTTAAAGGTCTACCTTTCTTTCAGCTGCTGGCTGAGCTCATCGGAGCTCCAGGAGGACAAGCTCTTGAGCACAATATATGTATTGTGCTACACTCGGTAGAAACTGAGCTCCACTGGGGCTAAACTTTTTCATCCAACCTAAGGACTATGCCAGCCGGGGCTCCCGACTTGTGAGAGCTATTGTTTCACCGGGGGATTTCAAATCGGGAAAAAGGCGCCAAAAATCCTCCCTGCCTGATCACCCCGCTGGGCTACTTAAAGGTCTGCCTTTCTTTCAGCTGCTGGCTGAGCTCATTGGAGCTCCAGGAGGACTAGCTCTTGAGCACAATATATTTATTGTGCTACAGTCGGCAGAAACTGAGCTCCATGGGGGCTAAAAGTTTTCCCACCCACCCCATTCCCTCATCCCCTTAAATACGCCCTAGTCCCTCCCATCCACTAGACGGGCCCATCAAGGTCCGCTTCAGTTGCCTGGTGGGCACGATTAATTCAGCTATTATTTCACCTATGCTGCTGTCCGATAGGTTATGCTGTCACTCTTAACCCTGGCACAGACTTTTTTTTCTCTACTGACTGCTGTTAAAACTGTTAATGCTAGTCATTTAAAGGAAAACTAATTTTACAGCTCCTCAGTCCATAAATTGATAACAGATTTCTGCATTCTCTGTTGTGAATCCACCTACCTGCTATATTTGTTTTTTTACTCGCTGCTATTCAGAACTGTTAATACCAGTCAATTAAGGAAAACTGAATACAGCTCCTAAGTCCATGACTGTTTACTGATTGCTGCATCCTCTGTTGTGAATCAACCTACCTACCTTGACTTGGACAACCATACAAATCCACAAATATACAGAGACCGGTTATTAAGAGAGCTCCACATAAATCCAACAAAAGCAGGAATAAAACAAATAATTACAAAATAACTAACATAAAAAAAAAAGTAAAACCAAATGCTGCAAGGTGTCCACGCCGACATCCCAACAACAAACTCCGCCCACAGGTGACAACTGCCAATCAGAACACTCCACAGGACATCCAATGAAAAAGCAGGGCACGAGTCATTCAACCAACCAGAATATGACACTCAGCAGCCAATCACACACAATATTACACCCTAATATCACATACCTCACCCACTGAAACGCCACCAAAAAAAAAAATTTCACAAAACCAACCAATGTAAACATTACTACAAACTCCCATTCACAAAAACACTATCAAGACCGTGGAAGAACACCGAAGCACAACAGAACTCTACACATTAGAGGTAAAATGAACAAATAAAAAAATAACGTAGCAAAACTCACACACAACGAGAAACCCTATGGGAGGCAGCATAGCACAGTGGTTTAAGGCTCTGAGCTGCAAATCTGGTGACATCCAGCAGCCCAGACCTGGGTTTGAATCCCCCAGCTTCCACCTGCATACTGTGTGACCCTGAGCAAGTCACTTAACTTCCCTGTGCTCCCAGGTCACACCTGTAAAAAAGCTTTCAGCTTAGTGTGCTACTCCTGGTTAAAAAAAAAAAAAAAAATACGATGATGGCAAGGAACTTGATTCCTAATGTATCTGAACTCGTGGCAAGTGAGCTCGGGGAACAATCATGGCTCCGCTACGCTCCACCACTCGCGATATTCCCTGAGCTCACTTGCCACTTATTCAGATATATTAGGTATCAAGCACCTTGTCATCACATATCCCCTTGAAAGCTGTTGCCTAAGCAGTAACTTGCTTCACTTGTCTTCCTTTGATACCACTTGTGTGGGCCCAGTATCATTACAGGACAATGAACTACCAAGGCAGGTAAGTCTAAAAACATCCAGTCTAGCTTGTGCAGCAATGACCATGGACTGCTATTGAAATGGAAAGTCCCAAAAGGCTGTACTGTGCTTCATGCACACTATGCATCACCATTAGTGATGATAAAGTCCATGTAGAAACTGAAAGTGATAATCGCAACCATTTACAATTACTGGAGACGTGACAGGAGTAAAGAACAGCTGAACAATTTCATAACCAAACCACAGTACAAACAGCTCCTAAGTGAAACTAGATAAACTTGCAATAGATTAAGATTTCACCCCTTTTTAACAACATATGTCCTGTGAACAGCATAATATAGTGGGTAAATAACCCCACAACTAAATTTTCTGTGTATGCAGGTTTGCCTGTGTCCAGCTGGAGCACCATCTCAGGGGTATTCTTGTAAAACAGACAACAGTAAATACTGGAGACCAAATGTGAGGGGTTTTAATACTGCTATGTGCAAAGCAACTTACTCATACACGCATATACTGTGCTTCACTCTGTTACGAGGCAACGACCATTTCATCCTGTTCAATTACCAACACGTCAGAAGAAGCCTCCCACCCTGAGCGACTGTCAAATAATGTTATGCCCCCAGTCCCCCTAGTCCCGTCACCTGGCTTCTCCAGGACTTCCTTTCCCACCAATATCCAGCTTCTGGACTGTGGCGAGGTGCCCATTCGCCAGTGCAGGGCCTGCAAGGGACTAAAGTTCATCCTGCGGCCAAGGGTTTTTTTTCCACCTTGGCTTGTAGGTTTCCCCTGAGGCCTGGACGGGCGGGTGAGTTCTGTCTCCACGGAGACATCTTAACACACCTAGCTGTGGCCCAAATCTGATGCGCCCAGATCTGTACAGTCACCCAGACATCTCCATGTGGCGGTGCTGAAGCAGGTCATGGTGACCCCCTCCCCAAGGAGGAGACCAGTCCCTCACACACTCAACCCTCCCTCCCTCCATTGAGCCCTGAGTGACCTAGGTCCGTTCTCAAAGCTGGGTTGCCAGTGTGGCAGGAGGTAAGGCGCCAGCACCCCAGCTCTCCATGCCACTGGGCCAGCTTTGCCAAACAGCTTTTAATATCAATTTAGAGCAGCTCCCCTGCACTGATACCTCAAGTATAAGATACCATCTGTGCACACCTTGGCGCCCTAAACACTTCTCAACTGACACAAACATTATTAAAGTATCCCCTCCCCATGTATACTTTCCAAGACCATTACAGAATGTTTTGCTTAAAAGCAACACTTAAGAGTTTCAGTCTGCCACCTCAGAGGCTTCATCATTTCCAAACTGGTAGTCTATTTTTATTACTTCTAGACACTTACCTGCCTCTGAGGGTATGTATATAGATAAGTTTTGCCAGCGCATGTAATATGCAGTCGGGGCAAGAATGGAAGTGCATGGCCTACTCCTAAGGATTACAGTTCCGCCTGTACTGTCTCAGAGCTTTTCTGTCATTATCTAATGACAAAGCTCAAATCAGGTAAGAAAAATAAAACATGGTACCATCTTTAGCAGTTAGCTGACCTCTCTTTTTGGCTTCACCCTCCTATCACTGATATGCAGTCCTGCCATCACAATAAAAATGGTTCTCAGCTAGTCTGTTGTGTCAGTCTTTCGATGAGGTGTCATACAGCAGCTTTCACTGATCTGGTCACTGAATTTAGGTCCAAAAGTATGTTCCAATAAGGTCTGGATAAATGCCATCAGGTCATCTCCCTCTGTACCTTCTTTTATTCTGAGCAGGTGAACATGCCCTGTCCTGACTCCATTTTCTGAGTAAGCAGTAACGTCTGACAGGGTGGGTGGTACTGGGCTATACCGGACCGCCCAGGGATGTAATGAGGCCTGATGCCACAGGAAGACGGCCTTACAGCTCCTGGAAGGTCTGGTATAGCCTGTAATGCCCACCCTGGAGAGTATTAGTGTGCTTAGAAAATGGAATATAGGTCACATTTTAATAAAATAGAATAAATAACAGATAAGTGTGTATTACAAGGCAGTAATACCATCGAGAGATTTTGGGGACTTGGAACCTCAAGTGCAAAACTTGAGAGGTTCCTAAAGTCCCTAAAACCTCTAGATGGGATTACTGCTTTGTAACACACTTATCTAGTTATTATTTTTTGTAACATATGGATAAGCCTTAATAACACCATCTTGGCCATTTGGAAAATGTTCTTGTATATTCCCTGTATTATCAAATCTGAAACCCTGTATTATCAGTCTGAAACCATGCATTATCAAGTCTGAAACCATGCATTATCAGTCTGAAACCATGCATCAACAGTGCTGAACGATAGTATTATGGCATTGGCAGTCGTGTATTACAAGAACGTTTTCCGATGGGCTAAGATGATATTAAGGCTTATCCATATATTACATAAGATTAAAAAACAACCAAATAAAAGCAAAAAAAATATATGTATTTTTTATTGGAAAGTAGTCCCTCTACTGGTATACTTGCCAGTAGGGGGTACATCTGTTTTGGAAAACCTGTTCCCTTTTTTAGTCTTCTAAGTCACTTTTCTTTACTAGTGCCTGGAAGCCCCCCCATTACTGATCTTAACTGTCTACTCCACTCCTCCATGTTTAAGGAAGTCTGTAATGTGTTGCCTTTGGCACTGGTTGTGGAAAATAAGAAGTAAGGAAGAGGTAAGGTGTGAGGAATGGTAGTCGAAGCATAGTTGAGTTATTGCCACGTCGCCTACCTCCAGTGCAGATGTTTTTCCAAATTGCTTGTCCGTGTTCATCTTTCTTCCCTTCCATCACTTTTGAGTAGCATGGCCCGTGTCATCCTGACACAGTAGGCAGGTACTGGTTACTGCTGGCAGTCCATCAACAAGGTTTTGGAAGCAGTCAGCGTGATGGCAGCAGGTCACAGTCACCTTCTTCCCAAATAAAAACAGCCAAGTCTAACCTGAAGGCTCTGTAGGCTGAAGCACAGCTAATTGCAGTTACATCCCACTCCCGCAATGTAATATATAAATGCTCTCTACTTCTAATGTGGTTTACAACCCTGAACATGCAGGCCAAATTGTGGTGAGAGGGTCACAGACTGAGAAGCGCTCATCTTGGGCAATGCTGAGCATGCAAAGTGCTAGTGCTATTACAGTTTGAAACTGAAAATTGATACTAAAGTGTTATAATGTGTGGCAGTTTTTTTTTTGTTGTTGTTAAAAAAGTGTCTGTATGAAACTAGCTGATTGTTTTACTCGGTGGGGGTGCTCTCTGACTAACCGGGGAAAAACACAGTGTTTTTTTTATGATTGAAAACTTCTATTTGACATAGGGATTTAGTCTGTAAAAAGTCAGGCTGCAATGGCACTTGTTATTTCCCAGCCTCTATAGGCAAATAAATGTACCCCTTAGCAAGGGGTTTAGCGAATCAGAGGCCGAGAAATGTTCTACTTATTTTCCAAGTGTTCTAAACGAAGCCCCAGCATTTTATTTTCAGCAATTAAGCCATTAACTGCACCTGCAGAGTTTTTGGCAGTTTTTTTTTTGCTTTCTTCTGAGCATCTAATGATGCCATGTTTACCCTGCCTTCCAGCGCACAGAATCTGCTGTCTAGGTCCTCAACTTTTGCATCCAGTTCTCTAACTACTCTCAGCAATGCTGCATTGGTAGGCTCTCCACCTTCTCCAGCCTCACTATTCGAGCCACTCACTCCCACTGTACCGGGCTGTTTAGTTAATTTGGTCTTCCGATAACGGGCTTTTCCATTTTAAAAATCCTTTTAAAGTTAGATCATTTAATGAAGCTCAATGAGTTTTTTTAGATGCAGGTACCTTTGCTGAGATATTTTGGTCTTGAAATGTAAAATAAGTAATTTTAACTTTGGCAAGCTGGAGCTTCTCCTCAGCATGTCTTGCTCTGTGGGCTGCCAGCCACGCCCCTTTCAGGATTTCATCCAATTGACTGAAAGTGGATAAGCTGCTCAAGCCGCTGTGAGAATTAAGTCTCTAGTCTTTGCTCCCTAGGCCCGAAATAACACGGTACATGACTGGTTGGGAAATGGAAGCATGACTCTTGGATTCACCTTGTATGCTTGCCTCAGCGTCAACCAGCTGAAGTGTCCCAGCACAGTGATGGAGAGAGCCAGTGCATCAGAAAGTCCACCCAAGTAAGTACCTCTATTCCTTCCAGCACCCTCACAAAGCAGAGGTTACCAGCGCACAATTCCTTTTTGAGGGCTTCCAACCGCCCTCTCAACTGAGTGTTCTCCTACATCAATTGGGCTACCACAGCCTGAGCAGTCACTCTTTTGTCTGTGTCTGCAACCGTCATAGTAAGTTCCTTGACTGTTGCATCGTGCTTCTCCAGCTTGGAAAGAGTTCTTTCAACTTTAGAAGCTACTGTAGAACAGGAAATATTCACTGTACATAAATTTTCACTATATTCACTGAAGTGCTCAGAAGCGTGAAACTAAAATTATGCAAATTAGCACTTTTTCAATTAAGGTGAATGGAAGACTTTCAGTTTAATGTGAAAATAAATTTGCACAACTATGGCCACTTTGTGGCTAGCGCTAAATGTAACTGATGCATTCTTTTCCTATTCTACAGTATAACTTTAATGGATTCTAAAATTTGTCACCAGGAAGGCTCTACTATTGATCCCATAGGACTATCGACAACATGGCTATAGGTCTCTCTGGCATTTACCCACTTGCTAAGTTGCCATTTTTTGTGCTTCCTGTTGCAGAGTCTTGGATCTCCCCATACTTATTTGGTATTTTCTTGCTGCAAGTGATCTTGAGAAAGAAGTTGTTTCAATGAGAGGCTGCAAGTCGAAGTTTTAAAGAGATCTACCAAGCTGATGGCTTGCACCACACACCATGGTGCCTTACCCCTGCCTGAATCATCTGGTGCACATGGCACGAAAAAGAACTCTGTAATATTTCTGTAAAAACGCTTGTTAAAATTGTAATCACAGAAATCTAAATATTTTGTAATTACTAGATCGTTTTAAGTTATTTTTATGAAAAATTGCCAAGCTGTGATGCAGGGACTGCAGAAAAAGCTTTCTGCCTCAAAAACTGCTTTGTAGTGCCCCCCTGCTCATCAGTTATTTTAGAGATGTTTTTATCATTCTATTTTATTATGAATATTTACCACCATTCGTCCCATGTAAAGCTCACAACAGCTGGTATTATACCACTGCTTTATAAAGTTCTCCTGTGTTGCAGAGTCTAAATTTTGACTGGCAATACAAAATAATGTGATTTATAGAAAAGGACGAAGGGGTCAAGGACTATGCCTTGACTGACTGGAAACCAGTTGTAAAATATCTAGCATTTCCACAAAGAAAAGGATACTGCCTCCTGCCAAATCTGCACCAAGGGAATTTCTGAGACGGCAATGACAGGACCAATGAGTAATGACCACCCCTCAATAAACAACATTACACTCATGAAGCAACTTAATTATCTGCCTAATGTTTTTCCTTTCACTTCCTTTTTACTGCACTCAACTCTCAATTTATGAATGATATAAGAGTTAGTCAGTGCCCTGAAGGGACATAACATGTTTGGTTTAGGATATTGCTCATTCTTTTGCTATTTTGGAAGTTTTTTTTGTTTTTTTTATGCAGTAGGGATGTTCATATGTTTTTACTAGAACAATATTTAGCTTAAGGCAAATGGTTTTATAGTCAGTGTGGTAAATACCGAGTAATGGAAGGGAGGAGGGGGATGGATCAGTAAGACAACTGCTGAAAGGGAAAAATGTTGCCTGGATAATTTCTTACACAAGAGTTATCATCAGTTCAGTTTGTACATAAAATAAATATTAATATTAACAGTTAATGGGCCACAGATCAATAATGGGATACAACAATGAAGTTCATAAAGCTGACCTGCCTGGAAGACTAAATGTTCCACCAGCAAAAGGTTTCTTATCCAGTAAAAAAGTCATACTTGTAAGAGCTGTAACATATCCTTTTACTGTTTCCATAACAGGGCCACATTCATGGCTCAAAGATCTGCCTTATATAAAAGAACTGTGAAGACTGCTTTATCTTATCATGTGTATACTGTTGCCAGCTCTGTGTGGTGAAGTATGTTCAGCATGCTGCTGACCTGGGTTTGTGCCCCAAGCCCAGAACAGCAGGAGTGGAGGCCAGAAAGGTCCTTCTGGGGAAAGTGTTGGGTAACGCATGACTCTAGGAGTGGCTCCAGCTAACAGCTTCGTGGCGGGGGTGACCACACATTGCTGTGTACCATCACCAGAATGCTGTGGTAAATATGTCCATAAAGGAGAGGGGCAGAAGGGCTGGGGGGCAAACAGTTACAAAGACCCAGTTGTGAGTACACTGGATGACGGCTCTCACACAACCCAGCCTCTCAGTGTGCCGGCTCCACAACCCCCGCAAATGCTGGAAATGCCTTGCCTCCTGTTTGGCAGTAGAGGGCCCTCTAAGGAGAAATATGCAAGAACAGAGGGATAACGGACCACATGCGGAGCCTAAGGGCAGAAACTGTCAGCAGGAGGTGAGTCTGGTGAGCAGTGGGGACTCCGAAAACCCCAAACAGGGGCCCTAGAGGAGCAACTGAAGGAGCGTTAAACACAAAACAAAAAAACTGCATGGTTCTGTTCGCAAGCTGGCAACTTGGTTCACAGAAACAGAGAATTCGTTGGCAGAAATGGGCCACGCAGATGTTCCCCAACTAATCTGCCTCTGAAGATCCTAACTGGTCTCTGGAAAACCTCCCTGTCCATCTTCCAATGTACTCCTTTATCTATCCCAAGCATGCTTAAAGCCTCCCACCATTTTTGCCCTCACCACTTCTTAGTCTGTTCTAGATGTTTACCTCCCTTATTGACTACTAGTTTACACCTGGTCTCAGTATAGCACCAGGATATGTAGATCACAAACAAAAGCCACTAATATTTCTGTCTATACAGAAAAGCCATACACATGGGAGGTTGTGGGATACACCGCTGGGGGAGCTTGTTTCAAAGTACCAGCAGGATCAACCAGATAAAATCTATTTAACTAAAAGGCCTGTGAGTTAAAACCTTTTTTTTTGTTTTACTTTTTTGTTTAAATGCTAATTGGTCCCTGTGTGACCTACTTACAGTTGAGACTGGCTATATGGATTATCATTTTTTAATTTTTGTGGATGGTAGCTGTTGGCATGCAAAACTGTACTCTTGTCCAATGGCTTGTGATAAAGATCAACTGATTGTTCTCCTCCTCCTTTATGATGAGCAAGTCTAGAAAGGGAATCTCCTTGGAAATATATATTTATTTATATATCTATATAACTTTGTTAATGCACCAGTTAAGGTTCAAGTTAACGCCACAAAAGTAGGGAAATGTGGGTCAAGATTTCCAACTCTAACTCCCCACTCCCATCCCCTAAGCAGCAAAAGGAAAAAAAAACTGGAGGGTTTTGGGTCTCCGGAGTCTTGGTAAATCAGTGGCGGGTTGTCAGCCCTAATGCTCACCCCCCAGTCCTGGTCTACACAGAGAGCCTGGAGCTTGCTGATTCTTCTTGCTGAGTTAATTGCTACCAGAAAACTGTTTTCCAGGTAACATACTTTAGACGGGTTGTAGCCATGGGCTCAAAAGGAGCCCCCATTAATCTGGCTATACATATATTAAGATCCCAGGCGGGCACTGATGCCCTGTGAGGAGGATGCAAATGCATCAGGTCTTTAAAGAACCTTTTGAAAATGGGATCTGATGCTCCTGGCACCTTTGTCCTAGCAGAAAGGTAGGCAGACACTGCTGCTGCGAGAACTGGGTTGTAAACCTTATGAATGCAAATGAGTCAGATAATCCAATACCACTGATACTCCTGCATCATTTGGGGTGAAATTCCTACCAGAACACCAAAAAGAAAATCTCCTCCACTTAGAGGAATACGTTTTCTTAGTAGAGAGTTTTCTATAACCTTTCAAGATAGTTAATACCGCTTCAGAAAGGTTTAAGTCTGCATACTCTTAACTCCTCAAGAGCCATGCCTTGAGGTGAAGGGACTTGAGATTTGGGTACAGCAGTGTTCCCTGATTGGAAGTCAGGAGATTGTGCCTGAGAGGCAAACTTATTGGTTTGCTCACAGACATGGAGAGCAGAAGAGAATACTATGGCTGCCTGGGCCAATCTGGAGCTATCAAAAACCAGAGAAGCTGAGAGGGTCTTGAGCTTCAGTAGTACTCTGAAAACCAGAGAAAGAGGGGGAAAGGCATAAAGGAACTTGCCTGACCAGTCCAGCACCAGAGCATCCAGAGGGATTGTGCCCTGAGCCGGTGGTCTGCAGCAATACTGAGGCAACTGGTAGTTCTGGTGGGATGCGAACAAGTCTACCTCTGGAGTGCCCCACCTCCTGAAAACTACCTGCAACACCTGCCTGTTCAGTGTCCATTCATGATGGGACTGGTTGATTCAACTCACTGTGTCTGCCAAGGTATTGTCCTTTCCTGGCAGATGGATTGCTTGCAAGGACACCTTTAGGGAATACGCCAGCGTCCAGATTTTCATGGCTTCTGTGCAGAGGAGGCCTGATCTGGTGCCTCCCTGCTTGTTTATGTAATACACGGTGGTAGTATTGTCTGTTCTGACTTGCACCACCCTGCCAGTCACCAGTGGACAGAAAACTTTTAGGGATAGCCACACCGCTCCGAGTTCCAGCAAGTTTATATGCTGAAAGGACTCTGCTTCTGTCCAGGTACCCTGAGTTGTGTGCTCTCCTAGATGGGCGCCCCAGCCCAGAAGGGATACATCTGTTGTGAGGACCAGTGAAGGATTTTCCTTCTGAAAAGAGATTCTTTGCTTAGATTGGATTCCTTTTCCACCACAGGAGGGCCTGTAACAGTGCCCTTGCCACTGGGATAAGTTTTAAAAAGAGGTATTTTTTCTGACTCCAGTGATTCCTGAGGTGAAACTGGATGTCTCTCGTGTGAAACCTGGAGCCCTGCACTGTGTCTGTGGATGCAACCATATGATCCAAGAACTGCAGGAACTGCCTGGCTGTTTTTAGCTTGTGCAACTTGAAGGAATTTGCTATGGACTGAAGGTTTTGCACCCTGCCCTGGGGCAAAAAGGCCCTGCCCTGTAGAGTACTGATCTCTGCCCCTACGAACTGTAAGATCTGTGTAGGGGTTAGGACAGATTTTTGGGTGGTTTATTATGAAACCCAGGGACTCCAAAAGATCCTGACTGAGCTTTAGAGAAGTTCTGACTTGGTCTGGTGATTTGCCCACCACCAGCCAGTCATCTAGTTAGGGAAAAACAGTCACTCCCTGTCTTCGAAGAAATGCCACCACAGCTGCTAGGCATTTTGTGAGCTGCGTCACACTCCCCTTCATTTAGTTTAGTATCTATAGATAGATACATAGACAGACAGACAAGAGAGACACAGAAAAATAGGAACAGTGGAACGCCGGCTCACTGCCTCAACAGAAGCTGGCAGCACTACTTCCAGCTACAGCTTCAGCATTCAAGAATGTTCCGCTGTTCTCACACAGAGAACATGGGTGAGCGGGTCCTCTCACTAAGCTGGGCAACACGGATTTTGGGATGCCAAAAAGGGTATTTCTAGCCATTATTTAAAAAAAAAAATAAAAAATCAGAATCAAGCTAAATGGGTCCTGTTTAGCTAGGTCAGGTGATGGCGGTTCTCACAGTTCGTTTTGTGAGAAGCAAGTGGTGAGAAGCCAAAAACGGTCTTATGACACAGAATTTGGGGTGTTGTATCAGAACCTTATCCCAAAAGAAAAAATTACTCACCTTAGTAATTGTGTTTCTTCTAATGGAGTCTTGCTGTATTCTGACAAGTTGCAGTTAGCTCCAGCTCTTGAACTGCCCCAGAGAGTGAAGGGTTAAAATTCTATTTATTTATTTGTTTTTGTTAACCAGGTAAACACACTAGACAGCAAGTGCCTATTTTCAGGTGCTACCTGGGAGATTACAATACAGAAAACATGGTACATTGTCATGGTAACATACATGCCTACATACAGGTGGGGCCAGAGTACAATATATAGACATGGTACAGAGCCAAAAATAGCAACATGAATCATGATACAACTACAACTAGTATTAAAAGGTAGAGAGGACATCGCATCTTGTCTATACGGTACGGAAGACATTACAACCACAGGGTAACATGGGAGCATGGGGAGGCAGAAGATTAACAGGTAACCATAGGGGGAGTGTAAGCAGTGCACTAACAGGGTGATTGTCAGGTAACAAGCAAGGGGGAGAGTAGACAGTGCAGTAAGCCAGCAGGGTACTTAGCGGGTACACAGAGGGGGAGGAAACAGCCGGAGGACCACCACGACAGAGTCTGGTTCCAACTGAAGGAAGAGTACTGCCCTACAGTTGCGTGCCCAGAGGTCAGGCAAGATAACGTGGGGTCGTCTAAATGCTACAAGGGAGGGAGCAAATAGGTAAGTAGGTAAGGGGATGCCTCTCAGAGGAGGGCAGGAAGTGCTATAGTGGAGAGTGGCAGAGGCCGATTTCAGCCTGTGGGAGAGGTGTCAGGGGAGAGGGAGAGACTCCCCAGCATCTAGTTGGCACAATGACAAGTGGAGGCTCCTTTGAGGAACTTCCAAAGGGAAGTTTTGAAGCCGGGGTGGGAGGGGGCGGCCCGGACTAGGGTGGGAAGGGAGCTCCAAAGTCTCAGAGCGTAGGCGGAGAAGGCCCGATCACCAGTAAGGAAGTGGGTCCTCGGGACCATGCAAACCTGAGTCGAGCTAGACCTTAGGCAGTAGGCCGGGGTGCAGTGTTTGACTGGAAGGGCAAGAGTGGAGGGGCATGCAGTTCGGACTATATTATCGACCATGTTACAGAGGACAAAGGCTCGGTGTTTTTCAGGGAGCCACTCCAGTGGGCGTAAGGTCACACCGATCGCAGGTGAGGGCTGAAGGAGGGCAAAATGACATATGTTGTTATAGGCCGTATTCCATTTTATAGACTGGCGTTCGGGACGGCGCAAAGACTACAAGCCCATAGCAGAGTGTGGGTAGGAGGATCCCCCTAGCTATGGCGAGCCGAGCGGCCGGATTGAGGCAGTCCTTTGCCCTGTAGGCTAAACTGAGCTTGCTATTTGACGCTTTGCAGATAGAAACATAGACTTTGATGGCAGATAAGGACCACTTGGCCCACCTAGTCTGCCCATTTCCCTACCTAGAGGATAAGCTGCAGATCCTATTTAACCAACAGCCTATTTCTTCCTATCCCCCACAAAAATTGCCTTATGTCTGTCCCATGCATTCTTGAATTCTCCCAGTTTTAGACCCCACAACCTCCGCAGGAAGGCTGTGCCATGCGTCCACCACCCTCTCTGTGAAAAAATACTTCCTCACATTGCCCCTGAGCCGTCCCCCCTCTATCTTCAGATTGTGTCCCCTTGTTCTTGCACATCTCTTTTTCTGAAAGATGCTACCCTCTTGGACTTTGTTGATTCCACTGAGGTATAGATGTTCCGGAGATGCTCAGTGAGATCAAGTTGAGGATCTAGAGTCACACCTAGGTACCTGGTGGATTTCAGGACTGGCAGGAGGGAGCCATTGCCCCCATGAATGGCAAGGGGGGAGGGGCAGGAGGCGGTTTTGGCCACCGTCCCGAATAACATGGCATGGGTCTTGTTTAGGTTAACGGTGAGCTTGTGTCCCATGAGTCAGTTATGGATACGCCCAAAGTCTGAGTTGAGTTGGAAGTTAATGGTTGAGATGTCCTGGGAACTAGATAATAGTACAAGGTCATCCGCATAGAGTGTGGTGGACCCGAATGTTGCAATGGAGGAGAGTTTGTTTATGTAAAGGGAGAACAGAATGGGACCAAGAATGGACCCTTGGGGGACTCCGCATCTGACTGGGGAAAGGTCCAATAGGGCACAGTTATAACAGGTGTATTGTTGTCTACCCCCAAGGTAGTTGGGAACCAAGCAAGGGCTCAGGGGGAGAAACCAAGCAAGAGTAGAGTGGAGTGAAGGAGGCTGTGGTTGACCCGATCGAAGGCCTTAGAGAGGTCGACAAAGATGGCTCCAGTCAGTTTGCCAAAGTCCATAGCGGATCTGACCTCTGAGGTGACCACGGCGATAGCAGTTGCCATACTGCGCCCCTTCCTGAACCCATGCTGCACAGGGGAGAGAACTGCATACTCCTAAAGGTAATGGGAGATTTGTGCAGCTATGGCCTTTTCAAGTAGCTTGCTGGTAACAGAGAGTATGGCAATGGGGCGATAATTGTTCATCTCCTTGGGGTCGCCGTGTTTAAACACCGGGACAACCTTGGCCACTTTCCACACGTCAGGTAAAATTCTCGAGGTGAGGGAAGAGTTGAATATGTGGGTAATCAGCTGGGCGAGGAGGGGCACCCCCAAACTAAGAAACTTAGGCTCAAGGTTATCATATCCCGCCCCTGTATGGTGTGAGAGACCAGTAAGGAGAGCTTGAGTCTCTCTAACAGAGATTTGTTTCAGGTAAAAAGGAGGCCGGGGGGGGGATCACCCAGAGGTTCAGGGGTGGAGAGTAGGAGGGTTGGGGGGCAGGTAGTTCTCCCTCGGGAGAACAAGCCATTGAATGCTGAGGCTATTGGTCTGGGGGTTATTACAGTTGGCCCCCCCTGACATTCATGTCGGTGACCGAATTCTTGGTGGACCCTCCGACCATATTTTTAACGTTTTGCAGAAGCGCCGGGGGTTGTAGGCAGAGTTGAGCATGGCAGATTTACAGAACTCACTCTTGGCAGCGTGTATGGCGGACTTGCAGGAGTTTCTAAGCTGTCGATATTCAAGGAGGTCGTAGATGTCACTGGAAATTTTGTGGTTAATCCAGCAGTTGTCTCTCTGCTTCAGGAGAGCTAGTAGTCCTCCATGGAGCCACTTTGTGACAGTGCCCCCACCCTCCTTTTCATAAGGGGAGCATGCCTGTTTTGCAGTGGGATAAGAATCGCAAGGAAGTGGTCCAGTGCTTCGGCAGGGTCATTAGTGCTAAGTACCCTAGTCCAGTCAGCATGGCGTAGGTCATCCATGTAGTCATTGAGGATGAGCTTGGAGTAGTCCCTCATCTGAATCACTCTACTGGGAATTTGGGGGGGCGGTGGATCCCCAGATGCAGTATATGGGAGAGTGATCAGAGATTGCATCCGGGAGTGTACCAGATTGGATGATTTTTTTCCAATCAGTTGCTCAGTAACCAGTCAATTAGCGAGCCCTTGTCCCCCCGGGAGGAGGTCCTGGTGGTTCTGTGATGGTCTGACTGAGGGCGAGGCCTGAGAGAAGTGGCTCATATTGTTTGGTATTTGGCTCCAGCCAGTTGAGGTTGAAATCCCCCAGGATTAGCCCCTCATTTGAACCTACCTTGCCTTTAAGGTGGTCAAATAGCGAGGAGAGTCCTGGCAAGCCTCCCTTAGGGGGACTGTAGGCACAGACCAGGTGCACCTTTTTAGTGTTTCCAAGCAGTAGAAGGGAGTGAATGAATTCACAACCTGTGGCGTTGGGGGCAGACAGAGACACCGAGGATATGTTTAGGTGCCCCCTAAAGTATAGGAGTACACCCCCCCCCACGTTTTCTACCACGTCAGGCACAGAACGTTGGGCTCGAACTCGGTTGAAAACTCTGCCTGTGTCCTTCTGAAACCCAACCGTCAGATTCTTATGAGCTAAAACTCACTGACTAATAATAATGTGGAAACTGTAAACTCCTAGTAGCCAACTGGCAAGAGAGACTTTGGATTCCCTAAAAGGCTCAAGTCAGGAAACCCAAAGAACAAAAATCAGGCAATAAGAACTAAAAAGTCTTAATTAAATAACACAGAGCACCAAACACGACAGGAGTGGACTAAAGACACCCCTGGAGTCCAACACTGCACCTGCCCGCCCACTTCCCAAAAACAGGTTCTGAGAGAGGAGGCAGGGAGGGCAGTCAGAATACAGCAAGACTCCATTAGAAGAAACACAGTTACTAAGGTGAGTAATTTTTTCTTCAAACAACATGAAGTCTTGCTGTATTCTGACAAGTTGCAGACTACCAAGCAGTACCTCCAAGGAGGAGGGACAGAAGCTACTTTAGGCTCTGAAGTACTGCTGTACCAAACCTAGCATCACTCCTAGCCTGGATATCCAGAGAGTAATGCTTGGTGAAGGTATGAATTGTTTTCCAGGTGGCTGCTTGACAGATTTCTAACAAGGGGATATCCCTAGCTGCAGCCAGAGATGCAGCTGTACCTCTAGTAGAATGAGCCCTCAGGCCTGAAGGTGCAGTTTTTCCCAGTTCTTCATAGCAAAACTGAATACAGGACACAACCCACCTGGCAATGGTTCTCTCGGTGGCAGATTTTCCCTTACCTACTTCCCAATAAGTGAGGAACAACTGGAGGGAGTCAAACCTATGACCCTTTGTACGCTCTATGTAGTAACTAAGGGCCCTTTTAATATCTAAACTGTGTAGCCTCCGTTCCCCTGAGGAGATGTGATCAGTGAAGAACACAGGAAGAGACATAGATTGGTTAAAGTGGAAATCAGAAATCACTTTTAGATAGGAACCTTCTATTGGTTCTAAGGACCACCTTATCCCTATGGAAAGAAATTAAGTTAGGCTCCACTGACAGGGCTTGCAATTCACTGATACGTCTGGCAAAAGTAACAGCAACCAAAAACACTGTTTTCCAAGTCAAGTACTTGAGCTCTGCTGAGGACATAGGCTCAAATGGGGGTTGCATCAGCTGAGCAATACATATATTCAAATCCCAGACAGGAGCAGGCTCCCTAAAAGGGGGACTGGTGTGAAGCAACCCTTTGAAAAAATTACAGAATACAGGGTGAGATGACAGAGAGGAAGACTTCCCCACTGACAGGAAAGCAGAGATAGCTGATAAATGCACTTTGAGAGTAGCTGGTTTGAGGCCTAGGCCATTAAGGTAAACCATGTAATCTAGAACTGTGGACAACTTGGCAGTGTCTGGAGAAATGTGCTTCTTGAAACACCAAATACTGAACATTTTCCATTTGGAGTTGTAGGTTTTTCTGGTGGCAGGCTTTCGAGAATCCTTGAGGATATCTAGAACCCCTTGGGACAGATGTAAATCTGCATACTCTAACTCTTCAAGAGCCATGCCTTGAGATTGAGTGACTGCAGATTGGAGTAACAAATCCTCCCCTGAGAGGAGGTTAGCAGATTGTAATTCCTGGGAAGAGGCAGGGGAAGAAGGACTGCTAAGGACAGCAACAGGGGGTATCAAGGCTGCCTGGCCCAGCCTGGAGCAATCAAAATTACTTTGCATGGTTGTGACCTTACCTTGACTAGAACCTTGAACAATAGAGGAAAAGGAGGGAAGGCATAAAGAAACTTCCCTTCCTAGTTCAAAATCAGAGCATCCAGAGGGACTGAACCCAAGACTGGGGGTCTGCAACAGAACAGAGGAAGTTGGTGATTGTCTGGGGCTGCAAAGAGATCGATCTCCGGAGTGCCCCACCTTGAGAAAATCACCTTCAACACCAAAGGGTCCAGAGACTATTCGTGATGGCCCTGGGAAATCCTGCTCAATGCATCTGCTATCACATTGTCCTTTCCTAGGAGGTGGACCACTATTAGAGAGGACTGAAGGGAATATGCCAGGGACCATACTTTCATGGCCTCCGTGCACAAGTCCGTGGACCGAGTGCCTCCCTGCTTGTTGATATACCACATGGTGGTAGTGTTGTCTGTTCCTGACCTGAACCACCTTGTTCTTATTGACTGAGAGAAAGCTTGTAGGGCAAGAAGTACTGCCCTGAGCTCCAGGACGTTGATGTGAAGAAGGGATTCCTGAGGGGACCACAGTCCCTGGGCTGTGAGAGCCCCCAGATGGGCTCCCCACCCCAAGAGGGAAACATTTGTGGTGAGAACCACAGAGTGAGTCTGAGAGACAAATGGAACACCTTGCCTCTGATTGCTCAGGTACTGCCACCACTGAAGGGCCTGAATTAAGGTCTGAGTAACAGGAACTAACTTGGTAAGAGGATCTTTCCTTTGGGACCAAAAAGTTCTCAGATGGAAATGAATGTCCCTCATCTGAAACCTGGCCCCTTGGACCACTGCTGTGGAAGCTGTCATGTGGCCTAAAAGCTGCAGAAAATGTCTTGCTGGTCAAGAAACCAGAGGGAGAAAGGAAGACGCCAGGTGAGAGATGGCTTTTTGCCCTTTCCAAAGGAAGGAAGGCTCTTGCTTTGAAGGTGTCCAGTTCTGCTCCTATAAAAGTGAGGAGCTATACTGGTTCGAGGACTGACCTGGGAAGATTGAGAAGGAACCCCAGGGAAGTGAGAACTTGCTGGGTGACTTGCAGATCTGACTTGACTTTGTCTGGAGACTGGCCCACAAGAAGCCAGTCATCCAGGTATAGAAATCCTTTTTCTTCTTAAAAAGGCTACCACTACTGATAGGCATTTTGTAAAAACCCTTGGAGCTGAAGTTAGACCGAAGGGCACTGCTCTGAACTGATAATGGCCTGAGGGCAATTCGAACCTGAGGTACTTTCAGTGGGGGCACCTGATGGGAATGTGAAAATAGGCAGGGACACTGGTTTACCGTGATTGAGAAAGGGCAAATTCCGTTTTGCACATTGTAAAAACCGGTATTGTCACCGGCGTCTGCCAAGCCAAAATCTGTTTTTACCGGTGTTTGGTTTTGTGCACTTTATTTAACAATTTTAACTGCATTAACATGCATTTGAGCAATTTTGACATCCACTATTGTACATCCATCCTAGTACCAATTAAAAGTTATTTTAGGTACCAGATGTGACAGCAGCAGCAGCAGCACTATCGCTGCCATCCGTCAGGTGCAATAACAGCAACAGCAATGCGGCCCCTATCCCTTAGGTGTGAAAAGGTGGCACCAACAGCACTACAGCCCCCCTCCCTCCCTCTAGTGTGACAGAAGCAGCAGCACTGCAGCCCCACATCCCCCAAACACACATCCTTGAAAGCACTGTGCAGTGACTTCAAGTTCCAACTCCAAGCAAGATGGCAACAGCAATATCCCCTCAATCCTGAAAGTCTGACAGCAGCAGCACAGCAGCTCCAATCCCTCAGGTGCAATGGTGATGGCAGTAGGTGCAACCCTCACCCCCCCCTCGCAAGTGTTGTGGCAGCAGGTGCATCACTGCAGCCTGAAGCCCTCACCCCTCAAGTATGATGGTAGCAGATGCAACACTGAAGCTCCCACCCCTCAGGTGTGATGGCAGCAGGTGCAGCCCTCACCCCCCTAAGTATGATGGCAGCAGGCAGCACAGCAGCTTGAAGCCCTCACCCGTCAGGTATGATGGTAGCAGGTGCAACACTGAAGCCCCCACCCCTCAGATTGGACAGCAGCAGGTGCATCACTGCAGCCCCCACCCCTCAGGTGTGACGGCAGCAGGTGCAACACTGAAGTCCCCACTCCTCAGGTGTGATGGCAGGCAGTGAAGCACTGAAGCCCCCACTCCTCAGGTGTGACAGCAGGTGGTGCAGCACTGAACCCCACCCCCACCCCTCAGGTGTGATGGCCGCAGAGGCATTATGACAGTACTCATCCAACAATGCCATGTACCAAAGCTTGTCTGTCAGAGCTCAGACATGAATTAAGCCGAACCACCAGACGCCAAGGTGGACTCCATCGGTTCAGTCCCTGGCTAACATTTAAGCTGCTTGAATTGGTTTACTTGTAAACAAAGTGCACCCAATTACAAAAATCCACATGTGATTGAGGATGCTAATGGAGTGATACACAATCTCTCCCAAGTAATAAACCAATTCAGAATTACACCCACAGTAAATTAGACACTTTCTGACTTGGTCTTCATGCTCAAACTCATGAAAGGAGTTCTACCAGCAGAGGTGAAGCCACGGCCTCTGTACAGATCAGGGCTTCATCTCCTGTCCCCCACAGTCAGCATAAATAAATAATCTTTGTGCCTGATCACTAGTCCAGTGTGCCCGGCATTTTAATTTACTGCACTATTGGACATGATGTGCTCTTGCTCACAGCACTGCAAGCTGATGATGCCTCCATGCCTCTTCCTCAATAGGCAGAGAAATAGTGCCCTAGGCACACCCATGGGATTTATAAAAGAGCACTGGAGATATACACTTCAATCTCCATGCATAACAAGGGCACTATTGAAGAAGGGGCAAGGTCGTGTCAACAGTTCATGAGAGCGCGGGATGCTCACAAGTGCCAAAATTAAAATGCAGCATGCACTGGAGAATTTCCCAATTTGAGTGTCAGGTACAAAGATTATTTATTTAATCTAGTGCCTACAGAGGGGACCAGAGAGGTCAAGCCCCAATCTGTACAGCAGTTATGGCTTCACCTCTGCTGGTAGTTCTCCTCTTAAGAACTCAGTCGTCACGGCCGGCCTGGTGGCGCTGAGGGTTGAGGTGCTGGATGCCACACCTAGCACCATGCCCAGTTCGGAAATTACTTGGGACATCGGAGGGTCATCAAGGGAGGGAAGGAACTGAGCATCTGGAGGACTGCTCTCCCCTCCTGGGGTGGGTTCTGAGGTATGCCTGCTCCATAGTGGCTCCGGATGGAGACCATGGGCCCTACAGACAGCAGAGCTTGATGCTACATCAGGGGTGGAGTGGCAGCAGCCAGGCTGCACATAAATGCAGTGCTGGCATTGCACGTCTCTGCTCTGGGGGAAACTGTGTTGAAAAAACCCTGGTGGCCTATCGGAGGCGAAGGGGGCCTGGAGACCTGCCCACATCCCAACGCCGGACCTGCTTCCCTGGGGCCCAGCTCTACTGGCTTCAACGGCTGTCCCTCTAATCACAGATAGCCCAGTGGGGGGTGATCAGGGGGCTGGTCAAGCCATGAAGCTGAGTGGAGTCAGCCCTGTAGGAGCCCAGCAGAGGAGGTTTCAGGCAGGGATTAGAGACAGAAAAGTCGAGTGGTACCCTGGAGAGATGCCCTAGGTCCCAGTGAATAAAGAAAGTGAAAAAAAAAAAAAAATTGTTATCTCTGTAGTTCCCCAATCCAAGTAAACACGAACTGCGCTGACAACAAGGCGGTCCCACCACACCACCTAAGAGAACATACACCACAAGAAGTCTGAGGGAACGACGCCTCCAGATACCCATGCATAGCCACGCAGGACCCAGCTTGAAAGGTAAGTACTTAACTGGTGATTTTTATTAGCATCACCTGTGACAGTGGGTGGTGGGCCTGGTTGCGGTAGCCCAGATTGCTGCGAATGCTCCTCTCACCACCAGCTACTTCAAGATTGTCTCATTCAACAGTTTTGAAGGGCACAGATGAAACATGGTTGAGTGATATGGTTTAATAAAGTTTTTTTTGTTCTAGTGTGTGTGTCTATTCTTCTACACACAAACACAGACCACCCAAAAGTGACCTTTTTTTTAAAATCATATTTACATTCAGGACAGAGACAGGGTGAAGCAGGTCGCAGACGTACACCACAGTAAATAAAATAATACATTTTACAATTAAGAAACCCACACACCCAGAGAACTGCTCCATGACCACCAAACAACGTACCTTCCCCCTGCCCCGGGGGGGACTGACTGGGTCACAGGACAGGCCACAAAACATCTTGTTGAACCACACAATAATATGAAATTGCTGGATAAACACACATGTTGAAAAAATGGTACTGTGCCAGTATGCCCGTCCACTCACCCTCCCTCCTCCTCCATCATCACAGTGGCCAGAACCATTTTTTCACACGTACCAGTCGGCCAAGCCCGCCCCTTCACGCCCATCAGTGACAAGCCACAGGAACATGGCACAGAGCCAGCAGACTGGCATACATGTTGAAAAAATGGTTCTGTGCCAGTATGCCTGTCCACCCCCCATGACCAGAGGCCAGAACCATTTTTCCCAGTATATGTACCAGTCCACCAACCATCAATGATAAGCCACTGAGCATGGCATAGTACCAGCACACATGTTGGAAAAATAGTTCTGTGCCAGTCTGCCCATCCACCCCCCCACCCAATAGCAATCAAGGCCAGAACAGTTTAATTTAAGCATGTACCTGCCAGGCCTGTCCTTTCACACATAAACAAGAGGCCACAGCAGCAAAGGACTGACCTGTCCTACTGGTAACACCCCCCCAAAAAAAAACAGATATCAGAAACATTATTTTTTTAATTAAGCATACCAGCTCATGCAACCACCCATCTCCATCTTCCTTCCCTTGTTTTCCCAGACAAACAGCAGCAGTACTATCCATCTCCCCCCCAAAAAAAACTTACCAGGCTATGACAGGCACTTACGCAGTTGTCATGTGGCAGAAGATGGCAAGGCAGGTCAGGTCAGCGGCAGCATAAAGAAGCAGAAAGGGCATCATCAGCCGAAGGAAGCTGGTAGAGCAGGCTAGCAGGGCAGCTCAGCAGAACAGCACACCAGAACCAGGCTCAAGTGCTCACCCCAATGTAGCTGCACAGCCACTCTTCACACCCTGCTGAACCAGTACAACCACTCTATCCACCATGGGTCAGCATTGATTCACCCCATACCACCACAATAAGCAAGTGGCCCCATGTCAACACATCAAGTACACCCACCCCAGCAACACACAAACACGACCAGTGACCCAATACCACGATCAGTAACCCTACACTAACATGCCAAGTGTCCACCACCCTACCCTGACCAATGTCCCCACCCTACCCACCAACACAGCCTGTTTCCACACCACACCAAGCAACTGTGCCCAACCCACCCGACCAGTGTGCCATTGCCAACACATCAAGTATCCCCACTCAGTGTCCACCATACTGCCACGGTCAGTGTCCCCACTCCACCATACTTCTATGCCCAGTGTCCACACCCCACAAACAGAACCAACCTCTAACCCCACCATGCTATATCCCCCAGCTGAAACCTTAGATGGTCACCAAGCTATACACCCCCCAGCTGAAACCTAATATGACCACCAAGCCATACATTCCCCAGCAGAAACATAAGGCGGCCACCAGGCCATACACCCCCCAACCAAGCTGAAACCTGAGATTACAACCAGGCCACTCTCTCCACCCTGGCCACTCTCCCCACACCACACCGCCAGCATATGGCCCCTGCCTCCCAGCTCACAGTCAGCAAACTCCCAGTTCACACCCAGCAAGCCCCCCGAGACATGGCACATGGTCAGCAACCACCCCCCAGACATGGGCAGCAACCCCCATAAACACAACTCACAGCCAGCAAACCCACCAGAAACATGGCCAGAAATCACCCCAAACACACAGATGGCAACCACCCCAGCTCACAGACAGCAAACCTTTCCAACACATAGACAGCAACCCCCTGCTCACAGTCAGAAAACCCCCAGAGGCATGGACAATACCCCCCCAGAGACACTGCCAGCAACCTCCAACACTCAGACAGCAACCCCTGCTCATGTCCTGCAACCCCCCCCCCAAAACACCACCCAGAGACAGGGCCAGCAACCTTCCTGCGAGACACAGCACCATACCAAGACAAGGACAGAACCCAAACAACACAAGGACTGCAAACTCCCCGCTCACAGCTAGCAGCCCCGACCTGGCTCACAGCCACTCCCCTGACAAACTAACATAAAATAAGGGCAAACTAAGGGCACACACTGGGGCAGCATAAGGGCACGCACTGGGGCAGCATAAGGGCACGCACTGGGGCAGCAAACATCCAATGGAACGGATATTTTTTTTTTTTGGCAGCAAACACTAAACAAACGATGGAGTAAACTTTTTTGGGGAAATGTCAGCAGCAGCAACAATAGGTAGAAAATATTAAGCCCCGTGGCACCAACATACGTGTCGGCATCCCAGTCGGACCAACCCAGGCCAGCAGGTTCTCATCACTCATACCTACCTTCGCAGAAGGAGCAGCTAAACTGAAATGGAGGTGAACCACAACACGGAATACACTTCCAGTCATCCACACACAGATCCAGCAGCCGCAGCATATAATAAATGTGACGCTAAGTGATTAAAACCACATCAATTATTAAACAAGCAGCGTTCAGTCTGCACCACCACCACCATGGAGATTCGGGATTCTAGGCAGCAGTAAGGCTGGGCACACACTCACTCTACAACGGAGTCTGTAAATTATTTATTTTAATTTAGTTAGTTACGGTACTTACAAGATAGCCAATCTGGACAAACAAAAACACCTTTCTGGACTGTATGGAGCTGTGAGCAGAGGAGAGCATCTATTAATTCCTGGCAGTAGAGCAGATAGCTTGAGACTTCAAAGCAGGCCACTGTATGCATACTTCAGGAGCAATAATCAAAACAGCAGGGTAGATTAAAAAGAAAATAGTTGAGTAACTACCACAGGCAGCTAAAAACTTACTTTCTTTTGAGTGGAATGGTCAGAAAAGCAGTTAAAATTAGCACAGGAACAGGTCAGGAGCACGAACAAGTTGATGAGAATAATATCAGCAACAAAATAAGGCAGAGGAGAAAACAAACATGCTTCAATGCTGTGTTCTCGGAGTCAGCGAGAACAAACGCTGCTTCCGTTTTACGCGCCGTTTTCCGCCGACCAATCAAATTTCCGTTTTTCCGTCTGCATCACCGCATATGCAGTAAACCAGTGTCCCTGAAAATAGGCATCAATAAGGTCCAGGGAGGCTAGCCAGTCTCCTGGCCTGAGAGAGGGAATAATTGTTCCCAGAGTCACCATTATGAATTTTGGCTTTATTAGGTGCTTGTTTAGGTATCTTAGATCTAGGATGGGTCGTCAGTCCCGTCTTTTTTTGGGGTAAGGAACTACCTGGAGTACAGACCTTTGCCCCTGTATGGAGCAGGAACTCTCTCTATGGCCTTTAAAGCCAGTAGAGACAAAACCTCCGCCTCTAGAGCAAGAGTTTCTGAAGTATTTGCAGGTGGAAAGGATCTGGGTCGCAGCTTCGGAAAACTTTTGAAACTGAGAATAGCTGCTGTCTTACAACCTCCAGGGCCCACTTGTCTGAAGTAACAGACATCCAGTCCTGGACAAAGTAAGCCAGCCTGCCTCCTACTGGAATAGGGGAGTTGACCCGGGCTGATACATCAGGGTGTCTACTTGGCAGGAGCCTTAGGCTGAGGGGTGGATGCAGCCCTGCTCATCCCCCTTCTGCCTCTCCCTCTGAAGAACCCCTCTGAGAAAAGGAAGAGGAGGCCCGCCCCTGGTGAAAAGGCCCGCCCCTGTCCCTAGCTTGCTGCCTCTGAGGAGTTGCCTGCCTCTCCTCGGCCTGTGCACTCCTATAAGTGGTCTTGTACTCATCCATTTTCTTCATGTAATTCTCTGTCGGCACCGGATCGGTCTGAACCAGACGAAGAGATTCCACAATCCGAATCGCTTTGGCTATTTCTTCGGCGGTCAGAACATGCAGCTCTGGATCCGAACCGACCAATTTATCCTTTCGTTTCCTTTTCATAGGAACCGATCCCTCAGGATCGGCTCTCCTCTGGCCCGAAGAAGTATCAAGTATCACCCTGGTCAGAGGGCACTCCTTCTGGTTCGGTAGGAACCAAACCAGGCTGGCCTTCCAGGTCAGCGGATTTCTCGGCCTCCTTATCCCTAAGTCTACCTACCCTTTTCTCCAGGGTAGACTTACGGAAATTCTTACAAATTTGACGTCTGAATCGAGGTGGTCAAACCCCAGACAGTAAACACAGGTGGTGTGGGGATCGGCCTTAGCAAAGACCTCCCCACACACACTGCAGTGTTGAAACCCAGTGGGCCCATTTTTTTTCTTGGGTTTCTCAGACCTGGCCAACCTAACCAATTTACCCTTTATATGGCAACCGCCAGGCAAGGCTCCCCTATCAGTTTCTCACCATGTCATGGGTGATGAAAAAAAAACGCTAAAATTAAGTTTTTGTTTTTTTTTTAAAACCGATACGGACCGGTAACCACACACTAACTTTTTTTTTTAAGATCTTACTACAAGATTGGTTCAGCCGAAACGATCGGAAAAAAATTTACAATTTCCACACAACAGCTACTAACCTAAGTACTTACGGTACCACAGACTGAGTCTCGAACCGAAAAATGGAATGAAAATCGGACTAAAACCGAAACTTTAACCGCAATAGAACTGAGCAGAAGGAGAAATCACAGGAGCGACTGTTCAGGAAGGTGGAGTAAAGAATCTGACGGTTGGGTTTCAAAAGGACACAGACACGAGTTTTCAACCGAGCTCGAGCCCAGTGTTCTATGCCTGGCATAGAATTTTAACCCTTCACTCTCTGGGGCAGTTCAAGAGCTGGAGTTAACTGCAACTTGTCAGAATACAGCAAGACTTCATGTTGTTTGAAACCCTACTGAGCATACTCAGAAAAGGGGAAAAAAACTTTTAAATCCTTTTAACTCTGGAATCATTTAATATTTTTGCACAAAACCTTCCAAAAGCATTATACCTTGACACAGCTCGCTTTTACCATGAACATTTTGAGAGAAAAAAATTCCATTCCATGTAGGCTGTACATGAGAGCAAACCCAAATTCCATTTACGTATAGGAAAAAAATGAGACATCTACAGGAAAATGACATGTGGATCTCAAAAACTGCACAAGCTGCCGTCATGAAACTTTCCACAGATTTAGTCCCCACCTCCTGGACAACACATGCAAACTTTCAGCTAATTTCGTCAAATGCTGCCAAAGCTATTAAGGTACAAAGTTAGGGGTTTAACAAAGAACATCTTGCTCAACCCAAACTATAGGGGTGCTAATGTGCCCCTGTAATATATAGACATATTATTTAGCCCACATACGTATAACTGACAACAAAGATTATCTAAGTAAATTCAGACAGCCCCCTTCCCCTAATCCTATTAGTAACCACACAGAGGGCCTACACCCCTGTTCTCTATTGCACATCATCAAACTTAAGTTTTTTGGGGGGCAAGGTTGCAGTGCTCAGCGGCCATTCAACTCACACATGGAATTTACAAGCCAGGCAGATTAAGGTAAAGTAAAATGTTTTAACTTAATAAAACAATTAAAAACCTACCTAATGTAGCTCATCAGGCAGGCAACTACCTGGCATGAGATGCCTGCCCGAACTGTGAGAGAATGCCAGCAGCTCGAGAAAGATGTCAGGAATGCATTTCTGCTAAAATCAACTGTAGGGTAAAAACTGTCTGGCAGCTAAAATACTGCTACTTTATGGAGGACATGGACATTGACGGCTTCTGCTCATGTAGTCCATGTTGCCACTAACCAACAAAACTGTGGAAAATATGATAATGGAAAGTCCCAGGAACACGTTGAATGAGTTACACGGGTTGATCTAGATTCAGATTTTCCCTGACACATAGCACAACTTGTTAATTAAGCTGACTGTTGATTAACGTCTTTGTATTTCTCCTGGCAGAACACACAAACCTACCAACCAATTCTGCATATAATGCATTTTAGTAGTACAGAATGCTTGGAGCATTCTGTACTACTAAAATGCATTATATGCAAAATTGGTTGGCAGGTTACCCAGGAAAAACATACAATTTCTTTGACAGTGATATTACAGTGCAATGTGATGACTTCCATATACAATACATGTGCTGTAGGATATACGCTAGCACAACTGTTTATTTTAATACAAAATTCTTTATTGAAATTTTGATTTACATACATTGAATCATGAAAATAATCTCATTAATATTAAGAAAATCATGAATCATAAACGAGTGACTGCCAAGGGGTTATGTCTCAGTTTAGGCAGGGATAAGGGCAGACTGTTTTAACACAAAATTCTTTATTGAAATTTTGAATAACACACATTATAATGCAGAATATGCCTTAGCAGCCCACTTACAATGAATCATTAAATTACCATAATCTTATTTACATTACTGAAATCTTGAATCATAAAGAGAGACACCCAAGGGGTTTGATCTCAGGTTAGGCAGGGATAAGGGCAGACTTACAGACCAACTGGCCTCCTTGTGCCACCAACGTCTATGTTTCTACCCTCCACTGATGAGGACTATATAATCTCTGATCAGTTTCCTTATGATCTCAAACTGGTCTCTGACAACAAATGTGTTCTGAATGTCATCACAATCTTTGGTACAATTTCTAAATCTCACCACATTACAATCTGTACCATGACACCCTCCCTAGGAGGTAGTATAGCAGAGTGGTTTAGGGCTATGAGCGGCAAACCTGGAAAGCTGGGTTTGAATCCCACAGCCCCAACCTACAAACTGTGTGACCTTGAGCAAATCACTTAAGTTCCCTGTGATCCCAGGTCGCATCTGGAAACAAGCATTAGCTTAGTGTGCCTTTCCTGGTTAAACAATCCCCCCCACACCACGGAGCAGGTTGACTGTTTCAAATACCCCAAGTCTGGCTATAAAGACCCTTCCCGAAACTGTAGTAATCACATCAGCAATATCCTAGCCATAATTGGACTGATGATCTCATACTACAGTATTCTAAACATTGCCTCAGTGCCTTCGTAAACAAAGAGATAGTGATAAACTATTATACAATGCGGTCTGAGGATGCTGCACTGTAACTTGCTGACCGGCACTTTTAGACGTGAATAAATCCTACAACAACTCATGCAAAAAGTGCCAGTCAGCCAACCTGGCAGCAGCATCTCAAAGGAAAGAACAGTACCACAAAATTCAACCACAAAAAAGCCACCTTTTTTCACCCACTAAGTGTGGCCAAAACATTTCGATTTGGCCACCATCTTCCCTCTTGCTAAAAAACAAACAAAAAAAAAACTGACCACCATTTTTTTAAATTAAAACTACCAAAATATATAAAAAAATTAAAATTAGTTAAAACACACAAAGCAGACAACCACAGATCTCACACACTGCACTCTTAGGCAGAGAAGATCCAAGTACCTTAAAAAAACGGAATTTAGACCACACTCACATCATGGCTCCCTCTGCACTCCATGCTGCCTACTGAACACTGCTTGCCTGTACTCCACTTCTGTTAACGCCACACCAACGGCCTAATCACAACCACTCACCTGCTCTGTGATCATTTTATGCTGGCAACAACCACATTATCTCCTCCAGTGCATCACACAGTTTCATTTTTCCTCCGAGTGACAAGTGCGCCACTCACCACTTGCAACATGCTCTGTCAACATGAAGGTCAGCAGCTGTTCATAATTTGGAAAAGACTAGCAACAGATACGGTTCTTTAGTCACAGGCACACATCTCATCTCTTGCTCTCTCTGGCTTTTTGAAAATTAAAAATCATCTAGGCATGTGTGTCACACTAATGGGGGGGTTGTCTCTTTTCAACAGTATTCTATGTAGCAACAAGGAGCTATCTAGCACTCAGAAGAAAGATGTCACAACCAAAAATACATTAAAAAATGTTTTTTAACACTGGCATGGTGGCGCGGAGGGTTGAGACGCTGGACGACACACCTCGTGCCACACCGACGACCCGGGTTCAGGAACAGATTTGGGACGCCGGGGGCTGGCAGGGGAAGGAGAAGACTGAGCGTCCATAGGGACTGCTCTCCTCTCCTGGGGTGGGTAGTGGGCCTGCGTCGCTCTGCAGTGGCCTCTGGTGGAGACCAAGAGCACTTCAGAAGGCAACACATGGGGAACAGTACAGAAAAGCAGAAATCCGCTTTGCGACCGACCGGATGACAGCTGCTGGTCCTTTGTTGTTGCCAATGCCCTAAAGGAGTCCCTCCACTTCAGCAGCACCCTGGGGCCAAGTATGTGCTGGTTGTCCTCCCGGTGCCTTCACCCTCAGAGGAGAGGGATCCGCCTGGTGAAGGGTTACGTTCGTGTTACCCCAGGGGCAGCTGCGATATGAAGCTGGAGGGCTCAGGACGGGACAGGCAGAGCGGATCAGGACCTAGGCAGCCTGAAGAAGTGGTGGCTCATGAAGGGGGAACAAAAAATTACTCACCTTAGTAATTATGTTTCTTCTAATGGAGTCTTGCTGTAATCTGACATATTGCAGTGATCCCCAATCTTTTAAACTGCCCCAGAGAACAAAGAGTTAACTTTCTATGCAGGGTATAGAATGCTGAGCTCGAGCTCAGTTGGAGTCTCTGTCTGGAGTGTTTCAAACTCAAACCGTCAGATTCTTACGAGCCCAACTAGCTAAAAATTCGATGTGGAAATTGTAAAATTCCTACTAGCCAATTGGCAGAAAAAAGTTTTGGATTGCCAAAGAAGACTCAAGTCAGGAAACTCAAAAACCAACTTAATACAAATAACAGTAATAAACCAACACCCAAACAAAAAGGAGGAGGGTGTAAAGAAAAAGCGCCCCTGGGGTGCAACACTGCATCTGCCCACCCACTTCCCAAAACAAGTTCTGAGAGGGGAGGCAGGGAGGGAGGTCAGAATACAGCAAGACTCCATTAGAAGAAACATAATTACTAAGGTGAGTAATTTTTTCTTCAAACAACATGAAGTCTTGCTGTATTCTGACATACTGCAGACTACCAAGCAGTACCTCCATGGTGGAGGGACAGAACCTACTTTGGGAATAGGCTCTGAGGCACTGCTGTGCCAAACCGAGCATCACTCCTAGCCTGGATATCCAGAGAGTAATGCTTGGTAAAGGTATGCACTGTTTTCCAGGTGGCTGCTTGACAACTTTCTAAGAGAGGGATATCCCTGGCAGCAGCCACGGAAGCAGCTGTACCTCTTGTGGAATGAGCCCTCAGGCCTGAGGGTGGAGTCTTTCCCAGTTTTTCATAGCAGAACTGTATACAAGACACAATCCACCTGGCAACAGACATCTTGGTGGCAGGTTTGCCCTTTCCCACTTCTCCATAAGTGAGGAACAACTGGAGGGAGTCAAACCTGTGACCCTTGGTACGCTCTATGTAGTAACTAAGGGCTCTTTTAACATCTAAACTGTGTAGCCTCCTCTCACCTGAGGAAGAATAATCAGTGAAGAAAACAGGAAGAGACACAGACTGGTTTAAATGGAAGTCTGAAACCACTTTGGGCAAGAACCTTCTACTGGTTCTAAGGACCACTTTATCCCTGTTTTATTTTATTTATTTATCGAGTCTAGGATTACAAATACCTGTGAAATGAGATAAAATCAGGTTCCACTGACAGGCTTGCAATTCACTGATATGCCTGGCAGACGTAATGGCTACCAAGAACACAGTTTTCCAAGTCAAGTACTTAAGCTCTGCTGAAGACACAAACTCAGAAGGGGGTTGCATAAATTGAGCAATACAAACATTCAAATCCCAGGCAGCGGCAAGGTCTCTAAAAGGAGGATTGGTGTGAAGCAATCCTTTAAAAAATTTACAGAACACTGGATGAGAAGATGGTGAGGAAGACTTCCCCACAGACAAAAACGCAGAAACAGCTGACAAGTGTACCTTGACAGTAGCTGGTCTGAGGCCTAGGCCATTAAGACAGACCATATAATCCAGAACCGTAGGCAATCCAGCAGTATCTGGAGAAATATGCTTTTTAGAACACCAAATGCTGAATTTCTTCCACTTGGAGTTATAAGACTTTCTGGTGGAGGGCTTTCGAGAAGCTCTGAGGATATCCAGAACCCCTTGGGAAAGATGCAGATCTGCAAACTCTAACCCTTCAAGAGCCATGCCTTGAGATTGAGAGACTGAAGATGGGGTACCAAATCCTCCCGAGAGGATGTTAACAGGTTGTAATTCCTGGGAAGAGACGGGGAAGATGGACTGCTAGGGACAGCAACAGGGGGCACCAGGGCTGTGTGGCCCAATTTGGAGCAATCATAATCACTTTGCAAGGCTGAGACCTTATTTTGACTAAAACTTTGAACGGGAGTGGGAAAGGGGAAGGCATACAGAAACTTCCCTTTCCAATTCAGAATCAGGCGCCCAGGGGACTGAGCCCAAGACTGGAGGTCTGCAACAAAAGAGAGGGAGTTGGTGATTGTCTGGGGCTGCAAAGAGATCCATCTCTGGAGTGCCACATCTTGAAAAAATCACTTTCAACACCTGAGGGTCCAGGGAGCATTCATGATGGCCCTGAGAGATCCTGCTCAGTGCATCTGCTAGCACATTGTCCTTCCCTGGAAGGTGAACTGCTACCAGAGAGGTCTGCAGGGAATAAGCCAGGGACCACAACTTCATGGCTTCTGTGCACAAGGCCGTGGACAGAGTGCCTCCCTGCTTGTTGATGTACCACATGGTGGTGGTGTTGTCCGTTCTGACCTGAACCACCTTGTTCTGTACTGACTGAGAGAAAGCTTTTAGGGCCAGAAAAACTGCCCTGAGCTCTAGGAGATTGATATGGAGAAGGGATTCTTGGGGGAACCACAGCCCCTGGGCAGTGAGCGACCCCAGATGGGCTCCCCAGCCCAGAAGAGAAGCATCCGTGGTAAGGACCACTGAACAAGGCTGAGTAGCAAAAGGAACACCTTTGTCTTAATTGTCCTGATCCTGCCACCATTGGAGGGCTTGGATCAAGGTCAGAGTCACTGGGATCAGTTTGGTAAGGGAATCCTTCCTCCCCGACCAAAAAGCTCTCAGGTGGAACTGAATATCCCTCATCTGGAATCTTGCCCCTTGGACCACTGCTGTTGAAGCTGCCATGTGGCCCAAGAGCTGGAGGAAATGCCTTGCTGGTTGAGATACCCGAAGGCTGAAGGAAGAGGCTAGTTCCATAAGAACCCTTGCCCTTTCTAAAGGAAGAAAGACTCTTTCTCTGAGTGTGTCTAGTTCTGCCCCATAAAGGTAAGAAGCTGAACTGGTTCTAGAACTGACTTTGGAAGGTTGAGAAGAAATCCTAGAGAAGTGTGCACTTGCTGGGTCACTTGTAGGTGAGATTTGACTTGGTCTGGAGACTGACCCACTATTAGCCAATCGTCCAGATATGGAAAAATTGAAATATTTTGCCTTCTTAGAAAGGCAACTACTACTGCCAGGCACTTTGTGAAAACCCTTGGGGCTGAGGTTAGGCCAAAGGGCACTGCTCTGAACTGATAGTGGCCTGAGGGCAACTCGAACCTGAGGTACTTTCTGTGGGAGCACCTGATGGGAACGTGAAAGTAGGCATCTCTGAGGTCCAAGGAGGCTAGCCAGTCCCCTGGCCTTAGAGAGGGAAGGATTATTCCCAGAGTTACCATCTTGAACTTTGGTTTTAAAAGATGTTTGTTTAGATATCTTAGGTCTAGGATGGGTCGCTACTCCCCTGTATTTTTTGGGGTCAGGATGTACCTGGAGTACAGTCCTTTGCCCCAGTGTAGGGTAGGTACTCTCTCTATGGCTCTTAAGGCTAGAAGAGAAGAAACCTCTGCCTCTAGGGCAGGGGTTTCCGAGAGATTTGCAGGTGGAAAAGATCTGGCACTCATCCTTGGAAATTTTCTGAAGCTGAGAACCAGTCCCTGGCTTACTACTTCCAGGACCCACTTGTCTGATGTAACAGACATCCAGTCCTGGACAAAGTAAGCCAGCCTGCCCCCTACTGGAATAGGAGAGTCGACCCGGGCAGGCCCATCAGGGTGTCTGCCTGGCAGGGGCCTTAGGCTGAGGAGTGCATGCAACCCTTCTCATCTCCCTACTGCCTCTCCCTCTGAAGAACCTCCTCTGAGAAAAGGAAGAAGAGGCCTGTGCTTGGTAAAAAGGCCTTTGAAAAGGTCTGCCCCTGCTCCTAGACTGCTGCCTTTCAGGAGTTGCCTGCCTCTCCTTGGCCTGAGCAGTCCTGTAAGTGGTCCTGTACTCATCCATTTTCTTCAGGTAATTCTCTGTCTGCTCCCCAAACAGAGAATTACCCACTACAGGAAAATCCATGGCCTTAGCCTGGGTGTCCTGCGAGAGGCTAGTACATCTGAGCCAAGTCATCCTCCGAAGAGCCACAGATGTAGCCATGACTCTTGATGACACATCATTAGAGTCCACAGCAGCATGAAACTGAACTTTAGATGCCTCAATCCCATCTGCAGCCACTGCCTCCAGCTCTTTGGCTAGCTGAGGGGAGGCCTGTTCAGCCAGTGCCAGTACAGTGTCCCACCTGGACTTCTGGTACCTGGCTGTATAGGCCATGTAATTCACCTGCCTGAGTCCCAAGGAAGATGCCATGTACTGTTTCTTTGCCATGGCATCAATCTTCCTGGAGTCCTTGTCTGGGGGGTGTGAAGCCAAGGGAATATTTGCCTTGTCACAGGCAGCAGCCTGCACTACCCCAACATGGCTGCGTTGCTGGTATAAGAACTCCGTGTCTGAACCTGAAAGTGTATACCTCTTGTCCATTCTTCTATCCACAGGAGGCATGTTAGGAGACTTAAGGATTTTTTGTGTCTGTTTCATAAAGGATTTGTGGAGGGGAACAGACAGTCTCCTGGACTCTGGGATGTCCATCATTTCTACATAATCAGGCTCCTCTTGATCTTCCACAGCCTCCTCCATAGGAAGCTGGAGGGTTTCACCCACCTTTCTGTAGAACATAAAGTGAGAAAGGGACTCAGAAAGCCTAGGAGGGGAAACACCTGAAGGTCTGTCTAGGGAGATGTCCGGTTCCACAGGCACATCCAGACCCTCACTTTCACCATCATCATCCTCAAATTCCCCTTCCTCTTCAAACTCCAGTTCATAAAAATCTTCGAGGATATAATCTTGAACCGTGGGAACCAACCGAACCAAACCCCTGCCAGAAGGTGCCGGATCGGTAGGAACCGGGCGGAGCAATTCCACAATCTGAGTCGCTCTGGCTATCTCTTCGGCGGTCAGAACATGAACCTCTGGATCCGAACCGGACGATTTGTCTTTCCGTTTTCTTTTTGTTGGAACCGAAATCGGCTCTACTTTTGCCCAAAAAAGTATCGCCCTGGTCAGAGGGCACTCCTTCTGGTTTGGCCGGAACCGAACCAGGCTGGCCATCTGGGTCAGCAGTCTTCTCGGCCTCCTTTTCCCTCAGTCTACCTAATCTCTTCTCAAGGCTAGACTTGGGGAAGTTTTTACATATTTGGCAGTCTGAATCAAGGTGGTCAAACCCCAGACAATAAACACAGGTGGTGTGGGGATCGGCCTTAGCAAAGACCTCCCCACATTCACTGCAGTGTTGAAACCCAGTGGGCCCGGTTTTTTTCTTGGGTTTCTCAGACATGGCCAACCTAACCAACTTACCCTTTTTACGGCAACCACCAGGCAAGACTCCCTTATCGGTTCCTAATCGTGTCACGGGTATTGGAAAAAAACGTACCAAAACACTTTTTTTTTTTTTAGAACCAATAAGGACCAGTAACCACACACTAAGTAAAACCACAAAACACAAAATTTCAGTATCAACTGGCCAGTTCAGCCGAACCGAGCCACACTTTTACAAGTTCCACACAGAAAAACAGAACAATTCCTATCTAGTACTCATGGCACCACAGACAGAGACTGACCGACTATGTGGATAACTTTTTCAGTTTAAAAAAACGACGAAAACTGAAACTTTAACCGACTTTCAAACTGAGCTGAAGGAGAAATCTCCGGAGCGACCGTTCAGTGAGGCAGAGTAAAGAATCTGACAGTTTGAGTTTGAAACACTCCAGACAGAGACTCCAACCGAGCTCGAGCTCAGCATTCTATGCCCTGCATAGAAAGTTAACTCTTTGTTCTCTGGGGCAGTTTAAAGGTTGGGGATCACTGCAATATGTCAGAATACCGTGAGACTTCATGTTGTTTGAAAAGAAATAATACCAAAAAAAACCAACTAATTTTTCTTAAATCTTTTATTACCACCAACTGTATAACTGCAATTATCCACTCCAGGGTGTGGGTTATTGTGGGATTTACCCACTTCTGATGTGGTTAGGTCACTCAGCCTGCACCCTCATGACACACCACACCAGGCATGGGTAAATCTCACAGTAACCCACACGCCAATGTGGATTATTGCTTAAATGTACCTAGTACCTTTTCTTGATTATGGTATTGCTTTCTTCACTGCCCCCCGCTAGAGTGCTACATAAATCTGAAATCCTTTACAATAAGTTTTGTAGGGCTGTCCTTGCACGTAACACTCCAACATACAACACCACTCTCCACTCCACCAGAGGATGAACTGGCTGATCTCTTCTTGCGGTTATCCCCCTTCTCCCCAAAGCTGCCCTGGTATCAGTCAGGCAACCTCTTAGCCTTGTTTGTACACCTTCTCTGTCACCTGCACCAGGCCCTCCTCTTCCCATGGACTTATCCTTCCATAGTAGGGATTTCCTGGGAAGGGACATCTCAACATCACTCCCTGCAGAACAACATAGTGTTGGGAGGGGATGGCCAGTCAGTGTTGATGAGGCCTGAGAGTTCTGGTTTCATGCTGCTTGTGCTGGAATTGTTTTGTATTGTACCTACCCGCATCTGCGTGCCAGCCCACCAGAGTGGGTCAGCCCCTACCCCCCCAGCTCCAACTGTAGATGGTCTCCCAGGTGGCTGTATTGGAGAAGAGTCCGCAACCCACCCTCCTGGAGGACGAGACTGTCTTCTGGGTCACTTGATTCTCCTCCTTCACTGGCCTTCAACCCCCAAAGCTCATTCCTGAACTCGAGTTGCTAGCATTGCAAACAGTAGTCCTGCTGCTGCACTCTAACAAGCTGGCATCTTGCTGAGCTCTTTGAAAAGCACCAATTTGGTTCCAAATGAAATGTTGTATAAGTTGCCTTACCTCCAAGTAAGGCAGCAGACCTGATTCAGGGCTCATTTCAGATATTTGCCTGTGTGGGAAACTGAACCACTGAGTAAAAGGTAGGGGTTAAATGTAGTAGTACTAAGTCATCTTTATTTATATATGGCACCCTTCTCCAGAGACTAAGGGCACCATTACAGCTAAATAAAATCACAACAATGATTAAAAGACAACCCCCAGCTTAAATTAACACCCAATAAATTAAATAACAGAGACCATAATAAACACAGTGAATTTCCTGATAAAGGATAATCAAATAAAGATGAAACACTGAATGCCTGCCTAAACAGACAAGAAATGGGAAAAATACAAGGGTTATATTGTTCAACTGAGCCCAGATTCTTAAAGCAGCAGTGTAAAATCATTAGAATAATGATGAAGACTGCCCCCAAAGGAGAATTAAAGGTGGGACAAAAATTTATAACTGTGTGACAGGTGTTGTAGTTCCCCATTCTGAAATGAACACTGCCTGATCCTTACATTTTTTAACTGCAACACTTTTTGAAGTAAGGGATCGCATTTTTGGCTCTCTGAAGCTGGCATCCCAATCCCGTCTACTTCCTTACCAGAAGCCACATCGCCACGTGCCATTATGTGACAAACATACTTTCGAGATTTGGGGTGAATTTAGTCAGCTGTTTAGATGCTTATTTGTAAGCTTCAATGTATAGCTTGTGACAAATCAGACGATATCCTAAAATGCTGCAATTAAAAAACTTCAAGCATCAGACCTGCTGACTTACCTGGAGGCAAGGCTATTGTATCTGGGACTTTTTAAAATTCATATATTTAGTTTTTATTGAACGGGAAAGGAGGGCTGGACAGCACTGTCTATTCTCAGCCTTGTCACATGGGAGAGATAGAGATGCAAATCAACTAAAATTGAACCAGCTTGAGCTGTTGGTAGTATTTTAGTGACCTAAGTAAATTACTGTCGGTCAAGTCACAGTCTTGTAAGGACGTACCATAGGATCTCTTTTTCACCTCCTCGTGCCAACTGGAGACAGGGATACATAGGTATTTTATACGTTTTCTCCCCTGACCCACTTCTGAGGCCTCAGCACACAGCTGGGAGAGTGTGTAGAGGCACGCTACGCACCCCGTGGTGGCAGCTCAATCTCTTCCACCTCCCATAACTGTTTTGCTGCCCCTTCTCCACCTACGCTACCCACCGGACCTCCACCCGTGGAGCGGAATTGGGGCGCAACCCACCGGAGAGGAGAGATGCCCATCGGCATACTCGATCCTGCTCCACCCTCCCTTCCCCCATGCCTGCACCCCGATGACCTGAGGTTGTTCCTGAATCCGGGTCACCGGCATAGCGAGAGGTGTGGCATCCAGCACCTCAACCCTCAGTGCCACTGGGCTGGCCATACTATGGGATCTTTAACTTCCACCTGAACAACCACCAAAACAGGCAGACTGTACCTCAGTTTAACATCTCATCTGAAGGACAGCAAACCCAGACAGCAAATCATCTCCTTAGTACTGCACTCAGGTGCCAGTGTTAATGGTATGAATGAGACCAATCCTGGTGCGGGACTAAAATCCACAACTTTCCAGTCCAGAGAGGGATGTGCTACCAGCTGAACCACACCAACAACTCAATAAGTAAATTAAACAATTAACACCTCAAATTCCCAATAGCACTTACCTCTGATACCTGCACTTCATGACAAAGTCTAACTTCAGGACCGCCTAACTGCCTACTTACCTTCTGACTCTATAGACTCTCTATTTTCCCTAAATCTACGTAACATCCTTGGTCTTCAAAATCCTATCTTAAGTTGGTAACAGGTTTTGTCAATTTATCCATTGTTATCTACAGTTTGAACGTTCTGTATCTTGCATCTACTATTATTTGCTGTTGTCTTGTCCTACTGACGTGGAACCTTTGTAAATGAACCTCTGGTTCAAAGGTATTTTGCAATCTGAAAGCTCACTAAATAAAATAAATTAATAAAATTAAAGCACGGTAGGTGTTAAAAGTTAGAAGGAACTACCATTGTATTATTTTCAAACAAATGGATGCACATAGGGACATACTGTGCATGAACATCTTCAGGAGCTCCACAGTTCATCCAGAAATAACAATGCCATCCATTCCCAGGATCTACTCAACTTTCTTTTTTTTTAACAAAACAAAAAAAAACTCCGTTTATTTTCAGTTCATAGGCTGCCTCCTCCACTGCTTTGTCCTCCGCAGGAATTCCAATTCCTACTACGCTCATGACACTAAGCACCATCCCAGTCTAGAGCTGCATTCACAGCTGGACCCCACAGTGACCGCCTCTTTACAAGTCAGCCCAGATTCAAAGCTCCATCTTTACAGTAGTTTTCAGTGGATATAAGGAGAGGTCTACTGGGCCAAATGTTGCGGCTGGAGCCATGGGGAGATTAGCAGCTTTATGCTCCAACAGAGAGCCTTTCTTCCCGTTGGTAAGTCCTCATCCTACACTAAAGTCAATCTGGCGGACCATGACCAGGGGAGGTGCGGGTGGTACAGTGCAGGAAACTGTGTGCTCAGCCACAATGGCAATGCTCCCCAACTGTCAACAGGAGGTGCCCATTCACAGAATTACCCTGCCTCCACCTCCCGGAGCGAAGGAACATTGTCTCTGTTGTGCTGCCCTAGGTTTAATGGCTCAGTGGGGTGGATGAGCTTGCACAGTGAACCTGGGTCTCCCACACAGAAGAAAGGAGCACTCTGCTGGTACCACCAAGCCAAGTCACAAACAATTGTCTTGTTGTCAAGTTTACGTGAGACTTCAACAGGCTTGCATTTGACTACTTTGTCATATAACTACTGGAATGAACTCTTGCCTCACTGGAAGAACCTTTCAGTTGTCTGCCCGCAAAAAGGTGTCGATTGGCTGTATAATATGCCCCCCTGCATCTGTTCTTAGGACTAACCTGCCAATGCCAATGTTCTCCATCTGTTACTGCAGTTTCACTGCATCTCTGGTTGCTACCATGAGTGTTGTACTGAGTGTGACTCATCTTCCAGGACCCTCATAACAATGAGATGCTGCATCTCAAGAGGCTAGCTGTGTAACTAAAATCTCAAATGAAAAATAAATATGTAATTTCAGACTGGATTCTCTGTTGCAGTTTCATGGGCTGCAACCCTGTTGTGCTGACCCACAAAACTGCTATACTGAGAAAAGAATTGCACCAGGCGGCGCAGACCCATGGGTGCAAATTAAAAGAAAGTAAAATAAGCTCCTCAGATGATACTGCTGCCCCTCCCCGCATACCTTCAGGCTGCTTCTGGTCCTCCACCCTCAGTTAGAACCCCCCACCCCACCCCCTTCCCCAGCGCCAACAATTTTATACCGACAATTGGTATTTTTGGGGTAAAACTCCAATGATGGGCAACCTGCACAACCAGCCCATTTCCACAGCTGACTGGCTGTCATCTCTCGGCAATCAGCTCTATAAAACAAGTATGCTGATGCTAATACGCATGGTCAGGGTCAAGGCTTCAGTTCTGAAACACTAAATCAGGTTAAAATGCTTGTTTTGAAAAGAGGTTCACTTTGTCAAACTCAGTAAACAGTAACAGAAAGAAAAAAAATTACTTATCATAGTAATCGTGTTTCTTCCAAGGGAATCTTTACTGTATTCTGACATATGTGGTTAGCCTCGACCATTCAACTACCCCAGAGAGGAAAGAGTTAAAGAATCTGTGCAAATAGTAGAACGCTGATAGGCTCGAGCTCGATTTTCAAACTACTGTCCATGGTGCATTCTATGTAACCGTCAGATACTTACAAAGCATGTACAAAAAATATACCATCTATGCTATCCTCAAGAACTAAATCCCCCCCTAAGAACTACAATCCTCCCTTTGAATAGGACATCTGAAAAGAATCAGGTCACAGATGCCCAAAAACCACCAACCTAAACAAGTTTCAACAACAAAACATGAATAGCTGGAGTGCAGTACCCACCAGGTTCTAGAAGGGGAGGTAGGGTGGTAGCTCAGAATACAGTAAAGAATACCTTGGAAGAAACAAGATTACTATAAGTAATGTTTTCTTCAAGCCCCAGGAAATCTTTACTGTATTCTGACATATGCAGACTACCAAGCAGTACCTCTGAAGGTGGGAACAGAACCTATTTAGAAACAGGTCTGCAGTACTGCTGGTTGTGGTGTTGTCTGTTCTGACTTGCACCACCTCGTCCTGGACCAGTGAGGCGAATGACTGGAGAGCCAGAAGGACTGCCCTGAACTCCAACAGATTCATGTGAAGTAGTGTCTCCTGCTGTGACCGTCTACCGGGTACAGTGTGCTCTCCTAGGTGGGTGCCCCATCCCAGGAGGGAGGCATCTGTAGTTAACATTACTGCTGAAGACCCCTGCTGGAATGATACTCCTTCCCTGAGGTTGTCTCTTTCCTGCCACCACTGCAGTGCCTGAATGAGAGTCCCTGTAACTGGTACTAGTTTTGATAGGGAGTCCTTTTTCTGAGACCAGTGGGACCTGAGGTGGAACTGGGTGTCCCTCATCTGAAACTTGGCTCTGGGCACTGTTGCTATTGAGGCTGCTATGTGGCCAACAGTTGTAGAAAATGTCTTGTCATCTTAGGGGTGTGAAGCCGGAAGGAGCTTACAAACTGTACCAGGCTCTCCACCCTTTCCTAAGGAAGGAATGCCTTCCCTCTGAGTGTCCATCTCCGCTCCTATGAAGTCCAGGAGCTGGACCGGCCGCAAAATGGACTTTTCTCGGTACACCAGGAATCCTAGAGACTGTAGGGTAGCCTGTGTGAGGACTAGGGCATCCCTTACCTACGGAGGGGACTGCCCCATGACTAACCAGTCATCTAGGTAAGGGAACACTGCTACCCCCTGCGTTCTCAAATGTGCCACTACCACAGCCAGGCACTTTTAGAACACCCTTGGGGCAGAGGTGAGACCGAAGGGCAGGGCTCTGAACTAGCAGTGTCCTAATGGCAATCTGAACCTGAGGTACTCTCTGTGAGACTGTCTGATGGGGATGTAGAAGTAGGCATTCTTGCGGTTTAAGGATGCCAATCAGTCTCCCTGCCTGACAGTGGGGAGAATCATTGCCAAGGAGACCATCTTGAACTTTGGTTTGGTCAGATATCTGTTTAGGGCTACGAGGTCCAGTATGGGTTGCCACTCCCCATTCTCTTTTTGGATTAGGAAATACCTTGAGTAAAATCCTCTTCCCCTCTGAGAGGTTGGAACAGGTTATACTGCCTCTGCCCATAGAAGGCTGGCTAACTCTGATTCTAGCAAGGCCTCTTCTACTGGGGTTGCAGGTTTGAACAGCCTTGCCCTCACTTTTGGGATGCCCTTGAAACTGAGAGCAAGACCCTGGCTCACTACTTCCAGGACCTACTTGTCTGTGGTAATGGCTTGCCATGCCTGGAAGTAGTGAGCCAGTCTGCCACCTACCAGTACTGAGGAGGCGACCCTGACAGGCATGTCAGGGGTTCTGCTTTTCCTGTGTCCTGGGCTGGTGGCTTGGGTCACAGCGCCTTTTACCTCTGCCTCTAAAGTAGCCACGTTGCTGCTGGTAGTCTAGGAGAGCCTGAGCCTGATAAAAGGGCCTGGTATAGGATCTCCCCCTACTTGGGTGCCTCTGGGAGGTGGATGCCTTCTCTTCGGAAGAGGTGCTTTTTTAAGCTGCCTCCATCTTTTTTCATGTAAGCTTCCGTGTGATCACCAAACAGAGAATTCTGCTCACAAGGAAAACCTAATGCCTTAGTTTGAGTATCTTGAAAAAGGGTAGTGGCCCTGAGCCAAGCAAACCTTCTCATGGATACTGAAGTTGCCATAACGCTGGCAGAAGTGTCGGCATCCACTGTCATGTGGAATTGGTACTTGAAAGCCTCAATGCCACATCTGGCAGCCTCCTCTAGATCAGCTACTAGTGCAGGAGGAGGAGCTTTGCTGGACAGCTCCAAGACTGAGTTCCAGATTTTTTTTTTGGTATCTGGATACATAAGCCATATAAAGTGGCCTGTCTGATGGTCAAAGAGGCCCCAAAGTAGCCTTCCTTTGCCACAGACTCGATTTTCCAGGAATTCTTATCAGTGGGATGGGATGACAATGGCACATTTGCTCTGTCACAGGCAGCTGCCTGTACCACCCCCTCATAGCTGGGGTGACTGAAGAGAAATTCAGCCCCACGTCTAACCAAATGGTATTTCCTTTCCATTTTCTTGTTCACTGGAGGGACAGAAGTAGGAGTTTTTAAGATTTTCAGGACTTGCCTCTTCCATACCTTGTAGATGGGGAGCAGTAAAGGTTTAGCAGCTGCCAAATCCATCATCTCCATATAATCTGGGTCCTCCTCCTCTTCAGTGGTCTCCTGAGTGGGGAGGTCCAAAGTCTCTGTCACTTGTTTCATAAAGGAAAAGTGGGAACAGAAATCTTCAGGACGTTGAGTGGGAGACTCAAACTCCTGCTGTTCTGGCGAGATCTCAGGCTCAACTGGTTCCTCAAGGTCACTGTCCACATGCAATAAAAAAAAATTCCAAAGGGGGGCGCTGTGGAGCCCGAGCAACATGGTCGCTGGGATTTGGAGCTCCTCAAATTTCTAACTTGAAAAGCTCTAAAAAAGCAATTTGCGGACCACATTCATGAATAAAAAGAACATACCTGGATAGCAGAAGACAAGCAGAGCAGCAATGGGGAATCCTAAAAAAGAAACATAGAAACATAGACTTTGACGGCAGATAAGGACCGCTAGGCCCATCTAGTCTGCCCATTTCCCTACCTACAGGATAGGCCGCAGATCCTAGTTAACCAACAGCCTATTTCTTCCTACCCCCCACAAGAATTGCCTTATGTCTGTCCCATGCATTCTTGAATTCTTCCACAGTTTTAGACCCCACAACCTCCTCAGGAAGGCTGTTCCATGCATCCACTACCCTCTCTGTGAAATAATACTTCCTCACATTGCCCCTGAACCGCTCCTCCTTCTATCTTTAAATTGTGTCCCCTTGTTCTTGCACATCTCTTTTTCTGAAAGATGCTACCCTCTTGGACTTTGTTGATTCCACTGAGGTACTTAAAGTTTCTATCATGTCCCCCTCCCTTCTTTCCTCGAGGGTATACATATTAAGCTCCTTTAGTCTCTCCTCATACGGCTTCTCTTGCAGACCCTGCACCATTTTAGTTGCCCTCCTTTGACTGCCTCTATCCTGTCTATGTCCTTGCGGAGATGGGGTCTCCAGAACTGGACACAGTACTCCAGATGGGGTCTCACCAACTGTTTGTACAGAGGGATAACAACTTCCTGTTTTCTGCTGATGATGCCTCCCTATACATCCCAGTATACCCCAGCCCTCCCTACTGCCTTCTCACATTGCTTGCTAACCTTAAGATCATCTGATATGATTACCCCAGGTCTCTTTCCTTTTTGTTGTTGTTACTACCTCCCCACCCATTGTGTATTCTTCCCCTGGGTTCTTGTTTCCCAGTTGCATTATTTTGCACTTTTGCATTGAATCCTAGCTGCCATACTTCTGACCAATCCTCCAACCTTGCCAAGTCCCTTTTCATCCTTTCCACGCCTCCTTGTGTATCAACCCTGTTGCAGATCTTTGTGTCATCTGCAAAGGCATACTTTTCCTTCCAGTCCCTCTGCAATGTCACTGATGAAGACATTAAAAGGACTGGACCCAATAGAACCCTGCGGTGCCCACTATTAGTAACCCCTTTCTTCAGAGTGGACTCCATTTACAATTACCTTCTGTGTCCTGTTGTCCAGCCAATGTTTTACTCAGGCTACCACCCTGGGTCCCACTCCAGGCTGGTTAATTTGACTATTAATCTTTTGTGTGGGACTGTGTCAAATGCCTTGCTGAAGTCTAGGTAGGCCATGTCCACAGCCCCTCCCTGGTCTACTACTTTGGTCACCCAGTCAAAGAAATCTATTAGATCTGGCCTGACATGACCTTCCCTGTGAACCCATGCTGCCTTGGGTCCTGTGCTCCACTGGCCTCTAGGTACCGACTATTCTTTCCTTCAGAAGTGACTCCATCACTTTCCCTACCACAGAGGTCAGACTGACAGGTCTGTAGTTTCCTGCCCCTGTCTTGGACCCACTTTTGTGAAGGGAATCACATCCGCCTTCCTCCAGTCCTCGGGTACCACACCATCCTCCCATGATTTATTAAAAGAGTAGCCAGTGGTTTCACTAGTTCCTCCTTAATTCTTTTAGAATTCTGGGTGAATTCCATCAGGACCCATTGCTTTGTCCACCTTCAGTTTTAGGAGTTCTTGCAGAACCCTTTCTTCTGTGAAAGGACTGGAATCGACCCCCCTGTCAAGAGTGCTTCTGTTAATTGGATTAGGCACTTCCCCCTCCTCTTTTGTGAATACTGAGCAGAAATATTCGTTCAGTATTCCTGCTTTTTCACTGTCCCCCTCTGCCCACCCACCGTTCATTCTATTCAGCCTCACTATCCCTCCCTTTGTCTTTCTACGCTCGCTGATGTACCTATAAAAGGTTTTATCCCCCTTCTTAACTGAGTTGGCTATCTTTTCCTCAGTTTGGGCCTTTGCTATTCTGACTTCCCTCCCTGCTTCCTTCTGCCTTAACTGGTACAGCTCTCTGTCCTGCTCCTTCTGTGTTTCCTTATACTTCCGGAATGCTATCTTTTTCTTCCTGACTTTCACAGCCACCTCTTTTGAGAACCATAGTGGCTTTTTCTTTCGTTTTGATTTATTTGCTTCACACAAAGGCTTGTTGCCTCTGTGATGGCAGTTTTGATAATTCCCCATTGTTGCTCCACACCTCCTTCTAGCCTGTTTGCTAGTGCTTTTCTGAGGCACTCTCCCATCTTGCCAAAGTCAGCCCTCCTGAAGTCCAGTACCCTCACTTTTGTATGGCTTGACTCTGTAGCTGAGTTTAACGTGAACCACACTGTTTGATGGTCACTTGTCCCCAAATGGCAACCCACTTCTAGATCTGAGATCCTCTCACTGCCCCGTTTGAGAGTACGAGGTCTAAGATTGCTCCCTCACGAGTGGGTTCCGAAACTAGCTGTCTAATGCCTGCCACCTGTAGGGCATCAAGAATGGCCCTGCTTTGGATGTGGCTGCAGCAAATGTGCTCCAGTTAACATCTGGCATATTCAGGTCTTCCATCAACAGTATCTCCCTTCTCTGCCATTCTAAGAATGCCTTCTATCATATCCTTGTCCATTCCTTCCCCCTGACATGGGGGTCTGTACACAACCCCTGTGCGGATTGTGGTGCCCTTTCCAGTCTCCAAGGTGACCCACAGTGTCTCCTCTCCTCTCCTCCCTGTTTACTCTTTTGTTCAGTTGCTTTTATCCCTTCCTTTACATAGAGAGCTACTCCTCCCCCTCTTCTCCCCTGCCTGTCTCTCCTGTAGGTTATGTACCCTGGTATGTTAACATCCCAGTCATGGTTCTCTGTGTACCATGTTTCTGTGACTGCTACGATATCCAGGCATCCTCTTCCATTAAGGCCATCAGCTCAGGGAGCTTGTTGCCCAGACTACGGGCATTAGTACTCATTACCCTCCATTTCTGATGGCCTTATTCCATTTGCCCCATCCCTGTCCTTCTTGCCTTTGTCACTTTCTCCATTTACCCTGCCCTTCTCCTCATCGACACCTCTATGTTGGTGTTTGCCGCACTTACTACCGTGATTATTTGGGGCTAGGATTTTCCTGCTCCTTTCCAGTGCCTCCTCCTTGGCTAGTTTAAAAGCTTGCCAATGAAGCATTTAAACCTATCACCTAGGATCCTGGTTCCCTCCCGGACAGATGCAGCCCATCATGCCAGTATAGGCTTGCATCACCCAGGTGACCCCAGTCCCCAATGAAGCCAAACCTGAGCTCCACACCAGTTTTTCAACCACTGATTGAATCCCATGGTGCGGAACACCCTAGCCTCCTATGCCATAGATGGGTAGCACCTCCGAGAAGGTTACCGATGCGTTACTTGACTAAGGCCCTCCCCAATTCCACAAACTCTTCCTGCACTTCTCTAATCCCTTCTTAGCAGGGTCATTTGTCCCTAGGTGGACAATGACATCCAGCTCCCTCCCTGTGCAGCTGCTCCGGCAATCCTGAGGATTCGCCTCCTGTCCCTCCAAGCCATGGCGCCAGGCAGGCACCCACTCTCCTCTCCCTTCCTCCCCAGTTCTACCTTCCTAACAATGGAGTCCCCCACCAGGAGTTGTTTCCTTCCTGCAAGGTCCCCTGCCACCCTCCTGTGGGTCTCCTTTGTGGAGGTTCCCAGCATCCTCCTTGGTCTCCACTGTGAGTGCCTCCATAGAGGAACCACACTTTGCCAGAATGGCATAGGAATTGTGGAGAGGTACAATGGGAGGATGCGCCTGTTCACCACCCTCGCCTCCCTGAGCCCACTGTGGTCCAACCGCCTTCTTCTTGACAACCTCTGAGGCAACGGCAGTGGCACTGGTGGTCCCTGGATGGAAGAGGAGGTCCCACAAATCCTGGCCAACTCAGCCTGGAGATGAGCAACCTCCTCCCTCAGTTCAGAGAGGTGCCTGCAGATGGGACAACACCGCATCCTCCAGAACATATCCCGGAAGACTGCTGCTCCACAGCCACTGCACTGCACCACTCCAATCATGTCTTATTCCCCGTCATTAAGTCATCCGGAGAAGGTGCGAAAAGTAAAAGTATCTTGGGACCACCAGCCACGCGGTCTGTGCAGGGCCGCACTATCTTGGAGCACAGCACGGAGGGAGAAGATACCTTGCAGACGTTAGGGCAAAAAATGAATCGCATGCTAAGTCCATGGCAAGACTGCCTGAAAGATTCGATGTCCTGACCATCAGGGTCACCACTGTACTATTAAAACTGAGGCATCAAATGCTAAAAAACAATCCGAAGCAGCAATGGGATCCGCAGCTGGGCTGGTGAAAGAAAATATGCACTTGAGATCCCGACTCGAGAACCTAGAGAATCAAGCCCGGGCTGCTAATTTACATATAATCGGATTACCGGAGAGAAGCGAGGGGGATCGCCTGAGCCTTTTCTTAAAAGAGTGGCTAGAACAACAGCTAGGGCAGCCCTTACGGGACAGAAACATCTTGATCCAGAAAGCCTATCAGGTGGCCTTACGAGGTAGGCCTATTAACACAGACATGTTCAGAGCAATAGTGGCTGTACTGGACAGCACTGGGACTAGAGACCTGATCTTAGCTCTTGCTAGGCGAAAACGCATCCTGCTTCAAGATGGACAGAGGGTGTCCATATATCTAGACTTGAGTTATGCTACCTGCCAGAAGAAAAAGCGGTTTGATGGAATTCAGGCGATGCTCTGAGAAGCAGGAATCTCTCATAATATGCTGTTTCCAGCCAGGCTCCGTCTGGTGCACAATGAAAGGGTATTATTTTCTCTGACGCTGCAGGGGCCCTAAAATGGACTCAAAAGCATGCAAAGCCATCTCAAAGGAGAAGAGACCCTTCTCACTCAACATTGGAGGAAGAAGACGGAAAAAATGATTAGAGGGATACTTTTGGTCCTCTTGTTCAGGTTTGCTAGTCATAAAAACAAATGACATTTGATAAGTTCATACACCCACCTGGTCTTCAAATGAAAATGCATAATTAAGAGATAATGGAAATGTTTAATGGCCATAGTGGGGATTAAATTTAGACAACAGGGGCTATTAAAGGGAAAAAGGATTTTTTCTTGCCCCTTCTTTTTTTATCATTGAATCATTTTTACTACTTTTGCTAATGTCATACATACAGCAAAGTGAAACATCCACAGTAAATACGATTACAATGTACAAAACCATAACATTAACCAAACTTATCGTCCCTGACACATGTCTGCAGAACAAGGAAAACATGAAAGTGATACAAAGTGATTCCCAGTTTATCAATGAAAAGTGAAAGGGAGAGAAGGAAGAAAAAGGTACAGTCATAAAAAAGAAGGGTGCTAAAGGTTCAAACAGGAGGGTTGCAATATGGGGGAGGAGTCTTACATAGAGGCAAATGAAGATAGGCATCCCACTTGGACAAGTATCTGTCCGGCCGTCCCTGATGAGTGTAGGAAAGGCATTCAAGCAGGGATAAATGGGCAAGGGCTGCATGCCATGCCTTCTGAGAAGGCAGGGCTACTTGGCGCCAGTACACAAGAAGGAGGCGTATGGCCCCCAGAAGGGCCAGTAACAACCAATCCTGTAGAGGAGCGTGGAGGGTTACGAGAGAGGAGGTGTCGCCCAGCAAAAGCTTTGGGTCTGCCAAGGATACCACAGAGCCCACTACCCTAGAGCAATCAGAGGCTACCTGGGCCCAGAGGGCAGGACCACAAGATATGCAACAGATGGGCTTCCAGCTGCTGGCATCGCCAGCATAGTGAGTGCCCCATTAGGCCACGGAAAAACAGGACAGATGGAGTGCGGTACTAGTGGAGTAAAATCTTAAGTTAAAGGAACTGACTCTCGGTGTCCCAATAGCACCTGTGTGCATCATGTAGGTATTGCGCCCAGGCATGTGCCAGGATTTCGCTCTTAATGTCAACCTACAGGCACTGGATGAATCTGGCTGTGCCTCCTGCCAGGTTCAATAGAAGAAGCCAATGAGTCCCCAAAAACTTGGGGCATTATGAGTGGTCACTAGCCATCCCCACCTGCTGTCGGCCCCATACTGGGCTGAGAGACCCTGCACTGCGCTATGCAGTTGAAGGAACTGCCAAAAATCAGTTGAGGGGGAGCTGAAACTTGCAACTGCTCAAAGGTGAGCATGACATCTGAGTCCTCAACACAGATGTCCTCTACACGACGGATGGCGCGTCCTTCCCATGAAGACCAGTGCAATGGTAGCCCACCCACCGTAAGACACTTGTTCCGCCAAAGTGGGATGTACCTTGTGGGGGGGGGGGGCATGCCCTAGGCCGTTCAAGGTGTGTGTGAGAGTGACATGAGTGAACGCCACACCCTCTGAGTTGCTAACATAGTTGGGAACAGGGTACAGACGCCGTTAACCATCGGGTCAAGGAGTGTGCAAAGGGGCAGCCACTGGACAGGCTATCTTCCAACTGCACCCAAGATAAGTCTCTGGGCACTCCCGATGCAAACCACCGAACAGCAGAGGCCGCCATGTAGGCTAAGTGGTACCCCTTAAACCAAGGGACCCCGGTCCACCGCGGGGACCAGTATGCCCGCAGCTTGAGCTTGTCCCACCTCGGTGAATGGCCAGCCCAAAGATAGCTGGACATAATATGGTCAAGTGAAGCAAACAATTTGTGGGACAGGTGATTCGGGAGGTTACTAAGAAGATACATAACCCACGGCAGGAACAACATACATACTGCAGCCATCATATCAGATAAAGATAAGTGCAGCTTATGCCACAAGAGGGGAAACGTTAGATGATCCCAAATCAGCCCACCGGGTTAGGGATGTAAAGTCCTAGATAGGAAAAACCTCGGTCCACCCAGGCTAACTTGGTACCCTTGAGACAGTCCTGGGAGCAAGTAGCATTCAGTAGAGCTAAGACAGTTTTTTTCTGGTTGGTTCGCAGGCCAGATAAGGAGGTGAACTCTCAGAGCAGGGATAAGACTGATGGAAGAGACTGTTGATGGTTAGAAAGGGTGAGAAGGAGATCATCAGCATATGCTGCTACCAAGTAAGAGGAGTCTCCCACAGGCACACCGGAGATTGAGTCAGTGGTGATAACAGCACAGATGACGGGGTGCAGGGCTATCAGAAAAAGAAGAGAGGACCGTGGGCATCCCTGCCGAGTCCCTCTTTGCAGGGGGAAAGGAGCAGAGATAGTGGTGTTAGTGAGGATCCGGGCTACGGGGGAACTGTATAGCGTGGAGACTCAGCAGGAAATGTGGGCCAAAACCATACAGCTGAAGCACTGAGTACAGATAGTTCCACTCTAATGAGTCAAATGCCTTAGTGAAGTTGATGCCAAGGCCGCATATGGGTATGCTTGACCGGATGCCACCCATTTGAAGTTAAGCAGAAGTCTAGTATTGTCAGTGCCAGATTTGTCTTTCATAAAGCCAGCCTGCGCTGGATGAATGATAGCAGGGAGAATATCCAAGAGTCTGGTGGCCAGAATCTTGGCTAATATTTTTATGTCAACTGACAAGAGAGAAACACGGTGAAAATTTACACAATCGAGGGGGTCACTGGATTTCTTAGGGAGGAGGGTGATAAGGGCTTCTCGCATTATGGGAGGAAGAGAGCTAGCCTTTTGTGCCTCTTGAAGGGCCAAGAGCAGAGGGCGGGTAATGTCCATACCCAGCGCACAGTAGAGTTCCACAGTCATGCCGTCTGGTCTCAGAGTTTTCCCCAGGGCCATCTGGGACAGAGCCTGCTTTATTTCCAAAATGGTAAGGGGGATCCTAATGGGTGACTTGCACATGAGTTAAGGCCGATAAAGGTGACCTCTGGCAAAACTTCTGCAAGTCCTGTAGGAGATGGGAAGGTGAAAGAGAGGAGTGCGACTCATATAGAGAGGCATAGAAGGACCGCATGGTGTTATTTGGCTCTTCGGGTTCGTGGACTACTTTCTCTGACTTGTCATGAAGGGCGTGGATTTGGGATGAGGCTTGTTGCTTATGAAGCCTGAATGCCAAGAGCTTGCCATTCTTCTCACCCCCATCCCAGTATGCATGCTTGGCTCGTAACAGGAGCCATTCAGCCTTTTGGTTAAGCATAGAGTTAATTTGATATTTTAGGCCGATGATGCGCCTGTAGAGGGCATCACCTCTGGAGGGAAGGCACAAGGACTGATACTGTGCCTCCAACCCCGCAAGGTCAGCCTGCAAGGCAGCAAGGGTCACCTTATGGGCCTTGGGTTTTGCCGCCTAAAATGCTATTATGCGACCCCTAAGGATGGCTTTAAAGACATCCTGCACAATGCCTGGAGACTCCTCACTGGTGGCATTAAGAAAAGTAGTCGTGGGCAGCCTGGGAGATCATGCGACAGAACTCATGTTCCCTAAGGAGGAAGGGGTTGCAGTTGCCACTGAGTACCGGAGAGATGCAGTCCCACCGGGGTGTAGGTAGTTAGAACTGGAGCGTGGTCAGATTTGAAAAAATTACTCACCTTATTAATGTTGTTCTTTCTAATGGAGTCTTGCTGTATTCTGACAACAGCAGTGAGTCCCAACCTTCGAACTGCCCCGGAGATGAAAGAGTTAACTTTCCATGCCAGGCATGGAATGCTGAGCTCGAGCTCGGTTAAGACTCTGTCTGTTGCTGTTTGAACTCAAACCGTCAGATCTTTACGAGCTAAACTCACTGAGGTCCTGTGTGGAAGCTGTAAACCTACACTAGCCAACTGGCTACTAACATAAAAACAGATTTTTTGGTCCCAAAACAAAGACAAGTCAGGAAACCCAAAAAATGAAATAAACACAACACCCACTCACCCAAAGAAGATGGGTGATAACAAAAAAAAAAAAAAGGTGGGGCACCTCCTGAGTGCTAACACTGCTACTGCCCACCCTCATCCCAAAAACAAAGGTTCTGAGACGGGAAGGTGGGGGGGGAGGTCAGAATACAGCAAGACTCCATTAGAAGAAACAACATTACTAAGGTGAGTAATTTTTTCTTCAAACAACATGAAGTATTGCTGTATTCTGACAATAGCAGACTACCAAGCAGTACCTCCATGGAGGAGGGACAGAACCTACTTAGGAAAAAGGCTCTGAAGCACAGCAGTGCCAAACCGAGCATCCTAGCCTGGATATCCAGGGAGCAATGCTTGGTAAAAGTGTGAACTGTTTTCCAGGTAGCTGCTTGACATATCTCTAAGATAGGAATATCCCTGGCAGCAGCCAGGGAAGCAGCTGTACCTCTGGTAGAGTGAGCCCTCAGGCCTGAGGGTGGAATCTTACCTAGTTTTTCACAGCAAAATTGAATGCAAGAGACAATCCACCTGGCAATGGATCTTTTAGTGGCAGGTTTTCCTTTACCAACCTCACCATAAGTGAGGAACAGTTGGAGGGGTCAAACCTCGACCTTGGTACGCTCTATGTAGTAGCTAAGGGCTCTTTTCACATCTAAATTGTGCAGCCTCCTCTCTCACCAGAGGAGGAATGGTCAGTGAAGTACACAGGAAGAGAAATAGATTGGTTAAGGTGGAAGTCTGAAACCACCTTAGGTAAAACTTCCTGTTAGTCCTGAGGACCACCTTATCTCTATGGAAGGAGATAAAATCAGGCTCCACTGACAAGGCTTGTAACTCACTTATGCGCCTGGCAGAAGTGATGGCTACCAGGAACACAGTTTTCCAAGTCAAGTACTTAAGCTCTGCTGAGGACAAAGGCTCAAAAGGGGGTTGCATAAGCTGAGCAATGCAAACGTTAAGGTCCCAAGCAGGGGCAGGGTCCCTGAATGGCGGATTGGTATGAAGCAATCCCTTGAAAAACTTGGAGAATGCAGGGTGAGCTGAAAGAGAAGAGGGCTTACCTGCTGAAATGAAAGCAGAGACAGCTGCCAGATGCACCCTTAGTGTAGCTGGTCTGGGTCCCAAGCTATTCAGATGGACCGTATAGTCATGGACTGTGGGCAGATCAGCAGACTCTGGGGAAATATGCTTCCCAGAGCACCATATGGAATTATAAGTAGTTCTGGTGGAAGGCTTCCTAGAAGCCTTTAGAATGTCCATAACACCTTGGGAGAGGTGTAAATCAGCAAACTCTAACTCTTCAAGAGCCAGGCCTTGAGATTGAGATTCGGGTACCAAACCCTCCACTGAGCACAGGTTAACAGGTTGTAATTCCTGGGAAGAGACAGGGGAAAGTGGACTGATAAGGACAATAGGAGAGGATACCAGGGCTGTCTGGCCCAGTCTGGAGCAATCAGGATCACCTTGCAGGGTTGAGACCTGATTTTGACTAGCACTTTGAACAGGAGAGGGAAGGGGGGAAAAGCATGCAGGAACTTCCCTTCCCAACTGAGAACTAAGGCATCCAGGGGGACTGAGCCCAACACTGAGGGCCTGCAGCAAAAAAGGGGAAGTTGGTGATTGTCTGGGGCTGCAAAAAGACCTATCTGTGGGGTGCCCCATCTGAAGAATATCACCTCCAAAACCAGGGGATCCAGTGACCATTCATGATGGCCCTGAGATATCCTGCTGAGAGCATCTGCAAGGACATTGTCCTTGCCTGGGAGGTGTTCAGGGAATAAGCCAGAGACCACAACTTCATTGCTTCTGTGTACAACGCCGTAGACCGAGTGCCTGCTTGCTTGTTGATATACCACATTGTGGTGGTATTGTCTGTTCTGATCTGAATAACTTTGTTCTGAACAGACTTGGAAAAGGCTTGAAGTGCAAGAAATACTGCTCTGAGTTCCAACAGATTGATGTGAAGCAGAGATTCCTGAGGGGACCACAACCCTTGGGTGGTCAGGTCTCCCAAGTGGGCCCCCCACCCCAAGAGGGAGGCATCAGTAGTAAGGATTAAAGAGTGAGACTGAATGATAAAGGGAACTCCCTGTCTTAGATTGTTCTGATCCTGCCACCATTGCAAGGCCTGGATCAGTGTTCGAGTCACTGGAATCAGTTTGGTCAGAGGGTCCTTTTTCTGAGACCAAAAGGCTCTCAAGTGGAACTGAATATCCCTCATCTGAAATCTTGCTCCCTGCACCACTGCTGTAGAAGCAGCCATGTGACCCAGGAGCTGCAGAAAATGCCTTGCTGGCCAGACACCTTGCCCTGTCCAGCGAAAGGAAGGCTCTGGCCTTTTCTGTATCTAGCTCTGCGCCTATGAAGGTGAGGAGCTGAACAGGCTCTAGAACTGACTTTGAAAGATTCAGAAGGAAACCTAGAGAGGTGAGCAGTTGCTGAGTTATCTGTAGGTGTAACCTGACCTGGTCTGGGGACTGGCCTACTATGAGCCAGTCGTCTAGGTATGGGAAGATGGTAATCCTTTGCCTTTTTAGAGAAGCAACTACTACTGCCAGGCATTTTGTGAACACCCTTGGAGCAGAGGTTAGGCCGAAGGGCATTGCTTTGAATTGGTGATGGCCTGAGGGCAGCTCAAACCTGAGGTACTTTCGATGGGAGCTTCTGATGAGAATATGAAAGTAGGCATCCTTGAGGTCCAGGGAGACTAGCCAGTCCCCTGGCCTTAGAGAGGGTAGAATTATTCCCAGAGTCACCATTTTGAATTTTGGCTTTAAAAGGTGCTTGTTTAAGTATCTGAGATCCAGGATGGGCCGCCATTCTCCTGTCTTTTTTGGGGGTAAGGAAGTACCTAGAGTACAATCCTTTGCCTTGGTGCAGGGGTGGAACCCTTTCCACAGCTCTGAGAGCCAGGAGGGAAGAGACTTCTGCCTCTAGGGCAAGTGCCTCTGAGGGATTTGCAGGTGGAAAGGATCTGGTTCTCAGCTTTGGAAATTTTCTGAAGCTGAGAACCAGTCCCTGGCTTACTACTTCCAGGACCCATTTGTCTGATGTTAAAGACTTCCAGTCCTGGACAAAGTAAGCCAGCCTGCCCCCTACAGATAGTGGAGAATCGGCCCTGGCAATCCCACCAGGGTGCCTGCTTGGCAGGGGTTTTAGGCTGAGGGGTGGGAGCAGGTCTGCTTGTACCCCTTCTGCCTCTCCCTCTAAAGAACCCCCTCTGAGCATAGGCAGAAGAGGAGGTCTGGGCTTGCTAGAAAGGCCTATGAAAAGGCCTGCCCCTGCCCCTGGGATGCTGCCTCTGAGGAGTGACTTGCCTTTCCTTGGCCTGGGCATTCCTATAGGTGGTCCTATATTCATCCATTTTCTTCATGTAATTCTCCGTTTGCTCCCCAAACAGAGAATTATCCACAACAGGAAAACCCATGGCCTTAGTCTGGGTATCCTGTGACAGGCTAGTACATCTGAGCCAAGCCATTCTACGAAGTGCCACAGATGTAGCCATGACTCTAGATGAAACATCACTGGAGTCCACTGCAGCATGGAATTGCACCTTGGATGCCTCAATACCATCAGCAGCCACCTGCTCCAGCTCCTTGGCAAGCTGGCCAGGGACCTGTTTTGCTAAAGCCATGACAGTGTCCCATCTGGATTTCTGATACCTAGCAGTATAGGCCATATTATTGGCCTGTCTGAGTCCCAAGGATGCTGCCATGTACTGTTTCTTTGCCATGGCATCAATCTTCCTGGAGTCCTTGTCTGGGGGGTGTGAAGCCAAGTGAATATCTGCCTTATCACAGGCTGCAGCCTGCACTACCCCAACATGGCTGCATTGTTGTGTAAGGAACTCCGTATCTGAGCCTGACAGGGTATACCTCTTGTCCATTCTTTTATCCACAGGAGGTATAGTATTAGGAGTCTTTAAAATCTTAAATGTCTGTTTCCCAAAAGATTTGTGTAAGGGAATAGACAGCCTCCTAGACTCTGGGATATCCATCATTTCCACATAGTCAGGCTCTTCCTGGTCATTCACAGCTTCTTCCATAGGAAGCTGAAGGGTTTCTGCCACTTTCTTATAAAACATGAAATGGGAGGGGGACCCAGAAAGCCTAGGAGGAGACACTCCTGAAGGTCTGTCTGGGGAGATGTCCGGGTCTATGGGCACATCCAGACTTTCAAAACCACATTCACTTTCCTCATACTCCTCTTTCTCTTCCTCCGGTTCATAATATTCCTCTAAATCATAATCTTGAACCGGTGGAACCGGCCGAACCGAGCGCCTTCCTGATGGTGCCGGTTCGGTCGGAACCGGGGAAAGCGACTGCACAATTTTTATCGCTTTGGCTATTTCTTCAGTGGTTGGAGAAGAAACTTTTGGATCCACACCAGCTGATTTTTCCTTTCTTGTTCTCTTAGCCGGAACCGACTCCTCAGAATCGGCTCTCCTTTTGCCCGAAGAAGTCTCACCCTGGTCAGAGGGCACTCCTTCTGGTTCGGTTTGAACCGAACCGGGCTGGCCATCCGGTTCAGCTGACTTTTTGGCCTCCCTTTCCCTGAGCCTACCAACTCTCTTCTCTAGGGTAGCTGCAGGAAAATTTTTACAAATCTGGCAGTCTGCATTGAGGTGGTCAAACCCCAGACAATAAACACAGGTGGTGTGGGGGTCAGCCTTAGCAAAGACTTCTCCACACACACTGCAGTGTTGAAACCCAGTGGGCCCGGTTTTTCTTTTGGGTTTCTCAGACATTGTGCCATACCTAACAAAACTTACCCTTTTAATGGCAATCCGCCAGGCAAGACCCATCAGTTCCTGACCGTGTTACGGGTCGTGGAAAAAAACGTAATAAAATCCATTTTTTTTAGACCCGATAAGAACCGGTAACCACACTCTAAAAGTACAGATAAAGATTTTACAACAACTTGATCAGTTCAAACCGAACTGATGAACCGTTTACAAGTTCCACACAGAACAGAAAACAAAATAACCTATCTAGTACTCACGGATACCACAGACAGAGACTGAACCGACAGGTTACGGTTTAAATTCGGTCGAAAACCAAGAAAAGCGGTACTTTAACCGACAAATTGAACCGAGCAAAGGAAGAAATCTCCGGAGCGACTGTTCAGTGAGGTGGAGTAAAGAATCTGACGGTTTGAGTTCAAACAGCAACAGACAGTCTCAACCGAGCTCGAGCTCAGCGCTCCATGCCTGGCATGGAAAGTTAACTCTTTCATCTCCGGGGCAGTTCGAAGGTTGGGACTCACTGCTATTGTCAGAATACAGCAAGACTTCATGTTGTTTGAAGAGGCTATTCCAGCTTGTGTTCCCAGAGATCCCCTAGTCCGCTGCCACAACAGCCAGCCAATAATCAATGTGGCTATGGGTGGCGTGGACATGGGAATAAAAGGTATATTCTTGACTGGTGAGGTAGGCGCAACGCCATATCAGCCAGACCCCACTTCTCCTGAAAGTCCTGCAGGGTCGCCCGGGCTTGGGGGAGGGGCTTGGATTTATCTAGAAGGGTGTCCAACACCAAGCTGAAGTCACCACCTACAAGAATGGGGACTTTCAAACCATCAGGGGCTAGGGAGGATAGGGATAGGGGCTGAGCGCAGGAAAGAAATCAACATGGTCCTCATTGGGGGCGTAGACACTGGCAATAATCAGTTGCCCTACCTGGGAGGCTAGCCGCATCACCACCCATCTCACTCAGGAGTCCCTCTGGGAGTTCTCTACCAACCAGGGAAAAGAATGCTGCACCAAGTTGGCCACCCCTTTAGATTTGGATGGCGCGGAGCTCACATGCACTGCCCCCACCCAAGATTTCTTCAGCCAAGACACTGACCTACTCAACAAATGCATTTCTTGGAGTACGGCAATGTCAGTACAGAGAGTTCTGAGGTGCCGCAACACCTTGGTATGTTTAATGGGATGACGGAGTCCCTTTACATTCCAGAAAACTAACAGGGTTCCTGCAGGGGGTGAGTTCCTGGAAGAGGCAATATCCGAGGAGTAGGAATTAAAAAACAATGTTTACTCAGACCATCGGCCAGATATAGGACATGAGGGAGCAAGTAGCAGACACTAAAGCACCACCATCGGCACTTACACCAGAACGAACATTTAGCACCAAGGGTCAGATAGCAGGGATGAACTACAGTTGCGCTGACTCAGGAGGTGAACTAGAGGACAGAGAACAGGAAAAAGGATATCAGTAAACAGCAACCTTAAATACAAAACAGTGGCAATAACACAGTAACAATACTCAGACAATGAGAGAGAACTGTAGCCAAGCGCATTCACGCTAAAGGCCTCAAGGCTGAGCGTGAAACAGAACACCAAAAGGGTGGTATTCTCAGCTACGCAAACCCTGAGAACCCAACAGGGGGGATACAAGTGTAACCAGCTGGTTACTAGTTTCCCTATACAGGTAAACCATCCACGGTCAGGCACCGGGACATGAAGGGGGACCATGGGAGGGAAAGAGGAAGGGGGAAAGAAGGAGGGGACAGGAACAAAGGGACAGCAAGGAGGGGGGAAATTGGAGGGTGTTCCCTCCTATCAATGGAGTCAAAGGTAGCCTTCAGTATAACCACAGAGAAAACAGCCCACCCACAAAATGGGGTAATTAACTGGGCCCATTTTGGCAAAGCATCCGGTGTTGGTGTCTTACCCCTCCACGTTGGAAACCGGAGGGAGAACGCTCCCCGCAAGCACCGTAACACAGAGAGGCAGCCAAAACTAGGTATAACTGTAGATAAACAGAAACTTGACCCTTGCCGGGCCAGTTACCAAGGGGAAGGGTGTTACTCGCACTGGTGCCAACGGCCCCAGAGTGGCCCCTCTCCATCCCCTAAGATGGGGGGCAAGGTCTCAAGGCCTCATATATCCAAGTATAACAATAAACCTCAAGAATAATTTATTAAACAGGAAAATAATAACAATCAGTCCAGGTTCAGAAAAGCCAATTCAGCCAGTGGGACCTTCGGCCTGCCCAGCGGAAGCCGGGGTGGTGGTAACAGAGGTTTGTGGACCCAAAGAAACAGCTACAGCATAAGAGATAAGGCCAGGGTGCACAGGAGTTGAGGCATCTACTACTTCCACCAAAGAAGAATCCGGATAATCAGCTTGATCCAGTGCAGGATCAGTCACCATGTAAGGCAGGTCTTGGAATTCAGGTTGGACTGGGGAGGGGTCCGTCATGTGAACTTTCCTTGAGATTTTGGCTGGAGAGGCACTCGGCTGTGGCTCTTGGGGCAAAAGAGCACCACTGCATGCTTGTTGCCTCTGCCGGGAAGCAGGTTCAGAGGGGCGAGGTGGCAGAGGAGGCACCAGCTAGTGCAGGCTGGGAGGTCACCATCAGGAGAGACAGAGCACGAGCAGGAGAATTGGAAGTAGTAGGAGGACCAGGTTGAGATGCTGCACGTCTGGCCACTAGAGAGTCCTCCGGAGACTTCCTGCCCTCTAGACGGTTCTCTTTTGGGGAGGTAGACTTGTTTGGATCCCAGAGTCTTCCAGGAGATGTACTTGCAAGCGGCAGATTAGGCCAAAATTTACACAGCCACCTCTCAATGTCCCCTGGATGGTTCGCTAAGATCTCCCTGCCATCTTTGGATGCCAATAGACTGGTAAGACCCTGAAATCTAAACTGAAACCCATGCTGATACAGGATTTTCTTTAGTGGCCCGAACGCTCTCCTCCTGGCTGCAGATTCCTGGGCAAAGTCATAGTATAAGGCAACAGGTGATCCCTGCCAGCAAACCTCCCCCAGATCCTTAGCTGCCGTCAAAATACACTCTTTCATGTTATAGCGCAAGAAATATGCCACGATGGGCCATGGGGTCTTTAAGTTCTTGTCCCGTCTTCCCGTTATACGGTGGGCCCTCTCTACGTCCATAGGGCCCCTCCACCTGTCTCCCAGCATGGCAGGAAGGTTCTCGTTCAAGAATTTTTCCATGGACTGGCCTTCAGCCCCTTCAGAATCCCAATAATGTGCAGGTTATTATGCCTGGCCCGATTATCCTGATCCTCCATTCTGTCCCATAACGTAGCCAGGCGCTCCTCATGAAGCTGAATACGATGAATAAATTTCAATTGTTGTTGCTCACAGTTATCCAAATGTTCCTCTGAGGCATTAATTTTGTCTTGCAGCTGCCTTACGTCTGCTATGGTGCCCGTGAGGGATGTATTAATCTCATCCGCCCTGACCAAAAGAGCTTCTAGTATTTGATTGATGTATTGGTGAGATTCATCCACTGAGGCTGGTGGGGGAGATGGGCACCCTGATTTGGTGGTTGGGGGTGTATTTTGAGCAGACATAGCAGACACGATCACTCACAACAGGCCACAGCAATAACCCAGGATGGAGCCACAAGCACATGGACTACTACTACGATAGACAGGGTGAGGCAATAGCTATGCAGGCATGTACTGTAGGTACTAACAGGCTGGGGCCTATGCGGCCTAGAACACCGGAATGACTCGCGGAAACCCAGCGCTGCAAAACTGGCAAATCATGATGGAATCCACTGAATGAGGTCACCAATTGGTAGGGAGGAGCTACCCAAACATCACACAGATACCAGTGGGTCTCGATGTCCGAAGATGTCGGCGCTGAAGAATGGATGTTACCTGGGTTAGGGAGAGCTATAGAGATTAAGCAGTTAATGCTCTGGCAGCTAGACTATGCCCCCTTTTTTGCACCTTCTGTGGCTAAAAATGTTTAATTCATAAGTAAAGGTCATTATGTGGTCAGCTGAAAATATTTGACTTGTTATGGTGTTTTAAAGGGGAAGGAAAGGGAACATTTTTTTTTCTACTTTTTTGTTTTCTTACATAAGTAGAGACTGAAACAGAGTTTCTTTAAGTAATCCCATTCTTTCTGTACCACTTAGGTACACCACTAGAGGTTAAGCATGCTCTCTCATGACTTTCCCTAATGGGGAATAGAGTGTTTGGTTAGAAATAGGGTAATATTAATTAAATATGCATGCAGCTCATGGGCTTTAAACACACAGCATATCTATGGATGTCAAGCTAAGGTGATATTTATTGTAGTGGGATTTCCTCCATTGATGTAGCTCATAGATAGAGGACAAATTATTTATCTGCATGTATTAAGAGGGGTGGCACCCTGAAGTGGAAGAAACAGATTTCCTCATGCTCTACAACAGGAAAAGTGATTGTATGTTTACTGTAACATCAAACAAATAAAAAAAAAAAAAATCCAAAATTGCTTATAAACGAGTTTATCTGCAGCTCGGCACCACGTTATATCGTGGACGTGCAGGAGCATCAGCTGGTGGGCTATCAGGGCAAGTTGATTAAAAATTTACTTTATGCAGGCCCAGTGGCACTGAGGGTTGAGGTGCTGGATGCCACACCTTGCACCACGCCGGCGACCCGGGTTCGGGAATGGGCTCGGGCCGTCGGGGGCTGGCAGGGGAGAGGTTGGACTGAGCGTCCCAGGACTGCTCTCCTTCCTCTAGGGTGGGCTAGAGGGTTGTGTCGCACTTCGGCGGCCCCTGGCGAAGGCCGGGGGAAGTGCAAGACGTGGTACTAGCATGGGGTGGAGTCTGGCAAGACGCCTGCGTGTACGCAGCACGTCATTGCACTGCCAGCTCTGGGGTAAAACATCTAGGGTGGAAAAGAGCTGGGCACGACTGAGTAGCTTGATGGCCGTGCACCCGCCGACCTGGAAACCTGTCGTGGAATCGCGTTGGGGTCTAGTACCGCGTTAGGACCCTCACAGTGAGCCTGCTGTCCTCCAGGCTCGGTGGGGACAGAGGCTGGATGCTCCCACCGAAGCGCTGCAGTAAGGTGTGAAAATTGGAGTAAGATAAAAAAAAAAAATTACTTTATGCCTAATAAATCAATAAAAGACTAGGTGGGCCAAGCGGTCCTTATGTGCCGTCAAATTCTATGTTTCTACGCAAAAGGCAATATTTTGTTAATCCCGGGACATTTACATGTTGTGTGTTGACGGTACTGGCAACAGGCCCCCTGATAAATACAGAACTTCAGAAATTTAAAAAAAAGCGGACAGTGTCCCTAAGTGTTGCTGTCTGACTCTACCAAACCTCACTTTGGCTGGAATATGATTTTCTGCCCCAAGAACCACAATTTCCAACTTCTGATACCTTTTCTAGCTGACCCAAACTGCAGATATATAACTGAAATATGGCAGAGAACCAGGAGCACATAAAGGTGAGAAAATGTTAAAATATGGCCTATGATTAACACTGCTCTTCACAGGGGATTGATTCTGAGCAGCCAGATCTTAATGAGCCAAAGGAATCGCCCCTTATAGGGTAGTTTACCTCTCCAAAGGTTAAAAATATGGCTCATCATATTAGATTCTGGCCATCAACAGCAGTATGCTCTAAAAGAAAGCTAGCAATAATGCAACAAGCTGCAGTCACCAGTAGAGGTCAATGTGCAATAGTACGAAGTAGCTTAAGGTCAGGAAAGATTCAAAGTCCATCAGGCTGGTCCCTTCCCAAATTCATCAGCCATGGTGAAGTGTGGCTATTACAAGTAAATGCATCAAATGTAAAGGATGAAATGAAAGAAAGAACTGGAGAAGACGCTGTTGAACGGTTTTATTCTGACTGGTAAATCTGTGTACAGAAATATCTAAATGTAGATGTAAATACAGTATGTGAATACAGTGTTTCAAAGCAATTTTTCTCCAAAAGGCTTATTATTTAGAATATTACATATTTCAACAATAGCTTGTAGTGAGAAAGAAAAAAATGTGCCCTACTGGGAACTGAACCCAGTCAGGAATACAACAATGGCAGCTAAAACCAGTTCTGAGAAATCAGAGTAAAGAGGTGACCACTCTTCTTGGGCTAACATACAACAGTCCCAAGTTCCTGCTGAGTCTCTGGTGATGCAACCTTTTGGAGATGGAGTGACCAGGAGGTTCACTGCCAGGCATACCTATTTTTTGTTAACCATAAGGCCCACTAGGCACACGTGCCTGTTTTCAGGGGCGACACGGGAGCTATGGGCTAGTTAAATGACTGGCTCAGAGTCGCTCAGCGTGCAAGTGGAGATTGTGGGAATCAAGCCCAGGTCAGCTGGATGAACCAAGCTCATTCACAGCTTGTTACTCTAACCTCTAAGCTATACTGCCAGCCCACCTATATAACAGGAGTGGCACACTTTCCGTTTGGAAGATGCAGAAGCTGTGGGAATTTCTGAACCAGCATTTATTTAAGTACGTGCATTTCAGGAACTTTCTGCTCAGGCTGAGCCAGAACCTCCCGGAGAAATGAAAATTATGTACCTACTGTAATTCTTGATCTTCTCTTGCATCTTCACCATTCATTATTGATGGGTGTAAGCCGGAGGTGTGCACCCGTCACAGGAGTTTTTTATAAGAGGAGTCGGCGCCAAAGGCGCTGCCCCCGAGAGTGACGCACTGCGTGATGCGTGAGGGGCGGCCGTTAGGTGCTGCAGACTCCTCCTCCATCCCAGTTCTGTTAGCCGGAGAGGCGAAATAAGGATAAGAAAAAGAGAGCGAGGCAAGAGAGCCGAGGGATAGAAAAAAGGAAAGGATATAAACTGAAGAAGGCATAAGCTGGAAGAGGACAGAAAAAGAAGAAAATGCCTACCCTAAGGGACCACAGGGCCTCACTTCTGGGGTGGCTCCAAGGGAGGAACAGATGAAGAAAAGGAGAAAAAGGGAGAAAAAGAAGAGAGGGACAAGAAATGAAAATTACGTACCTACCGTAATTCTTTATCTTCTCTTGTATCTTCACCATTCATTACTTCCTGGGTGTAAGCTGAGGGCAGACCTGGCCACGGGAGTTTTTTTTTTTTTTTTTTTAAAAAGCTTTGGCTAATGGCCCCGCCCTCGAGAGTGACGTCATGCGCGAGGGGCGGCCGTTAGTAGCGACCGACTCCTCCTCCAACTCAGTTCTGTGAGCCGGAGAGGCAAAAGCGAAAGCAGAGAAATAGAGATAGCGAGGCAAGATAGCCAAGAGATAGCAAAGTAAGGAAGAATGAACTGAAAAAGGAATAAGCCGATGGAGAAAGGACAGAGGAGATAAGAGTATCCCTAACCTAGGGACTGCAGGGCCTCCTTACCTGGGCGACTCTAGGAGGAGAGAGAAGGAAGGTAATGAGGAAGAAGAAGAAGAAGAAGAAGAAGAGAAGAGAGAGATGGGATGTTGAAGGGACCAGAATGCCCAACGAGCATAGTTAGCTTATAGCTCAAGGCTCGACTAACAGGGAAGCAAGAATCCCCGAGATAGAGCTGAAGAGAAGGTTCACCCGAACCCGCTAGACAGACCTCGGGAGGGCATAGTCCTCATCTTCAACATGCCATTGTTCTTGATCCCCACTTGGCACCCTGGTCATGAAGGCTTTTAACTGGAGGACACCCGAGGAGGGAAGGATAAAACCCAGGCAGCATGGGAGCGCTGCTCAGGGGTTTAGAAATGGAAAATCTAAGCCTTTAGCGCTTATAGGTATAGAAGTGGGACTCAGTCGGACTCTGCCAAGGCAGGCCAGAGGCTTAGACTGGCTAGGATTGGTCATGGTCAGCACTGCTTGTCTGTAAAACTGTCCAGGAGGACACTTGAAAGGAAAAACCAATGATCAAAATCTCACGAGAAGGGCTTTGTCTGCCTTTGCATCTTCCTTTTTTTTTTTTTTTTTTTTTACAGATAATCATTTGCAGGCTTAGGAGCATGACCTCAAATGCAAAGAATGCCTATGGCAGTCGAAGAGAGTTCCCTCAGCTTCCCCCCTTTTTTTTTTTTAGAAAAAATAGTCGTGCCCGTTCCTCTGCTCTGCAAGGCAAGAATTAGAGAAGGGGGGGTTGCGATTCTAGGGTGTAACAGCTGGAAGCACGGGATTGCAGGATCAAAACTGAACAGCCAGAGCCAGGCTAAAACCCCAGAAGTATCTTGCCCGAGGGATGGCAAGAGATAGTTGTGCAGTTTGATCGCCAATGCAATTCCACGAGATGGCCCAAGAATCTTAGAGTAAATAATTTTTCTGGAAGAAATAAGGACCCTCCCTAAAGATATAGACTTTTTTTTTTTTTTGGAAAAATTGGAGCAATTTTTCCTACTTTTTATTCATTTTTTTTTTTTTAATTTTATATTTTTTTGCAGAGAGAGGAAGGAGACGGGAGGTGGAGAAGCCACAGTAAGAGGCCACTGAGGGGATGGTGGGCGGGTGTAAGTAATGAATGGTGAAGATACAAGAAGATCAAGAATTACGGTAGGTACGTAATTTTCATATCTTCCTTGTCAATCTTCACCATTCATTACTCCTGAGTGATACCAAGCCTCTCCCCGGAAGAGAGCCATACCCTGAGGGAACAAGACCCCCAGCCTTCTGCTGGTGAGAAACAGAAGGAGAAGACCCTGGCTTATTCAGAAAGCCTAAGTGGGAGAAGAGCTAGGAGGTGCCTCCCGAGGACGAGGAGACGGAGGGAGCCCCTGTAAAAGTCTCCTAGCTCTAGAGGAGAAAAGACGGGTCCCCCGGAAGGCGGAGCGAATCACCCTACGCCGGGCCAGGGGCAATGGCTTATCTAGACTGCTCTGAGTCAGGCAAAGAGGCTAAGACCTGAGCCAGCATCGACCACAGATGCCTGTTGTAAGCAGCGTGGTGAGCCTGATGAGACGAGATGCATAACAATGCACGACCAGAAGAGAAAACCCTTCGTCCCCACGGGTCGAATTCAGCAGGATCCGAATCCGGAGTCCTGTCATGTACCAGGCGCCGAGGCCCGTGAGGAGTGTCTAGGGACGTCAAACCTGAAGCCGGGTGAGGTAGAGAACCTAGAGACTAGTGGGGGACACAATACCGTCTCCTGCAGTCTCCCGGGGCTGGAGAAGGAGTGGCTGGAGACTGCCAGGTGCAGATTGACGCCTCCTGGAAGGGGATTGGCCAGGAAGGCACCACCAGATGGCGAGCACTGAATTCGCTAAGGAAAGCACGCATCTGCCACCCGGTATTGTCCCTACAGATGTAGCAGATACGAAGTTCCAAAACCATCCTCGAAAGGAAACGCTGATAGTCAGTGAAATCCGTGTCAGAGGAAAGGTGGACAGAAGGTTCCTCTTCCTCAGAGGAGGAAGACGAGGAGGAAGTGGAGCTCGAATGCTTAGAAGACTCCTGTGGCAGTGGGGGGCAGGCAGAAAACATGTTCGTCCATGGTCCTGACATAGGACGGAAAGGCGCCGCAGTAGCTCTGAATGTCTCCCAAGATAATAGCCCAGTGGGCCCTACATGGCCTGGGAGAGAGGGAGGTGGTTGCAGAGGGATGGGTGAGGGGCACCTAATAGCACATGCCTGGCCTCTGTCAGGGCTCTGGGATCCAAGTAGCAATGCCGCCAAGACTGGGGACGCTGAGACCATGCCGGGTTGTGTAGTAGAGAGGGGAAACAGGCAACTCCGGGAAAAGCCCTGAAGGGGAATCTCCCCTGTGACGCGCCTGGGACTGCATGAGTCCAGAAGGGCAACCTTCAGAACCGCCACCAGAAGGCACTGTAGAGACCTTAAGAGAAAGGCGAGGATCAGAGCTGCGACTCCTCCTCACACCCCGCAGGGCGGTGGGGGATCATCGCCACTCCTGACCTCTACCCCTCAATCCTTTGGACTCCGAAGCAGCCCTCTTTCTCATAACCAGTGCTGGAGGTCCCTGTTGAGTGAGACCCCGAAGGGAACTCACCGAGGCAGAGTCCTCTCTCCTCTGCCGAAGGACCCCAGCAACACCAGGGAGGTAGCTGCCTGGGACCCCCGAGAAGAGGACATCCTCTCCGGATCTCCCGAAGGACCACCGCAGAAGACTCCAAAGCCACCCCTAACCATGGAATCATCCAGGTTAACCAACACTGGGGACTCGGGGAGAGGAACACAGGAACATCTAGCCCTGAGGCCTACAGGAGGCTCGGAGTCAGAAGACTCCAGTCGCTGGTCTGGGTCCTCCCCTGAATCGTCCTCCTCCTCCGAGGGGACGACAAGGGAAGTCTCCATTGTAACAACCACAGGAGCCTCCCCAGAGGTGGCACCAGGCCTGGTACTGCCAAAGGCCGTGACACCAATGACACCAGCAGAGTCAGCCGCACCTCCATCAGTGCCAGGAAAAAGGGCTGCACCGCAAACGGCACCTCCAAAGTTCCTGGTGCCGAGACCCAGAACGAGCACGAGACCCAGCGTGGCACCGCCGATGGTGCTGCCCAAGTCCCCAGGGCCACGGACGGCGCCGAGAACCAGAGTGGCACTGCCAAAGGCACCGCCCAAGTCTCCAGCAATCGCAAACGGCACTGGAGACCCAGAGCTGCACCAACGCCCTGCTCAAGTCACCGGCACCGCGTGCTGCGCCAGACTCCTTGGCGACAAGGGCAGATGAGAACAAGAGTCCACCAGAGCTGGGCCGCGACACCTGGGAAGCCTGCACCTCCATGGAGGTGACTGCCAGGACGGTGCCAACAGCATGACCCTGGGAGGGATCACACCGTTCCTCCTGCGCCGAAGAAGAAACCTCCTCCTCGGCAAGGCTAGAAGTGGAGGAGGTTCCCTCCTTCCCGGGCCATATAGACCCGGAGGAAGGATCAAGAGATCTGGCCTGGGAGGCCCGCGGGCGATGTCATCCTCCGAAAGTCGGCGGAGCTCTTCCGACTTTAAACACGCAGACTTCTAACACGTGGCGATGCATGGAGAAGCAGGCATCACAATGATGCATATCATAGTAGGATCCCAGGCACCGAAGACAAACATCATGACGGTCTGTGACGAAAAACTGCCGGCCACAAGGGCACCAATGCATAGGGGCACGGCCCACCTTAGACTTGTGTTTTGCCCCCGAACCTGACATGATGCGAAACAATTAAGGAAAAACAAGTACAGTTCTTGGCAGCATCGAAATATAATAGAAACAGAACGGTCTTACCGGTCGACGATGTCGAGAAAAACCGGATGAAGGAGCTTGGCGACTTCGAGAGAAATGCGGCCTATGATGCAGTACTATAAACCTCAAAGCTGCACTGCTGGAGAGAGACAAACTCTGGAAAATGGCAAGAAAAACCAAGAATGCAAATGACTGGATGATCTTTAGGAAAGCCAGGAATAGATGCACCAAGAAAGTTAGGGATGCAAAGGCTGCCTTCTACTTGGCACTAGCCAAGGTCACAAATGACTGGCAATCCTAATTAAATAAAAAGAATAATGTCTGTGCAGTATTCCTGGACCTGAGCAAAGCATTCGATACTGTGGACCACGAGCTACTACTTTCATCCCTGTACTCCATTGGCCTAGATCCATCCTCCCTTAAGTGGTTCAGATGCTATCTCACCGGTAGGTCACAGCAGGTAAAAGCTGAAGGTGACCTATCCCCAATAAAACCACTGTCAAGAGGAGTCCCCCAGGGTTCTATTCTGGGTCCTATCCTTTTTGCCATTTATATAAATAACATTGATTCAACCCTTACCAATTCCTCTGTACACCTCTTTGCTGATGACACTGTTCTGTATGTCAGCAACCCTGCCTGCAGCTGCTCGTGAAATCCTACAAACAGAATTCTCCTTGCTACAATATCAGCTACTCGAGAAAAAGCTTCTGTTAAATGCAAAGAAAACTAAACAACGATGTTCACAAATCAAAGCTCCACCAGCACATCCTCTCAATCATCCCCAGCTATGCACTATACTTGGAGAAAATCTGGAATATGAAAAGCGTCAAATACCTAGGTGTGTGGATTGACAACAGACTTGACTTCACTCATCATTTAGAAGAACTGTTAAAAAGCTCTAAAGGCTTGGCCTTCTCTATAGATTAAAACCCTTCCTAAACAGAGACTCAAAGATGAGGTTAGTCCAGGCCATTTTACTATCAGTTGTTGACTATGCAGACTTCCTTTATAGTCACTGCCCTATCTCCTACCATCACAAGTTGGATACCTTATATCATAGAGCAATAAGGTTCATTACAGATCTGCCATCTAATACTCATCATTACTCTCTTTATGCTGCAGTTGGGTGGGTTTCCCTTCACCTCAGAAGGAACAGAAATGCAGCAGTATGGATTTACAGAGCGTTGTCAAAAAACTTCCAAACTATATCCTGGACTGCTTCACCCAGACCTCTCCTAGCTCCTATGCCCTAAGAGCAACAACATCATCCTGCTCAAATTGCCCAAATTCAACACCAGGCTAGGGAGGCAGCAATCAGCTATTCTCTAGCTATAGCATGGAACACCTACAAAATCCTAAAACTGTCCAATATCATTCCATTTGCATCCTTTAAACAGCATTGTACAGTCTTCTTCAAGAGAAATGCAATTGCTACCACTAAAGCTAGCATTGTCATCTCACAAATCTCCCTTCCAAACCATATATAGCATATTCCTTCCAGACAGAAACCCCATCTTATGGCACCCAGTAATACCTTCACCATCCTAGTATTACGTTATGTTGAGTGTCTGCCATGCTCCCCCACTGGGATATGTATATACTGTACATACTGTAAATATTAGCTTAACTTTCCTACAGCCATTTTTTATCATGTGAATTTACTGTACATCACTGTGTTTATAAACGTTATTTTCCCCTGTATGTATAACTGTCTTATATAAGTGTATGATGTATCTGTTGTGTATCAACTATTGAACCTTAACCTTATCAGGTCCATCTTGTAAATGAGCCTTGCTCAATGATGCTCGCCTGAGTAAATAAAGATTTGATGATGATGATGATGATGATAAACGATTCCGCATAGCAGGTGCAGCCTCGACGGCAGGAGAAACAGAACTGGGATGAAGGAGGAGTCTGCGGTGCCCAACAGCTGCCCCTCACACATCACACAGTGCATCACTCTCGGGGGTGGTGCCATTGGCGCCGACTCCTCTAAAAACTCCCGTGGCAGGTGCACACCTCTGGCTTACACCCAGCAGTAATGAATGGTGAAGACTGACAAGGGAATATCTACCCTTTATTTTTTCCATATATATTTTTATGGTATTTTTTGGTTTTTTTTCTCCCGATCAGCCCCCTATCTTGAGCAGCACACATGTGGCATGCATGCTGTGTCTCAAGGTGCCCTCCTTTATGTGTCCCCACCTCGCTAACCACCAGACCTTCACCTGGTGGCAGTGGGACTACAGAGGGGCGGCGACCACCCCCAGGAGAGGAGAGCTGCCTTCCAGCTTGCTCAATCCTACTCCAATCCACTCCCCTCCCCATGATGGCACCCTGATGACCAGAGTCCGTTCCCGAGCCCGGGTTGCCAGCGTAGCGCGAGGTAAGGCATCCAGCGTCACTGGGTCGGCCCTCCCCTTTATTTTCAAAAGAACATGTCATACTCTCAAGAAGGCAACAGGCTAAGAGCATAATCTCACAAAGTTATACCTCAATTACAACAGGAGAAGACAACGTCTCCATAAAGACCAGGAGATGCTGAAAAAAAGACCTAGGAAAGGATATTCCAGATGAGCGGTGAAGGATGCAGTGTGATAGCCATATGGGAATGAATTTTAATTTGAAATCTCTGTGAAGAGACATAGTACACATTTTTGAATAGGTTATGTCTACAAGCTAATACAGTGCATAAATTTAATAAGGGTATATTCCCGTTATGTGTCAGATGTAATTGGGATTGAAGGGCCTATTTCCATGTCTTATGGGCCAGCCCCCAAGCTTAGACCATTCTAGGCTCAAATAGTGCATGACAACTCCAGAACTGTGGGGTGTCCTGATTCAGCCACTCCGCTATCTATACTGCTGGGGTTGGAGAATATATCTTCGGATCAGTGGTCGCCATTTCTGAGGTACCTGCATCTTTGCAAGTGGTGGTGAGGAAATGCATCCAAATACATGGGCCTCACATATAACCCAGGTAAATTAGAAAAACAATAGAAAGCAGTCTCATGTTGGAACAGTAGAAGGGCCTACAGCTCAAAATGTTGGCCCTAGAGAAATTAAGTCATAAAATGAAAGGCAAACGAGAGGGTATTGGGCAATAATGGGGTCTCAGACTCCCTACAGGAGACAGAGGTATTTCTCCTTTGCAAGAACATTATGAACAGGGGTAGCACAGTTGCACTTGCTGCTTATGAAGTTTGCAATGAGCATAAAAAACATGTACTGTATGTCAGATGACAAGTGAAGATTAATTTAGCTTTGATGGGTAATGGATTTCAACAAGGTGTAACAGGCATTTAGCTGGTGTAGAGTTTTTTTTTCTTGTTTCATTTTTTAACTGGTGTTATATGAACTGATCTGTCTGTAACTGTCCTGAAAACCTTGAAAATCAAACAAACAAAATAATTCTGCTGGGTATACTTACTGTAAGTCACCTTAAAAAGGCAGCAACTGACAGAAATCGGTTTCTTCTCTGTGTCCCTCACCGTTAATGTGTAAACAAATGGAAAGCACCGAAGTACTGTACTGTAGGTTTGTTACTTTCCAGATGAGTGTAGAGAGGGGACATAATAACTAACTGGAAACTACTGAAACATAACGCCAAATCTTTGTGACGATTAACTATGCCAGTTAGGAATGGACTTGCTAACACTATGGTCATATATACTCCTGTGGGTATTCAGCCCTGTATTACTAATGGGTGTTCAGCACAGTATTACTATGGGATGTTCAGCCCTGTTTTGCTAAGGGGTGTTCATCACTGTATTGCTAAGAGATATTCAACCCTGTTTTGCTAAAATGGTGTTTATTTATTTTATTAATACAGTCAGATTTACAACCTTTGAGTCTGAGACTCGTTTACAAAGGCACCTCGTCACAATGAAGATAAAACAATAATACAACGTTCTAAATGCAGACAGTGATACATAAAATACATAGGTTCCAGTGAAGAAAGCATTATTACAGTGATACAGAGCATATATATAGTCAATTTACATAGGTAACATGCAATAGAAATGGGAGATATAATCCCCATGCAGTGCAATTACAATGAGGGTAGAGAAAGACAATAATTTCAGGTAGGAGCTCTAAGGGAGAAAAGGGGGATGGGGGGCAGTCCAGAGGACTTTGCCGAGGTTGGATTGTGCTAGTTGGCATGAGTCTTCGGTGGCCTGAAGGAGAGGGTTCAGGGATTTAGTTAGTTACATTTACAGCAATGTATGTTGAAAAGGTGGTTGTGAAAAGCGATTTTAAAGGGACCAATTTTGCAAGTGTTGGCAACGTTAACTGTGAGGGAGTTGAACCAGGTAGGAGCCCTGTAGTAGAAAGATTGCTGGGCTAGGAAGGTCCTGGTCCTGGGCACCAGTAGGGTAGTCTTATCCATGCTACGGGTGGCCACAGTTAGGGTGGCGAGTTGGAGGGATGCAGTCACCCCTGGGGGGGCCCGAGAAGAATTTTCTTTGATAGTAGAGTCTTTCTTCTAAGTTAAGGAGGTTTGCAGTGGCATAGAGTAGGCAGGTATGGGTGAGTCTGGGTGCCCTGGTCAGGCGCCTGCAGGCCTTGTTTATAGAGAATTGGATTTTACTGATAGCAGTGTTAACAGCTGCACCATATATAGGCAGGCCGTAATCCACCAGGGACAGGACAGAGGATGTGATGGCCAGTCTGAGCACATGGGGAGTGAGGCAGTCCTTGTGCTGGTACAGAAGGCCTAGCCGAGAGTTGGTGGTTGCTGAGAGGGCATTTATGTGGTGGTGAAAGGTGAGAGCAGAGTCAAAGGTAATCCCTAAGTATTTATAGGTGGACACTTGCGCTAAGGGCTGCTGTGTGCTGGGGAGGATTAGGAGGGGTGCATTTCAGGATTTGTTTTGGTGATAGGTGAAAAGCATTGACTTGGTCTTTTTTAGGCTTATAAGTCTTTGATCCTTGAACCATTTTTCAGTTTGGTTAAAGGTGAGCTGGAGGGAGTCCTGGAGTGAGGCAGGTTTATGGTGAGAGGCAAAGAGAACGGCATCATCTGCATATAGAAGAATTTTGCCGGAGCAGGCACTGAGCAGGGTGTTGAGGTAGAGACTGAACAGTAGGGGCCCCAGGATAGAGCCCTGGGGGACCCCAGAGCGAACAGGTCGGGTGCAGGATAAGGTTCCATTAATTTTTACACGCTGAGAGGTAGTTCAGCCCCATATTACTAAGGGGCATTCAACCCTGCATTGCTAAGGGGTGTTCAGCCTTGTACTGCCAAGGGGTGTTCAGCCCTGTACTGCCAAGGAGTGTTTGGCCCCCACGCTTCTTCAAGGATCTCCTTTCATCAGTCCACACCTCTGGAATGAGTCCCAAGCAGTACCAAAACCAGTTAGGATGGCTGGAGCCCATAGGCTTATGACAGCAGACCTTGTAGCACAGCTAGGCCAAACCCAGCTCATCAACAAGAGACAAAATCCAGACTATAATACTTATTATACAATGGCAAGGAAATTTCCTTTAATCTGATTGGCTACTACCAGCTAGAGAGAGTGATGGTATTGAGCAATAACATCACTGCATCTAGGTCTGGCATGCTGATGACCTCATCACCTCTCAAAGTAAACATCTAGATCACTGACCACACCACTTACCTAACATCTGTGATGAGCTTCAATGTGATGTTCAACATGCTGTCTGAAAGGAATCTTGACGAAATGTTCAGCATTCCAGATTGAAAAAAAATGAGCCAGAAACAGCCACAGCTGTGAGTACTGGAAAAAAAGGAAAAAACAAGGCATGTAAACCTAGAAGCAGGCACAATAGATAAAATAGAAACTGACCGCAATGAAGTGAACACCCGATGGCAAACAGCCTGGTCAGTACAAGTACTACAAGATTGGCTGACAGAAAAAAAACAGAGTGCAACTTTAAAAACATAACACCACAAAATCTGAACAACATCCTCAGAGAGTTTTATGCCAGCGTTAGAAATACAAATGGAGATGAATACAGCATTTTGAGTTATGTTGGTCTCAGAGTGGGAATAAACCGCTACATGAATGAACCCCTTACAGTAGGGCAATGAATATCATCACGACCACTGATTTCCAGGTAGCAAACGTTTTCGTCGGTCATCTAAAAAACATCAGGCGACAGGGCAAAGATCTAGCTATCCACCATCCTCTGATATCTTGAACAGACCTTGAGAAAATAAGAAACTCAGAAGCCCTGAATCCTGAAACTGCCGCAGGTTTAGTCCGCCACGTCTGGTTCGAGTTGCAAATCCACTTCGCTCGTCGTGGATGTGAGGGCCAGAGACAGCTAAAGCCAGAATCATTTAATATAAAGCACACTGAAGATGGACTGACCTATGTCACTATGGGATTCAATGAAAAAACTAAAAATCACTCAAAAGTACAACAGCGGGACAGAGAGAACCTCCTCGGGGCCATGTTTGAAATCCCCGGGAGTCCGCTCTGCCCAGTAAAATGCTTCAAACAATGTGTCTCAAAACTACCGCCCAACCCGCCCTGCCTGTTCCTTCACCCCCGAAGAAAGCCACAAATTCAACTACAAAACGAGGACATCTGGTTTACCCTAGAACCGATGGGAGTCGACTACTTAAGCATCATGCTGCCAAGAATCTGCAAGCTCGCAGGTTTAACAACAAAATATATGAACCATAGCCTGCGAGCAACAACCGTTCAGCTTCTCTCCGATGCCGGGCTGCAGACCAGGGAGATTATGTCCGTCACTGGGCATAAAAATGAAATGTCCCTAAAGTCGTAGTGGAGTGCAAAATTGCAGCAGAGACAAACCTGGAGTGAAATTCTGTCCCACGCCATGGCACAAATCACCTGCAGGCAATCCAACACAACAGTAACCAAACCAGGAAACCACCTTTAACCCAATGCAGGAAATGAACCCGGAAACAGCTGCAACCACGCAGCAACCAAGCACCAGCAGTAACAGTTCCTCCTCATCAACCCAAAACAAGGACTCGTTCAATATACAGGGTAATAACACCAATTGTGTCTTCAACTTCTACAAATAAGCCTGCAAATCAGTTTAAAAACCACATTGTTCAGTTGCTTGTTAAAAAAAAAAAAAAGATATTTTTTGCTTATTAAAACAAAAAATAGTTTTACATGACACTGATTTTAAAAACATATTTAATGTTAAAGTATTGTATTTAACCCATGTACAACACAACTGAGTTACAAGTCTTATTCACTGTTCAGGGACTATTTTCTGTCAAATTGCTAATTAATACAATTTTACGAAGTAAACTTAATTTTAAAACCAAACTGTGTCTGTCAATTTTTTAAAAAAAACACCTACAATACCAAACAAGCCATTGTATAATAGCAATAAGGCACTCCAGGGTGTGTTATTGTGTAATAATGTCACTACTGGGGTGGTGGAAGTACTCGGCTTTGCCTCATGCTTCGACCCACCCCGAGAGTGATGTTATTACACAATAACACACACCCTGTCATGCCTTATTGCTTAAGTGAAGGTGTGGTCAGTGCTCCATGTCACAACTGCACAGATCTCTGCAGCAGAAACATTCCGAAAACAAACTACAGAAGTGCCCATGTCTCCGGTGGAATGACCACGAACCACAACAGGAAGTTCCTTATTGTACATCCTGTAACAGAATGTAATACAAAGTGCTAACCACTTGCAAAGCATCATTTAGAAACTGGGGAGACCTCTTCCTCAGGGGCAAACAAAATAAAAAGTTACAAAGACTGTCTGCAGTACTTTGCCTGCTGGGTATAGTACCTGAATATTATATGCACATCTAAGGTACGGAGCAATGCTTCCTCTGGACTGGCATGCTCTGGATAATACACTGGTAGGTGGATGGTTTGATTTAAAGTAAACACAAACACCACCTTTGCTACAAACACAGAATTAGTACACAAAGATCCCTGTCTTTGTGGAAAATCAAAAAAGGAGGCTCACACATTATAGCCTGCAGCTCTGAAATCCTTTTAGCAGAAGCGATTGCAACTAAAAACAATGCTTTCCAAGAAAGAAGGCATAAGCCACAAGTCACAGATGGCTTAAAAGGACCAAAGCAACTTTTTCAAAATAAAATTTGTCTCTCAAGCCGGGACTGGATTTTGAATGGGAGACTTTACATGTAAAATGCCTCTCAAGAATGTACGGGCTACCTCCAGCTGAGCAACTGTACGACCATCAACCAGCACATGGAAAGCTGATACAACAACAGTCTGCGCTCTGATGGATAAATACTGCAGGATGGAATCCAATAAGGACAGCAGGTACTCTACAACCTGACTGACTGGGCAGATAAACAAATCCAGGTTATGTGAACCAGCCCATAAAACAAACCATCTCCATTTCACGAAGTAGTGCCTGGTGGACAGTTTTCTAGCAGCCACTAGAAAGTACAGTTACGTAAGAACTTACCGTAACAGTAGATCTTCGAGAGAGGCTCTTGCAGTAGGTAATTACAGATAGGACTGACGCCAGCAGGCGGCAGGACTGAAAAAAATTTCCACAGCTAGCAGTCCCTGGTGAGGAACCGCCCCCACGTCAGGTGACCGGCGTCAGGAGACGTCGGTATAAAGGGGCGTTCCCGGATGCCCGCCTTCCAGTTCTTCCCCGCCACAGGCCAAAAGAGGCTGGATGAAAGAGAAGCGGATACTTCCCTTAATGGAAAAGGAGCTGAAAAAGCTTAGGGGGATGGAGGGCGGGAAGGTATTACCTACTGCAAGAGCCTCTCTTGAAGATATACTGTTACGGTAAGTTCTTACGTAACTGTACTATCTTACTTCGAGAGGGCTCTTACAGTAGGTAATTACATATAGGACTGAATCCCAAGCAGTCTGGAACAAAGAGAGGCACCGGGAGGAGGAAAACTACTCCAGAAGGTAGTTCTGGTTAAGAAAGTCTCAAGGTAGGAGGCCTCGCAAAACAGCCAGCCCGAAGCCTGCTGTATGGCGAGAGGCAACGTCCAAACTGTAGTGTTTCGTAAAGGTATGGACGGAGGTACAGGTGGCAGCAGCGCAGATGTCTGCTGCAGACACATTCTTGAAACAAGCCGCTGAGGCAGCTACTCCTCTTGTGGAGTGGCCTCTGACTTGACCCAGGAGGGTCTTGTTGTATTTGTCATAACAGAAAGTGATGCAATGAGCCAACCACTTGGACAGCCATTGCTTGGAAACAGCATTGCCTTCTCTTTTGTGAGCAAAAGAGACACAACTGATTAGTCTTTCTGAGATCCTTCATCCTGTTGGTGTAGTATCTCAGAATCCGGTGATCATCCACAGTATGGAGTAAATACTCCCCTTGATTAGAGTACTGCGTAAAAAAAGGCAGGTAATTCTATTGACTGATTTAGAGTAGACTCGGCTACTACTTTAGGGAGAAACTTAGGATTTGTGCAAAGAGCAACTTGTTCCTTGTGAAAAATCAAGTACGGGATTTTACACATCAGGGCCTGGAGCTTGAAGATTCTCCAAGCTGAAGTAATGGCCACCAAGAAGACAGTCTTCCACGAAAGGCACTTCAAATCTGCAGAAGCTGCGGGTTCGAAGGGAGGGAGAGTAAGTTTCTCGAGAACAAAGTTTAATTCCCAAGGGGGAGCAGGAGTACGGATGGGGGGCCTCAGATGGAGGACCCCTCTGAGAAAGGTCTTGGAGACCTCCAGTTGAGCAAAAGCCTAGTCTGCGAAGGGAACATGATAGGCCAAAATGGCCACCATGTGTACCTTCAGAGAGGAATGGCTGAGACCCAGGTCAAAAGATGCCGTAGATACTCCAGCAGAAGCCCCGCTGAACAGGAGAAAGGTTCTACGTTCTTGGAAGCGGCCCAGATAGTGAATCTTTTCCACTTCATGGCATAAGTGGATCTGGTGGAGGGTTTTCTGGCCTCCACTAAAATCTCAGCCACTTTGGGAGACACTCCAAAACAGGATTGGGCTAGGTCTGCAGGAGCCATGCATGCAGTTGAAGGGATTTGAGGCCTGGATGGACCAGGGTCCCCTGATCCTGGGTCAACAAACCTTGAGATACAGGAAGAGGAGGATCCTCTGAATATTGTTGTAGAAGAGAGAACCAGACTTGCCTGGGCCAGAAAGGAGCGATCAGAATCATTCGTGCTCCTTCTGAAGCTAGTTTCTGCAAGACTCTTGGGAATCAGTGGAACTGGGGGAAAGGCATAGACGAATCTGTCCTTCCAGTCTAGAGACAGAGCGTTGCTCCAAAAAGTGCCTTGCTCTGGAACTAGCGAGCAGAAGACGGGAAGTTTTGCGTTTGGGGGGATGCGAGCAGGTCGACCTGTGGTGTTCCCCAAAGTTGGAAGATACTGTCTAGGACCCCTTGGTCCAGTTCCCACTCGTGAGTCAGAGCAGAACAGCGACTTAGCTTGTCTGCCAGGGTGTTGTCGACTCCCGGAACATGAATTGCCGTAAGGTGAAGGTTGTGTTGTGTTGCCCAATCCCAAACCCTCATTGCCTCCCTGCATAGAGGGTAGGAGCATGTCCCTCCCTGTTTGTTGATGTACCACACCACGCACATGTTGTCCATCTGGACGGCTAGGTGGCCGGGAAGGATGTACTGGTGAAGGGCTTGGAGAGCATATAACACTGCCCGAAGCTTGAGCACACTGATGTGGAGAGCTTGTTCAATCTTGGACCAGGAGCCCTGGGTCCGATGAAGGCCTGGATGAGCTCCCCAACCTTCGCCTGAGGCGTCTGTGGTTAGAGTCTGGGAGGGGGGAGGATGAAATAAAGGAACTCCCCGAAACAGGTTCTCTCGAACCATCCACCGCTGCGAGTCTCGCATCATCGTGCGAGGAGATCAGTACTGAGTGATCTAGGTCATCCACTAGCTGATCCCATTGAGAACGTAGAGTCCACTGAGAGATCCTCATGTGGAGTCGAGCGCAAGGTACCGTTGGGATAGCAGCCACCATGAGCCCGAGAAGGAGAAGGACCGACCTCGCAGAGACCCTCCTGCGGTTGGACAACAGACTTATTTGGGTCTGAAGGGTGAACGCCCTGTCCAGAGGCAGGAAGGCCTTGCCCATGGTCGAATCGAGTTTCGCCCCAATAAACTGTAGCTTCTGGGATGGGTCCAGATGAGAGTTGGAATGGTTGATGGTAAAACCCAGACAGGCAAAAACCTACTGGGTAAGGGAGAGGAAGCGCAGGATTTCCTCCCTGGACGAGGCCGCCAGGAGCCAGTCGTCCAGGTACGGGAAAACCTGCACTCCCTTGGTGCGCAAGTGAGCCACCACCACTGCCAGGCATTTGGTAAATACTCGGGGGGCTGAGGAGAGACCACACGGGAGCGCCTTGAACTGGTAGTGGTCCCCCTGGAACGCAAAACGAAGGTATCTGCGATGAGATGAGCGAATAGGAATGTGCAGATAAGCATCCTGCATATCCAGAGCACAAAGCCATTGACCCGGCCGGAGGAGGGCAGAAGGCTCTGCAAAGAGAGCATCCTGAACCTTTTGTACTCTACGTAAAGATTCAGGGAACTGAGATCCAAAATTGGTCTGAGATCTCCTGTCTTCTTTGGGACCAGGAAGAAATGGGAATAGTAACCCGTCCCTTGCAGATGAGGGGGGACGGACTCTATTGTTTGCTTCAGCAGAAGAGCCGAGATTTCCTCCTGGACCAAGAGAAGATATTCTCATGAATACGCCGACTTCAGAGGGAGGTGGCGGGGTGGTTTCTGAAGAAACTCTATGGAGTGTCCTTCTGCTATGAGCTGGAGCACCCAAGAATCTGTGGTTATCCTCTCCCATCCCGGAAGGTGGAGGGAAAACCTACCTCCTACTGGTTCCTCTGGGGATTCCGGAGGCAGTGGGAAAGGAAAAGAGTCAGGTGGTGTGGGGCAGCGCCGCAGCTGAAGCACCCACTGCTTTTTTGGGCTGGGGGGCTTGTCAGCTGTGGGGGCCCAGCGTTTAGTGGCCCGCCTTCCCTGGGGTTTCGCCTTTGGCTGATTCCGTCTGCGAAAGGGACAGCGCTGCTGCTGGTGGGGATGGTACACGGAATCAACTGACTTCAGAGCCGTCCCCTTCTCTTGCAAATTGGTGATGATGTCCTTGACATCACCCCCGAAAAGCACCGACCCCCGGAAGGGTGCTTCCTGGATAGCAGATTGCACCTCCGGGACCAAACCTGACACACGGAGCCAAGCATGACGCCGTAGTCCCACGGGCAAAGCTGAGTCCGCCCAGCAGTGTCCACTGCATCGTATGTCGCGACGCAGCATGTGTCAACTGGCTGAACGAGCAGCGCGGACGAGATCAGCCAACTCTTGCTTGAGTTGGGAGTCAGGCAAGGAGTCCAGTTTGGCTTCCGCCTGAGTCAGGATGGCCTTCTGGTAGTCCCCCATATGGCCGACATAGTTCAGGGCCCTGATCCCCAGTGTGGAGGAAGCGTAAATCTTTCTCCCATACTGGTCCAGAAGGCATGATTCCTTATCAAGCGGTGACAAGCTAAGGTGTTTAGGGTTCGTCAACCGGCCGTGAGCGGCGCTAATCATAACCGAGTCGGCACGAGGGTGAGAATCCAGGAAATCAACACACTCTGGAGCCTGATATAGCCGGTTCGACTTCCTAGGAAGTGGGGCTAAGGCCGACGGCTGCTTCCATATTGTGGTAACAAGGTCGGCGTGAGGCTCTATCCAGGGTGGCACCAAGGTAGGAGCTGTCACGGGCAGATCCAGATGCTCAGCGAGTTTCAGACGCTGAGGATCTGGTTCAAGGGAGTGCCACTGATGAACCTCCTGGATTTTCCTAAGCAACTCCGTAAAAGAAGGATCCTCTGGAGGAGACTTCGGAGGAGTCCTTGGCCTGGGCTTCGACGGAGAGCGAGGCTCGTCGTCTCTCTCGGAGCAACCGTCGGAAGAGTCCGAGGATGAAAAGGAGGATGAAGAAGAGAAAGACTCCCTTTCCCGACCCGGGGGAGGAACGGACCCCTTGGGAAGTCCCCAGGGAAGCGTGTCCTGCCCCTCTCTGGATCCAGACGGAAGAACCCTGGAGTCCGGAGGTGATGAGGGAGTGCGCCGCCTCGGACGTACGGGAACCTGGGATGGCACTGTCGCCGGAAGGCGGCTCTCAACCTCTTTGGTGAGCTAAGCCTTGGCCTCAGCCCACCAGGAGGTCAGAGTCTCCTGCAGGTCCACCGGCGGCCGCGAGGCGGTGGAGGAGGAGGAGGAGGAGGCAGGGGATAAGGATACGGGTTGTAACCGTATGGAGCATATCCAAAACCCATCTGCGGGTAGCCCAGCGTCGGGTATTGTGGCGTCAAGTACTGCGGCGTCGGGTACTGTGGCGCCAGATACTGCGGTCCCGGGTATACTGGCGTCTAATAGGACAGAGGATACCCAGGAGCCGGGGGGGGGGGCTGCCGGGGCAGACGGCCCAGCCGGAGGCCTCACGGGTGGGTCCATGGTGGAGAGCCCGGAGGGCCCGATGGGAGCGGAATGTCTCCCGGAGTCGGTAAGGCCGACGGTGGAGGCCCTGGCGCCGGAGGTACCGACTTCGTAGGGGCCGGCGTCCAGGGAGCCGACGTCATGTCCGGCGTACCAGGTGGAGGAAGGACTGACGGAGGCAACAGATCCCCAGCCGCCCGGGACGGAGGAAAGATCCCGGGGTCGGGTTGGGGAGACTCTGGTTCCCCAGACGGCAGCGAAGGCTGTGGGGAACCGGGTACGACGGACGTAAGGGGGGTCCGTCGTCGGTTCCTTCGCCGCCCGGACGTCGGATGAGCAGAAGTGAGGCTTAGAGGCGAGCTCTCGGCAGGTGACGGAGGAGCCGATGTCCGACTTATGAGAGCCATCACCGGAGGCAGGCCGAGTGGAGCGATCAGCCTGGTCTAGTGGGGTGGAGGCCACGCGTTGCCCCGAAGGGTTGGACATCTTATCGGCCCTCTCCGGGCGGAAGTCAGAGGAGTCGACGCCCCGGCTAACCAGAGTCGCCCACAGTGGTGGCCGCAGCCTGCGGGCCGAACCAGGGCGGAGGCCTCCAACTGCCTGGAGGCGCCCACAAGGCCCGAGCGCGAGCCAGACAGGCGGGAGCCTCAAAACCTCCAAGGCGGCCATCGAGGCGATCCCGGAGGATGTTACCTGCGCCCAGCGACTCCCGAGGAGGCGTGGTGGAAGACCCTTGTCCCGTGCCTCTCCTTCTCCTTCTTCTTCCGATGGTCTTCGGGGGAAGTGGATGCCTGCCTCAGTTTTTTGAGCTCCTTCTCCATAGAACTAATTTTCTTCTTTAGAATATGGGGTTCTAGGGATTGCTGCCACCTTTTCCGGGTTGCGCGTTGAAATTGATGCAGTGCTGGCACTTCTCGACCGGGTGATCGGGGCCTAGGCGGAACAGGCACAGGGAGTGGTCGTCCTTGTGTGGTAGTTGAGAGTCGCACTAATCGCACTTATTCTTGTGCTCGGAGGGTGTAGGGGACGACATACACCGACGATAGTACCAACGTTAGTCGAGAAAAAACAATTATTTTAGGTAAAAAGCGCGAAGGTAGGACTGGCATGGCACAAACTTTCCCGCGACGCTGCGAGCTGACGGCGAAAGAACTGGAAGGCGGGGCGCCTGGCACCGCCCCCTTTATACCGACGTTTTCCTGACGCCAGTCACCTGACGTGGGGGCGGTCCCTCGCCAGGGACTGCTAGCTAGAAATGTTTCTGTGGGGTCCTGCCGCCTGCCGGCGTCAGTCCTATATGTAATTACCTACTGCAAGAGCCCTCTCGAAGTAAGATCATCTGCCACTTTCTGTGACACCCCAAAGTGAGCTATGGCTAGGTTTTCAGGAGCCATGCATGCAGATATGAGGACTTCAAGTCCAGGAGTTCTAGGGTTCCCTGTTCCTGGGACAGTAGACCCTTGTACAGAGGCAAAGCTAGTGGGGAATCCACTACCAGCTGTTACTGCGGGGGATACCATATCTGTCGAGGCCACAGGGATGCAATGAGTATTAGAGTTGCTCCTGTCAACTTCAGTTTGAGAAGTTGTCTCTAAATTAGCAGAAAAGGAGGGAAGAAAAAATTACTCACCATAGTAATATTGTTTCTTCCAAGGTATTCTTCAGTATGATTGACAGAAGCAGTATGCCAGCTGGATTCAGCAGCCCCGGAGAGTCGTCAATGATAATGGAGTGAAGCATAGCCAATCAGAAGAGAGAGAGAGAGAGAGAGGTGGAGGGTGCTGCCTGCAGTCAGCCTGAGAAGCCTCAGAACTGTTTCAACATTGAAAAAAGAGCAAAAACTGAGCACAGGAAAAGAAAAAACTGCAAACATATTGTAACAACTGCAAAAAATCTAAACAGCTACTTTTGAACAAAACAGGAAAAATACAAAATGATATAAAATTCAACAAATTTGGCTAGAGACAAGAAAGCAGAGCCATCCCCAGTCAGGTTATGTAGGGAAGGATGGGTGGGAGGTCAATCATACCGAAGAATACCTTGGAAGAAACATTATTACTAAGTGAGTAATTTTTTTCTTCTTCTCACCCCAGGGATTTTTCAGTACAATTGACAGAAGCAGACTTCAAAGAAGTACAGTTGGGAGATGGGTACAGAACATACTTTGGAAAGAGGTTCTGCAGCATTGCTGTGTCAAATTTGGCATCAGATCTGGACTGCACATCCAAGCAGTAATGCTTTGTGACTGTGTGTACAGTTTTCCACGAGGCTGCTTTGCAGACATCAAGCAAGGGGATGTCCCTTACCCCTAGTGGAATGGGCCCTGAGGGGGCTGTTTGCCAGCTTTGCTGTAGCAGAACTGAATACAACAGACAATCCAGTGGGATATGGTTCTCTGGGTAGCAGGCTTTCCTCTGCCCACCTCACTATAGGAAAGAAAAAGTCTCTGAACTGCTTGGTATGCTCTAGGTAGTAGGTCATAGCCCTTTTCACATCCAGACAGTGCAATCTGCCTTTACCAGGTGTGGCTTTATCTGTGAAAAAGACAGGTAGAGTGACAGACTGGTTGAGGTGGAACTCAAGAGACCACCTCGGGTAGGAATTTTCTGTTTGTTCTAAGGACTACCTTGTCCCTGTGGGCAATGATGTAATGAGGTTCAGTACACAGGGCCTGAAGCTCTGAGATCCTACTGGCAGAAGTGATAGCAACCAGGAAGACAGTTTTCCAGGTGACATACTTCAGGTTGGCAGTAGTCATAAGCTCAAAGGGAGGTTCCATGAGCTTGACTATGCAGAGGTTCAAATCCCAGGGAAGGACAGGGTCCCACAATGGAGGATGAAGGTGCAACAGGCCTTTGAAAAACATTTTGAAAACGGGCTGAGAAATGAATGATTTCTCTTTCTCAGTAGAAAGATAAGCCAAAATGGTTGCAAGATGTACTTTCAGGGATAAAACCTTTAGGCCTTCTTCCTGAAGGAGAACCAGGTAGTCCAAGAGTGTAGAAGGGCTAGCCTGCAAAGAATATATCCCTTTAGCCTTGCACCATAGTGAAAATCTCTTCCACTTGGAAGCATAAGTTTTCTTAGAATTAGGCTTTCTAGCCATGCGCAGGACTCTAAGGACCTGCGTAGAGCACAAGGACTCAAGAAACTCCAACTCCTCAAGAACCAAGCCTTGATGTAAAAGAGACTGAACGATGGGGTATGGCACCCTTGCCTGAGGAAGAGTCAGGAGACTGTGGATTACTGGCAGTCTGATAGGCTTCTTGACTGACAGGGTGAGGAGCAGGGAGTACCATGGCTGCCTCGGCCAGTCCGTAGCCACCAGGATCATGGTGGCCGCTTGGTCTCAGAGCTTGAGGAGGACCCTGAAGATCAGAGGAAATGGAGGAAAGGCGTACAGGAACCTTTCCGTGCAATCCAGTATTATGAGCATCTACTGGAATGGTTCCCACAGCTGGAGGTTTGCTGCAGTACTGTGGGAGCTAGTGACTGAGGTTGGAGGTGAAACAGATCCACCTCTGGGGTCCCCCATCTTCTGAACACTGTGGCAAGGATCTGTTTGTTCAGGGTCCATTTGTGGTGACCCTGACTGATGTGACTTTGGGCACCTGCCAGGGTGTTGTCCTTTCCTGGGAGATGGATGGCCAACAGAGCCATTCCAGGGAGTAAGCCAAGGAACAAATCCTCACTGCCTCTGTGCAGAGTTTGGTTGACCTTGTGCCCCCTTGTTTGCTGATATAGAACATTGCAGTGGTTTTGTCTGTTCTTGTCTGGACAGTGTGACGTCTGAGCTGTGGGGCAAAAGCCTTTGTGGCCAGATACACAGCTCTGAGTTCCAGAAGGTTGATGTGGCATGTGGACTCCTTGGACGTCCATGTGCTGCTTATGGACTGATCCCCTAGGTGGGCACCCCAGCCTGGGAGGGAGGGAGGGAGGCATCGGTTGTCAAGAACTGGGAAGATTGCTTGATCTGAAAAGGAACCCCTTCCCTGAGGTTTTCTTTTTCCTTCCACCAATCCTGGGCCCGAAGCAAGGTGGCTTTGATTGGCACCAGCTTTGAGAAGGAATCTGTTTTCTGGGACCAGTGAGACCTGAGGTGATACTGAATGTCCCTCATTTGAAATCTGGCTCCTGGGACCACTGCAGTCATTGAGGTCATGTGGCCAAGGAGTCTGAGAAAGTGTCTGTCCGGCCTTGGCTGGCCCAGAGAGGAGTTTACCAAGTAGAAGACTTGGTTTGCTGGCCAAGGCACCTAGCTTCACCTGAGCTCTTTCCTTCTAAGACTGCTTGAAAGGCAGAGTAGAGAAACTTACCAGAGCAAGGGAGAAGGATAAAGACTTAGTTTGGCTAAGCAGATTTACTGTGTGGTGGTGTTTTTATTTTTACTCACAGGGATTTGCTACTGTTTGTTGCTAACATTTCATTGCTTTATTTTTCTCTGATTCAAATTGTTTGTTGCTGGTATACCTTCTTCTGCATTATTACAAGGTGTGCCTACAGGTGTGTGCTAACAGATTACTGCTGTAATCTTCTGATTCAAATTGTCTTTTGCAAGGTATATCTTCTGTTACTGCTTTATTTTTCTCTGGAGCAAAGTGTTTCTTACAGGGTATATCTTCTCTGAAATTATTACAGGTGGTGCTTTACAGGTTTTACAGTTTTATCTAACATTAGGTTAAGCTTTCAGGGTTACTGCATTTGTTGTTGACTGATTGTTTCTGCTCTTACCTCCTTGTTCTTTCGTCCGTGGTTCTTCTTTTTAGGCAGGGGAAGGGCCCAGCCACCCACCCCCATCCCCAACCACCCCACGCTACACTCCTTTTATAGGGTACCACAGTTGTGACATTTCCTGTGGCAGAGCAGGAAGGGGCGGATCAGTGGGGCCTCCACAAGGTGATCTCATTTACAGGGCACTAGTAATTTAACTTGTTATAACAAGTTAAACAAAGCACAATTAAACCATTACTTGCATTTTTTTCCTTCTAATTACTCTGACTAGGTTACAAACCCAGCAACTTATTTGGAATGGATTTCATTAACTGCAGGTACTGTGGAACAATTTTCAGAAGGACAGTCTTACAGGATTTAGGACACTGTCCTACATGCTGAGCCTTTGGAGATCTTAGGTCTCAGCTCCGGGCAGCATGGGCAGAGTTGCCGCCTCAAATTTCATATTGAAGAGGAAATACATTATAAGAACCACCGCCATTTCCCCAGCATCCAACAGAAAACCTCAACCGCAGAGGGTAGTTGGTCCAGGAGGTTGGCAGGTGGTTAGGAGGAGCAAATCAGGTGCCCATCACTCTCTGCTCTCAACACATTACCTCCAAAACCATATAAACACTACAAACAGGTATCTGCCTCTATCTCTGAAATCAAATAAAGAGGCAGAAGACACTGCAGAGCAGGACACTGCGGCACAGGAGCTAGCACAACAATACTCACCCAAATCAGGAACCAAAACTAAACAAGCACAAAGGAAATCAAAAAACTTCTGATCATAGGAGACTCCATGATTCGGGAGTTGATACCCATCTCCAGCCAGGGTGATGGTCAGATGTCTCCAGGTACATCAGCATGGAGAGACACTGACCGCATTGCTAAAATTGTTCACAAAGCAGGAGAAAACATTGATGTCCTAGTACACATAGGGACTAATGATCTCGCCAACCCGGTCAGTTGTGGAGACCAAGGAACACCTGACTAGGCTGGGTGACAAACTATCATCTATTTAAATCCGGCATCTCCTTCTGAGATCCTGCCAGTCTGGGAGAAGGGAGCAGATGGACGAAGGTCAGAGAAGGGGAGATAGAGCTAAACACATGGCTCAAGGACTGGTGCCAGGAAAAAGGACACAGATTTGTAGGGAACTGGCAACAGTTCTGGGAGCGAAAGTTCTTTAAATTTGATGGACTGCATCTGACTAAAGAGGAGTCAGTGCATTGGGGCAGAAGTTTGGCGTCTTTGCAGAATATTTAAACTAGCAAATGGGAGGGGTGCAGCACCCCATCGTTGAATGGGAAGAACACCCTCCCCTCAGCTAGTGGTCAAACTGAATTCAGTGTGTTGCTCATTCATTTGCATCACCAGGTAAGAAAAAGGTTTGTCTCCCATATGATGCACAGGGTAATGCCAAACCTCACCCAACAACTAACACACCAAAATCTGGCCAATGGAAAATCATGTACACAAATGCTCACAGCCTGGGAAATAAGATCCCAGACCTGCAGGCAATAATGTCAGAGGCTAAACTGGACATAGTAGCAATTAGTGAGACGTGGTTTACCAGTAACCACACTTGGGAGACTTCAGTACCTGGCTATGTATTGTTCAGAAGAGACCGAGGTGCAAAAGGGAGGAGTGGCCCTGTATGTTAATGAAAATATCAAAGCTACAGAAATTCAGAATACACATAAGGAGCCAGAAGAACTGTGGGTCACCCTGGAAACAGGAAATGGGACAGCCATAAGAACTGGGGTTGTCTACAGGCCCCAGACCAGAGGAGGACATAGACACATTACTGTTAGAAGATATACAAAACATGACAGCTAAAGGGAGGTTCTGATAATGGGAGACTTCAACATGCCAGATACAGATTGGTCAATACCAGCAGGAACATCTGCCAGAACTAGACTCATAGTGGATTCCTGCAGGGAGGCCTCAAACAACTGGTACAGCAACCCACAAGAGACAGGGCTCCTAGATCTAGTACTGACTAACAAAGAAGGGATCACAGATCTCCAGGTAGAAGGTCACCTGGGGCCAGTGACCATCACATGGTATGGTTCAATTTGGCTACTACATCTAAATCATCCCATTCCAAGGCAAAAATATGGGACTTCAGAGGAGCTGACTTTGATAAGATGGCCAACAGAGTTAAGCTAGCCCTGGCAAAAAGAAACACAGGTGAGGAGGTACAGGCAAAGTGGGCAAGCATTAAGGATACAATACTTGAAGCAACATCCCATTGTGTTAGACAGAAAGGAAGTGCAAAAAGAAGGAAACCACTTTGGTTCTCAAATACAGTAGCAGAAAGGTCAGAGCCAAAAGGCTGGCCTTCAGAAAATAAAAGGAACACAGCGGGATGAAGATAGGAGGCATACCAAACTGCCTAAGGAAGCAGGTAAGGCAGTAAGGCAGGCAAAGTCCCAAACTGAGAAACACTAGCACAAACAGTAAAAGAAGGTGACAAGACTTTCTATAGATACATTAGTGAAAGAGAAAGTCCAGAGAATATTGCTAAGCTAATGGAGAAAAGGGAGCATGTGAGGAGGAGGACCCTGTAAAGGCATCTATCCTAAATAGATACTTTTGCTCAGTATTCACTGAAGAAGGTAGGGCAGGGCACACAGCTCAGCATCATGGACACAGGGGAGGGAGGTGAGCACTACTCCCTCACAAAGAAAGGGTCCTACAGAGCTTGCTAAGCTCAGGGTGGATAAGGCAATGGGACCTGATGGCATACATCCCAGGGTACTTAAGGAGCTAAAGGAGGAACTAGCAGAGCCATTAGCAGAATTGTTTAGTGAGTCTCTGACACAGGAGAGGTCCCAGAAGACTGGAGAAGGGCTCATGTGATCCCACTCCACAAGAGTGGTAGCAGGGAGGAGGCGGGGAACTACAGACGGTCAGTCTTACCTCAGTAGTGGGCAAGATTATGGAAGCACTCCTTAAGGAAAGGATAGTGCAACACCTGGAATCCATAGGGGCACAGGATCCAAGACAGCATGGGTTTACAAAGGAAGGTCCTGTCAAACTAATCTCATAGATTTCTTTGACTGGGTAACCAGAGTGGTGGACCAGGGGGCAGTTGATGTCGCCTACCTTGACTTCAGCAAGCTTTTGACACTGTTCCACATAGAAGATTGATAAATAAGCTAGGTAGGCTCGGTGGGTCGAAGTTGGTCAACTGGGTGGCAAACTGGTTGACTGGCAGAAAACAGAGAGTGGTGGTAAATGGTATACAGTCAGAAGAGATGCAAGTCACAAGTGGGGTACCTCAGGGATCAGTCCTGGGGCCAGTCCTATTCAACATCTTCATTAGTGACCTAGCAGATGGACTAGAGGTGAGGCTTGTCTGTTTGCAGATGACACCAAGATCTGCAACAGAGTAGATGATCCAGATGGGGTGGGCAGAATGAGAAGAGATCTGGATAAACTAGCAGAATGGTCAGAAGAGTGGCAACTGGGATTTAATGCAAAGAAGTGCAAAATCATGCACATAGGGAAGAGAAACCCTGAAGCCACTTATAGGCTGGGAGGAGTTGCTAGCAGTCACAAGGAAGAAAGAGACTTGGGCATCATCATCACTGATGACCTAAAATCATCAAGCAGACCTCTAAAGCAGTAGGTAAGGCTAGGGGGTGTTAGGGTGTATTAGTAGGGGTATCACAAGTCGTAAGAGGAGGTAATAATCCCTCTGTACAAGACATTGGTTAGGCCCCATCTGGAGTACTGAGTGCAGTATTGGAGCCACACCTTCACAAGGACATTAACAAATTGAGGCAGTCAGAAGGGCAACCAAAATGGTGCAGGGACTGCATCAGAAGACATATGAGGACAGATTAGCGGGCTCAATATGTATACCCTTGAGCAAAGGAGGGAGAGGTGATATGATCGAGACATTTAAACACCTTAAGGCATAAACAAGGTGAAAGAGTCTAACATGTTTAAATATAAGAAAAATAGCAGGACAAGAGGACACAGCATGAGATTAGGGGAGGCCGATTAAGGGGAATGTGAAATTCTTTTTCACAGAAAGGGTGGTAGATGCATGGAATGCTTACCACAAGAAGTAGTGGCTATGAATACAGTGCAGGGCTTCAAACAGGCATGGGATAGGCATAAGGGAGCAATACAAATGACTATGAATAGATAGGTCACTGACATAGCAAAGGCCGATGGCACATTTATAAGGTAGAAAAAGAAATGGGCAGACTGGATGGGCCTTGCGGTCCTTATCTGCCGTCAACTTCTATGTTTCTATAAGTTGAGGAAATTCTGAACTCTGCCTGCAGGGAGGAAGGCCTTTCCCTGCAGTGTATTGAGCTCTGCCCCTGTGAAGCCGAGGACTTTGGCAGGCTGAAAGTGGGATTTCTTGTGGATGATGATGAAGCCCAGAAAGAGTTTCTTTTGTCTGGTTCAAGGCTTCTGTGACGTCTTCTGGTGACTTGGCTACTATGAGCCACTCGTTTAGTAAGGAAATACTGCTATCTTTTGTTTTCTGAGGTAAGCTGCCACCATTGCCAAGCACTCTATGAAGACCCTGGGAGCTGATGTGAGTCCAAAAGGTAAGGCTGCAAACTGGTAGTGGGCTGATGGTAGCATGAACCCGAGATATTTCCTGTGGGTCTGTCTGATTGGAATATGAAAATAGGCATCCTTCAGATGTAGGGAGACTAGCCAGTCTCCCTGCTTTAAAGAATGGATGACCTGATTTAAAGTTACCATTTTGAACTTTGGTTTCAGCAACTGCTTGTTCAGGTACCTTCGGTCCAGAATAGGTTACCACTCCCGGTTTTCTTCAGGGTAAGGAAGTACCTGGAATAAAGTCCCTTTCCCCACTGGGAAAAAGGAACTCTTTCCACAGCTCTGGCTCCCAACAGTTTTTTTTTTTACCTCCATCTCCAATAGCAACTTTTCTGTTAAGAGTCAGAGGTTTTGAGAGCTTGGGGCCTTGAAGGGAAGGGAATTTTCTGAACTGAAGAGATAGGCCCTGACCCACGACCTCCAGCACCCATTTGTCTATAGTGATGAGTTGCCATTGATGGAGGTAGTGGGAGAGCCTTCCCCCTACTGAAACAGGGTAGGCAACCTGAATGCAGTCAGGAGCACTGCTGTTTGGCTTGTGTAGTGAGAGCAGGAGAGGAGTTAGCCCTCCTTTGGCCTCTCCTTCCTCTGCCCCTGAAAAAAACCTATCATCTGGGAAAAATCCATGGGCACTGGCATAGGGCAGAAAGCCCTAGGAAAATAACCCCTGCCTCTCCCTCCACTGCTCTGGGGTTTTTGGGAGGTGGAAGGCTTCTCTTTGGCTGCATTACTCTTGTAAGTAGTTTTATATTCATCCATCTTTTTCATGTAAGCCTCAGTCTGATCTCCAAAGAGAGAACTGTTCTCATAAAGGAAATCCATAGCCTGTGACTGGGTGTCTTGTCAGAGATTGGTAGTACTTAGCCAGGCAAAGCGCCTGAGGGAAATGACCTGTGCCATGGCTCTGGAAGCTGTATCGGTGTTATCTATGGCCAAGTGAAACTGGTATTTAGCAATTTCTATGGACAGCTTAACAGTTTCAATAATATCCCGGATCACAGTGTCTCCCCCATGTTGCACTACGCCAGAATAGATTTCAAAAGGGTTCTTTGGTACCTGTCTGCATATTCCATGTAGGAGGAGAGGTGGAGCAGCAAGCAGGCAGTAGTGTAGGATTTCTTACCCATGAAGTCCAACTTTTTAGACTCTCTTTCTGGGGGCTGGGAAGACAGTTGCACATTTGCTTTGTCATAGGCTGCTGCCTGGACCACTCCTTTGTGGTCTGGGTAGTATAAAGAAAATTAGCAGTTTCTCTGCCAAGCTGATATTTCCTTTCAATCTTTCTTTCCACTCCAGGGGTGAAAGTAGGGTTTTGGAGTATCTTTAAAGTTGCTCTTTTTAAAGTATGTAAATGGGCAGAATGAGTTTCTTAGAGGATGGAAGACCCATCATTTCTATATAGTCTTCCTCTAAGACTTGGTTGGTGTCGTCCTGGAGAGCTAGTTCCAGGGTGTGAACTATTTGTTTAACAAAGGAAAAATGAGATGAGATATCGTCCTGATCATTAAAGATGTTATCATCAGGGTGCCTATCCGGTTGTAATAGGTTGCCCTCAGCTGCGTTATCTTCTTCTTCATCACAATAAAAGCCCTGAGCATAGCCAGGGTCTGTCAGAGGAACATTAGGCCCCATAGGAGCCAAGAAAATACTGCCAATAGATTGTAAAGTCTGATATACATGCCAAGACTTAGCCATTTCATTTGCAGAGGGCATATCATCATGTGCCACTGGCATCTCCCATTGCTTTCCAGTGGGAGAGGCAGTGGTATGTTTTTCTTTCTTTGCCTTTTTAGCAAAGGCTGAAGTAGAACCCTGCTCATTTTGTCTTTTTAAGGCTTGACTAGAATTTTTACTTTTATTAGACTTTATTTCATTAGGGTCCTTAGAGGACTTATCTTTAGTGTTATTTTGGTTTGAGGTACCCTCAGAGCTTTTAGAGGAGGGAAAGACAGACCGAGAAGCTGTGGCTTAATGTCTTTGGCCAAAAGACTGAATTCTTAAAGGTCCACCCACCCCCTTTTTTTTTTTGCTGGACAATACGTTGTCCACCTCCACACACACAAACCAGAAGCTTAGTGTCCAGAGATAATAAAGGGTTTCCCTAGTATGCCAATCAATAAGGAACCTTGGAGTAAACTGTTTAAATAGAAGCAGAAAGTGGTTCCAAGTTGGGAGAAGCCACAGGAAAAACAGCTGCCCAACTGTGGAAAAAATCTAAGAAATATGGAAAAAAATTGGTAAAAAAACAACCGTGGATATTTAAAACTATATAAAAGTAAAAAGCTGCAGAATATCTACTAGACGTGGAATTTTTTTACCTCAGAATAACAGAAAATCCACGCGACAAGTGCAGAAAAATGACAGAAAATTTGTGGTTCCCAGGAACCAGACGGATACCCTGGAAATAATAAATAACCAAAAATTACCTAAAACATTGAAGGCAGCACAAAAACAGATTCAGAGAGTCTCTGAGGAGAAAGAAAGCAAGAGAGCACGCCAGGGCAGTGCTGCTCAGTCAGCAGAGAAAAAGTTCTAAGGCTTCTCAGGCTGACTGCACTCTCCCTCTCTCTCTTCTGACTGGCCAGTGCTTCACTTCATTACCACTGACTCCTCCTCTCCAGGGCAGCTTAACCCAGCTGGCATACCACTTCTGTCAATCATACTGAAAAATCCCTGGGGTGAGACAGCACAGAGAAACTTAGCTTTCCAGGATAGGAACAATGTGTCACACTAGAAAACTCCAGGCCCTGCAGCAAGCAGAAAAGTGTCAGTTTTGTGCTGTATGGGGATGCAAACAGGTCCAGCTCTGGACAATCCCATCCTCTGAAGATGTTGTCGACCACCGATGTCAGTAGTTCCCACACACACATCCTGGACTGTGACCTAATTAGTATGTCTGCCAAGATGTTTTGGGCACCTGGAATATGGACTGCTGATAGTGACAGACCAGGTTCTAGAGCCCAATACCACACTCTCATTGCTCCCCTGCACAATGGGTAAGCAGGAGTCCCCCCTTGTTTGTTGATGTAATGCCTTGCACTGACCTTGTCCATCTGTATTAACAGAGGACTGGGGTACAAGTGGTTCTGGAAGGCCTGGAGTATGTACAGAAAGTACAGTTACGTAAGAACTTACCGTAACAGTAGATCTTCGAGAACAGCTCTTGCAGCAGGTTACACCATTAGGACTGAAGCCGGCAGGCGCCAGGACCCCGCGGAAATTCTTCTAGCTAGCTATCTTCAGCGGGGACAGCCCCCGACGTCGGTCCCGCCTCCGATGTCAGGCGTGGGACAAAAGGGGGCGGTCCCGCCAGAATCCCCAGTTCTCCTGCCGCAGACTCCCGGCCAGAGGTTGACAATAGAGGGGGAGACCGAGGATCCGCTGTCAGAAGGCAAAAAGGGAACAAAAAGAAAAAACTATTCACCTTACAAGTGAATATCCGACTCCTGCGCTCGCCCAGCCCTGCGGAAGGAAATAACTTCCGGCTCTCTGGACATTCAGACTGGCTGGCTGAATATTCACCTTAACCCCTCCCCTCTCTCATCCATTTCTTTTTTTTTTTTTTTTTTTTAAAAGAGGAGCAACAGTGAGCGAAAGACTTCCTCCAAGGGACACGGTGGGCGGAAGCTGCAAGAGCTGTTCTCAAGATCTACTGTTACAGTAAGTTCTTAACTCTACTATCTTACAGATACAGCTCTTGCAGCAGGTTACACCATTAGGACTGATTCCCAAGCAATAAAGCTTGTCCCATTCACATCGGGAGGAGGAAGAGGAAGAAACTGAGAAGGACCAACCTGACCCCGGTTCAGGACAGAAGGCCCTGCAGCACGGCCTGGCCGAAACCAGCCCTTCACCTAGAGGCGATATCCAGACTGTAATGCCTGATAAAGGTATGCAGAGAGCTCCAAGTAGCCGCAGCGCAATTAGCTGAGATTGAGACATTCTTGAGAGCTGCAAAGGAAGTGGCTACGCCCCTAGTGGAATGGCTCCGGATGGAACCCGGGAGGGGCTTTTGTTTGGATTGGTAGCAATGAGAGATACATTGCACGAGCCAGCGGGATAAGGATTGCTTAGACACTGGTCGACCTCTCATTCTCTGTGCGAAAGACACAAAAAGTTGATCAGAAGCCCGAAAGGACTTAGTCCTATTGAGGTAATACCTCAGGCTGCGGTGAACATCTAGAGTATGGAGCAGAGCCTCTCCTCTATTGGAGTAGTTCGGGAAGTAGACCGGAAGGTCGATATCCTGATTCAAGGTCAGAGCTGAGACCACCTTAGGCAAAAACTTAGGATTCGTTCTCAGAGACACTCTGTCTCGGTGAAAAACCAAATAAGGCTCCTTACACATCAGGGCATGAAGCTCAGAAATCCTTCTGGCTGAAGTAACTGCAACTAAAAACAACGTCTTCCAAGACAGAAAGCATGCTTCGCAATCCGGGCTGGTTCAAAGGGAGGAAGCGTGAGCTGCTCCAAAACAAAAAGGAGATCCATGGAGGAACCGGATCTTTATAGGAGGCCTAAGGTGAGCACTCTCTCAGGAACTCCCTAGAAGCGCCCAGCTGAGCAATGGTGCGCTGGCCCACCGGCTGGTGATAGGCCGAAATAGCACAAAGGTGTACTTTAATAGAGGAGTAGGCTAACCCCGAATGAAAAAGGGAGAGGAGGTAGTCCAAGACCGCCCCCACAGGGCAACCTAAAGGAGAAAGGTCACGCGCTCGTGACCATAGACAGAACCGGCGCCATTTCATGGCGTAAGTAACTGCACCATGTGGGTAAGGTAATTCAGGGACCTGAGTGGGCAAGTCGCGGAAGCGTAAGTGCGCCTCCCCAAAGAGTCCAGCTGTTTGGACTCGGGGTCCGGTGGCAGGGTGCTCAAATGTTGCGGTCTCTGGGACCGATCATGTGAGGCTGTGATCACCAGGGAGTCAGCCAGAGGGTGCTGTGAAGGTACTGGTCCCCTTAGGGGCCCTGTACAACAGTCAGCCTTCTTTGGCACCGCGGGAGCGAATGTGGGCGCTTCCACGCAGCCTTAGTGACGTCCACGAGTAAGTCCACCAAGGGTGGCACCACCACAGGCTTAGGCTTTCTGCGAAGGTATTTTGCCAGCGTAACCTTTGAGGTCAAGTTCCTCTGCATCCCAACCCATGTTCTCCTGGATATGTCTCATTATATCCATGAAGGATGGATCGTCCGGAGGAGACCTTGGAGTCTCACGTGGGTCCGGCGAGGGAAGCGAGATCGGAGATGGGGATCTGGATGATGAACAGGATGATCCCGTGTCCTCCGTCGACGGCGACCGACGTCGCCTCCTGGACCTCTTAGGGCTGGGTGATCCAGAAGACGAAGATCTGGACGGAAGTCTCCTTTTAGAATGTCGGCCCCTGGGAGGAGTCTCAGGCTCCCTGGGGACAGAACGGCCAGTTGAACCCACAGGTGACGGTGGGGCCGGAGCTGGAGTAGAAGGAGGAGGTGGAGGGGGAAGGACTGGGGGTACCACGTCCTTCCTGATGGTGTCCCACCAGTAGGTAAAAAGGTCCTTTACCTCGGCCAAGGACAGCCCCGACGTCGGCTCCGAGGTCGAGGGCCGGACGTCGGGTCCCGGCGACGGCTCCACAGGGGCCTCAGGCGGTGCGAGGAACCACGGGGAGACTCCTCGCGGCCGGGAACGCCCGCCTGGTCATCGGGCTGGGCCGAATCCTCCTCTGTGAGGGACTCCTGTCCGACCGGCGTCGGAGGCACAGGGGCCCTCGGCTCAGGCTGCGCGGACGTCAGCCCCCCCCACCGACGTCCAATGCGCTGAAGAGGCCGACGACGGCCGGCTGGCCAACGTCGGCTCGGAGGAATGGTGGCGAACGGCCGACGACGGTCTGGCCGACGCCGGATCCACCAGCTTCCCAATGGAGTGAGCCAAGGCTTCTCCGGGAGAGGAAGACCGGCCGGGGCCGAGGAGCGGGAGCCCAACTTGTGATGGTGGCATTCCCCCGACTTCGCCACGGCCTTCTGGGCAGAAGATGACGACGATGGCCTGGCGGAAGAGGCCTGAGCAGGCTTGGCGACGGGCACCGCAGCCGGGTGAAGAGACGAGGCCCTGGAGGGAGAGAGGTCCGACCGAGACCCGGAGCTCCGGGACTCGGAGGCCCGAACGGGCAACCGGGGAGGATCTCGGTTTCTTCTTTTCTCCACCGTGCGGTGTGGCAGATCCCAATGGCGACATCGCCCGTGTTGCTCTTCTAAAGAGTACGCCTGAGAGCCTTCTGCCGGCGGATCCTCGCGGCGACTATTGAACCCCGGCACAGGGAGCAAGCCTCAGTATCGTGGTCTGGGCCCAGGCACCGGACACGCGAATCTGGTCTTTGAACGGATCTTGCCGCTCGCACTTCAGAAGAGTGGCCGCGATCGGTGAGACATCAGATAGGTCAGCTTGTTGATCGCAGAAAATCTTCCACGAAATTTATACCACGCTGCGACTAGACTTGATCCGTAGGGTCGAGGCATGCAGTTCGACGGCGGAAAGAACTGGAGATTTGGCGGACCGCCTCTTTTGTACCACACGCCTGACGCCGGAGGCGGACCGACGTCAAGGGTCCCGCTGAAGATAGCTAGCTAGAAGAATTTCTTAGGGTCCTGGCGCCTGCCGGCTTCAGTCCTAATGGTGTAACCTGCTGCAAGAGCTGTATCTCGAAGTAAGATCCACTCTCACTTCCAGAACAACTATATGCAAAGCACGCTCCACCTGGTTCCACATGCCTTTTGTCTGCAGGGGTCCCAGGTGGGCTAACAATCCTGATCTCGACGCATCCATGGTGAGGATCTGATGCTGGAAAGAGACATCCAGAGCCAAGGCCAGTAATGAGTAGGGTACCGCAGGGTTCAGTGCTGGGCCCTGTTTGGTTCAATGTCTTTACTGGAGACATTGAGAGGGGGTCAAGAGTAAGATCAGCCTGTTTGCGGATGACACTAAGATTTGTGAAAAAGTGGACAATGAGGAAAGGAGGCAGACACTCAGAGAGGATCTAGCTAAACTCGAACACTGGTCTAGGGCGTGGCAGTTGGGGTTTAACCTTAACAAGTGCAAGGTCATGTACCTCGGAGTCAGAAATCCCAGGAACAGCTACTGGCTGGCGGGAGAGCAGGTAACAGCTTCAGAGAAGGAAAGGAACCTGGGGGTAACAGTTACAGGGGACACAAAGGCATCAGCGCAGTGTAGGAGGGTGGCAGCAAGGGTAAATAGGATGCTGGGGTGCATTACCAGAGGGATCACCTTTAGAAAGGGGGAGGTCATCCTGCCATTGTATAGATCACTGGTGAGGCCACACTTGGAGTACTGTGTACAGTACTGGTGCCCATACATCAAAAAGGATGGGAGATTACTAGAGGGGGTGCAGCGTAGGGCTATAAAAATGATCATGGGACTAGGGGAGTTGCTGTATGAGGAAAGGCTGAAGGAGCTCAACATGTACTTACTGGAAGAGAGAAGGGAAAGAAGGGACATGACAGAGATCTTTAAGTACTTGAAAGGCATAAACAAAGTCAGGGAGGGAGAAGTGTTACGCTTAAAGGGGGGAAGGGTCACTGGGGGCACAGTCTGAAGTTGGAAGTGGGGGAGGTTTAGGAGGGAGATGAGGAGGGACTACTTCACAGAGAGAGTGGTGGCGGGTTGGAACGCACTGCCGGAGGAGTTAATTGCTCAAAGGACAGTGGATAGCTTTAGCGGGGTTGGGATCAAGTCAAGGGCAGGGTTAGTACAGACAAGAACACAAAGAGGGAAGGACCAGGAAAGAGGAGGAAGGATGGGTTTGGGTGAGGGGTGGGGCTGCTGTAGTACATATGAAACTAAGACCTGCACAATCAGGCAGACTTGACAGACCTGTAGGCCATTTTCTGATGGGCAATTTCATATGTTCGTAGAAATCAAGGATGGAACACCCTTAAGCAGATTATTGCATTCCATCCACCACTTGAGTGCTTTACGCAAGGTAGATACGACTAGAATCATCTGTCAGCTGGTCCCACTGGACTCTCAGGGTCCACTGTGGGATCTGCATGTGTAACCTGGCTAATGGCACAGTAACAATAGCTGCCACCATGAGTCCCAGAAGGCACAGAAATGTCCTCGCTGAGACATAGCAAGTGCTGTGTACCAACTGTGCCTGGGCAATCAGGCGGTCTGCCCTGTTCAAAGCCAAGAATGCCAAACCCTGGGCCATACCCAGAACTGCTTCTATGTACTGCAGTCATTGGCAGGGTGTCAGTACAGACTCTGGTATGTTGCTTATCACCCCAGAACATCGAACACCTGTCTGGTTCAAGCTAAGTTCTGTAACAATTGGTCCCTGGAGTGGGCTTTTAATAGCCAATCATCCAGGTAAGGAAAAACATACAGTCCTTCCCTGCAAAGGGCTGCCACAACCACAGCCAAGCATTTTGTAAAGACTCATGGTGCAATAGATAAGCCAAAGGGAAACACATTGAAATGGTAATGGTCCCCCTGAAACAGGAACCTCAAGCATTTTCTGTGAGGTTTCCAGATCCTAATATGGAGGTATGCATCCTTCATATCAAGGGAGAAAATCCAGTCCACTGTTTGCAACAGGAGAAGGAGACGCTACAGAGTGACCATTCAGAACTTCTTGTATTCTATGAAGAAGTTTAGATCTCTTAGATCCAAAATAGGCTTCAGATCTCCTGTCTACTTTGGGATGAGAAGTATCTGGAATAAAAAAGTACAGTTACGTAGGAACTTACTGTAACAGTAGATCTTCGAGAGAGTTTCCTTCAGTAGGTAATCACTTATAGGACTGGCGCCACCTGGCGTTGGGCTGCACGGCAGACTTTTCTAGCAATCCCTGATGGGGAACCGCCCACCCGACATCATATGACTGACATCAGTGTGACTGTATATAGTGGGCGGTCCCCACGCCTGCCCTCCAGTTCTCCAGCCGGAGCCAGGAAGAAGCCTGACAGCAGGAGCGAACAGAATTTGGGGTCCCTGCAAAACACAAAATGAGGGGAGGGAGGGAAAAATATGACCTACTGAAGGAACCTCTCTTTAAGATCTATTGTTATGGTAAATTCCTACGTAACTGTACTATCTTACTTAGAGAGGGTTCCTTCAGTAGGTCATAACTTACAGAACAGAGTCCCAAGCAGTCCCTCTAAAGAGAGACTGAGAGAAACTAGGGAGGAGGAAACATAATTCCAACAGAAAAACTGGAATCCAGAATGGACCCAGTCTAAGACAGAAGGCCCTGTAACACAGCTAGGCTGAAACCAGCCCTCTGCCTAGAAGCAATGTCCAGACTGTAGTGTTTGGTAAAGGTATGGACAGAACTCAAAGTGGCTGCGGCATAGATATCAGCCTCAGAGACATTTCGCAAAAAGGCAGCAGAAGCAACCATGCCCCTAGTAGAATAACCTCTGACTGTACCCTGGCAGAGGTTTATCATACTTCTGGTAACAATACCTAATACAGTTGCCTAATCATTTGGAAAGGCCCTATTTAGAAACTGGTTTGCCCTTCAATCTGGGGGCAAAAGAAACAAAAAGCTGATCACAGCTGCGGAATTCTTTAGTCCGGTTTGTATAACACCGAAGAATCCGATGCATGTCCACGGTATGAAGTGCCTCACCTCTGTTAGAGGGGGATGGATAGTACACTGGAAGCTCTACTGATTGGTTCAACATGGCTTCTGACACCACCTTGGGAAGGAACTTCGGATTAGTTCTGAGGACTGCCAGGTCCCCGTGGAAAATCAGATAGGGCTCCTTATAAACCAGAGCATGAAGCTCCGAAATCTTCCAGACTGGAATGATGGCAACCAGGAACAATGCCTTCCAGGAAAGGAAGCGCAAATCAGGCCGGCTCAAAAGGAGGAAGGGTGAGCTTTTCCAAAACGAAGTTCAAATCCCAAGGAGGAGTTAGGCTGCAGATGGGGGGTTTCAGATGGAGAATCCCTTTCAGAAAGGTTTTCGAGACTTCCAGCTGAGCCACGGGTTTACCATCCACTAGCTCGTTGTACGCCGAAATAGCCGGAAGGTGGACCTTCAACAACGAATATGAAAGACCGGAGTCTGACAAGTGGAGGAGGCATTCCATGACCTGAGGAGCACAGCATGAGAAGGGGTTCCGACCCTTGGCGGTTGCCCAGATGGAAAACCGTTTCCACTTCATAGCATAAGTGGAACAAGTAGAGGGTTTTCTGGCCTCGATGAGGACCTGAGTAACCTTGGAGGAGACCTCAAAGCAAGAGATAGCTATATCTGCAGGAGCCATGCGTGAAAATGCAGAGTCCTGAGCCCCGGATGTAGCAGTCGACTTTGATCCTGAGTCGGGAGGTCGTGGGTCACTGGAAGTGGAACTGGGGGTTCCCTGGAAAGCTGTTGTAGCAGCAGGAACCAGATCTGTCTCAGCCAGAGAGGTGCTATGAGAATCGTCATGGCTCTCTTTGCTTGAAGAGGACCCTCTGGAGAATGGGAAATGGAGGGAAGGCATACAAAAAGGTCCCTGTCAAAGAGAAAGACCGCACGTCGTGCCAGAAAGCACCATGCCCTGGAACGAGCGAGCAAAAACTGGGAAGTTTTGCGTTGAATTTGGAGGCAAAAAGGTCAACTTGCAGATGCTCCCAACACAGTAAGATGGATTCCACCACTTCCTGATGCAATTACCACTCATGAGCTATGGTCCAAGATCTGCTGAGACTGGCCATCAGGACATTTAGCACACCTGGTACATGCACGGCCGTGAGGGCCAGATTGTGCTGGACCACCCAGTTCCACACCCGCATCACTTCCCTGCACAAGGGATACGAGTGGTTTCCTCCTTGTTTGTTGAGGTACCAAATTACTGACATGTTGTACATTTGGACCAGCAGTGATCCCTTGGGAAGTAGGGTCTGGAAGGCCTGTAAAGCGTACAGGACAGCCCTCATCTCCAGAACGTTGATGTGTAATGTAGTCTCCAAGCTGGACCACAGTCCTTGGGCTTGGTGCTCCCCTAGATGTGTTCCCCATCCCATGTTTGAGGCATCCGTGGTCAGGGATGCAGAGGGAGCTGGGTTCCTGAAGGGAAGACCCAAAGAAAGATTGCGGGGATCCCTCCACCAAAGCAATTCTCTCTGAACCACTGAGGAGACCAGCACTGGGTGGTTCAGGTTGTCCAGGAGTTGATCCCACTGCACATGCAAGGACCACAGAGAAACTCCCACGTGGAGCCTTGCGAGGGGAACAGTGGTGATGGAGGCTGCCATCAGGCCGAGAAGGCGCTGGAACTCCCAGGCCAGGATGTTCCTGGAAGAAACTACTTTGGAAGCCTGACCGATCAGTGTCTCCACCCTGTCTGGAGGAAGGAAGGCTCTGCAATGGACCACATCCAAAACTGCCCTGATGAATTGAAGTTTCTGGGTTGGGGTCGTAGAGGACTTGGGAATACTGACAGTAATCCCTAGTCTCCTGAACAGGTCCAAAGTGGAGGAAAGAGCCTCTAGTAAAGAGTCCCTTTACGGGGCCAAAATCAGCCAATCGTCCAGGTAGGGGAAAACTGCAATACCCCTGCAGCGTAAAAAGGTCGCAACCACTGCTAGGCACTTGGTAAACACGTGAGGTGCTGAGGACATGCCGAAGGGGAACGCTCGGAACTGAAAGTGTTCCCCCCCGGAACCGAAATTGCAAGAATTGGCGGTGGCTGGGGAAGATGGGGATGTGCAAGTAAGTATCCTGCATGTGCAGAGCACACAACCAATGGTTCTCCAGAAGGAGTGGAAGGAGGCTCTGGAGAGCCAGTATCCAAAATGTTTTGTACTCGACAAACTGGTTTAAGTTGCTTAAGTCGAGTATGGGTCTGAAATCCCCGTCTTTTTTGGAACCAGGAAAAAATGGGAGTAAAACCCCTTTCCTCTTTGCCCCAGGGGAACGTGCTCTATTGCTTCCTTGAGCAAGAGACTGTTCATCTCTTCTCGGACGAGTAGAGCCTGATCCCTTGAGTAGGAGGATCTTTTTGGGGAGTTTCCAGAGGAAAGGCAAGAAACTGCATTATGTGTCCTATGGACTAGCTGCATGGTCGGGTGATCGCCTCCACTCCTGCATGGTGAGCTAACCCGCCCCCCACGGGGAACAGGGGAGGCAGTGGGGATGGGAAGTTAGGAAGTGGCGGACGTTCAGGGGAGGACTACCTGCTCTCTCTGTTTCTTGGAGGCAGAAGGGGTAGCTGTACCCATGGCCTTATGCTTCCCCTGATGGCATGCCTGGGCTTGCTTTCTCTGCCTCCAGGTTCTTTTCCAAAAGGGCTGTCGCTGTTGGGTGCCCGATCGGTACATGGACCTCACGGACCTGAGGGTGAGACCTCTGTCCTGCAAGTCCGTGATAATGTCCTTGGTGTCCCCACCAAAGAGTACTGAGCCCTGAAAGAGGGTGACTTGAATTGACAACTAAACTACGTTATCAAGTCCAGAAAGACGAAGCTAGGAGTGCTGTCTAAGGGCAATGGCAGTTGCTGAGGTGCATGCCACAGAATCGATGAGTCATATCTTTCCCGTAAAGCATTCCTACATGAGAACTTGGAGAGGCGAAGATCCTAGACAAGTTCCTCCTTCAAGGCTGAGGGATCCATGGCTTGGACCCGAGCCTCTAACCTGGCCAAGGTAGCTTTTTGATGAGACACCATATGGGCCAGATAGTTCAGGTACCGAAGAGTACATGTGGCCGAAGAATAAATCTTTCTCCCAAACTGGTCCATCTGCCTCGACTCTTTGTCCGGAGAAGAGGTGCTCATGTGCTTCCGTGCTGTGGAGCGGTCATGAGCAGTGGAAATGACCACAGAGTCAGCCTTAGGATGGGTTTTCAAAAACAGGGCATCCTTCAGCACCCAGTTAAGTCTGTCAGCCAGTTTGGGGACAGCCAGGAGGGAATGAGGCATCTGCCAGACGGTAGTGGTGAGGTCTTGATGAGGTCTAATCCATGGAGGAATGGAGATCAGAGACACAGAATCTAAGTCCAGATGTTCTGTGAGCCTCTGCCTCATGGGGTGCTGATCCTCCGACTCCCAGTCAAAGAAATCCTTCATGTACCTCAGGAGGTCCGAAAAGGCAGGGTCCTATGATGGTGATTTCGGGGAAACCTTGCCTGTCAGGCCTTTGGGTTCCTCCAGGACCTCCTCCGAAGAATCATCAGCCCCCTAATCTTTGTCGTCGTCTGCCCCTTCGATAGTACGGTGACGGATATTAGGAAGAGAGACGTCCTGACAAGTCTTCCCCGAGACATGCACAGTAATTACAGAATAACTGCTCGGGGAAGAGGACATGGGAGACCGTGGGAGAGGGAGTCTCGTCTCCAGGTCCAACACCAACTCAGTCCGAGCCCCCTGCCACCAAGACTGAATCAGAGTCTTAAAATCCGGGGCTACCGGAGGAGGTGGAGGGGTTGGCGGAGTCGGCTGAAGCTGAGGGGGAGGAGGCGGCATTACCGGTGGGGGAGGCTAATGATAGCCCTGGAATCCCTGGTAGTGAGAGTAGGGATTGAACCCAGGGTAAAATTGCCCATAATGACTCCAGTCCAGAGGGGGCCAGCCGGGAAGTGGTCCCCAGGGAACCCCTGTGGGTAGTGAGGGACAGTTTGGGGTCTGGAGTAAATCCCCGTCGTCTGGTCTGGCAGCGGGGGTATCCACGTCAGACCCACCATGGTGTATATATAGGTTGGAGGTCCGGCATCGGGACATCCCACATCAGGGGGACTGACGTCAGGATCGGCACCACCACCCGATCCAACGCTGGAGTATGTCTCTTTGTAGATGACACAAAGATCTGCAACAGGGTTGATACACAAGGTGGGGTGGAATGGATGAGAAGGGACTTGGAAAGGTTGGAGGAATGGTCAAATATATGGCAGCTCAGATCCAATGCAAAGAAGTGCAAGGTAATGCATCTTTTTTTTTTAGTTGTTTAACCAGGTATAGCACACTAAGCTGAAAGCTTTTTTACAGGAGCGACCTGGGAGCACAAGGAGGTTAAGTGACTTGCTCAGGGTCACACAGTATGTAAGTGGAAGCTGTGGGATTCAAACCTAGGTCTGGTCTGCTGGATGTCACCAAATTTGCAACTCAGAGCCTTAGACCACTGCGCTATACTGCCTGCCATCTGGGAAACAAAAGCCTAGGGGAAGAGTACACAATGGTAGGTGAGTTGTTAATAACACAAATCGAAAGAGACCTAGGAGTAATTATATCAGATGACCTACAGGTGGGCAAGCAATGTGAGAAGGCAGTAAAGAGGGCTGGGGGGGATACTGGGATGCATAGGGAGAGGCATCAACAGTAGAAATCAGGAAGGCTGTTATCCCTCTGTACAGACAGTTGGTGAGACCCCATCTGGAGTACTGTGTGCAATTCTGGAGAGCCCATCTCCACAAAGACACAGACAGAGTGGAGGCTGTTCAGAGGAGGGCAACCAAAATGGTGCAGGGTCTGCACCAGAAGACGACGAGGACAGACTAAAGCAGCTAATATGTAAACCTTGAAGAAAATGGGGGAGACACATGATAGAAAACTTTCAAGTATCTCAAGGAATTAAAGTACAAGAGGTAGCATCTTTCAGAAAAAGAGATATGCAAGAACAAGGGGGCACAATTTTAAGATAGAGGGGGGGACGGCTCAGAGGTAATGTTAGAAAGTTTTTTTTTTCACAGAGAGGGTTGTGGATGCATGGAACAGCCTTCCTGAAGAGGATGTGGAGTCAGCAACAGTGGGAGAATTCAATAATGAATGGGACAGACATAAGGCAATTCTAGTGGGGGTAGGAGGAAGTAAGCTGTTGATTAACTAGAATCTGCAGCTTATCCATCAAGTAGGGAAATGGGCAGACTAGGTGGGCCAAGCGGTCCTTATCTGCCGACAAATTCTATGTTTCTATGGAAAAGGATCTGGTGTCGAAGGGGCCAGCGTCAGAACCAGACGAAGGGGCCCCGACGGCAGGACTGGATCTGGCATCAGGGCCAATGGCTGAGGCCAATCGAAAGGTCCAGGCTGAGGGACTGTGGTCAGAACGTTCGGCGTCAGCACCAGTGGCTGGGGCCGATCGCTTGGGCCAGGATGAGCAACAGTCGTCGGAACATCCAGCGTCGGGGTAAGGTTCGCCGGGTCCTCTAGCGGGATGTTGGCCAGAATCGGCACCACAGGAATCCTGCCCAAAGGCAGTGGAGGGGCCTCCACATTAAGGCCTGCTGGCTTAGGAGGAGCCTCCTTCCCCTTGACTCAGAGAGGGAAACGCGGAGTTGACCCCGTGGAATCGACTACGTTGATGGGTTCTCCGCTGTCTTCACCGGAGGTACCCACTGTTGAAGTGGAGGTTCCGGGTGAAGGAAGAGGAGCTTTCTCCCTCTGGTTCCACCAGGTGTCAGGTGAGGAGCCGTTAGGCCCCGTTGGGGGAACCACACCCTTGTGGCAATCAGGGACGGGCATCTTAGTAGGTGGCATCAGGCAGGTGGGGGAGAAGCCCCCGGCCAACTTATCGATGGGTGCTGGGTGGATCCCCACTGACTGAGGAGCCAGCTTACCGGCTGCCTCGTGATCCCCGGAGGGGCCGGTGGTTGACTTATTGGCTGTTGCGGTGCGATCGTTGGAGGGGCTGATGATCTGCTGACCTGCTGCGGTCTTACCAGACTTACTGTCCGATTTTCTGGGTAGCAGCTGGGCCTTGCTCAAGGGCCGCACGTCGTCCGTGGAGCGCTCCGGCTCCCAAGATTTCTCCTTATGTTTCTTCGATGGAGAAGATTTATCTGCTGAGGACTCTCTCAAATGGTCCATCTACTTTTCTAGAGAAACCAGGTGGGGCTTTCAAGAGACGGGCCTCCAAAGACTGCTGCTTCCCTTTCTTCATGGCCTGGTTGAAGGTCTGGCATTCTGGGCAGGAGGAGACAGGATGGTCTGGGCCTAGGCAGAGGACGCACTTGAGGTGACTGTCTTTATGTGGGATTTGCATGCCACAAGATGAGCACTTCTTCGGTGAAGACATCAATAAAGTGCTGCTAAAAGGGAAGCATTTTAGGCGAGGGAAAGTCCGACGAAAGATACTTTCAAAACGATTGCTATATGGAAGTCTGCAATGCGACTGACACGAGGCAACCATGGGAAAGAACTGGAGGGTGGGCATGGAGACTGCCCACTAAATACAGTCACACTGATGTCAGTCTCATGATGTCGGGTGGGCGGTCCCCCGTCAGAGATTGCTAGAAAAGTCTGCCATGCGGCCCGACGCTAGGTGGCACCAGTCCTACAAGTGATGACCTACCGAAGGAACCCTCTCGAAGTAAGTTCCTGTGTTCTTCTGTTCTAGAGGGACAGGTTCTATGGCATATTTTTGAAGCAGAGTCTGTACTTCCTCTAGTAAAAGGGACACATGCCCTGGTAGATAGGCTGTCACCACCGGTGGATAATCTAGAGTATAGTCCATAAACTCCAGAGTATGACCCTTCACTATAATCTCCAGAACCCATTTGTCTGTAGTCACTGTCCTCCACTGGTCCAAGTGGAGGGCGAAGCAACCCCCTAGAGCCACTACAGCCACCACTGGGCTGGAGGTAAAGGTGGTTGGGGGTATACAGAGAGTGACGCTGAGCTTGGAGGGCCGAGCCACCAACTCCACTACCCTTAGCTGCTTTTTAATAGGCACCTGGGGTCATGATGAGGACAAACAGGGCCCCTGCACCTTTGTCTCTTCCTTGCTGTCTACAGGCCGGACGGTGTCCCCTGACAGCAGAAGGGCAAATGTTACCCCTGCTCCTACTAATTTTGGATATGGTACAGGGATTTTACTGACTTCAGAGTCTTGTCACATAATTGAGGATTTTTCAAAGCTTCTTCAACATCATGGCCAAACAGTTTTTGCCCTCTGAATGGGACACTGAAAACTGCTTGCTGCATATCAGTGGCAAACTGAGATAACAGCGGTGCCTCAGACAAATGCCAGAGGCTGCGGTTCAGGAAGAGGCATCAGAAATATCATATGCTGTACAGATCAAATGTTTCACCACACCAGCACCAGCAGTAACAGTTTTCATCAACTCTTGCTTGGAAGGACCTTCAAGCAAGGCCTGTGCAGCAGCCTTAGCCTTTCTCCAGAGAGTGTTCTGATATTTTATCATATAGGCCTAGTAATCAGTCATATGCAGGCCCAACAAGGCAAAGGCATATGTACACTTGCCTAGGACATCCAACCTCCTTGAAGTACAGTAGGCCCCTGAGCTCACCCATTTTGCCGGTTGCACTCCTCATAATGACCTGCATGCAAGTGTGGGTAGTTGCCTCATCTGGCATCCCCCTGTGCCACTGTCTACTGCGCTTCCCTGCATCTGCCGCCTACCAATCAGCATCTTGCTTTCAGTTAGGTTCCTGTTAGGCAACTACACAGCTGGGAGGGACTGATACCATTAGTTGCTCAGCTCAGCTGTAGAGAGTCAGTGGCAGCAGTGGAGTTTGAACTTGGGTCTCCTGCTCCTCACCCGTGTTTTGAACTGGCACAGACTTATGTAGTGGGACTTTATTTTCCAGGATAGATCAAAACTAATCAGGACTCTGGTCTGGATCTCTGGCCCTAAGCTGACAGTAAGGGTCTGAGGTTTCTTGGGGTCTACCCAACCCTAGCCATAACAAGCACTAGTTAATCTGCTGCAGTTCAGCAACGGAATTTGTTTTAAGTTGGATAGCAAGAATTTTAAGTATGCAAATAAACTAAATATGATAAGAATATTTAAAAAAGACAGACCCTTTCTAGGAAACTTCAACAAAAGCTGTTTTACTCCTTTAATGGAATTAACTGCTCAGTTCAATTAAAGTAAATGCTCAGTTTCTGTAGTATCAAGGCTTCCTACAAGTTAAACAGAGATGTGATTGGTGGTTTTAACTTTTTTCTGATGAATAGGACTTTTCATTGGTAGTTTGGGGAATTATTTTTCCACTAGCCCATTGTAGTGTGGGTAGATACAGGACACAGGTTCCTGCACTGCTCAGCCTACGTTTTTTCTGCCTAGAGATGGGAAGCCAGTTTCTATGGACACACAAGTCTTCCGATTAAACACTGACTACGCACCCACATGGATGTAGTGATTCAGTGATATGGACTACTGCTCCATAAGGACAAAACGGCAACTCCCACAATGACATACCTGAGCTGGCTTTGAACCAGGGTTCCCAACTGGGAATTATCAGTACATTTATAGGTCCCGCCCTAAAAAAAAATCTTAATGATAGAAAAGAAGGCTAAAAACACCATTAAATTGTGCTGTCAGTCTTTCATTTTTGTAGATGCTAAAAGCGTAGCAACAGATCCATGACTGCCACATCCTGGAGCACAGAGCTGTGAACCTGGAGACCTGAGTTTGATGCACACAGCCCCCACTTACTCACAGTGTTACTCCCTGAGCATATCATGTACCTTCCCTGTGCTTAATTTATCCTCTACCCAATTTTTCTCTAATCCACCTCTGTGTTCTCTGAATCTCCCAGTACACTGAAGACGGCAGCAATAATCTCTCCCCTCCCTTTGCTGGATTGTAAAGCACTTACAGTCTGTGTGAAATAAGCTAAATAAAATTGAATTCTGTTCTGGTGTCAGCATGGCTCCATTGGCAGCATAACCACCTCTGGACCAGAAGGTTGTGGGTTCTAGTCCCATACTGGGATTTGGGCTCATGCCATCAACTATGGCACCTGAGTGCAGTACTAGAAAGGATCTTGTACTGTTGGGGGTGTGCTGTCCTTCGGATGAGATGTTAAACCACGGTTCCTTCAGCCCACCTTTGCTGCTGTCCTGATGGGTGGCTGAGTGGAAGTAATAGAACCCAAGGCACTTTTTTCAATAGCAAGGATTTTCCTCTGTGGCCTGGCCCACATCTCTCTTCACATAAAACCAGTTCAGGCAACTGTCCAAGTTTATGTGTTGGTACTGATGTGTGAAATGGCTGCCACTACATATTTACAGTCACTTCACTACCAGTTCCTTGTTGCTTGTAAAGTGCTTTAGTAGAATGTGTATGAAAAGTGCTATATAAATTCTAATGTTTCTTTACCTCTCAGCTTAAGCAGAGGCTGTGCCACTGCTGGCATAACACAGTAACACAGATTTGTAATGATAGTCTTGTTCTTGCCACACGGTGGTGACAGTAACCATTTTCAGTATAGACAACATCAAGCTTATCAGCCATTACAAAATTCTGTACCTGTAAGAAGAAAGCTACCACAAAATTAAAATGGTGGTTAGAAATAAATAACACTTATCCTTTCAATGAGTTCAGTTACACAGAGCCAAAACCAATAATAAAACCAAGTCTGGTGGCAAGAATTATTTTGTTATTGTTCCATAAATGACTGATAAATGTGGCTGATAGAAAACCCAACTGATAGCAAGCCTTACACGCTAACCTCGCTATGCAGGCGACCTGGTTTTGAAACTGGCTCAGGTCACTCAAGGGCTGACCAGGGGAGAGAGGTTTTAACATCTGAGGTCTGCTTTCCTCCCTTTTGAGGGGGGGGGATACCGTGTCCTGCTGCCTGCCACCTAGCGAATCCTCACTTGGGGAGGGCCTGCTCTCGGGTGCAGATAAGTGTGTGTGTGTGTGCGCATGCTCTTCCATGCACATACACATGCATCCCCAACCTGCAGAAGTACAACAGCCCACTCGCATGCCCTACACCATCGACTGTGTGTTAGTGGTGAGGTAAGCCCTGAAGAAGGTGAATATTGGGGCTGGAGGGTGCTGATAAGATTGTGGCCAGCAGGGTAACTAAGGAAATAGACAAAGGATGGGGAAAAAAAGCCCAAACGGATATAAATAATGAAATGCAGATATGCTGGGATCAATAACATACAATAAAATAAGCCATACAATAAAAACACCTCTATGAAAATGGTCTGTCTGTTAACCGCAAGTCAGAACTACTTAATAGTTTGCCCTTTCAACTTCCCATTTTATAATTAAGCAGAAACAACATCACAAAGTGGATACATGTTGGCAGAAACTGATGCAACATCACGCAGTACTTTGCAAACAACTGAAAAAGGTAATGAACCATTTTAAAAATGAAAAAGCTTGGCTTCAGTTGACAGATTCTCTACTCACACTGCTCTGACCAGAATTCAGCCTGTAGCTCTAAATGTGTACCGGGCCATTGCCTAATTCAGATCCTCAAAGAAATCCTGAAGGAATGGCAACTTTTCCCCTTTTCAAGTACTGTGCCTAAACAGCAGTAGAAGGACTGGATGGCCCGAGACTTTAGTATCTGTGGGACATTTCCTGAGCCTAAAATATATTTCTTACTCAATAAGCCGAGGGAGTGGTGTGCTTTGACAAAGCAGACAAGGAAGCACACACCCATGTAGGAAAAAAATTATGAAGTACCAGGCATGCCTAGTGTAACACTTTACTTGGCCTATTCACCAATGGCAAACAATGTTCTACGTAAGATGAAAGCAAACCTCTGATGTTCAACTGTTAATGGCAGATTTCCTCAAACAAAAAATCTACAGATTTGGAAGAAGCCTACTTAAAGACACTCGTACAAGTGAAAGTGAGCCCTGGAGAACCAAAAAATAAAAGGGTCTCCTTTGACTACCAAACAAGAGACAGTTGTTTAAATTTTCTCTGCTAACCATTTACTCATCCTTCAAAACTGCATCAAAGGAAGGCTGCTGCACTCTCAAAATGCCGACATTTTAACAGCCAGGTAAGGCAAGGCAATTTTATTTTTAGGGCACCCAATCCTGGAGGCTCTGGGTACCTACTGAACATGTGGAGGACAGTTATTATATATTATTGTTACATTAAAGTATAAATGTTGGGCCAATTATTTTCCATTTTCAATGGAAAACACTGGTAACAAACATAATTTTTCATCTTTAAACCAGCATTTGGCAATATTTCATGAGGAAACTTTATCAGTACCACTTTAGCAGGTAAAAAACCACATTTTGTACCAGTTTTTTCGGCAAACCCCATTTTGAGACAACTATTTGCATAAAACTTGCAGGTTTTCCCTCAATTTGGGGAAAAAAATTGAAAAAAAAAAAAAAAAAAAGATTTCAAGATTTTGTCAAACAGACTTGGCCATGTTTGAAAACGGAAAATCACTGGCCCCATATAAATGTTAAAATATTAAGTGGCATCACCAGGCTCATAACTCAAATTAAAAAAATGAGTTTTTATACAAGTTTTAAAAATTTCAACTGAGGGGGCTCCTCTTGCTTCAATGGGAAGAGTTCCATAAAACCGGTGCCAAAATCCCAATTTCCTTAAGATTTTAAATGAGATCTGCAAACAAGAGGAAGCCTGCCTTAAAAGAACAAAGTGGACGGGATTAGAAGGTCTTAGGTAGCCAGGGCCTAAACCACATACGGCCTTGTAAGTCAACAAGCCCACCTTGAAACTGATGCTTCACTAAAGTGGCAGTGAGTACATGCTATGGAAAACTGGCATAATATGCTTGGTACACAAGGTCCCAGTACCTAGCAGGGCTGCCACTTTCTGTACCAGCTGTTGGCAATGCATCAACCTCACGGATAACCCTAAGGAAAAGCACTGCAGCAATCCAGTGTATATGTAACTAAGGCATGCACTAGGGTCAACAGGTCAGCAGGCACAAGGAAACTGCTTGATCTTGGCGATGTTCTGAAGATAGAAAAGGACACTGCGGACTACAACTGACACCTGATGTTCTAGTGTCAGCTTGGAGTCCACAATGATGCCCAGATTCTTAACCCTATTCACAGATCCAAGCACTGATATCATTTAGAGATGTAAGAAAACATTACCGCCGTTCACTGTTGACTAACACTGACCTGGTTCCACCAGCAATACGTCCGTCTTAGAAGGACTGAGTCTAAGTCCGCTGCCGAACATCAAGTCTTAGATTTCCTGTAGGTACTCTCTCAGCCCTGAGACCGCAAACCCCCATCAAGAGCGCAAGACACATATAGCTGGGTGTCACCCATATAGAAATTAAAGCCCAATCCATAGCGTCTAATAATCTCCCCCAACCACAGCATGTACACTGCAAACAACTCAGACGCAAGGATAAAACCCTGAGGCACACCAAAGCAGAACCCTGAGGCACACCACAGCACTAATCGAGATACAAGAGCCCAGTGCCACCTGCTGCACCCTGCCAGAGAAGTGGGACTCAAAACCTCGAAGCACCATTCCCAAGAGTCCTAGGCAGTGCCTCAATTGAGGTACTGCTCACCAACTTTAGAGACATGGGGCTACAGCAACTACCCATATCTAAATGGGGCAAAACAAAACTGGTTCAGTAAAGAGGATGCCTGACAGCACCACCACCAAACTTTTTTTTGCTTTCAACACTGGGAACTGGCTTGCAGACCTCCATTCATACCCAAAAGTTTAACCATGGATGAAAACCCTTCTCAATATCACAGACAGTTGGCTGAACCAAACATGGACACTCTGCTCACCTCTAAGATGACTTTATTTTGGAGGATTCTAGGGATCATTTGGAACTGCTGATATGCTCCCTGTTCACCTGTGAAGATACAGTCTCTCTGGCTACCTGTGCCCCATCCCGTTCTCTGATTTCTGTTCATAGTATCAGCACTACTAGTTTGGTTATGCAGTCAGATACTGAGGAAGAGGGTTTAGCTACAAGTCTGGGGGTTGGTTCCTACTCATTCCAGGTCTCCAAAATGAAAACTGAGGTTGCTGGCCCTAGACACCACCCCATTAAATTTCTCTCCAACATCTTCTCACCCTTGTCAGATTTCTCATGGGGTCCAGCACTGACAAAACAGAGTTTGCCTCCTATAATGACACTCCTCAAGATCAAGCTGGAAGTGGTTCCATCCTGTACTGTCCTTAGCACAGACATGAAACCTCCATCAAAACAAGATAATGCCATTCTGTAAGCACCCAAGTCACCTATCCTGCTTGAGTTGGCAATGTACCCATCAGATTCTGAGTGTCAGACTCTGTGTGTCCACATCTATCTTTTTTTTTTAATACACATTTTTCCTCCTTCTGGGACAACCAGCCCCCTTCCACTGGTCCTCCCAGCCCTGTCACCCCGGTGTCCACTGGGTCTTACCTGGATGGCCCCAAGGTGCCCAGCTGTAGAGCCTGCGGAGCACCGGTATCATCCTGCTGGTCGACATCCCCCCCTCCCGTTGCTGGGGCGTGACACGTCAACATGCATGTGTGGAGGCGCAAGCATGTTGGGGAGTCCCGCGGCACCCACCCGTCCACTGGTGTCCCCAACCCGTTCTGCCCTCAGGCCTCCACCTGGAGGCAGTCATTCGGCAGGACTGCCAACCCACCCAAACCTGGGAGAGGAGTGCTGTCTTCCAGACGCTCTGACCTCTACCTCCTCAGCCAATCCCCGGGTGACCCGCTCACACTGCAAACACGGGTCGCCAGCATGCTAGAAGGTCAGGCAGCAATGCCTCAGCCCTCCATGCCACTGGGTCAGCCTAGTCTACATCTATCTTGAATTCCACTTGGTCTTTATTTTTTTTCCTATTAATCCCTTTATTGCTCCAACTCACTCCAAAATGACACCCCACTTTTTCAGAACTCCTATGGGCCAGTTCTTGGTGCTTGTTGGACCCACTCACTTCTGATCTCTGCTACCTCTCTACCTTGGGTTCTCCACCACATTCCCCATGATTCTGGTGTAACCCTGTCAACAGGCTCTCTGCAACAGGTCAGCGAAGTAGCTCCTGTTCACTGGGAGGTAGCTGTCGAAGGGCGGGAGGGGGTGGAGCTGGTGCAAAGAAGGGGCTAGAGGTGTGGGAGGAAGCCTGAAGGCCATCATCCACACCATTTGATCCTTTCACCTGTTCTCCCTCCCTGTTGAGTGCATGCTGCTATATCCAGAAGAGATGAGATTCCTTACAACTGGTTACTGGCAACGCAAGAAAAAATTACTCAGTTTAGTAATTGTGTTTCTTCTAATGGAGACTTGCTGTATTCTGACATTATGCAGATAGCCCCAGCACTTGAACTGCTCCAGAGAGGAAAGAGTTAACTCTATGCCAAAGCATAGAACGTTAAGCTCGAGCTCGGTTCAACCCTCTGTCTGCTGCACTCTGAAGTGTAACCGCCAGATTCTTATGAGCTAACACTAACTACCCTCCCTATGTGGAAACTGAAAAATTACTAGCCAAAAGGCAACCAAATATTTTGGATCCCCAAAAGACTCAAGTCGAGAAATCCAAAACAAAAAACTAGATGGTGAACAAATATAATTATCAAAAACATATAACACAGCCCACTCCCCCTCTCTAAAAAGGGAAGAGTGCCAAGTACACCCGAGGTGCAACACTGCGCCTGCCAGCCCACTTCCCAAAACCCAGGTTCTGAGAGGGGAGGTAGGGAGGGAAGTCAGAATACAGCAAGATTCCATTACACGATTACTAAGGTGAGTAATTTTTTCTTCAAACAACATGAAGTCTTGCTGTATTCTGACATTATGCAGACTACAAAGCAGTACCACCCTGGAGGAGGGTACTGCACCTATTTTGGGAACAAGCTCTGCAGTACTGCTGTACCAAACCTAGCATCACTCCTAGCCTGGATATCCAGAGAGTAATGCTTGGTGAATGTATGGACTGTTTTCCAGGTGGCTGCTTTGCATATCTCTAATAAGGGTATATATCAGGCAGAAACCAGAGAAGCTGCTGTACCTTTAGTCGAATGAGCCCTCAGGCCTGAGGGAGGTACTTTGCCTAGCTTTTCATAGCAGAATTGTATACAAGAGACAATCCACCTGGCAATAGTTTTCTTAGTAGCAGGTTTACCCTTCCTCACTTCACCATAAGTGAGGAACAACTGGAGGGAGTCAAACCTAAGTGCCTTAGAAACATAGAATCTGATGGCAGATGAGGACCGCTTGGCCCACCCAGTCTGCCCACTTCCCTACCTAATGGATAAGCTGCAGATCCTAGTTAACCAGCAGCCTACTTCTTTCTACCCCAACCCCCTACAATTGCCTTATGACTGTCCCATGCATGCTTGAATTCAACCACTGTCTTTGACTCCACAACCTCCTCCAGAAGGCCGTTCCATGCATCCACAACCCTCTCTGTGAAAAAATACTTCCTTACATTACCTCTGAGCTGCCCCCCCATCTTCAAATTGTGACCCCTTGCTCTTGCACACCTCTTTTTCTGAAAGATGCTACCCTCTTGGACTATGTTGATTCCCTTGAGGTACTTGAAAATTTCTATCATGTCCCCCCTCTCCCTCTTTTCCTCGAGGCTATATATATTAAGCTCCTTAAGTCTCTCTTCATATGTCTTCTGGTGCAGACCCTGCACCATTTTAGTTGTCCTCCTCTGGACAGCTTCCATCCTGTCTATGTCCTTGGGAGACTGGGTCTCCAGAGCTGCCGCAGTACTCCAGATGGGGTCTCACCAGCTGTCTGTACAGAGGATAACAACTTCCTGTTTTCTACTGGTGATGCCTCTCCTATGCATCCCAGTATCCCCCAACCCTCCTTACTGCCCTCTCACATTGCTTGCCCACCTTTAAGTCATCTGATATGACTACCCCCAGGTCCCTTTCCATTTTTGTTGTTGGTAGTATCTCACCCCCCATTGTGTACTCTTCCCCTGGGTTTTTGTTTCACAGGTGCATTACCTTGCACTTCTTAGCATTGAATCTAAGCTGCCATACATATGACCACTCCTCTAACCTTGCCAAGTCCCTTCTCATCCTTTCCGCCCCACCTCGTGCATCAACTCTGTTGCAGATCTTTATGTCATCTGCAAAGAGACATACTTTTCCTTCCAGTCCCTCTGCAATGTCACTTATAAAGACATTGAAGAGGACCGGTCCTAATACTGAACTCTGCAGTACCCCACTAGTAGCCCCCCCTTTCTTCAGAGTGGACTCCATTTACTATTGCCCTCTGTGTCCTATGCTCCAGCCAATTCTTTACCCACGGCTAGCATCCTGGGACCCACTCCCAGGCTGGCTAACTTGTATATTAATCTTTTGTGTGGGACTGTGTCAAATGCCTTGCTAAAGTCTAGACAGGTCATGTCCACAGCCCCTCCCTGATCTACTACTTTTGTCACCCAGACAAAGAAGTCTATTAGATTCGTCTGGCATGACCTTCCCGCTGTGAATCCATGCTGCCTTGGGTCCTGTGCCCCTCTGGCCTCTAGGTACTCGACAATTTCCCTATCACTGAGGTTAAACTAACAGGTCTGTAGTTTAATGCTTCTGCCTTGCTCCCACTTTTGTGAAGAGGAATAGCATCTGCCCTCCTCCAGTCCTCAGGTACCACCCCATCCTCCCATGATTTGTTAAAGAGGGTAGTCAGTGGTGTCACTAGTTCTACCCTTAGTTCTTTTAGAATTCTGGGATGAATCCCATCAGGCCCCATTGCTTTGTCCACCTTCAGTTTTAATAGTTCTTTCACAACCCTTTCTTCTGTAAATGGGGCTGTACGTACACTCATTGTAGTAGCTAAGAGCCCTTTTAACATCCAAACAGTGTAATCTTCTCTCTCCTGAAGAAGAATGATCAGTGAAGAACACAGGAAGAGACATGGATTGGTTCAGATGAAAGTCTGAAACCACTTTGGGTGAGAACCTCCTGTTGGTTCTAAGGACCACTGTATCTCTATGGAATGAGAAAAAATCAGGCTCCACTGACAGAGCTTGTAATTCACTGATAGGCCTGGCAGAGGTAATACCTACCAGGAACACAGTTTTCCAGGTCAAGTACTTAACTTCTGCTGAGGCCAAAGGCTCAAAAGGGGGTTGCATAAGCTGAGCAATGCAAACATTAAGATCCCAAGCAAGAGTAGGATCCCTAAAGGGGGGATTGGTATGAAGCAATCCTTTGAAGAATTTACAGAAAACAGGGTGAGATGCCAGTGAGGAGGGCTTTCCCCACTGACAGAAATGCATAAACAGCTGACAAGTGTACTTTGAGGGTAGCTGGTCTGAGGCCTAAGCCATTAAGAGGAACCACGTAATTCAGAACTGTAGACAAGTCAGCAGCATCTGGGGATATGTGCTTATTGGAACATCAAATGCTGATTATTTTCCATTTGGAGTTATAAGCTTTTCTGGTGGCAGGTTTTCGTCGAGAGGCTTTGAGAATGTCTAGAACCCCTTGAGACAGATGCAAATTTGCATAGTCTAGCTCTTCAAGAGGAATGCCTTGAGACTGAGAGACCGAAGGTTGGAGCACCAGATCCTCCCCTGAGAGGAGGTTAACAGGTTGTGATTCCTAGGGAGAGATAGGGGAAGATGGACTGCTAGGGACAGCAACAGGGGATACGAAGGCTGTCTGCCCAATCTGGAGCCATCAGGATCACTTTGCGAGATTGTGACATTATCTTGACCAGAACTTTGAAAAGTAGAGGAAAGACATACAAAAATTTCCCCTCCCAATCCAGAAGTAGAGCATCCAGGAGGACTGAGCCCAAGACTGGGGGGGTCTGCAACAAAAGAGAGGAAGTTGGTGATTGTCTGGGGCTGCAAAAAGATCCATCTTCCAGAGTGCCCCACCTTGAAAAGATCACTTTTAACACTAGGGGATCCAGGGACCATTCGTGATGGCCCTGGGAAATCCTGTTCAATGCATCTGCTAGTGTATTGTCCTTCCCTGGAAGGTGGACTGCTACCAGAGACATCTGTAGAGAATCAGCCAAGGACCATAATTTCATGGCTTCCGTGCACAAGGCCATAGACTGAGTGCCTCCCTGCTTGCTGATGTACCACATGATGGTGGTGTTGTCTGTCCTGACCTGAACCACCTTGTTCTGTACCGAGTCCGAGAAGGCTTGTAGAGCCAGGTACACTGCCTGAGCTCCAGAAGATTGATGTGGAGAAGAGACTCCTGAGGGGACCACACTCCCTGAGTTGTGAGGACTCCCAAGTGAGCTCCCCAGGAGAGAAGCATCTGTGGTTAGAACCACAGAATGAGACTGAGTGATGAATGGGATCCCTTGCCTGAGGCTGTCCTCATCCAACCACCATTGGAGAGCCTGGATCGGAGTCTGAGTCACTGGAATTAGTTTGGTTAGAGGATTTTTTTTCTGATACCAAAAAGCCCTGAAATGGAACTGGATGTCCCTCATCAGAAATCTGGCCCCTTGGATCACTGCAGTGGAAGCTGCTATGTGGCCCAGTAGTTGAAGGAGATGCCTTGCTGGTCAATACACCAGAAGGTGAAAAGAAGAAGCAAGCTCTATAAGGGCCTTTACCCTTGCCAGAGGGAGAAAGGCTCTTACTTTGGCAGTATCCAACTCTACCCCTATGAAGGTCAAGAGCTGCACTGGTTCAAGAACTGATTTTGGAAGATTGAGGAGGAATCCTAGACAAGTGAGCATTTGCTGCATCATTTGCAGGCTGGACTTGACTTGGTCTGGAGACTGACCCACAATAAGCCAGTTGTCCAGGTATGGGAATATGGAAATGTTTTATCTCCTTAGAAAGGCCACTTACTACTGCTAGGCATTTTGTGAACACCCTTGGTGCTGATGTTAGACCGAAGGGCATTGCTCTGAACTGATAATGGCATGAAGGTAGTTCGAACCCGAGGTACTTTTTGTGGGAGCACCTGATGGGAATGTGAAAATAGGCATCCTTGAGGTCCAGGGAGGCTAGCCAATCCCCTGGCCTCAGAGAGGGAAGATTTATTCCCAGAATCACCATTTGAATTTTGGTTTTACTAGGTGCTTGTCGAAGTATCTTAAATCTAGGATGGGCCACCACTCTCCTGTCTTTTTGGGGGTAAGGAAGTATCTGGAGTACAGACCTTTGCCCCTGTGAGATGTAGGAACTTTCTCTATGGCTCTGAGAGCCAGCAGAATGAAACCTCTGCCTCTAGGGCAATGGTTTCGGAGATGTTTGCATGTAGAGAAGACCTGACCCTCAGCTTTGGACATTTTTTGAAGCCGAGGGCCAGTCTTTGGCTTACTACCTCCAGGATCCACTTGTCTGAGGTAACAGACTTCCAGGCCTGGAAGTAGTAAGCCAGCCTGCCTCCTACAGGAACTGGGAGTCGACCCGAGCTGACACGTCAGGGTGTCTGCTTGGCAGGAGCCTTAGACTGAGATGAGGATGCAGCCCTGCTCATCCCCCTTCTGCCTCTCCCTCTGAAGAAAAGGAGAGGAGGCCTGTGCCTGGTAGACAGGCATGTGAAAAGGCCTGCCCCGCCCCTAGATTGCTGCTGCTGAGGAGTTGCCTGCTTTCCTTGGCCTGTGCACTCTTGTAGGTAGTAGTAGTAAAAATGTTATTCAATTGACAAGCAAGAGAATAGGAAACTCAACTGAGACAAGCTCATTTCCAGTGAGGTCCTTAGTACAGACATTCATGTTGACATCATAAAACAAGTACCACCAAAATTACATACAGACAATTACATATAAAACAACACCACAATAATATTTAAATTACAATAACACTAACATCCATACAAATAAACTACATATGCATGACATGCATTCCCATTCATAAAGTGCAACTTTACATCATATTTAATGCATAATATACACAATTACTCAATATTAAACCTTTTATCAGCTTCAGATTTGAACTAACTTTTTATTTCTCCTATACTGGGACTAAAACTAAGTGGCCTAAGATAGACTGGCAAAATATTCCATGTATTGGGACCTAGATAAAAAAAATGTTCTCTACCCATATCTGTCCTTCTTCTAGGCAAAACATATTCCATACCTTCCGTAGAGCGTAGACCTCCTCTGATTATCCTAACCTGGAGTTCATCAGTAATATATTCCAGTACTTCACCCCTAACTGAGTTGACCATATATATATCAAAACAAGTAAAGACCTTCTATCATGTGGATACATCCAGTTCAAAGACTGATATAACTCTCTTCTATGAGTTTTCTTAGAACATCCAAAATAAACCTAGCTATCTTATTAAAAAGAACATCTATTTTAGCTGAGTTAAAGTTGCCCCCATATAAATAATATCCCCATAATCCAACAGAGGAATCAATGTAGCTGTAGCTACTTGCTTCCTCACTCTATCATCCATACAGTTTCTAATTCCATAAAGTGCAACCAAACGTCTACTAACTTTCTTAATTGTATAATCTATATGAAAAGTCCAACCCAGTGATCTATCCAAATACATCCCTAACTATCTATAACACTGCACTTGTTCAAGAATAATGTTATCCCCAGTTACTATACACAAACCCAACTCTGAATAGGTCACACTATTTTCCTTAGAGAACAGTAGGTTGTAGGTGGTCCTATATTCGTCCATTTTCTTCATATAATTCTCTGTCTGCTCCCCAAACAGAGAATTCTCCATGACAGGGAAATCCATGGCCTTAGCCTGGGTGTCCTGTGATAGGCTAGTACATCTGAGCCAAGCCAGTCTCTGAAGAGCCACAGATGTAGCCATGACTCGTGATGACACATTACTGGAGTACACAGCAGCATGAAACTGGATTTTTGATGCCTAAATCCCATCAGCAGCCACCTCCTCCAGCTCCCTGGCAAGCTGGGGGGAAGCCTGTTTAGCCAGTTCCAGAACAGTATCCCATCTGGACTTCTGGTATCTAGCTGTGTAGACCACATACTTAGCCTGCCTGAGTCCCAAGGAAGATGCCATGTACGTTTTTTTTTTTTATTTAGCCATGGCATCCAGCTTCCTGGAGTCTTTATCTGGGGGGTATGAAGCCAAGGGTATGTTAGCCTTATCACAGGCTGCAGCCTGCACAACTCCAACATGGCTGCATTGCTGGTACAAGTACTCCGTACCTGGGCCCGACAACATGTACCTATTGTTCATTCGTCTGTCCACAGGAGGTAAAGAATTTGGAGTTTTAAGTAACTTTTGTGTCTGTTTCCCAAAAGATTTATGAAGGGGAATAGACAATTTCTTGGACTCTGGGATGTCCATCATTTCCACATAGTCAGGCTCCTCTTGCTCCTCGACAACTTCATCTAGTGGGAGCTGGAGGGTTTCTGCCACTTTTTTGTAGAACACAAAGTGGGAAGGGGACTCAGAAAGCCTAGGAGGGGAAACACCAGAAGGTCTGTCTGAGGACATGTCCAGTACTATGGGCTCATCAGGACCTTCTACACCATCATCATCGTAATCTTCACCCCCCTCCAGATCCGGTTCATAATAGTCTTCTGGGGGATAGTCCGGAACAGGAGGAACCGACCGAACCGAAAACCTACCGGGAGGCGTCGTATTAGCCGGAACCGAACGGAGCGATTCAACTACACTAATCGCCCTGGGAATTTCCTCGATGGTTGGATGATGTGGTTCTGGATCCAAACCGATTTCTCTTTTTTCTTTCTTTTGGCCGGAACCGACCTCTCAGGATCGTCTCTCCTTTGGCCCGAGGGAGTCTCACCCAGGTCAGTGGGCACTCCCTCAGGTTCGGTCGGGATCGAACTGGGCTGGCCATCCGGGTCAGCGGACTTCTCGGCCTCCTTTTCCCTAAGCCTACCCAATCTTTTATCCAGGGTGGCCTTAGGAAGATTTTTACATATCTGGCAGTCTGAATCAAGGTGGTCGAAACCCAGACAGTAAACACAGGTGGTGTGGGGATCAGCCTTAGCAAAGGCCTCCCCACACTTACTGCAGTGTTGAAACCCAGCGGGCCTGGTTTTTCTTTTGGGTTTCTCAGACAAAGCCATCCTAAAAACTTACCCTTTACTTGGCAAAAGCCAGGCACGACTCCCTTATCGGTTCCTAACCATATCACGGGTATTTGAAAAAGACGTAAAAAAATATGTTTTTTTTTAGAACCAATAAGGACCTCACAATAAATTCAGAAAACCGAGGTAAACTTAAGAGAAAATACAATCAGTTCAGTCGAACCGATGGAAAAATATTGCTTTTACAATTTCCATAGAAAATAGCACTATTCCACTACCTAAGTACTTACTGTACCGCAGACAGGGATCTGAATCGAAATAAAAATAAGAAATAGTGGTTTAAAACTGACATTTTTACTGTATCGAACCAATAGCGAAGGAGAGATCTCCGGAGCGACTATTCAGTTAGGCGGAGTAAAGAATCTGACAGTTACACTTCAAAGTGCAGCACACAGAGGTTTGAACTGAGCTCGAGCTCAACGTTCTATGCTTTGGCATAGAGTTAACTCTTTCCTCTCTGGAGCAGTTCAAGTGCTGGGGCTAACTGCATAATGTCAGAATACTGCAAGACTTCATGTTTGAAATGCAGCTGCCACCATGCCACCTCCTAGAGTAGCGCAGGGTGATGCAGCACAACCCTCCCCCTCTGGGACTTGAGTGTCCAAAGGATGCTACGGAGTCCTCCCTGCTGGACTTTGCTCCTGATATCCCAGGCTCAGAGAGAGAGTCCAGGTCACCAGCATGCCACAGCGGTCACCTGTCGGTTGATGCCACACTGCCAGCAGCCACCTGATGTTTTTTCTGTTGCATAAAACGTCAGTGTACCTGGGAATGACTACTCAAAATTAATTTAGTCAAAAAATTAAATACATATAAAGTAAAAACTGATGATCTTTTAAATTTCCAGTGCAAAGAGAAGACATCTGTTAACCAGAGCTTGTGACAGTTTTAACCGCATTGCTGGCTTTCATTCCAATTTTTTCTACTGACCCAATTTACAAACAGAATCAGTATTGCCTGCTACAAGCCTACGATATCAACCATGGCTATTCCTTGGTCCCCACACACCATTTGGTAGCTGCATCTTCCATTGGTTCTTCCAAATCCTGTGGCTGAAGTTTCTTCAAAGAAAATCTAGATGCTCTCATACTCTTTCTTCCCTAGTTTTGGTGAGTTTCTCTGCTGCCAACAGATTTTCCTTGACATTCCAGCAAAGTCAAAGTTCATCGTACCTCACCATGTGCTAGTGTATCACTCTTAAACACGTATCTAGTATTTAGACTAGTCTCGCAAGAGAAAATTCCCCAAAATGAAACTTGCAGGAAAGGCTAGCTCGTGATGGCTTCCAGAATGGTATAACATCATTTCAGCACAATCATTTCAGTGCATCAATCCCGGCGAAAAACATTACCGCTAATGGATCAAGTCAGCGCACAACAAATACAACACATTTACACTGAAAGTAGCACAATATCCAAATCTTTACTTTTATGGTTTACTCTGAAATCACACTTTCAATATTTCTCTGTTAGCAGCAACACCAGCTCGCTATCCAAATATTTTTTACTTTTACATTTTACTCTAAAAGCAGCAACTGACATTTGTCTATGAAAACAGCATCAGCATTTTTTACTTTTAAGTTCTTACCTTACTTAGTAAGCTGACCTCTAGTGCTCAAAATGAAGTGCAGTGGCATGACAGCAACTGAAGTCTGTGGAAAGGGTGCAGACCAGTACACTGCTTGCTTTATGCTCCACAATTAACCTACAGTAACCTCGAGAAAGACAGCAGCACACAACTGGAGGTAAGGGATAACAACAAAGGATAGCAACAACTGATTGGACAGCTTTGGCCAACACCCTGAATAAATTACATATCTTGCTAGCGATGTGTGAGTTGCGCTGCACTGTCTAGCTCTGTAAACATGAAATGCTTAAAATGCTTGTGCTGAAATATCCGAGTGGTAATTGACTTGACTGTAGCGAAATGTTTTGCCCACAACTGACATGGAACCCTTCCAGAGTAACCTCTACTTCTGAGACTTCTGATGCAGTATTAAATGAGTTTGTAAAGTAGTGCCAGCCAGAAGCATGTTGGATTCCAACTTATCTGCCAGCTCTTGAGAATCATTTTTCTTGGAGCTTTGTACAGGGCCTGCATACTACATCAACTGTATGTAAATGCAGGGTTCATACTATATGGTGGAGACACCAGTCAAAGAGGACCTCATAAACTACCTGGAGAGCAACGGACTCCATGATAATAAACAGAAGGGGTTCATGACAAGAAGGTCTTGTCTGACCAACATGATAGTATTCCCTGACTGGGTAACAAGGGTAGTGGATAAGGGACATGCTGAGAATTTACCCCTCTAATTTCAGCAAGGCTTCTGACTACATGCCTCAAAGAAGGCTGCTGAAGAAGCTACAGGATTTGGGTACAGCAAAAGACACAGTCAGACAGGTGAGAAACTGTCTGGAAGGGAGACAGCAGAGGGCTGTGGTTAACGGAGTCATATCAGAAGAGAAGAAGGTCACCAGAAGGATGCCACAATGATCGGTCCTGGGTAAAGTCCTTTTCAATATTTTCATTAGTGACATGGGAGAAAGAGTCCAGGGCAAGATGTGTGTCTCTGCAGAAAACACTAAGCTCTGTGTCAGGGCAGACAGCGAGGAGGGGCTAGGGAGGTGCAGAAAGACTTGCAAAAGCTATAGAGGTGGTCAAAGGTTTGGCAGTTGAAATTCAGTGCCAGAAAGTGGAAGGTGATATACATAGGGAACAAGAAATCGAGGACAGAGTACTGGATTGGGGTGGGAGCACATTTAAGGTGTACACGACCTCTGAGGAAAGAGACCTAGGGTTCATCATCAGTAACTCCCTGAAACAATCAAACTATTGTAACAAGGCCTACAGTAAGGCAAACAGGATGCTGGGGTGTATATGAAGGGGGTACTGATAGCAGAAGGACGGACCGAGAGATTATCCATCTATAGATCAGTTATGAGGCCCCAAGGACTGCCCAGTTCTGGAGTCTTCACCTAAGGAAAGTTAAGGACAGGCTGGAGATACTGCAACACAGGGTGAGCAAAATAATTCAGGGCAAGCAGAGCAGATCTTATGAGGATCAGCTCAAGGCACTGAACATGAACTCACTGGAGGCCAGACAAGACAGGAAATATATGATAGAGACCTTCAAGTTCCTAAAGGAATGAACAAGTTATTTAGAGGATCAAGAATGGGGGGATGAGTGGAAACTGATGGGGAGATTCAACAGGAATGTAAAGAAAGTGTTATTTCACAGAAAGGGCAGGGGAGCCGTGGAACAATCTGCCAGCTGATGAGGTGGGTGCCAAAATTATCAAGGGTTTCAAACACAGCTGGGTCAGAGTGAAGGGCTTAGTGGTTGTTCAGGGTGATAATGGCAGAGTGGGGAGCATGTGAGGGGGCAGTGTGGGTTAGAACCCTGTATGGATAATAGCCCTGTTTTGTTAGGGTTTATGGGCAGACTGGATGTGCCAGGGGTCTTTTTCTGCCGTCACTGTCTATATTTCTATGTTTCTATATGCCTTTTACTAACGTCATTGCTAACATACTAAAATGCCAGCAGAATAGGCCTAACGGTCTTTCGCGTCTGCTCGTTTGGTCAGCCCCCACCCTGGGAGCTGACCTTGCTGCCCCCCTCACCTTCTCTGGCTTCTCTCTTCCCAGTTCCGGATATTCTCGCTGCATTGGATTTTGCTTCCAGAACCCTTCCCCGTACCTGTCCCACCCCCTCTTGAACCCCTCCACCGTCTCTGCCTCCACCAGCCCCCTAGGCAGCACGTTCCATGGCTCCACCACCCTCTCAGTGAAGTAGCACCTCCTGCTTTCTCCCCTGAATCTTCCCCCCTCCAACTTCCACCCATGCCCTCTAGTGGCTCCCTCCTCCTTCCTTCGAAGCACCCTGACTGTTCCTCCCCTATTCACCCCTTCATGTACCTGAAGACCTCTATCATGTTCCCCGGTCCCTTCTCTCTTCCAATGTGTACATATTTAGCTCTTCGAGCCTCTCCTCATAGGTCCTGTCCCCCAAGCCCCAAATCATTTTGGTTGCCCTCCTCTGGACCCTCTCCAGGAGTTTAATGTCTCTCTTTAAGTGTGGCCTCCAAAACTGCACGCAGTACTTGAGGTGTGGCCTCACCAAGCAGTTATACAGAGGAGTATCACTTCCTCCTTCTGGAGGTGATCCCCTAGCGATGCATCCCAGCATCCTGTTGGCCTTGGCTGCTGCCCTCCTACAAGTCTCCGAGTTGTTCATCTTGACATCCACCACCACCCCAGGTCCCTCTCAGCCATCGAGACTTGTAGCATTCCCCCCTCCCCAGGGTGTACACTTGGCCGGTTTCTGGCCTCCGGTGCAGTCTGAAAAAAATTACTCACCTTAGTAATGTTGTTTCTTCTAATGGAGTCTTGCTATATTATGACAATTGCAGTTTGTCCCAGCCTTAGAACTGCTCTGGAGGTGAAAGAGTTAACTTCCATGCCAGGGCATGGAACTTGGAGCTTGACTCGGTTAGAAAGCTCTGTCTGTATAATTTCAAACTGAAACTGTCAGATCTTCTGAGCAAAACTCACTAAGGTTCTGTGTGGAAGCTGTAAACCTACACTAGCCAACTGGCTACTTAAATATTAACACATTTTCCTGGTCCCAACACCAAGACTCAAGTCAGGGGACCAGAAATTAAGATAAGATAAGATAAAACACAACACCCAAACACCCCAAAAAGAAGGGGTGGAAAACACAAGATGGGCATCAATAAGTGCCAACACTGGACTGCCCACCCCAACCCCAGAGTAGAGGTTCTGAGAGGGGCAGGCTGGGGGGGAGGTCATAATATAGCAAGACTCCATTAGAAGAAACAACATTACTAAAGTGAGTAATTTTTTCTTCAAACAACATGAAGTCTTGCTATATTATGACAATTGCAGACTACACAGCAGTACCTCCATGGAGGAGGGACAGAACCTACTTAGGAAATAGGCTCTGAAGCACAGCTGTGCCAAATCGAGCATCCCTCCTGGCCTGGATGTCCAGGGAGTAATGCTTAGTGAAAGTATGTACTGTTTTCCAAGTAGCTGCTTGACATATCTCTAAGATAGGGATGTCCCTGGCCGCAGCTAGGGACGCAGCTGTACCTCTGGTAGAGTGAGCCCTCAGGCCTGAAGGGGGAACCTTACCCAGTTTTTGATAGCAAAATTGGATACAAGAGACAATCCACCTGGCAATGGATCTCTTAGTAGCAGGTTTCCCTTTCCCAACCTCACCATAAGTGAGAAAGAGTTGGAGGGAGTCAAACCAGTGACCCTTAGTATGCTCTATGTAGTAACTAAGGGCCCTCTTAACATCTAAACTGTGTAGCCTCCTCTCGCCAGAGGAGGAGTGGTCGGTGAAGAACAATGGAAGAGAAATAGATTGATTAAGGTGGAAATCTGAAACCACCTTAGGCAAAAACTTCCTGTTAGTCCTGAGGACTACCTTATCCCTGTGAAAGGAGATAAAGTCAGTCTCCACTGACAAAGCTTGCAACTCACTTATACGCCTGGCAGAAGTGATAGCTACTAGAAACACAGTTTTCCAAGTCAAGTACTTAAGCTCTGCAGAAGACAGAGGTTCAAAGGGGGGTTGCATCAGCTGAGCAATGCAAACATTAAGATCCCAGGCAGGGGCAGGGTCCCTGAATGGTGGATTGGTATGAAGCAATCCTTGAAAACTTGGAAAATACAGGGTGAGCAGAAAGAAGAGGCTTCCTGCTGAAATAAAAGCAGAGACAGCTGCCAAATGCACTTTCAGGGTAGCTGGTCTCAGCCCCAAAGAATTTAGATGGACCATATAGTCCAAGACAGTGGGCAAATCAGCAGATTCTTCAGAAATATGCTTCCCAGAGCACCATATGGAAAACCTTTTCCATTTAGAGTTATAAGTAGCCCTGGTGGAAGGATTCCTAGAAGCTTTCAAAATTTTGAGAACACCTTGAGAAAGGTGTAGGTCAGCAAACTCTAACTCCTCAAGAGCCAGGCCTCGAGGTTGAGGGATTTGAGACTCGGATACCAAACTCTCCCCTGGGCACAGGTTAACACATTGTGGTTCCTGGGGATACACAGGGGAAGACGGACTGCTAAGGACAGAAGGAGTGGGTACCAGGGCTGTCTGGCTCAATCTGGAGCAATCAGAATCATCTTGCAGGGTTGAGATCTGATTTTGACTAGCACCTTGAACAGGAGAGGGAAGGGGGGGAAGGCATAGAGGAACTTCCTTTCCCAATCGAGAGGAAGGCATCCAGGGGACTGAGCCCAACACTGGGGCCTGCAACAAAAAAGCGGAAGTTGATGATTGTCTGGGGCTGCAAAAAGATCTATCTGAGGGGTGCCCCACCTGGCAAAAACTAACCCCAGTACTAGGGGATCCAGTGACCACTCGTGATGGCCCTGGGAAATCCTGCTGAGAGCATCTGCCAGGACATTGTCCTTGCCTGGGAGGTGAACTGCTATGAGGTAGATGTTCAGGGAATAAGCCAGAGACCACAACTTCATTGCCTCGGTGCACAAGGCCGAAGACCGAGTGCCCCCTTGTTTGTTGATGTACCACATTGTAGTGGTGTTGTCTGTTCTGACCTGTACCACTTTGTTCTGAACAGATGCAGAAAAAACCTGAAGTGCTAGAAAAACAGCTCTGAGTTCCAACAGATTGATGTGGAGCAGAGATTCCTGAGGGGACCACAATCCCTAGGTGGAGAGGTCGCCCATGTGAGCTCCCCACCCCAAAAGGGACGCATCTGTAGTAAGGGTCAAGGAGTGAGATTGAGGGATGAAACAAACCCCTTGTCTCAGGTTGCTCTGATCCTGCCACCACTGTAGGGCCTGGATCAGGGTTCGAGTTACTGGGATCAACTTGGATAGGGGATCTCTTCTTTGAGACCAAAAGGCTCTCAAATGGAACTGAATGTCCCTCATCTGAAATCTTGCTCCTTGCACTACAGCTGTGGAAGCAGCCATGTGTCCTAGGAGCTGCAGAAAATGCCTTGCTGGCAGAGACCTGCAGGGTGAAGAGGAGGCCAGGGCCACTAGGGTCCTTACCCTTTCTGGGGAAGGAAGGCTCTGGCCTGCTTGTGTCAGTTCTGCGCCTATAAGGTGAGTAGCTGGACAGGTTCCAGAACTGACTTTGGAAGATTGAGAAGAAAACCTAGAGAGGTAAGCAGCTGCTGGGTAACCTGCAGGTGTGATTTGACCTGGTCTGGAGACTGACCCACAATGAGCCAGTCATCTAGGTAGGGAAAGATGGCAATCTTTTGCCTTCTTAAGTGAGCAACTGCTACCGCCAGGCATTTTGTGAATACCCTTGGGGCAGAGGTAAGGCCGAAGGGCATTGCTCTGAACTGATAATGGCCTGAGGGCAGTTCGAATCTGAGGTACTTTCGGTGGGAGCTTCTGATAAGAACATGGAAGTAGGCATCCTTGAGGTCCAGGGAAGCTAGCCAGTCCCCTGGCCTTAGGGAGGGTAAAATCATTCCCAGAGTCACCATTTTGAATTTTGGTTTAAAAGGTGCTTGTTCAGATATCTTAGGTCCAGGATGGGCGCCATTCTCTCCTGTCTTTTTGGGGTAAGAAAGTACCTGGAGTACAGTCCCTTGCCCTGGTGTGGGGAGAAACCCTTTCTACAGTTCTGAGAGCAAGGAGGTTGAGACTTCTGTTTCCAAAGCAAGAGTCTCTAGTGGATTTGCAGGTGGAAAGATCTGATTCTCATCTTTGGAAATTTTTGAAGCTGAGAACCAGTCCTGGCTTACTACTTCCAGGACCCACTTGTCTGATGTTAAAGACTCCCAGTCCTGGGCCAGTAAGCCAGCCTGCCCCAGGTAATGGAGAATCGGCCCTGGGCATCCCATCAGGGTGCCTGTTTGGCAGGGGCTTTAGGCTGAGGGGTGGGAGCAGGCCTGCTCGTACCCCGTCTGCCTCTCCCTCTGAAGAACCCCCTCTGAACATAAGCTGAAGAGGAGGCCTGGGCTTGGTAAAAAGGTCTATGAAAAGGCCTGCCCCTGCCCCTGGGGGGCTGCCTCTGAGGAGTGGCTTGCCTTTCCTTGGCCTGTGCACTCCGATAAGTGGTTCTATATTCATCCATTTTCTTCATATAATTCTCTGTCTGCTCCCCAAACAGAGAATTTCCCACCACAGAAAAATCCATGGCCTTAGCCTGGGTATCCTGTGACAGACTAGTACACCTGAGCCAAGCCAATCTACGAAAAGCCACAGATGTAGCCATGACTCTTGAATATACATCATTAGAATCCACTGCAGCATGGAATTGCGCCTTAAATGCCTCAATACCATCAGCAGCCACCTGTTCCAGCTCCTTGGCAAGCTGGCCGGGGGCCTGTTTGGCTAAAGCCATGATAGTATCCCATCTGGATTTCTGGTATCTTGCAACATAAGCCATATAATTTGCCTGTCTGAGTCCCAAGGATGCTGCCATGTATTGTTTTTTAGCCATGGCATCAATCCTCCTGGAGTCCTTGTCAGGAGGATGTGAAGCCAGGGGAATATTAGCCTTATCACAGGCTGCAGTCTGCACTACCCCTACATGGCTGCATTGCTGTGAAAGAAACTCTGTATCAAGACCTGACAAAGTGTACCTCCTGTCCATCTTTTTATCCACAGGGGGCACAGAATTAGGAGCTTTTAAAATTGTTATTGTTTGTTTCCTAAAGGATTTATGTAAAGGAATAGACAATCTCCTGGACTCTGGGATATCCATCATCTCCACATAGTCAGGCTCCTCTTGCTCATCCACAGCTTCCTCCAAAGGAGCTGGAGGTTCAACAACTTTTTATAAAACAGAAAATGAGAAGGGGACTCAGAAAGCCTAGGGGAGACTCTCCTAAAGGTCTGTCTGGGGAGATGTCCGGTTCAATGGGCACATCCAGACTTTCAAAATCACATTCACACTGTTCATAATCATCCTCCCCCTCCTCTGGTTCATAAAACTCCTCTATATCATATTCTTGAACCGGTGGAACTGGCCGAACTGACCTTTTACCAGATAGTGGCGGTTCGGACGGAACCGGGGAAAGCGACTGGACAATTTGGATCGCTTTGGCCATCTCTGCAGCAGTTGGAGAAGGAATTTTTGACTCCACACCTGCTGATTTTCTAGTTCTCTTTGCTGGAACTTGCTCCTCTGAGTCAGCTTTTCGTTTGCCTGAGGAAGTCTCGCCCTGGTCAGAGGGCACTCCCTCCGGTTCGGTTGGCACCGAACCGGGCTGGCCATCCGGGTCAGCGGACTTTTTGGCCTCTCGTTCCCTGAGCCTACCAACTCTCTTATCTAGGGTAGCTGCAGGGAAATTCTTGCAAATCTGGCAGTCTGCATTGAGGTGGTCAAACCCCAGACAATAAACACATGTGGTGTGTGGGTCAGCCTTGGCAAAGGCTTCCCCACAGACACTACAGTGTTGAAACCCAGTGGGCCCGGTTTTTCTTTTGGGTTTCTCAGACATAATGCCAGCCTAACCAAAAACTTGCCCTTTTCCGGCAAATGCCAGGCAAGACACCCTTATCGGTTCCCAACCGTGTCACGGGTCGTGGAAAAAACCGTAATGAAATCCGTTTTTTTTAGAACCGATAAGAACCGGGAACCGCACTCTAAATGACTTAAAATGATTTTTGAATAATGTTTTAAAACAACCTGATCGGTTCAAACCGAACCGATAACACATTCTAAGTTCCACACAGAAAGTAAAACCTGTCTGTACCCACAATACCACAGACAGAGCTTGAACCGACCGGTTTGCGGTTAAAATAAATATAATCGGGTTCAATTAACCGAGAAAAAACACTTTTTAACTGAGAAATGAACCGAGCAATAGGAGGAATCTCCGGAGCGACTGTTCAGTGAGGCGGAGTAAAGAATCTGATAGTTTCGGTTTGACATTATACAGACAGAGCTTTTCTAACCGAGCTCGTGCTCCAAGTTCCATGCCTGGCATGGAAGTTAGCTCTTTCACCTCTGGAGCAGTTCTAAGGCTGGGACAAACTGCAATTGTCATAATATAGCAAGACTTCATGTTGTTTGAACTTGCATTTCCCTGCATTGCACCTCAGCTTCCACTTTCTAGAACATCTTTCCAGAGCCTCCAGGTCCCCCTGTAGGGCCACCTTCCCCCTCTCCCCATCCACCACCGCCCCCAGTTTTGAGTCATCCGCAAAGAGACTCATCTCAATCCTGATATCTGTCCTTATGTCAGCGACACAGGCGTTGAACAGGAGGGGCCCAAGGACTGATCCCTGTGGGACCCCACTAATGACCCTCCTTGGGGATGAGAGTATCCCGCCAACTACAACCCTCTGGGTCCGGTCCTGGAGCCCATTGCCTATCCATCTGATCATCTGGTTCCCCACCCCCATTTCTCCCAGCTTATCCAACAGGCCCACGTGAGGAACAGAGTCAAATGCCTTGCTGAAGTCTAGAAAGAGGATGTCCACTGGTCTACCCAGGTCCAAGGCACTCATCACCCAGTCATAGAACTCCACAAGGTTTGTCTGACACGATTTCCCCGGGACGAATCCATGCTGTCTATCGTAGGCACCCTGACTTTTCCAGGTCCCCCCCCAGCCTCTCCTTGACAATGCCCTCCATCACCTTGCCCACCACCGATGTCAGGCTGACAGGCCTGTAGTTCTCTGCCACCTCCCTTGATTCCCCCTTGTGGATGGGCACTATATGCGCCACCTTCCAGTCCTGGGGCACCCACCCTGTCCTCAGAGAGATTGTGAAAAGTTTCGCCAGGACATCCGCAAGTTCCTTCAGCACTCTGGGATGTAATTTATCTGGCCCCAGTGCTTTCCTCACTCTCTCTGCTGTGATTTCCACTTCCGCTACCTCTTCTCCTTGCTTAGCCTTCCCCCCTCCTGCCAGTGATGCCTCCCCCTCTCCCCAGACCTGCCGATCGGTAAGGGTCCCCCTTCCTCAGTATCACTGTCTCCTCCCATGTATGATGCAGCACCCCCATTTTCCTTGGTGAAAACTGAGGTGAAGTACTCATTTAGTACCTCAGCCTGCTCCTCCAGGTCTTGTGCCCATCTCTCCCCTGTTTTAATCCTGCTAATCTGCCCCTTCACCCTTCGTTTTCCCCAATGTATCTAAAGAACCCTTTATTCCCTCTCCTAATTTCCCTGGCCAGGTTCTGCTCCTTCCTTGCCTTAGCCGCCCTCACCACCCTAGTGGCCCTTCTAGCCATCAGCTTATACTCCCCTCGATCCCTTTCACTCCCTGAGCACTTGAATTGCCTATAGGCTGCCTTCTTTCCCCGCACCACCTCCTGGACCTCCCTGGTCCACCAGCAGGGTTTTGGGCCCTACATTTACGTCTTACTCTTGCACAGGTGCAGGTAGCATCCTGCACCCCTCTCCTGATGATTTCCCACCTACTATCAGCGTCCATGTCTGACCCAATCCCATCCAAATGCTCCTTAAGGATCCTTCCCATTTCCTTAAAATCACCCCTGAAGTCAGTTACCTCCGTCTTTGTGCAGCCTTCTACCCTCCTAGGTCAAGGCAGAACCAGACGTGGCATGGTCCTCTCCCTTAATGGGTCCCTTACCTCAGGCCCCCAATCTGGTCACTGTCTGCCAGGACCACATCCAGTACCAGCGCCTCCTGGTCGGTTCCCCACCTGCTGAGTTAGAAAGCATCTTGAAAGACATCCAACAACCTCTGTTCCCTGGCCACAAGGATGTCATAGTCTCCCAGTCTGTTCCTGGCATGTTTAAGTCCCCAACACCACCCCTCCCTGCCCAGTCTGCAGTGTCTCCCAACATCTGCCACCAGACTCTCCTCCAGCTCCTCCGCCAGTGCAGGGGGTCTATACACCACTCTATTTTTACTCTCTTGCCCCCCCTTCTTATCAAGGTGACCCAAATCGCCTCCACGGTTCCCTCCGCCTCCTCTACTCCCCCTATGCCAATGCAGTTTTTGACTATCATTGCTACCCCTCCTCCCCTTCCCTCCCCTGTCCTTCCTGAACATAGTGTAACCCTCCAGATTCAGGTCCCAGTCGTGTCCTGCGGTGGCCCAGGTCTCAGTGACCGCTGCCACATCCACCGCTCCCTCAGTTAGTATCGCCTGGAGCTCAGGCATTTTATTGCCCAAGTTCCTGGCATTTAGCAGGACTACCTTCCACCCTTTTCCTATACTTCCATTTCCCCTGCTCGTGTTCCCATGGGGATTCTGTTTTCCCCTGGTCTGCACTTTAACAGTCGGCCTTTTCCCGCATTCCTCCAGCTCCCCAGGGGGGTGGAGACAGAGTCTCTCCTTTATCGGCACCCCCTCGACAGCCTTTTCTCCCATCCTTCCCCCCTTCACAAGTTTAAACCCCACTTTTCACTAATGAACCCCTCTATTTTCAACTTAAGGATTCCCTTCCCCTCCAAATTGAGATGGAGCCTATCTCTAGCATACAGCTCCTTATCCTCCCAGGTCTCCCCCAATCCCCCATCAACCCATACCCTCTGGCCTCACACCACTCCCTGAGCCACTGGTTTATCTCCCTAATCTTCCTTTTGTGTTCCCCACTAGCCCTTGGCACCGGCAGGATTTCTGAGAAGGAAACTGTGCATCCTATGTCATGACAGACCCTGGCAAGCTCCCTGAATCTTGCCTGTATCTCTAGCTCGCTATTTCCCTCAATGTTCATTTGTACCCAGGTGGACCAGTATGTCTGGGGAACCCAAGCATTTTGTTCTAACTGGCCAGACTTCTCCCTCCCTATCCCATCTGATACCCCTGATCATAGAATCCCCCAACAGGAGCACTCTGACCGCTCCTTTTCCTCCCCTTCCATGTCCCTCATCCTTTCTACCAGCCCCTCCACCCAGCCGGCTCCTTGTTCTTCCACCTATCTGGGTGTCACATGCCGCCCCCTCCTTATTTACCCTGGCCACCTCCTCCCCTCCGATCCTATGGCTCTCCTCCTCTCGAGTATCCTTCTGTACCTCGCTAACTCCCCCCTCACTGCTCGCAACTGGTCCTTCTCCCCCATCTGCTAAACTAGCCTGGCTCGTCCTCCCTTCCTTCCTGTCTCCGTTTAGTCCCTCCTTGCTTGTCATGCTCCCCTGGCCTAAACCCTCAGCTCCCTTTACTGTATCCTCCTTGTACTTCTGGTCCTTCTCCTTGCCCTTTCCTCCCAACTGGTCCTTCTCCTTGCACTTTCCTCCCTCTTCCCCCTGCCCCTCCTGCTCTGATTCACTGCTCCCCCCATTTTCCTTCATTCCAGGTTCCCCTTTTCCTCCTTCTATCCATTGCCTCCTCCTGCCCACTCCCTTTCCATCTCTAACCACCCCTGTTGTGGCTACATCACCCCTCGTCCTCAAGCAGAAGAAGAGAATTAGGCGGTTACTGGAGTAAGGTCGATCCACCTCCCATGCCCTTCCTTCTGTCCAGCCCCAGCCATCTGCCTACTTCCCTGAGAATGTTGTCCCTCCAGGCCCCCCTTTGTGAGGTCCCCAGTTACCTGCCTGCTTCCTTGGTAGTGTCTTCCTTTTAGGCCCCTCTGTGACCCCCAGTATTCTCACTGCACTGCTTTTCTATGCCCCTGCTAGTGCTTGGTGCAAGCCGTAGGAGATCCCTGCCCCTTCCCCAACCATACTTCCCCCTTCCCCAGCTGTCTCTAACCACTCAACCTCCTCCCTAAGCTGTGCCAGCTGGTAGCACACTGGGCAACCAACCGAACTTCCAAGCCCAACATGGCTGGAAAGGCAAATTTGACTCTATACACAGTACATTCAATAAGCTGAACCTGACATGCCTGTTCACCACAGTAACTCAAGAACTGGAATGTGAATGTCACACTGAGCCACTACGTTGAACTCTCTTGCTGTTTTTTGAGATCAGGCAGCTAAACTAGCCATCTTGTTGGTGCTCATTCAAATTACAAACGTCTCTAAATTAAATTACACCTGCTGCAGTCTGCCAAACACTTGACTCTGCACAATGTAATAATACTCTAGTTTCTCACAAGCTAGAATACTTATAACGGGGCCAGCTAATACCATTGCAAGTTAAATCACACAAAAACAACATCATACAGTAAGGGTACTACTCTCTTGCCGAGCCTGCCATGACAAATGTAAGTAGACTGAGGTAGTGCTGTGCTACCAGCCATTTGGAGCATTTGTTTGCACCACGCTGCATACTTCATTTATTTATTGAAAGGCTTCACCAGGAAGGCACACTGAGTGACAAGTCGCTCGTCTCCTGGTGAGACCTGGGGGGAAGGAGTACAATAGGAATGAGGCATTAAACATTCAATTTACAAGATCAACATTAACATAAAGTTGTAAGGAAGATGTTACAAACGGTGTTGCGCATAATAGGTAGAAAGAGTGGACGATAAGTGCCGGGTTAATAAGTAAACTAGTGCTTACGTGAAAGAAAAGGGGGAAAGGAGAGAGAAGCGTGAGATGTTGGGGACGGGGAAAAGTCGTGTCCCTGGAGACACCTTCAGGATGCAAGGAACCCTTCAAGGGGACTGGGAGGACCAGAGAGGAGGGAATAAGGCAGTGTCCCAGAGAGACCTCTTCAGGATGTGGATAACCCTGCAAGGGGGCTGTGGGGCTAGACAGAAAGGGGTATAAGGCTGTAGGGATTTAAAGAGGGAGGAGAGAGAGAAGAAGGCGGTATGACTTAATGCTAGGAGGGGGAATAGGACCTAACCCAAGAGAGGACCCTTCAGGATGCAGGGTACCCTGCAAGGGGGTTGGGGGAAGGTCAGTGGATAGGGATTAAGAGAGTGACAGGAGAGGGAGGGAGCGAGAAGTGAACCCTTGAGGGGAAGAGAATTCGCACATTTGGAAGGGATGGGGCCTAATCAATAAATATAGAAACACAGACTTTGACGGCAGATAAGGACCACTTGGCCCACCCAGTCTGCCCATTTCTCTACCTACTGGGCAAGCTGCAGATTCTAGTTAACCAACAGCCTACTTCCGGCAACCCCCCAATATAATTGCCTTATGTCTGTCCAATGCATGTTTGAATTCCCCCACTGTTTTAGACACCATAACCTCTCCAGAAAGGCGGTTCCATGCGTCCACCACTCTCTCCGTGAAAAGAATTTCTCACATTACCCCTGAGCCGCCTCTAACTTTTAATTAGCTCTTGTTCTTACACATCTCTTTTCTGAAAGATGCTACCCTCCTGGACTTTGTTGATTCCTTGAGGTACTTAAAAGTTTCTATCATGTCCCTCTGTCCCTCCTTTCATCAAGGGTATACATATTAAGCTCTCTCAGTCTCACTTCATATGGTTTCTGATGTAGACCCTGCACCATTTTAGTTGCCCTCCTCTGGACTGCTTCCATCCTGTCTATGTCCTTGCGTAGATGAGGTCTCCAAAACTGCACCCAGTACTCCAGATGGGGTCTCACCAACTGTCTGTACAGAGGGATAACCACTTCGGTTTTTCTACTTGTGATGCCTCACCCTATGCATCCCAGTATCCCCCTGGCTCTCCTTACTGACTTCTCACATTGCTTACCCACTTTTAGGTCATCTGATATGACTACACCCAGATCCCTTTCCATTATTGTTGTTGTTAGTACCTACCCTGCTTCGTGTAATCTTCTCCTGGATTTTTATTTCCCAGGTGCATTACTTTGCACTTCTTTGCATTGAATCTAAGTTGCCATATGTCTGACCATTCCTCCAACCTTGCCAAGTCCCTTCTCATCCTTTCTACCCCCCCTTGTATATCAACTCTGTTACAGATCTTTGTGTCATCTGCAAAGAGGCATACCTTTCCTTCCAGACCCTCTGCAATGTCACCTATAAAGACGTTAAAGAGGACTAGACCCAGTACTGAGCCCTGAGGTACTCCACTAGTAACCCCCCTTTCTTCAGAATGTGTTCCCTCACTATTACCTTCTGTATCCTGTTGTGCAGCCAGTTTGCTACCCAGGCTACCACCCTGGGACCCACTCCCAGGCTGGCTAACTTGATTATTAATCTTTTGTGCGGGACTGTGTCAAATGTCTTGCTAAAGTCTAGGTAGGCCATATCCACAGCCCCTCCCTGGTCTGTTACTTTGGTCACCCAGTCAAAGAAATCGATTAGATTCGTCTGACATGACCTTCCTGCTGTGAATCCATGCTGCTTTGGGCCCTGTGCCCCGCTGGCCTCTAGGTACTGAACAATTCTTTCTTTCAGAAGTGATTCCATCATTTTCCCCACCACTGAGGTCAAACTAACAGGTCTGTAGTTTCCTGCTTCTGCCTTGCTCCCACATTTGTGTAGGGGAATCACATCTACCCTCCTCCAGTCCTCAGGTACCACCCCATCTTCCCATGATTTGTTAAAAAGTGTGGTTAGTGGTGTCACTAGGTCCTCCCTTAGCTCTTTTAGGATTCTAGGGTGAATCCCGTCAGGCCCCATTGCTTTGTCCACCTTGAGTTCTAGGAGTTCTTTCAGGACTCTTTCTTCTGTAAATGGACTGGCGTCAACCCCACTACCCAGAGTGCTTCTATTGTTTGGTTTAGGTAACTCCTCCTCTTCTTATTTTGTGAATACTGAGCAGAAGTATTCATTCAGTATCTCTGCCTTTTCACTGTCTTCCTCTGCCCACCTCCCCTCTCCTTTATTAATCTTCACTATCCCTCCCTTAACCTTTCTATGCTCCCTAATGTACCTATAAAGGGTTTTATCCCCTTAACTGAGTTGGCTATTTTTTCCTCGTTTTTTTTCCATCAGGATGTACTGGACCCTGCTAGTAGTCATGGAAAGCCAAGACAGTGGCTAGACAGAATAGGGGAGATACGCTTAGGCTCAGCTGGACCCCTTCAGAATGTGGAGAACCCCACAAGGGGACTGCAATGGCCAGGGATGGGGGGGTGGAGGAGAGGAGAAAAGACTAGGCACAGTATGACCCCCTCAGGATGCTGAGAACCCTGCAAGGGGGACTGCAAGTCTACAGAGATAGAAGGGATGGTGGAAAGAGGAAGTAGATTAGAGATACAAGCCCCTTGGGGGATAGGAAAGGGACCCATGGAGAGCATTCGGGCCCTTACATTCTGTGAGAGATCAAGGGAGGCCAGTAAGGGGGAGCAATTTGGGGAAAGGGGAGGAGAGCTAAAATTTGGGGGGATGGGATACACAGGGTAAAATGAAGGTGATAGTAGAGGGGTAGGGTTTGCCCAGGCTTGGGAAGATGGAATTAGGGAGGGTCATGGCAGAAGCAGCTAGGTGCAATGTAATTATTGAGGGCAGAGCTGACGGAGTAGGCGAAGGATGAGTGCTGGATTTGTGGTGGGAGGGAATTCCAAATTTTTGGGAGGCAGTGAGAGTAACCGGATTGGCCGATTTGGGTGCATCTGCAGGGGACTACCAGGGTGCAGGAGTCAGTTTATCTAAGGGGATGGGAGGGTATTATAAAGCAGTAGGCGAGGTAGGAAGGGAGCTCACTCAACCAGTGCTTGGAGGTGAATTTAGCACAGTGGAGAGTCGCCTATTTGTAAGAGAGGGACGGATGGGGCACGATAAAGATCGCAGTGGTGGGTGTGGGGGCATCCAGAGCAAAGCAGCAGAAGGAACTGAACAGAGTGTCCAGTCTGGCCAGGGAGGACTTAGAGGCAGCACCACAGACTACGTCACAGTAGTCAAAATGGGCAGTATCATCTTCTGAACAAGTTCACGCCTAGCTGTGGAGGCATGCAACTATGGTTCACGAACAGGGCACAAAGCTTGGCGGAGTTTTTTTCTGGATGGCGTCAATATATCCAGAGAAGTTTAGGTGTTGGTCCAGCAACACCCAAGTACCTGAAGGTGGATGTGTCCTCAAGTAAAGTTCCATCAAGGGTGTGGAAAGTGGGTAGGGAGGGAGGGACGCCTAGAGAGTCTCTGCCTTGTGTTAAAGGTCATGGCGATAGTCTTCTTGGCATTGAGGAAAAGCTGATGGTTAGCAAACCAGACCTGAACCCTGTCAAAGTCTTGCTGTAAGCTACTTGTAACCTCAGCAGGACAGGAGCCACATGCATACAGGACAGTATCATTGGCATACATATGTATAGCGGAGGAGGGGAGCAAAGAGAGGAAGGTTATTTAAGAAGATGGAGAATAGGAGGGCCCTAATACAGAGCCTTGAGGACACCAGTGCAAACTGGGAGGGAGAGGAAGTGGCATCCAATATCTTAACTGATTGGGTTCTACCAATAAAGCAGGCCTTGAACCAGTTTGTGGCGGAGGGAGATAGGCCAGCAGCCGGGAGTGAGTCCAGGAGAAGGGAGGGAGAGATGGTGTCGAAGACCTTGGCCAGGTCGACAAAAATGGTAGAGGTAATTTGGCCACTGTTCATCCCAGTTAGGATGGAGTCTGTCAGCTGTATGAGAGAGGTGGTGACTGAGTGTTTTTTTCCTGAAACTAGACTGGAAAGGGGTGAAAAAGGAGGTGTCAGATAGAAAAGAGGTGAGTTGACAGAGAACAATGTGTTCTTGGAAGTTTGGCAAGGGTAGGGAGGAGAGAAATGGGGTGATAGTTGCCAGGGGATGAGGGGTCACCCTTTGGGAAGTGGGGACCACTGCATGTTTCCATGAGAGGACCAAGGCAGTAGAGAATGAGAGATTTAGGATTATTGAGAGGGTGAGCGATGGCTAGGCGGGAGGGAGAGGAGTTTTGGGTCGAGGCCATCGGGGAGGCACCTTTAGAGGGGTTGATGGTGAGGAGGGCATTGTTTGGGGTTACAGTAGCGAAAGAGAAGGGAGGGTGGGAGGGGGAGGGGCACACCAGTAGAGGGTGGGTAGGGAGATGGGTATAGCTCTTGCTATAGCTTCAGCATGGTACGTCATCTCTGGAAAGGATACTTTTAGAAACTGTTAGGGCTACAAATTCTAATGAGAGCACAAAAAATAAAACCAGTCATATAAATATGCTTTAGAATAACTATTATGGTCATCAAATGGCACAGTGGGGGGCGCAATGCACTCCAGTGACCCAGCTTTGGGAGTGAACTCAGGGGGCTGGGACGGGTGTGGCTTTTGCGCATCAGCGCTTCCAGCAGGGGAGAACAGGCACTGCAGTTTCACTGCAGTGGCAACTCCTGCAGTGGGCCAGGGAGCCTGCCTCCTCTGCAGGACGTTGCTACATGTGTGGTTCACATGGATATCTTCCCAACATCAGGAAAGGTGAAAGGGCTTCAGGGACAAGGTGAAACAATTAAGAAAACCTCTTTTCTCCCCCATCGCCAAGAGTAATGGCTGTTGGTACTCTTGAGCCCCACACTGTGGGGATCCTCACTGACCGTAACAATGGGGGAAGCAACAGATGGGGCTGAGAGGTTGCCAATAACAGGGCCCGACAGGAAGGAGCAGGCAGCAGTGAAGGGGGCAAAAAACTTGAGGGGGGGGCCTGTCTAATTACACCCTACTAAAGGATCTCAAGGTATCAGGAATTCACTGTTGCAGTAGCAGCCATGATGAAATATTTTCCTAGCTAGCAAGCATGGTTACTTTAATGAACAGCTACATATTTCAGTCATTGAGATGAATTATGAGTGATCCTTGTTTTCCAAACATCTAAAACAGCATACAGTATGTGGCATTTTTATCTTCTCTGCCTTAGATGTACTGAATGTGTTCATTCTGCTCAGCTTTTTTGGTAAATTCTGTTTACTGCATATTAATTAAAACACAACAGATGCTTTTACATCCATATAGCGGTAAAAATGTGATAATACAAAAGGATCTGTGTTACAAACCAGGAGTATGGCACCACCCCTATTACTGTGTTACATCACAGAGCACAGTTTCAACAAATTGTCCGGAAAGAACAGTACTGCCCAAGAATTGATACAACTGCCTGGTGCTTGGGACACATGACAGTTCAGAAACTGTAGCTCATGTAAGTCTAAGTCTATTGTCCTAATGTAAGGTTTAAGTGTCCTGGAACCCCATTAAAGCCCAGATAGTACATAAGTGTCCGGGGAGTCAGAGTCCGGCTGCCCCAGGGAAGAGTGGTGAAACACCTGCTCATTCATAGCTCTAACGTAGGCCGAGAAATGGGCAGCTGTGGCTCTAAACTGCTCCCAGGTTAGAGGCCCTGTAGGAACATAGTGACCCAGGAGAAGGGAAGGGGAAGGCAGAGGTAAAGGGGACAAATGCCTCTGAGGAAGAGAACGATCTCTGCCAGGGCTCAGGGACTGAACAAGCGAAACAACGCCCTGGAAGGATCTGTCAGTTGAGACAGTCACCGGCCATTCAACCATTCTGAAACGGCTAGGACTGAGCCCTGAAGAAGATTCCCCCCTGTGAGGTGACCAGGGCTGCATGGGTCCAGAAGGGCAGCCCCTAGCCTCAAGAGATGAGTTCCCCCCAAGGGAGATTTTGGGGAGAAGACAGGGCCAGTGCTGCTGTTCCTACCCGAGCCCCTGTGGGCTTAGGGAAGGACGCTGCTCCTGACACTGTCCCTCAACCCCTCAGACTCAGAGAGGGACCGCTTCCTCAGGACCAACCAAGGAAGCTCAACCTCACTCACCAACCGCCAAGGGGCAGCAGATGAGGGAACCTTTACCCCTATCCCAGATGTCCTAGCAGGTCCAGAAGTGGACCCAGCCTGGACACTGAAAAGGGGGCTTCACCTCCTCTGAGTCCAGAGGTCCCACCGGCTCCGGTGGACCCTCTGGTGCCACCCCCAGCACCAGAAGATTCGATGGCACCGCAAGCGGCTCAGACACCAGTACCAGTAGAAACCACCGGTTCCGAACGAGGGAGTTGGACAGACGCCGAAGTGCTGTACAGGGGATGAGTTCGAGGACTCTGAAGAATCCGGAAGCCAGTCCGGATTGCTTCCAGATCATCATCGTCTCCAGAAGAGAAATGGATCCAGAGGCTCTCCTGAACCTTCCCGCTCTTCGCACCACAAGCAGCACTGTGAGTCAGCCCAGCACTGCCTACGGCACTGCCCCGATCACCAGCACAGTGTGTGGCGGCAAGAATAGGCAGTGCCAAGAAAACCTCTGGGCCGGGCCTGGCAGACACAGTCCGGAACGTCAGGGGAGCCTTCACCTCCAAGGAGGTGAATGCCAAAATGGTGCCTCTAGCCCGACTCCTGAAGGAATTGGACCAGGCCTCCGGCACCGTGAGAGGACCCTCCACTGTGGCGAGGCTAGAAGGGACGGAAGCCCCCCCATCCACAGCCCGTATAGAACTGGGAGGGGACCCGGAGGAAGGGTGAAGGGACCTGCATCTGGCGTCCCTAGTGTGCGCCTGTCCTCCAAAAGTCGGCGGTGAACGGCAGACTTTAAACGCGCAGTGTTCAGAACTCTGCAGTTCATGGAAAAAAGGCATTGCAATGGTCCATATTGTGGTTAGGCCCCATGCAGGTCAGGCAATGATCATGCCGGTCCGAGACGGAATAAAGCCAGCCATAAGGACACCATCGCATCGGGGACCTGCCTGCCTTAGAAGATGTATTTTTCTTGTCCCCGGGATGAGACATGATTGGATGAAAAAACAATAATAAAACAGGAAAAGGGTCTTGGCGCCAAAGAAAAATAAGGAAAGATCTTACCAGAGTCAAAGGCGCCAAGAACACAACAGCTCCTGCAGAACTAGGATGGTGGAGACAGTTCAATGGACTAGGCCCAATGTTGCAATACCAAAAAATGCTCACTTCATGAGGTCGTGCTCACTCGACAGTGGGAGAAGCAGAATTGGAATGGAGGAGGAGATGGTGTCGCTTATCATCAATCATGAAGCCACGCAGTAATGTCGGGCCTTGAGGGGTGGCGCCACCCATGACACTGACTCCTCCCTCTTTAAAAAAAAAAAAAATGCTTCTGTGGGTCCTCCTCCTCCAGTCAGAACCTACCAGTAATGAATGGTGAAGACTGACAGATAAGCTCATCACATACAACTTCTAGAAACATCAGTTACGTAAGACCTTACTGTAACAGTAGATTTTCTAAGAATGTCTCTTGAGTAAGTCATTACTTCTGGGAGTTCCCAGCAGGTGGCTTCTTCCAACAGTCTCCTGTCAGGAACCACCCATACAACCTCACTTCCAGGCTGTGCCTATAAAGTGGGTGGTTCCTGGTAGTCTCCGTTCCCCGGTTTCAGCTTGTGCTGGCGAGGGACCCGAGAGGAGGAACAGTACCAGAGTATCTCAGCCAATTTGTGTTTTCCCTGTTACAGGCGGCAGGGGGACGGTGAGAAACTTACTTGCAAGAGACATTCCTAGAAGATCTACTGTTACGGTAAGGTCTTACGTAACTGATCTATCTTCCACGGAATGGTCTCTTGCAGTAAGTCATTACTTCTGGGAGATTCTCAAGCAGTTATTTCCAACTGGGAAGGACCAGGATAAGAGTCAGCCTTGTATGGTTTAGAAGAACGAGGGCCAAGAAGCGTTAGAAATATGAAAATTATATTTGTATCGCAGGCCTAGATGTCTGACCATACTGAATATGGGTAGTAGGATGCCAATTAGTCATAATTCAATCAATAGTATCGTAATGTAATGAATAGCAGGGAAAATTCCCCTTCATCAGTAGAAACCCAGTTTGAGGTTGGGACTAAAGGTCCGCCACTAAACAAGCTAGGAGGCACCCCGATGTGATGGTCAAAATGACCCGTTACAATGATACCTCCAGTAAAATGTTCCATTCAATATACATAAAAATACCGCCATGTGTATCATAAGGTGGGAACATCGTTAGATTATAGTGGCTAGATGTATAAAAGCCTCGTAGTGTAGACCTCAGTATAAAAGATAGAGGAATGCCCCAGTAAAGGCTCCGAGGCCTAAGTGAGGAGACCGGGGGCGAGCACTGGAGATTATTGAGAGGTAGAGGCAACCATCCCATGAGGTGGACGGTCCCCGTGAGATCTATAGGTACTGGATGTACCTCTTGTTGTATGTTCCTTGCCACTAAAATTACCTCTTTAGCTGTAATAGTTTTCTGTCTTATTCAGGTATATTGATGATAACGCTGGGCCTTACACAGGTAGTCACCCCCTCAACCCATATAGGGGGTCATTCGTTGGATCTGATATTTCTTATGGGTGTGGAGATTGCTAATTTGGGGGTGGAATCAGTCAGCTGGTCTGACCATCACACCATAAGGTCAGCTTCAGGGTCCCCCCTAATAGGTCTGCCCTTACCGAGATGGTCCAGTACCGCCCTTTATAGGATGTTAGTCCCAGTGATCTATTGGCAGTACTGGACCATCGGGCTTGTCGGATGAATGCATGAGTCCAGACGATCTTGTAACGCCTATAATAGGGCTGTGGAAGATGCTCTGGACAAGATTGCTCCTGTTCGTGTTCGGCCTCTCACCCTTCGCCCAAGGAGTCCTTGGTTTGATGGCTCCTTGAAGGAGTTGAGGCGAGTTGGCCGAAGGATGGAGAGAGTCTGGTGGAAGTCCAGCCTTGATGCTGACAGGCTTAGGTTGATGGCACACTATGATGGCTATCAATCAGAAATCACCCGTAAGAAGGCAGAATTCCTGTCCAGGGAGATTTCTGCTGCACAGAATCGACCGGCTCAGCTCTTCCAGACTGTTGACAGATTGTGCAATCCAATCTGTCTCCAGCCCAGAGGATTTTTTCCTCAGCTTAAATGTGAGGCGTTCGCCCGATTCTTTGCACATAAGGTTGCCATCATCAGGTCTGGCATCGGTCCAACCTCTCCTATGAGGAACTGCAGTGTTCGACAGGAAGTGGCATGCACTCAGTCTGTCTGGTCAGATTTCCACCGGCTAGAGTTCACTGACATTGTGAAGATCGTCCAAACACTACGTCCAACCAGTTGTAGTTTGGATCCGGGCCCTACACCTCTCCTAGTTGGATGTGTAGATGTTATCTGCCCGATCCTTGCTGACATTGTCTGGAAGTCCTTGGAGAGGGGTGTATTTCCACACCCTTAAGGAGGCGCTCAATTACCCCAAAAACCTCTTGGATCTAGACTGTCTAGCTAACTACCGCCCATCTCTAACCTGCCATTTGTTGGTAAGGTTATTGAAAAGGTGGTTGCTCTGCAGTCGGATGATCATCTTGCAACACACAATGTCTATGATACTCTCCAGTCTGGTTTTAGGAAGAAGCATAGCACGGAGACTGCTCTTGTTTGGGTATTGAATGACCTCCTATTGGCTAGAGATCAAAAGGCACGTACCATTCTGGTCCTTCTTGATCTCTCTGCTGCATTTGACACTGTAGACCATGGTGTGCTTTTGGAGCACCTGCGTTTTTTTTGTGGGCTGTCTGGTACAGTCCTTAAATGGTTCCATTCATACCTCACAGGCAGGTTTCAGAGAGTTGCCACGGGAATTTATTCCTCTGGTGCTCACTTCCTGCCTTGTGGGGTGCCGCAGGGCTCCATTTTGGCCCCCATGCTGTTTACAGTGTACATGCTACCATTGGGAGATATCATCAGGCGATACAGTCTGAGTTTTCACTGCTATGCAGATGATACTCAGCTGTATATGTCCTTTCTGCCAGAACAGAATGACGCACTCTCCGTGCTAAATAATTGCCTTACTGAGATCAGATCTTGGATGAGTTCTAGCTGGCTGAGACTGAATCTAGATAAGACCGAAGTGTTGGTAGTGGATCCAAGTCATCCGGGGGCGGGTGTGGGGGCTGGACAACCATCAGGTTTACTACTTGGTGGTATGCCACTCACTACCTCAGATCGGGTGCGTAACCTTGGCATTATTTTTGATGATGGTCTGACCCTAAAACCTCAGGTGTCAGCTGTCATCAAATCCTCCTTTTATCATCTGAGGAATATTGCCCGGGTGAAACACCTGGTTCCTCTGGATGATCTTTCAACATTGGTCCATGCCTTTGTCACTACCCGTCTTGATTACTGCAATTCCCTCTACCTAGGGCTACCTGGGTTTGATATCCACCGCTTGCAGCTGGTGCAGAACGCGGCATCCAGGCTATTGACTGGGACTTCTAGAACCAGTCATAATATGCCTGTGCTCCGTGAACTGCACTGGCTGCCTGTTCAGTGGCGGATCACCTTTAAGGTTGGCTTGCTAACCTTTAAAGCCCTACATGATCAGGGACCCAGTTACCTGCAAGATCTCCTGGTACCCTACTGCCCCCTCCGTCCTCTCCAATCCACCGACGAGGGATTGCTAGAGATTCCAAGGGTACGTTTGAAGACATCTGGTTGTCGTGCCTTCTCTTTTTCAGCTCCAACCCTGTGGAATTCTCTACCTCGTCGGTTGAGAAAATGCCCAACTGTCGGTAGTTTTGAAACTGAGTTAAAAACATATTTATTTAACCTAGCCTTCCCTAGTTATGGATGATCTGTTTTAAGTGTTATTTAATTTTATTTATATTTGATGTATTTGGTTTTATGTACAGCATCTTGATTTTGAAAGGCACTATAAAAATAAAGTTGATTTGATTTGATATACTGAGGATGGTGCTCATGGTACAGACTCTGTACAGTTCTCAATTGTCTGCCTGAGGCTTGTAAATTATCCAGTATAGTTTGTGCTCCAGGGCCAAACAATTTATTGTCCAAAAGCCGGCGTTCGCCACTTTTGCTGTATGTCAGGTGCAAGGACAGAAAGTCTAAGCCATGCCTGTCGGTGTATGATAATGCCAGTGGCTGAAGTACTGGCCAAAGTGTCGGCTATATCATAGCTGACCTTAAGAGGTGTCTGGAGGAGATGTAAGTGTACTGTTCATCGATATTAGTTGCTCCTTTTCAGGAGATGTGGGTAATTTGTCAATAACATTCAATGCAGAAGCACCTACTGTGCACTGATATTTCAGCATGTGTCCCACATAGTTCAGTATTCGAATATTCAAGGTGCTTAAAGCGAAGACTTTCTTCCCCAGATAGTCAAAGCATCTGGAATCCCTTTCGGGGGGGGGGGGGTCCTATACTTGTATGTTTTGGCTTATTAGTGCAATCATGAACTGCAGTAACAACCACTGAATCTGCAGTGGGTGTAGTCTACAAATATTGGTAATCTAATGGGGCTTGATAAAGCCGGTCCGCCTTACGTGGCAAAGCGTGTGCAGCTGTAGGATGGCTCCAAGCTTCAGTGATCGCATTTCTGAATGTCGGTATAAAAGGAGGGGGGATCGCCTGTATGGGCTCTTCTGGAAGATCCAGATACTCCGCCATATTTTTACTTAATTTATCTTGTTCCATTGTGGAAAACCCCATGATCTTTTGAATTTGTATTATCATATCAGTAAATGACGGATCATCAGGTGGAGAAGCAACTTTAAGAGGTCGAATCATATCCTCATCCCAAGAGGACGGAATGGAATATGGGAATCTATGCCCGTCCATCGAGGAACCTCCATAATATGTATTCATGGAGGTTCCGTAACATATATGAGATTCATTACCTGAAAAGTAAGCCTCCATATGTTCAGGAGGAGGGTGCGAGAGGAAGCATTCAAGCTCTGTACGTGCTTGTTTAGGTGGAGTCGGGACATAGTCTGGGAGTAAGGTTGTATTGGTAGATCAGATGTCTGATCAAAACCCAGAGACTGTAAAAAGTACAGTTATGTAGGAACTTACCGTAACAGTAGATCTTCGAGATAGGTTCCTTCAGTAGGTCATCACATATGGGACTGGCACCACCTGGCATCGGGCAGCACGGCAGACTTTTCTAGCAATACCTGACAGGGGAACCGCCCACCTGATGTCACGTGACTGTATATAGTGGGCATTCCCCACGCCCGCCCTCCAGTTCTCCCGCCGGAGCCAGGAAGAGGCCGGACAGCAGAAGCAAACAGGAATTGGAGTCCTTGTAAAACATAAAATGAGGGGAAGGAGGGAGGGGAAAATAAGACCTACTGAAGGAACCTCTCCCAAAAATCTACTGTTACAGTAAAGTCCCACGTAACTGTACTATCTTACTTTGAGAGGGTTCCTTCAGTAGGTCATCACATATAGGACAGAGTACCAAGCAGTCTCTCCAGAGAGAGAGACTGAAAGAAATTAGGGAGGAGGAAGCTAGCTCCAACAGAAAAACTGAAGTCCAGAATGGACCCAGCCTAGGACAAAAGGCCTTGCAGGATGGCTAATCCAAAGCTGGCCCTCTGCCTAGAAGCAATGTCCAGGCTGTAGTGTTTGGTAAAGCTGTGGGCAGAACTCCAAGTAGCGGCAGCACAGATGTCCGCTGTGGAAATGTTCCAAAGGAAGGCCACGGAGGCAGTCATGCCCCTAGTAGAATGACCTCTTATGGAACCCAGAAGAGGCTTATCGTACTTCTGGTAACAGTACCGGAAGCCGGCCAGGTGGCGCTGGGGGTTGAGGCACTGGACGCCACACCTTGCGCCACGCCGCTGGCCCATGTTCGGGAACGGGCACGGGTTGCCGGGGGTCGTCAGGGCGGAGATGGATTGAGCGTCCGGAGGACTGCTCTCCATCTCCGGGTTGGGGGGACTCAGTCGGCCGGTGCTTGTCTGACCCCTAGCAGAGGCTGGGGATCAACAGCACATAGCCGTAAGACAAGGGGAGGGCGGGACGTGGCAGACGCTGACTAGTGCGCGCACAGATGCGCACTCAGTCGCTGGCGCCATTGCACGCCACATCCGGGTCAGGAGAAAATCAAGAAAATGGGTGTCCGGCTGCACGGCGTCGCTCCCTGGTGCCATTCCTGGAGGACGCTTCCCTGGCATGGATCCGTTGTGGTGGGTCGAGTCGCTCCTCACCACCCTGCCACGAAGGGTAAGTCGCGGGGTGCGGAAGGGAGGGGGTCTCATGTCCGGAAAATAACACCCAAAAAAAAAAAAACAGTACCAGATGCAGTTTCCCAACCATTTGGAAAGACCCTGATTAGAAACTGGTTTGTCCCTCAACCTAGGGGCAAAGGAAATGAATAACTGATCACAAGAGCGGAGCTCCTTAGTCCAGTGAGTATAGCACTAGGGGATCCGATGGACATCATGTGAAGGAGTGCCTCACCCTTGTTGGACGGGGACGGGTAGTAAACCAGAAGCTCTATTGATTGGTTCAGTGTGGATTCTGACATCACCTTGGGAAGGAATCTCGGATGCGTCCTAAGGACCGCCCGGTCTCTATGGAAAATCAAGTATGGTTCTCTGCAGACTAGAGCGTGAAGTTCCGAAATCCTTCAGGCAGAGGTGATAGCCACCAGAAAAGCATCTTCCAGGAAAGGAAGTGTAGATCACAGCTCATAGCCAGTTCGAAAGGAGGAAGGGTGAGCTTTTCCAGGACGAAGTTCAAGTCCCAAGGTGGAGCTGGGCTGCGGATGGGGGGGGGGTTCAGATGGAGGATGCCTTTCAGAAAGGTCTCTGAGACCTCCAAATGAGCCATGGGTTTACCATCCACTAGCTCGTGGTACATGGAAATGGCCGAGATATGGTCCTTCAAAGAAGAATAGGACAGACCAGAGTCTGATAAATGAAGGAGGTATTCCATGACTTGAGGGGCTGAACAGGAGAAAAGGACCCAACCCTTAGCGGAAGCCCAGATCGAAAATCGCTTCCGCTTCATAGCATAAGTGGAACGGGTGGACGGTTTCCTGACCTCGATGAGGACCTGAGCAACTCCAGAGGAGACCCCAAAGCGAGAAATCGTTATATCTGAAGGAGCCACGATGAAGATGCAGGGTCCTGAGCCCCGGAACCAGCCTGCCCTGATCCTGAGTCAGGAGGTCATGAGTCAGTGGAAGTGGAACCGGCGGTTCCCTGGAGAGCTGTTGTAACAGTGGGAACCAAATCTGTCTCAGCCAGAGAGGAGCAATAAGGATCATTCTTGCTCCCTCGGCTTGAAGTTTGAGGAGAACTCTCTGTAGAATGGGAACAGGAGGGAAAGCATACAAAAATGTCCCTGTCCATGACAGAGATAATGTGTCATTCCAGAAAGCACCGCACTCTGGAACGAGCAAGCAAAACTTGGGAAGTTTTACGTTGGATCGGGAGGCGAAGAGGTCGATTTCTGGATGTCCCCAATTCTGGAAGATGGAGTCCGCCACTTCTTGATGCAATTCCCACTCGTGGGTGAGGGTTCGAGTTCTGTTGAGACTGTCCACCAGGGAACGCCTGGAATGTGCACGGCCACCAGGACCAGAAGGTGCTGGACTGCCCAGTTCCACACCCGGGTTGCTTCCCTGCAAAGAGGGTATGACCGCGTTCCTCCTAGTTTTTTGATGTACCAAACTACCAACATGTTGTCCATTTGGATCAGCAGTGTTCCCTTCGGAAGCAGGGTCTGAAAAGCCTGTAAGGCATATAAGACCTCCCTGAGCTCCAGAACATTGACGTGGAGAGAAGTCTCCAGGCCTGCCCAAAGGCCTTGAGCTTGATGATCCCCCAGATGGGCCCCCCTCCCCATATATTCAAGGCATCCGTGGTGAGGGTAGCTGCTGGTGCAGGGTTTCGGAACGGAAGTCCCAAGGAAAGAGTGTGGGGATCCTCCCACCACTGTAAATCCCTGTGGACCGCTGAAGAGACCAAGACCGGATGGTCCAGGTCGTCTAGGAGCTGATCCCACTGCACCGTTAATGACCACTGAGTGATTCACATGTGCAGTCTTGCTAGAGGAACGGTCGTGATGGAAGCTGCCATCGGTCCCAAAAGACAAAGGACCTCCTGGGCAGGAATGGTCCTGAGAGAGGCCACTTTGCGAACCTGGTTGATTAAGGTCTCCACCTTGTCTGGAGGAAGGAAGGAAGGAAGGAAGGTTCTGCACTGGACTGTATCCAGAACTGTCCCAATGAACTGCAGTCTCTGGGACAGTGCTAGAGACGACTTGAAAACGCTGACCACTATCTCCAGTCAGTTGAAGAGGTCCAGTGTGAAAGACAGAGTTTCCAATAAAAGATCCCTGGACGGAGCTGAGATCAGCCAGTCGTCCAGGTAAGGGAACACCGCAAAACCCCTGCAGCGTAGAAACGCCGCCAGGCACTTGGTAAAAAGCCCGAGGTACTGAACACAGACCAAAGGGGGTGTCCGAACTGGACATGCTCTCCTTGGAAGCAAAAGCGCAGGAAAGGCGGTGGCTGGGGAAGACAGGAATGTGCAGGTAGGCATCCTACATGTACAGGGCCAGAGCCAATGATTCTCCAACAGGAGAGGAAGAAGGCTCTGGAGCATCAGCATGTGGAACGTCTTGTACTCTACATACTGACTGAGTTGACTCAAGTTGAGAATGGGTCTGAACTCCTCTGTCTTTTTTGAAACCACCCCTTTCCCCTTTGCCCGAAGTGAACTGGCTCGATTGCTTCTTTGAGCAAGAGCACATTGATCTCCTCACGAACGAGGAGGGCCTGGGCATAAGAGGATCTCCATGAAGGAGTATCCGGAGGGATCTCCAGAAACTTGATGGTGTGTCCGACGGACACTAGTTGCAGGACCCACTTGTCTGAGGTGATTGCCCTCCACTCCTGCGCGTGGCGGGTGAACCTTCCCCCCACCTGCTCCCCGTCATGAGACTGAGGGTGCCGTGGGGCCGGAGAGTTAAGAAGTGGCGGGACATTCGGGAGAGGTCCCCCCGAACGTCACTGAATCTTGGTAGCAGTGGGGGTAGTGGTACCCGTGGCCTTACGCTTACCTTGGGGTCTCGCCTGAGCGTTTTTCCACTGCCTCCAGGTCCTTTTCTGAAAGGGCTGCTGCTGTTGTTGGGTGCTCAATCGGTACATGGACCTAATGGATCTAAGGGCCACTCCTTTGTCCTGTAGATCCGTTATCATGTCCTTGGTATCTCCCCCAAAAAGGACTGAGCCCCTGAAGGGGGCGTCCTGAATTGCCGACTGGACTTCGTTGGTGAGCCCAGAGAGACAAAGCCAGGAATGCCGCCTAAGGGCAACGGCAGTTGCCGTGGTACGGGCCACTGAATCAACGGAGTCGTAGGTGGCTTGAAGAGCATGCCTACAGATCTTGGAGAGGCAGAGGTCCTTGGCAAGTTCCTCCTTAAGGGCCAAAGGGTCCACAGATTGGACCTTCGCCTCTAGCCTGGCCATAGTCTGTTTTTGGTGAGAAACCATGTGGGCTACGTAACTAAGGGAGAGAAAGGCACACATGGCCGACAAGTAGACCTTCTTTCCAAACTGGTCCATCAGCCTCGACTTTTTGTCCAGAGGTGTCATGCTCATGTGCTTGGGAGCTGTGGAGCGGTCATGAGCAGCAGAGATGACCACAGAGTCTGCCTTAGGATAAGCCTTTAAAAAGGTGCATCCTTTGGCACCTGTGAAAGCCTGTCAGCCCTCTTGGGGACAGCCGGGATCAAATGAGGCATCTGCCAGACAGTGGTGGTGAGGTCTTGGTGAGGACTCATCCATGGGGGAACCGGAATAGATGGCAGAGACTCTAAATCAAGATGTTCCGTAAGTCTCTGCTGCATAGGATTCTGGTCCTCCCCCTTGGGAGTCCTCCTTCCCATCGGAACTGTCTTCTGCCTCCTCAACAGGACGATGATGGAAATCCCACAAGGAAATGACCTGTTGAGTCTTCCCCGAGATGTGTACAGCTGAAACAGAACTGCTCGGGGAAGGAGATCTAGGAAGCTGCAGCTGCGGGAGTCTGGCTTCTAGATCAGTAACCAGCTCTGACCTGGCCCCGTCACCAAAACTGGATTAAGGTCTTGAAATCCGGGGCTACTGGAGGAGGGGAAGGAGGAGGGTGACCGAGGGATAATACCCTGGAAACCCACATAAGGGAATATGGGTTGTATTCATGGTGGAACTGCCCAAAATGTCTCCAATCAAGAGTGGAACCCCCAGGGTAGGGATCCCAGGATACCCAAAGGGTAATGGGGACAGTTCAGGTCTAGAATAGGTTCCCGACAACGGATCAGGCGTTGGGGGAACCCACGTCGGACCCAACATTGTGTAGATGGGAGGAGGGTCCGACATTGGGACAGCCCACGTTGGAGGGACAGACGTCGGCACTGGCATAGCCCGATCCGACACTGGAAGATGGGCCGGCGTCGGAACCGGACGAGGGAGCTCCGGCCTCGGGGTAGGGGCCAGAGGCAAGGGTCTGTCGGCTGGTCCCGACTGAGGGACTGTCGTCGGGATCACTGGCGTCGGGGGAGGAACCGGTGTCCCGCCGGAAGGTGAAGAGGCCTCCACAAGAAGGCCAGATGGCCGTGAAGGAGCCTTCTGATCCGGGACCCCTGTGGGGGAATGCAGAGAAGTACCCACTATGTCAAGAGGCTCTATGGGGTCTCCGACACTACTCGCGGATCGTCTGAGGAGGAGTCGGCGAGGGCCAGTGCAGTAGAAGAAGGAGAAGGGGCTTTCTCCCTTTGGTCCCGCTGGACGCCAGGTGAGGCCGTTAGGCTTCGACGGGGAACTAGGGCCCGCGGCGGCCGCCGAAACGGCCGTCTTAGCGGGCATAGTCAGGCAGTCAGGGGAAGAGCCCCTGGCCAGCTTATCGACCGTGGCCGGGTGACTGCCCCCAGCCGGGGGAGTCGGCTTAGTGGCCACCACACGGTCTCCAGAGGAGCCGGGGGCCGACTTACCAGCAGGAGCAGCACAGTTGCCGGAGGAGCCAGCAGCGACTTACCACTGGAGTCTTGTCTGACTTACCATCTATCTTTGTCCAGTAGTAAGTGGGCCTTGCTTGTGGGCGGCCTGGCATGTCGTCATGACGAAACCGCTCCCTAGTCTTCTCTTTGTGCTTTTTTGAAGGGGAAGATTTCTCGGACAAATCCTTAAGACACTCCATCTTTTTCTCCAAGGAGGCCAGACGAGATTTAAGAAGGTGTGCCTCCAATGCCTGCTGTCTCCATTTTTTAGTGGCCTGGTTGAATGACTGGCACTCAGGGCAGAAGGAGATAGGATGGTTTGGGCCTAGACAGAGAACACACTTCTGGTGACTGTCTTTGTGCAGGATATGCATGCCACAAGCTAAGCACTTTTTCTTCAGAGAAGACATCAAAGGTTGTTGAAGAATTATTGAAGAGAATTGCAAGGGAAAAAAAACGACGCGAAATAACTTTCCCGATGGTCGCTACTGGAAGTCCTGCGATGTGACTGACACAAGGCGATGGCGGGAAAGAACTGGAGGGTGGCCGTGGGGACCGCCCACTATATACAGTCACGCTGACGCCAGTCACGGATGATGGGTGGGCGGTCCCGCCAGTAGCTAAGAAAGTTCGTTACATGAGGCCTGACGCTAGTTGGCGCCAGTCCCATATGTGATGACCCAGTGAAGTAACCCTCAAGTAAGATCTTTGTTTATAATAAGTTCCATATTTGGTATTTGTGACGAGGGTAAGTCAATGTAATTGGGGTCTGAACCCAGTATATGTGGAATTGAAGTATGTGGAGGGTCAATTTGCACCCTTGGTAGAATGATTCAGTCGCCTTTGAGGAGGTGAGTATCATGAAATGATGTTTGAGCATTATACATGCGGGCAAAGGATGCAGGTTTGCCCCGACACGCAGCGGCATGCGACTCCACATTTCGTGGTGATGTGTTTTGAAAAGTGTATTATGAGACGTCTTTGTAATAAATTTCATGACCTTGGTGGGTCGACATCTCAGTAGGAGTTTCTGTTAATGGAGTATATGCCGTTAAATGTGTTGTTTTATGATGAAAATTAAGCTCCGTTGATGGTGGAATGTATCCCTTCGACAATGAATAATCAAAGGCATGGTCCATCAACAGTGGAATCCCTTCATCGACGAAAAATAACGAGGGGCATACTCCATCAACAGTGGAATACCTCTCGGTGACGATGGGTAGGGAAGAGCATGGTCCGTCGACGGTGGAATGCCTTTCGTCGATGATGGATAATGAAGAACATGCTCAGTCAACGGTGGAATGAGTCTCATCGATGATGGAAAAGGAAGAGCATGCTCTGTCGATAGTGGAGTGTGTCTCGTCGAAAGCGATGGATAATAGGGAGCATGCTCCGTCGATGGAGAATGTCTCTCATGGACAATGGATAAGGAGAGCATACTCCACAGGCGTCAGAATGCTTCTCATCGACGATGGATGATGAAAGACATGCTCCGTCGACAGTGGAGGCAGTGCCATCGACGATGAAGAGAAGAGTGTGTTTGATGGCGGGGAGGTATTCTCATCGACAGGAAGGGTCCCCTGAGCACCTCCGTCAGCGGGGAGTGTGCCTCATCGACGGAAGCTGTGGAGCATCCCTATTTGACAGTGGATATAGTCTCATCGCCAGAGAAGTTGAAAAATGATGCCCTGTCAATGGGGAACGTTCCCTTTGTGTGAAGAGATTGATCTCTTATGTCCCTTTGATGAAGAAGATGTAGAAGTGCCTGCTGTTGACAGGGGATTGTCTTCCATCAACGAAGAGTGCCTCTTTGAAGAGACATGTTTAGCAAAAGTGACTGATAGGGTGCGGTCAGGCAGGACTTGTAATGAAGGTATTTCCTTCTCTTTTTTGTTTCTTGAAGATGACAGTGGTTCTGGAGCCCTTTGAATGAGTCCCGAGTTTGTAACAGGGAAGTTTTTTCTTCCATAATATATGTAACCTTTGTTCAGGTCACCAAGTAAGGCTCTTGGCCAAAGCACAGGAATATGGTGCCGTGTTTTAAGCCCAGGCACCCCAGGCTATTTTGTATAGGTTTAGTTCTCGTCGAAGACTGCCTGCAGAAGATGGTTCTAGCTGCTGTGCGAGTTGAAACTGGTGGGAAAATGAACGGAGACTACCAGGAACCACTCACTTTTATAGGCACAGCCCAGGAAGTGAGGTCATGTGGGTGGTTCCTGATATGGAGACTGCTGGAAGAAGCTGCCGTGTGATAGCGCCGCCTGCTGGGAACTCCCAGAAGTAATGACTTCCTGTAAGAGACCATTCCATGGAAGATCTACTGTTACAGGTCAGTAACCTGTTTTTCTAGGGATGTGGATATGATGTTCTATCCACACTGTCTGGCAGACTCCCAGCAGTTCTCCAGGAGGAGGGGGCAAGGTGCACACCCCCTACTTTGGGAACAGAGACTGGAGAACTGAAGTCCCAAAACTAGCATCCTGGCATGACTCGAGGTCAATGTGGTAATGGGAAATGAAGGTGTGTGCTGACTTGCAGCAAGCAGCTCTGCAGATTTCCTGGATAGGGACGTCCCTAGAAGCAGCCACTGATGCAGTAGCATGGCGGGTGGAATAAGCCCTTAGCCCTGTGGGAGGCTCCTTACCCGCCATCCTACAGCAGAGATCAATGCAGGATGTGATCCACCTGCCAATCATCTGCTTGGCTGCAGATCTGCCAGATGTGGCTTCAGTGTAGGTGACAAACAGCTGGTGAACCACTCTTCAAACTCCAGCCATGCGCTCTTTGTAATAAGCGAGTGCTCACCTGAGGTCCAAAGTATGGAGCCTGTGTTTGGCCTCCAAAGTGTGACTGATGAATAACACTGGTAGAGCCATCACCTGGTTCAGGTGAAACTCTGACACAACCTTCGAGAGGAACTTCCGGTTGGGGAGCAGGACAACCTTGTTCCTGTGGAAGACCAGGTAAGGAGTCTCCACCGAGAGTGCCTGGAGCTCACTAATACTTCTGGCTGAGACAGCCACCAAGAAGGCGGTCTTCCACGACAGGTGAGACATGTCACACCTGTGCATCGGTTCGAATGGCTTGCCCATGAGCTTTGCCAAAACCAGCAACAAGTCCCACAGATGATGTCGAAGTTCGTCAAAAAACACTCCTAACTAGGCCACAATAATGCAGTTAGCATGAGTTGGCTGGTGAGGTGCTGCACTCTCAACAGTGGCAGATGCAGAACTGAGATTATGGAAGGAGGCAGCGCCAGTTATGGCCAACTTGCGAGCACGACGCCGTGCAACTGCCTTGTGGGCAGCACCATGGTGCTGACTCCGCTGACACCCACCAGTGATGAATGGTGAAGACTGACACAGGGAAGATCTATGCGACTTGGTAGGGCCCTCTACCTTGGTCAAGAGGACTGGCACAGCTTCCTGAAGGAGGCGAACAGATGAAACCAACTGGAGTGGAACAAGAGGCGAGGCAGAAGAGGACTGAGCAGCTTCCTGAGCTGCCTCATCATGAAGGCCTGAGTTGTTCCAGTTGCTCGGCGGACCCCGCAGCCGCGCAGACCACCCAACAGGCATCCTTTGATTTGACTGGCAGTATTGTTTTTCTGGTTAGTCCAACTTCAGGTGGGCAACACGGTCGTTGAGAACATTCAGGTGAAACGACTGACAAAAGTCACAGGCCTGCAGATCATGATTGTGGCCCAGACAGTAGAAACATGAGGTGTGAGGGTCCGTATGGGATATCTTCTGCCCGCAAGGACACAGGTAAAACCCGGGAACAGTCTTGTCTTCCTTTGTGGTCATGATCAAAGACTGAGGTGAAGACAGAACTCTAACGAGTTCTAAAGTGAGTTTTGGAAGTAAATCTGAAGATTTGAGGGCCAGGGCCTAGTCAACGCTGAAGCGGTGAAGAGGGAACCTGAACCTTCCAGTGGAAAGGAAGATCTGGTATCATGGGGCAGAGCCAGGGGAGTTACCACCCGGGTGGGTGGGAGGAGCCAGCTAGAAGATCTCTCTGGCAATCCTTAAAGGGAAAGGCAACAAACAGCGTGGATAGAACATCATATCCACATCCCTAGAAAGTATAGTTATACTATAAAACTGGGTGATGTATACCCACATTCATTCATGCCATCCCTTGGTATTTTTGCCCTCCCTCCCAAAATGCAGTATAGATAAACCCACAGCACAATTTTAAGACTTACTCATTTTCGATAGCAGTATACATTAACCAGTGTACAAAACCTCAGTGCTATTATGAAGTTAAATAAGACAGCTCAATGTCTCATAGTGTCAGCTGTTGGACTCCTGGTCCAAACCATGGTGTCCAGCCGCGTAGAATACTATTTTCTAATACGTTCTGCCAACTTTCCTGCATCTTATGGCTTGGAAAATATATATACATTGTAACCCTGGACTGTACCTTCAGCCTGGAAGGAAGCAGCACTAGTCCCAACCAGCAGAGGAAGGTCCTCACTAAATCAAAGCCCTTCCTTCGGTGTCGGGTGCTGAATGGAGATCAGGGAAGAATTTTATAACACAGAGAGCTAGATGAATACCGCCACAAGATTTGGCTGCCAGTAAGATTTTGTCCCTCTCCTTGTTGCTGCCGACCACCCTAAGGGCTGTGTGGTTGATTTCCTCTGCTAATGGTAGGTGTCTTGAGGTGATCCAGTATGCTCTCCCGATGCGAACTGCCATTTTTTTTTTTCCATATACCTTTTCTTCCCCTCAGCTGGGGCAAGGTGGCTCCCATTGGTGCTGTCCCCACCGTTCCCCACCAGCGACCACATCCTTAGGACTTGTGTGTCAACTATGTTCTCCCATAGATTGCCCCCGTGGTGAGGCCAGGATGAGGGGGGGCCCATCCAACCCCAGTGACACTCAGCCAGATCAGTCGACAGGTCATGGCGGTGGTGAGATCGGCGTGCAGAGTATAATAAAGTGCCTACCTTGATGTCCATTTTCATCCATTTTTCTCCCTATTCCCCAAAGCTTGGGGAGGCATGTTGGCCTGCAGCTCCCTGCCCTAACTTGCTAGTCCTGTTTCACACTATCATCAAGCCTTGGCCTGGTGGCAGTCTTGGGCGGTGCCAAAGAACAGGTTACTCACCTGTAACAGTAGTGCTAGAGTGGTATATGTTGTTCACCCACACTTGTTGGCATGTCCCCTTTCCCTTTAAGGATCGCCTAAAGTCTTCAAACTGGCTCCTCCACCCACCGGGTGGTATAACCCTAAACTCCGCCCCATGACACCAGATCTTAGCCGCTGGAAGCCTAGGTGTTGTGCATCCGCAGCTGGGGAGGTCGGGTGGGTTCGTGTGGATGAACAACATATACCACTCCTACAAAGATCAGTTACGCAAAGACTTTTGTCGTAAGAGTAGATCTTCTAGGAATGTCTCTTGCAGTAAGTCATTACTTCTGGGAGTTCCCGATAGGTGGCACTCTAACACGGCAGTTTTCTTCTAGCAGTCTCCACACCAGGGACCACCCACATGATCTCACTTCAGGGCTGTGCCTATAAAAGTGGGTGGTCCCTGGTAGTCTCCGTTCCCCGCCAGTTTCAGCTCGTGAAGACCAGGGGCTGAGGGGAACAGAGGTACCAAAGCCTCCCGACCCTACATTGTTTTCCCTGTTACAGAATGGGAGGGGGTCGGAGGAAGGGAAGCTACTTACTACAACAGACATTCCTAGAAGACCTACTGTTACGGCAAAAGTCTTTGCATAACTGATCTATCTTCCATGGAATGGTCTCTTGCAGTAAGTCATTACTTCTGGGAGATTCCCAAGCAGTTATACGGCAGTGGGGTGGCCAGATATGGCATTCTGCCAAACATATAGTGTGGTATTAGGACCAGTAGGTGCTGAGAGGAGTAGTATATCAGCATATAAGAGAATTTTGTATTCTATCTGTAAGTACTCCATTATAGTGTTCATTATAGAAACACAGAATTTGACGGCAGATAAGGACCGCTTGGCCCACCCAGTCTGCCTATTTCCCTACCTAATGGATAAGCTGCAGATCCTGGTTAACCAGCAGCCTACTTCTTTCTACCCCCACCCCTAAATTGCCTTATGGCTGTCCCATGCATGCTTGAATTCAACCACTGTTTTGACTCCACTACCTTCACTAAAGGCCGCTCCATGCATCCACTACCTATGGCTGAAAAATAGGCCAGACTAGCTGTTACTGGGCACGCCAGATGAGGTAAGCAGATGTAAACCCGATCAGGTATGGCATATCAGATACTGTAATAAATCAGAAGAATTTCAGTCATATAATGGAGTAATTGGTGGGTCTCAGTGGCATGCACTGGAAAAGACAGTATATGTCAAAGCCTACTGGGTTCTGAGTTTTGAACCGGAACCCAAATAATACAATGTTAATATTTTATAGTGCTACAATGTAGCAAGTTAGTACAGCTTTTTGCCATGTGTCAAGTCATTACAGAAATGTATCCAGTTTTGGAATAATAGGCTACATAAGTAGCAGACAATGATGTGAAATGAAACAATGTATCCATTTCATAATGGAATCCATTGGTTCAGAGTCAGTAGTATTGTTGTAGTCTTGTACCAGTTTTAGGGTAAAGACATAGAATGCAACAGAGTGATGTAGTCAGTTCCATCGTGCATTTAGTAATCTCATTTGCAAGGGGGTCCCAAGTATGCCAGGGCCTGCAGCCTTGTTATTTGTAAACCTGAAATGTTAGTATGGTGGGCCTTTTATTTATGCTGTCAGGGGAACATAAGTTTAAATAATGTTCTGGATAATCGCAAATTATGAGCAATTAGATCTCATCTTTGAGATTCCAAACATGTTAATCTGAAAAAAGTCATAAGGTTTATGACATGCACATATTTTTTATTTATTTTTTGTCCAAGTAGCGTGGATCAGAAAATTGATAAGTCTTGCAGAGTTTATAAGCTTTTTAATATATATGTACTCACCATTATTTCTGTGGCCTTTATCTATGGCCAGGTGAAGACCGCATGTAGCAGTGGAAGTTTGGAAAAAATATTATGATCCATATTATATTATCATCAGGATATACTGATTGTTTCTCAGCATGTGAGTAACAGCAGGATCTGTTCGTGGGAGGAACACGAGGGTCCAGCGCACAACAGGCAGAGAGGCATCCCGATGAAATGACTGTAATGGCCTGTAACAGTGATACCTCAAAAAGTGGCTAGATGTATAAAGCCTCATGGAAAAGGCCTCAGTATAATTTCGAATCGAAGCCCCCAGAGAAAGGTCTCCGAGGCCTAGAAGAGGAGACCAGGGCGTAGTCTAAAGTTTTTAATGAGAGGAAGAGGCACCCGGCCGTTCTAAGGAGTGGTCATGGGTCGGTTTAGATGTGTTCCCTGTCATTCATTCTTTGCCTCTTTAGTTTCCTCTTTGGTTATAGTAATTTCCAGTTCTGTATGAATAATTATACTGAGGGCATGGTTTATGGTACATATATTGTACTGTTTTTAGTTGTCTGCCTGGGGCTTGTAGGTTGTCCAGTATTGTTTGTGCCCCTGGGCCAAAGAGATGATCGCCAGAAAAAGGGGCGTTAGCCACTTTTTGTTGAATATCAGGTGCTAGCCCTGAGAGTCAGAGCCATGCCTGACGGCGTATAAGAATACAGACTGCAGAGGCTCTAGCGGAAGCGTTAGCAATGTCGTATCCTAGTCTTAATAAATGTCGAGACAGGGAAGTAAGTGTGTTTATCATTGATGTGAGTTGCTCTTTTTCAGGGGATGTAGGTAGTTTACTTATAACATCCCCAGCAGAGGTGCTCACAGTAAGCTGGAATTTCAAGCATATGTCCCATGTAGTTAAGTATTCTAATATTTACCTGTAATGTGTTTAGAACAAACACTTTCTTCCTCATATAATCAAAACGTTTATAGTCTCTTTTTTGGGAGGTAATGTACTTGTATATTTAGGTTTGCTAGTGCAGTTGTGAGCGGCTGCAATAACCACAGAATCCGCAGTGGGAATATGTGTTAAATACTGATAATCAAGAGGAGCTGATAAAGCCTATGCACTTTTCTAAGTAGCTCCTGTGCAGCTATGGGTTGATTCCATGCTTCAGTAATCACATTTCTGAATGCTGGCATAAAGGGAGGGACTGCCCAGATAGGTTCTTCCGGGATGTCAAGATATTCAGCCATATCTTTAATCTATCTTGTTCTATTGTGGTAAACTCCATTGTTTTTTTTGTAATTGTAACATCATTTCTGGGAATGAGGGGTCATCCGGTGGGGAAAATACAGGTTACTCACCTGCAACAGGAGTTCTAGGAATGGTATATGTTGTTCATCCACACTTACTGGCAGGTTCCTTGCCGCTTTAAATCTTGCCAGAAGGTCTTCAAGCTGGGTCCTACCACCCACCCGGGTGGTAAAACTCTCAGCTCCGCCCCATGACACCAGATCTAGCCCGTTGGAAGCCAGGTTGCACGTTGAAGCCGGGGAGGTCGGGTGGGTCGTGTGGATGAACAACATACACCATTCCTAGAACTCCTGTTACAGGTGAGTAACCTGTATTTCTAAGGACATGGATATGTTGTTCAATCCACAATTACTGGCAGACTCCTAGCAGTTCTCCGTGAGGAGGGAGGCAAGGCGCGCACCCCCCTACTTAGGGAATAAGGACTGGAGAACCAAGGTCCCAAAACCAGCATCCCGGCATGACTCAAGGTTGATGTGGTAATGGGTAAGAAGGTGTGTGCTGACTTCCAGGTAGCAGCCCTGCAGATTTCCTGGTTAGGGACATCCCTGGAAGTAGCCACGAGCAGCGGTATTATGGGTAGAATGAGCTCTTATCCTTTGGGAGGCCCCATGCCCGCCAACCTATAGCAGAGATCTATGGAGGAGGTGATCCACCTGCCTATCGTCTGCTTGGCTGCAGGTCTGCCAGGTGTGGCTTCAGCGTAGGTGACAAACAGCTGGCGAACCTCTCCCTGAATTTCAGCCATCCGCTTCTTGTAATAAGAGAGCACTCTCCAAGGGTCCAAAGTATGGAGCCTATATTTGGCCTCCGAAGTGTGATTGGGGTAGAGCACAAGCAGAGTCAACACCTGGTTAAGGTGAAACTCTGACACCACCTTCGGAAGGAATTTCGGGTGGGGGCGCAGGACAACCTTGTCCCTGTGGAAGACCAGATAAGGAGACTCGATGGAAAGCACCTGGAGCTCTCCCCATCCTTCTGGCTGATGTGATAGCCACCAAGAAGGCGGTCTTCCCACGACAGGTGAGAGATATCACACCTGTGAACTGGTTCAAATGGCTTGCCCATGAGTTTAGCCAGTACCAGCAGCAGATCCCACGGAGGTGGAGGTTCTCGCACCGGAGGGGATATGTGATCAAGGCCTTTGAAAAAGCACCCACCCTTCTCTCCTGCGCTAATCACTAGCCACGGCCCGCGCCTGCAAGCAGAGATGGCTGCCAGGTGCACCTTAAGGGTCATCGACGGAAGCCCTAGCTGAGAAAGGGACCACAGGTAGACCAGAATGCTTGCCAAGGAACAGGAGGAAGGGTCCAACCCCTTATCCTGACACCAAATGGAGAATCTCTTCCATTTGAAGGCATAGCATTTTCTGGTCGACTCCTTACGGGATACCTCAACAATGTTGAGGACCTCGTCGGAAAGACCCAAGGCCTGGAACTCTAGTCAGTCACTCAGGAACCAGGCCGTCAGGTGCAGGGATTGAAGGTCCAGGTGGAGTACCTTCCCCTAGTTGACTGAGATGAGGTCCGGGCGGGCTGGAAGCCACCTCGGGAGCCTGGAGCTGAGGCTGATGAGATCTGGATACCAGAACTGATGGGCCAGTCTGGGGCTACCAGAATCACCTGTGCCTTGTCCTTCCTCACCTTGAGAAGCACCTTGTGGATCAAGGGAAATGGGGGAAAGGCGTAGAAGAGGCCCGGGGTCCATGGCCTCAAGAAGGCATCCCCCTGCAGCGAGCCCTGCTGAGGGGGGCGGGCATGAAACAACCTCAGCTTCGCATTCTCCCTGGAGGTAAACAGGTCCACCTGAGGTGTGCCCCAGTGGGAGAACAGATCGTGTACTACCTCCGGCAGGAGAGATCACTCGTGAGATGCAGCACCTATCCGGCTTAGGGCATCGGCCAGAGTGTTGGAGGCTCCCGCCACATGAATGGCTAGGAGATCCGTCTCCAGTCTGCCCACGGGAGACCAAGTGCGGAGAGCTTCCTTGCAAAGAGACAAGGAGCGTGTCCCGCCCTGATGGTTTAGGTAGTACATGGTCGTGGTGTTGTCCGTCTGGACCTGGACCACTTGACCCCATACAAACGGAACAAAGGTGGTGAGGGCTAGTTGGACCGCTCAAAGCTCCAGCAGGTTGATGTGGCATCGAGACTCCTGCGGGGACCAGAGGCCGTGCGCTCTGACCTCCCCCAGATGGGCACCCCAACCCATCAGAGAGATGTCGGTCGTTAGAGTGACTGTCGGTTCTGGGCGGACAAATGGGATACCCTCCTGCAGGCGAGCGGGAATGATCCACCACTGGACAGTGTTCCCCATCTCCTGGGTCACCATCACTGGCTGGTCCAGAGGACTGGAGCGCTGTGACCACTGGCGAGCCAGTCCCCACTGTAGAGGACACATGTGCCAGCAGGCCCAACAGACCACACTGGTACAGGCCGCCATGAGGCCCAGGAGGTGCAGGAAGTCCCAGGCAGGGCACAATTGCCCAAACAGAAATGATTGAGCAACGGAGGAAAGAACCTCAGCCCTGTCCGCCGGGAGCCGTGCTCTGGCTCGAAGAGAGTCAAGCTCTGCCCCAATGAATTGAATCACCTGCATTGGCATGAGTTCCAATTTGGCCTCGTTGATGAGGAGGCCAATCCGAGAACAGACCTGAAGGGCCACGTTCCTGGACCGCTCCACGTCCGACGTGGAGGAGGCTGCAATCAGCCAGTCGTCCAGGTAAGGGTACACTGGACCCTTGATTGCCACAGGAATGCTGTCACCACTGCCATGCATTTGGTGAAGACCCTGGGAGCTGGAGAGAGGCCAGGGCGTGGCCTGGAACTCGTAAAGGGATCAGTCTGCTCTGAAGCGGAGGAATCGCTGGTGTGATGGACGGATAGAGACATGAAAGAGCAGCGTCCTGAAGGTCCAGAGAACAGAACCACATGCCTCGTTCCAAGGATGGGATGATCTGAGCCAGAGTGACCATCCTGAAGGTACGAGACCTTAGGAACTTGTTCAGGTCGTGGAGGTCTAGAATTGGGCGCCAGCCCCCCTGTCCGTTTTGGGACCAGGAAGTACCTGGACACAAACCCTGGCTCTGAAGGAGGGTCCGCCACCTCCCTGATCACCTCCTTCTGAAGGAGCAGGGCAATGTCAGCTCGACGGGCCGACAGAGAGGCTGCGGACCCAGTAGCCCCCTGTGGGGCGACAGCTCGATAGGGTGGGGACTGCTCGAATTCCAGCGGCAGACCCTTTCCTACCACTTCCAACACCCAGTGGTCCGTGGTGATAACAGACCAGGCGGAAATGAAGTGGCGGAGCCGTTCCCCCATGGGGGGAACCCGGGGAGGAGTGACGAGGTTGGGGCGACACCCCTCAACCCGTCACTGGGCAAGGCTTGGAGGAAGGACCAGCGAGGAGCCTCAGGACCCTTCCTTCCTGGCTTCGGTTGGAGGAAGCAGCAGGCTTGCTTTGGGGTGCCAAGTGCGAGCCTGCTGGCCCTAATCTGGTGTTGCTGGGCGGACGAGCCGCAGAGGCTGAAGGGCGAAAAGGCTTAAGCTGCTGCTGGCGGCCTTTGTCCTTCCGGGCAGACGTGACTGAGTCCAAGGTGGCGTTGAACTTCTCGATCCGTTGGAGGTGACCTTCCACCCCGGGTCCGAACAGGTCGGTACCCAGGAAGGGGATGTTTGCCAGCTTGTGCTGGGTATCCGCCGTGAAGGTGGAGATCCGCAGCCTAGTTCTGCGGCACATGGCCACTGTGGCTGCTACTGACCGGGCACACAAATCGGCGATGTCCAGAGAAGCCTGGAGCTGCTGTTTGGCCACTGGCCTTCCCTGATCCCGCACCTGCTTGATCGTGGTTTGGAGGTCAGCTGGGAGATCAGGAATCCCCTCATCCAGGGAGCCCAAAAGGGCATGTGAAAAGTGTGCCATCAAGACAGACGAGCTGGCCTGATGAAGGCCAAGGGAGGAAGCGGCGTAAACTTTTCGCCCAGAGTAGTCACTTCTTGGACTCATCGGAGGCTTATCCACATCCTAAAGCGTTCCCGGGCAGCGGAAACGCTATCGTTACATGCCCTCCGCAGAGGGTGCTCCAGAAAGCGGAGAGTGAACGGTGGGGACAGCATACTTCCGAGCCGTGCTGGACAAAGCTGGCCGCTGCCATAGCTCCAGCGCCAGGCCAACAATGGCTTGCCACTGGGAAGGCCTCCGTAGGAGAATCCTTGGTCCAGTATCTCTGTGAGGGATACTTGGCCCGCTTTGAAACAGGTTCGAGCTTCATCCCAATGGATTCTGAGATGAGCCGAAGCATTCCCAAAAACGAGGATGGGCTCTCGTCCACTGACTGACCCCCAGTGGACTCCAAGTCAAGTGGCCTGGAGAACAAGGAGGAGTCATCATCAAACTCCGAGGAGTCTGCAAACAGCTGCCGAGCGCCTGAGCCACCCTCCACCTGCCAAGGTCAATCGGGAGTAAGGGTAACTGACAACCGATGGGACAAGCCCTGACTCGACCGAGAATCCTTGGACGGGGCCCCAAATTTAGGTTGTGGAGGCGGGGGTTCCACCACGATGGGTGGCGCAGCCGGTTTTGGCTGAACAACCGGTGCTGGCTTCGGCTCCTCAACTGCTGCGAGGGGTTGTTTCGGCCACTCCGATGATAGCCACTTAATGGCTGGGGAAGATGAGGAAGTCGGCCTATTCCCGGTCAAAAGGAGCTGCTGCCACATTAGCTCCTCATAGCGCCAATGCAATTTGCGCCGGAGCCTATCCTCCAAAGAGGACGAAGACGAGGATGAGTGGCGCCGCCACTTTCCAAGGTGCCGAGACCGCCGATGTCGGTGGGATCAGCTGGATCGAGAAGAGGTCCGAGACCGAGACCGTCGGTGTTTCCAAGGGTGGGTCTGAGAGGGTGCGGAGGAAACCCGCTCCTCCCTCCGTTCAGGGACCTTAACCGGGGACTCCGGCACAGGAGGCACAGGCAAGTCCTCGGTTTCCACCGGGGAACCGGTTAAGAAGGGCTGTCGGCCTCTCCAGTCGACAGACCATCCGATGGGTCGAGAAAAATCTCGACCGCGTCGATAGGTGTCTCGGCTGGCTGACCTGACGGGGACACCATGAAGCCAGCGGCCTTAGCTGCAACCTCGACCGAAGTCGAGTGTCGACTCTCCAGGGAAGGGGACCTCGCCCGCTCCCACAAATGTCGACGTTGGGACTTACCCTTGTGGTCCTTCTTTCTGGACCGAGAAGAATGTCCCGATTGGCCTTCTCCCTTGGTGGAAAGAGACTGGCCAAGTTCTCTGAAAGAAGCTGTGTAGAAGGATTCCAAGGAGAGTGGGATGAATGCCGCGACCGAGGAAAATGAAAATGCGGCCTGGGCCGCCTCCTTCTCGAGGGCGATCATCTGCCCTAGCTGTTCTGCTGAGCCCGCCGCCACGGACACCGCCCAACGGGCCTCCTTCGACTTGACCGGAGGATAACGTTTCTTGGGGTGTCCCAACAGCAATCGTGCAGCGCGGTCCTCCAAGACCCAAGCCGAAAAGGACTTGCATAACTCACAAGCCTGTGAGTCATGGCCGAGTACAAGGCAATAAACGCACGTAGCATGCGGATCGGTCCGGGACATTTTCTGCCCACAGGAGCACCAACGAAATCTGGGAGTCGATTTGTCCATCGTAGCCACGAGGGAAGATACAGACCGAAGCCTTGTAAAATGTAAAATTAGTTTTGGGTTAACCGAAGAGAGTGAATCCAGCCTAAAACGCAGAGCGCTAAGGAGGGAACCTGAGCTTCCAAGCGGTAAAGAAGATCTGGCGTCATGGGGTGGAGCCAAGAGTTTTACCACCCAGGTGAGTGAGAGGAGCCAGCTTGAAGACTTTCCGGCAAGATTTAAAGTGGCAAGGAACCTGCCAGTAAGTGTGGATTGAACAACATATCCATGTCCCTAGAATGACCTTTAGTGGTTGTAACATTTTTTTCGTCCCAGTATGATAGTATAGAATATGGGGACTCAGACTTTCTTCTAATAGGGGAACCATCATAATTTGTGTTTTTGGAAGGTTCCAAAATTATATGAGAATCTGACAAATATTCCTCAGAATATTCATGAGAAGGCAGAAATGGCGAGAGTTCTAGTTCGGTGCGTAACTATTTTGATGGAGGCAGAAACACAGTCTGTGATTGAGGGTTTTGAATGGAGTGGGTGTATAATCAAAACCTATAGAATTCAACACTTTATTTACAATTTCTTCTATGTTTGGCACTTGTGAGGATGGAACTGACATATAAGTGGGTTCTGAGCCCTGTGTGCTTGAATTTGGGGGGATCAATTTGTGCCTCCTGATAATGTGATCCAGTACGTCTTTAAACATTTTGTTCATCATGGACTGGTGTCTGAGCACCATGCATGAGTGCAAATGAGGCTGGTTTGCCTCTGTGTTCCATAGTATATGATCCTTTATTTTGTGGTGATGCAGCCCCATAAGTATCTTTTGATACATTTTGTAAAATATTTCATGGTTTTCATGGTTAAATTATTACAAGAACCTTCCATAAATGTATTATATGCTGGTAAAGGTGCTGTTCTATGCTGTAGGGCTGCTCCATCGACGGTGGAATCAGCCCCATCAATGGAAGAGAATAAAGGCATGCCCTGTCAACGTTGTAATGTGTCTTATTGATGATGGATAAGTGAATGCATGCTCCGTCGACGGTGGAATACTCCTTGTCAACGATGGAGAAGTCAGTGCATGCTCTGTCGATGGTGGGATGCTCTTCGTTATCGACAGAACAGTAGGAACATGCCCTGTCAACGATGGAAAGTGTGTCATTGACGATGAGAAGGTAAATGCTTGCTCCGTCAATGGTGGCATACTTCTTGTCGACGATGGAGGTTTAGGAGCATGTCCCGTCGATGGGGGAGGTAGCCTCGTCGACGATGAAGCAGAATATGCCTGGCCGATGGAGGGGAGTGTCCTCGCCGATGATGATGTCTTTGTGGAGTCTCTAGTCGACGGGGAGTGTGCCCTGTCGATGATGAATGCAGCAGGATCTCTGCTGTCACAGTGCATGTGGTTTCGCCGACAGGAAGATGAGGAATGACGCCCCGTTGATATGAACGCCTTTTATGTGAAGTTGAACTTCTATGTTCTTTGATGAAGTGCCTGCTGTTGATAGGGTATACTGCCCATCGACGAAGAATGTTTTCTTGATGATACATGTTTCAGAGATATGACCGTTGAAGGGTGGTCAGGCAGGACTTTACGTGAAGGTATTTCCTTCCTTATTTTGCTTCCTGGAGAGGACTCAGAGGTTTTAGAGCCTTTTGATCGAGCACCCTCAGTCTGTAACAGGGAAACATCCATTGTAAAGCTCTTGGTCGAGCACAGGAATATGGTGCCATGTATGAAGCCCAGGCACTCCAAGCTATGGGTTCAATCCACGTCATAGACTGCTGGCAGAAGAGTAAGCTGCTGTCACAGCTGAAGCCGGTGGGAAAATGAATGGAGACTACCAGGAAACACCCACTTTTACAGGCACAGCCCAGGAAGTGAGATCGTGTGGGTGGCCCCCGGAGTGGAGACAGCTAGGAGAAAACTGCCGTGTTAGAGCGCCACCTATCGGGAACTCCCAGAAGTAACGACTTACTGCAAGAGACCATTCCATGGAAGATCTACTGTTACAGGTGAGTAACCTGTTCTAGGATCGTGGATATGTTGTTCATCCACACTTGTTGGCAGACTCCTAGCAGTTCTCCGGGGGGCGGGGGGAGGCAAGGTGCACATCCCCTATTTAGGGAACAGACATTGGAGAACTGAGGCCCCAAAACCAACATCCCACAGTGACTCAAGGTCGATGTCTTAATGGGTGATAAAGGTGTTTCATGACTTCCAGGTAGCAGCCCGGCAGATTTCCTGGATAGGGATGTCCCTGGAAGCAGCCACTGATGCAGTGGTATGGTGGTTAGAATAAGCTCTTATTCCTCTGGGAGACTCCTTGCCCGCCAACTCATAACACAGATCTATGCATGATGTAATCCATCTTGCAATAGTCTGCTTTGCTGCAGGTCTGCCAGAAGCAGCTTCAGCATGGGCGACAAACAGCTGGCGAACCTCCCCCAAAATTTCTGCCGTCCTGTCCTTATAATAGGAGAGAGCACGTCTCAGGTACAAAGTATGGAGCCTGTATTCGGCCTCTGAGGTGTAACTGGGGTAGTATACCGGCAGAGTTAATACCCGGTTAAAGTAAAACTCTGACACCACCTTCGGAAAGAATTTCGGCTGGGGTGTAGGACAACCTTGTCCCTGTGAAAACCAGATGAGAAGAGTCCACACAAAGCGCCTGGAGCTCCCCTGTCCTTCTGGCAGACGTGATAGCCACCAGGAAGGCTGTCTTCCATGACAAGTGTGACAGTTCACACTTGGGCACTGGTTCGAATGGCTTGCCCATGAGCTTTCCCAATACCAGCAGTAGATCCCACGGAGGTGGAAGTTCACACACTGGACGGATTATGTGGTCCAGGCCTTTGCAAAAGCACCTGACCACTGTCTCCTGCACCACTGTCAGCTGACCGGCCCATGCCTGGTAAGCAGAGACGGCTGCCAGGTGCACCCTAAGGGTTGATGACAAAGGCCCCCTTTGGAGAAAGATCAAATGTAGTCGAGAATGTTAGCCACCAGACAGAACAGAGGGTCCAGGCCCTTACCTTGACACCAAATGGAAAACCCCTTCCATTTGAAGGCGTAACATTTCCGGGTCGATTCCTTTCTGGATGCCTCCACCACGGTGAGGACATCCTCAGAAAGACCCAAAGCCTGGAACTCTAGCCGCTCAGGTAACAGGCTGTGAGATGCCAGGATTGAAGGTCCAGATGGAATACCTTCCCCTGATTGATGGAAATCAGGTCTGGGTGTGTGTGAAGCTGCTCTGGAGGCCTGCAGCTGAGGCTGAGGAGATCTGGATATCAGAACTGGCGTGGCCAGTCTGGGGCTACCAGAATCACCGTTGCCTTGTCCCTCCTCACCTTAAACAACACCTTGTGGATCAAGGGAAATGGGGGAAAGGCATAGAGGAAGCCTGGGGTCCACAGCCTCGAGAAGGCATCCCCCTGCAGCAAGTCTTGCTGAGGGGGGCGGGCATGAAACAACCTCAGCTTGGTGTTTTCTCTGGAGGCAAACAGGTCCACCAGCAGTTTGCCCCAACGAGAAAACAGGCAGTAAGCTACCTCTGGATGGAGAGATCACTCGTGGGATGTCTCGCCTCAGCAGCTGACAGCATTCAACAGATGGTTTGAGGCTCCTGCCACATGGATGGCTAGGAGATCTGCTTCCAGAGGACCCACGAGTGTCCAGATGCGGAGCACGTCTCTGCAAAGCAGATGGGAGTGCGTGCCACCCTGTTTTTTTTGTTTTTTTTTGAAATTGTACTTAATTTCTCTCCACTACCTGTTGGCTCCGACCCTTCAGGGCATCCAAGGGGTCATCCTTCTGCCACCCTGACCACTGATACTTACCTCTGGATCCCCCAGGTAGCTTGGGCTTACTCCCCGAGGCAGGGACGAGGGTGGAGTGGACCCCCGTAGATCAACTTTCGTCGGGTCAGAGGTAGTCGGCGAGCAGGGGTACACTGAAGGCACACCCCGAGAAGCCCATCTTCCCAGAGCTGACAGGTGTTTTCCGCTTTCCTTCCTCCCCCAAGCAGCTCCAACCCCTGGACGTCATGGCGCTAGTTGCAGATGTCTACTGCATGCTGGGCCGCCCGTCTCCCTTTCTAATGGGAGCTTTAATCCCTCCGAGCCTCCGCCCCGGGTCACGTGCAAGTGTGATGGGCAACGGCCTCCCACCATCCCTACCCTGAGACGGCGTAGCTGTCGTTGGACGCCAAGCCATACTCCTCCCAGCCGATCCACCAGCGACCCGAGTCTGCTCCTGAACCTACGTCGCTGGCATGCAGCGAGGTGTGGCATCCAACACCTCAACCCTCAGTGTCACCAGGCCAGCTCGTGACGCCGTTTGTTGAGGTAGTACATAGTCATGGTATTGTTCATCTGGACTTGAACCACTTGACCCCAGAGCTGAGGAGCGAAAGCTGACAGTGCCAGTCTGATTGCTCTGAGCTCCAACAGGTTGATGTGGTATCGGGACTCCTTGGGGGTCCAGAGCCCGTGGGCCTTTGTCCCCATGTGGGCTCCCAGCCCATGAGAGGCATTGGTTGTAAGGCGACCATCGGCTCAGGGCAGACAAACAGGATCCCTTCCTGCAACCAGTCTGGGGCGGTCCACCAGCGGACAGCATCCCACATCTTCTGGGTTAGTGATCAGCTGGTCAAAATGACCATGGCACTGAGTCCACTGGGCAGCCAGCCACCACTGGAGGGGGCGCACATGCAACCAGGCCCAACAGACCACTGAGATGCACGCCACCATGTAACCCACAAGGTGCAGAAAGTTCTGGGCAGGGTGCAATTGCCTAACCAGAAATAACTGAGCAAAGGAGGAGAGAACCTCTGCCCTGTCAGCCAGGAGCTGAGCTCTGGCTTGACGAGAGTAGAGTTCTGCTCCGATGAAGCACATCACTTGTGAAGGCACGAGTTTAGACTTGGCCTCGTTGATGAGAAGGCAGAGTTGGGAGCAGGTCTGGATGGGACAGGTCCCTGGACCTCTCCACCTCCTGCTGGGTGGGACCTGCTAGGAGCCAATCGTTGAGGTAGGGATAGATTCTGACCCCCCCCCCCAATGCCTGAGGTGGGCTGCCACCACTGCAATGCATTTGGTGAAAACCCCGTGGGGCTGATGACTGGCCGAATGGCATGGCCTGGAACTCTTACAGGGTCCCTTCGGCTCTGAAGTGGCGGAACCTCTGATGAGACGGACGGATTGGGACGTGAAAGAACGTGTCCTGAAGATCCAGTGAACTGAACCACATGTTTTGCTCCAAGGATGGTATGATCTGGGACAGACTGATCATCCGAAAGGTGCGTGACCTGAGATACTGATTCAGGCCATGGAGATCTAGAATGGGGTAGCAGCCCCCCATCCATTTGGGCACCAGGAAGTACCTGGAGACAAAGCTTGGGTCTGCTGAAGGATCCGCCACTGGGGCTACAGTCTCCTTGAGGAGGAGCTGAGCAACGTTGTCTCGAAGAGCTGACTGGGTCTGGACGGACACTCTTTCCTCCCGAGGGGTGCGGGCTTGGCTTGGTGGGTACTGCTTGAATTCCAGAAGCAGTCCCTGGCCGACCACTTCGAGAACCCACCTGTCCGTGGTAACAGTGGACCAGGCAGAAAGGAAGTAGTGGAGCCGGCCCCCCACGGGAAGACCTAGAGCTGACATCATGGGAGAGGGGGATGTAGCCCCCGGCCCATCACTGAGCAGGCTTGGAGGAGGAGAGTCCAGAGCCTGATTCTCAGCCTCCTTTTCGGGCCTGGGAGGGTCTGGGCTTGAGCCAGGGGTGCCAAGCTTGAGCCTGCTGCTGTTGTTGCTGCTGTCCACCCTGAAAGGAGGACTGTTGCGCTGCAAGGAAGAGTGCCGAAAAGGCTTCTTTTTCTTGTGCTGGTTCTTGCCCGAGGAACCTTTGGCAGAAGTAGCGTCTAAGGTGGCACTGGACTGCTCAATGTGCTGAAGGTGACCGGCCACTCCTGGGCCGAACAGGTCAGTCCCTAGGAAAGGCACGTCAGCCAGTCTGTGCCGAGTATCTGCCGGAAAGGAGGCGAGCCTCAGCCAAGCCCTGCAGTGAGAGGCAACTGCGGATGCCATCGAATGGGCACAATAGTCCCCGATGTCCAGGGCCGTCTGAAGTTGCTGCTTGGCAACAACGCGGTCCTAGTCCTGGACCTGCTTGACTGTGGTCTGTATGTCTGTGGGGAGATTTGGGAGAACTTCATCCAAAGACCCCAACAGGGCATGGGAGAAGTGTGCCATGATGATGGCTGAACTTGTCTGACGAAGGCCCAAGGACAAAGCCATACAGACCTTCCTGGCTGAATGGTCTATGAGCTTGGACTCTTTCGGGAGGTTGGTCAGTGTCGGCAGAACTGCCAGTATGCCTGAACACAGAGGCGCCACCAGGCTCTCGGCCAAAGGGTGCTCTGTGAACCCCACAAAGGACCCCATGAGCACCGCATATTTGGGGGCCATGCAGGCAGATGGTACTGGACAAGAGGCAGGACGCTGTCAGAGTCCTAAGGCCAGGCCAGCTATAGCCTTGGCCACTGGAAAGGCCTCCATCGGGGTATCCCCTCTCTTGAGGATGTCCGTGAGAGGGTACTCTGCCTTTTTCTGGATAGGTTTCAGAGGCATCCCTGTAGACTCAGAGATGAGGTGGAGAATGCCCTGAAAAGACGAAAGACCCTCCTCCGTCTCCATCCCACTGGCCAATTCATCATCCCCAGGATGGGAATGTAGGCCGGTCACATCGGAATCTGAAGAATCCAGGTATAACGGTCGACAGCCCAAGTCACCCTTGACCAGCCGGGGGCAGACCGGGGTGACGGTGACCGAGAGACACCGGGGAAGCCCAGTGTCTGGCCTATCTTCTTTCGAAGGAGCCCCTCCCACAGGCTGCTTGGGTGGTGGTTCCACCACTATTAGTGGAGAGTCCGGTTTTTGGCCAAACTGGAGGTTTCACCATCTCTGCAGGAGTCTGCTTCGGCCTAGAAGGTGAGAGCCAGGTAATGGCTGGAGTGGAAGCCGTAGTCGGCTTGTGCTCAATCAAAATCAGCTGTTGCCACATGAGGTCCTCGTAGTACCGACGGAGTTTGCGCCAGAGCCTCTTCTCGTCTGAGGGGAATGAAGACGAGCGATGGCATCATCTCTTTTTTAGAGTGCTTATGCCCCTTCCTCAGCCTGTCGGTCGAGGGGATACAAGACCTTGATCGAGACTGGACAGGCAGACTCAGTCGTTCAGGAGATGTCGGCGGGGCCGGTGACTTCCCAGGGTCTGGGACCACTTCCTCGATGGGATTCCCAGCAGGCTGGGTCTCCTCATCAGGGAAGACAAGGACCAGAGTCCACTGCAGAGAGTAGTCGACCACAGTATGCAACAAAGGGTTGATAGGATTGATGACGATTTCCATGTCATCGACCGGAACCTCGGTCGACTGGCCAGACGGCAAAGCTGAAAAGCCAGCAGCTGAGGAGGTAACCTCGACCGAAGTCGAGACCACAGATTTCTGGGACTGAGATCTCTCCCGATCCCAAGAGCATCTCCGTTGGGACGAAGACAGCCCAGGTCCTTCTCCCACTTACGGGATCGAGAGGAGTGCATGCCCACAGGACCCTCTCCCTTAGTCAGGAGAGACTGGCACAACTCTCAGAAGGAACCCGAGGAGGTGGAGCCCAGGTTGAGCGGAAGTCAATCATGGGCTCCACAATGGGTACTAAACATTGAATAAAGATGGTGGTGGGGCACCACTACTTACACTGGGGTAGCCAAGAGGGGCGACAGCCCCCCCCAGCCCTCCTCTAGCTCCTCCACTGGCCTGTAGTTTCCTGCCTCTGCATTGCTCCCACTTTCGTGAAGGGGAATCACATCCGCCCTCCTCCAGTCCTCAGGTACCACACCATGCTACCATGATTTGTTAAAAAGGGAAGTCAGTGTTGCCACTAGTTCTCCCCTTCATTCTTTTAGAATTCTGGAATTCTTACAGGGAGGAACAGGGTGCAGGAAAACACTATTTTTAAGCGAAAAAGATGTTCCAGGACTAGAGGGCATGGGATGAAGTTGGAGGGAGGACGATTCAGAGGAAACATGAGAAAGAATTTCTTCACAGAACGGGTGGTGGACAAATAGGAACACCCTGCCAGAGGAAGTGGTGGGGCTGAAACAATCACGGGATTTAAGAATGCATGGGATAGACATAAAGGAATTCTGGAGGTCAGGGTAAGGTGCAACAGACTTCTAGGAAAACAAACTGAACTTACAAGCTCAAATGGGCAGACTGGGTGGGCCATAGGCCCTTATCTGCCGACACTGTCTATGTATCTATGTATGTATCTATGGAGTGAATCCCGTCAGGCCCCATTGCTTTATGCACCTTGAGTTTTAGGAGTTCTTTCAGGACCCTTTCTTCAGTGAATGGACTGGTATCGACCCCCTATCCACAGTGCTTCTTTTGTTTGCCTTAAGTACCTCCCCCTCCTCCTCTTTTGTGAATACTGAGCAGAAGTATTTGCTCAGTAACCCTGCTTTTTCACTGTCACCCTCTGCCACCCACCCTCCCCTTTATTAAAGAGCAGCTGACATCTTCAGGACAACTTTAACAAAACAGAATATTCAGACACAGTTCAGCTTATATTTCACATAAGTTTTGTATTTCTCCTCCCTATTATTTATGACTGGTGTAATTTGCATGAAAACAGGATCTATGCTCCTGAAAAGTTTATCTTTTCCTCTGCTTTCTCTCCTACAGAGGTTATAATGCATTTCTTCTGAATTTACAGTTACTCTCATGGCAACAGATTGTGATGTTACAACACAGTATTATGATGTGAGTAAGCTAAAGAGGCAGATGAACTCTACGGTATAAAGATCATGTATTCATGCAAATTTCCTCAGAAATAAATAACGGGAGGAGAAATCTATAAGAATGTATATGGAATGCAAGCTGAATTGTACCTAAATATGGTTTTCAAAGTTTTCTTTGAGGTGTCAGCAGCTCTTTGCCTCACTATCCTCCCTTGGTCTTTCTTTGCTCCCTAATGTACATAAAGGTTCTAACCCCTCCTTACGGAGCTGGCTATCTTTTCCTTGGCTTGGGCCTTTGCTATTCCGACTGCCTTCCCACTTCCTTCTACTTTAACTGGTACAGTCCTCTGTCCTGCTCCTTCTGAGTTTCCTTATACTTCCTGAATGCTATCTTTTTCACCCTAACCTTCCCCGCCACCTCCTTTAAGAACCATAGTGTTTTTTTCCCCCATCGTTTTATTTTGTTTATTTGCTTCATACAAAGGCTTGTTGCCTCTGTAATAGCAGCGTTGATTTTTCCCAATTGTTCCTCCACCCCTCCTTCTTGCCCGTTTACTAGTGCTTTTCTGAAGCACTCTCCCATTTTGCCAAAATTAGCCCTCCTAAAGTCCAATACCCTCGCTTTTGTACGACTTAACTCTACGGCTGTGTTTATCGTGAACCACACTGTTTGGTGGTCGCTTGTTCCCAGATGGCTATCCACTTCTAAATCTGAGATCCTCTCTCTGTCCCTGTTTAAGAGTACCAGGTCTAGGACTGCTCCCTCCCAAGTGGGTTCAAACACTAGGTGTCTGAGGCATGCCCCCTGTAGGGCATCGAGAATGACCCTGCTCTTGGATGTGGCTGCAGCAAAGGTGCTCAATTAACATCTTGCATATTCAGGTCCCCCATCAACAATATCTCCCCTTTTTCTGCCATTCTAAGGATGCCTTCTATCATTTCCTTGTCCACTGCCTCCACTTGAGATGAGAGTCTGTATACAACCCCCATGCGGACTGTAGTGCTATTTCCTGTCTCCTGGGTGACCCACAGTACCTCCTCTTCTCCCTGTTTATCCTTTAGTTCTATTGCTTTGATCCCTTCCCTTACATAGAGAGCTACTCCTCCTCCTCCTCCTGTTTTACCCTCCCTGTCCTTCCTGAAGATTGTGTACCTTGGTATGCTGACATCCCAGTCATGGTTCTCTGAGTACCATGCTTCTGTGACTGTCAAGGGTATCCAGGTGTCCCTCTTCAATCAAGGGCACTAATTCAGGGAACGTGTTACCAAGACTATGTGCATTGGCACTCATCACCCTCCACTTTTTGATGGCCTTACCACTTTTTGCCCCATCCTAGTCCTTACTGCCTTTGCCTTTTTCTCCATTTACCCCTGTCCTGTTCCCTATTGACTTCTCTACCTTGGTATTTACCTCGCTAATTACCCTGTTTTGTGTGTGGGGGGGGGGCTGGGACTTCCTCTCCTTTTCAGTGCCTCTCCCCTTGTCTAGTTTAAATGCTTGCCAATGAAGCATTTAATCCTGTCACCTAGGATCCTGGTTCCCCTCCCGGACAGATGCAGACCATCCGCGCCAGTACAGGCCTGTATCCCTCAGGTGGACTCCCAGTCCCCAATGAAGCCAAAACCTGAGCTCCGCACCAGTTTTCAGCCATTCACTGAATCCCATGGTGCGAGTACCTAACCTCACCCATGCCACAGACAGGCAGCACCTCCGAGAAGGTTACCGTGTGCCCTACTTGTCTAAGGCCCCTTCCAACACTGTGTCTTGATACAGTGTTGTTGATCTCTTTATATGTACGAAACTTTTATATCTACATGTTTTTGTACAGCCTAACATATTTTTGATATTTGTTAGAGGTTCCTTAGCCCTTATTATGCTCAGTAGATCACATGATGTTTTTGGGGGATTTCTGTAGCAATAGTGGACATGTGAAAAAGAAAATGTCCATCTATATGTATAACTTTTGCTTTCCCCTAGGTGACACGGGGGTATTTTGCAGCATTAATAGACATTTGGAATTTAAATTGTCCATTGCGATGCATATATTCCCCTTCCCCCTTTCATCATACGGTCTGCTGTTAAAGCACTAATGCATGTTTGTAATTTTTGTAATGATAGCTGGGTTTTGCATATACTTACTAGTGCATTCGGATCTTTGAAGAAGGTTGTCTGCATAGCACATGCATTTCCTGAAAAGTTTTGTACGGCCCTTTTTCTAATCTATCAACTGAGCATAATAATATGAAATTTTCCATCTAGGTTGTTAAAATGGTCATCTATGCCATTTACATATTCATTTGTATTATACTATTATCCACTTTTCTTGCACATAGTTCGATTGTTAATATACATATGCACCTTCATTGAGTCACTGCCTCTTTAAGGATTTTGCTATTTCACAGAATGGTGGCATCAAGGCACTCACTGATGATGCTTTAGGCGAAACCGGTCATAGATTTGAGGTGTTGCTGCCAGTGTCTCTGTACGGTTTTGACACTCTCAGATATTTTTTGGCACTTTTACATGAAATAAAGTTACTGTGTAATGTTTTAAATTGTCTAAGTGTCTTAGTACCTTCATTTGTAGTTGACGGTGGTGCTGGATTTTTTTCTGGCTTGATTTTGTATCTATCCTTCTGCACATCCAGCAGCAGGGCAGCCTTCATCAGCTTTGTAGAAAGAGGAGAGTCCCAGGTGCATGTGGAGCTGTAAGGTGAACTATTACAAAGGACCCGAGATGTGTTTATCTCCCTAGGCACCTCTTAGGGTAGTGGGCTAACAGCCCAGCTGGCATAACAGAAGGGCATATCAACCAAAAGGATAGTCTGGCACCGTCAGAAGAAAAAAACACCAGAGAAAATTATCTTGTCTTTTAACAACCGGGATATACCCTGTGTAAGAGCTCATGTACTTGATCCAAACCAGTGCAAAACATACTTCTATATACAATGCAACTGCTAAGTAGAGGTAGACTGGATAGTGCCCAGAGGCACATAGTACATTTAGCAACAACAGGGACATACCCCAGGAGGGGGATATACCCCAGACAGGGAGAAGGACAACAAAGAAAAAGGAGGGAGGGAGCTGCCTTCTCTTTTTTTTGTTTGGTATGAGGACCCTAAAAGAAACCCTCACCTGAAAAACTACTGTAGCCCCCTTGTCTAGGGGTATGATACTGGAATGTCCAAGAAGGGGGGGTGCATACAGCAACAGAAACACTTCCAGACAATGGCATTGTTTACCCTGGCCCTGATGTCTTGGGGAGTGTTCCAATTATCCTATGGCTGGCAACCAAACAGGCAGATTTGTTTTTATTAATGAAGGTCCACACAACTTTCTTTAAACTGGTGGGATGCCAGAATTTATTCAACAGGAAACATATTGCTTCGGGGAGCACAGTTTAAATGGTGGAGGCAACAGCTGTTATTTTGTGGCTGAGATGGCCTTGGCAGCAATAATTAATCCTGGACCATGGAGGTCGCACCATCTCGGCAGCTTCTAGAATGATATGGTGACAATCTTTGCAGGCAGCAAACAAGTCCCACACACTCCCAGGCATGGCAGCTCCGAACATCCTCGGGCTCTAGACTTTCCTAGGGGACTTTAATTCTCTCCATTCTCTCACTCTGTAACAAACAGGGTCCCAATGGAACATGCAATCCGAATGGCTTGGGGGATGACATGCTTCTGAATGATGAACCCCAACCATGGATCACCAGATGGTAACCATCCCCCATGGCTAGAGGAAAAAATTACTCACCTTAGTAATTATGTTTCTTCTAATGGAGTCTTGCTGTATTCTGACATATTGCAGTGATTCCCAACCTTTGAACTGCCCCAGAGAACAAAGAGTTAACTTTCTATGCAGGGGATAGAATGCTGAGCTTGAGCTCGGTTGAAGACTCTGTCTGGAGTGTTTCAAACTTAAACCGTCAGATTCTTACGAGCCCAACTAGCTAAAAATTCTATGTGGAAATTGTAAAAATTCCTACTAGCCAACTGGCCTAAAAAAGTTTTGGATTCCCAAGGAAGACTCAAGTCAGGAAACCCAAAAACCAAAAACCAATCTAATACAAATAACAATAATAAGTCAGCACCCAAACAAAAAGGAGGGTGCAAACAAAAAACACCCTTGGGGTGCAACACTGCACCTGCCCACCCACTCCCCAAAAACAGGTTCTGAGAGGAAAGGGAGGTCAGAATACAGCAAGACTCCATTAGAAGAAACATAATTACTAAGGTGAGTAATTTTTTCTTCAAACAACATGAAGTCTTGCTGTATTCTGACATATTGCAGACTACCAAGCAGTACCTCCTTGGGGGAGGGACAGAATCTACTTTGGGAATAGGCTCTGAAGTACTGCTGTGCTAAACCGAGCATCACTCCTAGACTGGATATCCAGAGAGTAATGCTTGGTAAACATATGGACTGTTTTCCAGGTGGCTGCTTGACAAATTTCTAAGAGAGGGATATCCCTAGCAGCAGCCAGGGAAGCAGCTGTACCTCTTGTGGAATGAGCCCTCAGGCCTGAGGGTGGAGTTCTTCCCAGTTTTTCATAGCAGAATTGTATACAAGACACAATCCACCTGGCAATAGATCTATTGGTGGCAGGTTTGCCCTTTCCCATGTCTCCATAAGTGAGGAACAACTGGAGGGAGTCAAACCTGTGACCCTTGGTACACTCTATGTAGTAAAGTACAGTTACGTAAGAACTTACCGTAACAGTAGATCTTCGAGAACAGCTCTTGCAGCAGATAACACCATTAGGACTGAAGCCGGCAGGCGTCAGGACCCCACAGAAATCTTCTAGCTAGCAGTCTTCAGCGGGGACCGCCTCCGACATCGGTCCTGCCCCCGACGTCAGGCGTAGTACATGAGGAGGCGGTCCCGCCAGAATCCCCAGTTCTCCCGCCGGAGACTCCCGGCCGCTGGATGACATCAGAAGGGGAGACCGAGGATCCACCATCAGAAGAAGAAAGAGCATTAGCTCCTGCCAAGGCCTGGACAGGCCATACCTCCTCCAAGGGGGAATGGTGGGCGGGAAGGTACCTGCTGCAAGAGCTGTTCTCGAAGATCTACTGTTACGGTAAGTTCTTACGTAACTGTACTATCTTACTTCGAGATACAGCTCTTGCAGCAGGTAACACCATTAGGACTGATTCCCAAGCAATAGCGCCTCTAAGCATTCTGGGAGGAGGCATAACGGAGAGATCTTGAACAAATCCTGACTCTAGGATAGAAGACCCTGTAGGACGGCAAGGCAGAAACAGGCTCTCCGCCATGAGGTAATATCCAGGCTATAGGGCCTAATGAAGGTGTGCACTGAGCTCCATGTAGCTGCGGCACAAATGGCCGAGGTGGAGATGTGGCGCAGCGCTGCAAAGGAGGTAGCCACCCCCCTAGTCGAGTGGTCCCGGACTGTGCCCGGAAGGGGCTTCTGTTTGTTGTTGTAGCAAAAAGAAATGCACTGGACAAGCCAGCGAGAAAGGGTCTGCTTTGAGACTGGTTGGCCCAACATCCTCTCAGCGAAGGATACAAACAGCTGCTCAGACGTACGTAGCTGTTTAGTCCTGTTCAAGAAGTACCTTAAGGAGCGGTGAACATCCAGGGTGTGAAGCAATGCCTCTCCTCTATTAGTGTACCTGGGAAAGTACACAGGCAGATCAATGTCCTGATTAAGGGTAAGGGCAGAGACCACCTTAGGCAGGAATGTAGGCTTCGTCCTCAAAGACACTCTGTCCAGGTGGAAATTTAAATAAGGTTCCTTACACATGAGAGCATGTAGCTCGGAAATCCTCCTGGCTGACATGACAGCAACTAAAAGTAACATTTTCCACAACAGAAAACGCAGCTCGCAATCTGCGGCAGGTTCAAAGTGGGTTAGCGTGAGCTGTTCCAGGACAAAGAGTAAGTCCCAAGGAGGGACGGGATCCTTGATGGGTGGCCTGAGGTGTAACACCCCCTCAGGAAGTCCCAAGAGGCATCGAGTTGTGCCACTGTGCGCTGAACTATCGGGAAGTGGTAGGCCGAAATCGCACAGAAGTGAACCTTAACAGAGGAGTAGGTGAGGTCTGAGTGGAAGAGGGAAAGCAGGTATTCCAGAACTGATTTCTCTGGGCATTCTGAAGGGGAGAGGCCGCGTGCCTGAGACCACAGGCAAAATCGGCGCCATTTCATGGCGTACATTGCATGCGTTGCCAGCTTTCTGGCAGCGGAAAGAACTTCCGCCACCCCTTGCGAGACCCCGTGTCGCATAATGGCTATGTCTCGAGGAGCCAGGCATGCAGGTTTAGTGAGCGTAAGTCCAGGTGGACTAGTGAATCCTCCTCTTGAGACAGTAGATGGGAGCTGAAAGGCAACGGGACTGGAGGTTCCCAGGACAACTGTGTCAGCATGGGGAACCAGATATGTCTGGGCCAGAAAGGCGCTACCAGGATCATTGATCGTGCTCCTGCGTAGTTTGAGAAGAACTCGCTGGATCAACGGGAAGGGAGGGAAAGCGAGAGGAATCTGTCCGCCCAGGAGAGGGACAACACATCTCGCCAGAAAACACCAGGCCCTGGATCTAGCGAGCAGAAACTGGGCAGTTTTATGCTTGGATGGGAAGCGAATAAGTCCAACTCTGGAGTGCCCCATCGAAGAAACAGATCCTCTGCTACTTCCTGAAGGAGTTCCCATTCGTGGACTCTGGCCTGGGAACGACTCAGGCCGTCTGCAATTGTGTTGTCCACCCTGGGAACATGAACTGCAATCAGGCTCGCGCTGTGTCGGATTACCCAATCCCACACTCTCATAGCTTCCCTGCAAAGGGGGTAAGAGTGTGTGCCTCCTTGTTTGTTGAAGTAATACATCACCGCCGTATTGTCTGTCTGAAGCAGAAGAGTACTCGACGGGATATCTGACTGAAAAGCCTGCAGGGCATAAAGGACCACCCTCATCTCCAGAATGTTGATGTGGAGGTGAGCTTCCTGAGGGGTCCACATTCCCTGGGACCTCACCCCGTTCAGGTGTGCTCCCCACCCCAGCCCTGAGGCATCTGTGGAGAGGATTACCTCCGGGGACGGCGCTGTAAACGGAACACCCGCAGAGAGTGTCCCTGGGTCTAGCCACCATTGCCAGTCTCGAATCACTGCATTCGTGATTCTGACCGGTTGCTGCATGTGGTCTTGCCCTTGGTCCCACTGCACTTTGAGCATCCACTGGGTTACCCGCATGTGGAGCCTTGCCATAGGGATGGTTGGAATGGCGCAGCCATGTGTCCGAGCAAGCGAAGGACCAGCCTGGCGGGGACAGTCCTCTTCGCTGAGAGATCTCTGATGAGAGGTCTGATGCGTTCTGCGCTTTCCTCAGGAAGAAAGGCTTTCCCTTGGACGGTGTCCAGAACTGCGCTTATGAATTGCAGCTTCTGGGATGGTACCAGGAGAGACTTCTCATAGTTGATAAGAATGCCCAAAGATTGGAAGAGAGCTTGGGTGTTCTGGATAGCCAGCAACAGCGCCTCTCTGGAGGCGGCCATGAGAAGCCAGTCATCCAGGTACGGGAACACGTAGTGGCCCTGTCTCCTTAGAGACGCTGTCATGACTGCCATGCACTTGGTAAAGACCCTGGGCGCCGATGACAGTCCGAAAGGAAGAGCCCGGAACTGGAAGTGGTGGCCGAGAAACTCGAAGCGCAGGAACCTCCTGTGCGCCTGAGCTACAGGGATATGCAGGTAGGCATCCTGCATGTCCAGGGACGTTAGGAAGGCGTCCCTTCTCAGCATGGGAAATAGTCCTTGGAGGGTCACCATGGGGAAACGTTTGTAGGCGACTGACATGTTGAGGTCGCTGAGGTCCAATATTGGACGGAGGTCCCCTGTTTTCTTCGGAGCCAGAAAGAAGTGAGAATAGTAGCCGGATCCTTTCTGGTCCTCCGGGACGTACTCCACCGCTCCCTTTTGAAGGAGCGCAAGTACTTCTTGCCTGATGAGCGATCTGTGCTGACCCGAGTAACGGGAGAGCGGAGGAGGCCTTGTGGGTGGCTTGTCTATGAATTCTATAAAGTGGCCTTGTTTGACCATTTGAAGAACCCATCTGTCAGTGGTTATAGACTGCCACCCTGGCACGTGGTCCGCAATATGACCCCCGACCTTGGTGTCCCGTTGATCCTGAGGGGCAGGGGCCGGGAAGGAGTCATGCTGTGGCGGCTGAGGGTCCTGTAGGCTGGGCCGACTTTGCAGGACATTGGCCTCGGCCTGCGGACGACTTCCCCTGGGCTCTGCGGGAGAAGGAACCCCTCTGTTGTGGACCAGTGCGGGACTGCGGTCTCTGCATCCGGCCTCGAAAACGGCTCTGGTTCCTGCGAAAGGAACTGAGCTTGGGTCTGTACATGGCTTGGACAGACCGCACCACCTTCCCGGCCTCTTGAAGTTTGGTGAGGACCTTCTCCGAGGACTCACCAAAAAGAACTTCTCCGTGGAACGAGGCGTCCAGAATGTTCTTCTGGACATCTGGGGTAAATCCGGAGACGCGGAGCCAAGAGTGTCTCCGGAGGCATACGCCTGAGGCTGCCGCTCTGGCCGAGGAGTCCGCGGAATCGTACGCGGCTCGCAGCACCTGGGTTCCCATGTCCGAACCCATGCAGAGGAGTTGCAGCAATTCCTCCTTCTGCTCACCTTCTGGCATCTTTTCCGCCAGATCCAGTCCCTGCTCCCACAAGGCATTCTGAAACTGGACCATGTGGGTTAGATAGTTGAAGGACCTAATGGCGCAGGTAGTGGAAGCATACGTGCGCCTGCCCATTAGCGTCCAGTTGCTTGGACTCTGGGTCCAGTGGCAGGGTGCTCAAATGTTGTGGCCTCTGGGACCGGTCATGTGAGGCTGTAATGACCACAGAATCAGCCAGAGGATGTGATGCCAAGTACTGGTCCTCCTTAAGGGTCTTGTACAGGTGGTCAGCCTTCTTCGGCATCGCCAGGAGCGAGTGTGGACGTTTCCACGCTGCCTTGGTGACGTCCACGAAGGTGTCCACCAAGGGTGGCACCACCACAGGCTTTGCATCTTTTTGCCGAAGATACCTGGCAAGGCATAGTCTCTCGGGGTCAAGTTCCTCTGCGTCCCAGCCCATGTTCTCCTGGATATGCCTCATAATCTCTGAGAAAGATGGGTCATCCGGAGATCTTGGGAGCTCACGTGGGTCCGGAGAGGGGACGCTGATGGGAGAAGGGGATCAGGATCCGGCCGAGAAGTCCGATCCCGTGTCCTCCGTCGAAGGCGGATGGCAGCGTCTTCTGGGTCTCTTAGGGCTGGGTGACCCTGAAGAAGATCTGGATGGAGGTCTCCTCTTGTCTGTTCTTCCCCTAGGAGGTTCCTCAGGCTCCTGGGGGGAAGGTGCTCGGCCTGCTGCCCCAGATGGGGTGGGGAGCGCTGGGGCCAGTGGAGTCACGGGTGGAGGAGGAGGAGGAGGAAGAGGAGGAGGTGTGGGAACCACATCCTTCTTTATGGTATCCCACCAATAGGTGAATAGCTCCTTAACTTCTAAAATACTGAGGCCCGACGATGGTCCGGGCGCCGGTGGTTGGTCGTCGGGTTCCGGCGTCGGCTCCCCAGGGATCTCTGGTTCAGGAGAGGGTTCCCTGGGGGGTGCGACAGGACCGGGTTCGCCCGTCTGGTCCTCGGGCTGGGTCAGCTCCTCCTCCGTAAGTGCCTCCTGTCCAACATCGGTAGGTGGCATAGGTGTTCTCTTCTCTACAGGAATGGGCATCGGTCCCCCGGCTGGCGTCCGGGGTGGTGAAGGCCTGACCGGCGACGGGCATCTGGTGGTCGTTGGGTCTCGGGACCGGTGATGCTTAGCCGACGTTGGGTGAGCCAACGTCGGATCCGACGTCCTTTGGCGAAGTCAGCTCCTTGGTCTTCCGCTGGGGTGGAGGGGGCAAGGAGACCGACGGCCGCCGTCCGGTGACGGAGCCGACTTGTGGTGGCAGTCTCGACCGCCGAGGCCTTTGAAGCAGAAGAAGAAGGCCTGGAGGTCTTGGCCGGAGGCAGAGAAGAAGAACCGAAGAAGACTTCACGCAGCCAGGGAGGCTGAGGCGGGCCGGGAAGGAGGCGGTCGGACCTGGAGCCGCACCTACGGGAGTCGGAAGCCCTAGAAGGGGATTTTGATCTCACCCTCTCCCTGTGCTTTTCGAGATGTCGCCAGGCTTTCTCAGATGAGTCCCCCTTAGAGGCAGAATCCATGGCCTTTACTTTTTCTTCGAGAAGGTACGCCTGAAGGGCCTTCTGGCGATGGATCCGGGTCCGCTATTGAATCCCTGACAGAAGATGCAGGCCGGGTGTGATCTGGGCCTGAGACACGAGCGCAGTCGAATGCGGGTCCTTAAAAGGGTTTGCTTTCCACAGGCGCACTTCGATGGATGGCCTTCCACGGAGGTTGGAGAGGACATCAGATGGCAGACTTCGAGAAAAACGGAGTTTTCCAAGTTGGAAAGAACTTTTCCAGGCGTCGCATGCTAGAAACAGACCGAAGGGTCGAGACACGCAAGTCGACGGGGGGAAAGAACTGGGGATTCTGGCGGGACCGCCTCCTTATGTACTACGCCTGATGTTGGGGGCAGGACCGACGTCGAGGCGGCCCTCATGAAGACTGCTAGCTAGAAGATTTCCGTGGGGTCCTGACGCCTGCCGGCTTCAGTCCTAATGGTGTTACTTGCTGCAAGAGCTGTATCTCAAAGTAAGATCTGAGGGCTCTTTTAACATCTAAACTGTGTAGCCTCCTCTCTCCTGAGGAAGAATGATCAGTGAAGATAACAGGAAGAGACACAGACTGGTTTAAATGGAAGTCTGAAACCACTTTGGGCAAGAACCTTCTATTGGTTCTAAGAACCACTTTATCCCTGTGAAATTAAATAAAATCAGGTTCCACTCACAGGACTTGCAATTCACTGTAATCGCCTGGCAGAGGTAATGGCTACCAAGAACACAGTTTTCAAGTCAAGTACTTAAGCTCTGCTGAAGACATAGGCTCAAAAGGGTTGCATAAGTTGGGCAATGCAAACATTCAAATCCCAGGCAGGGGCAGGGTCTCTAAAAGAGGACTGGTGTGAAGCAATCCTTTAAAAAATTTACAGAACACAGGATGAGAAGATATTGAGGAAGACTTCCCCACAGACAAAAATGCAGAAACAGCTGACAAGTGTACCTTGAGAGTAGCTGGTCTGAGGCCTAGGCTATTAAGATGGACCATATAATCCAGAACCGCAGGCAATCCAGCAGTGTCTGAAGAAATATGCTTCTTAGAACACCAAATGCTGAATCTCTTCCATTTGGAGTTATAAGTCTTTCTGGTGGAGGGCTTTCCAGAAGCCTTGAGTATATCCAGAACCCCTTGAGAAAGATGCAGATCTGCAAACTCTAACTCTTCAAGAGCCATGCCCTGAGATTGAGAGACTGAAGATTGGGGTACAAAATCCTCCCCTGAGAGGATGTTAACAGGTTGTAATTCCTGGGAAGAGACAGGGGAAGATGGACTGCTAGGGACAGCAACAGGGGGTACCAGGGCTGTCTGGCCCAATCTGGAGCAATCAGAATCACCTTGCAAGGTTAAGACCTTATTTTGACTAAAACTTTTAACAGGAGTGGGAAGGGGGGAAAGGCATACAGAAACTTCCCTTCCCAATTCAGAATCAGGTCGTCAGGGGACTGAGCCCAAGACTGGAGGACTGTAACAAAAGAGAGGAAGTTGGTGATTGTCTGGGGCTGCAAAGAGATCTACCTCTGGAGTGCCCCACCTTGAAAAATTCACTTTCAACACCTGAGGGTCCAGGGACCATTCGTGATGGCCCTGAGAGCTCCTGCTCAGTGCATCTGCTAGCACATTGTCCTTCCCTGGAATGTGAACTGCTACCAGAGAGGTTTGCAGGGAATAAGCCAGGGACCACAACTTCAAGGATTCTGTGCACAAGGCCATGGACTGAATGCCTCCCTGCTTGTTGATGTACCACATGGTGGTGGTGGTGTCCGTTCTGACCTGAGCCACCTTGTTCTGTACTGACTGAGAGAAAGCTTTTAGGGCCAGAAAAACTGCCCTGAGCTCTAGAAGACTGATATGGAGAAGGGATTCTTGGGGGGACCACAGCCCCTGGGCAGTGAGGGACCCCAGATGGGCTCCCCAGCCCAGAAGACAAGCATCCGTGGTAAGGACCACCGAACAAGGCTGAGTAACAAAAGGAACACCTTGTCTTAAATTGTCCTGATCCTGCCACCACTGGAGGGCTTGGATCAAGGTCAGAGTCACTGGGATCAGTTTGGTAAGGGAATCCTTCCTCTGAGACCAAAAAGCTCTCAGGTGGAACTGAATATCCCTCATCTGGAATCTTGCCCTTTGGACCACTGCTGTTGAAGCTGCCATGTGGCCCAAGAGCTGGAGGAAATGCCTTGCTGGTCGAGATACCCGAAGGCTGAAAGGAGAGGCTAGTTCCATAAGAACCCCTGCCCTTTCTAGAGGAACAAAGGCTCTTGCTCTGAGTGTGTCCAGTTCTGCCCCATAAAGGTAAGAAGCTGGACTAGTTTGAGAACCAACTTGGGAAGGTTGAGAAGAAATCCTAGAGAAGTGAGCACTTGCTGGGTTACTTGCAGTTGAGACTTGACTTGGTCTGGAGACTGACCCACTGTGTGTCGTCTAGATATGGAAAATGGAAATCTTTTGCCTTCTTAGAAAGGCAACTACTACTGCCAGGCACTCTGTGAAAATCCTTGAGGCTGAGGTTAGGCCAAAGGGCATTGCTCTGAACTGATAGTGGCCTGAGGGCAACTCGAACCTGAGGTACTTTCTGTGGGAGCACCTGACGGGAATGTGAAAGTAGGCCCCTTTGAGGTCCAGGGAGGCTAGCCAGTCCCCTGGCCTTAGAGAGGGAAGGATTATTCCCAGAGTTACCATCTTGAACTTCGGTTTTAAAAGATGTTTGTTTAGATATCTTAGGTCTAGGATGGGTTGCCACTCCCCTGTCTTTTTTGGGGTCAGGAAGTACCTGGAGTACAGTCCTGTACCCCAGTGTAGGGTAGATACTCTCTCCATGGCTCTTAAGGCTAGAAGAGAAGAAACTTCTGCCTCTAGGGCAAGGGTTTCCGAGAGATTTGCAGGTGGAAAAGATCTGGTGCTCATCTTTGGAAATTTTCTGAAGCTGAGAACCAGTCCCTGGCTTACTACTTCCAGGACCCACTTGTCTGATGTAATAGACATCCAGTCCTGGACAAAGTAAGCCAGCCTGCCTCCTACTGGAATAGGAGAGTCGACCCGGGCAGGTCCATCAGGGTGTCTGCTTGGCAGAGGCTTTAGGCTGAGGAGTGGATGCAGCCCTGATCATCCCCTTCTGCCTCTCCCTTTGAAGAACCCATCTGAGAAAAGGAAGAAGAGGCCTGTGCTTGCTAAAAAGGTCTTTGAAAAGGCCTGCCCCTGCCCCTAGACTGCTGCCTTTGAGGAGTTGCCTGCCTTTCCTTGACCTGAGCACTCCTGTAAGTGGTCCTGTACTCATCCATTTTCTTCATTTAATTCTCTGTCTGCTCCCCAAACAGAGAATTACCCACTACAGGAAAATCCAAGGCCTTAGCCTGGGTGTCCTGCGAGAGGCTAGTACATCTGAGCCAAGCCATCCTCCGAAGAGCCACAGATGTAGCCATGACTCCTGATGACACATCATTACAGTCCACAGCAGCATGAAACTGAACCTTAGATGCCTCAATCCTATCTGCAGCCACCGCCTCCAGCTCCTTGGCTAGCTGGGGGGAGGCCTGTTTAACCAGTGCCAGTAGAGTCCCACCTGGACTTCTGGTACCTGGCTGTATAGGCCATGTAATTTGCCTGCCTGAGTCCCAAAGAAGATGCCATGTACTGTTTCTTTGCCATGGCATCAATCTTCCTGGAGTCCTTGTCTGGGGGATGTGAAGCCAAGGGAATATTTGCCTTGTCACAGGCAGCAGCCTGCACTACCCCAACATGGCTGCATTGCTGATACAAGAACTCCAAGTCTGAGCCTGAAAGTGTATACCTCTTGTCCATTCTTCTATCCACAGGAGGTATAGTGTTAGGAGACTTTAGGATTTTTTGTGTCTGTTTCCCAAAAGATTTGTGGAGGGGAACAGACAGTCTCCTGGACTCTGGGATGTCCATCATTTCTACATAATCAGGCTCCTCTTGATCTTCCACAGCCTCCTCCATAGGAAGCTGGAGGGTTTCAGCTACCTTTCTGTAGAACATAAAGTGAGAAGGGGACTCAGAAAGCCTAGGAGGAAACACCTGAAGGTCTGTCTGGGGAGATGTCGGTTCACAGGCACATCCAGACCCTCACTTTCACCATCATCATCCTCAAATTCCCTTCCTCTTCAAATTCCGGTTCATGAAAATCTTGAGGTATAATCTTGAACGGGGAACCAACGGAACCGAACCCCTGCCAGAAGGAGCCGGATCGGTAGGAACCGGACATAGCGATTCTACAATCTGAATCGCTCTGGTTATCTCTTCGGCGGTCGAAACATGAACCTCTGGATCCGAACCAGCTGATTTGTCTTTTGTGCTTTCTTTTTGTCAGAACCAATCCCTCAGAATCGGCTCTCCTTTTGCCCGAAAAGTATTGCCCTGGGTCAGAGGGCACTCCTTCTGGTTAAATTCGAGGAACCGAACCCGGAGCTGGCCATCGGTCGTGGACTTCTTGGCCTCCTTTCCTCAGTCTACCTAATCTCTTCTCAATGCTAGATTTGGGAAAGTTTTACATATTTAGCAGTCTGAATCGAGGTGGTCAAACCCCAGACAATAAACACAGGTTGTGTGGGGATCGGCCTTAGCAAAGACTTCCCCAGACTCACTGCAGTGTCGAAACCCAGTGGGCCAGGTTTTTTTCTTGGGTTTCTCAGAGATGGCCAACCTAACCAACTTACCTTTCTTATGGCAACCGCCAGGCAAGAATCCCTTATCGGTTCCTAACCATGTCACAGGTATTACATGTTTTTTTTAGAACCAATAAGAACCGGTAACCAAACACTAAGTAAAACACAAACCACAAGATTTCACTATCAAAGGGCCGGTTCAGCCAAATCAAGCCGCACTTTTACAAGTTCCACACAGAAAAACAGAACAATTCCTATCTAGTACTCACGGCACCACAGACAGAGACTGAAGGGACAATGTGGATAACTTTTGCGGTTTAAAAACCGACTAAAACTGAAACTTTAACCGACTTTCGAACCAAGCTGAAGGAGGAATCTCCGGAGCGACCATTCAGTGAAGTGGAGTAAAGAATCTGACAGTTTAAGTTTGAAACACTCCAGACAGAGACTTCAACCGAGCTCGAGCTCAGCATTCTATGCCCTGCATAGAAAGTTAACTCTTTGTTCTCCGGGGCAGTTCAAAGGTTGGGAATCACTGCAATATGTCAGAATACAGCAAGACTTCATGTTGTTTGAAAGGGATATGTCCCAAGAAGTCAGACACTCTGAAGGGCTTCCACCTCTCCCTCTCCACCTCCCTTACTGACTTGCAACTAGCCGGCCTGTGGTTCAAGGCCTGGACACTAGGAAATGTTCCTGCTGCAGCTGCAGTCTCTTTCATTCAGCAGGTTGCAAACCCCAGAGCCAATCCTCTCACAAACTGTGGCACCAAACTGGCTCCCCCCTTCTCGCACAGTTACATCGACTGCCGCAGATGATGGCTGGGGGACCCCAGAACACTCTTCCTCCCACCAGCTCCCAGGCAGGACCCCCCCTCCTCCCGCCAAAATAGGTCCTTAAACCCCCACCCCCCAAGGCAGCCTCCCAAACTGAGGAAACCCTGACCAGATGACAAAGGGACTTAAGTATTCCCTAACCAGGCTGAATCGGGCCACAAATGAAATGACGTAAGAAGCTAAGTAATCTCTCTCGGGGTTACATCACTCCATAGGAAGTACAACTGAGGAGAGACTACAGCACTAAATGGTGTGAGCCACCACTATCTGGGTGAGCTGCCAAGAGGCCCTAGCTCTGCTAGACTGAGGGATGGTGAGTGTGGTAATCAATGGCAAAGACAGTATGGAAGATCATAAGTTACAGTAAGTATGTAACTTTCCTGTCTTTCAAGAATCAATCTTCACCAGTTATTCCCACTGATGGGCCCAAGTACCAAGCTTCCCTTCTTATCTAAGCGGGGAGCTGGATCACCCTGCAGGTAACAGGCACCCTCAGCCTCAAGTGGGAGAGAACACCTGAGGGTAGGAGCTCCTGATGTCTGGTGAGACCTGAAACTGGTCAGGGCCAGGCAGGGGACACCTGTGGCACAGAAGCAAGAGAGCTCCCGGATAGTTCCTGCCTGCCCCTAGGAGAGAAGAAATGAGCCTTCTGGAAGTGAGAGTTAAGTACCTTCTACCAGGTCAAAAGGTGCCAGTAAGAACAGACAAAGCCATGCCATCTGCCTAATGCAGACTGCGGTTCCTGCCAGTCTGAAGGCTACCTTGTTGGCACACTAAGAAGCTTTCAACTGGTGCCGTGTTACCTCCAGAATTCAGATTAAAAAGGTTAATGGCCTCCCTGTCTATTTTTTTTTTTTTTAATTACATTTTTTGTGCCAGCCGTCCTACCATCCGCGCCATTCCCAAAGCACCTACCTCGCTCCCTTGCTGTGCGCCCTGCAGATATCCCTGGCTTACTCCCCAGGGTGAGGCCACAGCACCAAGCAAGCCAGTCTGCAATGAGAGGTGTCAGCGAGCCAACGTTGCCTCCCTGGCCCCCCCCTCCCAGGGTGGGATTCGGGGCTTGGCAGAGTCAAGTAGCCGTAACTGGTCAGCAGGATGCAAGGAGCTACAGAGACCAGGTGTCTGGAGGGCTTCATCAATGGCGGCCAGTGGTCTTTTACTGAGTTGTGCCTGGGGGGGTGGGGACATGCAATGACATCCAGCTTCTGTCCCCACCCCTTAACATGCTGGCACTGGTTGCCTGTGGTTCCCCAGCCTTAGCCAGGGGTCCATCCGGCACCAGATACTCAACCCCTCCCTCCCTCCCCCAGGAGAAGGAGAGCAGTCCATGGGACGCTTGATCCTTCTACCCGGCCGCCCTCTGACTCCATTCCCGAACCGGGTCATTGGCGTATAAGCGGAAATCCAGCTCCTGACTGTCTTGCTTAGTGGCAATGCAGTGAACATAAATTTGCTGGCAGAAGGAGACCATGTGGTCCATCTAGGCTGACTGGGTTTCCACCCCACTATTATCAATTTGTCTTGCTAAGGTGACTATACGGTCTCTCCCATGCCTGTTTGACTTCACTGACCATCTTGGCTGCCACTACCTATGGTGGTAGGCTGTTCCAAGGGCCCACTACCCTCTCCATGAAAAAGTACTTCCTAACATTTGTTTTGAATTTACCTCCCACCAGGCACATGTTGTGTCCTCTAGTACGTGCAGCCCTGCTTTCCCAGAAGAGGTTCCTAGTTTGTACTTTGTTGATCCCTTTAACAAATTTAAATGTTTCAATCACGTCTCCTCTGTTTCTCTTCTGCTCAAAGGACAATAAATTTAGCTGGCTGAGCCTAGCTTCGTACGTTTCGTGGTGCAGACCCCGCATCATTTTAGTGGCCTGTCTCTGTATGGTTTCCAGACAGTCTATGTCCTTTTTTAAGTGAGGTCTCCAGAACTGCACACAGTACTCCAAGTGAGGTCGCACCAAGGACCTGTAGGGTGGGAGGATTACATCATGCTTCCTACTGGTAATACCACTACCAATACATCCGAGGATGCTGCTTGCCTTTATTGCCACTTCTTCGTATTGCTTCCCTACCTTTAAATTGTTTGAGATCATGACACCAAGATCCTGTTCCAGCTTTGTTTCTTCTAGTAGCTGCCCCTCCAGGACATACTTCATGCATGGGTTCCTTCTACCCAAGTGCATGATTTTACATTTTTTGGCGCTGAATCTCAACTGTCAGTTCCTGGACCATTCCTCTAACAGGCTGTGCAGCTGCAAACACAGGTGACAGTTACAGGTTGCCATATGTGCCTGATGTATCGAGACATACATTAGGGCAGCATGCGAAGGAAAAAACGTTCCCCCCAAGAATGTCAGTCTGAGAAGAATGTGCCTCTGGAGGTCAGTCATCTGCGAGTCGCTGTGGCTCAGACAGGATCTTCAGTACTTCAAATCCCGAGTAGGGGTGAAGTTCCTTACCTGCAGACCCTGTGGATACGCGATACTGCATGAGGAGGCCCCTGAGGATGGCTGGATTGGAAAAGGGACACCCCAACACAGTCTTAGATGCCCACTCCATGGCCCTAGGCCAAGGAGAAATGACTACAGAGTTGATGTTGGGCTTTCAAGAAGTCCCAATGGCAGGTCTATCAGACTGTTTGGGCTCCAAGGTCAAGCACCTGGATCATCTCCACCAGGAATCGCTGTACAGGGTGTACTAGCAGCAGAAGGGAAGTTAACAGATAATTTCTTGTGTTCACAGGAGGACACTGATAGAGATAAGGCACGCTTCCGAGCAGGGTTGATACCAGAGAGAAGGGCCTGGACTGGGCACTGTCTGACTCCCTACACCAATCATCTAAGGCACTGATCCACGCCCAGTGTTGTTCTCATATTAGAGGCCTCTTAGGACCTATCAATGAGGGCATCCTTTCCAGGAATCAACAAGGCCACTCCAGAAAGGGTTGAGACTCCAGGTCTCTGGGGCCTTGTTCCGTGCTGAGAACTGCATAGGGTGCCTCACCCCCAAGGGAAGGGTCTAGAAGAGTCATCCAGTGGGTGTCCTCCTACATCCAAGGAGTGACCCTATCAGTGCACATGGGAGGGGGAACCCCGGGTGAGGAAAACGGAGCCATAGAGGTCCAACATGGTGTCCTCGGTCCTCACTAGTGGTGGTGACGTCCAACTGCTCTAGAGAAAACTTCATCTCTGGGCCACCACCCAACCCTGACTCGGTGCCACCTCCAGCACCAGGCTCAGGACAGGCAACAGCCTTAGTGATAGGGTCATCCCGTCACCATGACCAGCACCACCCTCAGCACTGTTTGGTGCTGACTTGAGCCATGCCCGAGCCATTACTCCTCCTCTGTGTCACGGGCCAGCCCCAGAGTCAGGACTACCTCTGGGACAACACTGTCGTAGGCACCTGGCTGGCAGCCAAACCCAGGATCAGCACTATGGCCATCGCCGACTGTTCCCAGGTTCAGAGTTATCACCCTCCTTGGTGTTGCTAGTGACACCATGGATGGTGACCACATTCGAACTGGCAACAGTGCAGACAACAGCTTTGGTGCCGGTCCCTCTCCCAACACCATGAACAGTGTCAGGAGGGGTACTGGCATTATTCCTGGTGCCATCAGCCATGCTGTCACAGAGAACAGTGACAACAGCACTGATGACATCAGAAGATGACTTTGGAGGAGCACCGGTGTAGACCAAGCATATAGCTGTGGCCTCGCCGACAGGAACATCTGCTGCTCGGGGCAGGCAGAATGTAGAGAGTTCACAGCTGACCACCCAGAAGGAACTGACTGTCTGCAACACCCATTCACCTGCGGTGAGGCTGAGGAGACTCCATAATTCCACTGAACCGGAGGTCCTGGGAAGAGGCCCAGGGGAAGACCTAATGGCCTGGTCTTGCATGCATGGTGGTCCATGGAGAAGCAAACATCACACACATCCATGTCATGCTCCAGTTCAAGACAGACAGTACAGGTTTGATGCCAGTCCGGAACAGCCACTGGTTTCCCAAAGGGGCAACGCCGCACAATGGTGGCTGTCGGACTTTCTTCAACTATTTTGCCCCTTTCTTATCGCACTTTGGCATCATAGTAAACTAATAAACACAAGCAATACTGCAAATAAATGCAAAATAGTGGTGACGTAGATTGAAAAATAAAAAGCAGTGACGAGCTGAACTGAGGTACTGCGCTCCCACACGGTGTGTACTCGACAGCAGGAAGAAGAGAACTGAGGTTAGTGAGGGAGCCAGCAACAGTTACTGGCTTGTGCACAGTTCCACATTGGGGGATGTGAAGCCGTCATACTCAGTAGCCATGGCCAGACCCTGGCAAAAGCTTTGCTCCTGTGGGTTCCTAGTGCCTCTGGCCCAGACCCATAAATGAAAATCAATGGTGAAGATTAATTCTTGAAATACCTACATTACATGCCACAACATACAGCCTCATCTTGAAGCAATAATAAAGAAAGTACTGCCTAACGTTCAAGGTAAATATCCATCCATGCGGTATACACCAAGCAGGCTAAGACTTGTAGAGAAGGCAGACTATTTCTCAATGACAGAAAATGTAAAAAATGTAGAAAAAATAACATTAAATACAGTTTGTTTGGTCAGTAATGAATCTTGTCTCTTGTTTTCAGAAACAACTTGCTGCAATATCTTAAATGGTCCCACGCCAAACCCTGCAAAAGTATACAAATTTATTTATTTTTTATTTTATTTTGTTTTTGTTGACCGGGTAAGTGCACTAGACAAATCCTGCCTATTTTCAGGCACGACCCGGGAGAGGGGGACACAGATGAATGCCAACCAACCTTGAACCAGATTAAGCTGTTGATGGTATTTTTAGTTAATGAGGGAAATTTGGCCAGGACACTGGGTAAATTCCCCTACTCTTTTCGATAAGTGCCATGGGATATTTAACATTCACCTGAACTACCACCAATCCAGGCAGATGGGACCTCGGTTTAACGTCTCATCTGAAAGACGGCACCTCAGAAGTGCAGCACCCCTCTCATGCTGCACTATAGTGTCAGTACTGGGATATTAACCCAAGTGCCAGATGTGGGAAATGGAAATTACGTACTTACCGTAATTCTGATCTTCTTGGACGGTCTCCATCACTCATTCACACTAGTGGGATAGTGCCGGAGGCGCTAGGACCAGCAGGAGCCAAAATTTTCTGAAGAGCCGGCGCGGTAGGACCCACGCATGCGCGCTTCCGCCGAACTGACTGGCGCCTGTGCCGGCTATCTCGTGATAAAACCCTCCAGCTGTCTCAATGCCTTTTAGAGCCAAGGAGGTGCAGCGTAACTAATGAGAATAACTCATTCTGAGTTTCTGGGCCTGAGAGGGCCCAGATGGCCTTTGTAAGAAAGGTCAAAGAACAATGTCTTCAGAGTCCGAACCACAGGCCATGAAGACCAGGAAAGAAAAACAAGTGAACCCAGGGGATGGTGGGTGGGTGTGTGAATGAGTGATGGAGACCGTCCAAGAAGATCAGAATTACGGTAACTACGTAATTTCCATATCTTCCTGGACTAAGTCTCCATCACTCATTCACACTAGTGGGAGAGTACCAAGCTAAAATCAACAACCCTGAGTAGGGTGGTAGGAGACAGGGTTCACTCAGAAAGGACAGCCAAGGACTGTCCTGTTAATAAAAGAGCTGTCTTGTAGAGCATCTATAACATAGTGCCTACAAGATAAATGCTCAAGTTGTAACTAATCACCTTGCCGGCGACTACAATGAGCACAAAATGAAAATCTGCCAGGCAGCCGCAACCACTTTAGGAGAGCGGCAAGAACCTGCCTCACAATTTGATCTAGGACCAAAATTAATAGTGTCAAAGACATGCACTAATCCAATGTAAAGGACCTCCAGGAACTGCAAGAGCCGGAGGTAAAGTGCTGAGTTCAGGGTAGACCCGAAGCGGGCAGAACCCCACTACCAAGTATGGCTGACCTGCAAACAACAGATCCAGTAGCACTTGAACCCCTTATTTGGTGAGCAAAAGAAGGTCCAGGTGGGGTTAGCTCATCAAGGAAAAGGTTTGTATTAAGTCACTGAAAACTTCCTGATGGAAGGCGAAGCACAACTTAGAAGCCTCTTGTGGTGGTCTAGTAGAATCAAATCCTAGTCACTGCATATTCCAAAAGGGAATCATCCTGCCCCTGTGTGTATGACTGTAGAAGCAGTCTCTGAACTCAGGGAAGAAAAGAAAAAGTGTACAGGAGGAGGGACACAGCAGGACCAAGTTAGGGCTAACCCATTCGTTGAAGTGACTGAACAGCGGCAGAAGTGGCTCAGTGCAGTGAGACACTACTTACTCCAGCCTCCCTGAAGGGAGTAGGAAGGACTCTAGTTTGCTTTGTTGAAAAAAACAAACATCACCGCTCCGTCACGCAGTCGGAGAGAATAGCTTCGAGTGCTACTGGCACTGAACCAGTGCACAGGAACTGAAGGCGTGAATATTTGAGAAGCTACCTCAGAAAAGATCTACTTGACCAATGGTCAAGAAAGGAGCATGCCATCTGTTAAGTTGAAGCAAGCATGGAAGTAGGAATCTAAGTTCTGACTCGCTGAAGAGTCACTTCTGTTGCTGCAAGGCTCTGATCAAGAGAAGAAAGCCTGATTAAAAAACAAAAAGGGACTAACCGACTAGTTAGACGCCTAGGTTTTGAAATATCTCGGAATAAGAAAATTCTCTAGAGAAAAAGGTGAGCTATACCACCACTGGATCGGATTGCCTAGGGTAGAAGAAATCAGGTACTCTTTACTGAGTTTTAGGAGCGACCACCTCAGGGTTGAGGCGGAAGCTGACCAGATCCAAAGTGTGGTATCGGGAAATTCCAACTAGGCCCTGTGCTGTGATAATTCTGACCCCTCCCTTTTTTTTTTTTATTCATTATCATTAGTCCGAGCCTGACAAGGTTACTGGCTGCTATTTGGCAGGTATTGCCTGATACAGAAATGATAAGGATGTCATCCCTCTGAGGAGCAGGAGGAGCCTGAGGATCCTGAACCCTTGACTGGACTAATAATAGCTAGACAGATGTTAACCACCTGTGCCGAAGCAGCCACCAGAGGGGCAGCATCAAAAGAGGGCTGTATACCCTATCAAAGGAGGCGTAACAGTCTGTGCAGCTCCGACCATTGAATTAGAATGTTCCAAAGAGTGTAATTGTCTTGACCACTGAAAGAGTCTAGGCAGAGGTATATGATCCACAGATCCAGTCTGAACACTATGGTGGACCCTTAAATGAGGAACTACTAAAACTTCCATCACAGACTCTGATGATAGAGAGGGTCTTTCAGTATATAAAAGAGTCATCCACTGTATCACTGACCAGAAGGACAGGAGAGACTCATCTAGATGGCTTTCTACCACAGAAGGACCCCAAAAGAGGTCTAGGTTAGAGCCACTAGAGACTCCGCCACCAGGAAGGGTGTCGAGGAGCTTGGCACCACGTAGGGAGCTGAGAAAGTGCTGAGTGGAATGAGAGATTCCGCTGACAGAACAGAACAGAAGAGTCCCATCAGCGGAAAACCACTGGATGATGAGACCCAATGCAGACCGCCACCCACTAAGATGTGTGGAAAAATAATCCACAGAATAGGACTTCATTCCACGGAAACATCCCACCACAAGTCCTGCGGAAGAGAGGTCTGCAAACGGAGATCTTTCCCTAGTTCTGTCAGACAGCACCAACTGGCACCCCTGCGGCACAAGCGTCACTCGTGGCCCAGGAGGGCACCAAGCAGTACCTATGCCAACCTGGGAGACACCAGAGGGCACCCACGGCGGAACCCGCAGCTATCCTCGACACCAACGGCAGCAATGGCACGCAAGGACACCCCTGACGCCCATAGTACCATGGCACCCAAGAAACCCATGGCACCCATGGTACCATGGCACCCAAGAAACCATGGCACTCATGGGCACTCATGCCACCCGCAGGTGCCTGGCACCGCCCATGGCACCACCCGCAGGCGCCCGGCGCCCCACGCCACCCACAGGCGACCGGCACCACCCATGACAGCACCCGCGAGTGCCTGGCACCACCCATGGCAGCACCCTGGTGCTCAGCGCTGCCCGCAGCACCCACAGGCATCCATGGCACCGTGAGACACCCACAGCACCAGCGGCGCCGCAATGAAGGCAATAATGACAGCACCCACGGCGCTAAGCGGCGCCGGGTGCAGTGCGAACCCGCAGCACGATCCACAGTGCCAAATCCGGCGCCCGACTCAAGCACCAGCGGCGCTGCCTATGGCACCAATGCCAAACCAGTGCCATGGCACCAGACCTGCTGTGCCACCAAGGTGTCAGGCACAGCGCCAGGAAAAACACCGTGGAAAAGCCAATGGAAAAGATGGAGAAAGGTGGTGCCCATGCCGGCCCCAGCATGGAAAAGGAAGAGGGGGGTAGGCATGAGGGGCTGACACGATGGTGAAGGCACCAAGAGGGCACCGCGCTCATTCTGATCCAATTGACCCGGCTCCGGTCCAACGACTCCGAGGCCCGGAGGCCCCGAAACCAGGAACACAACCAGGAAAAAATTAAAGTCAAACCCTGCTCCACAGGAGCGCCCACAGGTGAAACTGCTCACCGGAACTCCAACGAGGACAGAGATGGAGTCCGGAGTCGGTAGGCAGCCACTAGGAGCAGTGCCAAGGAGAACCACAAAAAGTCGGTTCAGGCCTATCGCCCCAACCAACGAACAATCCTCGTGCAGACATACCAATGGGCAACCTCGAGCGGCACCGATTCTTCTTCCCCAAGCGAAGAAGAAAGCTCGAGAGCTAAGCGAGCCGGATCCCAGCACCGCCAGATTTGTATCGTGGACTGTCCCCGAGCACAGGACTGTCCGTAGTCAGACCCTCCCCGTTACTTAAGGGTGGCAGACGGGCAAAGCCCCTCTGCCATAACAACTTTCAAATGAAGTCTTCCTACCGTCACCGCTACCGTCTAAGGATGACTCCATTGATGGCAGGAAAGAATTTCTTTTCTTCATAATCTTCTTGTTAGTAAAATAAAAATACTACTAAATAGTTAAATTAAAGCGTTTAAACACTAAAAGCTGCTGTCATATACACAAACTTTGACTCCGGCAGGCGACAGCGTCGACATCCAAGCGCACTTGACAGCGGGAGAAAAGGAACTGAAGGCGGTTGGAGGGTCGGCGAGAAGCCTGCTACAGGTACCTAGTGTCAGTCTCGCGGTGTCATGCATGCGGGTCCTACCTCAAAGCCGCCCTTCAGAAAAATGTTTGGCTCCCCGCTGGTCCTAGCGCCTCTGGTGCTATCTCACTAGTGTGAATGAGTGATGGACACTTAGTCCAGGAAGATCTGAACCCACAGCCCTCTGATCTCTTTGCCTCAGAAGGCGAGTGTGCAACCTACTGAGCCACTGACACTGACACTGCCACTGCCACTAATGCCAGATTTCTGTTCGGGGTGTTACTTTTTATTGTAGAGCCTTCAATATGCATGATTTGTAAGTACAGAAGAAAAAATTACTCACCTTAGTAATTGCTTTTCTTCTCATGGAGTCTTCCTATATTATGACATATAGCAGTTAGCCATAGCACTTGAACTGCCCCGGAGAGGAAGGAGTTAACTCCAGGCTGACTGGAGTTCCAAGCGCGAGCGCCTTGCTGAAAGCTCTATCTGGCTAGTTTCAAATTGAAACTGTCAGATCCTACGGAGCCAACACTAAGCAAAAGTCTGTGTGGAAAAACTCTACACTAGCCAAATGGCTACCTACTAGTAGAAAATAATAATAACAGAAACAACAACAACAACATCACCCCTGACAAGCACTATTAGCCCCCTCCCAAAAGACTCCAGTCCAGGAGGGGCCAAACTACAAGTAAAACAGAAATACCTAGTTTTCCTAATCCTAAAGAAAAGGGAAAAAAGGAAAAAAGAGCTATAATGGCATGACACAGTGCTTGCACCAATTTGCCAACCCCTTACCCAAGTAGAAGTTCTGAGAGGGGCAGGTTGGGGGGGTGGTCATAATATAGCAAGACTCCATGAGAAGAAAAGCAATTACTAAGGTGAGTAATTTTTTCTTCAAACACCATGAATCTTGCTATATTATGACATAACCAGATACAGCAGTACCTCCATGGAGGAGGCCAGAACCTATAGGAAATGGCTCTAAAGCACGGCTGTGCCAAATCGAGCATCTCTCCTGGACTGGACATCCAGGGAGTAATGTTGGTAAAGGTGTGAACTGTTTTCCAGGTAGCAGCTTGACAGATTTCCAGAATGGAATATCTCTGCAGCAGCAGAGATGCAGCTGTACCCTTGGAATGGGCCCTCAGTCCTGAGGGGTTCTCTACCTAGTTTTTGGTAGCAAAATTGGATACAAGAGACAATCCACCTGGCAACTGTCCTCTTAGTGGCGGTTTCCTTTGCCAACCTCGCCACAGGTAAGGAAGAGTTCGAGGGATTCAGAACCTGTGACCCTTAGTGCGTTCCAAATAGTGAGCTTAAAGCTCTTTTAACGTCAAACTGTGCAATCTCCTCTCACCCAAGGAAGAATGCTCAGTGAAAAATACTGGAAGGGAGATGCATTGGTTAAGATGGAAATCTGAAACCACTTTAGGTAAAAACTTTCTGTTAGTCCTGAGGACTACCTTATCTCTGTGAAAAGAAATAAAATCCTTTTCCATTGACAGGGCTTGTAACTCACTTATGCGTCTGGCAGAAGTGATGGCCACTAGGAAAACAGTTTTCCAAGTTAGGAACTTAAGGTCTGCTGAAGACAGAGGTTCAAAGTGGGGGTTGCATTAACTGAGCAATGCAAACATTAAGGTCCCAGGCAGGGCTGGGTCCCAAAAGGAGGTTAGTGTGAAGTAACCCTTAAAAACTTGGAAAACACAGGGTGAGAAGAAAGGGAGGCAGGCTTTCCTGCTGATATAAAAGCAGAGACAGCTGCCAGATGAACCTTTAAGGTAGCTGGCCTGAGGCCTAAGGAATTAAGATGGATCAAGTAGTCCAGCAAAATGGGCAAATCAGCAGATTCTGGGACAATTGCTTCCCAGAACACCAGATGGAGAACCTCTTCCATTTGGAATTATAAGTAGCCCTAGTGGAAGGCTTCCTAGAGGCCTTTAAAATATCAAGGACACCTTGAGAAAGGTGTAATTCAGCAAATTCTAACTCCTCAAGAGCCAAGCCTTGAGGTGGAGGAATTTGAGGTCCGGATACCAAACTCTCCCCTGGACACAAGTCAGCAGGTTGTGGACCCTGGGAAGGCCCAGGGGAGGATGGACTGACAGGGACAGAAGCAGTGGGTACCAGGGTTGCCTGGCCCAGTCTGGTGCAATCAGAATCACTTTGCAGGGCTGGGATCTGATTTTTACTAACACCCTAAAGAGGGGGAAGGGAAAGGCATGCACAGGAACTTCCTTCCCAATCCAACAAAAAGGCGTCCGAGGACTGGGCCATTACTGGAGGCCTGCAACAGAACAGTGGAGTTGGTGGTTATCTGGGGCTGAGAAAAGATCTATCTGAGGAGTGCCCCATCTGGCAAAGACTGACCCCAGCACTAGGGGATTCAAAGACCATTCGTGATGACCCAGAGAAATCCTGCTGAGGGCATCCGCTAGGACATTGTCCTTCCCTGGAAGGTGAACTGCTACTAGGGAGGTGTTCAGGAGTAAGCCAGAGACCACAACTTCATTGCTTCGGTGCACAAGGCTGATGACCGAGTGCCCCCTGCTTGTTGATGTACCACACTGTTGTGGTATTGTCTGTCCTGACCTGAACTACTTTGTTCTGGACAGATGCTGAGAAAACCTGAACAGCTAAAGAGCAGCTCTGAGTTCCAACAGGTTGATGTGGGAGCAGAGATTCCTGGGGGACCACACTCCTGAGTGGAAAGGTCGCCTCAAAGCGCCCCACCCCAGCAAGGAGGCATCCGTGGTGAGGGTGAGGGAATGAGAAACGGGAATGAAGGGGACCCCTAGTCTTAGATTGCTCTGATCCTGCCACCACTGAAGAGCTAGAATCAGAGTTTGGGTCACTGGGACCAATTTGGTAAGGGGGTCCCTCCTTTGGGACCAATAGGCCCTCAAATGAAAGTGAATGTCTCATCTGGAATCTTGCTCCTTGCACTACAGCTGTGGAGGCAGCCATGTGCCTAGAAGTTGCAGAAAGTGCCTTGCTGGTCGAGAGACCTGCAGGGTGAAAAGAGGATGCCAGGGCAATCAGCTTCTCTACCTTTTCCGAGGGAGAAATGCCTGGCCAACTTGTGTCCAATTCCGCACCTATGAAAGTTAGTACCTGAACTGGTTCTAGAACTGACTTTGGTAAATTCAGCAGGAATCCCAGGGAAGTGAGAAGCCGCTGGGTGACTTAAAGTGGGATTTTACCTGATCTGGGACTGACCCACAATGAGCCAGTCGTCCAGGTAGGAACAACAGCAACCCCTTGCCTTCTTAAGTGAGCCACTGCCACAGCTAGACATTTTGTGAATACCCTTGGAGCAGAGGTAAGACCGAAGGGCATTGCTCTGAACTGGTAGTGACCTGAGGGCAGTTCAAACCTGAGGTATTTTGGTGAGAAGGCCTGATCAGGACATGAAAATAGGCATCCTTGAGGTCCAGGGAGGCTAGCCAGTCCCTGGCCTGAGGGAGGCAAAATCATTGCCAGAGTTAACATTTTGAACTTTGGTTTCAAAAGATGCTTGTTGAGGTACCTTAAGTCTAGAATGGGCCGCCATTCTCCTGTCTTTTTTGGGGTAAGGAAGTATCTGGAGAACAGCCCCTTGCCCTGGTGACAAGGAGGAACCCTTTCCACTGCTTTGCAGTCTAGGAGGGAAGAGACCTCTGCTTCCAAAGCAAGGGCCTCTAAAGGGCTTGCAGGTGGAAAATGTCTGGTTCTCATCTTTGGAAACTGTTTGAAGCTGAGAACCAGACCCTGGCTTACTACCTCCAGAACCCATTTGTCCGAAGTTAGGGACACCCAGTTCTGGCTGAAATAAGCCAACCTGCCTCCAACTGGTACAGAAGAATCGGCCCTGGGCATCCCATCAGGGTGCCTGCTTGGCAGTAGCCTTAGGCTGAGGGTGGGGATGGTTTACCTGCGCCCCGTCTACCTCTGCCTCTGAAAAAAACCCTCTGTGCAAAAGCAGAGGAGGCTTGGGATTGATAAAAAGGCCTGTGGAAAGGCCTGCCCCTACCTCTGGGAGTGTGCCTCTGTGGAGTGGCATGCCGCTCCTTGGCCTGGGCACTTTTGTAGGTAGTTCTGTATTCATCCATCTTTTTCATATAATTTTCCGTTTGCTCTCCAAACAGAGAATTTCCCACCACAGGAAAATCCATAGCCTTTGACTGAGTATCCTGTGACAGATTAGTGCAGCTGAGCCATGCCAACCTACGGAAAGCTACAGAAGTGGCCATGACCCTAGAGGAAACATCATTAACATCTACAGCAGTATGAAATTGAACTTTAGAGGCTTCAATGCCATCAGCAGCCACCTGTTCCAATTCACTAGCCAGCTGGCCATGGGCCTGCTTGCCCATCTAGATTTCTGATATCTAGCCACATAAGCCATATAATTTGCCTGCCTGCCTGAGTCCCAAAGAAGCTGCCATATACTGTTTTTTTGCCATGGCATCAATCTTCCTGGAATCCTTATCAGGAGGATGTGAGGCCAGGGGGATATTAGCCTTGTCACAGGCTGCAGCTTTACCACACTACATGACTACACTGCTCAATGAGGAAGTCTGTATCAGGGCCTGATAAAGTATACCGTCTGTCCATTTTTTTATCTACAGGAGGGACAGAATGAGATTTTAAAATTTTTGTTGTTTGCTTCCTAAATGACTTATGCAAAGGAATATACAACCTCCTAGACTCTGGGATATCCATCATCTCAACATAATCAGGCCTCTTGCTCATCCACAGCCTCTTCCAAGGGAAGCTGGAGGGTTTCTGCAACCTTTTGTAAAACATACAATGAGAAGGGACTCAGACAGCATAGGGAGATTCTAATGGTCTGTCTGGAGAAATGTCCGGTTCAATGGGCACGTCCAGACCCTCCAGCCACATACATAATGATCAAAATCTTCCTCCCTCCTGTGGTTCATAAATTCCTCAACATCATACTCTTGAACCACTGGAACCGAACGAACCAACTTTTGCCAGCTGTTGGTGGTTCGGCGGTCCCTGAGACAGTGACTGGACAATCTGTATGGCTTTAGCTATCTCTGCAGCAGTTGGAGAGGCAATCTTGCACTCCAGACCTGCTGATTTCTTAGATTTTTACTGGGACCGGTTCCTCAGAACCAGCCTTCCTTTGCCGAGAGTCTCGCCCTGGTCAGAGGCACTCCCTCTGGTCCAGTGGGTGCTGGACCGGGCTGGCCATCGGGTCAGCGGACTTTTTGGCCTCCGTTCCCTGAGTCGGCCCAATCTTTTCTCCAGGGTGGCTGCAGGAAATTCTTACACACCTGGCAGTCTGACAGGAGTGTGTGCAGCTCCGACAATAAACACATGTGGTGGGGCTGGGCCTGGCAAAGGCTTCCCACAAACATCACAGTGTTGAAACCCAGTGGGCCCGTTTTTCTTTGGGTTTCTCAGACATAATGCCAGCCTATCCAAAACTTGCTTTTTATGGCAGTGCCAGGCAAGACACCTTATCGGTTCCTAACCGTGTCACAGGTATTTGAAAAAACCCAATTTAAAAGTTAGGTTTTTTTAGAACTGATAAGAACCGGGAACCGCACTCTAAAAGCCCAAATTACTGTTTAAAATTAGTATTTTTGCAAACCAATCGGTTCAAAACCGAACCAATAATGAATTTCCACACAGACTTTAAAATCCTGTACTTACGGTTTACCAGATAGAGCTTTGAACCGAAATGCGGTAAAATAATTACTTTTGCGGTTAAAATGAACGAGAAACACTCGTTTGAACGAAATGAACCGAGCTGAAGGAGAGATCTCCGGGCGACTGTTCAGTGAAGCGGAGTAAAGAATCTGACAGTTTCAGTTTGAAACTAGCCAGATAGAGCTTTCAGCAAGGCTCGCTTGGAACTCCAGTCAGCCTGAGTTAACTCCTTCCTCTCCGGGCAGTTCAAGTGCTGTGGCTAACTGCTATATGTCATAATATAGCAAGACTTCATGGTGTTTGAACAGCTAGTACTCAGTCAGCTGGCGAGAGTATATCAGTTTAGTGGCATGTAAAAAGACATTCTGTATTATTACCAATTCTCTCAACATAATGTAGATGTAGTTCCAAACAACCTCATATTCGTGACAAAACATCACCCTGTACTAGTCGTATGTTGTATTCTTATGTATTCTGCATAGTTTATGTAGGACTCTAGCCCTTGGAAGATACTGTATATACCCCCGTATAAGCTGAGTTTTCAGTGCCAAAAATAGGCATCAAGGAAAGGGGACTCGACTGATAAGTGAAGTCGACTTATCTGTGGAACTTTGCTACGTTTGAGAGCCATTACTACTGTGTTCCCAGATCTATGAGTTCTTGTATTTTATGGGGTTTTGGGGTCCAAAACTGACTACGGGATGGAAAACAGTTTTTGTGTGGTATACGGTTAAAGCTGCCGCCCAAGAATTCGGAAACAATTTGGCCCCTGAGAATGAGCGTAATCATTGATAGGCTGTGACCGCTGTCACCCACTAATCATGCACCCATTACATGCTCTCCCTGTGCCCTGGCAAGCAAATTTAAAAGACCTCTCAGGGTGCTGTATGCTAGTCCATCTGTTTTCATGTGCAACCCATTGAGGAGGCCAGAAGAATCCTTTATCAAGGAGGAGACACTTCTAGCCAGCCCAAGAACATTCCCTCAAAGCAAGGCATGTTGCTACAAGCTGAAGCTCCTATGTCGCCTTAGCAGCATGTAGGGTGTCAGCTGCCATGCGAGTTACTGGACCACAGTAGAGAGAGTCCAGGACCCAGAACCGATCAAGTGGTCCAGAAAGGTACAGCGAAGAAGTTACTGTAACAGTAGATCTTCGAGAGACACTCTTGCAGCAGGTAATTACATGTAGGACTGAGCGCCACCTGGCAGCGGATCATGGCAAATTTTTTCTAGTAGTACCTAGGGGACCGCCCTCCCAATGTCGGCTCCACCCCCGACAACCCATCCAGTATATAGGAGGCAATGGGCCCCAAGTGCTCCAGTTCTTGTACGCCGAAAAACAGCAGATCTTGCATGAGGCTGCAGGAAGAAAAGAAAGAAAATGGTCTGCACTCCCCTCACCAGACAAGGAGGAGTCAGCATGGCCAATGCAGGAAGAGCCTAACCCTTGGGGGATGGAGGGAGGGAAAGTTGTACCTGCTTCAAGAGCTTCTCTTGAAGATCTACTGTTACGGTAAGTTCTTATGTAACTGTATTATCTTACTTCGAGAGGAAGCTCTTGTAGCAGGTAATTACATGTAGGACTGATTTCCAAGCAGTATAAAACGAAGGACAACTACTTGGGAGGAGGAAAGGGAGAGGCAAGGAACAGAGGGCCAGGGAGAATCCCTCAAGAGATCAAGCCCTGCAAGACCACAAGGCTGAAGCCTGGTCTGCGTCTGGAGGCTATATCTAGACTGTAATGCTTGACAAAGGTATGAACCGCATGCCAGGCAGCTGCAGCACAAATGTCCACTGCCGATACCCTCTTGAGAGCTGTGAATGACGTTGCTACTACTCTAGTGGAGTGACCCTTGACCGGGCCCGAGAGGGCTTTGCCATGTTTTTGGTAGCAGAAAGTGATGCAATTCACCAACCAACGCAAAAGTGTCCGTTTGGAGACTGGGCAGCCTACGGACCTGGAAGCGAAACACAGAAATAACTGGTCGGATTTCCTGACCTCCTTGGTCCTGGATAAATAAAATCGCAGGGCGTGATGGACATCCAGGGTGTGGAGAACAGCCTACCCTTTATTAGAAGAATTCCGGTAGTACTCTGGGAGCTGAACTGACTGGTTCAGCGTGAGCTCTGACACTACCTTAGGTAAGAACTTAGGGTTAGTGCAGGTCTACCCTGTCTTTGTGAAAAATCAGGTAAGGCTCTTACACACGAGCACCTGAAGCTCAGAAATCCTCCAAGCAGAAGTAACTGAAACTAAAAACATTTTCCAAGAGAGAAAACGCAGCTCAGAATCCGTGGCTGGCTCAAAAGGAGGGAGTGTCAGCTTCTCCAACACAAAAAGCAGGTCCGAAGGAGGAACACGATCCCGGATGGGGGTCTGATATGTAAGATGCCTCTGAGAAAGGCTTTGGACACCTCCAATTAAGTCACTGATCTGCCTTGTACAGGGGTGTGATAGGCAGAAACAGCGGCCAGGTGTACCTTAATGGAGGCGTAACTTAAACCTTACTCTGATAAGGAAAGCATGTACTCCAGAATTGTGTTGATCAGACAGACCAATGGATCCAAATGTCTCACTGTGGCCCACAAACAAAAACGCTTCCATTTCTTAGCGTAAGTAGCTCTTATGGAGGGTTTTCTCGCCTCACTAGGACTTTCGCCACCTTATCGGAGACTCCGAACCTAAGCAGCTAGGTCCTAAGGAGCCAGGCTTGAAGGTGGAGGGAATGCAGGTTCAGGTGAACCAGGGACCGCTGTCCTGAGAAAGAAGATGGATTGGGACTGGCAAGGGTACAGGAGATTCCACAGAAAGATGCTGTAGCAGAGAACCATATCTAGAGGCCACAGCGGAGCTATCAGGATCATAGTAGTCTCTTCTGATTGCGCTTTGAGAGGACCCTCTGCAAAAGTGGAAAGGGAGGGAAGTAAGGAACCTCCCTTTCAAGAGAGGACAATGCATCACACCAAAACACCAGGCCCTGGATCTAGTGAGCAGAAACTGGGTAATTTTGTGTTGGATCGAGATGCGAAAAGGTCCAGATCTGGAGTCCCCCACCTGGTGAGCAGATCGTCGATCACGGTTTGAAGGAAGGACTATTCGTGGGCCAGCGACCTTGAGCTGCTGACAGCATCCGCTAATTTGTTCTGGATCCCCAGAACGCGGATAGCGGAAATGGCCAGTTGATGAATGATGGCCCAATCCCAAACTCTCATGGCCTCTCGACAGAGAGGGTAAGAGTGGGTACCTCCTTGTTTGTTGAGGTAAGACACCACTGGTGTGTTGTCCATCTAGATGAGAAGGTGACCCAGAAAAATTACCAAGTTCAGTGCCTGCAGCACCTAAGGATCGCTCTCAACTTGAGGACATTTTGTGTAGACTCTCCGACAGGGACCAGGAACCTTGAGTCCTGTCACCCCTAAGTGCGCGACTCATCCCATATTCAAAGCGGCCGTGGACATTGTCTGCGAAGGGGTTCCCGGCTGAAATGAAACTCCCTCCAGGACCTTCAAGGATGACATCCACCAACGAAGTTCCCAGTAGACTGGCTCCGTGATTCTGACCCGTGCGTTGAGGTAGTCCCAATTTTGGTCCCACTGGATTCTGAGGGTCCACTGAATTGTTCTCATCCACAGTCTTGTGAAGGGAACAGAGACTATGGCTGCTGCCATGTGGCCTAGCAACCCGAGCAGTAGTCTGGCAGGAACCAGAGAGGCTGAAAAGATGAGGCCGGCTAGAGCCTGAATGCGCTCTACCCAGTCTGCTGGTAGGAACACTCTCCCTTAAACAGTGCACAATAACGCCCCTATAAACTGCAGGTTTTGAGTGGGAGTCAGAAATGACTTGTCAGGATTTATCATGACGCCCAGACGTCAACACAGGGTGAGGGTGTCCTGAATCATCTCTTGAAGGTGGTCCCCAGAGATCAATCATCCAGAGAGGGAACACAAATTGGCCTGTCCCTGCGGCAACCACCACCATGCACTTCATGAAGACTCTTGGGGCCGAGGAGACCAAAGGAAGGACTCTAAACTGGAAGGGTCTTCTTCAAATCTGAACCTCGGGAACCTTCTGTGTCCCTTGGCGATACGGATATGCATATATGCATCTTGTATGTCCACAGGCGTAAACAGTCTCCTCCGGAGACCATGGGGAGGAGATGGGGGGGGCATCCTGAATCTTTTGTAGGAAACTCAGATTCAGATCGCTGAGGTCCAAGGTGGGTTGTAAGTCTCCTATCTTCTTCGGAACCAGGAAGAAGTGGGAATAAAAGCCTGAGTCTCTCTCTGCAGGAAGGACGGGTTCTATTTCCCTTTTGGTGAGCACAGCCCGAATCTCCTGTTGTATTTGATCTCTGTCCCCTAAGGTGGCAGGATGGGGGAGTGGTCTGTCTGGGGGAAGTTCTTTGAACTCAATGGAATGCCCGTATTCCACAAACTCGAGGACCCACTGGCCGGAGGGCACTTCTCTCCATGCTTCTGTATACAGAAAAAAGTGGCCTCCCTCCTGCTCTCCTGAAGGGAAGTCGTGGAGAGGAGGGTCGCCTGGATAGTCAGGCATTTGGAGGAGGGAGAAGGCAACTGGGGCTGGTTTAGCCTGTCGAGAGGCGGATTCCGAGGAGCCCTTGGCGCCACCTCACCGACTGAAGCTTCCCTGCTGAGGCTGTGGCTGGAAGTGGAGTTGCTTAGGCTTATGTCCCCCTCATCCATGAAAATGGGACTGACGAAACTGTCCCTGTTTCGGGCGGTACATAGACTGCATGGTATGGACAGCTTACCGGAGTCTTGTAACTTAGAGATGATCTTCCCTGACTCTTCTCCGAAGAGAACAGAGCCTCTAAGGGGGTCCAGAAGATCCGACTGAAAATCTGGCGTGAACCCCGAAACCCGGAGCCAAGAGTGACACCGGAGACAAATGCCCATAGCAGCCACTCTTGCAGATGTGTCTGCAGAGTCGTACACAGACCTCAAAACATGTGTACCTATGTCAGAGCCCATCTGGAGCAATTTTGTAAGCTCTGCCTTTTGCGTGCAGTCGGGCATGCCTTGCAGGATGTCCAGCCCTTGCTCCTGGAGGGCGTTTTGGAACTGGATCATGTAGTCAGGAAGTTGAGACTCCTGATGCTGCAAGTGGCAGACGCATACACCTTTCTGCCTAACGAATCCAGCTGCTTAGACTCCCTGTCAGGCAACTGGGTACTCAGGTGTCTGGGCCTCTGCAAACGGTCGCGAGCCACTGAAATCACCACTGAATCTGTGGCTGGTTGTTCGCCAGAAAGGGGTGGTCCTAGGCACCCGGTAGAGATGGTGCACTTTCTTGGGGACCGCAGAGGATGAATCTGGATGCCTCCAGGTGGCTTGGGTAACATCCTGGAAGGTGTCCACCACAGGGGGGATGACCACGGGCTTGGGGTCTCTTTGGCATGGATATTTTGCCAACCTCAAGCACTCCGGATCAAGGGCCTCCATGTCCCACCCCATGTTCACTTGTATGTGGTGTATAACCTCCATAAAACTGGGGTCAACATGCGGAAATTTCTGTTGATCCTCCGTATCCCCAGGTAGAAACTTGTCCTCGGAAGTGGGAGGAGAGGAATCCAAGTCGACATATGTGTCGGAAGGGGAAGGAGAGTGTCACCTCCTTCGCCTGTGTCTGTGTTGGTCAGGCGAGGCGGAACGGGAGGAGCTCCTAGAATGAGGCCGTCTGTGCCTGAGCTTGTCCGGGTGCTTTCTGGGACTGCGAGGTGAACAAGGTCTCTCAGTATATTAAATGGAAAACCGTGGGGTCTCTTTGTTCTTCAGTGGGGGTTCAGGAACCGAATGCTGTTGAGGAGGGAGAGCCGGGCCCGGTTTGGGAAGCAGATCTGGTTTCACGGTCTCCCACCAGTGAGAAAAGTGCTCCTTAACTTGGGACATATTTAGCCTGGGGGAGCTAGGAACTGGGTCAGGCGTCAGGGTCCCAGTACTGGTGTTGGTACTGGCGTCAGGCGGTTCAGCGTTGGTGGCAGCCGTCATAAGGTTGGATGGCTGATGGACCAGCATCCACTCTATAGGCGATGGTGTGATGTCAGAGACAGAGTTGGGTTTGGCCAGATTACGCTGGCGTTGGGTTAACTGTAGCCGGTGGCAGTGAGTTGGCAGTCGGAGGACCGTCGACGGGTAGCAGTCTGAGGCTGGCTTGTGTGACTTGTCCGACAGATGCCGTTCTGACACGGAGGCTGACAGCAGTCGGATACTTATGTTTTGGAGGCAAAGATGAGGCCCAACCAGAAGAATGTCAGAGGACTTTCCCTTCAGGAGCTGGCACCAGAGACAGAAGCCAAGTGGGAGGGAGTCTTACCTGGGTCTGAGATCTCCCGATAAGGCCGGGGGAGGACAGACCTTGACTGGCTGAAGAGTACCCAAAGAGCCGGTGGACTTGGAGAGAGAGGCCAACCCAGTCGCGGGAGCAGCTGGCATCAGGGTCATCAGGCAGGACTCATGGCGCGAAGAGCCTGATCTGGAAGCCGCATGTGATCCGGAGGACCGGGACCTCGAGTGGGATCTCTCCCGTTCCTTGCGCTGCTTCTTCTTAGCAAGCGAGCGATCTGGGGAATCCCCTCCAGATGAAGAGTCTCATTGCGTGGCAGCCAACTGTTGTTGCACAAGGAAGGCTTAGAGCGATTTTTGGCACCTTATGCGGGTCCTGCTGTTAAAGGACTGGCAGTCGGAGCAGGCGCCAGTGTCATGGTCCGGGCCCAAGCAGAAGAGACAAGTAGAATGACTATCCTTAGAAGGGACCTGACACCTGCAGGAGCACTTGTTGGTGTGTCCCATCGGTGGAGTGGACATACAGAAGATTAATGTGAAATTTTCAAGAAAAAGATAAATTTAAGTTAAGATGCGGTCGGTACTGGTGAAGAGCTAGCCGAGAGTCAACTAATGCATGCGACGGCAGGAAAGAACTAGAGCATGAGGGAACCGTCGCCGCCTATATACTGGATGGGACGTCAGGGGTGGAGCCGACATCAGGAGGACAGTCCCTTAGGTACTGCTAGAAGAAATTTGCTGTGATCCGCCTCCAGGTGGTGCCAGTCCTACATGTAATTACCTGCTGCAAGAGCTTCCTCTTGAAGTAAGATCTATTCGTGACCGGAGACCAGTGAAGAGACAAAGGTAAGCAGCTTGCCTTCCAGCAACACCACAGACCTGGAGGGACTCCTTACCGGACCTGGCGGCATTGCACTGATTACTGCACTAACTTTTTAATCTGACATGAAAAGTTCAGACGTTAAATTTGCATCCATGGGCATTTGGTTTGGCCGATGCCACACAGGGCCATCCGTGGCTTGGTGGATTCGAGGCCAAGACACGAAGGGTGTCAAGTAGCTATACATGCCAATCCAGTAGTTTGTACCTCAAAGCAAAGCTCTGTGTTGTGCTGTCTCTGGGTAGTCTAAACATTATGATGGCTGCGATTATTTAAGCAGTCCTTCAAGTGGACAAGTTACTCTAGGGCCTCATTGGAGAAATTATTTTAATTTTACTCCTCTGACTTTTGCATTACTGTTAAAAATCTACTAAAATCCACGAGAATAAGGGGGTCAACTTATACGCGAGCATATACGGGTAGGTTTCTCCTTAAAGGATTTGTGCCTAATAACTGTACTAAATGTTTAAAAACAAACTGCCTTCTGCCGCACTCATACAGTATGTTGGCCGTGACGCATTATGCACACAGCAAGCCAAGAGATTGCTCATTTTATTATATACTCAGAAAGGAAAAAATCAATACAGCTGCTTTGTTATCTTATTAGACATGATGTTTTTAACACATATTTCTAGCAAATGTTTCTCCTGGAAGAATGACAAAAGTGGTTTGACCAAGAATCTACTCCTTGATAAATCAGTAATGTAGAGGTAAGTAAACATTTGGATTGTATTTTACTATGTGATGCAAACAACTACAGTCCAATTAAGAAAGGAAAAAAGATAACATTGCTACTTTGAACTTTACTTCAAACAAAAAAAAAAAAGATGAAAGAAAATGAAATGTACATACTTAATGTGTATACTGATCTTCAAATCTTCAGAATACCTTCAACACTGATTATCATTTATGAGTCTGAGCCAAAACACAAGGACCCAATGGGAGCAAAGCTTTTGCCAAGGGCGACAACTGCACCTCCACCCAATGCGGACTTGGTTCCTGCTAACCTGAAAGCCACCTCATTGGTATCAAAATATGCCCTTGACTGGTGCCAACCTATCTCCGGGCCCCCAAAACAGAAAGATCAATGGCCTGCCTGTCTCGCCCTGCGGCAGTGTAGCTAAGACTATGTTTAGTTGCAACCTCGGGCAACAAGTTCTATGTTGCCATATAAGCCTGGTGTGCAGAGATGCACATTACAACTCTTGCCAAGGAAAAAGCCTTCCTGCCAAGGACATCAGTCTGAGCGGAATCTGCCTCTGGACATCTCGGTTACCGCAAAGCAATGTAGCACCATTGTGGTCTGCAGTATTTCAAGCCCCAAAGAAGGGTGAAGTACCACACCTGCAGACCCTGTGTGTGCACAATACCACATAAGAAGGCCCCTGGGGATGCCTGGTTGGATAAGGGATGCCTCCACACAACCCAGGATGCCTCCTCAGAGGCTCTAGGACATGGAGCAATGATAACAGTATCAAGACCCGGAACACCAATGAGTCCCCCGACTTGTGAAAGCATTTAAGTTGAGTGCCTGGAGCATCTCTACCAAGAATCGATAGCAAAGAGTGTACTCAACAGCTGAAGGCAAGTGGATAGATGATTCATTGTTTTCTTAGGAGGCGTTGATAGCAGTGGCATAGGCAAGGGGTATTCAGGGTGTTCAAACACTTCCTAAATTACCCCAAAATTTTGTTCAAGCCGTTCCTGTGGCTCAGGTGCCCACCCATTTTTCACTGAACTCACATTGTGAGGTCCAGGTGCAGACTTACTGGGGCGCCTAAGCAGGCTGCAGCACCCCATGTTATGCCCTGTGTGACTGAGTACCGCCCACCCTGCAGTGGCACCAATTTAATTTTATTCTTTCTGGATGGTTATGGAACTGAAGGGGTTAAGCAGGCACCACTGGCATTAAAGGTTAGATAATTCGGTCCGGAGCACATCTGTAGATATAGGCGTGGGCTGCAGCGATACCACAATGTCCCATGCTCACCTCAGGCTGCTGGCGTTGTGCATGCCTGGCTAGATGTGAACTACTAGTGCTGTAAGTGTATTCAAGGTGAGCTCAAGTTCTGCTGCCAAGTTAAAATTACACATTTTTCACATCTGGTGCATCGCCCAAAATGTACGTGTATTGACTCCACAGTTAATTTGACTACATGGCGCTGCAGTAGGTATGCCCTGGTTGATGGTTCAAGTTGTAGCTCTGGTGGTCCCCAACAGTAAGGCCGCCTGCAGCCAGGTAGTCCGTTTCTGGATATGACTCCATTTCGATGCCATCATGGCAGGCAGTCTCCCCATGGGATCGGAAGGTGATGATCTATTTTGGAGCTTAGGGTTTGAGGATTTTTTTGGGGGCATTTTGTGTTGGGAGGATTCTGCCTCTCTGTTGTAATGCTCATTGCTCCCATGAGATTCAGATGCAGTTCGGCCGTGGAGACTGGGGGGGGGGGTGGAAACGCTTCAGATACCTGCCTGCCTGTATTGGGAGTGGGGCAGCATCCACAGCCCTCTGCAGCCCCTCTCTGTGTCTGCAGAGGTCCATGCTGAGGAAAGGAGTGTTCCAGGAGGCAGGGCCAGGTCATGAGCATCCAACAGGCTGCCTGGGTCCGCTAAAGTGGGAATCCCTTGTGCTCTGCTTGTAGGATATGGCAGTCCTTCAAGTACTACAGTATCCCTCTACCACGAGTTACATGTGTTGAGTAACCAAAAAAAAAAAAGGTCAGAAGTTAAGCCTCCCAGCCCCCATGCCAGCCTGGAAGGGCTGGGGACAAGGTGTGGGGGTGTGTGTGTGGGGTGGGGGGGGACATCACCGCTCTGGATTCAGGATGGCCATGTGGAGGAGGAGGAGCATAAGCACTATGGCAGGATCGCACCTGGAGGGTAGCATCTTTCAGAAAAAGAGATGTGCAAGAACAAGGGGGCACAATTTGAAGATAGAGGAGGAACGGCTCAGAGGTAATGTGAGAAAGTATTTTTTCATGGAGAGGGTTGTGGATGCATGGAACAGCCTCCCTGAGTAGGTCGTGGAATCAAGAACAGTGGAAGAATTCAAGAATGCATGGGAGAGACATAAGGCAGTCCTAGTGGGGAGTAGGAGGAAGTAAGCTGTTGGTTAACTAGGATCTGCAGCTTATCTGTTAGGTAGGAAAATGGGCAGACTAGGTGGGCCAAGTGGTCCTTATCTGCCGTCAAATTCTATGTTTCTATCTGTACTTGTAGCGAGTTAACTTCTTTTCAGGATGTGTCCTTATTCCTGAAATTTTAACCCACCATAATTAAGTTGGTTTGGGCTCTAAATTTACATATACCGTGTTTTAATTTACCCACTTCATGAAAGACAATTAAAATAGGATTAAACATGAAGCAAAAAATACTTGTGGTGTACATAAAAACTACTTAGTGAGTCACAAATTTCTGACATTCCATGTAACTAAAAACTCTAACAAAAGGTACAGCTTTGAAGCTCCGTAGCTAAGGCACTTCTCACTGTTTCAAACTTCCATCACTGAGGTGCTCTGAACAAGAAAGCAACAGCTTTATGATTCTGGTCTCTATGACTCACAACCCCCCAAATTAAATCAGGATGGAACAGAGCCCTTCCCCCTTCTCTTAGAAATCTGAACAGGCGCGCCTGCTGTTCTGATCCCTTTCTGTACTGAACTCTATAGGCCCCCTTTCCGTCAAGGAAGTTGTTTGGGTTTTTTATAGGTGACAAATCCCCCTTCTGAAACATAACCTCTCAAAGACTCAATCACACTTCCAATGACACTGTTTCATTCTGAGGGCTTTCAAGGGATGGCAAACTTGACATTTAAAAATAGAGTTGTGAAGATTTTTGCAATACTATGTATTAGTTCTCCACTGCAGCACAAACATACTGTATCTCTTAACCTTTCAACATGAAAGTGTGCAACACTGTGGCTTTTAAAATGCAGAGCAAATGGTCAGAATGTATGATATCACATTTAAAAAAAAAAAAAGTTTTAGAATAGTGAGCACCAAATGTTTACTGTTTCTGTCAAGCCACTTCAGTTTTTAACAGTTGGCATGGCCAGAAACATTTGTAACATTACAGCAACATCAGTAAAACTCTGCAGAGCTGGGGTAAATTTGGGTGTAAATGCATAGCAGTTGAGAGGTATGAGCACAAGTGGTGTTAGAAAAAAAGACGTTTGGGGCCAGATATTCAAAAAATGGGCATTGCTCATGTGTCTGACCCAGAGGCTGCTATCAGACAGCAGCACTATCAGAGTATTAGCCCGTGTCGGTGCAGCACCAAGTCACTTTGCGCTGCCCTGACATGGAGCTGGGCTGTATCCAGCACACAGGGAACTGCACCCCGGTACCAGATACCGACTAGAGCCAAGGTGTGATATTCAACTACACCATGCAAATGAGCTCACTGAGTATACAAGCCACTAAGGGGCCACTGAAGCCCAATAATGGACCCAGCTGCATGGGAAGCGTTGGCCCAGTTGCACCTATCCTGACGTCATCCATAATGGCTTGCAGCACCCCAACCCCCTGAACACCCAGCCTGCATATGTCCAATCTTGCCTCAAGAATCTAGTAACCCCACCCCTCTGAACACCTGTCCCACAGATGTTCTCAGCACCCTGGCATCCACTGGCACCCCTGAACATCCATCCCGGACACTGCAAAGGATTCCTTGGTGTGTACCCCTCACCCTCCGATCCCCCGTCTTGGTTCGGTACCATGATTCCCTGGTGTTAAGTGGCACCCCACACCCTCCTTATCCCCCATTCCAGTTAGGTACCATGATTCCCTGGTGTCTAGTGGCATGCCCCCACCCTCCGATTCCCCATCCTGGTAACTGAACAGGACTCCCTGGTGTCCAGTGCCCCCCATCCCGCTAACTGCAGAGGATTCCCTGGTGTCCCCCCCACCTTTCAAGTCACCGTTCCATATAGGATGTCCCAGCTCTCCAATCTCCTGTCCTGTAGTCCCAGTAATAACCCTGGCATCCAGAAGTACCCTCACCCTCCGAGCGCTAGTCAACATACAGAGCAGTGAATATTGGTGGTGCAGCAGCCCCAGCACCGCCCGCACTCAGACCACCACCCATCCAACACCCCCTCTCTGACCAGCAAGCCAGGATCAAGCAGTGAACCCTGATACAGCAACTGGCACAGCCTTTCTCTCACCTCCTCTCAGCCAGCAGCTGCATGGGCAGTCTGTGAGTGCACAGGCAGCTCATATGGTGGCTGGCTGAGAAGTGAGAGGAAGGCTGTGCCAGTCATGTCGGGGGTCACTACGACCTAACATGCTGACTGAAGTGGGGGTGTTGGATGGCGGTGTTCTGTGCAGGCAGGGCAGGTGGGGGTGCTGCACTGCCAATGTTCGCCGCTCCGTAAATCAACCGGCTATCGGGGTGGGGATACCTCTGGATGCCAAGGTTATTACTGGGACCATGGGACAGAAGATCGGGGGTGGAAGTGCCACTAGTGCCAGGGTTATTACTGAGACCATGGGACGGGAAACTAGTGGCGGTGGTGCCACTAGTCACCAGAGCTAGGGTGTCTGAAACAGGATGGGGGGCTTGGAAGATGGGGGTTGCCATCAGACACAAGGCAATCCTGTTTAAGTAACTGGGATGAAGATCGGAGGGTGAGGGGTGCCACTGGACACCAGGGAATCCTGTGCAATTACCAGGACGAGGGATCGGAGGGTGGGTGGTACCACTGGACAACAGGGAATCATGGTACCCAACTGAGATGGGGGATTGGAGGGTGAGGGGTGCCACTAAACATCATGGAATCCTGTGTGATTACCATGATGGCAGATCGGAGGGTGGGGGTGTCACTAGATATGAGGGGATCATGGTATCTAACCAGGATGGGGCATGGAGGATGGGGGGGTGCCACTGGGCACAAGTGCTGTCTGACAAATGGGATTAGCAAGCAGAGGTGGGCAGCTGCAGTTCAGCCATCCCGCCATCGGTGGGGTGGGAGCGCCGGCTTTGCGTGCACTTATGCTGAGGTTTTTGGAGGCGGCGAATAGTGTCACTTCGTGTGCATTTATACCCGATACAAACTTCTGAAACTGCTACTTTGCCTGTATGCAGGAGGGACCCTCATTTGAATGAGCACAGCACTGTTTTAACACTTGGGTGCTAATGGGTTTAGCCCACACTGCAACAATCTCTGAATTTAGATTTCACTCATAATTCGGGTGCAAACCCAGATAGCGAAGTCAAACACCCGTTAGTGCTCACACTAACTTTTGAATATCTGGCCCCTCAAGTTTAATGTGCCTTGAACTAGAGTAAAAAAAAAGTCACTAGAAAAACATCCTTTTATTAACATTTGGAGGCTTCTGATAAAGCCCCTTTGTCAGTTCATTAACAGTTTTTGCATTCTGAAAGTTTAGCTCCACAGTCATTGGACTCCCCCACTGACTGACTGAAATTAGACACATTCTGTTTAAGCCTGCAGCATCCTATAAATTCTGGGACACCAGTGCATCCACAGAATAACACTGTTAACTGTTTTTGCAGCAACACGTTTCAAGGGGGATTACACTGCACAGAAAAAAGATGATCTGAACACATAGCTATGTTTCTTGTTTATTATTTCTTAATTCATGTATCACTCTTTACTCCACCCTTCCCTTCTTAGGTTCCTCACACCCACGTAGCAACCAAAGTAGCAGACTTTTATTTGACCCTGTCGCCTACGCCATTCTCTGGAGCCGCCCATTTGATATGTATTGTACAACCAAATGGAATTTTTTCTCTGACTCCTGCAGCAAGGTGCTGCTGCTCCTCAATGCAGTTTGCAGTGGCCCAGCTGGGAGAGGGGGGCGCTGGAGCAGCTTTTTACTTCCCTTCAGTTCACCTGAGTCAGGGCCTTTGTCCCTGTCACTGCTGCAGCAGTAACACATTACAATTAAAAGGTAAAAGGTTAAGCCTTAGGCTACTGGGCAGGAAGGGAGCACCTCCCCCAAATCATTCATGCAACCACAGTCAGCATGTAAAGGTAACTACTCCCCAACTCGGTCCCAGTCAACAAAAGCAAATAAATAAATAAACTTAATGAATGGTGCAGTGATGATGACCCTGATCTTTGGGGTGGGTGACAGGTGGGAAATAAGGAATCGAAAATGACTTACAATAACTCTAAATACTGTGTGCTTGGATTTACTCAAAAACCTTGCATCTCTAAGCAACCTATGCCAGAGTCTGTGCTAGTGAAAAATTTAAACAGCAAGAACTCTTCTATTTGTTTCTGGCACCTTTCTATGGCTGATACTATGTCACTTCCTCATAACACTGACAAAAGTAGCACAAATCAGTACTGTAGAGTTCGTGCACCCTTTGTTCCCTGTCCTGAGCAGACCTAACCACAGACTCATCCTCCACCAAGAGTTGCACACAATGATACTGATCAAGTCACAGGTGCACTATACAAAAAATTAGCAATCCCTTTAAGTTGCAGGCAAAACCTTACCTGTGTGTGATACTAAATCATTTATGCAAAGCAGCATTACTATTAAATGAACATACAAAGAGAGGACCTAACAAGCACTCACCACCGAAAGCCTTGACGTAATCATCAGGGAAAATCCAGGCTGGTACAACACTTGTGCTTCCTTTGTGAAAAACCAGGAGGACTGAGCTTATCTGTTCAGATGCAGAGCATCAAATGCCCACTTCTCCCTGTTCCTCCTGATCCTGATCAAATGTTCATAGCTGCCTTCTGATTCGCCTGCAGAAAAGTAGAAAGGAAAACCACAAGAGTGAGCTGTCTTCAGTTAATTCCTACCCACTGAGTCACTTCCTTAAATACAACTACCCAGTGAACTCTTCCATCCAAATTTGTGCCTGTGCTTCCCGAAACAATCTTGTTTTGCTTTTTACTTTCTATTTTTTCCCTCAGTTTCTTCTTGCCAGTTGCCAGGTCCTCTTTCTACCTGCCCAAGCCCTTCTGTCCACCATATCCTCTTCCATCCAGGGACCACCAGTGCCACTGCCGTTGCCTCAGAGGTTGCCAAGAAAGAGGAGCGGTTGGACCAGCTGGGCTCAGGGAGGGTGAGGGTAGGAACAGAGGCACATCCCTCCAGTTGTACCTCTCCACACCCTATGCCATTCTGGCAAAGTGTGGTTCCTCTATGGAGGCACCTACAGTGGAGACCAAGGAGGATGCTGGGAACCTCCACAAAGGAGACCCACAGGAGGGTGGCAGGGGACCCTGCAGGGGAAGGAAACAACTCCTGGTGGGGGACCACTGTTAGGAAGGTAGAACTGGGCAAGGAAGGGGAGAGGGAGGTAAGGTGCCTGCCTGGCGCCATGGCTTGGAGGGACAGGGAGCGAATCCTCAGGATTGCCGGAGCAGCTGCACAGGGGAGGGAGCTGGATGTCATTGTCCACCTACGGACAAATGACCTGGCTAAGAAAGGGATTAGAGAAGTGCAGAAGAGTTTGTGGAATTGGGGAGGGCCTTGAGTCAAGTAGTGCATGACGGTAACGTTCTCGGAGGTGCTACCCATCTATGGCATAGGAGAGGCTAGGGTGTTCCGTACCATGGGATTCAATCAGTGGTTGAAAAACTGGTGTGGAGCTCAGGGATTTGGCTTCATTGGGGACTGGGGTCCACCTGGAGTGATCGAAGCCTATACTGGCATGATGGGCTGCATCTGTCCGGGAGGGAACCAGGATCCTAGGTGATAGGTTTAAATGCTTCATTGGCAAGCTTTTAAACTATCCAAGGGGAGCACTGGAAAGGAGCAGGAAAATCCTAGCCCCCCAAACAATCACGGTAGTAAGTGTGGCAAACACCAACATGGAGGTGTCGATAGGGAGAAGGGCAGGGTAAATGGAGAAAGTGACAAAGGCAAGAAGGACAGGGATGGGGCAAAGGGGTAAGGCCATCAGGAAATGGAGGGTAATGAGTACCAATGCCCGTAGTCTGGGCAACAAGCTCCCTGAGATGGTGGCCTTAATGGAAGAGGGATGCCTGGATATCGAAAGTCAACAGAAACATGGTACACAGAGAACCATGACTGGGATGTTAACATACTAGGGTACATAACTTACAGGAGAGACAGGCAGGGGAGAAGAGGGGAGGAGTAGCTCTCTATGTAAAGGAAGGGATAAAACAACTGAACAAAAGAGTAAACAGGGAGGAGAGGAGGCAACTGTGGGTCACCTTGGAGACTGGAAAGGGTACTCACAATCCGCACAGGGTTGTGTACAGACCCTATGTCAGGGGAAGGAATGGACAAGGATATGATGGAAGGCATTCTTAGAATGGCAGAGAAAGGAGATACTGTTGATGGAAGACCTGAATATGCCAGATGTTAACTGGAACATATTTGCTGCAGCCACATCCAAGAGCAGGGCCATTCTTGACGCCCTACAGGTGGCAGGCATTAGACAGCTAGTTTGGAACCCACTTGTGAGGGAGCAATCTTAGACCTCAGTACTCTCAAACGGGGCAGTGAGAGATCTCAGATCTAGAAGTGGGTTGCCATCTGGGGACAAGTGACCATCAAACAGTGTGGTTCACGTTAAACTCAGCTACAGAGTCAAGCCAAGCCAAAAGTGAGGGTACTGGACTTTAGGAGGGCTGACTTTGGCAAGATGGGAGAGTGCCTCAGAAAAGCACTAGCAAATAGGCTAGAAGGAGGTGTGGAGCAACAATGGGGAATTATCAAAACTGCCATCACAGAGGCAACAAGCCTTTGTGTGAAGCAAATAAACAAATCAACATGAAAGAAAAGGCCACTATGGTTCTCAAGAGAGGTGGCTGTGAAAGTCAGGAAGAAAAATATAGCATTCTGGAAGTATAAGGAAACACAGAAGGAGCAGGACAGAGAGCTGTACCAGTTAAGGCAGAAAGAAGCAGGAGGGAAGTCAGAATAGCAAAGGCCCAAACTGAGGAAAAGATAGCCAACTCAGTTAAGAAGGGATAAAACTTTTTATAGGTACATCAGCGAGCGTAGAAAGACAAAGGGAGGGATAGTGAGGCTGAATAGAATCAACGGTGGGTGGGCAGAGGGGGACAGTGAAAAAGCAGGAATACTGAACGAATATTTCTGCTCAGTATTCACAAAAGAGGAGGGGGAAGTGCCTAATCCAATTAACAGAGGCACTCTTGATAGAGGGGTCGATCCCAGTCCTTTCACAGAAGAAAGGGTTCTGCAAGAACTCCTAAAACTGAAGGTGGACAAAGCAATGGGTCCTGATAGAATTCACCCCAGAATTCTAAAAGAATTAAGGAAGGAACTAGTGAAACCACTGGCTACTCTTTTTAATAAATCATGGGAGGATGGTGTGGTACCCGAGGACTGGAGGAAGGCAGATGTGATTCCCCTTCACAAAAGTGGGACCAAGACAGAGGCAGGAAACTACAGACCTGTCAGTCTGACCTCTGTGGTAGGAAAGTGATGGAGTCACTTCTGAAGGAAAGAATAGTTGAGTACCTAGAGGTCAGTGGAGCACAGGATCCAAGGCAGCATGGGTTCACAGCGGGAAGGTCATGTCAGGTGAATCTAATAGATTTCTTTGACTGGGTGACCAAAGTAGTAGACCAGGGAGGGGCTGTGGACATGGCCTACCTAGACTTTAGCAAGGCATTTGACACAGTCCCACACAAAAGATTATTAGTCAAATTAACCAGCCTGGGAATGGGTCCCAGGGTGGTAGCCTGAGTAAACATTGGCTAGACAACAGGACACAGAAGGTAATTGTAAATGGAGTCCACTCTGAAGAAAGGGTGGTTACCAGTGGGGTACCGCAGGGTTCAGTATTGGGTCCAGTCCTTTTTAATGTCTTCATCAGTGACATTGCAGAGGGACTGGAAGGAAAAGTATGCCTTTTTGCAGATGACACAAAGATCTGCAACAGGGTTGATACACAAGGAGGCGTGGAAAGGATGAAAAGGGACTTGGCAAGGTTGGAGGAATGGTCAGATGTATTGCAGCTAGATTCAATGCAAAGAAGTGCAAATAATGCACCTGGAAACAAGAACCAGGGAAGAATACACAATGGGTGGGGAGGTAGTAACAACAACAAAACAGGAAAGGGACCTGGGGTAATCATATCAGATGACCTTAAGGTTAGCAAGCAATGTGAGAAGGCAGTAGGGAGGCCGGGGTATACTGGGATGTATAGGAGAGGCATCAGCAGCAGAAAACAGGAAGTTGTTATCCTCTGTACAGACAGTTGGTGAGACCCCATCTGGAATACTGTGTCCAGTTCTGGAGACCCCATCTCCGCAAGGACATAGACAGGATCAAGGCAGTCCAGAGGAGGACAACTAAAATGGTGCAGGGTCTGCAAGAGAAGCCGTATGAGGAGAGACTAAAGGAGCTTAACACGATACCCTTGAGGAAAGAAGGGAGAGGGGGGACATGATAGAAACTTTCAAGCACCTCAAGGAATCAACAAAGTCCAAGAGGGTAGCATCTTTCAGAAAAAGAGACTTGCAAGAACAAGGGACACAATTTAAAGGTAGAAGGAGGGCAGTTCAGGGGCAATGAGGAAGTATTATTTCACAGAGAGGGTAGTGGATGGATGAAACAGCCTTCCTGAGGAAGTTGTGGGGTCTAAAACTGTGGGAGAATCTAAGAATGCATGGGACAGACATAAAGGAATTCTTGTGAGGGGCAGGAAGATATAGGCTGTTGGTTAACTAGGATCTGCGGCCTATCCTGTAGGTAGGGAAATGGGCAGACTAGATGGGCCTAGCGGTCCTTATCTGCCGTCAAAGTCTATGTTTCTATGTTTCATATGAGTCCTTTGATAGTCCAGCCGATCACCAGCCTCTGCTTGACATCCTCTCCAGAATCCCAACCATAAACCACAGTTAGACCCCTGCAGGTGGGCCCCCCCCCCCGTTCCCTAAGCCAGGAGGAGGACATCACTCGACGGTCGAGGACCAAGAGGAGGCACTGGCGAGGTGCGGAAGGAACTGGTAAGGCCTACTGTGTGGTGTGGGTTGGCTTCATTTGCCTCGAGCTGCTGTGGTATTCCCCCACCAAGCTCTCCCTTATCCCTCCCCAGGTCGTGGCCTTGAGAAGAGACTGGGAAGAAAGCATATTAGGACAGTCGGAAGGGTGGGTGAGTGCCACCCTACCTTTTGAAACTCCTCTGCTGGTTCCACTCTGGGCAAAATAACTCCACTCGCTCACCAGGCAAGCAGCTGCATGCTGACAATTTGTCTCCAGAGGGACCACTTATTGCTTCCCACACAACATGCCCTCTCCCTGGGCCACCAAGGGGCAGTCATGCAGTGGAAGTAGGTGTCTTCCCTTCCAGAGGTTGGAGCCGTCAGGCACAGATGCCAGAACCCCACCTTGCAGATGAACACTAGATGTCATGGGTTCAGGGTCGAACCCAGGTCATGTGGATAGCAAGCTGTACTGTAGTACTATGCTCCATTAGCTGACCAACCTTCATACTACTTTCTATGCTAGTTTGTTCAAAAGGAGACCATCTTAAATGCCAGAATTAAGAATGCAGCAATGATTCAGAAAACTCCATCAGCTGATTTTTTTTTTCCCAGTGGCATAATAGAGGCAGTGGTAGTGCGCGGTGTGTTTCTGCTATCACTGGACTTAAAAGAGAACTGAAATGACAGTGGTGTAAAGCCACTTCCTCAAATGATGAGGTCAGGCTCTTGGGAGGCCCCAAATCTCTTCCAAGTTAGGCTTGAAAAAGCCTGACTGCTCTAGTGCACAAGGTCTGAAGGGACAGGCCCAACGTTGGGAAGGTGGGCGGGGCTACAAAAAAAGAGAGAACCCATAGGACCACATCAGCAGGATGAAGCTCCTGCCTGTCGCAGGCCCCACAGCACCTACTGGGTCCTGACTTCCAGTCTGGATATGGTCTCTGGGCAAGACAGACCTCCCTCCTCCCTAGCCCCACCATGGGGGGCAATCAGTGGGGGATCACTGGAGGTCAGTTAAGTCTCAGAAATGGTAATGGATGGGGCTGGGCAGGCAGAAGGCAGAAGGGGAACTGGAGAAGAAAGGGGGCATAAACACGAGATGGAAGAAACAAAAGAAAAAGTCTGACAATGTACTCACAAATTACTTAAATTTTGCCTTCTGAATGTTTTCTGTACAGAGATGGGCAAAATAAATGCAAATAATACTGGGGAATATACTCAGCTATCTATTCAAAGACATTTCATGTTATTCCTGGTTCGCTGAGCAAAGTAATGTTTGGGGGAGTTCCAAGATGAATTCTGTAGATTAAATGAGGCTCATTATGCCAAATTACAATATCCAGCTGCATAATGCAAGCAATCGCCACCCAAGCAAAATTTATCTTTCTAGTTCAAATTTGTTTTCTGTTACCAGGTGCCTCCCAATGGGATTGTAACAGTGGCTTGGCAGTTAGGACAGAGACTGGAGCCCACCTGGATCAGGTACACTGGGCACTTCTTAACTTGCTATGATTCAGGCACTCTTTTGTTTTTTAAAATGTAACATCATTGTGCTTTATATTTTTTCCACGTTTTTACTAAGCATTAAGGCATGAACAGGGGTTGGGTTCTGTTAGATATTCTAGCCCTAAGAAGTCATTAGGTATGAAGTGAAGTCCATTATGTACCTAGGGTTAGATTAACAAAGAAATGGTCTAACCCAACAGCTGGAATGCCTTCATATTTTTATTAACCTAAAATATTTGTCTTTAAGTTAAAATTTTTATAGTTTCAATTTTAAGCATTCTAGTAGTAGTAATTTTTATTCATAAAATCGTGAACAGGGATAGAATAACTCCATTGAGCAAAGCTCATTTCCAAGGAGGTCCCTTGCCATACATGCAATTCTACTGCACATGAGGGCTTCTAGGAATTCATTTAAAACCTTTAGAATGTGAGACAGCTAATCAGAATGTTCTACTTCCAGCCCTTTAGTTAGTTAAGTGACATGACAGGGTGTGGGATATCATGGTATAATAACTAGTGACCCCCTATAATGACTGGGTAGCCAGTCTTGATAAAATGTCATAATAACCCATTGAATTCCATAATAAATCGATAGCGGGTTATTATGGTCTTTTTTTTTTCCCTTGCGCTCTCACTTCACTGAAGTGCACAAAAAGCACACTGTATTTGTGTGACTACAGAGACTATTCCGAGATGTGTTCGCTCACACAAAACAGCTTACAGTTTTTGTCAGTCAAAACACTGCACCAGTTATTATAAAAAAAAATACCTGTTCAAGGTTTGTCTTGTGAGTTTTTTTTCACATACCCTCTGTGTGTGATAATCTCATAAACCCCTCCAACTTGGCTCTCGGGGTTTATGGATCATCTCACACCTTAGGTGTGTGAAAAATCCTCATAACACACACCTGCACAAGCACTATTCTCTATATATCGCCACGTCTCGGATGCTTAATGAGGCAGAGGGTCATAGGCAATACTGCCACCTGGGTGACTACAGGTGGCAGTGCAGCAGTGTTACTGCTGAGAGAGGGGAGGACGCTGGCCAGAATCTGCACTTCCAATTTCTGCATGTGCTTGGATTTCCAAGTGTGCTGGTGTCCTCAGGGACCAGAAAGTATAAAAATAAAAAACTCTGGTGCGCAGCAGGATGATGGGGCACACTGGGGCCCTGTCTCAACCAACCCGCCACCCTACCCTGGAAGTCCTCAAGGGAGAGCTAACACCTTGCCTGGCATGGCCTTTCAGGTAAGCCACGCCTCAAGGGGTGGGGATAAACCAGAGAGTTGAAGGGGGTTAAATCCTGAAGATGGTCACGTACAGGGCTGGGTGGTAACCACAGGAATGGCACCAGAGAGAAAGGGGCATAATAAATTAAACAAAACAAAAAGGATTAGCTCAGTGCCACACCGTGAGCATGCACTATTTGCAGACTCTGAACATAAAATACTTGATAAAAAGGAATGCTTGAATGCAAAACCGTAAAGGCCATAACTATAAATAAAGCACTTTGACATGAAAACTTGTAATCAAAAGCAATACAAACATTAATTAAAATAACAAACAAAAAAAAAAACAGATGCGCATCTTACCCCATAGGTGCAATTATAGTACATCTCCTTGTATACCTCGCCAATTAAAGGCTGTATACCTTCCAATTAAAGTTATACAACTCACCAATTAAAGCTGTATACTGCCCAAATAAAACTGAATACTGTGGGGAAAAAACACATGTTAAATATCTATTAACAACAAAATATGTAAGCAAATCACCAATTAAACAATTCTCAACCAGTTAACATCGAATTAACAAATCTACCGACTAGTTAACACGTTAATTAAACCTACCAATTACACAAATTCACATGTTAATAAACACAATTACAAAACACTACAAAGACTCTATCAGTAGGGGGGCCCTACTACCCAAACAAAACTACACTGCCTGCAGCATCACAGTTACCCTGCCGATTCTTACCAAGCAGCCATGTCCCTCTCCTCAGATGTCAGACTCTCCATGCTTCTGTCGACAAGTCCCTCAATGTCAGGCCCTCTGGGCTGCTGCCACGATGTCAACTGTTGCCAGTCCCTCCATACTACACACACTCTCCACTCTGACCATAAAGTCCGTCAGCTTCCAACGAGACACACTGCTACATACCATAGTATCTAGCAGCACCCGAAAGAACATGCCGCTCCTGACCTCAAACGTTGCTCCAGATCACAAACTCCAGCCTCACACAACACCACCAATGAAGTATTGTAAAGGATGGACCGCCACAGACATGCCCTCTAAGGGGGAACCTACACTACAGAGAAACACTAGGGCCAAAAAAAACAGCCCACACAAAAATACGTCAATAACAATAACACCCAGCTAGCTAGCACAGCACCATTCTCCTACCTTAAGATAGTCATTACTTCTGAGGCCAAAAAATATCTAGAACGAGCGCTCGGGAAAACTAGATCCAGTGGTGACTCGCTTGACCTCAAACTAGTAGCACTCCCCCTGGATGTACTACTCTCCCCTCTAACCAGGATCCTAAACCTATCACTCATTACAGGTAAATTCCCCCAAATCTGGGAAGCGGCAGTGGTCACCCCGGTATTTAAAAGTGGTGACAGAACTAACCTAACTACCAACCAATCTCAATCCCCCAAAAGCCCTCGAGAGGATAGTATACGACGAGATAGTCGACTATCTTGACAAGAATAAGCTTCAATGTCAGCAGCAGCATGGATTCAGAAAGGCACACAGAACAACTACAGCTCTGATCGAGTTCACTGGCTATATTCATGAGGCACTGGACCGGGGGCTCTTGGTGGGAGCTACCTTCATTGACCTCACCAAAGCCTTCAATATGGTTAATCATGAGCTACTTCTCAGCCAGCTGACCCACACTGGGATATCCTCTGAATTTGTGGGCTGGTTCTGGAGTTACGTCTCCATGAGAACACAGCAGGTCAAAATACATGATGTTCTATCTGACCATCGAAATGTTATCACAGGGGTGCCTCAAGGCTCAGTCTTAGGCCCCTTGCTATTTAGCCTGTTTCTGAATGACCTCCCAAAATTGTGCCAGGACAAGATCCTTCTATATGCAGACGACGCAGTGCTGTACACATGTCACTCTGCACCTGAAGCTCTAGAAGAAAAGATGCAAGCTGACTTTCAGGCAGTGGAAGCATGGTTTCTAAGCTCCAAGCTTCTACTGAATTACAAAAAAACTAAGACAATGTTGTTCGCCTCCCTTCATAGCCGCCATAAGTCATACCCCATCAAAATACACAACAGGAATGATACACATGATATGGTCATTAGCTTCAAATATATACGAGTCATCCCTGACTGCTCTCTCTTGTTTGGACTATATATAGACCACGTTGCCAAGGCAGCAAGCACCACAACAGGCCAACTATACCAGTACAGACACTGCCTTACTGAGAGTGCTGCCAAAATAGCAGTAAACATCTCAGCTCCATCAGTCATAGACTATGGTCCTGTAGTCTGTAGGGCCAGAAATGACACTGCCTTTAAGAGAATAAAGGTTACTCTAAACAAAGCCTGTAAGCTAGTTTTAGGAACAAATAGCTTAACTCATACATGTGAGCTCTACTCGAGCACAGGATGGCTCAATTTGAACAGGATCCAATACCAGGTTTGTCTGGTTGCAACAAAGTCCACTCTAGGCCTTGCACCCCCAGGAGTACAGAGATTTCTGTGCCCCTCCATTAACACAAGACAAACCAGGGGAACAAGCAAAATAGCCTTTCAAGTCCCATTTCGCTGCACTACTCAAGGGCTGCGGTCCTTGAAGTATAGGGCCCCCTTATGGTTAAATTCTCTTAGCACTGACCTTATTTTGGAACCAAAACTTGGTAATTTCAAGACTAAACTGCAAGCTCATCTCACTCTGTGAGCAATGCATGTGATTGTGAGCCAAAAACCTAGTGCAATTAGGGATACGCCCAACCCTACTTATCCTCTGCACTTACCTACCCCCCTTACACCTCTGAATCCTCTCACACAAATATAAGCCTGCACTTCTACTTGGTTCACTTCTTTTCCCTCCAGGACCAACTCTAATCTACAACGACGAACACCTCTGGGTGGCTCCTTTTCCTGACCTCTTGCTGCTCTAATACCTTACTATATATAGAACCCTACATCCTACTTGTTACACTCCGCTTCTCCAGGGCTGGGAAAGTTTCCCAAGGTTCGGTCTGCACAAGCTTGTAAAATTTAGTACCTTTGCAACTATGTACTGATGTCATATTTGTTACTGCTGTCTGTTTATGCACTTTGGACATTGTAACCACTGTCGTTCTATTATATGGCTATGTACCCTGATTATTGTGTTTACTGTCTTGTTTTACTACTGTATAACATAGAACCTTTGTAAAAGAGCAGTTAAGCTGAAAGGGGTTAATCCGAGATGTCGATAAATAAAAATACTACTTCACTACAGAAAGACAACAAAGGCAAACTCGGAAACAATTACAACTACATTCTAAAGGCTAAACTAAATATCCATATGTGTTATATACAACAAATCATGGGCAAGTCAGCTATACCTGTAAATATATCAGTCTTAAGGGTTATATTTTTGTGGCCCCTCCTCATGTCTTTCCTCTGTGAACACTGAAAAATTTACTTGTTCAGCATGTCTGCCTTTTCCTGCTCCCCCTCTGCACAGACCCCCATACCCTTCCCTTCTTAACCTTAGAATCCCACCCTTGTCTTCTTTTTTTCACTTACATGCTTTAATGTCTTGTACCCTTTTGTTACTGCCTTGGCTATTCTTGCTTTAATTTGTACCTTGGTACTCGCTACTGCTCTCCCTCTGTCACACTGTGTCCTCTGATAAATCTCCTTATCCTCCTTCCTCTGCATCTCCTTGTACCTTAGGAATGCTACCCTCTTAGCTTTTTCCTTTTCCACCACCTCTTCTGAGAACCATCGCAGTCTCTTTTCCTCTTTCTTTTGCTCATTTGCGTGATGCCGAGGTTCAATACCTTCACTACAGCCGTTCTTAGTCGCCACCCCCCAGTGTTCCTCCACCCCACCCAGTTCATCCCCCAACCAGGTCTTCCCTGAGGCATTCACCCTTCTTTTTAAATTTGCTGCCCTGAAAGCCCAGGATCCTTGCCTTTGTGTGGTTTGATTCCACAGACGCCCTTTATACTAACCACACTGTACGGCAATCACTGGTCAGCTGGTGCCCCCCCCCAACCTTGAAGTCTGCAACACTGTCCCTGTTGGTGAGTACCAGGTCTAGTATTGCTCTGTCACAAGTAGGTTCACTGACTAGTTGCCTGAGGAATTCCCCCTGCAAGGAGTCTAGGACCTTCCAGCTTCTAGCTAAAAGCACAGCTGGGAGGCTCCATTCTGGTTTTTTTTATCATGTCACTATTTTCGCCGCCGGCATGCCCCCATTCAGCTTGACCGCCTCGCCCTGACATCCGGAATTAACGGGCCACTCTTATGCCCAGCCCGAGCGGTGCCTCGGAGGGTCAAGGCCATCCTGCCTGCCAGGCGTTTTCTCCTCCATTTTCTCCCTGTTACCTGGGGCCCCAGGAGTAGAGACACATGCACGGGAGGTGTGCATGCGCTCTAAGCTCGCAACAGCCCCTTCCACCCACCATTTGGCCAAGCGCTGTTGCACCCCTCTGGTTTACACTGCAGCTTAGACCATGGCTGAGGGATGCAACCCCACCACCCCGGAGAGGAAAGCTGCCTTTTGGCCTCTACCAGCCTGCGCTCTCCCCCCCGCCAGCCTCCAGTGGCCTGTGCTCGTACCCAAACACGGGTCACCGGCATGGCGCGAGGTAAGGCATCCAGTGCCTCAGCCCTCAGCGCCACCAGGCCAGCTTGAGAGGCTCCAATCTACATCTGGCAGACTGATGTCCCCCACCACCCGCACCGCCCCCTTTTCTGCCATCTTGCTAATGGCTTCCATTAGTACCTTATCTAACTCCTCCCTCTGTGCTGGATGTCTTCAGATTACACCAGTGCAAATGGAGGCTCCACTCCCTCTTTGTAGGATGACTCAGAGTACCTCCCCCCCATATCTCAGTCGCTTTAATGGTCTCCCTCACATAAAGTACCACATCCCCCCCTTCCTTCCTGAACACAGTACAGCCTGGTATGGCCATGTCCAAGTCATGGTTTTCAGTGCACCATGACTTGGTAATGGCCACAATATCTAGGTCTGCCTCTGCCACTGTGGCCTCTAGGTCTGGAATCCTATTTCCTATACTTCTAGTATTCACACACATGGCTTTCCAGGTTTTGTTACCACTCCATTTGTTACCCCCCTTTCTTCTTTTTTGCTTTCCCTCCTTCCCGGTTCTCTTTTTAATGTACCTGCTCCCATCCGCCTTCATTTCTTCCACCCTGCTTCCTGTATTAATTTGCATCTGCCTCTCTGATCTCCTCCGCGCCCCCCCCCAACCCCCAGCCAGTTTAAATGTTCATCAAACAAACATTTAAACCATCCACCAAGGATTGCAGTTCCCCTCCAGGATGAATTCCGACCATCACCCCTGTATAGGCCCTTATCCTCCCAAGTGGGTCCTTAATCCCCTATGTAGCCAAACCCCTCCTCTCCGTAACATTCCTTTAGCCATGAGTTGAAGCTCCTGGTGCGGAGATCCCTTGTCCCCTCCCCCATCATAGACAGGCAGCACCTCAGTGAAAGCCACTAATCATATTACCGAAGACCCCTCCCCAGCTTCCTAAACTCCCCCTGCACTATTCCAGCCCTGTCCTTAGCGAGGTCATTTGTCCCTAGGTGGATAATGACATCCAGCTCTCCCTCCTGTCCTGATGCCATCCACTTCCAATCCCTCTGGGCAATGGTGCCACATAGGTAGCCAACCTCCCTCTTCCCTCCTTTTCACAAATCTATCCCCCTCATAATCAAGTCCCCCACCAAAAGTTGTTTTCTCCTCCTCTGGGGTCCTCTTCCACCCTCCTTGTGGTCTCCACTATGGAGAACCCCCACATCTTACCTGGCCTCCACCACAGGTGTCTCTTCCTGGCAGTCCCTCCTACCCAGAGCAGCACAGGACTTATGCAGAGGTACTGGTTGAGGAATGTACCTTTGACCCACCACAGTCCAGTTATTCCTCCTTCCTGGCATCCTGTGAGGCAATGGTGGCTACCTGGTAGCCCCATGGTGGGGAAGAGGTCACCCAAATCCCAGACAACTCAGCCTGGAGGCTAGCGACCTCCTCCTCAACCCAGAGAGGTGTGTGCAGATGGGGCAGCACTGAAGTCTCCAGAAGGTCTCTCTGAACATTGTCCTACCACAGCTACTGCACCACACCACTCCCAGGCTGGGTGTGCGTTCCAGTGGGAGGGTAGGGAGAACTCTGAAAAAGCCAAACAGCATGGCACACCAGATGATGGTCCCCGCATCCTTCATCCCAATCGCCCACTAAAGCTCTGCAACCAATCCACCAATAAGGTGCCTTCCTCACCTTGGTGAGAGCAAAGCGCACATCCTCTGGGCTGGATACCCCCAAACAGTGATTAACAAAAGTTTGGAGGGCAGCAGAAGCCTGGGGTGCCCAAGGCAGAGGGGTGCCAGGGGGCAAGTTGGGAACAAAAAGGAATTTTCCACATTGAACAGAGTACATTTCACTCCTTTACTTTACTGATTTCTGTAAGTCACTCATGTGGTTTGGCCTTCACCCTCACCCTAAGGCTTTGGAAAGACCATGCAGCAATTGTTAAAACTGTATGGTAGTTTGAGGTATTTCAGCCTCACAACTATATGTGTGTGTGTGTGTGTGTGTGTGTGTGTGTGTGTATATATATATATACACACACACACACACACACCATATATATATAGATATATAAATATATCTATATATATATATACATACATACATATATCACAGTCTGACTCTGAAAATGAGCAGCATGAAATTCAGAATGACTGGCTGAATAAAGAGCAGATTATGAAGTTGATGATAAAAATGAAAATGGATGACCAGAAAACCAAGGGCCTTCTGAACCAACATTTCATTCTCCCTGAATCACTCCACCACAAGATGACTCGCTGTCAATTATTTCTTTTTTATTTGCAATTCCCTACAGGTGCCAAATGTCATCAGTATGTCCTGAAACTGGGCCCCTCATTTTTGCACATGACAAAATGAATCATGCTCTGAAGTGTTCTGAAGCTTTTAACCATTTCAGCAGTGTATTAGCCTTCACCATGACTCGCACCCAAAAAATAATCCACCCAAGTTCAACACTCATAAATCCATATCCAGCTTCAAAGTCAGAACTGACTTTACTAAGAAGAAAAAAAAAAACTTACGTAAATGAACTAAGAAATAAAGATAAAACATCAGTTTTTTTCCATATATCTAAATCTATAAGTTTAAAATAAAAAACGTGCCTTACTGCATCTGTTGGGATTAAAGTAAAAAACACAAGAAGCTGGGAAATAAAAAGGGAGAAAGTCCCTCAAGCCTTGGTGATTCTGTGTTGTGAAACACAGAAACACAGAATTTGACAGCAGATAAGGACCACTTTGCCCACCTAGCCTGCCCATTATTCCTTACATACTGTAATACCGTAGACTCAACTTGTTCTTCAGCTTAGTCCTCCCTTCCCTAATGGCTAAGGTTCCCTTATGACTATCCCATGTGTTCTTGAATCCCGCCACAGCTTTTGCCCCCACCACCTCAGCTGGAAGGCTCTTCCAGGCTTCCACCACTCCTTCTCTGAAGTACAGTACTTCTTTACATTTCCTCTGTGTTTACCATCCTCCAGCTTCACAGCATGTCCCCTTGTTCTTGAACACCTTTTTTTTTCTGAAAAATGCTTCCCTCTTGTACCTTATTTATATTCATGAGTATCTGAAAGTCTCTATCATATCTCTTCTTTCCTCCAGGGTGTACATAGTGAGGTTCTTTAGTCTCTCCTCATATGGTTTCTAGTGCAGACTCTGCACCATTTTTGCTGCCCTCCTCTGGACTGTCTCTACTCTTTGTCCTTCCGGAGATGTGGTTTCCAGAACTGGACACAGTACTCCAGGCGAGGTCTCACCAATGATTTATACAGTGGTATCACCATCTCCCTCTTTCTGCTGGCGATACCCCTCCCTATGCATCACAGCATCCCACTGGCTCTCCCCACAGCCGTCACACTGTTTGGCCACCTTTAGGTCGACAGATATGATTATCCCAGGTCTCCTTCTTGTTTGGTGGTTGTCAGTATCACTCCCCCATCTTGAACTCCACCCCTTTCTATGCCTTAAGTGCATGTTTCTGCACTTCTTTGCACTGAAACTTAGTTACCACATTATTGACAGCTCAACCCTTCCTAGATCCCTTTTCACACACCCCCCCCCGCAGTGTCTACCCTATTGCAGATTTTAGTGTCATCTGCAAGAAGGTGCAGTACCTCCTTCCAGCTTGCTGCCCTATCATAGATACATACATAGATACATAGACAGTGTCGGCAGATAAGGGCCTATGGCCCACCCAGTCTGCCCATTTGAGCTTGTAAGTTCAGTTTGTTTTCCCAGAAGTTTGTTGCACCTTACCCCTGACCTCCAGAATTCCTTTATGTCTATCCCATGCATTCTTAAATCTGTGATTGTTTCAGCCCCCACCACTTCCTCTGGCAGGGTGTTCCACTTGTCCACCACCCGTTCTGTGAAGAAATTCTTTCTCATGTTTCCTCTGACTCGTCCTCCCTCCAACTTCATCCCATGCCCTCTAGTCCTGGAACATCTTTTTCGCTTAAAAATAGTGTTTTCCTGCACCCTGTTCCTCCCTGTAAGATACTTGTATGTCTCTATCATATCCCCTCTCTCCCTCCTCTCCTCCAGGGAGTACATGTTCAGTTCCTTCAACCTGTCTTCATAGGACTTGTGATGCAATCCATGCACCATCTTTGTTGCCCTCCTCTGAACCTTCTCACCCTGTCTATGTCCTTACGTGGGTATGGTCTCCAGAACTGTACACTGTACTCCAGGTGGGGCCTCACTAGTGTCTTGTATAGCGGAATTATGACCTCCCTTTCCTGTTGGTAATGCCCCTGCCTATACATCCCAGCATCCTATTTGCTTTACCTGCTGCCTTGTCACATGTTTCCCTACCTTGAGGTCATCAGATATGATAACCCCAAGATCCCTTTCCTGCTTGGTGCATGCTATATCCTCACCCCCAACTGATATATTGTGCCAGGGTTTTTGTGCCCCATATGCATTATCTTGCACTTTTGCATTGAATTTCAACTGCCAAACCCCTGACCATTCTTCAAGTTTCTGCAGGTCGCTTTCATTCTGTCTACACCCTCTGGTGTGTCTACTCTGTTACAGAGCTTTGTGTCATCAGCTAACAGTGAAATTCTGCCTTCTAGGTCCGCGCCATGTCACTGATGAAGATGTTGAATAGGACCGGTCCCAGCACTGATCCCTGTGGTACCCCACTGGTCACTCTTCCCTCTGTGGAGTGACAGCCATTTACCACCACCCTCTGTGTCCTGCCACCCAGCCAGTTACACTACTGTCCTGCCCACACCCATATTCCCCAGTTTGTGTAATAGTCTTCTATGTGGCACAGTGTCAAAGGCCTTGCTGAAGTCCAGATAGGCCATGTCCACTGCCCTCCCCGATCCACCTCCCTAGTCACCCAGTCAAAAAATTCAATGAGGTTGGTCTGACATGACCTCCCCTGGTGAAACCATGCTGCCTTGGGTCCTGTAGTCCATTGACAACCAGATGTTCCACCAACTCTCCTTCAGTAGTGCTTCCATGATCTTCCCCACTACCGAGGTGAGGCTGACTGGTCTGTAGTTCCCTGCTTCCTCTTTGTTCCCACTTTTGTATAAGGGGACTACATCTGCTGTCCTCCAGTCTTTGGGTACCTCCCTGTTTCCAGTGATCGGCTAAACAGGATAGCCAGAGGTTCAGCCACCACCTCTCTTAGTTCTTTAAGGACCCTGGGGTGCACCCCATCTGGCCCCATTGCTTTATCAACTCTTATTACTTCCAGTTCCTTCAGGACCCTTTCTCGGGTAAAGGGACTTGTGTCCATTTTTGCACCATTCTCACCCCTTGTACTCCCTTCAGACCCATTACCCTCCTCTTCCTCAGTAAAGACTGAGCAGAAATACCTGTTCAGTATGTCAGCTTTACTGTTGTCATCCTCCACGCGGCCCCCATCCTCCCCCTTCAGTCTCACTATCCCTCCCTTTGTCTTTTTTTTTTCACTTATGTACCTGTAAAAGGTTTTGTCCCCTCTACCCACTGATTTTGCAATGTGTCCTTCTGTCTGAGCTTTGGCTTCCCTTACTGACCTCCCTGCCTCCCTTTGCTTCTCCTGGTACTTCTCCCTATCCCCTTCTGCCTGTGTCTTTTTGTATTGCCTGAATGCAATATTTTGGCTTTCTCTTTCTTTGCTACTTTTGAAACCATAATGGTCTCCTCTTCCTTTCTCTGCTAACCCGCTTAATACATAATTCTGTTCTTCTTGTACTCCCCATTTTAAATACTGCCCACTGTTCCTCAACCCCTGATTCCTGTCCCATTCCCCTAATGCCTCTTTCAAGTATCTCCCATTTTCCCAAAGTCTGCCCCTAAAATCCAGGATACATGTTTTGTATGGTTTGTTCTGCTCTTTCTGTGATTTCAATCCACAATGACTGGTGGTCACTGTTTTCCAGGTGCTCCCCCACTGTTACCCCCATCACACTGTCCCTGTTTGAGAGCACAAGGTCCAGTATTGCCTTCTGCCGAGTTGGTTCCATGACCAGCTGCTTGAGGAAGGCACCCTGAAGGGAGTCCAGGATAAATCTGCTCCTAGTTGATGCTGCTGCTGGGATGCTCCAGTCCACGTTTGGAATATTGAAGTCTCCAACCAGTACTACCTCACCCTTGTCTGCCACCCTTTGCTATCCTTTCCCTGTAACTCACTGTCTCCTCACAGTGGGGCCCACCCAGCCAAGTTCAGTCAAGCACCAAGCGGGAGACACAGACAATCTAGGGGAGCTGCAGTCAAGTCCATGGTGGGATTCACTTGCAGAGAAGGACAGGAGACTCATTATCTCTTGAACCAATCCCCCATTAAGTCCTACCCAAGCTAACAGCCACCATGCATGTACCTGTTACTGTCCAGACAGAAAGCCATCATACACAGAAACATAGACTCTGTCGGTATATAAGAACAGCTTGTCCCACCCAGACTGCTCATTTTTCCATGCCTTTAATGTCATCACAGCCTCTACAATGATCTCCAGCTACCCCCCCCCCCCCACAACCAATTCCCAATGGGGACTACTTTGTGCCTATCCCATGAATGCTGGAAGCCCACCACTGTTTTCACCTCCACTTTCACCCACATAATGGAGGGCCAGCAGGGTAGGACATATAAAAAGAGGCTGAAGGCCCTGAACATGTACTCCTTGGGGGGGGGGGAGAGACGTGACTGAGAGTTTCAAGTAATTGAAAGGAATGAATAGGGTGGACACCGAGAGTGTCTTCATGCTCAGTGAGAACTGAAACATGAGGGAGCACAGTCTCAAGTTGAAGGGGAGGAGCTAGGAGACATCTTTATGAAGAGCATGACGGTGGGTTGCAACGGGCTTTTTGAAGAGGTGTTTCACTGAGAAATGTAGGCAGCTTCAAATGAGGCTTGGGTAGAGTTAAGGAGACAATTAGGGCCAAGAGAGCGGCCAACATAGGAGAATGGCTGTTTGGGGAGGTGGGTAGGGTCAGTAGTTGATTCTGAGGACCCTGCAATACAAGTAGAGTCAAGAGACCTAATGGCCTTATTCTGCTAGTTTCATCGTATGCTGGTATGCTTGTACCACCTCTACTGGAAGCCCATTCTAGGTACCCACCCCTTTTTCAGAGAAGAAGTACTTCCTCATATCCCTCCTAAATGTTCCCCCTTCCAGCTTCACTGCATATCCCCCTGTTCTTATTCACCTTATCCTCTGAAAACATACTTCTCTCCTGTTATCTTCTTCAATCCTGTGAGGTATTTCCAGGTCTCCATCATATCCCCCCTCTTCCAGGGTGTACATATTGAGAATCCATTGCTTCTCCTCACAGGGCTTCTAAAACAGCCCCTGCAACATTTTAGTTGTCCTCCTCTAGACAGCCTCCATCCTGTTTATGTCCTTCTTGAGATGCAGTCACCAGAACTGGACACACAGCATTCCAGGTGGGGTCTCACCAATGAGCTATACAGCGTCAACACTACATCCCTCCTTCTGCTTGGTTATGCACCTCCCTATGCACCCCAGCATCCCACTGGCATTACCTACTGCCTTGTGGCACTGCCTCGCCACCTTGAGGTCATCAGATATAAATACTCCCAGGTCTCTTTCCTGTTCGGTGACCCCCCACTGCACCATATTATTATTATTATATTCTGCCTCTCCGTTTCTGTACCCTAGGTGCTTGATTTTGCACTTTTTTTTGTACTGAAACCCAGCTGCCATACCCTTGACAACTCCTTGAGTTTTCTCAGGTCTCTGCACGTTCTCTCCACCCTCTCAGGGGTAAACCACACTATGGTCATCTGTCATGTCAAGGCTTCTCCAAATCCCTAGAGGAGATGCTGCTGCAGCAGAACATGCTGTGGTTTGCCCCACCCCTTGCAGCAGTCTCATGGCTCCTCCATCCTGGTGTCATGCTGGTACTGTAAACCAGAGTCATCCACATGACAAAACAAACAAACACTGCTGACACCAATGGGCCAGGTCCCATTATCAAAGGGTTTCTCCCATGCTGAGTTTATGCGGTAGATTTTTTTAAAGCTGGGGTCCATAATGCTTAACCTTGCTCCTGGTTGGATAATTATTGCCCATTCTAGTTCCCATGGCGCAGCTGGACAAAGATAACATGGCGAGCACTCGATTATCTGCTCACTTTTGTGGAAGAAAAACTGGGCAAATAATCGAGGGTGGTGGATAGTAATAGCAACATACTGGCAAAACGTTTGTACAAACTTAAAATTTGGCAGATAATAGAGGATGGCAGATAATTGAGGGATCAGTGCAGTTTGGAATCTGAAAATTCTTCCACTCTCCAGCCTAGTCAGGCAATGCCAAATGAAGGCTGCTGTTCTGTTTGCTGCATTTCCATGGAGTCTGAAAAGTTTCACTGGCTTTTACAGACCTCTATGAGGGGTGTGCACGTAAGGAGTACTATTTCCCAAATACCATGAATAATGATATATTTGTTACTTAGGAATAAAAACAAATAACAGGCACTATGCCTGGTATTCAGCTTTGGTGAGAGCTAGTTAAAAGAGCAAATGACTTACTTATGAGGAGAAAACATAATTAAAAGTCTCACCCTGGACTCAATGCAGTAACAGACACAGCCTGATATGGACAATCCTGTGTGTCCCTTATGTGCTCCCCTATGGAAGGGATGAGACAAGGTTCAAAGTCTACAGTGTTCGGAAAGCTATGAAGTGCTGAAGGGTGAGCTCTTCTGTGTAAAGGGCACTCCCTATATACTGTAACACTATACCAATTTAAGGTAGTGGGAGACAGACATGGATCCTTCATACAATACAGAATTGACAAATCTGTGTTTTTGTATATACAATGCATGTTTCAATACCAATAAAGAAATTATACCAAAAAGAAAACAACGTTATTTCCCCCACCCACCTCCCCTTTTTTCAAGCGCCCCAAAGAGACGGAAGTAAACTGTCAGCTTCTAGCACCCTCCCCACGGCCATTAAACAAAGTAAAGTACAGAACAGTTACATACTCACCATTACAGTAGATCTTTGAGAGAATCGCTTTCATAAAGCCACACCTATGGAACCTATAGCCACCAGGCGCTAGGACCACACAGAAACTTTTGAAAGCAGTCCTCCAGGGGCCGCCCATGACGAAGTCAAATGTTAGCTACCACGTAAACATGGACAGCCCCTCCCCTCCTCGGTTCCCCACCAGAGATCATGTTTGGAGGACCTCCCCGTAGGGAACAAGGAGAGAACCTATGGCTCTGCCAACCAGGTGAGGCACAGAACAGCAGGTAGATCCTCATGGAGAAGGAGATAGCATTCACCAGCGTCCCAGGATCCTAAAGGGGGAAGATGGGTGGGACGGCATGGCCTGATGAAAGAGATTTTTCTGAAGATCTGCTGTTACGGTGTGTATGGAACAGTTCTATCTTCTTCAAGGATATCTCTTTCAACAGGCCACAAGTACCAAGCAGTACTGACCATAAATAATCTGGGTGGCTGGATCCTACAGGCCTAAGAAAGTGGGCCTTGAAGCACAGCTAGGCCAAAGCCAGCCCTTTTGCAAGAGACAACGTCCAGACAGTAGTGTTTAGCAATGGTGTGGACAGTACTCCAGGCTGTAGCTGCACAGATTTCTGCAGCAGACACATTTTTGAAACACGCAACAGATGTGGTCATGCCTCTAGTGGAATGCCTATGAACAGCCCCAGAAAGTTCTTTACCATACCGCCTATGACAAATTGCTAACCATTTGGACAGGCACTGTTTTGAAAAAAGGAACACCCTCTTTCCTGGGGCGAAGGAAACAAAAAGCTGTGAGGACTTCTTGCAGTCCTTTGTGCAGTATATATAGTACCTGAATATCCTATGTACATCTAGAGTATGACCCAATGCTTCCCCTGGATTGGCATGCTCAGGAAAATAAACTGGCCAGGTGAATCGTAAACTGGCAGGTGGATGGTTTGATTTAAAGTAAACTCAGACACCACCTTTGGTAAAAACTTAGGATTAGTATGCCAAAACACCCTGTCTTTGTGGAAAATCAAATATGGGGGCTCACACATTAGAGCCTGCAGCTCTGAAATCCATCAAGCAGAAGTAATGGCCACCCAAAACAACACTTCCCATGAAAGAAAGCGGAAGCCACAAGTTGTGGCTGGCTCAAAAGGAGCCAAAGTAATCTTTTCCAAAACATAATTCAAGTCCCAAGCTGGGATGGACAGCAGATAGGAGGCTTCAAGTGCAGAAAGCTACCCAAGAACGTATTGGCCACCTCCACCTGTGCAACCGTACGACCCTCACTGGGCACTCGGAAAGATAAAATGGCAGCCAAGAGCACTTTTATAGAGGAATACTGCAAGCCTGCATCCGACAAAGACAGCAGATACTCTAGAACCTGATTTGCTAGACAAATAAACAAATCTAGGTGATAAGAAGTGGCCCTCAAAGCAAACTGTTTACACTTCATGGGATAAATTGCCCTAGTGGAAGGCTTTCTGGCAGTCACCTGGTCATCAGCAACCTTTTTGGGAAACCCTAAATCTAGCAATGGCTATGTTTTCAGGAGCCATGCATGAAGATGAAGTGATCTGAGGTGTAGATGGATCAGGGTTCCCCGTTCCTTTGACAGAAGGTCCTGGCATAGGGGCAGGGGTACTGCTGGTTCCACTGCCAGCTGCTGCAGTAGAGGGAACCAGATCTGGCAAAGCCATAAGGGAGCAATGAGGATCAGAGCTGCTCATTCCATCTAGAGTTTGAGTAGCACCCTCTGAATGAAAGGGAAGGGAGAGAAAGCATACAGGAACCTCCCCTTCCAAGAGAGGGACAACGCATCTCGCAAGAAATGGTTCCCTCTAGGCCTTTAAGCAAGCGAGCAGAAAAGTGGCAGTTTTGCGATATATGGGAACACAAAAAGGTCCAACTCTAAACAACCCCATCTGTTGAACCGATCTTCTACCACTGAAGTCAGCAGTTCCCACTTATGCATCTTGGGCCGTGACTTGCTTAGCATGTCTGCCACAATGTTTTTGGTGCCAGGAACATGTACTTCTTACAGTTCTAGATCGTGTTGCACAGCTCAATACCAGACTCTCACTGCTTCCCTGCACAGGGAGTAATAATGAGTTCCCAATTGCTTGCTGATGTAATGCACCACACTAACATTCATCTGTACTAACAGAGGACCTGGGGACAGGTGAGTCTGGAAGGCCTGCAGGCTATACAGGACAGCTCACATTTCTAGAACATGTGTGTGCAGGGTGCTCTCCACTGTGGTCCATGTACTCTGCATCTGATGGGGCCATAAAGGTGCCCCCCAGCCCATCCCCCAGGCATCCATAATTGAGATCTGGTGAGGGGAGTTGAGATGATCAAGAAAGAAACCCTGTTTAACAGGTTGCTGGGGTCCATCCACCACTTAAGCACTTTGCGTAACAGTATAGGAGAGGTTACTAGAACCATCCATTCTAGATCGCCTGTGAGCTGCTTCCACTGGACTCTTGCAATCCACCGAGGGACCCTCATGTACAGTGTGGCCAGAGGTACTGTGACTATGGCCACTACCATCATACCCAAGAGCCAAAGGAATGTCCTAGCTGTACAATTCCAGCTGTTGTGGACCACTTGGGCCTGTGCAATCAAGATATTCAGCCCTGTCCAGAGGCAGGAAGGCTGACTCTTGGGCTGTGTCAAAAAATGCTCCTATGTACTTGCAGGTACGGACAAGGTGTCAAGACAGACTTAGTTACATTGACAGTAACCCCTAGGGCATCGAACTTCTGCGTTGTTCGAGCTAGGGTGTGCAGGAGCTGCTCCTTGGAGTGGGCTTTTAGTAGCCAGTCATCCAGGCAAGGAAATACATAGAGATCTTCCCTGGGAAGGGCTGCTGCCACCACTGCCAAGCATTTGGTAAATACAGTACCCATGGCACAGAGGACAAGTCAAAGGGCAATACTATGAATTAGCAGTGTTCCCCCTGAAACAGGAAAGTACAATTACATAAGAACTTACCGTAACAACAGATCTTTGAGAAAGGCTCTTGCTGTAGGTAATAACCATTAGAACTAGTACCGTCAGGCACTAGGACCACATGAAAAACTTTAGCTAGCAGTGTCTGGCAGGTGACCGCTCACCCGACGTCATGTAACAGACATCAGCGTGACACTATATAGTGAGTGGTCTCCACACCCACCCTCCAGTTCTCCTGCCAGAGACCTAAGAAGGTGCGACAGTACAAAGGAGTGGGCTCCTGGAGCCAAGAAAAAGGCTAGAAAGAAGTAACCACAGAAGCATTGGGGAAGGTGGGAGGAAAAAAGGTACCTACTACAAGAGCTTTCTTTCGAAGATCTACTGTTACAGTAAGTTCTTACGTAACTGTACTATCTCACTTCGAGAGGGCTCTTGCAGTAAGTAATAACCATTAGGACTATATCCCAAGCAGTGAAATTCAGACAAAGGCTGAAACATGGGGGGCAGGAAAGGTCTGCAGTAAGTACTATGTTTAAGACAGGAGCCCTTAAAGGCTAGCTAGTCCAAAGCCTGCCCAGCACCCAGAGGCAATGTACAGACTATAAAGGTTTGGTAAAAGTGTGGACAGAGCTCCAAGTGGCTGCCGCACAAATGTTCGTGGCAAAAACATTCCTGAAGCAAGCAGCAGATGCAGCCATGCCTCTGGTCGAATGCCCCTTGATCTCCCTGGGAGGGGCTTGTTATACTTCTGATAAAACAAAATGCAGCTTGCTAACCATTTGGACAAGCATTGTTTGGAAACTGCTGCGCCCTCTCTTATGGGCTCAAAAGAAACAAAAAACTGATCCGTTTTACAGACTGACATCGTCCGGTTCATGTAATAATACAAGGTTCTTTGCACAGAGTGTGTGCAGAATGGCCTCCCCTTGATTAGAATGCTCAGGGTAATACATTGGCAAGTGTATAGCCTGATTCAAAGTAAATTCAGACACCATCTTAGGTAAAAAAAAACTTAGGATTTGTATGCAGAGCCTTCTGGTCTCTGTGGAAAATCAAATAAGGCTAATTTCACATCAGAGCCTGAAGCTCGGAAATCCTTCAAGCCAAAGTAATGGCAACTAAAAAGAGCACTTTCCAGGAAAGGTAGTGCATATCGCAGCTCATGGCTGGTTCAAAGGGAGGCAAAGTTGAGTCTCAAGAATGAAGTTCAAATCCCATGGATGAACAGGGTTCTTGACCAGGGGTTTCAGATGGAGAATTCCTTTCAGAAAGGTTCTGGAAACCTCCAACTGTGCCAAAGTTTTGCCATCCACCAGAGTGTGGTAGGCAGAAATGGCAGCTACATGGACCTTTAGCGAAGAACAGCTAAGGCCAAGGTCAGAGAGATGCAGCACGTATTCCATGACCTGTGGTACAGGGCAAGAGAAAGGGTCCCATCCCTTGTTGGTTGCCCAGATAGAGAATCTCTTCCATTTCGTAGCATACGTGGTTCAAACAACATGAAGTCTTGCTGTATTCAGACATAATGCAGCTAGCCCCAGCACTTGAACTGCCCCGGAGAGGAAAGAGTTAACTCTATGCAGAAGCATAGAACGTTGAGCTCGAGCTTGGTTTTCAAACCTGTCTGTGGCACTTCTCAGTGTAACCATCAGATTCTTTACTCCGTCTAACAGTAAAGTCGCTCCGGAGATTTCCTTTGCTCGGTTCGGTAAAAGTAAAGCATTCGGTTTAAACTGTATAATTTTTTTGTTATTTTCGGATTTCCAGCCTCTGTCTATGGTATAAGTAGTGTGTAGATATGTAATGAATGTGTTTTATTCTGTGAAAAAGTTGGAAATTGTTCTTTTCTTCGGTTTCTTTCCGGTCGGTCCAGTTTGGAACCGACCCATTCTGTTAAAATTTATTTCTGGGATTAGAGTGGTCACAAAGTGCCTTGCAGTAGTGGTGGCTTACCTCAGAAGACAGGGTATCACCATCTTCCTGTATCTGGATGACTGGCTCTTAGTGGGTCAGTCATCTTTACAGGTCAAGTCAGCTCTTCAAACTACCCATGACCTACTCAGCTCCTTGGGGTTTCTTCTCAGTCTTCCAAAGTCTGTCCTCGAACCAGTTCAACTTCTCACCTATATAGGCATAGAGTTGGACACTGTACAAGCAAAAGCCTTCCTTCCCCTGGCAAGGGTGAATGCCCTAGTGGATCTCACACTTCCTCCTTTCGACCTCAGTCTCCCGCTCAGCAAGACAGTTCCTCCAGCTCCTGGGCCACATAGCAGCTTCCACTGCAGTGGTGCAGGGAGCAAGGTTCCAGATGAAGGACATTCAGTTTCATCTAAGGTGTTTTGGGTCTCAAAAGAAGGATTCACTTACCAAACTGATTTCAGTGACTCAGACTCTGGTCCAAGCTCTCCAGTGGTGGCTGGGCCAGGACAACCTCAGACAAGGGGTTCCATTTCTCCCTCAAAGTCCCATCAGTAGTTCTAACTACATATGCTTCTCTCCTAGGGTGGGGAACCCAACTGGGAGCCCTGACAGCTCAAGGAGTCTGGTCCCCACAAGAGTCTCTCCTTCATATCAATCTCCTGGAACTCCGGGCAGTTTTCCTAGCCCTGCAGAGCTTCTCGGATTCAGTCAAGGGCAAGGTGGTCCAAGTCAGAACAGACAACACTACCACCATGTGGTACATCAACAAGAAGGGAAACACTCGGTCCTCGGCCTTGTGCACAGAAGCCATGAAGCTGTGGTCTCTGGCCTATTCTCTTCAGATGTCTCTGGTAGCAGTTCACCTTCCTGGGAAGGACAACATACTAGCAGATGCTCTGAGCAGAGTATCACAAGGACACCACGAATGGTCCCTGGATCCTCACATACTGAAGGTCATCTTCTCCAGGTGGGGCACTCCAGAGATAGATCTCTTTGCAGCACCAGACAATCATCAACTTCCTCTGTTTTGTTGCAGACCTCCAGTCCTGGTGACGGTTCCCCAGGATGCTCTCATTTTGGATTGGAAGGGCAGGTTTCTCTATGCCTTCCCTCCTTTCCCTCTGCTGTTCAGAGTTCTGATCAAGATCAGGACTCAACCCTGCACAGTGATACTGGTGGCTCCAGACTGGGCCAGACAGCCATTGTATCCTCTACTACTGTCTTTGTCAGTGTCATATCCCCTGTCTCTGCCCAGGACATACAATCTCCTGTCCTCCTCCCAGGGGCAGATCTGGTACCCCAATCTCCAGTCTCTCAAGCTCAAGGCCTGGCTCTTGAAGAGTTAGAATATGCAGCACTACATCTTTCTCAGGGAGTTCTGGATATTCTGAAGATCTACAGGAAACCTTTCACTAGAAAAACTTACAACTCCAAATGGAAAAGGTTCAGTATTTGGTGCTCTCAGAAAGGCATCCTGCCTGATTCTGCAGACATTTCCACAACCTTAGACTATCTAGTTCATCTGAATGGTCTAGGCCTTAGGCCTGCCACTCTGAAGGTTCATCTAGCAGCTGTCTCTGCATTCCTCTCAGCAGGGAAGGGCTCTTCCCTGGCATCTCATCCTGTTTTCAGAAAGTTTTTCTAAACACTGGTTCACATTAACCCTTCCTTTAGGGAACCATTCTACCTTGGGATCTTAATGTCTGCATAGCTCAGCTTATGCAGCCACCCTTTGAACCTCTGGCTTCAGCCAAACTGAAGTACTTGACCTGGAAAACTGTGTTCCTGGTAGCTATTACTTCTGCCAGGTGGATCAGTGAGTTACAGGCTCTGTCAGTTGAACCTGACTTCATCTCCTTCCATAGGGACAAAGTGGTCCTAAGAACCAATAGGAGGTTCTTGCCCAAAGTGGTATCGGATTTTCATCTGAACCAGTCTATATCTCTCCCTGTGTTTTTCACTGATCATTCTTCTTCAGGTGAAAGATGGTTACACAGTCTAGACGTTAAGAGGGCCCTTAGCTACTACATTGAGCATACTAAGGCACATAGAAATGACTATGTTCAATTGTTTCTCACTTATGGTGAAGTGGGGAAAGACAAACCTGCCACTAAAAGAACTACTGCCAGGTGGATTGTTTCTTGTATACAATTCTGTTATGACAAGTTGGGTAGAGCACCCCCTTCAGGCCAGAGGGCTCAATCGACTAGGGGTACAGCTGCTTCTCTAGCTGCAGCCAGAGATATACCTTTGTTAGAGATCTGTAAAGCAGCCACCTGGAAAACAGTACATAGTTTTACCAAGCATTACTCCCTGGACATCCAGGCTAGGAGTGATGCTAGGTTTGGCACAGCAGTACTGCAGAGCCTCTTCCCAAAGTAGGTTCTGCATTCCCTCCTCCATAGGGAACTGCTTGGTAGTCTGCATTATGTCTGAATACAGCAAGACTTCATGTTGTTTGAAGAAATAATTACTCACCATAGTAATGTTGTTTCTTCTAATGGAGTCTTGCTGTATTCAGACCTCCCCCCCACCTCCCCTCTCAGAACCTGGGTTTTTGGGAAGCGGGCTGGCAGGTACAGTGCTACACTTCAGGGGTGTACCTTTTACCCTCCCTCTTGGGTGTGGTGGATGTCGTTATTATTTTTCTGGTGTTTTAAATATTGTCACTATATTTCCTTCTTTGGTTCTCGGCTTTTGGGCACAAAATAATTTTTTGCCCTTTGGCTATATGTTGAACAATTTCCATACTATAGTATGTTAGTTAGTGTTCTCGTAAGAATCTGACTGTTACACTGAGAAGTACCACAGACAGAGGTTTGAAAACCGAGTTCGAGCTCAACGTTCTATGCTTCTGCATAAAGTTAACTCTTTCCTCTCCGGGGCAGTTCAAGTGCTGGGGCTAACTGCATTATGTCTGACTACAGCAAGACTCCATTAGAAGAAAACAACATTACTACAGTGAGTAATTTTTTCTTCTTATAGATGGTTTTTGGGCATCCACAAGGACTTGGGTTACTCTGGAAGAGACCCCAAAGCGTGCAACAGCTACATCTGCAGGTGTCACATGTGATGGTGAAGGGACTTGAGGCCCGGATGGACCAGTTTGCCCTGGTCCTGAGTCAGCATATTCTAGCAGAGGGGCAGGGTAACCGGAGGATCCACACTCAACTGCTGGAGCAGAGGAAACCACACTTGGCAAGGCCAATACGGAGCTATGAGGATAATGCGGGCTCTTTCTTGCCATAGTTTCAGAAGCACCCTCTGCAACAGTGCAAAGGAAGGGAAAGCATACAAAAACCTCCCTGTCCAGCAGAAAGACAGCACGTCTCGCCAGAAAACACCACACTTGAGAACGAGCAAGCAGAAACTGGGTAGTTTTGCGTTGGATGGGGAGATGAACAGATCAAGATCTGGGAGACTCCACTGATCGAAGAAGTCTCGGACTACTGACTTCCTCAGTTCCCACTCATGTGCCCGCGGCTGAGGGCGTCCGCCACGGACATTTTTTTTTTCCATATATATTTTGTACGTTTAATTTACTCTGGGTGGCAAACTGGTTGACGAGTAGAAAACAGAGAATGGTGGTAAACGATATACAGTCAGAAGAGATGCAAATCACAAATGGGGTGCCTCAGGGATCAGTCCTGGGGGCCAGTCCTCTTCAATATCTTCATCAGTGACATTGCAGATGGACTGGAGGGTAAGGTTTGTCTCTTTGCAGATGACACCAAGATCTGCAACACAGTAGATGATCCAGATGGGGTGGGCAGAATGAAAAGAGATCTGGATAAACTAGCAAAATGGTCAGAAGAGTGGCAACTGGGGTTTAATGCAAAGAAGTGCAAGATCATGCACATAGGGAAGAGAAACCCTGAAGCCACCTATAGGCTGGGAGGGGAGCTGCTGGCAGTCACAAGGGAAGAAAGAGACTAGGACATGATCATCACCGATGACCTGAAATCATCCAAGCAAACCACTAAGGCAGTAGCTAAGGCCAGAGGGATGATAGGGTGTATTAGTAGAGGCATCACAAGTCAGAGGAAGGAGGTAATAATCCCTCTTTACAAGACACTGCTTAGGCCCCATCTGGAGTACTGCGTGCAGTACTGGAGGCCACACCTTCACAAAGACATCAACCAAATTGAGGCAGTCCAGAGAAGGGCAACCAAAATGGTGTAGGAACTGCATCAGAAAACATATGAGGACAGATTAACAGAGCTCAATATGTATACCCTAGTGCAAAGAAGGGAGAGAGGTGATATGATCAAAACATTCAAACACCTTAAGGGCATTAACAAGATGAAAGAGTCTAACATGTTTCGATATAAGAAAAATAGCAGGACAAGAGGACACAGCATGAGATTAGAGGGAGATCAATTAAGGGGTAATGTAAGGAAGTTCTTTTTCACAGAAAGGGTGGTGGATGTATGGAACGGCCTACCTCAGGAAGTGGTGGATATGAATACAGTGCAGAGTTTCAAACAGGCATGGGATAGGCATAAGGGAGCAATACAGATGAGTATAAATGGATAAGCCATTGACAGAGCAAAGGCTGATGGCACATTTATAAGGTAGAAAAAGAAATGGGCAGACTGGATGGGCCTTGAGGTCCTTATCTGCCGTCAACTTCTATGTTTCTATACTCCCCCTCCCCCCCCACAGGGCCACGGTGTACACATGCATGTACGCCAGGATCTGGTGGCCCCCTCTGCCCCTCCCCGGACTTTCATTGCTGCTCCTAGCTGCCTACGCTACCCACTGGGCCTCCACCCGGTGGGAGCGGGACTACAGAGGAGTGGGCGTCCACCCCATGGAATGGAGAGCCAAGGCTCAATCCCATTCTGCCCCCCCCGAGCTGGCACCCCAGTGGCTCGAGGTCATTCCCTCTCCCTGGTCGCTGGCATGGCGTGGCGTGAGGTAAGCATCCAGCGCCTCAGCCCTCTGCAGTACTGGACCGGCTCCCACAGGACATTCTGAATGCTTGGGACATGCACTGCTGTGAGCTGCAGGCTGTTCTGTATCACCCAATGTCACACGTGCACTGCTTCCCTGCAGAGTGGATACGACCGCATGCCTCCCTGTTTGTTCAGGTATCAGACCATTCACACGTTATCCATCTGAACCACTAAGGGCCCAGGGAGGAGTAGGTGCTGAAAGCCTGAAGGGCGTACAGTACAGCTCATATCTCCCGCACACTAATGTGCAGAAACAGCTCCTGCTGAGACCAGGATCCCTGTGTCCTGTGGTAGCCCAGATGGGCGCCCCAGCCCTGACCAGAAGCATCCATAGTCAGGGTCTGAGCTAGAGGAAGCATTTGAAAAGGGACTCCTCTGGTGAAAGTGGACAAATCTTGCCACCATAGGAGATCCTGATGCATGGGGCTGGAAACCAGAGTCCTGTGATCCAAGTCATCTTATTTCTGACCCCACTGGACCTGAAGAGTCTACTGCATAATCTGCATGTGGAGTATGGCTAGGGGGACAGTGGGAATAACTGCTGCCATCAGGCCCAGAAGGCGTAAGACTGAACGGGCCAAGGTCCACTGACTGGCTGCCACTTGGATAGCCTGCTGATGAAAAGTTTCCGTCCAGTCCAAAGAAAGGAAAGCTTGATCCTAAGCAGTATCCAGCACCTCCCCAATAAATTGGAGGCATTGTGAAGGAACAAGGTGAGATCTGGGGTAATTCACCGTGATCCACACTTGCCTGAATAGGTTCAGGGTGGTAGTCAGGGAGGCAATCAGGCTGTCCCTCGACAGTGCTGACAGGATCCAGTTGTTGAGGTATGGGAAGACAAATTCTCTGGCAATGCAGAGCTGCCGCCACCACCCCTAGGCACTTGGTAAACACTATGGGTGCTGAAGAGAGGCCAAAGGGGAGTGCTGTGAACTGGAAGTGTTCCCCTTGGAGCATAAAGTGTAGGAAGTGGCAGTGAGAGGGAAAAATTGAGATATGTAGATATGCATCCTGCATATACACAGCACAAAGCCAATGATCCTGGTGCAGAACAGGCAGCAGATCCAGTAGGGTCAGCATGCAAAACCTCTTGTACTCTACGTACAGGTTTAGCGTGCTGAGGTCTAGAATTGGACAAAGGTCCCCTGTCTTTTTGGAAACCAGGAAAAAGTGGGAGTAATATCCCTTTCATTCCTGGATCTGAGGAACGGGCTCTATAACTGATTTTGTCAGAAGAGCCTGGATCTTTTCCCTTATGAGAGGAATGTGGCCTATTGGGTAGTGAGAGATATCTGGAGAATTTCTTGGAGGTCTGTGAATTTGATGGTGTGGCCTTGAGGGATGAGCTGATGGACTCGCGTGTCTGAAGTGATCGCCTCCCACCCAGCCAGGTGGTTGGCAAATCTGCCCTCTACTCGTTCCTCCAGAACTGGTGGCGGAGGCAGGGTGGGGGAGTGCTGTCCCAGCAGCCAATTGGGACTTGGTAGGGGGGGCTCCAGCCGACAGGACCCAGAGTTTGTTCTGATGTCAGGCTGGCTGTTGCCTGTTCTGGCATTACTGTTGGTGACAAAATGGCTGTTTTGACTTGGTGTTAGAGCAATACATAGACTGGACAAAGCGCAGTGCCTTGCCATTGTCCTGAAGCTTAGTGATTATGTCCTTGACATCGCCTCCAAAAAGGGCATCCTGGGTGGCCGAGTGGATGTCAGGGGCCAATCCGGATACCCTCAGCCAGGAGTACTGGTGCTTGCTCATAGCTATGGCAGTACTCCGGGTGGAGGCATCTACTGCATCATATGTAGCTCTGAAAAAACAACAGCAGGAGATTTCCATAGTCCTGATGGTCTGGGAAATTTTGGTTTTAGCTTTTGAATCAGGGAAAGCCTCGAATTCTGATTTCAACTGTCCCAGGACAGATTTCCGTATACAATCATATGTGCCAGGCAATTCCAAGCACTGAGGGCCAGAGTGGAGAAGGAATAAACCTTGAGTTCAAACTGGTCTATTTGCCTTGACTACTTGTCTGGAGGAGAGGTGCTCATGTGTTTAGGCTTAGCCGTATGGTCATGAGCCACACACTTTAGGGTGTGAACTAAAGGGTCTTTTCCTCGGGGCTTGATACAACTTGTCAGCCTTCTTGGCTGATTGTGGTCACTAATGAAGGCTGCTGCCAGACAATGGAGACCAGGTCCTTATGTGGTCCTTTATCCACGGAGGAATGAGGAGAGGGGACAGCTCGGGCATATCCAGATGTTCCACGAACCTCTTGCATTGGGGATCCTGAACCTCCATCTTTCACCCATTTGCCTCCAGAATCTTCCAAAGGATTTCAGTAAAAGAGGGATCCTCCGGAGGGTATTTGGGAAGACTCTCTGGGTTTTGGATCCACTGAAGAGAGGGTCTCAAAACCCAAGATGGAGGAGTCTGCAGTGTCCGAGTCCTAGTCCGACGACGGGCTTCCGTCCGAAGACACAGCCTGTGGGAGCGGGATCTCCTGCAGTGAGATCACAAGGCCCCTGCTGACACTGGTTACCATGCTAAGACGTGATATCTGTCCCAAGGTAGAGGGGCGAGACTCCATTGGAGAGGGAGATCTTGGCATAAGGTCCGTGCGAGCCAGTGTAGCAGCTGCAGTCAACTGCCACCAGTCCAATTCTGAGACCAACTATGTCCTGGTTTTGGACCACCAAGACTGTAATGCCTCCCTAAAATCTACCTCATGCAGAGGTGGTAGAGGGGCAAGGAGGAGGGGGGGCTGATAGATGGGTGGGTAACCTGGGAAGGTAAACCCCAGCTTCGGGTAATGGTAGCCCGGTGCTCCATAGGGTGAATAGCCCAGCATCGAATACCCAGGCGAGGGGGAGGACCTGCCGGAGGCCCTGATGGCAGGTAACACAGCGAAGGACCCAACGGAGGAGCCAGAGGCCCTGATGGAGGTCCTGATGGCAGGTAGTCAGGCGCAGGCCCCGAAGAAGGGGCAAAGGGATCTAATGGGGGCCCTGATGGAGCGTATGAAGGCCTGGTTTTAGTTTGTGGCGCTGGACGCCCCTCCGGGAGGAGGTTCCAACATCGAACCCAAGGGGGCTGAGGGTCTCACCGGAGGCTGGAGTGAGCGAGCTGGCCCAGACGGTGGAACACACTGTGCAGGAGATACCGACTCCCAAGGACAGTCCAGCGTCAGACGCTCGGCCCCAGCACCAGGATTTTGATGGGCGGACACTTCTCTGACTTTGGCTCTGAACATGCAGGAGAGCCAGGAGTCACCACCAGGAAGGTGGCGATGAAGGCTCCCGAGGAGAACCCTCTGGGGAGGGCTGCGGCAACAGCGGCAGCGTGTGCTGATCTGGAGGATTGGTGCCAGGCCTGTTATGGGGCCTGACAGAAGCACAGTGACTGGGTGGACGCCAGAGGAGCTGGCGTGAGACTTATCAGCCAGGGCCAGGCATTCGTCAGAGGGGCTGATGAGACTTATCGGCCGCGCCGCCAGACTTAGACCCCAGGGTTTTGAGGGGCCTAAGTGTGGCGGAACTCTCCAGAAGACTGGAGGTACCTACCTGAACTGTAACTAGCTCAGGCGGGGGGACCAAGGGGAAGGGCAGGCTTGGCTGGAGGAATGGTACCCATGCCAGCAGGAGGCCACTCATCGCTGGCTGCCCCTGAAGGTAGCTGTAGGCGGGAGGAAGACCAATCGTGGCCCCAGTGCTTCTACTTGCCCTTCTTCTTCTTGGCATGAGAGTCTGAAGAACCCTTCAGGGAGGACACCGATCCCTGCAGCTTCTGCAGCTCCTTCTCCATTGACACTATCTTTAGTTTGTGAATGTGAACTTCCAGGGCCTGTTGGTGGCGTTTCTGTGTGGCCTGGTTGAAACTCTGGCAGGCCTCACAATCCTCGGTCTTGTGCTACAGTCCCAGACAGAAGAGGTAGAGGGAATGGCCGTCCTTGTGAGGGAGCTGCATGCCACAGGAATTGCACTTATTCTTATGCAACTCGGAAGGCATCGGAAAAGACATGCACAAAAAGGTAAATATTTTCAAAGATGTACTAGAAAGAAAAAATAAAGCAATGAAACACTATCGAAAATGGCAGCTCTACATCAAAGCAGCGAGGTCCACAACATGCGAGGTCGACAGCGGAAATGAAATGGAGGAGGGTGGGTGGTGGAGACAGCCCACTATATAGTGTCACGCTGATGTCCATCACATTATGTTGGGTGGGCAGTCCTCCATGCACGACCCTGCTAGTTAAAGTCTTGTGTGGTCCTAGTGCCTGACGGCTCTAGTCCCAACGGTTATTACCTACTGCAAGAGCCCTCCAGTAAGATACCTCGAATAATTTCTGTGAGGTTTGTAAATTTTGATATGAAGGTAGGCATCCTTCACATCGAGGAAACAGATCCAATCCCCTGCTTGTAGTAGTGGGAGCAGGCCCTCTAGGGTGACCACTCTGAACTTTTTGTACTCTACAGGAAAGTTCAGGTCCCTGAGATATGGAATAGGCCACAGGTCTCCTGTCCATTTTGGGACTAGGAAGCACAGAGCATAGAACCCTGTGTTCCTCTGTTTCAAGGGCACAGGTTCTAAAGCCCTCTTCTGAAGTAAAGTGTGGACTTCACCTAGGAGCAGAGGACTGTGGTCTGTAGGACAGTGTGTTAGCACCTGTGGTGATCTGGAGGTATTTCTAGAAAATCCAGAACATGATCTCGTGCTATGATTTCCAGGACCCAGATGTCTGATGTCACCTCCTTCCACTGATTTAGGTGGAGGGAGAGACGACCCCCAACAACCACCCCTGGAGGTAATGGTAGTTGGGGGTGCACAAAGAGTCAGGCAGAGATGGTTGCTGCGTTCCTACTGTGCCACCACCTCTAGGGGCTTTTGAATGGGCACCTGGAGTGGTTCTTGGGGTGAGCAAGGCTCCTGCTCCCTTGCCCTCACCTTGCTGTCTGCTAGCAGGATGGTGTCTAGCACAAGCCAGATGAAAAGGCATCCTCTGCCTACACTTTGGTTTGGTATGATACAGGGAGTGTACTGACTTCAAGGTCCTACCTGAGGCCTGGAGGTTAAAGAGGATACCCTAGAGATCTGACCCAAATAACCTGTATCCTCTAAAGGGGGCATTGAGAGTGGACTGTTGTACATCATTCGCAAAGCTTGACACCCTAAGCCAGGAGTACTTCCCTTAGGCATATTCCTGAGGCAGCAGCCCTGGCTGAGTGAAGCATCAAATATATCACAGGCTGCACAAAGAAAAATTACTCACCTTAGTAATGTTGTTTCTTCTAATGGAGTCTTGCTATATTATGACATATGCAGTCTGTCCCAACCTTAGAACTGCTCCGGAGGTGAAAGAGTTAAGTCCATGCCAGGCTGGAACTTAGAGCTTGAGCTCAGTTGAAAATTCTATCTGTTGTTCTTCAAACTTAAACTGTCAGATGTTTACGAGCAAAAACTCAATAAGACTCTGTGTGGAAGCTGTAAACCTACACTAGCCAACTGGCTACTTAATTAATAAACACATTTTTGGTGCTACAATGAAGACTCAAGTCAGGAGACCCAAAAAATGACAAACATAACAAAGATCACCCCAAAATGAGGGTGAAAACAAGGTGGGCATCTAAAAGTGCAAACACTGCCCTGCCCACCCACATCTCTAAGTAAGGTTCTGAGAGGGGCAGGGAGGTCATAATATAGCAAGACTCCATTAGAAGAAACAACATTACTAAGGTGAGTAATTTTTTCTTCAAACAACATGAAGTCTTGCTATATTATGACATATGCAGACTACACAGCAGTACCTCCATGGAGGAGGGACAGAACCTACTTAAGAAATAGGCTCTGAAGCACAGCTGTGCCAAAACGAGCATCACTCCTAGCCTGGATGTCCAGGGAGTAATGCTTAGTGAAAGTGTGCACCGTTTTCCAGGTAGCTGCTTGACATATCTCAGGATAGGGATGTCCCTGGCAGCAGACAGAGACGAGCTGTACCTCTGGTGGAGTGAGCCCTCAGGCCTGAGGGAGGAACTTTACCCAGTTTTTCATAGCAGAATTGGATACAAGAGACGATCCACCTGGCAATGGATCTCTTAGTGGCAGGTTTCCCTTTGCCAACCTCACCATAAGTGAGGAACAGTTGGAGGGAGTTAAACCTGTGACCTTTGGTACGATCTAGGTAGTAGCTAAGTGATCTTTTGACATCTAAACTGTGTAACCTCCTCTCACCAGAAGAAGAATGGTCAGTGAAGTACACAGGGAGGGATATAGATTGATTAAGGTGGAAATCTGAGACCACCTTAGGCAAGAACTTTCGGTTAGTCCTGAGGACTACCTTATCTCTGTAAAAGGAGATAAAAATCAGGCTCCACTGACAATGCTTGTAACTCACTTATGCGCCTGGCAGAAGTGATGGCTACCAAAAACACAGTTTTCCAAGTCAAGTACTTGAGCTGTGCTGAAGTCAAGGGCTCAAAGGGGTTGCATAAGCTGGGCAATGCAAATATTAAGATCCCAGGCAGGGAAGGATCCCTGAATGGGGGGGTGTGGAAGCAACCCTTGAAAAACTTGGAGAATACAGGATGAGCTGAAAGAGAAGAGGGCTTACCTGTTGACAAGAAAGCAGACACGGGTGCCAAGTGCACTTTTAGGGTAGCTGGTCTTAGCCCTAAAGTATTTAAATGAACCATATAATCCAGGACTGTGGGTAAGTCAAGAGATTCTGGGGAAGTATGCTTTCCAAGCACCATATGGAAAATCTCTTCCATTTGGAATTATAAGTAGCTTTGGTGGAAGGCTTCCTAGAAGCCTTCAGAATATCCAATACACCTTGGGAAAGGTGTAGGTCAGCAAACTCTAACTCTTCAAGAGCCAGGCCTTGAGATTGAGAGATTTGAGGTTCGGGTACCAAACCCTCCCTTGAGCACAGGATAACAGATTGTGATTCCTGGGAAGACACAGGGGAAGGTGGACTGCTAAGGACATAAGGAATGGGTACCAGGGCTGTCTGGCCCAGTCTGGAGCAATCAGAATCATCTTGCAGGATTGAGACCTGATTTTGACTAGCACTTTGAACAGGAGAATGAAGGGTGGAAAGGCATAGAGAAATTTCCCTTACCAACTGAGAAGGAAGGCATCCAGGGGGACTGAGCCCAACACTGGGGGCCTGCAACAAAAAAGGGGAAGTTGGTGATTGTCTGGGGCTGCAAAAAGATCTATCTGAGGTGTGCCACATCTGGCAAATACCACCTCCAGAACTAGGGGATCCAGAGCCCACTCGTGATGGCCTTGTGAAATCCTGCTGAGAGCATCTGCCAGGACATTGTCCTTGCCTGGGAGATGAACTGCTACCAGAGAGGTGTTCAGGGAGTAAGCCAGAGAACACAACTTCATTGCTTCGGTGCACAAGGCCGTAGACCGAGTGCCCCCTTGCTTGTTGATGTACCACATTGTGGTGGTATTGTCTGTTCTGACTTGGATAACCTTGTTCTGAACAGATCTGGAAAAAGCTTGAAGTGCTAGAAAAACTGCTCTGAGTTCCAACAGATTGATGTGGAACAGAGATTCCTGAGGGGACCACAATCCCTGGGTGGTGAGGTCGCCCATGTGAGCTCCCACCCCAATAGGGATGCATCTGTAGTAAGGATTAAGGAGTGAGACTGAGGGTAAAGGGACCCCTGTCTCAAATTGCCCAGGTCCTGCCACCACTGAAGGGCCTGGATCAGGGTTCGAGTCACTGGAATTAATTTGGTTAGAGGGTCCTTTCTTTGAGACCAAAGGCTCTGAAATGGAACTGAATGTCCCTCATCTGAAATCTGGCTCCCTGCACTACTGCTGTCGAAGCAGCCATGTGTCCCAGGAGCTGTAGAAAGTGCCTTGCTGGTCGAGAGACCTGCAGGTGAAGGAGGAAGCCAGAGTAATCAGGGTACTTCCCTTTCCAGAGGAAGGAAGGCTCTGGCCTTTTCTGTAACTAGCTCTGGCGCCTATGACGGTGAGGAGCTGAACAGGCTCTAGAACTGACTCTGAAAGATTCAGAAGGAAACCTAGAGAGGTGAGCAGTTGCTGAGTTATCTGTAAGCGTAACTTGACTTGGTCTGGGGACTGGCCTACTAAGAGCCAGTCGTCCAGGTATGGGAAGATGGCAATCCTTTGCCTTCTTAGAGAAGCAACTACTACTGCCAGGCATTTTGTGAACACCCTTGGAGCAGAGGTTAGGCCGAAGGGCATTGCTCTGAATTGGTAATGGCCTGAGGGCAGCTCGAGCCTGAGGTACTTTCGATGGGAGCTTCAGATGAGAATATGGAAGTAGGCATCCTTGAGGTCCAGGGAGACTAGCCAGTCCCCTGGCCGTAGAGAGGGTAGAATTATTCCCAGAGTCACCATTTTGAACTTTGGCTTTAAAAGGTGCTTTTTTAAATATCTGAGATTCAGGATGGGCTGCCATTCTCCGGTCTTTTTGGGGGTGAGAAAGTACCTGGAGTACAATCCTTTCCCTTGGTGTAGGGGTGGAACCCTTTCCACAGCTCTGAGAGCCAGGAGGGAAGAGACCTCTGTCTCTAGGGCAAGTGCCTCTGAGGGATTTGCAGGTGGAAAGGATCTGATTCTCATCTCTGGAAATTTTTTGAAGCTGAGAACCAGTCCCTGGCTTACTACTTCCAGGACCCATTTGTCTGATGTTAAAGACTTCCAGTCCTGGACAAAGTAAGCCAGCCTGCCCCCTACAGGTGGTGGAGAATCGGCCCTGGCAAACCCATCAGGTGCCTGCTTGGCAGAGTTGCTGAGGAGTGGTAGCAGGCCTGCTTGTACCCTTCTGCCTCTCCCTCTAAAGAACCCTCTGAGCATAGGTAGAAGAGAGGCCTGAGCTTGGTAGAAAGGCCTGTGAAAAGGCCTGCCCCTGCCCCTGGGATGCTGCCTCTGAGGAGTGGCTTGCCTTTCCTTGGCCTGAGCACTCCTATAGGTGGTCCTGTATTCATTCATTTTCTTCATGTAGGTCTCTGTTTGCTCCCCAAACAAAGAATTACCCACAAGAGGAAAATCCATGGCCTTAGTCTGGGTATCCTGTGACAGGCTAGTACATCTGAGCCAAGCCATTCTGCGAAGTGCCACAGATGTAGCCATGACTCTAGATGAAACACCACTGGAGTCCACTGCAGCATGGAATTGCACCTTGGATGCCTCAATACCATCAGCAGACACCTGCTCCAGCTCCTTGGCAAGCTGGCCAGGGACCTGTTTAGCCAAAGCCATGACAGTGTCCCATCTAGATTTCTGATATCTAGCTGTATAGGCCATGTAATTGGCCTGCCTGAGTCCCAAGGATGCTGCCATGTACTGTTTCTTTGCCATGGCATCAATCCTCCTGGAGTCCTTATCTGGGGAGTGTGAAGCCAAGGGTATATTAGCCTTATCACAGGCTGCAGCCTGCACTACCCCAACATGGCTGCATTGCTGGGTAAGGAACTCTGTATCTTAGCCTGAAGAAGTATACCTCTTGTCCATTCTTTTATCCACAGGAGGTATAGAATTAGGAGTCTTTAAAATCTTGGTCTGTTTCCCAAAAGACTTGTATAAGGGAATAGACAGCCTCCTGGACTCTGGGATATCCATCATTTCCACATAGTCAGGCTCCTCCTGGTCATCCACAGCTTCTTCCATAGGAAGCTGAAGGGTTTCGGCCACTTTCTTGTAAAACATGAAATGGGAGGGGGACTCAGAAAGCCTAGGAGGAGATACTCCTGAAGGTCTGTCTGGGGAGATGTCTGGGTCAATGGGCACATCCAGACTTTCAAAACCACATTCACTTTCCTCATACTCCTCTTCCTCCTCCTCCGGTTCATAATATTCTTCTAAATCATAATCCGGAACCGGTGGAACTGGCCGAACCGAGCACCTTCCTGATGGTGTCGGTTCGGTCGGAACCGGGGAAAGCGACTGCACAATTTTTATCGCTTTCTCTATTTCATCAGTGGCTGGAGAAGAAACTTTTGGATCCACATCAGCTGATTTTTCCTTTCTTGTTCTCTTAACCGGAACCGACTCCTCGGAATCGGTTATCCTTTGCCTGAAGAAGTTTCACCCTGGTCAGAGGGCACTCCTCTGGTTCGGTTTGAACCGAACCGGCTGGCCATCCGGTCAGCGGACTTTTTGGCCTCCCTTTCCCTGAGCCTACCAACTCTCTTTTCTAGGGTAGCTGCAGGAAAATTTTTACAAATCTGGCAGTCTGAATCGAGGTGGTCAAACCCCAGACAATAAACACAGGTGGTGTGAGGGTCAGCCTTAGCAAAGACTTCCCCACACACACTACAGTGTTGAAACCCAGTGGGCCCGTTTTTTCTTTTGGGTTTCTCAGACATAATGCCAGTCCTAACAAAACTTACCCTTTTAATGGCAATCCACCAGGCAAGACACTCTCATCGGTTCCTGACTATGTTACGGGTCGTGGAAAAAAACATAGTAAATCCGTTTTTTTTTTAGAACCGATAAGAACCGGTAACCACACTCTAAAAGTAGAAATTAAGATTTTTTAACAACTTGATCGGTTCAAACCGAACCGATGAACCGTTTACAAGTTCTACACAAAATAGAAAATAATATAAACCTATCTAGTACTCACAAATACCACAGACAGACACTGAACCGACAGGTTGCGGGTTTAAATTCATTCGAAAACCGAGAAAAACGGTACTTTAACCGACAAACTGAACCGAGCAAAGGAGAAATCTCCGGAGTGACTGTTCAGTGAGGCGGAGTAAAGAATCTGACGGTTTGAGTTCAAACAGCAACAGACAGAGTCTCAACCGAGCTTGAGCTCAGCGTTCCATGCCTGGCATGGAAAGTTAACTCTTTCATCTCCGGGGCAGTTCGAAGGTTGGGACTCACTGCTATTGTCAGAATACGGCAAGACTTCATGTTGTTTGGAAGAAGGGTTTTCCTGAGGGAGCCATATAGATCACGTCTGCCCTTCTTGGTATGGCGGGAATTACATTCTGCCTATTCCAGGCAGCAAAGGTGGCATCCTCCAGGGCAGGGAGGAGGGGGTGGTATCCTTGTAGGGAGAGCATCAGGTTAACTTGAAGAAATATATGAGACTTTTCTTGGTAGTATCGTGTTCCTTCAAATCAAACCCCATGGCAGCCTGTAACTGCTGCATCATGGTAGTGAAAGAGGGATCCGCTGGAGGGGGCCATGGGATGAAACCACTGAGTCTTCACTGCAGGTGAAACAGTGCAGTGAAACTAGTTCGTTCATAAGGACTTTCCATGTAGTCTCCAGCCTCCTCCTCATCACTCTGCATCATGTGATCAGGATTATACTTGAAGTCATCGTCAGTCTGGTTGATGGGTCGAAGGGAGCGCACTGGCAAAGGCACTCAAGGGGGCAGTTGAGACACAGCCCCAGGATGTGTCGTTACAGGGGTCTGAATTGCAGACCCCATCCATGGGTACAGGAGGAGGAGGGAACAGACACTGGAGCATGTCCGTGAAGGATGACAGCACTACCTGGATGTCACCGCCTGTGTGGTCGACAGCTGCACCAGTGGAAGTTGATGAAGGAGGCGAGGCCCCCGACATCGATGGTGAGACACTAGCCATACTAGGCCTGATGGTGCCTATGGTCCTGCCCCAACCTGGAAGTTAGGTTGATGGTCAGAGTGGCAGGTGTCGTTGCTACCAGAGCAGTCAATGGCGCTGTGGAGGTCATACCTGAGTGAAGGGCTGGCCTGGAGCACACCAGAGAGGTTTTCTCCTTCTCTCTTTCCCTCTCCCAGTGTTTCTGCTTGCTGGTCCCAGATGATTTCTCCTGGGATTTTGACAACCTGGACCCGGAGGAGTGGGCCGGCGATGCAGCAGAACTCTTTTGATGGAGCTCCTTCTCCATGAGTGCTGCCTTCCGTTTTACAAGGTACTTCTCCAAAGTGCAGTTTGCCTTTGTGGTTCGGGCCAAGGCAACACACGAAGACAGCCTGCGAATTGCCGGTATAAATCTTTTCACTGCACTCACAATAATGGAACAGTTTTAACGGTTCCTTCAATGACATACGTGATATCAAAAATCACTTATGAAAGTGATTACTTAACTATGGGGAGAAAATAAAGAAAGTGATGGCTATTGCAGCAGCAGTTCTGTGCACAGTCCGAGGAGCATGGTCAACGGTAGGAAAAGAACTGAGGAGGGAAGGGGCCTCCCACATTTATGTAGTAGCCAACATCTGACATCATCGTGGGCAGCCCCTAGTGGACTGTTTGCAAAAGTTTCTGTGTGGTCCTAGTGCCTGGTAACTGTAAGTTCCATAGGTGTAGCCGGATGAAAGAAACATCCTCGAAGAAGATCACAGTTTTATGATAATAAACCAAAGCTGAACCCAACCTGGTGGTTACAGCAGCTAGTCAGAAGAGCGAGCATCAGCAACAGAGTGTAGGATCATGAGGGAGAGCACTGGGGCACGGCAGTTGTCACAGTGATACTATGCAGGACTGGCTGCAGCATAAAATCACTATGACAACTGATCCGCCTATCCCTCATGTTCACCTGTTCCATCGCTGACGCTCACTCCTCTGACTGCTGACATCACCAGACTGGGTTTAACTTCAGTTTATAAATTGGAAGTACTTTTGTTTATTTAAGAGCCATGAGACTTTTATCTGGGAGGGACATTATTTACTTAAGGAGCAAATCACTGAGCATGGTATTTGTTACTCTGACCTGACTCACATGTGGTAAAGCTGGTAAATATACCTAGTAGTGCAGGGTTTCACTTTACTTCCTGCTAGACAGGAGGCATTAAGCAGCTGTACAAGTTTGCCACTAGATGAATCTCAGCTGGCCAAAAAATGCATCTCGGTATCAGGTATTCAGCAGTTTAGAGATGCTAAGCAAACAGGGTCAGGGAAAGAGCAGACCGCAGTCAACATGACAGCAATTCTACACCATCTGAGTGAAGTACTTGGAGAACATCCAAAGCCTGGGTTAACTGGTACAAGCACGGTGGAGGAGGATGGGTGGGTGGGTGGCGAGATCAGAGGTAAACAAATGCAACAATTAATGCAACAATGACAACTACAAAGAAAGGATAAAAACTATAAAACCATGGAACTGTGTACCACTACATCATGGTAGGATGCATTTAAGAGACATTTATTTTATTTCCACTAGGTGGTGGAAAAAGTCTCAGTGTACAACAGAAAAGAGGCAGCAAAAACATGTTTATTTCAGCTAGTATTTAAAGCACATACATACTGTTTTACATTCCCTGAAAAGAAAATTAGTCAGAAAACATGAATGAAGCGCTGCGCCCCAATAGTGAATTATTTTGTACAAAACAGCACAGCTGCCCCTCCATGTTCTATGAAGTTTTCACTGGGCCAGGTCTTTTTTTAAGGTAAATTTGAAGGGATGTAAGACACGACTGGGCTATACCTTTATCTTGTGAAAATAACTGCTTATAACATTCAGATAGTGCTCATTTGGCTATATATACAAAGAACAATCCACCAAAAGATGAAGCACAAAAAAATTTATTTACTTGCATCCAAAGTGCAATAGTAGCTATAAGTGTAACTCCATGTAGGCTCCTATAAAGCACTTCTGATGCATTTCGTACCTTAGGCAGGTACTTTTCCTTGAAAAAGTACCTGCCTAAGATATGAAACGCACCAGGGATATAAATAAAAATCTTTTTTTTTTTCTTTTTTTGTTCATCTTTTGGTGGATTGTGTTATTTTGGGTGTAGTGTGTCCAAGGCTTGTTCTTTATATGTATAGCCATTTTGTTGCCCTCCGCACCACTGGAGTCAGTGATTGGCCCTAACTTGTCTCTCTAGCAACTAAACAGTATAAAACAGGTAGGTACCAACATGAGGGATGGGGAGAAAAAAGGAAAAGCTTGAAACAGGTACTTTAAAGAGGCACGAATGGAACACAATGCATGTTTTTGGAGTTGCTCATAAATATTTTTTTATTTTTTTATACTGTTACAACACCCTAGTAAATAATAACACACCCAAAACAGTTTTCTTGTGTGATAACGAGAGACATCTATTTCACCTGACCAAGTGGCGCAGCAGTGGTCTGAGTTTATATTTGAGCACCAGAATTCTATACTTAAGCTGTTTGGAAACTGGGCACATCACAGCCGTGAGGCTCTCATAAAGGCAAGACTCGGGTCACTCAGCATTTGTGCACACCCTGCTGGCCAACCAAAGATCGATACTGATGTTTGCTGTGAGGAAGGGTGCTAGCAGGAAGCCTCTCTCATCATTTGAGTGGGGGACATCTACATAGTTTTAGCAGACGTGTGTATATGTGTGTGCGCATGTGTGTATACGTATGTGTAGCTGGAAGCTAGACACTGAAGCAGACACTAATGTTTAGCCTCTAATCAAGCAGTAGATGTTTCATATTGACTTTGATGGTGCAGAGCCCAGTATGCTGTTTTAGGCTGCTATGGTTCATCAGACTAACCAAAACACTTCAGGAGTCCCATCATCAGTTGATACAGGAGCCTAATGGCAACACCTTTTAAGTCTGGGGATGTCTGTGTAAAAATATCTTTAGATTAATTTAATAAAAACATATGTTGCACCCTGAAACTGCACTAGTGTAAACACTGCACATACTGCAGTTCTTCACTTAACTCACCTGGTGGGATGCCATACCTTTGTTTAAAACAATCACTGCTTTTTTATGGCCTACTAACTGTGATGCAATGGCTAACACATTCCATTTGAGGAATTATCCATGTGGTTCTGTGATAGCTGCAGGGAACAGCCACTGTATTAATGGTGAGTATACGGTAGGAATGAATCCTCTGTTGGTGCGAAGAGCTACTTTATCCCTGTGGGAGATTATGTAATTTGGCTCTGTGCTGAGAGCTTGCAGTTCACTTACCCTTCTAGCAGATGTCACTGCAATCAGCAATATAGTTTTCCATGTAAAATACTTAATTCAAGTAAGTAGTTGCCATAGGCTCAAAGGGAGCCTCTTTAAGTTGACCAAGGTATATACTGAGGTCCTTCACTGGTGGGTCTAAATGGCTGAGGCCTTTCAAAAATGGGTTGTGAGGCCAAAAACTTTCCCTTGCCAGACGATATGTGTGCTGATACTGCTGCTAAGTGTACCTTTCAAGTTGAAGGCCACAGGTCTAATGGGGGGTACACCAGTAAGAAAACCTTTTCCACTTAGAAGAACACATTTTCTGCTAGTGGGTTTCCTTGAAACCATATGCACCTTCAGGGCTTGCTCTGAGAGATCTAATTCAGAAAATTCTTACTCCTCAAGAAAATGCCCTCACCTCATGTGTAGGGTCTAGGGATTCAGGAATGTTATTCTGCCATGGGACAAAGTCAACATACTGTCACTCAGTGGCAGGCTGATTGTATTCTTGCTGGATAGTCCCAGGAGTACTGAGTACTAGACCTGTCTTGGTCCAGTCTAGAGCTATCAGAATCACTGCTGCAGGTTCCCTCCTGAATTTCAGGAGTACGTTCTGAATGAGTGAGAATGGTGGGAAGGCATACAGCAATTCCCTGTCTAGTCTTGTGAAGGGCGTCCTCTGGGACTGTCCTCTGGCTGGTAGTCTGCAACAAAATTGTGGTAGCTGATAGTTCTCCCAAGAAACGAACAGGTCTATATTGGGGAGGCCCCCACCCCCCACACACAACACTATGGTCAGAACCTGCTGGTTTAAGGCACATTTAATTTCCTGGCTGATTTTACTTAAGGAATCAGCCAGGACATTGTCTTTTTATTTATTTAGTTAGTTTTTGTTAACCGGGTAAGTGCACTAGCCAGCAGGTGACTATTTTCAGGCACGACCCGGGAGAGTACAAGACAAAATACATACTGAGGGTGTTTAACACAAACAGTACAACTAATGAGGTAGTACAATGTATAGACAGAGGAGCCGAAGCTATGAAGTTACAATAACAGTGTGGACACTAGTCTAAGTAAAACGAATACAACATTGTTCTGTATAGCATATAACAGGCAGAGCGGGTATTGGTACAAGGACAGAGTTATTCTGTTCCCCAGGCAGACGTAGTTCAAAGAAGCGGGAGAGGGAGGGTAGATGGAGTGAAGGGGGAGGTCTGATGATCTGAATGAGCATGTAAGGACCTCACCGTGAAATACAGCTTTAGCGGCTCAGGGTACAAATATGGCTTTGGGGGCTCAGGGTACTATCAAGCAGCCGGGCTCATGGTACTGCTTCCTGGGTGCGATCACGGCAAGCAGACCCTGATAGCAGATTTCCCGGGGGGCGTAAGGCGAGGTCCATCGCTGTTTGTTGTTTGGGCAATCAATTTAAATATGGGTCCCTTAGGCTACGGTGGTACCTCGGCAGCACTGGGGAAAGGGAGGAGTGAATCCGAAGCCCAAAATGGGATTTGGGAAACATTACGGCGACTACGGCTTTGGCGGCACAGGGTACCCTCGAGTGACTGGGCACCTGGTTCTGCTTATGGGCGTGCTCGCAGCATGCGACCCCTGCAGTCAGGACGCAAAGGAGGGGCAACTCTGGTGACTACTTGGTAAGCGGTGCTTGAGGCGGGCCCCTGAGACTATCTAGGTGGGTCCACGTCGGTGCTGGGTGCCGGAAGGAGTGCTCTACGCCTGACAGATGCACTGATTGCTTCTAAGGAATATGCCAGGTCCTAGATGCTCATTGCCTTTGTATACAGTTTTGAGTATCTTGTTCCTCCCTGCTTGTTTATGTAATATATTTTTGTGGTGTTGTTGTCTGTCTTGATTTGGACAGACTGACCCTGTACCTAGGAGAAGAAAGACTGCATTGCTAACATTACTGCTCGTGGTCCTGTAAGGTTGATGTGTTCTAGTGATTCCTGTGAGCTCTATGTGCTGAGCCCCACAAGGTAGATGTGCTCCAGTGACTGCTGTGGGCCCCATGTGCCACTCATTGCGAGGTACTGCAGGTGGGCACTCCATCCCAGGAGTGAGGCATCTGTAATAAGAATACTTCCTGGTTATAAAAGTGGCCTTGTTGGGCCGAGTGAAAAGAAATAAAATACACTGAATTTCAAAAGAATACTCCTTGGTGACTGCTGAGAAGGATGGCAGTCCTCAGTCAGGAATACCTTCTTAAGGACACTGCATGAGCCAAAACTCTAGCATTAGTGTCCACAGCAGTGTGAACATGATATTTTGTGACATCCAGGGCTGATCTCGCTGTGGCAATCAGGTCCTGTGCCAATTCACCATCCACTCTTTCTGCCAGTGCCAGAAGTCCCAAAGTGATTTCTGCTATTGTTCTGTTTGTGCTGAGTGAGTTGCCTGCCTGAAAGCAAGGAAGCTGTAGCATAAACATTTTTTGCCAAAGTATTCAATTTTTTAGAGTCCTTTTCAGGGGGCTGCACACACACATAGAGAGAGAGAGAGAGATTTTTGCTCTCTCAAGAGCAGCAGCCTGGACTACTCCATGATGTTGAGGATGGGTGTCCACCTGACATTTTCCTTCAATTTTCTTATCTATGGCTGCAGCTGAGGCAGGTACAGATGTTATTTCTGATATGGCTTTCTTAAGCAGTTTATGGATGGGAAGTAGCATTCTTCTTGGTGGAGCTGCTCCCACCATGTCCATAAAATCAGCACCTTCTTCAACCTCTACTGTATTTGGTGGGGGATATTGGAGGGTATCAGCCATCTGTCTGACAAACGAGGAAAAGGATGAGTTCTTATTATGTCTTGGAGGAGGTTGGAAATGCTGCTCAGGTGCACCCTCTAATTCAGTGGGGTCACTTTCCTCCATTTGAACCTAATATTCTTCCTCCTCCTCTTGCGTAGGCAGAAAGATTAGAACCTCAGCCTAAGGAGGTGGGAGTATCTTATTAATATTTCTCATGGCCTAAATCGCCTGGATAAAGTGCCACATTTTTCATATGTCCTCTGATGAAGGCATAATTATATATGCCATCTGTCTGCTCCTTTCTCTGTTCAGGAGGAGTGGCAGTGACATTCTTCTCTTTAAATTTCATTTTGACAGACACCATTTCCAGCATGTATTCTGAGACTCTGATATTTTTCCCATCACTTTTTTAATTTTTAATAGTTGTTTAACCAAGAGCAGCACACTAAGCTGAAAGCTTTTTTATAGGAGCAACCTGGGAGCACAGGGAAGTTAAGTGACTTGCTCAGGGTCACACAGTATGCAAGTGGAAGCTGTGGGATTCAAACCCAGGTCTGGTCTGCTGGATGTCACCAGATTTGCAGCTCAGAGCCTTAAACCACTACCCTATACCGCCTCCCTTATCACTGGATTCAGGGTTTCCCCTTTCAGACATCCTGATGTCTGAACAATTTTTACAATTTTTTTTGAAGGTCCACAAGGTCTCTCTGACATATAATTTTGAGAGAACTAGTGTTGCTCAGAACCGGATCCACAGATAACCTGCCCTCTGCAGCAGGATAGTGAATTTGCTGGATACTTCCACTATCTGCCTGTGGATCAGGCCACTGGATCCTAACCAGGATCCATCACTATCTGGCCCCGGATCCTAACTATCTGCCCAAGGATCCATGGATCCTAACCAGGACACCAGGATCCTAACTAGGATCCATCACTGCTCTGCCCCTGGATCCTGCATCTGTCTTTGGCAGGATATTTGGTAGGATCCCAGTCAGGATATCAGCACTATCTGACAGAGTAGCAGGATCCACAAAAGCACTATCCAAGCAACACTAGAGAGAACTTTAAAAATATAAAAATGTTTTCCAAAAACGATGCACTACAACAGCCCGGTAGTAACAAAACAAAACAAAAAAACAGCTCTTGTATAGAGGAAACTGTGTCAAAGGTGAAACCATGGTTCCTACGCAGAAACAGACTAATTAAGGTGAAAGGACACACTACAACAGTAACCAATCAATGAGTGTGAAAGGGCACAGATAGAAAGTGAAAGTGTTACATTTTCTGTGAATTGTGTATATAAAAAAATATTAAACCACTTGCTAAACAGGGTAAAAAAAAAAAGTTTAGTAGTCAAAAAATGTAAACGGTAATCAGTCAGGATAGTCTCCAGTTCTCAGGAATCAATTGGGAACTTGAAAAACCTCTAGCTAATGCAGAGCAATCGAAAAACTAACACTATTTAAAATAAACTGCAAACAAACTGACTGGAGAACCAGCCGTTATCAGAGTTCATTACAGGGTGACGGCTCTCTTCAGGCAGAGGAGCAGATCTGAGTAATGGACAAAGTGGCGTGCGGATGCAGAGTTTGAACCTACATTCCAAATTCAAAAAATCTGCATAGGTTCCATCTGCGAAGCACCATTTGCAGCTGAGATGACTGCTAAAGTATAAACACTAAGTTAAGGATTCCTGGGACTAGAAGAACTGTAGTTCAGGGCTTGATTCAGAACCATTGGGCCTGAAACTCAAAAAAATCAGAACTCCAACCACCTCAGATGATTTCACAGATAGACACACCAGCAGAACAGCAACAGTCCATCCAGTCTACCTGAATATTTACCTACCTCTCCCCCGTGACTTAGTGTCCTGATAGTTTTCCCAGATCTCTTCTCCTTCCCTACTCCCTCCTCTTCCGGACCATTACCCATGGTGTAACTAACAGCCTCCTTACTCTGTCCAAGCCGTGCTTGAACCTGTTAAGTCTTTGTGACTGCCACCTCTGCTGGTAGTCTGTTCCACCTCTCAACCATTCTTTCTATACAATAAAAATGACCTCACATTCCTCCTGAGCCTTTCTCCAGTCAGCCTCAATTCATGACCCTTCATTATTAACGCGGTATTTCTACAGAATAGGTCCTCGCTGTCCACCCTGTATTTTAGACCATCTCTTTCTAATCTTTCCAGGTTTCTCTGCAACTCCATCACCCCCCTCTTCGCAGTCGACCCAGCTGCACAGCTTCGTATCATCTATAAAGAGACACATCCTACCCTTTATACCCCTGCCCATGTCATAGATAAACATATTGAAAAAGACAGGTCTCAGGACCTGCAGAACCCCACTTGTGACCTCTCTGTTCTCCTGATCTGACCCTGTTAGCCATGATCCTCCAAATGCCATCCCCTCTAGGAGCCTCGCCTAGCACTACAGCAGCACCACATTGCAAATCAAGATTTTTTTAAATTCTCTTTTACTTTAAGATGACTAATAAGTGGCAAGAAGTATTTTCTCCAGAAGAATTACACTAACAGGTCACATGTCCTATGAATTGGCCTTGGAAATAATGTATCACTATTTTGCTCATATTCCTTCTCAGCAATATGATTTCATGTTTGTGACATTTACTATAAGGGACGAAGTACAGTCTTTGTAACTAACATTTTTTGAAACAAACTGATTACACTGAATAGAATGCTGCCTATGCAAATTATTAACTGCAAGCCTTTTTTTTCTTTTAAAAATGTATATTCCACCAGGAACTGTAAAACCTTTAAAGAGCTTTGAAGAACAGTGTTGATTATACAAAAGGCACATTTTTGCCGCATTATCAATTTGATGGACTAGTTCACCGACTCCCATCAGAAAGCCAGTGCTAAAGCCCTAGGATTGATCCCTCAGTTTCAGTGGTACTCTGATGTGAGAAAAGTCAAACCCAGAATTTTTGGCTTCATTATTCTTAGTGAGACTGTAGCTTCAGTATAATGGTTTGTGCCACTGTTCAGATGCCAGGTATACAAGAGTGACAGTGAGAGTAGGTAAGAAAAAATTACTCATCTGTACTAATCTTGTTTCTTCCAAAGGGATCCACTAATATTATTACTCTTGCAGTGCTCCCTTAAGCCAGCACTGCCCCAGAGAAAATAGAATGCTATGCTAATCATGGAATGTTCAGCTTGTGCATCTATTTTCAAACTGTCCAGTTTCAACTGCCTACATTCTACCTCAGATCTCAGCCTGCAAAGAGACCATAACAACATATGAATTACTATTTAAATAATTATAGAAAAATAATGCACAGCTGGGCAAATAACAACATTAACCAAAGGACTAGTATAAACAAATGTCCCTTTTTTTCTGAAGTCAGATAAGCCTTTAGAAAAAACCTACAAGTTAAGACATTACTAGAAGGTGCCAGCAGGTGGCATGCCACTCCATCCATACATCTTATCAGTTGCGGAGAGGATTTTTCTTGTTACTGATTCTGAAAGGGGAGGAAAAGGGCGGGAAGTAATATTATAGGTGGATCCCTTTGGAAGAAACAAGATTACTACAGGTGAGTAATTTTTTCTTCTAACCCCAGGAATCCACTAATATTATTATTACTCTTGCAGACTATACAGCAGTACCTCAAGGAGGTGGGCCAGAATCTATTTGGCAGAAAGACCCTGCAAGGCTGCTGTGCCAAATCTGGCATCACTCCTGGACTGGGTGTCCAGGCTATGATGCTTAGTGAAGGTGTGGACTGACCTTCAGGTAGTTGCTTTACATATTTCCATTAAAGGTACCTCTCAGGCAGCTGCAATAGTGGCAGCTGTGCCCTTTGTAGAGTGGGCCCTAAGACCAGAGGGAGGAACCTTGCCTGCCTTTGAGTAGCAAAACTGAACACACTGGACTATCCATCGAGACACAGTCCTCTTTGAAGCAGGAGTACCTTTACCTACTTCCCAACAAGTGAGGAACAGTTGTCTGTCCTGCCTATGATCTTCGGCATGAGTCATGTAATAACTCAGTGCTCTTTTTACATCCAAGCTGTGCAATCTACACTCACCTGAGCTAGTGTGTTCAGTAAAGAAAACTGGCAGTGTTATAGACTGGTTCAAATGGAAGTCAGAAACCACCTTGGGGAAGAACTTCCTATTAGTTCTCAACACTAACCTTGTCCCTGTGGAAAGAAATATAGTCCTTTTCCACACAGAGGGCCTGTAGCTTGCTTATACTTCTGGCAGAAGTGATTGCTACTAGAAAAACTACCTTCCAGGTAAGAAATGTAAGCTCTGCAGATGCCATAGGCTCAAAGGTCATAAGCATAAGCTGGGCAATGCAAATATTAAGATCCCATGCTTGCACCGGTTCCCTGTGAGGGAGGAAACAAATGAAAGAGCCCTTTAAAGAATCTTTTGAATATAGGGTTTGATGCAAGGGAGGTATCCTTTCTAGCTGAAAGGTATGCTGAAACTGAAGTCAGGTGCACCTTCAGAGTTGAGTGCTGCAACCCCAGGAAGTGCAGGTGAGACAAATAATCAAGAAAGGTTGGGATCCCAGCCTGGGCTGGGACTATACCCCTTGTCACTGCACCAAATGGAAAATCTCTTCCATTTTGAGGCATAGGTTTTCTTGCTGGAAGGCTTCCTGTTACCCTTAAGGACTTCTAAAACTGATTCAGAGGACTGGCAATCTGCATATTCTAAGTCCTCAAGAGCCAGGGCTTGGACTTGAGAGACCTGAGATTAGGGTACACTACCCTCCCCTGAAAGGAAGTCAGTAGATCGTACCTCTGAGGGAGGTGAATCAGTTTGCTCACAGACATTGAGAGCAGCAGGGAGTACCAAGGCTGTCTTGCCCAATCCTGGGCTTCCAGAATCATCGAAGCTGGTTGTGACCTGAGCTTGATGAGCACCCCCGAGTATCAGAGGAAAAGGAGGAAAGGCATAGAGGCACCTGCCTAATTCAGAATCAGGGCATCCACTGGAACTGTCCCTTTCACTGGTGCCCTGCAGCAATAAAGAGGTAAGTGGTAATTTTTGTGGGAAGCAAAAGGGTCTGTTTCTGGGGTCTCCCACCTCCTGAACAGAGCGTTCACCTCCTGCTTGTTCAATGCCCATTTGTGATGGGCTTGGTTTATGCTGCTCATGACATCTGCCAAGGTGTTGTCCTTGCCTTGCAGATGAACTGAACTGACTGTAGAGAGGAATTCAGAGAGTAAGCGAGGCTCCATATCATCACTGCCTCTCTACACAGAGGAGTGGACTTCATCTCTCCTTGTCTGTTGATGTACTACATTATTAAGGTATTGTCTGTTTTAACTTGTACCACCTTTCCCTGTAAGAGATGAGAGAAACCCTGAAGGGCCAGATAAACAGCTCTGAACTCCAGCAGGTTTATGTGCAGGAGTTAGTCTGCACTCTCCCAAGTGCCGTGGATGGTGTGATCCCCTAAGCGAGCACCCCAACCAAGCAGGGAAGGAAGCTCATGCAGAAATGGAACTCCTTCCCTTAAATTTTCCAGTTCTCTCCACCATTGGAGGGCCTGTAGTAATGTTTGTGTGACTGGTCCTGCCTTTGGCACCAGTGTGCTCTGAGGCAGAACTGAATATCTCTTATCTGAAATCTGGCATCTATGACTGTGCTTGCTGCTGCAGCCCTGTGTCCTAACAGTTGAAGAAACAGTTTTGCTGGCTTTGGCCTGCCAGAAGCTGAATGCTTTCTGCCCTTTCTTGAGGCAGAAAAGCTCTTTTCACTACTGTATTCAGTTCTTCACCTATGAACTGCAGAAACTGCACAGGGGTCAGGACTGACTTTTTGGTACTGAAAAGGAATCCCAGGTAGAGCAGCGTATCCTGGGTTACCTGAAGGTGTGGTGGGATTTCCCTATGATTAGCCAATCGTCCAGATAAAGAAAAATTGTGACACCCAGTCTTCTGAGGTGTGCCACTACTGCTGCTATGCACTTGGTAAAGACCCTTGGTGCAGAGGTAAGGCCAAAGGGAAGTGTTGAGAACTGGAAGTGGCCTGAGGGGAGTCTGAATCTGAGATGCTTTCTGTGTGACTCCCTTATGGGAACATAGAAATATGTGTCCTTTAGATCCAAGGAGTCTGGCCAGTCCCCTTTTTACACAGTTAGCAAAATCATGGCCATTGTGACCATTTTGAACCTGGGCTTTATCAGGTGCCTGTTTAGCAGTCTGAGGTCTAGTATAGGCCACCAACCTCCATTCTTTTTTGTTGTTAGGAAATATCTGGAATAGAACCCTTGACCTCTTTGGTTGTGGGGGACAGGCTCCACTGCTTTTGCAAGCAGCAGGGCATGTACATCCTGCTCCAGCAGTTTTCTTTCTGAGATGAGAGCTGGTGCAAAATGTTTTAACCTTGGAAGAAAAAGGGACTTGAAGCAAAGGGAGAGACCCTGACTCACTATTTCCAGGACCCACTTGTCTGTGGTTATCTGAGCTGAAAGAGAAGAGGGTTTACCTGCTGAGATAAAAGCAGAAACAGCTGCCAGATGCACCTTCAGTGTAGCTGGTCTAAGCCCCAAGCTATTTAAATGGACCATATAATCAAGGACTGTGGGCAGATCAGCAGACTCTCTGGGGAAGTACGCTTTTCAGAGCACCATATGGAAAATCTTTTCCATTTGGAATTATAAGTAGCCCTGGTGGAAGGTTTCCTAGAAGCCTTCAGAATGTCCATTACGCCTTGGGAGAGGTGTAAATCAGCAAATTCTAACTCTTCAAGAACCAGGCCTTGAGATTGAGAGATTTGAGATCTGGTACCAAACTCTCCCTGAGCACAGGTTAACAAGTTGTGATTCCTGGAAGACACAGGGGAAGATGGACTGCTAAGGACAGAAGGAGTGGATACCAAGGCTGTCTGGCCAGTCTGGAGCAATCAGGATCATCTTGCAGGGTTGAGATCTGATTTTGACTAGCATTTTGAACAGGAGAGGGAAGGGGGGACACAGGAACTTCCCTTCCCAACTGAGAACTAAGGCATCCAGGGGCACTGAGCCCAACACTGGGGGCCTGCAGCAAAAAAGGGGAGGTTGGTGATTGTCTGGGGCTGCAAAGAGATCTATCTGTGGGGTGCCCCATCTGGAAAATACCACCTCCATGACCGGGGGTCCAGTGACCATTCGTGATGGCCCTGGGATATCCTGCTGAGAGCATCTGCCAGGACATTGTCCTTGCCTGGAAGGTGAACTGCTATAAGGGAGGTGTTCAGGGAATAAGCCAGAGACCACAACTTCATTGCTTCTGTGCACAAGGCTGTAGATTGAGTGCCTCCTTGCTTGTTGATGTACCACATTGTGGTGGTATTGTCTGTTCTGACATGGATAACTTTGTTGTGAACAGATTTGGAAAAAGCTTGAAGTGCTAAAAACACTGCTCTGAGTTCCAACAGATTGATGTGAAGCAGAGATTCCTGAGGGGACCACAACCCCTGGGTGATCAGGTCGCCCAAGTGAGCCCCCCACCCCAAGAGGGAGGCATCTGTAGTAAGGATTAAAGAGTGGAACTGAGAGACAAAGAGAACTCCTTGTCTCAGATTGCTCTGATCCTGCCACCACTGTAGGGCCTGGATCAGGGTTGGAGTCACTGGGATCAATCTGGTCAGAGGGTCCTTCCTTTGAGACCAAAAGGCTCTCAAATGGAACTGGATGTCCCTCATCTGAAATCTTGCTCCCTGCACCACTGCTGTGGAAGCAGCCATGTGCCCCAGGAGCTGTAGAAAATGCATCGCTGGTCGAGACACCTGCAGGGTGAATGAGGAGGCCAGAGAGATAAGGGTCCTTGCCCTGTCCAGGGGAAGGAAAGCCCTGGCCTTTTCTGTGTCTAGCTCTGTGCCTACGAAGGTGAGGAGCTGGACAGGCTCTAGAACTGACTTTGAAAGATTCAGAAGGAAACCTAATGAGGTGAGCAGCTGCTGAGTTATTTGTAAGTGTAACTTGACTTGGTCTGGGGACTGGCCTACTATAAGCCAGTCGTCAAGGTAAGGGAAGATGGCAATCCTTTGCCTTCTTAGAGAAGCAACTACTACTGCCAGGCATTTTGTGAACACCCTTGGAGCAGAGGTTAGTCCGAAGGGCATTGCTCTGAACTGGTCTTAGAGAGGGTAAAATTATTCCCAGTCACCATTTTGAATTTTGGCTTTAACAGGTGCTTGTTTAAGTATCTGAGATCCAGGATGGGCCGTCATTCTCCTGTCTTTTTTGGGGTAAGGAAGTACCTGAAGTACAACCCTTTGCCCTGATGTAGGGGTGGAACCCTTTCCACAGCTCTGAGAGCTAGGAGGGAAGAGACCTCTGCCTCTAGGGCTAGTGCCTCTGAGGGGTTTGCAGGTGGAAAGGATCTGGTTCTCAGCTTTGGAAATCTTTTGAAGCTGAGAACCTGTCCCTGGGTTACTACTTCCAGGACCCACTTGTCTGATGTTAGAGACTTCCAGTCCTGGACAAAGTAAGCCAGCCTACCCCCTACAGGTGGTGGAGAATCGGCCCTGGCGAACCCATCAGGGTGCCTGTTTGGCAGGGGGTTTTGGCCAAGGGGTGGAAGCAGGTCTGCTGGTACCCCTTCTGCCTCTCCCTCTAAAGAACCCCCTCTGAGCTTAAGCAGAAGAGGAGGCCTGGGCTTGGTAGAAAGGCCTGTGAAAAGGCCTGCCCCTGGGATGCTGCCTTTGAGGAGTGGCCTGCCTTTCCTTGGCCTGAGCACTCCTGTAGGTAGTCCTATATTCGTCCATTTTCTTCATGTAATTCTCTGTTTGCTCCCCAAACAAAGAATTACCAACAACAGGTAAATCCATGGCCTTAGTCTGGGTATCCTATGACAGGCTAGTACATCTGAGCCAAGCCATTCTGCGAAGTGCCACAGAAGTAGCCATGACTCTAGATGAAACATCATTTGAGTCCACTGCAGCATAGAATTGCACCTTGGATGCCTCAATACCATACGCAGCCACCTGCTCCAGCTCCTTGGCAAGCTGGCCAGGGACCTGTTTTGCTAAAGCCATGACAGTGTCCCATCTGGATTTCTGATATCTAGCAACATAAGCCATATAATTGGCCTGTCTGAGTCCCAAGGATGCTGCCATGTACTGTTTCTTTGCCATGGCATCAATCCTCCTGGAGTCCTTGTCTGGGGGGCGTGAAGCCAAGGGAATATTTGCCTTGTCACAGGCTGCAGCCTGCACTACCCCAACATGGCTGCATTGTTGTGTAAGGAACTCCATATCAGAGCCTGACAATGCATACTTCTTGTCCATTCTCTTATCCACAGGAGGTATAGTGTTAGGAGTCTTTAAAATTTTAAATGTCTGTTTCCCAAAAGATTTATGTAAAGGAATAGACAGCCTCCTAGACTCTGGGATATCCATCATTTCCACAAAGTCAGGCTCCTCTTGATCATCCACAGCTTCTTCCATAGGAAGCTGGAGGGTTTCAGCCACTTTTTTATAAAACTTGAAATGAGAAGGGGACTCAGGAAGCCTAGGAGGAGACACTCCTGAAGGTCTGTCTGGGGAGATGTCCGGGTCAATGGGCACATCCAGACTTTCAAATCCACATTCACTTTCCTCATACTCCTCCTCCGGTTCATAATACTCCTCTAAATCATAATCTTGAACCAGTGGAACTGACTGAACCGAGCGCCTCCCTGATGGTGCCGGTTTGGTCGGAACCAGGCAAAGCGAATGGACAATTTTTATCGCTTTGGCTATTTCTTCAGCGGTCGGAGAGGAAAGTTTTGGCTCCACACCAGGTGATTTTTCTTTCCTAGTTCTCTTTGCTGGAACTGACTCCTCAGAGTCGGATCTCCTTTTGCCCGAAGAAGTCTCGCCCTGGTCAGAGGGCACTCCTTCTGGTTCGGTCTGAACCGAACCGGGCTGGCCATCCGGGTCAGCGGACTTTTTGGCCTCCCTTTCCCTAAGCCTACCAACTCTCTTTTCTAGGGTAGCTGCAGGAAAATTTTTGCAAATCTGGCAGTCTGCATTGAGGTGGTCAAACCCCAGACACTAAACACAGGTGGTGTGAGGGTCAGCCTTAGCAAAGACTTCCCCACACACACTACAGTGTTGAAACCCAGTGGGCCTGGTTTCTCTTTTGGGTTTCTCAGACACTGTGCCAGTCCTAACCAAACTTACCCTTTTAATGGCAATCCGCCAGGCAAGACCCTCTTATTGGTTCCTGACCGTGTCACGGGTCGTGGAAAAAAACCGTAATAAAACTTTTTTTTTTTTTTTTAGAACCGATAAGAACCGTAACCACACTTAAAAGTACAATTTAGAATTTTTAAACAACTTGATTGGTTCAAACCAAACCGATAAACCATTTACAAGTTCCACACAGAATAGAATTAATATAAAACCTATCTAGTACTCACGAATACCACAGAGAGAGACTGAACCGACAGGTTGCGGTTTAAATTCGTTCGAAAACAGAGAAAAACTGTACTTTAACCAACAAACTGAACCGAGCAGAAGGAGAAATCTCCGGAGCGACTGTTCAGAGAGGCGGAGTAAAGAATCTGATGGTTTGAGTTTAAACAGCAACAGACAGAGTCTCAACCGAGCTCGAGCTCAGCGTTCCATGCCTGGCATGGAAAGTTAATTCTTTCATCTCTGGGGCAGTTTGAAGGTTGGGATTCACTGATACTGTCAGAATACAGCAAGACTTCATGTTGTTTGAAGAGTGCCTTGGAGACGCAGACCTTGGACAGCGTGGAAGTGGAAGTCTTGTCTCCAGGTCTAACACCAACTCTGCCACCAAGACTGGATTAAGGTCTTGAAGTCCAGCATAACCAGAAGGGATGGTGGAGGAGGGTGTGGCTGAGGGGGAGGAGGAAGCATTAGTGGTGGGGGAAGGTAATGGTACCCATGAAAATGATGGTAGGGATTCTAACCAGGGTAGTACTGTCCGATGGAACTCCACTCAGGAGGAGGACTAGCTGGGAAATGGTCCCCAGGGCACCCAAAGGGTAATGAGGAACAGTCCGGGGTCTAGTATAATTCCCCGTTGTCAGGTCTGACAGGGGGCCCAAGTCGGACCCACTGTAGTATAAATTGGCAGGCAGTCCGGCGTCGGGATAGCCAATGTCAGGGAGACAGACGTCAGAACCGGCACTGCCTCATCCAGCACCGAAAAGGGATCAGGTGTAGGGAGGGGCTGGTGTCGGGGCCAGACAAATCGGGCCCGACAGCAGGACCGGGTCTGGTGCCAGAGACTGGGGCAGACCACTGGGCTCTGGCTGGGGAAGAGTCATCGGAGTTTCCGGCATTGGAATTGGAATCACCGGATCAGATGGTGGGATCAGGACCAGGATACTGTCGGGTCCGAAGGGATCCCACCTGGAGGAGGTGGAGGAGCCTCCACTGTAAGGCCAGACAGCTAAGGAGAAGCCTCCTTCCCCATGAACCCATCAGGGGAGCGCGGGACTGACCCTGAGGAATGGTCTACAAAGTCGAGGGGTTCCGCACCGTCTTTGCCTGAGCTACCTGCCCGAGAAGGGGGGGTACAGGCGAGGGAAGAGCAGGGAGAGGGGCATTCTCCCCTTGGTTCTGCCGGACATCAGGTGAGGTGCCATTAGGCCCTCATGGGAGAACCACGCCTGAGCGGCCATCAGAGATGGACGTCTTGCCAGATGGAGCCAGGTGGTTGGGGGAGAAGCCCCCGGCTGACATCGGCTGGTGCCAGGCGGGTCCCTGAAGGCTGGGGAGCCATCTTACCAGTAGCCGGGAGGTCCCTGGAGGAGTCGGGGGCCAACTTAGCACCCGTAGCAGTGCAGTCGTTGGAGAAGCCGACGGTTGACTGACCTGAAGATTTTTCAAACTTACTGTCCGACGTTTTCTTAGGCGGCGGCCTTGCTCGTCGAGGGCCGCAAGGCCTCAGGTTGATCTGTGGAGCACTCCAACTCTCGAGATTTCCCTTTGTGGTGTTTCTTAGAGGGAGAAGATTTTTTGGAAGAGGACTGGACTCTCTGATGCAGTCCATTTGCTTCTCTAATGAAGCTAGGCAGACTTTTAGAAGTTGGGCCTCCAAAGCCTGCTGTCTCCGCTTTTTAGTGGCCTGATTAAATGTTTGGCACTCCGAGTAGGATGAGACAGGATGGTCTGGGTCCAGACAGATAACATACTGAAGATGACCGTCCTTATGAAGAATCTGCATGCCACAGGACGAGCACTTCTTCTTGGGTGAAGACATTAAGCAAATGTAGAATTCGTAGAGAAAACATTTAGCGAAGGAAAAATCCAATGCAAGAACTAACATGACAATCACTGATGGAAGTCTGCAATGTGACTGACACGAGGCAACTGGGGGAAAGAACTGGAGGGTGGGCGTGGGGACTGCCCACTATATACGGCCACACTGACGTCGGTCACGTGACATCAGGTGGGCGGTCCCCCATCAGGGATTGCTAGAAAAGTCTGCTGTGCAGCCCGACACCAGGTGGCACCAGTCCAATATGTAATGACCCACTGAAGGAACCCTCTCAAGTAAGATCTATCATTCCGATCGGATGCGGAACAGAGAAACCACTGAGGAAAACTGATAAACCTTGGTTCAAAAGCTGTTTAAATTAAAGTAACCGGAACCCTCTAAAAAGGTTCAGATTAAATAAAAAAAAGGTCGGTTGCCCCTCGTTCAAAGAAACTGCGAGGAACCAATGAACAAGTTTAAATTTAAAACTAATGAGGTATGAAACACTAAAGGACAATGACACTAGGCAGTAATGAAAAATAAAACACTATGCACTACAGGAATCTGTCTTGACTGAGAAGGATCTCCAGGGTATCTGAACTTTGGAGCACAGAGAAGAAATCTGAGGCAGAATGTAAGCAGTTGACACTGAGCAGTTTGAAAATAAAGGCACAAGCTAAATATTCCATGATTAGCATAGCATTCTAGTCTCTCTGGGGCAGTGCTGGCTTAAGGGAGCACTGCAAGAGTAATAATATTAGTGGATTCCTGGTGTTAGAAATGTTCAGCTACTCCACATCTCACAACAGTACACAGCAAAGACAGTACCTGCTCTTTCCTCTACTTTAATAATCACTAATCACACATTAGTTACCACCCAATGGTGTTACACTACATGGGAGTACGTGCAGTGCCCAATCTAGATATATGCTGAAGGAGACTTGTTGGTGCTCTTCTGTTCTTGCTAAAACTGTCTCTTCTTTTTATGTTTGCCTGCGCACGCAGCTCAAGAAACATATTGAGATAGTACAGCACTGCAGAGGTGTGGCAGTGTTGTGGCCAATGCAGCGGACACTTTAATGGGCGTGTCTCTCAGTCACCAATTAATGCTGAAGCTGCCGATGATGGCAGTTTCACAGTGAGAGCCGCACTTGAAAGAAATCTGCCACTGCAATCAGGGGCAGTTTGGTCACTGCAGCGGCAGTCCCCCCTCCCTCCCAACCAAGCATACAGCAGGACATTTTTTTTTTTTTTATCATAGAACAGTTTATCTTCCTCAGCAGAGCAGCCCCCACGATCTCCGGCCACCGACACTCGTACCAGGTCATGTGCACAGGCCACACATGAACCCCCACACTCAGGGCTGGCCTTTAATCATTCTGCACCCTGGCTAGGTGCCTCTCGCGAGTCCCGGGGTGCAGGGCATGGCCATCAGCCGCAGAGATCGCCCCCCCCACTATCTTCCGCCATTGCTTCCCGTGGGAGCCGGACGTGAAATGGCGTCAAAGCACGTCATGCTGACGCCTGCCATGGCCCCCCTCCCTTTGTTAGGAACACCACTGTAGTGCGGCTGGCCTCCGCCAGTCGCCGTTGCAGCGCGATGTGACACCCCTTATCCACTCCAGAGGAAGAAGAGCAGTTATTGGATGCTTGATCCTTCCTCTCCCCTGTCAGCCCCCAGTGGCCCGACTCCATTCCCGAACTCAGTTTGTCAATGTGGCATCCAGTGCCTCAACCCTCAGCACCACTGGGCTGGCAGGACAACAAATTTAAATGTTAGCTCCCTCCCACTGCCCACCCCACACTTACCTTTCTCCACCCCCCGCCGACATCGAGGTGCTCAATCCCCATGTCAGCACGTATGCCCTCTTCCCCCATTAATGTGGCATACTGGGAGCCCACCTCAGTGTGCCAAAAAATACTTCTCTCATGTTTCCGACACTGGGATGCCCACTCCCGGTATCACATGCCCCGCCCCACCATGCCCCTATGTTCTCAGCTGACCTTGGGGTGCCCAATCTCCGGGTTGGCACTGATTCCCCCCCCCTCCAAGTACTCTGGCAAACTGGGAGCCCACCCGTGTGTGCCAAAATCCATTTTGTTAATATTTCACCTGTAAAAGAAAACAGTCCTCGTCATTCCCGCCAGCCCTCCCCCAACCCTCCCTCTGCACACCCTAACTCCCCCGCACCGCTCCATCCACACTTACCTCTGAAGGTCGAAAGCAGCACTCTTCTGTGGACCAGGAACACGTCTACACTCTTCAAAGACCAACCACGAACTGAAGAAATTACAGTAAGCCCTATAATGGTAGTCAATTGGGGGTTTTCAACTTAGGTTGCTATCTCATCAATTTTTGGAGTTTTGGTCCCCAAATTTTCAACATGGGGTTCTTGGGACCGCACCTCGTGAACACTGGCACTATCATTTTGTTTCTCAGTCCTGAAAGGTGATTTCACGGTCGCTGCACTGAATCACCTTTTGGGACCAATTAATGAAACAACAGTGCCACTATTCATGAGGTGGGGTCCCAAAAGCCCTTGTTGCAAATTTGGTGAAAAAACTAAAAAATGACTGTGTTATGAGCGTCCGTTGCACACTTTCTATGCACGCTCGTAACTTCATCAATTTTTTATATTTTCACTCCAGATTTCCAACATTACCATTTTTTCACACCCCCTTATGAACAGTACCGCTGTAATTTTTTGTATCCTTCCCAAAATGTGTTTTTGCACCAGTGGCTCAGAATGGCACGGTCACTTTGCAAAATCAACTTTCGGGACAGATTAATGAAATCACAGTGCCACTGTTGATGAGGGAAGGTCCCAAAAAGGCCATGTTAAAAATTTGGTGAAAACATTCCAAAAAATGACTGCATTACAACTGTGTGTTTCACAGTTTCTATGCACACTCGTAACTTTACTTTTTCATATTTTCACTCCAAATTTTCAACACTGCCATTTCTTCACACCTCCTCATGAACAGTACAGCTGTCATTTTCACATCCTGCCCAAAATACGTTTTCGCACCTATGTTGCCGAATGGCACACTTGCTGTGTGAAATCACCTTTTGGGACTGAGTAACAAAATGATACGCCACCGTTCATAAGGCCAAAAAGCCAATGTGGAAAATTTGGAGTGAAAATACCAACAAACGCCCGGGGCGTTAGGGTTTCCAACCATAAAGCCCAGCCTGTACAGACTGACAGGCATCGGGGGTGTGACTTGGGGTCGTCAGCCGTAATGCTCACACCATTCCACCCCCACCCTACAGGCACTGAGGTGTGCCATGTCATCTTCAGCCCTAATGTTCACCCCATTCTCCTATACAGCACCCATCTCTGCTTATTTCCTTATGGAATGGCATGAGTGTAAGGGCCGAAAACCTCAAGGCACACTGCGATGCCTGTTGGTGTCTGCAGGGTGGGGTGAGGTGGAATGGTGTGTTATGACTGACGACACAAAGGCACACCCCCAACGCCTGTAAGTCTCTATAGGGTGGGGCTGGAGGTTGCCGTTACTTCAATACTTCACTGCCATTCCTATTATGCATCTCTCTAACTCCTGCACTACCAATGCCAATACCAGCAAGCAAACATCTGGCATTGACAAATGCTTGTTAATACATAAGGCAACAAGGGGTTGCTACAAGGTGATAAAGAGGATGCAATGCTGCAAACTGTGAAGGGGCACATTAAACTCCATTTGGCACTAGGAACTGAATAGGAAGAGCAACTCTCTGTCTGAAGCAAAGAAAATTCTGATATGAAGTTTCTGCCTTTATATAATACAGTTACATAAAAACTTAGCATAAATGAAAATTACGTACCTACCATAATTCTTGATCTTTCTGTGTATCTTCACCATTCATCACATTTGGGTATGTGGCCGGAGGTCACGACCCCGTGGGAGCTTTTTTTTTTTTTTTTTTAAATCGGTGGAGTCAACGCACCAACGGCACCACCCTCGAGGCCGATGCACTGTGTGGCACTCGTGGGTTGGCTGTTAGGTGTCGTCAACCCTGCCCTCCCACCAGTTCTGAACTGCCATAGAGTAAGAAAGGGTTGGGAGAGGGGGACAAGGAAGTCCAAGGGACAGACAAAGAAAAAGATATAAGAACTAAAAGGAGAAATAAATGACGGAGAGGACAGACAGGAGAAGGAGAAAAACTAAGGGGATTGGGAAGGGGCCCCAATATCTGGAATCAGAAAAGTAAAAGGAAGGAGAGAGAGGGAAACAAGGAGTGGGAGGGGAGAGGACATACCCCGGGATCGCTACTTGTTCCCAAAATGAGTTTTAAGAACTGCAAAGAAGTAGACAGAAGGTTATATTGCTAGAATTCAAGGCACAGAATTACTGGCAACTAACTGCAGCAGGAGCAGTAGAGGCTATCATGGGACAGAAGGGGACAGAAATCCGGGGTTGCCCTCCCCCAATACCAAATAATTGGAATGGGGAGAAAAAACAAGTCTCCCTAATTAAAAACAGAGGGATGAGTCCCTAAGGACGAGGATGGAGGAAGATGGAGACAGAGAGAGAGAGAGAGAGAGAGAGAGAGAAGGAGAGGGCAGTCACCAAATCCTGAAGCCAAGGCATTTGAGGAGGGAGTCCCCCCTCCTCTGATCCCCCTCTCTCTCCCCCCGCCAGAAGGAAAAATCCCCCTGTGTTCACAAGGTCACCCCTCTCCTGACCAATGGAAAGGAAGGGCAGGGAAAAAGGAGGGGGCACACACAGAGAGAGGGGGACCCAGAGACTGAGGCCCCAGGGGGATGAAGGGTGGGATTTGTGATGAATGATGAAGATACAGAGAAAGATCAAGAATTACGATAGGTATGTAATTTTCATATCTTACCTGTGTCAATCTTCACCATTCATCATATTTGGGCGAGTACCGAGCCCCCTCCTGAAGGGGGCCCTAGACCCTAAAGGACTAAGTCCCTTAGCTCCTAGTGGGGGAAACACTGAGAGGGAGAACCTTTATGGGCCTGGCGAGGTCCGAGATTGGGGAGAATGAGGTGGGGACCCCCCGGAAGGGGCAGGAGGTTGCCCCGACAGACGCCGCCTCACTCTATGGGAGAAAAAGTGGGTTCTCCAGTAAGCGGAGGAAATCACCCTATGCCGGGCTACAGGTGACAACCAGGAAAGATGTAGCCATGCCGTCCGCCTAGTGCAGATCGCTGTCCCTACGACCCTGGATGCTACCTCGATGACTTCATAAGATGCCCTCTCTTGGTGCCTGGCTAGCTCCAAGCCATGTGCAGAGAGTGTAATGGCTTGTCTAGTTACCTCCGAATCACGCAAGAAGGCTAAGAGTTGACCTATCCTGGACCACAAGAACCTATCATAGGAAGCATAGTGGGCCTGATGAGCAGAAATCTAAAGTAACAACTGTGCAGGGCAGAAGGTCCTCCTCCCCCAGAAGTCAAAATCCGTGGAATCTTGATCTGGAAGCCAGTCACAGTGGAGGATGTGAAGCCCACTGGGAGTGTCCAGCTGCGTCACTCCTGACTGAGGATGAGGCATACGACCTGGAGATTCCAGGGGGGCACAATACCTCTGGCTCAGAACCCTAGGGGGTGGAACTGTGGAAAAGGGTCTTTGCCAGAACCGCAATGACACCTCCTGGAAAGGAGCAGGCCAGGCGGGGACCACAAGGGTGGCTGCACTGAAGTCCCCTAAAAAGGCACGTGTCAAATGCTCCAGATTGTGCAGAGTGGGTGGGATAACATGCAGGTCTTCCATCATCCTCACGAGGAAATGCTGATACTCAGCGAGATCAGCAGCAGCGGAAATGTGGACAGAGGGCTCCTCTCTCCCAGAAGAAGAGAATGAGGAAGCGGAAGAACTCAGAGATCCAGAGGCTGGCTGCTCAGCGGGAGGGTGGAACACCCGCTCATCCATGACCCTAACATAAGTAGGGAAGTGAGCAGCCGCACTCCTTAATTGTTCCCAGGAGAGAGGTCCCATAGGACCACAAATGCCTGGGAGAGCAGGTGATGGCAACAGAAGAATGGATGTTAAATCCATAACAGAAGGGGACCGTCCTCTGTCCGGGCAAGACAGCGCACCAGAAGCCTCAAGGGAAGGAGGAACTCCGGAAAGCCCAACAGCCAACAGCTGATCAACCACACTGGAACTACCTAGGCCGTGCCCTGAAGAATTCCCCCTGTGAGGTGACTGGGACTGAGTAAATAATAATAACTTTATTTAATATAGCACCTTTCAAAGTATCAAGGCATTTCCACAAACACATACAAGTTCGATAAAAACAATAATATACAGAAAATCATAGAAAATCAGGAAATGCTTTGTTCTGGGTTTAGTACCAGGGCCCTCTCGAGGAGACTGAGAAGGAAGGGTGGGGGTCCGCGCTGCGACTCCTCCCCAAACCTGGGTGGGTCCCAGACCCCTGACCCCTTGATCCCTCAGAGTCCAAAAGAGCCCTCCGCCTCACAAACAGCAGCCTAGGCAGCTGGCAACCTTGGTCAGTCCCTGAGGAGACCACCCAGGGAGTAGCACCCTCCTCTCCCAAGGGCGCACTGGTCAGTCCTAAAGTTGGGCGATCCAGGTACACGACATGAAGGGGTAACCAGACTGAGGGGGCAGAAAACCTTTCACACCAAGGCTGCAGGGCAGTAGTGGCCTGGACAACCAGCTGCTGGTCAGCACCCCTGACCCGAGACTCGGAGGCTACCGCCCACTCCTCAGAGGGAGGCTGGTTCCGGTCAGCTGAAGTAACCACCAGGGTGTCCACATGGGCTGCCAACTTCAAAGAGTCAGACAGCTGGTCCAAACCAGACTCGGAGTCCACCTCCGAAAAGGTAGAGACCAAAGTCCAGTGCCAGACCGTACGCGGACGCCCACTCCTGTCTGGACCGAGAGAGATGCCAGTCAGGGTGTCTGCAACAGAGCCAGCAGTGAACTCCCCCACAGCACCTCAAATGACGCCCAATGATGAGATAGCACCAAGAGCAGCAGAAGAAACGGAGTCGATGCCCGCCACAGCGCTGTTCCCCCCCACGGCGCCGCAAACAGCACCGGAGTCAGGGACAGTGCCGAGAGCAACACAGACAGCTCCCTCAGCACCACAAGCAGTGCCAAGAGCGACATCTCCCAGGGCACTGTGTCCTCGTTCAGTGCTGAAAGCAGTGCCAGAGCTACACACGATGCCATCCCCAGACTCGGTGCCGTGATTGGCACTGTGACGAGAAACAGTCGAAGACAGCACTGTAGAATTTCCCACAGTGTCACCAGCACTATCGGTGCCGCGAATGGCATCGACAGCAGAGACAGCACCAAGCGGCTGACTAGGGCGTCGACCATCACTCGAAAGGGGCTTATTGCCGAGCGGTGCCTCCCGCCCACTCCCCGGGGGAATGGACTGGGCCTCCTGCACTGCGGAAGGGGCTTCTGCCATGGCGAGGCTACAAAAAGTGGAAGCCCCCTCCTCCGCAGTCCGTATAGAACAGGAAGGGGATCCGGAGGAAAGGCCGAGAGACTGTGACTTGGCCAGACGAGTGCGCACCCATCCCCCAGAAGTCGTCAGAGCTCATCCAACATTCCACGTGCGCTGTTCCAGGACACGACAATCCATAGAGAAACAGGCTTCGCACGAATCCATGTCGTGAAGTGGGCCAAGGCATGTAAGGCAATGATCATTCTGGTCGGTAACGAAGTACTTGCGGCTGCATGGGCACTGACGCATACGCGGCCGCCCCGTTTTTCGTGACTTTTTGCTCTCTGACCTAGACATGATGGATGGAAAAATGATGCAAAAAACAGACTCAATGTCGCTGAAAATAATAAAGGAACAGTCTCACCAAACAGCGGCATCGAGTAGGGCAAAACGGAACTGGCATGTAGAACTCATCGTAAGGAGGACATGAAGACTAGGCCCGACGTAGTTGCTTGTAGCTCCTCACGAGGTGCGACTTCTAAGGCAGGAGACGATGAACTGGCAGGAGGGCAGGGTCAACGACACCTAATGGTCAACCTGCAAATGCCATGTAGTATACTGGCCTCGAGGGCAGCACCATCGGTGCGTCGACTGCGCCCATCCAAAAAAAAAATCTCCCGCGGGGTCATGACCTCTGGCCACATACCCAAATGTGACAAATGGTGACGACTGACACATATCAGATCAGCAGATTTTCGCGTGGAGCTCTTGCAGCAGGCCAACACTGGAAGGACTTAGCCGCCAGGTGCCAGGACTATACAGAAGCCTTCTAGCTAAGTCTACCACGGGGTACCACCCACTGCCAATGTCACCCTCTGACGTCGGCCTATCCTATAAAGGCAGGTGGTCCCCCACCCTCTCCTCAGTTATCCCACCGGAGATCCAGAGTGGGCAGCGAAAGAACTAAGGAGGTTCCCCAAAAGCCAAAAAGGAATAAGGAAGCAGAAAACTCATGTGAAGGGAAGAGGAAACAGCAGAGGAAAAGAAGGGGGAAGATCAAGACCAGCTGCAAGAGCTCCTCTAGAAGATTTACTGTTATGGTAAGTTCTTACATAGATGTATTATCTTACTTTGAGGGAGGCTCTTGCAGCAGGTCAACATCAGTAGTACTGAGTCCCAAGCAGTTCCCACAATAAAAAGCAAGCAGCACTGGGAGGAGGTTAGACAGCAGCCAATGGACTAAGAAGAGAAGATCCTGCAGAATGGTGAGGCTGAAACTGGTCCTGCGCCTAGAAGAAATTTCCAGGCAGTAATGCTTGGTGAAGGTATGGACAGAACTCATGTGGTGACTGCACAAATGTCCACAGTAAATACATTTCTGAAGCAAACCATGGAGGTGGCAATACCCCTGGTAGAATGGTCCTTAACCACTCCTGGAAGGTCCTTGTTGTACTTAAAGGGACAATGTCAACCCCCTTATGTCTCAAAGTGTCCCTAGTTTAAAAAACATATTTTACGATAGCCAAAATTCTGTAAAGATTGTTGATGTAACTGATAGTTTGAGTCTGACTGTTATTTTCTTGAAAAGGTAAAAAACAGACTGCCCAACATACTAGTGTTATCACACCAAAACAGGTTTGTTTACATTCCATGATCAACTCCAAATGCATCTTTCCTAGGCTTGGGAACATCCACAAAACAGTGTAGCCCCTCATCATGCAGTGGGAATTTAGGAAGCTACTGCCTTATGGGTGACTGCACTGTTTGGGTGTGTTTCTAATGCTCAGGAAGTATGCAGTAAGAGCAGAATCAAGATTGTAAACAAAAATGAGGTTGTTTATAAATATACATTGCCAAGCATTTCAGTTCTGCTAAGCAAGGCTACAGACAAAACAAACAGCAATATCAGTGAATTTTAGAGAGGGTAAGCAATCATAAAATGTGGGGTTTCAACTAGAAATAATATGATGAAACACAGGTTGACAGTGTCCCTTTAAGGTAGCAATATGTAAAAGTCCAGGATTGGGTGAAACAAGGAGCTTGTTTGCTTGTGAAGTACCTTCACCAGGGAGGGCCGCAATTCACTTTGGTTGTGGTGTGGAGTAATAAAGGACTGAAACCTGGTCAAGTACATCTGAGTCTCTTTATATATTTTATTTGCTTTGTGTAGAGTGTGCCGTTATTTTTCTGAACTGTAGCAATAAACAATGCAATTGGCTAACCACTTAAAGGAAATTTCCGATATGAGGGAGCTACTCACATATTGTGGTAGCCGCCCCTCAGTGACAGTCATTGTAGGCATGTTTTAATTATTAATTGTAGCCCACACCTTTTAATTATTGCTCGTAACTTTGTTCTTACAATGGGCTGTGACAGGGTGGAATAGGACCCTGCCCCAGTTGTTATGAAAAGAGTTTGAATGCAGGGATCTGTTTTGTTCTATACTTTTCTGTCTTTTCTCTGTGTGGTTGCACACCCAAATTTTCCTGTGAGACCTAGGATTTGATCATCCCAACAGCCTCACAATTCTTTGCCTCTCACTGTCTCTCAGTCTTCCCTTGCTGTTCTGTCTTTTCCTCCCATACATATCTGCAGGTATAACAAATACATGCAATTATGATGTGGAAATGTAACTGATATTGGGATCTCTTTGTTCAGAAATTATATAGAGTTACTGTTGAAATTTATATAATTATAGTTTGAGATGATTGCAAAAAGCTATTGGAAACTCAAGAGGTTACCTTAGTGCAATTTTTAAGCCTTCTGCAGAAGAGCTGTGGAAAAGGGGCCTCAGCTCTGGGACACTGTATTCTGCCTGCACCTGCATGAAATATACAACACTTTAGAAAAAAGAGGATGCTTGTTAAGAAGTGGGGTTGGATGGACTTAAGAGAGACAGAGCTGCAACTGCTTGCTAAAGGGACACAGAGATTGAAGCAAAACTCTGATGGATCGTCACTATTTTATTCTGCCTTTGTAAATAGTTATATTGAACATTTTTTTTATGTTGCTGCTAGCAAAAATAAATATCCTTGTTGTGAATTTTACAACTGTTCCTGGTTTTTCCTGTGCTTTCTGACCTGTGCCACGATGACAGGCTGCCTGATCACTTCAGAGCGCCCAGTCCTGCTGTTACGTTAAGAGCGACGAGACCGAGACGCGGCGCATCCCGCTGAATGAATGAGGTTTTTTTTTCCTCAAGAGTGTTCAGGATGGCCAGTTGACAAAGGACACTCACTTGACTAACAAGGACTTTGTTAGCTCTAACGGTGTCCTTCTTCACTGTACAACTGGCCATCCTGAGGCATAAGAACGACAGGAAAAGAGGCCCATTCACTTCAACAGGGTGCGCTCAAGACTTCCTCCCTGGTCACACGCCACATGCTTGAGTGAAGTATTGCAGTGGACTGAGCACTTTGATGTGATTGGGCAGCCCACTGTACGAACAAAGTTATAAGCAATGTTTAAACGGTATGGGCTACAATTAATTAAAACATGCTTAGAATAACTGTCGCTGAGGGCAGCTACCACAATATGGGAGCGGTAGCTGCTTTCAGCTAGATCAGAAATTTACTTTAAACACTATTTGGACACCAGGGCACACTCTCTCCTGGGGGTGAATAAAACAAACAACTGATCAGACTTCCTTGAAGTCTTGGTCTGGTACATATAGTATTGCAAAATTCTATGTACATCCAAAGAACAGAGCAAAGCCTCTCCCTGATTAGGGTACTCAGGATAATAAACCGGTAGGTGGATGGATTGGTTCAAAGTAAACTCCGACACCACACTGGGAAGAAAAGTACAGTTACATAAGAACTTACCGTAACAGAAGATCTTCGAGAGAGGCTCTTGCAGTAGGTAATTACATAAGACTGAAGCTGGCAGGAGTCAGGACCCCACGGAAAAATTTCTAGCTAGCAGTCTCTGGCGAGGGACCGCCCCCACATCTGGTGACTGGCATCAGGAGACGTCAGTATAAAGGGGCAATCCCTCACGCCCGCCTTCCAGTTCTTTCCCGCCAAGGGCCAAAAAAGGCCAGACGAGAGAGAAGCGGATATTTCCCTCACTGGAAAAGGAGCTGAAAAAGCTTAGGGGGATGGAGGGCAGGAAGGGATTATCTACTGCAAGAGCCTCTCTCGAAGATCTACTGTTACGGTCAGTTCTTACGTAACTGTACTATCTTACTTCGACAGGGCACTTGCAGTAGGTAATTACATACAGGACTGAGTCCCAAGCATTCTGGAACAAGAAGAAGCAAATGGGAGGAGGAAAGCTACTCAAAGTAGATCCTCTGGCTGTGAAGGCCTTAAGAAAGGAGGCCTTGCAGGACAGCAAGCCCGAAGTTTGCTCTACGGCGAGAGGCAATATCCAAACTGTAATGTTTTGTAAAGGTATGGACGGAAGTTCAAGTGGTGGCAGCACAGATGTCTGCTGCTGATACATTCCTGAAACAAGCTGCTGAGGCAGCGACTCCTCTGGTGGAGGGGCCTCTCACTTGACCAGAAAGGTCTTGTTGTACTTGTCATAACAGAAGGTGATGCAATGAGCCAACCATTTGGACAGGCATTGCTTAGAAACAGCATTGCCTTATCTTTTGTGGGAAAAAGAGACAAACAGTTGATCAGTCTTTCTGAGATCTTTTGTTCTGTTAGTGTAGTGTCTCAGAATTCAGTGAATGTCCAGAGTGTGTAAGAGATACTCCCCTTGATTGGAGTGTTGCGTAAAGAAAGCGGGTAACTCTATGGACTGGTTCAATGTAGATTCTGCTACCACCTTAGGGAGAAACTTAGAATTGGTGTGCAGAGCCACACGTTCCTTCTGAAAAATCAAGTACGGGATTTTACACATCAGGGCCTGGAGCTCGGAAATCCTCAGAGCAGAAGTAATGGCCACTAGGAAGAGAGTCTTCCATGAAAGGAACTTCATGTCTGCTGAGGCTGCCAGTTTTAAAGGACGCAGCGTAAGCTTCTTGAGGATGAAATTCAAATCCCAAGGAGGGGCAGGAACCCAGATAAGGGGTTTCAAGTGGAGAACCCCACTGAGGAAAGTCTTAGAGACTGCCAGCTGAGCAAACGTCCTGTCTGCAAAAGGGACAAGGTAGACCGAAATGGTCACCATGTGTATCTTCAAGGACGAGTGACTAACACCCAGATCAAAGAGGTGGCACAGGTACTCCAGCAGCCGCCCAACAGAGCACGAGAAAGGCTCAAAATCTTTTGAAGCAGCCCAGATTGTAAACCATTTCCATTTCATGGCATAAGTAGACCTAGTGGAGGGTTTTCTAGCCTCCACCAGGATCTCAGCCACTCGGGGTGAAACCCCAAATCGGGCTTGAGCTATGTCTGCAGGAGCCATGCGTGCAGTTGGAGGGACTTGAGACCTGAATGGACCAGGGTCCTCTGATCCTGGGTCAGCCAAAGTCGCGACAGAGGAAGAGAATGAGGAGGTTCCTCTGAGTATTGCTGCAGAAAACAGAACCAAACATGCCTGGGCCAGAAAGGAGCAATCAGAATCATCTGTGCTCCTTCTGAACTGAGTTTCTATAAGACTCTCAGAATCAAAGGGATTGGGGAGAAGGTATAGACGAATCTGTCCTTCCAATCTAGAGACAGAGCGTCTCTCCAACAAATGCCATGCTCTGGAGCGAGCGAGCAGAAGTCGTGAAGCTTTGCGTTTAGAGGTGAGGTAAGGTGAACAGGTCCACCTGTGGCGTTCCCCAACGTAGGAAGAGATCGTCTAAGACCTCCTGATCCAGTTCACACTCGTGAGCTTGAGCAGACGAGCGACTGAGTTTGTCTGCTAAGGTGTTCTCGACCCCCGGGACGTGAATTGCCGTACGGTGTAGGTTGTGCTGTACTGCCCAATACCAAACTCGCATCACTTCCCTACAAAGAGGGTAGGAACGAGTCCCTCCCTGTTTGTTGATGTACCATACCACACACATATTGTCCATATGTACGGTTAGGTGGCTGGGAAGGAGATGCAGATGCAGAGCCTGAAGAGCATAAAGCACTGCCCGAAGCTCAAGCACACTGATGTGAAGCGTTTTTTCAAGCTTGGAGCAGGAGCCCTGGGTCCTGTGAGGTCCGAGATGAGCTCCCCAATCTTCGCCAGAGGAGTTTGTGGTCAGAGTCGGGGGGAGAAAGGCAGACTGGAACTCCCCGACAAATATTCTCTCGAACCATCCACCACTGCAAGTCCCAAACCATGGGGGAGGAGACTAGGACAAGCTGGTCCAGGTCATCCACCAACTGATCCCACTGAGACCAAGGCATCTACTGAGAGACTGTCATGTGGAGCCAAGCGCGAGGGACTGTTGGGATAGCAGCTGCCATAAGCCCGAGGAGGCGAAGGACCGACCTCGCACTGACCCTCCTGTGGCTGGACAGCAGGCTGACCTGAGACTGTAGTGTGGCCACCCTGTTCAGTGGCAGGAAGGCCCTGCCAGAGGTCATGTCCAGGATCGCCTCGATAAACTGGAGCCTCTGGGATGGGATCAAGTGGGACTTGGTATGGTTGATGGTAATACCCAGGCAGGCAAAGACCTGCTCGGTAAGGGAGAGAAAGCACAGGAGTTCCTCCTGGATGAGGCTGCCAGGAGCCAATCATCCAGGTACAGGAAAACCTGCACCCCCCCCCGGGTACGCAGGTAGGCCGCTCCCACTGCAAGGCATTTGGTGAACACTCGGGGTGCCGAGGAAAGACCAAATGGGAGGGCCTTGAACTGGTAGTGGTCCCCCTGGAAAGCAAAACGGAGGTATCTGCAGTGAGAAGGGCAGATAGGGATGTGCAGGTAAGCGTCCTGCATATCCAGAGTGCACAGCCACTGTCCCAACTGAAGGAGGGGCAGGAGGCCCTACAGGGAGAGCATCCTGAACCTCTTGTACTCCACGAATAACTTCAGGGAACTGAGATCTAGTATCAGCCTTACATCTCCTGTCTTCTTCGGGACCAGGAAGACGTAGGAATAGTAACCCATTCCCTGTAGAGAAAGGGGGATGGGCTCTATTGCCTCTTTCAGCAGAAGTGCTGAAATCTCTTCCTGGACCAGAAGAAGGTGTTCCCGAGAATACGACGACATGGGGGAGGGTGACGAGGTGGCTTCTGTAGAAAATCTATTGAGTGTCCTTCTGTGATCAGCTGGAGCACCCAGGAATCTGAAGTTATCCTCTCCCAGCCGCGAGATGGAGGGAAAACCTCCCTCCTACCGGTTCCTCCGGGAGGCCCAGAGGCTGTGGGAGAGGGAAGGAGTCAGGTGGTGTGGGACAGCGTCGCAGCTGAAGCTCCCGCTGCTTTTTTGGGCGGAGGGGGCTTGGCAGCTGGAGGGGCCCAGTGTTTAGTGACCCATTTTCCCTGAGGTTTCACCTTTAGCCAGTTCCGTCTGTGAAAGGGACGACGCTGCGTTTGATGGGGATGGTACACAGAGTCCACAGACTTCAGTGCCATCCCCTTCTCCTGCAGATCGTTGATAATGTCCTTGACATCACCACCAAACAACACCAAACCCCGGAAGGGTGCTTCCTGAATGGCAGACTGCACTTCCGGGACCAACCCTGACACACGGAGCCGGGGATGACACCATAAGCCTACGGCGAAAGCTGAGCTCCTACCAGCAGTGTCCACTGCATCATAAGTCACACGAAGCATGTGCCGACTGGCCGAACACGCAGAGTGGACGAGGTCAGCCACTTCCTGATTGACTTGAGAGTCCGGAAGGGAGTCCAATTTGGATACCACCTCACCAAGAATTGCCTTCTGGTAATCCCCCATGTGACCGACATAATTCAGGGCCCTAATACCCAGAGTGGAAGAAGTGAAGATCTTCTTACCATACTGGTCCAGAAGACAGGATTCTTTGTCAGGTGGAGGTGAGCTCAAATGCTTTGGGTCAGCTGACCAACCATGAGCGGCGCTAATCATGACCAAATCAGCTCGAGGGTGACAGTCTAAAAATTCAGCACCCTTGGGAGCCTGATATAGCCTGTTCGACTTCTGAGGAAGTGGGGCTAAAGTCGAAGGCTGTTTCCAAATAGTGGTAACAAGATCGGCATGAGGCTTAATCCAGGGTGGCACCAAGGTGGGAGCTGTCACGGGCAGATCTAGATGCCCAGCGAGTTTCTTACACTGCGGATCCGGCTCCAAGGACTGCCACTTATGAACCTCCTGGATTTTGAGTAGCAACTCTGTAAAAGAAGGATCTTCCGGAGGAGACTTCGGAGGAGTCTTTGGCCTGGATTTAGATGAAGAGTGTGGCTCGTTGTCTGGCTCGGAACAACTGTCGGAGGCGTCTGAGGTGTCCGAGGAGGAAGAAGATGGTGATGAGGAAGACTCCCTTTACCGACATGGGGGAGGAATGGACCCCTTGGGAAGGCCTTGTGGAAGTGTTTCCTGCCACTCCATGGAACCAGAGGGTTTTGCCCTGGTGTCCGGAGGTAGGGAGGGAGTTTGTCGTCGTGGACGTACGGGAACCGGAACCGGCTCCGTCATTGGAAGACGACTCTCCACCTCTCTGGTGAGCTGAGCCTTGGCCTCAGCCCACCAGGAGGCCAGAGTCTCCTGCAAGTCCACTGGCGGCTGAGGGGGCGGTGGAGGAGGGGGATACGGGTATGGATTATACCCATAAGGCACGTATCCATAACCTGACGGCGGGAAGCTCGGCATCAGGTACTGAGGAGCGGGATGTCGCCCAGGGTTGGCAAGACCGGCGTCAGGGCCGGCAGCCAAAGAGCTGGCATCCGGGGAGCCGACATCAGATTGGTCGGCCCAGCGGGCGGACAGTCTGAAGGGGGTGGAGCAGGAACCTCAGCATCGCCCAGGGATGGAGGAGAAAAATCCTCAGGGTCAGGCTGAGGAGACCCAGGGTCTCCAGAGGGCAGCGAAGGCTACGGGGAGCCAAGAATGGCGAATGTGGGGTGGTCCAGCGTCGGCTCGTCTGCTGTGCGGGTGTCGGGCGAGCCGACGTCCAACTTATCAGTGGGATCCGGGCGGGCGCCTGAGGAGCCGGCTTCCGACTTAGCGGACCCTTTGTCCGAGGCAGGTCGCGATGGAGGGGCAGCCTGGTTGGGCGGAATAGGGGCCGTGTGCCACCCCGAGGGGTCGGGTGACTTACCTCCGTGCAGGTGTCGGAGGAGCAGACGTCTGGCTTACCGGAGCCGCTCACACCAGTAGGCCGCACCTGGGTAGCTTTACTGGGAGTGGAGGTCTCCAATAGCCCAGAGGCACCCGAAGGGCCCGAGCATGAGCCAGACGAGCGGGCTGATGCCACCTTAGAAGCCACTAAGACGGCCGTCGCAGAGCAGTGGGGGAACGTCACCTGAATCACCGCGACACCCGAAGAAGACGCGGTGGATGAGGAGCCCTTGTCCCAATGCTTCTCCTTGTCTTTTTTCTTTCGATGGCCTTTGGGGGAAGTGGACGCCTGCCGGAGCTTTTTTAACTCCTTTTCCATGGAGCTTATTTTCTTCTTTAAAATATGAGCCTCCAGGGACTGCTGCCGCCTTCGGGTGCCACGTTGAGTTTGAGGCAGTGCTGGCACTTCTCCACTGGATGATCGGGACCTAGGCAAAAGAGGCACTGGGAATGGCCGTCCTTGGGCGGGAGTAGGGCGTCGCACAAGTCACACTTGTTCTTGTGCTCGGAGGGTGTAGGGGACAACATACATCGACAAATACCTGACGATAGATAAAAATAAAATCGAAAATAACTCGGTCAAAACTACCAACGATTGAGGCTGACGAGCAATGAACTTTACCGCAAGGCGCTGGCATAAGCTAATGGCGGGAGAGAACCTGAAAGCGGGCGTGAAGGACCGCCCCTTTATACCGTCTCCTGATGCCGGTCACCTGACATGGGGGCGGTCCCTCGCCAGAGAATGCTAGCTAGAAAGTTTTCCGCAGGGTCCTGACGCCTGCCGTCTTCCGTCCTATATGTAATTACCTACTGCAATAGCCCTCTCGAAGTAAGATCTTAGGATTAGTACGCAGACACCTCATCTTCGTGAAAAAACAAATAAAGCTTTTTACACACGAGAGCCTGAAGATCGGAAATCCTTTGAGCAGAAATAATAGTAACTAAAAAGAGCACTTTCCACAACAAAAAGTGCTGCATGCAACTCGTGGCCAGTTCAAAGGGAGGTAATGTTTCTCCACCACAAAAGTGAGGTCCCACAGAGGGACTGAGACCGGAATGGGAGATTTCAGATGCAAAATGTCCAGCAGGAAGGTGCAACACCTCAAGCTGAGAAACAGCCCTGCCTTCAATAAGCATATGGTACACAGAGATGGCATAAAGATGCACCTTGAGGGAGGAGTACCTCAAGCCAGAGTCTGAAAGGGAGAGAAAGTACTCCAACACCTGATTCGCTGGACAGGTGAAGGAGTCCAGCTGGCGGGAAGCAGTCCAAGGGTGAAGCGTTTCCATTTTATGGTGTAAGTGGCCTTGATGGAGGGCTGTCTAACAGCCACCAGGACATCGGCAACCCTAGAGGAAACCCCAAAGCAGGCGATGGTTATGTCCACAGAAGCCATGCATGGAGATGCAGAGATTTTAGATCTGGATGGACCAGGGCTCCCTGGTCCTAGGAGAGCAAGCCAGTGCACAAGGGCAAGGGCACTGATGGTTCCACCGCCAGTTACTGCAGCAAACAGAACCAAATCTGACACAGCCAGAAGGGGGCTATGAATATCATCTCCGCCATTTCTAACTAGAATCTGAGCAGCACCCTCTGGAGGAGCGGGAAGAGATGGAAGGCATACAGAAATCTCCCCTTCCAAGCGAGGGACAATGCGTCTACCCAGAAAACTCCAGGTCCAGGATCGAGTGAGCAAAAAAGTGGAGAAGAGGTCTTAAACCACCGGGGTCAGAAGCTCCCACTCATGAGCCCCTGACTGGGAGCGACTGAGCCTGCCCACCAAGATGTTTTAGATGCTTGGAACTTGGGATAGCCGAGAGCTCCAGACCATGCTCGATGGCCCAGTACGAGACCCTCATCATCTCCTGACACAGGGGGTAAGAGTGAGGCCCCCCCCCCATCTGTTTATGTAGTACACCACACACACGTTGCCCATCTGCACCAACAGTGGACCAGGGAAGAGGTGAGTCTGGAAGGTCTGCAGAGCATACAGAACCACTCGCATCTCCAGAACATTGACGTGGAGACCCTGTTCCACTTCTGTCCAAGTGCCTTGAGATCTTTATTTTTTTAGTTATTTAACCAAGAATAACACACTAAGCTGAAAGCTTTTTTATATGAGTGACCTGAGAGCACAGGGAAGTTAAGTGACTTGCTCAGGGTCACACAGTATGCAAGTGGAAGCAGTGGGATTCAAACCCAGGTCTGGTCTGCTGGATATCAGCAGATTTGCAGCTCAGACCCTTAAACTACTGTGCTATACTGCCTCCATAAAGATCTGGTGTGCTTTCAAATGAGCACCCCAGCCAAAACCAGAGACACCCATTGCGAGAGTCTGATGAGGGGCCAAGAGTTGAAAGAAAACCCCCTGAAGCAAGTTGGCCGTCTCTAGCCACCACGACAGGACTTGTTTGACAGAATCTGAGACCAGGACCAACTGGTCCAGATCATCCATGCGTTGATCCCACTGAACTCTCAATGTCCAATGAGGTATCCATATGTGAAGGCCGGCAAGAGGGACTGTGGCAATGGCTACTGCCATGTGACCCAGGAGTCACAGGAAGACCCTGATGGGGACTTGGCGACTGGAAGAGTCCAAGTGAGCCTCAGGCATCAAGCATTCAGCTCTGTCCATCAGCAAGAAGGCCATGCCCTGGGAGGTATCCAGAATGGCCCCTATGTACTGGAGGTACTGGCAAGGAGACAGGCAGGACTTCGGCCAACTGATGGTGATACCCAGGGCCTGGAAAAGACAATGTATACTCCAGAGTCTGGACAAGACGGTCCTTGGGGGGTGCCACTAACAGCCAATCATCCAGATAGGGAAAAGTGTAGAAGCCCTGCCATCTCAAGGCAGCCACTACCACTGCCAAGCACTTGGTAAAGATCCAGGGTGCTGAAAAGAGGCCAAAAGGCAGGGCCCTGAATTGAAAATGGGCTCCCTGAAACTGGAAGAGGAGGAAGCGCCAATGGAGAGGAAAAATACTGATATGCAGCTACGCATGTCCAGAGAACAGAGCCAATCTCTCTGATGCAGGAGGGTAACAACCTCTGAAGGGTGACCATCCTGACGCATTTGAACTCTATGTACAAGTTCAGATGACTCAGATCCAGGATGGGTCGGAGATCTCAGTTTTTCTGGGGACAGGAAAAAATGGGAATAGAATCCCCTGCACCATTGTGCATGAGGGATGTGCTCTATGGCACTTTCTTCCAAAAGAGCCAGAATTTCATCCCAGACGAGAGACGGATGAGCTGGGGAGGGACAACAGGAGTTTTCCGGGGGCCACTCGAGAAACTCTGATGTGTGGCCATGTTCTATGATCTGCAGAACCCAGTTCTCCCGAGGGAGGGGTGGCTAAAAAGTCAGGAGGTAGGACCGGGCACCAGGAGGGCGGCCACGGGTGAGCAGGGGGCTCTGGTGGCAGCTGTGGATGAGGTTGATGCTGCTTGGTGTCTGCCCTGACCTTCGACAGGTGGGCGGCCTTGTTTACGGGAGGAGTAGTGAAATGGAGATTGCTGACCAGCCTTAGGCTGGGTATGGTAGAGCAAGTGAACTGGGTGAGGCACGAGTCCTGCTGGAAGGAAATTAAATCCTGGACATGCCCTCCCTGAAAAGGATGGAGCCTTGAAAGGGGGCATGCAAAATGCTAGATGGCACATCAGAGACAAAGCTATGTGGAAATTGTAAAAATTCCTACTAGCCAACTGACTGAAAAATTTTTAGATTCCCAGGGAAGACCCACGTCAGGAAACCCAAAAAACAAAAACCAATCTACTATAAATAACAATAATAAATCAGCACCCAAACAAAAAGGAGAAGGTTGCAAGCAGAAAACACCCTTGGGGTGTAACACTGCACCTGCCCACCCACTTCCCAAAAACAGGTTCTGAGGCGGAGGCAGGGAGGGAGGTCAGAATACAGCAAGACTCCATTAGAGGAAACAATTACAAAGGTGAGTAATTTTTTCTTCAAACAACATGAAGTCTTATTATAGTCTGACAACTGCAGACTACCAAGCAGTACCTCCAAGGAGGGACAGAACCTACTATGGGAATAGGCTCTGAAGCACTGCTGTGCCAAACCGAGCATCACTCCTAGCCTGGATATCCAGAGAGTAATGCTTGGTAAAGGTATGGACTGTTTTCCAGGTGGCTGCTTGACAAATTTCTAAGAAAGGGATATCCCTGGCAGCAGCCACGGAAGCAGCTGTACCTCTTGTGGAATGAGCCCTCAGGCCTGAGGGTGGAGTTTTTCCCAGTTTTTCATAGCAGAACTGTATAAAAGACACAATCCACCTGGCAACAGATCTTTTGGTGGCAGGTTTGCCCTTTCCCACTTCTCCATAAGTGAGGAACAACTGAAGGGAGTCAAACCTGTGACCCTTGGTACGCTCTATGTAGTAACTAAGGGCTCTTTTGACATCTAAACTGTGTAGCCTCCTCTCTCCTGAGGAAGAATGATCAGTGAAGAAAACAGGAAGAGATAGACTGGTTTAAATGGAAATCTGAAACCACTTTCGGCAAGAACCTTCGGTTCCACTGACAGGGCTTGCAATTCACCGATAGCCTGGCAGAGGTAATGGCTACCAGGAACACAGTTTTCCACGTCAAATACTTAAGTTCTGCTGAAGACATAGGCTCAAAGGGGGGTTGCATAAGTTGAGCAATGCAAACATTCAAATCCCAGGCAGGGGCAGGGTCTCTAAAAGGAGGACTGGTGTGAAGCAATCATTTGAAAAATTTACAGAACACAGGATGGGAAGATAGTGAGGAAGGCTTCCCCACAGACAAAAACGTAGACACAGCTGACAAGTGTACCTTGAGAGTAGCTGGTATGAAGCCTAGGCCACTAAGATAGACCATATAATCCAGAACCGTAGGCAATCCAGCAGTGTCCGGAGAAATATGCTTCTTAGAACACCAAATGCTGAATCTTTTCCATTTGGAGTTACAAGTCTTTCTGGTGGAGGGCTTTTGAGAAGCCTTGAGGATATCCAGAACCCCTTGGGAAAGATGCAGATCTGCAAACTCTAACTCTTCAAGAGCCATGCCTTGAGATTGAGAGAGACTGAAGACTGGGGTACCAAATCCTTCCCTGAGAGGATGTTAACAGGTTGTAATTCCTGGGAAGAGACAGGGGAAGATGGACTGCTAGGGATAGCAACAGGGGGTACCAGGGCTGTCTGGTCCAATCTGGAGCAATCAGAATCAACTTCCAAGGTTGAGACCTTATTTTGACCAAAACTTTGAACAGGAGTGTTAAGGGGGGAAAGGCATACAGAAACTTCCCTTCCCAATTCAGAATCAGGGCGTCCAGAGGGACTGAGCCCAAGACTGGAGATCTGCAACAAAAGAGAGGGAGTTGGTGACTGTCTGGGGCTGCAAAGAGATCTGTCTCTGGAGTGCCCCACCATGAAAAAATCACTTTCAACACCTGACGGTCCAGGGACCATTCGTGATGGCCCTGAGAGATCCTGCTCAGTGCATCTCCTAGTACACTGTCCTTGCCTGGAAGGTGAACTGCTACAAGAGAGGTTTGCAGGGAATAAGCCAGGGACCACAACTTCATGGCCTCTGTGCACAAGGCCGTGGACCGAGTGCCTCCCTGCTTGTTGATGTACCACATGGTGGTGGTGTTGTCTGCTCTGATTTGAAACACCGTGTTCTGTACTGACTGACAGAAAGCTTTTAGGGCCAGAAAAACTGCCCTGAGCTCTAGGAGACTGATGTGGAGAAGGGATTCTTGGGGGGACCACAGCCTCTGGGCAGTGAGGGACCCCAGATGGGCTCCCCAGCCCAGAAGAGAAGCATCTGTGGTAAGGACCACTGAACAAAGCTGAGTAACAAAAGGAACACCTTGTCTTAAATTGTCCTGATCCTGCTACCATTGGAGGGCTTGGATCAAGGTCCGAGTCACTGGGATCAGTTTGGTAAGGGAATCGTTCCCCTGAGACGAAAAAGCTCTCAGGTGGAATTGAATATCCCTCATCTGGAATCTTGCCCACTGGACCACTGCTGTTGAAGCTGCCATGTGGCCCAAGAGCTGGAGGAAATGCCTTGCTGGCCGAGATACCTGAAGGCTGAAAGAAGAAGCTAGTTCCATAAGAACCCTTGCCCTTTCTAGAGAAAGAAAGGCTCTTGCTCTTGAGTGTGTCCAGTTCTGCCCCTATAAAGGTAAGAAGTTGGACTGGTTTGAGAACTGACTTGGGAAGGTTGAGAAGAAATCCTAGAGAAGTGAGCACTTGCAGGATCACTTGCAGGTGTGACTTGACTTGGTCTGGAGACTGACCTACTATTAGCCAATCGTCGAAAAATGGAAATCTTTTGCTTTCTTAGAAAGGCAACTACTACTGCCAGGCACTTTGTGAAAACCCTTGGGGTTGAGGTTAGGCCAAAGGGCATTGCTCTGAACTGATAATGGCCTGAGGGCAACTCGAACCTGAGGTACTTTCTGTGGGAGCACCTGATGGGAATATGAAAGTAGGCATCTTTGAGGTCCAGGGAGGCTAGCCAGTCCCCTGGCCTTAGAGAGGGAAGGATTATTCCCAGAGTTACCATCTTGAACTTTGGTTTTAAGAGATGTTTGTTTATATATCTTAGGTCTAGGATGGGTCGCCACTCCCCTGTCTTTGTGGGGGTCAGGAAGTACCTGGAGTACAGTCCTTTGCCCCACTGTAGGGTAGGTACTCTCTCTACGGCTCTTAAAGCTAGGAGAGAAGAAACCTCTGCCTCTAGGGCAAGGGTTTCTGAGAGATTTGCAGGTGGATAAGATCTGGCTCTCATCTTTGGAAATTTTTTGAAGCTCAGAACCAGTCGCTGGCTTACTACTTCCAGGACCCACTTGTCTGATGTAACAGACATCCAGTCCTGGACAAAGTAAGCCAGCCTGCCCCCTACTAGAATAGGAGAGTCGACCTGGGAAGGCCCATCAGGGTGTCTGGCAGAGGCCTTAGGCTGAGGAGTGGATGCAGCCCTGCTCATCCCCCTTCTGCCTCCCCCTCTAAAGAACCCCCTCTGAGAAAAGGAAGAAGAGGCCAGTGCTTAGTAAAAAGGCCTTTGAAAAGGCCTGCCCCTGCCCCTAGACTGCTGCCTTTCAGGAGTTGCCTGCCTTTCCTTGGCCTGAGCACTCCTGTAAGTAGTCCTGTACTCATCATTTTTCTTCATGTAATTCTCTGTCTGCCCCCCAAACAGAGAATTACCCACTACAGGAAAATCCATGGCCTTAGCCTGGGTGTCCTGCAAGAGGCTAGTACATCTGAGCCAAGCCATCCTCCGAAGAGCCACAGATGTAGCCACGACTCTTGATGACACATCATTAGAGTCCACAGCAGCATGAAACTGAACTGTAGATGCCTCAATCCCGTCTGCAGCTGCCTCCAGCTCCTTGGCTAGCTGGTGGGAGGCCTGTTTAGCCAGTGCCAGTACAGTGCCCCACCTGGACGTCTGGTACCTGGCTGTATAGGCCATGTAATTTGCCTGCCTGAGTCCCAAAGAAGATGCCACATACTGCTTCTTTGCCATGGCATCAATCTTCCTGGAGTCCTTGTCTGGTAGGTGTGAAGACAAGGGAATATTTCCCTTGTCACAGGCAGCAGCCTGCACTACACCAACGTGGCTGCATTGCTGATATAAGAACTCTGTGTCTGAGCCTGAAAGTGTACACCTCTTGTCCATTCTTCTATCCACAAGAGGTATAGTGTTAGGAGACTTTAGGATTTTTTGTGTCCGTTTTCCAAAAGATTTGTGGAGGGGAACAGACAGTCTCCTGGACTCTGGGATGTCCATCATCTCTACATAATCATGCTCCTCTTGATCTTCCACAGCCTCCTCCATAGGAAGCTGGAGGGTTTCAGCCACCTTTCTGTAGAACATAAAGTGAGAAAGGACTCAGAAAGCCTAGGAGGGAAAACACCTGAAGGTCTGTCTGGGGAGATGTCCGGTTCCACAGGCACATCCAGACCCTCACTTACATCATCATCCTCAAATTCCCCTTCCTCTTCAAATTCCGGTTCATAAAAATATTCAAGGGTATAATCTTGAACCGGGGGAACCAACCAAACCAAACCCCTGCCAGAAGGAGCCGGATCGGTAGGAACCAGACGTAGCGATTCCACAATCTGAGTCGCTCTGGCTATCTCTGACGGTCAGAACATGAACCTCTGGATCAGAACCAGTCAATTTGTCTTTGCGTTTTCTTTTTGTCTGAACTGATCCCTCAGAATCGGCTCTCCTTTCGCCCAAAGAAGTATCGCCCTGGTCAGAGGGCACTCCTTCTGGTTTGGTCAAAACCGAACCGGGCTGGCCATCCGGGTTAGAGGACTTCTCGGCCTCCTTTTCCCTCAGTCTACCTAATCTCTTCTCAAGGGTAGATTTGGGTACGTTTTTACATATTTGGCAGTCTGAATCGAGGTGGTCAAACCCCAGACAATAAACTCAGGTGGTGTGGGGATCGGCCTTAGCAAAGACCTCCCCACACTCATTGTAGTGTTGAAACCCAGTCGGCCCATTTTTTTTCTTGGGTTTCTCAGACATGGCCAACCTATACAACTTACCCTTTTTATGGCAACCGCCAGGCAAGACTCCCTTATCGGTTCCTAACCGTGTCACGGGTATTGGAAAAAAAACAAAACAATAAAACACCTTTTTTTTTTTTAGAACCAATAAGAACCGGTAACCACACACTAAGTAAAACACACAAAACACAATATTTCACTATCAAATGGGCAGTTCAGACGAACCGAGACAACTTTTTACGAGCTCCACACAGAAAAAACAGAACAATTCCTATCTAGCACTCACGGCACCACAGACAGAGACTGAACCGACTATGCGGATACTTTTCCGGTTTAAAAACCGACGAAAACTGAAACTTTAACCGACTTCTGAATCGAGCTGAAGAAGAAATCTCTGTAGCGACTATACAATGAGGCGGAGTAAAGAATCTGACAGTTTAGGGTTGAAACACTCCAGACAGAGACTTCAACCGAGCTCGAGCTCAGCATTCTATGCCCTTCATAGAAAGTTAACTCTTTGTTCTCCAGGGCAGTTCAAAGGATGGGAATCACTGCAATTGTCAGAATACAGCAAGACTTCATGTTGTTTGAATGTAGATAGTAGGGAAATAAAAAGGGAGGAGATAGGAGATAGTTGGGAGGTAAAGTTGGGAGGGACTGGGGGGGGATTAGAGGGAAGGAGAGTAAGTTTTGTTAGGAGAAACATTCACAGGAGGCCATTGTGATAAGGTGCTGATGCAGGTTGCACTTGAAAGTGCCCAGGGTAGTGTCGTTGGTAACAGCAGGTGGAGGCGAGCTGTACCAGGAAGAGGCTCTGTATGAAAAGGAGTGTTGTCCTTGGGTAGTGCAGCAGCGTGGAACAGAAAGAAAAAAATACTACCTTAGTAATTATGTTTCTTCTAGTGGAGTCTTGCTGTATTCTGACAAGTGCAGTTAGCCCCAGCCTTTAAACTGCCCTGGAGAATAATGGGTTAACTTTTCTATGCAGGGCATAGAATGTTGATTTCGAGCTCGGTTGATGTCTCTGCCTGTTCTATTTTGAACTGCAACTGTCAGAGCTTTATGAGCAAAACTCACTAGGTGTTCTGAGTGGAAACTGTAAAATTTTTACTAGCCAACTGGCAGAAAAATAATCTTTTGGGTTCTCAAAGGAAGACTCAAGTCTGGAAACCCAAAACACAAAAAACAATAAAACTGAAATAACATCTCACCCCATGAGTAACAGAGGGTAAAGGGGGGCACCCCTGGGGTGCCAACACTGCACCTGCCCACCCACATCCCAAAAAATCCAGATTCTGAGAGGGGAGGAGGTCAGAATACAGCAAGACTCCACTAGAAGAAACATAATTACTAAGGTGAGTAACTTTTTCTTCAAATAACATGAAGTCTTGCTGTATTCTGACAAGTGCAGACTACCAAGCAGTACCTCCATGGAGGAGGGACAGCACCTACTTTGGGAATAGGCTCTGAAGTACTGCTGTGCCAAGCCAAGCATCACTCCTAGCCTGGATATCCAGAAAGTAATGCTTGGTAAAGGTATGGACTGTTTTCCAGGTGGCTGCTTGACAAATTTCTAAAAGAGGGACATCCCTGGCAGCAGCCAGGGAAGCAGCTGTACCTCTTGTGGAATGAGCCCTCAGGCCTGAGGGTGGAGTTTTTCCCAGTTTTTCATAGCAGAATTGTATATAAGACACAATCCACCTGGCAATAGATCTCTTGGTGGCAGGTTTGCCCTTTCCCACTTCTCCATAAGTGAGGAACAACTGGAGGGAGTCAAACCTGTGACCCTTGGTATGCTCTATGTATAGCTATGGGCTCTTTTAACATCCAATCTGTGTAGCCTCCTCTCTCCTGAGGAAGAATGATCAGTGAAGAAAACAGGGAGAGACATAGACTGATTCAGGTGGAAATCTGAAACCACTTTAGGCAAGAACTTTCTGTTAGTTCTAAGGACCACTTTATTTCTATGAAAAAAGATGACATCAGGTTCCACTGACAGGGCTTGCAATTCATTGATACGTCTAGCAGAGGTAATGGCTACCAAAAACACAGTTTTCCAAGTCAAGTACTTAAGCTCTGCTGAGGACAAAGGCTCAAAAGTGGGTTGCATAAGCTGAGCAATGCAAACATTAAGATCCCAAGCAGGAGCCCTAAAGGGGGGACTGGTGTGAAGCAATCCCTTGAAAAGCTTACATAATACAGGGTGGGATGACAGTGAGAAAGACTTGCCTACTGACAGGAAAGCAGAAACAGCAGACAAGTGTTCCCAGACAGTAGCTGTTCTGTGGCCCAGGCTATTAAGATGGACCATATAATCCAGAACTGTAGGCAATTCAGCAGTATCTGGGGAGATATGCCTCTTGGAACACCAAATGCTGAATCTCTTCCATTTGGAGTTATAAGTCTTTCTGGTGGAAGGCTTTCGAGAAGCTTTGAGAATATCCAGAACTCCCTGAGACAGACGCAAATCTGCAAACTCTAACTCTTCAAGAGTCATGCCTTGAGATTGAGAGACTGAAGACTGGGGTACCAATCCTCCCCTGAGAGAAGGTTAACAGGTTGTAATTCCTGGGAGGAGACATGGAAAGATGGACTGCTAGGGACAGCGACAAGGGGTACCATGGCTGCCTTGCCCAGTCTGGAGCAATCAGAATCACTTTGCAAGGTTGTGACCTTATCTTGACTAGAACTTTGAACAGGAGAGGGAAGGGGAAAAGCATACAGAAATTTCCCTTCCCAGTTCAGAATCAGAGCATCCAGGGGGACTGAACCCAAGACTAGGGGTCTGCAACAAAAGAGAGGAAGTTGGTGATTGTCTGGGGCTGCAAAAAGATCTATCTCTGGAGTGTCCCATCTTCAGAAAATCACCTTCAATACCAGAGGATCCAGGGCCCATTCGTGATGGCCCTCAGATATTCTGCTCAGTGCATCTGCTAGGACACTGTCCTTCCCTGGAAGGTGAACTGCTAACAGAGAGGTTTGCAGGGAATAAGCCAGGGACCACAACTTCATTGCTTCCGTGCACAAGGACATAGACCGAGTGCCTCCTTGCTTGCTGATGTACTACATGGTGGTGGTGGCTTCTGTTCTGACCTGAACCACCTTGTTCTGTACTGACTGGGAAAAAGCTTGCAGTGCCAGAAACACTGCCCTGAGTTCCCAGTCATGGTTCTCTGTGTACCATGTCTCTGTGACTGCCACAATATCCAGGCAACCCTCTTCCATCAAGGCCACTAGTTCAGGGAGCTTGTTACACAGACTACGGGCATTGGTACTCATCACCCTCCACTTTTTGATAGCCTTACCCCTTTTAGCCCCATTCCTGTCCTTACTGCCTTTGCCTTTTTTAACATTTACCTCTGTTCTGCTCCCTAATAACTTCTCTACCTTGGTGTTTACCTCACTAATTACCATGTTTTGTGGGGAGACTGGGATTTCCTGCTCCTTTTCAGTGCCTCCCCTTGCCTAGTTTAAAATGCTCACAATGAAGCATTTAACCTCTCACTTAGGATCCTGGTTCCCCTGGACAGATGCAGACCATCGCATCAGTATAGGTCTGCATCCCACCAGGTGGCTCCCCAGTCCCCAATGAAGCCAAAACCCTGAGCTCCACACCAGTTTTTCAACCACTCATTGAATTCCCTGGTGAGGAGTGCCCTAGCATCACCCTTGCCATAGACAGGCAGCACCTCCGAGAAGGTTACCGTATGCGCTACTTGTCTAAGGCCCCTTCCCAACTCTACAAACTCCTCTTGCACTACTCTGATCCCATTCCTAGCCAGGTCATTTGTCCCTAGGTGGACAATGACATCCAGCTCCCTCCCTCGTGCAGCTCTTCCCACGATCCTGAGGATTAGCTTCCTGTCCCTCCAAGCCGTGGCGCCAGGAAGGCACCTTACCTCCCTCTCCCCTTCCTCCCCCATTTCTACCCAATGCTTAGGGCTTCATTGGTGAGGCAGCTCCTATGTCTGAAGAGAAGTCCTTTCCCTCAGTCTGCCTAATCTCTTTTCCAGGGTAGATTTGGAAAATTCTTACAAATTTGACAGTCTGAATCGAGGTGGTCAAACCCCAGACAATAAACACAGGTGGTGTGGGGATCAGCCTTGGCAAAGATTCCCCACACACACTGGAGTGTTGAAACCCAGTGGGCCTGATTTTTTTCTTGGGTTTCTCAGACATGGCCAATCCTAACCAAAACTTACCCTTTTTCGGTAATCCGCCAGGCAAGACTCCCCTATTGGTTCCTGACCATGTCACGGGTCTTGGAAAAAAACGTAATAAAATCCATTTTTTTAGAACCGATACAGACCAGTTACCACACTCTAAATAAATCACAAACTTTTTTTTACCTGAAACTGATCGGTTCAGCCGAACCGATCCACAATTTACAAATTCCACACAGAAACTACACAGAAAACCTATCTAGTACTCATGGTACCACAGACAGAGACTTGAACCGACTGAGCGGTAACAGCAATTCGGTAGAAACCGAGCGAAAAAAACGACACTTCAACCGACTTTTTTCAACCGAGCAAAGGAGAAATCTCTGGAACGACTGTTCAGTGAGGCGGAGTAAAGAATCTGATGGTTGGAGTTTAAACAACAGCAGACAGGGGCTTCAACCGAGCTTGTGGTGAACATTACATGCTGGCCATAGAAAGTTTAACTCTTTGTTCTCCGGGGCAGTTGAAAGGCAGGACCTAACTGCATATGTCAGAATACAGCAAGACTTCATGTTGTTTGAAAAACTGGGTGGTCTGAGCCCAAGCAGATCACGCACTTCACATGTCCATCTTTATGTGGAATTTGAGTACCACAAGACTGGCACTTCTTCTTTGGAAAAGACATAGAAAGATGTTGGAAAATCGAAGAGAAAAATTGTGGTGGAAACCGACGACAAAATAGAAACTTTCAACAATGATCGCTGTGGGAAGTCATCGATGCAACTGACACGAGGTGACGGTGGAAAAGAACTGATAAACGGGTGTGGGGCGCGCTCACTATACAGGATCTCGCTGACGTCGGTCATGTGACGTTGGGCGGGCGGTCCCCCATCAGGTATTGCTAGAAAAAGTCTGCCGTGTGACCAGACACCAGGTGGCGCTAGTCCTATATCAATGTCAGTGGCTCAGTAGGTAGCACAGTCGCCTCTGAGGCCAGGAAATCAGAGGGCTGTGGGTTCAGTTCCCACATCTGGCACTTGGGTTAATATCCCAGTACTGACACTGTAGTGCAGCATGAGAGGGGTGCTGCACTTCTGAGGTGCTGTCTTTCAGATGAGACGTTAAACCGAGGTCCCATCTGCCTGGATTGGTGGTAGTTTAGGTGGATGTTAAAGATCCCATGGCACTTGTCGAAAAGAGTAGGGGAATTTCCCCGGTGTCCTGGCCAAATTTCCCTCATTCACTAAGAATACCAACAGCTTAATCTGGTTCAAGGTCAGTTGGCATTCATCTGTATCCCCTTCCCCCCGGGTCGTGCCTGAAAATAGGCAGGATTTGTCTAGTGCACTTACCCGGTCAACAAAATCTAAATAAAATAATAAATAATATACATGATGACCTACTGAAGGAACCCTCTCAACGTAAGATCTTCATTAAGAAGTACATAGATACAGAGACAGTGTCGGCAGATAAGGGCCTATGTCCCACCCAGTCTGCCCATTTGAGCTTGTAAGTTCAGTTTATGTTTTCCTAGAAGTCTGTTGCCCCTTACCCCTGACCTCCAGAATTCCTTTATGTCTATCCCATGCATTCTTAAATCCCGTGATTGCTTCAGCCCCCACCACTTCCTCTGGCAGGATGTTCCACTTGTCCACCACCCGTTCTGTGAAGAAATTCTTCATCATGTTTCCTCTGAATCGTCCTCCCTCCAACTTCATCCCATGCCCTCTAGTCCTGGTACATCTTTTTCGCTTAAAAATAGTGTATTCCTGCACCCTGTTCCTCCCTGTGAGATACCTGTATGCCTCTATCATATCCCCTCTCTCCCTCCTCTCCTCCGGGGAGTACATGTTCAGTTCCTTCAACCTGTCTTCACAGGACTTGTGATGCAATCCATGCACCATCTTTGTTGCCCTCCTCTGAACCTTCTCTACCCTATCTATGTCCTTACGTAGGTATGGTCTCCAGAACTGTACACTGTACTCCAGGTGGGGCCTCACTAGTGTCTTGTATAGCGGAATTATGACCTCCCTTTTCCTGCTGATGATGCCCCTGCCTATACATCCCAGCATCCTATTTGCTTTACCTGCTGCCTTGTCACACTGTTTCCCTACCTTGAGGTCATCAGAGATGATAACCCCAAGATCCCCTTTCCTGTTTGGTGCATGCTATATCCTCACCCCCCAACTGATATACTGTGCCAGAGTTTTTGTGCCCCATATGCATTATTTTGCACTTCTTTGCATTGAATTTCAACTGCCAAACCCCTGACTATTCTTCAAGTCTCTGCAGGTCCCTTCTCATTCTGTCTACACCCTCTGGTGTGTCTACTCTGTTACAGAGCTTTGTGTCATCAGCGAACAGTGAAATTCTGCCTTCTAGGTCATGCGCGCAATATCACTGATGAAGATGTTGAATAGGACTGGTCCCAGCACTGATCCCTGTGGTACCCCACTGGTCATTCTTCCCTCTGTGGAGTGACAGCCATTTACCACCACCCTCTGTGTCCTGCCACCCAGCCAGTTACCTACCCACCACACTACTGTCCTGCCCACACCCATATTCCCCAGTTTGTGTAGTAGTCTTCTATGTGGCACAGTGTCAAAGGCCTTGCTGAAGTCCAAATAGGCCATGTCCACTGCCCTCCCCTGATCCACCTCCCTAGTCACCCAGGCAAAAAATTCAACGAGGTTGGTCTGACATGACCTCCCCCTGGTGAAACCATGCTGCCTTGGGTCCTGTAATCCACTGACAACCAGATGTTCCACCAATCTCTCCTTCAGTAGTGCTTCCATGATCTTCCCCACTACCGAGGTGAGGCTGACTGGTCTGTAGTTCCCTGCTTCCTCTTTGTTCCCGCTTTTGTATAGGCAGTATCTTAGATTTGATTTTTGTGTCTCCAGGCATGGTAGTAGATTACGTAAAAGTAAACCAACCAGTTTTAGGTTACTATAATACTTTACATTGTGGTTTTCAAATTTCAAATAAAAAGAAGAAAAGAAAGAAAATGCATTAAAAGACGCAATTTTAAAAATTACAACAAAGATTATTTCAAGCACATGCCTTCCACCTGTCCTAACATCACTCCTTGCTCTTCAACCTAGTCTGCCCATGAATAAGCCCACACTTGTCCCTGCCTATGTAACACCTGGCACCTCCAGCCACCCCCCTGTACAGGCTGTCCTGACTCCCTTTACTAGCCTACACTCCCATTCCCTTCTTCCCCTCATTCTCTTGGCCTCCACTGTTCACTTCCCCTCTGTGCCTGTAACTACTGCTATCCTCCGCCACTCGTCCCACCTTGCACTCAGCTCTACTAAACTACTTAGAACATCCCTGCTCCGACATGCCCTCTTTCTCCTCCTTTTATCCGATAGTGTCCACCCCAACCTTGGCCCTCCCATGTCCCACCTCCCACGGTAAGAAACATAACGGCCTACTTACTGCTTCAATTAATATCCGTAGCCTGTTGAAAAATATAACCCCCCCCCCCCAAGCCTGAACTTCTCAACACTCTCCTGATATCCTGGCTCTGACTGAAGGCTGGTTGTCTCACAGCACCCCAGACTCTGCAGTGTCCATAAATGGCTACTCAATCCTAAGGGCTGACAGGCACAGCATAAAAGGTGGGGGCTGTGCCATTTATATGAAGAACCCCATATAAGCTCTCCCTATTCCCCTCCCACCCCTTACTCATGGTGCTCAAGCACCAGCGGTCAAGCTACTGCTACGCAATCAGGGTAAAACCCTTAACTTTGTGGTCACCTACATCCCCCCGCGGAACCAAAAACCCGCCTTTGATGAAGTCTTGACTACTCTATCGCTTCTTCTCAACAATGGGGAAACCATCATTGTTGGTGACTTTAACATAGACTGGCTGGCTTGCTCGTCCACTGCCTTCAAGGACTCTACTGCTACCCTGGACCTTGTCCAAATGGTCCAGTCCCCTACCCGGCAAAATGACAAAACTGGTACCTCCACCCTACTGGACCTTATTTTCACTAATCATTCTAAACATGTCTCTCAGATCACCGTCCTTCTTGATACTCTTAGCGACCACTCCCTCGTTACATGCCTGTGGTCAAATAAGTCCCTCACCTCACCACCTGCCCCTACCTACCTCAGATGTTTAAAAAAAGGTCCCCTATCCAAACTCAGGGCTTTCCTCCTGGCCTGTGACTGGCCCCCCATTTTCAACGCCACTGATGTTGACTATGCCCTCTGCTACTTTAGCAATACTTTCAACTCTGCTTGTGACACCTTTGCCCCTCCTAAAAAGCAGTATATAAAAAACAGAAACAATCCTTGGGTCTATTCAACCCTGCTTGATGTGATGTACCACTGGGACAACCTCTGGCATAGGGCACTAGATTCCTGGCATCCCTGTGATAGACAACTCTACTGTGAAGTTAGAAACAGATGTACCTGAGCGATCCACCAAGCTAAGGCGACCCACTATCGCCAAGCTCTTTCGTCTACTTGGAGCGCTGGTCGTGATTTCTGGTGCAACATTAAGGAAATCACTAGGAACATGGTCTCCCTTCCGCCCTCCCGGCTCGCTATCGGCAGTTCGTTAGTACAGGACCCAACTAATCATTACAAACACCCTTAACAATGTTTTCTCCGACCATAGCAGGTGTTGCCCCAAACTTCTTTGACCCCCCCGTCCAGCGATCCTGCTCCCACCTTATCGGATGCCTTCCCCATTTCCGTACTCCAAGCTATCTCCCCCAGCTCGGCATGAAGATACATCTCCAGTTTCATCAACAAGTCCAGGTATAGTGGTGACACCCTCGACTTAAAACTTCTAAGGCTAACACTAGATGTGGTTCTCTCCCCTCTTACTAAAATCTTTAACCTGTCCCTTTGCCTTGGGCAATTTCCCTCATCCTGGAAATGTGCAGTTATCACACCATTACTCAAGAGTGGTGACTGCATTGCTCCCAACAATTACCGCACCATTTCCATTCTTCCTCTTTCCAAGGCGCTGGAAAAAGTGGTCTCTGACCAACTTACAGAATATCTCTCAAAACATAATCCCTTTTCCCCTGTCCATCACAGTTTCTGTAGAGGGCACAGCACTACCACTGCGCTCCTTGAGTACATGTCCTTCATACACCAAGCCCTCGACAACGGACACCTGGTAGGATCTGTCTTCTTAGATGTTACTAAAGCATTCGACATGGTCAATCACGCCCTGCTGCTCCACACCCTCCCATCTGTAGGCCTTAGCTTTGAGGTAGCATCCACTCCAAGCCTTGCTCCAAGAGCGTTTCCGCACTATAGAATCCTGGTTCATGGCCCATAAGTTAATCCTCAACTGTAATAAAACCAAATCCATGGTCTTTACCAACCGCAAAAAACAGCTTCGTAACCTCACTCACTCCATCTGTAACACCGCCAATGTCCCTATCAAGCAAGTCTCTTCTTTCAGGTTCCTGGGGTTAACCCTGGACACCCATCTCTCTCCTATCATACTCACATCCAAGGTTTCCTGTCTGCTCTCAACATCAGGATTGGACTGTTATACTTCCTCTCCCCTGAGGTGCTCCACCTGGCAGTATCCTCATTCATTCTCTCCCTTGTTGACTATGGCCTGGTGATTTATGGTACAGCTGACCCAACCTTCCTCTCACAGGTAAAGAATACCCTGAACAAAGCTTGTAGGCTGGTCAAGGGCAATGGCAGGCCGACATACATCTGCGACTTGTATAAATCCGCAAACTGGCTAAATCTGGAAGCCAGACTTAAATACTATACATGCATCCTTGCAAAGAAAATATCCCTCAGAATTGCCCCTCCTGGCCTTGACTCCCTTGTCACAATAGCCCCCCCCTCACCTGAGTCTCCAGAAGTGCCTCTAGGTCCTCCCACTTTGTACCACACTGCAGAACCTCATTGTGTCAAAGGGCCTTTTAGTACCAGGCACCTATGTGACTCAATGACCTCCTACCGACCATCTCCCTACTACCCAGCCTTGGCCCTTTCAAATCTTCCCTAAAGAGCTATCTCCTTGAACAATCAGCCTGCAGCTGCCAGTGACCCTAGCTACTCTGGATGCTGCCTTGGCCAGTGGTTATTCTCATGCCAGTGTATCCAATCCTTGACTCCCTCTCTGTTTAGCATCAGTGGTAATCTGCTACATCAGTTACTGACCTCTGGGTTACACCACCCTGTGGTATTCTGTCAACTTGTCTTGTTTGTATAACTAGGGCCCCCCAGGACTGCTTAATTATTTTGCATAATTGTGTAATTGTCTTCTACCTACTGTATTTGTGACGAGGAGCCTTTGCAAAAGAGTCTTTGACTCAAAGGTTTGTATTCAGATGTACCAAATAAATAAATAGATAAAATAAATCTTTGATCCCATAGAAACATAGAATTTGACAGCAGAAAAGGACTGCTTGGCCCACCCAGTCTGCCCATTTCCCTACCTACTGGATAAGCTGCAGATCCTAGATAACCAGCAGCCTACTTCTTCCTACCCCAACCCCCCAGAATTGCCTTATGACTATCCCATGCATGCTTGAATTCCACCACTGATTTTGACTCCACAACCTCCTCCGGAAGGCCGTTCCATGCCTCCACAACCCTCTCTGTGAAAAAAATACCTTAAATTACCTCTGAGCCCCCCTCTATCTTCAAATTGTGCCCTCTTGTTCTTGCACACCTTTTTTGAAAGATGCTACCCTCTTGGACTTTGTTGATTCCTTGAGGTACTTGAAAGTTTCTATCCGTCCCCTCTCCCTCCTTTCCTCGAGGCTATACATATTAAGCTCCTTAAGTCTCTCTTCATATGTCTTCCGGTGCAGACCCTGCACCATTTTAGTTGCCCTCCTCTGGACAGCTTCCATCCTGTCTATGTCTTTGCGGAGATTGGGTCTCCAGAACTGCACACAGTACTCCAGATGGGGTCTCACCAGCTGTCTGTACAGAGGGATAATAACTTCCTGTTTTCTACTGGTGATGCCTCTCCCTATGCATCCCAGCATCCCCCCAGCCCTCCTAGCTGCCCTCTCACATTGCTTGCCCATCTTTAGGTCATCTGATATGACTACCCCCAGGTCCCTTTCCATTTTTGTTGTTGTTAGTATCTCACCCCCCATTGTGTACTCTTCCCCTGGGTTTTTGTTTCCCAGGTGCATTACCTTGCACTTCTTAGCACTGAATCTAAGCTGCCATACATTTGACCATTCCTCTAACCTTGCCAAGTCCCTTCTCATCCTTTCCACCCCACCCTGTGCATCAACTCTGTTGCAGATCTTAGTGTCATCTGCAAAGAGACACTTTTCCTTCCAGTCCTTCTGCAATGTCGCTTATAAAGACACTGAAGAGGACCGTCCTATAACTGAACCCTGATGGCACCCACTAGTAACCCTCCTTCTTCTGGAGTGGACTCCATTTACTAGTACTCTCTGTGTCCTATTCTCCAGCCAATTCTTTACCCAGGCTGTCATCTTGGGACCCACTCCCAGGCTGGCTAACTTGTATATTAATCTTTTGTGTGGGACTGTGTCAAATGCCTTGCTTAAAGTCTAGGTAGGCCATGTCCACAGCCTCTCCTGATCTACTACTTTGGTCACCCAGTCAAAGAAATCTATCAGATTAGTCTGGCATGACCTTCCCGCTGTGAATCCATGCTGCCTAGGGTCCTGTGCCCCTCTGGCCTCTAGATACTAACAATTCTTTCCTTCAGAAGTGATTCCATCATTTTCCCTATCACTGAGGTTAAACTAACAGGTCTATAGTTCTCTGCTTCTGCCTTGCTCCCACTTTTGTGAAGGGAATCACATCTGCCCTCCTCCAGTCCTCGGTACCACCCCATCCTCCCATGATTTGTTAAAAGGGTAGTCAGTGGTGTCACTAGTTCTACCCTTAGTTCTTTTAAATTAGGGATGAATCCCATCAGGCCCCATTGCTTGTCCATCTTCAGTTTTAAGAGTTCTTTCAGAACCCTTTCTTCTGTAAATGGGCGGTATCAACTTCTGTATCCAGAGTGTTACTACTGTTTGTTTTATGTACCTCCTCTTCCTTTGTAAATACTGAGCAAAATATTTGTTTAGTATCTCTGCCTTTACAGTCTCCCTCTGCCCACCCTCCCTCCCTCTTTATTAAGCCTCACTATCCCTCCCTTGGTCTTCCTTCGCTCCTGATGTACCTATAAAGGTTTTATCCCCTTCTTAACTGAGTTGGCTGTCTTTTCCTCGGTTTGGGCCTTTGCTGTTCTGACTGCCTTCCCAGCCTCCTTTGCTTTAACTGATACAGTTCTCTGTCCTGCTCCTTCTGTAATTCCTTGTACTTCCTGAATGCTTTCTTTTCTCTTGAACTTCACTGCCACTTCCTTTGAGAACCATAGTGGTTTCTTACATTGTCTTGTTTTGTTTATTTGCTTCACCAAAGGCTCATTACCTCTGTGATGGCAGTTTTATTATTCCCCATTGTTCTTCCACCCTCCTTCCTGCCCACTTGCTAGTGCGTTCCTTAGGCACTCACCCATTTGGCAAAGTCAGCCCTCCTAAAGTCCAGTACTTTTGTCTTTGTATGACTTGACTCTATTGTGTGTTTATTGTGAACCATACTGTTCGATGGTCGCTAGTTCCCAGATGGCTACCCACTTCTACATCTGTGATCCTCTCCATCCATTTGAGAGTATCAAGTCTCATATTGCTCCCTCTTGAGTGGGCTCCAGTACTATTGTCTAAGGCATGCCCCTGTAGGGCATCTAGAATAACTGCACTCTTCGAAGTGGCAGCTGCAACTGCACTCCAGTTAACATCTGGCATATTCAGATCACCCATCAGCAATATCTCCCCCCTTTTTCTGCCATTCTAAGTATACTTTCTATCATTTCCTTGTCCATTTCCTCCCCCTGAGAAGGGGGTCTGTATACAACCCCTGTGCGGATTGTGGTGCCATTGCCTCTCTCCAAATTTACCCACAGTGCTTCTTCTCCTCCCTGTTTACCCTTTTGTTCTGTTGCTTTTATTCCTTCCCTTATGTAAAGAACTCCTCCTCCTCTTTTACCCTCCCTGTCCCTCCTGTAGATAGTGTATCCTGGTATGTTTACGTCCCAGTCATGGTATAGAATATTTTAATACCTTCCCTGGATATGGCTCTACAGGAGTTCAATGATCTTTTTATGTCTGTTTGCAATGAAGTGGCACCAATGGTTATAATTTTACCCAAAAGTAATCATGTCCCTTGGTAATGAAACATTTTAAAAGTAAAATTAGAGTTAAAAAATCAACTGCGGAAAATTTCTAATAAATGTCTGAGACTCGAAGATTGGGAAAAATATACACATAGTAGAAATATAATAACAACAGAAATCAATCAATCAATCACTTTATTTAACCAGGCATAATAAGAAAGGCTAAAATGTGCTACTATAATAAAAAGACTGAGGAAACTCTAGGAACAAAAAAATTATTGGACCCTTATAAAATCACTAACTAAACCGGCTAAAAAAGATCCCCTATGCAAAAGAAAAAAAAATGAAATTCTTCAGGATATCAGATCTTCTTCAAATATCCTAAATTATTATTTTGTACATCTACCCGATTTGCCTACATCATATACAACCCTCACTGTATCAGAAAATAGTAGACCAGAAAAAAGTAGATACACACTTAGAAGCTTTGAAAATTCCAAAATTTAGATTTACGAACATAAGAAAGATGCCAGAAGATAAAGGCCTTGTCGGTCTATCATGTCTGCTCGATTGTTCAACTTGTGATTTATACCACAGCTTCCTCTCCCCCCTCTTCCTTTCCAAGACGCCCCCCTGCCTTGTGCTTATTTTACCCTCGACTCCTTCCCATCTCTCTTTTGAAGGCATCCACTGTCTTTTGTGAGATAAGCTCTTCTGGTAGCTTATTCCATTCCGCCACCATCCACTCCGTGAAATAGTTTCTCCTTAGTTACCTCTTGAATCTATCCCCCTCCAGCTTCATGCTGTGTCCCCTAGTGACCCCTTCCCTTTTTAGCTTGAACATGTGGTCTGTATCACCCTTATTTAAAATTCTTTGTTGTAAAGGATACCATAAGTGAACTAAACCAAAATAAATTACATGGCATAGCTGGAACTGAAATTCGGTTCAGTAAGGATGCAACCGAAATTATTGCCCCAATCTTAAAGTTACTAAACTGGACCTTACAAGATGGCTTATTTCCAGAACTCTGGAAATGGGAAAAAGTGGTTCCAATACATAAAAATGGAAATCCCACCCTACCTACAAACTTTCTACCAATAGCCCTGTTTCCATTAGTCTCAAAAGTCTGGGAGTGTTTGGTCCACAGTCAGTTAGAAGACCATCTGGAAAAGTATCCATTGTTGACCCGATATCAATCAGGCTTTAGAAAAAAAAACATTCTACGGGCAATATGGTCACAGACTTGGTAGATCTAATAAGCTCATCACTACAGGATGGCATGCCGGTGGGGGTGGTGTTCGTGGATGTATCAAGGCAACTGACATGGTGGACCACCAGATATTATTGAACAGGCTGATGGAGGCAGGGGTATCTGTTGAGGTTTGGAAGTGGTTTGGGTCCTACCTGTAGGGAAGAAAAGAGAAAGTACAGGTGGGAAATGAACTCTCAAACCAAGAAAGATATACAGGGGTGTTCCCCAAGGCTCAATATTGGGGCCACTGTTATTTTTAATTTACACAAATACTTTACCAAATATACTGGAAACAAAAGTGTGAACATATGCAGATGACACCACAATCGTGTCACCTAGCACAAATTTGGTGCAAGTTCAACAAAACTTACAGAAGGATTTATTTCAAATCCAGAAGTGGTGTAAAGACTCAAAATTGATGCTAAATAGCAAAAAAAAAAATCACAGGTTATGTTTTTTGATCCAATTACAAAAAAAAAAGGGAAGGCTAAAGAACAAAAGTTAAAAATAAAAACTAGAACAGGTGAATGTTTAACCCAAGTAACACAGTATAAATAGCTTGGATTCTGGATAGACAATAAATTGAAATTTGATTACATATAACTGAACTCATAAAGAAACTGTTAAATTGGGGGCCATGAGAAGAACTGGATATTGTATAAATTTGAGTATGAGAAAGAAAGCAATAAATCAGCTTCTACTCCCGATTATGAACTATGGAATATACTGTACATTTATGGATTGGCAAATTCAACAAATTTAAGAAAGGTAGATATAGTATATCACTGGTTAGCACAGTTTATATTGAGAGCAGACTTGAGAACATATCATTGTATCTTATATGATAAATTAGCATGGCTTACAGTAGAAAATAGAGTATTTGTAGCTTGGGCAAATTTGGTGTATAAAGTAATAAACTCAGCCAAATTGCTAAATTTGTCTGAAAAGTTGGTAAAATATGAGACTAAATATGCCTTGAGAAGCTCAAATGGGGCTTCTTTAAGGTACCATGTTTAAAAAATAAATATGGTGAGAAAACCTTTTCTTTTATAGCTGCTCAGGTATGGAACATAGTCATTTCAAGTGTTGGCCAAGCTACAAAAAACTTAAACATGTTAAACACTGCTCTAAGACAAGAACTAGCAGCATGATGTAATTGTAATGACTAAGTTGTATGTGTATTTGTATGCATGTCTTTTTATAAGTTTCACATGCTTTTCATATTGTAAATGCAAAAAGTTAACAGAAGCACTTTGGAAATGGGAATAAATAATCCTAATGGTGTACTGTACTACCGTTCCTGTATAAAAATAACATTTTTTACTACTACTACTACTACTACATAAATGGCCAGGCGACACCTTTCCGGATCCTGCTCCTCCATTTCCCAGCTCATGGTGGCCTGGATGTGCCTCGTGATGTCCAGGAGTGATGGCTCACCAGGAGGAGACTTAGAAACTACCTAAATGGGTTCCTCACCTTCGGAAGAGTCCCCTGGGGTGGAGGAAGACTCCGAACAATCAAAGTCATCCTCATCCGGCTCATCTGGCTTACTTTCAGCCAGCGGGTGCCAGTCGTGGCAAATGCCAGAACCAACACTGGGTCTGGATCCGGTGGACCTGGGCATATGGGAAACACTGGTACCCGGCTGCCCCTGGTCTGGGGGAAGAAGGTCCCGTGTGGGCCACCAGGGAGATGCCAGAGGTGGGCCCCGAGGACCAGGGGCCTGCTTCTGCATGAAAGACCACCACGCAGCAAACAGAGCACTGTAGTCTACCATGGCAGGGTAACTGTGTATTGACGGATAAGGGTAGTTTGGCGCCAGGTAAGGAAAATGTGGAACTGGGCCAGAGTAGGGTACCCTGAAGGTGGTCCAGTAGGCACTATCTGTGGGACAGGCATTGGTCCTACAGGCTGCAAGGGCAAAACTGGTGCCAGGCCCACAGGCTGGGGCAGCAGCAGTACTGGCGGCCACCCAGCAGATGTCAGCTGAGGATGCCTGGAAGGAGAATCCACTGGTGCCAGAAAGAAGAAATGGCCACCTCAGTGAAAGGAGACCTCCCTGGCGAAGGCAGAGACAATGCCAGACTGGAAGAGACACTGGTAGCCTGCTGTGGGCAGTGCCGAGAATGACTGGCATCAGACCCTGCAAAGGGGACCAATGCAGGCAGCTCCTTGGCCGGGGGGGGCAACGGCAGAGGAACCAACGCTGGTAGCACCCACACTGGCCAAGCCTCCTGGCTGAGAACCTGTAGAAGTAAGGGGCTTGAGCATCAGGGTCTGAGGAAAAGGGGAGACAGTCCCCTGCCCCAAGGAGCCACCACCTGTGACAGAGATAAAGGCTGGTTGCGAGGCCACTTGCAGCCCTGTGAGAGTAAGGACAGGCGGAGCCATCAGGGTTGTTCTCCAGCAGGGGGTCAGCCCTGACGCAGTTATGCAGAGACAGCGAGTGGGAAGCAGACTGGACCCAGTGTTTGTCCTGGTGCTTGTGCTTTATGCCAGATTTTTCCCAGGACTGAGAAGAGGATGAAGCCCCAGAAGACAGGGCTGGTGAAGCTGAAGAACTCCTGGCCAGCAGCTCCTTTTCCATCATGATGAGCTTCTGCTTGATCAGCTGGCTCTCCAGGATCTTAAGACAACATCTCAGAGTGGCCTGGTTGAACATCTGGCAGGCTTCGGTGTTGTGGCTGGGGCCTAGGCACAGGATACAAGCAGACTGACTGTCTTTTTCAGGAACTTGTTTGTCACAGGCACACTTTGTGGAGTGTTCAGAAGATGAGGCAGGTGGAAAAGACAAACTCGATGACTGTAGCACCAAAAAATTGATGTTAATACTGCAGAAAATAAGACAAAAATGAGAAAAATGTGGGAATGGCAGTCAACTGTAGCTGCGACTTCCGCTAAGGTCCTGGCAGTCAACTATAGCTGGGGCTTCCACTAAGGTCCGACATGCACGAGTCAACAGTGGAAAAGAACCGGGGAAGGTGTGGGGGAACGGCCCGCCTTTATAGGACAGGCTGACGTCAGAGGGTGACATCGGCAGTGGGTCGTCCTCCACTGTAGATTACTAGTTAGAAAGTTTCCATGTGGTCCTGGTGCCTAAGTCCTACCGGTGTTGGCCTGCTACAAGAGCCTCTCTTGATGTAAGATGTTCTTTTCCAAGACTGTGTCATAGTCTTAATTCTCATACTTGGTCACACAAGCCTGGTAGCTCAACACATGGTCCCACAATAGAGCAGTCACAGGCTCACTTACCTGAGATGTACAAGGATGTTTTCCCATTATCTGTTTATCATCAGGGGAGGTACCACGGTGACAGAGGGCTCCCTTCAGCCAACTTCCAATCTCCCCCATCGTCAACTGTCTACCCAGGAACCAAGTGGCAAGGGTACCCACATGGATTACCCCTTCCCGATCTGCCCCCCGCCACCAAAGTACATAATCCTGTGCCTTGACACAGGCCAGATCTGTGATATGGTGTGTGGAGGTGGGGCGAGCTGGCGTCAGATACACTCACCATGCCCCTTCAGCTTTTTTCTCCCCTACTACTCCCCAGGAACTCAGCATACTCAGCTGTGCATGCATGCGGAGGCACCTGTACACGACGGAACCAGTGGCCCCACTCCACCTACCCACCCACCCTTATGCCAGCCCTCCCATTTGCATGGCACTACTGCCCAGTCTCCACTCGGTGGCAGCTAAGCACCGGGAAGACCAACTTCCCCAATTCAGGAGAGGAGAGCTGCCTGATGGCTGCTTGATCCTACTCTCTGCCCTCTCCCCCCAGCTGACCCCCAGTGGCCCAAGCTCATTCCCGAATTTGGGTTGCCGCTGTAGGTGAGGTAAGGCGTTTTAAGCAATTCAGCCCTCTGTGCCACCAGTCCAGCTCAAGTGTACAAGCATTCAAAGCAACACTATCTGTCAGTTTGTGAAAAATGCCATCACACACTGTTTTCAGCACTAGTGTATTCCTGGCATCCTAAGATTCATCATTAGTGTATTTGAAAATCTAAGTCCATAGTTTTAAAATAATTTTTATTACTAGTTTTTTGTACTCAGTTCTTCAAGTCATGAAATATGGTGGCCACCAAGTTTTAAAAATCTCTTCCCCTAAATTAACTTTCTTATTGTGCACACTGGATGCACACTGGGATGCGTCAGCATACATTTCCAGTAGCAAACAGCACAGCGCCACACCAACTGGCTTAGTTTTATTACGGTGTGCATGACAAGGGAGAAGACAGTATATAAAACACATCAAAACCTCTGAAGATATCATTTCTGGTAACATGGACACCTATGTTTATCACTGTACAACAATCACTTTGATACACAGGTTACTCACCTGTAACAGCAGTTCTAGGAGTGGTATTTATTGTTCATCCACACTATCTGGCATTGTCCTTTCCCCTTCTGATCTTGCTGAAAAGTCTTCAAGCTGTCTCCTCCCACCCACCCAGGTGGTATATTTCTTGACTCTGCCCCATGATACCAGATCTTGCCCGCCTGAGCCTGGAGAGGTCAGGTGGGTCTTTCTGGATAAACAACATATACTGCTCCTAGAAAGTACAGCTGCGTACTCACCGCAACAGTAGATCTTTGAGAGGTATCTGTTGTAGCACGTACTACACTTGGGACCTCGCCAGACGGCGCTCTTCTGCACAGCAGCTTTCTTCCAGCAGTCTTCGCCTAGGGGCCACCCACACATGACATCATCATCCTGCTCCTATATAAATGTGGGCTGCCCCAAGAATCAATTCCCCACCGGATTCAGCTCGCCAAGAGAGAACCGATGTACCCTAGATGCCCCGTTTTGTTTTTTTTTCCAGAAATTATTCTCTTAGAGAAGGAGAGGGATAGAGGGAGGGATCGTACCTGCTGCAAGAGATACCTCTTGAAGATCTACTGTACGGTGAGTACACAACTGTACTATCTTCCACTAGGGTAATCTCTTGCAGCAGGTATACACTTGGAAGGACTCCCACGAAGTAAACCCAGGAAGAGGGGAAACATTATGATAGAAGGGCTTGTAGGACAGCACAGCCAAAGGCCGTCCTACAGCGAGAAGAAATGTCTAAATCAGTGGTACTCAGTCAAGTCTGGCTTGGGAGCCACATGAGTTTAAAGCCTTTGCCAAGGAGCCACAACAGTCACACACGTCATACATGTAATACGAAATATGACACAGGAATGTCAAAAGAATAAATTAAAACATATTTTATTTAATTTTATTGCATTTTCTTGCATTTACTTGAATTAACTTTTAATAACACACTTTTTATTTTACAAAAATTGATTTAATGTAATGGCAGTCAGTCAGATATAAGGCACTCTTTCTTTGAAAAGAGAGGAGGGAGAGGGGGATAGACACCTTTAAATATATCAAGGTGATAAAAAAGGTACAGGAGTAAATACAGGTTACTCACCTGTAACAGCAGTTCTAGGAATGGTATATGTTGTTCATCCACACTGTCTGGCAGGTATCCTTGCCGCTTTAAATCTTGCCGGAAGGTCTTCAAGCTGGCTCCTCCCACCACCCGGGTTGTAAAGCTCTCGGCTCCGCCCCATGACGCCAGATCTGGCCCGCTGGAAGCTCAGGTTGTGCGTCGAAGCCAGGAAGGTCGGGTGGGTCGTGTGGATGAACAACATATACCATTCCTAGAACTCCTGTTACAGGTGAGTAACCTGTATTTCTAGGGACATGGATATGTTGTTCATCCACACTGTCTGGCAGACTCCTAGCAGTTCTCCGGGAGGAGGCAAGGCACACACCCCTACTAGGAACAGAGACTGGAGAACCGAGGCCCCAAAACCAGCATCCCGGCATGACTCAAGGTCGATGTGGTAATGGGTGCTGAAGGTGTGTGCTGACTTCCAGGTAGCAGCCCTGCAGATTTCCTGGATAGGGACGTCCCTGGAAGCAGCCACCGATGCAGCAGTATGGCGGGTGAGAATGAGCTCTTATCCCTCTGGGAGGCTCCATGCCCGCCAACATAGCCTGAATCTATGCAGGAGGTGACCCACCTGCCTATCGTCCGCTTGGCTGCAGGTCTGCCAGGTGCAGCTTCAGCGTAGGTGACAAACAGCTGGCGAACCTCTCCCCGAATTTCAGCCGTGTGCTCCTTTAATAAGCGAGCGCCCTTCTAGGGTCCAGAGTATGGAGCCTATATTCGGCCTCCGAGGTGTGACTGGGGTAGAACACCGGCAGAGTCAACACCTGGTTAAGGTGAAACTCCGACACCACCTTCGGAAGGAATTTCGGGTGGGGGCGCAGGACAACCTTGTCCCTGTGGAAGACCAGGTAAGGAGACTCAATGCAGAGCGCCTGGAGCTCTCCTATCCTTCTGGCTGACGTGATAGCCACCAAGAAGGCGGTCTTCCACGACAGGTGAGAGAGTTCACACCTGTGCACTGGTTCGAATGGCTTGCCCATGAGCTTTGCCAGTACCAGCAGTAGATCCCACGGAGGTGGAGGTTCTCGCACCGGAGGGGAAATGTGGTCAAGGCCTTTGAAAAAGCGCCAGACCCCTTCTCCTGCGCCACCGACTGCTTCCTGGCCCGCGCCCGGTAAGCAGAGATGGCTGCCAGGTGCACCTTAAGGGTCGTTGACCTAAGCCCTTGCTGAGAAAGGGACCAAAGGTAGTCCAATATGCTCGCCAAGGAACAGGAGAAAGGGTCCAGGCCCTTGCCCTGACACCAAATGGAAAATCTTTTCCATTCGAAGGCATAGCATTTTCTGGTCGACTCCTTACGGGATGCCTCAACTACATTGAGGATCTCGTCGGAAAGACCCAAGGCCTGGAACTCTAGCCGCTCAGGAACCAGGCCATCAGGTGCAGGGATTGAAGGTCTGGATGGAATACCTTCCCCTGATTGACTGAGAGCAGGTCCGGGCGAGCTGGAAGCTGCCTCGGGAGCCTGGAGCTGAGGCTGAGGAGATCTGGGTACCAGTACTGGCGGGGCCAGACTGGGGCTATCAGAATCACCTGTGCCTTGTCCCTCCTTGCTTTGAGAAGCACCTTGTGCATCAAGGGGAAAGGGGGAAAGGCGTAGAAGAGGCCCGGGGTCCACGGCCCGAGAAGGCATCCCCTGCAGCGATCCCTGCTGAGGGCGGGCATGGAACAGCCTCAGCCGCATTCTCCTGGAGGCAAACAGGTCCACCTGAGGTGTGCCCCAGTGGGAGAATAGATCTTGTACTACCTCCGGCAGGAGACACCACTCGTGGGACGCAGCCCCTATCCGGCTTAGGGCATCGGCCAGGATGTTGGAGGCTCCTGCCACATGAATGGCTAGGAGATCCGCCTCCAGGCTGTGCACGAGTGACCAGATGCGGAGAGCTTCCTTGCATAGAAGCATGGAGCGCGTCCCACCCTGGCAGTTTAGATAGTACATGGTCGTGGTGTTGTCCATCTGAACCCGGACCACTTGACCCTGAAGAAACGGAGCAAAGGCGGTGAGAGCTAGACGGACCGCTCGGAGCTCCAGCAGGTTGATGTGGCATCGGGACTCCCTCGGGGACCAGAGGCCATGCGCTCGGTGTTCCCCCAGATGGGCACCCAAACCCATCAGAGAGGCATCGGTCGATAGAGAGACCGTCGGCTCGGGGCGGACAAACCGGATGCCCTCCTGCAGATGAACTGGAACGGTCCACCACTGGAGAGCGTTCCACATCCCCTGGGTCACCGTCACTAGCTGGTCCAATGGATCGCAGCATTGGGACCACTGGCTGGCCAGCCCCCACTGAAGGAGCGCATGTTCCAGCGGGCCCAACGGACCACGCTGGTACAGGCCACCATGAGACCCAGGAGGCGCAGAAAGTCCCGGGCAGGGCGCAATTGCCCAACCAGAAATGACTGGGCAAAGGAGGAAAGAACCTCGACCCTGTCCACCGGGAGCCTTGCCCTGGCTTGAAGAGAGTCGAACTCTGCCCCGATGAAAAGAATCACCTGCTTCGGCTCGAGTTCCGACTTGGCCTTGTTGATGAGGAGGCCGACCTGATCTCTGGACCGCTCCACCTCCTGTCTGGAGGGGGCTGCTATCAGCCAATCATCTAGGTAAGGGTAAACCTGGACCCCTCGGCGCTGCAGGAATGCTGTCACCACTGCCATGCATTTGGTGAAGACCCTGGGAGCTGGAGATAAGCCGAAGGGCATGGCTTGGAACTCGAAAAGAGATCCCTCTGCTCGAAAGCGAAGGAACCTTTGATGGGACGGATGGATAGGGACGTGAAAGAACACGTCCTGTAGGTCCAGAGAGCAGAACCACATGCCGTGTTCCAAGGATGGTATTATCTGAGCCAGAGTGACCATCCTGAAGGTTCGAGACCTTAGGAACTTGTTTAGGTCGTGTAGGTCGAGAATGGGGCGCCAGCCCCCCGTCCGTTTCGGAACCAGGAAGTACCTGGACACGAACCCCGGGTTTGAGGGAGGGTCCACCACCTCTCTTATCACCTCCTTCTTGAGGAAAGCGATGTCAGCTCGGCGAGCTGGTCAGCGAGGCCGATCTCGAGGCCCCGGAGGCAACTGCTCTGAAGGGTGGGGCCTGCTCGAACTCCAGAGGCAGGCCCTTTCCTACCACTTCCAACACCCACCGGTCTGTGGTAATAGCAGACCAGGCGGAAAGGAAGAACCGGAGCCATACCCCCACGGGGGGAACCTGGGGTGAAGTGACGAGGTTGGGGGTGACACCCCTCTACCCGTCACTGTGCAGGCTTGGAGGAGGGACCGGCCGAGGGACCACCTGGGCCTTTACCTCCCTGCTTCCTGGAGGAGGAAGCCGCGGGCTTGGGACGCCAAGTGCGAGCCTGCTGGCCTTGGTGTTGCTGGGCCGGACGTGCCGGGGGCGCAAACGGACAAAAGGGCTTGGGTTGCGGTCTGCGGCCCTTGTCCCTCTGAGTGGATGAGACAGAGTCCAAGGTGGTATTGGACTTTTCGATCCTCTGGAGGTGGCCTTCCACTCCAGGGCCGAAGAGGTCGGTCCCCAGGAGGGACATCCGCCAATTGTGCTGGGTATCCGCTGTGAAGGTGGACATCCTCAGCCATGCCCAACGGCGCATAGCCACTGTGGCCTCGACTGACCTGGCGCATGAGTCTCCAATGTCCAGAGCAGTCTGAAGTTGCTGCTTGGCCACTGCCCTGCCCTGGTCCCGCACCTGCCTAACCATGGTCTGCAGGTCAGCCGGGAGATGAGGGACTACCTCGTCCAGGAAGCCCAACAGGGCATGGGAGAAATGTGCCATAAGCACAGCCGAGCTTGCCTAACGAAGGCCAAGGGAGGATGGAGCGTAGACTTTTCGCCCGTATAGTCCAATTTCTTGGACTCCTTGTCGGGAGGTTTGTCCACGTCCCTAGTGTTTCCGGCACGCCGGAAAACGCTGTCGGTAACTAACCCCTCGGCCGAGGGATGTTACAGAAACCGGACAGGGGACAGTAGGGACGCATACTTCCTGGCCATCCTGGCCGAGGCGCAGGGCAGGAAGCAGGGCGCTACTCAGAGCTCCAAGGCTGGGCCCACAATGGCCTCAGCCACAGGAAAGGCCTCCGTAGGGGAATCCCCTCGGTCCAATATCTCCGTGAGGGGATACTTGGCCCGCTTGGATATGGGCTCGAGCTGCATCCCGGTGGACTCTGAGATGAGCCTGAGCAAACCCAGGAAGGACGAAGGGCTGTTCTCCAGCGACTGACCTCCAGAGGACTCCAAGTCCACTCGCCTGGAGAAAAGGGAGGAATTGTCGTTGGACTCAGAAGAGTCCACAAAGAGCTGCCTCGAGCCTGAGCCACCCTCCACCTGCCGAGGGCGATCGGGAATGAGGGTGACCGACAGCCTATGGGGCAGACCCTGAGCTGACCGAGAGTTCTTGGTCGGAGCCCCAAACAGCGGCTGTGGAGGTGGAGGTTCCACCAGAATCGGTCGGGCAGCTGGTTTTGGCCGAACAACCGGCCTGGGAACAGGCTCCTCGGGTAAAACGAGGGGTTGTTTCGGCCGCTCCGGTGACAGCCACTTAATGGCCGGGGAAGGCGACGGGGCTTGTTCTCGGTCAGAAGGAGCTGTTGCCACATGAGGTCCTCGTATCGTCGACGTAACCTGCGTCGAAGCCTCCCCTCATCCGAGGAGGAGGATGAGGACAAGCGGTGGCGCCACTTACCGCGGTGCCGAGACCGAGACCGCCTATGACGGCGGGATCGATTGGACCATGAAGAAGTCCGAGACCGAGAACCTCAGGCTTTCCGAGGACGGTGCGGGGAGAGGACGGGTGGAACCGGCTCCTCCCTCGAATCGGAGGGTTCACCCGAGGGCTCCAGAACCGGAGGCACTGGCAAGCCCGTGGGATCCTCAACTCCCACCGGGGGAACCGGGGAGAGGAGATTTTTGGCTTTGCCTGTCGAATAACCCGTCCAACGGGTCGAGAAAGATCTCGACTGCGTCGACGGGAGTCTCGGTCAACTGACCTGACGGGGACACCGTGAGACCAGTGGCGGAAGCCGAACGATCGACCGAAGTCGATGGCCGACAACTCGGGGAGAGGGACCTTTCCCGCTCCCAAGAGCGTCGACGGAGGGACTTACCCTTGTCTTTCTTTTTGGACCGAGAAGAAGGTCCAGCAGACGTTGGTCCCTCTCCTCTAGTGGAGAGGGACAGACAAAGCTCCTTAAAGGAAGCTGTGTAAGAGGAACCCAGGAAGAGCAGGATAAATGCCGCGGTCGAGGAAGATGTGGCCCACGCCGCCTCCTCTTCGAGGGTGATCATCTGCTCTAGCTGATCCGCCAAGCCTGCCGTCGCGGAAACCGCCGACTGGGTCTCTTTTGACTTTACCGGAGGAAAACGTTTCTCGGGGCGCCCCAGTTGTAAACGGGCAGCACGGTCTTCGAGGACGTAGGCTGAGAAGGAAGAGCACAGGTCGCAAGCCTGCGGGTCGTGCTCAAGGCCTAAACAGTAGACACACGCGGAGTGCGGATCCGTCCGAGACATCTTCTGCCCACAAGGGAACCGCCGAAAACCGCGAGTCGATGGTCCATCGAGCCGCTGAGGGATAGAAGACCAAGTCTATAATGCAAAACTTTTAATTGGGAAAACCGAAGAATTAGGAGCCAGTCTTATACGCAGAGCGTTAAGGAGGGAACCTGAGCTTCCAAGCAGTAAGGAAGATCTGGCGTCATGGGGCGGAGCCAAGAGTTTTACCACCCGGGTGGGTGGGAGGAGCCAGCTTGAAGACCTTCCGGCAAGATTTAAAGCGGCAAGGATACCTGCCAGACAGTGTGGATGAACAACACATCCATGTCCGTAGAAAGTATTTTTCAGAACAACAGGTGTACAATAACATGGGGTCCTGCTATGAAGTTGTAGGGGGGTAGAATCATTAGATATGTGAGGAAATACTTTTCACAAAAAAAATGGTGCATTCCTGGAACAGTTTACTAGCAAACGGGGTGGGTGTAAAAACAGTCGAGGGGTTCAAGAATACATAAGGTAATCTTACTGGAAAGGAAGGTAAGGAGAGAGAGCTGCACAGCATAGCTTGCACTGATACTTTCACTCACACTCTGACTGTGAACGGCTCAACTTAGCACTGCTATGAAAATCACGGCAACATTGCAGTACCCAGATTGTATTTTCAAAAGGCTGTGAGTTAAATGACTCATAAACTTTCAAATGCTTTGTGTTCTAATAATTTGCACTGAGTTAGATAGATATTCTAGCACACATGAGCACTCAAAATGAATGTACGTTGTTCTTTTAGTCACCATGTTGTCAGACAGAATAAAAAAACAAGTTGCAATGAACTGATGAGCTGTGGACGTGGTAGGCTTGGAGCGCTAAGCTGATAATCTTTCCTGCAACATGTGAAGAGCCACAAATACATTTAACAAGTTTGGTTAGCCTTCCCATACTGTCAGCACTCCACTTGCCAAGCGCTTTTCTTTCTAAGAAGTGATAATGACTCTATTGATCAAAGCGCTACGCAGGTGATGTTTCCCACAGCATCTAAAGAGCTGCAAACACATTAAAATAATAGGTAGTACTAACGAGCCTCAAGAAAAACTATAAAGAAACACCTGCGAGCCGTGGAGTGAGTACCACTGGTCTAAACTGTAGTGTTTCATGAAGGTATGTGTTATGGACCAAGTGGCTGCATTACAGATGTTCGTGATGGATGCTCTTTTGAAGCATGCCGTAGTAGTGGCCATGGTTTGGGTAGAGTGGGCCTGGAGAGGTCCTGGTAATGGTTTGTTATACTTCATGTAACAGAAGGGTATGTAATGTGCCAACCAGTTGGAGAGGGTCTGCTTAGTAACTGGGAAACCTTCCCTGGACAAGGCAAAGGAAACAAATAGCTGAGGAGTCTTTTTAAAAGATTTGGTATGGGTTGTATAATATCTTAGAAGGTGATGGAAATCTAAGGTATGTAGGAGGAATTCCCCTGAATTAGAATAATCAGGGAGGTAGACCAGTAATGCTATGGACTGATTTAACGTATGGTCCGAGACCACCCTGGGTAAAAAGGAGGGACACTCGGTCTTTGTGGAAGAGCAAGTAGGGTCCCTTACACATTAGGGCATGAAGCTTGCAGATACGTCGAGCTGAGGTGAGAGCTACTAAGAATAAAGCTTTCCAGACTAGGAAGCAGTGGTCACAAATAGCCACCGGTTCGAAGGTTTCGAGGGTCAGCTTTTCCCGTAGGAAATTTAAGTCCCATGGAGGGGTGGGTCACCTAATAGGAGGCTTGAGGTGTAACGTACCCCTTAGAAATATCTTGGCAAGATGGTGTTGGTAAAATAATCTCCCTTCCAAAGGTTCATAAAAGGCCAAAACAGAGACCAAATGGACTTTAATATAGGGAACAGCTCAAGCTTGTCGAGGCAAGCGAAGACAGATCGTCTAAAACTTTGGTCAGAGGACATGAGTAAGGGTCCAAAGTCTGGGAAGAGGCCCAAAGGGAAAAACATTTCCATTTGGCATTTTAGGTTTGTCTGGTAAATGGTTTATGAGAGGCCAAAAGAATGTTGGCCACTGGAGAGGAGACTTGGAGACGAGCTATGAAAGCATCCTTACGAGCCAAGCGTGAAGGTGTAGAGATTTCAGGCTGGGGTGAAGAAGAATGCCCCAATCCTGTGTCAATAGGTCCAGCCTGATGGGTAACGACAATGAGCCTGCTACCGATAGCTGTTGCAGCAGGGGAAGCCACACCTGTCGTGACCAGAGAGGGGCTACGAGAATCATGGTGGCTGGTTCGAGCTGTAACTTCAGCAGAGTTCGTTACAGAAGTGGGTTGGGGGGAAAGAATATAAGAAGAGTCCTGTCCACAGTTGGGACAGGGCATTCGACACATAGTCCCTTTTTGTTTGGGATAATGGAAAAGTATCTGGGGAGACGGTGACTGCTGGAGGTGGCAAAGAGGTCTAGGTGCGGAGTCCCCCACATTTGAAAGACGGTCTGTAGGACTTCATGGTGAAGTGTCCACTTGTGAGCAGAGGACTGGCGACTGAGAGTGTTGGCCAAAATACTGTGGCGTCCTGGTAGACTGATGGCAGTCAAGTCAGGTGTTGATGAATGGCTTCTTGCCACACCGAGATCATCTCCTTGCAGAAAGCAAGGGATTTGGTACCTCGTTTGTTCAGATAATATATAAACGAGGTGTTGTCCAACTGGATCAGGAGAGGCCCAGGACAGAGGTGAGGTTGGAAAGCCCAAAGGGCAAGCTGTACCACTCTCATTTCCAGTAAATTTACATGGAGAGAGAGACAGAGTGCTGGGACCACTGGCCTTGCATCCTGTAAGGACCAAGGTGCGCTCCCCATCTGTCAGAGGAGGTGTCCGCGGTCAACGTTTGCTGGGGAGGAGTGGATTGGAAGGGGATGCCTTGAGATATGTGGGTGGGTGCGATCGGTCCACCAGTCAAGGGCAGAGCGTAAAGCTGGAGTGACTCAAACCTGTCTTCAAAATCTCCTGATTTTGCCTCCATGACTTTGAAGAGTTCACTGACTTGGTCTCACCTGAAGACAGGCAAACGCCATTGTAGAGATGGATGCGGCCATATGTCCTAAGAGGCATAACAGATGTCTGGCTGTTATACAGTGTTCTCTTTGGATCTGGGAGGCGAGAGACAGGAGCCTGCTCTGTCTGTCGGCAGGGAGGTAAGCACTGCCTGAGGTCGTGTCCAGAACGACCTTGATGAACTGGAGTCACTGGGTAGGAGCTGGGCTGGATTTGGGCCACCTGACCATGATTCCCAGGGACTGGAACAGAGTAAGGGTTGCCTGAAGAGATGAAAGCAGAAAAGTCTCGGAGGCTGCCTTTATGAGTCGGTCAAGGTAATGGAAGACAAAATGTCCGTCCCTTCACAGGGCTGCTGCCACCACTGCTAGGCATTTGGTAAAGACCCTCAGGAAGGATGACAGACTGAATGAAAGGGCTCAAAACTGGTAGTGATGTCCTAGCAGGAAGAAACAAAGGAACTGGTGATGGGCGTGGTGGATGGGGCTATGCAGGTAGGTGTCTTTCATATCTAATGCATATAGACACTCCCTTAGTTTTAACATCAATAGGATGGATGTTAAGGTGCCCATCCAGAACCTCTTGTATTGTATGTATAGGTTCAGATGTCTAAGGTCCAGTATAGGTCTGAGATCCCCGGTACATTTGGGTACCAGAAAAAGTGGGAGTAGAAATCCCTGATGATGCTCCAAATGAGGAACTGGATAGACAGCGTTCTTGGAGAGAAGCACCTGGAGTTCCTCCTGAAGGATGGAGATATGGTTTATTGGGTAAGAGACAAAGTGGGGAAGGTGATGTGGAGGCATGGAGGTGAGTTCCAGCATATGCCCTGTTCTGATGATCTGAAGTACCCACTCATCTGATGTTATTGCTTGCCAGACCTCTAGATGAAGGGCAAAGCAACCGCCCACAGCTTCCGAGGTCAGGTAAAGGAAGCAGGGGCAATGCCCTAACTGGCCAGAGAGAGGTGGACTGACCAGTTCCCCAAGATGGGTGGGAGCAAGAGCCTTCAGAAGTAGGGGTGGAAGTTCTGGAGGCCGGCTGGAACGACCACAGAAACCACCTCTATAGGTACCCCTGGATTTGTCGCCTCTTTTTGAGTGAAAAGAGTACTGCAAGCGAAATTGGGATGATGGCTGCATAGAAAGATACATGCCATGCATTGTACATAAAGTGTGACCTGAAGCCTGGAGATCATCCAGGAGTGTTTGAGTGCCAGGACCAGAAAGTTTGGACCCATTAAAGGGAGCATTTACAACTTTGTGTTGCACATCTGGGATGAAGCCTGATACACGCAGCCAGGCGTGACACCTCAAGGTAACACCAGCGGCCGAGATATGGGTGGAGGTGTCCATTGCATCCTACCCCGAATGGAGCAGATGTCGAGAAATGGAGTTACCAGTTGAGACTGTTGCCAATAATTAGTCTTTTTCCCGGGAAGGAGGAAGTTTATTGACCAGTTCAATGGCAGATGCGTCCCATGTAGTTCAAAATTCTAAGATTCATGGTTCCCACTTGAAATACCTTCTTTCCGAGGTAGTCTATATAGCGGGAATCCTTATCAGGAGGCAAAGAAATGAAAATTACATACCTACCGAAATTATGATCTTTCTGTGTATCTTCACCATTCATCACATTTGGGTATATGACCGGAGGTCATGACCCCGCGGGAGCATTTATTTTATTTTTTTGATGGGCGGAGTCGATGCATCATCGGCGCCACCCTCAAGGCCAACACACTGTGTGGCGCTTGCGGGCTGGCCGCTAGGTGCTATCGGCTCTGCCCTCCTGCCAGTTCTGAGTCGCTGGAGAGGTGAGGAAAAGGGTTGGGAGGGTGAGACAACGAAGTCCAAGGGGCAGAAAAAGGAAAAGATATGTAAAATAAAAGGAGAAATAAATGATTGAGAAGACAGAACAAGAAGAAGAAGAAAGTCTCAGGGGATTGGGTAGGGGCCCCAATCTCTGGAAATAGGAAAAAGGAGAGAGGAAGGCTTTAGGATAAGCTTGGGAGGGGAGAGAAGAAAAGCGACAACCATATCCCGGACCTTGACTCATCTCCAGATTGTATAGGAACTGCAAGGAGTAGCCAAAGGACTCATTATCAGGATTCAAGGCACTGAATCATTGGCAAAAACTCCGAAGCAGAAAACGGCAATTTTGGAAGAAAGACATGACACAGGAAAACTCTCCCCCTCTCAGGGAAAAAAAGGGTTTTTTGCTGAAAGAAATATAGTTTTATTTATTTTTTACACCACATGTCCACTGGACAAAGAAAATCAAAAGATGGACAGGAAACGAGGAAGAGGAGAGAATGGAGGGCAACTGCCCACTCCCACCCCACAGAGTTGGAGCTAGAGCACTAGCGAAGGAGTTCCCCCCACACTAACCACTCTCCCTTTAGAAACAACATCCCCCATGTGCCCCTGTCTACCCCACTCCTAACAAGAGAAAAGAGGGGGGGTGAGCTGGGCACAAAGAGGGAGGGAGACCCAGAGATTGAGGCCCCAGGGGGATGAAGGGCGGAACTGTGATGAATGGTGAAGATACACAGAAAGATCATAATTATGGTAGTGCCAGATTTTCATATCTTATGTCAATCATCACCATTCATCACGTTAGTGAGTGCTGAGTTTCCAAGGGGGTTCTTTAACCTATGGGACAGGCCCCTAGCATTCAGTGGGTGACGCACTAAGAGGGAGAACCTCCTTCGCCTGAGAGGCCCAAGAGTGGGGAAGAGTGAACGGGACCGGATGGCTTAAGGAAGCTGCCCCGACAAACGCCGTCACGCTCTACAGGAGAAGAGATAGGCTCTCTGGTAGGCGGAGTTAATCACCTTAAGCCGGGCCAAGGGTGACAACCAGGAAAGACGCAGCCATGCCATCCGCCTAGTGCAGATTGCTGTCACTACGACCCTGGTAGCTACCTTGTTGGCACAGTAGTATGCCCTTGCTTGGTGCCTTGCTAGCTCCAGGCCACGTGCGGAGAGTGCAATGGCTTGTCTGGTTTGCTCTGTGTCAGGCATAGAGGCTAGGAGTTGATTGGGCCTGGACCACAGGAACCTGTCATACGTTCCATAGTGGGCCTGATGTGCTGCAATAGAGAGCATCAACCATGCTGAGTAGAAAGCCCTCATCCCCCAGAAGTCAAAATCCGAGGAGTCTTATCTGGGGGCCGGTCACGGTAAAGGGTGCAAAGCCCATCAGGAGTGTCCAGCTGCGTCAATCCTGACTGAGGATGAGGCATGGAACCTGGAGACTCGGGGTGTGCAATATCGCTGGCAGAGATCCCTGGGGGGGGCAGGAACTCCAGAAAAAGGTCTCTGCCAGGAACGCAACGACGCCTCCCGAAAGGGAGCAGGCCAGGGGGGCACCACAAGGGTGTCCTCACCGAAATCACCTAAAAAGTCGTGCACTGAATGCTCCGGATTGCTTTGAGTGGGAGGGTTGACACACAGATCCTCCAACATCCTTACAAGGAATCGCTAATACTCTGTGAGATCAGCCGCTGGAGAAATGTGGACAGAAAGCTCCTCTCCCCCAGAAGAGGGGGATGAGGAGTCAGAGGACCTAAGCTGTTTGGAGTGCGGTTGCTCAGGGGGAGGCTGAAAAACCTGTCTGTCCATGGCCCTGACATAAGCGGGGAACTGAGTAGCCACTGCTCTGAACCGCTCCCAGGTGAGAGGCCCAGAAGGACCAAGTATACCAGGGAGCACAAGAGAATGTGGCAGAGGGATGGAGACAGAGCTGAGAAGAGAAGTCGACTGACCTCCACCTGGACTAGGAAGCGGACCAAGAGCTCCAGAAGAAGAAGAAGAAGAAGAAGGAGCTGCAGAAGACTCCACAGTTGACAGCTGAACAACCATTTCGGAACTGCCTTGGCTGCGCCCGGAAGAATCACCCCTGTGAGGTGACCGGGACCGTGTACTCTGAAGACGGGAGTCTATACCAGTCCATTTACAGAAGAAAGGGTTCGGAAAGAACTAATAAAACTGAAGGCGGACAAAGCAATGGGGCCTGATGGGATTCACCCAAGAATTCTAAAGGAACTAAGGGTAGAACTAGTGACACCACTGACTACTCTCTTTAACAAATCATGGGAGGATGGGGTGGTATCTGAGGACTGGAGAAGGGCAGATGGGATTCCTCTTCACAAAAGTGGGAGCAGGATAGAGGCAGGAAACTACAGAGCAGTTTGAACTTGGTGATAGGGAAAATGATGGAATCACTTCTGAAGGAAAAAACTGTTGAGTACCTAGAGGCCAGTGGGGCACAGGACCCAAGGCAGCATGGATTCATGATGGGAAGGTCGTGTCAGACGAAGCTAATAGATTTCTTTGACTGGGTGACCAAAGTAGTAGACCAGGGAGGGGCTGTGAACATGGCCTACTTAGATTTTAGCAAGGCATTTCATACAGTCCCACACAAAAGATTAATGCACAAGTTAGCCAGCCTTGGAGTGGTTCACAAGGCGGTAGCCTGGGTAAAAAAAACTGGCTACACAACAGGACACAAAGGGTAGTTGTAAATGGAGTCCACAGTGAAGAAAGGAGGGTTACTAGCGGGATACCACAGGGCTCAGTACTAGGACTGGTCCTTTTTAATGTCTTTATAAGTGACACTGCAGAGGAACTGGAAGGAAAAGTATGTCTCTTTGCAGACGACACAAAGATCTGCAACAGGGTTGATACACAAGATGGAGTGGAAAGGATGAGAAGGGACTTGGCAAGGTTGGAGGAATGGTCAGATGTATGGCAGCTCAGATTCAATGCAAAGAAGTGCAAGGTAATGCACCTGGGAAATAAAAACCTAGGGGAAGAGTACACAGTGGGGGGTGAGATACTGACAACAGTAAAAATGGAAAGGGACCTGGGGGTAATTATATCACATGACCTAAAGGTGGGCAAGCAATGTGAGAAGGCAGTAAGGAAGACTGGGGGGATACTGGGATGCATAGGGAGAGGCATCAATAGTAGAGAACAGGAAGTTGTTATCCCTCTGTACAGACAGTTGGTGAGACCCCATCTAGAGTACTGTATGCAGTTCTGGAGACCCCATCTCCGTAAAGACGTAGACAGAGTGGAGGCTGTTCAGAGGACAGCAACCAAAATGGTGCAGGGTCTGCACCAGAAGACATAAGAAGAAAGACTAAAGGAGCTTAATATGTATACCGTTGAGGAAAGAAGGGAGAGAGGGGACATGATTGAAACTTTCAAGTACCTCAAGGGAATCAACAAGTCCAAGAGGATAGCATCTTTCAGAAAAAGAGATGTGAAAGAACAAGGGGGCACAATCTGATGATAGAGGGGGGACGGCTCAGAGGTAATGTGAGGAAGTATTTTCACAGAGAGGGTTGTGGATGCATGGAACAGCCTCCCTGAGGAGGTCGTGGAGTCAAGAACAGTGGGGGAATTCAAGAATGCATGGGACAGACATAAGGCAGTCCTAGTGGGGGGTAGGAGGAAGTAAGCTGTTGGTTAACTAGGATCTGCAGCTTATCTGTTAGGTAGGAAAATGAGCAGACTAGGTGGGCCAAGTGGTCCTTATCTGCCGTCACATTCTATGTGTAGATCCAGAAGGACGGTCCCCTACCTCAAAAGAATGGGGCCCTCTCAAAGAGATCAAGGGGGAAGAGCAGAGATCCGCACTATGGCTCCTCCCAGAGCCTGGGTGGGTTCTGGAAAAAGGCCGCCGAACAGAACTCACACCCCTCGACCCCTTGGAATCTGAGAGCACCCTCCTCCTTGAAAGAGCCAGCCTAGGCAGCTGACAACTCTGGTCAGCCCCTGAAGGAGCTATCCATGGAGCACTGCCCTCCCCTCCTGTGGGTGCTCTGATCGGCCCCAAAGTTGGACGATCTAGGCACACCACTCGAGGGGGTACCATCACTGAGGGGTCAGCGAACCCTCTGAGGCCAGGCTGCAGAGCAATAGAGGCCTGCACCACTGCCTACTGGTCAGCACCCCGACCCTGGCCACAGTAGCCGCTGTCTGGTCCTCAGAGTGGGGCTGGTTGCGGCCTGTCGAGGATACTACTAGACTGCCCACCTGGGCAACTAGCTCTGAGGAGCCAGACTGCCTGTCTGACCCAGAATCCGACTCCTCCGAAGAAGAAACTGAAATCCTCTGCCAGACAGTCAGTGGGCACTCCATGCCATCTCGACCAAACAGGGCACCAGAAAAGGAGACTGCACCAGAGATGGTTTCAATGCCCCCCTCAGCACCACGAATGGTGGCAGAGGGAGGCACAGCCCCAACAAGGGCAGCAATCCCACTGTCAGAACCAGACACGGCGCTGTCCGGCCCCACGTGCCGCGAATGGCCCCGGAGACAAAGACAGCGCTGACATCGGGTCCGACAGCCCCACTGGTGCCGAGAACGGTGCCGCCCAGCTCCACGGTGCTGCGAGTGGTCTTGGGGCTGCAAAACCCCCACGGCGCCATGACCCCGCTCGGAGCTGTGAACAACTCCTGATTAGGACATGGCACCGTGCTCAACCTCAGCACCGCAGACAGCACCTAGGCAAGAAAGAGACGAAGATGGCGCCATAGAAACTCCAACGGCGCTGCTAGCACTACCGGCACTGTGAATGGCGCCGTCAGGGCCCACGGCACCACGAACGGCGCCAAGGCCCAAAACGGCGCCGACCCAGGCCTTCCAAGCCACGGGTCCGACACCAGGGGGAAGCCTTCACCCCCCGAAGGAGCGACTGCCATAACGGTGCCTCCGCCGGTGGGACCTCTACGGCCATTGTGGGGACAGCTCCATAGTACAGTATGCCAACGATGCAATACTGTACAGAATGGAGGACCGCCCATCTGACCTAGGACGCCTGCTCCAAGCTGACTTCACCAAGGCAGAGACTTGGCTAATTGAGAATCGTTTGGTCTTTAACCCCACCAAGACGAAGGCAATGCAGTGCGGGCCAAAATCCCTGGGTCCCCCCAGGGCCCATCCTCTGCCACTCACTTCCATATCTGGCTCCAAAATAGAGGTAGTACAATCAGTCAAATACCTTGGCCTCACATTAGATCAGGGGCTCACTCTGAAGCCCCATGTGGACATAGTAATAAAAAACATCCACCAAAAACTGGGCCTCCTCTATCGCCTAAGCCACAGCATGATACCAGAGACTAGACTGGCAATCTCACAAAGCATTCTCCTCCCAACCTTAACCTACGCCGCCACCATCATACTCGGCATCGCGAAAATGGACCACAGCAAATTAATGACCTCATACCACAAAATCGCCACTTCGCTTCCAAATCCCACCCGAGGACCCACCATTGTGATGCCCTCACAGCCCTCAACTGGCCATCCCTGTACAACAGGCTCCAGTACTCCCTATTAAGCTGGACCTACAAGCTCAACACCCAACCTCCGGCAGGCCTGACTGGACTACCTGCCCAAAAATGGACCAGACGACCACTCCGCTCCTCTAACAAAAAACTCCTGGAAATTCCTTTGGCCTGCTCTGTCGCTGGGAGTAAATCCTTTACTCACCTAGCCCCTGAATCATGGAACAATCTCTCCAGCCATCTTCAGGAGGCACCCACCCTAGCCATATTTCAAAAGGGACTGCGTACTCACCTCCTCAAACTTAGCCCCTGCCCCTGCACCAATGGCTAGTCAACCACACATCGCGTCAATTTGTGCTGGCTCTAAACTGCTCCTCTACAAGGGTAACGACTAATGACTGCACAAGCTGGTACTCTATCCTATATGGAACTTCCTGTTTGCATTTAAAGCACTTATCACCCTCACCTCTATCTATCTGCAGTCACTGCTGTACTCTGTATAGTAATGTATTTACTGCCCTCTTCTACAGAAACTGTATACTGTCCTTATAACTCCGTATTATATGTACCACACTGTTATGCTGCACTCATTAATGTACTGTACCTCCTGTATTAGATGTACTGTGCTGTACTGCTGTATTAGATGTACTACTGTAATAGACGTACTGCACTGTACTGCTGTATTCACTAATGTCATGTATCTCCTGCCCTCTTCCACAAAAACTGTGAAACTGTATACTGTCCTTGTAATCCTGTATAATATGTCTGACACAGTACTACCTGATTGTATGTACAAAATTATATGTAACTAACTCCAGGTCGCCCCTGAAAAAGGGACCTTCGGGGCCCAGTGGGCTTACCCGGTTAACAAAATTTAATAAATAAATAAATGTCATTTGGATATAATCAATCCAGTTTGCAAGACAGTCATATACACTAAGTTACACAAATAAAATTAAATACAGATATATAAATACAAGAAAGAATAATGACATAAAATATTACAATCAGTATGTTTAAAACAGACAGCGGGTAGACCATTTGTAAGGGATGGTGGTAGTGGCACAAAACGTTTTCTCTGATACAGGTACATGAATACGCACAACAATTACTTAATGATCTAACAAACTTCTTGTGGTTTTGTTCACCTCGCAATGGGGGTGAAAGTGCATTCTAATGTTGGGATGCTTGCCAGGGCCACAAGAGTATACAGACGACCTGCCCCAAGGGGAGGGGTTGTGCAACTTACCCACCCAGGTACGTCCAACTGTAGGAGGCACTCTCGGTGGTGCCCTTCAGGGGGAAACACCCATGGTGGGAAGCTGGGGCCGTACAGTCCCACAGGTTGACCCCTATCCCCACCTACTGCAGGTCCAGACAATTCTGAAGGCGTCAGAGGACCCAAGTCAGCACCACGACTCCTCTCAGAGCCCCCAGCCACTCTGGTCATGAAGTGTGGCATCAGCATCAACTGGGACCTCCCAACCCCCACTGCACCAGAGAGGGTTCTGCCTCTTGGACTAGTCCCTACAGCATCCTTAGGATCAGAAATAAGTGGTAAGGGTGACCCGGTGCTGCAAACAGCACCTGAATCAGATCTAATGCTGTGGACAGCATTGGAACCTGACCCGGCGCCGGAAGTGGCACTGTACCCCAATCTGGCACCGTGCTTCCCTTCCAATGCCGGAATCAACATCAGAAGCATCCCTGGAGCTGCAAGCAGCACCATGGGACAAAATGGAAGCGGTACTGTTGCTGGCAGCAGGAAGAAGACTCCCAGATGACACTGCAAATACCAAAGGCCTAGGGCTAAGCCCAGAAAGGTCCCTATCCTCGTCAGAACTGGGAAGCCAGACGGGATCATCCTGGTCCTCAGCCTCCGGTTCATCCAACCACTTGGAGGATGAGATCCAGAAGATCTTCAACTGTCGGGTAGCTCCAGGGACCTTTCCTCTCCTGATTCCAGGAATAACAGCAGAAGGGAACCCAGCTGCATGGGTGGCACCACTCTACTCACTGGCCTTAGTGCCAGGAGCTGAAGCAACACCAAACCGCGGCTCAAGGGACCCACGGCACAGGCTCAGCATATAACTGCCATACCACCACTGGGGCGTCCGACCTGAGGGGTACTGACTGAAAGGGGTGCACAACCAGCCCCGGGGTTGTCTGTCCCACAGTCCCCTCTCCTAGGCCTCCCATCTTGATGAGACAAGGACTAGTGGAAGCCTGGTCTCCTTCTGTATATACAGTACCCAGGAGTGGCTCAGGGGAAGAGCCCAGAGATCTTACCTTGGAATCTCGAGTGCGACGACTGCCTCCAAAGGTGGGTGGGCCGTCCCCACCTCATCACACAGATTTCGAGTATGTGGAGGTCTGTGGAGAAGAGGGTGTCACAACGACCCATGTCGTTGTTCAACCCCAGGCAGGTCCAACTTCAGCCATGGCAGTCCTGAACTGACGTATTTCTCCTACGGGGCACCAACGCATGGGGGAGAGACTCCATTCTCTTTTCAGTCTTCTTCTGCTTTTTAGGCCCCTGACTGAACACAACCAAACTTATTCATGGAAAATAATAAAACGAGCAAAAATAGAACCTGGCGCCTTACTAGACAGAAAGATAGAGAAGTGGTAAAGGGGCATAGAATAACAGCATGACATCAAATTGTGGCAACAAACAGAATTGTAACGCAGTAGAAAATGGTAGAACGCTCCCACAGAGTACCTTCCTCGATGGTGGGAAGAACAGAATGGAGGAGAAATGAGGGCCAGCATTGGTTACTGGCCAATCCACAGGCACCACGTCATACATCTGCCTCGTGGGCAACACTGTCCCTGATGTCGGCTCCCTTCCTCCAAAACTCTTAAAGGCATATGCTACCACGGGATTCTAGTGCCTCCAGTCTAAGACCCACCAGTGATGAATGATGAAGATTGATTCTTGAAAGATCAGAATGTGCACAAAATTCACCCCACATATTTCACCTCTCTACAGTACCTTAAATGCTAGAGTGGACAACATACATGCATTACTTTTGATCCTGCATACTCATTAAAACAGTTTTGGTACTGTGTACTTCAAGAAATAGTGGATACAGTTATTTATTTATTTAAAGGTTGGTAACCAGGAAAGGCACACTAAGCCGAGACTCATTTCTAGGTGTGATCTGGGAAAGGGGATACAGGGGGAACAACTTACAGTACAGAACAGAAGCAGCATAACATTGCAAGATAACGAGTGTACACAGAGGCATCAGTAAATGCGCTAGCATAATATAATAAACAGCTTTAATACAGCAGTAAGCAGTAAACAAATGTGTGAGGTAAAGTGCACAGTGCATGGTGGGGTAGGGGTACAAAAGCAAAAGGCACAGACTAGAGGACTGAACCGATGAGAGTCAAGGGAGAGGATATATGGGGATTAGGGAAGGGGTGGACAGGAACAGGAGGATGCAGAAAGTTGCCTTAGGTGGAGTCTGAAGACAGGGAGAGAAGGGGAGAGGCGGAGAGAGAGGGGGGAGGTTGGAGCAGATTCCTGAGGGACAGGAGGCAATAAGAGAACACCACTTGGCCAGCTGAACAGTGAAGGTGGGTAATGGAGAAGGTGCATGAATCCCTGGAGCAAAGTCAGTAGGAAGAGTAGTGAGCAGGGAAGAAAGATGGGGGGACCTAAACCAGTATTTGGTGATGAAGACAGCACAGTGGGCCTAGTGATGTGACAGCAGAGGGAGGATGGAAAGAGAAGAGTAGAGGAAGCAGTGGTGGGTATAGAGGGGAGAGTTGCTGGTGTAGTGGCAGAAGGCATTGCACAGGGTATTCAGTCTGGCAAGGGAGGAGGACTGGAGGGGATGTGCCACAGACTACGTCTGTATAATCAAAGATTGGGAGAACCATTTTGGTTACTAGTTCCTTGCGGATCTGGAGAGAAAGCAGTCTTTTTGGGGGAGAGTTTGGCATGGATGGCATCTATGTAGACAAGAGAAACTGAGCTTACTGTCGAGCCACACTCCAAGGTACTTGGAAGAAGGAACCACTTAGAAGGGGGTGCCCTCTAAAATGATGAAAACAGGAGGGAACGAGAGCCTGGCCAGTTTCTGGCTGGTGATGAAATTCTTGGACATCATCTTTTTGGTGTTGACCTTGAGCTAGACTTCATGGAACCATCGCAATACATTGTGGAAATCCAGCTGGAACCACCTAGTCACAGCAGAGGCCATAGGGCCAGAAGTGTAGATAATGTGTCATTCATGTACATATGGATGTGTAAGGAGATACATGCAGAGAGGAGACCACTGAGGAAAATGGAGGAGAGGACAGGACTCAGGATGGAGCCCTGTGAGAATCCGGCTAGGATGGGGGAACAGGATGCCTCCCACCTGCACAGACTATTGATGGCCCGAGAGATTTGATCAGAACCAATCAACAGCATTAGCCAAGGGGCTGGCAGAGCTCAGTTTGTCAAGGAAGAGGGGATGGGACACCAAGGCAAAGAATACAGCTGAAACGATGTGACCCTGATCCATCCCAGTGAAGACAGATTCAGTAACCCATAGTAGGGAGTATATGGTGGAATGGTGCTTCCTAAAGCCAGACTGGAAGGGAGAGAGGAAATCAGAGGAGTGAAGGAAGTTAGTGAGTCTGGAGTAGATGAGGGGTCTCCTGGAGCCTAGCAAGGAAGGGGAGGAAAGAGATGGGCCAGAAGTTACCAGGGGAGGAGGGATCACCTCTTTTATACAGGGAGAGTACCTTAGTAACTCTCCAGGCCTGGGGGACAGCACAGAGAGAGAAGGAAGGGTTCAGAATGTGAGCTGGAGGGAAGGGGAGGCAATGGCTGGGGCTGAGAGATGTAAGAGTTTGAGGGTCCATCCCATCAGGGGTTGAGAGAGGTTAGAGCAAGGAAAACGTTGTTGGGGGAGACAGGGTGATGGGTGTTTACTAATATACTAAAATGCCACCAGAATAGGCCTAACGGTCTTTCGTGTCTGCTCGTTTGGTCAGCCCCCACCCTGGGTGCTGACCTTGCTGTCCCCCTCGCCTTCTCCCTTCCCAGTTCTGGATATTCTTGCTGCATTGGATTTTGCTTCCAGAACCCTTCCCCTGTACCTGTCCCACCCCTCTTGAACCCCTCCACTGTCTCTGCCTCCAACAGCCCCTAGGCAGTGCATTCCATGTCCACCACCTCTCAGTGAAGCTACCTCCTCCTTTCTCCCCTGAATCTTCCCTCCAGCTTCCACCCATGCCTCTAGTGGCCCCCTCCTCCTTCCTTCGAGCACCCTGACTGTTCCTCCCCTATTTACCTCTTCATGTACCTGAAGACCTCTATCATGTCCCCGGTCCCTTCTCTCTTCCAATGTGTACATATTTAGCTCTTTGAGCCTCTCCTCATAGGTCCTGTCCCCAAGCCCCAAATCATTTTGGTTGCCCTTCTCTGGACCCTCTCCAGGAGGTTAATGTCCCTCTTTAAGTGTGGCCTCCAAACTGCATGATACTCAAGTGAGGCCTCACCAAGCAGTTATACAGAGTGAGTATCACTTCCCTCCTTCTGGAGGTGTCCCCCTAGCGATGCATCCCAGCATCCTGTTGGCCTTGGCTGCTGCCCTCCTACAAGTCTCAGAGTTGTTCATCTTGACATCCACCACCACCCCAGGTCCTCTCAGCCATCGAGACTTGTAGCATCCCCAGGGTGTACACTTGGCCTGGGTTTCCTAGCCCCAGGTGGAGTACCTTGCATTTCCTGCAATGAACCTCAGCTTCCACTTTCTAGACCATCTTTCCAGAGCCTCCAGGTCCCCTGTGGGCCACCCTCCCTTCCTCCCCATCCACCACCGCCCCAGTTTCGAGTCATCTGCAAAGAGACTCATCTCCTCTGATTCCTGTCCTATGTCAGATACGTGGGCGTTGAACAGAAGGGGCCCAAGGACTGATCCCTGTGGGACCCCACTAATGACCCTCCTTGGGGATGAGACTATCCCACCAACTCACGACCCTCTGGGTCCGGTCCTGGAGCCAATTGCCTATCCATCTGATCTGGTTCCCCACCCCATTTCTCCCAGCTTAGCAACAGGCCCGTGAGGAACAGAGTCAAATGCCTTGCTGAAGTCTAGAAAGGGACGTCCACTGGTCTACCCAGGTCCAAGGCACTTGTCACCCAGTCAAAGAACTCCACCAGGTTTGTCTGACACGATTTCCCCGGGATGAATCCATGCTGTCTATCGTCCAGGCACCCTGACTTATCCAGGTCCCCCCAAGCCTCTCCTTGACAATGCCCTCCATCACCTTGCCCACCACCAATGTCAGGCTGACAGGCCTGTAGTTCCCTGCCACCTCCCTTGATGCCCCCTTGTGGATAGGCACTATATGTGCCACCTTCCAGTCTTGGGGCACCCACCCTGTCCTCAGAGAGATGGTGAAAAGCTCCACCAGGGGCTTCGCCAGGACATCCGCAAGTTCCTTCAGCACTCTGGGATGTAATTTATCCGGCCCCGGTGCTTTCTCCGTCTTAAGGGAGCTGAGGGCTTCCCTCACTCTCTCTGCTGTGATTTCCACTTCCGGTACCTCTTCTCCCTGTTTAGCCCTCCCCCACCTGCCAGTGATGCCTCCCCCTCTCCCCAGACCCGCCGATCAGTAAGGGTCCCCCCTCCTCAGTATCTCTGTCTCCTCCCATGTATGATGCAGCACCCCCATTTTCCTTGGTGAAAACTGAGGTGGAAGTACTCATTTAGTACCTCAGCCTGCTCCCCCAGGTCTTGTGCCCATCTCTCCCCTGATTTAATCCTGCTAATCTGCCCCTTCACCCTTCATTTACTCAAGCACATTGACTCATTTAAATATCTTTGTGACATATTAGATCCGACCTTAAACTTTAATATCTATTTGGTTAAAACTTCTGCCAAGATTCATTCGAAAATTGGTACACTTTACAGAATTCGAAATTTCTTAACCAAAGAAACTCACTTGGCCATAATACAGCAGATCCTTCTACTAATTTTGAATTGTGCTTCTATTGTTACTGATTCTGTGCCAGCTAGTACTGTGTCCAAGAAAGAAAGTACAGTTACATAAGAACTTATCGTAACAGCAGATCTTCGAGAGAGGTTCCTGCAATAGGTCATAACATACAGGACTGCGCCCCCGACATCAGGAACGCACAGCAAACTTTTGCTGGCAATGTCAGCTAGCGATAGCAGTGTCAGTGGCTCAGTAGGTAGCACACTCGCCTCTGAGGCCGGGAGATCAGAGGGCTGTGGGTTCAGTTCCCACATCTGGTACTTGGGTTAATATCCCAGTACTGACACTGTAGTGCAGCATGAGAGGGGTGCTGCACTTCTGAGGTGCTGTCTTTCGCATGAGATGTTAAACCGAGGTCCCATCTGCCTGGATTGGTGGTAGTTCAGGTGGATGTTAAAGATCCCATGGCACATATCGAAAAGAGTAGGGGAAGTTTATTGAAAAACAAAACATAACATCACCAAACAATCATAATATACAGTGTACAAAAAGATTTCAATACAACAAGGCTTTCAGACAAAAAAATGATTCCAAAAAGACAAAAATTGAACCTCAGAAAATTGTTTCTTATCCTTGATTTTTACACTTGCTAAATCAGTTTCTATCTGAGAAATAATTGAAGAGAAGACACAGAAATTTGCTGGAAAATCAATTGACATCTTGCTTGCCATAAGTGAAACTGAATAAGTGAAAAAAAACGTTCAATGTACTAAAATGAAGAGTTGCCAAAACCCTGTATAATCCCTAAAACTAAAGTATTATAAGTCATATGTACCAAAGCAGGCAGTTTCAATAAACAGATGCATCTGTCCAAAACTGTTTAGCAAAAGGACAATCTAAAAAAAAAAATGGAAAGCGTTTCCTCTATGGAAATACAATTTGCTCTCAAACAATATCTTTCAGTCAATAGCTTATATTTAAGATTACCACGGACACCTAGCCAGCCATGGGCAGATATTCAAACAATATCCCATGCAAAGGCGGGATTCTAAAGTCACTCAGTTTGTGCAAGGCAAAATTCATCTTCATGAGAACACATTCTGGGAAGACTAAGATCTTACCTTGCACAGTGAAAACAATATAATTGTAAAAGATTTCCTAGAATGGGATACCAGGATAGAATGATACATTCCACTGCTTGCATTTCTTAAAAGTCGGCACCCATAAGATGGCAATTGATCATATTTAAGAGATTTTGAGAACAATTTTCCATGTCTGCAAGAAAGGTCCCAGATAAAGCGAGACCAAACCTGCCATATCTGTTGTTGTAAATCCCAAAGAAAATTAAAGGAATTAAATAAAAATATTGAGTGAAAAAGATGAGTGGATTAATCATATCAAACCTCCCTTTTAACTGGCAAGTAAGTAAAGTCCCTGCGGACCGGATTCAATCTGTTCCCCAAACCATTTGGAAAACACACTAAAAGTCTGGTTTCCAATGAAAGCGGAGTGGAAAAATATAACTCAAGTATAAAAGACCGGAATCAAAACTTTTTAACAATGGAAACCCTTTTCTTTTTCCCAAATTTCCATTGCTTCCAAACATAACTAGCTTCACCTATGCTGATCGTTGTTCCCAGTTAAAGGTTGCCATATCACCATGCCCAAACCACAGACCCAGAATTTTACAGCGGTGTGGAAGCAAAGGGTATGCCATTGGTATCAAAAACAATCCTGCTCAGGGTTTAAAGAGAAAATAAAACTTTTAGATATATTGAGGTCAGACCCTGAAGACAGACCCCATGTCTTAAAACTAGTCAAAGCATTCTGCGGGAAAGCTCATTTGCATAAACAGAGTGACATCATCTGCATATGCTAAGACTTTACCTTTGCAGGAAATGTCTGGAGCAAGTCCTAAAATGTCATTACTGCTATGGGTATACCGAATAATGGGATCCAAAGCATAGGCATATAATAGGGGCTTAAAGGGCATCCTGCCTGACACCTCTAGTGACTGGGATTGCAGACCCCATAAGACTGTTCACTAATGGGTGAACTTCGCATCTAAGTATAATAAAGAAATCCATTGTACAAAGGGTTTGGGATCTGATAGGCCAATAAAAGAGTAAATAAATATGAATGGTAAATACTATCAAATGCCTTAACCTGATCTAAAGCCACTATAAATCCTGATCCTTGTCCATTTTACTAGACTCAAACAATTCTCTTAAAATATATAAGTTCTGTTGAATCCGTCTTTGAGGAATCGCACAAAGACTGTGCCGGATGAATAAGAGTTAGAAACCAGATAATCTATCTGTAAAATTTGGCAAGAATTTTATAATCGCTATTAAGCAAACTAATGGGACTCCAATTGGATAGTAACCTAGGATCCCCTTTTATATAAAAACTTTAAGAGAGAAATATTAAAACTGGGAAAGCTTAAACCGAGGTCAACATGTAATTGAAGACCATCGGAGAAAAGACACATTATGGAAGAACATTTTTATAAAATTCATTTGGAATGCCATCTAAGCCGGTGATGTTTTGTTTTAAGTGATTTTATCACGTTTCCACTTCTAAAGAGGAAATAGGCTGTAATAAGGAGGTATGATAAGAAGTATCCAGGATAGGCAAACCAGACAAAAATTTAGCTGGGAAACTGTCCTGTTTTCCCAACTGTCCTTCAAAGGAATTCAAAAAAAGGATTGTACTATTTTCATCATATCCATATCGGAGTAACTGCAGTTCCATCCGAAGATAATAAGCTTCCATTAATGTCTTATCTAAGCGCTGTTTACAGGCTGCATGAGGGTCGAAGCTGGATGTGATTTCATCCCAAATCGAAACTCCATATCTAGATTTAGCTCTATTATATTGGTAAAGTAACATTTGCTTTTTAATTTCAAGCAATCTGGGACTGAAAAGAGACCTTTCCTTTGGAGAAAGGACATCAATTTGTAAAGCTGATTCGGTATTGTAGATATGTGAGGTATTGTAAATTCACTTTAGTTTTTCCTTTAGCTATCAAAAAGGACTTAATCTCTTGCTTAGTATCCAACCACCAAGAAAAGGATCATCATAAAGACAAATGACCGGTTTCTTGCAGCAAGTAGAGTCTGTAACTCAGTAACATTATCATTATTTTCTAAAAGGAAACATTAAAGGCATACACTAGAGCTTGCTGCTGGAATTTTTAGTGAATACTTTCTAGATTTAAAAACAATTAGAATTTGGTGATCTGAAAATTCAGATGGTTGAACTTGTGAAAAGAAGGCTCAAATATTTGGAAACAAAAATGAAATCTATGCGAGAAGAAGGTATGCCTATGATAGGAAAAACCCAGTAGCATGTAAAGATCTATATACATCAGTTAAATCTGCAGAAGTGACCATCTGGCGTAAGGCAAGAGAGTCACAATATAGTTTTCATTTGAGAATCTCCTTTAAATTTAACATCAATATCAGAGTTAACATCTCCCCCCAAATCACATGCCTTCTGGTATATAAAAGGCCTAATGTCCTCCAATAATTTTATTCTTGCAGCCTTGACTGAGGGCATAAATATTTATAAGCGAAATTCAAAATCCCGACAGGCACAGTCTAAAGACAAAGGCGCCCAGGACAAATATCTACTAGCTTAGAGATCCGAAATGTGTAGAGGTAAACAGTATTCCTATACCATCTGCCACGTCCGTGCCAAATGTCCAATAAGGCGGTCCCCATACCCACCTCTTTTGTGTTTGAAATCTCAGCCAATGAGGAAAGTCTGGTTTCTTGTAAAAAATAACATCTACCTGTAATGTGCTAAGGGCAGTTAGAAGAGATAATCGTTTCTTAAAATTTTAATGCTGCACACATTAAGAGATGCTATTTTAAGAGAGGCCATGATGTGAGGTAAAAGTTTAAGACCCAGATTTCTGAGAAAAAGTAGCTTTCCTTTTCTTTCCTTTTCCCTTTCTTCTCCTTTGCTAGCTCAGTTGTTTTACTAACCTCCTCTTCTGAGATAAATTCGACAAGTGTGATGCATCAGACTCCAGATCTGAATCCTCCTCTTTCTGCAAAGGAGAAAGAATGTCGTAATCAAATCGAATTTACTGATAAAGGTTTACTAGAAGCTCTAGTAAACCGTCTGAGCATAACTATTTCAAAGGGAGGCATAGAAGGAGATGCCTGTGGAGAGTCAGACTTAGTCAAAGGAATTCCTAGCTGAATAGCAGCATCAGAACTGGAAGGGCCTGCTGTTTCATCAGGAATGATGGGCCTATCCTCAGGCTTCTGTAAGCTGTGTGGAATATCGTCCTCAGCAACTAACACTGATGATACAGTCCCATCTCCTTTTTAACCTGTGCTTTATGTACCAAGTCCTCTGGGTCCCACCCGGCTTTATGTGTGAGGCCCATGGACATTGATGGAAGCGTGACCCTTTTCATCACATAAATTGCATTGAAAATATTCGACCTATCCACAGAATGTCCAAACCTCCACACAGTGGACATTTCAAAAGATCGCATAATGCTACTAAGATGTGTTTTAGCTCCACATTTGTAGCACGCACGGGCTACCCACTATAAAAGCACACACCTCTGTCCTTTCCTAAAAAAAACTGTTAGGCAAATGGACTACCTCCTCATTCACTTGTGGCAATTTCACCTAAATTCCAACTGCCAGTCCAGATACCTTCCAAGTCCAAAATAGCTTCAGGAGGTCCCAAAACCTCACACTCTTTTGTAACCAGTGGTAAATGTTACTAACATTAACCCTTCATTCTGAAACATTACAGTAACATAACGAATCAGGGGTTTAGTAAGGATAAGGCAAAAAGAGGTACCCAAAGTGGAGATGACTTCAAAGTGGAATATTTATCCCAGAATCTCTCATACCTTTAGCTGTCTTAAAACTTACATCAAAATGTCTTCACCTGAAATGTGAATGAGTGCGAAAATATCTTTCGGAAAAAATTCATTGAACCTTTTAGCAATGAATTGGCAACATAATACCTATCAGGATGGGTTGGTGAGCCACCTATAGCATAGCGCACAGCATTTCTTCTAGGAGCTTGCTCAACTGAGTTCTTAAACAGCTCCGACATAGGTATTTTGTGTTGCTTTGTATTAGACTTTCCTCAGTAACATTAACTCAATTACAGTAACATCATCTTCCCAACGAGCTTGGCTTCAAGGAGGCCAAAGGGCGTTGATTAAAGCAGCTGTACAGCATTATTTTTTCCTTTCCAAGTCCCTACCTGAGCTCAGGGTTTCTGCAGCGTTGGCATGCGTGAGGTGTAGTGGTGATATAGCAGTCCAATCTGGATCAGAATCAGTGTCGCGTGTCCGTTTTCATCCAGCCGAATCTCCTAACGCCTCCTCCGATGACCAGTCCATTGAAGGAAAAGAAGATTTTCGGTGTGAAAGTCCAAATTGTTCACGTAAAACTTGCGTGGCCCTTTTGGTGAGAGATCTTCCACATCCCGTCTCCGTGGTTAGCGTGTCCTGCATCTGGTGCACCCCGAAGGCTCTCTCCGCGACTTCTGCAGAGCAGTCCTCCCCAATCAGTCGTCCAACAACCGAATCTACGCACTGTCTCGTTCCTTCCTCATTCCGAGGAAGGCGGCTGCAGCGAATCCAGGTCAGTCACTCCCAAGTCGGACTAATGTAGCCATTACTCCAATTCACAGGGTATTACTCTAGAAATATCATTCCATCCGAACTCTCTCTCTCTCATTTCTGCCCTGGCACAACTGCTACAGAGCCCTCCACCTCCATCGTGAAGGAGGAGAACACTCATGCAGCCTCACAGTGCTGCAATCAGCACTCGTTCTGCCACCAGGCGATTCGCACAGTAGGAATTTCCCGGTGTCCTGGCCAAATTTCCCTCATTCACTAAAAATACCACCAACAGCTTAATCTGGTTCAAGGTCAGTTGGCATTCATCTGTATCCCCCTCCCCCGGGTCGTGCCTGAAAATAGGCAGGATTTGTCTAGTGCACTTACCCGGTCAACAAAAGCTAAATAAATAAATGTCTGATGGGGAACCGCCTACCTGACGTCACATGACAGACATCAGCGTGACCCTATATAGTGGGCAGTCCCGACACCTGCCTTCCAGTTCTCCCACTGGAGACCCAAAAGGGTATGACAGGAGAAAGGATGGAAATCCTGGAGCCCCATCCAGAACAGCTTGTAAAAAAAAAAAATACAGAAAGCTGGAGGGAAGGAGGGAGGGAAAGTGTGACCTACTGCAGGAGCCTCTCTCGAAGATCTACTGTTACAGTAAGTTCCTATGTAACTGTACTATCTTACTCCGAGAGGATTCCTGCATTAGGTCGTAACATATAAGACTGAATCCCAAGCAGTTGCCCTCAGTGAGACCCACTGAAACAAGGGAGAAGGAAAGATAACTGACTGACCAGAGCAGGTCTAAGACCGCAGACCCTGCAGAACGGCTAGGCCAAATCCGTCCCTACGCATACAGGCAACGTCCAAACTGTAATGCTTCATGAAGGTGTGGACTGAACTCCAGGTTGCGGCAGCACAAAAGTCTCAGCTGCCGAAACATTTTTCAGGAAGGCTGTGGAACTAGCCATCCCCCTAGTGGAGTGACCTCTGACCTCCCCAGAAGAAGTTCATCGTACTTCTGATAACAGAAACGGATAGAGTTAGTCAACCATTTGGATAAACACTGCTTAGAAACTGCCGACTCCAGGGTTCTGGGAGCAAAGGAGACAAACAACTGATCTGCTTTGTGGACATCTTTGGTCCTATGGACATAGGAACACAAAATCCTATGTACATCCAATGTATGTAGCAGAGCCTCACCCTTATTTGAATGAATAGGCTAGTACTAGCAGCTCAACAGTCTGGTTCAAGGTGAACTCAGAAACCACCTTGGGAAGAAACTTAGGATTTGTTCACAGGACCGCCCGGTCTCTGTGAAAAATTAAATAAGGCTCCTTACACATCAGGACCTGAAGCTCAGAAATTCTATGAGCAGAAGTAACAGCAACTAAAAAGAGCACTTTCCAAGACAGGTAGCGCATGTCACAGCTTACTGCCGGTTCAAAAGGAGGCAATGTAAGTTTTTCTAAAATAAAATTCAAATCCCAAGGCAGGGCAGGGTTGCAGATAGGGGGCTTCAAGTGGAGGATCCCTTTCAAAAAGGTTTTGGAGATCTCCAGTTGTGCAACAGTTTTCCTGTCCACCAATGGATGATGGGCAGAAACAGCAGACAGGTGGACTTTCAGAGAGGAATAGCTTAGACCGGAGTCAGACAGGTGCAAAAGGTACTCCATTACCTGGGGCACTGAGCAGGAAAAGGGGTCCCAACCTTTGGCGGCTGCCCAAATGGAAAAGCGCTTCCATTTCATAGCGTAGGCAGACCTAGTGGAAGGCTTTCTTGCTTCCACTAAGACTTGAGCAACACTCTGGGAGACTCCAAAATGTGACACAATTATATCTGAAGGAGCCACGCATGAAGATGTAGGGACCAGAGTCCTGGGTGCATTAGTCTGCCCTGTTCTTGCGTTAACAGATCATGTTGAAGTGGGAGGGGTACAGGGGGTTCCATGGCCAGCTGTTGTAGGAGTGGAAACCAAATCTACCTGGGCCAGATGGGGACCATTAAGAGCATCTAAGTGTCCTCTGCCTGAAGCTTCAGTAGGACGCACTGTAGAATGGGAAAGGGAGGAAAAGCGTACAAGCACCTCCCTGTCCAGCAGAGAGACAACGCGTCTTGCCAGATAACACCAGGTCCTTGACGAGCAAGCAAAAACTGGGTAGTTTTGCATTGGATGGGGAGGCGAAGAGATCTATCTCTGGCCATCCCCAATGATGGAACAGAAGTTCTGCTACGTCCTGATGAAGTTTCCATTCATGAGCTAGCGTCATTATTCAGCTGAGGCTGTCCACCAGGATGTCGTGGATGCCTGGGACGCACATGGCCATGAGAAACAGGTCGTGCTGGACTGCCCAGTACCACACCCACATCACCTCCCTGCAAAGGAGGTACGACTGGGTGCCCCCCTGCTTGCTGATGTACCAGACCACTGACCTGTCTGTCTGTACTAGCAGTGTTCCCACAGACAGGAGGGTCTGAAAGGCCTGGAGGGCATAAGGAACCGCCCTCATCTCCAGGATGTTTATATGGAGAGATGCTTCCAGCAGGGACCATATCCCTTGTGTCTGATGATTCCCCAGATGGGCCCCCCCCCCAGACCCGAAGTGTCTGTGGTGATGGTCTAGGAGGAAGGGGGTGTTCTTAAAGGTAACCCCCGAGACAGGTTTTGATGATCCTACCACCATAAGAGGTTATTTCTTAAGTGCAAAGGACACCATGACAGAATGATTTAGGTCGCCCGAATGTGGATCCCTTTGGACTCGTAAAGTCCACTGGGCAACCCTCATATGTAGCCTGGCCAAGGGAATCACAGAAATGGTCGCTGCCATCAGGCCAAGAAGACGTAAGAATGCCCTGGCAGGAATATGCATGGAGGAGGCCAACAGTTTGACTTGCTCCAGCAGCGTATCCGCTCTGTTTATGGGTAAGAAGGCCCTGCCCTGGACCATGTCCAATATTTTATTATTTTTATTTAGTTTTTGTTGACCAGGTAAGTGCACTAGACAAATCCTGCCTATTTTCAGGCACAACCCGGGGGGAGGGGGATACAGATGAATGCCAACTGACCTTGAACCAGATTAAGCTGTTGGTGGTATTTGTAGTGAATACCACCTCAATGAACTGGAGGCAGTGGGAGAGAACCATAGATGACTTGGGGTAGTTGACAGTAATCCCCAGTTGAGTAAACAGATCCAGGGTTAAGGACAGGGACTCCTGTAGGCTGTTCCTGGACAGGGCTGCAAAGAGATGATTGTCCAAATATGGGAACACTGCGATGCCCCAATGGTGAAGAGTTGCTGCCTCCACTGCTAGGCACTTGGCGAAGACCCTGGGTGCCGAGGAAAGGCCAAAGAGGAGGGGCGTTGAATTGGAAGTGCTCCCCCTGGAATAGGAAACACAGGAAATGACAGCGGCCGGGGAACACTGGGATGTACAGGTAGGCATCCTGCATGTCCAGTGCGTAGAGCCAATGTTCTGCCCGAAGCAAGGGCAGAAGGCCCTGTACTGTCAGCATACGGAACCTTTTGTATTCCATGAAAAGGTTCAGTTGGCTAAGGTTTAGGATGGGCCTAAAGGTTGCCTGCCCTTTTGGGGACGAGGAAGAAATGGGAGTAAAACCTTTTCCCCTCTGAGTCCAAGGGACTGGCTCTATGGCTGACTTTCGGAGTAGGGCCAGTATCTCTTCTTCGGTCAGAGATGCCTGGTTCAGGGAACAGCAGGATCAACCTGGAGGCGAGTCAGGAGGTCTTTCCAGAAACTCGATGGTGTAGCCTCTTGACACTAGTTGCAAGACCCACGAATCTGATGTGACGCCCTACCACTCCTCTAGGTGAAGGGCAAACCTTCCTCCCACCTGCTCCATGGTGCTGGGAGGTGGAGGAGAGGGGAGGTCTGAATGAGTCAGGAGACGGAGGGACAGGAGGGGGGATCCCCAGCTGTTCTCTGGGTTTTGAGACAAGGAAAATTGTTGGCCCCAGCCCAATGCTCTCCTTTTGTTCCGACATCTGGCAAGGGTTGCCTACCTTGCGCTTGTTCTGGCACCGAAAGGGCTGTTTTGGTTTCAAGCCCACCTCGTACAAGGATTTTACGGATCTTAGGGCTGCACCACTGTTCTGAAGACCCGTAATGATGTCCTTAGTGTCCCCTTCAAAGAGGATTGAACCTCGAAAGGAGGCATCCTAGATAGCTGCTTGTATGTCTGGGGAAAGCCCGGAGATAAGCAGTCAAGCATGACGCTGGAAGCATACGGCCGTGGCGAAGGAATGAGCCACTGCATCCACTGAATAATAAGCGTCTGTTAGTGCATGCTTGCAAGAAATCTTGGACAGACGCAGGTCCTTAGTAATTTCCGCCTTGGGGTCTGAGTCCTCCACAGTCTGAAGACGAGCTTCCAGTTTAGCCACTGTGGCCTTCTGAAAGGAAACCATGTGTGCTATATAGTTGAGTGAACGAAGTGCACAGGTGGAGGAGGCGTAGAGTTTTTGCCCAAACTGGTCTAGCTGCCTAGATTCTTTATCGGGGTTGGGGGAGGTACTCATGTGTTTTGGTTTGGCAGTATGGCTGTGAGCTGCAGCTATTACGATGGAATCTGCCTTGGGTTGGAAATCTAGAAAGGAAACGCCCTCTGGCCTATGGTAAATCCAGTCTGACTTTTTTTGGGACGACTGTAATAGAATGAGGCAACTGCCAAATGCTGGAAGCGAGATCCTCATGGGGAGCAGTCCAAGGAGAAATAGAAATTGGTGATACCTCTTCTAGGTCTAGGTGTTCAATTAGATGCTTACGTTTGGGGTCTTGTTCTTCCACATTCCATCCATTAACGTGCTGGATAATGCAGAGAAGTTCTGTAAAAAAGGTGTCTTCGGGAGGTGATTTAGGGGACTGGTGACTCCTTTCCCTTAGCTCCTGTGGTTCCGGACAGTCCGGAACAAGAATCAGAGGAATCCTTCTCTGAGTCTGAAGACTCTTCTTTGTCAGAGGTTCTAACACCTGGTAAGGTGACCTCCTAAGTGGCACCTCCGGATATGTGCACTTTAGTCGACTTGAAAAGAACCCACAGGTGACAAGGGGCAGGGGGTGTGGTAGACACCGGTGCCAGCATCCTTTTCTCCAGGTCAGAAACCAGTTGAGTTCTGGCTTCCTGCCACCAGGACTGAATCATGAACTGAATGTTCTGTTGTGGTGGAAGAGGGGGAGGAGGAGGAGGCTGGTAGTAGTGGATGCCCATTCCTGGGTACTGAGGGGGCGGGTATCCGGATGGTTGGTAAAAGGGTGAGGTATAGCCTTGATACCCAGGATAATACCCCTGAGAGAAAGGGGCCATCGTCAGGCCCGACGGTGGAAAACCGGAAGTCGGAAAACCTGGATAAGGGCGGTAGCCTGACTGATGGCCTTGATCCAAAGAAGGCCTCAAAGGGCCTTCTGGTGCCAGGAAAATGGCATTCAAAAGGTCAGGCGTCAGGTCATCTGGCATCAGGGGCAGTCGTAAGGGCCCTGATGTGACACTGACAGTAGATTAATGAAGGGGTCCGGCGGCAGAGCGGGTGTTAGGTGCCCGGTGCCTGACGTAGGGACCTCTGGTGGCAGGGCTAACAAAAGGCCCGTTGGAAGCGAGAGATTCTCTGGAGCCGGTGTCAGAACCGGTTCCGACATCAGAGTCCCAGGAAGGGTATCTGAGGGAGAAACGGTGGGTATCACCACTGGAGTGGGAGAAGATGGAGCCACATACAGGGGACCCTCTTCCCCCTCCATCTCAGTCGTAATGTCTGGGGCTGGAGGATCCACCAGGGAGGGCAGAGGGGAAGACACCTGCCCAGGAGGGGCCAGGGAGGAGGGCTGACCAGCAGAGTTAAGCAAGCCTGACTGGGCACTGGGTTTGTCGGCGTCAGCCCCAATGGGTGAGCTTCTATCGAGAGGGTGCCAGAGACCACGGCAGACAACTTACCGGTTGATAAAGGAGCTGGGCGGACGGAGGGATGGTCATGGTCCCCCGACCAGCTGATCGGCAGGCATCGTGCGGATTCCTTCTTGGAGGGAATCTGTCTTACCGACCACCGGGCAGGCTCCGGAGGACCCGGAGTCCGACTTCATGGTGATAACCAGGCGCTCACTGGAGGAGCCAGCGGGCGGCTTATTGGTTGAAGTGCCAGGTTTGGGGCCCGTTTTAATGGGCCTAAAGAAAAAGATGCACCTGGAGAAGACTTAGAAGCAGCCTGGACAATCACCATGGAAGGTGGCGGGGGAAACGGTCTTGCTCGATGTGGGGGGCCGTGGTCTTGAACCCGGTGATCTTACTGGAGGAGACCTGCTCCTGATCCTCTAAATGTTCCCTCTCTCTATGCTTCTCTTTACCTTTCTTTTTCTTCTTGAGCTCCAAAGGAGAAGTAGATTCCCTCAGTTTCTGCATTTCTTTTTCCAAGGAGGCCATTCTGAATTTTTAGAAGATGGGCTTCCAGGGCTTGCTGCCTGCGTTTGCGCATGGCCTGCCCGAAGGATTTGCAATCAGGATAGGCCTCGGTACTGTGATCCAGGCCTAGGCAGAAGAGGTAGTGCCAGTGGCTGTCCTTGTGAGGGATCTGTGCACCGCACTTTTCGCATTTCTTCTTAGACTTCGGAATCAGAGATGAAGAAGACATAAAATTGACGAAAACAGTACTCTAATAATCGAGAAATAAGTAGTATACAAAATGGCGATTGACTGCAGCAATGTTCACCACAAGGCCCTTGTGCAGGTCGATGGCGAGAAAGAACTGGAAGGTGGGCGTGGGGCCCACCCACTATATAAGGTCATGCTGACGTCCATCACGTGACATCAGCTGGGCGGTCCCCCGTCAAATATAGCTAGCAAAAGTTTGCCGTGCACTCCTGACGCCAGGGGGCGTAGTCCTATACATTAATAACCTACTGCAGGAACCCTCTCATAGTAAGATGTATTGCTACAAAAAACTGGCAAATGTGACCTTTTGGCTCTGCACCGCACCATCACTGTCAAATTTTGGAGAATCTCGACTGGCTATCAGTCCAAAATAATGATTAGCTATCTTTATCTCGGTTTACATTTAAAATGATGTATTATGGTGTTTCGGTATCCTTGAGTAAACTTTAAGTTAAACATATTCCTACCTATGAATAGCAATGTTCAAATGAGCTCCAACTGGTTAAACCATTTGTGAGCACAACAGCAGGAAAACAAACTTGCATATTGTGCAGCCTCTTTGTGGAATTCTCGGCCATCACACCTTAAACATTTGTCATCCTTTAAACTCTTCTCCTCAGCTGTTCTCCAATATTCTAAAAATCTTAATGTGTGTTCATGTTATTTGAACTGTGCTGTATTTATTGTAATTGATCTTTGCACTTTGTATTGTACATTTGTTTGTAATTATCTTGACATCAGGTCGTACCTGTAAAAGGAATGTATATTGCAGCATACCTACCTGATAATCAAAATAAATGAAATAAAATTAAAATGAAAACAGGGGAATCGGAAGTCATTGGGTGATGGTGGGGGAGCAGAGGCAGAGGGGGGCAGGGGAGGCTAGAGAAGTAGGGTAGGGCACAAGTGGTGAAGAAATTATTGAGATGAGTAGTGATACAGTAAGGGTTAGAAACGGGTGTGTTATATACCATGACGATGGGGAGACTTGATTGGTGGGGGGTGGGGTGTCAAAAGGACTAGATAACTTTCCAGAATTTTGCATGGTAACAGAGGTTAGACTAGAGGTTATTTTTGAAATAGAGGGCCTTGGCAGAGCGGATAACCCTGATGCATGAATTCCTGACAGACCTGTAGAACTGGAGGTCTGACAAGGACCGGAAGGATTTTCTTTGTACTTTATGTTGATAAGAAATACAAGAAACAGTTCCATCATATGTCAAATATTAAAGAACAATTACAGAGGATCCATCCAATAGTTTAGAACAAAAAAGGAAGTCTAACATGCAGGTTACGGATAAGGGGGAAGACCAAATATATAGGTAAAATCAGCATGTCTAATCGAATAGCTGTACCCTACAATACTATGGAGGTCAATCTAAACATTAAGTAATAATCAGCAGAAACAGCCAATGAGACCCCATCCCAAACAATGTCGTATTCAAAAAAGATTATTGTCAGATGCACAAAAAAGAGACCGCATCAAATATAAATGTTTGCTTAGAAGTCAAAAGCTGCAGCAAAACAGCAGACAAAGAAAATAAATAAGTCTTGAAAATTGTTTAGGTCAACTTAAAAAAAATAAACATGAGAGCGAGTAGCTCAAATACAGGCTAGCAAATCTCAGAGTCATTCAATGTAAGTTCTCTGCCAAAATGCTTCAAGGACATAAATCCAACTAGGGAACAGAGACAGTCAATTACCTATGAACACTCAAAAAAACAGTTCAGATCAATAGAGTGTCGAATCCTCACAACTTCAGGTATTCTCTGCATCTCAGTCTGAAGCAGTATCTGGAGTATCTTCCCTTCAGGTCGCCTCAACTTCTTTTTGTATTTGTTGGACCAGTTTCCCAGTCTTCTGTGGATCCATGAACTGAAAAGTATGTCCACCATAAAATATTCGGAGACGTGTCCGACTGTGCCACACCCAGACTATGGACTTTAGCTCGTATTCCATCAAATTTATTGTGGCGTGGCAAAGGACAGGTCCAGAAACAAATGTATGATGTGTCCATTATAGTTCAGCCAATCTGTAGTACAAGCCACCTGCAGAATTGTATCTCGAGTAGCAGATCCATCCGTAATTAGCAGCACTGTCCTTGGAGCGTCTCAGCAGGCCTGGAGGAAATGCGGTAGGCTCAACGAAAATGAACAGCAAGCTCCAGTTATAAATGAAGCACCTCGGGTAACCATTGTTTAAAAAAAAGATGGAAGATCTGGCACTTCTTGCCCCTCTGGGAGGCCGACTACCCGAACACTGGAGGCTTGATGGGCATTCTCAGGAGCCTCCAATCTATACCGGAGCTGTGCATTCTCCTGGACGATCTTCGAGGTCGCAGATAAAGCCTGGATAGCTTGAGATTCCATGGTTGCCACTGCTTTATTAACGGTTTCAATTTTAACATTTTGTTCTCCAATCTGCTTCAAAATGGTCTCAACTTTATAGTCAATGGCCTGCATTGACAATTGAAGTGCCTTCCATGGAGGTTCCTCAACTGTTTGATCAGGTGTTGGGGCTGAGGCCTGTGACTCTGATGGCGGCTGGGATTTTGTTCCACCCGAACCACCCTTATTTGAATGCCACATACTGATATGTGGTACCAAACTGCTCTGCTCGCTGTAAGCCACTGAAAGCTGCAACAATTACAGCAAAGAAATGCACTATAAAAGTAATTTAAATAATGCTGTCCCAAAATGCAGAGCTGTGCAGAAACACTTCTTATTGGTAGGTGTGCTCGGCAGCACCCTCGCCTGGAAGGATCTGAAACAGGCCCATGTTTGGTTGCAGGGTTTACACACAGCAATAAGGTCAGGAGTGATCCACGGATGGTGGGCACATTTGACCCTTTATTTTCTTAAGGAGGGTGGGGTGAAAGTTCCATGTGAGAGTAAGTATGGCTTTGAAGTCAGATAGGGCCGTATCAATGTCAGGAGCATGATATACAGGTAACCAGTCTGAGGCAGTAAGATTATGTAGTGGGGCATGAGTATTGCAAGATCTAGACCTGAAGTATTTGGTGGTGGAGTAAGTCTCACCTACCTGACGCAATACTGTAGGTCATGCTGTGATCTCTGAAGTTATTTACTTTAGAAATTTATTAACTTGCAGAACAACCCAAACCTGAGAATACGGAGTTCTTTGCTGTTTGATATAACATTTCCCAAATCTGTAAATACTGGGATGGTTCCCCAATGCACAGATCCTCCAAAGGAAATGCTACTGTATAACATAACAGCTTTACTTTATGTAGCCAAAATGCACACCCTTTCAAGTGGAGTGTCCAGGCTAAACAGCCTTGGACATTTGTTGCTCACTGTTGCTAGGGTTGCTCAGCTATCCACTTTAAAACGGATGGTTAAGATAAAAGGCAGTTTTTAAGATATTAGGATTTAAGGATATTGGCCTTCAAAATCCAGTTTCTTAAAAACTTAGGATTTTAGCTCAGATTTTAGCATATCCTAAAATATGAAATTTAAATATCCTAAAATACGCTATCCAATGGTCAGAACGGAAGTGGATTCGGAAAATCCTAACATCTGACTATTTGAAGTCCAATTGGATTTTGAGATATCCGAGCATCCCTAGCTGTGGCAAAATATACAGTAATTTCACTACAGAGAAAGGCTGACGTAGTCAATGATTCAACGGCAACTTCTGATACTACACAATCCCCATACCTATAATCCTTGCATGTCCTGGTGTGTGGGTAACAGCTGAATTGGGAGATCCTTTTTTTTTTGTTCATCTACCAGTTCCTAGTCCGCCCTCCTCAGCCACCCCAGCCCTGTCACCCATCTTCTCCTGGAGTTATCCTTGTTCCTCTCAGACTTATCCAATAGGGCGGGGCCGAAGAGGTGGGTCAACATAGAAACATAGAATCTGACGGCAGATAAGGACCGCTTGGCCCACTCAGTCTGCCCATTTCCCTACCTAATGGATAAGCTGCAGATCCTAGTTAACCAGCAGCCTACTTCTTCCTACCCCCACCCCCTAGAATTGCCTTATGACTGTCCCATGCATGCTTGAATTCCACCACTGTTTTTGACTCCACAACCTCCTCCGGAAGGCCGTTCCATGCATCCACAACCCTCTCTGTGAAAAAATACTTCCTTAAATTACCTTTGAGCCGCCCCCCCATCTTCAAATTGTGCCCCCTTGTTCTTGCACACCTCTTTTTTTGAAAGATGCTACCCTCTTGGACTTTGTTGATTCCCTTGAGGTACTTGAAAGTTTCTATCATGTCCCCTCTCTCCCTCCTTTCCTCGAGGCTATACATATTAAGCTCCTTAAGTCTCTCTTCATATGTTTTCCGGTGCAGACCCTGCACCATTTTAATTGCCCTCCTCTGTCAGCATCCATCCTGTCTATGTCTTTGCAGAGATTGGGTCTCCAGAACTGCATGCAGTACTCCAGATAGGGTCTCACCAACTGTCTGTACAGAGGGATAATAACTTCCTGTTTTCTACTGGTGATGCCTCTCCCTATGCATCCCAGTATCCTCCCAGCCCTCCTTGCTGCCCTCTCACATTGCTTGCCCACCTTTAGGTCATCTGATATGACTACCCCCAGGTCCCTTCCCATTTTTGTTGTTGTATCTCACCCCCCACTGTGTAGTCTTCCCCTGGGTTTTTGTTTCCCAGGTGCATTACCTTGCACTTCTTAGCATTGAATCTAAGCTGCCATACATTTGACCATTCCTATAACCTTGTCAATTCCCTTCTCATCCTTTCCACCCCACCTTGTGAATCAACTCTGTTGCAGATCTTTGTGTCATCTGCAAAGAGACATACTTTTCCTTCCAGTCCCTCTACAATGTCGCTTATAAAGACACTGAAGGGGACGGTCCTAATACTGAACCTCTCGGTACCCCAATAGTAACCCCCTTTTCTTCAGAGTGGACTCCATTTACTATTACTCTCTGTGTCCTATTCTCCAGCCAATTCTTTACCAAGCTGTCATCTTTGGACCCACTCCGCATGGCTAACTTGTATATTAATCTTTTGTGTGGGACTGTGTCAAATGCCTTGCTAAAGATCTAGGTAGGCCATGTCCACAGCCCCTCCCTGATCTACCACTTTGGTCACCCAGTCAAGAAATCTATCAGTTCGTCTGGCACGACCTTCCGCTGTGAATCCATGCTGCCTTGGGTCCTGTGCCCCTCTGGCCTCTAGATACTCGACAATTCTTTCCTTCAGAAGTGATTCCATCATTTTCCCTATCACTGAGGTTAAACTAACAGGTCTATAGTTTCCTGCTTTTGCCTTGCTCCCACTTTTGTGAAGGGGAATCACATCTGCCCTCCTCCAGTGTTCGAGTACCACCCCATCCTCCCATGATTTGTTAAAGAGGGGAGTCAGTGGTGTCACTAGTTCTACCCTTAGTTCTTTTAGAATTCTGGGATGAATCCCATTAGGCCCCATTGCTTTGTCCACCTTCAGTTTTAAGAGTTCTTTCAGCACCCTTTCTTCTGTAAATGGGCAGGTGCCAACTTCTGTAACCAGAGTGTTTCTACTGTTTTAGGTACCTCCCCCTCTTCATTTGTAAATACTGAGCAAAAATATTTGTTTAGTATCTCTGCCTTTTCACAGTCACCCTCTGCCCACCTCCCTCCCTTTATTAAGCCTCACTATCCCTCCTGTGGTCTTCCTTCGCTCCCTGATGTACCTATAAAGGTTTATCCCCTTCTTAACTAAGTTGGCTATCTTTTCCTCAGTTTGGACCTTTGCTCTTCTGACTGCCTTCCAGCTTCCTTTGCTTTAACTGATACAGTTCTTTGTCCTGCTCCTTCTGTGATTCCTTGTCTTCCTGAATGCTTTCTTTTTCTCTTGAACCTTTATCACTGCCACTTCCTTTGAGAACCATAGTGGTTTCTTACATTGTTTTGTTTTGTTTATTTGCTTCACACAAAGGCTTGTTACCTCTGTGATGGCAGTTTTTATTATTCCCCATTGTTCTTCCACCCCCTCCTTCCTGCCCATCGGCTAGTGCATTCTTTAGGCACTTACCTATTTTGGCAAAGTCAGCTCTCCTAAAGTCCAGTACTTTTGCCTTTGTATTGCTCGACTCTATTGCTGTGTTTATTGTGAACCATACTGTTTGATGGTCGCTAGTTCCCAGATGGCTACCCACTTCTACATCTGTGATCCTCTCTCCATCTCCATTTGAGAGAACCAGGTCTAAGATTGCTCCCTCTTGAGTGGGCTCCAAAATTAGTTGTCTAAGGCATGCCCCCTGTAGGGCATCTAGAATAACCCCACTCTTCGAAGTGGCTGCTGCAACCGCGCTCCAGTTAACATCTGGCATATTCAGATCACCCATCAGCAATATCTCCCCTTTTTCTGCCATTCTAAGTATACTTTCTAACATTTCCTTGTCCATTTCCTCCCCCTGAGAAGGGGGTCTGTATACAACCCCTGTGCGGATTGTGGTGCCATTGCCTGTCTCCAAATTTACCCACAGTGCTTCTTCTCCTCCTTGTTTACCCTTTTGTTCTGTTGCTTTGATTCCTTCCCTTATGTAAAAATCTACTCCTCCTCCTCTTTTACCCTCCCTGTCCCTCCTGTAGCTAGTGTATCCTGGTATGTTTACGTCCCAGTCATGGTTTTGTGTGTACCATGTTTCTGTGACTGCCACGATATCCAGATGTTCCTTCTCCATCAAGGCCACTAATTCAGGAAGCTTGTTACCCAGACTACGGGAATTGGTACTCACTGCTCTCCATTTTTTGATGGCTTTACCTTCTGTTGCAGCATCCCCCACTGACCTTTCTACCTCGGTCTTTTTCTCATTTAGTACCCTGTTTTGTAGGGAGAGGCTGGGATTTTCCTGCTGCTTATCAGTGCCTCCCCCCTTGACTAGTTTAAAAGCTTGCCAATGAAGCATTTAAACTGATTGCTCAAAAGACTTGTTCCCTTCCTGGACAGATGCAGACCATCCTGCCAGTATAGGCTGGTGTCCCTCCAGGTGGAACCCCAGTCCCCAATGAAGCCAAACCCCTGTGCTCCACACCATTTTTTCAACCATTCATTAAACTGCATGGTGCAAAGTACCCTCGCCTCACCCATGCCATTGACAGGCAGCACCTCTGAGAAGGATACTGTGTGTGCTACTTGTCTTAGGCCCCTCCCCAACTCTACAAAGTCCTCCTGCACTGCTCTAATCTCATGATGAGCCAAGTCATTTGTCCCTAGGTGGACAATGATGTCCAGCTCAGACTCCCGTGCAGCTGTTCTTGTGATCCAGCAGATGCGCTTCCTGTCCCGCCAAGCCATGGCACCAGGCAGGCACCTTACTTCAGTTTTCCCTGCTCCCCCCAGTTCTATCCCCCTAATAATTGAGTCCCCCACCAGGAGCTGCTTCCTTTCCCTGTGGTGTCCTCTGCCTCCTTCATGTGGGCCTCCCTTGTGACAGTTGTCCTCAGCCTCCTTAGTCTCCTCTGCGGGTGCATCCATAGGGGAGCTATGCTCCCCCAGAATGGTGTATGGATTGTGGAGTGGAACAACTGACTGGGTGTGCCTCTATTCCACCATCCTCACCCTCCCTGAGCCCACTCTGGTCCAACTGCTGTGCTTTCTTCGCAACCTCTGAGGTAGTGGTGGTGGCTCTGGTGCTCCCTGGATGGGGGAGGTTCCCTTTCTACTGTCCAGTGTGGCCTGAAGACAGGCAACTTCCTCCCTCAGGGCAGAGAGTTGTCTGCAAACAGGGCAGCATCTCAGCCTCCAGGAAGACTCCCGGAAGACTGCTGCTCCACGCTGGGTGGCCTGATCGGGTCCAGACATGGGTGCCTAGGTCGGCAGTGCAGTGCCTGCGGAGCATGGGTCGGCATCATTATGCCTTGGCTAGGTGGTTTTCCTTTTTCTGTTCTCTCTTCCCTTGGGTGCCCTTTTCCCAACTACAAGTTCCAACTTGCACTGCATCCTATGGACAACTAGGTGTCAGTTGCATAGCGGCAGCTGCATTTGTCACTCGCCAAGGAGGAGGGCATCCTCTTGGATGCCTGATCCTCTTCCCCTGGCTCATCCCTCTGATGACTCTGGCTCACTTCTGAATCCAGGTTGCCAATGTCATGAGTGGTCGCACTATGACTGTGCTAATGGGAGATCGTCTTTGAACTGATTCTGTTCTGTGGGGAGGGATGGCCTGAGAACTACGGACAGAATGGGGGTAAGGGGGTGTCACCAATTTTTGTAGGAGGCTGACAACACCCTGACCATCACATCCAGCTATGTCCTTTGTGTTTTCCTGACACCCATTCTGATATATGCAGTTAACCTTCACTACAGCATTCAACTGCCTCGGAGAGAAATGAGTTAATAGAACCTGTGCTAATAGTGGAATGCTGATAGGCTCGAGCTCAGTTTTCAAACCACTGTCCCTGGTGCATTCTATGCAATCATCAAGTTCTTTACTCCGCCTGCCTAGTAATACGCCTCGGAGACTTCACCTTCAGCTCTCTTGGAAGATTTTACTTTATATTCTCGGTTGTCATAGTACCAATTAATTTTATTTAGGGTTTTCGAAGCACTGTCCTCGGTACAGGTAGAATTGTTATTTTTATAAGTCTTGCAGTTCCTTTGAGGTTCCCAGCAACCAGGAAGGAACCGGACCCCTTTCCTTCTTTTTAAGGTAAAGTTCATATTTTCGTAAGTTTCTCTGTCAGCTGGATTCTCCTATTTTAGTGTGGGTTTTTTACAGAGTTTTGTCTTGGTTTGTTATCTGTCGCTGAACCGACCGCAAAAAAAAAAAAAATACAGTTTAATTATATACTGACAGAGAATTCTTAGTTTTTCCAGAGTACCCATGCTTTATTTTGTAGGTAACGTCACAGACTCCTAAAAAGAGAACCAGCCCTATGAGTTTTCAACATTGTACCGAGTGGGGATAAACATTTGCCAAGGCTGATCCACACCTTATTTGTGTAGTCTGTCTAGGTTATAACCATCTTAAACCAGACTGTGATATCTGCAAGAATTTTCCTCAGTCCACTGAAAAAGCCACTGACTCGGCTTCTGGACATGCAGTTCCCTTGCAGAGCAAAGATAAACTGAAAGAACCAGAGAGTAATCCTTCCGACAATGGCAAAACTCCCCCAAGTGCTAAAAAGAGCGCTGAACCACCTGCAAAAAAGAAGAGGAAAGAAAAGCATACAGCACAAGAACTGCAACCGAAAGAACCGACGGTTCCTACTGCTGAACAGATTGCAGATGCTTTTAGAATAATTCAGCTGCTGCAGTCCAGTACCCCGGTTCCGGTTCCACAGAAGGAACTGCAATCAGTTCTAACACTGGTTCCCTCTACCCTTACCAGTTCATTTGAGAATGAACCTTACTATGAGGAGGAGGAGGAAGATTTTGGGGAACCACCTGAACCAGAGGTTTCTCCAGAGAGGGAAGAGTTTGAATCACCTCTCAGACAGCCTGAGGATTATTCTTCACATTTTTCCTTCATGAAGAAGGCTGCAGAGGCTCTGGAGCTTCACACTCTGGAAACTACTGAGGAGGAAGAGGAGCCGGACTACATGGAGATGATGGACGTGCCAGCAACTAAAACGTTGCTTCTCCCTGTCCATGAATGCCCAAAAAGACAAGCTACAAAAATCCTGCAAACTCTCACGTCTATCCCTCCTGTGGATAAGAAGATGGAGAGAAAGTACTTGGTTGCCAAGGGAGGACCTGAATTCCTCCTAGGCCGTCCCAGCCATGAAGGGGTAGTGCAGGCAGGTGCCTGTGATAAAGCAGGCGCACCTCTATCCTCCCATCCACCTGAAAAAGATTCCAAGAGGATGGATTCCATAGCAAAAAAAGGCCTATTTGGGAACTTCCCTAGCTATCAGGCAAGCCTCCTACATGGCTTATGTTTCCAGGTATCAGAAGAACCTGTGGAATTCAGTTATGGAGATAGCCAAGGCAGCCCCACTGGCAAATGACTTAATGGAAGCTTCAAAGTACCAATTCCACATGGCAATGGATTCTAATGATAATGTGGATAGGGTAATGGCAACCTCAGTATCCCTGAGGAGGTTTGCTTGGCTCAGGACCACTAACCTATTTCAAGACTCTGGCTAAGGCCCTAGATTTTCCGTGAGCCAACCTCGCTGTTTGGTGAGTGGGCAGAGACCTATATGAAGAAAATGGATGAGTACAAAGTGGCCTATAAAAGTGCGGTTGCTAAAGAGAGAGCATCCACCCCTTCCCCCCGAAGCACCACAGCAGGGGACGTAGGGGGGAGTCCTTATCCCCAGCCTTTCTACCAGACCCAGGCTTTCCCAGTCTATCAGCAGCAAAGAGGATATTTTAAAGGCAAGAAAGAAGGGGCAACAGTCATGCTGGACCCTCTCCCCAGCCCACTATCCAAGCAAAACAGAACCCCTGAGGGGCTTGTCAGGGTCGCCTCCCCAGTTCCAGTAGGGGGCAGGCTGGCTTGCCACTTCCAGGAATGGCAAAACATGACCAGACAAGTGGGTCCTGCAAGTCGTAAGCCAGGGCCTTGTTCTCAGCTTCAAGGTTATACCAAGGTTGAGGGCAAGACTATTCAGACCTGCCACCCCAACAGAAAAAGTACTACTGGAATCTGAAATAACCAACCTTCTCCTCGAGAAGGCAGTGGAACCCGTTTCTGTGGATCAGAGGGGACAAGGTCTGTACTCAAGGTACTTCTAACTTTAAAGAAAACTGGGGAGTGGTGACCCATTCTGGATCTCAGACACTTGAACAGACACCTTACAAAGCCAGAGTTCAAGATGGTCACTCTGGGAGCTATTCTCCTTACACTCAGTCAGGGAGACTGGTTGGCATCTCTGGACTTCAAGAATTCCTACTTTCACATTCCCATCAGGCAATCCCACAGAAAATTATCTCAGATTCAGGTTGCCATCAGGCCATTATCAGTTCAGAGCCCTACCCTTCGGCCTGATCTCTGCTCCAAGAGTGTTCACAAAGTGCCTAACAGTGGCGGTGGCACATTTGAGAAGGCAAAGGGTGACAGTCTTCCCTTACCAAGATGACTGGTTAGTCATGGAGAGTCTCCTTGGCAGGTCAGAGATGCTCTAACCCTTGCACAGGACACCCTGCAGTCCCTGGGGTTCCTGGTAAACCTGAAAAAGTCAGTCTTGCAACCGGTTCAGCTCCTGGAATTCAGTGGAGCAGAACTGGACACAATGCAGGGAAAGGCATTCCTCCCTCGAGGAAGGGTGGACACACTGGTGCAGTTGGTAAGTTCCTTCCAGCTCCACACCCCCAGACCAGCAAGGCATTTCCTGCAGCTGTTAGGCCATATGGCAGTTTCAACAGCAATGGTACCAGGAGCCAGGTTCCAAATGAGGGACATTCAGTTTCACCTCAGAACTTACTGGTTCCAGAGAAAGGACTCTGTCAAAGCTAGTGCCAGTCACAGGCACTTCAATGGTGGCAGGAAAGGAACAAAATCAGACAAGGCTTACCATTCCTGCAGCAATCCCTAACAGTAGTGTTAACAACCTATGCCTCCCTCCTAGCGTGGGGTGCCTACCTAGGGGAACACACCGCACACGGTGTGTGGCTTCAGCAGGAGTCTCTGTCCCACATAAACCTGGTAGAACTCAGGGCAGTTCTCCTGGGCATCCAGTCCTTTGCAACAGTGCTCCAGGGCAAGGTAGTACAAGTCAGAACGGACAACACAACTACCATGTACTACATGAAGAAGCAAGGGGGCACAAGGTCAACCTTGCTGTGCACGGAAGCTATGAAAATCTGGAGTCTGGCTTACTCTCTCAGAATTTCTCTAACAGCAGTTCATCTGCCAGGGTAGGACAATGTTCTGGTAGATGACCTCAGCAGGATCACTCAGAACCACCACCACGAGTGGTCTCTGAATAGACAGGTATTTCAAACTGTCTTCAGACAGTGGGGAACCCCAGAGGTGGACCTCTTTGCATCCCCAGAAAATCACCAGCTGGCACAGTACTGCTGCAGGCCTCCCATACTGGGCACAGTGCCAGTGGATGCACTTCTGCTGGACTGGACATGGAGGTTTGTGTATGCCTTCCCTCCCTTTCCTTTGCTGCCCAGGGTACTGAACAAGCTCAGGACCCAGCCAGCAACAACAATCCTCATAGCACCAGACTGGGCCAGACAGACTTGGTACTCACTGCTCCTGTCCCTCTCAATCTCCAGCCCGATTCACCTCCCCAGGAGGCACAACCTGCTGACATCCTCCCAAGGAAGGATCCTTTACCCCAACCTCAGATCCCTCAGGCTCAGGGCCTGGCTCTTGAGAACCTAGAATATGTTAGTCTGCATCGCTTGGAAGGGGTTCTGGAGGTTCTTAGGGTCTCTAGAAAACCCTCTACCAGGAAAACTTACACTTCCAAGTGGAAGAGGTTCTACATTTGGTGCCAGCAGGACACAGATCCTCATCTGGCTGGGCTGCCACACTGTTGGACTATCTAGCTCATCTCCATTCCCTTAGGCTGAAGCCATCCACTCTCAAGGTATACTTGGCAGCTGTCGCAGCCTATCTCTCAGCAGGAAAGGGCTCTTCCCTGGCCTCCAACACCATTTTCAGGAAGTTCTTTAAGGGACTGCTGCATCTGCACCCCCCCACACACAGGGAACCAACCCCATCATGGGACCTGAATATATGCATAGCATAGCTGATGCAATCCCCCTTTGAGCCCATGTCTTCAGCAGAGTACAAGAATGTGAACTGGAAAACAGTTTTCTTGGTAGCAGTCACTTCAGCCAGGAGGATCAGTGAACTGCAGGCCTTGTCTATAGAACCTAACTACATTTCAGTCCACAGGGACGAGGTAGTACTCCAGACCAACAGGAAGTTCCTCTCCAAGGTGGTTTCTGACTTCCATCTTAACCAGTCCATTACCCTGTCTGTCTTCTTTACTGATCATTCCAGTTCAGGGGAACGCAGGCTACATAGGCTTGATGTCAAGACGGCTATTAGCTACTACTTGGATCACACAAAAGCCCACAGGCAGGATAATACTCAGCTTTTCCTGACCTATGGGGAAGGGCAAACCAACTTCAAAGAGAACCACTGCATGCTGAACTATTGCCTGTATTCAGTTCTTCTATTGCAAACTGGATAAGGAACCCCCTGTGGGCCTCAGAGCCCACTCTACCAGGGGTACAGCTGCCTCTATAGCAGCTGTCAGTGATATTCCTCTGTTAGAAATGTGTAAAGCAGCTACTTGGAACACTGTTCACACACTTACTAAGCACTATTCCCTGGACACCTGGGCTAGAAGTGATGCTAGATCTGGCACAGCAGTATTGCAGAGCCTGTTTCCTAAGGAGGTTCTCTACCCACCTGCAAAGGTACTGCTTGGGTAGTCTGCATATGTCAGAATGCAGTAAAGATTTCCTGGGATTTGAAGAAAAAATTACTTACCATAGTAATCTTGTTTTTTCCAAGGGAATCTTTGCTGTATTCTGAGCTTTGGGCTCACAGAAGGACACACTATAACCAATTTTTTCTACTCTATCCTATCCAAATGAAAACTGAGAATGAGAAATTATATTTAAACATTGACATATTTATTTCACCAACCACGATTCACAAATGAATTAATGACAGGATCTTCTTTCGGCCAACTAATTAAAAACAAAAAAACCTAAACAAGGACTGCTGTGTTAAACTGAAGTATACCACAATATAATGTTTCTACTGTACTGTATGTTTCGATTCCCAAGAGAGGTCATAATGCTTATGCAGATACAGTTTCCCTGCAGTAATTCCATTAGGCAACAAAATTAGAGGCTGTAAACGAAATTTTTTTATTTTATGATACCTGTACTGATAGAAAACTATTTCATGTTCAAAGTTATTGCCAACATTTTGATAACATCAATAAACCTTATCATTGACTTACCTCATAATTCAGATTTATAACAGGAAACATGCTATCAACCCCAGCTGCCTTGTACTGTGCCTCTCCTTCAATGTGAAGGGAGTGAGAGTCAGTATTTACTTTTACTGTAAAAAACAAACAAAAAAAAAAAAACAATACATCAATTTTAGAATAACGTGGTTTGCTAGCAATGCTCCTACCCCACCCCACCTCAGAACAAGAAAAGGAAAACTTCCATCATACTCACTGTAAGTTCCTTTTCTGTCAGCTCCAAACTTCTACATGGTGAATAAGTAAGTATGGGTAATGTGCTCCCCCACTGGGGCAGTGGTACAGTTCAAAGCTGTGACCTCAGCAGAGCCCTAAGGACATGGCAGTTGCATCAGCCACTCAATCCATCTTTGTCCATGCAGTATGCAGTGCAACTTAACAACACATATGGATATATTATAATGGCGTGGTTGCGCCACTATAGTTAGGGTTCAGTGGCCAGTTACATACTAAAGTCAAAAGTTTGGACATTAATAACTCTGGACCCATTCAATGGATTTGCCTGAAATTTGGTACGTGCGTTGGGGCATGGTAGCTCTCTTGATTTGCCAAATTGCGTTTTGGGTGGAGTGCCGGTCTCTGTGCAAGAAGCGCTGAAAAATGCAAAATTATCCATTTTGGAGGCACCTTTTGGCATTCTGAATGTGGTCCTGCACAGCTGTCGTGGTGGCATGCCGCTTCCATGGAGATGGCTCTGCTTGAAAGAGCTTTGGCTAATACGCGTGCGCTTTTGTTTGGTGAAAACTATTACAGTATCTCAAAAGTTAGCATTTTAGGTTCCCATTATAAGTCAATGGGAACATTTATATGTATATCTTGCGATCAAAGAATGGGGTTCTGGCCATCTCGTCCTGCCTGGCGATCAAAGAATTTGCAGCTTCACGGTTTAAGAATCTTTGTCCCTAAGGATTTTCAAAATTCTTTGATCGTGAGGTCCACCATTTTGTTATCTATTTTCTGATTGGAAAAACACAAATATCTCAGCTCAGGGGTCACTTCTGAAGTAAAACTTTGATGAGTTTTACTCAGGGGGCTCCGATCTATCAAGCCATGCCTTTGGTTTCATCCAAATCGGTCAAAAAAATAGCATTATAAGCTTTAAAAATCTTAATTCGCGGCTCACTAATGATCTTTGATCGTGACCCTGCAAATTCTTTGATAGTGAATCGCATCGCGACGTAAAAACACTGATATCTCAGCTCAGGGGTGGGGGCTAGGGACACAAACTGAGGGTTGGTTTTGCACAAGAGGGTCTGTTCTATTGAGACATGCCGTTGGTTCGTTCTAATCGGTGAAAAATTTGCGTTTCACCATTTTTAGCTCTTTGTTTGTGAGCCTGCAAATTCTTTGATCATGATCGTGCATCATGAAAGAGGGACAAGATGGCCCAATTTAAAAATCAATTTTCTCAGCCCAAGGGTGTCTTAGGAAGTCAAATGAGGGTGAGTTCTACTCAGGGGGCTTCATTCTGTCGAACCATGGTGGTGGTGCTTTACCACAATTCCTTCAATTTTTTGATTTATATCTTTAATGCTTTGTTCGTCAGCCTGCAAATTCCTTGATCGTGAGCCTGCAAATTCTTTGATCATGAGATTCTTTGATCTTGATCGTGCATCGTGAGCGAGGGATGAGATGGCCCAATTTAAAAATACATTTTCTCAGCCCAGGGGTGTCCTAGGAAGTCAAATGAGGGTGGGTTTTACTCAGGGACCTTCGTTCTGTTAAATCATAATGGTGGTATACCGCAATTCCATCAATTTTTTGATTTATACGATTTTTAATTCTTTGTTCGTTAGCCTGCAAATTCTTTGATCGTGAGATTCTTTAATCGCCACCTTTGATCGCGAGGGAAGGAAAAGAGGGCCAGATTTTTTATAATGGAATAGATATGTAAATTTTACCAATCTTTAACACTGAATATCTCGGAAATGGTTTGGTCTTTTTACTTGAAATTTGGAGGCTGTTTACTGCATGTCCTGTTGATGTGAATTATGGTGTTTACGTGTCGGACAAAATTTATTTTGCAGAGATACTTCGTGACGCACGTGTTGCGGACAATGTTTTGCTTGTGGTGGCTTGAAATTGATAGGATACCAAGCCTTAGTGTCATGGATGTCGTTTTCAGTCGTCGTGTGTGTTAAACGTCAACGGGTGTGGATATGTGCCAGTCTGATGAATGAAAATCCTCATACGTTAAAATGTTACATCTCGGACATGGTTTGGTCTTTTCACTTGAAATTTGGAGGGTGTTGACAGCATGTCATGTGGATGAAAATGACAGTGTTTCTGTGTTGGGAAATTTTTTTTGGCGGAGATATGACATGGTGCAGTTTACATTCTGCGGACAGCGTTTTGCTTGTGGTGGTGGCTTGAAATTGATAGGATACCTAGCCTTAGTGTCATGGATGTGGTTTTCAGTTGTGTGTGTTAAATGTCAACAAGTGTGTAACTGTGCCTCTCTGATTAATAAAAATTTCAAATATTGACATGTCATATCTTGGACACGGTTTGGTCTTTTTACTTGAAATTTGGAGGGTGCTGACGGAATGTCCTGTAGATGTCAACAGAGGTGTTTACGTGTCAGACAATATATTTTTTGTGGACATATTGTGTGACACAGTTTACGTTTTGTGGACAGTGTTTTCTATTGTTCTACTAGATTAACATTTGTTTGGTGGCTGGCCTTGCTATTGTGAATGTACTTTTTAGTCATTGGGTGTGTAATGTGGCCTGACACTTTCAAGTTGGTGGGAGCACGTGACTTGCGCAACTTTCTACTTTTCTATTCTTTCTTAAAAAGTAACGAAATTCTATGTAAAAGAATTATGTTAATGCATCAGTTAGGGTTCTTCTACAGCAAAAAAAGTGAGGAAATTCGATTTTAGGGTTCCCACTCCTTGCACCCCACCCCCACCAATAGGCATCGGGTGTGCGTTTGGGTCACCGGCCCTAACTCTCACACCATCCCAGGTGTAAAGAAGCTGAGGTGATGCAATGTAGGAGAATGGGGTGAGAGTTAGGGCCGATGACCCAATGCACACCCGAAGCCTGTTGGTGGGGGTGGGGTGCAAGGGGTGGGAACCCTAAAATCGAATCTCCTCGCTTTTTTCACTGTAGAAGAACCCTGATGCATTAATGAAGTTTTTTGCATAAAGTGTATATATATATATATATATATATATATATACACACACACACACACATATATACATACAGATAAGTTAGTCAGGATGAAGTGCAGTATCACAGGTTTACCGCATGACAACATAGGATAAACCCCCACTGAAATTCCATTGTTTAGTGCAGTAACTCTACTGCAGAATTCTGCAGCACTGCACATCATCCTGGGTGACTTCACTGTGTGTATGTGTGTGTGTGTGTACATACACACACACACACACACACACACACACACACACATATATATATATATACATACACACACATGATAGATACAGACGTCCGTCTTTCCAGGTGTTCCTACAGACCTCCATCTCTCCAGATCTTCCTCTTGAACAGCAATGTTGTAGTCGCTGCAACAAAAACCTCATCAAGTCTAACCTGACTCAAAAATGAAAGCGGTACATAGGCCTGCATCATCCTGAATGACACCTCTGGTAACCAAGCTTATTACCCTCATTTCACTTGCAGGTGTCATCGGAAGTACTCTGTGACTTCCCTGAGCTGCCACCGGCTCGCAGAGAGGCACTGAACGTAACTAACAGGGAACATTTTATTCATGAAAAACAGCTTTTTAACTTGACTTCAGTACAATGGAATGGGATCAGAGAAACCAGTGCTTGTAATGTCAGGTTTTACCAATCTAAAAACTATGTTCTTCTTGGCCACTTCAACGTTATTTGTAAGAGACTACCTTCTAGGGGACCCGTGTAAGCAGAGGAAGCAGATACTCACTGTTAATGGCCCACTCCTGTGAGAGGTCAAGAACCATTACACTGAACAGCATCAAAAACTGACAAAAAAAAAATCCCAGAAACAAAGCCTGCTCCTTTTATGCAAAAAGCAACCCACTGAGGACTGAACCTTCAGTACAGTCGGTCGAACACCTCTGAGACCAGGGATCACCACCAGCTGCCCTGTCAGGGAAACTGTTATCAGGGACAACCACTTACTGTCCACTTAGTGAAGGACCTAGTTGCTTCTACTGAACTGGTACGTAAGGGCACAGTGACAGCTGGCGGACCTCACCTTCACCATGCAACCAAACTCAGTCCTGACAAGAGTGCCAAGGCTAGATACACTGCCCGTGAATCAAAAACACAGACTTTAAGAACCCCGAGGGCGTTCTAATTTCTTGATGGAAATCTGGACTAGAAGTGCTCCCAGCCCAATCGAGTGGCCAGGATCATTCCAAGAAGGCACTGAGAAATTCCTTCCAGAAAACATGACATGCTCCCACCATGGGAGTGACTGTAACACAGGTCTAGACAATGGATTGGAACCTGGGAGTACTTTGATGACAGACCCCATATTGGCAACATCCCATTTAGCAGAGCTCCCATGAGAAATCTGGTCCATGGTACTAATTTACTGCTGCAGAAATCAGGACCAGAGGCAGAAGAGTCAGCTGGGAGAACCAGCTGATGGAAGTTTTCGTACCTGGTAGCGTTATGTGAGGGCCCTCAATTGTCCGGCTGAACACTGCTCCTGGATGCCACAATCACTGTGATGGTGTTTAGGGGGGATGTCTGTCAACTGTACAGTCATACGTCTCCAGGACATCCAACATCCTAGTCCCAGACTGCCATACCAGCTGCGTCAATGAACACTGTGCAGAAGCTCTGATGTGGAGCAATACAAAAACAAAGGACCATAAGCAAAACCCCTGCTGCCCCAGATTGCAACCACACACTCGAGGCTCTCAAAACATTCCTGCTGTAATGTCTGTACTATGTGAAAAGCTGAACTGCAAACCTTTGGAAGATCTGGTAAATGAGAGAGGATGGAATAAGGAGATGGATGTCTCCCAGTTGCTGAATGTCAAGAGGGACAGCTTGCACGAAGGACTGTAGGGCCTACGCTGACAATCTGAACAAGCGGTTCAAGTCTAGAGATGACTGGAACTACTCCTGATTTCTCTGTCATATAGGAGGATCCTTGCTCATGTGTCAAGGAAGCCTAGTAACCGCCTCTATCCATATAACAAACTGGCAGAATGCTTGGCCTATCCCTGGTATCTGACAAGTACTGCCTGCAATACACACTTTGCAGCTTCTGCAAATATAGCAGGTAAAGATGGGCCTGTGTGCCCTCCACTGTTTACAAAGGAATCTCTTTTCAGTTGCTAGTGAGATTGGAGAAACTCCTCGACTTTTCTGATCACTGAAGTTCTGGGTGGGCCTAAATCTGGTTCTTGACTGTTTAAGCACCTCATCTGTGGCTCAGTGGAATGACTGCACCCAGTGTACAGCAGACACAGAGTAGGCTGAACAAACAGACATATGCAAACTGCCTGCAGCTACCCCTCCCAGAGGGAGAAGATTACAATATGGACCACAAGATATAACCACCCAGATGGAAGGCAAAGATCCTGGAACATAAACCCTAGAAGCAAAGATTCAGGAGCATTGACCCTGGAAGCAACAAAAAGGGGTGTACACTGTTCACCATAGATACATATACAGTGTCGGCAGATAAGGGCCTATGGCCCACCCAGTCTGCCCATTTGAGCTTGTAAGTTCAGTTTATGCTTTCCAAGAAGTCTGTTGCCTCTTACCCAACCTCCAGAATTCCTTTATGTCTATCCCATGCATTCTTAAATCCCGTGATTGTTTCAGCCCCCACTACTTCCTCTGGCAGGGTGTTCCACTTGTCCACCACCCGTTCTGTGAAGAAATTCTTCCTCACGCTTCCTCTGAATCGTCCCTCCCTCCAACTTCATCCCATGCCCTCTAGTCCTGGTACATCTTTTTCGCTTAAAAATAGTGTATTCTTGCACCCTGTTCCTCCCTGTAAGATACTTGTATGTCTCTATCATATCCCCTCTCTCCCTCCTTTCCTCCAGGGAGTACATGTTCAGTTCCTTCAACCTGTCCTCATAGGACTTGTGATGCAATCCATGCACCATCTTTGCTGCCCTCCTCTGAACCTTCTCTATCCTGTCTATGTCCTTACGTAGGTAAGGTCTCCAGAACTGTACAGTGTACTCCAGGTGGGGCTTCACTAGTGTCTTGTATAATGGAATTATGACCTTCCTTTTCCTGCTGGTGATGCCCCTGCCTATGCATCCCAGCATCCTATTTGCTTTACCTGCTGCCTTGTCACACTGTTTCCCTGCCTTGAGGTCATCAGAGATGATAACCCCAAGATCTCTTTCCTGCTTGGTGCATGCTATATCCTCACCCCCCAATTGATATACTGTGCCAGGGTTTTTGTGCCCCATATGCATTATCTTGCACTTCCTTGCATTGAATTTCAACTGCCAAACCCCTGACCATTCTTCAAGTTTCTGCAGGTCCCTTCTCATTCTGTCTACACCCTCTGGTGTGTCTACTCTGTTACAGAGCTGTGTGTCATCAGCAAACAGTGAAATTCTGCCTTCTAGGTCCTGCGCAATGTCACTGATGAAGATATTGAATAGGACCGGTCCCAGCACTGATCCCTGTGGTACCCCACTGGTCACTCTTCCCTCTGTGGAGTGACAGCCATTTACCACAACCGTCTGTGTCCTGCCGCCCAGCCAGTCACCTACCCACCACACTACTGTCCTGCCCACACCCATATTCCCCAGTTTGTGCAATAGTCTTCTATGTGGCACAGTATCAAAGGCCTTGCTGAAGTCCAGATAGGCCATGTCCACTGCCCTCCTCTGATCCGCCTCCCTAGTCACCCAGTAAAAAAATTCAATGAGGTTGGTCTGACATGACCTCCCCCTGGTGAAACCATGCTGCCTTGGGTCCTGCAGTCCATCAACAACCAGATGTTCTACCAATCTCTCCTTCAGTAGTGCTTCCATGATCTTCCCCACTACCGAGGTCAGGCTGACAGGTCTGCAGTTCCCTGCTTCCTCTTTGTTCCCACTTTTGTATAAGGGGACTACATCTGCTATCCTCCAGTCTTTGGGTGCCTCCCCTGTTTCCAGTGATCGGCTAAACAGGATAGACAGAAGTTCAGCCACCACCTCTCTTAGTTCTTTAAGGACCCTGGGGTGCACCCCATCTGGCCCCATAGCTTTATCAACTCTTATTACTTCCAGTTCCTTCAGGACCCTTTCTCGTGTAAAGGGACTTGCGTCCATTTCTGCACCATTCTCACCCCTTGTACTCCGTTCAGACCCATTACCCTCCTCTTCCTCACAACAGGCTTGTCTGCAGGTCACCCCCATGGAACTACCAAGACCACGTAACAGGCCACCGATACTCATGCCGCTGCCCATAGTCTCGTCTGTGATCGAGTTACCCACTTCTTGAACAGAAGACTTAAAATTATAGTCAAACATCAAGCCCCAAGCCTGGGCAGCCAACCTTGTTTGAGCAACACTGACCATCCCTGATCTGTAATTTGACTACAGTAACTGAGGTTCATAGGCCTCTCGGGACTGACCACATAGGCTCACATCCCAAGCGTCTATGATCTAAGCCTTCTTTAGCTGAAGTGTTCTAAAACCCTTTTGCTACCAATTAATGAACAGCTACTCTGAACAAACAAAAAAGGCAGTAAACTAAATCATCGCCTTCAGGTTCCGACCACTCCCCTCTCCTCAGAGGGACATGCTTCACCGACAGATCTGGCTCCACCTGTCCAGGACGCTCCTCAGACCCCACTGCATCCTCCTCTTGAAGTGACATGCTGTCAAAGTCAGGGGCCGCGTGCGAGTTGGGTGAGCAAGTAGCTCCGCTCTGGCGCATCTGGACATGCCTGTAGGGACCCCTCCCTGACCTGAGGGATCCGCATGGATTCAGGTGTCTTCACAGACTACGCTCTACAGATCAACGGAATGCAGTATCTCTAGGACAGAACATGGACTTGTGAAATTCAGCTTTAACACTGTCAATTGGTACCCCAGGTGCATCCCCACCCCCATCCGAAGCTCCAGCTGGGGAATACTGAAATAGACATTAAATTGGGTTACACAGTGTGGACAGCAGGTCCCCATGGATGACAGACCTCAGTGTCCTACAGCAGTTCTTACAGTACGCGCTACTGGTCTGCAATAAACCATGGTGCCATGAAAATTATCTGAAACATAAAGATGTTGTTTATTCAACACTCCATGAAAATTTCGCAGCCTGTCAGCCGAATTCAACCTGAGGGGCACTTCATCAGCTGAGACAGCACAGGATAAACATGCCTTTTCCTGGACACACTGCAAATCTAGTGGATCTCCTTCCTCTCCTGGACACGCACACACTGTTCCTCTAATGGATCTCCATGTGGCACTGAGGGGCACCTCGTTAGTTGTAACAGTGCAGGGTAAACATGCTCTTTCCTGGACACACACACACACTCCAAATCTAGTGGATCTCCACCCCTTTCCTGGACACACACACACAATGCCCCTCTGACACTGCAAATCTAGCAGACCTCTGTCCTTTCCTAGGTGTGGACACACACTGCCCCTCTAATAGGTCTTGGGGAGACACGAGACTGCGAGTCACCACCCATCCAATAATGCAAGTATCTACTACCTGTACTTCTTCTAGCTGTTAAGCAGAGAGAACTTTGAAACTTTGAAACCCCTTGGCATGTTTTAATTTAGTAGTAGTAGTAGATTTTATTTATTTAGGGCACCCTTCCCCGAAGGTTCAGGGCACCCCTTACAATAGGAATACATATACGTCAATACATAAAACAGAGCAAGAACAGTAATAAAAGCATATACAATAAATATAAAATCTCAAAATATAATTAAAAACAGCTGATCGTGTTCCAGTTCTCAGAAGGCTCTCCTCAGACCCCAAAAGTCTGTGCATGCAGAAATGTCTTCAGATGGTACCCCGGCAATGAATTCTATAATGCCAGGGCCACCACCTCAAATGCCCGATCCCCAGAGCTCTTTAGCCTCGCTCTAGGTATCTCCAGGAGAGCACCAGTAGCTGACCTGAGGGAGCGAGACAGGGCATAAGGAGGCAGGAGATCCTTCAGGTAGTCCGGACCAGAATGTGTAGGGCCTTGTAGGTCAAAAGACCTATCCTGAAGGTGATGCATCAGCGCACCGGCACCCAATGTAGTTTGCGTAGCATTGTAGTGATATGACTGAATCTAGAATGACCAGTCAACATCCGTGCTGTCGCATTCTGCAACAGTTCCAGGCATCGCAGCACACTACCTCCGACCCAGAGACAGAGGGCATTACAATAGTCGAGTATCAAGGTCACAAAAGCATGGACCAGTGTGGTAGGTCTTCGGACAGAATGAAGGACTTGATCCGGGCAATGTTCCAGAGATGGAAGAATCCGGTTCAGACAACAGCCGACACCTGAGCATCAAATACCAGCTCACTATCAAATACAATGCCCAGATTCATCACCCTTAGTGAAGCCTCCAGTTCTGTTAGGCCAATAAAGAGGCCCAATCTATCACCAAAGGCTCCAAGTCCAACCCTCCAACCCGGCTCAACCACCAGTACCTCAGTCTTCCCAGGGTTTAGTCCCAGCCAGTTGGATGCCATCCAAGACTGGATCTCAGCCAAGCATTTATTTAGCACATCAACAGCGTCGGGTCTATCAGGTGTGAAGGACAGGCAATGAAAACTCGGCTCATACCGCCTTACGACTTCACCCAGGGGCAGCATATACACTGCGAACAACATGGGGGAAGAGGACAAAGCCTTGGGGTACTCCACAGGGCAGGCATCTCAGGTTCGAGGAACAAGTTCCCATCGCTACCCTCTGGGATCTACCCCAGAGAAAAGACTCAAACCAGCTGATGACCTTGCCGGTGAGTTCTGCATACTCCCTTAGCCTGTCCAACTGCACCCCGTGGTCCACAGTGTCGAATGCTGAGGAGGACAAGAATAGTATGCTCTCCCAAATCCCTTGCCCTGAGCAGGTCATTCAACACCCTGACCAACGCCGTCTCTGTGCTATGCAAGGCCCTAAACCCAGACTGGAAAGGTTTGCAGATTTGGAAGTCTATAAGACGGTACTCTAGCTGTTCTGCTACTACCTTCTCAAGAACTTTCATCAAAAATGGAATGTTCGAGACAGGCCGATAATTTGACAGAATGCCAGGGGGCTAGTTTTTAAAATATTTTTACAGCACTTGAAGCACATTTGATAAAAAAATTAAAGTCACTGCTCAACTAATAAGGTCCCTATTAGTTAAGCGGTGGCTTTCATTTTTATCAAACGTTGCTTAAAGTGCTGTGAAAACATTTTAAAAACTAGCCCCACCGACATGTATGGCGTGCGTCACCGTGTTCTCCCTGGAACCACATCACAAAACGGGGGAGTGCGGGGCGGAGCAGGCAGACTAGGAAGTGGGAAGGGATCGTTTGGCTCCCAGTTCGCCAAAAACTACGATTCCTTCCCAAAAATTATACAGTGAGTAAAAATATATAATTTTTAAAAAGAGGAGCTATCGCCACCCCAGGGTAGTGGGCTATTTTTAAACCATCACACATTTACTTTAAAAGGTTCTGATTCTATGAATTACACAGATTTAAGAGGTTTGCCATACAAAAATGTAACTGATTAGAGTTTGAACTTGATTGCTATCCATACTATGTTTTGGTGCTAGCCCTGACCAGGAGTTCTGTTCTTGCAGGTCTCTATATTACTTAACTTTCTAGTCCAGTCTGGGAACAAGTGCATGGAATACTGTACATCTGGGAGCTGGAGCTTCTGTGTCCTTCTGTTGTAGCCATTAACCTGTCAGTGCCTCAGACCTTATCGAGGAAATTCAAGGCTGGTGAAGGGCTTCGACAAGGGCAGCCCCACTGAAGCTGATGTTAAGATTTCCTCTCCACAACTGTGACCCTTCCCAGAGCGTTGGCATCAGCAGCAGCACTCTCACACGCCAACCTCTTGCTTTAGCTTCTGATCTTGATCGCTATACTGGCGCTACAAAATTCAAAACAGTATCCCTCTGCTGGCACACACACTTGCTAAGACAAGCAACTGAACAGTGTCAGGAAAAAGACACTATCTGCATCTCCGCTAACACACACACTCCATAAGGCAAGCAGTTGAGCCATCAGCTGCCTCTTGGCTGACACCTGGCCACATGTCCCCTGGAAGAGAGCCAAACAACTGAATAGTGGCAAGAAAAAGACACTGTGTCTTCGTCAACACTTGCTCCCTAAGGCAAGGCAAGCAGCTGATCCCACAAACTCCATCTTGGCTAACACCTGGCTGCATGTCCCCTGGCAGATAGCTAGACCATGTGGAAAGTACTCAGAAAGGGTACAAACAGCTGAGCCATACAAGGATGCCCAGTGACATTATCAGAAAACAAAGAAAAAATGTTGATTGAATCAAGATCTAAAAGGGCGCTAACAGCCATGTCCTAAAGGAATATTCAGTGTGCCACACTGGAGCACACAGCTGCTATTTAATGACGGGGGTATCACCAAACCTTAACCCCAAAAAGCACACAGCCAGCAACACCATTCCTCCTAGCAGAGGCAACCATGCATGAAGGGACCTAAAGAAACCAAAAATCAAAGCATAAAGTTACAAAATAAGGCAATACTCCTGATGACCCTGCACAACATAAAACAAACAGAAAAACACTGCACCTTAGTCATGGGGTACTCTACACTGAGAAAACTCAAAAGAGAGATTACTTACACGAGGCACCAGACTAGCAATACATTGGAAACACCAGTTATGTAAGAACTTACCGTAACAGTGGATCTTCGAGAGAATCTCTTGCATCAGATCACACCTATGGAATTATACCCGCCAGGCACTAGGACCACATGGACATTTTTTTGCTAGCAGCCTTCCAGGGGCTGCACACAACATCATACACCATACGCCATCACTCACTCTAGATAAACCTGGATGGCCCACACCCTTCTCAGTTCCCCGCCGCAGACTTTCTGCAAAGGACCTCCTCCCGGGAAACCAAGGGAGAGCTGAAGGTTCCCGCCAGCAGACGAGAGCCAACAGAAGATATACCATCCTGGAGAGTAGGGAAGAGAGAGACAGAGACTGGGAAGGTCTGATATCAAGGGGGACGGAGGGTGGGTTTGCATGACCTGATGCAAGAGATTCTCTCGAAGATCTAATGTTACGTTAAGTTCTTATGTAACTATTCTATCTTCTTCGAGGGTATCTCTCGCATCAGGTCACATCTATGGAACGAGTTCTAAGCAATACTGACAGAGAGGAAGTCTTGGTAGCTGGAAGCTAGAGGCCTAAGAAAGGAGGCCCTGAAGCACAGTTAAGCCGAATCCTGCCCATCTTCTGAAGGAATTATCCAAATGGTAGTGCTTTGTGAAAGTGTGGATAGTACTCCAAGTTGCAGCAACACAGACTTCAGCGGCTGAAATGCTCCTGAAAGCGGTGAGAGAAGCGGCCATGCCTCTGGCTGAGTGATCATGAACAACTCCAGAAAGTTCCTTAGAGTACTTCTTGTAACAAAAGGTGATACAATTGGCCAACCATTTGGACAAAGACCATCCCGGGGTGAAAGAAAGAAAGAAACAGCTGGGAGGACTTTCAGCAGTCCTTCGTATGGTATTTTTAGGTATTCAATGCACATCTGGAGTATAGAGCAATGCTTCCCCTGGACTGGCATGCTCTGGATAATAAACTGGCATGTGCACAGACTGATTTAACGTAAACTCAGACACCGCGTTTGGTAAAAACTTAGGGTTTGTATGCAAAGACGCCCTATCTTTGTGGAAAACCAAATAAGGAGGCTCACATGTGAGAGCCTGTAGCTATGAAATCCTTCGAGTAGAAGTAATAGCAACTAAAAATCATGCTTTCCACAACAGAAAGCTTAGCTCTCAAGTCGCGGCTGGCTCAAAAGAAGTCAAAGTAAGTTTCTCTAACACAAAATTCAAGCCCCAAGCCTAGACTGGATTGCAAATAGGAGGCTTCAAATGTAAATGCCTCGCAAAAATGTACGAACCACATCCAGCTGGGCCACAGCATGGCCATCGATGGGCACATGACAGGCTGATACAGAAGACAAGTGCAATTTAATGGAGAAGCAATGCAGCCCTGCATCTGACAAGGACTGCAAATACTCCCGAATCTGACTCACTGGGCAAGTGAACAGGTCCAGGCGATCGGAAGTGGCCTACAGAGCAAAACGATTCCATTTCATGGAGTAGGTAACCCTGGTGGAGGGTCTCCTGGCAGCCATCAGAATGTCAGCCACTTTCTGGGGCACCCCAAATCTTGCAATGGCAATGTCCTCAGGAGCCATGCATGGAGATGGAGTTACTTGAGACCCGGATGGACCAGGGTGCTGTTCCTGAGACACTAGACCCCTCCACAGGGGCTGGGGTACTAGAGGTTTCAATGCCAATTGCTGTAGTAATGGAAACCATATGTGATGAGGCCAGAATGGTGCCACAAGAGTTAGAGTGGTCCCCTCCATTTGGAGCTTGATTAGCACACTCTGAATCAGAGGGAAGGGAGGCAAGGCACAGAGGAACATCCCTGTCCAAGAAAGGGACAACATGTCTTGACAGAAAACTGCAGGCCCTGGATTCAGCAAGCAGAAAAGCAGCAGTTTTGTGTTCTGTGGGGACGCAAAAATGTCCAACTCTGGACAACCGTAGCTGTCGAACAGCTCTACTACTGAAGTCAACAGCTCCCACTCATGCATCCTGGACTGCAACCAGCTGAGACTGTCTGCCAGGACACTTTGGACACCTGAAACACGGATGGCTGATAGTTCTAGACTGTGTTCTAGAGCCCAGTACCAACCCTCATCGCCTCCCTGCATAGAGGCAAGAATGAGTCCCCACCCCTTTGCATGTTTATGTAGTACACTACGCTGATGTTGTCCGTCTGTACCAGCAGATGCCTTGGGGACAGACAGATCGGGAAGGCCTGCAAGGCATACAGAACAGCCCTCATCTCCAGAACATTTATTATAAGGGAAGTCTCCACAATGGCCCACATTCCTTGGGTCTGATAAGGGCCCAGATGTGCCCCTTAGCCTAGCCCAGCCCCGAAGCATCAGTGGTTAGGATCTGTTGAGGGAAGGGGAAGAGGAAGGGAACCCTTTTCAGCAGGTTTTTTGGGGTCCATCCACCAATGATTTCCTCCTTATATGCAATGTTACTACAACTCTCTGGTCTAGATCATCAGAGCACTGGTCCAATTGGACCCTTAATGTCTACTGAGGGATATGCATGTGCAACTGTGCTAGGTGAATCATGACAGTGGCTACTGCCATCAGACCCAGCAGTCTCAGGAATGTCCTGGCAGTGACATACCTGTTATTGTAAAGTTCCTGGGCCTGAGCTGTCAGGTGTTCTGCCCTGTCCTAAGGCAGAGAAGCTGCGCGCCCTGTGCAGTGTCCACAATGGCTCCTATGAGCTGGAGGTGCTGACAGGGAGTCAGAACCAACTTGGACAAGTTGACGGTGACCCCCAGTGCACCAAACAACTGCCTTGTATGCACCAGGGTGTGAGACAGTTGTTCCCTGGACTTAGCCTTGAGCAACCAGTCATCCAGACAGGGGCAGATGTATAATCCCTCCCTACCTCCTGAGGGCTGCTGCCACTACCACTAAGCATTTGGTAAAGACCCATGGCGTAGATAACAAGCCAAAGGGCAATACCCTAAACTGGCAGAGTTCCCACTGGAAAAAGAACCGGAGGTTCTTCATGTGACGGGTGCAAATCATGATGTGCAGGTAAGCATCCTGCATGTCTAGGGAGTCTATCTAGTTTCCCTGTTGTAGTAGAGGCAGCAGGCCTTGCAGAGTGACCATCCAGAGCTTGTACTGAATAAGGAAGTTCAGCTTGTACAAATCCAAGATGGGTTTAACGTCCCCTATGGACTTGGGGACCAGGAAGAAGTGGGAATAGAACCCTCTGTTCCTCTGATTCCAGGGAACCGGTTCTATAGTGCGCTTTTGCAGCGATGTGCGGACTTCCTCCAGTAGCACTGGAATGTGGTCAGGAGGGTAGGATGAAGGGTTTGGAGGTAGGTCTGGAGGCAGCTCCAGAAGTTCCAGAGTGTGGCCTTGCTCTATGAGTTGTAGGACCTATGCATCTGTTGTAATCTCCCTCCACCTGTCCAGGTGGAGAGAGAGAAACAACCCCCTAGCATCACCTCCTGGGGCACCGGGGATGGGGGGTCTAAAAGAGTCAGGCTGATGTAGAACCAGGGGCTGGGGCAGCTCCTCCATCTCTTAAAGAGATTTTATAGTGGTGGAGGTAGGGGTAGGCAAGGCTGCTCCTGCTTTACGCTTGCCAGTCTGCTGTTTGGTCGCTGACCTGGGTCTGTGGGTGGCCTGATGAAACGGCACCTTCTGCCCACCCTTTGGTTAGGTGTGACAGAGGGAGAAGACAGACCACAGGGTTCTCCCTGAGCCTTGTAGGTTAGAAAGGATGTCCTGCACCAGCACCAAGAATTTGGAAGCGAACTCGGGCTGCTGGGGGTCAGCAGGGGAGGGAGAGGATTGAGCGTCCGATGACAATTCTCCTCTCCCGGGGACGGATGGGTATGTCATCCCGCTCCTTGGCTGCCTCCTGGTGGAGGCCGGGGGCAGTGCCAGAGCCAGGGAGACAAGAAACGTGGCACCATGACACACGCATTCACAGCCGTGAGGGTGAAGAACCAGGAAAATCATAGAAAAAATGGCTGTAGGCTCCATAAAGTCCCCACCAGCATGCCAGCACCGCTGCTGCAGGACTGCCTGTAACTGCCCAATCTGTATATGTGCCATTGGAGGGGGGAGGATGGCACCCCCCCCGTGCGGAAATCCATTGGGTAACTAGGGCTTGGGGGTAACGGGGGAGCGGTGACCGGGAGCTTGTAGGAGGACAGATTCCCTGCTTGCAGGCCAAGGAAGATAAACACATAATGGAAAAAAAAAAAAGGGATGTCCTGTATGTCCACTGAAAGAACTTTTAACCTCTGAAGGATGGGCTGAACATCAGTAGCAAATCCAGAGACCCTAAGCCAAGAATGCCTTCCAAGATAGATGCTTGCTGCCACTGCCCTAACTGAGGCATCTGAACTATCACAGTTAGACCTAAGGAGGTGCTTATCTATATCTGCCCCAGTCTGGTGGGTCTTGAGCATCTCCTACTTCTGGCGACTCTCTGGAAGAGATGTGGCTGCTGCTTTAGCCCTTTTCCCCAGAGGGTTTTCTGGAATTTGACCATATGGGCCTGGTAATTCACTGTCCTGAGGCCCAGAGTGGCAGAGGCAAAGGTCCTTTTGCCTACAAGGTCCAACTTTCTCTATTCCCTGTCTGGGGGAAGGGAGCTGACATGTTGAGGTCTTGGATCTATCATGGGCTGCATTTATCATAACTGAATCAGCTTGGGGCTGCCCTGTGAACAAAGGTTTCCCAGAGGGAGCCTGGTACAATTTGTCCACCTTCCTAGGCATGGCAGAAATCATGGCTGGTCTGTACCAGGCTGCCATGGTGGCATCCTCCAGTGCAGCCAGTAAAGGAGGGATGATAAGGCGGGGAGAATCTGGTAGTTCCAGGAAATCTACCAGGTTTCTCTTAGTAAAGTCCTCCTCAGAATCAATCCCGGCCATCGCTGTCTGGAGCTGTCTCATGATACAGATGAAAGAGGAGTCATCAGAAGAAGACCTTGGGATATATTTAATGGACTCCTTGCTCCCTGAGGAAAACAGTGGAGTTAGACCTAGAGGGGGGTCAAAGCCCCATCTTCGTCTTCATCCTTCGCCTCCTGTGAGAGTTGGTCAGAATTATATTCTTTGTCCTTGTCAATGGGCTCCAAGTAACAAAGAAAAGACAAAGACGATGTTGACACTCTAGAGCCTGGCCCTGGAGGAGGGACCAGGCACTGAATGAACTCCACAAAGGAGGAAAGCACCATCTGTAAGTCAACAGGGGTCAGTGTTGCCGGAGTGCCCAGTGATGTCGCAGAGAGGTTTGTCAGGAACCCCAGTGTCATCAGGATGGCAAGTGGTGCTGACAAGGGGTGTGAGGTGCTGGCATTGGCAGGACTCTTCATGACACCGATGGGGGAACATGAAGTTTCAGCATCAAAGAGACAGTGATCAGCGCCAGTGGGGGCAGCCGAGGCCCTGGTGCCAGGGGAACAGCATCAGATCCCATTTTCAAAAGATTTTTTTAACCAGGACTAAAGTGCTCAGTGAAAAAGACAGATAAGGTGATGGTTTGGTTCAAATGATAATTAGAGGTCATGTTTAAAGGAAACTTCCTGTTTGTCCCAGCACAACTTTGTATCTGTGGAATGAAATGTAGACCTGTTCAATTCAAAGAGACTTGAGCTCACTGATTCTTTTGTCAGAAGTGATTACCACAGGAACAATTTTTTTTTTTTTTTGACATATTTCAAATCAACTGAAGACATAGGGTCAAAAAGGGGACACATGAGCCAAACTATACACACATCTAGGCCACATGCAGGCACCGGTCTCTTGTGATGGGGTACAAATGGGACAGGCCTTTAATGAACCCTTTGAAGATAGGGTCCGAGGCCTAAAAAACATTCTGTCCAACTGAAGTGTAAGTACATGCTGCAGCCAGGTGGACGTTTAAAGTACTGGACTGCAAGCTCAATAAGGGCAAATAGGTAAGCTAGCCCAGCACAACAGGAACACTAGCCTATGTTGACATGTGCTAGGCCCATAAAGAGCCTTTTGTAGTTAGGATCTGAAGCAATAAAAACGTTTTATCCAACTACTATGCTAGCAGATACTACAACCAGGTGGACCTTGAGGGTACAGGATAGCCAGTCCAATGACTGTAAATAGATAAAATAGTCAGACAGCTGGGACCCAATTTCCTGGTTGAACACCAATCATAAAATTGTTTTCCCATTCTGAATAGTAGATTTTCTTAGTGGAAAGCTTCCTGTAACCATATCACATGCTTAAGACACTTAAATAAAGATGCAAACCTACATATTTTACTAAAGGGAACAGATTGTGGTGTCAAAGGAGGGGGCAAAATTCCTGACGTCGACAGACCAGTGGCGATCATAGAAGATATGGTAGAACCTACTGCCAGCAGACCCTGGGACAGAGGTCTTACTTGCAGGGCATGCAATGACTATAAGGGTGTCAGGAGGCCCAGCATCACAGCACCTTCGCCAGCCATGGAAGGTCCGGCAATATTCACTGCCAAACCCGACCCTTTCAAAGTAAGCAGACCCTGGGACAGAGGTCTTACTTTCAGGGCATGCAATGACTATAAGGGTGTCAGGAGGCCCAGCATCACAGCACTTTCGCCAGCCATGGAAGGTCCGGCAGTATTCACTGCCAAACCTGACCATTTCAAAGTAAGGGCAGGGGTGGGGAAGGGGTTGCTGCTGAGGTGGATGAAACTACCATAGCTGGCGCCACATGGAGCGGCGACCAGGAGCTCACGGGGGGGGGGGGTTGCGTTTTCTCCCGACTCCTTTCCCTATCCCAGTACTTGTCTTTACTGGAGGATTTGTCCCAGGCCTTAGAAGAGTGGGAGCCCAAGGATGGAGTTGGCGAAACCGAGGAACTTCCCCCCTGAAGATCCTCCTCCTCCTCCATTCAGGTGAACTTCTGTTCCAGGAGTAAGGACTGCAGAGACTTCAGGCAGCCTCTCTTGAGTGGCCTGGTTGAAGCAACAGAATTCACAGGCCTGAATGTTATGGGCCTTGCAGAGACAGCCGACACAGGCAACATGCTCATTTCCGGGATCTTCTTACCGCACTGGCAAAATCTGAAGTGTTTCATGGTTTCGCTCGATAGGCTCAGTGGAGAAAATCACTTTAAAAAGTGATTCAGAATTAGGGAATGAAAAATATTAAAGTTAACCAGTTTGGTGGTCGACTGAAACAGCAGTGTCTCCATGGAGTCCAATGAACATGGTCGACAGCAGGAAAAGAACTGAGGAGGGCACGGGGCCACCCACGTTTATGTATAGTGAGTGACGTCAGTGTAAGACACTGTCGTGGGTGGCCCATGGAAGACTGCTAGCAAAAAAGTGTCCATGTGGTCCTAGTGCCTGGCTGGTATAGTTCCACAGGTGTGACTCCAATGATTCCTGAGGTGAAACTGGGTGTCTCTCATGTGAAACCTGGAACCCTGCACTGTGCCCGTGGATGTAGCCATATGACCCAAGAGCTGCAAGAATTGCCTGGCTGTTTTTTTGACTGTGGAACTTGAAGGAATTTGCTATGGCCTGAAGGCTTTGCACCCTGTCTAGTGGTAAAAAGGCCCTGGCCTGTAGAGTGCTGATCTCTGCCCCTATGAACTGTAAAGTCTGTGTAGGGGTGAAGACAGATTTTTCTGGTTTACTATGAAACCCAAGGACTCCAAAAGATCCTGTGTGAGCTTCAGAGAGGTTGTGACTTGTTCTGGTGATTTGCCCACCACCAGCCAGTCGTCCAGGTATGGGAAGACAGTCACTCCTTGTTTTCGAAGAAATGCCACCACAACGGCTAGGCATTTTATAAACACCCTTGGTGCCGAGGAAAGGCAGAAGGGCAGGGTTGTAAACTGATAATGACCTGATGGGAGTCTGAATCTCAGAAATTTCCTGAAAGATTCTTTTATGGGGATGTGGAAATAAGCATCCTGTAAGTTCAGGGATGCCAGCCAGTCCCCTTTTTGGATTGTTGGCAGAATCCGAGCCAGAAATACCATTTTGAACTTTAGCTTTTTTAAGTGCTTGTTTAAAGCTCTGAGATCCAAAATTGGCCGCCACTCCCCATTTTTCTTTGGTGTTAGGAAGTACCTGGAGTAAAAACCTCTTCCTCTCAGGGTTGCAGGGACTAGTTCCACTGCTTTGAGCTGAAGCAGCTTCTGAACCTCTGCCTCTAGCAACGAAATTTGTGCTGGGGTGGGGAGGTGGAAACCCTGGAGTTTTTTCGAGGAAGAAATTTGAAGTCCAGAGACAGACCTTTGCCCACCACCTCCAACACCCACTTGTCTGTGGTGATGGTTGACCAGAGGGGGAGGAAATTGGATAGTCTGCCTCCCACAGGTAGGGAGGAGGCAGCCTGCATCTCAGGGGTTCTGTTTAGGCTGGGGTTGAGGTTGTGCCTGAGCCCCTCGCCTAGAGCCCCTTCTACCCCTACCCCTTGAGTAGCCCTGTGGGGGGTACTGCTGGTATTGGGGCATGGCTACTGGCTGGAAAAAGGGTCTTGACAAGAAAGAACGACCCCTAGCCCCCTTTAATAGGGCCTGGTGGATGAAGAAGCTCTGTCTCTAGCAGAATTCTTCTATAAGTAGCCTTATATTCATCCACCTTTTTCATACAGGCCACTGTGGACTCCCCAAAGAACACACTTCCTTCTAATGGGAAATCCAGGGCCTTTGACTGGGTATCCTGAGTGAGGTTTGTAGCCCTAAGCCAAGCAAACCTCCTCTGAGCCACTGTACTAGCCATCCATCTGGCTGCAGTGTCATTTAGATCAGCAGCCATTTGGAATTGGTACTTGGCCGCCTCTGGCCCAAACCTGGAAGTTTCAGCCAGGTCATCTGACAAAGGTGAGGTGGCCTTCATGGACACTGCCAGTACCGAATGCCACGGGGATTTCTGATACTGGGCAGCATAAGCTTGAAAAGTAGCCTCTCATATGGCCAATGAGGCTGACAACTAGCCCTTTTTGGCCATACTGTCCAATTTTCTGGATTCCTTGTCCAGTGGGTGTGAGGACAGAGGGACTTTAGCTTTATCACAGGCAGTTTGCTGTATTACCACTTGATGGTCAGGATAGGAGAAGAGGAAGTCAGCTCCCTCCCTGTCCAGCTGGTATTTTTTAGCTATTCGCTTGTCAATTGGAGGAACAGAATTTGGGGTCTGCAGGAGCTTCATAGCATCTTTCTTGAAAAATTTATATACTGGGAGGAGGAGGGCCTTTGTGGGTGTTAGATCCATCATATTAAGGCACTCAACCTCCTCCTCATCTTCCACTTGTTCTGTTGGGGCAATATCTAGAGCATCTGCCATTTTCCTTACGAAGGAAAAATGGGAGGAAAAATCCTCAGACACCCAGGGAGGCGAGCCAAATTCCTGCTCAGGGGACACCTCTGGAGGGATAGGTTCGTCTTCCTCATAAGGTTCCTCATCCTCTTCGAAATAGTGTTGCTCCAGAGCAGGGGACAACACAGTAGCAGCAACCTGGGGACCCTGAGAAGGAGCAGGAGGCAGAGGGATGATGCCCTGCAGAGCCTGAATAATTTTAAATGCCTGAGCTATCTCCTGAGCTGAAGGCATTACAGGCAGCTGCGCAGAAGTCCCTGGTTTAGCAGGGGAGGATTCTGCATGTTTGAGTTTCCTTAATTTCTTTGAGGGAACCGGAGAGTCAGCCGGTTCTTTCCCTCTTTTTTGCCCCTTTTTCGCCCGTATTGGGGCAGGGGTAGTAGCACTTGTTGCTTCAACCACACAGACTGGGGTGTCAGCTGATCAGAGCCTGATGGACCCCAAAGAAACTTTTTATTAAGCCTTTCAAGGCGTTTTTCAACAGTTTTTTTCTGGGAAAGTTTTATATATTTCACATTCCTGGTCCAAATATTCAAAACCCAGACAAGCTACACATAAAGTGTGCTTGTCTTCCTTGGCAAACACATCTCCACACTTTAAACAGTTTTTAAACCCGGGCTCCCCGGGTTCTCTTCTTAGGTTTCTCTGTCATGGTGAAAAGCAAGATGAAAAACTCCACCCGCTAAATGCTGCTGTGGTTATTTAAACAGCTTAAAAAGGGTTTTCCTTTTTCCTTTTTTTTTTTTGGTGGTCGGTTCCGGAACCGAGAGAGGAGCTGAAATGTAAACCGGTTTAGCGGTTCTGTAACCGATAAAAAGCTGTTACAACTAAAGTTTTTAAGGACCAAAAATTAGCAATAATGAATAGGTTCTTTAGTCAGAGAACCGAAATAAGGTTAAAACTAACTTGGATCCCTCACGTTTATGCCGAACCACGAGGAACCGAGAAAACAACTATTTAAATAGTAAACTAGATGTAAACTAACAATTAGTAGAGGCAGTAAAAGAAACTAAATATACTTATGGTTTTGGTGATTTTTTCTATCTGCCTCACGCGAAAGAGGGTGACAGAGACTCCAAGTGACCAGACTTTCAGGCGGAGAGAAAAATCTGAAGGGCTTAGAACACTACAGTTGGTAGAGGCAGTATTTGAAAGATGCTCACATGCAAATAATTCCATCATTTGCATGTGTTCCATCTCTCTGGGCAGTCCAACCCACCAGGCTGACTGCACAAAGTTATGAATATTCTGAGCATTACTGGGATTAGAACATGAGATTTTGCTGGCAGGTTAGTCAGCTTGAAAGCCCCAACTTAATAAGCATGTATTTCTAAATTTAGAGGGCCATCTGTTTACCAGACTGCCCCAACCAACCTTAGGGTTACAACATTTCTTTTAGGAGAATAATATATCAGAAAAAGAAAATTCAAACTTGCAGAGAGCTCATCCCCTGATGTCTACCCCTTTCAGTGGTTCAGCTAAAACTGAGTGGCTGATGCAACTGGAACTCTCATGTCTTCAGGGTTCTATGCTGAGGTCACAGCTTTGAGCTGTACCACTACCCAGAGGGGGAGCACATTATCCATGTGCAATTATTCCCCACTGTCAATGTGAAATAATACATAAACCTGCAAATCATTAATTAAAAATGTTAACGGAAAACAGCACATAGTTGTCAGATCTCCCAAGCCAAAGACCATCTCCTCGCACCTGACTGGCCTTTTTCCATAACAAAATAAACAAATATATAAATAAACAATTTTTTATTTCCTAACTCACTACAGAGCTACCCGATTTCCTGTTCCATAACTCAGCACAGCTCATGTTCCCCACCACCATCCCCAGCTCTTACATGCAGTTCCGGCTCTGGCTGTTTGCAAATATGTGCTGCCAAACAACTGTAGGACGGCAGCACATATTTGCTAAACAGCAAGTGGTGGAGTCACATGTTCGAGCCAGGGAGTTCAAGCCAGGGAGGACAAACTGCTAGGTTTTTTAGAAGGGAATTAGACTGTGTTGTAATGGAGTTGGAAAAACAATACAAGTTGATCCTATTAATGTGAAAGCATTTCCATCTTTAACATGCAATTTGATTTTTGTTTCTTGCGTGTGTGGATGCACGCATTTCTTGCATATGTGTGCACAGTTCTGACTTATTTATTGAACACTATCTTTGTACATGTCTGCCATATGGAGTGGGTCGCACCTGAAAACAACTTACAGTGTACCTAGTCCAGTGTCCTGCATGAAGCAAAAAAATGTTTCATTTTAATGGAAAACTGCAATAAGCTTCTGACTGAAGGGTTTTGACCAGTATGTACAGTCTTTCTTTAACAAGCATAAAAAAACAACAAACGGACTCACTTAGCCGATTGGGTAGAATGAATGGATTAGTTGAATGGAGTGATTCACTAAGCGCTGGGAAGTGAGGGACATGAGTGACTGGAATCAGATAAAACAGGCAATGAGCACAGATTAGCTGGCACAAACAGGAACAGTCTGAGTCATCCTAACAAAATTAACCAAGAGATCGGTCACTCATTTTGAACCTAACCATCCTATTAAGCAATACTTTCATCAGAACTTCAGTCAGTGTAGGTCTCTACTATGGCAAGATACACTGGGGCCTCCCTATACAGACCCCTCTGATACAAGACTATTATACTCTGGCTTCCAGTTATATTGAAGTCCATTCAGTAACAATGTACAGCTCAGGAAAAGCCTGAACAATCTTGTTTCCAGCGGCGCCCAGAGGGAGGGGGAGCAAGCAGAGTGCTTTCCTTTTTGTGGTACATTAGCTGTTAGGCTGCCTTGCAAAAAGGCTAAAGAAAAACAAAATCAACAAAAATATAATACTAAACATTTTCAACCTGCAGTAGTGAAAGCAGTGCATAGAGTTATGGCCCTGGGGTTGGCTGGTGGGCTCATGAGTTTTCACAAACAACAAATGATGGAACAAAACATAAGTGGTAATCTGAGTGGATCAGAATTGGGCGTTTTTAAATTTTTGTGCTACATATGAAAAAATTACTCACCTTAGTAATTATATTTCTTCTAATGGAGTCTTGCTGTATTCTGACAATTGCAGTGATTCCCAACCTTTGAACTGCCCCGGAGAACAAAGAGTTAACTTTCTATGCAGGGCATAGAATGCTGAACTCGAGCTTGGTTGAAGTCTCTGTCTGGAGTGTTTTGAACTTAAACCGTCAGATTCTTTACTCTGCCTCACTGAACGGTCGCTCCAGAAATTTCTCCTTCAGCTCGGTTCAAAAGTTGGTTAAAGTTTTCAGTTTTCAATGTTTTTTAAACCGAAAAAAGTATCCGCATAGTCGGTTCAGTCTCTGTCTGTAGTGCTTGACTACTAGATAGGAATTGTTCTGTTTTCTGTGTGGAACTTGTAAAAGTGCAGCTCAGTTCGGCTGAACCGGCCATTTGTTAGTGAAATTTGTGTGTTTACTTAATGTGTGGTTACCGGTTCTTATCGGTTCTAAAAAAAAAAAAAAAAAAAAACGTGTCTTGAACCTTGAACCATTTTTTTTCCAATACCCGTGACACGGTTAGGAACTGATAAAGGAGTCTTGCCTGGCGGTTGCCGTAATAAGGGTAAGTTTGGTTAGGTTGGCCATGTCTGAGAAACCCAAGAAAAAACCCGGGCCCACTGCGTTTCAACACTGCAGTGAGTGTGGGGAGGTCTTTGCTAAGGCCGATCTCTACACCACCTGAGTTTATTGGCTGGGGTTTGACCACCTCGATTCAGACTGCCAAATATGTAAAAACTTTTCCAAATCTACCCTTGAGAAGAGATTAGGTAGACTGAGGGAAAAGGAGTCTAAGAAGTCCGTTGACCCGGATGGCCAGCCCAGTTCGGTTTCGACCGAACCAGAAGGAGTGCCCTCTGACCAGGGCGATACTTCTTCCAGCAAAAGGAGAGCCGATTCCGAGGGATCAGTTCCGACAAAAAGAAAATGCAAAGATAAATCGACCTGTTCGGATCCAGAGGTTTATGTTTATACTGAGCAGTTAGAAACACAGCTTTTACAATGATGGTGAAATTACAATAGCACTGTGTAGAACTGAACCCAACAGCTGAAAGCAAAGAGAAATATATCTTCACACAAACTGCAGACTTAACATTTAAAGCTGATGTTACAAATTATCTACGTCTCCCCTTCCTACTTCTCTCTTAAATATCTCATGGTTGTTCACTTTGTCCCCTCCTGCTCCTGTAAGCTTTTCTCTTGCCAAAATTTCTCTTCATCTTGTCGATCTGCTTCCTGACTAATTTTGTAACCACTCATTTTGCACACTGTACTTTTGTTATATTTCACTTACCCCCACCCCTCATGTCACACCTGAAAACTAGCTTAAGCTCAGTGTGCCTTTTCTGGGCTACAATTTGAAAATACATACAAAATGGCACGACTCAAAATATGCAATTAACTATCACTTGTGAGGGGAAGGACTTTTATAACCTATTGGTAGCTTTGCCACATCTTGATAGATTTGCCACTCATCAGTTATGGTCTTGCCCCCTCACACTTGAATATAATTTGCATACTTTGAGTCAGGCCATTTCCCATATATACATACTGTATAAACACACTTATAAAGAGAATATATTTTTTAGACCATAACACTGCTGCAAACTGCGTATTGCTAATCTCTGGTGCTATACTTGTTAGATTATTAAGGAAAGAAGGGACTCTTGTTTCTTCAAGTCTACCTCCCCCTTTTAGAAGCAGAAACAAAAAAAAGTAAGCTGTGCAAACAGTCATCAATTTATAGGGATTATCTATTTATTTTATTTATTTATTTAGTTTTTGTTGACCAGGTAAGTGCACTAGACAAATCCTGCCTATTTTCAGGCATGACCCGGAGGAGGGGGATACAGATGAATGCCAACTGACCTTGAACCAGATGAAGCTGTTGGTGATATTTTTCGTCAATGGAGGAAATTTTGCCATTGCACCGGGGAAATTCCCCTGCTCTTTTTGAGAAGTGCCATGGGATCTTTAACATCCACCAGAACTACCACCAGAACAGGCAGATGGGACCTCGGTTTAACGTCTCATCCGAAAGACGGCACCTCAGGTGTGCAGCACCCCCCTTATGCTGCACTACAGTGTCAGTATTGGGATATTAACCCAAGTGCCTGGTGTAGGGGGATAGAACCCACAGCCTACTGATCTCCCGGCATCAGAGGCGAGTGAAACATAGAAACACAGAAACATAGAATTTGACGGCAGATAAAGACCGCTTGGCCCACCCAGTCTGCCCATTTCTCTACCTAATGGATAAGCTGCAGATCCTAGTTAACCAGCAGCCTACCTCTTCCTACCCCCACCCCCTAGAACTGCCTTATGACAGTCCCATGCATTCTTGAATTCCACCACTGTTTTTGACTCCACAACCTCCTGTCGAGTGTGCTACCTGCTGAGCCACTGATACTGACAACTACCCACGGTACCAGACGAGTCCCTCATTTAGCAGAAACTTGTCCAGGCTTACCTTACAGGCCTGTACCATCTTCATGTCCACTGTCTCCATTGGTATGCTGTTCCATAGGTTCATCAACCTTTGGAGAAAAAAGTGCCCAGCACCTTTTTTGTTTTGAATTTCACCTTATTTCTCTTCTTCTGGATAGCCAGGATTGGGCCTTCTTCCACCACACCCATATCCCCCTATGCCAGTCCTTGGCCACCATCTTCCCAGTGCAACTGGAACCTTTCCCCAAGACCCACAACCCCCACCCCAACAAAGTGGTGAGGCTGACCCAGTGGTTCTGTGAAACTTCTTCTAGGATACTGAATCATATGGGGGACAGACAAAGTCGGCAAGGAAGAAGATGGGGGACCATCCCACTGGGACGTGGAGATGCTGAGTTTTAATCTGCCCATCTGGAGTCCGATGTTTGCGGAGATTATCCGGAGTTCTTTAGTGGTGGGGGGTTTCCAGAGCCTCTTAAGGAGGCTTTGGTGAAGCCCCTGCTGAAACAAAACATCACTGGACCCTGACATCTTGGAGAACTATCGACCTATCTCGAATCTTCTTTTTTGGGAAGGTTTTGGAGAAGGTAGTTGTGGAACAGCTCAAGTTTCACCTCACAAAGTTTCAGATCAATGAACCTTTCCAGTCCGGGTTTAGGGCCAGGCACAGCATGAAGACAGTGCTAGTTAGGGTGTGAAATGATCTGCTCAGGGTGAGGGATAGAAGAGAGTGAACTATTCTTGTTCTCCTCAATCTGTCCTCTGCAACTGATACTGTGGACCATAGGATGTTAATGGACAGGCTGCAGGAGTATGTAGGACTCACCAGCCAAGTCATCAGCTGGTTCCAGTCCTTTCTGTGGGACAGATTCCAGAGGGTCATTTTAGGGAATTATTCTTCTGACCCGACGGCTGTGCCCTGCTGAGTGCCCCAAGGCTCTGTCCTTTCCCCCATGTTGTTCGCACTGTGCATGCTGCCCCTGGGTGAGGTCATTAGATGGTATGAGCTGAGCTTTCATTGTTATGCTGATGATACTCAGCTCTACCTGTCCTTCATACCCGGACGACCTGATGCCATCAACATGCTGAATAAGTGTCTGTCTGAGATCCGGGCTTGGACGTCGGCCAACTAGTTGGGGCTCAACCCAGGTAAGACTTAAGTACTGGTGGTGGAGTTGGGTCGAATGAAGGGCCAGGTGGCCTCTAAGGAAAGTCTAAGGCTTTTTATTGGCCAGATTGAACTAGATGTTTCCCTAAAGTTAAAAATGTGGGCGTTGTTACGTACAGCAGGCTAACATTTGATTCTCAGGTGTCAGCCATTGTCTGTGTTAGTTTTCACCACCTCCGCAACATCACACGAATTAAGTCCCTTATCCCTCCTGCGAATTAAGTCCCTTGTCCCTCCTGAAGACCTGGCCATCTTAATACATGCGTTTGTCACCTCCAGGCTTGACTACTGTAATGCCCTCTACCTTGGGGTCAGTGGAGGTGCACTGAGGCACCTACTGCTGCTGCAAAAAGCTGTAGCCCGGCTACTGACGGGTCTACCCTGATCCTGTCATATTACGCTGGTCCTGCGAGAACTGCACTGGTTAATGGTGCATCTCCTTGAAAATAGATCTTTTGACCTATAAGACCCTACACGGGTTGGGTCCGGGTTACCTGAAAAAGCTCCTGCATCCCTACACCCCGGGCCGCTCCCTTAAGTCAGCAGGGGATGCTCTCCTGGATGTTCCCAGGATGAGATTAATATCGACAGGTGATTGGGCCTTTGAGACTTCGGCCCCAGTTCTTTGGAACTCTATTCCGGGCTACCTCAGGGTGGCACCTTCCTTGGAGAGCTTTATAAGAGGTCTGAAAACCTTTCTATTTCAAGCTGCATTTGATCTATGACTAGCAGAAATGTTTATATTGTTAGAGAGATGTTTTGATAAATTTTTGCAATTGATTTTATTGAACTGATTAATCATGTGCTATGTCTGCTGTTTGCCTACATTTGTAAAGGCGCCCAAAATAAATAAAATCTACTACTACTACTACAGTAACTGTTTTTCCCTCTGATTACTCCCTTCCCACAGTGGTATCAGGAAGCTGCACCAACCACATCACTCCTTATGTGTAGGCACCCAAACAGCATGCGCTCCCTATGTGTTCTGCCTTGCACTGGCATCTCCATTCCCTGGGCCACCAGGGCAGTCGGGCAACTGGATCAATATTCCTCTATCCTTGGAGAAAGTGTACACCTCAGTGGATGCTTGCTCCTCCTCAACCAGTTTGCTCCTGATGTCCCAGGCTCAGGGCCCAGTTCTGGGTTGCATGCCAGGAGGCCACGTGCTGCCTGGTGCTATGGAGCCAGCCACTGGGTAAATACTTGTATTTATTAATTTTTTTCTGGTTATTATGGCAAGTCAGCAGCACTACAAGAGAACCAGCCAAAATCTCCTGTAATGTTCTTATTACTGAGGAGACAATGTGAAACCTTCTTTTGTTGAATAATAGGGTGAGCAACAAGAATGGCACCAGTGAGTCAGCCTTTACACGGTTTGAAGGCCCCAAGTTCTAGTTACATTAAAATGTACTTCCAGCTTGGATTTCAATTCTCTCTCAGATTTCATATTAGTCAGTGCTCTACTGACAGGTGTTTACACAACAGTAAGGATCAGATACTGATTACTCACTAGAAGGCAGCCATTTTCAAAGGCATTCAGCAAACCCGTAATGACTCTGCTAGCACAGTATGTAAAATATGAAGTACACAGGAGTGCAAGGAATGTGATCATTGTTCTACAAATTCTTTGAAGCAGGAGACACGTTCTGAAAGAGTGAATCTGCTGTGTGCTACATTAGGGACTGAAATTTGAAAACACATGTCCGAGATGCATCTCCCTGTGTGCAACTCTGTCACACTCAAAAGCTCGAATGGGCTGGGACTGTCGCATTTGCATATTGGCAGCACACTTTCAAGTTTGGATGTATACTTTGGGTGCAAATGCAAGACTATCACTTATTCTGTACCAAATGTATCCGATTTCCTTAGAAAACCGGATCCAAGTGGAAAAGTCACAATTCATTTATAAATCCTACCTCAGTTGTTCACCTCATTTTAAAATACTGTGGCATATATTCATAAACATTACCAGTGTTAACACTACTTTACTTTGTCGTCACAAACCCAATTTACTTCAGTAAGGTGGCAGGGAACAACATGGGAATTTGTTGAACCTGTTCATGAAAAGAAACACAATACAGCTAAAAACATTTCTGTATAAATAGAGGCCCCACCTGCTTCTAGCCCATAATGAACGAGGCCCTAAGGCCTGATGCCTGGAGGTGCATCAGATAGTCCAGCAAAGTAGCTGGAGTGGCCCTGAGAGGGCCGATCTGTTTGTGTCTGCATCACAAAGAAAATCTCTTTCACTTGGAAGCAAAGGTTTTCTTGGTGCTATTTTTTTTTTTTTTTGCCACGCGAAGGATTTTGAGCACTTGCTCAGAGTACTGAGAATCAGGGTACTCTTAGCTCCTGAAGAACCAGGCCTTAAGGCGAAAAACGTCTACGCTAGGATAAACTACCCCTATCTGAGGCAGAGTCAGGAGATTGTGGCTCAGGGGTAGATGAATGGGTTTTCTTGATCAAGACAGCAAGGAGCAGGGAATACCAAGGTTGCCTTGCCCAATCTGGAGCCACAAGAATCGTGGTGGACAGCTGATCCCTGAGCTGCAAGACAGATCTGTGTATCAGAGGGAGAGGAAGGAAGGCATACAGGAACTTCCCTGTCCAGTCCAGAGACAAGGCATCTGCTGGTACGGTGCCTAGAGTGGGGGGCCTGCAACAATAAAATGGATGCTGGTAGGTGAGGTTGGAGGCGAAGAGGTCCATCTCTGGGGTGCCCCACCTCCTGAATACTGTGCCCAGCACTTGTCCGTTCAGGTCCACTCACGGTGGCCCTGGGTGACAGAACTGAGAGCGTCTGCCAGTACATTGTCCTTGCCCGGCAGGTGAATGGCAGAAAGATGCATGTCCAGTGAGTAGGCCAGGGATCAGATCCTCATGGCCTCTGCACAGAGTTTCGTGGACCTTGTGCCACCCTGTTTGTTGAAGCAGAACATGGCAGTGGTACTTTCTGTTCTGATCTGAACAGTGTGGCCTTTCAGCTGAGGAGTGAAGGCCTTGATGGCCAGGTACACAGCTCTGAGTTCGAGGAAACTGTAGTGGCAAGTGGACACTCTGGAACTCCAGGTTCCACTTATGGACTGATCCTGCTGATGAGCTCCCCCATCTTAGGACGGAGGCATCCGTAGTAAGCACTCCGGAGGGTTGTCTCTGTTGAAAAGGAAATCCCTTCCCTGAGGTTTTCCCTTTTCTTGTACCAGCCTAGGGGCTGAAGTAAGGTTTCTGAGACTGGAATCAGCTTTGACAGAGAATCTCTTTTCTGGAACCAGTGAGCCCTCAGGTGATACTGGATGTCCCTTATCTGAAACCTGGCCCCTGGGACTACGACGATCACTGAAGCCATATGGCACAGGAGTCTGAGAAAATGTCTGGTAGGCCTTGGCTGGCCCCGGGCAGAGGAATATGCGAAGTTGAGGATATTTTGAACCCTGTCCACAGGAAGCATGGCACTCCCTTGCAAGGTGTTCAGTTCTGCTCCAATAAAGTCCAGCACCTGAACTGGTTCAAAGTGGGACCTGTCCTTGTTTATGATGAAGCTGAGGGACTACAGAGTACTTTTTGTGAGCCTGAGAGCTTCCCCGACTTTCTCTGGTGACTTGTCTACTATCAGCCAGTTGTCTAGGTATAGGAAGACAGACATTTGCTGCCTCTTTAAGTAAGCTGCCATAACTGCCAGGCACTTTGTGAAAACCCTGGGAGCTGAAGTTAGTCCGAATGGTAAAGCTGTAAACTGGTAATGACCTGATGGCAGCCTGAATCTGAGAAAGTTTCTGTTGGATGGGGCATAGTGATGTGAAAACAGGCGTCCTTGAGAACCAGGGAGGCTAGACAGTCTCCCTGTTGTAAAGACTGGATCACCAAAGTCAAGCTAAACACTGAATGTGGGTTCTGTAACTGCCTGGTCAGGTACCTAAGGTCCAGAATGGGTCACCTTTCCCCATTTTCTTTTACATGAGAAAATACCTGGAATAGAGGCCTTTTCCCCACTGGGAAAAGGGGACTCTTTGCACTGTTATTGCAGCCAGGAGTACCTTTATCTCCAACACCAACCACAATTTTTCTGTCCGAGTTTGGTGTTTGAACGTTTTGGGGCCCTGCAGAGGGGGAATATTTTTGAACTGCAGGGTAAAACTCCTGATTCACCACCTCTAGCACCCATTTGTCTAGGTGCCACTGGTGCAGGTAGTAGATCAGCCTGCCTCTTACTGGAGGAGGGGAGGCGAACTGGACATTGTAGTTAGAAGTCAGCTTGGATTTAAAACTGGGAGAAGGAGAAGAGTTGGTGCTTCTCTGACCTCTCCTTCCTCTTCTTCTGAAAAAGCCTCTCATCTGAAGGTGATACAAGGGCATGGGTATAGGGCAGAAAGCCCTAGTGAAAAAGCCCCTGCCATTCCCCTTAGTTTGAGACCTTTGGGAATTAAGAGGCCTTTTGTGTAACAGCAATTACTTTGATAGGTGGTTTTGTATTCCTCCACCTTTTTCATGTAAGCTTCAGGTTTATCCCCAAAGAGAATAATTTTCTCACAGGAGAAATCCATAGCTTTGGTCTGAGAGTCCTGGGAGAGATTGGTGGTCCTCAGCCAAGCATATCTCCTTGAAGGAACAGCCTGTGCCATAGCCCTGGACGCAGTGTATGGAACTGGTATTTGGTTGTCTCTAAGGTTGCCTTTACAATTTCTGCCAGGTCTTGGGCCATTCTGTCTGGGACCTGTTGACTTATTAATAACACAGAGTTCCACAGAGCCTTCTGATATAAAACTGCATAGACCTTGTAGGTAGAGAGGCGAAGCAGCAAGGAGGCTGTGGCACAAGATTTCTTGCACAGAGTGTGATTTTCTAGGCTCTTTCATCAGAGGTTGAGAGAAAAGAGGCACTTTTCCTTTGTCACCAGTTGAAACCTGTAGACCCTCATGGTCTAGGTGTATATAGAGGAATTCCATGTTAAATTTCTCTAACTGGTACTTTTTCTCAAATTTCTTATCTACTCCAGGTATAGATGTGGGATTCTGGAGTAGCTTAGAGGTTATCCTGCACAAGGCTTTAACGGAGACCCCTGATCCCCAGAAAATCTTCCTCCTCATCTTGGTTAGTGATCACCTGGGTGGCAAGGTCCAGGGTGTCCACCATATGCTGCATAAAAGTAAAACAAAAGGAAAAAGAAATCCTTCTGGCGATTAGACGAACTGCCAGACTGTTGGTCAGAGGATACATCTGGTTTATTTTTATCACCCTCAGCATTATAAAAGCCCTCGGTAAATGCAGGGTTTGGGAAACTAGTAACATTATGGGCATAAAAGAGGTCGCACATGATGTACAAAGTCTGATAGATCTGCCAAGCCTTAGCCATTCCTTTAGCAGAGGGTGTCCCTTTTTGTGTCACTGGCATCTCCCCTTGCCTTTCAGCAGGAGGGGCAGTGATATGTTTCTTTTCTTTTTCAGGCACTGAAACAGGAACCTGCTCATTTTTTTTTTTTTTTCTGACTTGGTCATAATTATTATATTTATCAGACTTATTCTCAACGGGGTCGTAGAGGACCTATCTTTAGTGTTATGTTGAAAAGAAGACCCCTTGTAAGCATTTTTGTGTGAGGGGAGGTAGGCTACTTTGAACAAAATTTACAGTAAGCTCACAATTATGGACTGGATCTAAAAAATATCAAATAAAGATTGTGGCTGCCTACCTTGGCACCACCTTAAAGCAATTTAAGCACTTTGTAAAAAACTGTGGCCCAGATATTCAGAGCAGTTGCACATGGCGCAACTGAGTCACACCAGCACAAGTGCGGTATTGTGCCAAGGAGCCATATTCAGCAGGAGCCACTGCACAGCGCAAAATCCACTGTGCCAATGTGCAACTATAATATATGCAGGCGCAAGTGTAGGGGACGTTCCCATGAATATCCAGCAAAGTGTCATATTCAACCATGACACCATGGTGCAAGTGTGGAGCAAATCAAAGTTGCTCCGAGCAAACTTGTTCCTAGTAAAATAGGGTGCAAACACACAGACAGCTGTTGCGCCAAATGTGGGAGTGAGAGGGAGAGACAGACAGACAGGCACTCAACCAGAGGGAGAGGGACAGAGAGGTGGTGAGGGAGACAGGAGCAGAGAGAGAGAGGAACACACACACACACACATAAAGCCTGTGTACCAGGGTGGCACACAGCCAGCAGCCAACTGCCCAGGGGGACAGGAGACATGGAGAGCGCACCCGTCCTGATGGGGGCAGGAATGAGGGGTGTGAGGCAGCAGGAGGAACAGCTACGTGGTCGATGAAGGGCCCGGCGGCAGCATGCCTGACACAGGCAGTACCGTGCCCGCAGCACCGTTGGGAACCAGGGTGACACCGAGATCGTGGGCCAGCACCGCCTGAATAGGGCCATGCTGCGAAAGCCCTGCGAACCATGCAGCGTGCAGCAGCAGGCACCCACCAGATGGAGCTACGCCATGGCGACAAAGGTGACCGCTGGCAAATGCATGCTTGCCATTGGCATTGGCCAAGAACCAACAGGCGACACCACAGGAATCACCCAGGCAGCCACGGCCCGTAGCCCCACACAGGTCCCCATGGCTGTGCTGCCACATGTTGTGGAATGCAGTCATCACCCTAGCACACAGGCGGAGCATACAGCACCAATGCTGGGCAGCCACAGGGTGGCATGCATGCCTGGCATGAGAGAGGTCTGTGCCTGCACCCATGTGGGCATCTGCATGCCACCTGGCCCTGTGGGACTGGCACAAAGCAATAGGAAGGGCGCCCAAGCATCACCTTCCAGGTGGTGTGTGATGCCATGGGGCGCACATCAATGCCTGCGCCAAAAAAACAGCACTGCCTTGTGCTGTGCCACGAATATGAACATAGGGATGACCCCCACAGGCCGCCTAGTGGGTGTGTGTGACATGGGTAGGGTGCGATGGGCAGCGCAGTCCTGGGGATAGGGGTGTGCATGGTGATGCGGGTGCTAGGGACAGGCAAGGGGCGCAGCACAGCACAGCAGAGGGCTAACCACAGCATGCTCCACACAGGTGACAGCGCACACCTGCTGCGGCCATGGCAGCATCACTCTGGTCCATCCCACCCTGCAGTGCTCTCTGCCCCCAATGTGCTGCTGTGGCATCCACCACACCTATCAAGGCTGCAATACTGGTACATGGCCTGTGCTGTTCAGTGGCGCAATGCATGCAAATGATGTGCACAATGATAATGATATGCTAATGCACCCCACTGCGCCACACATTGGCTGATGAGCTCATTTGCACACAGCATCTGAATATCGAGAACTTGTGCCGTGCAAAATGGTATTGCACCAGAGCAAGTGGTGGCGCAATGCCCACGCATGAGCAGTGCTCAGGCCTGCAGTGCACATGCACACTGTGTTCACATGGTGTCAATCCTGCAAGCCATGCAAACTGCGCAATGTATCGGCAGAGCGCAAGCTGCACAGGGCTGGCAACATACACCTCGTGCATGATGGTATGTTACTAATCGCGCACATGTGCACTGTGGGTGCGCGTGGTTCCTTGGGCCATTGCACTGGGCACCTGTCTTGACCCTTGCTATAGGTGTCCAACGGCCAGTGCGGATACTGCCATGCCAGATGCTCAGCCGGCTCATGCGGCAGACCTTGCTCATTGTCTCGGGCATACTTGGAGTGGTGGCAGCCATGCAGGGCATGCTGGTGGCAGAGAGGAGCGAGGGATGGCATGCCAGGGTGGCTGGCTGGGGCCATCGCAAGGGTTGCCCCTGTGTCCTCTATTACCCCCGCTGGGCCTTTACCTACAGTAGCCCCTCCCACTGAACAGTCCCTGTTCCCTGTCCCCTTCCCTCACTGTCCCCACCCTTCCACAGCCCCTGCTGTTTCTGTACATAGTTGTTCCATACATGTATACTGTCGGGCATACCCGCCTGTGTCCATGTCTGCTTTGCTGGTAGCATGGGGCGCCATGCTGCAGTGGCCCAGTGTCTGTTCCGTGTTGTGTGCATAATGGTTCCCTGCTGTGTGCCATGGTCTGTCCCACTGTGGTGCTGTCCATCCCCTGGGTCGGTGGCTGCGCACTGGGGTGCCCATAGGGTGGCGGTCAGGAGTGTGTGGCGGATGTGTGCATGGTGGTGGCTCACGGCCATAGTAATTGGTTGGGTACTGTCCACGTACTGTGTTGGGGTACTCTGCCTGGCACTGTGCGGCCTGTCCCATGTGGTCTGCCATGCTGCCTGCCATCCGGCCTGTACAGTGCCCACTGTGTGGGCTCCCAGTGTGCCTTGTGTGTGTGCTTGGCTGCATGGTCCTGGGTGTGGCCTGCTATGGTCTCCAGGGCAGGGGGGCACAGCCAGCAGCCTGCCGGGGGGGGTGGGCTCCCTTGGCCCTCCACTGGCACCTCCTGTCACCTGCTGTCCATGCCACTGTTGTGTTTGAGGGTCCAGTGTCGGGGTGCCTGTGTGTGCCCTGCTGGTGGGGTCCTCCTGTGGCTTGTCACTGTGTTGCCATGGCCTTGTCCCTGGGTCTGTCCTCTATGCCCTGCCCCATTCTGTTGCTCTGCTGCCATGGGTGCGCAGAAGCATCTCTGTTTGCGCCATGGTGCAACTCTGCCATATTCAGCCACATTGCACTGGTGCAGTTCGGCCTGCGTAACCTCTGAATATGGCTCCAGTTGCGCCATGCGTATCGGATTTGCGCTGTGCCGGGCTTTAGTGCATTTCTGAATATCTGGGCCTGTAGGTCCAGCCTTTCCCTTGGGTATTTCTGACATGCCAATTTGACAAAAAAAAAAACTTTTATTTTAATGTTCCCAAAAAAGAAAATAAAAGAAAAATGTTTGGTTACCTCACGGAAACGAACCACAAATAAACGGTTCTCCAGAATAGAAATATTAAGCTTTTAAGAGAAAAAAAATGCGGTTCTAAAGTGTTTTAAGTTATAACAGCAAATTTTTTACCTCAGAAAAGTAGCAGGAACCGCAAAAAAAGAAAGGTTTGCGGTTCCTGGGAACCAACAGGAACCGTGATAAAACACAGTCATTTTATAAAAAAAAAATACCTCTACAAACACTAGAGAGAGCACGAATAAAAGGAAACAAAGACTTCTAAAGAAAAGAAAAGAACTTTCTTCCAACGAAGGGAGAAGAGAGAGCTCCAGGGCAGTGTTGCTCAGTCAGCGGAGAAATAATTCTTACTGCCCTCTAGCTCTGCCACAGATAGCACAACCCCATACTCTATCCTGATATAATGCGGGATTATGCCATTTTAAAAACTTTAAGAAAACAAAAATTTATGCCCAAAAGTACAACACAGACTTGAAATCTGTTTTACATACTGTCAACCATTTGTTTTACTTAAAAGGGCACTGAAAAACATTGCATTCACCTATTTTATGCCCATACTCCCCCAACAGTGGCATTTATACGTTCAGTTCTAAAAGTAAACACATTTCTGAAAACATAATGACTTTCATCAGGGTCCATGTAAAGCTTCTAACACAAGTGTTCCATTCAAAAGGGCCAAAAGTGGCCCATCAGAAGTTTAGAGGTCTCTTTAACTCATTGACTGGGTTACGTATCTGGCAGTGTTGTTCTAATAAACTTCAGATGCCTTTCCAACACATTAAGATTTTTTTTATATACACATTTCTGTGGTTTCTGTTTCATGTTTCCAGTAAACACTTATTGGGACATGCCGTCTAAAAATGTATAGATATTCTGAGAACGTGCCCTGCACAGCTGTTTCTAATTGCTATCCTAAAAGTCAGCAGCTAACGGCTATTGCTCAGAGATAGCTGGACTGCAGCGCTACTTCAGAAGATCAGTGTCATCTCTCGCTTTGATGAGCTGCTATTTATTTTATTTATTTAAACATATTTTACCAGGTAAACTTAGTCCACAAGTCTTGTCTGCAGTTGTGAAATGAGGGTGGGAAGGGAAGGAGCAGGGTTATAAGGAGGGATACAAATGTCCACAAGGGCTATGAGGTATCGTAAGTGCAGTGACAAAAATTTCATAAATACAAGAATACATTTTTCCACCAAGAGAAGTTCATCTGTAGGAGACAACACAGTTGCATACAATACAATGTACAGTATCTGGCAGGTGCAGTTAGAGTCTGTACAGTAGAGACTGTTAGTATCTCACCGACTACAGTATTCTGAACCTCAAAACTAGTTCACTAGGCAACAGCTGTGCCAAATCCAAGAAGTCAACAGCTGTTACAATCTGTCTGGCTAATGTTAAGCACAGATTGTGTTAAAACCCATAACAATGAAGGATAACTATACCTCTAACACTGCTCAGTGGGCTGGCCCATCGGCACAGCGGTAAGGCTATCACTCATGACACTGGCGACCTGGGTTCCAGAATGAACCTGGGCCACAGGGAGACGGTCAGAACATCTCAGAGGAAACTCTCCTTCTCTGGTGAGGGAGGTAGTGGGACTACACCACAGCAGTGCCACCTGATCGACCACAGGGGTAGTTGTGGGTAGGCACTCCTTAGGAAAGGGGAGATGTTGGCAGATGACGTGAGGCAGCAAACTCTCACGTGGTGTCATAGGGATGGAGTCTCGGGGGGGGGGGCAGAAAAAAGTGAAAAATGGCCATGGTGGCAGTACATCTGGGCCCTCACCCTGCTGCCACCCACATCCTGACAAACGATGGCTGTTGGGGTTATATTCCCCTATCCTGATCCCACCTCAGGCAGGGGAGGAACCAAGTCTTCATGGAGGGCCAGCAGGGTAGGCTTGTAAGAGTGCAGGTTCCCAAGGGTACCTTGGGACCCCTGAATGAGTCGGCTACCGGGGACGATAAGGAGGAGTCAAAATAAAGTACAGATTAAAAAAAAAAAAAAAACACTGCCTACTGGCACAGAGTATGGCACATTATGTTGCCACGTGGGTGACCAGAGTCTGTGCCCCAAGCCCAACTCCCACACTGGGTTAGTAGACTCTAAAGCATGCTGCAAAGGCAGACTCTGGGGGAGGGATCTGCTCGTCCTGCTGATTGAGTGCCTCCTTCAGTGGAGAAACTGGAGCAATGTCAGATCCTGCAGTGAGGAAGGGCCCCACTGCAGGGGTTGGATTAGTGCAAGAGCAGACTACGACAGTAAACTGAATGACATACTGGACTGGCTTAATAGTATCAGAGTGGAGGTTTCTATCAGGTGCCAGAGGTAAGTAGCTCCCCCTGGGAGCCTTCTGACGCTACTTTCATGGGTCAAAAGGCCTTCTCAGTTGCTTCACCAACCCACTGGAATGGCCTGCCTAGCTCTCTATGCTCTCTGTCATTAAACTCCCAGTTCAAAATGCTCTGACAAGCTACCCTACATACTGGACAATTGTGCCTGTAAATGCTTCCCCTTACCAGAGCATCTAACACTGTATCTCTCTTGCAGCAAATGTTTTTCTTTTTTTTAGCCCCCCCCCCCCAACTGGAGCTCAGCCCCTGCCCTGCACGCCGACTCACCATGCCCTGGTTTGCCCCCCCTGGGCAGGGGTGGGTGTCTCCCCTCCCCCCAACGGTCAATGGAAGCGAGCCCTGGCTTACCCCCCAGCGGGCACTGGGACCAGCAGGAGCAGCAGCGGTGTAGGGAGTCATGGCCGGGGGACCAGAGGTTTTTTTTTTTTGTGGCTGTGATCCCCTGGGAGGAGTGGCGTGCAATGATGCCAGCATCTGTCCCACTTCCCACGCAAATAGGTGCCAGCCTTTCCCGGTAATTCCCCCAGCCTCCACTAGAGGGCGCCAACAAGCCAGAAACTCACCCTCCTCTCCCGGAGAAGTAAACCTGCCCAAGGGTGCTCAATCCTTCTCCGCCTGGATGGCCCTCCAACTCCTGGGTCCATTCCTGAACCCGGGACTTTGGCATCGCAAGCGGTCACCTTGCCACTGCGCCGGCAGGCCTGCCCCTCTTGCAGCAATTTTGAATTTAGTATCTGACAATCTTTTTTTTTTTTTTAAACTCTCAGTCTTTATTACATTTCAATTGATTACAAAAAGGCATACAATACATGTACACACAAACCTTAAATAATAAATAAAATCACAAGATCCACAGAAAAACACACACAGACATTGGGCAAAGCTAGTAATTAATCCGGATCCATCAAGTCAAACATATTAATATGAATAGCAATAACCTTGTAGGAGATACCCCCACGTTATCGTCTGAGTATCTCATGTGTGTGTGTGTGTGGGGGGGTGGATCCAGGTCAAGCATTATATTTAGGATTCCCTCCCTATGGGATGAAAGCGGGTTGTACAAAACCCACCTTCTCCACAGTAGTTCAAATTCAGCCTGCCTCTTGTTAAGAGTGGCTGCAAGTGCCTCTACTTAGTAAATAGAAATCTTAATTTCATGCCAATGAGACACAGTGGGCACCCTAGAGGTAAATCACTACTTGGTTATAGCTTTCTGACCCGTAAGTAAGGCATGTCTTAATAATTTTCCCTTATTAGGGTCCTTATAATTTCTTGGAACCACAAACAAGAAGTACGTGGTCTGTAAAGCCCATTCCAACTCCTGAAAAAAAAAAAGACGCTAACTGGGGCAAGCCCACATCACATAATATATGGCCGCTGGGGCAAACCCACATCCCCTCCAGCACACTGGGGCTCGGGCTTTCTGGAACTTAGCTTGTATGGCTGGGGTTAAAAAAATCTAATTAACATTTTCCAAGAAAATTCTCTCCAGCCTGTAGCTGACAGGCCCCAGTACACTCTCTGTTGTGCCCAAGTCTCATCAGTTATTTGAATAGCCATAACCCAAGACCATGCCCTCTGAACCAAGTCCGTGGTATCTCCCTTCCATATAAAAAGTGCCTGGTAAAGAGAGGAGATCAGACGACTCGACTGGGCTTTATTCTCCACTGCAGCCCTAAAAATCTCTAATATTTGGGGAAGGGGGAGTCCTCATTCCCTTGCCCAAATTGTAATGTTCTTATATAGTTTCGTATTTGAAAATATCGAAACCTATCCCTCCAAGAAAGACCATAGCTGGTGACTAATTCCTGGAAAGATTTAACCCCCAAAAAGAAAGTGCCCTATCAAATGTAAGCCTTTTTTTCCCCAACCTCTAAACCCACCATCCCATTTAGCAGGGGGAAACCCCTTCATATGCAGGAATGAGCATAAAATGTACCTCCATTTTTACCCAGTACCAAGGGTTCAGGGTAACCTCTGTGTAGGGATTCAGCTCTCCCTCCCCAGGAGTGTCCCTTCAATCCCTTAGCAGGGTCTCATGCAAATCAGTCATGTGTCCCTAAGACAGCTCCAATGTCTTCCATTTAGCTATATAGCCTCCATTAAACCAATACAAGGCTGTTCTAAGCTGGGCTGCCCTATGGTACAGCTTAAAATTGGGTAAAGCCAGACCTCCTTCTGTTTTTTGATATCTGGAGGACCGATATCAAGTCAGACTCTCGATTTTTGCAGGTCCCAAATAAACACAGTGATCCTTCTATTGAGAAGATTATAGAAAGAGTCAGGTACCGGAGTAGGTTGTATCTGTGCTAAATACAGAAATCTGAGGAGAACCACAATTTTTGCTGTCAAAACCTTTTGTAGTAGGGATATAGACACCCCCTGCCACCTTTCAAAGTCTGACCTAATTCTGTCAGTTTGGGGGGGGGGGGATAGTTAAGCGTAAACAATTGTTCACATTTGTACCCCTAGATACGTCAGGTGTTTTAAGTGCCAGCGAAAGTGGAATTGTCTTTTTGTTTCAAAGGGTTCATAATGGATCTGTAATACTTCTGTCTTAGCTGTATTAACGTTATACCCCACTATTCTCCCAAATTCCTCTAAACTGTGCCATAGGTGAGGTAAAGATCTCTCATGTTCCCCCCAGATATACTAAAAGATTGTCAGCATAAAGTGCCAGTTTATGCTCTTCACAACCCAATCTAATCCCCCTAATCTCTGCTGCCTGCCATAGGGCGGCAGCCAGTGGCCCCAGATACAGTGCACAAAAGAACGGGCGAGAGAGGGCACCCTTGCCCAGTACCCCTCAGCAGAGGAAAGGTTTCTGAAACCCTGCCATTAATTTTCATATAGGCCTTAGGCTTACAGTAAATGCTATTAATGGCTTTCACAAAGAACTCAGTAAAGCCAAAGTATCTCACCGTTGACCCCGGAAAATTCCATGCTACCGGTCGAAGTCCTTCTCCGCATCCAGACTTAAAATTAGAAGGGGAGATCTCGACCAGGCAGCATGGTGCAAAATATGCAAAGTTCGCTTGATACTGTCCTGGGTTTGCCTGCCCGGAACAAAGCCTGTTTGGTCAAAATAAATAAGGGGGTGTAGTATTGTCTCCAGTCTCTGTACTAATATTTTGGCATATTTTTTATAATCTATATTAAGTACCGATATCGGTCTATATGATACACATTGAGTGGCATCCTTCCCAGGTTTCGGAATACTGGAGATTAATGCATAGTTCCATGTGTCGGGAAAACACTCTCCCAGATGTGCCTCTCTACAGGCTGCCAGAAGTGGCCCCTCTATTTCCCCCTTAAAAAATTTTAAAATTACAGGGGTGTATCCATCCAGGCCTGGGGCCTTACAGGATTTTAGGCCCATGATCGCTTGAGTCACTTCTAACTGGGGAATAGGAGAGTCTAGCTTAATCTTGGCTTCCGGGCTCAGGGTTGGCAGCATCAATTTGTTCAAACAGGCCTCCACCTGTGTATCTTGTGCAGAATATTCTGGGGTATATAACTTTTGATAATAAGCTCTAAAACAAGATAAAATATGCTCAGGTGTTCTCACTAGTCTACCAGATCCTGTCTCCCTAACCTGGGCGATAGTAGACTATAGCGTTTACTGTCAGAGACGGTGTGCCAAAAGTCTGGTTGCCCTTGGGCCCACCTCCCCATACCTCTGCCTTAAATGGTGCAGAGCTTGCTCTGTTTTGACAGCGATTTGGTTTTGAATTTGTTGCTTCAGACTTAAAATCCGAGGTAGTGCAGTGCTCTCCCCCACCCCCGCATGGAGGGCTTGCACCTCCCTCAGCTGGAAGTAGAGGTTTGCCATCAGGGCATTCTATTGCTTATGGTAACGGGCTGCAAACTTAATAACCTCCCCTCTCATAACCGTCTTCACCGTATCCCATAGGGTGGCACTGGATATATCCAGTGAAGCATTTTCCTGGATAATCTGTGGTCGTCTAAATTTAGCCATATCAGTAAAATCCTTCAAGTTTAGAAAGTAGTTATTAAACTTCCATAGTGTCTGACCCTGCCTGCTTTCCCAGTCAATACACAAGGAGATCTGCGCACGGTCTGAGAGGACCGAAGGGTTATGCTCACAGGTGTTTATTTGGTATTAATGCTCACTTGAGATCAAGCAGTAGTCGATGCAAGCATAGAAGCCATGTGGTGGGGAAAAATTAGCATATTCTCTTTGGGTAGGATGTACCGAAAGGCCAGCCATCCACCCATCTGGCACCCTTCATAAATCTAGCTATGGTTTTGCCCGTGGGGAGGGCCAAAAGGATCCTACTCTAGAGGTGTCTAGTTGTTCCCAAATCTGGTTGAGGTCTCCCCCCCACCACCAAGACTCCCCTATGATATTCCACAATCTTCTGAAGCAACCCTCATGCCATTGCTTCCCTCGAACCAGGTGGAAGGTAGAGAGATGCCACCATAATGGGAGACCCTCCCATGGCCCCCGACACCACTACCAACTGACCCTTAGGATCAATATATTTCTCCTGCAGCTTCAATACGGATCCCGTAGGAACCAAAATAACAGTGCCTCTTCTCTTTCCCACTCCATGAGATGAAGCAATTGCCTGAGAGAAACCGAACCTTCCCAGCTTAGCCTGTTCGGATCTACTCAGGTGAGTCTCCTGGAGGAGGACAAATGATGGCTTCTGTCTCCCAAGAGTCGAGAGCACCTTGTAGCGCTTCACACGGCTATTCAAACCATTCACATTATGTAACATTATCTTTATCTCCTGCTTGCCTGCCATAAGTGATATGCATAGGACAGCCCAGAATGTTTCAATAGGTCTAAATCAGTAATAAAACCCCCTTCCTCCCCCTCCACACATCCGGAGCAACATTTGTATTAGAATGCCCATCGTAACAATAAAACACACATAGAAACTAGCAAATAACACAACCCTTAACGCTAAACTTTGGTCCCTGAGGGAAGGCGCCTATGTTGCTGCCTTCCCCCCCTCCAGAGTCAAACTGTGTACAATTAAACCTCCAAGGAAGGGGAACCAACTGTGTTGACCCCTGTGGCCCTGGGATGGTATTTCCAGGGGTAGAGGAAATGGAACCACGTTAGGAATTCGGTCTTCTTGGACCCTATCAAGTGTGGGTCCTGGCCTGATATCGAGGCCCAAAAACGTCACCGGTCCCTCTGCTTCCGCCTGAGGGCAAATGGCCTCTCGTAGGTGGACTGAGACAGCTTGAAAGCCGTCTGACCCCCCCCCCATGTGGGCTAAAAGCAGTGCAGCTCCGAAGACATATCTCCATCTCATAGATGAAAAATACTCTCTTCCCACCCCACCCCCCAAAAGGCAATTAATATCATGGCATCATATGTATCCCCTCTTCCCATTTTAACTTGCTTCCATGTATGACAGTGTAACACACAACTCCTATCAGATAGTGCTTTTGAGTTTTCAGTTCATTTTTCCCCTTCGTTTTAACTGTTTTGCTTTAGCATATTTGAATGTCAAAACCTCTAAGCATTATCAAAGTCAAAAAGAGAACTCCCCCCCCCAAAAAAAAAGTGACAGCAACACAGCACACATCACAGTAATTCCCCATACTTGTTACTGTACCACCAATAATCCTGGGAAATTTGAATAATACAGTGTATTCAATCTCAACCCAGCAGTCCTTTAAACTCAGTCCATGCCTGCACTGATTTCTGAAACACCGATCGGGTGGTATACAAAATTAGGGGTGTTCAGATCCATAGCGTAGACTCCCAAGGCCTACAGTTACCCCCCATGGACCCAGCCAAATGCTCCGACAGTCAAACAGACCATGTAGGGCCCTGTAGTTTGGAGGAGCTGGGGCAAGTGACCAGATGAGCAGAGACAATCAAAAACTCACAAGTCCCAAATTGAGTGTCCACTGTTTTTCGATTCTCCCTCTGTTCTGCCCGTTGCTGGTTTTTTAGTAGTCATAGCAACCCCTTAATGTCCTGCATGGTATTAGGAGCCGCTCCTCTTCCAGATATTCTGTTACTGCATGAGGTTTCAGTCTGCCACCACTGCGAGGGTTCCCGGCCTTGGCCTAGCTGGCAGGATTCCAATACTACATCATGGCCTTACTCTTTTAAAGCCTGAGCCGCCTCATCTGCTATGCAATAAAGCTCTACCCCAGTCTCCCATCTGACTCATAATTGAGCAGGGTAAGGCGTTTGAAATGTCACTCCCAATGTCTTAAGGGCATGAAGAACTGGCGCATAGGCCATGCGATGTTGCTGAATCTGGGGGGATAGTCTTGATCGAAAAAAAGGCATAACCCATTATATTTGACTTTCTGTTGGCACCAAGCTGTTCGGAGGATCAGTTCTTTATCTTTATAACTTGAAAACTTGGCCACCACTGATCTAGGTCGAGCTGTCAGCGAGGTAGGTTTAGTCAATAGAGCTCTGTGAGCTCTTTCAATTCAAAAGTTAAAGGCTTGTGACAGGTCCAACACATAGCGGAGCATATCAGCTATAAAATCAGACATTTATCCCACCTCAGAGTTTTCCGGGAGACCATAGATTCACAGGTTCTCCCTTCTAGCATGGGCCTCTAGATCCAGACATTTAGCCGCTGTGCTTTCTTGTTGCTGGGTGAGTACTTCAATGGTCTGCGAAAAACTAGCAATGTCATCCTCTGCTCCAGAAATCCTGTCCTCAGCTGCAGTAAACCGGGTCTCAAGTTTGGTGAGATCAACATGTGATTTATCAAACTCTGCTTTATCTCACTTAATAATATCTCGAAACGAGACCTCGATAGGATTTCCAATTCAGCCTCCGTATCTCTGCTCGCCATACTTGATGGGGATTCTCTGCCATTATTTGGTGGTTGCATCGGAGGGAATCCAACCTGTTGTGCATTGTTTTTTTGTAGTTTTAGAGCAAGATCTGCGCCTCTGAGAGCTTCCACTATTAGATTTTTCCATTTTCTGCAAAAACCTCTCTTGATGGATATCTCGTGGGGCGATTTCTTGCCTGCGGGTTGGGGAGCTCTGTTGTTAAGCCACCACTGCTTTCAATGACGTCACCGGATGTCCTAGTATCTGCCAATCTTAATGTCTTGTTACTTCTCACTGCTGACTATGTAGTCATGCTATACTTTATGGATGTTAGACTTGTTAACTATGTTTATGATTTGCCCTATATGGACTGCATTCCTTCTGTACTGTCAAGCCACCTTATGGCTGGGCCTGCATTCTGAAAACGATCCCTGGGATCAGCACGCCAAATCCAGTAGAAAACAAATAATAAATATTTATGGTTTCAGTGACAGTGTGGAAGGAAACAGGAAAGACAGTTTATCATAACATCATAAGAGGGATCCAGCTAGGAACACAGGAGGGAGAGGACAGGGAGGTGAGGTGCCTACCAGGTGCCACAGCATGGAGGGATGGAAGGAAGATCCTGGGGATCACTGGGAAGGCAAGCACGGAGGGTGAGCTGGATGTCATTATCCACCTAGGTACTAATGACCTGGCAAATGGGGAGCCAAAGGAAGTTCAGGAAGAGTTTAGGAAATGGGAGGGTCTCAAGCAAGTAGCTACTTCTGTCACGTCTCAGAAGTACCACTCATGAGAGGCAAGGAGAGCATAGGAGTGCATGCACCAGGAACTTTTAACTCATGGTTGAAGAACTGGTGCTGTGAGGAAGGGTTTGATTCATTGGTGACTGGGGACCCACCTGGAGGATGGAGATTTGTTCAAGCCTGACGGCCTGCATCCATCCTGGAGGGAATCCAAGCACTCATGATAAGTTTAAATGCTACATTGACAAGCATTTAAACTAGCAAAGGGGTGGCAGGCCAGCAAGGAGGTACCTACTTGCTCACCCCTCACAGCTAGCAGTGGAACCAGTGAACCAGAGGAGTGGCTATCTCTGCAAAGCAGTGCAAAAGATGGAGATTAGTGCCCAAGAGGTGGATAGGCAGAAAAGGGGCAAAATTCAGCAGAAGGGCAGACAGCAAGGAGAACCAGGGATAAAGGACAACCAAGGAAGGGGCTGGAGTAGAACAGCGAAACTGTCAAGGGAGGTCAAATCATGGAAAGCCATGTGTGCAAATGCCAGGAGCCGTAGCAACAAGATGGAAGATCTGGAGGCTGTCATGGTGCAGTCAGACCTGGACATTGTGGCCATCACTGAAACCTGGTATAATGATAACCATGACTGGGAGATGGCCATACCTGGCTACAACATATTCAGAAGAGACAGTGCAGGCAGGAAGGGAGGAGGAGTGGCACTGTATGTGAAAAATGACGTAAGGGCCACAGAGATACAGGAGGAACAAAATGGGGGAGAGATACTGTGGGTTAAGCTGGAAAGGAAAATGGGGACAGCCATCCGCACAGGTGTGGTCTATAGACCACCATCCCAGGAGGAAGAAACAGATAGGGAGCTGATGCTAGCCATCCAAAGGATGGCAGACAAGGGTGAGGTAGTACTGATTAGAGACTTCAATATTCCAGACGTGGACTGGAGCATCCCCAGCAGCATCAACCAGGGCAGATTTATCCTGGACTCCTTCAGGTGCCTCCTCAAGCAACTGGTCATGGAACCAACTCGGCAGAAGGCAATACTGGACCTTGTGCTCACAAACAGGGACAGTGTGATGGGGGTAACAGTGGGGAGCACTTGGAAACAGTGACCACCAGTCATTGTGGTTTGAAATCACAGAAAGAGCAGAACCAAACCACACAAAAACACGTATCCTGGATTTTAGGGGGGCAGACTTTGGGAAAATGGGGAGATACTTGAAAGAGGCATTAAGGGGAATGGGACAGGAATCAGGGGTTGAGGAACAGCGGGCAGTATTTAAAATGGGGATTACAAGAACAACAGAATTATGCATTAAGCAGGTTAGCAAGAGGAAAAGGAAGAGGAGACCATTATGGTTTTCCAAAGAGGTAGCAAAGAAAGTGAAAGCCAAAATATTGCATTCAGGCAATACAAAAGACACAGGCAGAAGGGGATAGGGAGAAGTACCAGGAGAAGCAAAGGGAGGCAGGGAGGTCAGTAAGGAAGCCAAAGCTCAGACAGAAAAACACATTGCAAAATCAGTGGGTAGAGGGGACAAAACCTTTTACAGGTACATAAGTGAAAAAAGAAAGACGGAGGGATAGTGAGTCTGAAGGGGGAGGATGGGGGCCGCGTGGAGGAAGACAACAGTAAAGCTGACATACTGAACAGGTATTTCTGCTCAGTCTTTACTGAGGAAGAGGAGGGTAATGGGTCTGAAAAGAGTACAAGGGGTGAGAATGGTGCTGAAATGGACAAGTCCCTTTACACAAGAAAGGGTCCTGAAGGAACTGGAAGTAATAAGAGTTGATAAAGCAATGGGGCCAGATGGGGTGCACCCCAGGGTCCTTAAAGAACTAAGAGAGGTGGTGGCTGAACCTCTGGCTATCCTGTTCAGCCGATCACTGGAAACAGGGGAGGTACCCAAAGACTGGAGGACAGCAGGCGTAGTCCCTTATACAAAAGTGGGAACAAAGAGGAAGCAGGAACTACAGACCAGTCAGCCTCACCTGGTAGTGGGAAGATCATGGAAGCACTACTGAAGGAGAGATTAGTGGAACATCTGGTTGTCAATGGACTACAGGACCCAAGGCAGCATGGTTTCACCAGGGGGAGGTCATGTCAGACCAACCTTGTTGAATTTTTTGACTGGGTGACTAGGGAGGTGGATCCGGGGAGGGCAGTGGACATGGCCTATCTGGACTTCAGCAAGGCCTTTGACACTGTGCCACACAGAAGACTATTACACAAACTGGGGAATATGGGTGTGGGCAGGACAGTAGTGTGGTGGGTAGGTAACTGGCTGGGTGGCAGGACACAGAGGGTTGTGGTATATGGCTGTCACTCCACAGAGGGAAGAGTGACCAGTGGGGTACCACAGGGATCAGTGCTGGGACCAGTCCTATTCAACATCTTCATCAGTGACATTGCGCAGGACCTAGAAGGCAGAATTTCACTGTTCGCTGATGACACAAAGCTCTGTAACAGAGTAGACACACCAGAGGGTGTAGACAGAATGAGAAGGACCTGCAGAAACTTGAAGAATGGTCAGGGTTTGCAGTTGAAATTCAATGCAAAGAAGTGCAAAATAATGCATATGGGGCACAAAAACCCTGGCACCATATATCAGTTGGGGGTGAGGATATAGCATGCACCAAGCAGGAAAGGGATCTTGGGGTTATCATCTCTGATGACCTCAAGGTAGGGAAACAGTGTGACAAGGCAGCAGGTAAAGCAAATAGGATGCTGGGATGTATAGGCAGGGGCATCACCAGCAGGAAAAGGGAGGTCATAATTCCGCTATACAAGACACTAGTGAGGCCCCACCTGGAGTACAGTGTACAGTTCTGGAGACCATACCTACGTAAGGACATAGACAGGGTAAAGAAGGTTCAGAGGAGGGCAACAAAAGATGGTGCATGGATTGCATCACAAGTCCTATGAAGACAGACTGAAGAAACTGAACATGTACTCCCTGGAGGAGAGGAGGGGAGAGAGGGGATATGATAGAGACATACAAGTATCTTACAGGGAGGAACAGGGTGCAGGAAAACACTATTTTTAAGTGAAAAAGATGTTCCAGGACTAGAGGGCATGGGATGAAGTTGGAGGGAGGACGATTCAGAGGAAACATGATGAAGAATTTCTTCACAGAATGGGTGGTGGACAAGTGGAACACCCTGCCAGAGGAAGTGGTGGGGGCTGAAACAATCACGGGATTTAAGAATGCATGGGATAGACATAAAGGAATTCTGGAGGTCAGAGGTAAGGGGCAACAGACTTCTAGGAAAACATAAACTGAACTTACAAGCTCAAATGGGCAGACTGGGTGGGCCATAGGCCCTTATCTGCCGACACTGTCTATGTATCTATGTAGTTAGTTTGCATTCTGGTCAGCAGGTGGCACTGTTTTGGTGAGCTGAAGGCAAAGTACTATAAGGGTAAGTGAAAAAAGTCTGATGGTAGGTCCTACAGTGTACTTTCTACTCATCATGGCTAGATAGTTCAATAAATCATGGCTGTAAAGAACTGTCAAATGATGAAGTTTCAACATTATTTTATTTATTTAATAATTAGCCTTTTTAGAGTACAAAAGGGAACCTGGAAACCGCAATTAAGATAAAGTAATTTCATATTCTTGGTTGCCTGATCTAATATCAGTTTCTTATGATTAGAACATTACAAACACAAAGGTTTGCAATCTTACTAGATGCTTACCTGTACTGTGTACTATTTCACACACAAGTAGTGATCTTTACATGATGCCTTGGTGGTCCTGCTGCGTAGCTTCTGTAGCAAGCCAAGGAATACTCCACAGGATCAAGGTCACAGTTCTCATGTTACATTTAAATTGCTCAGTCATACAACTGCAGAAAACCACAAATGTGACCATTAATCTGGTTCCCATTAGACAGATAAGCAGCTTAGTCAAAAGGCCAGAACTTTTCTTCAAAATGCAGTCATATAAAGATAAAAGTCAAGTCATATTAGTAGGAGTTTCTTATCTGCATCACAAAAATATTGCATTGGATTACAGAAAACAAAACGTTCTTATTTACAGGGAGTTTATTTGTGACTTCCCCAGCATCCAGGACCATCACCAGGGTATTTCATTTGAGGTCACTTGGCAGGATCTCTGAATCAAGACCAAACTGAGTACTGAAGAGGGGGTGTTAAATGTTGTGGCAGAAAGCAAGATTTAGCTATTATAGCCTTGAAGAGGGGATTCCCCCCACCCCATTATGAGTGAAGGGCCATTAAACCACTACAAATAAAGCAGACTCGGTAAATCGTCGAGGCTTTCTTCTGCCGGCTATTTTGTATGTAATGCGTATTTTGTAAAGCTGACTGTAACTATAACATCTGTGTTCTTTACTGCTACTGCTTGACCCTGGACCACAGCGAAAACGAGATGCTGCACCTCATGAGGAGCCACTGGCACTGGAGCCATTTTAAACAAATTCATAAAAAACTACAGGCCCCTCCAAGGGCTGACACACTTCGTTATATGTATACCTCCCAATCTTTAATTACTAAAATGAAAGACACTGACACTTAAAATGTGGAAAAATGTGGCACACTGACCATTAAAATGTGGGACACATCAAGCAGCATGGAAGCTCAGGATGCTGTGGAAACCTCTGTCTTTATTTGTGTGATGATGGACTTTATTTTATGCTTTTCAATGTGAGATAGCAGCAGCCTTCTCAAAGAGGGACAGAACTACTTTATCTAGAACAGAACCACACTGAATGGTAAAACAAGAGGCATTTCTCAAAATGGGTGACAGCTGAAAAGTAAGAGCCTGCATACCAGGCCTTTGTGCATACTCGACTGGTTACAAGGGGGTACAGACGTGGCCGGTAAACTGCACAAATTCTCCAACAGTCCATCCTGCACACCCACTTGACTTCCAGTAGCCTGGGAGGGAGTCCCAGACCTGGGATGAGAACAGTGGTCACATTTGCATAGTAGTACTGACAACCCCCCCGTCTTTGGTCTTTCCTGGTTTGCCCCCAACCAGTCTTTTCTTCTCCCCCACTGTGGGCTCCTCCCCTGGAGGTGTCGCTGCCTTATTTCCACCTCCTTCATCCTTGTCTCCCTTACCCATTCTTGCTGTTCATACTAAAGTACTTATTAATAAAACTCTCTCTTAACGGGCGAATATTTGAGGGCCATGCAATACAGTTGAATTCTGGCAAACACCAAGCTGTACTGTAGCTTTAAGCAGTTCTCTGCCAGTGATTAACTTCCACCTCTTCTTCAAAAGGACTTCATGTTCTTGAACAGTACAATAATGCAAGCGTTAAGTAAGCTCTGTTGCATTAAAGTGATGGGATATACTGCAACAGAGTGGGGCACTGCTGAAGTAAATAAAAGCTGGGACCATGGACAAATCTTAAACGGAACATTTTTCACTTATTGAAAGCACCCCCGCCCCAAAAACAAAATTTCTGTGTCTACACTCCTAAACCCTAAAATGTTGAGTTCCTTGCTCATTTAAAATATTAGTTTCACACTTGCTGGGCTGAACTGTGTTTCCTTAAGAGACTCTGTTCTGAACAAATCTATTATCTTCTTTTTTTATTCATGTTGTCTGCTGGTCTGCATTCTGTCCCAGTTGTCTTTACCCTCTGACTAATCTGTTGTATTTGAAAATTAAAACAAACTTTGGACTACTGGTCAGTGAGATCAAGGTGGTAGTGATGCAATGGTATGAAAATCTGAAGGTATGGTAAGGTAACCATAATATCATGTAATATTGTGGTGGTTGTGGGTATATTTTTTTTGCAAAATCACGGTTATCAGCCTCAAACTCTTGTGGCAGGGTGGGAGAAAGGAGTCAGAAATTATAGTCATCCCTAAGAACACAAAATAAATGTGCAGAATGATCTGAAAATGACAGTTTACTTCAATCCATGATATTGGTATAGGAAAGGCAATATATCTGGCACCTTTTTGGCATCCAAGGCATCTGAGCGTACAAGCAACACATAAAACAAATCAGTGACAATTTCATTCAGAATATGCAAGGTTTGCAGAATACTGCAACTGAAATGTGTGAAAAGAACGAAGCGCAGCTTTTAATGGAAGAATGAAGCAACCAAAGAAAATCTGCACGAGGGGCTAAAGCAAAACTGGAAGAGAACGGATAATATATTTAACTTTTTTAAGGTTTCCATAATTGCCTTGGTTCAATGTTCCGATTGCATTTTACATAACCTGTGATACCTCAAAGTGCTCTACAGAGCACTGACTTGTTAGAGACCTGTAAAGCAGTGATTGCATAACGGCAAACACAGCACCCACACAGTACGAACATACGAAATTGCCAGCAGATACAGGCCACAATGGTCTATTGAGATTGCTCGAGTGTGCAGCTAGTTATACCAGAAGCTACCCCCACCAATACTCCTCTTGGAATTGTACCCCCCACTGTAACCCATATTTCCCATGGGCCCTGCTAACTAATCTTCTTCTTTACCCTGTCCCAACACCTCTTAAAGCAGATCACTGACCTTGTCCCCACCAGCTCCTCTGGCAACTTGTTCCACCCTTTCTGTGAAAAAGTGTCTTTTCATTTCCCTCCTGAATCTGCCCCCAGCAATTTCAGGCCCTGACCCCTTGTTGTACCTTCCTTCGGTTAAAGATGACCTCAGTGCTGGTCTTGTTTATTCTCTTTACGTACAGTGTCAGTGGCTCAGTAGGTAGAACACTTGCCTCTGAGGCCGGGAGATCAGAGGGCTGTGGGTTCAGTTCCCACATCTGGCACTTGAGTTAATATCCTACTACTGACACTACAGTGTAGCACAAGAGGGGTGCTGCACTTCTGAGGTGCCGTCTTTCGGATGAGACGTTAAAACCGAGGTTCCATCTGCCTGGATTGGTGGTAGTTCAGGTGGATGTTACAGATCCCATGGCACTTATCGAAAAGAGGAGGGGAATTTCCCCGGTGTCCTGGCCAAATTTCCCTCATTCACTAAGAATACCACCATCAGCTTAATCTGGTTCAAGGTCAGTTGACATTCATCTGTATCCCCGGTCATGCCTGAAAATAGGTAGGATTTGTCTAGTGCACTACCTGGTCAACAAAGCTAAAATAAAAAAATATATATATATTTGAAGGTCTCAGTCCGTCCCCTCTCTCCCTCCTGTCCTCCAGAAAGTACTTGTTCAGTTCCATCAGTTTGCCCTCAAATGTTTTGGCCCCCCATGCCCTGTATCAATTTGGCTGCTCTCCGCTGTTGCCGCCTCCAGTAATTTGATATTTTTCTTAAGGTAGGGGCACCAGAACTTGACATAATACTCCAGGTGTGGTCTCACTAGTGACCTGTATAGTGGCAGAATAACCTCCTTTTTCCTAGCCCCTGGATATGCAACCCAGCATTCTGTTTGCTTCAGCTGCTGTCGTACGACACTGTGCTGTGTGTTTCATGTCACCCTGTACCATAACCCCTAGGTCCTTTCTCTTCTTCCATACTGTCACCTGAACTCCCCTAGCCAGCAGCTAGCTTTTGTATTTTTGGCTCCCATGTGCATCACTTTACATTTTTCTGCATTAAAACCCAACTGCCAGATGCCAGACCATTTCTCCAGCTTTGCCAGGTCCTCCCTTACATCCTGCCTCCTCTTCTCTGTGTCCACAATCCCACAGAGCTTAATATAGTCTGCAAAGAGACAGATTTTTGCTGCTGACCCTCTCTGCTATGTCGCCAATGAATACACTGAACAACACAGGTCCCAGTACTGGTCCCTGTGAGACACCACTGGTCACAGGCCTAGGTTCGGACAGCTGACCCCCTACCACCACTATCTGGTTCCTGTCCATCAGCCAGCTCTTTACTCACCTCAGCAGTTTGTTCACAACCCCCAGATCCCCCAGTTTGCTGACCAACCTGCCATGGGGCATCGAGTCGAATGCCTTGCTGAAGTCCAGATAAAGTACGCCCACCACTTGCCCTTTGTCCAAAGTCCTTGTAACACAGTCGAAGAAGTCCACCATGTTGGTTTGACACGACCCCCCCCAACAAACCCATGATGCCAGTCAACCTGGAGACCACTGTCTTCAAGGAAGGGCAAGAGCCGTTCTTTCAAAATAGCCTCCACTGACTTACCCATTATGGAGGTTAAGCTGACCAGCCTGAAGTTTCCTGGCTCATCTCTAGGGCCAATCCTGTGGATAGGCACCATGAGCTGTCCTCTAGTCCTGAGGGAAACACCCCTCCTCAAGCAAGGTGTTAAACAGGTCCATCAGTGGTGTTGCCAATATCTCCACCAGTTCCGTCAGAACCCTTGGGTGCATCCCATCCAGGCCAGGAGCCTTGCCACAAGCAGTTATACGAACATACAAATGTGCCAGCAGGAACAGACTACCCGATTTATCCAAGTCTGCTCGAGTGTGCAGCTAGCACCCCAATTTTGCAGCTGCCCCACCCCCCCATTTGTCATCCCACTGCCACCCCCACCTCCCTCACCCTCACTCTCCCGTTTCCTGCCCCATGCCCTTTTGAAACTGTTCACAGATTTACATGATACCACCCATTCTGGTAGGGTGTTCCATTTTGCTACCACTCTCTCTGTGAAATAGCATCTCCTCATTTCCTTCCTAAATCTTCCCCCTCTATTCTTAGCACATGCCCCCTGGTGACCTTCCCCCTTCTTAATTTAAAGACTCCATCTGCCCCATCCTTATTGAATCCCCTCAGATACTTGAATATCTCTATTATGTCCCACCTGTCCCTTCTCTCCTCCAGGGTGTACATATTCAGGTCTCTCAGCCCGCTGCCATAGTCTATCCCTTCCATTCCACATATCTACTTTGTTGCCCTCCTCTGCACCCCCTCCAGTAGCCTGATATCATGCTTTAGGTATGGCCTCCAAAACTGCACACAGTACTCTAAGTGTGGCCTCACCAGCGACTTGTAGAGGGGCAATATCACCTCTCTTCGCCTGGACGAAAAACCCTTGCTATGCACCCCAGCATTTTGTTCGCTTTTGCAGCTGCTCTCCTGCACTGGGCAGTGTTGTCCATGGTCCCTGTTATCATTACCCCCAGGTCCTTATCCTCCTCAGTAATCCCCAACTTAATCCCTCCCAGCCAGTATTCTCTCCTTGGGTTTTTCACCCCACAGTGCATAACCTTACACTTCTTTGCACTGAACCCCAGCTACCACCTCTCTGACCACTCCTCTAGCTTGCTTAGGTCCCCCTGCAGCTGCTTGCATCCCTCCTCGCCATTCACCACTGCTTCGATTTTGGTGTCGTCAGTGAACAGACTTATCTTGCTCACCACCCCATGTGCAATGTCTGATATGAAGAGCCCGAACACAGAGCCCTGTGGCACTCCACTCGCCACCGGCCTTGGAGTTGAGAGCTCCCCTCTCACCACCACCAGTTGCAGCCTCCCACTCAGCCAGCTTGTAATCCAGTTCATCATTTTTGCCCTTAACCCTACACCAGTTAGCTTCCCCTCAAGTCGCCCATGAGGCACAGAATCGAAGGCCTTGTTGAAGTCCAAGTAAAGGACATCCACCACATGACCCTTATCCAGCTCACCTGTCACCCAGTCATAATACTGTATTAGGTTGGTTTGACAAGACTTCCCCGAAACAAACCCATGCTGCCTCGTATCCTGGAGGCCACTATCCTCCAGGTACGACACCAGTCTTTCCTTAAGTATTGCCTCCATGAGTTTGCACACTATGGAGGTGAGACTTACCGGGCGATAATTACCCAGTTCATCCCTTGGTCCACTCTTGTGCAATGGTACTACATGTACCATCCTCCAGTCCAGTGGCACACATCCTGACTCCAGTGAGGTGCTGTACAGATCTGCTAGCGGCTCCACCAACACCTCAGCCATCTCCCTCAGCATCCTGAGGTGGATACCATCTGGCCCTGGTGCCTTGTCTACCTTCAGTGCCCTCAGTCCCTCTAGGACTCTACTTGCCTCAATTCTTCCATCTGTTGCTTCCTCTCCCCCTTTCTCCACCCTCCCAGCCCATGGCGGTAGCGGTCCCCCCCTCCGTTTTCTTCCATGAACACTGAGCAAAAGTATTCATTCAGTGCTTCTTCCTGCTCCTCACCCTTTTCCATCCACTTCCCACCCCTTTTTATCCTATTGTCTCTTTACACTTCCTTTTCTCCCTGATGAATCTGAACCCCCCGTTAATTCCCTGCGATAATCTCAGCTCCCTCTGGGCCTTGGCTTCTCTCACTTTTCTGGTCACCTCCCTGGACCGTCTTGCATACTCCTCCCTGTCCTACTACACCTCTGGTGCGCCTCTCGTTTTGCTCTCACAACCTCCACTACCTTGCTGTTCAACCAGCATGGTTTTCTTGCTCTGCTCCTCTTACTCTGTGTCTTGGTACAGGCTTCTGCTGCCTCTGTAATCCCCCTTTTAATAATATCCCATTTCTGCTCTGCATCCATCTCCTGCCTTATGTTCTCTAGTTTCCCTTTCAGTACTTCCTGCATCTTCCCAAAGTCTGCCCCCCTGAAGTTTACTACCTGAGTAACTGATTTCTCTGGCTCCCTGAGCACCGTGATATTAAACCACACCGTTTGGTGATTGCTGTCGGCTAGTGGGTCCTCCACCTTTATTTCCCTTACTGCCTCCCCATTGACAATACCAGATCTAAAGTGTTCTTTAGCCTAGTAGGTATATTAACCAACTGTGTTAGGAGACCCAGTTCCTTAAGTCCTCTCAAGACCCTGTCTACCTCAATTTCCCCCTTGTACTCCTTCTCCCCCTTAAGGGGCTACCCAATCTCTCCCTTCGGCATGTGCCTGCTAGCCTCCCTGGTGAAGAGAGAGCAGAAGTACTCATTAAGTGTCTCCGCTTGTTCCACACCCTCCTCCACCCACCCTCCCTCCTTCCCTCTGGATCCTAACTATCCCATCCTATCTACTTCTCTTCTCCTTAATGTAGCGGAAGAAATCCTTCTCCCCATTCATAATTCTCTGAGCCAATCTTAGTTCTTTCTCAGCCTTGGCTGCCCAGACCTCCCTTCCTGCCTCCCCAGATTTCTCTCAGTAAATCTCCCTGCCTTCTTCCCTTGTGGCATGCTTGTACCTCAGGGAGGCTGCAGTCTGGTCCCTTACCTTTCCGCCATCTTGCTCCAACCAGGCTGAACCCTTTTTCTTCACACCACCCCTCAGCCACGTGTTTAACTCTTCAATCCTCTTCTTTCTAACTGTGCTTGCCTTAAGGACTGGCAACACTTTTGAGAAGCTCACTGATTTGCACAACCCTCTACAGATCTTACCCAGCTCTGAGAACCTTTCCTGTGCTACCATCACCTCGCTGTCTGCCAGAACATTGGTACCCAAATGGACTACAATGTGTGGTCTCCCCTGCCCCACAGAGTTGGGTAATATTATTCCCACCCTGAATGCTGTCATGCCAGGCATGCATTCCACCCTCTTGTTGCTACTGCCAGAGTTCCCATTATCCCAACATATTACCTTCCGGATGGAGTCCCCTATTATTACAACTTGTTCCTCCACTTTCAGTCTCTTGCCCATAGAGTACCTTCTAGGCTGTCCCTCCTTCCTTTGTTTGTCCCCTTCCTGTTCCCCGGCAACCTCCCTGCCCTTGGTTTCTCCCTGGTTTGCTCCCCCACCAGTCTTTTCTTCTCCCCTCCGTGGGCTTCTTCCCTGGAGGTGTCACTGCCTTATTTTGACCTCTTTCAACTATTGTCTCCGCACCTGATTTCCTCCCTGTCCTTGGTCTCTCCATGGTTTTCCCCCCAACCAGTCTTTTCTTTTCCCCCACTGTGGGCTCCTCCCCTGGAGGTGTCACTGCCTTATTTCCACCTCCTTCATTCTTGTTTCCCTTACCCATTCTTGCTGTTCTATCCTCCGCATCTAGCTTCCCAGCCTTCCTACCCCAGGCAGACCTCCTGCCCTTATGTTATCTTCCCTACGTGACTTCCCAGACTCCCAACCCCAGTTACCCCTCATGCCCTGGGTCATACTCCTTCCCCCATGGTTTCTCCTACTTTGCTCTGTCTGTGCTGCCCCGCTTTCCCAGCCCAGCACTGGCCTCTTGCACATCCAGACCCTGCAGGATAGATAACCTGTTTGAGGACTTACCCCCCCATGCCTGTGGTGCCCTCAGTACCTCTGCCCTGTTCTCCCTTTTTTCTCCTCTATGCCTATCACCTTCCCTCGATTGCCTCGCGCCCCCCCCCACCAACACCCAATTCCCTTCTTCCCCTCTTGGAATCTGTGTCACAGGTGACTCCGTCTTTGGGATAACCTCCTAGATTCCTGCCATGCACCCCTCTCAGCCTTGACCACCTGGCTCAATCTGCTACCTCTTCCTCCTTGCTCCCCAACCCCGCCGTCCTCACCCTTCATTCCCAATGTCCATCTTAGCCACTCAATTTCTTCTTTAAGTTGCCCAAGTTGCCTGCAGACCTGACAACATCCTACATTCCAAATGTCTCAAGGAAGATGGCAGCGCCACAAATATCATGGCTGACCATCCTCCCATTTCCCCCTTGCCACCTCCCGTCTATCATTTCTGGCCCACCTATCTCCTACCGTTCTGTACCCTTGCCCCCCCTCCATCCTTTTGACTACCACATGTTAACCAAAGATATCCTCCTTTCTTAACTTCCTCGTTACCTCCTCCCCTTCTGGGCCATTGGATGCCCTGCAACCTTCCTCATTTCTTCCCCTACCATCTGTCTTTCCTTATTTTTCTGTCATCTCACCCTTCCCATGTCCTTTAGATCGTACCAATAATTTCTTTGTTACTGACCATCCGATGTGGTTACAGCCCCCACCTGACCTGGCCTCAGCAGGAAGTAGGTCAACCCTTTCCTGACCTCTGCCTATAAAGTTGGGCTATCCCAGAGTGGGTGGGAATGGGGGGGTAGGGCAGGCCTACCCTCACCTCTATGGCAAAAAAAACAATCAGGGCACTGATCTTTTATGTGTCTCTGTGCCTGATGCTGCCCCCACACAATAATACCCTGTGGCAGATGTAGCCCACACTCTCCATCGATCCCAATTTAGCTGCACCTGTGTAGTAAAGGAATCAGCTCTGCATTCTGTTACCAAGTTCATTCTCCAGTACACAGCCCCCTTCAGCTTTACTCCTGCAAATAAAAGGACACTGCGCTGCAACTTCGGAGCACTAGTCACAAATCCCCAGCCCCGATTCAGCTGCTCCTGTAAAAGAAAGGAGTGCTGCATCACATCACTCTCTTAAATGTACCCTAAACCACCTTCCCAACATCATAGCTCCCTCAAAGAAACACAAAAACAATCCCCCCCGTACCACCGTGATTCACAATACATTTGTAATAAAGATAAACCACCTTCATCGTCTGATGACTCCATGAGGGCTGATCCTGGGCCATCTGAATCCCGCTCCCTTGCGGCTGCAACCCCTGGTGTCCTGGTGGCGTAATCCCAGAGTACTCAGCAGCATCACCCCCACACACACACACACACACACCTCTCTAGAGTATCATGCATATTACTCTGGGAGGGCATTTATTAAATAAGAGGCAGCATTATGGGATTATTATTCCTAACACTTTTCAAATAGCACTACAAGGTCTTAAACTTCTCCCGTGAACCACCATCGCCAATGTAGTAGAATAATCTCAGTTAAAGTTGCCAGGCCTGCATTAGTACCAAACACTGGACACAGGTCCATTATCTACTGTAGGTATGAGAACTTAGTAACATAGTACTGTAGCAGTGGAAAGGACTGAAGGTCCATTTTTTTCAGCCCCTCCTTCCACATAGCACAGACTAAATTTGACCCAATGTGCGTACAGATACAAATCCAAATGGTACCCCTGCTCATGCAGTCTTCTAACCTTCAATTCTCAAGTAGGCAGCCGTGTACAGAAACACAGAAATTGTCAGCAGAAAAGGACGTGGCCCAGCCAGATGTTTCCTGCCTAATCTGTCTACACAGACCCTATATCGTCTCTAGCAACTCTTTCACCTCCGTGCTTCTTTTCTAATATCCCCCTATGTCTATCCATGCATGCCTGAAGTCCCCCACTGTTTTAGCCTCCACTACTCCTGCTAGAAGTCTTTTCCAGGCACCTATCATCCTTCCAGTGAAGAAATATTTCACAAATCTCTCTTGAACCCCCCACCACCACCACCAGCTTCATTGCGTGCCCTCTTGCTCTTTCTCATTTGAAAGAGACTCTTCCCTGCAGCATCCTATTTTTTCCTGTAGGGTATCTGTAGATCTCTGTCATGTCATCTCTCTCTCTCTCTCTCCCCCTCCCCCCTCTGCTCTTTTCTAGGGTGTACATGCTAAGATCCCTCAGTCACTCCTCACAGGGCTTCTTGTGCAACCCCCGCACCATTTTAGCTGCCCTCCTCTGGACTGCCTCCACCCTGTCTATGTCCTTTTTGAGGTGCGACCTCCAGAAAGAACAAGTACTTGCCAGTAACAGTAGATATTTGAGGAAATTTCCTCCAGTGAACCACACCTATAAAACACAGATGCCATCAGCATCGGACCTATCTGGAAACTTTTTGCCTAGTGGGCTACATACAATGATGCACATAGTTATTGTCTATACATTACATAATGTGGGCGGGCCCACACCTCCTCAGTTCTGCCTGTCTGCCGGAGACAAAGAAACAAGGTCATGCCAGACTGAGTGGAAAAGACAAGCATGTTGAAGCCCCAAAAGGGTGCAATGACAATCCAGAAAAGAAAATCCATTATCAAGTAAACAACTGGTGAAATGATGATACCCAAAACTCACACTAGACTCCACCAAACCAAGATGGATGGCAGGAGGGTGCGCTGCGGCTCACTCAGGCAGATTCTTTCAAAGATCTACTGTTACTGGTAAGTAAATATTCTACCTTTTTTGGGGATCTCTCCTGCCAGTGAGCCACACCCATGAAATGATTTCTAAGTAGTACTCTAGATGATGGGGGAAGGCTGGCAAGAGGGCATACCAGCCAATCAAACGTGTAGGCCAAGAAGAAGCGATCCACAATAGGGCGAGCCCAGCACAGCACAGGGGGAATGGGTAGCAATACACCCGGAAGCCCCAGCCAATGGTGCGAATAAAGCATCAACAGCAGACACCATGGCTCACATATAGACACAGAGACTGGGAATAAATAAGGGAAATCAACGGGGCCAAGCCTTGCGAACAAACCAAATGTTGACGGGAAACCCATTGAGAAAGAAGGTCACCTAGGAGAAGCTGACCAGACAGCAAACATGTAGCAGTCGGTGAGACAAAGCCAAGTGTCTGGGCCCAAGAGTCACAGGCCACACAATCACCGGGGGGGGGGGGAGAGCAGGGGCCAAAGGCCATGGGCAATGGCCTGGAGGACAAACAGAAAGGCTAAACTACAGCTAACAATGGCATCAGGGGAAACAGCCATGTAAGAAGCAGAGGAAATGTTGATGAGGCAAAGAAAGGAGACAACCAGCAAGAAAAGGATGCCAACAAACAATGACCCCATTCCAAATGGCAAAAAAAACATCACTGAGGCAAGACCAGGTGACGCAGCCATAAGGAGCCACGAGCCTTGTAGAGCCAGGCAAGTATGCTAGGAACCCAAAAGGAATGGATGGACTGGCAGCAAAAGCCAAGCCGGAAGGCAAAACCGAGTAGAGCAACATACAAATGATCCTGCACAATGCAGAGCACACAGTGGGCACACCAAAAAGGCAAAGTCAGGAGCTGGCCAGGTGAAAATGGAGACACCTTAAACAGCAACGAACCCAGTCAGTGAACACATCGATGGAACACATCCAGGAGATTAAACCACAGGGAACCAACCAGCCCTTTGGAAACAGGGGCTGGGGAATAAAGCTAGGAGCCAACCAAGGCATCCCGGAGGACAGCTAGACTGACCACAATGAGAGGTTGAAAGCAAAGCGATGAGTGAAAAAAAAAACATGAAAACAGCCATGCACAAAGCAAAGGACTGCACACTTAGCAGGTGTGATGACCAAGGCAAAGCTAGGCGATGACTGGCAGAAACGGAGGTAGTTGAAAATGATGATCCACAACCAAACAGCGAGACCCTCAAGGGGGCAAGGACAAGCATTGATGGGGTGGACTGAGCATAAAGTCAAGTCAAAAGCAGAGCCAACGATGGAAATAGGAACACAACCATACACACGGCAGGGAACTGGACATGGAGCAGGAATGTCAATGAGGCAGAGCCAGGTGACTACCAGCACAAAAGGGAATTGCTGAAAAAAATGGTGACCCTAGTTCAAATAGTAAAGCCAGGCACCGGATCTGAAGGGAGCCATGAGACCCACAGTAACAGAGGGCTGGACTATTAAGTCAGATACTGACCCTGGCATCCGAAGACGGCTGGAAAAACTGTAAAGGCCACATATATGACCAGCATTCCTCACCTCAACAAAGCAATGCAGCCACCACCAGAAACACAGACCAGACAGGATGGGACAAGAAGCCAGCAGAAGAAAGCCAGACAGAAACAGGAGACCTGCAGGGAACCACGAAAGGGGAGACCATCAACAGCGGACAATTCGTCCAGTGACAATAATGCAACAGACACCGTTGGCAACACAGGAAACAAGGCCCATGTGGAAAACAGGAACACATCATTGAAAACAGGAGATGAAGGCTGGCAAAGCACACAGCAATGAAGGCCACGAAGAGATCTTTTTCCATCCGACATTCAGCTGATAGCAGAAAAGAAAGAACTGAGGAGGTATGGGGCTGCACATGATGCGAGTCATCTTAGGTGGCCCACTAGGCAAAAGTTTGCAAAAGAGGTCCAACGCTGACTGCATCCATGTTTCATAGGTGCAGCCCACTGGAGGGAGATATCCCTGAAGAATATCTGGACACAGTCTTCCAGGTGGGTTCTCACCGGTGAGCAATACTGTGGTAACACCATCTCCTTCCATCTGTTGGAGATACCCCACCCCATGCACCCCAGGCGGCCTATTAGCACTACCCACTGCTTTCTCGCACTGCCCTGCCACTTCTGAGGTCAGATATAACCCCAAGGTCCCTTACCTGTTTAGTGACTGTCAGTACCCACCACCCCACCAACATTTTATACTTAGCTCCAGGGTTCCTAGTCATAGGTGCACGATTTTGTACTTTTTGGCACTGAGCCACAGTGCCATGCTTCTGACCACTTCTTGAGTTTCTCAGGATCACTGTGCACTCTCTCCGCCCCCTCATGAGTGTCCAATCTATGTCCCTATTGCAGATTTTGGTAGGGTTTTCATCATCTCCCCAACCACTGAAGTAAGACTGCCTGGCCCAGAGTTGCTAGCCTCCACCATGCTGCCACTCTTAGGCAGAGGAACCGCATCAAATCTCCTACAGTCCTCCCATTTCCAGTGAACTGTTGAACAAGGCTGTATGTGGGGCAACTAATACATCTCTGAGTTCCTTTAGTACCTTTGGGTGTATCGTGTCCAGTTCCATGGACCTGTCAACCTTCAGCACTTCAAATCCCTTCTGGACTCTTTCCTCTGAAAATGGACTTTTGCACCCCCCCCCGGCTACTTACCGGTGCTCTACCCCCATGTTAAGACTGAGCAGAAGTACCTGTTTAGGATGCCAGCTTTTTCTTGATCCTCTTCTGTGCAGTCTCCCCCTTCCACCCTTCTAATTCTCACTATCCTTTTCCCTATTTTCCTCTCCTCACTTATGCATCCAAAGAAAGTCTTATCCCCTTTAACTACTCTTTTGGTCAATCCTTTCCTCTGTCTGTGCGTTTGCTCACTTCTCGTCTTCTTCCTTCTGCTTTACTTGGTATACCTCCCTGTCCACCTCCCTCTGTGTTTCCTTACACCTCCTGAATGCCACCCTTTATTCCTTCACCACATTTGTCACTTCCTTAAAGAACCACAACAGTCGCTTTTTCCTTCTGTTTGTACTCACGTTCTACAAGCAAATATATGGCTTCTTTATTTATGGGTACTTACAGCAGGAGTTAGGAATACACAGACCAGGCAGGAACTTTAAGCAGGAGCGTCCAGTAAATCCTCAAAACAAAGCTTACTATATATAAAAAGTACTGTAAAACCAAGGCCACAATGCAGTCACAGCAGCTAACAGACTGCCCCAGATACCAATGTTTCACGCTATTCTCACACTTTCTGGGGACCCCCCCAATGTGCCTCAACCCTTCCCTGGCAATCCTCCACTTCGTGACAGTTTCTGAGGAAGCCTCTCATTTCTTTAACATTCACCCCCTAAAGTCCAAGACCCTCCTCCTCGTGTGGTTAACTTTTGTTCCTATCTTTATATTAAACTACACTGTAAGCTGATCACTGGTACCTAGCGGACTGGCCACTGTGGCATCTGCAATGCCGTCCCTGTTTCTAAGCACTAGGTCCGGCACTGTCTCATTCCTAGTGGGTTCTTCGACTACCTGCCTGAAAAAGCCCTTTGTAGGGAGTCAAGAACATCCCTACTCCTTGCCGAAGCCAAGCCGGAAAGCTCTAATCCACATCCAGCAATCTGGAGTCTCCAACTAGCAGCATTTCCCCCTTGCTAGCCATTCTTTTTCCTTTTTTTCTCCTCCGCCAGGTATCCACCCTGGTCACGGCCCCCGTCTTCCACCAACTGTTACCTGGGACCCCCTAGTCACCCCCGGCTATTTCCCCAGGAGGGCGGGGCCACAGAGCTGGGACCCCCTATCCAGCCCCCACGGAACCAGTAACTAGTTAGGGGAACCCCCGTGTCAGTGGCTAATTGAAGCCCCCAGGAAGGCTTCATAGAGGCAGAGATGCCCATTTTTTCCCCTTCTTTAATTCTTTTAAAGAGTCGGACATGCAATGACGTCAACGCACTTACTTGCAGACGTCCGCCGACTCTTCTCCCAATGTAAATGCCCGCGGTCTGCTGAACACCCAGCCTCTCTGCTGGGTGTCAGTACAGCGTGGCGCATGACCCTTACCCACCCTGAAGGAAGGAGAGCTGTCACAGGACGCTCAATCCTCCCTTCCCCCTGCCAATCCCCGGCAACCCGAGTCCGTTCCCGAACCCGGGTCGCCAGCATGGCGTGAGGTGTGGCGTCCAGCGCCTCAACCCTCAGCGATACCGGGCCAGCTCCTTGCTAGCCATTCTGATGGTGGCTTCCACGAATGCCTTAACCAACTCCTGTCTCTGCACTTGAGACCTACAGAGTACCCCAGTATGACAGCGGCCCCAAGGCTTGACTCCAAGATGATCTATTGCTCCTCTAGCCCTTCCTTTTCCTCTAGGTGCCCCTTTACCTCTGTAGCCTTAATTCCTTCCCTCAAATACAGTATAATACAACCTTCCCTGTCATTTCTCTCCTGAACAGAGAGCAACAAGGTATGGCCACGTACCAGTCATGATGCTCAGTGGACCACACCATTATGGGTAATAAATCCAAGTTAGCTTCTGTTGTGATGGCTGAAGTCTCCCCGATGCACCTCTTCCTTTTTTACCTTCACCATTCCTTGTCTCCTTCAATATCCTACTCCCACTTACCTGAGTTATCCCCCCACCAGTGTTTTAAACACTGGCTAGGGAAACAGGTATTTCAGCTGGGCTAGCATGGGAAATAAATTGTAAACAAAACAAAACAAAAAACAACTAGTGATTTCCACTCAGTAATCTGTCTAGTCCTTTTTTGAAAGCCCGAACAGTACTAGTTTCACAAATTCACTAGCAGGGTATTCCTCATGAGGATTACCATTTGGGTGTAGTATATGCTTTCTGACATTTCCCCTTCTCTTTTGCCACCCCCACCAGTTTCCGGGCATGTTCCACCCTATTACTTTTTAGTACAAAGCATATTGCCAAGATACGATACTGGTACCACAGTCATAATAAATACCCTCTTTTCAATTTCTCTCTGCCACAGGTGCCGTCATACCCCCCAAGAAGTAGCACATCTATAGAAAATAAAATGTCATACTCCAGTGCCAGCCCACCAACGCAGCGTCAAGGTTTCCACCTACGATGCTGACGCCCTGGTTTTGGGAACGGACCTGAGGAGTCAGAAGGTCAGCTTGGGGGGGGGGGATTAGGCTTGAGTGTCCTATGGACTGCTCTCCTCCTCCGGGGAAGGGGGGGTCTGGCACATGACTGATCTATGATGGAGCCCAGGGAGGGGAAGGGGCAGCTGCCAGAGTCTAAACTGTGGGGAGGCGTGCCAGACGCTGGCACTTTGGTACCTGTCATTGCATGCCACGCCTCCCATGGGGGATAATGAACTGAAAATGCTGACTCCCATGAATGACGCCCCATTCCAACGGTCCCACTCCGCCTGTCCATGGCACTCAGTTGGTGACCGAGCCTAGTGTTCCATCGGGTGACTCAACCCCACGGCCCCACCCACACCAGGGAGGCATCCTGGTAACGGGGGAAAACCTGGTTCAGATCTCCATTGGGGGGGGTCCTGCTTGGGAGCCCAGGAGGATCATCACCTGAGATAAGTCCCAGGGGACTGAGTGGGGGATTGGGGGTGCAGGAGCTGAGCCTACAGGGTGTCCGGCACAAAAAAAAAACAAAAAAACTGCCATATTCCAGAAATACAGATGCAAGCTCTGTGATTTGTAACCTGCTCATAAACAGACCCATTGTTGTGTATGTGAAAAACTCTTCCAGGTGAACTTTGGTAAATTCTGTTGCATGTCTGGAAAACATTCATGGCATACCAACCCCCCACCGACAGACTGTAATCTGGCAGTTCAATGTAAGTGTATACATTTAAATTGTTTAACGGGTGGGGGGGCTTGATGAAATCTCAATTCCATTAGAGTCCTGGAAAACAGATCCATATTGCACAAATTAGGCAATACTTGCGCACAGACATACAACACACAAACATATGGGCTACTGAATTAAAACTAAAGAGTCTTTAAAATACTAGAATAAGAAAATCCTTTGCTGTAGCTCGCTGGGTTTCAGCCGATATGGAAAGCATGCCCTGAATTCATGCACACTACTCCCCCTATTGGCCAATTCTGGAGTGACATTATTGTCAGTTGTGAAGGCAGCTTCCTGCCCACCCACCCTTACTCGCAGAGGAGGGATTAGATGTTGGTGGTGCCGTTATTGGGGTGAGGAAACAGGAAGCTGCATGGAGAAAGAACAGAGACAAAAAGAATAAAACAATATATGAAGTCTGCAAATTGTAATGTGAAGGTGACCAGAAAACAGGGCCAGTATTCTACATCATGTCCATCAGTTGTAAACTCCACATATCGCTTGTTCAGCTGCAGAGTTGGGTGCGCTCCAGGAGGAGACTGAGTGCTTGTAAGATAGAAGTACCAGAACAAAGAGACAAGAACTCCAGTAGATCCCTTGAAGTTGCTATTTTATTTCAAAACAGCAGTGTGCCTAATTACAAATCCCACATACTGTCTCACCCAGATGTGAGGAGTCACTGCATCAGCAATCTGTACATACCATAGGGCTGTCTAGTGTGGTTGGAGCACAGAGCTGTGAAGGAACTAGGAAATCCCAGTTCAAATCACATTAATTATCATGACTCAGTTACCATGTGACTTTGGACAGTCCTTTGACATCTTCTTTTTCCTTCAGTAATCTCAGCTCTACAACTAAGTAAACAACTCGCTTACTGCCAGGTGTTCAGCCAGCATGTAGTAAGCTTCTATTTGCACTACTGTACTACACTTATTGCTGCATTTGTAGCTGTCTTACAGTGAAGCAGCGCAGCAAGGCCCGACAAGGTGACAGTCATAAAATTTACCCATGGGGGGGATGACACAATGCAAAGTTGACTGCCTTAAACCAACCGAGTAGCACATAAATCCCAAAACAACCCACACCCTGGACTGCCTTACTGTGATTAGATAATAAACCCAGCTAAGAAAGGAATATATCAGTTCATTAAAAACAAACAGCTAAACAGAACGCAAGAACAGTAAAAAATTCAAGCCATACACAAGGTGGCTCAGCTGACCTTTACAATGTTTTCAAGTGAGGGCCTTTCGCAACATCTTCCACAGTTAATGCAATGTTATTTGGGGGAGGGGAATGGCGAAAGCCATTCACAGACTCAATGAAGCTGAACTCAAAATACTGAATTACTGTACTCATCATGCCACTTCAAGTGGGAGGGTGAACTTCCCAAAAATGAAAGCAACAGTGCCTGTAACTCTAGTGAGTGCAGAGAGACAGTCTGTGCAGTCAGAAGAACTGATAAACACTTTGCCGCCCACTACTACGTGCAACATCATGTAATACAAGGACAACCAAGCTTCCTTTCAGGAAAATGAAACAAGCAAGCACTGACCAAGTAAACTAAGCAAACTGATTATGAATGTGTAATGCTTAATATTAATTGTATTTACATTTTTAGATAGACTAACATTGAATAATCAAGGCAGTAGAAGTACTCTAAAACTCAGGATGAGCAGCATACAGTCACACCATCTGCCTAGATACCATACAAATATTGAACCGCAAAGATGTAAGCAGATTTTTTACACGAAAAATGTTAACAAAACTATATGGAACCCACAAGTGTTAAAAGCTATGTTGCCTTTTTCAACAGACAGTGCTACAAAACGTACCACAGCATTGGAAAGTTATTAGACGTAAGATTTTTAACATACATCCAGAAATTGTGTTTCAAGATCTGACATATTCAAAACATGTTTTGTAACTTCTAAAGAAATTATCAGTTATACAGGTGCAGAGTTAGGATTTTAGGTACAAAAAGTGATTACACTTCTATACATCTGTGCTACAGTTCACTGCATCTATGATCATCCTACATTCATCTGAATTTAAACTACCAAGTCGTAGTACTACAACAAATTATTTATAAACACCAATCACATCTGGCAGAGATTTAAATAAGTGCCTGCAGAACAATGTATACTGTATTTACTAACTGAACAGACACAATATATCCTGCCACTTTCAGCTGTTTATCTGTTCGGTCATGAAATGCCAATTTATTGTAAGTAAGTGTTGACATTTTTAATGGCGCCAACTATAACACATTTAGAAAAAAAATAAAAAAGGAACAAAGCCCACTAAACACCTACTCCTAATTACCTTATCTACCTTTTTGACATACAGGTGGGTTTCTCTGGTCCTCAACAGCAGCAGTGGCTGCGCATGGTCCCACGGTGTGATGGTCTTCTTTCTTCCTACCTTCCTATGTACCCAGGCTGTACTGAAGTTTAAGCTCCAACGGTTGAGTAAGACTATTGCACTTCTGGAGCACGTGCTCCTCTTATGAATGAAACTAAAGTGACTCATCCTTTTCTTTTAGTAACTGGTTCTCATGTCACTGACTCAGTGTGTGTGTGTGTGTTGCGCGCTCTTGCTCTGATCCTTATGTACTTTCCTAACACTGCTTCAATATGTATGCTGCAATCCCTCAAATGAAACTGTTAGTAATTCCAGCCTACTTCACTTGACAGCGCCTCTTAAATTACATTGTACTGTTAGCTCACAAGGAGTCATCCTGATTGCACAATCAACAACGTTCTCTCTCTGCCACAGCTCCTTCTGAAAACCAAAAAATGCTTACTTGCATACAGCAAGTATACAATCTCCATTTTTGGTCCTGGAAGTTCAATTATCTAGCCCTGAAATGAAAAGGAAAAAAAAAAACAGTAATTCATACACCAAAATGATCCTAAGGTCAGCTGCAGCCAAAGACATGGCTAAGTATTTCCTGAAAGTTCTGTGATCTCTCTCAAGAAATTCCCTGCCTGCTTGCAGTACCACTGTGAGCCACCATAGGGAATCTCTTTAGATCGCAAAAACATCTGGAAATATATGTCCATATCTATGGCTGCAACAGCCTAATACAACGATGATCTTTAACGTGATTTCTCATCTTTATTGTCCGGAAGAAATGTCACATGTGTGAGGACAGCTGTAAAGTCAGGCTGTAAAAGCAATCCTGATTTCTTCAGTAACCCAGCCAGGTCCACAACACCTCTTCAACATGATGACGTGGGAGTTCAGAGGGGATCCATTTTCTTTGGTGGCTCAACCCCCACCTTGACACACATCACCTCTATACAGTGTTATAACTTAGGCAGCTGGATTAAACTACCTGCTCTGAGGTGGATATTAATTGACATCAGTTAAATCAGACTAAGCAGAAAGTACTGCAGCATTTAGAACATTATATAAAACACTTCCGTAACAGCATCTGTCACCATTGTTTGCACCTGTTTTTGTGCCCCCCCCCCCCAAACATTCCTCTTCCACCTCATCAAGGCACAGCCCAAGATGAGGATCCTAGTGGCCAGTCAGGAATGAGAAGAGACCAGATCTGCCCACCGCATTCTGACCCTTGCTTGCACAGGACTAGACTGATGATGTCCCTCAGAATTTATATTAGCCTCCTGTATTACATCAGCTGTAGGACTGTGATGGGGCTGAATAAGGCCCTGCTCCACTTGTTATGCAGAAAGTGTTTAAACGCAAGGGTCTGTTCTATCCTCTCCTTTTCTGTCTCTTGTCTATCTGGTTGCGCAACCAAATTTTCATGTGAGACACAGGATCTGATCACGCTGACTCTGCTATCTCTCTGCCTTCCCTCATTGTTCTGTCTTTTCTTCCCCCTTGCGTATCTGCAGTTACAAAAAATATATGTGAATCTTTATGTAGAAATGTCACTGATATTGGGATCCATTTGTTTAAAACGATATATGGTTATACTGTTGAAAAGATTACAAAAACTGGAATTCAAGGATTAAACTGAGATGCTGATTTGAACAATATTTCCAGAGCTGTCAACAAGAGGTCAGTTCTGGGTCATTATGTTCTTTTTGCTGCACCTGCAAGAACATTGGAAACTTACAAGAACACTGTGTGAGACGCATGGCTGTTTTCTTAAAGAGTTTCTCATAACAAACTTATAGAAAGAGCAGCAATGCTTGGGCAAGAGAGAGACAGAGAGGAAATTGACAAGAAAAACTCAGAAGATGGACCGTTTTCTACATTGTACTGCCATTGTAAATAGTTATACTGAACAATTTAAATTTTTTATTTTGCCTTTATTGATAATAAAACACCGGGGCAGGACCACTGGCGCAGAGGGATGAGGTGCTGGATGCCACCCCTTACGCCATGCCAGCAACCAGGGATCGGGAACCAGCCCGGGTGCTGGGGGTCGGCCAGGGAGGCAGAAGGATCCAGCGTCCGGAGGACTGCTCTCCTCTCCCTGGGGAGGGATCCAGGGACATCCTGGCGCAGTAGAGACCTCCAGTGGACACTGGAGGTACTATCAGATTGGGATTAGATCTGGGATGCGCCGGCGACGCTCACGGGTTGCTAAAGGTTGACGCTATGCATGGTTGTGCTCGGGGGCATAAACCCCATCTCGGAGATAGGCGATGGCGCCCACCCTGCAAGCTACATTCCCAACATTGGCTCTCTCCCTCCCTCCAGGTTCTTTCGCCCCACCCGGCATACTAGATTATGAGATAGAGTGCCCTAGAAGGATAGGGACGGCCCCACCTTGGGGGAGCTCAGAGCCGGGGGGGGGTCTGCCGGGCTGGGGCAAGGAGAGGGAGGAAGCCACGGTGGGAGGTAGAGCAGGCGGCAAGGCAGTAGGTTGCCGAAGAGAGTTCTCAGAGGTCAGCGAGAAAGAAAGTTGACAAAAAATAAAAATAAAATAATAAAACACTATTTGCAAATTTTGAAACTGCTTCTGGTTTTCCTATGCTTCCTGACCTGTGCCTCGACGACAGATGGTGTCAGCCCAAGTGCGATTTACGATGTGCATACTCTAAGCCAGGAGTTGTGTGTGGGTATTAGCTCTAGTACCAGGCAGAAAGATACAGATTCTCCATCAGCAAGCCCATGAGTCATTACCAGAAGAATGGCAGCCAAACTAGAAGCAGACACAAAAGTCCAAACCGAGACTGTTCAGCCAGCACCAGAGATGGAAAAAGAACAGGCAGTGACAGAACCTGAAGGCCTGACTGCCTTTTTCCAATGGTGGGCAATACAACAAAAAAAAGGAGGAGAAGAGAGGAGCTGCAGCAGAGAGAGAAAAAGCGATTCAACGTTTAGAGGCACAGAGAAAAGAAGAGATGCAGCGACAAGACTAATAAAGAAGAGAAAAGATGCAGCAATGGATGGATGCCTTGCAAGTTATCAAAGCTGGAGGATCTGGCACAGGTCCAGCAGAGCAACAAAACACTAACAACTTAAAAGACCTTAAACTTGCAAAGCTGCGTTCCTCAGATGATACTGAAGCAAACCTTACAACTTTTGAAAGGGTTGCCGCAGCCAGCCAGTGGTCAATTCAGCAATGGGCAATCAACTGGTACCTTACCTGACAGGGAAATCCCAAATTCCTTACAGTAATATGGACACTGCACAGTCAGAAAACTATGACCTGGTGAAAAGTGAAATCCTGAAAAGGTATGACATCTCAGGAGAGACCTACAGACAGAGATTTCGGTCCCTGAAGTACAACTCAGTCGACAATCCTCGAGAAGCCTTCAACCAGCTCAGAGAACTCCTTATGAAATGGCTCCAACCAGAGGACAAAACACTCCCACAGATCGACACATTTGCAGTGGGGCAATTCATCAACATTCTGCCTACAGATGTGCAGCTTTGGGTAAAAGAACACCAAGCAGAAACTGGGGAAAAGGCTGTTTTTTGGCTGAAGACTACCAAATGGCCAGACAGATGCCACAACAGCGAGGTAACAGCCAAGCACAAGACACTCTTTTTCCCATTTAAACTCCAAGTCTGCCAAGAACTCTGGTGGGGGTAACAAATCTGTACCCAAAGACTTTATTTGCTATAAATGTAAAAAGCTAGGTCACACTGCAAGAAACTGCAGTAGTAAGAAGAGTGACACTGCAGCAGATTTGTCCTTAGTAAATTGTGGCAAGTACTTAACAGATGTGAAGGTGGGAGATAAGACTGTGAAGGGACGTACAGATTCAGGAAGCAGACAGACCCTAGTGCATACTGAAGTGCAGAGAAAACAATGTCCAAAAGGACCAGGTACTGGTGTCATCTTCATCCACGGGGACACTTGATACTATCCCACCACCCAAGTGACTCTGAATATTAAGGGTGTGTTGCACAAAATGAAAGTGGGGGTAGTACCTAAGTTACTGTGTACTGTGATGCACGTAGGGCGTAGGAACCCATGAGCACGATACACACTAGGAGAAGAGGAAATCAGAGCAACTAAACCAGGAAGGGATCTGGGGATTAGTTTCATCCAACCTCAAGGTAGGTAACCAATGTAGCAGGGTGGTGGGGAAGGCAAATGGATGTTGGCATGCAAAGGCAGGGGCATTACTAGCAGAAAGAGGGAGGTACTAATGCCCCTCCATAAAGCAATGGTGAGGCCGCACCCGTAGTACGGGGTCCTGTTCTGGAGACCACACCTGTGCAGGGATATTAGGGGGATAGAGAGGGTTCAGAGAAGGGCAACCAAGATGGTGCTGCATATGCAAGGGAAGACACATGAGCAGAAGTGTAGGGAACTGGACAGTAGACCTCTACACGATGGAAACTAGAAGGGAAAGAGGGGACATGATTGAAACTTTTAAATAAGTGAAGAGGATCAACAAGGGAAGGGTGTTTACTTAGAAGGAAGGAGGTGCTAGAACTAGAAGGCATTTTATTTATTTATTTATTCAAGAGTTTAACCAGGCAGGCATACTGAGTGGAGGACCACTCGTTTCCAGATGCGGCCTGGGGGAAACATGGGGGGTAACATAAGGGAAGGAACAGTAATTACACAAACATTCAGTACAGATGAGGAGGCACTGTTATGGAGCCTATACAGTAGGTAGCTAGGGTAGACATGAACTTATATCCAGATACTAAGAGCAACAGCAAGACAATAGCCTCGGACTGCTGGGTAGAAGATACATGGGCAACGTGAGGAGGCAATTCTTCACAGAGTGGGTGGTGGAGGCCTGGAACGGTCTGCCAGAGGAGGTGGTGGGGCTGAAATGGTGGAGGGTTTCAAGAGGGCATGGGGCAGACATATGGGGCTGAATGAGGGGGCCAGAGGAAGGGGGTTGAGTAGGGGAGGGGTCAAGGGACAGACTAGACGGGCCGGTGTGGTCCTTTTCTGCCATCAAGTTTTTATGATTCTGTGTTTACCTGTACCTGCAATTATTGGAAATGACTTTCCAGGATTTAATGAGGTAATCAAAGAGGGAGTAAATCCTGATGTTTTAATAGCTTTGGAGACAAGAGCTCAGGCAAAGAAAATCACAGATGATGAGGACTCTTTCTTTCGGTGATTTTGATTCGGACTTCTGCGAGCACAGCTCCAAGTTCTGGAAGTCCAGGAAAGAAAGACGACGCCTGAAGAAACAGTGGCAACAAAACACTAAGGGACATAAGGGGTTAACATATGAAAATGCTAAAACTAAACTGACCACTGATTGTGATTTTCTTTCAGAACAAGCTAACAATGTTTCTCTCCAGGGTTATTTTATGCAGCTTGGGTGAAACCAAAACAGGGTACAGCTATGTTTAAAAAAATGTAATGGGTACAGAGTTCAGGTTAAACCTCAAACACAGGACCAGATAGAACAACTGGTTATACCACAGAAGTATAGATTTGAGTTGTTACAGATAGCACATGATAGTCCTATGGCTGGTCACTCGGGGTAGGACTGCACCCTTGCCAGATTGTTGTACAGATTTTACTGGCCTGGAATTCATGAAGATGTTGTTACCTATTGCAGTTCTTGTGCTGAGTGTCAGAAAGTAGCTCCAGTGACTAAAAAAGACAAGGTGCCCCTACCCTTGACAGATGAGCCTTTTGAGAGAATTGCAATGGATGTGGTTGGCCCCTCAGACAAAAGTAAAAAGGGTAATCAATTAATTTTGGTGGTATGTGACTATGCTACTCGATATCTAACCCAGAGGCAGTTCCAATGCATACTGTCACAGCCCTAAAGTGGCAGCAAAGCTTGCCAAAATTTTCAGTAGGGTGGGCATACCAGAACAGATTATTACTGATCAGGGTAGTAATTTTTGTGCTGCATTACTAAAGAAACTGTACCGACTACTAGGTATCACTGTCATAAGAACCTCCCCTTATCACCTCATGCAGATGGTCTTATTGAGCGTTTTAATCAAACCCTAAAACGCATGTTAAAAAGGTTTGTAAAAGGGGAAGGTAAAGACTGGGACCAATACTTACCTTACTTGCTTTTTGCTTACAGAGAAGTGCCACAGGCATCAACATTTTTTTCACCATTTAAAATGCTGTATGGTAGACAACCTAGAGGGCCACTAGATGTAATAAAAGAACCATGAGAAGATAACCTCCATTAGAAACATGCTATTACATTTTATATGTGTGCCCTGAGAAAGAAGGTGGCAAAATGTATGCATATTATTACTGTCTATATGTATTTTTTGTCTCTGTATTTCACTGTACTAATGAGGAACCTTTGTAAACGAGCTCTTAGCTCAAAGGTAAATGTAATCAGATTATTTCTAATAAATAAATACATAAATAAAATGTGCTGAAATCGCTGATAGTAATCAGGAAAAGGCCCAAAACCAGCAGAAGGTGTAACATGACCATGGAGTAAAAGAAAAGGTTTTTGAGCCAGGTGAAAAGGTCTTGCTACTGTTACCCACTATAGAAAATAAACTGTTAATGAAGTGGCAAGGGCCTTATTATAGTAGTAGTAGTAGTAAAAAGTTTATTTCTGATATCAGAAAAAGGATAAAACCCAATTTAGCATCAGCTAATTTACAATGGGGTCCTACTGTACAAAAAATATCAGTTTCATTTTTAAATACATACAGATGCAAACACTATACATACATAAAACATAATACATATACAATCAGGAAAAAAAAAAGAATAATTACAACAATAAACCATATATATAAGCATCTCAAGTACAGCAAATCTTTAAAGACATTGTTTCCTTTACAAGCCATGATTTTATTTCATTCCAAGATATTTTATTTGTACTTGACCTCAAATAACCTGGTAATAAATTCCACAATTTTGGACCTTCATATAGATAACAATGTTGGCCCTTCACTGTTCTCATAAGGAGTACCCTAAATTTTATTTCTTCTTCAGATCTCAAACCTACCTCAGCATTCCATTTCTCCAGAAACTCCACTAGATATCCTGGAACTTTTTTACAATAACAGCGATAGGTTAACCATTGCACATGCATATTTCGCCGTTCTGTCAAGGATATCCAATTTAGGTTTCTATAAAAAGTGCAATGATGTGTTTTCCGAGGTGCATCCAAGACAAAACGTGCATATCTATTATAGATGACATCAAGCTTTTCTAAATTACTCCTAACTGCCCCTCTATATATGATATCACCATAGTCGATATGCGGAATTATCATTGAATTAACCATCCTTAGCCTAGCATCAAATGAAAGACAACTTCTATGCTTATACAATACCCCCAACTTTTTACACAATTTTTGTGTCAAGCTATCAACATGAGAATCCCAACTACAATGAGAGTCCAACTATACTCCCAAGTATTTATAACAATCCACAGAGGTCAGGCTATGCCCATCAAATGTCTTGATATCTAACTCCACAGGTACTTTTTTTATTTGAAAACAACATTACCTGTGACTTCTGTGAATTCAAGACCAAACCATGTTCTGAAAATATATTTGTAATGCATTAAAACATTTCTGTAATTTGTCCTGTATATATCCTACAGATTTCCCTTCGAGGTACAAAATTGTATCATCTACATACAAGTGGTGCCGGACATCGTTCATCAGATGCCCGACACCATTTGTATATATATTAAATAGAATGGGTCCTAGCACTGACCCCTGAGGAACGCCAGAATTAACATCTAGATAGCCAGACACAAAATTACTACCTAACCTAACCCTTTGTTGTCTACCATCCAGGTAGCCATGGAACCAGTTCTGGGCTTCCTGGCTGAGGCCTACAGATCCCAATTCTTCCATCAATACCTGATGTCCCAAGGTATCGAAAGCCTTTGACAAATCAGTATAAATTGCTCCAGCCAGAAAGCCCCTATCCATGGCCACCTGGATGTCCATCACAACCTTAACAAGTGCAGTAGTAATAGTACTATGTTGTACCCTAAAACCTGACTGATATCTATTATATTTTTCATTTTTTTCAAGATAACTATTTAATTGAAAAACCACAATTTTTTCAAACACTTTAGAAGTAACCGAGAGCAATGATATTGGTCTATAATTCCGCATATCATTTCTCACCCCTCCCTTAAACACTGGTATCACTTCTGCCTGTTTCCAGACTAATGGGTAGGTACCCGTCTTCAGTGAGAGGTTAAAAATGTCAGTCAATATTGGTGCTATTACTGGGGCAGCAATTTTTAACAAAAAAGATGGAATCCCATCTGGACCTTGGGCCTTATTTATATTTATTTTTAATAATTCCCGATAGACTTGGCTTGGAATAATATTTTGAAAACAGAATAATAAACCATTTTCACTTTAAAAGTGCTTAGACGTACTGGCACAGTTAACTATGAGATACAGACCCCTGATAGGAAAAATCCTACGAAGATATACCATGCTAACCTCCTCAAGAAATGGGTTGAAAACACACCAAAAGCTGTTTTGCTACTTTTACCAGAAACTGATAAAGAAGATACTGATGTGGCTTATGATAGACTGGAACAAACTGTAACTGCTGATGTTGTCAAGGTGAATGTTTCCTTAACCTCTGAATAAACCGTAGAAATTTGTAACTTGATAAAGACACTTAACAGTACTTTTACCACAGTACTAGGCCGAGCAAAAGGGGTCGCCCATATAATAGTGACAAGGAATGCTCGCCTCATTAGACAAAAGACATACAGATTACCAGAGCGGTTAAGAGCTGACATGGTTAAAGAAATACAAAAAATGAAAGAACTGGGTATTATAGAAGAGTCGAGAAGTGCTTGGTCATCATCAATGGTGATTGTAAACAAAAAATAAGGGGTGCAAGAATCTGCCTTGAGTTTAGGAAACTTAATCAAGTGTCAGAATTTGACAGTTATCCTATGCCCAGATTAGATGATTTGGTGGACAGACTGGGGAATGTCAAGTATATCAATACCCTCGATCACACCAAGGGTTACTGGATAATCTCCCTAGCTAAAGAATCCAGAAACAAAACTGCATTTGCCACTCCTATAGGATTCTGTCAGTTCACCACCTTGCCGGTTGGTTTACATGGCGCACCTGCTATGTTCCAGCGGTACAAGGAAGTAATTTTATCCCCTCACAACGGTTACTGTGCTATGTACCTGGATGATGTGGTATACAGTCTAGACTGGGAAAGCCACCTGGAACACCTACAAGAAGTTATCCAATCAATCAAAAAGGCAGGTCTGACAATTAATCCTACCAAGTGTGTACTGGGCATGCAGGAAACCAGATATTTGGGCTATGTTTTGGGAAATGGAGAAGTCAAGCCAGAGATTTCCAGGATAGAAGGTGTAGCTAACAGCCCTGTCCCCAAAACCAAGAAACATCTCAGGTCATTTTTAGGGCTGGTTGATTATTATCAGAGATTTGTTCCCAGCTTTGCAGAGTTAGCTACTTCCCTCACAACTCACAAAGAAATGGTTCCTGAATAATGTAAATGGACCCTAGAGTATGACGAGGCTTTTGGGGCCATTAAGGCTGCATTATGTTCAGCCCCTGTTTTAAGAAGCCCAGACTTTGAGAAACAATTTCTGTTGCAGACAGATGCATCAGAGGTAGGCCTAGGTGCAGTCTTGAGTCAGCATATAGATGGGAAAGAACATCCTATTCTATATGTAAGTAGGAAATTGCACGTCAGAGAAAAAAGGTACTCCACCATTGAAAAGGACTGCCTTATGGCAAAGTGGGTCACGGAGTCCCTTAAAGGAAAAAGGTCCATCTCCCCATACGATGCACAGGGGAAACGCCAGACCTCGTCCAACAACTAACACACCGAAATCTGGCCAATGGAAAATCATGTACACAAATGCTCGCAATATGGGAAACAAGATTCCAGACATGCAGGCAATAATGACAGAAGCTAAACTGGACATAGTAGCCATTAGCGAGACATGGTTTACCAGTAACCATACTTGGGAGACTTCAGTACCTGGATATGTACTATTCAGAAGAGACAGAGGTGCAAAAAGGGGGGTGGAGTGGCCCTTTATGTCAATGAAAATATCAAAGCTACAGAAATTCAAAATACACATAAGGAGCCAGAAGAACTGTGGGTCGCCCTGGAAACAGGAAATGGGGCAGCCATACGAACTGAGGTTGTGTACAGGCCTCCAGACCAGGGGGAGGACATAGACACATTACTGTCAGGAAGATATACAAAACATGACAGCCATAGGGGAGGTTCTGATAATGGGAGACTTCACCATGCCAGATACAGATTGGTCAATACCAGCAGGAACATCTGTCAGAACTAGACACATGGTGGATTCCCTGCAAGGGGGGGGGGCTCAAACAACTGGTACAATATCCCACAAGAGACAGGGCTATCCTAGATCTAGTACTGACTAACAGGGAAAGGATCACAGATCTCCAGGTAGAAGGTCACCTGGGGGCCAGTGACCATCACATGGTATGGTTCAATTTGGCCACTAGAACTAAATTATTCCACTCCAAGGGAAAAATGTGGGACTTCAGAGGAGCTGACTTTGATAATATGGCCAACAGAGTTAAGGTAGCCCTGGCAAAAAGAAATATAGGTGAGGGAGTACAGGCAAAGTGGACAAAGCATTAAAGATGCAATATTTGAAGCAACATCCCATTGCGTTAGAGAGAAAAGGAAGTGCAAAAGAAGAAGGAAACCACTTTGGTTCTCAAAAACAGTAGCAGAAAAGGTCAGAGCCAAAAGTCTGGCCTTTAGGAAATATAAGGGAAAGCAGCAGGAGGAAGATAGGGAGGCATACCAAACTTCCCTAAGGGAAGCAGGGAAGGCAGTAAAGCAGGCAAAGGCCCAAACCAAGGAAACAATAGCACAAACAGTAAAAGAAGATGACAAGACTTTCTACAGATACATAAGTGAAAAGAGAAAGTCCAGAGGGGGGAATTGCTAAGATCAAAGGGGATAAGGGGGCATGTGAGGAGGACCATGTAAAAGCATCTATCCTAAATAGATACTTCTGATCTGTATTTACTGAAGAGAAGGTAGGGCAGGGCCCACAGCTCAGCAGCATGGACGGGGGGTGGGGGAGAGGTGTGCACTAGTCCCTTCACAAAAGAAAGGGTCCTACAAGAGCTCAATAAGCTCAGGGTGGACAAGGCAATGGGACCTGATGGCATACATCCCAGGGTACTAAAGGAGCTACGGGTGGAACTAGCAGAGCCATTAGCAGAACTGTTTAGTGAGTCTCTGAGCATAGGAGAGGTCCCAGAAGACTGGAGAAGGTCTCATGTGATCCTGTTCCACAAAAGTGGTAGCAGGGAGGAGGCAGGGAACCACAGACCAGCCAGTCTTACCTCAGTAGTGGGCAAGATTATGGAGGCACTCCTTAAGGAAAGGGTAGTGCAACACCTGGAATCCATAGGAGCACAGGATCCAAGACAGCATGGGTTTACAAAAGGAAGGTCCTGTCAAACTAATCTCATAGATTTCTTTGACTGGGTAACCAGAGTGGTGGACCAAGGGGGAGCAGTTGATGCCGCCTACCTTGACTTCAGCAAAGCTTTCGATACTGTTCCACATAGAAGACTGATTAATAAGCTGGGTAGGCTTGGGGTGGGTCAGAAGTTGGTCAAATGGGTGGCAAACTGGTCGATGGGGGCAGAAAACAGAGAGTGACAGTAAACAGTATACAGTCAGAAGAGATGCAAGTCACAAGAGGGGTACCTCAGGGATCAGTTCTGGGGCCAGTCCTCTTCAATATCTTCATCAGTGACATTGCAGATGGACTGGAGGGTAAGGTTTGTCTCTTTGCAGATGACACCAAGATCTGCAACAGAGCAGATGATGCGGATGGGGTGGGCAGAATGAGAAGAGATCTGGATAAACTAGCAAAATGGCTGGAAGAGTGGCAACTGGGGTTTAACGCAAAGAAGTGCAAGATCATGCACACAGGGAAGAGAAACCCTGAAATCACCTATAGGCTGGGAGGGGAGTTGCTGGCAGTCACAAGGGAAGAAAGAGACTTGGACGTCATCATTACCAATGACCTGAAATCATCCAAGCCAACCACTAAAGCAGTAGGTAAGGCTAGAGGGATGTTGGGGTGTATTAGTAGGAGTATCACAAGTCGGAAGAGGGAGGTAATAATCCCTCTTTACAAGACACTGGTTATGCCCCCATCTGGAGTACTGCGTACAGTATTGGAGGCCACACCTTCACAAGGACATTAACCAAATTAAGGGAGTCCAAAGAAGGGCAACCAAAATGATGCAGGGACTGCATCAGAAAACATATGAGGACAGATTAATGGAGCTCAATATGTATACCCTAGAGCAAGAGAGGGAGGGAGAAAGGTGATATGATTGAAACATTCAAACACCTTAAGGGCATTAACAAGGCAAAAGAATCTAACATGTTTCAATACAAGAAAAACAGCAGGACAAGAGGACACAGCATGAGATTAAAGGGAGGCTGATTAAGGGGTAATGTGAGGAAGTTCTTTTTCACAGAAAAGGTGGTGGATGCATGGAACAGCCTACCTCAGGAAGTGGTGGTTATGAATACAGTGCAGGGCTTCAAACAGGCATAAGGGAGCAATACAGATAAGTATGACTAGCTAGGCCATTGACAGAGCAAAGACTGATGCACACTTATAAGGTAGAAAAAGAAATGGGCAGATTGGATGGGCCTTGCGGTCCTTATCTGTCGTCAACTTCGATGATTCTATGTTAAGTTTTACTTACCAAGAGCTAACTTTATACTTGTAACAGATCACAATCCTCTCCGTTGGCTTAACCAAATAAAGGATAAAAATTCTAGAATCTCATGGTGGTACCTGGCACTATAGCCACTTAAATTTAAAGTGATGCACAAATCTGGGAAAGAGAATATCAGTGCTGATTTTCTCTAGATATGGAGCTGGAATTAAGAATTCTGAAGGCTGAAAAAACAAATGTGTGAGTTTAAACTTCACTATTTGCTGAACTGTTGTTATGGAAAAAAAGGATACTGCATATGCACAAAACTGTAAAGGTTATATGCTTATGTTAGATGAGAATTTACTAGAAGGTTTTGGAAACCTATTTTTGTAAAATAGGTTCCCTCTTAAGTAGGGGGTATGTGACAGGGCTGAATATGACCCTGCCCCAGTTGTTATGCAGAAAGAGTTTAAACGCAAGGGTCTGTTCTATCCTCTCCTTTTCTGTCTCTTCTCTGTCTGGTTGCGCAACCAAATTTTCTCATGAGACCTAGGACTTGATCATCCCAACGGTCTTGCAATTCTCTGTCTCTCACTATCTCTCTACCCTCACTTGCTGTTCTGTCTTTATTCCCTTCTTGCATATCTGCTGGTATAAAAATATATGTGAATCATTTTGTGAAAATGTAATTGATACTAGGATCCCTTTGTTTAAAACTGTATACAGATATACTGTTGAAATGATTGCAAAGCTAAAACTGCATATAGATACATTGTTGAAATAATTGCAAAGTTATTTGGAACTCAAGGAGTTAACCGGAAATACAGTTTCTAAGCCTCTTGCAGAGATGTAAACAAGAGGTCAGTTCTGGGTCACAATGTTCTTTTTGCTGCACCTGTTGAAACTGACAAGAACACTGTCTGAGAAGCAGAATGTTCTCTTAACGAGCTCCTACAAAGACTTGTTATAAAAAGAGCTGCAATGCTTTTCGAGAGAGAGAGAGAGAGAGACAAAGAGATTGAGATTGGAAATTGAGAAAAAAAACTCAGAAGGACTCTGTTTTCTGTTTGTACTGCCATTGTAAATAGTAATTCTGAACAATTTTATTTTTTCATTTTACTGTTATTAAAAATAAAACTCCTGTTGCAAATTTAACAACTGCTCCTGGTTTTCCTATGCTTCCTGACCTGTGCCTCGTCGACAAGACACCTGAAGAATCACCTGAGAAGTGGCACTGGAATTCAGTTTAAAAGCACCAGCAAGCGCTACTTTGAAAGGGCCCTCGTGAATATTGTGGCGCCATGCATAACCATGAGCTGGATCACATCTCCTAGGGGGATGGTGTTTCGGAGCTAGCGACCAGCTGCAGGGGGGTCTGATAACTATAAATATGGGGTTGCTTGATAACGGACAGATAAGGGGGCAAATTTATATATAAACTGCTGCGTTTGTCTACAATAATGCTGTAAAGCTGGAATTACTATGTACACTGTGAGGGACTGTATACTGAGTGGCCATATTATGATTCTATGACCCCTAATGGACAGCCAATCAGATGACTAGGCACAAAAAAGTGGTTGTGATGGTTTATGGGAAGAGGTGTGAACTAATTTCAAGCACCAAGGACCTTTGCCAATCAATAATCAAACTGGGTTAATAGTTGTGATTGATAACTGGAATCAGCCAATCAGGGGGCAGGATTTTCAGGGGGAGTCCCAGGGACTTTGGGCAGTTTGAGAAGTCTGATCTGGGCTCTGATCGAGTCAAGAAGGGCTCAGGCTATGTGTGTATCAAGGAAGAAGGTCTTTTTCAGGCCTTAATTGGAAAAATCATTCCAGTGTTTTGGAGGAACTGAAAAGGACTTTATTCTGACAGACAGAGAGAGAGAGAGAGAGAGAGAGAGAGAGAGAGAGGTGTTTTGATACTGCATTCTGAAAATAGGAGACTCTTTAGGTGAAAAGCTCCTGGCAGTGTGAGGATCCAGGATTTCGCAGTGAACCTGCATCTGTGTGAAGAAAAACCAGAGACAGTGAAGGGGGTGGTATGGAATTGTGCATGCCAGAGCAAAAAAGGGCATTTCTGATTTGAAGCAATGGACTCTGAAAGGAAAAGGTTTGCAGGTGTCCAGTGTTTTAGGGGACTGTGGTTTGCTGAAAGCTAGCTATGAAAGGTAGAGATCTGTGTTAAGAGACCGAAATCCAATAGCCAAAAGCCACTGGAGAGGTGGAAAGCCCTGAAAACCTACCCTGTGGCACTCCGGAGTTGTCTGCTTTGTTTAAGGGAAATGTGGAATTTGAGACTGTTCACAGCTGCAATCCAGAACCAGGTAGGGAAGCTGCCAACCCCTGTCAAGTGGGGCAGACTGAGCTGCAGGGGGCCACAGGCACGTTCCTGAGTGCGGGTGCACTCTACACCCATTGAGGGAGCAGGGCTGTGGAGCCACTCCTGGGTCTGGGCTTCCTGTGGTATGGTAAGCGTTGCGCTTACAGCTCTGCAACGGGCCTGGAAACAGGCTGAAGGTGACAAGCAGCCATATCTTCAATCAAGCCAGAAGTGGACAAGCGGCTAGACCTTCATGCAAGTCCAAGGCTGGTCATTCAAATCCTTCTGCCCATCTGCCTGCTGCTCCCCGAGACTGACTGTCGGAATCTGAACTGTTCAGCCTACTGTGCCAGTGACTGGACCCTCTCTTCTGGACCGTGAGTACCCAGGGCTTGCCTGGCAAAAGGGGATTAAAAGATTTTAACTGTTAGCACTTCAGACAGCACTGTTTCTAGGGCCCCAATGCTGGCCCACCCACGGCACCAAGCAGGCCTACCAGAACCTAGGTACCCAGTCAGGACATAGGGGAATTCACTGGTACCAGTGGGGTGGGCTACTGCGTGTTCAAGCCCACGGGATCTCTTACTTAAAAGAAAAATATAATCAAACCTTTTTTCTATTTATAGCTTTCCTGTTCCAGGTACCCCCTTTTCCCTAGCCCTTCCCCATTAGCAAGAAAGCTGTGGCCCATAAAAGAGGTAGGGCCTTCATCCATACAGAGACCCCCGACTGACTCCACTCCGACCTGCCAGGAGTGTAAGGAGGAACTCTCAGACTCTGAAGAGTCACTGAAGAGAAGTCGACTGCAAGAATCCCCGCTGACCCTCCACAGACGGTAAGGAGTGACGGTGATCAACAGTTGATTATTTATTTATTTGATAAAGTTTCACCAGGAAAGACATACAGAGCTGCAATAGCTCATTTCTAGATGTGTCCTGGGGGAAACGGGGGAAAATGGGATACATTCAGAATAAGACAAAGAGCTAAAATATATATGAAAATCATACATAAGACAAAAGTTACAACACAAAGGGCAATAAACAAAATCACATTGCAGCTAATAATTATTAGGACATACACTGAAAGACAATAATGCTAAGGATAAAATATATTCAATGTATGATAAAGGACGGAAACTGTGATACTCAAGGACAGAACCACACAATTGAGTAAACAAAACGAAGTCCACTTAGCCAGTACATGGGGAAGAGTCTATGTAAGGAGGTGGAAGAATAGGAGAGGAGAGTGATATAGAATAAAACAGGGAAAATGAAAAACATAGGGAAGAGGGTAAGGGATTAGGGCAGGGGTGAAGGTGAAAAATTAAGAGAAATGAATAATAGGGAAAGGCATATGATCAGGAGTGGAAAGGGGAAATATGGGCATGAAGAAGACAGGACAGCGGGTTAGAGGACGGGGTAGAGCGGATATTTAAAGGAAGGGAGTTCCAGATATTTGGGAAATGGTAGGAGAAGGCAGCCCGTCCTGAAGTTGAAGTATGGGCAGGGAAGGCAGGAGTCCTATAAGGGGAGTTACGAAGAGTGTAGGTGGGAAAAGGAGGGGTAGAGAGGAGGGCATTTGGGTGGAAGGGAGCCAAACTAGAACTTCCCAACTAATAAGGCACAATGGGCAAGGCATCTATCCCCAAGAAGAGGGAAGGAGAGGGCGGAGTAAAGGTCACAGTGATGTGTATGTGGAGGACAGTTTAGGGCAAATTGACAGAAGGACTCGAAAAGGGTGTCCAGTCTGGTGAGGGTGGACTTAGGGGCAACACTGTAACCTGTGTCTACAAAGTTAAAGATTGGGAGGATCATCTTATGGACGATCTCAAGGCAGACTTGAAGGGGGATGCAGCCATGGTGTCTGTAGTGAGCACCAAATTTGAAATGTACTTTTTTTGTGGATAGCATCCACATGTCCAGCAAAATCTAGGGTCCGTTCTTGCCAGAGTCAAAGATATTTAAAACTGGAAACATCCTGCAGAGGGGAGCCCTCAAGAGCTTGAAAGGTAGGGTGGGCCGTAAGCCTGGCGAGCCTCTGCCTGGTGCCAGAAGTCATGGAGACCGTCTTTCTGGCACTGAGGAACAGTTGATTTGTGCGAGACCAGCTCTGGACATTATTAAAAGCCAAATGGAGGCTGGTCACCACATCAGAGGGGGAGGTACCAGAGGTATACAAGACAGTATCATCTGCATACATGTGGATATCTGCTGTTGAGCAGGCAGCAGGTTAAGTCAGTCAGAAAAATGGAGAAAAGAAACAGTCCGCGCACTGAACCTTGAGGAACACCAGTGATGATGGGAAGAGGAGGGGACATGGTGTCACCAATCCTGACTGACTGGGACCTACCCGTGAGGTAGGAACGAACCCAGTTAGTGGTGGCCTCTGAGAGATCAGTTGCTGCAAGCTTACTGAGGAGAAAAGAGTGGGCAACAGTGTCAAAAGCTTTGGCCAAGTCGACAAAGATAGCAGAGGTGATACGGCCTTGATCCATGCCAAAGAGAATGGAGTAAGTGAGCCGGAGCAGGGAGGTCGTAGTGGAGTGGGCCTTGCAGAAACCAGACTGGAAAGGGGTAAAGAAGGAGGATTCAAGGAAAGAGGAAAGCTGAGCCAGAACAAGGTGCTCTTGCAGTTTTTCAAGGATTGGGAGAAGGGAAATAAGGCGGTAGTTACGTGGGTTTGAGGAGTCATCCTCCCCCTTAGGCAGGGGGACAACTGTGTTACTCTTCCAGGCATCAGGGACAGAAGCCAGTGTAAATGAGAGATTCAGAAGGTAAGTGAGCAGGACAGTAATGGTATGGGCCGTAAGGTGCAGGAGCTTTGGGTCAAGCCCATCCAGGCTTTTGCCCTTATGAGGGTTAAGGGCCAGGAGTGCTTTTAGGGTATGAGCAGGGGAGACTGGAGAGAAGGAGAAACAGTGAGGAGAGGAAGAGGGTACTGAAGGGGCTGGTGGAGGAGGAGCTGCTGGGGGAAGAGACGCAAGAAGGGCCGAAGCACAGGTGGTGAAGAAAATGTTGAAATCATTGGCAACTGAGAAGGGATCAGAAATAGTGATGTCACCAACCTTTAGGACTGAGAAAGGGGGCTGGGAAGGGGAAAGAACAAGGCATGGACTACTTTCCAGAATTTGGAGGGGCTGTTAAGGTTCTCCTGGAAAGTGATTGAGAAATACTCTTTTTTTGGCCCTGGTGCAGGCATTACGGAGAGTCAGGAATTTAATCAGATCACCTAGAATGCCTGAGGCCTTGTAAGTCTTCCATGCAAGGTCACGAGCTTGCTGACAGGCCAGCAATTCAGCCGATACCCAGGGGAGATGAGAGCCTCTGACCCTTGTTTTCCTGAGAGAAGCAAGCCAGTCCCAAACATGCAAGAACTAGGTCTTGAAGTAGCTCAGGGAAAAACTGACAGAGAAGTTTGCAACCGGAGGCCAGTCAATACTAACGAGATCCTCGTGGAGGAAGGACAAGTCAAGGGACCTAAAAGAGCAAAGAAGCAGGATGTGTAGCGGGGCTTTGAGGCGATGGATTCTGTGCACACAGTGGATCATGTGGTGGTCACTGAGTGCATCTGGCAAATTCCTGATGTAACTACCCGGTGAGGATGCGACACTAAAATTCAATCTAACAGGGTATGACTGCCTGACTTGTGGTTAGAACGAGTTGGTTCAGAGATCAACCAAGTGAGACTCGAGGAGGAACTGTGTTGACAGAATTTAGACTGTGTACTGGAAAGCCAATCAATGTTAAAATCCCCAAGGATGAGAAGTTCACCAGATGTAGCGTGGAAGATGAGATCAGAGATGAGATCAGCAGTAGAGGATGAAGGTAGACTAGGGTAGCAGTATACACCACCAACAAAGATAGGAAGGGAGCATGGGAGGGGTAGTTTTATTACAAGTTCATAGGCAGAGAGGGAGGAAATGGAGAGGCAGAGATTATACTGGATAGGGGAGGAGATGAAAATGGCCACCCCCACCACTGGTTGACCAATCCTGCCAAATGACAGAGTAACCAGGGATGGAGATGGCAGCATCAGGTATTCTGAAAGAGAGCCAAAGATTCAGTGATGACCAGCATGCTGGGTTTTAAACTAATTATAAGAGAATCGAAAAGATCAGTTTTAGGAAGAAAGCTCCGAATATTGAAATTTAATACTTTTAATCCTTTAGGGAGGTCAATCGGGAGGAAGGACTGATGATCCAGGGTTGGGTTCAACGTCACCTGCTGTAAGGAGCAGTAAAAAGATGAGCAGCCTACATGGGGTGGATAAGCACCTTCGAGGTGGTAAGGATTTAACAGAAGCAAAAGGGGGGGAATGAGCAGGGGAGTGCCTAAATGTAGACAGAATGTAGTGAAGGGATGCTAAATGGTTATTGGGAGATTGGAGGATAGATGGTCCAGAGCGCCAGTGAAGAAGGGGAGGTAGACAAGAAGATGGAAGAGTAGGATAAGGTAAGCATAGATAGGAGAGTGGCGCTGGCAAGGCAAGAAGGGGAGAGGGAGGGCTGGATGACAGGGTAAACAGGAGGGGAGGTAGCGAGAAAGAGAATGAGCATAGTGAGAGGAGAGGAAAAAGATGGTGCAGCAGTGGCGGTAAAAGAGGAAGACAGGAGAGGGGCGAGCAAGTGAAATAAACTCCTAATCAAAACATTAGTTATGGAGGGTGGTGGGTGGGGAGTAGGAAGGGACAGAATTTAGAAGAGACACAAGAGAAATTAAAGCAGAAATAGCAGCATTAAAAAATAAAGTTATATGAACCAAAGAGGAAAGTAGCAACAAGGCAGTGAATGATAACATGAGGCAAGGAACGCAGAGAAACCAGCCACAAGGACTAGGAACAGCCAGCCACTGCAGACAGAGAAGTGCACAGACTTCAACTCATTTGAACACTCAGTTTAAATAGTCTATAATGAAATAAAGACCTAATACCATAGGGAACGGAAATAAATTATTTGAAGCCCAGAGAACAAGCAAGAGCAGCAGACACATAGATACTTATAAAAAACTAAAAACATACCCTATTACATTTAGGGAGTACAACTGTAAAAACCAGAGACCAGCAACTACTCGGTTTACAACAAAACCATTATTATTCATTACTACTGATCCACTAAGCACAACATGCACAATGAAAAATATATGAACTCAATTGCAGAGACAGAAAACAATAGTTAAAAAATGCAATTGCAAAAACAGATTTCTAAGCTCAAATAGTGTAGACGATAGCTTGTTTTACCACAAGCTCCACCTAACACCCTAGCTGTCCTACAGGGAATAACACCCTTGCGCTGTCAATAACAGCCCACAGACCATTTAACAGAATGTGGTGGTGGGGGTGGGACAGCGGGCAATTTTTCAAACACAGCAGTGAAAGCAAAAGAATGTCCAAAGGCGTCCAAAGGCAGGAATTAACAGGGGTGAGGCTCCAAAAAATCAAATTTGCACAGTGTCCAGAATATAAAAGGAGCGGGTTTCCTGACAAACTTACACAGAATTAACAAAGTCCAATACATTGGGGCAGCAAATGAATAGAAAATACTTGCCTCAGACCCCAAAGTCAGCTCAGTCTCCTGTTGCTGATTAGGCTGAGTGCCCATGGAGATGGGCACTTCAAAGCTCCAAGCAAATGGAGGACGTCGCATTGAAGGAACGCTCATTGGTTGATGGGCTCCTATTCAAACATAGCAGTAAAAGCAAAAAAAATTTCAAAGGGGTCCCAAGGCAGGAACACAGCAGTGAAAGCAAAAGAATGGCCGATAGGGAAGCCCCAAGGCCGGCCGAGACTCCTTGGTCAGAGCGCCGGATTTTGGCTGTTTGGGTGGCGACTTCATGGGAATCAGTATAGACACTAGGGTTGGCCAAGCCAGGTCGGCTCCGGAGATTCCAGTCATTTGTTGTGGGATGCCACATTTTAGTCAAGACCATTATTTCTGGGCTGCTCTCTGCTACCTCTACCTGAAGCTCACTCATTTTATATCCAAAACTTCTGACCTTTAAGTAGACCACCACCCACGAACTCTGCCTGCCATCAGTTCTCTGTTCATTTGCCAGTTCTGCTTTGCTTGTCCCCATTTGGTGCTACTGGTCTTTTATAGCATGGATGCCTCTGACTAGCCCTAACCGGTTTCAGCAGGAACCTAATTCCTGTCTATTTTATCCTACTTAACCTGATACCCCTAAACTTCTTGGGACCTTAAATTAAAAAAGAAACACATCACCCCTTGAGATTAAATAAAACCCTTTTCTACCCAAAATTAAAATATTTTCTTAGTTTCTAAGCACTGCTATCCCTCACACTCCCCCCCCCACAAACACACACTTGCTGGCCCAAACTGAACAGCCCTCCACAAATTACAAATCTGTCCCTCCACAAATTATTTATATTAATAGTTTCTCCTCCCACCCAACCCTCCTCTCAGCACCTACCACCCCACTCCCCACCCCAGAAACGTACCAGTGGCACTAGGAGTACTGATCTCCCAGTGAAGAAATCAGCAGGGTTTTTTTTTAACCTGTAAAAAAAAAAAAAAAGGCTATGAATGTATTCTGCACCGCTCCAGTGGCCCCCACCTGACCTTCCCACTCAGCACCCACCACACCACCCCACCCCAAGCCCTTACTTACTGATCGGGGGTCCAATGCCGTAATCCTCTCTGGACCACAGACACATCTTCACTCTTCAAAGCCGGACCACGAACATAATCTGACCATTATTTTTGCCCCAAATTTTCAACATGACTTCTTTGGGACCCCACCTCATGAACAAAGGCACTGTCATTAGGCAGATCTGTCCCGAATGGTGATTTTGGGATTCCTGTGCAAAATTACCTTTCAGGCAGGAGTTGAACATTTTCTCTGCCCTTGTTCATGAGGTGGGGCCACAAGAAGGCCATGCTGAAAATCTGAATGTAGAAATATTAAAAAACAAAGATTTTTTTTATACTTATATTTTGAACAAGTGAAATACAAGCTTGTACAACTGAGTCTTTACATCAGTACATGAAGTACATACAGCAAACATCATATAATGGCAGGATCACTCATGACACTCAGTTTGTGTTACATCAATGAGGAGTTGCTTCAAATATATATACCATCAATATACAGTGCATGAGAATTGCCATTTCTGCCATGAACAGGAACGCAAAACACAATAACTTCAGGAACTTAGTTGCAAACTCCCCAACCAAGTGGATTAGTGTTCCCATTAACTGCTGTAAGAAGCTCTTGACTATGAAAAGTATCAGCCTCTGCCATAGTACAAAATCATGTACTGGATACAGTAATAACCAAAATTATTTATTTCAAATGAGCTCCATTATACAGCTATGGAGCACACCAACCATATTTATATGAACGGTTTATCAACTACATAACATATACAACTATGTAAACTGTCCCATTGAAAAGTAGAAAAAAACTGTTAAACTATACTGTCGATCTGGTTAGGTTAACACACTCTGAATGCTAACAATACCATTTTATAGTCAACTCCGGTGCCTGAGACACTGCTTACTAGGTTGAGAGCAGAAAATAGAACAGTTCATGCCACCATGAGGAAGCAACATGAGGACTGGCTATGTGTAATGCCATCATTCATAATTAACAAGAAAACGTGCTTTTCCCAGCACAAGTATTCAGTACTGAATTAAAAAAAAATAGATGCCCATGATAGATTTGACAAAGTTAACTTCTGCCAGGAGCAAACACTTAAAAGGAAGTCAGAGAGCCACGGTAGCACCTTAGCCTACCTCAGTTCAAAAGTAAAAGTTAGAAACCAGGCTCACTTTTTTTTTTTTTGTAATTTATTTTTCTGCTCTGGTCCCAGAACTCTCTCAAGCTGCCCCTACTCACCAACGCCACATTTACCACCCACCTGTATCCCTGCCTCCTCAGAGTAAGCCTCCCTCCACGTACCTCCAGCCGGCAGACCACCCAGCTATGAGCCCCTTGGGGTAGGGCCATCTCCACTCCCAGTACTCTAGTTCTTTATCTAATGTGCCAACCGAGGAGATGGAAGAACAGAGGGGTGCAGAGACACGGGCCAGGTATTGAGCGTGTGGTGGCATGGTCCCAAGGGTAGCTGTTGCCTATCCAGGAGCGGGAATTTTTGCTTAGCTGGTTCCCCCAGGAGCACAGTCGTACAATGATTTCAGCACGGTTAAGCCGCAACTTCCGCCACACTCCTCACCCTTAACAGCACTGCACTAGTGTTACCCCTGTTCTCCACCGGGGCTCTCTACTGCGCCAGATGCTCCCTGGATCCCTCCCCAGGGACAGGAGAGCAGTCCATAAGATGTTCAGTCCTCTCTCTCCCCAGCGCCCAAGCTCATTTCCGAACTCAGGTCACTGGTGTGGCGCAAGGTGTGGCATCCAACACCTCAACCCTCAGCGCCACCAGGCCAGCTAGAAACCAGGCTCACATCCTTCTTCAGAGCCCAATTCGGGATTCTCCTGTCCTGCTACAAATTCGGTACTCAGCTTCACAACCAGGTTCCCAGGAGCTTGAAGGTCTGTGAATAGGAAGATTTTTTCCCTCCATAAATGATTTTAAGACATGCTGGAAGCATCAAAAAGTGCTGAATCCCCGATGCTTGTAGTTGGGGCATAGACCCCATCACAGGGGTTCCTTCTGTTCCTCGTGGAATAGCTGAGATCAGGAAACAGCCGCACCTGATGTCCATGATGGTTCAAATTGTCTGCTCTTTGTGCAGCCTGTAGAATCTCATCCCGTTATAAGCCCATGCTGAATTTTGCAAATGTAGGCTCATAATTTTGGTAATTTTTAAAATGTTTCCCCCCAAATTCACAACATAGCCATATCTTTACAGCACTTCATGAGTAGCTGTCATTTTTCAAATCCTGCCAAAAATGGGTTATTTTTTACATCCCAAAAGGTGATTTTGTGGTTCCTGCACGAAATCACCTTCCGGGCAGTAGTTGAAAATGTTATCCGCCCTGGTTCATGATGTAGGGTCATAAGAAGGCTATGTTGAAAATCTGGTGCAAAACTATTTAAAAACAACCAAGGTATGAGCCTACATTAACTTTTCCAAACGCAGCCTCATAACTTTGATAAGTTTCAATATTTTTACCCCAAATTTTCAACATAACCATTTCTTTCTTTGCAGCACCTCATGAATGTGACGGCTGTCATTTTTCAACTCTTTCATAAAATGTGTTTTTGCATCCCTAGAGTTGATTTTGCAGTCCCTGCGTGACATCACCTTTAGGTCAGGAGCTGAACATTTTCTTTGCCCTTCATCATGAGGCAGGGTCATAACAAAGCTAAGTTGAAAGTTTGGTGTACAAATATTACAAAAGAATACATTTATGAGCCTGCGTTACATTTTGCTAACACAGGCTCGTAACTTTGGTCATTTTCAATATTTTTACCCAAAAGTTTTCCCATGTAGCTCTATTAGCTCTAGTCACAGCTTGTTTAGACTGTGAGGCATGCAAGTAATCAATTACATTAAGCCCAAATCAGGCCCATCTGGAACATAAAAAAAAAAAACTGACCCCCTGAATCCACATATCCCAAGGTCTTCTGTCATGGACCTCCAAGATATTAAGAACTCTCTTCAGTCACTCTGTCAATGTATACACAGCCTGGAAGAAAAGTTTGACCAATTTAGCAGTCAGCTGGTGAAGGTAAAGCAATCTGACTTGGGACTTAATTAGAAAGTTGCTACTAGTACTGTACAGGGGTCGAATAGTATTTTTCGATTCAACAGCCCTTTCTGAATAGGGGGCTATTTGTATCCAGGACTGGGAATTCCTATTCAACAAATGAAAATTCCCCCAATCCACTCTTGTTTATTTTTAAACATCTCACCTTCTTCAACCTGCCCAAATCAAACACAGTAAATTCTAAACCATCCCCTCACCTACAGTCTGCACCCCGATCCCACCCTCCTCTCCAAGCACCTACAATACTTGAGTAATATGAATGTTTACGCAATACACATTAGCATTTTTTTAAGGGCAAATAAAAACGTTAGCCACCATACAGAATTCCAAGTAGCTAGATAAAATTTTCACCTTCACAGTACAGTACGTCATCCTATCTATCTAGCTACTTGGGTACGTCACAACGAACTTCTGATTCCGCCACCTGTGCCCCACTGTCTGCACAGCCATATGCTCCTTTTACGTTCCATAAAAATAAATCACAAAAAATGCTACTGTATAGTGTATAAACTGCACATGTGATGTGTGTTCATGAGATATGGTATTTAGCTTTATGCGCTGTCAGTAACCTCTTTTGATCTCACTCGTGGTTTCTTCACTCATAAAAGTTAAGAGGCCACTGACCAAATGCACATAACCTATCCCCTATTTAGTCCCACGAAGGACAAGTGGCACAACTCGCCTGCCTCCACGGCAAGCTGCTGTCTTCATAAAATGAAAGTGCTTGTTTGTGCTAAACAAAATATCCCCTGTGTGTGAGTCCCCCAACCCTGGCAGCAACTTTACTGCACCCAGGTCCCCAGTATCCAATATCCTCTGCTCAAAAACTGGCCAGCACTACCCGCCCTCCTCTACAGCTTGCTGCTTTCTAATAAATGGACAAGTTGTCTCTCTGTTATAGTAAAACTAGCTGGTAACATGATCAGCTAGTTTAACTATTACAGAAAGCAAATGTGTACATTCATTAGAAGGTGGTTGGCCATGAAGGAGAGCAGGTTGTGCGGGTCAATTTTTGAGCAAAGGAACTCCAGTGCTGTGGGTGGGGGTAAGAGACACATAGTGATACTCTGTTTAGTGCAAACCACGCACTGTATTTGTTGTTACAATTTCTGCGCTTTTCTCCCTGCCTGTCCTTGAACACCTGCGATGTGGGCGCACCCACACTACCCAGGTACTGGCTCTGCCCTTCCGCCCCACACCTAGCAATCGCCTGCCACCCCCAATGCCTACACTTTCCATCGGACCTCCACCCTAATAGGAGCGGAACTATGGGGGGGGGGGCAAGCAACCTCCTCTGGGAGAGAGGCGAGCTGCCTTTTAGCTGTTCAATCCTGCTCCCTCCCTGCCACTCCATGCCGGCTCCCTGACAACTCTAGGTCATTCCCGAACCCGGGTCGCCGGCGCAATGTAAGATGTCCAGCACCTCAGCCCTCAATGCCACCGAGCCAACTCAAACAAGCACTTTTATTTTATGAAGATAATTGCTGGTCATGGATGCGGCCGGGTTGTGCTGTCGCCCTCTGTGGGACTAAACATTAATATTACACAAATATTGTGGGTGGGTGGCATCAGGGTGGAGAAAGCCGATGGGGGACAAGAGGTGATATTTACTGTGTTTGGGTTGGACAGTGGGATGTTTAAAACTAAGCAAGGGTGGGGGCAAGGGTGCCTCTTTATTTTTATTTTTTAAAGTAGTATGCATGAACACCTGAATACCAACTATCCACATATTTGGCTACTGAATACAGACTATTCGGTTGAATATTCTGGAAAAGGTATTCACACAGCAGCAATTGCTAGAGCAGCAGCAGGACAGACCCAGAAATCAATGGCAAACTCAGTGATCCTGATAAAGGAAAAACAGCAGCTGAAAATGCATTTTGAAGTAAAGGAAAATGCAAAGTAATGTTCAACTGGCTGGATTACTGGAGGTCTATGAATCTGTTAACTTGAACCTTTCAAACATGGCTCCCCACTTTGCTACATTGGGATGACTTTTGTCTTACTAGTTTTAGACCAAGCATACTGAATAAACCCACTTCTGCAAATTCCACAGACAATGGGGATTATTTTTACAAGGGTCAGCATAGGTGACAGAGTTCTAGAGTCTGCCTGCAGACTTAAAGAGCTAGCAGAGCGAAAAACAGTAGGCAGGAAAATGTTACAAATTATAAGGAGTAGCAAATATAAATTTTTGTTTCTGAAGTGTTTTTCGTTTTTCTCATTAGAATATTTTCCATGTGACAGTATTATTCTGGATGTGTGGAATGGCACTCTGTCTGGCAGCTTACATGTCTAGTTCTAATCCTCCCAGTACGAAGGACATCACAGGTGGCTGACCTAGCAGCTACTGAGTGTCTCTTCCTGAGCAGCCATGATGTCACAGTCAGTGAGGTCACAATGCGAATGACATAATGGGAGGAACACAGCAAGATACAGTATATGTCAGCTGCCGAGCAGAGCCCTGTTCACACAAATCACATTACTTACATCAGGAAAGAAATCATCTGTATGTTAATTTAACCACTAAGACCACTCTAACAGTTGTAAAAGTGGTCTCAAACGCATTCTTAGGATACAAGAACTGATTCTGATATCCTAAGGATATAACTGAGACCACGCTTACAATCATGAGAGTGGTCTTGGCGGCCGTATTAATATATTATCGATTGAGATTGATAAATAATATATTAAAATTAACAACAAAAAGAAAAGCCCTGAATGTACCCATTGCCAGGGCAGCTGCACGTGAGACTCTCTATAACAAGAGTGTCTCATGTGCAGAGGACAGGAACACTCCGATTAGTTGGGAGCACTCCCTTGATCTGTAGCAGTTAACCTAAGGGAAAAGAAAAAGTACCTCAAATATAAAAGGTAATAGCTGACTGTTTTCGCAGTATACTAGCTCTTTAAGAAACTGCTTTTCTGAAGCTGTGGTCTTCATATTTATCAAGATTGATCATACTCGACCAGGTTCTGGAGAAAAGAATTGGAGGGAGTCAAGACATGGTTATAGGTTCTATGACTAAGGGTGATGGGATGGGGTTTGTGTGTGTCCCAACACTCTCAGACTTTTCAATCTGTCTCAGATAAGAGGGGAAGGCAGCCTGTTCCATCTACTGCATGCCCATAGGAGCCAACAAACAACTACTGTTTACACTGTTACTGCTTACACACGTGAGAGTCAGCACTGATGTCAAGACTTACTTAAAATCAAATCCGCAAGGCGTGGGCAGGCAGGTTCAAAAAACTGAACAGGACTGCAAATAACCTCTGATGCAGTTTCTTTAGGACAGCATGCTGAGAACATCGGGCATGGACACTGAGGGCCATAAAAAAAAATTTGTGAAGGGTGGCAGCACTAATTTAATTTATCTGATTTATGTACTGATTCAGTAAGTCACACACACACAGATTTGGGCATGTTACTGCTTCAGCCTTGGTGGAATCCTATTTTGGGTATGAGCATGGCTTATAATACAGTACGATCAGCATCTTTAAAGCTTTGGTGGATTCCTATTTTGGGTATGAGTATGACTTATAATACAGCATGATCAGCAACTTTAGTTAAAGCGGCAAACCTATAAGGAAATCAACAGTGAACATGGTCCAACAGAAGGTATTGACAGACGTACGATGTTCCAACAGGCAGTGGGTTGGCGCAAAGGAAAAAATTACTCACCTTAGCAATTATGTTTCTTCTATTGGAGTCTTGCTGTATTCTGACAAATTCAGTTAACCCCAGCCTTTAAACTGCCCCGGAGAACAAAAGGTTAACTTTCTATGCAGAGCATAGAATGCTGAGCTCGAGCTTGGTTAATGTCTCTGTCTGGAACCCTTTGAAATCCAACCGTCAGATTCTTACGAGCAAAAACTCACTAACTATCCTATGTGGAAATTGTAAAATTTTACTAGGCAAATGGCAACAGAAGTTTTGGATTCCCAAAGGAAGACTCACGTCAGGAAACCCAAAATCCAAAAACCAATCCAAATAAGAATAATGATAAAACAACACCCAAACAAAAAGAAGACGGTGTAAAAGGAGCACCCCTGAGGTGCAACACTGCGCCTGCCCACCCACTTCCCAAAACCAGGTTCTGAGAGGGGAGGCGGCAGGGGAGGTCAGAATACAGCAAGACTCTAATAGAAGAAATATAATTACTAAGGTGAGTCATTTTTTCTTCAAACAACATGAAGTCTTGCTGTATTCTGACAAATGCAGAATACCAAGCACTACCTCCATGGAGGAGGGGCAGAACCTACTTTGGGAATAGGCTCTGAAGTACTGCAGTGGCAAACCGAGCATCACTCCTAGCCTGGATATCCAGGGAGTAATGCTTGGGAAAGGTATGGACTGTTTTCCAAGTGGCTGCTTGACAAATTTCTAAGAGAGGGATGTCCCTGGCAGCAGCTGTACCTCTTGTAGAATGAGCCCTCAGGCCTGGGAGTGGAATCTTTCCCAGTTTCTCATAGCAGAATTGTATACAAGACACAGTCCACCTGGCAACAGTTCTCTTGGTAGCAGGTTTGCCCTTTCCCACTTCCCCATAAGTGAAGAACTGGAGGGAATCAAACCTGTGACCCTTGGTACACTCTATGTAGTAGCTACGGGTTCTTTTAACATCTAAACTGTGTAGCCTCCTCTCCCCTGAGGAAGAATGATCAGTTAAGAAAACAGGGACAGACAGACTGATTCAAATGGAATCTGAAACCACTTTGGGCAAGAACCTTCTATTGGTTCTAAGGACCACTTTATCCCTGTGAAAGGAGACAAAATCAGGTTCCACTAACAGGGCTTTCAATTCACCGATACGTCTGGCAGAGGTAATGGCCACTAAAAACACAGTTTTCCAAGTCAAGTATTTAACTTCTGCTGAGGACATAGGTTCAAAGGGAGGTTGCATAAGTTGAGCAATGCAAACATTTAAATCCCAGGCAGGGCAGGGTCTCTAAAGGGAGAATTGGTATGAAGTAATCCTTTAAAAAATTTACAGAACACAGGATGAGAAGATAGTGAGGAAGACTTCCCCACTGAGAGAAAAGCAGAAACAGCTGACAAGTGAACCTTGAGAGTAACTGGTCTGAGGCCTAGGTCATTTAGATGGATCACATAATCCAGAACTGTAGGCAATTCAGCAGTATGTGGGGAAATATGCTTTTTGGAACTCCAAATGCTGAATCTCTTCCATTTGGAATTATAGGTCTTTCTGGTGGAGGGCTTTCGAGAAGCTTTGAGAATATCCAGAACCCCCTGAGACAGATGCAAATCTGCAAACTCTAACTCTTCAAGAGCCATGCCTTGAGACCGAGACACTGCAGACTGGATTACCAAATCCTCCCCTGAGAGGAAGTTAACAGGTTGTAATTTCTGGGAAGAGACAGGGGAAGATGGACAGCTAGGGACAGCAACAGTGGGTACCAAGGCTGTCTGGCCCAGTCTGGAGCAATCAGAATCACTTTGCAAGGTTGTGACCTTATCTTGACTAAAACTTTGAACAGAAGAGGGAAGAGAGGGAAGGCGTACAGAAATTTCCCTTCCCAGTTCAGAATCAGAGCATACAGGAGGACTGAGCCCAAGACTGGGGGTCTGCATCAAAAGAGAGGAAGTTGGTGATTGTCTGGGGCTGCAAAAAGATCTATCTCTGGAGTGCCCCACCTTGAGAAAATCACCTTCAATACCAGAGGGTCCAGGGTCCATTCGTGATGGCCCTGTGAGAAACTGCTCAGTGCATCTGCTAGCACATTGTCCTTCCCTGGAAGGTGAACTGCTACCAGAGAGGTTTGCAGGGCATAAGCCAGGGACCACAACTTCATGGCTTCTGTGCACAAGGTCGTAGACCAAGTGCCTCCCTGCTTGTTGATGTACCACATGGTGGTGGTGTTGTCTGTTCTGACTTGAACCACCTTGTTCTGCACTGACTGAGAGAAAGCTTGCAGGGCCAGAATAACTTCCCTGAGCTCTAGGAGACTGATATGGAGAAGGGACTCCTGAAGGACCACAGTCCCTGGGCAGTGAGGGCCCCCAGATGGGCTCCCCAGCCCAGAAGGGAAGCATCCATGGTAAGGATCACTGAATGAGACTGAGTGGCAAATGGGACCCCTTGCCTTAAATTGTCCTGATCCTGCCACCATTGAACGGCTTGGATCAAGGCCCGAGTCACTGGAATCAGTTTGGTAAGGGAGTCCTTCTTCTGGGACCAAAAGACCCTCAGATGAAACTGAATGTCCCTCATCTGGAATCTTGCCCCTTGGTTTTAAAAGATGTTTGTTTAGGTACCTTAGGTCTAGGATGGGTCACCACCCCCGTCTTTTTTGAGGTAAGGAAGTACCTGGAGTGTAGACCTTTGCCCCAGTGTAGGATAGTCACTCTCTCTCTATGGCTCTTAAAACCAGAAGAAACGAAACGTCTGCCTCTAGAGCAAGGGTTTCTGAGAGACCTGCAGGTGGAAAAGATCTGGCTCTCATCTCCGGAAATTTTTTGAAGCTGAGAACCAGTCCCTGGCTTACTACTTCCAGGACCCACTTGTCTGAGGTAATAGACTTTCAGTCCTGGACGAAGTAAGTCAACCTGTCCCCTACTGGAATAGGAGAGTCGACCCGGGCAGGTCCATCAGGGTGTCTGCTTGGCAGGGGCCTTAGGCTGAGGAGTGGATGCAGCCCTGCTCATTCCCCTTCTGCCCCTCCCTCTGAAGAACCCCCTCTGTGAAAAGGGAGAAGAGGCCTGTGCTTGGTAGAAAGGCCTTTGAAAAGGCCTACCCCTGCCCCTAGACTGCTGCCTTTGAGGAGTTGCCTGCCTATCCTTGGCCTGAGCACTCCTGTAAGTGGTCCTGTACTCGTCCATTTTCTTCATGTAATTCTCTGTCTGCTCCCCAAACAGAAAATTACCCACTACAGGAAAATCCATGGCCTTAGCCTGAGTATCCTACGAGAGGCTAGTACATCTGAGCCAAGCCATTCTCCGAAGAGCCATAAATGTAGCCATGACTCTTGATGACACATCATTGGTGTCCACAGCAGCATGAAACTGTACTTTTGATGCCTCAATCCCATCTGCAGCCACCTCCTCCAGCTCCTTGGCTAGCTGGGGGAAAGCCTGTTTAGCCAGTGCCAGTACAGTGTCCCATCTGGACTTCTGGTACCTGGCTGTATGGGCCATATAATTCGTCTTCCTGAGTTCCAAGGAAGATGCCATGTACTGTTTTTTTGCCATGGCATCAATCTTCCTGGAGTCTTTGTCTGGGGGGTGTGAAGCCAAGGGAATGTTTGCCTTGTCACAGGCAGCAGCCTGCACTACCCCAACATGGCTGCATTGCTAGTATAAAAACTCTGTATCTGAGCCTGATAGTGTGTACCTCTTGTCCACCCTTCTTTCAACAAGGGGTACAGAATTGGGAGACTTCAGGATTTTTTGTGTCCATTTCCACATAATCAGGCTCCTCTTGATCCTGCATTGCTTCCTCCATAGGAAGCTGGAGGGTTTCAGCCACCTTTCTGTAAAACATAAAGTGGGATGGGGACTCAGAAAGCCTAGGAGGGGATACACCCCAAAGTCTGTCTGGGGAGATGTCCGGTTCCACAAGCACATCCAGACTTTCACCATCACCATCATCATCATCATCATCATCAAACTACCCCTCCTCCTTAAACTCCGGATCATAAAATTCTTCAGGGGTATAATCGTGAACCGGGGAAACCGACTGAACCGAACCCCTGCCAAAAGGTGCCAGATCGGTCGGAACTGGGCGAAGCAATTCCACAATCCGAATCGTTCTGGCTATTTCCTCGGCGGTCAGAACATGAACTTCTGGATCTGAACCGGTCTATTTCTCTTTGCGTTTTCTTTTTGTCAGAACCGAACCTCTGGATCGGCCTCCTTTGCCTAGAAGTAGCGCCTGGTCAGAGGGCACCCTTCTGGTTCGGTTGGAACCAAACTGGGCTGGCCATCAGGGTCAGCGGACTTCTCGGCCTCCTTTTCCCTCAGTCTACCTAATCTCTTTTCAAGGGTAGATTTGGGAACATTTTTACATATTTGACAGTCTGTATCGAGGTGTTCAAACCCCAGACAATAAACACAGGTGGTGTGGGGATCGGCCTTGGCAAAGACTTCCCGACACTCACTGCAATGTTGAAACCCAGTGGGCCTGTTTTTTTTCTTGGGTTTCTCAGACATGGCCAACCTAACAAACATACTCTTTTTATGGCAACCGCCAGGCAAGACTCCCTTATCGGTTACTAACCATGTCACAGGTATGGAAAAAAAAACGCACAAAACACGTTTTTTTTTAGAACCGATAAGGACCAGTAACCACACACTAAAGAAAGATACAAGTATTAACCACAAATGATCGGTTCAGCCGAACCGATCCACACTTTTACAAGTTCCACACAGAAAATAAGCACAAGACCTATCTAGTACTCACGGCACCACAGACAGAGACTGAACCGACTATGCGGAAATACATTTTGTTAAAAACCGGCACTTTAACAGACTTTAGAACCGAGCTGTGGGAGCAATCTCCGGAGCGACTGTTCAGTGAGGCAGAGCAAAGAATCTGACAGTTGGATTTCAAAGGGCTCCAGACACAGACATCAACCGAGCTCGAGCTCAGCATTCTAAGCTCTGCATAGAAAGTTAACCCTTTGTTCTCCGGGGCAATTTAAAGGCTGGAGCTAACTGCATTTGTCAGAATACAGCAAGACTTCATGTTGTTTGAATCTACTACACTCCCCCATTTCCTTACACATCTCATTAAAGGAGCTGACTCCCGTGTGTGGGCTGCCATTTTGTCCCTTCTACCTCACTGTCCAAAAAAGCACAGAATGAGTAGTTTATTGCCCAGGTATAAGATAGGAAGATTTAACAGAAAAAAAAGAGGTTAAGCAAGTAAACGACATGGGAGTGGTGCAGTGTAATGGGTGTGGAGCTGCAGTCTTTCTATACACCTTCTGTAGACTGAGTACTGCCACATTTGCACTCACCTCTCTGGGTTGAGGGCAAAGGTCGCTGGACTCTGGGCCAAACTGGCAACGGTGCAGAAAACCTTCCACCCCACCTAAGAGCCACCATGGCTGCCATCATTATCCCTGAAGATGCCTAGGTAGAGGAAAAATGGCTGGACCTTGGTGGGCTCTGGGAGGGTGGGGGTGGCAGGCTGGGTATACACTCTTCAGCCTGTGCCACTGCAACATTTCTTTCCTGTACTGGCAGGATGGTATAGCCAAGAAGAGGTATCTGAAGCAGTGGCAAGGGAGCATGTGGGGCTCCTCAGAAGGGGAGGCCACAAAGTGGCAGGAAGTGGCCCACAGTCAAGGATGAAGCAGCTGTTGGTAGGGGACCCCATCATTAGGGGAACAGACTTGGGAGTGGAAGGTGAAGGGGAGAGGGAGGGAGGGAGGTAAAGTGCCTCCCTGGCACTTCGGTTTGGAGGCATGTAGAGCAAAGTCAGAGGATCGCTAGGGCAGCAGGTCACAGGAGGGAGCTAGCCATCACTGTCCACCTGGGGAAAAAAGACCTAGCAAGGTGGAGTAGGGGTAGTACATAGTAATTTAAGAGAACTGGGGAGGGGCCTGAGCATGTAGTGTGCGTACTGGTGTTCATCAACGTGTTACCGATGTATGGCCTATGGAAGGATAAGGCACTCCACACTAGAACTTTCAACAGCTGGTGGAAGGCATGATGCAGAGAGGAGGGCTTCAGCTACACTGGAGACTGGGGTCAGCCGGAGAGGACATCAGCCTCTATAAGGGTGACAGCATACATCCTTCCAGGAGAGGGCTCACAGTCCTTAGTGGGAGGTTGAAATGTTACATGGGTGAGTATTTGAATCAGCTGGGACGGCAAGCTACAATACCAAGGGAGACAAAAACCTGCCCCCCATCCATAGCATGATGAAGCAACAGGGAGGGCGGGCCCCAGGGGAGGAAGGCAGCAGAAGAAGTGGGTGCATACAAAGCAGAGGACAAGGGGACTATGAATCAAGAATGCAGGAAGACAGGAGTAAAAGAGACAAGGTATCGAGGGAAAAGGGTGGTTAGGGAGCAGCTCAAGCTGAAGGGGGGGGGCAAGGTATGAAAAGCCATGTGCACCAATGCAAGGAGTCTGGGAAATACAGGTTACTCACCTGTAACAGGAGTTCTAGGAATGGTATATGTTGTTCATCCACACTCATTGGCAGTATCCTTGCCGCTTTAAATCTTGCCGGAAGGTCTTCAAGCTTGCTCCTCCCACCCACCCGGGTGGTATAACTCTCGGCTCCGCCCCATGACGCCAGATCTGGCCCGCTGGAAGCTCGGGTTGTGCGTCGAGCCGAGGGTCGGTGGAGTCGTAGATGAACAACATATACCATTCCTAGAACTCCTGTTACAGGTGAGAACCTGTATTTCTAGGGACATGGATATGTTGTTCATCCACACTCATTGGCAGACTCCTAGCAGTTCTCCGGGAGGAGGGAGGCAAGACGACACCCCATATACTTACTTGGGAAAGAGAGACTGAGAACCGAGGCCCCAAACCAGCATCCCGGGCGTGACTCAAGGTCGATGTGGTAGTGGGTAATGAAGGTGTTTGCTGACTTCCAGGTAGCAGCCCTGCAGATTTCTGGATAGGGACGCCCCTGGAAGCAGCCACCGTTGCAGCAGTATGGCGGTAGAATGAGCTCTTATCCTCTGGGAGGCTCCATGCCCGCTAACTTATAGCAGAGATCTATGCAGGAGGTTACCCACCTGCTTATCGTCGCTTGGCTGCAGGTCTGCCAGATCGCGGCTTCAGCGTAGGTGACAAACAGCTGGCGAACCTCTCCCGGAATTTCAGCCGTGCGCTCCTTATAATAAGCGAGCGCCCTTCTAGGGTCCAGAGTATGGAGCCTATATTCGGCCTCCGAGGTGTGATTGGGGAAGAACACCGGCAGAGTCAACACCTGGTTAAGGTGAAACTCCGACACCACCTTCGGAAGGAATTTCGGTTGGGGGCGCAGGACAACCTTGTCCCTGTGGAAGACCAGGTAAGGAGACTCGATGGAAAGCGCCTGGAGCTCTCCCATCCTTCTGGCTGATGTGATAGCCACCAAGAAGGCGGTCTTCCACGACAGGTGAGAGAGATCACACCTGTGCATTGGTTCGAATGGCTTGCCCATGAGCTTTGCCAGTACCAGCAGTAGATCCCACGGAGGTGGGGTTCCCGCGACTGGAGGAAATGTGATCAAGGCCTTGAAAAAGCGCCAGACCACCTCTCCCTCATGCCATCGACTGCTTCCTCGCCCTACCGTAAGCAGAGATGGCTGCTGGTGCACCCTTAGGGTCGCCGACCTAAGCCCTTGACTAGAAAGGGACCATAAATAGTCCAAGATGCTTGCCAAGGAACAGGAGGAAGGGTCCAAGCCCTTGTTCTGACACCAAATGGAAAACCTTTTCCATTTGAAGGCATAGCATTTTCTGGTCGACTCTACGGGACGCTCAACTACATTGAGGACCTCGTCGAAAGACCCAAAGCCTGGAACTCTAGCCGCCAGGAACCAGGGCCGTCAGGTGCAGGGATTGAAGGTCCGGATGGAACACCTTCCCTGATTGACTGAGAGCAGGTCCGGCGAGCTGGAAGCTGCCGTGGAGTCCTGGAGCTGAGACTGAGGAGATCTGGGTACCAGAACTGGCGAGGCCAGTCTGGGGCTATCAGAATCACCTCGCGCCTTGTCCCTCCTCGCCTTGAGAAGCACCTTGTGGATCAAGGGAAATGGGGAAAGGCGAAAAGAGGCCCGGGTCCATTGCCTCGAGAGGCATCCCTGCAGCGAGCCCTGCTGAGGGGGCGGGCATGGAACAGACTCAGCTCAGGCCTCTCCATGGAGGCAAACAGGTCCACCTGAGGTGTGCCCCAAAGGAGAACAGATGCTGTACTACCTCCGCAGGAGAGACCACTGTGGGATGCAGCCCCTATCCGCTCAGGGCATCGGCCAGGGTGTTGGAGGCTCCTGCCACGTGAATGGCTAGGAGATCCGCCTCCAGGCTGCGCACGAGTGACCAAATGCGGAGAGCTTCCTTGCATAGAAGCATGGAGCGTCCCCTCTGGCGGTTTAGATAGTACATGTCGTGGTATTGTCCGTCTGGACTCGGACCACTTGACCCCGGAGGAACGGAGCAAAGGCGGTGAGAGCTAGGCGGACCGCTCGGAGCTCCAGCAGGTTGATGTGGCATCGGGACTCCCGCGGGGACCAGAGGCCATGAGCCCGTGTTCCCCAGATGGGCACCCCAACCCATCAGAGAGGCATCGGTCGACAGAGAGACCGTCGCTCAGGCGGACGAACGGATGCCTCCTGCAAATGATCTGGAACGGTCCACCACTGGAGAGCATTTCCACATCCCCTGTGTCACCGGCTACGCTGGTCCAAGGATCGCAGCGCCAGGACCACTGGCTGGCCAGTCTCACTGAAGGGACGATGTTCCAGCGGGCCCAACGGACCACGCTGGTACAGGCCGCCATGAGACCCAGGAGGCGCAGGGAAGTCCGGGCAGGGCGAATTGCCCAACCAGAAATGATCGGGCAAAGGAGGAAAGAACCTCGGCCTGTCCGCCGAGCCGCGCTTCTGGCTCAAGAGAGTCGAGCTGGCGCCCGATGAATAAAATCACCTGCTTCGCTCGAGTTCGACTTGGCCTCGCTGGATAAGGAGGCCCAGTTGAGCAGACCTGGAGGGCCAGATCTCTGGACCACTCCGCCCTTCCTGGAGGGAGCTGCTATCAGCCAGTCGCCCAGGTAAGGGTACACCCGACCCTCGGCCGCAGGAATGCTGTCACCACTGCCATGCATTTGGTGAAGACCCTGGGAGCTGGAGACAAGCCGAAGGGCATGGCTTGAACTCAAGAGATCCTTCCGCCGGAAGGGAATCTCTGGTGAGACGACGGATAGACGTGAAAACGCCGGCCCTGCAAGTCCAGAGAGCAGAACCACATCGCGCTGCTCCAAGGATGGTATTATCTGAGCCAGAGTGACCATCCTGAAGGTTCGAGACCTTAGGAACTTGTTTAGGTCGTAGGTCGAGAATGGGGCGCCAGCCCCCGTCTCGCTGGAACCAGGAAGTACCTGGATACAAACCCTGGGTCTGAAGGAGGGTCCACCACTCTTACCACCTCCTTCTGGAGGAGGAGAGTGATGTCGGCTCCGAGCCGCCAGTGAGGCTGGGGATCCCGCCCCCGAGGGCTACGGCTCTGAAGGGTGGTGCCTGCTCTAATTCCAGAGGCAGGCCTCTTCCCACCACCTCCAAGACCCACCTGTCCGTGGTAACAGCGGACCAGGCGGAACGGAAGTGCCGGAGCCGTCCCCCCACGGGGGGACCCAGGGGTAAGGTGACGGGATGGGGCGACACCTCAGCCCGCCACTGGGCAGGCTTGGAGGAGGGACCGGCCGAGGACCTCCTGGGCCCTTCCTCCCTGCCTCCTGTTAGAGGAAGCCGGCGGTTTGGGTTTGGGATGCCAAGGCCGAGCCTGCTGGCCCTGACGTTGCTGGGCCGGGCGCGCCGGGGCACAGAAGGACGAAAGGGCTTAGGCTGTGGTTTGCTGCCTTTGTCCTTCTGAGCGAAGAGACCGAGTCCAAGGTGGCATTGACTTCTCGATCCTCTGCAGGTGACCTTCCACCCCAGGGTCAAGAGGTCAGTCCCCAAAGGGAACATCCGCCAACTTGTGCTGGGTATCCGGCAAAGGTGGATATCCTCAGCCAAGCCCGCCGACGATAGCCACTGCGGCCGCCACCGATCTGGCACATGAGTCCCCTACATCCAAAGCAGTCTGGAGCTGCTGTTTGGCCACTGCTCCTGCCCTGGTCCCCACCTGCTTAACCGTGGTCTGCAGATCGGGCGGAAGATGAGGGATGACCTCATCCAGGAGCCCAACAGGGCATGAGAAAATGTGCCATGAGGACGGGCCGAACTGGCCTGACGGAGGCCGAGAGGACGAAGCGTAGACTTTTCGCCTCGACATAGTCCATTTCTTGGACTCCTTGTCAGGAGGTTTGTCCACATCCTGGCGTGCGTCAGGCCGAAAACGCTGTCGGTAACCAACCCTCAGCAGAGGGTGTTCAAAACCGACAAGGAACCGTAGGGACCAATACTTCCTGGCCATCCTGGCCGAAGGCGCAGGGCAGGAAGCAGGGCGCTGCCAAAGTTCCAGTGCCGGACCCACTATGGCCTCGCCACCGAAAGGCCTCCGCTGGAGAATCCTCGGTCCAGAATCTCCGTGAGGATACCTGGCCTGCTTGGAACGGGTTCGAGCTCCATCCCGTAGACTCGAGATGAGCCAAGCAGTCCTAGGAAGGACGACGGCTATCGCCCATTGACTGACTCTGAAAGACTCAAGTCCAGTCGCTGGAGAAGAAGGAGGAATCATCTTCGGACCGGAAGAGTCCTCGAAGAGCTGCCTCTGGCCTGAGCCACCCTTCACCTGCCGAGGTCGGTCGGGAGTGAGGGACCTGACAGCCGGGGGTAAACCCTAGCCGATCGAAATCCTTGGTCGGAGCCCCCATGGTGGCTGTGGAGGCGGAGGTTCCACCGAATCGGTGGAGCAGTTGGTTTTGGCCCAACAACCGGCCTGGTATAGGCTCGGACAAGTCGAGGGTTGTGTCGGCCGCCCGGTGACAGTTACTTAATGGTCGAAGGCGCCGGAGTCGGGCTTATTCCCGCCAGGAGGAGCTTGAATATAAGGTCTGCATCATCGACGAATTTACGCCGAGTTTCCCCATCCGGAGGAGGAGGACGAGACGAGCGGCGACGCCGCCATCGCGGTGCCGACCGAGACCGCCTATGACGGTGGGAACGGCTGGATCGCTGCGAGGTCCGGAGACCGAGTCCCGGATCTCCGGGTCGGTGCGGGAGGTGTCGCCGAACCGCACTCCTTCGGCTCGGAAGGTCCATCCGAGGGCTCCGGAACCGGAGGCACAGGCGAGCCCACGGGATCCTCAACTCCTCCCGGGGGAACCGGGGAGAGGGGAATCTCGGCTGCTAAAGGCGACAGCCCGTCCAATGGGTCGAGAAAAATCTCGACTTCATCAGTGGGAGTCTCGGTCAACTGACCTGACGGGGACACCGTGAGGCCAGTGGCCGAAGCCGAGCGGTCGACCGAAGCCGACGGTCGACGGCCCGGGGAGAGGGACCTTTCCCGCTCCCAAGAGCGTCGACGGAGGGACTTACCCTTGTCCCTCTTTTTGGACCGAGAATAAGGTCCAGCAGACGCAGGCCCTTCTCCTTTAGTGGAGAGGGACAGACAAAGCTCCTTAAAGGAAGCCGTGTAGGAAGAACCCAGAGAGAGCGGGATAAATGCCGCGGCCGAGGAAGATACGGCCAGCGCCGCCTCCTCTTCGAGGGCGACCATCCGCTCGAGCTGATCCGCCGAGCCCGCCGCCGCGGACACCGCCAACCGGGCCTCCTTGGACTTCACCGAGGGAAACGCCTGGACGGCCCAGTTGCAATCGGGCAGCACGGTCTTCGAGGACGTAGGCCGAGAAAGATGAGTACAGGTCGCAAGCCTGCGGGTCGTGCTCAAGGCCTAAGCAGTAGACACACGTGGAGTGTGGATCCGTCCGAGACATCTTCTGCCCGCATGGGCATCTCCAAAATCCGGGAGTCGATTTGTCCATCGCAGCCGCGAGGGATCGAAGACTGAAGTCTTTTTGCAAAATATTATTTTTAAATCCGCAAACGGAGAAATAGGAACCAGTCGCAAACGCAGAGCGTTAAGGAGGGAACCTGAGCTTCCAAGCGGTAAGGAAGATCTGGCGTCATGGGGCGGAGCCGAGAGTTATACCACCCGGGTGGGTGGGAGGAGCAAGCTTGAAGACCTTCCGGCAAGATTTAAAGCGGCAAGGATACTGCCAATGAGTGTGGATGAACAACATATCCATGTCCCTAGAAACATAATTCCAGACCAGGAGACCATCATGGAGGAGGCTAGCCTGGATTTGGTGTCCATAACAGAGTCATGGTGCACTGAAAATCACAAATGGGATACGGCCATGTCAGGCTACTCTCTGTTCAGGAGAGACAAGGAAGGGGAGGCAGTGCTTTTCCATATCTGAGGGAGGTAATCAAGGCTATGGAAATACAGGGGCACAAGGAGGAAAAAGGAAGGGCTGGAGATTCCAAGTTTCATCTTGGAGACAGGAGCTGGGGGTCACTATATGTACACGGGTTATATGCAGACCTCCAGCACAGGGAGAGGAGTTTGTTAAGACACTAGGACAATCATCATCAGAATGGCAAAACAAAAAGGGCCAGCATGCCAGTGTAACGGTAGCACTACAGCTCGCGATGCCGGCGACCTAAGTTCGGCAGCAAGCTCAGGCCATTGGAGGGCACCTAAGACTGCCACAGAATTAGCAAGGCAGGCAGACGCCTGTGCATGGAGGTGCAGGTGCATGGGTCACCTGTCATGGCGTCACTGCACGCCACACCCCTTGAGGTAGAAAACAGGAAAAACCCTCAGTGGCAAGATGCTGCATGGACCCTCGCAGGCCATGCACCTGACTAGCTGGGCTTGTAGAGTCAACTACTGGATCCGGTTTCATGGCGGCGGACTGGGGGGAAAAGCCTGAGGGGGTATTGCCTAACCATAAGTCCCAGTGGACATCGGGGTGATGGGGCCGGGGATCCAAGAGGATGGGGGCAGTCTGAGGCAGGGGAAGAAAAGAAGCAGAAGAAGAAAAAAAAAAAAGAATTTAAGAATGGCAAAAAAAAAGGGGGGGGGTACTGCAGGTTGGAAACTTCAATTTGCATAGATGTGGATTGTGGACTTCTAGCTGCAGCTTTGGCAAGGCTGCAGCAGGGCCATCCTTGACTCCCTACAGAAATGTTTCTCAAGCAGCTAGTCAGTGACCCCACCCCCCCAAGTGACGGGGCAGTGATGGACCTGGTACTTGAAAACAGGGACAGCACTGCAAAAATCATAGCGGAGAGCCCCTGCATACCAGCAATCATCCTACAGTGTGGTTCACCATTAAGGTGGGAGGAGAGGAAATCAAACAAGGACGAGAGTCATAGACTTTAGGAGGTCAGATTTTAAAGTAATTGGAGACTGCCTCAGAAACTGCCTAGTAGAGGAGGACTGCCAGGGAAAGGTAGAGGAACAGTGGGGAAAAATAAGGGAGGGCATAATTAAGACAGTCAGCCTCTAAGTGAAGGAAGCAGGCAAAAGCAAAAAAGCAAAAAGACCCTTATAGTGCTCCAGGGAAATGGCCATGGTGGTGAAGGGAAAAAAGGTAGCATTCAGGAGGTACAAAGAAATGCAGAGGAAGAAAGACAGGGAGGTTTACCAAGCAAAACAGAGACAAGCAGGTAAGGCAGTGAGGGAAGCAGAGGCACACACAGAGGAAAAGATAGCCAAAGGGTAGCTAAAACAGAGAAACTTTCCATAGGTACATTATGTTAGAAGAGTAAATCAAGAGGAGGGATTGAGAGAATAAGGATGACAACAGAGACAGAAGGTGCAGACAAGAATCAAGAAAAAAACGACATCCTGAACAGGTACTTCTGCTGAAGTCTTCACAGTGGAGGCAGTGGGGCACAGAGCACCAGGGCAGAAACAATGGGCTGGTGTCGAACATTGAAGCCCATTTTCAGAGCAAAAGCCTTGAAGGAACTGCAGCTCTGAAAGTGGCCAAAGCTATGGGATTGTACAGGATACTCCAAATGTAAGTAGAGTATTAAAGGAACTCAGGGAGGTGCCTGCTCCAGCACTGATGCCTTATTTAACAGCCCACTGAAAACAGGTGTGGTTCCTGAGAACTGGAGGAGAGCAGATGTGGTCCTGCTCTAATAAGAGCAGCAGAACGGAGGAGATTAGCAACTATAGGTCAGTTAGCCTCACATCAGCGGTGGGGAAAGTAATGAAAACCTTCTTAAAGGAAATGTAAGTAGAGTATCTTGAATCTAGTGAGTTACAAGACCAAAGGCAGTATGACTTCACTGGGGCGGAGGTCATACCAGACAAATCTGATTGATTTCTTTGACTGGGTGACCAGGAAAATAGATCAGGGAAGGGCACTGCAATGGACATGGCCCATTTGGAATTAAAATTTTTTTTTTTCTTGTGGGAAATGGCTGTCCATGTTCTTTAGGTTGCTTCCCCGAGGTACTTGAAATCTTTGTTTCATTTTCTGGGTGGTGGAGTTGCAACTATATTTCTTTCAACATAACGGATTCCATTCTCCAATACATTTTTAACATTTCTTTTTATTGCCCCACTTTTCGTTCATATTTGTGAGCTTTTTCAAGGGTCTTATTCATCATCTCGGGAATTCAGCCAGGCCTTCTGACGCTGCCACACAGGAGACTGATAAAGAAACTGAGCAGCCTAGGGGTGGGATGCAAAGTTGTAAACTGGGTAAGAAACTGGTTAGTGGATAGGTGACAGAGGGTGGTGGGTTAATGGCACTCACTCTAATGAGGGGACAATGGCCAGCAGGATGCCGCAGGGCTCAGTACTGGGACTGGTCCTCTTCAATCTCTTCATACGTGAAACTGCAAAAGAATCTGAAGGGAAGTTACGCCTTTTTGCAGATTATAACACTATAACAGGATGGATACTCAGAAGAGGGTGGAGAAAATGGTTAGGGACCATAGGAAACTTCCAGGAAGTGCAAAATTATTCACCTTGGGCATACAGTAGGAACCCAGGAGTTGAACACAGGAAGCGGGGAGGTACAGACAGTCACTAAGCGGGAAAAGGATCCTGAGGTCATCATATCCAATTACCTCAAAGAGTGGCAGAGCGGTACGACAAAGCAGTGAGTAGGGCCAGTGGGATGCTAGAATCCACAGAAACTGGTTAGGGCATAGGCAACAGAGGGTGGTGGTGAACAGAGTTCACTCTGAGGAGGGGAGGGTTACCAATGCCTCAGGGATTAGTGCTGGGACCAGTCCTCTGTAATGTCGTTATAGGTGACACTGCAGAAGAGCTGCCTGGAAGGGAAGGTCTGCCTCTTTGCAGAGGACACCAAAATCTGCAGAAAGGTGGAAATGGGGTGGGGGAAGAGATGAGAAGAATTAGAGACAACTCAAAGAGTGGTCAAGGGTATGGCAGTTGGGTTTCAATGTGAAAAAAGTGCAATATAATGTACTTGGGGCACAGAAACTAAAGGGCAGAGTATAAAATGTGGGTAGTGTTACTGACTACCACCCAGCAGGAGACAGACTGCAGGGTAATAATCTCTGATGACCTAAACGTGTCCATGCAGTGTGACAAGACAGTTGGGAGCACCAGTAGGACAGTGGGTTGCACAGGGAGAAGTATCAACAGCAGAAGGAAGGAGGTGGTTCTGCCTCTGTATAGATCACTGGTAAGACCTCACTTACAATGCTGTGTACCATTCTGGAGGCCACATCTCTGGAAGGACACAGACAGAGTGGAGGCAGTCCAGAGGAAAGCAACTAAAATGGTAAGAGGTTTGCATCAAAAGCCCTATGAGGAGAGACTAAAGGAACTTCAATGTGTACACCCTGGGGGGGGGGGATATGATAGAGACTTTTAAATACCTCATGGGGGTAAATAAGGTACAGGAGGAAAGCAAAAAAAGGTGCAGAAGAACAAGGGGATATACAGTCATGGCCAAAAATATTGGCACCCTTGCACTTTTTTCTAATAATGCACCATTCCTTCCAGAAAATTGTTGAAATTAAAAAAAATATTTTGGTATCCACATATGTATTTCTTTGGTTTGCAGTGGAATAAAACACAAAAAGCAGAAAAATTTACTGTCTTAGCTTATTCCACACAGAAATCCTCAAATGGCCCAGACAAAATTATTGGCACCTTTTAGAAGTAGTAAGAAATAATTAGATTTCAAGCAGGTGATTCTCCTTCACTTTGGAAATGAACTCACCTGTGTTGAGTTGCAGGTGCCTGCAATATAAAAATCACTCATTCAACCACTTTGAATAGAGAAAATGACTCATTCTCCTGTTTTGTGTCACTGAGTGTACCGCAATGAGCATGGAGAAAAGAAAGACAGCCAAAGAATTGTCTGAGGAGGTCAGACAGAAGATTGCAGCCAAGCATGGACAATCTCAAGGCTACAAATCAATCTCCAGAGACCCTGATGTTTCTGTTTCCACCGTACATAATGTTATCAGGATGTTTAAGGCCCATGGCACTGTAGCCAACCTCCCTGGACATGGCTGCAAGAGAAAACTTGATCGAAGATTGCAGCGCAGGATTGCTCGAATGATGGAGAAAGCACCTCGATCAACTGCCAAACAGATTCAAGCTGACCTTCAGACACAAGGTACGACAGTTTCAACTCGCACCATCCATCGCCAACTCAATGAAAGGGGGTTATATGGTAAGAGGCCCAGGAGGACCCCACTGCTGAGAGAGAGACATAAGAAATTCGACTGGGGTTTGCCAAAACACACCTGAACAAGCCAAAATCCTTCTGGGAGAATGTCCTGAGGACAGATGAGACCAAATTAGAGCTTTTTGGTAAAGCACATCATATCTGTTTACAGAAAACAAAATGAAGCCTTCAAAGAAAAGAACACCTTCCCGACAGTCAAACATGGAGGAGGTTCAGTGATGTTTTGGGGTTGCTGTGCTGCCTCTGGCACTGGGTGCCTTGAACGTGTGCATGGCATCATGAAATCTGGAGATTACCAGGCCATTTTAGAGCGCAGTGTTGAACCCAGTGTCAGAAAGCTGGGTCTCCGTCGAAGGTCATGGGTCTTCCAGCAGGACAATGACCCCAAACACACTTCAAAAAGCACCCAGGAATGGTTCAAGACAAGACACTTGACTGTTCTGAAGTGGCCAGCAATCAGTCCAGATCTAAATCCCATTGAAAACCTGTGGAGAGATCTGAAAACAGCAGTTCAGAGAAGGCACTCTTCAAATCTGGGAGAACTGGAGTAGTTTGCACAAGAAGAGTGGGCCAAACTGCTAGTAGAGAGGTGCAGGAAGCTCATCCATGGCTATAGGAAGCAGTTAACTGCAGTTATTTTGACCAAAGGCTGTGCTACCAAATATTAAGTCTAGGGTGTCAATAATTTTGTCAATGCCATTTCTTTTCATTTTCTGATTTAAAAGGATATATTAAATTCTGAATCAAAAACAAAGGTTCTGTAATATTAACAGAGAAATAAAGAATTGTGGGGACCAAATACTGTACTGTTGTTAATTTCAACTTATGTTTAGAGGAATTGTGAGTTATTTGGAAAAAGTGCAAGGGCGCCAATATTTTTGGTCACGACTGTACAATGTAGTTGGAAGGGGGTAGATTCAGGAGGGATGTGATGAAATACTTCTTTACAGAAAGAGTGGCGGATTCCTGAAATAGTCTACCAGCTGAGGTAGTGGGGGTGAAAACAGTGGTGGGATTTAAGAATGCATGGGACGGGGGGGGGTGTGGCTAGCTGCTTTGCCATTCGTATGCACTTTCAGTGAGCTTGTGAAACATCCAACAACGTTATTATTTTATACTCTTGATACTATCTGACAGCATTCAAACTGCCCACATTTGTTCCTGCTGGTGTGGAGATTAACTGGAGAAACTTTCATCAGGATGGGTCGGACAAATGCTGAGCAAAAAAAAGTAAATTTCTTTGCACCTTGTGGCGGGGCTGCAAAGGCACCAATAACCCCCATGGGCCCAACAATGACTGAGCCAGAGAAGGAAGATACCCGAGTCCCGTCCGGCCTCACTGGATTCTCTGCAACCGGTGGTGCTCAATCTTACAAAACCAGTCCAACAGATGGACAAATAAATGGATACTTACTGTGATCAGGTGATGGCCATAAAGCAGAAGGTGGACAGCCTGATAAGCATCACACAAGAAGCAGAGAAAGCATCTGATAAGACAGAGGCCACGACAGCAACCTGTGTTAAACAGCAGGCCCTTGTCAAATCTTGTCTGGAACATCTTGAAAACGTTGTAGGAGCCACACATGTAAGAATGCTTGGGGTTCCAGAGGGGACTGAAGGGGGGGGGGGGGGTTTGCTCCCCTTCATGCACAACTGGCTGGCAGTGACATTTTTATTTATTTATTTTTTGTTGACCGGGTAAGTGCACTAGACAAATCCTGCCTATTTTCAGGCATGACCCGGGGGATGGGAATACAGATGAAAGCCAAATGACCTCGAACCAGATTAAGCTGTTGGTGTTATTTTTAGTGAATACGACCATACGGTCTGACTGTGCAAGGCTCAGTGCTCTGGGCTTACCAGATCACCCCATGCAGAGCAAGCAGACAATCAGAGGGAGCAAGGGCCATCTTGGTTGTTACTGCATCTGTAACGGTGAGGGATCAGATTCTACAAGCTGCCTGTACCAAAAGAGTGGATATTGAATCCTCCTGGATTATGTTATTCCCAGTCCTGTCTTATGCAACGCATACTAAACACAAAAGTTTTGATGCGATCCGATGTCTTCGGGAGCTGGAGATCCAGAGTAGCATGTTGATGCCAGCTCGACTCCACATCACTGTCGGTTGCAATGCCTCTATCTACACTGATCCCAAGGAGGCTGGGAAGCTAGTGAACAAACTGGAATCTGAAAGGGCCGCAAGAGTGGGGGATGACTCCTCAGACTCTTTCAGAACAGACACTTGATACCCCGTTAGTGAGTGACCCAAAGTTCTTGTTATCTGATCACCATGACAGCGAGGAGGAAGTTTTTCTTTTCTCCAAACTGTTTACCCCCTTTCAGGGCAGTACTTTAACACTGCTTTCACTACCAGCAAGTTGATGATTCAGTTGGGTTCCAAGTTACTTACTATAATTAGGTAATAAGTTTTGTATGGGTTTCTCTCAGCACACCAGGTCGCTACAATAAAAACCTACTTAGGGGTGTCTTAGTTTTTCTCCCCTTAACTCTCTAGGAGTTGTCAAGATGGCCGCTGTTGTTTATGTTTTCGAGCTTATAGATGAAACAGAAACCTGCTTTCCCACCAGTTGTCCATTTCATAGTGAGCCGATTCAAGCCTTGAATCCTATGTGGAGGATACTGGTGAGTCAGCTTTCTACAGGCACCCTGTTCCTCTCTGAGGTTTTCACATAAGTCTGAGGGCAACTGATAGTATTAACTGTATTTTGGTGTTGATATCCTTTATTTTAAAATACTGATAAAATATTAGCGTTATAATGGGATATGGGGGGCATACTGAGAGTGAACATCCTCTTAAGACTTCCTGGAGCTAACCCAAAGGCTCAACGGCCGTTTTACATATTCCTGGAATTTATCTTATTGAACAATATCAGTTTAAGGCCTTTGCAGAAACAGCCAACATGACCCCCCTCTGCCTGCCCACCACCCGATCACTCCTTCAGGCCCCGTGAAGCCCCCATTCCGGCCTGGAGTCACCCTACCTTCACCACCCCACATGGCAGCCTGCCTAGATATCCCCGACATAGCCCTGTGTCGGGTGGGTCCCTTACCTTCGTGAGAAATGTGCCTTACGACCCGGAGGAGCAACCCTGGGTGTGCTGAGGTAATGGATACAGGTCGAGGCGTCCAAGAGCCGAGGGGATGGAGGGGCCATCTCCCGATCGGCCGAGGCACTATTTCCATCTTTCTCTCCGGAGGAGTGGCATGCCCTGATGTCACGGCGTACGCCGACGTCCGTCACTCCCCAAGTGTCTGCCAGCTGGCCTTGCTGCTGCTCCTAGCCTCCGCCAGGAGCTGAGCCATATCCCCACCCTCCCCTTCCCCCGGAGAAGGCGAGCCGTCGTCTGACACTTCAGCCTTGCTCCCCGGCCAGCCCTCCAGTGACCCAACCAATCCCCAACCCGAATCGTCGGTGTCGCAATGAAACTAACCGCTTAAATATATGCCTTTTTGTTTTAATATAAACATTGGATTCACAATGTCTGCTATTCCCCATATCTTGTAGCAAAGGGAACAGTGACTCAAATGTCTTCATGTCAACATATGTAGTATTGTACTGATGTAGTGCACTGTTCAGTGTATTCCTTTGTCTGTTTTGGTATAAAAATTATAAATAAAAAGTGAAAAAAAAAAAAAAGAATGCATAAGACAGGCATAAGGGAATCTTAGTGGAAAGGAATGAGGGAGGGAGAAAGAGACGGAGATCAATTAGGATCTAAGATGATACTGTGGGTAGGAAAAAAAGTGCTGATTGGGTGGGCCAAGCAGTCCTTATCTGCTAACAAATTCCATGTTGCTATGCCTCTAGGAAGAGAGAGGTAGTGTTATTACTGTATTGCTCCCTAGTTAGATCCCACCTGTAGTGCTGTGTCCCGTTCTGGAGACCCCACCTCAGAAAGGACAAAGACAGGGTGGAAGCAATCAAGAGGAGGGCAACTAAAATGGTGCAGAGGTTGCATCTAAAGCCCTACATGGAGAGGCTGCGGGATCTCAATGTGTACACCCTAAAAGAAAGGACAGGGGAAAGGGGACATGACAGATACCTGCAACTACCTCACCAGGGGGGGGGGAATCAAGATACAGAGGGGTAGCCTCTTTCAAATGAGAAAGAGCACCAGGACCAGAGGTCATGTGATGAAGCGGGGTGGGAGGGGGAGAGAGTTTAAGAGGGATGTGGGGAAATAGTACTTCAGTAACAGTGTGGTGGACACCTAGAACAGACTGCCAGCAGAAGCGGTGGAGGTGGAAACATTAAGGGGCTTCAAGCATAAATGGAATATAAGGGAATATTAGTAAACAGGCAGAAGGAGGATCGCTGGAGACCACTTGGGGTCTGCAGAGACATACTAGGCAGGGACAATCTGGGCAGACTGGGTAGGCCAAGCCTTCCTTTTCTGCCAACAAATTCAATGTTTCTGTGTTTCCAGAATGTATCCACATTATGAGTATTTCTGTGTCAGAAAATGCACATACAGTATTGCAGGGACAGTGCTAGATAGTGCAACAAGGAAGAAAGTTGTAGCCTGCCCAGAAATGAACCACTTCCTACTTGACAGTGGGTCCATAGTGGTGCATCTGTTGTGCAACAAAAGGTGAAATATGTAAAGTGAACAACAGGAAAATATTTGTTCTTGACATTGTAACCCCCTCTCTAGTGCCATCCGGGAGAAGGCCACTAACTCTGCCATGCAGGCCTGACCATTAAGCAAGGGGCCTGGGTTCCCATAGCTGACCAGTTTATTTATTTGCTTTTGGTAACGGGTAAGTGTGCTAGACAGGATGTACAGTTACATAAGAACTTACCGTAACACCAGATCTTCGAGAGAGGCTCTTGCAGTAGGTATTCACATAAAGGACTAAGCCGTTAGGCGTCAGGACCCCACAGAAAAATCTCTAGCTAGTAGCAGCTGGCGGGGGACCGTCCTCCACGTCAGGTGACTGGCGTCATTCGATGTCAGTATAAAGGGGTGGTCCCCCACGCATGCCTTCCAGTTCTTTCCCGCCAAAGGCCAAAAGAGGCAAGATGAGAGCGAGAACAGGATATTCCCCCCCATGGAAATAAAGTAAAGAAACTTGGGGGGACGGAGGGCGGGCAACAGCCTCTCTCGAAGATCTATTGTTATGGTAAGTTCTTGCGTAACTGTGCTATCTTGCTTTGAGAGGGCTCTTGCAGTAGGTATTCACATATAGGACTGAGTCCCAAGCAGTCTGGAACAAGGAAAAGCACTCGGGAGGAGGATTATGATCCATAGCATGGAACCTCAGGGCTGAACGGGTCTCATGAAAGGAGACCTTGTAGGACAGCCAACCCGAAGCCTGCTCTACGGCGAGAGGAAATGTCCAAACTGTAGTGTTTCATGAAGGTATGGACAGAAGTACAAGTTGCGGCTACACAGATGTCTGCCGCTGACACATTCTTAAAACAAGCCACAGAGGCAGCTACTCCTCTGGTGGAGTGACCTCTGACTTGACCCGGAAGGGACTTGTTGTACTTGTCGTAACAGAAAGTTATACAATGTGCCAACCATTTTGATGGGCATTGCTTAGAGACAGCATCGCCTTCTCTTTTGTGAGCAAAAGAGACGAAAAGCCGATCAGTCTTCCTGAGATCCTTAGTCCAATTGGTGTAGTATCTCAGGATTCTGTGAACATCCAAAGTACACATGAGGTACTCCCCTTGATTGGAATGTTAAGTAACGAAAGCGGGTAGCTCAATGGATTGATTCAGCATAGATTCAGTCACCATCTTAGGGAGAAACTTTGGGTGGGTGCATAGAGCCACATCTTCCATGTGAAAAATCAAGTACGGGATTTTGCAAATCAAGGCCTGAAGCTCGGAAATGCGCTGAGCAGAAGTAATGGCCACTAGGAAGAACGTCTTCCAGGAAAGGAACTTTAAATCAGCTGTAGCAGCTGGCTCGAAGGGAGGCAAGGTAAGCTTCTCCAGCATGAAATTCAAGTCCCAAGGAGGGTCAGGAATGCGGATGGGGGACTCAAATGGAGAACCCCTCTGATGAAGGTCTTGGAGACTTCCAATTGAGCAAAAGTCCTGTCTCCAAAGGGAATATGGTAAGCTGAAATAGCGGCTATGTGGACCTTTAATGAGGAACGGCCGAGACCCAGATCAAAGAGGTGTCGCATGTAGTCCAGGACTTCATTGGCTGGGCATGAGAAAGGTTCGAAGTCTTTCGAATTAGCACAAATAGAACATCTTTTCCACTTCATGGCGTAGACTTGACCTGGTGGAAGGCTTTCTGGTCTCTATCAAGATGTCCGCTTGAGAGGAGAGACTCTGAAGTGGGCTTCTGCTATGTCTGTAGGAGCCACGCATGTAAATGAAGAGATCTGAGACCCGGATAAACCAGGGTCCCCTGATCCTGGGTCAACAATTGTTGCAACAGAGGAAGAGAAGGTTCCTCTGAAAACTGTTGCAGAAGAGAGAACCAAACTTGCCTGGACCAAAAGGGAGCGATGAGAATCATTAAAGCTCCCTCCAGTCTGAGTTTGGTCAGGACCCTTGGAAATAAAGAAATGAGAGGGAAGGCATAAATGAATCTGTCCTTCTAAGTGAGAGACAGAGCGTCCTGCCAAAAAATTACTTGGCCTGGATCCAGTGAGCAGAAGGCGGTAAGCTTTGCATTCTGGAGGGAGGTGAAGAGTTTTATCTGAGGTGTTCCCCATCGCTGAAAGATGTCATTTACGACTTCTTGATCCAGCTCCCATTCGTGGGATCTGGCTGAGGACCAAATGAGTTGGTCTGCCAGTGTATGTTCCACTCCAGGAATGTGAACTGCGGTCAAGTGAAGGTGGTGTTGGGCTGCCCAATACCAGACTCTCATCGCTTCCCGGCAGAGAGGGTAGGAACGTGTTACTCCCTGCCTGTTGAGATACCAGACTACGCACATGTTGTCTGATTGTATAAGGAGATGACCGGGGAGGATGAAGGAGCGTAGTCTGAAGGGCATAAAGGACTGCCCTCAGTTCAAGCACATTTATGTGCAGATTCTGTCTGAACTTGCACCAGCTGCCCTGAGTCCTGTGAGACCCGAGATGGGCACCCTAGCCATCTCTTGACACATCCATCGTCAATGTCTGGGAGGGGAATTTGATGCAGAAGTGAACTCCCAAGCATAGGTTCTCCTGAACCATCCACCATTGCAAGTCCCTGATCATGGGATCGGAAACCAGCACCTCTTGCTCTAGACTGCCCACGGTCTGGTCCCATTGCGACCGAAGCGTCCACTGAGAGACCCTCATATGGAGCTGAGAACCGCCATTAGCCTGAGGAGGCAGAGGACTGACCTGGCTCCGACCCTCCTGCGAACAGACAGAAGATGGGCCTGAGTCCGAAGGGTGCCTACCCTGTCCAGAGGCAAAAAAGCTGTGCCGGTGGTCGTGTCCAGAGTCGCCCCTATAAACTGGAGGCACTGGCAAGGGACCAAATGGGACTTGGCCTGGTTAATGGTGATACCCAGGCTGGTGAAAACCTGCAGGGTAAGGGAAAGGGACAGCAGGAGTTCCTCCCTGGATGGGGCCACCAGGAACCAGTCGTCCAGGTACGGGAATACTTGAACTCCCTGGGTATGCAGGTGGGCCGCTACCACCAACAGGCATTTGGTAAACACTCGGGAGGGCCGAGGAAAGATCAAGTGGGAGGGTCTTGAATTGGTAGTGGTCCCCCTGAAAGCAAAAACGAAGGAATTTGTGGTGGGAAGGGCAGATGGGGATATGCAGGTAGACATCCTGCATGTCCAGAGCACACAGCCACTGTCCCTGCCAAAGAAGAGGCAGAAGGATCTGCAAGGAAAGCATTCCTAAAGCGTTTGTACTCCATGAACATATTCAGGGAGCAGAGGTCTAGGATAGGCCTCAGGTCTCCAGTCCTCATAGAAACACAGACTTTGACAGCAGATAAGGACCGCTTGGCCCATCTAGTCTGCCCATTTCCCTACTTTCAGGATAGGCCGCAGATCCTAGTTAACCAACAGCCTATTTCTTCCTACCCCCCACAAGAACTGCCTTATGTCTGTCCCATACATTCTTGAATTCTCCCACAGTTTTAGACCCCACAACCTCCTCAGGAAGGCTAGTTCCTCTTTAGAACTAGGAAGAAATGGGAATAGTAACCTGCTCTCCAAAGATGAGTTGGAACTGGCTCTATTGCCACCTTTGACAGAAGGAGACGATTTCCTCTAGGACCAGAGGAAGATATTGCGGGGAGTAAGACGACTGGGGGGGGGTCTTCGGGGTGGTTTCTGCAGAAACTCTGAGTGTCCTGCTGATATCAACAGGAGCACCCAAGCATCTGACGGTATCCTCTCCCAACCCGGCAGATGGGAGGAGAATCTCCCCCCATTGGTTCCTCTGGAACCACCAGAGGCAGTGGGAGAGGCAGGGAGTCAGGAGGTGTGGGGCAGCGCAGCAGCCGAGGCTCCCGCAGCTTTTTTGCTGGGGGGAGTCTTGGTTGCTGGAAGGGCCCGTTTGTTGGCTTGTTTGCCCTGTGGTTTTTGTCTTTTTCGGTTTTGTCTATGAAAATTATGCCGCTGCCCTTGAGGGGGCCTGTACATATAGTTGACAGACTTTAATGCAGTGCCCTTCTCCTGCAGTTTGGTAATGATGTCCTTGACATCACCCCCGAACGGCACCAAACCCCTGAAGGGAGCATCCTGAATAGCAGATTGCACTTCAGGGACCAAACCTGACACGCGCAGTCAGGCATGATGCTGTAGGCCTACAGCGAAGGCTGAGCTCCTTCCAGCTGTGTCCACTGCATCGTAAGTGGCACGAAACATGAGCCAACTGGCCGAATGAACAGAACGGACAAGATCCGCCACTTCATGCTTAGTCTGTGACTCAGGAAAGGAGTCCAGTTTAGATTCCACCTAAGGATGGTCTTCTGAAAATTCCCCAGATGTGCCACATAATTAAGGGCCCTAATACCAAGGGTAGAAGAGGAATAGATCTTCTTCTCGTATTGGTCCAGAAGCCGGGATTCCTTATCAGACAGAGATGAGCTGAGGTGTTTGGGATTTGCGGAGCAGCCGTGAGCGGTGCCTATGATGACTGAATCAGCCTTGGGGTGGAGGCTAAGGAAGTCTACACCCTCAGGAGCCTGATATTGCTTGTCCACCTTCCTCAGAAGGGGGGCTAACACCAAAGGTTGTTTCCAAATGGTGGAAACAAGATCCGCGTGAGGCTCTATTCAGGGTGGAATCAGTGTAGGAGCGGTCTCGGGCAGATCCCGATTAGCAGCGAGTTTCTTATGCTGTGGGTTTGGCTCCACTGGTTGCCACCGATGTACCTCCTGGATTTTCCTCAGTAACTCCAGAAAGATGGGGTCTTCCGGAGGAGACCTTGGAGGAGTCCTCGGCCTAGGGTGTTCTGGAGTTCGTGGCTCATCTTCAGTGTCAGAGTGGTCAGTCTCTGAGTCTAAGTCAGAAGTATCTGATGAAGAGAAGGACGACTCCTCCCTGTGAAAAGGAGGGACAGCCCCTCTGGGAAGTTCCTTGGGGTACGTATCCTCCCCTCCTCGGGTGCCAGAGGGTTCTCCTCTGATATCAGGAAGGGGGGAGGGAGTCTCCCGCCTCCAACATAGGGGATCCTGTATAGGGTCCGACGTCGGCAGACAACTCTCGACCTCTCGAGTGAGCTGAGCCTTGGCCTCAGCCCACCAGCAGGCCAAGGTCTCCTTCAGATCCGCCTGCGGCTGAGGAGTGGGCGGCAGAGGTGGAGGAGGAGGAGGAGGGGGATAAAGATATTGAGGGTCTCCGTAGAAGGAATATCCGTAACCCGACGGTGGGTAGCCTGGCGTCGGGTACTGGGGCACTGGCTACTGTGGAGCCGGGTACAGCGGCACCAGATATTGTGGTGTCGGGTACCTGCTGCCAGGGGCTCCGACGAGCAGAGGGCTCCAGAGGTTCTGCTAGCGGCCAGGCAGTGGTAACGCTATCTCTGCAGGCGCTAGGCCTTGTTCGCTATTACCTCGATAGAGTTCAAAGGACCTGATGGAAGGATACACCTGTCGCCAGGTAAGGGGACCCCAGAAGGCATCAGGTAGGCCGCTGTCGGGACCAGCATCTGAAAGTCCGGTGTCAGGGGATCTGGTCCAGAAGAAAAAATTACTCACCTTAGTAATGTTGTTTCTTCTAATGGAGTCTTGCTATATTATGACATATGCAGTGAGTCCCAACCTTCGAACTGCTCAGGAGGTGAAAGAGTTAACTTTCCATGCCAGGCATGGAACGCTGAGCTCGAGCTCGGTTGAAACTCTGTCTGTTGTTCTTCAAACTCAAACCGTCAGATCTTTACGAGCTAAACTCACTGAGGTCCTGTGTGGAAGCTGTAAACCTACACTAGCCAACTGGCTACTAAACATAAGAACCCAATTTTTGGTCCCAAAACAAAGACTCAAGTCAGGAGACCCAAAAATGAAAACACAACACCAAGTCACCCCAAAAAAGACAGGTGGAACAACAAAGTGGGCATCTACTAAGTGCCAACACTGCACTGCCCACCCACATCCCAAAAATACAGGTTACTCACCTGTAACAGGAGTTCTAGGAATGGTATATGTTGTTCATCCACACTTATTGGCAGGCTCCTTGCCGCTTTAAATCTTGCCGGAAGGTCTTCAAGCTAGCTCCTCCCACCCACCCGGGTGGTAAAACTCTCGGCTCCGCCCCATGACGCCAGATCTGGCCCGCTGAAAGCTCAGGTTGTGCGTCGAAGCCGGGGAGGTCGGGTGGGTCGTGTGGATGAACAACATATACCATTCCTAGAACTCCTGTTACAGGTGAGTAACCTGTATTTCTAGGGACATGGATATGTTGTTCATCCACACTTATTGCAGACTCTAGCAGTTCTCCGGGAGGGAGGAGGCGCACACCCCTACATACTTACTTGGGGAACAGAGATTGGAGAACGAGGCCCCAAAACCAGCATCCCGCGTGACTCAAGGTCGATGTGGTAATGGGTAATAAAGGTGTGCTGACTTCCAGGTAGCAGCCCTGCAGATTTCCTGGATAGGGACATCCTGGAAGCAGCCACCGATGCAGCAGTATGGCGGGTAGAATGAGCTCTTATCCTCTGGGAGGCTCCATGCCCGCCAACTCATATGAGATTTATGCAGGAGGTGACCCATCTGCCTATCGTCCACTTGGCTGCAGGTCTGCCAGGTGCGGCTTCAGCGTAGGTGACAAACAGCTGGCGAACCTCTCCCCGAATTTCAGCCGTGCACTCCTTATAATAAGCGAGCGCCCTTCTAGGGTCCAGAGTATGGAGCCTATATTCGGCCTCCGAGGTGTGATTGGGGTAGAACACCGGCAGAGTCAACACCTGATTAAGGTGAAACTCCGACACCACCTTCGGAAGGAATTTCGGGTGGGGGCGTAGGACAACCTTGTCCCTGTGGAAGACCAGGTAAGGAGACTCGATGCTAAGCGCCTGGAGTTCTCCCATCCTTCTGGCTGACGTGATAGCCACCAAGAAGGCGGTCTTCCACGACAGGTGGGGGAGACCACACCTGTGCACTGGTTCGAATGGCTTGCCCATGAGCTTTGCCAGTACCAGCAGTAAATCCCACGGAGGTGGGGGTTCCCGCACTGGAGGGGAAATGTGATCAAGGCCTTTGAAAAAGCGCCCGACCACTTTTTCCTGCGCCACTGACTGTTGACCGGCCCGCGCCCGGTAAGCAGAAATGGCTGCCAGGTGCACCTTAAGGGTCGTCGACCTAAGCCCTTGACTAGATAGGGACCACAGATGGTCCAAAATGCTTGCCACAGGACACGAGAAAGGGTCCAACCCTTTTCCCCGACACCAAATGGAGAACCTCTTCCATTTGAAGGCATAGCATTTTCTGGTCGACTCCTTACGGGACGCCTCAACGACGTTGAGGACCTCGTCGGAAAGACCCAAGGCCTGGAACTCTAGCCGCTCAGGAACCAGGCCGTCAGGTGCAGGGATTGAAGGTCCGGATGGAACACCTTCCCCTGATTGACTGAGAGCAGGTCCGGGCGAGCTGGAAGCTGCCGCGGAGTCCTGGAGCTGAGACTGAGGAGATCTGGGTACCAGAACTGGCGAGGCCAGTCTGGGGCTATCAGAATCACCTGCGCCTTGTCCCTCCTCACTTTCAGCAGGACCCTGTGAATCAGGGGAACGGGGGGAAAGGCGTAAAAGAGGCCCGGGGTCCACTGCCTCGAGAAGGCATCCCCCTGCAGCGAACCCTGCTGAGGGGTGGGCATGAAACAGACTCAGCTTAGCGTTCTCCTGGAGGCAAACAGATCCACCAGAGTGTGCCCAGCGGAGAACAGGTCCTGTACTATCTCCGTCAGGAGAGACCACTCGTCAAGATGCAGCCTATCCGGCTCCAGGGCATCGGCCAGGGTATTGGAGGCTCCTGCCACATGGATGGCCAGGAGATCCGCCTCCCAGACTGCGCACTAGTGACCAAATCACGGAGAGCTTCCTTGCATAGGGGCATGGGCACGTCCGCCCTGTCGGTTTAGATAGTACATAGTCGTGGTATTGTCCGTCTGGACGGACCACTTGACCCCGGAGAAAGCGGAGCAAAGCGGTGAGAGCTGGGCGGACGCCGCGGAGCTCCAGCAGGTTGATATGGCATCGGGACTCCCGCGGGGACCAGAGGCCGTGTGCTCGGTGTTCCCCCAGATGGTAACCCCAACCCATCAAAGAGGCATCGGTCGTTAGAGAGACCGTCGGCTCGGGGCGGACAAACGGGATACCCTCCTGCAGATGGGACGGAACGGTCCACCACTGGAGAGTGTTCCACATCACCTGGGTCGTCCACACGCGCTGGTCCAGAGGATCGCAACGCTGTGACCACTGGGCTGCCAGACCCCACTGGAGGGGCATGTGCCGGCGTGCCCAGCGGACTACGCTGGTACAGGCCCCATAAGACCCAAAGTCGCAGGAAGTCCCGGGCAGGCGCGTTGCCCAACCAGAAATGATTGGGCGAAGGAGGAAGAACCTCGGCCCTGTCCGCCGGGGAGCCGTGCTCTGGCTCGAAGAGAGTGAGCTCTGCCCGATGAAGGATATCACCTGCTTGCTCGAGTTCCGACTTGGCCTCGTTGACCAGGAGGCCCAGTTGAGAGCAAACCGGAGGGCAGATTTCTGGACGCTCCACCTCCAACCTGGAGGGGCTGCTATCAGCCAATCGTCCAGGTAAGGGTACACCGGGCCCCTCAGCCGCCTGAGGAAAGCTGTCACCGCTGCAATGCATTTGGTGAAGATCCTGGGAGCTGAAGAAGGCGAAGGGCATGGCCTGGAACTCGAAGAGGGATCCCTCCGCTCTGAAGCGGAGGAATCTCTGATGAGACGGACGGATAGGGACGTGAAAGAACGCGTCTTGGAAGTCCAGAGAACAGAACCACACGCCGTGTTCCATAGATGGTATTATCTGAGCCAGAGTGACCATTCTGAAGGTTCGAGACCTTAGGAACTTGTTCAGGTCGTGTAGTCTAAGATGGGGCGCCAGCCCCTCTCGCTTTCGGGACCAGAAGTACCTGGACACTAACCCTGGTTCTGATGGAGGTCCTCTCTCTTTATCACCCCTTTCTGAAGGAGGAGGCGATGATGGCTCGGCGAGCCTGTAGAGATTCTGGGGACCCTAAAGCCCCCCGGCGGCGGCTCTGAAGGGTGGAGCCTGCTCGAATTCGAGAGGCAGGCCTCTTCCCACCACCTCCAAAACCCACCTGTCCGTGGTAACAGCGGACCAGGCGGAAAGGAAGTGTCGGAGCCGTCCCCCCACGGGGGGAACCAGGGACGAGGTGACGGGGATGGGGGTGACACCCTTCAGCCCGTCACTTAGCAGGCTTGGAGGAAGGACCGGCCTGGGGACCACCAGGGCCTTTTCCTCCTTGCTTCCTATTAGAGGAAGCTGATGGCTTGGGCTTGGAATACCAAGGTCTAGCCTGCTGGCCCTGACGCTGTTGTTGGGCCGGGCGTGCGGCGGGAGTAGAGGGACGAAAGGGCTTAGGCTGGGGCTTATGACCCTTGTCCCTCTGCGCGGACGAGACCGAATCCAGGGTGGCATTGGATTTTTCGATCCTCTGGAGATGGCCTTCCACTCCAGGGCCGAAAAGGTCTGTTCCCAGGAAAGGACGGTCCGCAAGCTTGTGCTGGGTATCCGCGGTAAAGGTGGATATACGCAGCCACGCCCGCCGACGCATGGCCACAGCGGCCGCCACTGACCGGGCACATGAGTCTCCTATATCCAGAGCAGTCTGGAGCTGCTGCTTGGCTACTGCCCTGCCCTGATCCCGCACCTGCTTGACCATAGTCTGCAGGTCGGTGGGAAGATGAGGGACAACCTCATCCAGGGAACCCAACAGGGCATGGGAGAAATGTGCCATGAGGACGGCCGAACTGGCCTGACAAAGGCCGAGAGAAGAGGCAGCATACACTTTCCGCCCGGAGTAGTCCAATTTCTTGGACTCTTTGTCGGGCGGTTTGTCCACGTCCCTGGCATTACCGCAACGCCGGAAAACACTGTCCGTAACCAGCCCTTCAGCCAAGGGGTGTTCAGAAAACCGGACAGAGAGCCTAGGACCGCATACTTTCCTGGCCATCCTGGCCGAGGCGCAGGACAGGAAGCCGGACGCTGCCAAGTTCCAGGGCCGCCCGACAATGGCTTCGCCACTGGAAAGGCCTCCGTGGGAGAATCCCTCAGTCCAGAATCTCGGTGAGGGATATCTGGCCCGTTGGATCTGGGTTCAAGCTTCATCCAGTGGATTCTGAGATGAGCCTAAGAAGTCCCAGGAAGGACGAAGGGCTATCGTCCACTGACTGCCCCCAGAGGACTCCAAGTCAAACCGCTGGAGAACAGGGAGGAGTCATCCGACTCCGGACGAGTTGTCGACCAGCTGCCTGGAGCCTGAACCACCCTCCACTTGTCGAGGCTTGTCAGGCGTGAGAGTGACCGACAGCCTACGGGGAAGGCCCTGGGCCAACCGCGACTCTTTCGTCGGTGCCCCAGCTGTCGGCTGAGGTGGAGGCGGTTCCACCACAATTGGTGGGGCAGCTGGAATAGGTCGGACAACTGGCCTGGGAACAGGCTCCTCGACCACTACCTGGTCCGGTGGCAACCACTTAATGGCCGGGGAAGAGGCCTGAGCCGGCTTATTGGCCAGAAAAATTTGTTGCCACATGAGGTCCTCGTATTTTCGGCGCAGCTTACGCCGAAGCCTCCCCTCCTCGTCCGAGGAGGAAGAAGAAGAGGAAGAGATGGTGCCGAGTGCCGAGATCGAGACCGTCTATGTCGACGGGAGCGGCTGGACCGCGAAGATGTCCGAGACTGAGACCGAGAATCTCGGCTAGGCCGAGGTCGGTGAGGCGGGGAGCCGAGGATCGGCAATCCCCTCGATTCGGTCGACATAACCGACGGCTCCTGAGTCACAGGTACGGATGAGCCGACGATATCCTCAGTCCTCACTGGGGGAACCGGGGAGGAGGGATTCTCGGTTCTCCAGCCGACAACTCGCCTAACGGGTCGAGAAAATCTCGACCACGCCGGGGAGTCTCAGTCACCTGGCCTGGACGGGGCACCGTGAAGCCAGTGGCGAGCAAAATTTGACCGTTGATTATTGTCGACAAGGGAAGGATCTTTCCCGCCTCCCAAGAGCGTCGCACGATGAGACTTCATTTAGACTTCTTCGGCCGATGAAACGGACTCGAAGAAGTAGGACCCTCGCCTTTGTTGAGAGGGTCAAGCAAAGCTCATAAAGGAAGCTGAATATGAGGTCCGGCGATAGAGAGCGAGCGCAGAAGAGGAAGCCGTGGCCTGGGCCGCCTGCTCTTCGAGGCGACCAACCCTCTCTAGTTGTTCAGGCGGATCCCGCAGCCATAGAGCCGCCAGTCGGGCCTCTTTGGATTTGACCGGAGGAAATTTCTTCTTTGGGACGCCCCAGATGTAAGCAGGCAGCCGGTCCTCGAGGCGTAGACGAGAAGGAGGAACACAGGTCATAAGCCTGCGGTCGTGCTCCTGGCCAAGGCAATAAGCACTGCGTGGTCGGGTCCGTCGAGACATCTTCTGCCCACAGGGACATCTCCAAATCCGGAGTCGATTTGTCCATCGCAGCCGCGAAGGAAGAAGACCGAGAAGGTAAAGTTATAAATTTTTTTTTTTTTTTTAAACCGGGATTTTAGGCCCAAACCTTAATCGCAGGCGTTAGGAGGGAACCGAGCTTCCAAGCGGTAAGGAAGATCTGGCGTCATGGGGCGGAGCCGAGTTTTACCACCCAGGTGGTTGGGAGGAGCTAGCTTGAAGACCTTCCGGCAAGATTTAAAGCGGCAAGGAACCTGCCAATAAGTGTGGATGAACAACATATCCATGTCCCTAGAAACAGAGGTTCTGAGAGCGGCAGGCGGGGGGAGGGGGGAGGTCATAATATAGCAAGACTCCATTAGAAGAAACAATATTACTAAGGTGAGTAATTTTTTCTTCAAACAACATGGAGTCTTTACTATATTATGACATATGCAGACTACACAGCAGTACCTCCATGGAGGAAAGACAGAACCTACTTAGGAAATAGACTCTGAAGCACAGCTGTGCCAAACCAAGCATCACTCCTAGCCTGGATGTCCAGGGAGTAATGCTTGGTAAAAGTGTGAACTGTTTTCCAGGTAGCTGCTTGACATATCTCTAGAATAGGGATGTCCCTGGCAGCACCCAGGGAAGCAGCTGTACCTCTGGTAGAGTGAGCCCTCAGGCCTGAGGGAGGAACCTTACCCAGCTTTTCATAACAGAATTGGATACAAGAGACAAGAGACAATCCACCTGGCAATGGATCTTTTAGTGGCAGGTTTCCCTTTACCAACCTCACCATAAGTGAGGAACAGTTGGAGGGAGTCAAACCTGTGACCCTTGGTACGCTCTATGTAGTAACTAAGAGCTCTTTTTCACATCTAAACTGTGCAGCCTCCTCTCGCCAGAGGAGGAATGGTCAGTGAAGTACACTGGATGAGATATAGATTGATTAAGGTGGAAATCTGAAACCACCTTAGGCAAGAACTTCCTGTTAGTCCTGAGGACCACCTTATCTCTATGAAAGGAGATAAAATCAGGCTCCACTGACAAGGCTTGTAATTCACTTATGCATCTGGCAGAAGTGATGGCTACCAGAAACACAGTTTTCCAAGTCAAGTACTTAAGCTCTGCTGAAGACAAAGGCTCAAAGGGGGGTTGCATAAGCTGAGCAATGCAAACATTAAGATCCCAGGCAGGGGCAGGGTCCCTGAATGGAGGGTTGGTGTGAAGCAATCCCTTGAAAAACTTGGAGAATACAGGATGAGCTGAAAGAGAAGAGAGCTTACCTGCTGATAAAAAAGCAGACACAGCTGCCAGATGCACTTTTAGGGTAGCTGGTCTCAGCCTCAAGGTATTTAAGTGGACCATATAATCCAGGACTGTGGGTAAGTCAGCAGATTCTGGGGAAATATGCTTTCCAGAGCACCATTTGGAAAACCTCTTCCATTTGGAATTATAAGTAGCCCTGGTGGAAGGTTTCCTAGAAGCCTTCTGGATATCCATTACACCTTGGGAGAGGTGTAGATCAGCAAACTCTAACTCTTCAAGAGTCAGGCCTTGAGATTGAGAGATCTGAGGTTCGGGTACCAAACTCTCCCCTGAGCACAGGTTAACAAGTTGTGATTCCTGGGAAGACACAGGGGAAGATGGACTGCTAAGGACAGTAGGAGTGGCTACCAGGGTTGTCTGGCCCAATCTGGAGCAATCAGGATCATCTTGCAGGGTTGAGATCTGATTTTGACTAGCACTTTGAACAGGAGAGGGAAGGGGGGGAAGCATAGAGAAACTTCCCTTTACAATTGAGAACCAAGGCATCCAGAGGGACTGAGCCCAACACTGGGGGCCTGCAGCAAAAAAGTGGAAGTTGGTGATTGTCTGGGGCTGCAAAAAGATCTTTCTGTGGGGTGCCCCATCTGGCAAATATCACCTCCAAGACCAGGGGGTCCAGTGACCATTCGTGATGGCCCTGGGAAATCCTGCCGAGAGCATCTGCCAGGACATTGTCCTTGCCTGGGAGGTGAACTGCCGTAAGGGAGGTGTTCAGAGAGTAAGCCAGAGACCACAACTTCATTGCTTCGGTGCACAAGGCCGTAGACCGAGTGCCCCCTTGCTTGTTGATGTACCACATTGTGGTGGTGTTGTCTGTTCTGACCTGTACAACTTTGTCCTGAACAGACCTGGAAAAAGCTTGAAGTGCTAGAAAAACTGCAGAAGAATGGCTATAACTCCACACAGGCACTCCAGATAAGAAGTAGCAGGTAGGGTCATCATGTATCTGGAGAAAAAACTTAATATGCAGGTAATTTTTAACAAAATATAGCAGAGGGGAAGGGAGAGCTGCAAGAGTTCCAACAGATTGATGTAGAACAGAGATTCCTGAGGGGGCCATAATCCCTGGGTAGTGAGGTCGCCCATGTGAGCTCCCCACCCCAAGAGGGATGCATCTGTAGTAAGGATTAAGGAGTGAGACTGAGTGACAAAAGGAACCCCTTGTCTCAGATTGTACTGATCCTGCCACCACTGAAGGGCCTGGATCAGGGTTCGAGTCACTGGGATCAATTTGGTTAGAGGGTCTTTCATTTGAGACCAAAAAGCCCTCAAATGGAATTGGATGTCCCTCATCTGAAATCTTGCTCCCTGCACTACTGCTGTAGAAGCAGCCATGTGCCCCAGGAGCTGTAGAAAATGCCTTGCTGGTCGAGACACCTGTAGGGTGAATGAGGAGGCCAGAGAGACCAGGGTCCTTGCCTGTCTAAAGGAAGGAAGGCTCTGCTTTCTCTGTGTTCAGCTCTGTGCCTATGAAGGTGAGGAGCTGGACAGGCTCTAGAACTGACTTTGAAGGATTCAGAAGGAAACCTAGAGAAGTGAGCAGTTACTGAGTTATCTGTAGATGTAACTTGACTTGGTCTGGAGACTGGCCTACTATGAGCCAGTCGTCCAGGTAAGGGAAGATGGCAATTTTTGTGCCTTCTTAGGTGGGCAACTGCTACTGCCAGGCATTTTGTGAATACCCTTGGAGCAGAGGTGAGGCCAAAGGGCATTGCTCTGAATTGGTAATGGCCTGAGGGAAGCTCGAACCTGAGGTACTTTCGATGGGAGCTTCTGATGAGAATATGGATGTAGGCATCCTTGAGGTCCAGGGACGCTAGCCAGACCCCTGGCCTTAGAGAGGGTAGAATAACTCCCAGAGTCACCATTTTGAATTTTGGTTTTAAAAGGTGCTTGTTTAAATATCTGAGATCCAGGATGGGCCGCCATTCTCCTGTCTTTTTTGGGGTAAGGAAGTACCTGGAATACAAGCCTTTGCCCTGGTGTAGGGGTGGAACCCTTTCCACAGCTCTGAGAGCCAGGAGGGAAGAGACCTCTGCCTCTAAGGAAAGAGCCTCTGGTGGATTTGCAGGTGGAAAGGATCTGGTTCTCATCTTTGGAAATTTTTTGAAGCTGAGAACCAGTCCCTGGCTTACTACTTCCAGGACCCACTTGTCTGATGTTAGAGACTTCCAGTCCTGGACAAAGTAAGCCAGCCTGCCACCTACAGGTAGTTGAGAATCGGCCCTGGCAACCCCATCAGGGTGCCTGTTTGGCAGGGGCTTTGGGCTGAGGGGTGGAAGCAGGCCTGCTTGTACCCCGTCTGCCTCTCCTTCTAAAGAATCCCCTCTGGGCATAGGCAGAAGAGGAGGCCTGGGCTTGGCAGAAAGGCCTATGAAAGGCCTGCCCCTGCCCTGAAAGTGCCTTTGAGGGTGGCCTGCCTTTCCTTGGCCTGTGCACTCTATAGGTGGTCCTATACTTATCTATTTTCTTCATGTAATTCTCTGTCTGCTCCCCAAACAGAGAATTACCCTGACAGGAAAATCCATGGCCTTAGTCTAGGTATCCTGTGACAGGCTAGTACATCTGAGCCAAGCCATTCTGCAGTGCCACAGATGTAGCCATGACTTTGATGACACATCATTAGAGTCCACTGCAGCATGGAATTGCACCTTGGATGCCTCAATACCATCAGCAGCCACCTGCTCCAGCTCCTTGTAAACTGGCCGGACCTGTTTTGCTAGAGCCATAACAGTATCCCATCTGGTTCTGGTATCTAGCAACATAAGCCATATAATTTGCCTGTCTGAGTCCCAAGGATGCTGCCATGTACTGTTTCTTTGCTATGGCATCAATCCTCCTGGAGTCCTTATCCGGCGGGGTATGAAGCCAAGGGAATATTAGCCTTGTCACAGGCTGCAGCCTGCACTATCCCAACATGGCTGCATTGTTGTGTGAGGAACTCCGTATCAGAGCCTGACAATGTGTACCTCTTGTCCATTCTCTTATCCACAGGAGGTATAGTGTGGAGCTTTTAAAATTTTAAAAGTCTGTTTCCCAAAAGATTTATGCAAGGGAATAGACAGTCTCCTAGACTCTGGGATATCCATCATTTCCACATAGTCAGGCTCCTCTTGATCATCCACAGCTTCCTCCATAGGGGAGCTGGAGGTTCAGCCACTTTTTTATAAAACATAAAATGAGAAGGGGACTCAGAAAGCCTAGGAGGAGACACTCCTGAAGGTCTGTCTGGGGAGATGTCTGGGTCAATGGGCACATCCAGACTTTCAAATCCACATTCACTCTCCTCATACTCCTCTTCCCCCTCCTCCGGTTCATAATACTCCTCTAAATCATACTCTTGAACCGGTGGAACCGGCCGCTTACCAGATGGTGCCGGTTCGGTCGGAACCGGGGAAAGCAACTGGACAATTTTTATCGCTTTGGCTATTTCTTCAGCGGTTGGAGAGGAAAGTTTTGGCTCCACACCAGCTGATTTTCTAGTGCTTTTTGCTGGACCTAGCTCCTCAGAGTCGGATCTCCTTTTGCCCAAGGAAGTTTCACCCTGGTCAGAGGGCACTCCCTCCGGTTCGGTTGGAACCGAACCGGGCTGGCCATCCAGTTCAGCGGACTTTTTGGCCTCCCTTTCCCTGAGCCTACCAACTCTCTTTTCCAGGGTAGCTGCAGGAAAACTTTTACATATCTGGCAGTCTGCACTGAGGTGGTCAAACCCCAGACAATAAACACAGGTGGTGTGGGGATCAGCTTTGGCAAAGACTTCCCCACACACACTGCAGTGTTGAAACCCAGTGGGCCGGTTTTCTTTGGGTTTCTCAGACATAGTGCCAGTCCTAACCAAACTTACCCGTTTATGGCAATCCGCCAGGTAAGACCCTCTTATCGGTTCCCAACCGTGTCACGGGTCGTGGAAAAAAACGTAATAAAATCCATTTTTTTAGAAACGATAAGAACCGGTAACCACACACTAAAAGACAGATTAAGATATTTTAAACAACCTGATCGGTTCAAACCGAACTGATAAACCGTTTACAAGTCACAGAATAGAAATTAATGTAAAACCAATCTAGTACTCACAAATACCACAGACAGAGTCTGAACTGACCGGTTGCGGTTTAAATTCAGTCGAAAACCGAGAAAAACTATACTTTTACCGACAAAATGAACCGAGCAGAAGGAGAAATCTCCGGAGTGACTGTTCAGTGAGGCGGAGTAAAGAATCTGACGGTTTGAGTTTGAAGAACAACAGACAGAGTTTCAACCGAGCTCGAGCTCAGCGTTCCATGCCTGGCATGGAAAGTTAACTCTTTCACCTCCGGAGCAGTTTGAAGGTTGGGACTCACTGCATATGTCATAATATAGCAAAACTTCATGTTGTTTGAATACCAGTGGGCGGGCCAAAGGTGTATTTAATAAAGGCAGGAGGTGGGGGCGTGGGCCGAAAACCCCCCAAGCAGCAGAGAGCTGGAGCACAGGAAAAGCCAACTGAATTTTTTTAAACAAGCAGCTGAGGAAGAAGAATCAAAATGGGTTCCTCAGTGAGCAGAGCAGAGCACCTGCAGCTTCATAGAGACCGGGACCCGTAACCGATATGGGCTTTTTTGGCGGTGACTGATGCAAGAGCTGGGGAGAGATAGAGAAGTCAGTCCTCAGACCCTGAAATGAGGAACAAAAAGAAATACAGGGGATTAGTAAGTAGAGACAGAGTGAGACAGTAGGTAGGGAAGGGGTTACAGAGAGGGGGAGAATTAAGATAACTGGGTGGCAATTAGGGACAGCCACAGAGTTCTACAATAATCTTGAATTAATTCTGGCAAGAATAAATTATTTAAACAGGCACTAACTAATACAATGGCTAACTGGCAATACATTAAACCATAGGATTATATATTAAACAAAATTAAAGATGCAGTAAGTAAGAAAAAAAACCAAGCAGCAGAGAGCCGGAGCACAGGAAAAGCAGCTAAAGTTTTTCAAACAAGCAGCTCAGGAAAAAAAAAAGAGTCAAAATGGGCTCTTCAGCAAGCAGAGCACTGTGGCTTCACCAAGACTGGGACCCGTACCTGATGTGGGTGGGCTTTTTCAGCGGTGACTGATGCAAGGGCTGGGGAGAGCTGGAGAAGTCAGCCCTCAGACCCATCATGATGTGGGCTTTTTCGGCGGCGACTGATGCAAGGGCTGGGGAGAACTGGAGAAGTCAGCTCTCAGACCCTGATTTGATGTATTTTCAGCAGTGAATGATGCAAGAGCTAATGGGGGGTCTGGAGAAGTCAGGCCTCAGATCCTGATGCGGGCTTTTTTGGCGATGACTGATGCAAGGGCTCCTTTCCCAAAAGTTATAATTAAAATGGCGGTGCCTCCACCCAGACTACATTTTAAATGGGTCTGACAGCTTGCAGTACAACCCCCTGGGATGCCGTACAAACCCACCTCCCCAACAGTTACCTCAGGCATGGACTTATCAGGATTCAAACCTCCCCACATTCAGTTACCACATTTACCTTTTCATCTCGTCAATTCACAGGTTCACTAAAATCAAGCTCTGGATGCTTTTTCTGCAATAAGACAGTAACTTCAGGGTTCATTTACAGGGAGAGGGTTTAGAAGTGGGGTACTGGAACAGAGATTAAGATATTTTCATTTTGACTCTGCATTTCCCCAAATCACATTTCCCTTTAATTCATTTCCATATTTCCATCAATGCAGCCATCAGTATCTAGCTAGTTATCTGCTGCAGTTGCCCAAACCCAGACCCACAGATCCCAGTCCAGCTTCCCCAAAGTCCTATCCTGGGTACCTAGTTTTACAGTTGCAGGCCTGAGGTGCAGCTATTTGGCACTGGCACGCTTAACAATTAAACTTTAAACCTTTTTTCACTTTCCCTTGGCTTTCCCTCCAGCTCTAGTATGCTTGCTCAATTATTTACAGTCCCCATGTGCAGGGCAATTCCTGCTGTTAATCCGTGGTTCTGCAGAACTCAGTCCTTCGGATGGTACAGTTCACAGGAATCCTGGGGACTGATGGCACAGGCAGAACCGGACACAGTTTCTTTAACCAGGGCATAGAGGCTGCAGCTTGCTCTTCCTTCATCTCTTGCTTGTGGATCTCACAGCTTGTCCCCTTCAGCCCATTACAGGCCTTGGTACAGAACACTTGTGCAAGGCCTACCACCACAGAAGATCCAGACCGGAAGTGTCCCCACGGCCCGGCTCCCTCGATCAGAGCTCCCTAGCACTCGGGTACAAGACCCGTGACCCCTTGCAGCGGCAGACCCCACTCGTAGGGGGTTAGCAAGCTCCCCACCTGGCCCTGGGTGCCAGCAGAAACATTTAGCACATCTGCTTCCGCTGCTTCTCTTTCCTGCTATGTGTGTAGCCACAGCCATCCTGTTCTCTCTTAGCTGTACCTCAGGAGAAGACCACAGGCACTTGGGCCAGAAAGCACCTGTCTATCCTTCTGCTTTCACCATCTCTCAATACTAACAAAGCCACACTATTCACTCTGGCTCACACATCATCCCCTGCATACACAGTCCCTTTTTCTCACCGTGCATGTACTGGCAATTCTCTGAATGGAAGAGGTTCACTCTTCCTCTTCCTTCTCTCAGCACATTTATATGTCCTTACTCCTCATCCTCTGTACTCCATCTTTTCCACAGGTTCAGACGCAACCTTTGTTCTTTTCCCAGGCTCAGAACGCAACCTTGGCCTTTTCCCCAGGCTAGACCCAACCTTTGTCCTTTTATCTTAGGCTCAAGATACAAACTTTTCTGCTCTGCTTCTTTGGCCACACCACTGTGGTGCAACTTCAGAACAATGCAGACGATTCACAACCTGCAGTTTTTACTTTTCCTAGCTGTTTCTTCCTTTCAACCTGCAGCTTTCCCTTTTTCTCTTATAATAAGTGTTTAGTATGACTGTTTGATTTTACTGTTTGTGAACTGAATTTTAAAGTGGTTTTGAATTGTTATAAAAGCGCCCTGAGCTTGGGAAGGGTGCTTGAAATAAATAAAAATTTACTTACTTACTCTTCCAAGCTGCTTCTTTCCTGATGGGGCAGTCACTCCCTGCCCTGGGGACAGATTGCTGGCAGCCCCCAGGCAGGCCCGTTCTGCAGCCACATTCTCTCCAGGGGCAAGAGCCCCCCCTCCCTCAGGAGAAGCTCCCACCAAACTGCCTCAAGTCTAACTGTACCTCTTTTTTGGAAGCCCTTTCCTCGCTCCCCACTGGCTGAAGTCACTGTCCTTAGGCAAAAGTGCATATGTATGAGGCTCCCTCAATGTCTCATAGGCTGTTAAAAAAGGCGCCTAGATATTCCCCGGTATTTTCTACCAAGAGTCTGTTCATAAGCCCCAGAATCCTCCTGGCTAGTCCTGGCTCAGAAGTTGGCTAACTGGTGTCACATGGCTGCTAACATGGTGGCCGGATGAAAATAGCATCCACATATTTATCATTGTTCCAGCAGCAAAACACTTCACTTTCATTTAATCATTCCCCCACACAGCTATAGCCTCCCCGTGCCCTGCTAAGCGACTGCATTTATTTACATTTTAGCCCATCCCTGACTCAGTTGCTGCTGCTGTTCCCTAGTGTCCTTAGGCAGCTCACACATAGCTCCAGTCTACTGGCTGCAGTCCCTGACACTTTAATACATTTATTTCACCCACGGACTGGCAGCCTTTCCATTTCCCCTGCTGCACACATTTCTTTCTTTCTTTATTTTTTCATTTTCCTACCTGTGCTAATCCTACCTTTTTTGCCCCAGCACAAGACAGGCTTCACTACTTCAGTGGGATGCCGCCTCATGAATATAATGAGGCAGCTCCCATTCTCTACAGCACGATTTGCACTTTCAAAATCTCTGTTTTCTTTTTCCTGGTTGCCTCTCCCTTTCTGCCCAGGTCTCCAGTCCCCCTCTCTTTTCCCAATGGGACCATGACCACCGGAGAGGCACACTGAATCAGCCGCGAATGGCCACATGAACCTGTGCAAGTGCACATGCACGGAGTTTGCACCAGCACCTGGAGGTGCAGACAGACCATCGACTCCATGCAACAGCTCCCCCAGCCCCTCTCTCTCAGCGAAACAACTTGGGGGCTGGCAGGAGGAACCAGGAAATGGGGCAAGCCAGGGAACCAGGAAAGAAAGACTGAGGGTGGGCCTCAAACCCTTGGGGAAACTAGCCTTTTCGGGGGCTTTCAGGTAAGCCCAACGGGGGGGGGGGACACTACATTTCAGCTTCTGTACTGGTTGGTGAAATGTTTATACTTTCGATTATGAGATGACCCAGCAGTTTCTCATTTTGACCCACATTTTTCACCCCAGTGGGCCTAAATTTGACACGTTTTAAATCTCCTAGTGCTTTCACTGCAGTATTGTGTTTTGATTTAAAATTCAATAAAGGACCGGTTACAAAAAAACGAGACCTCGGGAAAGCTTCACATCTTGGAATGTGTCTGAAGCCTGTTTTCAGGTTTTACACTGACGACATGCCAACACTTTTTCTTTCACTGAAGCTGCCATATAGGGTCTAAAGGGACTCTAGTTCCCACACCACCCCTTCAGTAAGGTCTCTGCTGCTGGAGCTGCCTTAACGTGGTGCTGAGCTTAACCATGATTCAGTTTAAACATACAGGTCCAGAGACTCCTGAAATGATTAAGAATTACTTTTGTGAGTAAGCAGATAACCATTTGATTCAGTTTGAATATGTATGTCCAAAGACTCCTGAACTGACTAAGCATTACTTTTGTGAGTAAGCGTGAAGTAGTATTTCTCTTGTATGGTTTTCGTAGTTTGGATCCATATTTACTGTTAGGATAAATCAATCTTATGTTAACCCCTTTTCTGAAAATTGCCCTCAACTGTGGTCCAGGTTAATTTAATCTTGTTTATTTTTAATCACATTAAAGAGTACAAATCAGGCTCATTTTGAAAAAAATCTCCCCCAAACCCCCACTGCTAGCTTACCTAGAACTACTGCATATTAGTCCTAATTCACAAATTTTTAAATTCCTTAGATTTAGAAAGGGAAATGATCATAATTGTGCTCCGACAAGCTGTCCGCCTGATCACTTCCTCTTGGTGGTATACTAACCTTGCCCCCGTGCTCAACTGAAATCCACACTGGTGTCTTTTTAAGTACTTTTTAAAGAAAATATAAATCTGTAGTCTGTTTGGTTAAACTCAAAAACCACCAGGCCACCCTGATGACCCAGCAAGACTGCCCGATGGCCCAGCCGTGCCGATGGACCTGGATTCAGAAGCAATCTCGGGAAGCCCTGCAAGAGGCAGGCCAAGGCCAAGATATCTGCTGCTTGGCAGTGAGTCTCAGTCAGGGAAGGCTGCGACCGTAGCAGCCTCTGCAGCTGGGTCAGGGAGCTTGCTCCTGCCACGGGGCGAGCCATGGCTATGCAAGACCGCCAGAGGCACCATCACTGCCAGGGAGGTGAAACACCATGGAGAAATACTCAGTAGCTCTCTTAATGATGGCCAGGTTTGGCCTGATCAGGGTATATCCCTCTGAACAGGGAATATCCTCGAGATGAGCAGCCAGCCAGGGGGAAAAAAAAAACTATATGGAAAAACAAAATCAAAAACTACCACTCAACTAACAAGGCTCTTGTTAGCTGAGCAGTGGATTTATGCTTCTTAACCTTTCAAGCCCCAAATGTAGAACACTGCACTTCAAAATGTGAAACAAATAGGCACAATGCAGAACACCTCATCAAATCACAAAGACAGAAACTCAGAACACTGTGTAAATGTGTGTTTTCATGTTCACAAATCTTTCTGTTTATTGAGCAACACATTCTTCACATTCATCGTTTGCATTTCTGCTTTAAAGTTTCGGTGGAAAATGTGGGACAGTACCCACTCAATGTGGAAAAGAGTTTTTTTCTGTGTGTGTGTGTGTGTGTGTGTGTGTGTGTGAGGTGAAATAAAGAACTGCTCCTTGTAATGGTGGGACAGCTGAATGGTATGGGTTAAGCTATTCTAACACAAACCGCCTGAGTGTGTGGGTAGAACACTAGGAAAAGGGAGGACTGGGGAAGGGGAGTCGTCCTTTGTGCAAAATTACGATTTCTTCGCTTCCTAAATCAAGGAAATTTGAAAATCTGAAATTTGACTAGTAAAGTCCTATGGAGGTACTTTAAGCCAGCAGTGGGGGCTTTTTTCAACGAAACTTGTGCTCTTTAAAAGGATATGTGCTTTTGTCATTTTAGTATGTTTCATCAGAACCCCCTTAAAGAACTTGGAGAGACTGTTCCGTGGCCTCATAGGTATAGTTCAACTAGCTAGGCCTCCTCCTTTGTTTATCACTTTCCATGAAGCCCCCCAGAAGTGGTAACACCAGGAAAGAGTCTAGGTTCCCTTGTATTAGCAGTTAACAACTGGGCTGGCATATCTACTTTGTTTAGTGCAATTTAGTGTTACCATGCATACATTTTTATTTGTATGCCTCATCTGTGAAGAAGAATGTTAGGCAATGACAGACAGATCTCATCTGCCGGAGTTCATAGGATTCATAGGATAATACGAGCAGGTAGGTCCAAGGACCCATTGTTGCTCTCCACTTATTCAGTGGTAATACTCATATTTTCTATTACCCATGTATTGGCCTAGGGATGACTTAAAGGACTCCACTGTTTTACTCATGACTATAGATTCTGGAAGGGTGTTCCTTGCTGCAACCACTCTTTGGGAGAACCATTTTTTTCCTTTTGTTCGTTCTACTTAATTCACCTTTAATTTTTAATCCGTGTGCATGTGTACTCTTAGTAGAGACTCGAGATGTTAAGCCAATAGTTTCCCATAAATAATTATCTCTGGATGCACAAAATACCAAGCACAGATCACCTCTCAGCCTTCTTTAGTTCACTGAGCACATGTTCAGATACCTCAGTCTGTCACCATAACTCTTCCAGTGCCTTGCCAAATTCTTTGGGTTACCTTTCTTTGTGCTTGTTCAATCAATACTTCGCCCTTCTTATTTTGCGGTGCACAAAGTGGTAAACAGTATTCGCAGTGCGGTCTCACAAGAGATGTGTACAGGAGTGCAATCACAGATGGAATACAGTTTTTGATGTTTCTAAATATGCATCCTACTATTTTGTTTCCTAATTTAACTTTAGTTCTAATATGAGAGTTGAAGGACAAATCGTTTGTGGTGATCACTCCAAGATCATTTCACATGTTGTTTCCCCTCACAGGGTACCATTTATATCATACTTGAATTTCTGATTTTTGGAGCCTAAATGCATAACTTTACATTTATCCAGGTTGAACTTTAGTTTGTTCTTTTCTGCCTATTGCCCGAGCTGGCAGAGATCTTTCTGCAGCTTGTTTGCTGCCTCCTGGTTTTTGACAATGGCTCCCACTCTACTATGTTGAAAAGTGTTGGCCCCAGGACAGAGCCCTGGGGCATACCACTGGCCACCTCTCCCCAATCCGAGCAAAAACCTTGTATATTGACCCTTTGGCATCTGTTAGTCAGCCATGATTTTACTCAAGCAATTATATTACATGGGAGATGAGGAAGAGTTAACTGTTCTAAAAGAACCTCATGAGAAATAGAATCAAAGTTGCCTTGATGTGGCATGGAGCACAGAGATCACTGGAAACATAGGTTGTTTTAATTTTACTGGCAGCATGTATTAGCAAAAGAAATGATGTTTAAGAAAATGTGTGTTTTCCTGCAACAGGTGCTGTCACTGTAGTAATACCAGTAACATTTTTTTTTTAAACCCAAGAACTGCTGAGAAGTATTTTATTAAGGAGCATCCAAATTGTAACACTGACCATGAGATTTACCTCCTGAGTTGCCCGTGTAGCAGAATATATGTAGGTTAGACAACAAGACCCCTGAAAACATGCATGGGGAACATAAAGGTAACAAGAGAAACAAAAATGAGAGTTTCCCCAGTGGCTGAACATTTTAATGAGGTTGGACATACACCGGCATCACACACATTCTGAGATACTGAAGCAGTACCAAAACTGACCGGAGGGGGAGACTGGAGAAAACAGATGCTGAAAAAGAAAATGTATTGGATTTACACCTTGGGTACACTGGATTCACAGGCTGGCATGAATCCAGAAGAAAATTGGCAAGTCTGTTGGTGAAACATGAATTGGGGATGACGCAGTGGCTTCAGTTGCCAAAATATGTCACTAACTACAGATCCTTTTTTGCTATTATGTAATAGTATTAAGACACCCTTGAGATTGACCCCCCCGATCTTTCTTCTGGGACAGATGTATGTCCCTTCCCCCCAAAATTCCTGCAGGCACTGACCACTTAAGTGGCTCCACAACACTTTCCTGTTATCTCTTTAATAAATAGCAAGGGAGCATATACAGGCCTGCATAAACTGGAGCCAGCAATAGCACCCTGCTTGCTGACTCTTGGCAGGATTTGTTTATGGTTGCTCAGCAATCAGAGTGTTGACTGATGAGAAGTGTGGTCGGTCTCTTTCCAGGAGACCTGTTTGTCAATCAGCACCAACCCTACCCCCTTTGATGACATATAAATACGCCGACTAAGTTAACCCCCCCGCTAAATGCCAGGGACGTCAGCAGGAAATGCTGGAGCACCATGAGTTCACTCCCTTATCTTGTATTCAAAGTGAGAAAATTTCTTTAAACAACTGAGGTTCCTTGATGGTTTTAATGTGTAGTTCCTCTTACCTTTGTACAATACTGAAGGTCGATTGGCCAAAGGAACAGGTTTAAAATTGCTTGACTAAGTAAGACATTCTTTAACATTTAAGTTACACTGTTTATTGGTTAAAACTGGAGCTGCACTTGAACGGCTCTTGAACCCTATTACCAAGGCTCAAAATAACCGGCTGTCCACCCGTCCCGGACAGCTGGTTGTCATGCAGGACAGCCGTTTTGTGAAGTCCGCCTGTCCCATGGACAGGCAGTTTTGCATTGCAGGCAGTACCAGTATTGTTTTGGGCACTAGGACCCAGCAGAATCAATGTGGTGCCGCCACGCCGGCAACAAAGGAATCCCGACGACATCATGTTGACGTCAAGCATAGCTCCCCCCTCTGAAAAGTGCAGCTCTAGCCGCCTGTTCAGTCTTCCCCTGAGGGTCAGGTGATTGCAGCTACTAGTGTCAGCTGATCTCAAAGCAACACTTGTGGTGTCGGCGGGCAGGAAGACTCCTGCACTAATGGGCGCAGAACGGCAACCCCACATGCGCGGTTGGGTATCCTGTCTCGTCTCCTCATTTTCACTCTAGCCTTAGCATCATGAGGAGCTCGGCGAGTAGGAAAGCGAGTACTGTGCTGCCTTGTATACTGGCAAGTCAGTACACAGCAAATACTTTATGTGCTGCAGCAGCAGCAGTTTAATACACAACAGCCCTTTTTAGGGCTCTGACCTTTTTTCTTATTTTTTGAATAAAAAAAATTGAAGTTATCTTAGGGCTTGCTGTCTGGGTCGAGGACGGACGGGACCTAAGGAGAAGGACTGGAGAGAGGAGTGGGAGGGGGGAGTGGGTACTTTTAATTTTGTTTTGGAAGACACAGCTAGAAATAAATCTATTTAAAAGGCTTTCAGGGCTTCTGTGGTGACTGTTTAAAAACTTGAAAATAAGATAGTCATGCAGGTCTCAGGGCTGCATTAAGGACTCTCTGGTGCAGTCTGCAGTAGAATCTCAGCACGTGGTGTAAAACAAATCATTCATACTAATCCACCGTATGTTCAGATTTGCAGGAAAAAAGCCTAGCCCTGCTAGAAAGAAGCTACAAGTCAGAGAGAAATAAAAATACAATGTTTTAATCAGGGCTTCTGGTAGTAAGTAACTTAAGTAAAAGAAGGGCTGCATTGAGGGCTCTGTGTTGGATTTCTGCACATGGTTTTAGCATCAGTCCACAGCAGACACAAAGCACAGCTCTGTTTCGTTTCTGTTTTATTAAATAAAAAAAATTGGTTTTGTGTGCAGTATGCATCAGTGCAGAAAGAAAAAAATACTCACCTTAGTAATGTTGTTTCTTCTAATGGAGTCTTGCTGTATTCTGACACATGCAGTTAGGTCCTGCCTTTCAACTGCCCTGAAAACAAAGAGTTAAACTTTCCATGGCCAGCATGGAATGTTCACCATGAGCTCGATTGAAGCCCCTGTCTGCTGTTGTTTAAACTGCAACTGTCAGATCTTTTCGAGCAATACTCACTAGAAGTTCTATATGGAAACTGTAAAACTCACACTAGCCAACTGGCAACTATATCTATATACAAGGGTTTTTGGTTTCAAAAGGAAGACTCAAGTCAGGAAACCCAAAAACAAAACACAACCACTCACCCAAGCTAAAAGAGGGTGAAAAAAGGACACTCCTAGGGTGCCAACACTGCTCCTCCCCACCCACATCCCACAATCTAGGTTCTGAGAGGGGAGGCAGGGGGGAGGTCAGAATACAGCAAGACTCCATTAGAAGAAACAATATTACTAAGGTGAGTAATTTTTTCTTCAAACAACATGAAGTCTTGCTGTATTCTGACATATGCAGACTACCAAACAGTACCTCCACGGAGGAGGGACAGAACCTACTTTGGAATCAGGCTCTGAAGTACTGCTGTGCCAAACCGAGCATCACTCCTAGCATGGATATCCGGAGAGTAATGCTTGGTAAAGGTATGGACTGTTTTCCAGGTGGCTGCTTGACAATTTCTAAGAGAGTAATATCCCTGGCAGCGGTCAGGGAAGCAGCTGTACCTCTAGTGGAATGAGCCCTCAGGCCTGAGGGTGGAGTTCTACCCAGTTTTTCATAGCAGAATTGTATACAAGAAACAATCCACCTGGCAACTGATCTCTTAGTGACAGGTTTGCCCTTACCAACTTCTCCATACGTAAGGAACAATTGGAGAGAGTCAAACATGTGACCTTTGGTACGCTCTATGTAGTAGCTAAGGGCTCTTTTAACATCCAAGCTGTGTAGCCTCCTCTCTCCAGAGGAGGAATGGTCAGTGAAGAAAACAGGGAGAGATACAGACTGGTTGAGGTAGAAATCTGAAACCACTTTAGATAAAAACTTTCTGTTAGTTCTTAGGACCACTTTATCTCTATGGAAAGAGATGAAATCAGATTCCACTGACAGGGCTTGCAATTCACTGATACGCCTGGCAGAAGTAATGGCTACCAAAAACACAGTTTTCCAAGTCAAGTACTTAAGCTCTGCAGCGGACAAAGGCTCGAAGGGGGGTGGCATAAGCTGAGCAATGCAAACATTTAGGTTCCAAGCAGGGGCACGATCCCTAAAGGGGGAGATTGGTGTGAAGCAATCCCTTGAAAAACTTGCAAAACACAGGATGGGATGATAGAAAGGAAGACTTGCCTACTGACAAGAAAGCAGAAACAGCTGCCAAGTGTACTTTAAGGGTAGCTAGTCTGAGGCCTAGGCCATTAAGATGGACCATATAGTCCAGAACCATAGACAACTCAGCAGAGTCTACAGAAATATTTTTAGAACACCAAATGCTGAATCTTTTCCATTTGGAGTTGTAAGTCTTTCTGGTGGAAGGCTTTTGAGAAGCCTTAAGGATATCTAGAAACCCTTGAGAAAGATGCAGATCTGCAAACTCTAACTCTTCAAGAGCCAAGCCTTGAGATTGAGAGACCGAAGATTCAGGTACGAAATCCTCCCCTGAGAGGATGTCAACAGGTTGTAATTCCTGGGAAGTGACAGGGGAAGGTGGACTGCTAGGGACAGCAACAGGGGATACCAGGGCTGTCTGGCCCAGTCTGGAGCAATCAGAATCACTTTGCATGGTTAAGACCTGATCTTGACTAACACTTTGAACAGGAGAGGGAAGGGGGGGAAACATACAGAAATTTCCCTTCCCAGTTCAGAATCAGAGCATCCAGGAGGACTGAGCCCATGACTGAGGGGTCTGCAACAAAAGAGAGGAAGTTGGTGATTGTGTGGGGCTGCAAAAAGATCTCAGGAGTGCCCCATCTTGAGAAAATCACTTTCAAAACTAGAGGACCTAGGGTCCATTCGTTATGGCCCTGGGCTCAGAGCATCTGCTAGGACATTGTCCTTCCCTGGGAGGTGAACCGCTATCAGAGAGGTTTGCAGGGAATAGGCTAGGGACCACAACTTCATTGCTTCTGTGAACAAGGCCGCAGACCGAGTGCCTCCCTGCTTGCTGATGTACCACATGGTGGTGTTGTCTGTTCTGACCTGGACCACCTTGTTCTGTACAGATTTGGAAAAAGCTTGCAGTGCCAGAAACACTGCTCTGAGTTCCAAGAGATTGATGTGAAGCAGAGATTCCTAAGGTGACCACAGTCCTTGGGTGGTAATATCCCCCAAATGGGCTCCCCAGCCCAGCAGGGAAGCATCTGTGGTGAGTATCACTGAATGAGACCGAGTGACAAAAGGAACCCCTTGTGTCAAATTGTCCTGATCCTGCCACCAATGCAAGGCCTGGATCAGGGTTAGAGTCACTGGGACTAGTTTAGTAAGGGAATCCTTTCTTTGGGACCAGAAGGCTCTTAAGTGGAACTGAATGTCCCTCATCTGGAATCTTGCTCCTTGGACCACTGCTGTGGAAGCTGCCATGTTGCCCAGAAGCTGAAGGAAATGCCTTGCTGGTCGAGACACCCGAAGGGTGAATGAAGAGGCCAGTTCCATGAGGGTCCTTGCCCTTTCCAGGGGAAGGAAGGTTCTTGCCTTTACTGTATCCAGCTCTGCACCTATGAAGGTGAGGAGCTGTACTGGTTCGAGAACTGCCTTTGGAAGGTTGAGAAGGAATCCTAAGGAAGTGAGCACTTGCTGGGTCACTTGCAAATCTGACTTGACTTGGTCTGGAGACTGACCTACTATGAGACAGTCGTCCAAGTATGGGAAGATGGAGATATTTTTTCTCCTTAGGAAAGCAACCACTACTGCCAGGCACTTTGTGAAAACCCTTGGGGCTGATGTTAGGCCAAAGGGCACTGCTCTGAATTGATAGTGGCCTGAGGGCAACTTGAACCTGAGGTACTTTCTGTGGGCGCACCTGATGGGAATGTGAAAGTATGCATCTTTGAGGTCCAGGGAGGCTAGCCAGTCCAATGGCCTTAGAGAGGGAAGGATAATTCCCAGAGTCACCATTTTGAACTTTGGCTTTAAAAGATGTTTGTTCAGATATCTTAGGTCCAGGATGGGCCGCCATTCTCCTGTCTTTTTGGGGGTAAGGTAGTACCTGGAGTACAATCCTTTGCCCTTGTGTAGGGTGGGAACCCTCTCTATGGCTCTGAGAGCTAGGAGAGAAGAAACTTCTGCCTCTAGGGCAATGGTCTCTGAGAGATTCGCAGGTGGAAAGGATCTGGTTCTCATCTTGGGAAATTTTTTGAAGCTGAGAACCAACCCCTGACTTACTACTTCCAGGACAAACTTGTCTGATGTTAGAGACTTCCAGTCCTGGACAAAGTAAGCCAGCCTGCCCCCTACTTGTATGGGAGAATCGGCCCAGGTAGACCCATCAGGGTGTCTGCTTGGCAGGGGCTTTAGACTGAGCAGTGGATGTAGGCTTGCTCATCCCCCGTCTGCCTCTCCCTCTAAAGAACCCCCTCTGAGAGAAAGAAGAGGAGGCCTGAGCTTGTTAAAAAGGTCTTTGGAAAGGCCTGCCCCTGCCCCTGGACTGCTGCCTTTGAGGAGTAGCTTGCCTTTCTTTGGCCTGAGCACTCCTGTAAGTGGTCCTGTACTCATCCATCTTTTTCATGTAGTTCTCTGTCTGCTCCCCGAACAGAGAATTACCAATTACAGGAAAATCCATGGCCTTAGCCTGGGTATCCTGTGAGAGGCTAGTACATCTGAGCCAAGCCATCCTCTGAAGAGCCACAGATGTAGCCATGACTCTTGATGAAACATCGCTGGAATCCAAAACAGCATGAAACTGTACTTTCGATAACAATACCATCTGCAGCCACCTGCTCCAGCTCCTTGGCAAGCTGGTCAGGGGCCCGTTTAGCCAGAGCCAGCACAGTGTCCCATCTGGACTTCTGGTATCTGGCTGTATAGGCCATATAGTTAGCCTGTCTGAGTCCCAAAGATGCTGCCATGTATTGTTTCTTTGCCATGGCATCACTCTTCCTGGAGTCCTTGTCTGGGGAGTGTGATGCCAAGGGGGATATTTGCCTTATCACAGGCAGCAGCCTGCACTACCTCCAACATGGCTGCATTGCTGGAAAAGGAACTCTGTGTCTGAGCCTGAAAGAGTGTAGCTCTTGTCCATTCATCTGTCCACAGGAGGTATAGAATTAGGAGACTTAAGAATTTTATGTGTCTTTTCCCAAAGGATTTGTGGAGGGGAATAGACAGTCTCCTGGACTCTGGGATGTCCATCGTCTCAACAAAATCAGGCTTCCCCTGATCCTCTACTGCTTCCTCCACAGGAAGCTGGAGGGTCTCAGCCACTTTTTTGTAAAACATATAGTGAGAAGGGGACTCAGAAAGCCTAGGAGGAGAAACATCTGAAGGTCTGTCTGGGGAGATGTCCGGGTCAATAGGCACATCCCAGACTTTCATAATCATCCTCATACTCTCCTTCCTCCTCCTCCAGTTCATAAAATTCTTCCAAAGTGTAATCTGGAGTCGGGGGAGCTGACCGAACTGAGCCCCTGCCAGCTGGTGCCGGTTCGGTCGGAACTGAAGTAAGCGACTGCACTATCTTTATCGCCTTGGCTGTCTCATCGGCAGTCGGAGTATGAATTTCTGGGTCCGAACTGGATGATTTATCTTTTCTCTTCCTTTTCACCAGAACCGACTCCTCAGAATTGACTCTCCTTTTGCCCTATCGCCCTGGTCAGAGGGCACTCCTTCTGGTTCGGTCAGAACCGAACCGGGCTGGCCATCCCGGTCAGCGGACTTCTTGGCCTCCCTTTCACTCAGTCTACCTAATCTCTTTTCCAGGGTAGATTTGGGAACATTCTTACAAATTTGGCAGTCTGAATCGAGGTGGTCAAACCCCAGACAATAAACACAGGTGGTGTGGGGATCAGCCTTGGCAAAGACTTCCCCCCACACACTGCAGTGTTGAAACCCAGCGGGCCCGTTTTTTTTCTTGGGTTTCTCAGACATGGCCAATCCTATGCAAAACCTAACCCTTTTTCCGGCAATCCGCCAGGCAAGACTCCCCTATCGGTTCCTGACCGTGTCACGGGTCTTGGAAAAAAAACATAACAAAATCAGTTTTTTTTTTAGAACTGATACAGACCGGTCACCACACTCTAAATCAAGCACAAACTTTTTTACCTCAAACTGATCGGCTCAACTGAACTGATCCACAATTTACAAGTTCCACACAAAAACTAAACAGAAAACCTATCCAGTACTCACGGTACCACAGACAGAGACTTGAACCGACTGAGCAGTAACAGCAATTCAGTTGAAACCGACCGAAAAAAATTGACACTTCAACCAACTTTTTTGAACCGAGCAAAGGAGAAATCTCTGGAGCGACTGTTCAGTGAGGCGGAGTGAAGAATCTGACAGCTGCAGTTTAAACAACAGCAGACAGGGGCTTCAACCGAGCTCGTGGTGAACATTCCATGCTGGCCATGGAAAGTTTAACTCTTTGTTCTCCAGGGAAGTTGAAAGGCAGGACCTAGCTGCATATGTCAGAATACAGCAAGACTTCATGTTGTTTGAAGCACAGGCACAGGCTGATCTCAGGGTTCTTGTGGAGCACAACTGCCTTGAGTGTACCTGTAGCTTGTGGAGGGGGTGTAAGCGACTGCTGGGCTCTCTCTGCATGTGAATGGGAGGGAGGAGGGACTCAATAAAACATTAAGGGCTGCACTGAGGTCTCTAGTGCAGTCTGCTGCAGAATCTCATAGCAGGTGGTGGAAAACAAACCATCCATACTAGTCCACTATATGTGCAGATTTGCAGAAAAAAAAGGCCTAGCCCTGCTAGAAAGAAGCTACATGTCAGAAATAAAAAGAAAACGTTCTAATCAGCTTCTGGTAGTGAGTAACTTAAGTAAAAGAAGGATGAAACAGGGCTGCATTGAGGGCTCTGAGTTGGATTTCTGCACGTGGTTGGAGCATCAATTCACAGCAGATACAAAGCCCAATTTCCTCCGTCCAAATATAATCTAAAAGTACCACTCCATCCACAGTGCACATACTGTCTTGTGGTCTGCAGGTGGAGGGTGCCTGCCTGTCTGAATAAATAAAACATTTAATTTTTACAAGTGTGACAAGGCACTGTGAGGGAGAGGAGGGAGATTTTTAATTAACTAGTCTGACTCTCACTCAGACTTCTATGTAGGACACAGGCTAACAGACAGCCAGAGTGTCTGAGTTTGTCAAAGGAAAAGGGGGATTAATAAAGGGTGAAGTCTCTATTAAGTTTGCTCAGCCTAAGTAAAGCCCTCAGAGCTGTTAGCTGCAGCTTGAAGATACTATTAGCACCTGTCAGCCTGCTGTTGTGCTCTTCGGCTCTGCCAGTGGAGTAGAAAGGAGTGGGACTGAATAAAAAAATAGTGACTGACTGTGACAAGAAGGCACTGTCAAAGGGAGAGGAGAGGAGTCACACTGAGTCACTATACAGAGTAAACAAAGAGGGGAAAAAAAACACTTTTCAGGGGTTTGGTTTTGTGGATAATAAAAGAAATACTAAACCAAACTCAACAAGTATACTGTAATACGCTGCTTGTGCTTTCAGTGGTTGAGAAAAAAGGACTGCCTGCAGTGCTTCTGCTTGAGAGCTAAAGTGTGGTGGACATTGGGCTCTCTGTGGATGTGGAGTGTGACAACATCACGGCACTAAGGTCAAAGGGAGAGGAAAGGGAATTTAATTAAGTATAAAACAGAGTGACAGCAGGATAGCCCTCCAGAGTGGTTTTAGTTGAGAAATCCAAGTGGGAGGGAAATATAAATATAAAAATCTCTTCTCTGGGGTTTTACAGGGAGGGAGAGAAAACTAAACAGGCGGTTCATGTCTTCACAAGCTTATCTGATATTAATCTGATCCTCACTGTTCACTGTCTTCTAGTGTCTACTGCACTTTAGTAGTACATCAGTCAGTATTCTTATTATTCCCCTAGCTAAGTACAGACCAAAAGGGGAAAAATGTCTTTGTTAAAGTTTGGCTTTAAAAAAATTATAGCAAAGCCTTCAGCTTCAAACCAAGAGGGAGGAGAAAGCTCAGATTCCTCTATGTGTACTCCTAATACCCCATTAGTGACAGACTCAGTAGCACCAGCTACTCACCCCACCGTTGTGGCCACAGATCTGAACACTATTTTCAGTGGTAGTGCCAGTGCCAGTGCTGCTACGCCAGCAACTCTGACTACTCCTGTTATAACTGAAAGTGGGACAAAAAGAACAAGCATTTGTCAATGCCGAATGTTTGCTTGCTGACATTGCCATTGGTAGTGTAGGAGTTACAGAGCTGCATAACAGAAATGGCAGTGAAGTATTGAACTGAAGCCAACCCCACCACCACCCCCCTGCAGATGCTGACAGGCATTGGGGTGTGCCTTTGGGTCGTCAGGCATAACGGCCACGTCATTTCACCACACTCTACCCTGCAGACACCAAGTGTCACAGTGTCTCTTGGGGTCTTTGGCTCTTATGTTCACCCCATTCCATCAGGAAAAACGGTGAGATGGGTACAGTATAGGAGAAGGGGGTGAACTTTGGGGCCAAAGAGTGCAAGGCACATCTTGATGCCTCTTACTAGCTGCAGGGTGTGGGTGGGGGTGGAATGGTAAGAGCATTACAGGCGACAATCCCAAGTCACACCCCTGATGCCTGTCAGTCTCTACTACAGGGTGGGGCGTTATGGTCGCAAACCCTAACGCCTCAGCCCTAACATTCATTGGTATTTTCACCATGGGTTTTTTGTGACCCCCGCCTTATGAACAGTGGCAATATCAGTTTGTTAGCTGAAAGCTGATTTTGCAGAGCGACTACACCATTTGGCACCACAGGTGCGAAAACACATTTTGAACAGCATGTGAAAAATGACAGCTGTACTGTTCATGGGGAGATGTAAAATGGCAATGTTGAAAATCTGCAGTGAAAATATAAAAAAAAAATCAGGTGAAGTCACGAGCATGCGTAGAAACTGCGCAACGCACACCCGTAATGTAATTAGTTTGGGGATTTTTTTTTTTTTTTAAAGCAGATTGTCAACACAGGCATTTTGGGACCTCCAGTCATGAACAGGGTCACTGTGATTTTCGTAATCTGTCACGAACAGTGATTTCCCACAGCAACCACACATTTCTGCACCGGAAGTGCAAAAACACATTTCAGCCATGGTGTAAAAAATGACAGCTCTACTGTTCATAAAGAGATGTCTAAAAATGCCAGTGGCGAAAATCTGGACTGAAAATATTACAAATTCATGAACTTACGAGGGTGCGTGTAAACTGCGCAATGCTTGCTCGTAGCACAGTCATTTTATGGACTTTTGTCACCAAATTTTTAACATAGCCATTTTAAGACCTCTGCTCATGAACAATGTCACAGTGATTTTCTTACTCTGTCCCAAACACTGATTTCGCACACCAACTGCGCCACTGTGCGCTACATGTGCGGAACACATTTTGGGCTACATGAAAAATGACAGCTGTACCTCTAAGGAGGTATGGTAAAATGGCAATGCTGAAAATCTGGGTGAAAATATTAAAAATTCGCGAACTTACGAGCATGTGTAGGAACTGCACAATGCATGCTCGTAAAAGTCATTTTGGGGAATTTTTTCACCAAATTTTCAACATACGGTTTTTGGGGGCCTACCTCATGAACTGTGACACTGTCGTTTCATAAATCAGTCCCAAAAGGTGGTTCCATGCAGTGACCGCTAAATCACCTTTTGGGACCAAATAACAAAATGACAGTCACAGAATTCATAAGGTGGGGTACAAGAACCCTATGTTGAAAATTTGATGAAAAAATTCTCAAAAATGCCTGAGATATGCATCAAAGTTGAAAAAATCCAATTTATCCCATTATACAGCTGAACTACCTAAGTTCATGGTTGGCTTTGAAGAGTGCAGACATTTGTTCCCGGTCCACCGAAGATCATCGCGCCAGCCTCCGGAGGTAAGTATGGGGTGAAGTGGGGTGTGGGAGGAAGGGTGTGCAGAGGTGGGTGCAGGTGGGGGGTCAAGACAGTCAGCGAGGGACCGCTTTTTCTTACAGGACATATTTTTTTAAACATGACGTGGGACTTTTGCCACGCTGGGGTGGGCTCCCAGCATGGCACCTGGAAATCTGTATGGGGAAAAAACAAGCGGAGCCGACCAGGACTGGGCACCCCTGTCGACGCCACAGTGTGTGTGTGTGGGGGAGCGCATGAGCATGCTGGGGTGGGCTCCAAGCTTTGCTACTTGTTATGGGGACAAACTGTCTATGACAGCTGGTTCAGTGCAGTGCTGCCCGTGGGTCAGGCACTTTGCATACTACTGGCCAGCGACGGTATGCAAATTACTCCACATAGCTACGCTTGACTGCAGCAGTTTTTTATCTTCAACTGTACTACACTGCATCTGAAGGGCTGTCATAGACAACTCTGACATTCATTGGTGGGGTGCAGCCACGTCTGCAAAAGGCAGCAGGGCACTGGAAGTGGAGGAGGCACACCTACGAATTCTCGTATGGTGGCACTATGTTTCTTGCACATGCGTGCAAGCGAACATAAAAAGAGGCTTCCAGGAGACCTGGAAGAAAAATAGGGAGTGGCTACTATATGAGCCTGATGTTGGCATGACCTGCTCATATTGCAAAAAAAAAACTTAACGGAGACAAACACTTTCATTACTGGCAGCAAGTGCATGAGACTTGAAAATGTACATGCTGATGAACTCTCCACATCTCATAAATTAGCTAATGAAATAAATACTGTGTCTAACACAGACCCTTCCAACTTAGCAACAGAACGAGGAATAATACAAATGGAAAAAAATGAGGCAACACAAGTGGAGTATTTGTTTAGAACAACTCTTTGATCAATTCAGAACGCCCATTCACAGATTTCCCCTGGCATATTAGAATTACAGCATGTAAATGGTGCAAATGCTGGAGTCAGTTATAGAAGTGACAAACAGGTAGCAACATTCACACATTTTATTTCAGAATCAATAAGGATAAAAGATGCAAAACTGGTTAAATAGTAACACTTATCTCTGTGCTATGTGACTCAAGCATTGCTGCCTCAGTAATACAAGAGGAGGCAGTCTATATTAGGACAATGGAAAATGTCTGTCCAGTAAACACATTTGTTTCCCTTCAGTCAGTCTCTATTCCAAATGGTAAAAGCATTTATAACTCAATAGGTGATCCTTACAATTCACCTTGGAATGTAAAGACTAGAAAGAAAAAATCGTTGTTTTTGGATCTGATGGGGCACCTGTCATGTTAGGTAAAGTGAGCGGGGTGTTTGGCAGGAATTTGAAAGATGTGCCTCATTTGCTTGGGATTCAGTGCAGTGCCCACAAGTTGGAGCTTGCTATAAAGCAATCAGCAACATCTATTCCATACATGACAACAACAGATGAAGTCTTAATGGGTATCTATAAAACATACCAGAAGTTTCCCAAAAACTGGGCCGGTCTCAAAGAGTTAGCCAGTAAGAAAAAATTACTTACCATAGTAATCTTCTTTCTTCCCAGTGATGCTCAGATATTCATAACTTTGTGCAGTCAGCCTGGTGGGCTGGACTGCCCCGGAGAGATGGACACATGCAAATGATGGAATTCTTTGCATGTCAGCATCTTTCAAATGCTGCCTCTACCAACTGTAGTGTTCTAACTCCTTTAGATTTGTTAAACGTCTGGAAGTCAGGCATTATGAAAAAATCCAACAGCTAATTAATTTATTTTTTTTATTTTTTTTTAGGGTTACCCTAATAAAGAGAATTCACCCAAAAAACCTATTAAGGAGGAACTACATCAAATAAACAATAGTGTTCACCAAACAGCATGAGAAAACTATTAAGAGAGAAAGACAAACTCTGTTTAAATCTGGTATAGAGAAGTGTACCCAGAAGGGTATGGCTATGTGGCACTAGCATGCGGAGTGCAGAAGGTGAAGTTCTGGAAGGGGAGGATGGGAGGGAGTTATGAATATCTGAGCATCACTGGGAAGAAAGAAGATTACTATGGTAAGTAATTTTTTCTCCTAACCCCAGTAATGCTCAGGATATTTATAACTTTGTGCAGACTACCAAGCAGTACCCCTGGAGGTGGGCACAGAACTTATTTTGGAAACAGACTTTGCAGGACTGCTATGCCAAACCTGGCATCACTTCTGGACAAAACATCCAAGTTGTAATGCTTTGTAAAGGTGTGTACTGATTTCCAGGTAGCTGCTTTACAAATATCCAATAATGGAACCTCCCTAGCAGCTGCAAGATTGGCAGCTGTTCCTCTTGTCGAGTGTACCCTCAGCCCAGCTGGGGACTCCCCACCTGCTTTAGTGTAGCAAAATTGAATACACTGGTCAATCCATTGAGAAATGGATCATTTTGAGGCTGGTTTGCCCATTCCGACATCCCCATATGCAAGGAAAAGTTGTTTTTTGTCTTGCCTATGGCCCTCAGTAGCTGTCATGTAATAGCTGAAAGCTCTTTTCACATCTAGACTGTGGAGTCATCTTTCACCACAGTTTGTATGGTCTGTGAAAAAGACAGGCAGAGTGATCGATTGGTTCAGATGAAAGTCTGAAACAACCGTGGGAAGGAATTGTCCGTTTGTTCTGAGGACTACCTTATCTCTGTGAAAGGAGATGTAGTCCTGGTCAACACAGAGAGCCTGAAGCTCGCTGATTCTTCTTGCTGAGATAATTGCTACCAGAAAAACTGTTTTCCAGGTAATATATTTTAAATGGGCTGTAGCCATGGGCTCAGAAGGAGCCCTCATTAATCTGGCTATACATATATTAAGATCCCAAGCGGCACTGGTGCCCTGTGAGGAGGATGCAAATGTATCAGGCCTTTAAAAAAATCTTTCGAAAATGGGATCTGATGCTACTGACATCTTTGTCCTAGCAGAAAGATATGCAGACACTGCTGCAAGATGAACCCTCAAAGAACTGGGTCGTAGACCTTGTGAATGTAAGTGAGTCAGATAATCCAACACCACTGAGACTCCTGCATCATTTCGGGCGAAATTCCTTCCAGAGCACCAAAAAGAAAATCTCTTCCACTTAGCAAAATACATTTTCTTAGTAGAGGGCTTCCTATAACCTTTCAAGATAGTTAATACAGCTTCAGAAAGGTTTAAGTCTGCATACTCTAATTCCTCAAGAGCCATGACTTGAGGTGGAGGGACCTGAGATTTGGGTACAACAATGTTCCCCGATTGGAGGTCAGGAAATTGTGCCTGAGAGGCAAACTTATTGGTTTGCTCACTGACATGGAGAGCAGACGAGAGTACCATGGCTGCCTGAGCCAATCTGGAGCTATCAAGACCAGAGAAGCTGAGAGGGATTTGAGCTTCAGTAGTACTCTAAAAACCAGAGGAAAAGCGGGGAAGGCATTAAGAAACTTGCCTGACAGTCCAGTACCAGGGCATCCAGAAGGATTGTGCCCTTGGCCAGTGGTCTGCAGCAATACTGAGGCAACTGGTGGTTCTGGTGGGATGCGAACAAGTCTATCTCTGGAATGCCCCACCTCCTGAAAATTACCTGCACCACCTGCTTGTTCAGTGTCCATTTGTGATGGCACTGATTGATTCGACTCAGTGTGTCTGCCAAGGTATTGTCCTTTCCTGGCAGATGGATTGCTTGCAGGGACACCTTTAGAGAATACACCAGAGTCCAAATTTTCATGGCTTCTGTGCATAGGAGACCGGATCTGGTGCCTCCTTGCTTGTTTATGTAGTACATAGTGGTGGTATTGTCTGTTCTGACCTGTACCACCTTGCCCATCACCAGTGTAGAGAAACCTTTTAGTGACAGCCACACTGCTGTGAGTTCCAGCAAGTTTATATGCTGAAGGGACTCTGCTTCTGTCCAGGTACCCTGAGTTGTGTGCTCCCCCAGAGGGGCGCCCCAGCCCAGAAGGGATGCATCTGTCGTGAGGACTAGTGAAGGATCCTCCTTCTGTAAAGGGACTCCTTGCCTTAGGTTGGATTCCTTTTTCCACCACGAAAGGGCTTGTAACAGTGCCTTTGTCACCAGAATGAGTTTTGAAAAGGGATCTTTTTTCTGACTCCAATGATTCCTGAGATGAAACTGGATGTCTCTCATGTGAAACCTGGAACCCTGCACTGTGCCTGTGGATGCAGCCATATGACCCAAGAGCTGCAGGAATTGTCTGGCTGTTTTTTGCCTGTGCAACTTGAAGGAATTTACTATGGTCTGAAGGCTTTGCACCCTGTCCAGTGGCGAAAAGGCCCTGGCCTGTAGAGTACTGATCTCTGCCCCTATGAACTGTAAAGTCTGTGTAGGGGTTAAGACAGATTTTTTTCTGGTTTATTATGAAACCCAAGGACTCCAAAAGATCCTGTGTGAGCTTTAGAGAGGTTCTGACTTGTTCTGGTGACTTGCCTGCCACCAGCCAGTCGTCCGGATATGGGAAAACAGTCACTCCCTGTCTTTCGAAGAAATGCCACCATAGCTGCCAGTTTGTAAACATCCTTGGTGCCGAGGAAAGGCTGAAGGGCAGAGTTGCAAACCGATAATGACCTGATGAGAGTCTGAATCTGAGATATTTCCTGAAAGATTCTTTTATGGGGATGTGAAAATAGGTGTCTTGTAAGTCCGGAGACGCCAGCCAGTCCCCTTTTTGGATTGTTGGCAGAATCTGAGCCAAAGTTACCATTTAAACTTTGGCTTTTTCAGGTGCTTGTTTAAAGCTCTGAGATCCACAATTGGCCGCCACTCACCATTTTTCTTTGTTGTTAGTATCTGGAGTAAAAACCTCTCCCTCTCAGGGTTGTAGGAACTGGTTCCAGTGCTCTGAGCTGTAGCAGCTTTTGAACCTCTGCCTCTAGCAATGAAGTTTGTGCTAGGAGAGGAGAGATGGAAACCCTGGAATTTTTTTGAGGAAGAAATTTTAAGTCCAGAGACAAACCTTTGCCCACTACCTCCAGCACCCACTTGTCTGTGGTGATGGTTGACCAAAGGTGGAGGAAATGGGGCAGTTGGCCTCCGACAGGTAGGGAGAAGGCGGCCTGCATCTCAAGGGTTCTGTTTAGGCTGGGGCTGAGGTTGTGCCTGAGACCCTCGCCTAGAGCCCCTTCTACCCCTACCCCTACCCCTAGAGTAGCCCTGTTGGGGGTACTGCTGCTGTTGGGGCATGGCTACTGGCTGGAAAAAAGGTCTTGTCATGAAAGAGCGACCTCTGCACCCCCCCCCCCTCCATAGGGCCTGGTGGATGAAGAAGCTCCGTCTCTGGCAGAGTTGCTTCTATAAGCAGCCTTATATTCATCCACCTTCTTCATATAGGCCACTGTGGATCTGGCTGCAGTGTCATTCGAATCAGCAGCCATCTGTAACTGGTACTTAGCCACCTCTAGCCCGAACCTGGCAGTTTCAGCCAGGCCATCTGACAAGGGTGAGGTGGCTTTCATGGACATTGCCAGTACCGACTGCCACAGGGATTTCTGATACTGGGCAGCATAAGCTTGGAAAGTAGTCTGTCTCATGGCCAGTGAGGCTGACAAATAGCTTTTTTTGGCCATACTGTCCAATTTTCTGGAGTCCTTGTCTGGTGGATGTGAGGACAGAGGGACTTTAGCTTTATCACAGGCTGCCTGTTGTATTACCCTTGATGATCAGGATGGAGAAGAGGAAGTCAGCTCCCTCCCTATCCAACTGGTACTTTTTGTCTATTCTCCTGTCGATTGGAGGAATAGAATTAGGGGTCTGCAGGAGCTTCATAGCATCCTTCTTAAAAAATGTATATACTGTGAGGAGGAGGGCCTTTGTGGGTGTTAAACCCATCATACTAAGGTACTCAATTTCCTCCTCATCCTCCACTTGCTCTGTTGTGGCGATATCTGAGGCATCTGCCATTTTCCTTACAAAGGAAAAATGGGAGGAAAAATCCTCAGACACCCTGGGAGGCGAGCCAAAATCCTGCTCAGGGGACACCTCTGGAGGGATAGGTTCGTCCTCCTCATAAGGCTCATCATCCTCTTCAAAAAAAATAGTTGCTCCGGTGCAGAGTGCAACACAGTACTAGCAACCTGGGGACTCTGTGAGGGGGCAGGAGGTTGAGGGATGATGCTCTGCAGATCCTGAATAATTTTGAATGCCTGAGCTATTTCTTGAGCTGAAGGCATTGCAGACACCTGCACAGAAGTCCCTGGGTTAACAGGAGCAGGTTCTGCATGTTTAAGTTTCTTTGTTTTCTTTGAGGGAACCAGAGAGTCAGCTGGTTCTTTTCCTCTTTTTGCCCCTTTTTCCGCCGTATCAGGGGCAGGGTAGTAGCACTTGTGGGTTCAACCACAACAGACTGAAGTGTCAGCTGGTCAGAGACTGAGAGATCCCTAGGAAACTTTTTATTGAGCCGTTCCAGGCGCTTTTCCACAGTTTTATCTGGGCAAGTTTTACATATTTCACATTCCTGGTCCAGATGTTCGAAACCCTGACAAGCTACACATAAGGTGTGCTTGTCTGCCTTGCCAAACACATCTTCACACTTTAAACAGTTTTTAAACCCAGGCTCCACGGTTCTCTTCTTAGGTTTCTCTGCCATGGTGAAAAGCAAAGAGGAAAAACACCAACCGCTAAATAATAAACACTGTTGCGGTTATTTAAACAGCTTTATATTATTTTTTTATTACTTTTTTTTTGCGGTCGGTTCCGGAACCGATAAGGAACTGGAGGAACTGAGCACCGAGGGAGATGAAATATGAACCGGTTCAGCGGTTCTGTAACCAATAAAAAACGGTTACAATAAAGTTTGTAAGGACCAAAATTTAGTGATAATTATATAGATTCTTTAGTCAGAGAACCCAAGTTAAACTAACTTGGATCCCTCACGGTTATGCCGAACTGCGAGGAAGCGAGAAAAAACAACTACTTTAATAATAAACTAGATCCAAACTGACAATCAGTAGAGGCAGGAAAAGAAATGAAATATACTTATGGTTTTTGATGATTTTTTATCTTTCTTCACACGAAAGAGGGCGACAGAGACTCCGAGCGACCAGACTTTCAGACGGAGAGTAAAATCTAAAGGAGTTAGAACACTACAGTTGGCAGAGGCAGTATCTGAAAGATGCTCATGTGCAAAGAATTCCATCATTTGCATGTGTTCCATCTCTCCGGGCAGTCCAACCCACCAGGCTGACTGCACAAAGTTATGAATATCCTGAGCATTACTGGGGTTAGAATATGAGCTACACCATTCACAAACCAGTCAACGTGTCAGGAACCCAGTGGGTTGCACAGAGAGAGAGACCTCTGTCTGTTATTCTGTCCAGCCACAAGGCCTTAGTTGTACATTTACAGCACATTGCTTCCACAGCAGGTCAAACAAAAGATCAGGCCAGTGGGTTGTTCAAAACAATAAGTACTGTGAGATTTGTCCTCTTTACTCAGTTTCTGGCTGAATACCTTTCTGTCATGATGGTCTTCAGTCTAACTACAGAGACGCAGCTCAACAGTAGAAACAACAGTCAGTAAGGTTGAAAGCACAGTGCTCTGGCTAGAGAACTACCCTGTACAGGATAAACTTTACAAAGTCTGTAATAAATTGCTCTTGCTCCCTGACCCTGACACAGCTGACAGTGATGCTAGCACAAGTCGACTCACAGGATCAGCCACTACTCAGGTTCAGTACCATGGATGTGATATCTTCCTTAACTTAGGGGATATTCTATTGATAGAACCAAGCAGGCAGTGTTACGTGATGTTATAAGCCTTCTTTCATCAACAACTGAAAACATTAACTTACAAGTTTCCAGTTTTAAAACAAAATCCTACAGTCATTCAGAATATTTAACCCATTGCAGTTCCCAGATAACTGTGGCCAGCTAGCCCTTTATGGCACTACAGTGACATACTCAAGAAACACAGTCGTAATGTAAACTTGATTGAAACTCAATGATTAGAGCTTAAACCACTTATGAGAAAAATCACTTAATGAGACTTCTCAGAAATTTCACTATTTAGATTTCTGGCAAAAAATTCTCCATAATGATGCACATGAACAGCGATTCCCTGATATTTTGGTCTTAGTCACTATAGCTCTACTGATCCCAACCCAGACTGCAGTGGTTGAGAGAGGTTTCAGCTTGATGGATAGAGTGAAGTCTGACTGGCGGTCCTGTCTGTCTCCTGCGACTACATCTGAACTAATGCATGTCAAGCTGTCAGATGCCAGCACTGCCACATTTGACCTGCAGGATGCCATAACACTATGGTTCAAATCTGGAAAACGGAAGACCTCATGTGAGACCATACGGTTGCAGAGATTCAAGTTCTGATTCAGAAATAGACTAGACTAGACTCAGTCAGTGTTTTTACCTTGAAAAGTAACCCCCCCAAAAGCAACAGTTTTCTCTATTTCCACTTTACAGTCCATTTTATGTTTTAAGTTCAAAATTCACATCACAACAATGTGGACAGGTAAAACTTAGGCCAGAAAGGCAAAATTTATATCCCACCTATCTCTCGGACAGGCATCTCAAAAAAATTCTTTCTAGCACTGCCTATTATGTAAAGAGATTAACATGAGTGGAAAATTGTGACACTGGAGTCTCTGTTGGCAGGTGCAACATTTTTATTTGAGCTGTATTGAAATGAGGTGACATTTAATAACTGCACATTTAGTAACAGACTCTGCTGTTTAGATCTTCTCAATTGTCTGCATAACATGAGAAGTCTTTGGAGGGATGTAAATATATTCATTAAATTGTTTACATATATGTATGTATGTAATTGGAATAACACTTTACAATAAATGTTTAATACCCACAGATTAACAAAAATGAGTAAAAACGCAATAAGACTTAATCTTCCAAGAATCAATCTTCACCATTCATTACTGGAGAGTCTGTGTTGGAGGCACTAGGACCCTGTGGGATCGTACAGCTTTAAAATCTTAAGAGTTAGGGGACGGCACTGCCCACGAGGCAGACGCACGATGTGCTCATGGGCTGGCCAGTAACTGATGCCAACCCCCTGCCCTCCTCAGTTCTGTTCTTCCTGCCACTGAGGTCTCACTCCATGGGAGCATTCACCATTTTCCAACTGCACAATTCTGTTTATCACCACTTGTTCAATGATGTGACCCTTTTTTCATAGAAACACAGAAATCTGATGGCAGAAAAGGACCCCACTGGCCCATCCAGTCTGCCCCGTCCCATCCCCCTATAGGTAGTGCTGAACCTACCTCTTTACACCCCCCCCCATGGAGACTCTAGTCCCCAACTGGTCAACCTTTATTCTGTCGCCACTTTTCTTTCCTGTCCTTTCAGAGTGCCAAGCTCTCTGTTTTTGTTGGTTTTGTTATTTTCCGTAGTCAGTCATGTCTGGGTCTCAGGGGCCCAAGAAGTCAAAGAAGATGGAGTCTTCCCCCCATGCGTCGGTGCCCCTATGGGAAAAACATGCCTGTCCAGGACAGACATGACCACTGCTGGACCTGCCTTGGTAAGCAACACGATATGGACCACTGTGAAACTTGCTTTACAATGGACTTCTGCACTTTAGAGAGTCACGCGATGAAATGGGGTCGGCTGCCCAGCCACCACACTTTCAGGGGTAGGCATCGTACATGGGACTCCACAGTAAGGTCTCTAAGCTCTTCCCCTGAGCCCCTCCCTAGTACTATACGTAATGAGGGAGATCAGTCCTCTTCTGTTCCTTGTCTTGCCGAGACAGAGAGCCGGGGGGGGGGTCTGTGGGACAGCTGACTCCCTCCAAGAGACCAGTTACGCACCCCTCCCAGTCTGGGACCCTCTTGGGGGTCCGGACTTGGAGCTATATGCTGGGCCTGGACTGGTGAGCTCCTTGGGGTCACAGCCCGATGCCGCTTCAGCTCCTGGCACTGAGGCTGGTGCCTGTGAATGGAGTGGTGCCATCCGCGTGGCCAGGTCCCTTCCTGATGCTGCTTGCAGCACTAGCAGCTGAAACGATTTTGGAGCCAGTGACCTAGTGGAGATCTTCAGGATCTCATCCCCTGAACAGTCGGATGAGTCGGGGGATGAGGACCAGAATGATCCTGACTGGCTTCTGGGCTCTAGCGATGGCAAGGAAGTCCTTCTGGTTCTAGTCTTAGGCCTCTGGTGTCCTTGCTGGCTGCTTCCCAGCCCACTGCTGCCTCTCTTCCATCTTGCAGCAGCACTTGTGATGCCAGGAGAGGGGCCAATGCCGGGCATGGTACCAGGTCAGGTTCTGGCACCGCCCTTAGTTCCGGGGTCGGGTTCCGGCACTGTTCTCTTAGCTGGGTCCAACTCTGCTGCCCCCGTGGTGCTGAGGTGGTTCTACTGCTGCCTGCGGTGTCGACTCCCCCCTCAGCTCAGGTTCCCGACACTGATTCTCTCTTTAGGCTTAGCCTAAGAGGTAGAGCCCATTCCAGTGAGGTGGGGGCTGGTAGGTCCTGGTGGGCGCCTCGCTCCACATCCAGGGTTGTTGGTGGCACTGGCAGGAGTCACAACGCTGATTCAGGTATTCTGGCCTCCCAGGAACTGTCTGGGCCTCCTGTAGGTAGGGATAAGGGCCGCCCTGTGTGACCTCCATGGTGCCAATTTCCCTCCCTGGGGATGCCTCTCAAGGCACCACCTAGATCGCCCCTCTAAAGTTGGGTATTCTCTGGTGGACAAGCTGGTAAGGCCCTCCCCTTGGGCAAGGTCCCCTGTGTGCTCTCACAGCCCTGGCAGAGGATCTGGCCTAGCCCGCCCAGCCTGAGAGCCCAGCACTACCATCCCATGAGTCTAGCTCTCCTTCCTCTTCTGAGGTAGAGGACTCTTCTGTCCTCCAACACTGAGTACCCTTGTTGCCAGCAGTTCCTTATGGAGATGGTGAGGGAGCTGTGACTGTCCCATATTTCAGGCTGTAATCTTGCATGTGTGATGCTGTCTTTCTGTGGGAACTACAGTCATGACTATACAGGTATACGTCTTTGGCCTCGGCCATTTGCGCAGGCATCTAGAGATATCTGGCTCCATCCATCTGCCCCCCTCTCCAGTCCCAAGAGAAACCCAGTACAGGTATTGCGCACCTGTGAGGTCTCCAGGCGCCATGCCACACCCTGCTTTAGGGGTCCGGCTCCTGGACACACTCCCTGGGCATAGGCACCCAGTGCATGACCATTCCCCAGAGTTGGACTCTACTGAGTTTGATGCCTAGGGTTGAAGAGGCTTCTGGGTGTCACACACCTTGTTGTGCATCTTGGCATATCAAGTGCACCAGGCATCTTATGGTAGGCACCTGTGTGCGACACTGGGACAGCTTCTGGTGTCCATGCCAGACTGTATGCAAACCAGGCAAGACATATGACTGTCTGCACAAGTCCTGTAGCTGATGAGACACCAGCTAAGGGCATCCTGTGACGCCAGTAAGGTAGCCTCCAGGTTGGTGGGAACTACAGTCTGCGTTAGATGGACGGCATGGCTTTATCTCTCCAGGTTGTCACCCTTGGCCTGACATAGGGCGATTGCCTGATTCAAAAGGGCCCACTTCTTCTTCTACAGGGCCAGGCATGAGCTTTCGGGATGCATTCCTGCTTCCAGGTCACAGGAGCTTGCGCCTGACCCTGACCCATCTCGAGCCTCGCCAGGCTTATATGGGGCCCCCGCCACTCTGTGATTTTCCCCCACAGGAGGCTGAGTGAACAGCCATTTCCCTAAGGGTTGACTAAGAATGTCCTTGGTGGTAAGCTTGGCACTCTGACACACCAGCAGTGAGTTGTGAAGATAAGATTCTTGGAAGATATGAAAATTAAGTACTTACCATAATTCTTGATCTCCCAGAATATCTTCACCATTCATTACTGCAACCCGCCCACCTTCCTCCTCAGTGGCCAGGCTTCTGAACAGCTTTTCTTCCTCTACTTCTCTCTTTTTCACCTTCTGCTTCCCTTGTAAGGTGCTCCAGTTTTAACAAAAAAAAAATTAAAAATGAGGAGGCACGGGGTGGGGGGGTGGGGGTGGGGGGCCGGACACAAAAGAGTACTCTCTTGCTTCTTTGTGGCCCTCAAATAAATACATAATAAAAAGTTTTTTTTTCCCCGATTCCCTTATTTCCTCCAATCACGTTGTCTTGTTTAAATAAATAAATAAAATGTATTAATAAAAGGAAAACAATCCCCTTTTTCTTTCCACTTTTAAATGATAAAGGCATGCAGGAGAGCAAGCGTAGAAGCAGATTAGGAGACATGTTCTGGAGTTCCAGCCCAGACTCCCTCACCTGTGCTCTTCTTTTTCCCTTGCAGCATGCCTCCTGTGATTCCTTTCCACCCAGCCGGCTATACTTTTCTTTCTCTTACTTCCCTCTCTCTGGGAAGTTTTTTAGTAAAGAAAAGGGGACAATGTGATCACAGAATGGTAGAATATCTTCGACTCTCAGTTGGTATCTGTCCTTTCTAGCAGGGACCCCCTCCTCCTGATTTATTTTTTCCTCTTCTAGGGGTTACTCCGTTAGCTTTAGACCTCCTAGATGTCTTGTCCTTGGTTAGTAGTGCTTTTTATGGGCCTCGGCTCTTCTGATTACTGTACTTCTCAACCCAGGAGTCCTTTAGCATCAGTAACAATAGCAGTAAGCTCACCAGGTTGAACTGCCACAGAGGTGGAGCCATGAATATTCATTAAAATAGAGTGGCCAATAAGAATCAAGCAGGAAGTTGTGCTGAGTGCAAAGAGCCCACAGGCCTTCAGAATTTTTTCTCCGACTGAGAAACACTGCTTCTGAGGTAAGCGCTTTCTCATTCTTGAGAAACAAACTTTTTGTGCCAAAATCTTTACTTTTGTGCTGAGTTTGTAAGTATTTTACATGTTATCATTTTAAAGGGTTTTTAGTGGTTCCTTTCTGATTCTGAGGAATCACACTTTCCCCTTTTTTCCCCTCGGTTCCTTTTAGCTTTTCCGAGGTAAAAATATACCACGTTTTGAGTATTTCAACAGTTTTAAAGGTCTTTTTAATACAGACTCCCTTATTTTACTGGCAAGTACAGGTCACTCACCTTTAACAAGAGTTCTAGGAGTGGTATATGTTGTTCATCCAACACTTATTGGCAAGTTCCTTGCCCCTTTAAATCTTGCCGGAAGGTCTTCAAGCTGGCTTCTCCCACCCACCTGGGTGGTAAAACTCTCGGCTCTGCCCCATGACGCCAGATCTAGCCCGCTGGAAGCCATGTTGCGCGTCAAAGCTGGGGAGGTTGGGTGGGTTGTCTGGATGAACAACATATACCACTCCTAGAACTCCTGTTACGGGTGAGTAAGAAAAAAATTACTCATCTTAGTAATGTTGTTTCTTCTAATGGAGTCTTGCTATATTATGACATATGCAGTGAGTCCCAACCTTCGAACTGCTCCGGAGGTGAAAGAGTTAACTTTCCATGCCAGGCATGGAACGCTGAGCTCGAGCTCCGGTTGAAACTCTGTCTGTTGTTCTTCAAACTCAAACCGTCAGATCTTTACGAGCTAAACTCACTGAGGTCCTGTGGAAGCTGTAAACCTACACTAGCCAACTGGCTACTAAACATAAGAACACATTTTTGGTCCCAAACAAAGACTCAAGTCAGGAGACCCAAAAAATGAAAAACACAACACCAAGTCACCCCAAAAAAGGAGGGGTGAAAACAACAAGGTGGGCATCTACTAAGTGCCAACACTGCACTGCCCACTCACATCCCAAAAACAGAGGTTCTGAGAGGGGCAGGCAGGGGGGAGGTCATAATATAGCAAGACTCCATTAGAAGAAACAACATTACTAAGGTGAGTAATTTTTTCTTCAAACAACATGAAGTCTTGCTATATTATGACATATGCAGACTACACAGCAGTACCTCCATGGAGGAGGAACAGAACCTACTTAGGAAATAGGCTGTGAAGCACAGCTGTGCCAAACCGAGCATCACTCCTAGCCTGGATGTCCAGGGAGTAATGCTTGGTAAAAGTGTGAACTGTTTTCCACGTAGCTGCTTGACATATCTCTAGAATAGGGATGTCCCTGGCAGCAGCCAGGGAAGCAGCTGTACCTCTGGTAGAGTGAGCCCTCAGGCCTGATGGAGGAACCTTACCCAGCTTTTCATAACAGAATTGGATACAAGAGACAATCCACCTGGCAATGGATCTTTTAGTTGCAGGTTTCCCTTTACCAACCTCACCATAAGTGAGGAACAGTTGGAGGGAATCAAACCTGTGACCCTTGGTACGCTCTATGTAGTAACTAAGGGCTCTTCACATCTGTTGTGCAGCCTCCTCGCCAGAGGAGGAATGGTCAGTGAAGTACACTGGAAGAGATATAGATTGATTAAGGTGGAAATCTGAAACCACCTTAGGCAAGAACTTCCTGTTAGTCCTGAGGACCACCTTATCTCTATGAAAGGAGATAAAATCAGGCTCCACTGACAAAGCTTATAATTCACTTATGCGTCTGGCAGAAGTGATGGCTACCAGAAACACAGTCTTCCAAGTCAAGTACTTAAGCTCTGCTGAAGACAAGGGCTCAAAGAGAGGTTGCATAAGCTGAGCAATGCAAACATTAAGATTCCAGGCAGTGCCGGCCCGGTGGCGCTGAGGGTTGAGGCGCTAGACGCCACACCTCGTACCACGCCGGCGACCCGGGTTCGGGAACGGACTCGGGTCGGGGTCGGCTGGGTGGAGGATTGAGCGCCCCAACAGATCGCTTCTCAGTGGGGTGGGTTATTAAAGAGCGCACGCGCTGCTACACTCTTCCATAGCCGGTGGAAGCACCGGCAGAGGGAAGGGGTGGAGGCGGCTCCCGCTTGTCGGAGTCGGGAGGGGACGCCTCGGCGATGAGGGTCTGCGCGGCGTAAGCACGCTTACCACTGGGACGGTCACGCCCTAGCGCAAGCGCCCTGGGGAGCGGGACGCCAGGGAGAAAACCGGAAATACCCTCCGGCAGCCCTAGATGAAGTCCGCCCTAAGTCCGCCCGGACCACCGATAGGACAGACCCCGATGTGCAGAGGAGAGGAGGTTGGGCACTCTAGGGGCAGATCCCTGAAGGTAGGTACTGGGGGGGACATGAGCGGACGGAAGGAGGGGGCACCGGAGGCAGTAAGGAGGGATAAAGATGAAAATAAAAAAAAAAAAAAAGATTCCAGGCAGGGGCAGGGTCCCTGAATGGAGGGTTGGTGTGAAGCAATCCCTTAAAAAACTTGGAGAATACAGGATGAGCTGAGAGAGGAGAGGGTTTACCTGCTGAAATAAAAGCAGACACAGCTGCCAAATGTACTTTTAGGGTAGCTGGTCTCAGCCCCAAGGTACTTAAATGGACCATGTAATCCAGGAGTGTGGGTAAATCAGCAGATTCTGGGGAAATATGCTTCCCAGAGCACCATATGGAAAACCTCTTCCATTTGGAATTGTAGGTAGCCCTGGTGGAAGGTTTCCTAGAAGCCTTCAATATATCCATTACACCTTGAGAGAGGTGTAGATCAGCAAACTCTAACTCTTCAAGAGCCAGGCCTTGAGATTTGAGGTTCGGGTACCAAACCCTCCCCTGAGCACAGGTTAACAGGTTGTGATTCCTGGGATGACACAGGGGAAGATGGACTGCTAAGGACAGTAGGAGTGGATACCAGAGTTGTCTGGCCCAATCTGGAGCAATCAGGATCATCTTGCAGGATTGAGATCTGATTTTGACTAACACTTTGAATAGGAGAGGGAAGGGGGGAAAGAATAGAGAAACTTCCCTTCCCAATTGAGAACTAAGGCATCCAGAGGGACTGAGCCCAACACTGGGGCCTGCAGCAAAAAGGGAAGTTGGTGATTGTCTGGGGCTGCAAAAAGATCCATCTGCGGGGTGCCCCATCTGGCAAATATTACCTCCAGGACCAGGGGGTCCAGTGACCATTCGTGATGGCCCTGGGAAATCCTGCTGAGAGCATCTGCCAGGACATTGTCCTTGCCTGGGAGGTGAACTGCCGTAAGGGAGGTGTTCAGGGAGTAAGCCAGAGACCACAACTTCATTGCTTCAGTGCAAAAGGCCATAGACCGAGTGCCTCCTTGCTTGTTGATGTACCACATTGTGATGGTGTTGTCTGTTCTGACCTGTACAACTTTGTTCTGAACAGATTTGAAAAAAACTTGAAGTGCTAGAAAAACTGCTCTGAGTTCCAACAGATTGATGTGGAGCAGAGATTCCTGAGGGGACCACAGTCCATGGGTAGTGAGGTCGCCGATGTGAGCTCCCCACCCCAAGAGGAATGCATCTGTAGTAAGGATTAAGGAGTGAGACTGAGTGACAAAGGGAACCCCTTGTCTCAGATTGCTCTGATCCTGCCACCACTGTAGGGCTTGGATCAGGGTTCGAGTTACTGGGATCAATTTGGTTAGAGGGTCTTTCCTTTGAGACCAAAAGGCTCTCAAATGGAACTGAATGTCCTTCATTTGAAATCCTGCTCCCTGCACTACTGCTGTAGAAGCAGCCATGTGCCCCAGGAGATGTAGAAAATGCCTTGCTGGTTGAGAGACCTGCAGGGTGAATGAGGAGGCCAGAGAGACCAGGGTCCTTGCCCTGTTCAAAGGAAGAAAGGCTCTGGCTTTCTCTGTGTGGTGAGGCCAAAGGCATTGCTCTGAACTGGTAATGGCCTGAGGGCAGCTCGAACCTGAGGTACTTTCAATGGGAGCTTCTGATGAGAATATGGAAGTAGCCATCCTTGAGGTCCAGGGACGCTAGCCAGTCCCCTAGCCTTAGAGAGGGCAGAATAATTCCCAGAGTCACCATTTTGTATTTTGGTTTTAAAAGGTGCTTGTTTAAATATTTGAGATCCAGGATGGGCCGCCATTCTCCTGTCTTTTTTTGGGTAAGGAAGTACTTGGAGTACAATCCTTTGCCCTGGTGTAGGGGTGGAACCCTTTCCACAGCTCTGACAGCCAGGAGGGAAGAGACCTCTGCCTCTAGGGCAAGTGCCTCTGGTGGATTTGCAGGTGGAAAGGATCTGGTTCTCATCTTTGGAAATTTTTGAAGCTGAGAACCAGTCCCTGGCTTACTACTTCAGGACCCACTTGTCTGATGTCAGAGACTTCCAGTCCTGGACAAAGTAAGCCAGCCTGCCCCTACAGGTAGCCGAGAATCGGCCCTGGCAACCTCATCAGGTGCCTGCTTGGCAGGGGCTTTAGGATGAGGGTGGAAGCAGGCCTGCTTGTACCCCTGCCTGCCTCTCCTCTAAAGAACCCCTCTGGCGTAGGCAGAGAGGAGGCCTGCTTGGTAAAAAGGCCTGCCCCTGCAAAGCTGCTCTTTGAGGAGTGGCCTGCCTTTCCTTGGCCTGTGCACTCCTATAGGTGGTCCTATACTTATCCATTTTCTTCATGTAATTCTCTGTCTGCTCCCCAAACACAGAATTACCCACAACAGGAAAGTCCATGGCCTTAGTCTGGGTATCCTGTGACAGGCTAGTACATCTGAGCCAAGCCATTCTGCAAAGTGCCACAGATGGAGCCATGACTCTTGATGACACATCATTAGAGTCCGCTGCAGCATGGAATTGCACCTTGGATGCCTCAATACCATCAGCAGCCACCTGCTCCAGCTCCTTGGCAAGCTGGCCAGGGACCTGTTTTGCTAGAGCCATAACAGTATCCCATCTGGATTTCTGATATCTAGCAACATAAGCCATATAATTTGCCTGTCTGAGTCCCAAAAGATGCCATGTACTGTTTTTTTGCCATGGCATCAATCCTCCTGGAGTCCTTGTCAGGGGAGTGAAGCAAGGGAATATTTGCCTTGTCACAGGCTGCAGCCTGCACTACCTCAACATGGCTGCATTGTTGTGTAAGGAACTCCGTATCAGAGCCTGACAATGTTACCTCTTGTCCATTCTCTCATCCACAGGAGGTATAGTGTGAGGAGTTTTTAGAATTTTTACTGTCTGTTTCCCAAAAGATTTATGCAAAGGAATAGACAGTCTCCTAGACTCTGGGATATCCATCATTTCCACATAATCAGGCTCCTCTTGATCATCCACAGCTTCCTCCATAGGGAGCTGGAGGGTTTCAGCCACTTTTTTATAAAACATAAAATGAGAAGGGGACTCAGAAGGCCTAGGAGGAGACACTCATGAAGGTCTGTCTGGGGAGATGTCTGGGTCAATGGGCACATCCAGACTTTCAAATCCACATTCACTCGCCTCATACTCCTCTTTCCTCCTCCGTTCAGTAATATGCCTCTAAAATCATACTCTTGAACCGTGGACTGGCTTAACCGCATCGCTATTTCTGATGGTGCCGGCTCGGTCGAACCGGGAAAGCTTTACTGACAATTTTAATCGCTTTTATTTCTTCACAGTTGGAGAGGAAAGTTTTGGCTCCACACCAGCTGATTTCCTAGTCCTTTTTGCTGGAACCGACTCAGAGTCGGATCTCCTTTGCCCGAGGAAGTCTCTCTCTGGTCAGAAGGCTCCCTCCGTTCGTTGGAACCGAACCGGCTGGCCATCTGGTTCAGCGGACTTTTTGGCCTCCCTTTCCCTAAGCCTACCAGCAGGAACATTTTTACAAATCTGGCAGTCTGCATTGAGGTGGTCAAACCCCAGACAATAAACACAGGTGGTGTGGGGGTCAGCCTTGGCAAAGACTTCCCCACAGACACTGCAGTGTTGAAACCCAGTGGGCCCGGTTTTTCTTTCGGGTTTCTCAGACATAATGCCAGCCTAACCAAACTTACCCGTTTATGGCAATCCGCCAGTTAAGACCCTCTTATCGGTTCCCAACCGTGTCACGGGTCGTGGAAAAAAACGTAATAAAATCCAGTCTTTTTAGAACCGATAAGAACTGGTAACCACACTCTAAATGACAGATTAATATATTTTAAACAACCTGATCGGTTCAAACCGAACCAATAAACCATTTACAAGTTCCACACAGAATAGAAACTAATGTAAAACCTATCTGGTACTCACAATACCATAGACAGAGTCTGAACCGACCAGTTGCGGTTTAAATTCGGTCGAAAACCGAGAAAAACAATACTTTAACTGACAAAATGAACCGAGCAGAAGGAGAAATCTCCGGAGCAACTGTTCAGTGAGGCGAAGTAAAGAATCTGACGGTTTGAGTTTGAAGAACAATAGACAGAGTTTCAACTGAGCTCGAGCTCAGTGTTCCATGCCTGGCATGGAAAGTTAACTCTTTCATCTCCAGAGCAGTTCGAAGGTTGGGACTCACTGCATATGTCATAATATAGCAAGACTTCATGTTGCTTGAACCTGTATTTCTAGAGACGTGGATATGTTGTTCAATCCACACTTAATGGCAGACTCCTAGCAGTTCTCCGGGATGAGGGAGGTAAGGCGGCACCCCCTACTTAGGGAATAAGAACTGGAGAACCGAGGTCCCAAAACCAGCATCCCGGCCTGACTCAAGGTCGATGTGGTAGTGGGTAATGAAGGTGTGTGCTGACTTCCAGGTAGCAGCCGTGCAGATTGCCTGGATAGGGACATCCCTGGAAGCAGCCACCAAAGCAGTAGTATGGCAGGTAGAATAAGCTCTTATCCCTTTGGGAGGCTCCATGCCCGCCAACCTATAGCAGAGATCTATGCAGGAGGTGACCCACCTGCCTACTGTCTGCTTGGCTGCAGGTCTGCCAGGTGCGGCTTCAGCGTAGGTGACAAACAGCTGGTGAACCTCTCCCCGAACTTCAGCCGTCTGCTCCTTATAATAAGACAGTGCTAGTCTAGGGTCCAGAGTATGGAGCCTATATTCGGCCTCTGAGGTGTGACTGGGGTAGAACACCGGCAGAGTCAACACCTGGTTAAGGTGAAACTCCAACACCACCTTCAGAAGGAATTTTGGGTGCAGGACAACCTTGTCCCTATGGAAGACCAGATAAGAAGACTCAAAGGAAAGCGCCTGGAGCTCTCCCACCCTTCTGGCTGACGTAATAGCCATCAAGAAGGCGGTCTTCTACGACAGGTGAGAGATGTCACACCTGTGCATTAGTTAGAATGGCTTGCCCATGAGCTTAGCCAATACCAGCAGTAGATCCCACGGAGGTGGAGGTTCTCGACTGGAGGGGATATATGATCAAGACCTTGGAAAAAGCACCCGACCACCTTTGCCTGCACCACCGACTGCTTTCCGGCCCACGCCTGGTAAGCAGAGATGGCTGCCAGGTGCACCTTGAAGGTCGTCGACCAAAGCCCTGGCTGAGAAAGGGACCACAGGTAGTCCAGAATGCTAGCCAATGAACAGGAGGAAGGGTCCAACCCCTTGTCCTGACACCAAATGGAGAATCTCTTCCATTTGAAGGCATAGCATTTTCTGGTCGACCCCTTTTGGGATGCCTCAACGACGTTGAGGACCTCGTCGGAAAGACCCAAGGCCTGGAACTCTAGCCATTCAGGAACCAGGCCGTCAGGTGCAGGGATTGATGGTCTGGATGGAGTACCTTCCCCTTGTTGACTGAGATCAGGTCTTGGCAGGCTGGAAGCTGCCTCGGAAGCCTGGAGCTGAGGCTGAGGAGATCTGGATACCAGAACAGGCGGGGCCAGTGTGGGGCTACCAGAATCACCTGTGCCTGGTCCCTCTTCACCTTGAGAAGCACCTTGTGGATCAAGGGAAATGGAGGGAAGGCGCAGAAGAGGCCCGGGGTCCACGGCCTCAAGAAGGCATCCCCCTGCAGCGAGCCCTGCTGAGGGGGACAGGCATGAAACAGCCCTGCTTCGCGATTCTCCTGGCGTGCAACAGGTCCACCTGAGGGTGCCCCAGTGGGAGAACAGATCTTGTACTACCTCTGGCAAGAGAGACCACTCGTGAGATGCAGCGCCTATCCGGCTGAGGGCATCAGCCAGACTGTTGGAAGCTCCTGCCACATGGATGGCTAGGAGATCCGTCTCCAGAATGATCACGAGAGACCAAGTGCAGAGAGCTCCCTTGCACAGAGGCAAGGAGCGTGTCCCGCCCTGTCGGTTGAGGTAGTACATGGTCGTGGTGTTGTCTGTCTGGACCTGGACCACTTGACCCAGTACAAACGGAGCGGAGGCGGTGAGGGCTAGTCGGACCACTCAAAGCTCCAGCAGGTTGATGTGGCATCAACACTCCTGAGGGGACCAGAGGCCATGGGCTCTGAGTTCCCCCAGATGGGCACCTCAACCCATCAGAGAGGCGTCTGTCGTCAGAGTGACTGTCGGCTCGGGCCGGATAAACAGGATACCCTCCTGCAGATGAGTTGGAACGAGCCACCACTGGAGGCCGTTCCACATCTCCTGGGTCACTGTCAAAAGAAAACAATCCCCTTTTTCTTTCACTGGCTGGTCCAAGGGACGGCGCTGTACGATTGATGGCCAGCCCCATTGTAGGACGATATGCCAGCGGGCCCAATGGACCACGCTGGTATAGGCCGCCATGAGGCGCAGGAAGTCCTGGGCAGGGCGCACTACCCAACCAGAAATGACTGGGCAAAGGAGGAAAGGACCTCAGCCCTGTCCACTGGGAGCTGTACTCTGGCTCGAAGAGAGTCAAGCTCTGCCCTGATGAACTGAATCACCTGCGATGGCATGAGTTCTGACTTGGCCTCATTGATGAGGAGGCCAATCAGAGAGCAGACCTGGAGGGCCAGATCCCTGGACTGCTCCACCTCCAACCTGGAGGGAGCTGCAATGTCAGTCATCCAGGTAAGGGTACACCTGGACCCCTCGGCGCTGCAGGAATGCTGTCACCACTGCCATGCATTTGGTGAAGACCCTGGGAACTGCAGAGAGGCCGAAGGGCATGGCCTGGAACTCGTAAAGGGATCCCTCTGCCCTGAAGCGGAGGAATCGCTGATGAGACGGACGGATTGGGACGTGAAAGAACACATCTTCAAGGTCCAGAGAACAGATCCACATGCCTTGTTCCAAGGAAGGAATGATCTGAGTCAGAGTGAGCATCCTGAAGGTGCGAGACCTTAGGAACTTGTTCAGGTTGTGTAGGTCGAGAATGGGGCGCCAGGCCCCTGTCCGTTTTGGGACCAGGAAGTACCTGGACACAAACCCTAGGTCTAGAGGGGGGTCCGCCACCTCCCTGATCACCTCCTTCTGGAGGAGCAGGGCAATGTTGGCTCAATGAGCTGACAAGAGAGGCTGCGAACACACCCCCCGTGGGGCGACGGCTCGATAGGAGGGGGACTGCTCGAATCCAGAGGCAGACTCCCTGCCTACCACTTCCACACCCATGTCCAGGTAGATAGCGACCAGGCGGAAAGAAAGTGGTGGAGCTGCCCCCACGGGGAACCTAGAGGAGGACAAGTTGAAGTGACACCCTCAACCCGTCACTGGACAGTCTTGGAGGAAGCGCTGGCGGAGGAAACGCCTGGGCCTTTTCCTTCTGGCTTCCAGCTGGAGGAAGCAGCAGGCTTGGCTTTGGGGTGCCAAGTACGAGCCTGCTGGCCCTGATGCTGGTGTTGCTGGGCTGGACATGCTGCAGGGGCTGAAGGACGAAAGGGCTTACGCTGCTGCTGGTGGCCTTTGTCCTTCTGGGCAGATGTGACCGAGTCCAAGGTGGCGTTGGACTTCGCGATCCGTTGGAGATGACCCCCCACCCCTGGCCCGAACAAGTCGATACCCAGGAAGGGGACGTCAGCCAGCTTGTGCTGGGTATCAGCCATAAAGGTGGAGTTCCGCAGCCAAGCTCTGTGACGCATGGCCACTGCGGCCGCTACTGATCGGGCACACAAAATCAGCGATGTCCAATGAAGTTTGGAGCTGCTGTTTAGCTACTACCCTTCCCTGATCCCACATCTGTTTGACCGTCGTCTGAAGTTCAGCCAAGAGATGAGGAATCAGCTCATCCAGGGAGCCCAAAAGGGCGTGTGAAAAGTGTGCCATCAGAACGGCCGAGCTAGCCTGACAAAGGCCTAGGGAGGAAGCAGCATACTTCCGCTCCTGAGTAGTCCAATTTTCTGACCCTTATCGGGCAGTTTGTCCACATCCCGGATATCTCGAACGCTGGAAAACGCCATGGTCACTAACCCTCAAGGGAGGCCTGCTCCAAGAAACCGGAGAGTGAACCAGTAGGGACCACATACTGAGCCATCCTGGCCTAAGGTCCAGACAAGAAGCTGGCCGCTGCCACAGCTCCAGGGCTGGGCCAACAATGGCTTCGGCCACTGGAAAGGCTTCCAGGGGAATCCTGCGCACGGTATCTCCGTGAGGGACATCATTGCTCGAAACGTGGTCTCGAGCTTCATCCTAGTGGACTCTGAGATGAGTTGAAGCATCTTAAAACGAGGACGGCCTGGCCCACCGACTGACCTCTGCAGACTCCAGGTCAAGCGGCCTGGAGGATGGCGGAGGAGTTGTCGCCAGACCCGAGGAGTTGCGAACAGCTGCCGAGCACCTGAGCCACCCTCCACATGCAGAGGTTGATCGGGAGTGAGGGTGACTGACAACCTATGGGGCAAGCCCTGACCTGACCAAGAATCCTTGGTCGGGGCCCCAGTCTTCAGTTGTGGAGGCGGAGGTTCCACCACAATGGATGGAGCAGCCGGTTTTGACCAAACAACTGGTGCCGGCTTCAGCTCCTTGACTACGAGGGGTTGTTTCGGCAACTCAGGTGACAGCCACTTAATGACCGGAGAGGGCGACGGAGTCAACTTATTCCCGACAACAGCTGCTGCCACATTAAATCCTTTCAGACGCCGATAACTTGGCGGCAGGTCTCATCCTCCGAAGAGGATGACGAGGATGAGCAGCGACGCCACTTACCATAGTGCCGAGATCAAGACCACCAATGTTGGCGGAACCGGCTGGACCCGGAAGAGGTCCGAGACCAAGACCTCCGGGGATTCCGAGGGTGGGTCAGAGATGAACAGGGGGAACCCGCTACTCCCTCGGTAAAGGGACCTTAACCAGGGACTCCAGCACAGGAGGCACAGGAAAGTCCTCGGTTTCCACTGGAGAAACCGCTAAAGTAGGGCTGTCGGCATCACCAGTCAACAAACCATCTGACGGGTTGAGAAAAATCTCGACTGCGTTGACAGGTGTCTCGGCCGGCTGACCTGATGGGGACACCATGAAGCCAGCGGCCTTAGCCGCAACCAAAGTCGAAAGTCAACCATCCGGTGAAGGGGATCTCTCTCGCTCCCACGAATGTCGATGGTGGGACTTACCTTTGGAGTCCTTCTTCTTGAACCGACTGGAATGTCCCGATGGTCCTTCTCCCTTGGTGGAGAGGGACTGACAAAGCTCCTTAAAAGAAGCTGTATATGACGAGCCCAAGGAGAGCGGGATAAATGCATCGACCAAGGAGGAAGAAGATGCGACCTGGGCCGCCTCCTCCTCGAGGGCGATCATCTGCTCCAACTGTTTCGCAGAGCCCGCCACCGCAGACACCGCCCAACGGGCCTCTTTCGACTTGACCGGTGGATACCATTTTTCAGGGCGCCTCAAAAAAAGTAGATTAGCGTGGTCCTCCAAGACCAAAGCCAAAAAGGATTTGCACAAATCGCAAGCCTGGGAACTGTGGCCAAGCCCCAGGCAGTAGACGCACGTGGAGTGCGGATCGGTCCGGGACATCTTCTGCCCGCAGGGGCACCGACGAAATCCGGGAGTCGATTTGTCCACCGCAGCCACGAGGGAAAAGGAAGACCAAAGAATTGTAAATTTAAGAATTAGTTTCAGGTTAACCGAAGAGTGTGGATCCAGGCCTAAAATGCAGAGCACTAAGGAGGGAACCTGAGCTTCCAAGCGGTAAGGAAGATCTGGCATCATGGGGCGGAGCCAAGAGTTTTACCACCCAGGTGGGTGGGAGGAGCCAGCTTGAAGACCTTCCGGCAAGATTTAAAGCGGCAAGGAACCTGCCAATAAGTGTGGATTGAACAACATATCCACGTCCCTAGAACCACTGTTTTTTCTGTATTTCTACTGAGATTTATTTTAAATTGCAGTTCTTCACTGCTAGGGAACCAAATGCATTTACAGTTTTTCCATTTTGGGAACTGATGTTTTTGAGCTTTCTGGCACACTTATGTCAGAAAAGACAAAAAGAGGACCGGATCCACAGGTTTAAAAATTGTATTACACGTGGCGTGTTTACAGTGCTTGGGTCCAGAACATTTTTGCTCTAAATTCTGCTCAAAAACTATTAAGAAAAAGGGCCAAAAGACAAGTAGAGATGGCCTTTATTAATGCTCCTCCTATTAAGGAGGAGTCCCCTGTCCTGCCTAAGGACCCTTCAGAAAATGAGCCTGATAAACACAACAATAAAATTGGTGACATGCCAAAAAAAAATGAAATGGTGAACAGACCACTGAGTCTTTTCCAGCAAAAAAACTATGTAAAGATAAGCATACCACTGCCCATCTCGCATCAAGGCAAGGGGAGACGCCAGTGGCAAAAAAGCATAAAGACAAAAAAAAAAAAAGTAAAGAGTATCAGTCACCCACCGAGGCCTCTGCCCCTAATAAAGTCCCCCCCCCCGTAAAAGAAATGGCAAAGGTATGGCACCTATATCAAATTATAGAGGGTATGGGCCTTTATCTCTGCTCCCTCTACTCCTGTTAATCCTAGCAGCTCTATCCCAACCTTTGCTATTACATGTAGGGGATGATGATGGTGATAATTAAGATAACAATGGGGGCTAGCCTCTGGTGCCAGACATTTTGCATGACCCACGCTTTGGTACCTCTCCAAATGGCCAGGAGGACCTTTCCTCCCTCCTGACCTTCTTACAGCACAAGGTGGACACCCTGGACCTCCCTGCTCAAGAGTCCACTGAGGATGATGATGAGGAAGAAGATGAAGATTATAAAAATATGATGAGTCTTCCTCCTACAAAAAAAGACTGTGCTTCCTATATACAAATCCTTCAAGAAAACTACAATGAAACTCCTCCGGGCCCCTATTTCCCCGTCAGGAGTGAACAAGAAAGCTCATAGAAAATATCATCTGGCTAAAATGAGAAAATGAGGCTGATTTTCTTTATATTCATCCCAGCCACAAAGGGGTGGTTCAGGCCACAGACTGTGATAAGGCTAAGGTCCCCCTCACCTCTATGCCTCCTGAAAAGAAACCATGAAAATTAGATGACATGGCTAAAAAGTCTTATACCATAGCCTCTTACTTAGCATACTCTGCTAAGTACCAGAAGGCTCTTTGGAGTTCTATCTAGGTAATTCTGTCACACAAATCTGACAGAATGTTCCAGGACATTGCCGAAACAGTGAAATGTGGTCTGGAAACCACCAAATACCAGTTTCACATAACTGTAGACACTAATGAGACAGCAGCAAGGGTCATGGCTCAGGCTGTCTCTTTCAGACATTTTGCCTGGCTATGAACAATTAATTTATCACAAGACACCTAGTCCAAAGCTATAGACTTCCCCTGTGAAAATAATTCCCTTTTCAGGGACAAAACTGAAGTATACATGAAAAAGGCGGAGGAGTACAAGTCCACCTATGAAAGTAATGCAGTCAAGCAGAAAGCCTCTACATCCCAGAAGTCTCACCCTAGGAGAAAGAGAGGCAGGGGCTACTTCCCCAGGGCATTCTATCCTAATGCCCATGCCTTTGGATTTCTCTCAAATGGGAGGTTATTTCAGGGGAAGAGGCAGGAGGGATCAGAGAAGAGCTGCCACCACACTCCTGCTCCTGCCACACAGTCCAAGTCCTAACTTCTGCAATGAGGTCGCCTCCCCTCCTCCAGTAGGGGGCAGGCTCTCCCAGTACCTCCAAGCTTGGGCCCACACCACCACAGACAAGTGAGTCTTGGAGGTAAGTGGAAAAAGGTCTACCCCTACAGCTCAAGCAGTTTTCTGCCCTTCGGGGTCCAGCTCTGCCAAAACCCTATCCCCAACAGAAAGACACCTGTTGGAGTGGAAGGTAAAATTATTATCAGCCAAAGTGGTGAAGCGGGTTCCCCTTTCAGAGCGTGGAAAAGGTATCTACTCCAGATACTTCCTGACATTAAAGAAAAATGGGGAGTGGTGACCTATTTTAGACCTCAGATATCTAAAGAGGCACCTACTCAAACCAAAATTCAAGATGATTACCCTTCAAATGGTAATATACACTTTCATGGCGGAGACTGGTTAGCCTCCCTGGATCTCAAGGACACCTATTTTCAGATACCAATAAGGCAGTCCCCACAGAAAATATCTGAGGTTCAGGCTGCAGTCAGGCCATTACCAGTTTGCAGCCATGCCCTTTGGCCTCACCTCTGCTCCCACAATATTCACAAAGTGCCTGTCTGTAGTAGCAGCTCACATGATAAAGCAAAGTATCTCAGTCTTTCCATACCTGGAAGACTGGCTCATAGTAGGCAAGACCCCTCAGCAAGTCAGAGAGGTTCTAAACCTCACAAGACAAACTCTGTCCTCTCTGGGGTTTCTAATCAATGAAAAGAAATATAATTTGGAACCTTGTCAGCTCAACTTCATAGGAGCAGACTAGGATACTCAGCAGGCAAAAGCCTTTTTTTCCTCAGGACAGAATTCAAAACTTTCTGACTGCAGCAAATTCTTTTCTGCTAGGCCAGCCAAGGCCTGAGAGGCATTTTCCATGGCTCCTGGGCCACATGACCTCCATGACAGCTAGGGGGTCCCAGGGGTAAGGTTTCAAATGAGGGACATTCAGTATCATTTGCGAGCCGACTGGTCACAAAAGAAAAATTCTCCATCTAAGCTAGTACTAGTGACAAAAACACTGCTTCAAGTTCTCGACAGGTGGAAAGAAAAGGAAAACCTCTTAGTGGGCATCCCCTTTTGGCTCTTCAGTCAGTGGCACTTGGATGCCAAAGGAGTCCAAAAGCCACATAAATCTTCTGGAATTCAGAGCTGTGTACCTGGCACTGAAAGCTTTCGCCCCTCAGATCAAGAGAGACACTGTTCAGATCAGAACAGACAACACCACTGCTATGTTTTACACAGACAAGCAGGGTGGCACAAGGTCTATTGCCCTGTGCACAGAGGCCATGAAAATCTGGTCCCTGGCCTATTCCCTGGACGTTAGTCTCTCTGTCATACACCTCCCAGGTAAGGACAATACCCTGGCAGATGCTCTGAGCCACATCAGACAAGGTCACAATGAATGGACTCTGAACAGACAAGTCCTTGCCACAGTCTTCAGGAGGTGGGGCACACCAGAGGTGGACCTGTTTGCATCCCACCTCAACTACCAGCTTCCCCTGTACTGCGGCAGACCCCTAGCAATGGGCACTCTCACAGCAGATGCACTAGTTTTGAACTGGACAGAGACATTTCTGTGTGCTTTCCCTTCATTTCCCCTGTTACACAGAGTGCTACTGAAGCTCAGGGATCAGCCTGCAACCAAGATCCTCAGCTCCAGACTGGCCAAGGCAAGCCTGGTATCCTCTCCTGCTGGCCATGTCCCACAAGAAGTCGATTCGATTTCCTCGGACTCACTGTCTCCTTACCCTACCACAAGTAGGGGTGAATTATCCAGACCTAGAATTCCTTCACCTCAAAGCCTGGTTCTTGAGGAGCTAGAAGTCCCAGATGAAAAAATTACTCACCTTAGTAGTGTTGTTTCTTCTAATGGAGTCTTGCAATATTATGACATATGCAGTTTGTCCCAGCCTTAGAACTGCTCCGGAGGTGAAAGAGTTAACTTCCATGCCAGTCATGGAATCTTGAGTGCGAGCTCGGTTGAAAAAACTCTGTCTGTTGATCTTCAAACTGAAACTGTCAGATCTTTACGAGCAAAAACTCACTAAGGTTCTGTGTGGAAGCTGTAAACCTACACTAGCCAACTGGCTACTAAAATATTAACACATTTTTCTGGTCCCAAAACCAAGACTCAAGTCAGAGGACCCAGAAAATAAAATAAAACACAACACCCAAACACCCCAAAAAGGAGGGGTGAAAACACAAGGTGGGCATCATTATGCCAACACTGCACTGCCCACCCACATCCCAAGAGCAGAGGTTCTGAGAGGGGCAGGTAGGAGAGATTATATAGCAAGACTCCATTAGAAGAAACAACATTACTAAGGTGAGTAATTTTTCTTCAAACAACATGAAGTCTTGCTATATTATGACATCTGCAGACTACACAGCAGTACCTCCATGGAGGAGGGACAGAACCTACTTAGGAAATAGGCTCTGAAGCACAGTTGTGTTAAACCGAGCATCCCTCCTAGCCTGGATGTCCAGGGAGTAATGCTTGGTGAAAGTGTGTACTGTTTTCCAGGTAGCTGCTTGACATATCTCTAAGACAGGGATGTCCCTGTCGCAGCTAGGACGTAGCTGTACCTCTGGTAGAGTGAGCCCTCAGGCCTGAAGGGGAACCTTACCCAGTTTTTGATAGCAAAATTGATACAAGAGACAATCCACCTGGCAATGGATCTTTTAGTGGCAGGTTTCCTTTACCAACCTCACCATAAGTGAGGAACAGCTGGAGGAGTCAAACCCAGACCCTTGGTACGCCTATGTAGTAACTAGTGCCTCTTCACATCTAAACTGTGCAGCCTCCTCTCCCAGAGGAGGAATGGTCAGTGAAGCACACTGGAAGAGATATAGATTGATTAAGGTGGAAATCTGAAACCACCTTAGGGCAAGAACTTCCCGTTAGTCCTGAGGACTACCTTATCTCTGTGAAAGGAGATAAAATCAGGCTCCACTGACAAAGCTTGTAATTCACTTATGCGCCTGGCAGAAGTGATGGCTACTAGAAACACAGTTTTCCAAGTCAAGTACTTAAGCTCTGCTGAAGACAAAGGTTCAAAGGGGGTTCCATCAGCTGAGCAATGCAAACATTAAGATCCCAGGCAGAAGCAGGGTCCCTGAATGGAGGGTTGGTGTGAAGCAATCCCTTGAAAAACTTGGAGAATACAGGGTGAGCAGAAAGAGAAGAGGGCTTTCCTGCTGAAATAAAAGCAGAGACAGCTGCCAAATGCACTTTCAGGGTAGCTGACCTCAACCCCAAAGTATTTAGATGGACCATTTAGTCCAAGACTGTGGGCAAATCAGCAGATTCTGGGGAAATATGCTTCCCAGAGCACCATATGGAAAACCTTTTCCATTTAGAATTATAAGTAGCCCTGGTGGAAGGCATCCTAGAAGCTTTAAGATTTTGAGTACACTTTTGAGAAAGGTGTAGGTCAGGAACCTAACTCCTCAAGAGCCAGGCCTTGAGGTTGAGGGATTTGAGATTCGGATACCAAACTCTCCCCTGGCACAGGTTAACAAATTGTGGTTCCTGGGAGACACAGGGAAGATGGACTGCTAAGGACAGAAGGAGGATACCAGGGCTGTCTGGCCCAATCTGGAGCAATCAGAATCATCTTGCAAGGTTGAGATCTGATTTTGACTAGCACCTTGAACAAGAGAGGGAAGGGGAGAAGGCATAGAGGAACTTCCCTTCCCAATCGAGAAGGAAGGCATCCAGAGGGACTGAGCCCAACACTGGGGGCCTGCAACAAAAAAGCGGAAGTTGGTGATTGTCTGGGGCTGCAAAAAGATCTATCTGAGGGGTGCCCCACCTGGCAAATACTAACCCTAATACTAGGGGATCCAGTGACCATTCGTGATGGGCCTGGAAATCCTGCTGAGAGCATCTGCCAGGACATTGTCCTTGCCTGGGAGGTGAACTGCTATGAGGGAGGTGTTCAGGAATAAGCCAGAGACCACAACTTCATTGTCTCGGTGCGCAAGGCCAAGACCGAGTGCTCCCTTGCTTGTTGGATGTACCACACTGTGGTGGTGTTGTCTGTTCTGACCTGTACCACTTTGTTCTGAACAGATGCAGAAAAACCTGAAGTGCTAGAAAAACAGCTCTGAGTTCCAACAGATTGATGTGGAGCAGAGATTCCTGAGGGGACCACAATCCCTGGGTGGTGAGGTCGCCCATGTGAGCTCCCCATTCCAAGAGGGACGCATCTGTAGTAAGGGTCAAGGAGTGAGATTGAGGGATGAAAGGAACCCCCTGTCTCAGATTGCTCTGATCCTGCCACCACTGCAGGGCCTGGATCAGGGTTCGAGTTACTGGGATCAATTTGGTTAGGGGATCTCTCCTTTGAGACCAGAAGGCTCTCAAATGGAACTGAATGTCTCTCATCTGAAATCTTGTTCCTTGCACTACAGCTGTGGAAGCAGCCATGTGTCCTAGGAGCTGTAGAAAGTGCCTTGCTGGTCGAGAGACCTGCAGAGTGAAGGAGGAGGCCAGAGCCACCAGGGTCTTTACTCTTTCTAGAGGAAGGAAAGCTCTGGCCTGCTTTGTGTCCAGTTCTGTGCCTGTGAAGGTGAGTAGCTGAACAGGCTCTAGAACTGACTTTGGGAGATTGAGAAGAAAACCTAGAGATGTAAGCAGCTGCTGGGTAACCTGAAGGTGTGATTTGACTTGGTCTGGAGACTGACCCACTATGAGCCTGTCATCCAGGTAAGGAAAGATGGCAATCTTTTGCCTTCTTAAGTGAGCAACTGCTACTGCCAGGCATTTTGTGAATACCCTTGGGGCAGAGGTAAGGCCGAAGGGCATTGCTCTGAACTGGTAATGGCCTGAAGGCAGTTCGAATCTGAGGTACTTGTGGGAGCTTCTGATGAGAACATGGAAGTAGGCATCCTTGAGGTCCAGGGACGCTAGCCAGTCCCCTGGCCTTAGGGAGGGTAAAATCATTCCCAGAGTCACCATTTTGAATTTTGGTTTTAAGAGGTGCTTGTTTAGGTATCTTAGATCCAGGATGGGCCGCCATTCTCCTGTCTTTTTTGGTGTAAGGAAGTACCTGGAGTACAGTCCTTTGCCCTGGTGTAGGGGAGGAACCCTTTCCACAGCTCTGAGAGTCAGGAGGGTTGAGACTTCTGTTTCTAAAGCAAGAGCCTCTAATGGATTTGCAGGTGGAAAAGATCTGGTTCTCATCTTTGAAAATTTTTTGAAGCTGAGAACCAGTCCCTGGCTTACTACTTCCAGGACCCACTTGTCTGATGTTAAAGACTCCCAGTCCTGGACCGTAAGCCAGCCTGCCCCTACAGGTAATGGAGAATCGGCCCTGGGCATCCCATCAGGGTGCCTGTTTGGCAGGGGCTTTAGGGTGAGGGGTGGGAGCAGGCCTGCTCGTCCCCTGTCTGCCTCTCCCTCTGAAGAACCCCCTCTGGGCATAAGCTGAAGAGGAGGCCTGGGCTTGGTAAAAAGGCCTGTGAAAAGGCCTGCCCCTGCCCCTGGAAGGCTGCCTCTGAGGAGTGGCTTGCCTCTCCTTGGCCCGTGCACCCTATAAGTGGTCCTATACTCATCCATTTTCTTCATGTAATTCTCTGTCTGCTCCCCAAACAGAGAATTACCCACAACAGGAAAATCCATGGCCTTAGCCTGGGTATCCTGTGACAGGCTAGTACACCTGAGCCAAGCCATTCTACCTAAAGCCACAGATGGAGCCATGACCTTGAAGATACATCATTAGAGTCCACTGCAGCATGGAATTGCACCTTGGATGCCTCAATACCATCAGCAGCCACCTGTTCCAGCTCCTTGGCAAGCTGGCCAGGAACCTGTTTCGCTAAAGCCATAACAGTATCCCATCTGGATTTCTGGTATCTTGCAACATAGGCCATATAATTTGCCTGTCTGAGTCCCAAGGATACTGCCATGTATTGTTTCTTTGCCATGGCATCAATCCTCCTGGAGTCCTTGTCAGGGGGGTGTGAAGCCAAGGGAATATTTGCCTTATCACAGGCTACAGCCTGCACTACCCCAACATGGCTGCATTATTGTGAAAGGAACTCCGTATCAGGGCCTGACAAAGTGTACCTCCTGTCCATCTTTTTATCCACAGGAGGTAAAGAATTAGGAGCTTTTAAAATTTTTATTGTCTGTTTCCTAAAGGATTTATGTAAAAGAATAGACAATCCCCTGGACTCTGGGATATCCATCATTTCCACATAGTCAGGCTCCTCCTGTTCATCCACAGCTTCTTCCAAAGGGAGCTGGAGGGCTTCAGCAACTTTTTTATAAAACAGAAAATGACAAGGGGACTCAGAAAGCCTCGGAGGAGACACTCCTGAAGGTCTGTCTGGGGAGATGTCCGGTTCAATGGGCACATCCAGACTTTCAAAATCACATTCACACTCTTCATAATCCTCCTCCCCCTCCTCCGATTCATAAAATTCCTCTATATCATATTCTTGAACCAGTGGAACCAGTGGAACCGACCGTTTACCTGATAGTGGCGGTTCGGACGGAACCGGGGAAAGCGACTGGACAATTTGGATCGCTTTGGCCATCTCTGCAGCGGTTGGAGAAGGAAATTTTGGCTCCACACCTGTTGATTTTCTAGTCCTCTTTGCTGGAACTGGCTCCTCCGAGTCAGCTCTTCGTTTGCCCGAGGAAGTCTCGCCCTGGTCAGAGGGCACTCCCTCCGGTTCGGTTGGCACTGAACCAGGCTGGCCATCCGGTCAGCGGACTTTTGGCCTTCGCCCCTGAGCCTACCAACCTCTTATCCAGGGTAGCTGCAGGGAAATTCTTGCAAATCTGGCAGTCTGCATTGAGGTGGTCAAACCCCAGACAATAAACACATGTGGTGTGTGGGTCAGCCTTGGCAAAGGCTTCCCCACAGACACTACAGTGCTGAAACCCAGTGGCCCGGTTTTTCTTTGGGTTTCTCAGACATAATGCCAGCCTAACCAAAAACTTGCCCTTTTCCGGCAAATCGCCACGCAAGACACCTTTATCGGTTCCCAACCGTGTCACGGGTCGTGGAAAAAACCGTAATGAAATCTGTTTTTTTTAGAACCGATAAGAACTGAGAACCGCACTCTAAATGTAATTTGATAAGTTTTAACAACAACCTGATCGGTTCAAACCAAATCGATAAAAACGTTTGCAAGTTCCACACAGAGAAAGTAAAACCTATTACTTACGATACCACAGACAGAGCTTGAACCGACCGGTTTGCAGTTAAAATAAATATAATTGCGGTTTAAACAAACCGAGAATAACACTTTTTTAACCGAGAAATGAACCGAGCAGTAGGAGCGACTGTTCAGTGAGGCGGAGTAAAGAAACTGACAGTTTCAGTTTAAAGATCAACAGACAGAGTTTTTTCAACCGAGCTCGCGCTCAAGATTCCATGCCTGGCATGGAAATCAACTCTTTCACCTCCGGAGCAGTTCTAAGGCTGGGACAAACTGCATATGTCATAATATAGCAAGACTTCATGTTGTTTGAAACACAGTATTCAGAACAAGTTCTGGAAATTCTTTGCATGGCTAAAACGTCAAGCACAAAGAAAACCTATGCAACTATATGGAAAAGATTTTCAATCTGGTGTAAAGGAAAAAGAATAGATCCTCTGACAGCCTCTATCCCTTCCATTTTGGACTATTTAGTTCATCTGCAATCACCAGGCCTCAAGGCCTCACCCTTGAAGCTTCACTTAGCTGCAATTTCAGCCTACCTTTCCACTGGGAAAGAAAAGCCCATTATTTCAAGGCCCATTTTCAAAAAGTTCTTCGAGGGTCTCCTTCATTTGCAGTCCCCAATTAGGGAACCTGTTTTCCCTTGGGACCATAACCTCTGCATTGCTAAGCTCATGGAGCCCCACTTCGAGCCCATGGCTACAACCCACATTAAATATGTTACCTGGAAAATAGTATTCCTATTGGCTACCATTTCTGCAAGAAGGATTTCAGAACTGCAAGCACTCTGCACTGAGCCTAACTACATGGTCCTCAATAAGGACAGAGTAGAGCTCATAACAAATAGGAAATTCCTTCCCAAGGTGGTCTCCGAGTTCCACCTTAACCGGTCTATTACTCTCCCTGTCTTTTTCACTAACAGTTCCACTCAAGGGGAAAGAAGGCGTCACAGCCTAGATGTCAGGAGAGCTCTGTCCTATTACATGGAGTATACCAAAAGGTCAGAGGTTCCTCTACTAAGCTTTTCCTCATCTATGGTGAGGTGGACAAGGGAAAGGCAACCACCAAGAAAACTATCCCTCGCTGGATAATTTCCTGTATTCACTTCTGTTATGCCAAGGCTGGCAAACAGACCCCTCAAAGCTTCAAGGCCCACTCTACTAGGGGCACTGCTGCCACTGTTAAAAGCAAGGTTAGGTTTCTTCTACAGAAATAGGCCCCTTTTCCCCCTTGAAACTCAAAACAAGCTTGTACAGGCCACTTTTCTCCCCCTACTCGACTATGGGGATGTAATCTATTCCTCCACCACTCTTGCAAATCTAAGTAAACTGGACATCCTTTATCACCGTGCGTTACGGTTCATTACCAACTCTTACCGTTCGCACCACTGTGACTTATATGCAGCTGTTGGTTGGACATCCCTTACTACTAGACGCTGCTCATGCTGGGCTATGGACTCTTAAACTGCTCCTGCAGAAATTGCCAAGCTATCTCTCTTCCCTTATTAGTATCTCACATAGTGCATACTTAAGAAAATCTGACTTTATTATGCTTGACATACCAAGGATGCGGACTTCCTTTGGTAAACGTGTATTGCATATGCCCTTCCTCCATTGGAACCAATTACAAACCGCATTGAAACTAACTAGCACAGTTTCAATAAACTTCTACAAATCGCTAAGTTCAGCCAAAATAAAAGACACCTGTAACTGTCGTTAAGTCTCTTCCTTCCCCATGTGTGCCATATTTATCCACTGGTAAGGTATAATTGATTTGTCATATTAACTGCTTTCCCTTCCCCTTCTACTCCTGGCTTTATCTTTGCTTACGCTCCACTGCTACTCTATCAAATCTCTCCTCCCTCCCATATCAGTTATAGACTGTTTGTTCTAGCTGCCAAAATACTGTATATTTGATTTGATTAAATCAAATCACACCAGTCATCATGTTTCATTTATCAGTATGCGACCTATAAGTCGCTTCCCCTGTCTCATATCAATGTTTACCACCTGCGGTCACCCTATGTGGTACCCTTGTATGTATATCCAGCCTGTATCATGTAACGTGTATTTCATGTATATACTGTTATTACCTATCTGTGTTTGTACTTTAAGTGTTTATGTCACAGGACCTCCTTGTGAATGAGCTTGCTCAATGGAGTTTTCCTGCAATAAACTTGAACGTGAACTGTGAGGGACATCCCCTTGCTAGAGGTCTGCAAAGCAGCTACCTGGAAGACTGTACACACATTCATAAAGCATTACTGTCTGGATGTACAGTCAAGGTCTGATGCCAAATTTGGCAGGGTGGTCCTGCAGAGCCTCTTCCCTAAGTAGGTTCTGTACCCGCCTCCCAACTGTACTGTTTTGTAGTTTGATATTGTTACTGATGCTGAAGTACTCCTGGGGTGAGAAGAAGACATTACTCACCATAATAATTCTATTTCTTCCAAGGGGTCCTTTAGCATCAGTAACCTCCCACCCTGCCTCTCCAGGTACCTACGTTAAGAGGGCTCACCTTCTGTATCTTTTTGCTAAATTTGTTCAGTTTTTTTTTAATTGTTTTTACAGCATATGGAATATGGGTGTGGGCAGGACAGTAGTGTGGTGGGTAGGTAACTGGCTGGGTGGCAGGACACAGAGGGTGATGATAAATGGCTGTCACTCCACAGAGGGAAGAGTGACCAGTGGGGTACCACAGGGATCAGTGCTGGGACCGGTCCTATTCAACATCTTCATCAGTGACATTGCACAGGATCTAGAAGGCAGAATTTCACTGTTCGCTGATGACACAAAGCTCTGTAACAGAGTAGACACACCAGAGGGTGTAGACAGAATGAGAAGGGACCTGCAGAAACTTGAAGAATGGTCAAGGGTTTGGCAGTTGAAATTAATGCAAAGAAGTGCAAGATAATGCATATGGGGTACAAAACCCTGGCACAATATATCAGTTGGGGGTGAGGATATAGCATGCACCAAGCAGGAAAGGGATCTTGGGGTTGTCATCCTGATGACCTCAAGGTAGGGAAACAGTGTGACAAGGCAGCAGGTAAAGCAAATAGGATGCTGGGATGTATAGGCAGGGGCATCACCAGCAGGAAAAGAGAGGTCATAATTCCGCTATACAAGACACTAGTGAGGCCCCACCTGGAGTACAGTGTACAGTTCTGGAGACCATACCTACGTAAGGACATAGACAGGGTAGAGAAGGTTCAGAGGAGGGCAACAAAGATTGTGCTTGGGTTGCATCACAAGTCCTATGAAGACAGGTTGAAGGAACTGAACATGTACTCCCTGGAGGAGAGGAGGGAGAGAGGGATATGATAGAGACATACAAGTATCTTACAGGGAGGAACAGGGTGCAGGAAAACACTATTTTTAAGCGAAAAGATGTTTCAGGACTAGAGGCATGGGATGAAGTTGGAGGGAGGACGATTCAGAGGAAACATGAGAAAGAATTCTTCACTGAACGGGTGGTGGACAAGTGGAACACCCTGCCAGAGGAAGTGGTGGGAGCTGAAACAATCACGGGATTTAAGAATGCATGGGATAGACATAAAGGAATTCTAGAGGTCAGGGGTAAGGGGAAATAGACTTCTAGGAAAACAAACTGAACTTACAAGCTCAAATGGGCAGACTAGGTGGGCCATAGGCCCTTATCTGCCGACACTGTCTATGTATCTATGTATGTATCTATGTATCTATGTTCATGGTTCATTATAGTCTTTTTATAGTTCATGCTATTGCATGGTTTTAAAGCCTTTTGGCACAGTCATTTTAGTCATTGTTCTCCTTTCATCTTTCAAAATATTCTGAAGCCCTGTGGGCTCTTTGCACTCAGCACAACTTCCTGCTTGGTTCTGATTGGCCACTCTATTTTAATGAATATTCAAGGCTCCACCTCCGAAGCAGTTCAACCTGGTCAGCTTACTACTATTGTTACTAATACTTAAAAAACCCTTGGAAGAAATAAATTTTTTCAATGTATGGGACTCTTTTCAGTAAATTACATTCCATATTTTTGCACTGGTTATATGGGATCTCTGAGCCCCTGACCCCTCTGCAATTCACCTATCTGCAGGTGAAGAAAACTTGCTTGTAACACGGTATCAAGGCTCACAGCTCTACTACCATTCGTGTGACTTCAGGGAAGTGGTACCTTCCTTAGGAATTCATCCCACACTTTTGGTTGGTCATATGGGATTTCTGGGACCTCTGACTTCATTTGAAGTCATATAATCTGCAAGAGAGTATAGCTGAATTTCCCTGCAGTTGTGAGCAAACCAACTCTTCTGAAAGCACTGCTCTCCTGCTGGGAACCCGGGGTCCCCACTATGCTCTTTCTTTCTTTCTTCCTTGTCTCTCTCCCCCCTGTCCAGTTGTCCCAGTCATCTTTTAACCTGCTGCCTAGACCCTCCCTCTCAACCTCTTCCTTTTTCTTCTCTGGTAGCTGGGTTTTATTGATTTGTTCTTTTTTTTATTCTATTGAGGAGGCAGTATAGCATTGTGGTTAAGGGCACTAAGCTGCAAACCTGGAGACCTGGGTTTGAATCCCATCACCCCCACTTGCATACTGTGTTACCCTGAGCAAGTCATTTAACTTCCTTGTGCTCCCAGGTCACACCTGGAACAAGCTCTGGCTTAGGAGTGCCTTTCCTGGTTTAACAATTTCCCCTTTCCTATATCTTTTTTCTGTCCCTTAGGCAACCTTGCCTCATCCTCTTTCTTTCTTACCCTTTGTGTCCTCTCCTGGCGAACACAACTGAGGAGAGCAGGGGATCAGGGTTGGTTACTGTCCAGCCCACGAGTGTCACGTCATGTGTCCGCCTCGTGGACAGTGCCATCCCCGACATCGGTCCTGTGCACTCCCGCAGGGTCCTAGCTCCTCTAGCACAGACCCAGTAGTAATGAATGGTGAAGATATTCTGGAAGATCAATAATTACAGTAAGTATGTCATTTTCATCTTTGCAAACATGAATTAGCAGTTATGTATGTATGAACCTATTTTAAGATTAACAGAAATGTAGGACTTATATGGGTACAGGGAACTGAATCTCTTATAGTGGGTGTGTTGCTTACAGCGCATTTGAAAATATTAGCAATCAGTGTAACAAGTGTAGACATCGTTTCCCTAAAACATGATCAATGGCTGTATTTTTCAAATACAAGTTTCCTAAAGAAAATTTACTATGGCATATTACTCTAATTTGAGTAATGCAGTATGACTTGGTAACCTATTTGCAGACATGTGTACTAGCACAAACTGTGGCATTTAAGAGTAGCAATATCTTAAAACAGCATACAGGAACTGGTCCAGTAGGCACTTTTTTGTTCAGTACCTGGCACCAGAGCTGTACTTTAAAATGCCCTTTTTAAAAATTTTTATGAAATAAGCATGTTAGTTTCTGCACCTGGTTTTTGCAGGGTGCTATTTCAACCTGTGCAACTTACACTTTCTACTTGTTTGACTAATATACAGGAGGAGTGTGTTACACGAGGTCCCTGCACCCTAATTGATACCCTCAGAGGTACACCGTAGACAGCTAATGCTTAGGCATAGGTTATACTAATACCTAGGGCTAAGGGCATCTACCGTACAAGAGTAGATGTCAGGATATGAATGCATATTGTTGTAATCCACTTTGCTTGCCAATGCACACATATTATACCATGTATTTTCTGTCTATTTCTTACTTGTCAGATGCCAAGACACCTGTCCTTGAAGTAATTATAACATGTAAGGCAACATTGCCATCCTTTAGTGATGTGCACCACTACACTTTGTTATGTAAGATTCTGTATAAGAACTTCTTTGTTCTAAAACTGATGACTTTACAGAATTATATAATGTTATCTTGGACCGTGGAGCCACCTCTAATTTAGCCAATAGGGCTCATCTCTGTAACTAGAAATGTTTCTATCTTTTAGTAACCATAGTAGTTATCACAAGTATATAATGTTATGCACAGGCTTTACACCTCAGAGACCCGAGAGATCCCAAGAGACTACAGAGAAACCTCGAGGTGTAGGGAACGCTTAGCACTGGCTCCCGGTTCGTATTGGTAAGAACTGCTTAGGGCAACTGTGATTTATCCCTTTTGTAGTAATAAACTTGTTTACTACTCGATGCAACCTGTGTGATTATTTGCATTCCCAATATCGTCAAGAATCTGAAAGCGAGGTTTAGACCTCTTACAAGTGTGATTTTCCTGAAGAAGCCCATACATGGGTGAAATATTGGGGTAGAAAAGTCATGGTCAGAAGCCTGAAGAAAAAATTACTCACCTTAGTAATTATATTTCTTCTAATGGAGTATTGCTGTATTGTGACAAATTGCAGTGATTCCCAACCTTTGAACTGCCCCGGAGAACTAAGGGTTAACTTTCCATGCAGGGCATGGAACGCTGAGCTCGAGTTCGGTTGAAGTTTCTGCCTGGGGTGTTTTCAACTCAAACCGTCAAGATTCTTACGAGCCCAACTAAACTAAAAAATTCTATGTGGAAATTGTACAAATTCTACTAGCCAACTGGCTAAAAAGTTCTGGATTCCCAAGGAAGACTCAAGTCAGGAAACCCAAAAACTAAACCCGATGCACTCAAAAATAACAATAATAAATAAGTACCCAAACAAAAGGGAGGAGGGTGCAAGCAAATATACCCCTGGGGTGCAACACTGCACCTGCCCACCCACTTCCCAAAAACAGGTTCTGAGAGGGGAAGCAGGTCAGAACACAGCAAGACTCCATTAGAAGAAATATAATTAACTAAGGTAAGCAATTTTTTCTTCAAACAACATGAAGTCTTGCTGTATTCTGACAAACTGCAGACTACCAAGCAGTACCTCCAAGGAGGAGGGACAGAACCTACTTTGGGAATAGGCTCTGAAGTACTGCTGTGACAAACCGAGCATCACTCCTAGCCTGGATATCCAGACAGTAATGCTTGGTAAAGGTATGGACTGTTTTCCAGGTGGCTGCTTGACAAATTTCTAGGAGAGGGATATCCCTGGCCGCAGCCAGGTAAGCAGCTGTACCTCTTGTGGAATGAGCCCTCAGGCCTGAGGGTGGAGTTTTTCCCAGTTTTTCATAGCAGAATTGTATACAAGACACAATCCACCTGGCAACAGATCTTTTGGAGGCAGGTTTGCCCTTTCCCGTTTCTCCATAAGTGAGGAACAACTGGAGGGAGTCAAACCTGTGACCTTTGGTATGCTCTATTTAGTAACGAAGGGCTCTTTTGACATCTAAACTGTGTAGCCTCCTCTCTCCTGAGGAAGAATGATAAGTGAAGAAAACAGTTTGAGACACAGACTGGTTTAAATGGAAGTCTGAAACCACTTTGGGCAAGAACCTTCTGTTGGTTCTAAAGACCACTTTATCCCTATGAAAGGAGATAAGAAAAAATTACTCAGCTTAGTAATGTTGTTTCTTCTAATGGGAGTCTTGCTGTATTTTGACAAATTGCAGTGATGTCCAACCTTTGAACTGCCCCGGAGATGAAAGAGTTAACTTTCCATGCCAGGCATGGAACGCTGAGCTCGAGCTCGGTTGAGACTCTGTCTGTTGCTGTTTGAACTCAAACCGTCAGATCTTTATGAGCTATATTCAATGGGTGTCCTGTGTGGAAACTGTAAACTTACACTAGCCAACTGGCTACTAAATATAATAAACAGATTTTTTGGTCCCAAAACAAAGACTCAAGTCAGGAAACCCCAAAAATGAAACAAACACAACACCCACCCACCCAAACTAAAGGGGTGAGAAATAAGAGGTGGGGCACCTCTCGAGTGCCAACACTGCTACTGCCCACCCACATCCCAAAAACAAGGGTTCTGAGAGGTGAGGGAGGTCAGAATACAGCAAGACTCCATTAGAAGAAACAACATTACTAAGGTGAGTAATTTTTTTCTTCAGACAACATGAAGTCTTACTGTATTCTGACAAATTGCAGACTACCAAGCAGTACCTCCATGGAGGAGGGACAGAACCTACCTAGGAAATAGGCTCTGAAGCACTGCTGTGCCAAACTGAGCATCACCCTAGCCTGGATATCCAGAGAGTAATGCTTGGTAAAAGGGTGTACTGTTCCAGGTGGCTGCTTGACAAATCTCTAAGATAGGAATATCCCTGGCAGCCAGGAAGCAGCTGTACTCTGGTAGAGTGAGCCCCTCAGGCCTGAGGGTGGAGTCCCACCTAGTTTTCATAACAAAACTGAATGCAAGAAACAATCCACCTGGCAACAGATCTCTTAGTGGCAGGTTTTCCCTTACCAACTTCACCATAAGTGAGGAATAGTTGGAGGGAGTCAAACCTGTGACCTTTGGTACGCTCTATGTAGTAGCCAAGGGCCCTTTTCACATCCAAACTGTACAGCCTCCTTTCCCCAGAGGAGGACTGGTCAGTGAAGAAAACAGGGGGAGAGACAGACTGGTTAAGGTGGAAGTCTGAAACCAACTCAGGCAAAAACTTCCTATTAGGCCTGAGGACCACCTTATCTCTATAAAAAGAGATAAAATCAGGCTCCACTAACAGGGCTTGTAACTCGCTTATGCGCCTGGCAGAAGTGATGGCCACCAAGAAAACAGTCTTCCAAATCAAGTACTTAAGCTCTGCTGAGGACAAAGGCTCAAAAGGGGGCTGCTTAAGCTGGGCAATGCAAACATTAAGGTCCCAAACAGGGGCAGGGTCCCTGAATGGAGGATTGGTATGAAGCAATCCCTTGAAAAATTTAGAGAATACAGGATGGGCTGAAAGGGAAGAAAGCTTGCCTGCTGAAAGGAAAGCAGAGACAGCTGCCAGATGCACTCTTAGTGTAGCTGGTCTGAGCCCCAAGCTATTAGATGAACCATACAGTCCAGGACCGTGGACAGGCTAGCAGACTCTGGTGAAATATGTTTCCCAGAGCACCATATAGAAAATCTCTTCCACTTGGAGTTGTGTTTCTGGTCGAAGGTTTCTGAGAAGCCTTTAGAATATCCATAACACCTTGAGAGAGGAGCAAATCAGCAAACTCTAACTCTTCAAGAGCCAGGCCTTGAGATTGAGAGATTTGAGATTCGGATACCAAACCCTCCCGAGCACGTTAATAGGTTGTAATTCCTGGGAAGAGATAGGGGAAGGTGGACTGCTAAGGACAACAAGAGAGGGTACCAGAGCTGCCTGGACCAGTCTGGAGCAATCAGAATCACTTTGCAGGGCTGAGACCTGATTTTGACTAACACTTTGAACAGGAAAGGGAAGGGGGGAAAGCATACAGGAACTTCCCTTCCCAATTGAGAACTAGGGCATCCAGGGGGACTAAGCCCAACACTGGGGGCCTGCAGCAGAAGAGAGGAAGTTGGTGACTGTCTGGGGCTGCAAAAAGATCTATCTGTGGGGTGCCCCATCTGGAGAAGATCACCTCCAAAACCAGGGGATCCAAGGACCATTCGTGATGGCCCTGAGATATTCTGCTGAGAGCATCTGCCAGGGCATTGTCCTTGCCTGGGAGGTGTATTTCTGTAAGAGAGGTGTTCAGGGAATAGGCCAGAAACCATAACTTCATTGCCTCTGTGCACAAGGCCGTGGACCGAGTGTCCCCTTGCTTGTTGATATACCACATTGTGGTGGTATGTCTGTCCTGATCTGAACTACTTTGTTCTGAACAGACTTGGAAAAAGCTTGAAGTGCTAGAAATACTGCTCTGAGTTCTAACAGATTGATGTGAAGCAGAGATTCCTGAGGCGACCACAACCCTTGGGTGGTCAGGGGTCCCAAGTGTGCTCCCCACCCCAAGAGGGAGGCATCTGTAGTAAGGATTAGAGAATGAGACTGAGTGACAAAAGGAACTCCCTGTCTTAGATTGTCCTGATCCAGCCACCACTGTAACGCCTGGATCAGGGTTCGAGTCACTGTAATTAGTTTGGTCAGAGGGTCCCTTTTCTGAGACCAAAAGGCTCTCAAGTGGAACTGAATATCCCTAATTTGAAATCTTGCTCCCTGCACCACTGCTGTAGAGGCAGCCATGTGTCTTAGGAGTTGCAGAAAATGCCTTGCTGGCCGAGACACCTGGGGAGTGAATGAAGAGGCCAGTGAAATAAGTGTCCTTGCACTGTCCAGGGGAAGGAAGGCTCTTGCTTTTACTGTATCCAGCTCTGCCCCTATGAAGGTGAGGAGCTGCACAGGCTCTAGAACTGACTTTGAAAGATTCGTCAGGAAACCTAGAGAAGTGAGCAGTTGCGGAGTTATCTGTAGGTGTAACTTGACTTGGTCTGGTGACTGGCCTACTATGAGCCAGTCGTCCAGGTATGGAAATATGGAGGTCCTTTTTCTCCTTAGGGAGGCAACTACTACTGCCATTCATTTTGTGAACACCCTTGGAGCAGAAGTTAGGCCGAAGGGCATTGCTCTGAATTGGTAGTGGCCTGAGGGCAGCTCGAACCTGAGGTACTTTCGATGGGAGCTTCTGATGAGAATATGGAAATAGGCATCCTTGAGGTCCAGGGAGACTAGCCAGTCCCCTGGCCTTAGAAGAGGTAGAATTATTCCCAGAGTCACCATTTTGAACTTTGGCTTTAAAAGGTGCTTGTTTAAATATCTGAGATCCAGGACGGGCCGCCATTCTCCTGTCTTTTTGGGGGTTAGGAAGTACCTGGAGTACAATCCTTTCCCTTTGTGTAGGGTTGGGACCCTCTCTATGGCTCTGAGAGCCAAGAGGAAGAAACCTCTGCTTCTAGGGTGCCTCTGAAGGATCTGCAGGTGGAAAGGATCTGGTTCTCACCTTTGGAAATTTTTGAAGCTGAGAACCAGTCCTGGCTTACTACTTCCAGGATCCATTTGTCTGATGTTAAAGACATCCAGTCCTGGACAAAGTAAGCCAGCCTGCCCCCTACAGGTGGTGGAGAATCGGCCCTGGCAAACTCATCAGGGTGCCTGTTTGGCAGGGGCTTTAGGCTGAGGGGTGGAAGCAGGCCTGCTTGTACCCCATCTGCCTCTCCCTCTAAAGAACCCCCTATGAGCATAAGCAGAAGAGGAGGCCTGGGCTTGGTAGAAAGGCCTATGAAAAAGGCCTGCCCCTGCCCCTGGGATGTTGCCTCTGAGGAGTGGCTTGCCTTTCCTTGGCCTGAGCACTCCTGTTGGTGGCCCTGTACTCATCCATTTTCTTCATGTAGTTCTCTGTTTGCTCCCCAAACAGAGAATTACCCACAACAGGAAAATCCATGGCCTTAGTCTGGGTATCCTGAGACAGGCTAGTACATCTGAGCCAAGCCATCCTACGAAAGGCCACAGATGTAGCCATGACTCTAGATGAAACATCATTGGAGTCCACTGCAGCATAGAATTGCACCTTGGATGCCTCGATACCATCTGCAGCCACCTGCTTCAGCTCCTTGGCAAGCTGGCCAGGGACCTGTTTAGCTAAAGCCATTATAGTGTCCCATCTAGATTTCTGATATCTAGCTGTATAGGCCATATAATTAGCCTGCCTGAGTACCAAGGATGCTGCCATGTACTGTTTCTTTGCCGTGGCATCAATCCTTCTGGAGTCCTTATCTGGGGGGTGAGAAGCCAAGGGTATATTTGCCTTATCACAGGCTGCAGCCTGCACTACCCCAACATGGCTGCATTGCTGGGTAAGGAACTCTGTATCTGAGCCTGAGAGAGTATACCTCTTGTCCATTCTCTTATCCACAGAAGATATAGAATTAGGAGTCTTTAAAATTTTTATTCTCTGTTTCCCAAAGGACTTATGAAGGGGAATAGACAGCCTCCTGGACTCTGGGATATCCATCATTTCAACATAGACAGGCTCCTCCTGGTCATCCACAGCTTCTTCCATAGGAAGCTGAAGAGTTTCAGCCACTTTTTTGTAAAACATAAAATGGGAAGGGGACTCAGAAAGCCTAGGAGGAGACACTCCTGAAGGTCTGTCTTGGGAGATGTCCGGGTCAATGAGCACATCCAGACTTTCGTAATCACACTCACTTTCCTCATACTCTCCTTCCTCCTCCTCCGGTTCATAAAATTCCTCTAAATTATAATCCGGAACCAGGGCAACCGACCGAACCGAGCGCCTTCCTAATGGTGCCAGTTCGGTGGGAACCGGGAATAGCGACTGAACAATCTTTATCGCTTTGGCTATTTCATCAGCGGTCAGAGAAAGAACTTGTGGATCCACACCGGCTGATTTATCCTTTCTTGTTCTTTTAACTTCTTCTCCTTTTGCCCGAAGAAGTTTCACCCTGGCCAGAGGGCACTCCTTCTGGTTCGGTTGGAACCGAACCGGGCTGGCCATCCGGGTCAGCGGACTTCTTGGCCTCCCTTTCCCTGAGCCTACCACCTCTTTTTTCCAGGGTAGCTGCAGGAAAATTTTTACAAATCTGGCAGTCTTAATCAAGGTGGTCAAACCCCAGACAATAAACACAGGTGGTGTGGGGATCAGCCTTAGCAAAGACTTCCCCACACACACTACAGTGTTGAAACCCAGTGGGCCCAGTTTTTCTTTTGGGTTTCTCAGACATGGCCAGTCCTAACAAAAACTTACCCTTTCTTCGGCAATCTGCCAGGCAAAACACCCTTATCGGTTCCTGACCGTGTTACGGGTCGTGGAAAAAAAACGTAATAAAATCCACTTTTTTTAGAACCAATAAGAACCGGTTACCACACTCTAAAAGCAGAATAAAGTTTTTTAAACAACCTGATCGGTTCAAACCAAACCAATCCCACGTTTACAAGTTCCACACAGAATAATAACAAAAAAAATAAGCCTATCTAGTACTCACGAAACCACAGAGACTGAACTGATAGGTTACGGTTTAAATTCGGTCGAAAACCGAGAAAAACGGTACTTTAACTGACAAACTGAACCGAGCAAAGGAGAAAATCTCCGGAGCGACTGTTCAGTGAGGCAGAGTAAAGAATCTGACGGTTTGAGTTCAAACAGCAACAGACAGAGTCTCAACCGAGCTTGAGCTCAGCATTCCATGCCTGCATGGAAAGTTAACTCTTTCATCTCCGGGGCAGTTCAAAGGTTGGACATCACTGCAATTTGTCAGAATACAGCAAGACTTCATGTTGTTTGAAAATCAGGTTCCACTGACAGGGCTTGCAATTCACTGATATGCCTGGCAGATGTAATGGCTACCAAGAACACAGTTTTCCAAGTCAAGTACTTAAGCTCTGCTGAAGACATAGGCTCAAAGGGGGGTTGCATAAGCTGAGCAATGCAAACATTCAAATCCCAGGTAGGGGCAGGGTCTCTAAAAGGGGGACTGGTATGAAACAATCCTTTAAAAAATTTACAGAACACAGGATGGGAAGATAGTGAGGAAGACGTCTCCACAGACAAAAATGCAGAAACAGCTGAAAAGTATACCATAAGAGTAGCTGGTCTGAGGCCTAGGCCATTAAGATGGACCATATAGTCCAGAACCGTAGGCAATTCAGCAGTGTCTGGAGAAATATTCTTCTTAGAACACCAAATGCTAAATCTTTTCCATTTGGAGTTGTAAGCCTTTCTGGTGAAGGGCTTTCAAGAGGCTTTGAGAATATCCAGAACCCCTTGAGACAGATGCAGATCTGCAAACTCTAACTCTTCAAGAGCCATGTCTTGAGATTGAGAGAGTGAAGACTGGGGTACCAAATCCTCCCCTGAGAGGATGTTAACAGGTTGTAATTCCTGGGAAGAGACAGGGGAAGATGGACTGCTAGGGACAGCAACAGGGGGTACCAAGACTGTCTGGCCCAATCTGGAGCAATCAGAATCATCTTGCATGGTTGAGACCTTACTTTCACCAAAACTTTGAACAGGAGTGGGAAGTGGGGAAAGGCATACAGAAACTTCCCCTCCCAATTCAGGATCAGGGCGTCCAGAAGGACTGAACCCAGGTCTGGAGGTCTGCAACAAAAGAAAGGGAGTTGGTGATTGTCTGGGGCTGCAAAGAGATCTATCTCTGGAGTGCCCCACCTTGAAAAAATCACTTTCAACACCTGAGGGTCCAGAGACCATTTGTGATGGCCCTGGGAAATCCTGCTCAGTGTATCTGCTAGCACACTGTCCTTTCCTGGAAGGTGAACTGCTACAAGAAAGGCTTGCAGGGAATAAGCCAGGGACCACAACTTCATGGCTTCTGTGCATAATGCTATGGACCGTGTGCCTCCCTGCTTATTGATGTACCACATGGTGGTAGTGTTGTCTGTTCCGACTTGAACCACCTTGTTCTGAACTGACTGTGAGAATGCTTTTAGAGCCAGGAAAACTGCCCTGACCTCTAGAAGATTGATGTGGAGAAGGCATTCTTGGGGGGACCACAGGCCCTGGGCAGCAAGGGACCCCAGGTGGGTTCCTCAGCTCAGAAGAGAAGCATCTGTGGTAAAGACCACTGAACAAGGCTAAGCAACAAAAGGAACATCTTGCCTTAAATTGTCCTGATCCTGCCACCATTGGAGGGCCTGGATCAAGGTCAGAGTCACTGGAATCAGTTTGGTGAGGGAGTCCTTTCTCTGAAACCAGAAAGCTCTCAGGTGGAACTGAATATCCCTCATCTGGAATCTTGCCCCTTGGACCACTGCTGTTGAAGCTGCCATGTGGCCCAAGAGCTTGAGGAAACGCCTTGCTGGTCGAGATACCTGAAGGCTGAAGGAAGAAGCTAGTTTCATAAGAACCCTTGCCCTTTCTAAAGGAAGAAAGGCTCTTGCTCTGAGTGTATCCAGTTTTGCCCCATAAAGGTAAGGAGCTGGACTGGTTTGAAAACTGACTTGGGAAGGTTGAGGAGAAATCCTAGGGAAGTGAGCACTTGCTGGGTCACTTGCAGGTGAGACTTGACTTGGTCTGGAGACTGACCCACTATTAGCCAATCATCCAGATAAGGAAAAATGGAAATCTTTTGCCTTCTTAGAAAGGCAACTACTACTGCCAGGCACTTTGTGAAAACCCTTGGGGCTGAGGTTAGGCCAAAGAGCATTGCTCTGAACTGATAGTGGCCTGAGGGCAACTCGAACCTGAGGTACTTTCTGTGGGAGCACCTGATAGGAATGTGAAAGTAGGCATCTTTGAGGTCCAGGGAGGCTCTGTAAAACACAAAATGGAAAGGGGACTCAGAAAGCCTAGGAGGAGAAACACCTGATGGTCTGTCTGGGGAGATGTCCGGTTCCACAGGCACATCCAGACCTTCACTTATATCATAATCCTCAAATTCCCCTTCCTCTTCAAACTCCGGTTCATAATAATCTTCAAGGGTATACTCTTGAACCGGGGGAACCAACCAAACCGAACCCCTGCCAGAAAGAGCCGGATCGGTCGGAACCGGACGGAGCGATTCCACAATCTGAATCGCCCTGGCTATCTCTTCGGTGGTCAGAACATGAACCTCTAGATCCAAACCGGTCGATTTATCTTTGTGCTTTCTTTTTGTCAGAACCAATCCCTCAGAATCTGGTCTCCTTTTGCCCGAAGAAATATCGCCCTGGTCAGAGGGCACTCCTTCTGGTTCGGTCGAAACCGAACCGGGCTGGCCTTCCAGATCAGCGGACTTCTCGGCCTCCTTTTCCCTCAGTCTACCTAATCTCTTCTCAAGGGCAGATTTTGGAAAATTTTTACATATTTGGCAGTCTGAATCGAGGTGGTCAAACCCCAGACAATAAACACAGGTGGTGTGGGGATCGGCCTTGGCAAAGACCTCCCCACACTCACTGCAGTGTTGAAACCCAGTGGGCCCGGTTTTTTTTCTTGGGTTTCTCAGACATGGCCAACCTAACCAAACTTACTTTATTCGGCAACCACCAGGCAAGACTCCCTTTATCGGTTTCCAACGTGTCACAGGTATTGAAAAACGTTAAACACGTTTTTTTTTTTTAAACCGATAAGAACCGGTAACCACACACTAAATATAGCAAAATTCACAATCAAATGGTCGGTTCCACACAGAAAAAACAGAACAATTCCTATCTAGTACTCACGGCACCACAGACAGAGACTGAACCAACTATGTGGATACTTTTTCCGGTTTAAACCGACAAAAAACTGAAAACTTTAACCGACTTCAAACCGAGTTGAAGGAGAAATCTCCAGGGCGACCATTCAGTGAGGCGGAGTAAAGAATCTGATGGTTTGAGTTCAAAACACTCCAGACAGAGACTTTAACCGAGCTCGAGCTCAGCGTTCCATGCCCTGCATGGAAAGTTAACCCTTAGTTCTCCAGGCCACTTCAAAGGTTGGGAATCACTGCAATTTGTCAGAATACAGCAAGACTTCGTGTTGTTTAAAGTAAAGATTGGGATAATAAAGAACTTTTGATTAAATATCTATTCAGGAGCTCGGCTAACTTTTTGGACTTTGTCCCACACCCACATTATGTCTGGAAATTCCTGCCTATGTATTTGTGCCAGTACAGTGTCCCACCTGGACTTCTGGTACCTGGCTGCATACGCCATATTATTAGCCTGCCTGAGTCCTAAGGATGATGCCATGTACTGCTTCTTTGCCATGGCATCAGTCTTCCTGGAGTCCTTGTCTGGGGGTTGTGAAAACAAAGGGAATGCTTGCCTTATCACAGGCAGCAGCCTATAAAACCCCAACATGGCTGCATTGCTGATAAAGGAACTCAGTATCTGAGCCTGAAAAAGTATACCTCTTGTCCATTCTTCTGTCCACAGGAGGTATGGAGTTGGGAGACTTAAGAATTTTTTGTGTCTGTTTCCCAAAAGATATGTGGAGGGGAATAGACAGTCTCCTTGACTCTGGGATGTCCACCATCTCTACATAGTCAGGCTCTTCCTGATCCACCAGTGCCTCCTCCACAGGAAGCTGGAGGGCATCAGCCACCTTTCTGTAAAACATGTAGTGTGAATGGGGCTCAGAAAGCGTAGGAGGAGAAACACCTGAAGGTCTGTCTGGGGAGATGTCCGGGTCAATAGGCACATGACATCCAGACTTTCACCATCACCATAATCATCTTCCAACTCTCCTTCCTCCTCAAACTCTGGTTCATAAAATTCTTCCAGGGTATAATCCGGAACCGGGAGAACCGACCCCCTGTCAAAAGGTGCCGGATCAGTCGGAACCGATCAAAGCGATTCCACAATACGAATCGCTTTGGCTATTTCATCGGCGGTCAGAGTATGAGATTCTGGATCCGAACCGGTCGACTTATCTTTTATTTTCCTTTTTGACAGAACCGATTCCTCGGAATCGGTTCTCCTTTTGCCCGAAGTATCGCCCTGGTCAGAGGGCACTCCTTCTGGTTCGGTCGGAACTGAACCGGGCTGGCCATCTGGGTCAGCGGACTTCTCGGCCTCCCTTTCCCTCAAGTCTACCTAATCTCTTTTCCAGGGTAGATCTAGGAAAATGTTTACAAATTTGGCAGTCTGAATCGAGGTGGTCAAACCCCAGACAATAAACACAGGTGGTGTGGGGATCAGCCTTAGCAAAGACCTCCCCACACAAATTGCAGTGTTGAAATCCAGTGGGCCTGGTTTTTTTTCTTGGGTTTCTCAGACATGGCCAACCTAACCAAACTTACCCTTTTTTCGACAATCCACCAGGCAAGACTCCCCTAACGGTTCCTGAGCGTGTCATGGGTCTTGGGGAAAAAACATAGTAAAACCCGTTTTTTTTTTTAGAACCAATATGGACTGGTAACCACACACTAAAGTAAAGTACAAATTTTACCTCAAAATGATTGGTTCAGCCGAACCGATCCACAGCTTTACAAGTTCCACACAGAAAACAGAACAAAACCTATCTAGTACTCACGGTACCACAGACAGAGACTTGAACTGACTATGGGGAAACAACAATTTCAGAAGAAAAACCGACCAAAAACCGACACTTCAACCGACTTTGAACCGAGCAGCAGGAGAAATCTCCAGGGCGACTGTTCAGTGAGGTGGAGTAAAGAATCTGATGGTTGCAGTTCGAATAACAACAGGCAGAGGCTTCAACCGAGCTAGAGATGAACATTCTATGCCATGCATAGAAAAGTTAACCCAATGTTCTCCAGGGCAGTTGCAAGGCTGGAGCTAACTGCAATTGTCAGAATACAGCAAGACTTCATGTTGTCTGAATAAGACTTGCTTGGCTATGATATGCCGGGCCTCATCTATCAAAGAATTTATGTTTCTATACATGAAACCACATTTTTGATTCATCTTACTGCTCAGCTTCTCTATATGAGGAGCCATACTAAGGTTCGGATCTAAATAAATACCTAAATATCTAAATGATGTACCCAAAGGAAGGGGAAGACCACCAAGTCTCACTATCTGAATGGGATCTAATTTCTGAAGCCTCTGTGAGGAACCAAATAAATTAAACTAAAACAAATGTAATGTTATCACCATTTTGTCTAACCGAATCCAATTTACAAAAACATATTTACTTCGAAGGGAAACCTGAATATCGTGACTGTTTGTTCCCAAATCCCAGATAATAGTGTTGTCAGCATATACTAAACTGAAAACAAAAGAGGTCCTAGCACAGATCCTTGAGGGACCCCTGCCTTAACCTCTTTTGGTTGTGATTTACAACAATTTTTGTTTTTTGAATGCGGTTTGACACATAACTCCTAAACCAGTCTTTTTACATTGGCAATGTAAAGACAGGACTTCTTAACTCTTTTCCTTTTTTTTTTTTTAAAACAAGGGACTTTTGTTACGCTACTGTTGATTTAATTTGTATTTCTGTTCTTTGCTGACAACTTTGTATTATTACTGTTTAAGCTTTTACTGTATAGTATTGTTTCTACCTCTGTTGATCAAATGTTAATCAAATGTTTTGTCTCTGTAAACTCCCAGGTCAGGCCTGAAACTAGACATTGCTATGGCTAGCTCACCTTACCCAGTCAACAAAAACCAATTAAATAAATATCTATAAGGGCCATGACACGAGTGAATTTTGAAACAGCATGTGTTTGAATTAACAAAAACATTGAAAATGTTCTCTGATACTGCTGCGACTGGTTTACCTAGAAAACACAGTTTGGGTATTGTGTTTATAACTACTTTCACTTTCCAATGAAGTCCTCTTACAAGGGCATCTCTTTTATTAGAATATTTCTGTTTGGTGTGATGAGGTTACTGTGAGAAATTATTTGGTTTTAGTTTCCAAAACGACTGTAGGTAAAGTAGGATTAAACCGGGCAGTCCCATTCCAAGAAGAAAGAGAGGTTTCCCTTTTGACTTTAATTCAATTCAATTCAATTCATGTTTATTTTTAAAGCGCCTTTCAAAATCAAGGCGCTGTACAGATTAAATAAAACAGGAAAATCCAACATTAAACAATCACAACTATAAAGGAAAAACCAAAGTAAAGAGATATGTTTTTAAAGCAATTTTAAAACTGGGCAGTCCCATTTCTAGGAGAAAGGTTTCCCTTTTGACAACTGGTAAGTGTAAAATTATTTTGCAGTAATGTGGAACATCTGGAAACTGTCAAACACAAGAGAAATATTGCATTGTGTCTACCCACTAGAGCAAATCTAAAAGTCCTTTAAGGAGTCTTTGGTCTCGTGACTTTAAACAGAGTCAGCTGGTTAAAGATACCCAGGAAGAAACGATTACTCACCGAAGTAATATTACTTCTTCCAGGGTATTCTTTAGCATTATTGACAGAAGCAGTATGCCAGCTGGGTTCAGCTGCCCCCAAGAGGAGGAGTCAATGCAAATGAGGAAGGCATTGGCCAATCAGGATACAGTTAGAGTAGAGTGCTGCCTGCAGTCAGCCTGAAGGACCTCAGAACGCATTTCGAAGCTGAAAAAGAGCAAAAACTGTGCCCACTAGGGACAAAAAAAAAAAACTATTAGCAATAACCCACTATTAAGAAAAACATTTTTTTTTTTTTTTTTTTTTTTGGAAAATCACACGAACGAATGACAGTCGTCAAATTTGGCTAAATCCCCTAGCAGAGCCTTTAGACAAGGTTTCCAGGGGAGGAATGGTGGCAGTGTCAATAATGCTAAAGAATACCCTGGAAGAAGTAATATTACTTCAGTGAGTAACAGTTTCTTCTCACCCCAGGAATTCTTTAGCATCTATTGACAGAAGCAGACTTCAAAGCAGTACAGTTGGGAGGAGGGCACAGAAACTATTTTAAGAAGAGGCTCTGAAGTACCATCCTGCCAAAATTGGCATCCTATCATACTACACAAGAAGATCTTATTGAATGTGAAAAACAAATTTCAAATAAGTGGTCTGCACACTTCAGGTGAAGATATATCCTTGAACGCTGCCCAGGAGGCAGCTGGTCTCCAGTAAGTAGGCCCTAAGCACGAGAAGGGCCGAATGTCAGCTTTACTGAAGCAGACCCGAAATATGGGAAAACCGTCCTGTGGGAAAATACTCTCAGTCACTGGTTTCTCCTTTTCTGCAAAAACGCAGGAAAGGAAAATATGATAGTGACAGAACCTGAACTGGTAGGACTGCTGACGCAGACCGGCAGGACTAATTCATGCCCGTTCCAAGCAGGTTGAGATAGCCTAGACAGGACTTGCCTGACAGCAGTACAGGCAGAGAAAGGAATTGATGAAGGAAATGGTAGAACACTTGAGAAAAGATTTTCTATCTTTCCAGAAGACTAATTTGTTCATAAAGGCATTGAGAGGATAAGGCCTAAGAGAACAACCTGAAACTCTGAAAAATGTCTGACCGAGGAAAACAAGCAGACACATTGTCTTCGATGTTACTCGCTTCAGAACAGAATTTCCACATATTCAAAGGGACACCCCATGAAACTGAACTTACAGATATTTGTGTTCCATGGGAAAAAACTCTGGTCCCTAGAAGGGTCTGGAAGTGGAGATGGCCCTTTGTGGAATTCTTTGAAATGGTCTGAGAAAAGACAGATTTCTCTTGCCTGACGGAAAAAGAATCCGAGTAACCGTTAGGTGTACTCCCAAAGAGAAAAGGCCTACTGTCCCACTGTTGGAAGGAAAATAAAAACCTTTATACTCTTACAGGAAACAAGTCACAAAGATCAAACTAGTTCAAAGTCCAAGATTGCAATGCCTGGAAATGAACTCTAATAGTCCAGTCATGAGAGGAAAGAGCATTGAAAAACTCTAGGCTCTTGTCCTTGTACCCAGGGGAAAAGCCACTTCCCCTACAAAAACTGAGGTTTTCGTGATACTAAAACCTCTTTTTTTTTTCTTCATAGACATTCCGGGCCTTGTTTGGATACAGGGACTCTAAGAGATCTAGCCTCTCAGGAACCAGGCCTTGAGAAGAAAAGACTGGGAGCTGGGAAAAACACTACTCCTGATTTTTCAGAAAATACCAAAGCTGTCCCGAGCCACCGGGATCGTGGTGGCTGATACCTTGACTAGAGAGGTACTCAGGAAACAAGGGATATAAGAAGACAGAAAACTTCTCAGGCCAGTCTTGAGAAAAGAAAATCCATTGGATGGAACCCCGAGCTGAGGCCTGCAACAGGAAAAAAGGAAAAAAGGAAAAAACTGGAGGTTCGGGCTGGAGGCGAAAATTCAGATCTGGACCTGACCTTTCCCCTGAATGATGTGGCTAGGACTTGTATGCTGAGGGCTCACTTGCGGTGGTCCTCAGTATTGTGGCTTAGAAGACCTGCCAAAGGACCCACTTGTGGTGGCCCTGCCAAAGTTTTGTCCTTGCTCAACAGATGGATGAGCGACTAAGACACCTCCAAAGAAGCCAGTTAGAGATAACAACTCGTAGCTATTGCGGCGAGATTGGAAGCCCTCTGTCCCAAATACTCGTTAGTGTGATACAGGGCAGGGATATCGAACTAAATGGCCTCTGGACTGAAAAAATGCAGGCCTGATAGAGATGCTCTGAGATTCCAGGGACTGGAGACAGAAGGACTCTCTCAGAAACCAAGACCCAATGATGGAACCCCCCGAAGGGAAGCGCCAACCGGAAGGAAGCCTCTGTACCGAAGATTTGAAGGGGAGAGGTGTGAAGTTCACTGTTTCTACACCAGTCCAGCTTATAGCAGGGTATAAGCTTCATAAAAAATTCTCTTATTTGGAATCTAACCTAGAGGCCTAGCCCTTGGGATTTCAATGACAAAATTATGCATCCCATGCAGGGAAAGAGCTTCCCCTGACAAGAGATGAGCATTGCCCCCTAAGAGTTGCCGAGATTTAAATAGTTAGGAGACTTTTTTCTAGTAGGTACAAAGAACCCTCGAGACTGTAGGAAACAAAATGTCAGACTTAGAGCTTGAAAACCAAAGTCAAGGGAAATTGGCTAAGGTCAGCTAAGCCTCTGATAAGGGAAACCAGAGATTCACTGTCTTCAGGAGAGAACCGCCAACCTACCCAGATACCTGGAGAACAGCCCGATATTTACTCCGTATCTGAGAACACTCTGGAGGCAGTCTAAATGGCATGGAATAAAACTGCCTGAGAAAAAAACTCGTAGTAAGGAACTGAAAACATAGAATATATTGAAGGACACAAGAAAAATCCCCTACGTTTCCAAAAGCAAGACCTGAGTCAAGGAGCATCCTGACCCCAAGTTGTGAAAATTGATAATGATTTGCTGTTCCCTATTTTCCTTTAAGATTAGGTAATAGCCAGGCAAAAAAGGTCCAACTCCCAAGCAGGAGGGGACCCTTTCACGACTTTGACCCTCGTGAGGTTCTGCTGCTCTAGTCACCATTGCTGACATGCTACTGAAGAACAACAGAGAATGCAGCATTTGAAGGTAAACTTTAGATATTTATTTACTTATCATGCACATAGATATACTGTGTATATATATTTAAATGTTAATATCTGCATATATCTATCTCCCTTTATTTATTTTTTTACTAACCAAATAAGGGGTAAAAACTTGAACCAAGAAGAAAAATAACTGAAGAAAAAAGGAATTATCAGGAATGAAAGAGCATTCCTGCCTAAACCTCTGGAAAACTTCACAATTGGACATTTCCTAATGTGTTGGTATAGGAAAACAAGGGTTAGAGGGAGAATAAATAATTCCTACCCGAAGCCCCCCCAATGAGACTTCCGGGGAAGGAACGCTTATATTTAACTGAGTACTAGGAGAGTTAAACTCGTCCATAAGCATCTGTCAGCTTCAGTTTGGCATAATGACCAACCAAAATCTGTACCAAAGCATAACCCAAAAGGCTGGAACTTTTTAGACAGGCAAACCTGAGGGAAATTACCTACGCGAAGACTCTAGAATCTGTAACATTAAGACTTACTATGAGAGCATAGTGCTACTAAATGCCACTTGGGTATTCCAGCAAACCTCCTTGTGAATAGTGCTCAGAGATGCCGCACTATGGCAAGGATAGTATACATCAAACACTCTTAATATATAATAGTGTATGCTACAAGGGTTAAAGGCATTATGAAAAATTACTTACACATGGTATATGATTATCTAGAGTCTATCTCTGGAGGGAAAGCAGACAGTGGCACGAGGCTGAGAAGCAGGCCGCTGTTTGCACTAACTCTCTTTAATCTAAAAGTGTACACATAAAAACAGCAGAACACTTTATTTATTTATTTAGTTAGTTAGTTTTTGTTAACCGGGTAAGTGCGCTAGCCAGCAGGTGACTATTTTCAGGCACGACCCGGGAGAGTACAATACAGCATAACACATGGAAGCAAACAATACAACTTAGGGCAACAATCATACAGAGCACATTCCAGACATATAGAGACGGTTCCAGCTAGTCTAACATGATTTAGTCTATACTACATGACCAGCAGGCCAAGAGCAAGGAGGTGTCTCAGGGAGTATTGGTACAGGTAACAGGTAAGGAAGGAGATAGGACCGAAGGAATGCTAGCTGCTTTTACCGGTAATGGATAGAGACTGCTTAGTCGCAGTTTCAACTGGGCAGGATGTTGTGGAGGGCAGAGAAGGTGCAGGCAACACTAATAGCGGGGAGATAGTTACCAGTGCATCTCGGGGGCCGATATGGGAGAACATAAGGAGCACCCAGCATCAGGAAAGACAGGAGGAGGGGTAGAGGGAACCATGACCTGCGGGCCGCCAACAGCCAGCCTAAGCAGCAGCAGAGTACCCAGGGAAGTAAAGGGAAGCAAGGGGATGCTGAGAACATCCCTGCTAGAGGGACGCCAGGTTCTAAGGCCCCACAGACAGGGGTAGAGAAAAGGGAGGGGTGACGTGGCAAAGAGGCGTTTGAGATACGGGTTTGGCGTAGAAGGGTAGGTGCAGCCAGGCTGGTGGTTCCGAGACTGGGCATAAGGACCGGTGGCAGTCCCAGGCCTTGACACATTGGCAGAGGTAGACAAGAGAAAGGGAGGGAGGAGGTGTAGCCAACATGCACCTGTATAGTACGGGCAGCACCCCGGAAGCGCAGAGGGTAAGAGACGGGGAAGGCAAGAGGTGCTAAACTGCCGGCCGCCAGCAGCCAGCCTGCAGCCCTCAGGGGGTCCAGGGAAAGCAAGAGAGGATGAGAGACATCCCGACGGCAGGATAGAGGGACGCCAGGTTCATGTCCCGCCTGTCAGGGATGAAGAAAAAGAAGGGGAGGTGGGTGGGAGGAAAGGCGGCTTTTAAATAATGGCTTATGCGGTAGAGGCAGGAAGGTGCAGCCGGCTCGTGGTTCCGAGGCTGGCATAAAGGCAAGGTGTCAGTCCCTGGCGTGACCTCAAGCGGTAATGGAGGACAAGTGAAGGGAGGGAGGTAGCCTTCAGTACCAACATCCACCTGTAGCAAGTTTGCAGTGTGCCTAGGTGGTGCAGAGGATGAAAACAATACATCATACAACAGTAATGTAGGTAGAAGTAAGTAAGTGCAAACATTCATAAAAACTTATACATGATTATAACAATAGTGGGTTTAGGGAGAGGGGTTGGATTCAGGGGAGAGAGAACAAAGGAGGGTGGTGTGGAGACCAGTAGCAGGGGAGTGGGGAGTAGGGGCAGGGAAAATTCAGGGATCAGGTTGGATCAAAGCAGGTGCATGGATCTATGGTAGCCAGGTGTAGTCTCAGTCCACGCTTGAAGAGGGATGGGAGGGTGTGCCTGAGGTCCAGAGGGAGCTGGTTCCATAATAGGGTTCGTATGTTGGAAGGAGCCTGTTCTTTTGCTGGTGCGGCAGCGGGAATTTCCAGCAGGCCTTTGTCAGAAGATCTGAGCGGCAAGGGTTAGGAATCGGAGGAAGAAGGAGCTCTAAGTGCAGCAGGCAGACTTTGTCTCAGTATGGAGTCATTTAGGCAGGCTTGGGAAGTAGCTCCGGACAGCCGAGGGAGAGCCACCTAAGGTCCTTATATAGCTGGCAGTGATGTCAAGCCGTGGGGATTGTGAGGCGATCGGCATATGTTATCGAGGTAACATCCCATTTGTGCAGTGCAGATTTGTGGCCAGAGGTGTATATAGCTATAGTAGGTAAGCTGGCAGCAGGATCCTCTGGCTATGGCAGCTTAGCGGAGGAGGTAAGTATATAACTTGTTCTACAGGCTGCTCCTAACTTGCAGTTAACGTTTTTAGTGGTGGCTTGATATGAAGGTTTGAATCAAGTGATTGGTCTAGTAGGATGCCCAGGTAACTGAAGGAGGTAACTATCTGCGAGGATCGCCATTTAAATTTAGGATGCTCAGGGAGTGGAACATTCGGATCTTTTGAGTGGTGCCTATAGTATGGCATTTGTTTTGGAGGAATTCAGAATGAGGCGTGTGGGAGTTTAACCAATTCTGGACACTGGAGTAGCCTCATTTACAGACGTGTTAATGTGTCTCTACATTGGGTGAGCTGGCATATATAAATAAGTCATCTCATGAGAGGAGGAGGAACAGGCAGGTATTTCACTGGTAGGTTATTGATGAATACAGTGAATAGAAGAGGACCCAGAATGGAGTCAAAGCACCCAATTATTTATGGAGGAGATGTGCTTTGGAGTGAATTTAACAGTCTGGGACCTGTTGGTCAGGTGCTCCGAAAACTATCTAGGCACAGAGAAAGGAGCAGCCTATTTCACTTAGGGAGGATAGGAGCAGGGGTGGTGGGCCAAGGGTCAAATGCCTGGTTAGGTCTATAAAGACAGCCCCTCTGAGCTTTCCTTGATCCATGCCAGTGAGGATGTCAGTGGTGAACTTAGCAAGAGCCGTCTTGAGTACTGTGGTTTTCCTGAACCCATGTTGTGCATCATTGGAGCTGTTTAGTGGTTTCAGGAATTCCTGGATCTGTGTGGCAACAAGTTTTCAAGGATTTGCTGAGTGGGGATAGGTATTGCCCTGGGCCTGTAATTAGAGATATGTTTCTTGTTCCTTTTTTGAAGATAGGCAGATCCTGGCCATTTTCCATAGTTCTGGGACTGGCACCATTTGGTGAGGGACAAGGTGAAAGTTCTAGCTAGAGGTTTGGAAATAAAATCTTAGCTAGTTTTAAAAGGCGAGGTTCAAGTTGGTCAGAGCAGGACTGGTGTATTCGATAATTTTTAGATGGTACAGGACCTGAGAGCTGGTAATGGCTTTGAAATAGGGAGGTGTGGTATAGGTTTGAATCACCTGTGTAAGGGTGGCGGGTTCAGTAGAGGCACCTGTTGTGAGTGGAGGCTGCTGGTGGCAGGCGCTGGTGATAGGGGAGATCAGAGAACATGCTATTGAAGTCGCTATGGTGATGAGGTTATTGCAATGGAGCCACTTATTACCATGTCAGAGGTGTAACTTGATTGAGTGTCCTCAGGAAGGTTTTATGTGTTCCCAAATTTACGGGGGTCATGGGCTGAGTTCTTTAGCAGGTTCTGATAGTACCACTTTTGCCAGCCTTATGTTCTTTCCTGCAAGAATTTCTTCCTTGCCTGTAGTTTGCGAACTTCTAGTCGATTTAGAGTTTTTGAAGGTTTCCAGAGCTTGTCTCTGTATCTTAGTTGTTTTAGGAGATCTTTATCTGTACATCGTTTTTTTTCCCTGACTCTACATGTGGTTTTTGGAGCATGCTTGTTTTGTACAGGGAGATAATGCTGTAGAAATGTGTTCAGGGCATCCTCTACATTGTCTGCACGGTATATATCTGACCAGGCAATGTTTGAGATGTCCCGGAGGAAGGAGTTTGTATCCATGTTTGCAAAATTCATAAGGTGACCTGCCGAGGTGGGGTGGCTGCCCCGCCCTCCACTGCAGTAGGGAGGATTATGATGGCATCTGCCAGGATCCCAGGAGCAGGTCATGTGTTCAGGTCTGTTTGTCAGATCCAGTCAATAGGTGTGCCAGACCGCGGCCCGGACAGTCTAGTGTTTTCCGTTATTTGTTGATGAAAGTTTAGGCCTTGCACTAGTGAGGCCAGGGAATTGTGAGAAGGACCTAGCCAGTTCAAGTTGACATCACCAAGGATGATAGCTTCATTTTTGTTGATGCATTTTAGTGTGAGCTAGAGTGCTTCCTGAAGCTCATTTACTCCCCCAGAGGGAGGATTATAAATACAGATTATGTGAAGTTTTTTAGAGCCAAGAGACAGGAGCGCATGCATTGATTCGCTCGTGATGTGGGGGTTGAGTCAGTGTGAATGCTAACGCTCAGTGAGATTTTGTGGTAGAGGGCAACCTCCACCCCTCTTGACCCCGGTCTGTCCTTCCAACAAATGAGTAGCCAGGTATGGTGCACAAGGTATCAGGTGTTCCAGGTTTCAGCCAGGTCTCTGACAGGCACAGTATGTCGGGATCGTAGAACATTGAGCCATGCTTCTACTTCAGGCAGGTGATTTAAGAGACTTCTGATGTTCATATGTGATATGAAAAATCTTGGATTTGTTGAAAGATCCATTCGGGGAGCCCCACTGCTGGGCGGGCCAGGATTCAGTTCAATATCCCAGAAAGTATTATCAGGAGTGATGCTAGGTACAAAAGCAGTGTGCTAAGGAGGTTCAAGCATTCTGCAACTTTCTATTTATTTCTGAGGGAGAGACAGCGCTCACTAAGTGCAGCCTTTGTGAGAGGAGAAGGTGTTCCTCAGGAGGGTTTCTGGCCCAAGGTCTGCAGTCATGAGGTTGGGGAACTGAAGTCAGTGGCTGAGGGGAGTTCGAGGGTGTCGGAGGCATCGACAGAGAGACTTTGTTTATGCAACCAGAGGAGGGAGAGGGAAGATCAGAAGATAATCCCATTTAGTCTCCTGGGACACAAATGCTAGTGTAGGCAAGGGAGGACATGATTCTGCTACTTAGAGCCAACACTTTTGAATGGGCAGCTGAGAGGTTTTACAGGGGTGAGCTGGGGAGTGGTAGTATTGAGCAAGGTTCGGAAATTAAGTTAGAGCAGGTAGGGAGAAAGAGATGGAAAGGGAAACCAGTGGCGCTTAATGAGAGGGGAGAGTTTAGTAGGTATATATAAACAAAACTGCTCTGTAATGCAGGAGGAAAAGGATAGGAGGAGGACCTAATTGGCACGGGGAGGTTGGCAACTTTGGCACGAGGAGGATTATGAAAAATTTAGACAGACGTTGAGGGTAGATCTCCCAGTGGTGAGAGAGTATAAGGGACCAATGGGAAAGTGGGCACTTAGTCATATGGACGCCGGAGAGCTATAAATCTAAAGGGTTGACCAGGGTGGGTGAGGTGGGGGAGGGTGGGGAGCCGGCGCAAACCGCCGGCGGGACAAACTGCCACCGAAGGGGCTGTAGCACTTGAGTCTTGATTCCGCTCGGAGTTAACCTGAAGCGGGTAGGGAGGTGCTTTCGAGTGGCGCTCAGTAGTCCCAGTCCAAGTAAGTTCCCCAAGACCAGCAGTTCAGGTGAAAACAGCCGCTTTTCCTGAGGGAGTACAGCCAGGAAGCACTACAGACTGAGCTGGAGGCAACCGGCAGCTGGAAAGCGGTGAAAACGTACCTGGTGGCTTTTACGCCTTTAGCGGGTCAAAGGACCAGAGTGCGGCCGAGCTCATGGTTCTCCTTCTGGGCATGCGTATCACCGGACGGCCCCTGTCAACAGGCTTCCTGGAAGGGCTGGGCGCAGGAGTTTGGCGGTTGCGGCAGAGCTGGCGGCTCTCCGGAGGTACCTGGGCAGCCAAGCGGACCTGGGCAGGCACTTACCGAGCTGGTACTTCATCTGAATGCTTCTGTCAACCCCGAAAGAAAAGGAGGGGTTTCCAGAACCTACCTGTAGGAGTCTTCAGAGAGTTGTCAACTTCTCTGGAGGAGATCAACCACCAGATCTACAAAGTCGTCATCCTCCACCTCTTTATCTGTGTCATCCTGGAGGGGAAAGTTCAGGGAGTCCACTGGATGAATATACATACATATACAGTATGTATATATATATATATATATATGCCTCATTATACCATAACCTGAATCAACCTCAGTGTGACTGACTGGAATTAGTGGGCCCCGAGAGGAGTTCAAGAAGTAAAATCCTCTCCTAAATTACTAATAATAATCATAACAATAATATCCTTGGGGGGGTAAGGATTAACAAGGAGAGGAATATTCGGACCCCAAGGAGCCGAGAAACGCCCAGAAAAATAAAGTCTGGAATAACTGCTAAGTTCTCAGAAATTCAGTTGCAGAGGGCATAATTTTATCAACCCCTGATGTCTCCCTAAGTCCTTCACGAGGGAGCGTCAGAGGAGATAGATCTCTATCTTTGTGCAGGGAAGAGGACACCCTGCCTATTTTCAAATTAAAGGCTTGGAGAAAGAAACAACTACTACAGAACCAGACTTGTAATAATAGAAGTCCCAGGGGGACTTGTCATTTCTTTTGTGTTAACTTGAGGTACCCTCCTCAGCGCTTTTAGAGGAGGGAGAGGTAGACTAAAAGCCCAGATAATAATAGACCTAGGCTCAAACAAATCAAAATCAACTTTGAGATTTTTATTTTCACAAACAGGAAAAACAGAACCACCTCAGCACCCCTTGTTAGCAAAGCCCAGTGCTCATCAAACAAGAGAGTCTCACCCCAAAAGAGAGGGGATTACCCTTCAAATATTAATCATTTTGAATTTAAACAGAGAAAAAAGGGTTCCAAGAATTCGTGCTGGTGCGTAACGGAAAAAATGTGCATGCGCGTGAAAAGACAAATCAATGTTTTTACCGTAAAAGCATTAAAAACCACCGACAATTACTAAAAACTAACAAATTAAATAAAAATGATGCAATTTATCGCGCACATGGGCAAAATTGACTTCAGAAAAAAACTGCCAAACTGGGAAAATACGAAATACTCCAGCAACTGCGCGGAACCCAGCGCAGATGCGTTAAAAATAGATAAAATGAAGAAAATACACAAAAATATACAAAATACCTAAATGCAGCACTCAAAAAGAAAGAAAATGGCTCAGGAAGATCTCTGAAGAGAAGAGCTCCAGGGCAGTGTTGCCAGTTCAGCGGGGAAAAAGTTCTGGGGTCCTTCAGGCTGACTGCAGGCAGCACTCTAACTGTATCCTGACTGGCCAATACCTTCCTCATTTGCACTGACTCTTCCTCTCCGGGGCAGCTGAACCCAGCTGGCATATTGCTTCTGTCAATAGATGCTAAAGAATTCCTGGGGTGAAAATATACAATTTTATTTTTGTTATAAGACTGTACAATCCTTTAAGGCAACAGTTCTCAGACTTTGTCACAGTGAGCCTCCCCAAATCCATAGAAAAGATTTTGAGCCTCCCCAAAAATTGAAATAATTTTGGGCCTCCCCAAAGAAAAATAACATACTGTACTTTGCGCAGTACACCATGAATAAATTGAAACCCCTTTGAGTACTTGACTCACATTCAGTTCTTTGTCTTATACTGACGTGGAACCTTTGAAAAAGTGCTCCTGTGCTCAAAAGTGTTATCTGAATAACAAATAAATTAAAAAAAAAAATATTATTCAGCTTATTGTAACCACCCTCCCCCCCACAGGCCAACCCATATACTCCGATATTATAATTCTTGAACCATTGTTACCCCTTGTTGCAGTACCTTCATGGGTCAGACAGACTACTTTCTCTGTTTCCTCTCTATATGAAATAACCTTCATACATACTTTGCCTCTCTCCATCCTTCCCTGCTCCTAAGCAATTTCTCAGGGATTACTTTGCTCCTTCCTGCTATTGCTCTTAGTACTTCTGTACTCAACCTTTGTGTTTGGGCTGTTCTGCCATCAGGCTACAAACTTGATCAATTACCACCACTCATTATTAGTTTATTGTTCAGATTTATTTGCACTGTTGTTCATTGTGCATTTCTTGATTGTTTTGCAGTTACCTTTTGAAACGAATTCACTCCCTACCCTTCCCCGGGTACAGCTGAAATGAGCTTTGGCTCATTCACCTTCCCTTGTTACCTATTAGTAAACAAATACATTAAATTCACCTACTAGTACCCTCTTTCAGTTTGCATCATCTCTTCACACAAAATATATAAAACTCAAAATTTAAATATAGTACTTGTTCAGGCTTGCTTGAGCCTCCCCTGGAACAGGTTGGGGCCTCCCCAGGGAGGCTAGCCTCACCATTTGAGAACCCCTGCTTTAAGGTAAGCCTGGACAAATGTCTTTGTACCACAGGAATTACAGGGTACCCTGGGTATTGTTAATGAAGTGTAGGGGATGTCGGACTTGATGGAACTAGATTCCTTTCTGACCTTAAATTACATTACTGTGTATTTATGTTTACTGTGTTATTTTCACTACTAAGGTGTCTATATAACAAAATATTCTTTAGTTTAAAAAAAATAATGTTGAAGTGTAAAACTGACCTGTGCAATTTTTTTGAGTTTATTTTTATTCATATGCCATAATACAAACATAAGAAGAAAGTCTGATTCCAGGGTATAGGAAATATTGGAACTTGTACTATGGCTACGAACAATGCTTGCCTCTGATTCATTCAAACCCATCAGCTGACGAAGGATTAATTCTTAATTCATGGTTGCTGGCAGCAATCTATGGTGGGTGTGAGAAATGGAGGAGCATGTGTCAGGGAAGGGAACTGAACAAATCTCATGAACGGGAGACAATGAGGGGAAGTTGTGGCATGGCAATCAGGAGCAGGAGTAGAGGCAAAAATGGAGAAGCATGTGTCATGGCAGGGAACCAACCATATCTTCGGAACAGAAGAAAAAATTACTCACCTTAGTAATGTTGTTTCTTCTAATGGAGTCTTGTTATATTATGACAATTGCAGTTTGTCCCAGCCTTAGAACTGCTCTGGAGGTGAAAGAGTTAACTTCCATGCCAGGCATGGAACTTGGAGCGTAACCTCGGTTAGAAAAGCTCTGTCTGTATAATTTCAAACTGAAACTGTCAGATCTTTACGAGCAAAACTCACTAAGGTTCTGTGTGGAAGCTGTAAACCTACACTAGCCAATTGGCTACTTAAATATTAACACATTTTCCTGGTCCCAACACCAAGACTCAAGTCAGGGGACCAGAAAATAAGATAAGATAAAATAAAACACAACACCCAAACACCCCAAAAAGAAGGGGTGGAAAACACAAGATGGGCATCAATAAGTGCCAACACTGCACTCCCCACCCCATCCCCAGAGTAGAGGTTCTGAGAGGGGCAGGCTGGGGGGGAGGTCATAATATAGCACAACTCCATTAGAAGAAACAACATTACTAAGGTGAGTAATTTTTTCTTCAAACAACATGAAGTCTTGCTATATTATGACAATTGCAGACTACACAGCAGTACCTCCATGGAGGAGGACAGAACCTACTTAGGAAATAGGCTCTGAAGCACAGCTGGCAATCGAGCATCCCTCCTGGCCTGGATGTCCAGGGAGTAATGCTTAGTGAAAGTATGTACTGTTTTCCAAGTAGCTGCTTGACATATTCTAAGATAGGATGTCCCTGGCCGCAGCTAGGACGCAGCTGTACCTCTGGTAGAGTGAGCCCTCAGGCCTGAAGGGGAACCTTACCCAGTTTTTTGATAGCAAAATTGGATACAAGAGACAATCCACCTGGCAATGGATCTCTTAGTGGCAGGTTTCCTTTCCCAGCCTCACCATAAGTGAAAAGAGTTGGAGGAGTCAAGACCTGTGACCCTTAGTGCAGCTCTATGTAGTAAATTCAAGGGCCCTCAATCATCTGTTGTGCAGCCTCCTCTCTGCCAGAGGAGGAATGGTCAGTGAAGAACACTGGAAGAGAAATAGATTAAGGTGGAAATCTGAAACCACTTTAGGCAAAACTTCCTGTTAGTCCTGAGGACTACCTTATCCCTGTGAAAGGAGATAAAGTCAGTCTCCACTGACAAAGCTTGTAACTCACTTATGCGCCTGGCAGAAGTGATGGCTACTAGAAACACAGTTTTCCAAGTCAGGTACTTAAGCTCCGTCAAGACAGAGGTTCAAAGGGGGTTGCATCAGCTGAGCAACAAACATTAAGATCCCAGGCAGGGCAGGGTTCCTGAATGGCGGATTGGTAAGAAGCAATCCTTTGAAAAACTTGGAAAATACAGGGTGAGCAGAAAGAAAAGAGGGCTTCCTGCTGAAATAAAGCAGAGACAGCTGCCAAATGCACTTTCAGGGTAGCTGGTCTCAGTCCCAAAGAATTAAGATGGACCATATAGTCCAAGACAGTGGGCAACCAGCAGATTCGGGAAATATGCTTCCTAGAGTACCATATGGAAAACCTTTTCCATTTAGAGTTATTAGTAGCCTTGGTGGAAGGCTTCCTGAGGCTTTCAAAATTTCAGAACATCTTGAGAAAGGTGTAGGTCAGCAACTCTAACTCCTCAAGAGCCAGGCCTTGAGGTTGAGGGATTTGAGACTCGGATACCAAACTCTCCCCTGGGCACAGGTTAACAAATTGTGGTTCCTGGGAGACACAGGGAAGATGGACTGCTATGGACAGAAGGAGAGGGTACCAGGGCTGTCTGGCCTCTGGAGCAATCAGAATCATCTTGCAGGGTCGAGATCTGATTTTGACTAGCACCTTGAACAGGAGAGAGGGAAGGGGGAGGCATAGAGAAACTTCCTTCCCAATCGAGAAGGAAGGCATCCAGGGGGACTGAGCCCAACACTGGGGACCTGCAACAAAAAGTGGAAGCTGATGATTGTCTGGGGCTGCAAAAGATCTATCTGAGGGTGCCCCATCTGGCAAAAAACTATCCCAGTACTGGGGATCCAGTGACCATTCGTGATGGCCTGGAAATCCTGCTGAGAGCATCTGCCAGGACATTGTCCTTGCCTGGGAGGTGAACTGCCATGAGGGAGGTGTTCAGGGAATAAGCCAGAGACCACAACTTCATTGCCTCGTGCACAAGGTCAAGACCGAGTGCCCCTTGTTCGTTGATGTACCCATTGTAGTGGTGTTGTCTGTTCTGGACCTGTACCACTTTGTTCTGAAACAGGCTGAAAAAACCTGAAGTGCTAGAAAACAGCTGAGTTCCAACAGATTGATGTGGAGCAGAGATTCCTGAGGGGACCACAATCCCTGGGTGGAGAGGTCGCCAATGTGAGCTCCCCATCCCAAAAGGGACACATCTGTAGTAAGGGTCAAGGAGTGAGATAGAGGGATGAAAGGAACCCCTTGTCTCAGATTGCTCTGATCCTGCCACCACTGAAGGGCCTGGATCAGGGTTCGAGTTACTGGGATCAACTTGGATGAGGATCTCTTCTTTGAGACCAAAAGGCTCTCAAATGGAACTGAATGTCCCTCATCTGAAATCTTGCTCCTTGCACTGCAGCTGTGGAAGCAGCCATGTGTCCTAGGAGCTGTAGAAAATGCCTTGCTGGTCGAGACCTGCAGGGTGAAGAGGAGGCCAGGGCCACCAGGGCCTTACCTTTCTAGGGGAAGGAAGGCTCTGGCCTGCTTTGTGTCCAGTTCTGTGCCTATGAAGGTGAGTATCTGGACAGGTTCTAAAACTGACTTTGGAAGACTGAGAAGAAAGCCTAGAGAGGTAAGCAGCTGCTGGGTAACCTGCAGGTGTGATCTGACCTGGACTGGAGACTGACCCACAATGAGCCAGTCGTCTAGGTAGGGAAAGATGGCAATCTTTTGCCTTCTTAAATGAGCAACTGCTACCGCCAGACATTTTATGAATACCCTTGGGGCAGAGGTAAGGCCGAAGGGCATTGCTCTGAACTGATAATGGCCTGAGGGCAGTTCGAATCTGAGGTACTTTCGGTGGGAGCTTCTGATAAGAACATGGAAGTAGGCATCCTTGAGGTCCAGGGAAGCTAGCCAGTCCCCTGGCCTTAGGGAGGGTAAAATCATTCCCAGAAATGCCAGCCTAACCAAAAACTTGCCCTTTTCCGGCAAATGCCAGGCAAGACACCCTTATTGGTTCCCAACCGTGTCAACGGGTCGGAAAACCATAATGAAACTGCTTTTAGAACCGATAAGAACCGGAACCAGACTCTAAATAGCTTTAAATGATTTTAGAAAAAGTTTTAAACAACCTGATCAGTTCAAACCGAACCGATAAACATTTACAAGTTCCACAGAAATAAAACCTGTCTATTACTTACAATGCCACAGACAGAGCTTGAACCGATCGTTTGCGGTTAAAATAATTATAATCGCGTTGAATTTAACCGAGAAAACACTTTTAAACCGAGAATGAACCGAGCAGTAGGAGGAATCTCCGGAGCGACTGTTCAGTGAGTCGGAGTAAAGAATCTGACAGTTTCAGTTTGAAATTATACAGACAGAGCTTTTCTAACGAGCATCGCCAAGTTCCATGCCTGGCATGGAAGTTAACTCTTTCACCTCCGGAGCAGTTCTAAGGCTGGGATAAACTGCAATTGTCATAATATAGCAAGACTTCATGTTGTTTGAAGACAGCTAGGGAAAGTGGAGGGGAAGTCGGCGCAGCTACCAGTCAGTGACAGCCAGAGATGGAGAGAGACTGAGAACAGCAACACACTGCACACTTTCCTCTCTGTTTGTGTCTGTGTCTCGAGTTGCTACATCTGTGTGTGTGTGTGTTACAGTTCCGTGTATGTGTGACAGTCCCGTGTAGCAGCAGTGGGACTTGGCAATGGGGGACAGCGAGTGGCAGTGGGCAGCGCAGTGTGACTGTATGCAGTGAGCCAGACAGAGAGAGCCACAGAAAAGCAACTCAATCAGAGCAGGATTCATTCAGTCTCTGCTCTGTCTTTCTGTCTTACGCTGTCATCTGTCCGACTACAGTCCCCTGGAGATGACATCTTTCCGGTTGTTTCTGGCAATCTCTCTAGCTCCAATGGGAGCCATGGTACAAACGGATTAATGCCGTATCACATGGCATATATGCAACTTTTGTAAAAACAGCACCGGGCATGGAAAATACGGAGATTTTTAAATCTCTGTACATAAGGGCAGTATACCAGAAGAGGCAAAACCACGTCAGCATATCGCGTTTTTTGCCAGCACGATCGCCAGACCCTTTGTAAGAAAATGCTGGGTGCACCACAAGGGGACTGTAATTTACGAGCAGTAAGGTATTTTTATGGCAGAATATAGACTGGGACTATAGGGGGAATCGGTGTGCTCCAGCCACAATCTATGCACCAGTGGCTCAGTTAGGTATGCCGGTAGATCTCCTTTAATTCTCAAGTTAGACCCATGCTCTCTCGTGGCTTAATCTTTACATAGCACATTATAAACAGGATGCATTTTCTATCAAGAGCCAGGGCACTAAACCGAATTACGCTTTATGTTTAAAACAAACAGTAACAAATTGATCAGTAACTCTATTAATTAAAAAAAGTTGTAGAGAAGCCGGCCCAGTGATGCAGGGGACCAAGGTGCTTAGCAACTTACCTCTCCCACATCGGTGACCCAAGTTCAGGAACAAGCTCGGGTTATCAGGGGGGGGGGACCTGGGAGAAGGATCGAGCTGCTGGCAGGCAGCTCTCTTTCCCCGGGTAGGAGAGGTTGGTCCTCCGGCACTTGGCTACCACCAAGTGGAGGTTCGGTGGCAGTGTCATGCAGATGGGGGACCAGGCACTAGGCCACAGTTGGTTGACCTTTAGGGTCGTCGACCTAAGCCCTTGACTAGAAAGGGACCATAAATAGTCCAAAATGCTTGCCAAGGAACAGGAGGAAGGGTCCAAGCCCTTACCCTGACACCAAATGGAAAACCTCTTCCATTTGAAGGCATAGCATTTCCTGAGTCGACTCCTTACGGGATGCCTCAACAACATTGAGGACCTCATCGAAAGACCCAAGGCCTGAACTCTAGCTCAGGAACCAGGCCGTCAGGTGCAGGATTGAAGGTCCGGATGGAACACCTTCCCTGATTGACTGACAGCAGGTCCGGGCGAGCTGGAAGCCTCGGGAGCCTGGAGCTGAGGATGAGGAGATCTGGTACCAAAGCTGGCGGGCCAGTCTGGGGCTATCAGAATCACCTGCGCCTTGTCCCTCCTTGTCTTGAGAAGCACCTTGTGAATCAAGGGAAATGGGGGAAAGGCGTAAAAGAGGCCCGGGGTCCACAGCCTCGAGAAGGCATCCCCCTGCAGCGAGCCCTGCTGAGGGGGGCGGGCATGAAACAGCCTCAGCTTCGCATTCTCCCTGGAGGCAAACAGGTCCACCTGAGGTGTGCCCCAGTGGGAGAACAGATCTTGTACTACCTCGAGCAGGAGAGACCACTCGTGAGATGCAGCCCCTATCCGGCTCAGGGCATCGGCCAGGGTGTTGGAGGCTCCTGCCACATGAATGGCTAGGAGATCCGCCTTCAGGCTGCGCACGAGTGACCAAATGCGGAGAGCTTCCTTGCATAGAAGCATGGAGCGCGTCCCGCCCTAGCGGTTCAGGTAGTACATGGTCGTGGTATTGTCCGTCTGGACTCGGACCACTTGACCCCGGAGAAACGGAGCAAAGGCGGTGAGAGCTAGGCGGACCGCTCAGAGCTCCAGCAGGTTGATGTGGCATCGGGACTCCCGCGGGGACCAGAGGCTGTGCACTCGGTGTTCCCCCAGATGGGCACCCCAACCCATCAGAGAGGCATCGGTCGATAGAGAGACCGTCGGCTCGGGGCGGACAAACGGGATGCCCTCCTGCAGATGGGATGGAACGGTCCACCACTGGAGAGCGTTCCACATCTCCCGGGTCACTATCACTAGCTGGTCCAATGGATCGCAGCGTTATGACCACTGGCTGGCCAGTCCCCACTGAAGGGGGCGCATGTGCCAGCGTGCCCAACGGACCATGCAGGTACAGGCCGCCATGAGACCCAGGAGGCGCAGGAAGTCCCGGTCAGGGCGTGATTGCCCAACCAGAATTGATTGGGCAAAGGAGGTAAGAACCTTGGCCCTGTCAGCCAGGAGCCGTGCTCTGGCTTGAAGAGAGTCGAGCTCTGCCCCAATGAACAGGATCACCTGCTTCGGCTCGAGTTCCGACTTGGCCTCGTTGATGAGAAGGCCGACTTGAGAGCAAACCTAGAGGGCCAGATCTCTGGACCGCTTCCACCTCTGGCCTGGGGGGCTATCCAGCCAATCGTCCAGGTAAGGGTACACCCGACCCCTCGGCGCAGAGGAATGCGGTCACCACTGCCATGCATTTGGTGAAGACCCTGGAGCTGGAGATAAGCCAAGGGCATGGCTTGGAACTCGAAGAGGGATCCCTCCGCCGAAGCGGAGGAATCTCCATGTGACGGACGGAAGTGAAAGAACGCGTCCTGTAGGTCCAGAGAGCAGAACCACACCGTGGTTCCAGAGATGGTATTATCTGGCGCCAGAGTGACCATTCTGAAGGTCCTAGACCTTAGGAACCTGTTCTCAGGTCATGTAGGTCGAGAATGGGCGCCAGCCCCGTCCGTTCGAACCAGGAAATACCTGGACGCGAACCCGGGTCTAAAGGGGGTCCTCTACCTCGTGATCACCTCCTTTTTGGGAGGAGGCGTGTCGCTGACAGGCTGCCAGTGAGCTGGGCCGAGGCCCCGAGGTGCGACGTGCTCTGAAGGGCGGGCCTGCTCAATTTAGAGGTAGGTGGCCTTTTCCCACCACCTCCAGTGGCCCACCTGTCCGTGGTAACAGGGACTAGGGCGGAAAGGAAGTAGTCTGAGCTGCCCCCCATGGGGGAACCAGGGTGAGGTGACAGGGATGGGGCGACACCCTCAGCCCGTCACTGGGCAGGCTTGGAGGAGGGACCGGCCGAGGGACCTCCTGGGCCTTTACCTCCCTGCTTTCTGTTGGAGGAAGCCGACAGCTTGGGTTTGGGATGCCAAGCTCGAGCCTGCTGGCCCTGACGTTGCTGGGCCGGGCACGTCGCGGGCACAGAAGGACGAAAGGGCTTAGGCTGTGGCTTGCGGCCTTTGTCCTTCTGAGCGGAAGAGACCGAGTCCAAGGTAGCATTGGACTTCTCAATCCTCTGCAGGTGACCTTCCACCCCAGGGGTCGAAGAGGTCAGTCCCAAAAGGGAACATCTGCCAACTTGTGCTGGGTATCCAGGTAAAAGGTTGATATCCTCAGCCAAGCCCGACGACGCATGGCCACCGCGGCCGCCAGCAGACCTGGCACATGAGTCCTCGGCGTTCAACGCAGTCTGGAGCTGCTGTTTGGCCACCGTTCGCCCTGGTCCCGCACCTGCCTGACCGTAGTCTGCAGATCTGCGGGAAGATGAGGACAACCTCATCCAGGGAGCCCAACAGGGCGTGAGAAAATGTGCCATGAGGACGGCCGAACTGGCCTGACGTAAGCCGAGAGGACGAGCATAGACTTTTCGCCCGGCATAATCCAATTTCCTGGATTCCTTGTCGGGAGGTTTGTCCACATCCTGGCGTTCTCGCGCACGCCGAAACGCTATTGGTAACCAAACCCTCGGCCGAGGGTGTTCAAAACCGGACAGGGAACCGGGTAGGGACCGCATCTTCCTGGCCATCCTGGCCAAGGCGAGGGCAGGAAGCAGACGCCGTTAAAGTTCCAAGGCCAGACCCACTATGGCTTCGCCACCGGAAATGACTGTAGGAGGAACTCCGGTCCAGAATCTCCGTGAGGGATACCTGGCCCGTTAGAAACGGGTTCGAGCTTCATCCCGTGGACTCTGAGATGAGTCAAGCAACCCTAAGAAGGATGGAAGGGCTACGTCCACTGACTGCCCTCCCGAGGACTCCAAGTCCATGGCTTGGAGAAGAGGGAGGAACCATCATCGGACTCAGAAGAGTCCTCAAAGAGCTGCTCGGCTGAGCCACCTCCACCTGCTGAGGTTTATCGGGAGTGAGGGTGACAGACAGCCTATGGGAAACCCAAGGCCGACCGAGAATTTTGGTCGAGCCTCAACTAATGGCTGTGGAGGCGGAGGTTCCACCAGAATCGTGGGCAGCTGAATTGGTCAATAACTGGTTTGGGAACAGGCTCCTGCCAGCGAGGAGTTGTTTCGCCGCCCGTGACAGCCACTTATGGCCGGAAGACGACTGGTCGGGCTTATTCCCGGTCAAAGGAGCTGTTGCCATGAGTTCCTCAGCATTCGACGCAACTTTGCGCCAAGCCTCGGGTCCGAGGAAGAGTGGTAGCGCCTGTCAGGTGCTTAGAGACCGAGACCTACTATGGTAGCGGATCTTGCTGACTGAGGATGTCCGAGACCGAGAGTCCTGACTTGGCGAGTCGAGGAAGGCGAGGGTGAAGTGTCGGAATCGGCACTTCGCTCGGAGCGCTCCCACCAAAGGCTCGGAACCGAGGCACAGAGCGGCGGCACGGGATCCTCAACTCCACCGGGGGAACCGGGGAGAGGGATTCACAGCTTCTCCAGCCGACAACCCGTCTAACGGGTCGAGAAAAATCTCGACCACGTCGTCGGGAGTCTCAGTCAACTGGCCTGACGGGGACACCGTGAAGCCAGTGGCCGAAGCTGAGGGGTAGACCGAAGTCGACTGTCGACAAGGGAAGGGGGATCTTTCCCGCTCCCAAGAGTGTCGACGGAGAGACTTACTTTTGCTCTTTTTGGACCTGGAAAAAGGTCCCGAAGAAGCTGGACCCTCACCTTTCGTCGAGGGTCAGACAAAGCTCCTTAAAAGAGCCGAGCACGAGGCACCAAGAGAGATGGGACAAATGCCGCAGCCGAGGTAGAAGCGGCCCGCATTGCCTCCTCTTCGAGGGTGATCATCTGCTCGAAGCGATCCATCGAGCCCGCCGCCGGTGGACACCCAACCGGGCCTCTTTAGATTTCACTGTGAATTTTTTTTCGGGCGCCCAGTTGTAATCGGGCAGCACGGTCTTCAAGGATGTAGGTCAAAAAGAAGAGCACAAGTCGCAGGCCTGCGGGTCGTGCTTCAAGGCCCGCAGGTAGACGCGCGGAGTGCGGATCAGTCCAGACATCTTCACCCGCAAGGGCACCTCCAGAAACTGGGAGTCGATTTGTCCATCGCAAGAGCCACAGGAGAAGAAGACCAAGTCTTTTTTAGCAAAAACCTTTGATTTAACTTCAAAGAATTAGGAACCAGTCTTAAACGCGGAGCGTTAAGGAGGGAACCTGAGCTTCCAAGCGGTAAGGAAGATCTGGGGTCATGGGGCGGAGCCGAGAGTTTTACCACCCGGGTGGGTGGGAGGAGCCAGCTTGAAGACCTTCCGGCAAGATTTAAAGCGGCAAGGAACCTGCCAATAAGTGTGGATGAACAACATATCCATGTCCCTAGAACCTGACGCTCCATAGGCTGGCTCTCAAAGTCTTCCTTAATTTTCTTAAGTTTTTTGTCTGCTTTTTCTGGGTCAATAAATAAGTAAATTTTACTTGCATACATCAAGCGAAGGCGGCAGGTATTAAGACAGAACTGCTTTCAGGCCATTCGCACTGCATCAGATGATTTCCTCCTTTGGTGGGTTGAATAGCTTAGGTCAGGAAAGATGAAAAACGAGTCCCATCTTGCAGTGTAGCTGTCCCTTTTGCTTAGAGGCCTCCAGCACCCGATCTTGGATGTGGGGTCCTCCAGTCACTGCCAGGATGCTTCGAAGGAGATCTAAGTTCACAGGTCATCGATGGGGCTCGATCTAGTGAGCCTTAATAAGTTGTGCATCCAAGTTAATTCCTAAAGTTGTATACAGTAGCTGTGTCAAAAAGGTTACACAGTTGGAGCCTTTAAGCCCCTCCAGTACATCAAGAATCCTCAGGGTTGCCATGCGAGTCCCATTCTTTAAATGTTCAGGAAGCAACCTGAGCAACTTGTTTTCTTGAAACACCTCCACAACCACAGTCGCTGACTTATTAGCTGATTTTGTAGCCTGCTATGCTTCAAAGGAGATCTTTTAAACTCTAGTTTCCAGCAGTTTCACCTTTGTAGTAAATGAATCAGTTTTTATGTCCACAAATTCCTGCAGATCTTTTACCGCCTTGAGGACCTCTCCTAATGTTGGCTCCCCAGCCCCACTTCTTGTAGCATCCATGCCACTTGGCCCTCCACCATTTTGTATCTTATACTGCTTGCCCTTGCCAGTCTCCTGTGGCATCATCTGTTGTGGATTCTCCAAGAAAAAGAAAACTTGCTGTATCACTTGAAGGTAGTTTAGTCTGGCAAGTCAGATCAAAACTGCACATTTTTATATTCAAATGTGACCAGACAGAAGTGTGGGTTCCCTTAGGCTGCTAGCCACACACCCCTAAATTGTGTTTTTTGTCACTGTTGTCTCTTATGTGAGCTCTCAGAGCCACACCATTCTGTGGGAAGATTTAAAAAACATGCAGCTCAAATGCATAGATACCAAGAGGTAAGTTTATAGTGGCAGGATTCATTTGTATGTAATAACTGGCCATCAGTTGTATGCACAGCCAGTCCAGTGATTAGGCGCAGGGCACTTTTGAATGCTTGTTTCTGTTTCCCAGAAGTGCCGCCAAAAACTCTGTTACAAAACTTCTTAACAGAAATAGCAAGTCTTAGACGTAAGTACATTTTTACTTTATGAAATTGCCTTTTCTTGTTTGCAATCACTCGTAATTCAGCAGCCTATGTTACACAGAGAAAAAAAATAATAATGACTGCATGGTTTTGTACTAAAGCTTTATCTTAGCACCCTGCTTTTGTGGAGGACCAAGAAAACAGAAACACTATACAGAAAACTGTCAGTGACCTAAGACTGTTCCATATTTAAGTTGAATCTCACTTAATATTTTGCTATACATTTAAAGAAGTCCTGTAAAAATCACTTACAAAGGGTAGTGTTGACAGCAGACATGTTTTCCATTACCTTCAGATGTCCTCTCCTGAATAACACCTCGTCCTTCTACCAGATTTAAAGTTTTCTGTGCAAATTTTCCTTCATAAAAAAAGTTTCTCATCCATGCCTATATTGCTGCCCACGCCATATTGAGATCTGGCGCATGCTCCGTTCTGTTACTTTCATCAATCACACATGTGTCATCACCATAGCGTCTTGATTTGCTTTGCTTGCTTATAGCACATAGGTCAGTGTTGGTAAGCTTATCCCGTGATGCTGCCGAATCTTAATCAATAAAAATTAAACTTACAAACCATATGTATTAATTTCATATTGTTGGTGTATTTTAAAAGTCAAACTGCAAGTTTATAATCTAATTACATGGAACTGTTCTCCGTTCCCACCCCCGTTGTTCACTGTGTCATCAAGATATTACAATGGATGTGTGACATGGAGTTCCTTTGTTTTCTTTAAATTGTCACAGATGTCTACTGTTTAGCATTATGCAACATATGCTGTGTGGTGTTATTGGTGTAAATTCCTGTAATTCCAGCTGTCTGACTTTCATTTCAGACCACAGAATATTCGGGTAGTGTGATCGTGTATATCCGGAGCAGAGCGTTATTACCTTGCCACAAATCTTGACACTCTAGTTTGCTTAGTGGTGCAATACTTGTATATGCCGCTGTGTAAAAATGTCCAAGTACATGATTGTCACTATTTCTCATGTTATTCCCAAATTTTAAGAATATGTGATGAGACCCCCACAATAAGAAATACATGGGAACCGTATTGTCTATAAAGGTGCACAATGGTAAGATGTCATTCCCAACAGTAAATGCATTCCCTATGGATGTATACCAACAATGCTGTCATTTAGTGCAAATTTGTTATGGTACAGTATGGTACTGTTTGGGGACCACATATAAAAATCTGGTCTGGCAGCCCACATAGGGTGACTATACATGCGCGTCACTATATTATGTCCCCACATACTGTGAATAGGAACTATTTGTTCCCAGTAGTCGAGCAACGTCAGACACATTTCAGTGTGACACTGGGAGTGAGCATTGCGGCAGTGACGTGAACAGAAGCGCCCACAAACTGGAATATGGTGGATTAACATAGCATTTATTTCTTTTCATCATAAAAATGCTGCCAAATGTCCTTTTTTGACTGTGAATGGGTAGAATGATGTCGGATGATGAGAGGAATCCGCACATGTGCAGGTAACATAACACAATGGCATTTCTATGTGATACTTCTCCTTTAAATACTTTGTGTTTCAGACCAAAAGTTCCAATTATAATATGATTCTGAATATACCACTTTGGTGGAGGAGGCTTAGAACAGAAAAAGAACAGAAGACTTCAGGCAAAAATTGATGGCCAGAAATTATATAAAATAAATAACAGAGTGGTGTGGTTACTCAAATTTAATACACACCCTTGGTGTGTGATGCTAACTTCACTCTGGATGTTTGTGTAGCATTATACACCACAGGTGTGTATTATGTAAGTAATAATACCCGACAGGGTGGGCATTACTGGGATATAACGGACTGCCCAGGGGTGTAATGAGGCCCAACACCACAGGCGGAGGGCCTTATAGCCCCTGGAAGGTCCGTTATATCCCATAACGCCCGCCATGGAGGGTATTATTTCACTTAGAAATGGGTTTGTAGTACTACTTTGTTTTAAAATAATGATTTAATTTAAAAAAGTGCCAAATGTTAGTACAAATGTACTGAAATGCTGGGTTGTGTAAAACTGTCCGTTTAGTGCCACTAGAGGGTGCTGCTGTTTGTTGTATCTGTTTTTGGTAGTACCTTATAGTGCCACTTTTTTTATATTTTTTATTTATTTTTTTTACACTTTATTTGTATCCCTCCTTACTACCCACTCACCCCCACTCCTTCAGACTTTGACCATTCCTGGTGACCTTCCCACAGAGTCTGCCCCTAGAGAGTCAGGTATACTCCTGTATCCTCCTTACCTTCCCTCTGGAGTGCCTGCACACTGGGGTCTGCCTGTGGTAGGTGATCCGGGAGATAAGGTTAGTCGTCCTCTTGGTGGTGAGCAGGGTGTTTTCCCATTTACTCCCCTTAGGTCCCACTACCCCCGAGGACGTCGGCATGCAGGACTGATGTCCAGGCAGATGGTGTGCTGACGCACATCGTTTTCTGCTGCGCTTCCATAACGTCCTCCCTCCCTTGGTTCCAAGAACTGCCTGCACCCCCGATGCCCGTGCTTCCACAGTCACTGGTGCGTCGGAGGCTCAAGGCACCACAGGAACCCACCCCGAGGAGGAGGAGAGCATCCATTGGGACGCTCGATCCACCTCCGGCCCTCGGCAACCCGAGTCCGTTCCTGAACCTGGGTCTCCAGCGTGATGCGAGGTGTGGCGTCCAGCGCCTCAACCCTCAGTGCTGCCGGGCCTGTAGTGTCACCTTTTCGATAGCAACGTCTGGGGGAATTGCTGTGACTTTTAATTTTTCATCTTCCCCAGTTATCTCTCTGTATTATGTGGAAATATATCATTTGGTTGTGAGAGGTGGAGAGCGAGAGGCTGAGCAGTAAAGCAGGAATTATGCGGTGTTGTGTGACATGATTCATGGACATGGAAGTAAGCTGATGAGGTCTGGGGCAAGAAACAAAGGAGGTACTTAGTTTTTATTTAAAAGGAGAAAGTTTGTGAATGGAGGAGTGGGAGTTTTTAATTTGAATCTTTGGGTGAGATGGAGCCGTGCTGAAGGGTAGCGGCAGCTGCGAGAGCGGGAGAGGATCCAAGATTCTGGGCCTTGTGAGCGTTGGAGTCAGGACTGGCTCATTAAAGGAAAAAAAGGAAGAATTTTCATTTTGTACTGTGTTACTATTGAGCAGTTTGAGGGTTGGCTGTGTGTGGGTGCTTTTAGGCGACTGTCTGTAACAGTATACTAAAAAATCGAGGCTATGAGAAAATGGATACAGGGAAACTAGGACATGATGGGTAGTGCTGGGGAACTTGTTATTCAGCGGGCGTTAAGAAATAACAGCCCGGCTGCAAGGCTGCTTCAGCCAATTAGGAAGCGAAATTTAGTTTACCCATTATCTAGATTCTCGTAAAGCACACCACCCCATGCATTATTCTCAATTTAATTCTTCCCCCTCATTCTTCTTTTCTGTATAACCCCCTCTGTGAGGGGCTTAACTTAATTGCCCACTTGTTCTCCTGCTCCTGGGCCTCAGGTGTCCTCAATCTTCTGGTGCTTACATCGCTACTGGCCCAAATTCTTCTGTGCCCCATGGCCTCCGAACAGCTCCAGCATTTTTTGTGCACTTCATGGGCTCAAGGAGCAGTTTCGAAGCCAATACCTTTTCCCACACAAGCTTCATGGTGGGCGAATGACTCGCGCATGGAAAAAATGCTCCTGCTGTTCTGGCTGTAATTTTCGGCTAAGGCGGTTGCCCCTTGCGTGGTCCTGGTCCCTGTCCCTGAGGGCAGGTAAGGGGACCGGAGACCTCAGGCAGGTGCAAGGAGAGCCACAACATATTGTAAATAGAAAACGCCGAGAAGCGTTACCACAGCGCTCTTAAATATTAATAAGAGCCCTTTAAATGTGTATGCCACCTAGGGGGACTGTGTTTCGGTGGCAATGACAGGCAAAAGGCTGAAAATAACTGTTTAATGTGCACAGCATTCAACAGGGCACTAAAGGAGCTATTGTAAATATATAATAGTTATACTGGCTGCACCAGGACGCTTATTTTAGGGAGACGGTATTTTTTTTTTTTAACTCTATTTATGGCGTCTACCTGCACTGAACTCTCTCTGGATGGACACACAGCTTGAAACCTGGTCCTGCTGTCTGAAGTCCTCTACCCGACTCCTCTGGAGGTGGATCTCCATCCACTAGCCTGGCTACTCAACCCACCGGCTCTCAGCCTCCTGAGGCGGGACCGCCGATACTCCTATCTAGCGCTCTATCTATAATCCAGAAGAGCAGCCTAGGCAGGGAGGAGAACAGAGGAGTGAGCCGAGAGACCCGACACTGGGCGTGGCGGCCAGCCCCAGACCATCCTTCGCCTATCAGGAGGCAGGGATTTTTCTTACTTTTTCTCCAAATGGCATGGCATGCAGTGGATGCCAGCGCGGGATCGCCAACGGACGTCCTGCCAACATCAACCCCTCTACGTTCCGAGCTACTGAGCACAAATGCCCCTACTCTCCACTGGGAGCCACCACGGAGCACAGTACACCCTAGGAGAAGAGAGCAGTCCTCCGGACACTCAATTTTCTCCTTCCCTGCCATACCTCGATGGCCCGGGCTCATTCCCGAACCCGGGTCACCGGCGTGGCGTCCAGCACCTCAACCCTCATGCCACCAGGCTAGCTCAGGGAGACTGTATTAAGTGCAGTCATATCTGCAGCATATTAGCCAATCAAAAAGCCGGGATTCAGTGTCAGGACTCTTGGGACAGTGCCAAGGACTTGTGGGGGAAAAGCAGGGACCTAATTTAGGCACCAGAACAGGGACCTTATCAGGCATCGAAGAAACCCAATGAATATTCATTTCTGGGACACACAAGTGGATTTAGCCAATCAGGAGCCCCAGAGAGCTCCCAAAGCCCAGGGACTTTGCAGGCTGTTTTCAGTTCAGCATGAGCCCCTCCACAGGGAGGGGGCTCTGGCCCTCAGCTAAAGAGAATGAGCCTGGTGTGCCAGAGGGAGTCCCTCCGCAGGGGGTTCTGCCTCTGCCAGAAGACAAGTGGCTAGCAGATATGAGAGTCGCTGGCCTGAGGGTTGCCAGACATTGTCCCCCAGGGCTAGCAATTGCCTTTCCACATTTTGCGAGAAGTGTGGTAAAACCTGAATTCATCCTCAACTGTGAGAGAGCTGCATGAACTTTCTGTCTCAGCAGTGAGTGCTGATGAAGCCTGAACCCTCAGAGAATGAAAAGCTATCTAAAAAGATTTTGAGTGAATAAACTTCTGCTTACAAGCTCAAGTTATCTGGAGACCTGCTTGGGGCCGAGAAGCCCAAGAGCTAAGAGGTGCTCAAGTTCTGTCTGCACCCAACTGGGTGGACACCTGTTGCAAGTGACCATGGAATGGTCCAGTGTCTGAGAGTGCCTGAAATGTGACTGTTTGAAAGTACCTACAGGACTGGAAGGGGGTACCCTATGCACATGGAGCTTTTCCTGACAGTGCCTGTGAGGACAGTGAATGCCCAATTTTGGAGCTGCAAGAAAAAATTACTCACCATAGTAATGTTGTTTCTTCTAATTGAGTCTTGCTGTATTCTAACTACAGTATGTGCAGTTAGCCCCAGCACCTGAACTGCTCCGGAGAGTAAAGGGTTAACTCTGTTCCAAGGCATAGAACATTGACCTCGGTTTTCAAACCTCTGTCTGTGGTACTCTGAAGTCTAACCGTCGGATTCTTACGAGCACTAAACTAACTCTATAGTTAGAAATTGTTTCTAAAACTTTTTTGTCAAAGGGCATCAAACATATTTTTTAGGATCAAAAGACTCAAGTCGAGAACCCCAAAAAGAATATAAGCAGGTAGTGAAACAACCAAAACATTTAAGTTAAACCCTTAAAAGGTAAGGCATGCCAAGTACACCTCTGGGGTGCAGCACTGTGCCTGCCATGCCACATCCCAAAACATTAGGTTCCAGGAGGAGAGGGGGGGAGGGAGGGAGGTCAGAATACAGCAAGACTCCATTAGAAGAAACAACATTACTATGGTGAGTATTTTTTCTTCAAACAACATGAAGTCTTGCTGTATTCTGACTATATGCAGACTACCAAGTAGTACCCCGTTGGAGGAGGGAGTCACAGAACCTATTTTGGGAACAAGCTCTGCCTCACAGCTGTGCCAAACCCAGCATCACTTCTTGACTGAATGTCGAGAGAGCAATGCTTGGTAAGTGTGCGAACAGTTTTCCAGATGGCTGCTTTACAGATTTCCACTAATGGTATGCCTCTAGCTGCTGCGACCGAAGCAGCTGTACCTCTGGTGGAGTGAGCCCTCAGGTCTGAGAGAGGCTCCTTCCCAAACTTTGAATAGCAGAACTGGATACAGGAGACAATCTACCTGGCAATAGTTCTCTTGGTGGCAGATTTGCCCTTCCCCACTTCTCCACAGGTGAACTGAGAACAGCCATTCCTATGGGCTTTTGTATGCTCCACATAGTAACTAAGAGCACTCTTTACATCAAGACTGCAATCTTCTCTCCCCAAAGGAAGAATGGTCAGTGAAAAATACAGGCAATTACATAGACTGATTCAAATGAAAGTCTGATACCACCTTGGTAAGAAACTTTCTGTTGGTTCAAAGGACCACCGTATCCCTGTGAAATGAAATGACGTCAGGTTCCACTGATAAAGCCTGTAATTCACTGATTCTCCTGGCAGAGGTACTGGCTACCATGAACTCAGTTTTCCAAGTCAAGTACTTTAGTTCAGCTGAGGATAGGGACTCAAAAGGGGGCTGCATAAGGTGTGTAGTACAGATATTCAGGTCCCAAGAAGGGGTAGGATCCCGAAAGGGAGGGTTAACATGTATTAGGCCCTTGAAAAAGTTCTTGAAAACTAGATGAGATGGTAGGGAAGCGCCCTTGCCAGCAGAAAGAAAGGCAGACACAGCTGCCAAATGTACCTTGAGAGTGGTAGCCCAGAGGCCTAAACTGTTAAGATGCACCAAACAGTCCAACACAGTGGCAATATCAGCCAGCTCTGGCTTGACATGCTTTTGGGAACACCAAAACCCAAACCTTTTCCATTTGGAGTTGTCAAGTCTTTCTAGTAGCAGGTTTCCTCCTAACCTTTAAAATATCAAAGACTGATTGAGAAAGATGCAAGCTTGTATATTCTAGCTCTTCAAGAGCCAGGCTTTGAGCCTGAGAGTCTGAAGGCTGGGATAGAGAATCCTTCCCTGAGAGAAGGTGAGGAGATTGAATTGTCTGGGAAGACACAAAGGCATAGTTAGAGACAGTGACAACAATAGAGGGTACCAAGGCTGTCTGGCTCAATCTGGAGCAACCAGAAATCACCTTTCAAGGTTGAGACCTGATCTTGATCAGGACCCTGAATATCAGAGGAAAGGGAGGAAATGCGTACAGAAGAAAAAATTACTCACCTTAGTAATGTTGTTTCTTCTAATGGAGTCTTGCAGTATCCTGACTATTGTAGTTAGGTCGTGCCTTTCAACTGCCCCAGAGAACTAAGAGTTAACTTTCCATGGCCAGCATGGAACGTTCAGAGCGAGCTCGGTTGAAGCCCCTGTCTGCTGTTGTTTAAACTCCAACCGTCAGATCTTTACGAGCAATACTCACTAGAAGTTCTGTGTGGAAACTGTAAAACTCACACTAGCCAACTGGCAACTAAATTTATTAAAAAGGGTTTTTGGTTTTCAAAGCAAAGACTCAAGTCAGGAAACCCAAAAACAAAACAACACACACCCAAAGTAAAGGAGGGTGAAAAAAGGGGCACATCTAGGGTGCCAACACCGCTCCTGCCCACCCACATCCCAAAAAAAAGGTTCTGAGAGGGAGGCTAGGGAGTCAGAATACAGCAAGACTCCTTTAGAAGAAACAACATTACTAAGGTGAGTAATTTTTTCTTCAAACAACATGAAGTCTTGCTGTATTCTGACTATTGCAGACTACCAAGCAGTACCTCCATGGAGGAGGGACAGAACCTATTTTGGGAATAGGCTCTGAAGTTCTGCTGTGCCAAACCAAGCATCACTCCTAGCCTGGATATCCACAGAGTAATGCTTGGTGAATGTATGGACTGTTTTCCAGGTGGCTGCTTGACAAATTTCTAAGATAGGAATATCCCTGGCAGCAGCCAGGGAAGCAGCTGTACCTCTAGCAGAGTGAGCCCTCAGGCCTGAGGTTTGGGTTCTATCCAGCTTTTCATAGCAAAACTGTATACAAGAGACAATCCACCTGGCAATAGATCTCTTAGTAGCAGGTTTGCCCTTACCGACCTCTCCATATGCGAGGAACAACTGGAAGGACTCAAACCTGTGACCCTTAGTGCGCTCTACGTAGTAGCTGAGGGCCCTCTTAACATCCAAGCTGTGAAGCCTCCTCTCTCCAGAGGAGGAATAGTCAGTGAAGAAAACGGGGAGAGACACAATGCTTCATTGGCAAGCTTTTAAACTAGTCAAGGGGAGAGGCTCTGATAAGCAGCAGGAAAATCCCAGCCTCTCTCTACAAAACAGGGTACTAAATGAGAAAAAGACCGAGGTAGAAAGGTCAGTGGGGGATGCTGCAACAGAAGGTAAAGCCATCAAAAAATGGAGAGCAATGAGTACCAATGCCCGTAGTCTGAGTAACAAGCTTTCTGAATTAGTGGCCTTGATGGAGGAGGAACATCTGGATATCGTGGCAATCACAGAAACATGGTACACACAAAACCATGACTGGGACGTAAACATACCAGGATACACCATCTACAGGAGGGACAGGGAAGGTAAAAGAGGAGGAGGAGTAGCTCTTTACATAAGGGAAGGAATCAAAGCAACAGAACAAAAGGGAAAACAGGGAGGAGAAGAAGCACTGTGGGTAAATTTGGAGACCGGCAATGGAACCACAATCTGCACAGGGGTTGTATAAAGACCTCCTTCTCAGGGGGAGGAAATGGACAAGGAAATTATAGAAAGTATACTTAGAATGGCAGAAAAAGGGGAGATATTGCTGATAGGTGATCTGAACATGCCAGATGTTAAATGGAGTGCAGTTGCAGCAGCCACTTCGAAGAGTGGGGTTATTCTAGATGCCCTACAGGGGGCATGCCTTAGACAACTAGTATTGGAGCCCACTCGAGAGAGAGCAATCTTAGCTCAAGCTTAGCTTAACCTGGCTCTCTCAAATGGAGATGAAGAGAGGATCACAGATGTAGAAGTGGGTAGCCAACTGGGAACTAGCGACCATCGAACAGTATGGTTCACAATAAACACAGCAATAGAGTCAAGTCATACAAAGGCAAAAGTACTGGACTTTAGGAGGGCTGACTTTGCCAAAATGGGTGAGTACCTAAGGAATGTACTAGCAAATGGGCAGGAAGAAGGAGTGGAAGAACAATGGGGAATAATAAAAACTGCCATCACAGAGGTAACAAGCCTTTGTGTGAAGCAAATAAACAAAACAAAACGATATAAGAAACCACTATGGTTCTCAAAGGAAGTGGCAGTGAAGGTTCAAGAGAAAAGAAAGCATTCAGGAAGTACAAGGAATCACAGAAGGAGCAGGACAGAGAACTGTATCAGTTAAAGCAAAAGGAAGCTGGAAGGCAGTCAGAACAAGAAAGGCCCAAACCGAGAAAAAGACAGCCAACTCGGTTAAGAAGGGGGATAAAACCTTTTATAGGTACATCAGGGAGCAAAGGAAGACCAAGGGAGGGATAGTGAGGCTTAATAAAGGGGAGGAAGGGTGGGCAGAGGGTGACTGTGAAAAGGCAGAGATACTAAACAAATATTTTTGCTCAGTATTTACAAAGGAAGAGGGAGGTATCTAAAACAAACAGCAGAAACACTTGGATACAGAAGTTGATACCAGCCCATTTACAGAAGAAAGGGTCTCTGAAAGAACTCTTAAAACTGAAGGTGGACAAAGCAATGGGGCCTGATGGGATTCATCCCAGAATTCTAAAAGAACTAAGGGTAGAACTAGTGACACCACTGACTACCCTCTTTAACAAATCATAGGAGGATGGGTGGTACCTGAGGACTGGAGGAGGGCAGATGGGATTCCTCACAAAAGTGGGAGCAAGGCAGAAGCAGGAAACTACAGACCTGTTAGTTTAACCTCAGTGGTAGGGAAAATGATGGAATCACTTCTGAAGGAAAGAACTGTAGAGTATCTAGAGGCCAGAGGAGCACAGAACCCAAGGCAGCATGGATTCACAGCAGGAAGGTCATGCCAGACAAATCTGATAGATTTCTTTGACTGGGTGACCAAAGTAGTAGATCAGGGAGGGGCTGTGGACATGGCCTACCTAGACTTTAGCAAGGCATTGAACAGTCCCACACAAAAGATTAATATACAAGTTAGCCAGCCTGGGAGTGGGTCCCAAGATGACAGCCTGGGTAAAGAATTGGCTGGAGAATAGGACACAGAGAATAATAGTAAATGGAGTCCTCTCTGAAGAAAGGGGGGTTACTAGTGGGGTACCACAGGGGTTCAGTATTAGATTAGTCCCTCTTCAATGCCCTTATGCTTTGCACTGCAGAGGGACTGGAAGGAAAAGTATGTCTCTTTGCAGATGACACAAAGATCTGCAACAGAGTTGATGCACAAGGTGGGGTGGAAAGGATGAGAAGGGATCATAAGGTTAGAGGAATGGTCAAATGTATGGCAGCTTAGATTCAATGCTAAGAAGTGCAAGGTAATGCACCTGGGAAACAAAACCCAGGGAAGAGTACACAATAGGGGTGAGATACTAACAACAACAAAATGGAAAGGGACCTGGGGTAGTCATATCAGATGACCTAAAAGTGGGCAAGCAATGTGAGAGGGCAGCAAGGAGGGCTGGGGGGATACTGGGATGCATAGGGAGAGGCATCACCAGTAGAAAACAGGAAGTTATTATCCCTCTGTACAGACAGCTGGTCAGACCCCATCTGAGTACTGCGTGCAGTTCTGGAGACCCAATCTCTGCAAAGACATAGACAGGATGGAAGCTGTCCAGAGGAGGGCAACTAAAATGGTGCAGGGTCTGCACCGGAAGACATGAAGAGAGACGTAAGGAGCTTAATATGTATAGCCCTCGAGGAAAGGAGGGAGAGGTGGGACATGATAGAAACCTGCAAGTACTTCAAGGAATCAACAAAGTCTAAGATGGTAGTATCTTCAAAAAGAGGTGTGCAAGAACAAGGGGCACAATTTGAAGATGGGGAGGCGGCTCAGAGGTAATTTAAGGAAGTATTTTTTCACAGAGAGGGTTGTGGATGCATGGAATGGCCTTCCGGAGGAGGTTGTGGAGTCAAAAATAGTGGTGGAATTCAAGGATGCATGGGACAGTCATAAGGCAATTCTAGGGGGTGGGGGCAGGAAGAAGTAGGCTGCTGGTTAACTAGGATCAGCAGCTTACCCATTAGGTAGGGAAATGGGCAGGCTGGGTGGGCCAAGTGGTCCCTATCTGCCATCAAATTCTATGTTTCTATAGACTGATTAAGGTGGAAATCTGAAACCACCTTAGGCAAAAACTTCCTGTTATTAGGACCACTTTATCTCTATGGAAAGAGATGAAATCAGGCTCCACTAACAGGGCTTGCAACTCACTGAAAAGCCTGGCAGAGGTAATGGCTACCAAAAACACAGTTTTCCAAGTCAGGTACTTAAGCCCTGCAGAGGACAAAGGCTCAAAGGGTGGTTGCATAAGCTGAACAATGCAAACATTAAGGTCCCAAGCAGGAGCAGGGTCCCTAAAGGGGGGATTGGTGTGCAGCAATCCCTTGAAGAACTTACCAAACACAGGATGAGCTGACAGAGGAGAGGGCTTGCCTACTGACAAGAAGGCAGAAACAGCTGCCAGATGCACTTTAAGTGTAGCTGGCCTAAGTCCTAAGCCATTAGAATGAACCATATAGTCCAGGACTGTAGGCAACCCAGCAGATTCTGGAGAAATATGCTTATTAGAGCACCAAATAGACTTCAACTCCAAATGGAAAAGGTTCACTATCAGGTGGAAGGCTTTCGAGAAGCCTTAAGGATATCCAGAACCCCTTGAGAAAGGTGCAGATCAGCGAACTCTAACTCTTCAAGAGCCATGCCTTGAGATTGAGAGAGATGAGATCTGAGGTTCGGATACCAAATCCTCCCCTGAAAGGATGTCAACAGGTGTTAATTCCTGGGAAGAGACAGGGGAAGGTGGACTGCTAAGGACAGCAACAGTGGGTACCAGGGCTGTCTGGCCCAGTCTGCAGCAATCAGAATCACGTTGCATGGTTGAGACCTGATCTTGACTAACACTTTGAACAGGAGAGGGAAGGGGGGAAAAGCATACAAAAATTTCCCTTCCCAATTCAGAATCAGAGCGTCCAGGGGGACTGAGCCCAAGACTGGGGGTCTGCAACAAAAGAGAGGAAGTTGGTGATTGTCTGGGGCTGCAAAAAGATCCATCTGTGGAGTGCCCCATCTCGAGAAAATCACTTTCAAAACTAGAGGATCTAGGGTCCATTCATGATGGCCCTGGGATATCCTGCTGAGAGCATCAGCTAGGACATTGTCCTTCCCCGGGAGGTGAACTGCTATCAGAGAGGTTTGCAGGGAATAGGCCAGGGACCACAACTTCATTGCTTCTTGTGCGCAAGGCCGTAGACAGAGTGCCTCCTTGCTGATGTACCATATGGTGGTGGTGCTGTCTGTTCTAATCTGGACCACCTTGTTCTGCACAGATTTGGAAAAGGCTTGCAGTGCCAGAAACACTGCTCTGAGTTCCAAGAGACTGATGTGAAGCAGACATTCTTGAGGTGACCACAGCCCTTGGGTGGTAAGATCCCCCAGGTGGGCTCCCCAGCCCAGCAGGGAGGCATCTGTGGTGAGTATCACTGAATGAGACTGAGTGACAAAAGGAACTCCTTGTCTCAAATTGTCCTGATCCTGCCACCACTGCAAAGCCTGGATCAGGGTTTGAGTCACTGGGACCAGTTTAGTAAGGGAATCCTTTCTTTGGGACCAGAAGGCTCTTAAGTGGAACTGAATGTCCCTCATCTGAAATCTTGCTCCCAGGACCACTGCTGTAGAGGCTGCCATGTGGCCCAGGAGCTGCAGGAAATGCCTTGCTGGTCGAGACACCTGAAGGGTGAATGAAGAGGCCAGTTCCATAAGGGTCCTTGCCCTGTCCAGGGGAAGGAAGGCTCTTGCCCTTATTGTATCCAGCTCCGCCCCATGAAGGTGAGGAGCTGTACTGGCTCGAGAACTGACTTTGGAAGGTTGAGGAGGAATCCTAAGGAAGTGAGCACTTGCTGAGTTATTTGCAGATGTGACTTGACTTGGTCTGGAGACTGACCCACTATGAGCCAGTCGTCCAAGTATGGAAAGATGGAGATCTTTTTCTCCTTAGGAAAGCAACCACTACTGCCAGGCACTTTGTGACACCCTGGGGCTGATGTTAGGCCAAAGGGCACTGCTTCTGAATTGATAGTGGCCTGAGGGCAACTCGCGAACTTAGGTACTCTGTGGGAGCACCTGATGGGAATGTGAAAGAGTAGGCATCTTTGAGGTCCAGGAGGCTAGCCAGTCCCTGGCCTTAGAGAGGCAAATTATTCCCAGAGTCACCATTTTGAACTTTGGTTTAAAAGGTGCTTGTTCAGGTATCTTACATCCAGGATGGGCCGCCATTATCCTGTTTTCTTGGGGGTTAGAAAGTACCTGGAGTACAATCCTTTGCCCTTGTGTAGGGTAGGAACCCTTTCTATGGCTCTGAGAGCCAGGAGGGAAGAAACCTCTGACTCCAGGGCAAGGGTATCTGATGGATTTGCAGGTGGAAAGGATCTGGTTCTCATCTTGGGAAATTTTTTGAAGCTGAGATCCAGTCCCTGGCTTACTACTTCCAGGACCCACTTGTCTGATGTCAGAGACTTCCAGTACGGGACAAAGTAAGCCAGCCTGCCCCCTACAGGTATTGGAGAATCGGCCCAGGTAGACCCATCAGGGTGTCTGCTTAGCAGGGGCTTTAGGCTGAGGGGTGGATGCAGGCCTGTTCATTCGCCGTTTGCCTCTCCCTCTGAAGAACCCCCTCTGAGCATAAGAAGAGGAGGCCTGAGCCTGGTAAAAAGGCCTTTGGAAAGGCCTGCCCCTGGACTGCTGCCTTTGAGGAGTGGCTTGCCTTTCTTTGGCCAGAGCACTCCTGTAGGTAGTCCTGTACTCGTCCATCTTTTTCATGTAGTTCTCTGTCTGCTCCCCAAACAGAGAATTACCAATAACAGGGAAATCCATGGCCTAAGCCTGGGTATCCTGTGATAGGCTAGTACATCTGAGCAAAGCCATCCTCCGAAGAGCCACAGATGTAGCCATGACTCTTGATCAAACATCACTGGAGTTCACAGCAGCATGAAATTGCACCTTGGATGCCTCAGTCCCATCTGCAGCCACCTGCTCCAGCTCCCTGGCAAGCTGGTCATGGGCCTGTTTAGCCACAGCCAGCACAGTGTCCCATCTGGACTTCTGGTATCTAGCTGTGTAGGCCATATAGTTAGCCTGCCTGAGTCCCAAAGATGCTGCTATGTACTGTTTTTCTGCCATGGCATCAATCCTCCTGGAGTCCTTATCTGGGGGGTGTGATGCCAAGGGGATATTTGCCTTATCACAGGCAGCAGCCTGTATTACCCCAACATGGCTGCACTGCTGAGAAAGGAACTCCGTGTCTGAGCCTGAAAGTGTATACCTCTTGTCCATTCTTCTGTCCACAGGAGGTATGGAGTTAGGAGTCTTAAGAATTTTATTTGTCTGTTTCCCAAAAGATTTATGGAGGGGAATAGACAGTCTCCTGGACTCTGGGATGTCCATCATTTCAACAAAATCAGACTCCTCCTGATCCTCTACTGCTTCTTCCATAGGAAGCTGGAGGGTTTCAGACACCTTTTTGTAGAACATAAAGTGGGAAGGGGACTCAGAAAGCCTAGGAGGAGAAACACCTGAAGGTCTGTCTGGGGAGATGTCCAGGTCAGTAGGCACATCCAGACTTTCATAATCACCATCATCATCCTCATACTCTCCCTCCTCCTCATCCAGTTCATAAAATTCTTCTAAAGTGTAATCCAGAACTGGAGGAACCGACCGAACCGAACCCCTGCCAGATGGTGCCGGTTCGGCCAGAACCGAAGTAAGTGACTGCACTATTCTTATCGCCTTGGTTATCTCATCAGCGGTCGGAGTATGAATTTCTGGATCTGAACTGGACAATTTATCTTTCCTTTTTCTTTTAACTGGAACTGACTCCTCAGAATCAGCTCTCCTTTTGCCCGAAGAAGTATCGCCCTGGTCAGAGGTCGGAACCGAACCGGGCTGGCCATCCGGGTCAGCGGACTTCTTAGCCTCCCTTTCCCTCAGTCTACCTAATCTCTTATCCAGGGTAGCATTGGGAAAATTCTTACAAATTTGGCAGTCTGAATGGAGGTGGTCAAACCCCAGACAATAAACACAGGTGGTGTGGGGATCAGCCTTAGCAAAGACTTCCCCACACACAATGCAGTGTTGAAACCCAGTGGGCCCAGTTTTTTTCTTGGGTTTCTCAGACATGGCCAATCCTATCCAAAACTTACCCTTTTTCCGGCAATCCACCAGGCAAGACTCCCCTATCGGTTCCTGACCATGTTACGGGTCTTGGGAAAAAACATAATAAAAATCCGGATTTTTTAGAAGCAATACGGACCGGTTACCATACACCAAGTAAATTCACAAACTTTTTTTTACCTGAACTGATCAGTTCAGCTGAACCGATCCACAATTTACAAGTTCCACACAGAAACTAAATGCAAAACCTATCTAGTACTCACGGTACCACAGACAGAGACTTAAACCGACAGATTCGGTAGTAACTGAGCGAAAAAAACGACACTTTAAACGACTTTTTTGAACCGAGCAAAGGAGAAATCTCTGGAGCGACTGTTCAGTGAGACGGAGTAAAGAATCTGATGGTTGGAGTTTAAACAACAGCAGACAGGGGCTTCAACCGAGCTCGTGGTGAACATTCCATGCTGGCCATGGAAAGTTTAACTCTTTGTTCTCCAGGACAGTTGAAAGGCAGGACCTAACTGCAACAGTCAGAATACAGCAAGACTTCATGTTGTTTGAATTGTCCTTGTCGGCTGTCAAGCTTCTATGATTCTAAGTGTTGAAAGTCAAATATGTTGAATGTAAATGTGCTGAACGCAAGAGACTGTGTATTCCAGATCAGCCTGGTAGTGTGCTAGCTATACACTGCCATATGTGCTTCCCCCTGAGGGGCATAGCCTAGATGTGGGGGTCTGAAGCATGCTGGTCCTGGCCTGGTCTGTACCAAATGTGACTGAAAGCCCAGGAGAGAAGGGGTGACCATCCAAGGCTGAGACAGTTTCCAATCTTCAAGTTGCAAGGGCCGAGTGAAAAGGAGGTTAGCCGATGCTCCTGCCTACACCTCAGCTACAGCTTCTCTACACCAATTGGGACTTCAAACCATGAGTAGGCAGATCCACCTCTGCCAACTAAAAAGAAATTGTACATAGTTATTTCAGGTTTCGCCAAGTTTAGTATCTAAAGTCTCAAGCTAACCAAGTAAGGGGGTGTTATAATGGTCTGCAAGGTTACAGTCAGAATGTGTCTAAGGAATAAACATAAAGCTAATTTTTTTTCTTCAAGGGCTCCAACCAGCTGCAACACCAACCACATCCACTGCAACTTTAACAGGCCTGCACCTTAACAACTTAGTACTGGGTACCCAGTGTTGTGGTATAGAATTGAGGGGTTCTATAGCAGTCTGGAACTGGTACCACTGTGGGCATATGTATTCTGATTGTCTATGCAGCTAGACAGATAGATAAAAAGAACAAATAATATCTGAATACCTCAGAAGATTGATGGGTGGCCACTGTGAATAAAGTTCTGAATTCAGAACACTAAGGGATTATTCTATACAGATCTAAATGCCAATCAAATATAAGTATTTAACCTCGGTTTCCAGTTCTCCCTTTCCACACCCTCGCCCCTTGAAAGTAAATTATTTGCTTGTTTTTCATAAATCTTGATGTCGTGAGCATATTATTAGAGTGAGGCAAATTTCAAAAATGCGAAACTGTGGAGTTTTGGTTATTGGGTCATGTATAGGGTGACTATAAGGTATTGTAGGTGGGTACAGCATCCCAGGGGGTTGTACCAGGTAATTTCTAGCTCACTGAAAAGTGCACTCTGGGTGGAGGTACTGCGCTTTTATGTCATCTTGGGAAAGAGCCAGTTTTAAATCAGAATGGGAACTCGGGGCCCCTCAACCTTGGTCAGGCCTGCAAGGCAGACTTAGTGTAGCCCCTAGATACCTGGTGCCAGGGTTACATCTGTCGTGTTACTTCTTTGTCTGTGGCACCCTCAACCCCATTGCTGACCTTCTCATGCATTTCCCGATTTTCCACCACTTGGTCAGTAGTACCACATATGGTGGGTGGTCTGCCATATTTGGTCATGCAGTATCTGTGGTGGGGGGTCTAGATACAGCTGAGGTGGTTTCCTCCAATGCATCTTTCCAGGCCATTGGTGTGCAGTGGTCGGCACACCTGCATGCCAGTGACTGCTGACTGCCTTGCCCCTTCTGATACTCTCACTCTTGCAACCACCTGGACTCTGCTATCTGGCGGTCACGTTGGATATACAGGATACCCTCATTCTGAAGGAGGAGAGCTGTCTCTGGGACACTCGGTCCTCCGGCCCCTGGTCATCCTCTGATGACCTGTGCTGTTCCTGGACCCAGGTCGTCTGTGTCCTGAGTGGCAGGTCTGCCATTGCGCCAACAGGCTAACATATCTTAGTTAGGGCCGAGGAGTGTGCAGCCTATTTACGGCAATAATAGGTTACAAATGCTGCACCAGTCTGTGTCTCAGTAACTTTTTTGGAAAAAAAGGCATTCGGGAACCCTAAACATGTAGGTCTAATTGATCATCTGGCATTTGCTGCTTCTACAACAAGCTAAAGGACCTTCAAATAGCTGACCCCTGGCTAGTTGTACCTTCCACTTTCTGATGTCACTGTTTAGGAAGTAAGGCCTAACACAGTGGACATATCATGAAATACAGACTGGTTTGGTTAGTAATTTGCCTCAGACCTCTTTGTACATATTTGCCCTTGTAACTAGCTCCCCATTTTCCTTCCTTTTCATTCCCTTATCCCTCCCCCTTTTGCCTCCTTTACGTCTCTTAATCTCTATACCCTTTCCTCCCAATCTGCTTTCAGCTTCATGTAAGCTATAATTACTATGGTTCCTGTGCCTGTTTACCCATCACCTCGGTTGATAGTGGGCATTCTTTTGTATATACTGTTAAGTACTGAATATTTTTTCCTATACTTATCGCACAGCCTGTATATGATTATCACTTATTTTCCTGTGCTGTTTTTGTTTCTAAATATCTTCTGTAACAGTTTGTGTAAGTTTTGTTGTTCTGCTTACCCTTTGCCACAAGTGTTGAATACAGTATATAGAGCACTGCTTCGTAACATAATACTAAACCAAAATCTGTAAACCCTAGAGAATCTGATTGTCCTGTTCTGAATACTTACAAAGTAAAAATATATTTATTTAGAACATTGGTGACTGGGGAAAGAACACAGCCAAGCCTCATTTCCAGGTGGAACCCAAGTGGAGAACGGTTACAGAAACATCCACAACAGAAAGGACTTAATCGTTTCCAAGGCTGCTGGTGCTGCCGATTCCCACAAGGCACAACAGGGACGTTAAAATGCTTTCCTAGGAGAAGAGGGGATAGTGTGGTTTTACTGAAGCAGCTAGATTGGTTGGGCATACACGACAAAATGAATAAATATCTTTTTTCCCTGCAGAAATTTAACAAGATTGATATGCCGACTGACCAAGGATTGGGGTGGGGTGGGGTGGCGCTTGCATGCCAGCCACCAGGTGATGTTAGTCAGGTGTCTCGCTTTAGTAATTGCAGTGTTGGATCTCCAAATAACATTAGTGTTTACTAGTGAAGTGCTGCAACTAACTGAAGGCTGTGTCGGGAGTCTGTGACAGTAGTTTACCCTTTGTTCATCTTTTTAGACTGGAAACAGTCTTTATATTTTAATGATTCCCTTTCACTGGGTCACAGTGTCCAACCTAGACTCCTATAATCATCTATTTAAGCTTCAGTTACCACAGTTAAGACAGACTACTGCCCAATATCACTATCTTTCCAGCTTTAAATTAGTGCAGGACATGAGGACGTAAGATGATGATAGACCAAATTAAACTAAATGACTGAGCTAGTAGAACATCACAAAGTATAAATGCGAGGTTTAAGTGATATGTAGGACTATTCAAAACATCTGCATGTGCTACTTATTTATTTGTTTAGTTATTGTAATTGATTTAATCCAGGAAAAGCAAAACAGTTACATGCATATCGAATCTTATTCCCAGTTGCACGTGGGAGACAATATATTGGGAGAAAAAGGAAAAGAAAGATTTATAATCATTTCAGTTAATGTACAGAGTATACAAAAAAAGAGAGTTTACAGTTCAAGTTACAGTGACATGCATAAAAAACAAATTGACAAGTCATTACTGGCTGACAATATGACAGTCCACAGTCTCAAATCAATCAATCAAAACTTTATTTAACCAGGCATAACACCATTGAGCAAGCTCATTTTCAAAGTGGTCCTGGACAAAAAGGACAAATACATGGTAAACAATGATAATACAAAAAAAAAAACAACAGCAGGCATAGAAAACATTGGACACATAATATATGGTCTTAAGAAGTAAGTTTCCAGGGGCATCACCAGAATTTTAACGATTGTAAAGACTGGTGATGTCACTGGAAATTGTGAGCATATTCTTTTCTTCTAAAAAAGAAGGGTTTCTGAATTCTCATGAGCAACCATACTGGCACAAGTGGTGAATATCTGGCCCCTTAGGGTCCAGTTCTCTCAAGAAACTTCATGGAACTATACTACATCCATTCCCAAATGTGTTGTGAAAAACTTGATCTAGACATGGATTCCTGCTTGACACACTGATCAGCTCAGGAAGAAAGCCTAATCTAATTTGCTGCTTGTACATCTTAGAAACCTATGGAACAGAGCTTAATAATACATACCTTTGTATTATAACTTGATTATTGCCACTGTTACTTCCACATGGCTATTTCAGAAGTTATGATTCATGAACACTTTGTTATGAAGCCCAAGGTCTCTCTAGCTATATGCACACATCTGACCATATCTCATTAGACAATACTAAAAGATCTATACCATGAGCCCTAACTTTCATCACCCAAATGTTGCACACTGTCACTCACAATGCGGGGGGGGGGGATACAGTGAGGGACATAATCGGATGCTCGGAACACTTGGGAAGTTTGTACTTTCACGTTCACTGTTTGCTGTCCTTTCAGCACCATGGATTACTAAGAATTCTGCTTTCAAACCTTGCTGCAGAAGACTTATTGTGTATGTTTAAAACAGGGATCGTACCTTGCAATATGGGGCTGTTGAGAGATATGATCTATACTAATTTCCTGAAGAGCTGTTGAGTGTTAGCTAGCTTTGCCGCTCACAGCAGTGATCCTCTGAACTAACCACCCCTTGTGCTCCATTTCATTCACGTGACTCGTCACAGCTAACAGTTTCTTGGCACAAGAACTTGAATGGCTTCCAAGTCATTAGCTTACATGGCCTGCTGTTTCAAGTGAAGGGGGCTGGCTACAGAGAAAAGCACCTGCTCTACAATAGAATTTGGTGGAAAGAAATGTCAACTGTAAAATATACATACTTTGAGCATTTTTAGCTACAGCAGGTCAGCAGGAATTTTTTTTTTGTTATTGTGATTTTTTGTGTTATTTCACGATAAATTTTCAACTACTGCTATGATACTGTGGAAATTTGTACTTTTGATTTGTTTTTAACACGGTAGGTTCCTGGTTTGACCCAGATTATTTACAACACTAGGTTTGATCTGACCCATACTTCACTGCCCCTAGCACTGTTACTGGAACCAGAAACAGAAAGATTTATTACAAAATGTTTGTGTATTAACTGAAGTATCAGAAACTTAAATTGAGTAGCAGTAGGAAAAATAGATTTAGCTGTTTGCAGTATACCTTATGAAGAGCAGCTGTACAACCATTTTTGCATGAAATGAAATGGAAGTTACGTACTTACCATAACTGTTGATCTTCCTGAATATCTTCTCTATAGATTATGGATCTATGCCAGAGGCTCTAGGACCCCATGGGAGCCAGAATTTTTCTGGACAGCAGGTGGCACAAGTAGGCCCCATGTGCACATCACTGCATGAGCCCACACCGGCCTCCGATTGCTTCAGTACCTTTGTTCACCAAGCAAATGAGCAGCATGATCCCAACGAGTAACCTATGCACTTAGCCTAAGGGTGTAAGATAGCCCTGGTGGCCCGTGCAAGGGCTACCAAAATCAGCAACACAATGTCTTAACAGCGCAAACCAAGTAGAAAGGGGTGAAGACCATAATACAACAATACTGGAGTGAGTCTGAGGGATAGTAGGCAAGCACAGTAATCTATGGAGAAGATACTTAGGAAGATCAGCAGCTATGATAAGTATGTAACTTTCACATCATCCAAGAATCACTATGCTCCACGGTCACATAAATGGGTCAGAGTATCAAGCTCAAAGAAAGTCCCCCAAGCTAGGGAGATCAGAGCTCAGTGCTCACTCAGGATAGTAATCCATTCAGAATTGTCCTTCTAAAGGTGGCATGCTTCTTGGCATGGGCATCAAGGGCAGTGTCAACCAGCCAGTCGATGGCGAGAAGGGCCTTCCGGTGGATTGCTGTAGGGACCACGTGCCTCCCCACGTTCAGCAACATGGTCACAAAAAACCCAAATACCAGTGGAGGCTGCTCCCATCGAGATCCAGATGGGGACACCGACTGGACCACATCCTCCTCAGTGTAGACAGAGCACCGGGGTCTGCGAGACTGAATCCTCAGTCTCATCCGATAACTGGTCAGCAAGCTGAAGAAGGATCTCAGTGACCTGCTCGACCAGAGTCAAAGTCATCTGGCGCAATGGAGAACCAAAGAGCCCTTAACCTGCCCCCCTACCACCACCACCAAAGGAGTGCTCAACAGCCATCCAGTGGTCGGGAGAGCTGAGGAACTGGGAGGACCTCGATTGCTCCAAGTCCCATGACCGGCACCAGTGACACTTATTCTTAGTACCATTGGGAAGGGGGGCTCTCCTCAAAGGTCTGGAATGCCAGATAAAACTTTCCTGGAACTCTCCGACACTGGCCCCAGGGAACAGCACTGAGACCTACTGTATGTGGTGCCTGGCACTTCCACCTCAAGAGTCACAAGTTTGATCAGTGGAGCCAGACGCAGCTGTGGCCTTCTTGTGGCCCTTTGGATCCCATTCCAAAGGTCAACCCAGCAAGAGCTGGAGCCTCCTGTCCTCGAGGGACTCAAGAAAAATGATTAAGCAGAGCCCATACACAGTCACGTTGTGTTGCCTGCCCAGGCAGTACAGGTAAGTGTTATCCGGATTGGTGACCAACATCTTCTGCCAGCACCGCACACAACTGTCGATCACTGAAGGGAGCCGAAGGTACAGTATATGGAGTAGAATTAACTGAAGTATTTGAAAACTCTGAAGAAAGTTTGCCAATGACACACTCAAAAACCTAAGTGGGAGCCGCAAAGGAGGTGACCTGTTCTTCCAGTGGAAAGAAAGATCTGCTTTCATGGGTCGGAGTCAGGGGATATACCACCCGGTTGGTGGAAGCAGCTTAGCTTAAAGACATCTGACCAATCAGAGCATTCCAGTGGAACTACCAGAGTATGTACAAGTGAACCATATCCCCCCACTAGTACATCGCAATCCAAATGCATCCTAACAGAAAATGCCATGTCCTGGATTTCTGGTGCAGAATCAAGACAGTTTAGCATTCAGTGGGGACACAAAAGGTCCACAACTGGGCTGGCACACTTATCGAATAATGATCTTACAACATCTGGTGCCAGTGACCACTCATGGGGATCCAAATTCATTTGTCTACCAGTGTGCTCTTGGACCCCTGGCAGACAGACTGCTTGAAGCAAGATCCCCCGTTCCTGACACCATTCATATACAGGACTCTCAGGGACATTGGCACCCGCGTCCTTTATACACATTTTGTGCTTTGAGATGCTTGCCCGCCAGTCCCCAAGAGACTCTGCAGTACAGGCCCCAGGAGTCCTGAGCAGGCCGTATACTGTGTATGCGCGACATGTGTGATTCGTTTGTTTTTTTCCCCATCCCTTCCCTCTGCCGCCTGGTGGTTTCAACGCCTTGGAGAGTGGCGCTCGCACACCACCAGGTGAGGTGGGAAGGGGGGAAATGAGGAAAAGCAGTGCCAGCAGCAGTATTCATGGGGGGGGGGGCACAATCAGTTCCCCTTTTGAGCTGCCGCCTTGGTTCATCCAGGGGAAGAGAGCTGGAGGACCGACAGGCTCTCAGGAGCCATTTTGCTGTCGATGGAAAAAAAACATGGCAGGAAAAAGAAAGGAAAAAGTGTTTAAAAACAAATGCATGGTCGGAGAGTCCGCTCCTGTCGCCCGAAGAGAAGGAGGTGGCGTGCGGGTGTATTCGTATGGCCAGCAGGCTGCACACATTCGCTGGAGGCACCAGTGTGTTGGACTTAACACAGAAGGGTAATTTGTTTATTTACAGTTATTTTAGGCAAGGCATCGCGACTATTACTGGCCGACAGTTTAGTAAGCTTAGGGTTTATACTGTGTCTTTTTTTTGTACAGGGCCAAGTCAGGAGTGCATTGCAGCCAGGAGAGGAGGAGGAGAATGAAGAAGCTCGGCAGGGGAAGCCTCGTGAGCAGCACACAGCATGTCTCAATGAAGCCTTATCGATTATTTTGGTGGAGGAGAATCCTCCATATCAAAGAACAAGGAATAAACAACATCATCCTCTGAGTGTGACTTGGCACATCTCAGGAGACAGTTGACATTGCGAATGTTGAAACTGAAAATGAACAGACTGCATCTGCTAAAAGCAGCAATAAATTAAGGCTGTGGAGGGACAGTTGGGCAAAGTTATTTCCATGACTTGTAAAGGATGAAGTAGAGGGGAATACTGTTGGGAAGTGCAGTTGGGGGAAAAAAGGTGACAAAAACAATTTATTTGCCACAACTGGCACAACCAATCTGCAACTGTCTGCTTTCTACAGACATGAAGGAAACAGAACATTTGCTGGTACACACTGGAAAGAAACCAGCAGAAAAACTGTCTCTGCCAGTGGCATTTGAGAAGCAGATCACTGGTCCTGAGGCAAAGGATGACAGTAAAACTGCTCAGTTAATGACAATGTGCTACCTTACCAAACAAGGGCAATCACTCAACCTGTTTGAAACACTAATAGCTCTACAGGTGAGGAATGGAATCTTTCGGGCCAGGGCACACAGTGGCTGTTGCTTGTGGACTGACACCAATGGTGGTGTTCATCATCCACAGAAACGAAATGGCTGTCCAGGCTTGCAAGACAGTGGCACAAAATACTCTGGTTGGGATGCAAGATATGACATGCCTGACTCCATAAACAAAGTCCTACAGGAAGAAATCAAAGCTCACTTAGCAGGTTCTCAGTTCCTTGGGGTAATAGTGAATGAAATCACTGATGTAACCATTCACAAAAAGCTGAACATTTATGTGAAGTGCATACACAATGCACAGGCCAAAATTCATTCCGTAGACTGTATTGCAATCCTTGATGGGAGGGCAGACACAACTGTGGGAAAACTGTCAAGTGTATGTTCTGCTGTTGACCCTATCAAGATGACAGTGCTAGCGTCATGCCTGGAATGCACAATGAGGTGGGTGCAAGTTAAGACAGCAAGTTAACCCAAGGCTGATTCAGATTCATTGTGTTGCCCACAGACTGACACTGGCAGCAGGTCAAGCATGTCGGAACAACCACGTATTCAATGAATATCAAGTAACCATCAAAAATGTGTGTACAGATACTACAGCAACTGTGCAGTACGGTACAATGCCTTCCGTTTCATTCAGGAAACACTCAATGATGAAAATATCAGATATCTGTCCCTAAAAGAGCCTGCAAGTTTTCAGTGGCTGTCATTGCATGCTGCAGTTCAAGCAATTCACAGATCATACCCTGCACTTTTACAAGCCCTAGAGCATGGTGCTACAGCAAAAGGTGCAGCACAAGCAAAGGGCCTTCACACAAAACTGAAATCAGTCTGCTTTATCTTATGCACTTTTTCTTTCATAGATGTCTTGGATGTGGTGAATATGTAAGCAGCAAGATACAACAGGGTATGCGAGGGACATATATTACCGCACGGCTGGGGTGTAGTAAGGCATGAGGCTGCATGCCAAGTGACTTCAGCCCAGCCGTGAGGTAATGTATGTTCCACACATACCCCAGAGTGTCTTATTCCACTTATAAAATGGAACTATGAAATGTAAATTTAAAAGAAAAGAGTCAGGGAAGATAGAATAGTAAAATATTGTTTTATTTTAACAATATCCCTACTCAGGAAAAAATAGTCCCTTTCAAATCAGTGGTGATGTATTTTAGATAAATGAGACAGTAGGCCTGAAATGCACTGCCAAACAATTATGCAACAAAAGTACTTTCCTTTTTTTTTTCACTAAATAACAGGTTTTAAAATTATTAATTAGAGAACAGGTAAATAGAAACAATTTTTTTTGTATTTAAAGATGAACTTCTGGCAGCATATGTAGTCACAGAACCACTTATGTATCTTAACCAATATCATGTTACTTTTGCTTGTTAAACATTTTAAAACAAAACTGTTTCACAACTTGAGACTTTGTAGAGGCAAGTATCATTAACTAAGTTATTTTTCCATGTTTATGAAATTAATAGTCCCATCAAAATTCACAGCAGCATTAAAACTGAAGGGACCATGTGGCAAATTTATTGGTTGTTGATCTGACATCGGAAGACACTGCATCAGAACAGGGACCCTGTGGGAAAGGTATTGTTTGCAGACAGGAAGTTGGTGCATGTGGTTCAATATTGTTTGATATTGGCAACAGTACCTTTGCTGGCTTCTTTGACTGAGGCTCTAGGTTTTCTTCGTGCTGCCCCAAAATGCTACTCCACTTACGCCGGTCCAAACTATTTGCTGACCAGTACGATCGAAGGTTGGATTCGCTGCAGTGCCCAGTCACCGACTTGATTTCACAGTCTTCACAGCCAGCCTCCAATAACAGTTGGGCCACGACAGCGTGAACTAAGTGGTTGGTGTAAATTTGGGAAAGCTGCGCCTCCTTATTCAGCTGTGACATCATCGTGGAAAGGTAGTTTAAGCCCACAGGCTCACAGCTGTACCATGTGGTCTGTGTATTTAGGGAAATCTTGGGGCAGCTTCTGTGGGTGACAGTACAAGGACTTGGCATCAAAAGGAAGTTTTGAAATGTATTTTTTTTTTATTTACTATGCTTTTTGGCTGCAGGGGGCACCGACATCCACCATGGTCACGGATCTCCAACTCCCACCTCCCGTCATCGGCCCTTAGTCTCCACGGCACCCCTGGCTCCCCCCCAGAGAGCCGAATTGTAGCACCCACTCCCCTTTAAGTGCCACAAGTCTAGTATCTATGGGGAGAGCGAGCCACAGGAGGCTAACTGAATCTGGAGGTAAGGCTTTCATAGAGGCGGTCCTTTAACTGCAGGATTTTTCTCCCCTATAGGCAGGGGCGGGAACATGCAATGACGTCCAGCGTCCACCCCGCCCGAGAGGTGTACTGCGTCGGTGTGTTGTGACAACCCAGCCTCTGCTGGGTGCTGCTAAGAAATTATTTTTTTTAAAACTATTCACAGGGCAGAATGGGGATCCTGGAATCGCATAAATAAAGCCATGGTAAGATTCTTTGTTTGGCTCCCTGGGATCAACGTGATTTTTTATATGTTCGGTAAAACAGAGGGTGGCAAATTCGTGGCCATTTTCATCTGTGTTGAAAACAAAACTGTCAGGACGTAAAAGTCACAACCCTTCTCGACTGCACCTGGCCACGTAAAGCTGGATATCCAGCCAAACTCTGCAGACAAGGCCAAGCGCAGTATTTGGGGATAAAACAGCTGAATTTCGTAACACAGGTCATTTTTACTTGGGGCAGGATGGTGCTTAGAAAGGAAAATTATGTACCTACCGTAATTCTTGATCTTCTCTTGTATCTTCACCATTCATTACTTACTGGGTGTAAGCCGGAGGCGTGCAGACCACGCGGGAGCTTTTTTTTGTAGCTGCTCTAACGGGCCCCGCCTCGAGAGCGACATCATGGCAACATGCGCGAGGGGCGGCTGCTAGTAGCTTATCACCCTCCAACTCAGTTCTGTGAGCCGAGAGGCAAAAGTGAAAGCAGAAAATATAGATAGCAGGCAAGATAGCTAAGCAAGGAAGAATGAACTGAAAAGGAATAAGTCGATGGAGGAAGGACAGAGGAGATAAGAATATCCCTAGCCTAGGGAGTGCAGGGCCTTACCTGGGCGACTCTAGGAGAGAGATGAGTAAGGAAATGAGAAACAGAAGAAGAAGAAGAAAGAAGAGAGAGATGGATGCTGAAGGGACCAGAAGGCCCAACGAGCATAGTTAGCTTTGTAGCTGAAGGCTCGACTAAAGGGGAAGCAAGAACTTCGGAGATAGAGCTGAAGAGAAGGTTCACCAACCCGCTAGACAGACTCAGGAGGGCAAGTCCTCATCTCAACATGCCATTAGCTTGACACCCACCTCGCCCTGGCCGCTGGAGGGCCTTTAAGGAGGACAGCCAGGTGGAAGAATAAACTCTAGCAGGCTGAGAGCGCCTGCCTAGGGGTTTAGAAATAGAAAATGTAAGCCTTCAGCGTTTCAAGATAGAAATGGGACTCAGACTGACTGGCTAGGCCGGGCAAGGCTTAGGCTGGCTAAAATTGGATATGGTCAGCAGAGTTTCACTGTAAAATTGTCCAGGAGGACATATCTAAGGGAGAAACCACTAGCAAAACAGCGAGAGGGATAGCCTACCTTCTCATTTGCTTTCTGTTTGATTTCTCCATTTTTTTTTTTTTTTTTTTAGTAGATGCATGACCCAGATACCAAGATGCCTACAGCAGTCGGAGAGAGTTCCTCAGCATTTTTTTTTTTTTTTTTAAAAGAGAAAGGAACAGACGATTGCCTTCTGTTCTGCAAGATAAGAATAGAGGGGGGAAACAGATTTAGGCAACTATCTGAACACGGGATTGCAGGATCAAACTGAATAGCCTGAGCCAGCCTAAAACCCCAGAGGTATCGTGCTAAGAATATAGCAAGAGATAGTTGTGCAGTCTGATCGCCAATGCAATCCACTTAGATGGCCCATGAATCTTAGAGTAGTAATTTTTCTGGATTTTAGAACCCCCTCAAAAAGATTTTTTTTTTTTTTTTTTACTTTGTCTTTTGGAAAATTTAAGGAAATTTTCCTATATTTCATATAAATGCAGAGAGAGGAAGGAGACGTGGGGGTGGAGAAGCCACAGGAAGAGGCACTGAGGGATGGTGGGAGGAGGTAGTAATGAATGGTGAAGATAAGAGAAGATCAAGAATTACGGTAGGATGTAATTTTCCTATCTTCCCTTGTCAATTCTTCACCATTCATTACTCTCCTGGGTGAGTATTAAGCTCCTCCCTGGAGGGGAAGAGGCCATACCCTGAGGGAACAAGACCCCAGCCTTCTGCTGGTGAGAAACAGAAGGAGAAGACCCTGGCTTATTCAGAAAGCCTAAGAGGGAGAAGAGCTAGGAGGTGCCTCCCGAGGACGAGGAGACGGAGGGAGCCCCTGTAAAAGTCTCCTAGCTCTGGAAGAGAAAAGACGGGTCCCCCGGAAGGCGGAGCGAATCACCCTACGCCGGGCCAGGGGTGACAACCTGGAAAGACGAAGCCATGCCGTCCGCCTGATGCAGATCGCTGTCCCCGCAAGCCTGGAAGCCACCTCATTGGCGCCGAAGATGCCCTTGCTTGGTGTCTTGCCAGCTCCAGGCTCACCGGAGAGGGCAACGCTTGTCTGGTTTGGTTCGTATCAGGCATAGATGCTAGCAGCTGGGACATCATCGACCACAGATGCCGGCTGTAGGCAGCGGTGGAGCCTGATGTGAGTAACACAAGCACTGCACGAGCAGAAGAGAACACTCTTCTCTCAACGGTCGAACTGGAGAGAGTCCGAACCGTTGGGCGGTCGCATCCAGGCAACGGCGCCCAGAAGGAGTATCCAGGTATACCAAACCTGAGGACGGGTTGGGAAGGGAACCTAGAGACTCAGAGGGGCACAATACCACGCTGGCAGTCCGCCGGGTTGGGGAAGAAGCGGCAGGGACTGCCATGACCGGATAGACGCCCTGGAAGGGGATAGGCCAGGAAGGTACCACCAGATGCTGGGCACTGAACTCACCAAGGAATTCACGCTGCCTCCTTGCTCGTATTGTCTCTTCGAACGAGGGAAACTGAGATCCCTCACCATCCTCAGAGGAAACGCTGATATTCTGTGAAATCAGCATCGGAGGACAGATGAGTAGGTCCTCTCCCTCGGAGGAGGGAGACGAGGATGATGGGGAACTGGAATGCCCAGAGGATTCCCTGCGGCGGTGGGAGAGCCGAAAGACCCGCCTATGCATGTACCTAACGATGAGGGGAAGGCCGCGGCAGAACCTCTGAACTGCTCCCAGGATAACGGACCCGTAGGGCCGACATGGCCTGGGAGTGGGGGTGGTGAAGGCAGAGAGATGGGAGAGGGGCACCTCCGCGGAGGCAACTGCTCTCTGCGAGGGCTCTGGAATCCGGGGAAAGGAGCCCTGGAGAGGGGGATCCCGGAAATCAGACCAGGCCGCAGAACGGAACTCTGGGGAAGCGGAGCCTGGAAGAGCCCTGGGGGAGAACCTCCCCTGTGACGACGCCGGGACTGCATGGATCCAGAAGGGCAGTCCGCACAAACGCCGCCGAAGGACACCCTAGAACCCTGGAGGGAGGGGCGAGGCTCTGCACTTCGGCTCCTGGCCACCCCCTGAGGTGGCTAAGGAAGACCGAGCAGCAGACCCCTGCCCTCGACCCCGGACTCAGAGAGGGGCCTCCTCCCCACCACAGCGCCCCTGTCCCTGAGAGAGTGACAGCACCCTGTAAGGTAGCTGTCACCGGCCTCCAGAGAGGGAGCCCCCCGCGCCACCCCCGCCCCTGCCCCTAGGGGCTCCCGCCACCCCAGCCGGGAACCTCAGGAGGCGACGGAAGGGGGACAGAGGGAGGGGCCCGCCGCGCCACCTGGCACCTTCTAGCCACCGGGACCCAGACTCAAGAGTGGGGGTGCCAGGATGGGTCCACGCTTGAATCATCGCCTCCGAGGAGGACGAGACCAGCAGGACCTCAATGCTGGCCACCCCAGGGGTCCCCGATACGGGCCGCCAACGGCCCTGTACCAAGGAGGGCGCTGCTGGCCTCCTCACGCTGTAGTAGCCAGGTTTAGGCTCATTACCAACGGCGCCGCGAAGCCGGGCGCCGCCTGAGGAAGGACCAGGCCACGGTGCCGGGCGTGTCGGAAGGCGAGGCGGCATCGCCGACGGCGCCGCTTGTCCATCGACGCCGCGAACGCCAGGCCCAAAGCGGGTATCGCAACGCGTCACTTCATCATCAAGGCCGCTAACCGGCGCTGATTCAAAGCGCACCGCCAACGCGCCGCTTGATCACCGGCGCTGCGAACGGGCGCTGATTAAAACGGCGCTGTTCGATCACCGGCACCGCGAACGGCGCCAGGATCCAAACGGCGCCGAAGGCGGCGTCGAGGGTCCACCCGAGCAGCACCTAAAAGACGAGGGCCCGCCACTGGGGAGCCTGCACTCAAGAGGTGACTGCCGAGGGCGGTGTCGGCGCCGCTGCCCCGGAAGGGACTACGACGCCTCCCGACACCGCAGAAGGGCCTCCTCGGCAAGAAAGACGAGGAGACCCTCCTCCTCAGATCAGAGTAGGCCCGGAGGGGACCCGGGAAGGGCCTAGAGACCTTTACCTGAGAATCCCTTGAGCGACGCCGTCTCCCCGGTGGTCGGCGGGCTTTGCCGAGCTTGAATGCTGGGATTCTCGAGGACACGGCGTCCATGGAGAAACAGGCGCCGCATGAATCCATGTCATGGTTGGGTCCCAGGCAACGAAGACAAACGCCATGCCGGTCCGAGACGGAGAAATGCCGCCACAGTAACACCGACGATAGGGGCGCCTCGAAAACACATTTAGCTCCGGACCCGACATAACGCCAAATCAACAAGAAAAATAGAAAACACACCCGCGCCGCTTTAAAAGGAAAAAGAACGGTCTTACCGATCAAGCGCCGAGTGTGTGGAAAGAGGAGTCGCTGACGCAGTGGAGAATGGACGCCCGAAAACAGGTGCTGCCTCGACGGCGGGAGAAACAGAACTGAGTTGGAGGAGAAGTCGGTCGCGATAACGGCCGCCTCGCATGACGATGATGTCGCTTCCCGAGGGCGGGGTCATAGGGCAACTTTTTAAAAAAAAAAAAAGCTCCCGTGACGGGGCGCCTCCGGCTTACACCCAGGAAGTAATGAATGGTGAAGATTGACAAGGGAAGATCAGTCCTTTTGTTCCTTGTGGTATTTTTTCATTACTGCAACAAAGACATTATTACTTGATGTAAATGCCTGGTCAGAGATAATGTTTATTTTTCTGCCGATTGCTGTGCAGTTCAGATGTCGGTTGATAGCAGCCCTAAGGCTGCAAAAACTGCTAAGGGCATATTCTTTCCCATCAGCATTGCAGACTTCCGCGTAAAATTTTCTGAAAGCGTCATTATGGTATTCGGGGGCTGCAGTTTTGAAATTTATATCTATTTGGTTTGTGGCAGCCCAGTTATTGAACACTTTCATACCCCATGTTGTTGAACGTTTTCTGTTTTGCTTGTTTCTCGAGTCTTCAATTTCATTCAGCTCATTTTCCGACACTGTTTGATACCTGCTGGTCACCGGCTCAGTATCTGACACTGACATTTCTGCCTTGGGACTTACTGTGACTGGTGGAACATCTTCACTGCTGTTATCAACACCATCATTTTAAGGGTTTTCAAATGTGTTGTAGCTCTTCCTCAGTTAGACAAAGGTTGAAATTCACAGATGAATCGGTGTCCATGACTTTTTCTTCACTCAGAGGTTCAAAAACAAGATGGCTAACTGAACATTTGACAACATTCTATGCTGGACACTGGACATTCCATTTAGGGCATGGATTCAACACTCTGGGCTAATTGTCTGTACTTGTTTTTTTACTATGTGTAAAACATATTTGACACTTCTTTTTCAGCCAGTCACAATGTTCAGTTTTCCTTACCCATTTTATAAATTATCTTTAGTCATGCAACGGGACAGTGTTGACATTTCGGTGGCAAGCAGCATGATAGAGACCACAGTTACTAGACTGCAACACTTTAAAGAGCAGAATGGGGTAGGGCAACAGAAGACATTTCAGGAACTCAACCAACGTCCTGGCATGTGGCAGAATCAAAAAGTGAATGACAAGCCAGCACTATGAATGCAGTTCCAGATGGCATCTCAGGAATATCTGATGCAACTCAATGAAAACATTCACACAAGATTTGAGACAACTTCAATGCAGCTGCTGCATAACTTAAATGTTCTTCTAAATCCAAAGTGTCTCCCAGATGACTCCAACATAATGGACCACGGACTGCAGAAACTCAAGGATATTTGCACCTTTTTCCAAGAAACAACCTTCAAAGAAGAAACACTGCCAGCACTTATTGATCAAGACAGGGCTGAGAAAGATTACGGAAATTTCAATCTTGTTCTGAAATCTAAAAAAGGACTGACTTTGCTCAGTAGTGTCTGCCAAGACTTAATTGAGAACTGTTCAGATGTATTCCCAGATTTTGTCACAATGGCCAAGATTTTACTTGTGTCACCTGTTACAACAGTGGCACGTGAAAGAGGGTTTTCTGTACAAAACAAAATAAAAACAAAAGGTAGATGTTCCCTAAAGACTGACAGTGTGAGCAAACTCATGCGGACTGCCCAAGAAAGAGCTGAACTTGAAGACTATAACCCTCATCCAGCACTTACTAACATACTAACTGCCAGCAGATTAGGCCTTACGGTCTAGCGAGTCTGCTCGAACCTCAGATCCCTAGTTGGGTGCCGAGGCCCTCCCCCCCTTGTGTTGCACTTAAGAAATTTAAGGCGATAAGACTGTGCAGAAAATAATCATTTTAAATTTTAAAATGTTTCAATAATTGTGTTTTTTTAGTTTAAGACCATCTGAGATGACTGACAATGACCCAGAGACAGGACAATGGAGGAACTTGGGCACAGGGGTAGAATAAGATAAGTATCAAAATGTTTTGGTACAATAAGGGTAAGGTTGGGGGATGCAATACAATTTTCAGCCCCTTAAGGCCAATGCTACTTTTGTTGGGGGTCCCGTCCAGGGGAACGGATCAAGACTTCAATTTCCCAGGGTTTGGGGGGGTGGTGGGTGAATGGCCATTACCCCATTCTGCTAAATTTATCATCATGTTTTGTTTTTTGGTTGGGGAGGATTCACAGTCTAACAAGTTCAGATGATCGGGTGTGGGGGGGGGGGTGTAAATTATAAGTATGGCCCCAATGCAGTCCCTGTGTTTTGTTTTTTAGTGGGGGGACAGTTCGAGATTATTGTCAATGTAGTTACCTAACCCATTCTGCTCTTTCCACAGTCTGTCCGCAACAGTGGCTTCTATTTTCATCAACAGTACACACACAAAACAGTTAAGAAATGTGCAGGAGGAAGAGGCTGGAGATTAGTTATGGGAGAAGTTAATGGGCAGGAGGGTGTTTTAGGAGACGTTATGGGCAGGAAGATGTTACAAGAAGATATTGTCGCAGAACACATGACACGCCATGAAAAAAGAAGTTCAAACAGAAAATGCAGACTGCAGTGGTGGTACAGATAATTCATACCAAAGCACCACCCGATTGTGCCACATACCAGACAGATCTGGGAGACCTGCTGAGTCAAGGTAATTGTGTGGGGGGGGGGTCTTTTTAGTCACCCCACTGAGGGTATCCAGTCATGGATACTGGCACTAGTTCTCTTTTAGCTGCCACACACACAATTAAGAAATGAGCAGGAGGATGTTTAGGAGACGTTTAATGGGCAGGAGGTGTTAGGAGAAGGTATGGGCAGGAGCTATTAGGAAATTGCCACAAAACAAATGGCAATATATGCCATAAAAAATGAAGTTTATTAGAAAAGCAGACTGTGCAGACTTCATGCCACCAATCAGATTAAATCATGCCACTGTCTTAAACCAGACAGATTTGGGAGATGGTGACCTGCTGAGCCAAGGTAGGTTGTGGGTAGTTAAGAAACATGCAGGAGGAGAGTTGGAGATGTTATGAGCAGGAGAGTTGAGTGGAGAAGTTATTGGGCAGGAGGGGTGTTAGGAGAAATTGCCTGCCAGCAAGAAGTATGCCATGATACGTACACACACAGAAAACAGCCATCATTGCAGACAGAGTTGTTACATATCCACCAGATTGTGCCACTGTCTTCTTAACAGCAGATCAGTTGTCAAGGCTAAAAAGGGTGGCGGGGGCTTTTCAATCACCCCAGTCAAATCCATGTCTCTGGTACAGCCAGGTATTCTTACAATTTAAGACGATTTTGTGCAGAAGAGTAGCAGGGAGAAGTTTTGTGCAGGAGGGTGTTTGGGAGATGTTGTGAGCAGAAGGGTGTAGGCAAAGAAATACTTAAGCCAGGTGGTCAAGACACAAAACAGCAATTATTTGCCACAGAGATGGCACCTCTACCACCAGATTGTGGTGCTCACAAGTTTGGGCAGGAGGTGTCTGATTTAGCCAGGTTTAAAAAATTGCACGAAGGGGCAACAACCACACAATCATGTTAGATTGCGTCATCTTTCCAAGCCTGAGTCATCACTGGTGGGTGGGAGCTGGGATGGAGGCTTCTGCAATGTTTATTAAAGGGTGGTGGGAGGGCACTGGGAGTCTGAAACAGGGGGCTAAGATTATAATTGCAACTAAAATGTCAATGTGCAGGAGAGAACGAAGCAGAACAATTTTGGGCAGGAGGTGACTGGGAGACATAGGTGACTATCGGCAATGACTGTTTCTCATAATGTTTACATCTTACTGTCAGTACCTAGTCTAATGGCAAACTTTGTTTGCAGCAGTTTGGCAAATAAATAAATCGGGCCACTGCACTCAACTGCAGCAGTAGAATTCCCAATTCAATGTACCAGTACCGCAAAACTATAAGTAAATTTTTTTTTCTAATTGTTAAATTGCGACAGTGAACAAATGAATGAACAACAGTCAACAGTCATCACAGGTGAATTTTTAATTTTTATGTGATCATTTACTGCTGTGGTTTTTAGCCATCTGGTACCTCTGTAAAAGGAATGCAAAACAACATTGCTGGAAAAAAAAAAACCCTTTGGCCTTATTTATTTATTTAACAGACTTCAGGATTACAACCTTTGAGTCAGGGACTCATTTACAAAAGCTCCAAGTCAGAAAAAACAAACACTTAATACATACAGACATAGAATGGCAGCTAAAGGTTACAGTTTTTTTCAGTTCTCAGCAAAATAATGACTCAGAAATATGAATACCACTTCTCTCAGTGCAGTTTAACCCCTGCAAGGTATACATACTTTTTAAATCAAGGATGGAAATGAGAACGAAAAAGTGTGGCCTACTGGGATATGAACCTCAGACAGTGTTCCACATTGTGTGAAAATATAGAGTGGTGGTAAGGGGAGGAGCCACAGGGGGCGGCGTCACCAGAGGCGGAGCTACCAGTGGGCAGAGTCAGTCAGGATGTAATAAAATGCATAAGAAACAAGAAATAAGAGTAATATGATGATCTGGAGGCCTCTGTAGTATGTAGTAGCAAAAGAAAAGTGTGATAAAACATACTGGTGAACCTCTGCATTCTAGTTGCAGGCCAGGCAACAGTTTGTAAGAGCCTTGACATTTTGGTGAGGCCATACTACAACTCTTTACTAGTGCCTGCAAGGCCAAGATCTAATCTTCGGTTTCAGAGTCCTGCCCAATGAGCTGCAGCTTCCAAATAAGGGAAACTGTCAACATCAGGGCCCTCTAATTGAGATAAGCAGAAGTGCATTTAGTAACACTGGCACTTAATCTATTTCGTTTCTGCGTTTATATTCGATTCAGTGCAGAAAAACCCCTCTCACAATCTGCAGTTGACATGGGTATTATCATTGCCAGTTCTGCCAAAGTAGATGTGTTTGGATACAGGTCTACATACTTAGTAGAGCGTGCAGCACATCAGAAATAGTCTTAAAGGCCATCTTTTCCGTGAACATGAGACTACGCAGAGAAGCCCATTCCAGTGCAGAAGCATCTAAATCCACAATAGTAGCATACTGACCAAGAATAATCTCAAGGCTACCATACCCTTCCAACTCTTCAATATCAACTTCCTGTATCATGCTAGGTTCAAAGATACTGAACGCATCCAAAAGTTCTGTGCTTGGAAACCTTTGCTCAATTTGAGCAATTAGGGCCCTAATAAACTTGTCATGCAGAGAGGTTCTGAAATGATTTAACTGTGGTTCGCTAAATGGCAAGTTCAGGCCATTATCATTCAGGAGTACTAGTTCAGGCGAAACGGAGGAGAAGTACTGACCAGGTACCAGTAGGCGTGCCTAAGAATCTCTAAAGTGGAATGTAAATGTCTTTATATCAGTAAAATTCAGAGCTGATGTTTGAAAGCATTTAGATAAGATGCTAAGGTGTGGAAGTATGTCACACATCATGCATAAAATAGAGAAAACTCCCAGTTTTCCACCATTTTACTAGGCCCACAGCTTGGGGATCATGCCTTTCAGAGGCCTCTCTATGCAAGGACGTAACAACGGATGGGAAAATCTTCCTTAGTGTGTCACATGCTGCATCATGGGACAACCACCTAACTGCTTTTGCCTGTTTAGGCTTTAAACAGGGTTTTCCATTGCCTGCTGAATTTCTTTCAGGGCAGCCATGCGAACAGCAGAGTTTTCATAATATCTGTATAAGTGATCTAGTGTTTGATTAAACTTTTTAATGGCGTTCACATCATTTGCTGCTGCCTTTACAGCCAAGGCCTCCCGGTGAGCCATACAGTGATTTTCAACAAGAACTGGGCTGACTTCTTAGCTTTTTAGCCACCCCGTTTTGCCTGCCCAGCATAACGGCTGCTCCATCACTGCCTAACCCTGCAAGGTGATCAACCGAGATTTGATTGTTATCAGAGAACTCCAGCATTTTTTTTTTAACAATTGTGTCTGCCTTTCCATCAATTAGTTCCTCAAGTCCCAGGAAAGAAACCCTGGGTTTCCCTTCTTTGCAGTACATACCATACAAAATGAGCTGCTTCATAACAGCAATATCAGTTGTTTCGTCCACCAAATATGAAAATAATTTGGCAGCCTTCAAATCTGTAAGAACTGATCTCCTGACGATCTCACCCAGACAGAGAACCATTTCTCTGACAGTTAGATCAGAACGATATTTAACAGCAACAGCAATATGTATACTGTCTAGGTATTTGCATCCCAATGATTTGGCGAGATCCAGCAGTGAGCTATATTTCGTTGTGTGAGGCAGCTAATTTTTTATTAGCCAGTACATGCAACGAAGGGATGCTACAAAAGCCTCTTGTTCCAGGGTCAGGGCCTTATGCATTGCCTGCTCTATTCCACCTTTTGAAGCTGAAATTCTGCAGTTTGCTTCCAGTTCAGAAGCAACAACGTGAACTGAACTGTTCTGATGCCTTTTTATAGCATCATCTCTGAATGTCTTACACCCACTGAGTACCCAAACTGTTCCTGATTTGGGCATCTGTTTATGTTTTATGCAAAATGCACAAAACATGCCATCATTTTCTTTGTACTCTAACCAACAGTATTTGTTAAGCCAGCCAGTATAAAAGCCTGTTGCTCTATGCTTAGAGGTTTTTTTTTTCTGTATTATAGGAGTAGGTGCAGGGAGTCTCTTGGACATCCTGATCAACTGGACCAACTGGCATTGTCCCATTCATCGACTCAACTGTCATGATCTTGATCAGGATGTTTCTGTTTTTTAGTTAATTTGAAACCAAAGTTAGTTTCTGCATTGTGTACAATAAAGTCCCCCCCCCCCAACTTGTCGTGTGTTTATTTGTCAATACAGAACGAGAGTTTGGTAATGCTGGTTGAGCGGAGCCCCAAATGTTTTCTCACACAAATATTTTTCTGCTCCCTGAATCAGGGTTTAGAACAAGTGACCACTGACGAAGCAAGACTGCACAACTTGACTGGGACAGAGACACAGTTAAGGAGCCCCAAATTTTTTTTTCTCTCACACAAATATTGTTTTGCTCCCTGAATCAGGGTTTGGGACAGAGACTAGACCCCTGGTGGCACAGTTAAGGCAGGAGCCCTGAATTTTTTTTCTCACAAATAGAAACAAGTGACCACACACTGACAAAGCAACTGACTGCACAAGGACAGGACTGGCAGACCCCCTTGGAGGGGGAGGGTCAAGCCAGGGCGTCTGTTCCCAGTGTCTCCTCACAAACACAACTGGCTGTGGTGCTATACACCAGGTAGTGATAATCTGACTGCTGTGCAGAGCACTGATGAATTCTTTCATTTCTTTACTGCCAGTATCTATTTTTTCCTTTTTTATGCACTGCAGCTCATCAAACACCCACTGTGGGAGACCACACAATGAGCTCTCTCTCCCCTTTCCCCTTCTCTCAACGATCCACTTCAATTTTTTCAGGACAGATATTCTAGCCCCTTGCACTGCTTACAGGTCTAATGTTGTAGTTTACAATCCAGAACCACCTACAAGCAGTTATCTAAAAATGCAGGTCTGACCATTAATCCTGATCAAGTGTGCATCAGGCATACAAGAAACCAGCAGCTAAATTCAGTTCAGTGAATCGGACAAGTTCTGACTCTCCATAGAAAATAAATCTTAGTGATTCCAGTGCAGACTGGTGCTTTTTTCTTTTACTGCCTGTATTTTTTTTTTTTGCTGCAGCTGCCCTTTCAGTGAAAGACAGAAGAATTTGCAGGTCAGAAATGCTGGAGACGACGCAATGATCCCCCCCCCCACTCAGTAACACTTCATATGCACTTAGTTCTCATACTTCATGAGACATAGATACATAGATAGATACATAGACAGTGTCGGCAGATAAGGGCCTATGGCCCACCCAGTCTGCCCATTTGAGCTTGTAAGTTCAGTTTGTTTTCCTAGAAGTCTGTTGCCCCTTACCCCGACCTCCAGAATTCCTTTATGTCTATCCCATGCATTCTTAAATCCCGTGATTGTTTCAGCCCCCACCACTTCCTCTGGCAGGGTGTTCCACTTGTCCACCACCCGTTCTGTGAAGAAATTCTTTCCCATGTTTCCTCTGAATCGTCCTCCCTCCAACTTCATCCCATGCCCGCTAGTCCTGGAACATCTTTTTCGCTTAAAAATAGTGTTTTCCTGCACCCTGTTCCTCCCTGTAAGATACTTGTATGTCTCTATCATATCCCTCTCTCCTCCTCTCCTCCAGGGAGTACATGTTCAGTTCCTTCAACCTGTCTTCATAGGACTTGTGATGCAATCCATGCACCATCTTTGTTGCCCTCCTCTGAACCTTTCTACCCTGTCTATGTCCTTACGTGAGGTATGGTCTCCAGAACTGTACACTGTACTCCAGGTGGGGCCTCACTAGTGTCTTGTATAGCGGAATTATGACCTCCTTTTCCTGCTGGTGATGCCCTCCTATACATCCCAGCATCCTATTTGCTTTACCTGCTGCCTTGTCACACTGTTTCCTCATTGAGGTCATCAGAGATGACAACCCCAAGATCCCTTTCTGCTTGGTGCATGCTATATCCTCACCTCCAACTGATACATTGTGCCAGGGTTTTGTGCCCCATATGCATTATCTTGCACTTCTTTGCATTGAATTTCAACTGCCAAACCCTGACCATTCTTCAAGTTTCTGCAGGTCGCTTCATTCTGTCTACACCCTCTGGTGTGTCTACTCTGTTACAGAGCTTTGTGTCATCAGCTAACAGTGAAATTCTGCCTTCTAGGTCCTGTGCAATGTCACTGATGAAGATGTTGAATAGGACCGGTCCCAGCACTGATCCCTGTGGTACCCACTGGTCACTCTTCCTCTGTGGAGTGACAGCCATTTACCACCACCCTCTGTGTCCTGCCACCCAGCCAGTTACCTACCCACCACACTACTGTCCTGCCCACACCCATATTCCCCAGTTTGTGTAATAGTCTTCTATGTGGCACAGTGTCAAAGGCCTTGCTGAAGTCCAGATAGGCCATGTCCACTGCCTTCCCTGATCCACCTCCCTAGTCACCCAGTCAAAAATTCAATGAGGTTGGTCTGACATGACCTCCCCTGGTGAAACCATGCTGCCTTGGGTCCTGTAGTCCATTGACAACCAGATGTTCCACCAATCTTTCCTTCAGTAGTGCTTCCATGATCTTTCCCACTACCGAGGTGGAGGCTGACTGGTCTGTAGTTCCCTGCTTCCTCTTTGTTCCCACTTTTGTATAAGGGGACCACATCTGCTGTCCTCCAGTCTTTGGGTACCTCCTGTTTCCAGTGATCAGCTAAACAGGATAGCCAGAGGTTCAGCCACCACCTCTCTTAGTTCTTAAGGACCCGGGTGCACCCTATCTGGCCCCATTGCTTTATCAACTCTTATTACTTCCAGTTCCTTCAGGACCCTTTCTCGTAAAGGGACTTGTGTCCATTTCTGCACCATTCTCACCCTTGTACTCCCTTCAGACCCATTACCCTCTTCCTCAGTAAAGACTGAGCAGAAATACCTGTTCAATATGTCAGCTTTACTGTTGTCATCCTCCACGTCCCCATCCTCCCCCTTCAGTCTCACTATCCCTCCCTTTGTCTTTCTTTTTTCACTTATGTACCTGTAAAAGGTTTTGTCCCCTCTACCCACTGATTTTGCAATGTGTTCTTCTGTCTGAGCTTTGGCTTCCCTTACTGACCTCCCTGCCTCCCTTTGCTTCTCCTGGTACTTCTCCCTATCCCCTTCTGCCTGTGTCTTTTTGTATTGCCTGAATGCAATCTTTTTGGCTTTCACTTTCTTTGCTACCTCTTTGGAAAACCATAATGGTCTCCTCTTCCTTTTCCTCTTGCTAACCTGCTTAATGCATAATTCTGTTGTTCTTGTAATCCCCATTTTAAATACTGCCCACTGTTCCTCAACCCTGATTCCTGTCCCATTCCCTTAATGCCTCTTTCAAGTATCTCCCCATTTTCCCAAAGTCTGCCCCCTAAAATCCAGGATACGTGTTTTGTGTGGTTTGGTTCTGCTCTTTCTGTGATTTCAAACCACAATGACTGGTGGTCACTGTTTCCCAGGTGCTCCCCCACTGTTACCCCCATCACACTGTCCCTGTTTGTGAGCACAAGGTCCAGTATTGCCTTCTGCCGAGTTGGTTCCATGACCAGTTGCTTGAGGAAGGCACCCTGAAGGGAGTCCAGGATAAATCTGCTCCTAGTTGATGCTGCTGCTGGGATGCTCCAGTCCACGTCTGGAATATTGAAGTCTCCAACCAGTACTACCTCACTTTGTCTGCCATCCTTGGATGGCTAGCATCAGCTCCCTATCTGTTTCTTCCTCCTGGGCTGGTGGTCTATAGACCACACCTGTGCGGATGGCTGTCCCCATTTTCCTTTCCAGCTTAACCCACAGTATCTCTCCCCCATTTTGTTCCTCCTGGATCTCTGTGGCCCTTATGTCATTTTTCACATACAGTGCCATTCCTCCTCCCTTCCTGCCTGCTCTGTCTCTTCTGAATATGTTGTAGCCAGGTATGGCCATCTCCCAGTCGTGGTTATCATTACACCAGGTTTCAGTGATGGCCACAATGTCCAGGTCTGACTGTACCATGACAGCCTCCAGATCTTCCATCTTGTTGCTAAGGCTCCTGGCATTTGCACACATGGCATTCCATGATTTGACCTCCTAGACTGTTTCACTGTTCTACTCCAGCCCTTCCTTGGTTGTCATTTTCCCTGGTTCTCCTTGCGGTTCTGCCCTTCTGCTGAATTTTTGCCCCTTTCTGCTTATCCACCTCTTGGGCACTAATCTCCATCTTTTGCACACTGCTTTGCAGAGATAGCCACTCCTCTGGTTCACTGGTTCCACTGCTAGCTGTGGGGGTGAGCAAGTAGGTACCTCCTTGCTGGCCTGCCACCCCTTGCTAGTTTAAATGCTTGTCAATGTAGCATTTAAACTTATCATTGAGTGCTTGATTCCCTCCAGGATGGATGCAGGCCGTCAGGCTTGAACAAACCTCCATCCCTCCAGGTGGGTCCCCAGTCACCAATGAATCCAAACCCTTCCTCACAGCACCAGTTCTTCAACCATGAGTTAAAGTTCCTGGTGCATGCACTCCTATGTTTTCCCTTGCCTCTCACAGGTAGTACTTCTGAGAAAGTGACAGAAGTAGCTACTTGCTTGAGACCCCTCCCCAGTTTCCTAAACTCTTCCTGAACTTCCTTAGTTTCTAAAAACAAAATAAAAAGGTGTTTTTTTTTTTTGCAATCAATAATTAGGCAAAGGAAGCTGCACTCAATAGTACAATACAACTAGCACTTCTGAAGTCGGCTGAACGATCTGAGAAATCCCTAAAGTGGCAGCAGACTAATGGGAGTTACCCAGCAGTTCGTAGCAGCTCCATTATAGGCTGCTGGACTGTCACTCCCAGAGGCTTCCTCTCTATTGGCTCCACAGTTTGGCGTCTTAGCCTGGTCTGCTGACTTTCAAGAGTTTACCCTGTGATCCCCAAACCTGCAGAGCTTTACTGTAGCTGTGCCAGTCTTGCCTGATCGCGCGAGTGCACGAATGTAATCGCGCGAGTGCACAAATTTAAAGGCAAAGAGTGGTGGCTACACAATATGAGAGGCGGGTGCTTAGGATTGTGTGCCGCCTCCTGAGTAGTAATGAATGGGGATCACTGCCTCAGATCTTTCAGTGTTGCTTGCAGTATTTCTGTCTGATTGCCAGCAGAGTTTTCACTTTCTGAGTCAAAGCTGCCTGAAGAATTCTCTTTTACAGCCTGACACTCTTCTATCGTTATGTTAATTATAATTAGTATCTTACTTAGTCATTTTCTTCGGTGAGTTTAATTCTTGCAAGGTATATTTTTTAATTAGGAGGAATGGAAAGGAAAGTGTGGCTACTGGGATTTGAACCTCAGATCTCTGGTATTCCATTCCAGGCTCTAACCATTAAGCTACAGGCTCACTGGTCAAAGCGTCTGAGGAATTTCCTTTAATTTCAAATCCCAGTAGGCCACACTTTTCCTTTCTCATTTCCATCCTTGATTTAAAAAATATGTATACCTTGCAGGGGTTGAACTGCACTGAGAGAAGTGGTATTTCTAAATTGGTTCCTAGTTGCATAATTGTGCAACACTAGAGAGAGGAGTGTGTGGCTGTAAAGGAAATTCCTCAGACACTTTGACCAGTGAGCCTGTAGCTTAATGGTTAGAGCGCTGGAACGGCATACTAGAGATCTGAGGTTCAAACCCCAGTAGGCCACACTTTTCCTTTCTCATTTCCATCCTTGATTTTAAAAAATATGTATACCTTGCCGGGGTTAAACTGCACTGAGAGAAGAGGTATTTCTAAATCAGAAATATAAAAAATACATGGGTATATTAATAAAAACACTTTCCTAACTCATTCCATTCATTTCAATCAGGACCCCCAAAAATTTCATGAGGACTCTCAGATTTTCGACCCGGACTCTCATTTTTTATTTTTCAGGAAAGTCCAGGACTCAACAAAATATCCTACCGAGAGCCCTGCATATACTCCCACTGCCTCCCTGCAGAGAGGGTAAGAGTGTACCCCACCTTGTTTGTAGACATAGTACATGACAGACTTGTCCATCTGAAGGAGAAGTTACTTTTGGCTGTTTAACAGGGCTGGGTAAGAGCCATTCCATTTTTTATGCAGGGTGAGTTAAACGCAAGGATCTGTTCTGTCCTCTCCTAATCTGCCACTTATCTGTCTCTTGCCTGTCTGACAGCACAATCAAATTTTTCTTATGGCACCTAGAAATGACCACTCCAATAGGCCCACAATCTACCTGTTATTTCCCTTTCTTCATTTGCTGTTTCTATTTTTTCTCCCCTTGCTTCTCTGTGATTAAAAGAATAAATGTGAATGTTGATGTGAAACTGGGATCCCTTGGTTTGCAAATGTATATAATTATACTAGTCAAATGACTGCCAAAAGTTATTTGGCTTTATTAGAAAAGATATCAATCTGGAACACAGGAGGCTGACCTTGAGATTCTGCTTTTTTTTTGTAATGCTCTTTTCCCTCTACCTATCAGACAACCTCATTCTGCCCCAGGCCTGTCACCCCGATATCCACCAGGACTTACCTGTCAGCCGGTACCCCCAGACCTTGCCCCCTCATGGGGTCAATAGGATCTGTATACAGTTGCCGCAGCAAAGAAAAAAGAGCGAAGACCATCACAGCGACAGAATCATCTGTTCGCTGTGATGGTCCACAGGTTTTCCGACACTGCTGTCTCCGGGGAGTTTACCTCCTCCCTGAAACAACTCCGACTTGGAGTTGGCAATCTATGGTGCTGGAGGTGTGTGAGGCAAAGTCCCCTGCAAAAAACACTTGTTTCCACTGATGGCACAATGCCGGCTTTCAGCATTGTGCCGTCGCTATAATGCCAATCGACAGAATTCCTGTTGATATGGCTTGGTGCAACCAATGGGGGTCCACCAGTCCCCGCCGAGAACTGGATTCCCCGCCCCCGAAGAGGAGAGCAGTCCTCCAGACACTCAATCCTCTTCACCACTCCAGCTGGCCCTCAAACATCCCCAGCTCACTTCCAAACTCTGGTTATCAGCATCACAAGTGGCAGCACTACCACTGTGCTGACAGGCTGGCCCCTGGAGATGCATTTCGACCTCCACAAGCTTGCTTACAGAACTCTAAACAGGAAACCAGCTGTGGGACAGACTGTAATATGTTGTTGCACATAACTGAATGTATTGATGCCCTGTGTGACTGCCGAGAAAGTGTGTGTGACTGGCAACAGCTTTTTATGTGCTCATTTGCTTTTTTTTTTTTTTAACCAGTCTCAACGTAGCTATCTGTAAAGAAGGGGATGGAGTGCTGTGACACTCAAGCCATAGGAAGGGAGGGAACTGCTGTTCATGGATCAGTCCCCACGTAACTACGGACGTTTTTGCACACTTTAGTTTTCAATTTTGGTAAGCCTAGCCAGGCTTTTTGAGCCAGAATAACGCAGTGGAGACATTTAAACTAATTTTAGCAATAATTTATAAACGGGATTGCAAGGGGAAGTCACGTGACCTGACAAAGACTTCTGTGTGTGTGTGGCTATAAAATCTAGCCCCTAGCGAACGTGAGTGGGGCTATGCGCGTGGAAACGTGCATCGAGACACCTGTGTTCTGCATGTGTCAGGAGGATTGGAGGGCCACCAATCTGTTAAGTGTTCAAAGTTTATCTAGAAACAGTGCTGTGTATGAAAAGATTCCAGTTGCAGGGACTACATGTGCATGTATATAAACCTCAAATTCGAATTTCAGAGTTTAGCCATTGAGATACTGTAGAAATTCTTCAGTGAATACAACCGTGTGAGAGGCCGATAATCAAGGCCATAGTACAGTGTGCATCCCCGCGCAATACATTAACAGTGTCATAGCTCAGGTTAAGTAGACCTTGTCTGTTGAGAAGGATTGGGGGGGGGGGGGAGAGTTATATATAACTTGTTGTCATTATTCCTTGCCTACATCCTTGCTGGGATTACTTATAATCTTACGCACAGTACACAGTTCTAACTACAGAAACATGACTACTAAAATCATGACCCTAGATGCCGATATCTGACTGCAATGCAAGTGTTGTTTAATGTACAAAATATTTAGGAACCAAGTCAGTTTGGAAGAATACATACATGCAAAATGTCTGCACATTATTGATCTTGTTGCTGAAATCTCTACCTTTAGCTCTAAACTTGCAATTACAGAAAAAGGTCAACACGAAATGGCACAGAGAATCAATGGCTTAAATAATCCTGAGCGTTCATTACAAACAAACAACAAGGAAAGTGGTAGGAGTAGTAGTAATAACTCCAACCCATGTCTTCAGCTGCAAATGGCCAACAAATCCCCCTCTGAACTTGGTCTATTAGTTAAAACACCAAACAAAAACCCAGACACCAACAAAAAAAGGGACTGCGAGAATGATTCCTTTAATAGCTCAGTAGACGATGAGACCTGGGTTAAAGTGTTTATCAAGCATAAAATTAAAAAGGGTAGAAGAGCTATGGACTTCAATCTCCCAATAAACAATCGCTTTAACCCACTCGCTATCCATAGGGGTTCATTCTTCACCAGAGAAAGGACCAGACCATTCTACTCCAGTGAGGGGCACCAATGAAAACTCCGACCTAATAATACTGTGCGAAAACCCACCTCCTGAAGTACAAGTAACTAATAGGGTTACTAAAGATACTCTTAGTACAGGGACTTCCTTTAACACAAATCCCTCAACCATAAATAAATGTAAATGTACCAAAGGACCCCATAATAATAATAGTCAACCTATTTGGAGTTTGCATTTACGTAAATGACAAGATCACTTACCATCAGATATTCCCCATCAAGGACAGGAAATCAGAGTTGAGAGTATCTGGATACAAATTCAATTTAAAAACAGACCCAAAATACTGTTTGGAAATCTTTACAGCCCACCAAATTCATCAGAGGAATACAACAAAAATCTTATCGATGACATTGTTTCAGTATCTGAAGAGGGAAATACAATTACTGTTGGTGACTTAAACCTCCCTGGTATTAACTGGGAAAACGCAACAGGATCCACCAATCAAGAATGTGAATTCATGAATCTATTTGGTAGCCCTGGCTTACAACAAATGGTCACCATTCCCACTAGAGGGAGTAACATCCTTGACCTAATCTTAATAAATATAGAAGACGTCATATCAAACATTTCAATAACATGTCCATTAGGAAGCAGTGACCATAGTTCCATCCATTTTAGTGTAATAGCATGTGCCAGTGCTACGACGGACACCCAGTATTTATTTAACTACAATAAAGCTGACTTTAAAAAGATCAGGGAAGTCTCTAACAATTATCGACTGGGAAATAGTAATGATCAATTTAACTGTAGAAGATACCTGGTTATTTAAAAAAAAAATCAAATTTTAGACCTAGAAATTAAACTTATACTGAAACTAAAGAGATATATCAAAAAAGGGTAGACTGCCTATATGGTTGACTAAGGCTATTAAGAGTTAACTGCACAAAACCAAAATGTAAATACCTGTAAATTTTCTTTCTCTGACAGCTGGTCTCCATACAGATGGGCTATACCTCCTGATGCAGATATGCAGGCAGGAACTAAGCTCTGCAACAGGGGATATCCAGCCCCTCCATTTCCTGCTGCCACCAGTTCTTCCAAAAGCAGCCCAAATGTATCCATGCTATCTGAACTTGGAAACAAAAACAAGAAAATTAAGCCATACATGGCTGATTGGCCAACTTTGTACATTCTGGGAGGGAAGCAGAAGCCCGGAGACCAACCGTCGGATAAAGAAAATTTATATGTATTTAAATTTTGTTTTCTCTCTCCTAAACTGGTCTCTGGGCTTCCATACAGATGGGATATACAAAAGCAGTATATCCACAGATATCTTGGGTGGGAAGAATGTAACTGCTCTTAAGAGTCCACCACCACCTGAAGAACTCGGTGGCCAAAGGACGCCTCTGCCGTGGTCCTCAAATCCAGTTTGTAAAGTTTTGTGAACATGTGAATGGATGACCATGTGGCCGCCCTGCATAGGTCAGCTGGAGATGCTTCTCTGAAGTCCGTCCACGAGGTGGCCACAGCCCGGGTAGAATGGTCTCTCACTGGGCCAGGCAAGGTTACTCCAGGCTGATCATAAGCAGTGGTGATGACAGAACAGATTCATCTAGCTATACAGTCCTTCAAAGCTTTTTTACCCATATTTTGACCTGTAGTTAGAATGAACTAACTGTAAGCTTTTCGAATAGAATCCATTCTTCTGATATACATTTTCATCGCTTGTCTTGGATCTAGCATGTGAAATTCCCTTTCCTTTTCATTTTTTTGGGTGTGGGCAGAAGGAAGACAAAATCAACTCCTGGCTGCAATGGAAAGGAGACATAACTTCTGGTAAAAGACCTGGATCTGTTCAGAGCACCACAGAGTCCTGATGAAACACAGTATACGGCTCTTTGATGGACAAGGCTCCTAAGCTCACTGATTCTCCTGGCTGAAGTAATAGCTATGAGAAAAGTGACCTTCATTTTGAAATGCATGAGGGATGTCTCCTTGAGGGGCTCAAAAGCAGCCTTGGTCAAAGCTTTGAGAACCAGATTAAGCCTCCAATTTGTTACCATTGGCTTGATTGGAGGGTGTTTTAATTTTGTTGCCATTAGAAATCTCCTGACATGGAGATGTGAACCCAATGATTTGCCTGAATCCACCAACAACAGTGCCCCCCAGCGTGGAAACCTGAACCCTTAAGGTGGCTGGCTGCAGACCTTTATCAAACCATCTTGAAGGAACTGTAATAGTACAGGCAATGATATTGGCTGGTTCTGTATGTGTTTGGATTGAAGCCAGAACAAGAATTTCCCTCCAAATTCTGTAATATACTTTACAGGAAGAGGGGTGACACGAGTTCACCATCATTTCAATAACAGGAGCTGTGTAGCCTAACTCTTTGAAAGTTTCCCACTCAATCTCCAGGCTGAGAGGGAGAGGTTGCTCAGACTGGGGTGCAGTACCGGACCCTGATGGAGAAGGTCCAGGCTGATCTTGAAGGTCAGAGGTGGTTGTCTTGAAAGATGAATGAGAAGCGGGAACCGTGAGCGACGAGGCCATCGGGGACAGACTAGAAATCAGTTCTGCCCAGTCCAGAGCCACTTTGTGGAGGACTCTGGATAGAAGCGGTATTGGAGAAAAGGCATTCAGGAGCCCAAACTGACCCCAGTCTAGGGAAAAGGAATCCTGAGCCACCGCTAGTTCGTCCTCGGCCAGGAGGCAAAATTGCTTTACCTTAAGAGTTTTTCAGGCAGGCAAAAAGCTTTATCGGAGGATTTCCCCACCATTCTGTTAGGATGTGGACGGCACTGTCCTTCAGCTCCCATTCCCCTGGTAGAACATTTCTGCGACTCAGCCAGTCTGCTGTGATATTTTCCTGCCTGGAATGGACACTGCCCTTATGCTTGCTAGGTGGTGCTTGGCCCATTGATAAAGAAGCAGGGACTCCCAGAGCATTTTTGAGCTTCTTGTTCCTCTGTGATGGTTGATATATGCCATCATTGTCCGATTGTCTGTTATAATCAGAACGTCCTGATTGAGGACTTGCTGTTCGAAGTGTATCAGGGCTAGGCATACTGCTCTCATCTCCAGGACGTTTATGCTGTACCCTGTTTCTAACAGTGGCCATTTGCCCTGAGCTGACACCTGATGCAGGTGAGCCCCCCCCCGAGGCTGGCATCGGTCGTGATTTGGATTTGGTGTGGATGGCCCAACTTATGACCCCTCACGACATTTGTCCTCAGAGTCCACCACTGGAGGGAAGTTTTTATCTGCTGAAAAATTGGGATCAGTTGGTGCTGGCTGTGTTTGGACTGGGACTACAGCTTGAGCAAGTGTGCATGAATGGGCCTCGTGGACTAGAGCTCAAGGGACTGAATCCGCCAGCAATACTAGCGTCTCAATTAGCTGCATGAAGGAGTGCGCCAGCAGCTGAGGAGCTGTGTGAAACTTTCTGATGAGCTTCAGCAGGTCCCTGAATTTTGCTTCCGGGGTAAAGGCCTTGTTGGCTTGTGTCATGAAGTCTGCCTCCAGGTGGTTCAAGGTCTCGCTTGGAGTTAGGGAACTTTTTCCCCAGTTGATGACAAAACCGTGGGCCAAAAGGCACTGGACTACCTCCACCACTGCTTGGTCGAGCTGCGAGGCTTGATGAGAATATAGTCCAAGTAAGGGAAAAGTTGCATCCCTCATTTCCGAAGGGGAGCTATGACTGCTACTAGCACCTTGGAGAATGTCCTTGGGGCTGAAGAAAGCCCGAATGGCAGTGTTTTGAATTGGAAGTTAAGTGCTGCTCCCCCTCCTTGAACCTGAGATATTGTCTGTGTAGTTCCTGAATGAGAATATGCAAACAGGCATCTTGCAGATTGATGGATGCCAGAAAATCCCCTTGTTGCAACTCCCTGATGATTGATGACAAGGTTTCCATCTTGAAGGGTCTACTGCGGACAAAATGAATCAGGAATTTAAGGTCTAGGACTGGCCTGAATCTCCCGGCGCATTTTAGCACAATGAAGAATAGGGAGTAGATCCCCCCCATCCGATTTGATCTCTGTTGGGGGGAACTTGTTCTATAGCTCCTGCTTGAAGAAGATCTGTAATGGCCCGTAACATCGCCTGTCTCTTGGACGGGTTGTTCGAGATAGGGGAGGGCACCACATGAGGTAGTGGAGGCTTGGCATCAAATTCTTTTAGGTAACCCTTGCTGATGATGTCTAGGACCCATCTGTCCAATGTAGTTTGGACCCATTCCTCGACAAATTTTGAAAGTCTGCCCCTACTTGAGGATGGGCTCGGATAGCTTCATTTTGTCTGGTGCCAGAGGACCATGATTTGCCCCTGCCTCTTGACTGGGGCATATGCACTTTAGCTGCCCCTCTGGATTCCTTCACCATCTCTTTCAGAGCTGAGCCAAACAGGAGATTACCTTCATAGGGGGCATTTACTAAATGGCTCTTTGAAGAGGTGTCTGCTTGCCAGACCCGATGCCAGAGGTTGCGGCGAGCTGAAGTTTGATAAAGTATGGTCAGTGTGGCACACCTGACCATCTCCTTTGATACGTCTGCTGCATAAGCCGATGCCAAACCCATTAACTGCAGCTGATGAATAACATCCTTGTTCTTCTCTAGGTCCTCAGCGAACTGAAAAGCTAATTCTGAGGCCCAGGACAGGGCAGCTCTGGCTGAAAAAAGATTGGAAGTTGATGCCTTATGAGACACTGCTGATGCCTGGAAGGCCTTCTTGAGTGAGGCATCCACTTTCCTGTCCACTCGGTCCCTCAGTGATGCTCCTCCCTCGGCTAGGATGACCATCTTCTTGGTGAGGTTCAAAATCAGATGGTTGATTCTGGGGCAGTCTAGACACTTTTCGGAGTGTTTTTTGTCAAACTTGAGGAGCTTAGAGATCTGCCGGAGTACTGGATAGGAGCGTTCTGGACCTTGCCATTCCTCTTTTAGCAAAGACTCTATGGCTGGAGGAATAGGGAAGACTGTGGCCAGTTTGGCGGCAGATGCCAGGAGAAAGGCCCATTTCAGCTGTGCTGCAGACATTGGGGAAAAAACAGAGATGAATTTTAGCTATGACATTCTTGATGAAAAAGTATAGGTTCTCCATGTCAAAGTTTCTGGACAGGGAGTCATCCAAGTCTGAGGACGAGTCCCCTAGCTCCCCCTCTTCTAAAGAAGAGGAACTAGAGTCTGAAGAGTCCGGGGAATGGTCCCTACGATGCTTCCCCTTATTGGTGCCCCTAGATCTACTCTGAGAACAAGAACTTCTCTTTCTCTTGTGGCATGAGGAATGCTAAGCCTCCTTGCCCGAGGATCTGCTCCTGTATCGGGATTTTTCTTTTTATTGCAGTGATGTGAGGACAACTGCCCCCTCTTTGGATGAGGATGGAGCTGGGGTCCTCTCTCTTTTTGCCTTCTTGTGAGGCCTCACATCTGGTGATCCCAGAGGTTCCAGTCGAAGCATGCAGGAGCCAGAGCAAAGGCCCTATTTAGTTTGTCTATTAGGTCTGGGGCTAGAGAGGGGGCTGCAGACTGCTGGGTCTCCCTGGTGGCTGCTGCTCTCTCAGACCTAATGGCTGCTGCTCGCTCAGACCTGTCTGTCGGCTATCTGTCTGAGCAGAGGAAAGGGAGGCCTTCATCGTGTCCTTCCCATTTGCAGATGCTGCCTTCTCGCATTTTAGGCAAAGCGAGCCTGCAAAGGTGATCAGAAGAGGGAGATTTGCAACGCTGGCATTTTCTGCTCCTGGCAGGCTTGTCTAAGGCCATGACTGAAACTGGTTCTAATCCCCTTTGATTCTGCGACCCCCCCCCCGAGGAATGGGTGAATACCTGAGGAATACACTAGCAAATGGCCAAAAAGGAGGGGTGGAAGAACAATGGAAAAAATTCAAAACTGCCATCATAGAGGCAACAAGCCTTGGTGTAAAACAGATAGAGAAAACAAAGCGGAGTAAAAAAAACACTATGGCTCTCAAAAGAGGTAGCAGAGAAGGTTAAGGAGAAAAAGGCTGCATTCAAAACGTATAATGCATCACAGAAGGAGCACGACAGGGAACTGTATCAATTAAAGCAGAAAGAAGTGGGGAAGGCAGTCAGAATAGCAAAAGCCCAAACTGAGGAAAAAATAGCCAAGTCAGTTAAGAAGGGGGTATAAAACCTTTTATAGATACTTTAATGAGCACAGAAAGGTTAAGGGAGAAATGGTGAAGATTAATAAGGGATAGGGGAGGTGGGCAGAGGGAGATAGTGAAAAGGCAGAGATACTGAATGAATACTTTTGCTCAGTATTCACCAAAGAAGATGAGGAGGAGTTACCTAAACCAGACAATAGAAGCACTCTGGGTAGGAGGTTGACACCAGTCCATTTACAGAAAAAAAAGAGTCCTGAAAGAACTAAAACTCAAGGTGGACAAAGCAATGGGGCCTGATGGGATTCACCCCAGAATCCTAAAAGAACTAAGAGAGGACCTAGTGACACCACTGACCACACTTTTTAACAAATCATGGGAGGATGGGGTGGTACCTGAGGACTGGAGGCGGGCAGATGTGATTCCCCTTCACAAAAGTGGGAGCAAGGCAGAAGCAGGAAACTACAGACCTGTAAGTTTGACCTCAGTGGTAGGGAAAATGATGTATACCCTTAAGGAAAGGAGGGAGAGGGGGGACATGATAGAAACTTTAAAGTAGCTCAGTGGAATCAACAAAGTCCAAGAAGGTAGTATCTTTCAGAAAAAGAGATGTGCAAGAACAAGGGGACACAATCTGAAGATAGGGGGGGGACGGCTCAGGAGCAATGTGAGGAAGTATTTTTTCAGAGAGGGTGGTAGACGCATGGAACAACCTTGCTGAGGAGGCTGTGGGGTCTAAAACTGTGGGAGAATTCAAGAATGCATGGGACAGAGATAAGGCAATTTTTGTGGTGGGTAGGAAGAAACAGGCTGTTGGGTAAATAGGAATCTGCAGTTTATCCTGTAGGTCGGGGAAATGGGCAGACTAGGTGGGCCAAGCGGTCCTTATCTGCTGTCAAAGTCTATGTTTCTAAGGCAATTTATTCAAAAACAAAGTATAAGTGCTAAGTGCAAAACACTGGCTTACAAAACCATTATGGTATCAGGCATGGCCACAAACTTACGTTTCACCCAGCCTATGCCAGGCTTCATCGGAGATAACTAGCATTTCAATACAAGGCACAGATATTCTCCAACATCCTTGTGCTTATATGAACAAACATGCTGTTATAAGAATTATTAAATTAAAACGCCTGCACCAAAATTCATTTGTGCAGTGATTGTTTAAGCAGAGATCCTTTGGCTTTTGAAACACTGCTTGCTGATAGGTACAAATATATTGCCCAACATTTATTTAATTATAATTACTGGTGTGCGCTTTTTCCCATAGGGAAACCCAGTTATAATTTGCCATTATAACCAGCTGGTTATAACGGCAAACACACACCAGGTTTCTCTGCCTCCGCGCATGCACCCACTCTTGCTAGACGGACATAGACGGCACAACTGCCACTCGGCAGTAAGTAAAAAAAAAACAAGAACTAATTAAAATTCGTAAAGTTCCACTCTGCAATGGTAATACAATAAAGAAATGTAAAACTTGGTAGACTGCAGACCACGCTGAATCCCGACCAGTCCACGGCTGCCTCAACATTGATCTCTGCTTCTCTGCTTTTTCATTTCATTTTATACAATTGCTGTGGTGAAAAAGGGCACACCAGCAATTATATAAAATAAAAGATGGGGCTGTGTATAAAACTAGAATTTACACATGCCCTCAGTGTGTGGGATTTTTTTTATAGAAACATAGACTGACTGCAGACAAGGACCGCTTGGCCCACCCAGTTTGCCCATTTCCCTACCTACTGGATATGCTGCAGATCTTAGTTAACCAACAGCCTACTCCCTCCTACCCCCCACCAGAATTCTCTTATGACTGTCCCATGCATTCTTGAATTCCCCCACTGCTTTCAACCCCACAACCTCCTCAGGAAGGCTGTTCCATGCGTCCACCACCCTCTCTGTGAAAAAATACTTCCTCACATTGCCCCAGAGCCAACCAACACTGAGTGTATCATAATGGGGGATCTCAATCAAAATTGGAATGATGAGAGTTCTAAGAAGCTCAAGGACTTCTGTGATACTAGTGGGCTGACACAATTAACACCTGCAGTCACCAGACCTAATAGAAAAAACCTTGAGCGAAGCTCCCTCCTTGAACTTATATTAGTCAACAAATCCCATCATTTTTCACATACTGGAGTCTTCTGTAACGACCTAAGTGATCACTGTGCCACTGCCTGCATCAGACACTCACCCGCATCAGACAATCGCCCCTATTAAAGTCTGCCTCCAAATTCACTCTGAAAAAATTCTGCCAGAATGCCTTCCTGAGAGACCTAAGTAGCATCAGATGGCAGGACTTCTACCTAGCCCCTTCACTCAATGAGGCATTTAATATCTTCCATAGCCTAGTGAAAGATCTAATAGACAAGCATGTCCCCCCCTCAAGGCTGATTAAGACTAAAATACTACCTCCTGGCTGGTTCTCTCCCATCCTGAAGAAAACTCTCAAAGATAGAGACTATTGGTGGAAAAAGGCGAGGAAATCCCAACTGGAGGCCGATTGGATAGCATTCCGTACCACTAGAAACATCTGTACTAAATTCATTAGATCTGAAAAATCGAAATACTTCCAAGCTGCACTGGAAGACAACAACAACGATGCTTCTAAATGTTGCAGCATCCTCAAAGAAGTTAAAGGGCATATTACTGATGCCTCCCTTCCTCACAAAATAGTGTCCAATGGCTCTACCCTTACTGACAGATCTGTCATATTAGACCGTTTCAACGAATACTTTGCATCAGCTGGGTTAGCCTTCGATGCCTCGACTATCAATAAGTTCAGCCCATCAGGGGACCCCACTGCTGCCCCCTATTGCTAAAGTCAACCTCAACCAATTTTATCCCTCCTCCTCCTTCAGCTTCCATACAGTCATGTTTAAATAAGTAGAAGACCGCCTGTTGTCCTCGGATACAAGAAAAGAGTGCCAGGGCAGACAATACTGATCCCTACTTCCTAAAATTGGGCCACTATTACCTAACGGCTCCTATCGCCCATCTATTTAACATCTCCCTGTGCTTTGGAAAACTGCACATATTATACCTTTGTTCAAATTGGGGGATAAGAGTGACCTGAACAATTACAGGCCTATTTCCTTATTGCCTACCCTATCCAAGCTTTTGGAAAAAGTTGTCAACACCCAAATCAGAGAATACGTGGAATCACAAAAACTGCTAAATCCTGCACAATCCGGCTCTAGAGCCAAACACAGCACAGTATCTGCCCTTGTAAAAGTAACCACAGATTGGCAAATTGCCCTGGATTCTAAGAAGTATGTGTTTGCCCTTTTCCTTGACCTAAGTAAAGCATTCAACACAGTGAACCAAAATACTATGATTAACGCACTGTGCAATATCAGCCTTGATATGACTGCCATTAAATGGTTCACCAGCTACCTCATCAATAGACTACAACACGTTAAAGCTTCAGGTGACTTATCCCCGTTAAAAATACTTCCACAAGGTGTTCCCCAAGGCTCCATTTTAGGTCCTATCCTGTTTGCAATTTATATCAACAACCTTGATACACAACTACATACTGCTAATGTGCACCTATTTGCAGAGGATACCATCCTTTACACCTCAAACTCATCATTGGATCCAGCCTGTGAGGATCTACAGCAAGATTTCATCTCTCTCCAACATAACCTGATAAAACATAAGCTCCTGCTCAACGCAAAAAAACAAAAAACAAAGTCATGATCCTCGCACCTAAAGCAGCCTCGGGTCCAACACACAAGCATATGATTCTAATGCTGGTAGGTGAACCCCTTTAAATAGTAGATACCTTCAAATACTTAGGGTGCTGGTTAGACAACAAGCTCAACTTCTTATGCCATCTCAATGAGGTCTCGAAAAGATTAAGGCAGCGGTTAGGCATGTTCTACCACATTAAACACCTACTTACCAAAGAGGCTAGTGCAATCAACATTCCTACCCTTATTGAACTATGCTGATTTTCTATACAACCACTGCCCTACAACTGTACTCAGTAAACCTGACACTCTCTACCACCAGGCCTTAAGGTTCATCCTAAACCTGCCTTCTCGCACCCACCATTGCATACTGTACCAGGAGATGGGATGGTCCTCTCTCTCAACAAGGAGGAAAAGGAACGCTCTTCTCTGGTTCTTCAGAGCCTTATCTGACAAACTCCCTGCCTACATCTCAAGCTTCTTCGAACGTGCCAAGGGTCCTCATGGGTTGAGACGCTTCTCCTTACTCTGCTTCAAGATACCCAGAGTAAAAACAACTTATGGCATGGCTGCAATCAACATCTCCTTCCCGTCCCTATGGAACAACATGCAAAGCTCACTTAAACTCTCTTTCCTGCCCAGTCTGTTCACTTTCAAAGCACGAATAGCTGAATACCTTAAGGACATCTGTAACTGCTACAAGTGACTATGTACTAGTAGCCCCTAGTCTCGTCCACAAATCTGACATTTCTGTAACCCTCTTAACTTCTCATCCCTGTTAAGGGGCACTAGCACTTACTAGTCTCTCACCTCTTCCCCCATCCTCCCCCCCCCCCCGATTCATATACATTCCCCTCTTTCTTCTTCCCTCCCTGTATAACCTCTGTTACACGATAATAGCTGTCTTACATTGATGTATAATTAAGCTCTACATTTTTAACTCTCAAGTCTCCTAGTTATGACACTGTAACTGTATCACCCATGTATGTTTAGGCCTACTAGTTATGACTCTGCAACTATGTTAGTTTATATATGTACCTACGTATAAATCTGTATAATCCTGCACATGTAATTTGCCCCGCCTTGTCAACCCTTCCTTTGTATGTTTTCTATATTAATGTTCAGGACCACCTTGAAAATGAGCTTGCACAACAGTGTTTATGCCAGGTTAAATGAAGTTTGATTGACTGACTGATGACAGCTAAAGGGGAGGTTCTTATAATGGGAAACTTCAACATGCCACATACAGACTGGTTAATACCAGAAGGAACATCTGCCAGAAATAGACACATGGTGGATTCCCTGCAGGGGGAGGGCCTCAAACAACTGGAACAACGACCCACAAGAGACAGGGCTATCCTATATCTAGTACTGATCACAGATCGCCATGTAGAAGGTCACCTGGGAGCCAGTGACCATCACACGGTATGGTTCAATTTGGCCACTAGAACTAAATCATCCCATTCCAAAGCAAAAATATGGGACTTCAGTGGAGCAGACTTTGATGAGATAGCCAAAAAGAAATACAGGTGAGGGTGTACAGGCAAAGTGGGCAAACATTAAAGATGCAATAACTGAAGCAACATCCCATTGTGTTAAGAGAGAAAAAGAAGAGCAAATAAGAAGGAAACCACTTTGGTTCTCAAAACAGTAGTAGAAAAGGTCAGAGCCAAAATGCTGGTATTCAGGAAATATAAGGGAAAGCAGCAGGATAAAGATAGGGAGACATAACAAACTTCCCTAAGGGAAGCAGGAAGGCAGTAAGGCAGGCAAAGGCCTAAACCAAGGAAACACTAGCACAAACAGTAAAAGAAGGTGACAAGACTTTCTATAGATACATTAGTGAAAGGAGAAAGTCCAGAGGGGGTATTGCTAAGATCAAAGGGGATAAGGCGGCACGTGAGGAGGAGGACCATATGAAAGCATCTATCCTAAATAGATACTTCTGCTCAGTATTTTCTGAAGAGAAGGTAGGGTAGGGGCCCACAGCTCAGCACCATGGACATGGGGGGATGGAGGTGTGCACTAGTCCCTTCACAAAAGAAAGGGTCCTACAAGAGCACGATAAGCTCAGAGAGGACAAGGCAATGGGACCCAATGGCATACATCCCAGGGTACTAAAGGAGCTAAGGGTGGAACTAGCAGAGCCATTATCAGAAATGTTTAGTGAGTCTCTGAGCACAGGAGAGGTACCAAAACACTGGAGAAGAGCTCATGTGATCCCACTCCACAACAGTGGTAGCAGGAAGAAGGCAGGGAACTACAGACCAGTCAGTCTTACCTCAGTAGTGGGCAAGATTATGGAGGCACTTCTTAAGGAAAGCATAGTGCAACACCTGGAATCCATAGGAGCCCAGGATCCAAGACGGAATGGGTTTACAGAAGGAAGTTCCTGTCAGACTAATCTCAGATTTCTTTGACTGGGTAACCAGAGTGGTGGACCAAGAGGGAACAGTTCATGTTGCCTACCTTGATTTCAGAAAAGCTTTCGATACTGTTCGACACAGAAGATTGATTAATAAGCTGGGTAGGCTCGGTGGGTCAGAAGTTGATCAACTGGGTGGCAAACTGGTTGACAGGCAGAAAACAGAGAGTGGTGGTAAACGGTATACAGTCAGAAGAGATGCAAGTCACAAGTGGGGTACCTCAGGGATCAGTCCTGGGGCCAGTCCTCTTCAATATCTTCATCAGTGACATTGCAGATGCACTGAAGGATAAGGTTTGTCTGTTTGCAGATGACACCAAGATCTGCAACGGAGTAGATGATCCAGATGGCGTGGGCAGAATGAGAAGAGATCTGGATGAACTAGCAAAATGGTCAGAGGAATGGCAACTGGGGTTTAACCAAAGAAGTGCAAGATCATGCACATAGGGAAAAGAAACCCTGAAGTCACCTACAGAGTGGGAGGGGAGTTGCTCGCAGTCAAAAGGGAAGAAAGAGACTTGGGCATCATCCAAGCAGACCATTAAAGCAGTAAGTATGGCTAGGGGGATGTTGGGGTGTATTAGTATGGGTATCGCAAGTCGGAAGACAAAGGTAATAATCCCTCTATACAAGACACTGGTTAGGCCCCATCTAGAGTACTGTGTGCAGTACTGGAGGCCACACCTTCACAAGGACATTAACCAAACTGAGGCAGTACAGAGAAAGGCAACCAAAATGGTGCAGGGACTGCATCAGAAAACATATGAGGACAGATTAACAGACCTCAATATGTATACCCTAGAGCAAAGGAGGAAGAGAGGTGATATGATCAAAACATTCAAACACCTTAAGGGCATTAACAAGGTGAAAGAGTCTAACACATGTCTCAATATAAGAAAAACAGGACAAGAGGACACAACATGAGATTAGAGGGAGGGCAATTGAGGGGTAATGTGAGGACGTTCTTTTTCACAGAAAGGGTGGTGGATGCATGGAACGGCCTACCTCAGGAAATGGTGGATATGAATACAGTGCAGGGCTTCTAACAGGCATGGGATAGGCATAAGGGAACAATACAGATGAGTATGAATAGATAGGCCATTGACAGAGCAAAGGCCAATAGCACATTCATAGGGTAGAAAAAGAAATGGGCAGACTGGATGGACCTTGCAGTCCTTATCTGCCATCAACTTTTATGTTTCTATGTTAACTAATGTCCGGTCTGAAATGCTTGGTAAAAGTGGGACTATACTCCAGGTGGCAGCAACACAAATATCAGCAGCTGAGACCCCTTTGAAACAAGCCACAGCGGTAGCCATACCTCTCGTGGAATAAGCTTTGACAGCACCAGGCAATTCTTTGCCGTACTTGTTGTAGAAGAATACAATGCAATTTGCCAGCCATTTGGATAAACACTGCTTAGAAACTGAAGCGCCCTCTCTGCCTGGGACGAAAGAAACAAACAACTGCTTAGACTTTCAGGACTCCTTAGTCCAAGGCAGATAATACATAGAAACGTAGACTTTGACAGCAGGTAAGGACCACTTGGCCCACCCAGTCTGCCCATTTCCCTACCTATTGGATAAGCTGCAGATTCTTCCTGCAACCCCCTACTATAATTGCCTTATGTCTGTCCCATGCATGTTTGAATTCCCCCACTGTTTTAGACCCCCACAACCTCTCCAGGAAGGCGGTTACATGCGTCCATCACTCTCTCCGTGAAAAAGAATTTCCTCACATTACCCCTGAGCCATCCCCCCTCTAACTTTAAATTGTGCCCCCTTGTTCTTACACATCTCTTTTTCTGAAAGATGCTACCCTCCTGGACTTTGTTGATTCCCTTGAGGTACTTAAAAGTTTCTATCACGTCCCCCCGTCCCTCCTTTCATCAAGGGTATACAAATTAAGCTCTCTCAGTCTCTCTTCATACGGTTTCTGATGTAGACCCTGCACCATTTTAGTGCCCTCCTCTGGACTGCTTCCATCCTGTCTATGTCCTTGCGTAGATGAGGTCTCCAAAACTGCACGCAGTACTCCAGATGGGGTCTCACCAACTGTCTGTATAGAGGGATAACCACTTCCCTTTCTCTACTTGTGATGCTCCTCCCACTGCATCCCAGTATCCCCCTGGCTCTCCTTACTGACGTTTCACATTGCTTACCCACCTTTAGGTCATCTGATATGACTACACCCAGATCTCTTTCCATTATTTTTGCCATTAGTACCTCCCCTGCTATTGTGTACTCTTCTCCTGGATTTTTATTTCCCACGTGCATTACTTTGCACTGAATCTAAGTTGCCATATGTCTGACCATTCCTCCAACCTTGCCAAGTCCCTTCTCATCCTTTCTACCCCTCCTTGTGTATCAACTCTGTTAAAGATATTTGTGTCATCTGCAAAGACACATACCTTTCCTTCCAGACCTTCTGCAATGTCACCTATAAAGACGTTAAAGAGGACTGGACCCAGTACTGAGCCCTGAGGTACTCCACTAGTAACCCCTCTTTCTTCAGAATGTGTTCCATTAACTATTACCTTCTGTGTCCTGTTGTGCAGCCAGTTTGCTTCCCAGGCTACCACCCAGGAACCCACTCCCAGGCTGGCTAACTTGATTATTAATCTTTTGTGCGGGACTGTGTTAAATGCCTTGCTAAAGTCTAAGTAGGCCATATCCACAGCCCCTCCCTGGTCTATTACTTTGGTCACCCAGTCAAAGAAATAGATTAGATTCGTCTGACATGACCTTCCTGCTGTGAATCCATGCTGCTTTGGGTCCTGTGCCCCGCTGGCCTCTAGGTACTGAACAATTCTTTCTTTCAGAAGTGATTCCATCATTTCCCCACCACTGAGGTCAAACTAACAGGTCTGTAGTTTCCTGCTTCTGCCTTGCTCCCACTTTTGTGAAGGGAATCACATCTGCCCTCCTCCAGTCCTCAGGTACCACCCCATCTTCCCATGATTTGTTAAAAGTGTGGTTAGTGGTGTCACTAGGTCCTCCCTTAGCTCTTTTAGGATTCTACTGTGAATCCTGTCAGGCCCCATTGCTTTGTCCACCTTGAGTTTTAGGAGTTCTTTCAGTACTCTTTCTTCTGTAAATGGACTGGTGTCAACCCCACTACCCAGAGTGCTTCTACTGTTTGGTTTAGGTAACGCCTCCTCTTCTTCTTTTGTGAATACTGAGCAAAAGTATTCATTCAGCAACTCTGCCTTTTCACTGTCTCCCTCTCTTCAGAGTTCTGCGCACATCTAGTGTACGGAGCAGCGCTTCCCCTGGATTGGCATGCTCAGGAAAATAAACAGGAAGGTGGATAAACTGATTCAGTGCAAACTCCGAAACCACCTTAGGCAAAAACTTAGGTTTTGTGCTCAAAGACAACCTGTCTTTGTGAACAATCAAAAAAGGCTTCTCTCACAGGAGGGCCTGAAGCTCTGAAATTCTTCAAGCAGAAGTAATTGCAACTAAAAATAACACTTTCCAAGAGAGAAAGCGCAAATCACAAGTCGCGACTGGCTCAAAAAGAGACAGAGTAAATTTTTCCAAAATAAAATTCAAGTCCCAATCTGGGATGGGAAACAGATTGGGGGTTTTAGATGCAGGATGCCCATAAGAAAGGTACGGGAAACATCCAGCTGAGCAATCATGCAGTCACCCACGGGCTCATGAAAGGAAGATAGCCAAAAAGTGGACCTTGAGGGAGGAATACTGGAGGCTTGAGTCAGACAAAGAAATCAGGTAGTACCGAACATGTTTCACAGGACAGGTGAAATGTTCTAGGGAATGCTTGGCAGTCCAGATGGCAAACCGCTTCCACTACGTGGCATAAGTGGCATGGGTGGAAGGCTTGCGGGTAGTCACTAGGATGTCTGCCACCCTGTTAGAGACCCCGAACCTGTCAATGGCTAAGTCCTCAAGAGCCACACATGCAGATGGAGGGACTTGAGTTTGGGATGGACCAGGGACCCCCAATCCTGGGTCAGCAGATTCCTGCAGCGGGACTAGAGGTTCCTACGCCAGTTACTGCAGCAGAGGGAACCATATCTGGCGAGGCCAGAATGGACCTACCAGAATCATGGCCCTCTCCATTTGCAGCTTGAGCAGCACCCTCTGTATTAGTGGAAACAGAGCAAATGCACACAAAAGAAAAAATTACTCACCTTAGTAATGTTTTCTCTAATGGAGTCTTGCTGTATTCTGACATATGCAGTGAGGTCCTGCCTCTCAACTGCTCCGGAGAACAAAGAGTTAAACTTTCTATGACTAACATAGAATGTTCATCATGAGCTCGGTTGAAGCCCCCTGTCTGCTGTTGTTTAAACTGCAACCGTCAGATCTTTACGAGCAAAGACTCACTAGGTGTTCGTGTGGAAACTGTAAAATTCTTACTAGCCAACTAACAAATCTATAAAAAGTTTTTTGGTTTCAAAGAAAGACTCAAGTCAGGAAACCCAAAACCAAAAACGCATCCAAAACACAACCTCTCACACAAACCAAAAAGACGGTGTAAAAAGCACAACCCTAGGGTGCCAACACTGCTCCTGTCCACCCACATCCCAAAATCTAGGTTCTGAGAGGGAGGTCAGAATGCAGCGAGACTCCATTAGAAGAAACAAGATTACTAAGGTGAGTCATTTTTTCTTCAAACAACATGAAGTCTTGCTGTATTCTGACATATGCAGACTACCAAGCAGTACCTCCATGGAGGAGGGACAGAACCTACTTTGGGAACGAGCTCTGAAATACTGCTGTGCCACACCGAGCATCACTCCTAGTCTGGATATCCAGAGAGCAATGCTTGGTGAAAGTATGGACTGTTTTCCAGGTGGCTGCTTGACAAATTTCTAAGGGAGGAATATCCCTGGCAGCAGCCAGGGAAGCAGCTGTACCTCTCAGGCCTGAGGGTGGAGTTCTACCCAGCTTTTCATAGCAAAATTGTATACATGAGAAAATCCACCTGGCACTAGATCTCTTAGTGGCAGGTTTGCCTTTACCAACTTCTCCATAATTAAGGAACAACTGGAGGGATTCAAACCTGTGACGCTTGGTATGCTCTATGTAGTAGCTAAGGGCTCTTTTAACAACAAATCTGAGCAGCCTCCTCTCCCCTGAGGAGGAATGGTCAGTGAAGAACACAGGGAGAGAAACAGACTGGTTGAGGTGGAAATCTGAAACCACTTTAGGTAAGAACTTTCTGTTAGTTCTAAGGACCACTTTATCTCTGTGAAAAGAGATGAAATCAGATTCCACTGACAGGGCTTGCAATTCACTGATACGTCTGGCAGAAGTAATGACTATCAAAAACACAGTTTTCCAAGTCAAGTACTTAAGCTCTGCTGAGGACAAAGGCTCAAAAGGGGGTTGCATAAGCTGAGTAATGCAAACATTAAGGTCCCAAGCAGGAGCAGGAGCCCTAAAGGGGGGACTGGTGGGAAGCAATCCCTTGAAAAACGTACAGAATACAGGATGGGATGAGACAGAGGAAGACTTGTCTACTGACAGGAAAGCAGAAACAGTTGCCAAGTGTACTTTAAGGGTAGCTGGTCTGAGGCCTACGCCATTAAGATGGACCATATAATCCAGAACCGTGGGCAATTCAGCAGAGTCTGGAGAAATATTCTTCTTAGAACACCAAATGCTGAATCTTTTCCATTTGGAGTTGTAAGTCTTCCTGGTGGAAGGCTTTCGAGAAGCCTTAGGATAACCAGAACCCCTTGGGAAAGATGCAGGTCTGCAAACTCTAGCTCTTCAAGAGCCAAGCCCTGAGATTGAGAGACTGAAAATTCGGGTACCAAATCCTCCCCTGAGAGGATGTTAACAGGTTGTAATTCCTGGGAAGAGACAGGGGAAGGTGAACTGTTAAGGACAGCAACAAGGGATACCATGGCTGTCTGGCCCAGTCCGGAGTAATCAGAATCACCTTGCATGGTTATGACCTTATCTTGGGTAGCACCCTGAACAGGAGAGGGAAGGGGAAGCATACAGAAATGTCCCTTCCCAGTTCAGAATCAGAGCATCCAGGGGGACTGAGCCCAAGACTGGGGGTCTGCAACTAAAAAGAGGAAGTTGGTGATTGTCTGGGGCTGCAAAAAGATCTATCTCTGGAGTGCCCCATCTCGAGAAAATCACTTTCAAAACTAGAGGATCCAGGGCCCATTCGTGATGGCCCTGGAATATTCTGCTCAGTGCATCTGCTAGGACATTGTCCTTCCCTGGGAGGTGAACTGCTATCAGAGAGGTTTGCAGGGAATAGGCCAGGGACCACAACTTCATTGCTTCTGTGCACAAGGCCGTAGACTGAGTGCCTCCTTGCTTATTGATGTACCACATGGTGGTGGTGTTGTCTGTTCTGACCTGAACCACCTTGTTCTGTACAGATTTGGAAAACGCTTGCAGTGCCAGAAACACTGCTCTGAGTTCCAAGAGATTGATGTGAAGCAGAGATTCCTGAGGTGACCACAGTCCTTGGGTGGTAAGATCCCCCAAATGGGCTCCCCAGCCCAGCAGGGAAGCATCTGTGGTGAGTATCAGTGAATGAGACTGAGTGACAAATGGAACCCCTTGTCTCAAATTGTCCTAATCCTGCCACCATTGCAAGGCTTGGATCAGGGTTTGAGTCACTGGGATTAGTTTGGTAAGGGGAATCCTTTCTTTGGGACCAAAAGACTCTTAAGCGAAACTGAATGTCCCTCATCTGGAATCTTGCCCCTTGGACCACTGCTGTGGAAGCTGCCATGTGGCCCAGTAGCTGAAGGAAATGCCTTGCTGGTCGAGACACCTGAAGGGTGAATGAAGAGGCCAGTTCCATAAGGGTCCTTGCCCTTTCCAGAGGAAGGAATGCTCTTGCCTTTACTGTATCCAGTTCTGTACCTATGAAGGTGAGGAGCTGTACTGGTTCGAGAACCGACTTTGGTAGGTTGAGAAGGAATCCTAAGGAAGTGAGCACTTGCTGGGTCACTTGCAGATGTGACTTGACTTGGTCTGGAGACTGACCTACTATGAGCCAGTCGTCCAAGTATGGGAAGATGGGGATCTTCTGTCTTCTTAGGAAGGCAACAACTACTGCCAGGCACTTTGTGAAAATCCTTGGGACTGATGTTAGGCCAAAGGGCATTGCTCTGAATTGATAGTGGCCTGAGGGCAACTCGAACCTGAGGTACTTTCTGTGGGAGCACCTGATAGGAATGTGAAAGTAGGCACCTCTGAGGTCCAGGGAGGCTAGCCAGTCCCCTGGCCGTAGAGAGGGAAGGATAATTCCCAGAGTTACCATTTTGAACTTTGGCTTCAAAAGATGTTTGTTCAGATATCTTAGGACTAGGATGGGCCACCATTCTCCTGTCTTTTTGGGGGTTAGGAAGTAACTGGAGTACAATCCTTTGCCCCTGTGTAGGGAGGGAACTCTCTCTATAGCTCTGGGAGCTAGGAGAGAAGAAACATCTGCCTCTAGGGCAAGGGTCTCTGAGAGATTTGCTGGTGGAAAAGATCTGGCTCTCATCTTGGGAAATTCTTTGAAGCTGAGAACCAGTCCCTGGCTTACCACCTCCAGGACCCACTTGTCTGATGTAATAGACTTCCAGTCCTGGACAAAGTAAGCCAGCCTGCCCCCTACTAGTATGGGAGAATCGACCCGGGCAGACCCATCAGGGTGTCTTCTTGGCAGGGGCTTTAGGCTGAGGGGTGGATGCAGGCCTGCTTATCCCCCTTCTGCCTCTCCCTCTGAAGAACCCCCTCTGTGAAAAGGAAGAAGAGGAGGTCTGAGCTTGATAAAAAGGCCTTTGGAAAGGCCTGCCCTTGCCCCTGGACTGCTGGCTTTGAGGAGCTGCTTGCCGTTGTTTGGCCTGAGCACTCCTGTAAGTGGTCCTGTACTCATCCATCTTTTTCATGTAATTCTCTGTCTGCTCCCCAAACAGAGAATTACCAATTACAGGGAAATCCATGGCCTTAGCCTGGGTATCCTGTGAGAGGCAGGTACTTCTGAGCCAAGCCATCCTCCAAAGAGCCACAGATGTAGCCATGACTCTTGATGATACATCATTGGAGTCTACAGCAGCATGAAACTGTACTTTCAATGCCTCAATCCCATCTGCAGCCACCTGCTCCAGCTCCTTGGCAAGCTGGTCAGGGGCCTGTTTAGCCAGAGCCAGCACAGTGTCCCACCTGGACTTCTGGTACCTGGCTGTATAGGCCATATACTTAGCCTGCCTGATGCTGCCATGTATTGTTTCTTTGTCACGGCATCAATCTTCCTGGAGTCCTTGTCTGGGGAGTGTGATGCCAAAGGAATGTTTGCCTTATCACAGGTAGCAGCCTGCACAACCCCAACATGGCTAAAAAAAAAAGTATGATAGAGACATACAAGTATCTTACAGGGAGGAACAGGGTGCAGGAAAACACTATTTTTAAGTGAAAAAGATGTTCCAGCACTAGAGGGCATGGGATGAAATTGGAGGGAGGATGATTCAGAGGAAACATGAGAAAGAATTTCTTCACAGAACGGGTGGTGGACAAGTGGAACACCCTGCCAGAGGAAGTGGTGGGGCTGAAACAATCACAGGATTTAAGAATGCATGGATAGACATAAAGGAATTCTGGAGGTCAGGGGTAAGGGGCAACAGACTTCTAGGAAAACAAACTGAACTTACAAGCTCAAATGGGCAGACTGGGTGGGCCATAGGCCCTTATCTGCCGACACTGTCTATGTATCTATGTATCTATGGCTGCACTGCTGAAAAAGGAACTCCCGTGTCTGAGCCTGCAAGAGTGTACCTCTTGTCCATTCGTCTGTCCACAGGAGGTATAGAATTAGGAGACTTAAGAATTTTTAGTGTCTGTTTCCCAAAGGATTTGTGTAGGGGAATAGATAGTCTCCTGGACTCTGAGATGTCCATCATCTCAACATAATCAGGCTCCTGATCCTCTACTGCTTCCTCCACAGGAGGCTGGAGGGTATCAGCCACTTTTTTGTAAAACATGTAGTGTGAAGGGGACTCAGAAAGCCTAGGAGGAGAAACACCTGACAGTCTGTCTGGGGAGATGTCCAGGTCAACATGCACATCCAGACTTTCACCATCACCATAATCATCCTCATACTCTCCCTCCTCCTCCGGTTCATAAAATTTTTCCAAAGTATAATCCGGAACCGGGGGAACCGATCAAACTGAGCCCCTGCCAGATGGTGCCGGTTCGGTCGGAACTGAACTAAGCGACTGCACAATCCTTATCGCCTTGACTATCTCATCGGCAGTTGGAGTATGAAATTCTGGGTCCAAACCGGTTGATTTGTCTTTTCTTTTTACCAGAACTGATTCCTCGGAATCGGCTCTCCTTTGCCAGTTAAGTACCGCCCTGGTCAGAGGGCACTCCTTCTGGTTCGGTCGGACCCAAACCCGTCTGGCCATCCGGGTCAGCGGACTTCATGGTCTCCCTTTCCCTCAGTCTACCTAATCTCTTTTCCAGGGTAGATTTGGGAAAATTCTTGCAAATTTGGCAGTCTGAATCGAGGTGGTCAAACTCCAGACAACAAACACAGGTGGTGTGAGAATCAGCATTGGCAAAGACTTCCCCACACACACTGCAGTGTTGAAACCCAGTAGGCCTGGTTTTTTTCTTGGGTTTCCCAGACATGGACAATCCTAACCAAAAACTTAACTTTTCGGCAATCTGCCAGGCAAGACTCCACTATGGTTCCTGACGATATCTGTCTTGGAAAAAAGCATCTAAATCCGTTTTTTTAGAACCCGTCTCGGACCGTTACCACACTCTTAAAGTAAGCACAAGTTTGTTTTTTTACTCAAACTGATCGGTTCAGCTGAACCGATCCACAATTTAAGTTCCACACAGAAACAGAACAAAAAATCTATCTAGTACACACGGTACCACACACATGGACTTGAACCGACTAAGCGGAAACAGCAATTCGGTAGAAACCGACCGAAAACCGACACTTCAACCGACTTTTTGAACCGAGCAGCAGAAGAAATCTCCAGAGCAACTGTTCAGTGAGGCGGAGTAAAGAATCTGACAGTTGCAGTTTAAAAAACAGCAGACAGGGGCTTCAACCGAGCTCGTGATGAACATTCTATGCTAGTCATGGAAAGTTTAACTCTTTGTTCTCCGGGGCAGTTGAAAGGCAGGACCTAACTGCATATGTCAGAATACAGCAAGACTTCATGTTGTTCAAAATCTCCTGCTCCAAGAGAGGGACAACATGTCTCACCAGAAAATTCCAGGCCCTGGATCTAGCAAGCAGAAATTGGGCAGTTGTGCGTTGAGTGGGGACGCAAAAAGGTCCAACTCTGGACAACCTCATCTGTTGAACAGATCTTCTGCTATGGATGACAGAAGATCCCATTTGTGCATGCTGGACTGAGTGCTGCCGACACTGTCTGCCAGGGTGTTTAGGATTCCTGGCATGCAGACTGCCGAGAGTGTCAGACTGTGCTCCAGTGCCCAACACCACACTCTCATGGCCTCCCTGCAAAGGGGGTATGAGCAGGTCCCACCCTGCTTGTTGATGTGGTAGACGATACTCTGGTTGTCCGACTGCACCAGCAGCTGACCTGGGGTCAGATGCTCCTGAAAAGCCTGCAAGACATAGAGCACCGCTCTCATCTCCAGGCCACTGATATGCAGGGCGGCTTCCCACTTGGACCAGGAGCCCTGGGTTTGGAAAAGACCCAGGTGTGTTACTCAACTGAGCCCCGAAGCATCCGTGATTAGAATCTGATGTGGGGAGGAGATCTGAAAGGGAAACCTTTTTAGAAGGTTTGAGGGGTCCATCCACCACTGCAGTATCTTCTGAACTGGGGAGGAGACCAGGACTTACGAACATACGAACATATGAAATTTGCCAGCAGATAAAGGCCTAGAGGTCTATCAAGTCTGCTCGAATGTGCAGCTAGCACCCCTTATTCTGCAGCTGCCCCTCCCTTCCACCCTTCCCCTTCATTAACCCTCCCCCTTGTCCTGTCCCATCCTCGTTTGAAGCAGTCCACTGTTCTACTGCATACCACTTCAGCAGGTAACGCATTCCACCCAGCCACCACCCTCTCTGTAAAAAAGTGTCTCCTTATCTCCCTCCTGAACCTTCCTCACTCCAGTCTCATATCATGGCCCCTGGTGGCCCTCCCCTCCCTTACTTTGAACAGCCCCTCTATACCCGTCTTGTTTATTTCTTTCATGTATTTAAAGGTTTCAATCACGTCACCCCTGTCTCTCCTCTCCTCCAGTGAGTACATGTTCAACTCCTTCAACCTCCTCTCGTATGATAAGTCCCCCAGCCCCTTGATTATCTTTGTCACTCTGCGCTGCACCCTCCAGTAACTTAATGTCCCTCTTCAGATACAGGCGCCAGTACTGCATGCAGTACTCCAGGTGTGGTCTAACTAATGACCTATACAGTGGCAGAATCACCTCCTCCTCCTCGAGGATATACCCTTGCAATACAACCCAGCATTTTGTTGGCCTTTGCAGCTGCCTTCCTACATTGTGCCGAGTTGTTCATTGACCTGCAATGAGCACACCCAGATTCTTCTCCTCCTCTGTCTGGGCTAGCTGCACTTCCCTAGCTGGTAACTCCTCTTGAGTTCTTCATCCCAAAATGCAGCACCCTGCACTTTTTGGCATTAAAGCCCAGTTGCCAGGTGTCTGACCAGGTTTCAGGCTTTGCCAGATCATCCTGCAACCTGCCATTCCCCTAGGTCATCCACTACGCGCCTACCTTAGTATCATCAGCAAACAGACTGATCTCTCTTGATGTCCCATGATATGTCTGCAATGAATATCCCAAACAACACTGGTCCCAACACTGAGCCCTGTGGAACACTGCTCGTCACTGCCCTTGGGTGTGAGAGCTCCCCACCCACCACCACCCTCTGTTGCCTTCCCTGCAGCCAGTTTCCTACCCATCTCACCAGCTTTGCACCGGCCCCTGTGCCTACTAACTTCCTTCCCTTGTTAGTCCAACTCATCCATACGCTGGTCATTGCACTCTGAGGGTCTACTGAAGGGTATGCATGTGAAGCCTGGCCAGTGGAACAGTGGGAATGGCCACAGTCATGCGCCCCAACAGCCTGAGGTACAGTCTAGCAGGAATATACCAACTCTTGGCAACTTCTTGAGACTGGACCATAAGGCATTCTGCCCTCTTTTTAAGGAAAGAAGGCCTTCCCCGATCGGAGTCCAGCACCACCCCGATGTACTGCAGTCTTTGAGACGGAACTAGCACCGACTTGAGCAGGTTGGCCATTATGCCCAGAGAGTGGAAGAGTTGTAGAGTGCACTCCAGAGTCACCAAGAGCTGCTTCCTGGACTGAGCCTTGAGAAGCCAATTGTCCAGGTAAGGGAAAACATACCATCCTTCTCTTCTGCGAGTTGCTGCAACTGGTGCTAAACATCTGAGAAAATCACACGGTGCGGAGGATAAGCCAAATGGCAGCACTTTGAACTGGTAATGCTTGCCCTGAAAGGCAAAACGGAGAAATCTCCTGTGAGAAGTAAAGACCGAAATGTGCAGGTAGTCGTCCTGCAGAACAGACGAGACTGTACTTCCTCCCAGAGAACAGACAAGTGAGTCAGGGAATAGTTGGAGGGTGGGGGGAGGGGCATCCAGAGGCTGCTGGATGAGCTCCAGGGTATGTCTCTATGATCTATGCATCTGAAGTTATTGTCACAAATGCACTCAGCAGGTCAGGCCCTCTGCTCCCACAGTGTCAACCTCAGAGCGCAAGAATGTGAACAGGTAACAGTACAGGGTAACCCTCCTGTCTGCTTGTGGGTCCGAATCACCTTGGTCTCAAGTTCTTTTTTAAACTTAAAAACTTTTTATTAGGTAAAAAGAGATAAAAAATTTCAAATTTATATTCAGGAACATTGTCCCTTATGAAGATACATGTATAAACATCAGTAATTACAAACTGTGATCTTTAAACAAAGCTCATCCAATAGTCCATCCCCCTTCGCGAGAGTCCATTACCATGTAGATTGAAGAAGTGCATGTCTTGTAGGCTCTGAAAAATAAAGCAACCTCTGGACCTTTAGGATTGTGACTATATTCTTCTGATGGACAGTTGATAGTGAATGCCTTTGTTTTGAAACAATAAAAGTTAAAAACTACCAGTTCTCAGTATCCTTCATTGTCCTTACCAAAACTCACTTCACTGTTTAGTTTATGGATACCTGCAACAGGAACAACCAGTACCCTGTTATAAGACAAAGCAGTTTAGATTCTTGCTACATCATTAACTTGTGGCAACAACCAGACATTCTCAGCTCTTGCGCAGGAGAGAGAGGGTGCAAAGAGGGACAGAAATAAGTTATATGGTCAGTTCTTTGTGGTACTTCTTGTGTTGTTGTCCCCCTTTATATTATTTTTACTAGAACAATATAAAGCCCCTTCCTCTGCTCCCGACTTTGGCCTCAAGCTTGGAGCAGCTGTTCGAGAACTGGGAGGCCTTCTTTTTCCTCAAGGTGATCAAAAAGGGGAAGCCATCTGGTGTTAAATTTTTCTGTGGTCAGCCTAAGACGAGCCGTAATGGCCTCCATGCTTTTAATTTGGTTAATAACATTGTACCACTGGGTTATCATGGGAGGGTCTTCCCTTAGCCACTTCTGAGTAAGAGATTTGAGAGCTGCTGCTACCAACACATAGAAAAGATATTTCTCAGTCTGCCTTTTCATTTCTACTGGAGGTAGTCCGAGCACCAAATTCTCGAAGACCAGTGAAGACCTCAGGGAGAATATTTTTGTTGTATCTTTAGATATTTCTGTTAAAAAAGATGTAATTCGGGTACAAGCCCAGAAAATATGATGATGTGTGCCTTTTGACCCACATTTCCTCCAACACTTATCAGATGAAGAGGAAGCATAGTGGTATGAGATTATTGGGGTCTTGAAATAACAAATGTTGATTTTCCACCTAAATTCTCTCCAGGAGGGGGATCCAGTTGTTTTGTGGATTCCCCTCCAGATATTCTTCCATGCAGCTTCGGGAATATTGTGGTCTGTTTCGACATTCCAGTGATCCGCCACCCTCTGAACAGCTAGAATACCTCTATCTTCAACCAATATTTTGTATATTTATGATATGTATGCTTTGGTATCTTGCAGGATACTCTTTTGATAGGTTAGTGTAACAGGGGCCACTAGGTTCTGCGTCAACTCTGTTAACCCTATATTGTTCTGTATGCAATGTATGCATTGATTATATTTTAATGCATCCATACCACATAAATTACATTTTCTCTGTATTTCAGCAAAGGATTTGAGGCAGTCAGCGCCCAGAAGCTGTTGTGGGTATTTAAGTCCCCTGATTGCCCACTTGGTTAGGCAAGCATCTCCTTTGGGAACAGGCAGGCCTGGGAGGCTAAACAGCGGCAGATATTCCCATACTGGTCTTAGTATCTCCCACTCCTGCCTGGCCCTCGGCCACACTGACATGGTAAGCCTTGTTAGGGTGTTTTTAAGCTGTTTTAACTCCTTAGGGAGGACCCTCCATGGTAGGATATTCAGAGGACTTGTATGACATTCCTTTTCTTCTATCTCCAACCACCCATGGCTCTTCCCAGGTATCAACATTTTAATGACTGGTAGTAACTGAGTGGCTAGGTAATACTTAGGGAAGTCAGGAAGTTCCAGCCCTCCTGTCTCCCTGTTCTCTATTAATATGTCCCACCTGACTCTGGGTCTCTTCCCTGCCCAGATAAAATCTGATAATTTTTTCTTAAGGTCTTTCCAGTCTCTGTTAGGAATTGGGAGGGGGGAGGGTGTTTGTGAAAAGAAAAGGGAAGCAGGGCAGAATGTTCATTTTAACTGTCTCTAATCTATTTGTAAATGATAAAGGGAGATTAGACCATCTATTTATAGCCGCATATATTTGCTGTTTCAGAGTTCCATAGTTGTGTTTGTACAATAAGTTTCCCTGTGTGGGAATTTGTATTCCCAGATATCTGATTTTGGTATCTACCCATTTAAAAGGAATAATTTCTCCCAGTTCCTGATCCTGTACCCTCCCCAGGGCCATCACTTCTGACTTTTCCTTGCTGATCTTAAAACCAGAGATATCCCCGAAGTCCCTCAATAAATCCAGTAAATGTGGAAGGGAGGCTCTAGGGTTACTTAAATAAATTAGGGTGTCGTCCGCATATAAGGAGATCTTATGGGTTGTGTTTTGGACCTCTACTCCCTCTAGTTCCCTCCTCTGCCGTATGGCCTGTGCCAGCGTTCCATGCTGATTGCAAAGAGTAATGGTGAGAGGGGGCAACCCTGTCTTGTGCCCCTTTGGATTCTAAATTGGTGGGACACTGTGCCATTCACCCTTATCCTAGCCTGAGGATCTTGATAGTATAACTCCACCCATTTTAAAAAATTCCCTTCAAACCCCATTTTTTCCAGCACTTGGAAAAGGTATATCCAATTCAGCTTATCCAAGGCTTTTTCCGCATCTAGGAAAACCGCTAAATCTGTGTGTTGATTACAGGTTTTTTTCTGCATGACATTCAGAAGTCTCCTTATGTTATCACTTAGCTGACGGTGTGGAATAAACCCTGTTTGGTCTGGGTGAATTAATAGTTATATTTATTTTTGGAGCCGCATAGAAAGCATTTTTGTGAATATTTTCTGGTCTTGATTAAGGAGGGCTATAGGCCAGAAAGAAGCTCATTTTGTGTTATCTTTCCCCAGTTTGGGGATTATTATTAGTGAGTGGGTCAGGCATTCTGGGGTTCTACCTTCTTCTAGACATTTGTTAAATACCTCCGCCAGCAGATGAGCCAATGTAGAGCCCAACGCTTTGTAAAATTTACCACTGAACCCATCCGGGCCCGGAGTCTTACCCCTGGTAACTGCTTGATAACTGTCATTATCTCTTCTACAGAGATGGGGCGATTCAACTCTGTTCTCATTGACTCTTGTTATTAGTGGAACGTTTATGGATTCTAAAAAAGCTTGGATTTTATTTTGACTTGTGGCTTCCTCCTTGTCCTCTAGATAAAGCCCCTGATAGAACACTCTGAATTGGGTGGCTATTTCCTTGGGGCCCTCCCATCTTAATCCTTGAGGCCCTGTGTCCTGTATAAAGGGGATATATCTATCTGCTTGGGCTTTTCTTAACCTGAAAGCTAGTAACCTTGAGGCTTTTCCCCCTACTTCGTGGTATTTTTGATTTGTGAATCTTACACATCCTTCCACTTTTTTATTTTCTAATTCTTGTAAGGCCCTTCTAATTTGGGTCAGTTCCTTTTGAATCTGACGGTCATGTGGATTGGCCTTGTGCCTCTTTTCCCCCGAAGCTAACTCTGCGAATAGCCTGTCGTGGGTTAAGTTTGTGAACTTCTTTTGGGCTGATGCGAAACTGATGTCACCCCTCAGAACTGCTTTAAGAGTGTCCCATTTGAGCAACGCAGAGTGGGTAGTTTGCTTATGGTTTATTTGGAAATCTTTTATATTTTCTCTTAATTTTTCGACAAATGTTTTATTGTTCATTAAGGAGACATTCAGTCTCCACAGGGTCTGTCCGTCCTGAGGAAGAACAGCTACACAAATTGAGATTGGGGTATGGTCTGATAAGGTTATGTTGCATATATGGGAACTCCTGACCCCGTGAAGACATGTCAAATTTGTGTAAAACAAGTCTATTCTAGAGTAAGATTGTTGTGGGTTTGAGTAGAAGGTATAGCCTCTTTCCTTCGGATGCTGGGCTCTCCAGATGTCCACTAGACCCGTTTCAATTGTTAGTGTGGTCAGAACTTTGGATGCCATTTTGTTTGTTGCCGTAGCCCCTGATAAACGGTCCCTTAGTGGGTGGGGGTGAAGTATTAAAATCTCCTCCAAGTAGCAGCTACCCCTGCGGCAGTTTTGCAATTTTCTAGAAGACCTTATTAAAAAATATTTCTTGTAGAGTATTTGGTGCATAAATATTAACAAAGTGGATGAGCTTACCCTGAATTTTAGCTGACATCCTCACATATCTCCCCTGCAGCCCCCCCCCTCTGTTGAATCTATTATCAATTGTAAACCTTTGTGGGTTAGTATTGCCACCCCCGCCCTTTTGGATCTAGGATGTGAAACTGCTGCCACCACTTGATCCACCCATGCTCGCCGCAGTTCTAGATGTTCCAGCACTGATAAGTGCGTTTCTTGAAGGAAGGCCACATCTCCCCTCAATTTTTTTAAGCTCTTGTAACATTCCGGTATGTTTTATTGGGGAATTGATTCCCTTCACATTGTATGAGCAAATACTTAACCAGGCCATTTTGTTATTTTTAGGAAATCCAGGAGAAGGTTGGCGGCGACAACCCTCCTACATGTGTATTTACCACTTGGTCGTTGTACCCTCTTCCATTCCCAAACTGTGGTTTTATCCTTTTTACCACTTTGTACCTCAGTCTGATTGTACATAACTGAGAAAACTGAGAACATTTCAAAAAATAAATAAAAGTAAAATAAGTTAACCCTTAACACAGGGTGATTAACAACAATTAACAACTCTGTAAAACTAACAGCAGTTCTACTAAAAAAGAACTTTGTAATAAATTTAATAACTTTTTTTCTTTTATTGGTGTGTTGTGTAAAATACCTTAGTGTTGCTTCCTAAGTGAGTCCCCAAACCGCTGTCTCTTTAAGAAGAGAAAGGGCGGAGAGGTAGCACAGCTACATTTGTGGTGAGAGATGTTAAATTACACCCACTGTCTCTTCGTTAGAGACTCACAGCAGTTTCACTATTTGCTCTGAATGGTACATCACGTCACTGAGACCAGGAACCCAATCCACCCCCTCCCGACCCGTCCCATCTATTATCCCTAAGACCAATTCCATGTCTCCTCCCCCGCCTCCCCTTAAGTGTCCCATAGCAGAAATGGGCATTTCTATGAGGGAGAGAAAACAAAACCGTTCCCGGTTATAGTTTTCCAAGGTGAGGTGTTCGTTTCCCTAAGCTTAAGGAAGTAGGCGTAGCAAATTCTAAACTTTTATAATTCCTCAGGTAACTTATCCCTTTACCCTATTTTGTCCATACCTGAATTCCCTGTTCGCTCCAACCCTCACCTAGAAAGGATTACTGTGGAGGGGCCTATAGCATGGGCTTCCATGAAGCGAGGTAGCGTTAGATACCTCCTTCCCCCGATGTGTACTAGGATTGTCATTACCCGCATAGTACCTCACCCTCATCTCCTCCCATACAGTTAAATGCTGACCTTGAGGAGCCTTTTTAAATTTATTGACCCCCCCCTGCCAAATTAACCCTCCATTTTAATAGCTCAATTGTTTATCTCCTTTTCCTTATTGTTTTGTGGAGAGCTAGGTCTACTGTCATTACCCCCTCATTAACTGAACGGCTTTCCCTCCTTTTCTCTGGCTCCTTATCCCATTTCGCCCCACCCCCCAACGGTTACCCGTGAGAATGGTGACTGCACTATTGCAGCGGCAAAAACACGACTCCCCCTCAGCGACCACAACACAAGCCACCAGCTCATTTTAGCGACTGACAGTGAGCCTGCATGCAACAAACAGCGACCAAGCTCTCAAATCTATGATGCATGCAAAATAGCGCTCCCCTCTCAGATCAGAGGCTCTCAGGCAATGGATCTCTGGATGCAGGATTCTCTCAGTTGCAATGTAAAAAACAGCAACTGATGTTAAAAAACACTCCACTATCGGGTATGAGGTTCAGCATGAAATCCATGCAGCATTAAGGACTGCACGGATACAGCACACGTGCTCTTGGGGTCACCCAGGTCCTGCAATCATGTGCCTTCTATAACTGAAAGATATTTAAATTGCAGTACTGGAGAACTACTGAGAAGTGAGCAGAAAAGGATTGAGACACACAAGCCCAAGGCCTCCCATATCAAATTCTTTTAAAAATAAAAAATGCATACTTTGTTAGAATCACCAGTTGCTGGGATTGTGGTGCATCTGCGAATGGATGGCTGCAAGCTTCTCAGCTCGTAGAGATGGAGACATTTTGCAAGTGAGTAAACGGTGATGGCTTGCTTTTGAGCCCCAATACTGTGGTCACCGAAAAGGAGACACTAAAATCATTACCCTACAATCGCCATCCCAACATGAAACCCTCCCCAGCCACCAGAATCCCCTCTAACGTAATTACAGCCCTTTTAAAGAGCAACTTATCTGCTGAATTTTCTGACATTCAGTCATTTAATTTTCCCCATGGCTCTTCTCTGTTTGTTCAGTCGCTGCTTCCTTCCACAGCGAGTGTGGCTCAATTCCGCCTCAGCGACGCGGCAATGGTCCGGCGGAAGGGTTGAACTCTGGTCGTTTTCCTCCCTTCTCTGTTCTCTGCATAATCTTCTCCACGTATCTCACCAGCATCTTCGGTACTGCTCCAGGCCGTATCCACTTGAATCCTCTGCCCACCGTGTGCCATACATTTTTTTGTAGAATCTGTTCTAATACCTCCATGTCTAGGTCCAGTAGCCCGATACCCCACTCTTTCAAAATTGGCATCGCTTCCAGCAAGTTTTCAAAAGTTTTTGGGCCCGATTCCACATGGAGCCTTAGCCTGTCCGGGTAGAACAGCTGTGCCTTGATCTTCATTTTTTTCCTTGACTTCTTTCAGGACCACTCTCACCTTTAGCCGTTTGGCCTGCAGCGCTGGGGAAAAATCTTATTTGAAAAAAATGTCACTGCCTTGGTACTTCAGATCTCGGAGTCCGCCATGCCTCTCTAAGGATCCATTCCTTGGATTGAAACATAACTATCCTAACTACCCACGATCTGGGCCTTGCCTCCGCGTTGGTGGGTTTAGGAACCAAGGAACAATGAGCTCTATCCATGATTAGGTCGAGATCGGGTGGGATTGCAAATACTGACTAAAATAAGTGCTATAGAAAGTTAATGGTGGTCGTGAATCCCTCCTCCGCACCCTCCAGTACTCCATGAACATGGAAACTGTTGCGGCGGGAGTGGTTTTCGATATCTTCCAGTCTGGCCTGGGTTCCTCGCTCTTTTTGCAACAGGTATAGTAGGACTCTGTTCTCTGTGTCCTGAGACTCCGATAGTTCCAAGATTTTAGCCGTATTTTCAGCCACTTTGCTATCTATTTTCTTTACATCCTGTCTCAGGTCCGCAAGGGAAGATTCAATTTTCTGCACCGAGGACAATATTTTTTGAAGCATCCGCTCTGCCTTTCTACGGAGTAAAAAGATCGCTATCTTCCATGTCAACTGAGGATTCTGAGAGGTTGCAATCCCGCTGAGTGCAGGCCGCAAAGCCATCCATTTTGTCATCTAAAGTAAGTTGCTTTAACTTTTTCTGGGAGTTATTGTTTTTAGCCATTTTTGGTTTGTTGCTCCTGGTAGCCATTCTGGAACAGACAGCGAGTCCTCAAAATTGAATATTTGTCAGCTTGGGGGAGGATTAATTGTACTTTTGTTGTCGGGTCTTGAAGCCTTACAAATTAGCTTCCCATCAATCTCGTGACGTCACCAGAAGTCCCTGGTCTCAAGTTCTGGGGGGATTCAAACTGTTAACCTTATGCTAGCGTACCCAAATGTACAGACTCAGATAATCAGCTCTTTGGGGGGATCCCAGATATCTTTCGCCCAAGGGCACCTAACTAGATATCCAAAATGAATCCTTGAAATTCTATAAAAGACCTTGGGTATATTCTTACCTTTTCCCAGTCTGGTTACACCATCAAGCTTATGAACAGTTGTCAAATTTAACCGTCTATACGTCACATGCAAAAAGGACTGGCAGACGCCCAGGCAGTTTTTTTATAATAATATTTTTACTAAAATGGATAAAAGAATGTAAACACGGAACACTATATCACAAAGCATACAACCACTTAAAAGAAAACAAAGAAACTACAGACAAACTCCTACCAACATACAGTTAGACCTTTTCTATCTAATGTATACCTCTACAAGTGCCTTAGTTAGTTTCTATTAGGAGTACCAGAAAGATGTGTCACTCAGCTGAACACAGAATACAGTTTAAAACGCTGTGTTTCCACCCCTTCTAAGATGTCATCTAGCTCCTCGTTGAATATAAAAAATATACAAACAGGATGTCCAATCAAGAGATATATTAAATAAGGCGACATCAGCAAAAACTCATTTTCCAAAGATTCTTTGATCTTGTGAGTTTTTCTATTTCCAAGGACATCGAAGGACTTTTGAACAACTCCGCCATGTCTCACTTAGGTGCAATATTGCTTTTAACACCGGCTGATATTAAATGTTCTTCCTCTTAAGATGCCATAAAAGTTTATGATCTCCATCCTCTGGCAGACTCATAAAGTCCCATTTCATTTCCACTTCAAAGAGCCTAGGCATATCATAAAAGGTAATAAAATGCCACTCTGAAGGAAGTCAGTTAATTAAATGGTTCCTGCTTCACTGAAACCTGGAGGGGGTTGTCACCCCCCAGGAGCACAGGATGCCCCATGTGAGACACCTCATATACCACATTCTATATTACAAATACCTGTATCATAGAACAATCATAACCAGCTGGCCAAAGGTCACAATCCTCCCAACCTAGATTGAATCTAGGGGCTCTATCCCCTGCATGGGATGAGCTTCCCAAGTCAGTTCACTCCTCATAAACACGCGGCAGGCAATCTGCTTTCTGACTGGTTGCTCCAGCCCTATGTAAGATCGCCATGTCATATCCGTGCAAGGCAAGACTCCCTCTTAATAGTCTACCATTAGTTTTCCCATTTGGGTCAGCCAAACCAAGGGGATGTGGTCTGTTTGTACCTCAAAATGATGCCTGTTTAAGTATAGCTCTAACTTCTTTAAGACCCACACTATGGCAAGACACTGTTTTTCCACAGCAGAGTATGACTGCTCCCCGGGAAGTAACTTTTTACTCAGGTACACTACAGGGTGATCTTTCCCTTGGTTGGATGTCTGACTCAGTACTGCCCCAATACCCACGCCTGAGGCGTCAAGTCTGAACTATAAAGGGTCTGCTATAGTCAGGACTTATCAATACAGGAGCACTGCACAGTGCCTCCTTCAGTTTGGAAAAGGCTTTTTCACAGGCTGGTTCCCAGGTAATTTTCTTAGGCATCCCTTTCTTTACCAGGTCAGATAGGGGAGCAACCAGGGCACTGTAATTAGGTACAGATTTCCTATAGTACCCTGCTGTCCCTAGAAAACTCCTGACCTGCTTCTGCGTTTCTGGTCTGAGCCATGCCTTGATCACCTCTATTTTTATCTGGTTAGGACGGAGCTGTCCTCGGCCTACAACATGCCCAAGGTATGCCACTTCAGCCATGATCACCTGGCACTTCTCAGTTTTGACAGTTATCCCGGCCCTCTGTATTCTGTCCAGCACTTCCCTAAGGTGGGCAGGTGTTCCTAACAGCTGGCACTAAAGATGGCAATGTCATCCAGGTACACCATGGCGTACTCCTCAGCACCATTTAACACCTGGTTCACCAACCTTTGGAAAGTGGCCAGGGCGTTCTTCATTCGGAAAGGCATTACTTTAAATTCAAATAAGCCTATTGGAGTGACGAAGGCCGACCTCTCCCCAGCTCTGTCCATTAACTCTACCTGCCAATACCCCTTGGTCAGGTCAATAGTCGTAAGGTAGGTCGCCCCTCTCAACTTGTCCAGGAGTTCATCCGTCCGGGGCATCGGGTGAGTGTCTGACTTCGTGACTGCAATCAGTCCACGACAATCCACACAGGAACGAGTTGAGCCATCTGGCTTTGGCTCAAGGACTATGAGTGAGTCCCAGGGGCTGTGGGATCTCTGGATTATCCCTAAATCCAGCATTTCCTCCACCTCCCTCCTAATGTCCTTTTGGACAGCCTCTGACACCCAATATGCTGTCCGCTGTATGGGCGTCTGTGTCCCTGTCTCTACATCGTGCGTTGCTAAGGGGGTTAGTCCAGGCTTGGCGTTAAACGGGGGGGGGCGCAAAGTCTGCTAGAACCTCCCTTACTTCCTGGATCTTGTCGGGGGCCAGCTTGGGAGACAATTTAACTGCCTCCACAGAGGACTCCCACTTGCTTTCTTCCAGCAAGTTCAAAAGGGGGTCTCCTTCGTCCATCCTCTCCCCAGGACTACATACTGCAAACACCATGGCAGCCCTGTTAGCATTTGGTTTCATCATTCTGATATGGTACATCCTTTCTGTCTTTCTTCTGTCAGGTAACTCTATGATATAGTTCACGTCATTTACTTTTCTAACTACTTTGCACGGTCCTGCCCACTCAGCCTGCAGCTTGTCTTTCCGGACCGGAATAAGGACCATGACTTCCTGACCCACTGTGTACGAGTGATCTCTGGCTCTGCAGTCATTCCACACTTTTTTGTTTCTGTTGGGCAGCTGCCAGGTTGCTCTGGGCTGTCCCCATAAGCTCCTTCAGCCATTCCCTAAACCTAAGGAGGTAATCCACTATGGGAGTTCCCTGGGTGGAATGCTTCCCTTCCCAGTCCTCCCAGATCAAGTCAAGGAGCCCATGTACCCGGCGTCCATAAAAGAGCTCGAAGGGGGAAAATCCTGTTGACTCTTGGGGCACCTCCCTGCATGCAACAAACAGGTGGGGAAGGTATTTCTCCCATGCTGTTCAGCAAATGCTTGGAGTACTGACTTCAGGGTACCATTAAATCTTTCCACAAGCCCACTGGCTTGCGAGAGATAAGGTGTCGTGCACCTTTGCACCACCCCACACTTCTCCCACAAACATTTCATCAGGACCGACATGAAGGAACCCCCTTGATCAACGATAACCTCCTGCGGAAACCCAGCACAGGAGAAAATCCCAAGTAAGGCATCAGTCACTTTATCCTCAGTGAGGACAGGGTGACCGCCTCGGGGTACTGGGTGGCATAATCCATAACAGTCAGGATGAACCTCTTCCCGGAGGAGCTGGGGGTATTTAAAGGCCCCACAATTATCAATTCCCACCCTCTGGAATGACTCCTCCACTATAGGAACTGGAATTAGGATGGCTTGTGTTTTTTTACCTGTCTTCCCTATTTCTTGGCACCGGTGACGAGACCTGCAGTACTCCTTCTCCTGCTGGGTGAAGTTGGGCCAACAGAAATTCTGGGCCAACCGATGCATACTGTGTGCGAATCCCAGATGACCAGATAAGGGAATATCATGTACAATCTTGAGCAACTGTTCACGATACCCCTGGGGAATGACAAGCTGCCTGCTTATCACCTCTTCCTCTGTCTTCAAAGCCTGAGTATATATCAGTTCATTTTCGTCATTACCGTCACTTCCCTGTGCTCCGTCAGAGTTTGCCCAAACCCTCAGTTTCTCTAAACTAGGGTCACTTTTCTGAGCAGCTGCAAACTCCTTACACATTCCCAAGGTATGGGACAGGTCCCCCCCAGTCTCTAAACTAGGGTATCTAGCACTAGCGTCAGGGCACTCAGGATCACTGTCATCCCTAACCCTCTGACAAGGGGTCACCCCTCCTTCTTCGGAGAAACGCTCCGTAGCTGTGTGGTTAATTGCAACTGGGGAAATTTCTACCCCCCTTTTCATTAGTCTCCCTATCAGGAGACACAGGCTGGGGAATCAGCCTCCCAGGGATTTCCACACTGGCTTCTGTGGGGTCCAGGGAATTACAATTTTCCCTTTCCGCTTGGCTATGGGTAACTGCACACACCATCCCGTTTGAGATTGTTGTGAAGGATGATGTCAACTGCTAACATTTTGGCTACAGCTACCTGTTGCACAGTTCCCCCTGTTTCACCCTTGTCTAGGAGATCACTAGTAAGTGGCAATGTGGTCTTCTCACCAGTGAACCCTTGCAGAGTTACAAATTCATTGGGTATAAGCTGACCAGGCTCTATCAGATCCCCTTTTACCAATGTTGGGAATGCCCATGTGTCTATACACCATTCATCATGACTGGGTGCATGTGTTCCCTCATGTTCACAGGCATGCTTCCAGGGACACACAAACAACCCACTTCTTTCCTAGCCCCATGTTGCGTATTGCTCGTCCTTTTGGGACACTATCTGGCCCACTGTCTGGCAATATGCCCAGTTTCTTTACTGACCCAACATTCATTTATTTTCTCAGAGAAATCTCTTCTCTGAAACCTGGAGCCAACTGGTTTCGGTGGAGTCAGTGAGGGTTTTAGCTGCCCTGAAGGCGCGCTTTTCCCTTTCTGCACTGCCTCGCCCGCCCCATTCGCTGTCAGATCAGGTCTGCTGTTGAAAGTGGTCAGTGGATGAAGTTTAGTGACCAGTGACCAAACTTTTATCAACAATATGTAACTGGCTAACCAAAAGGATGAGGAGCTAGAAAGGTGTAAAATGGCTAGTGTAGCGGCTGAAAAAGGCTAGTAAAAGTGAAGGTGGCTAGTACATGACTACTTGATACCAACATGTAGATTGATGTGCCTTGTAAGTGCAGAAGTGTTTGGAGAGTAATTGTTGAAACCGTGCAAATAATACCACTGTGCAAACTGATGTCTGTGTAGATGCCCAGGTTCAAAACGTGTTGAGGCCCTTTAAATAACTGTAGGAAATAAGTGAAGAGCATAAACTGTGTTTGAAAAAATAAATGCTTTAAAGAAAATTAGCTTTGCTTTGCTCAGCAGAGATACTGTGTACAAAACTTTCCTTCAACCAAAGGTCATAGCCAAGATAAGGTTCAGCTGCTTCAAACCACTGCAGCTCAGATACAGTTCCTCGTTTTATAATTTCTTGTACTTAAAAAAAAAAAAATGTGTAACAGAGAGTTGATAAGGAACAATTATATCCTTGTTTTGGCCACTGTCTAGTCAGCAAGTTATTTAAAGTGAATGTGAAGTCCCCTCATATGTTTTCTGTATCCTAAAGAGAGTTATTTTTGATAAATGTAAAATCTCCTAATCACTTGTTTTTCCGTCTAAGAATGAGCACATGTCTCGGCAAAGTGTCAAATGTATCTTATGACCGAGGTATCTCATGGCCACTATACTTTTACACCCTTGTCTCATGATCCTACTCTCTTGCCTTTTATGGTCAAAGTGTCTAAACTGAAAAATTGCCCTTGTTTTGCAATTCTTGCCAAAACACTGTATAAATATCAGACAGACTATATGTCCAGTGTGTCCAATGGGAGTAGCAAACATGGCTGCCATAGATATTGGGTCACCCAGAGGAATGAGGAATGTTGCTTCATTACCTCTGAACACCTGTAGCCCTGGTGGTAAAAAGCCATCAGCTGTTTAGATTTGATCATGTTAGAGGTAAAATTGTTAGGGATTATTTGGTATTAATAAATTGCAACTGATTTAAGATAACATTTGGTGTCAGGTGGCTTTATTGGATTACCAGGGACCACTAGCCAAGAACCTTATGTTTTACACTGCTCTTGGCATAGCCGTCCGAAAGTTCAGCAGCCTCTTGCATTGTTTTGGGATCTCGGTCCTCCAGACAGGTTTTCAGCTCTGCTGGGCTTGCCCAAAAAAACTGTTCTAACTACCAGGGACCACTAGCCAAGAACCTTAAGTTTTACACTGCTCTTGGCATAGCCGTCCGAAAGTTCAGCAGCCTCTTGCATTGTTTTGGGATCTCGGTCCTCTAGCCAGGTTTTCAGCTTTTTTTGCAAGTGAGCTGTACAGTATTAAGCTGACACACTGAACAGTCAAAGCTTGTGTTACCAAATTTATCTGCACCGCTGCCAATCAATCTGTCAAAAATGCACTCAGCAGGTCAGGCCCTCTGCTCCCACAGTGCCAACCTCTGAGCACAAGAGTGTGAACAGGTAACAGAATAGGGTAACCCTCCTGTCTGCGTGTGGGTCCAAATCGCCTTTGGTCTCAAGTTCTGGGGGGATTCAAACTGTGAACCTTATGCTAGCGTACCCAAATGTACAGGCTCAGATAATCTGCTCTTCAGGGGGATGTCATATATCTTTCGCTTAAGGGCACCTAACCAGATATCCAAAATGAACCCTTAAACTCTATAAAAGACCTTAGGTATATTCTTACCTTTTCCCAATTCGGTAACACCATCAAGCTTATGAACAGTTGTCAAATGTAACCATCTATACTTCACAAGCAAAAAGGACTGGCAGACACCCAGGTATTTTTTTTCCACTTCAAAGAGCCTAGGCAGATCATAAAAGGTAATAAAATGCCACTCTGAAGTAAGTCAGTTAATTAAATGGTTCCTACTTCACTGAAACCTTGGGGGGGGGTTGTCACACAGGAGCACAGGATGTTGTCTCATGTGAGACACCTCACATACCATGTTCTATATTACAAATATCTTAGAACAATCTGGCCCGTCATTACATGGACACTTGGCCGCCACTCCAGCATTGGAGGGGGCGGGCAAAGAGGCCTGGGCTCTGCACTTACCCTGGGTATTGGGGCCTGAGCCTGGTCTATTTATGAAAAGTAGGCTGCCCTCTGCCATGGGGCTGAGTGAGGTAGAGAGAATGCACAGACTTGATGGCTGTGCCAGAGTGGCCTGCAAATCATTAAGGTGGTCCTGGACATCAGGGCCAAAGAGCTTGGTGCCATTGAAAGGAGCATTAAGCCTTGTTCTGCACATCGGTTGCAAATCCAGAGACCCTAAGCCATGAGTGCCTACGAAGGCATATACCTGTGGCTGCTGCCCTGGCCACTGTGTCAGTCACGTCATACAGGGCCCTGAGGAGATGTCTGCTGACATCTTCTGCAGTCTGTACACATTGGAGCAGCTCCTGCTTCTGGGAACCATCTGGAAGGGCTTGATCAGTGACTTTGCCCTTTCTCCAGTTGGCATTCTGGAATTTGACCACATGTGACAGGTAGTTTATAATCTTTAGGTCCAAAGCAGAGGAGCCATAAACTCTTTTATCCCAGAGGTCAATCCTGCGGGATTCTTTGTCTGGGGGAAGGGAACTAAGGTGCTTGGGTGCCTCAGACCTGTCATGGGCTGCCTTGATGACCACCAAGTAAGTTTCGGCCTTGGCAGCAAATAAGGGAGGCCCTGAGGGGCACTGTAAAGCCTGTCCACCCTGCGTGGCATACCTGGCACCATGTCTGGCCTGTGCCAGGCTGCCATAGTAGCATTCTTTAGGGCTGACAGCATAGGAGGGATAATCTTAGGGGGAGATTCAGGAACCTCCAGGAACTCCGCCAGGTCTTTTCTAGTGACATCCTCCTCCTCGGTCTGGAAGGCCATAGTGGCAGACAACTGCTTCATGATGCTGAAGAAGGCAGCATCCTCAGGAGGAGACCTTGGAGTATGCTTGCCAGAGTCCTCACTGACTGAAAAGGTAGTGGACCTATCAGAGATGAGGATTTCCTCCCCTTCCTCTTCATCCTCTATATCATCTGGGAGGATGAGCCGAGGATGGTACTCCTCCTCAACACCGACCTCCTTGTCTAGGTCTGGCTTCGGAGTGGTCGTTGGTGGCCCACAGGGAGCCTCCCATGGACAACGAACAGGTGTCGATGACAGAGCTGCTGTCAACAGTGCAGTTGACAAAGGCCTATTGAAGGCACTGAACTGCTGAACTTGACAAGTACTTCGTTCAGATCCATAGTCATCGTCAACGGAGGGGGTTTGATGGGACAGAGTCCAGTGACCCTCCATCCTGACAGTCCAACGAGCCTGTAGCCCTCAAAGGGGCAGGTCTTGATGGAGCAGCCATCGACAATCCCGCTGTCCCGGAAGTCGACGGCCGGGTGCCCTGGGAATAAGGCAGCAAAGCCATCAGTATGGGTCTGGTAGGAACAGAGACCTGGACAGCTGGTCTCTTCGTCAAGGAAGCTGCCATCTATCAAGAACCCCCTGAAGGAAAGGCCAGTGGGGAACAGGATGGCTGCCGGGGGAGTGGTTGCGATCCTGGTCCTTATTGTGATTTTTTTCTGAAGACGTGTCTCAGGCCTTAGAGGCCTGGGAGCTTGCAGATCTGGTGAGGGATTGAGCGGCCAGTGCTCTGGAGGACCTCTGCCCAGAGATGGCTGCCTGCTGGTCCATCAGGAAGTTTTTGAGAGCCTTCTTGTGTCACCTAAAGGTTGTCTGGTTAAACTTCTGGCAGAGCTCACAGTCGGAGATGTTGTGATCAGGCCCAAGATAGCAGATACAAAGTAAATGTTCATCTGTAGAAGCAATCTTCTTCCCACAGCGGCAGAACTGTAAAAGAGAAGAAGAAGACGGATCAACTCTCGACATAAAAAAAAAAAAAAAAAAGAAAAATCTCTGGAAGAGATTTCCGTAAGTATAAGGAGAAAAAAATGGCCACAGGCCAAAAAGGCACAAAGCACTGCAATGGATCTTCCTCGGTGACTGTGCTTGTAAGTCGACGTCAGCAAAAATGCTGTATGCCTATATAGCATTGCTGACGTAGGTGGAAATCGACAGTGTAGGCGGCCCCAGTTGTACTGCTGAAAATCTTCTGTGTGGATTCTCAGTCTCTGACGGCGAAGGTTCCTACAGTGTAACCTGATGACTGAGATACCTTTGAAGAAGATCAATAGGTTCCAGGGAAGGTTCAAGAGAGTATAGGGAATATGGGCAGACTGGCTGGACCTCTGGTCTTTTTCTGCCATCATGGTCTACGTTTCTAAGTAAAGGATCCAATCTCTGGGACCAAAGGCCCCCTAAGTGATACTAAATGTCCCTCATTTGGAACCTGGCCAGTGGCACCACTGCAGTGGCTGAGGCTATGTGACCCAGTAACCACAGAACACCCCCTTGCCGGTCTTGGAAGGCCTGTCTTGAAGGATTCTGCAGTTGAAATCAGATTTGCTACCCTTGCATGAGGAAGAAATGCCATCCCCTGCAGGGTATCTAGCTCTGCGCCAAGGAAGCCCAGAGCCTGAACTGGTTCTGTTTAAGACTTGAAGGTTTATGAGGAAGCCCAGGTCCTCCAGTGTGTCAGGTATAAGCAGTATGGAGGACTTTGCTTCCAGCTGTGTTTTTCCTGAGATAGCCAGTTGTCCAGTTAGGGAAAACTGCACCTTTCCTTCTGAAATGTGCCACCACCACAGCTAGGCACTTCGTAAATACTTTAGGAGCAGAAATGAGGACAAAGGGAAGGATTGTAAACTGGAACTGTGAGTTACCTAACCTGAACCTGAGGTAGTTTCTGTAACATGGCCTGACTGGTATGTGAAAGTAGGCATCTTCTAGATCCAGTGACACCAGTCTGTCTCTTATTTGCAGAGATGGAATCACGGAGTCCAGCGTTACCATCTTATTTTTCTTTCTATAAATGTTTGTTCAGATATCTTAAGTCTAAAATGAGTCATCACTCCCCATTTTTCGTGTGGGTCTGGAAGTATCTGAAATAAAGTTCCTTCCATATTCTGGAGAAGGCAATTTTTCCACTGCATCTGCTTGCAACAGTTTTTTTACCTCCATCTCCAACAGTATTTTTTCTGCTGGGTTGTAAGGCTGAAAAACCTTTGGGTGCTCAGTTTTGGAAACATTCTGAACTGTAAGGACAAACCCTGACTCACTGCTTCCAAAACCCACTTGTCTTGTGGTGATTTTTGTTCCTTCCAGGAAGTAGCAAGCCAGTCTTCCCCCAACTGGCAACAGCTGGGGGGAGGGGGGGCAGACTTGTCAGAGGTTTTGCTTTGCCTGGGGTTTGGGGGCTGATGCTGCAGCTGCACACCTAGTGCTCCTTTAACCCTTGCCCAATTGTAGACCCCTTTGTTGAGGGCACTCATAGGGAACATAAGGACAAGGGTAGCATCCCCTACCCCTACCTCCCCTTTCACAAGGCCTGTAGAAAGCTGAAGCCTTTTCTTTCTCAGTATTGCTCTTGTAGGTGGTTTTGTATTCATCCACCTTTTCCATGCAAGCCTGTCTTCTCACCAAACAGGGAGTCCCCCCACCCCGGAAAATCCATCACTTTTGTTTGAGTGTCCTGGGATAGCTTTGTAGTTCTAAGCCACGCAAACCTTCTTAAGAACACAGAATGGGCCATAATCCTAAATGCAGTGTTCTTTGTGTGTCCAATGCCATATGAAACTGGTACTCTGTGGCATCTATGACTGACCTTGCTGTGTCAGTTACATCCTCTGTCAAGTCTCCAGTAGCCTTCTTGCTCAATGCCAATATGGAAGTCCATAATGCTCCCAGGTGCTGGGCTGTGTAAGCTAAGTCAGCTGTCTGCCTCAGGAACAGGAACGCTAACGTGTACTTTTTTTTACCCTTGCTATCCAGTTTCCTGGAATCTCTTGATGATATGCAGGTTGCAGTGTAGCATTCTGTTGGCATTAGATGGGACTGTACTAGAAGACATCTCCTCTTTCCGATACCTCGGAGTTTGGCTGAACAGGAACCTAAATTTCTCGGTATACATCGATGCCATTCGGAAGAAACTCCAGCCCAAGCTAGGGGCCCTTTACCGAAACAGTAAATGTATCCCTCTTCCGGCAAGGCGCGAATTGGTACATAAAATGATTATGCCAATTTTTGACTACTGCGACTTAGTTTACAGAGCTGCCCCCCAATCATCCTTATCAAGGTTGGACCCTCTTTTCAACTCTTTCTGTTGGTTTGCCTTAGATGCTCCTGCCCTAACCCACCACACTGTACCCCTCTCTGAACTTTCCCACCCTTGCCGACAGGAGAACCATGCATGCGGCTAAATTCACCTCAAAATTCTGGCTAGGTACTCCCCCTACCTATCTCTCTTCCTCCTTAGCTGCCCCACTCCCCTCCAAATACACCCTCAGGTCTGACGACTCATGTTCCCTGAATATACCCTACAGAAGCACCACGTCAGGCCAAATGGTTTTCTCTCATTGACTGCCTAAACTTTGGAATCAACTACTGTCCCAAATACGTCACTCCTCCTCAGTCAATTCCCTCTCCACATCCTTAAACTATCTAGTGACAAACTGTAATTGCATCTAGTCCCTCTGGGCTGGTCTCTGCTTAGGGTCTATTTCTCCCCCACCCTCCTGTAGGACCTATTAACTGTCTCCACTTTCCTAAGCGCTCCTGCATCCTAATGTTTTACCCCTCCTGCTCCACCCCTCTTGCTGATATGTAAATATTCTACTGCTTGTTATCCCGTTTATTTGGCTATGTACAAATGAAGCTATTTTTTTTTCTGTGTGATGTATACTGTTGTACTATGTAACTGCTCCCTCTCCCCTTCCCCCAGGATGTACTGTGAGATGAGCATCTTGTTGCTCAGTGTAATTTTCCTGGTGAAACTTTTCAATAAATAAATACAAATGAATCTTTCTCAGGAGGCTGGGAGGAAAGAGGCACTTTGGCCTTATCACAGGTGGCAGTCTGGACCACTCTCCTCATGAACAGGATGGAAGTACACGTTTTTCACTACCTGGAAGTACAGGTACTCCGTGCTCTTTATCCACCTTATATTTTTTCTCAATTTTCTTGTCACTGCCAGCAGCTGAGGTGGCTGTGGACATGACCTTGTATGTGGCTTTCTTGAGGGATTTGTGAATGGACAGCATCAATCTCCTTGTGAGTGCTAAGCCCATTATATCCATCAAATCTACCTCATCTTCATCCTCCTCCATCTCATGGGAGGAGATCATAAGAATCATAAGTTAAATTCAAGACATTAGCTTATGCCAAGGAGCCTCGTTGTTTTCAGGGAATGGTGGCTATTATGCTATGGTAGCCATGTAACACTATAGATGACATCTAGTTTGTTCTTAAACTATGTCATTGTGTCACTGCTAACTACATCCGACAGGAGTTTATTCCATATGGACACGACTCTCTGATTAATCCACGCCTCCCTGCTACTGGATTTGTACAGTTCTCCCTTTAGTTGGTATTCATGTGTTCTGGTAGTATAACTGGTAACTTTCTTGTCTAGTCCTACACATTCCCAGAGATTTGTTTTATGAAAAGCAGAATATATAAAACTTAAGACCCCTCTCAGCCGCCGGTACTCCAGTGAATATAAATCCAACTCCCTCAACCTATCATGATACGGTAGGGACTGAAGGTCATAAATCCTTTTAATTACTCTGCTCTGCACTCTCTCAAGGTTCCTAATATCTGTTTTATGGTCTGGGTTCCAGAATTCCACAAGCGGCCTCACCAGCGCTCTGTACAAAGGCAGTAGTACAGTTTTGTCCCTACTCCTGATATCATGCAGGATGCAGTGTAGCATTCTGCTGGCATTACTAACTGCTGTGGTAGTCTGCTGCCTAAATGTAAGATCATTTGTAACTAGAATGCCTAGATCCTTCTCAATTTCCACAGTTATGCTGATGGTATTTACCATATGCATTACAAAGGTATAATAATGTGAGGTACAATCCTCTGAAGGCCTATAAACACAGCCAAATTACTGCTCAGGAGAACCATCTGGTTCTGTGAGTTCTCCTTCCTCCTCATCATGGTATGCATCAACCTCATCCTTCTCCAATGGAACCGGAGCTGTGGGGGCAGGCATATTCATGAAGTTACTGACAGTGTGGAATGGTGGAATTGCCATGCCTTTGTCATGTCCTCTATTGGGGCATTTGTTTTGTGTCCACTGGCAGCTTCTTTCCTTCTTCAGTAGGAGGTACAGTGACATGTTTTTGTTTCTTGACAGCCACTATCTCTGGTGTCTGGTCAGAGACTCGTTTATTTTTACTGGATTCAGGGCTCCCCCATTCAGACACCCTGAATTCTGAATCACCTTTAGCAGCTTTATCTTTAGTTTCTGTCCCCTTTGACAGGGACTGCTGTTTACTCTAGAGGGGCCGGACCCTCACCTGAGCCTTTTGGAGACATTGAGGCTGAATGAGAAACCATAAAGACGTCCACTTTTTTTAGCCCTTTTCTTTTGTTTTAGGGCAAAACATTTTATAGAAATCACAATTGGAAAAATCATGGCCTGGACCCAGGATTTTAAATACAGCTCATGGCAAGCTGCCTTTGCCAGGAGCTGAAAACAAACTGGACAGTTTTTAAAACTTGTAGTGCTTGTCTTCTGTTTGGGTCTGCCAGTCATGCCAAACACTGAAGACCCTGAAAAAAGTCTCTGGTTCTAAATAAACCAAACCGAAAACATAATAAGCCAGTCAAGGTTGGGATGGTGGTGGTCATGACTCTCCTCCCAGCGTGAGATCTCTGATGGGGTCCTCCAAGGCTTTAGCCAGGGGCCTATCCTGTTCTTTTCATCAAGTAGCTCCTCTCCCACTATGGTGAAGCCAAAGTGTTATTATACGCAGATGATGCAGTCCTGTACAAAACCGGGCCTGACCCGAATGTTATCACAACTGAACTTAATGACTTCAATAAAGTAGAAGAATGGTTTGTGTCAAATCAACTAGTGCTCAATGGGGGAAAAAAAACTAAAGCCACGCTGTCTGGCTTCAGAATATTTGGCCCTCACCATAGCAAGCTCCTACAGAGCTCCACCCCCATCACTGCCCAAACAGAAGTGGTAGACTCAAAAAAATATCTTGATGTCTGGCTTGCTCAGGAGCTCACCTTCAAGATCTATGCCAAGTGTACTACTAATCTTCTTTCCCAGAAACTGGGGCTGCTCTACAGGCTCAAATCCTTCCTAACAAAGCATGACTGTTGGTAGCCAATAGTGTCCTCCTCCCTACGCCACTGTACAGAACCCCAGTCCTCTCTTCCCTGAAAGGTGTAGAGTTTACTAGGCTTAAAGCTACTACAAAATCAGCAGGTTTGTATCTGGCGCAGGAAAACATGAAACCAACGCTGTCCTTGCCTGACTGAGCAAGTCCTCTCTGAAAGAGTGCCTCTATCACCAAACCCTCTGCCTGGCCTATAAGATACTAACAAATTGTTTCCGCACTCTTAGAAATATAATGGCCTGGAAGCCCTCAAGAAGGCACCTCACTCCTCCTTCCAGCCCCTCCTGGAGAATCCTCGGACCCAAAACACATCTGGTAGTCACTCCTTCTCACACACAGTACCTACACTCTGGAACAAACTCCCTGCCTCTCCCCAGGAATGTCAGACCTATCAGGCCTTCAAAGGTTGCCAAACCCTAAAACTAAACTGCTCTTGCCCCTTCTGAGCCTACCCTTGCCGTACCAATGCCAACAGAGGCTAAGATGTCTATGTTCCCTCATCAAGACTTGTATTACTCCCTTGAACTTGATTTGTTGTTCTCTGTACTGTAACTCTGCACAATGCACTTTAGCTTACTGATTTGTATGCTGAACTTGCTATGCATTATTGCTGACCCTCAATGCTGTACCTAGTACACTTCACTGTCACTGCATCCTCTATGTCGTTCAAATGTACATGATCCTTTACCATGTCAGTCCAGGACTTATTCTGTATATAACTTATTCTGGACTGCTCACGAAAAAGGTACATAAGTCTCAGTGAGCCAGCTTGGTCAATGAAATCCTAGAAAAATGGGATGTGTAGGACTAAGAAAAAAAGGATACTAGTAGATTAAGTAGATTTCACCCACTCCAGCTTAAAGAAGAAAAGTATTGTACCAACTGTAGGGCAAACTGGATTAACCAGCGAGTAGTAAAAGTTTGGAACCAACTTCCGCAGGAGGTCTGCTGGCAGATTCGTATGTTCGTAGGTATTACTTAGTAAGGCACTAGGTACATTCAAGAATACATTAGATAAAACACATGGGAAATACAACATTTTCCTATTTGGAATAACTGAACGACTCATTATGGCCTACCGGCTCCAGACTTGTACCCACCTATGAAACCTATAAATGAAAAATAAATAAGCAATGTTAAAAAGGGGCTTTTAAACAATAAATGTGATTCAGTTCCTCAACTTCACGAGTTAAAAGTTACTGCAAACAAGGTTTAAATGACTGAAACAGAACAAAATACCATCTCTGTTTTCAAAACTTGGAACCCAGAATAATTTAGAGTAAAACCGCAAAAGCGATTATGAGAAAACAAATATTCCTTCACTTTTAAACTATCAAATAGTGATTCCCTTATAGCACGAACCGAGCAGAAGACGTCCTTCTCCAGTTCCTGGGAACCAATCGGGAACCGGAGATAAACAGAAAAATAACACAATGAAGACAAATAACACCCTAACTAATGCAGAGTACTGAATATAAACTAAAGTACTTTTACGCTATAAATATTTAAAATAATAAACCGTAAGCCGGACAGGAGTGTAGCATAGACTTCGGGTACGACTGCTCTCTTCAGGAGGAGAAATGCTTCTGATGTTAGAGTGCACAGGTGAGCGTGACCATACAGCAGAGTTTAAATTTAATTTCAAATTCCATAATTTGCATAAAATTCTAAATGCTTCAGGGCTGCTCACTCCAGGGGAATGATTACTGTTACTAAACATAAGCTGCTGTTAAACATAATAAGTGAGGGATTTCAGGGCTCTGAATAATGCAACTGACGTTACAGAATGTTTTGACTTATGAAAACAGAGAGAGCAGCATCTGCTCGGGCAAGAGGGATTCAAGGCAGTTACAAAGGCAATAATTAGATTTAATGAAAGAAGGTCATATGCTTATTAGAAAATATAGATTCACTGGCACACACCGGACGACTATGTAGGAATGCTTAGGTGGGAAAATCAGTTGGAGAGAGGAGAGACAGGGTGGAAGACACATTGCTGAACTGCTGAGGAGTGAACGGTTGCAGCAGGAGTTAGCAAATGCTTGCAAACTTCCCTAACAGGTATGCCACTGTTGCCTTAGAGGAAGTTTGCTTTGCTAACCTTTCCAGACCGACTTTGGTTTCTTAAAACGCTACGGCAGAATCTGGAGCGAACAGGACAGGCCTCTGGACAGTCTCTGAGGAGAGAGGAGTCTACAGCGGTGGAGAACCTTCTAGCTAGAGAGAGAGAGAGAGAGAGAGTGCCAGTAAAGCCCACAGGGGCCTACTGACCTGCCCTTGCAGTGCTCCACTCTGAAATCTGCTTCGTCTCCAAAAAAACTACTGCGGACTCAGGAATTCCTGACTATCTGGAGAAAAACGCAGCTAAATAGCCAGTAGCCAGTGATTCACAGTGGATTTGAACCTTTGAAACGTGAGAACCAAAGAAGTACAACTTATGAACCCAGAACTCTTGAATCAAAATAGAGATAGCCACAGAGCATTTTGAATGATCCGAACAAGTGATCCAAAGACTATTGTAAAACAAAACAAATAGATAGAGGCCCGCATTATACACAGTAGAGATTTAAACTCTATATTAAACAGCACTTAGCAAACCAGCAGCCTAGAGCTGGTAGGCGCTCTTAACAGACACTCCACTAAAAAAATAGATTTTCTTTTTCCCTCGACTTATTCTGACCCAGTTATTAGCTAATAGATAAAGGTCAAAATACTTGAATAATAAAATCATTATTTTCCTTACCCGATAACCTTGGAAAAAAGCTGTTTTTCTCTCTATTTCCGAAACAAAAAAGCAGGAAGTGAAGTATTCTTCCTATTGGTTCTTGGTGTCACATGGCAGAGTGCATTTAGTGCACAGGCCCAGGATCCAAGAATACGAAGCTGGCACTTGAAGCCAGAGTGCGTACTGAGTGGAGTTACAGAGCAGAGCAGTGTGTTTTTGCAGGGGAGGTGCAGATAATCGGTATATTGCTATCTCCAAACGAGAAGAAGCTCATCTGCAAAATAGCATCTTGCGTATAAAGTTATCGTGTCCTGCCTTTATCCGCTACGATTTTGTAAAACACTAAGCTCAGTTCGCCCTTTTAGGCGCTTGGGGACGGTGTTAAGAATAACCTGCGGGCTAGAAATCATGTTCAGAGATAAGACTGAAAGCCTGTCGGTTGGCTGGTGGTTTGCTAGTTTGCTGCTCCAGACTGCAGTTCTCTATTATCTTATATTGGTTTCGCTGTTTTTTAAAATAGTAAGTCTGTCTCTCTTACTTTTTGGATTAACAAAAAGATAACATTTTAGAAGTTTAGCATATACTGCATCCAAACTGATTATACAAATTATAACAGCCGTTATAACTTTTATAGTTTTATAAATTTTAAATGTCCAATTGGCTAGCTAATTAACTAGCCAACCATACATAACTACTCATTGTAACCAAGCACTGCACCAAAGCATTTACTTCTGTATTAAGTAATTTAGTAACTTTAGTGTTTTTTCGTTTTAGCGTTTAATCTAGGTTGATAATAATTAATATAACTCTTTAATAGTGGACCATTGTAAGTATATACAACCAAAAAAAAAAAGAAAACTTTTTTTATAAGTATTTATAAGTATTATTTCAAAACTGGCATTTTCTAGCTTTTTTCTGGTTTTATTAGTCTTGTGTATTTATATTTCCACCCCCCCAATGAAACTAAAGTGTAATCTACGAAGGCAGAAGAAGAAGTGGAATTTAAAGACTGTAAATTTGAAGACGGACCTTGTGATTTCCCTGTCACCATCAAATCAAGGAACTACAGAATTCTTAGAAAAAGGACATTATTGCAAAAGGAGGTTTAAACCAGGACTTGGATCTATTAGAACCTTAACACGTAGACCACAGAAAGTTGAAAGAAGTAAGGAACAAGGAAGAAGACTGCAAGAAGGGGAACCTGGATAAACGGACCCATTGAAAGTAACGTACTGACCAAATATTTAAATACCTGAATCAGCTCTTTACTCTTATCCCTAACTCCAGTGTCTGCTCCAACTAATAAATGGTATTGCATTTGCACTTTTTTTTGTGTTAATGCATTTATGTTTAAGTGTGGTGGTTCTTGCTATGTCTGGAAAAAAAGAATCATATCTGCTAAATCCACTCCCTATACTAATTACTCTTATTTCTAATGTATGAATACTTAAACCATGTCATGTACTAAAGACCTGAACTCTGCACTGGGACAACCAGATTGTAACCTGAAATGGACAAACGCTCCTACTTGCTATGTATGTTCTCTGTATATGAAATGTTCTACTGTGTAACTAGCTCCGAGTTGCCCAGAAAAAGGGACCTTCGGGGCTCAGTAGGCTTACCTGGTTATCAAAACTGAATAAATAAATATTTCCTTGCAGGTAATTCCAGTTATGTGTAGGCTCTGTCCATAGGCAGTCGGCAGCTGGTGTGAGCTGCCTCCCCTTCTAGCTGAGACAGGATGAAACATTCTGAGTGAAGTATTAGGGCATGGCAAGTCTCACACTACATCAGTCTCTGACACACAATTATTATTATATGACATCTGCCACAGAAGAGATAAAAAAATACCCTGTGGAAGAAACCTCTGGGGATCCAGTGCCATAGGTTACCATCATGCAAGCTTTTTGTCCGTGCTGCTGTAGCGCTATTGCTTACAACGCCAACAACCCAGGTTTAAAAACAAGCTTGGATCATCAAGCACCAGCTGGGGGGAAGGAGGGTCCAGCATCTCAAAGGGGAGGGAGGGTTGCTGCCTCCACTGTTCTACTGCTACCTAGGTGACCACAGGTGGTAGTGCAGTGGAGGTAACTGAAGGTCTGCGGGACGTTCAGCTGGGTGCCACACAGATGCCATTTTGTTCAAGTGCAAACATCCCAGGGGGGTGGCATATACAAGGAAAAAAACTAATGCAAGCAGGATAATGCCGGGGCACTCAGGACCGTCCTGCAATTACTGGCCACCCCTCCACCACAGGCTTCTCCTGCTCTGCTCCCCACACTCTGTAGGGGGCAGGCAATTTTTGCCTGACCTTGATCAGGTCCCATCTTTGGAATTAAGCCGTAGGAGCTTGTAAGGAGGAAGCACCAAAGACAAGGGGGAATGGGGCCCCGCCTGCCCTGGTGATGGGGCAGTATCAAAAAGCTAGGTGACATAAACAAGGAATTTTAAAAAACATTATTACAAACTTGGAGGAGTCCCCAGCATGCTTCTATAATCAGAGATGAAATGGTGTTCTCCTTCAGTCTCCTGTCAGACATCCACCTCCTGAAGATGCTGCAAACTCGATCTTACAACCAATGGAGTCCCTCATTGTGAGGAAGGACTTCACACCTAGGGAGGTGCCTGCAGTGTGACTCCCAGTGGCAAAGGAACAGGGCTGCAGAAAGACCCAGAAGACTTGTGTTACAGCTACTTCAGGTCTGGTACCCATGTACTCACCTCTGAGTACAAGGCCTGCAGTGGAAATGCTGGAGCAGCAAAGCAATGCAGAGGGTCTGAAACATCTGGCAAGGAACAGAAACCCACAGTACCAGAGACAGGCAAGGCTGAAAACCAGGTTGGAAAAAAAAAAAAAAAAAAAACAGCTAGATATAGTAACCATCACCACATTTTGACAAACTGCTTATTCTGAACAGAGTGATAATGTGACAAATGGCACCCCACACTTCTATGTTGGTGTGCATGCACTGAATGTAGCTGCATGCAGCAAGTGCTCCTAGCAATAAAGGCAAGCAGTTATTAGGCAGCTCGTATAGCATAGAGAACCCAGCTGTGAACCTGGAAACCAAAGTGACCTGGGTCTCAAACCCATATCCACAACCTGTTTAATACTGTGTGACCCTGAGCAATTCACTTAAAGGGACACTGTCAACCCAGTCTTTATTTATTTTTTTTTTAAACACAGGCTTTTTGTGCTAGAAATACTTCATGTAGTCAAGTGATTTATAGAGAGCTCTTTTTTTCTGTCAATGAGGCTCAGGATGGCGTTGCAATTAATTTTTCCATGTTCAGCCATACTTCTGTTACCACACTAGGCGATCGGCTCTGCTTATGTACAGTACCATGGGGATGTAAGTGTTCATCAGTGTTGATGAATGTGCTTGCTCCCGATGTGTTAGTTTGCATATACGTGGAACAATGTCCATAAACAACTTTTGTTGCCTACTGTTTGTCATAGGTACTGTTATTATCTACACAGTGTTCGGGTTATTATGATCCCTAGCTGGTTTACTGAATATGTGCTAAAGACGACTGGCAAGAAGTAACTGTTACAAAGCCCGCTATCATTCAAAATTCTCCGGTTATCTGTTAGGCTTTTCTCTCTCGTCTCACGCATGATGTTACGGCTTGCTTAGTTGCGCTAGCTCGCTCGCTCTCTCTCTCTCTCTCTCTCTCTATATATATATATATATATATAAACATAAACACACACACACACAGTTTCATATCACGTTAGATACTCATTTGTGTAGTAAAGCAGCATACAGCCGAGTGTAGATCTGCAATAGTTCTTACTAAATTACGTTCTACTGTAACAAAATTTGTGAGCTGGAGAAAAGGTTGAAAAAAATTCTACTGATAGAGATGGACAGTTGTAATGATTCTTGGGGGAAGGGGGGCCCCTATATTGACGGACCGATGGTCAGACGAGACACCAGAAGGGTTAAAGGCCGGAGGGGTGGAGCGCGATCCTGCACATCTTAGAAGAAAGAAGTTATTTACCACTTTTTCCATCAGTTGGAACTTAAATAATTACTGAAAACTGCACTACTCAATATTCTGCACTTATCTGTCAGACCCTACCCGATTGTACAGGACCCACTGAATAGGGGGAAATAAACTCTCCTGCTGACATTTGTCACCTAAAGCACGATAATCTAAACCAACCAGGGTAAAAAGAAAAAACACATAGAATATCAGCTTGTACACATATTTTCAATGTTCTGCAAAGAAAAATCAACATAGTTACGCATTTGCTTTATCTCAGCAGAAGACATTTTTTTTCCTCACTCAGGCTGCTACACTATCGACCACCGCATTCACTTGACAGCCTGTGTGCACATGACCTGAGGTGTGTCCTGAGCGTTAACATGTGTGTATGCATGAAATACCGTCATGATGTGTGTCTCCTCAGGATTTGTCTGCTGCGGCACCACTGAGAACGGTTTCCGTGACTCTGGCACATTTCACAGAAGAAAACTACAGGTAAACAGATACCAAACCAAGGGTTGGGGGGACGAAGGCACAGACATCAGAAAATCATTCATTTCAAAGCTTTATTACTAACAAGGGCATGAAATCCATCAGGCATCACACCCGAAAACCAGCTGACAGTATCCCTTTAACCTCCCAAAGCTCGTGGGACAGACCAGGAAATAAACTTCAGCTTGATGTGCCTTTCCCGGCCCAAAAATTGTAAAACAGAAATAACAAATCCCAGTCCTGTAAGCAGATAAACTCTGATTACTCTCTGCTTAAACTGTGGTACAGATATTTGAGAGAAACTAGGCAGTGCTCTTGTGTTTAACCCTTAGGCTGCCGACAGAATTAGAATGTACAGGAATTTTGGACTGATATATCAGTCCGCAGCCATGCAAGGGTTAGTTAATACAGGCATCAAAAGTACAGTTAAAAAAAATGCTCCCGATATTGGCATTCGAGAGTAACGTACTCACCATTTTTGAGATTAGGCTAGTAAAATGTAATTTTTTGATCACATTATTTCTCCCTATGGCTCGGTCTGCCATTGTCTGGGCTATTGCCTGGTACATCTGCTGCGGACTCGCCATAGCTCACTCACACAGGGCTAGCACGCACAGTGCCAACGACGGGGAACCCCCCTAATCCTGGCCACCAAGCCCGTATCTAATACCTACGTGCGATTCCATATGGGTCAGAGGGTGTGCACAGGCACGGCCATCAAGCCACCACAACCGACCGCCATTTTTTGGCCATGTTGTTTTTCGTCCCCCTAGGAATACGGACGTGCAATGACATCTGGGCAGAGCGTGCCGATGTCCACCATACTCCTCCCTCTAGATGCATCGTGACTGTGGAACCCCCAATCTCCATCAGGGGTCACTGCAGTGCGCTGCAAGCCCTGAACACTCCCCAGGGAGAGGAGAGCAGTCAGAAGATACTCAATCCACTCCCTCCTCGGCCGACCCACGACAGCCCAGGCTCATTCCCGAAACCCGGGTCACCGGCACAGCACAAGATGTGGCGTCCAGTGCCTCAGCCCTCAGTGCCACTGGGCCAACTCAGTAAAGTATAATTCTGATGAGTTAAAGGGCTTTAAACGTGGACAAACAGCGCTTTTTGAAGTATCTATGGAGTACTTCCAAGGGCTGGGATGAGTATCGGTATTCATCTAAAAAATTTCAGAGAGTATTTCTTTAAATTTGGCAAGTAAAATAGGCCAGTACTCACCTCATCTGGAGCACTAATTAAAAACACACTGAAAAGTCTGACCCATAATCCCCCACCCACCATAATGATCCATTACATAATGTGCTGTCCCAAACTGAACTACAACAGTAAAAGACCAGCTCATCTCTATTTAAAAACCCAAACATACATACCCTCAATCCATTTTTGTTACAAAAAAAATGATATAGTACAAAAAAACACACCATTCCAAGTAGAACCAAATAAATGTTTGAAAGGGTTTTCATTCATTATGCTTTGCCAGTCACAATGTTGAATCATGTGCTACAGATCACTCAGAAGACAATCTAGAAAACACTACCAAATCTGTTAACGTGAGCCATTAACCAGATTAAAACAAGACAACTTCCAGCATTTAAACCAGATTTTTACAAGTTTTAATAACCTGATTACAATACAAAATCTCCAGTTTACATGATTCTGAATAATCTGATTTAGTAATCGGACTCATCAATATCCCAAATTCAAATCAGATTAAGTGCATTTATAAAATGTGCAGAGATCTGCAGAAATGGTAAAGTCACTGGAAATGAAAGGTTCTTGTAATATTAAGTACAAGTTCATGCCCTTATAAACTACAATTCTGTATACTTCAACTTTTCTATAAAGATGAAGTTACAAAACAATGTACAGAGAATGTGCTGCCTCCTCCTGAATGACTGCACTTCTTTCAGCAACCAAGATGAAGCACACTACAATACTGTAGCAATGCCTCTCAAAAACTTTAAAAAAAAATGGAAATCACATGTGATATATAAACTATGGACCAGTTTTTTATTGTTTCAGCAACTAGAAATAATATTATCAAACATTTAACCACCTAAAAATACCCCCAACCCAAATTCAAATGCTCTGGAAATCTGAAGGAAAATCTAAGTCCACAAATGTAATTAAATGCCTACTTTCTTTCAAATTTACAAATATCATTTTAGCAGTCACCGAGTCATTTGCATAAAACTTTACATTAGCATTTTCTATGCATTCAAGTCTGCTCAAGTAATTTGTTTCTGATCTTTCCTTACTATCTTTCCTAATTTCAATATTCAATCAGTTTAAAAGTAGGTTAAGAAAAATAAATTTTTTTGGGGTGATAAAATCCTCAGTGGTTTTCAATTTTTTATTTTTTAAATGTTTCCACAGTTAGAAAGGGAAATTCCTTCTACCTACTGACTCAGGTCACACATGCAAAAGATACAGCGTATAGGTATATGGGAAGCATGTTTAAGTAGAGCTGAAAATTTTTTGTCACTTAATCAGGACACAAGGTGTTTTCCATTGAGCCCTGAAGCCTTTAAAGGAGAACTACTAGCAAAGTAAAACCAACAACTGCTACACAGATTGGGGCTTCAGTACCCCAATCCCCTATGCTGGCAGCATCTTTTTGTACTGTCCCCCCAACCGCATCACTCATAACAACTGGCACTCTGTAAATACCAGACAAGTTTTTTCTGCCATGTCTGTACTCACCACCAAGATCGTGCTCAATGGGAGTGCTACCAATATGTGATAATGACGTGTGACTGCCCCTTGTTATACAGTACCCTATGAATGGAAATTTTACAATTTCCATATCAACTATGTAATATTGTATGTGCCAACATGTAAGCCTATATGCATGTTTATGTTACACTGCAACACATATGAGTCTTTAAATCTCTCAGGGTCTGGCTAGAATCAGTCACATGGACTCCATCTCCTCTAAACTCCTCCCCAAGCTTGGTGCCCTCCATGCAGAAAATGTTGCCTCCTCCTGCTGCCATACAGGAGATTATTCACAAAATGATCTCCCAGTCTTAGACTAGGGCATCACTGTCTCTGGTGCAGCACTCAAATCCATCCCAGCCAGAATGCACCTGTAACCCCTAGGTGGCGCTACCCCAAGGGCTACTACCCCTGCCTGTTTGACTACGGACAGGTTGAGGGACCTAGGTCCTAGGGTGGGTGCCTCCACCAAGAGGTCAGGGTTTGTAGTGGTTAGACTAGCTTGGTCACAGCCCTCTGGGACACTGAGACACCCTTTTATTCCCTCTAGTGGCTCACACAGTACCCCAGAGTTACAGCCCCAATACCCCAAGTATACACACTGTTCACTCATATAGATACCACTTACCCTCGAACCTGATTCTTCAGCACATCTCTGAGGACCCCCTGTAAAATAAGGTTAAACAACATACACAGCAAAACACAATACTGTTTCCATAAGTACCAACACCACAGACAGTATATAGTATAACAACAACAAATCTGATTTATTTAGGGGGCAGTAACACGGGAGGGGAAAATCAGGTTAATTGGTGGCATTAAATCACAGTACTGTGCACACATACAGGGTCTGAAAAGTCACACTCTGGGTACCCAGGTTTGGGGGCTAGCCTGGTCCGTTGCCCAGGGTTAGCCGGCAGGTGCAGATGGATGGGGCCCTGTAGAAGAAAATATATGCGCAACACCCAGTTGTAATCCAGAGCCAGATGGCTCAGTCAATGAAGCACAGAAACAACAAGAATTAGATGACACACTTGTGATTGAAAACAGACTGCAGGAGAATACCCTGATTTGTACTCACAATACCCAAGCTGAGGACCGGATGGTAGATGTTCTTCTGGATTGCCAGAACAACAGGGCATGGAGACAAGGTCCTTGTGACTGGACCCCACTGCAGTTGATAGCAAACGATTTAGTCCAAGCTGTTGGGGTTTGCTTCAGCTTCAACACACAGCACGGGGGATTGGAAATAGCGATTTCCCACAAGCACTACACACATTCATATGTAAAAGGAAAGTACTATACCAGGCAGGCTGCTCCTCGATCCCGATCGCAATTACTGCAAAACACCCGGAAGCACACACAGCAGCTTCAGTTCCTGACAGACCAAGCATGATTCAGCAATTTCTCCAGTCTTCTACAGGGTGAGCCTGGTTTCCACACTTCTAGTGCTTCTTTCTACTCACAACTCAGATCCAGTCCAAACTGGCACTCGCAAAGTCTGCAGACCAGAACTCAGGGCCTCACACATGCTTCCAGCGTGAAACTATACACCACAGAAGCACACAGCTCCTTCTCTTTTCACTGCCACAACTGATCTAATCTTTCCAGTCACAAAGCAGGGCATTTCCTTTAGCCCCACACCATTCTGTTGGCTGGTTTGGCTGTCACTCACAATAAGACTCCCTCTGTTGGTAGAAAAAGGCGCCAAGATCAAAACTACATTTCCCAGAGTCACTGCCCATACAATCCCCTTGTGGCTGGCTCAAATTAAGAGTCCAAGTTCTGATTCGTCCACAGGCCCCATTTTAGGGCTCCCTATCATCCTGATTGGTCCAAGTCAGCTATTCAGAACCAACATGAAAGAGCTACACTGAAACAGTTCCTGCTAAAATAAAGACAGGTTAGACAAACTACATTTTCTCAATCACTCTAAATGATTTCTGGCAAACAGTTATATCTTTCAACAAGGCTCCCTCTGCACATGTAGCAACGGCAGAAATGAAGCAAACTGACAGCAGCCCGGGCGGGATTCGGGCATTATAACACACAGTCCCCCATACAAACCAATTAAGTCTGCAAGCAGAAAGCTCTTAAAGAGAAAGTACGTAGAGGCTCAAATAGCACTCACTTGGAACCACATTTAAACAGCTCAGACTCCGAACACTGCCCAGACTTGGAGCATTCAGGCAAGCTCCTGGAAGACTTTTGGGAGGGTTACACCCTTCCTGGCCTAGAAAGACTTGGCGTCCGCGTCAAGTAAATACCCCCATAAATTTCAATACAACCATATACATTTACATCAATATCATATTAGGCTTATGCATGTAATCATCAGTCAACATATCACCTTACCAGAAACACATTTCTGAAACTTTTCAGTACATCACTTTTTTTACACAGCATTATACACACATTGTACAATAACTCAGGTTATTACCTCCTGTATATGAAACCTGAAGAGAGGGGGCCCTTCCATATCAGCTACCTTGGGGCTGGATGGGGCAGGGGGCACCATACCTAGAGGGCAACACAAGTAACTTGGAGTTAGCACTGATGTTCAGTTTGGGCAATGATCTTGGGGACACATACACTCTTTTATGGACAACACTGAGAGCCTAGTCCACAGGCCTCCCAAGGGAATCATAACTGAGGTGCACCACAGGCGTTACAGCTCGACCAGTCCTTCTAGGGGGAGCTGTTACAGTTTCTGCACCCTGAGCCTCATATTCAGCATTGTCTTCACTTGTCAGGGGAGTCTCAACTGGGGTAGAGAGGGTAGAACTTGGGTCACTTTCAGCTCCAGGAGTTACAATCTCTGAGTCCACAACACTTGGCTCACAAGGGGGAGTTTTCTGACAGTGAATTATCAGGGCACTCAACACACTCTTCTTGTTCTGGTATGTCACCAGTTTGTCCCAGTCCATCATTTTCCTCCTCTGAAAACTCAAACAGTTCAACCATACACAATGATTCCATATCATCTGACTTGATGCTTTGCACTTCACTTTCTGAGAGCATTGGCTCCAGGGACAAAGCTGGGGGCTTACAGAGTCCAGAACGCCCAGCTTCATCTCCAGGATTGACTAGGGGATTGCCCCAAAACAACTGACTCAGTTCGTAAGAAGGGTAGTATTCATAGCCACACTCACTCTCCCAGGGCTGCGGCTATGAATTTTGGCGCCTCGGATAAGTCACTTGATATGGTCCCCGTTTCCCAAACCACCTAATGCCAGGGGTAATGCCAGCTCCTCAGGTGGGTCCCTCCTGAGCTCAGGGCCCTGGACAACATCCCCACTTTCTCCCCCATTACTGCGGCCCTGCACTCTCCTCTGACATGGACTGACAGTCATGTTCAACTGGGACTTGTGGAAGGGAACACTTTAACTCAGCTTCTGTAGCTGCAGGCTTTCTTGATTTTTGCTTAGCAGCAGCTCTAGTCACTGGTCCAGAGGGGGCATTTTCTGGGGGCTCAGACTCAATCAAGATTTGTCCAATGGGCAGTAAGAAAAAATTACTCACCTTAGTAATTACATTTCTTCTAATGGAGTCTTGCTGTATTCAGACAATTGCAGTGATTCCCAACCTTTGAACTGCCCCGGAGAACTAAGGGTTAACTTTCCATGGAGGGCATGGAACGCTGAGCTCAAGCTCGGTTGAAGTCTCTGTCTGGAGTAATATGAACTCAAACCATCAGATTCTTACGAGCCCAACTAAACTAAAAATTCTATGTGGAAACTGTAAAAATTCTACCAGCCAACTGGCTGAAAAGTTTTGGATTCCCAAGGAAGATTCAAGTCAGAAAACCCAAAAACTAAACCCAATGTACTCAAAAAATAATAATAAATAAGCACCCAAACAAAAGGGAGGAGGGTGCCAGCAAATACACCCCTGGTTACAACACTGCACCTGCCCACCCACTTCCCAAAAACAGGTTCTGAGAGGGGAGGCAGAGGAGGTCAGAATACAGCAAGACTCCATTCGAAGAAATATAATTACTAAGGTGAGTAATTTTTTCTTCAAACAACATGAAGTCGTGCTGTATTCTGACAATTGCAGACTACCAAGCAGTACCTCTAAGAAGGAGGGACAGAACCTACTTAGGGAATAGGCTCTGAAGTACTGCTGTGCCAAATCGAGCATCACTCCTAGCCTGGATATCCAGCGAGTAATGCTTGGTAAAGGTATGGACTGTTTTCCAGGTGGCTGCTTGACAAATTTCTAGGAGAGGAATATCCCTGGCCGCAGCCAGGGAAGCAGCTGTACCTCTTGTGGAACGAGTCCTCAGGCCTGAGGGTGGAGTTTTTCCCAGTTTTTCATAGCAGAATTGTATACAAGACACAGTCCACCTGGCAACAGATCTTTTGGTGGCAGGTTTGCCCTTTCCCACTTCTCCATAAGTGAGAAACAATTGGAGGGAGTCAAACCTATGACCCTTGGTACGCTCTATATAGTAACTAAGGGCTCTTTTGACATTTAAACTGTGTAGCCTCCTCTCTCCTGATGAAGACTGATCAGTAAAGAAAACAGGGAGAGACACAGACTGGTTTAAATGGAAGTCTGAAACCACTTTGGGCAAGAACCTTCTGTTGGTTCTAAGGACCACTTTATCCCTTGAAAGGAGATAAAATCAGATTCCACTGACAGGGCCTGCAATTCACTGGTACGCCTAGCAGAGGTAATGGCTATCAAGAACACAGTTTTCCAAGTCAAGTACTTAAGCTCTGCTGAAGACATAGGCTCAAAGGGGGGTTGCAGAAGCTGAGCAATGCAAACATTCAAATCCCGGGCAGGGCCTCTAAAAGGGGGATTGGTGTGAAACAATCCATTAAAAAATTTACCCGGACTCGGGCAGCCGGGGGTCGGTGGGGAGAGGGAGGATCGAGCATCCCAACGGATGCTCTCCTCCCTCAGGGGTGGGTAACCAAGAACGCTCTGCGTTCTGCATCCCTTCCATAGCCGGTGGAAGCACCGGTAGTAGGAAGGGATGGAGGCGGCCCGCCGCCAGAGCCGGGAGGGGACGTCACAGTGCATGAGGGCTGGCGCAGAGTCTGCACGCCACCACTCGGGACGACGTCCCAAGCGCTGACGCCTCTGGGGAGGGACTCAAGGGGAGAAAACGGAAAAACCCCTCCAGCAGCCCTAGATGAAGGCCGCTCCAGTACCACCCGGGGCCACCTACAGGACAGACCCCACTGTGCGAGGAGAAGATGAGGAGGCACTCTAGGGGCAGATCCCTAAGGTAGGCGACTCGGGGGACATGAGCGGATGGAAGGAGTGGGCACCGGAGTTAGGCAGGAGGATAAAGAAGAAAAAGTAAAAAAAAAAAAAATTTACAGAAAACAGGATGGGAAGATAGTGAGGAAGGCTTCCCCACAGACAAAAATGCCGAAACTGCTAACAAGTGTACCTTGGGAGTAGCTGGTCTAAGGCCTAGGCCATTAAGATGGACCATATAATCCAGAACCGTAGGCAACTCAGCAGTGTCTGGAGAAATATTTTTCTTAGAACACCAAATGCTGAATCTTTTCCATTTGGAGTTGTAAGTCTTTCTGGTGGAGGGCTTTGAAGCTTTGAGGATGTCCTAGAACCCCTTGGGAAAGATGCAGATCTGCAAACTCTTCAAGAGCCATGCCTTGAGATTGAGGGACTGAAGATTGGGGTACCAAATCCTCCCCTGACAGGATGTTAACAGGTTGTAATTCCTGGGAAGAGACAGGGGAAGATGGACTGCTGCGGACAGCAACAGTGGGTACCAGGGCTGTCTGGCCCAATCTAGAGCAACCAGAATCACCTTGCAAGGTTGAGACTATTTTGACTAAAACTTTGAACAGGAGTGGGAAGGGGGGAAAGGCATACAGAAACTTCCCTTCCCAATTCAGAATCAGGGCATCCAGAGCCCAAGACTGGAGGTCTACAACAAAAGCGAGGGAGTTGGTGACTGTCTGGGGCTGCAAAGTGATCTATCTCTGGAGTGCCCCACCTTGAAAAAATCACTTTCAACACCTGAGGGTCCAGGGACCATTGGTGACGGCCTTGAGAAATCCTGCTCAGTGCATTTGCTAGCACATTTTCCTTGCCTGGAAGGTGAACTGCTACAAGAGGCTTGCAGGGAATAAGCCAGGGACCACAACTTCATGGCTTCTGTGCACAAGGCCGTGGACCGAGTGCCTCCCTGTCGTTGATGTACCACATGGTGGTAGTGTTGTCTGTTCCGACTTGTACCACCTTGTTCCGAACGCACTGTGAGAACGCTTTTAGAGCTAGAAAAACTGCCCTGAGCTCTAGAAGATTGATGTGGAGAACAGATTCTTGGGGGACTATAGGCCCTGGGCAGTGAGGGACTTTGTGGGCACCCAGCCCAGAAGAGAAGCATCCATGGTAAGGACCACTGAAAAGGCTGAGCAACAAAAGAACACCTTGCCTTTAATTGTCCTGATCCTGCCATTCACTGGAGGGCCTGGATCAAGGTCGAGTCACTGAACTTCAGTTTGGTAAGGGAGTCCTTTCTCTGAGACCAGTAAGGCTCTCAGGTGGAACTGAATATCCCTTATCTGAATCTTGCCCCTGGACCACTGCTGCTGAAGCTGCCATGTAGCCCAAGAGCTGGAGGAAATGCCTTTGCTGTCGAGACACTCGAAGGCTGAAGGAAGAAGTTAGTTCCATAAGAGCCTTGCCCTTTCTAGAGGAAGAAAGGCTCTTGTCTGAGTGTATCCAGTTCTGCCCTATAAAGGTAAGAGCTGGACTGGTTTGAGAACCGACTTGGGAAGGTCGAGAGAGAAATCCTAGGGAAGTGAGCACTTCCTGTCACTTGCAGGTGAGACTTGACTTGGTCTGGAGACTGACCCACTCATACAATCGTCTTAGATAAGGAACATGGAAATATTTTTGCCTTCTTAGAAAGGCAACTACTACTGCCAGGCACTTTGTGGAAACCCTTGAGCTGAGGTTAGGCCAAAGGGCATTACTCTGAACTGGATAGTGCCTGAGGGGCAGAACTCAACCCGAGTGTACTTACTGGAGCACTTGATGGGAATGTGAAAGTAGGCATCTTTGAGGTCCAGGGAGGCTAGCCAGTCCCCTGGCCTTAAAGAGGGAAGGATTATTCCCAGAGTTATCATCTTGAACTTTGGTTTTAAAAGATGTTTGTTCGGATATCGTAGATCTAGGATGGGTCGCCACTCCCCTGTCTTTTGGGGTCAGGAAGTACCTGGAGTACAGGTCCTTTTGCCCCAGTGTAGGTAGGTACTCTCTACTAGCTCTAAAGCTAGGAGAGAAGAAACCTCTGTCTCTAGGGCAGGGTTTCGCAAAGATTTGCTGGTGAAAAGATCTGGCTCTCATCTTTGGAAATTTTTTGAAGCTGAGAATCAGTCCCTGGTTTACTACTTCAGGACCCACATGTCTGATGTAACAGACATCCAGTCCTGGACAAAGTAAGCCAGCCTGCCCCCTACTGGAATAGGAGAGTCGACCCGGGCAGACCCATCAGGGTGTCTGCTTGGCAGGGGCTTTAGGCTGAGGGGTGGATGTAGGCCTGCTCATCCCCCTTCGGCCTCTCCCTCTGAAGAACCCCCTCTGAGAAAAGGAAGAGGCCTGTGCTTGGTAAAAAGGCCTTTGAAAAGGCCTGCCCCTGCCCCTAGACTGTTGCCTGCCTTTCCTTGGCCTGAGCACTCCTGTAAGTGGTCTTGTACTCGTCCATTTTCTTCATGTAATTCTCTGTCTGATCCCCAAACAGAAAATTACTCACTACAGGAAAATCCATAGCCATAGCCTGGGTGTCCTGCGAGAGGCTAGTACATCCGAGCCAAGCCATCCTCCGAAGAGCCACAGATGTAACCATGACTCTTGATGAGAATCATTAAGAGTCCACAGCAGCATGAAATTGCACCTTAGATGCCTCAATCCTATCTGCAGCCACCGCCTCCAGCTCCTTGTCTAGCTTGGGGGAGGCCTGTTTAGCCAGTGCCAGTACAGTGTCCCACCTGGACTTCTGGTACCTGGATGTATAGGCCATGTAATTCGCCTGCCTGAGTCCCAAAGAAGATGCCATGTACTGCTTCTCTGCCATGGCATCAAAGTTCCTGGAGTCCTTGTCGGGTGGGGGGTGAAGCCAAGGGAATATTTGCCTTGTCACAGGCAGCAGCCTGCACTACCCCAACATGGCTGCATTGCTGATATAAGAACTCTGTGTCTGAGCCTGACAGTGTATACCTCTTGTCCATTCTTTTATCCACAGGAGGTATAGTGTTAGGAGACATTAAGATTTTTTGTGTCTGTTTCCCAAAAGATTTATGGAGGGGAATAGACAGTCTCCTGGACTCTGGGATAGCCATCATCTCTACATAATCAGGCTCTTCTTGAGCTTCCACAGCCTCTTCCATAGGAAGCTGGAGGGTTTCAGCCACTTTCCTGTAAAACATAAAATGGGAAGGGGACTCAGAAAGCCTAGGAGGGGAAACACCTGATGGTCTGTCTGGGGAGATGTCCGGTTCTACAGGCACATCCCTTCCTCTTCAAACTCCGGTTCATGAAAATTTTCAAGGATATACTCTTGAACTGGGAGAATCAACCAAACCAAACCCCTGCCAGAAGGAGCCAGATCAGTCGGAACTGGACGGAGCGATTCCACAATCTGAATCGTCCTGGCTATTTCTTCGGCGGTTGTTGAACATGAACCTCTCGATCCAACCGCCCATTTATTTTTGCGCTTTTGCTCTAACCGATCCCCTAGAATCGGCTCTCCTTTGCTCAAGAAGTATCGCCTGGTTAGAGGGCTCTCCTTCTGGTTTGGTTGAACCGAACCAGGCTGGCCATCCAGTCAGCGGACTTCTCGCCTCCTTTTCCTCAGTCTACCTAACCCTCTCAAGGGTAGATTTGGGAAAAATTTTTACATATTTGCAGTCTGAATCGAGGTGGTCAAACCTCAGACAATCAACACAGGGGCTGGGGATCGGCCTGGCAAAGACCTCCCACACTCACTGCAGTGTTGAAACCCAGTGGGCCCAGTTTTTTCTTTGGTTTCTCAGACATGGCCAACCTAACCAAACTACCCTTTTTTGGCAACCATGTAGGCAAGACTCCTTGTCGGTTCCGAACCGTGTCACGGTACTGGAAAAACTGGGTAAGCAGCGTTTTTTTAGAACCGATAAGAACCGTAACCACACACTAAATATAGCAAAACTTAATCAAATGGTCGGTTCAGCCAAACCGACTCGCACTTTTTACAAGTTCCATACAGAAATATAGAACAATCCTATCTAGTACTCACGGCACCACAGACAGACTGAACCGACTTAAGCGGATACTTTTTTTTGGTTTAAACCGACGAAAAACTGAAAACTTTAACCGGATTCGAACCGAGCTGAAGGAGAAATCTCCGGAGCGACCGCTCAGTGAGGCGGAGTAAAGAATCTGATGGTTTAAGTTCAGATCACTCCAGACAGAGACTTCAACCGAGCTCGAGCTCAGCGTTCCATGCCCTGCATGGAAAGTTAACCCTTAGTTCTCCGAGGCAGTTCAAAGGTTGGGAATCACTGCAATTGTCAGAATACAGCAAGACTTCATGTTGTTTGAAATTATTTCTATGCACTGTTTTCACATCTTCTGAATTATTCTCAGGCCTTACTTTGTGCACAGGCAGATCATCTAGTTTGCTCACTACAATGCGAGGAAGATGGTGCCATCTGTCAGCAATCTTATGTTTGCCACGCAGTCCCAGATTTCTTAGCAATACCCGATCTCCCTCCTGGAGTTCCTGTGCTTTCACCTTTTATCATACCTTTCTTTGTTGGTCAGATTTCTTTTGGCAGTCATGGTTTGAGCCAGTTGGTACGCGATGATGTAGCTGGGCCTTTAACTTTTGCACATACTGTAAATAGTTGTCAGCTCATACCCCATCAGGAGAAACTCCAAAACATACATCTACCAGCAGTCAAGCTTCTCTTCCAAACATTAGGCAGTAGGGGGAGAACCCAGTGGCATCACTTTTGGTGCAGTTGTAGGCATGTACCAGGATGCTAATTTTTTGGCTCCATCTAGGCTTGTCCTTTTGGTGAAGGATGCCTAGCATATCCAGCAAAGTGCGGTTGAAACGTTCAGGCTGCGGGTCCCCTGGGGGTGGTAAGGGGTGGTTCTGAACTTTGCACTCCCCACAGAGAAAGCACCTCTTTGATCAGACGACTCTCAAAGTCTCTCCCTTGATCAGAATGGATTCTTTGTGGAGCCCCATAGTGAACAAAAAAGTTTTCTACAAGTACTTTTGCCACCGTGGATGCCTTCTGGTCCTTGGCAAGGAAAGCTTGGGCATATCTCGTAAAATGGTCAGTGACCACCAGCACATTACTAATATTTCTTTGATCTGACTCCAAACTCAGGAAATCAACACAGACCAGCTCCATGAGGGCACTGGTGGTGATGTTAACAAGGGAGGCAGCCCTCTGAGGCAGGGCTTTCCTCTGCAAACAGCGACTACAAGTTCGAATGTGTTGCTCAACATCAGCCCCCATCTTAGGCCAACAGAATCTGGATCTAACCAAGTCAAGTGTTCTGTCTATACCAGGTGCCCCATGTGGTTGTGTAAGGACCTCAGTACTGAGTCTCGAAAGGCAGTAGGCAGCACTAGTTGTTGTTTGTCCATTTGTCCCCCTCTGTCTACTGTTTCTCTGTATAACAGTCTATTGATCAGTTTCAACTTAGGACCTTCCTTGTATAACAATGCAGTTCTCAAATCAGTGGAGCGTAATTTGGACACATCTTTCCCTGCGCGGAGGGCTTCTAAAGCTGATTTGATCATGGGATCTCAGGATTGAGCCCGATGAATACTGTCATTGTCCAGCTGAGGCAGTGCACCAATGTCTATTGCAGAAAAGTGGCACTAAGCAGCAGGTATGCAATTCTCAGAGGGCCCCAAACAATCCACCATACAGTCCACTGCATCCGTGGACATTTGTACCTCCCTGTCAAACTTCTGGCAGAGTGCTCGAATATCAGGTTCTGACAGTCTGACCCAGTTATTCCAGGGAACAGGCCTCCGGGAGAGAGCATCACCATCCACGTGGTTCAGGCCAGCTCTGTATTCAACAGCATAGTCGTATGTAGATACTGCAGAAAGCCACCTATGGCCAGTGGCATCCAACTTAGCTGAAGTCTGCACATAGGTCAAAGGATTATTATCAGTTTTTACTAGTATCTTAGCCTCATACAAGTACTCATGGAACTGGACAACAATGGCTCACTTCAAAGCTAGGAACTCTAACTTATGTACAGGATAGTTCTTTTCAGATGGGGTCAGGCTTCTACTGGCTAAGGCCACTGGTCTCAGGCCATTCTCATGCTCTTGGTACAATACAGCCCCCAAGCCTTGCAGGCTAGCATCACTGTGCAAGACACAAGGCTTCGCTGGATCTGCATAGGCAAGGACAGGAGAGTGGGTAAGCTGATATATAATCTCATGAAAAGCAGCTTCACACTCAGGTGTCCAACTGGCTCCAAATACTTCATTAGGACGGAAATACACTCTTCTCAGGCTCAGAAGTAACCGACCTCTTATATTTTTTGTTAGTAGGAGGGTAACCTTGAGTAAGATTAAGTAAAGGACGAATCACTCTTGAATAGTCCTTGATGAATCGGCGATAGTAACCACAGAATCCCAGGAATCTTTGCAGTTCTTTTATATTGTGGGGCTGTGGCCAGGTGGTCAAGGCCTCAACTTTACTCTGGTCTATTTCTATTCCCTTGGTGGATACTATGTGTCCCACATACTTTACAGAGGTTTGGAAGAACTGACATTTATTGATGGTTGGTTTAAGGCCAAAGTCTTCCAGTCGGTCCAACACCTTGAGCAATCTGCTCTCATGTTCCTCCAGTGAGCTGACAAACACAATAACATCATCTAGGTATACCAGGCACTCTAACAAGTTCATGTCCCCCACCGCACTCTCCATCAGTCGTTGAAAAGTGTCTGGAGCACCTGAAATTCCTTAAGGCATCCTCATGAATTCATAGAAACCAAGCGGACAGATAAAGGCTGTCTTTTCACGGTCTTCTGGGGCCATCGGGATCTGGTAGTACCCACTGCGAAGATCCAACACTGAGAACCACTTACTACAGTTCAGGCAGTCTAAGGCATCTTCAATGCGGGGCACTGTGTACTGATCAGGAATAGTCCGCCAGTTCAAGGTGCGATAATCCACGCAAATCCTTACTGTCCCATTCTTTTTCCTCACTGCCACGATAGGCGAAGCATATGGGCTTCTGGATTCTTGTATTACACCAGCAGCAAGCATCTCTTGCAGATGCCGTCTCACATCATCTATGTCAGCAGGTGCCAGGCGTCGAGACCTCTCACGAAATGGCCTTTCATCATGCAGCCGGATATGATGTTCAGCTCCTTGCATGCATCCTACGTCTCATTCCTTTAAAGAAAACACCTGGTCTCTCCCTGTAAGCTTCTCACTGATCCTCACTTTCCATTCAGCTGGCAACGGGGAGTCACCAAAATCAAACAAGTCAGGCGTTACTCTGTCATTCTTCCCCGAACTCTTGCTACTGGGTAGCACTGCACTGTCTGCACAATGCACATTAGCCAGGGTGCAACCTCTATTTACTCAGATCTCTCTGTCAGACACATTATGAACTTGAACCATTACCCTTCTGGCATAAGCATTGGCTTTAGCAGGCAAAATACTAGGCTTGACCAACAGTCCCTCCGGCAATTTTCCATCGCCTGGTGCATCCAACATTAATATTTTATTCTTGACATCCTTTCTGATACAGACCTCTCCCTGTAAGGTACACTGGGCATTTGGCACCAGGATCAGAGACTCAGGATCCTTTTTCCAGACAACTCCAACCGGTTCCTCTGGTTCCACTTTGTCAGCATTTCTGTGGGCATCGTAGGCCTTCCTGATCAAGGCCAGAATTCTTAGAGCTCTACCAGTCCGGGACCCCTGTTTTTCATAACACAACTGTGCCAGCTGTTCAAACATATGTGTATTAATCCCAGTTAGTAGAGGGACCCCATCATACAGTCCGGCAGGGGGACACACTAAGGCTAGGATCTCTACTTGCTCGGCCACTCCAGCCACAGAGGTGGGAAAAGACAGTCAAATTTGAATATCTCCAGAGTAGGGGTAGGCCTTCTCGCTTAACCCCCAGACATGCAGCCCCTCCAACAGTTGTAAGGGTACATCAGACAAATGCTTCTGATACCAGTCTTGGAACATAATTGTCACTTGGGAGCCACTTTACAGCTCTTGTAGACACTCCATTCACCTTTACAGTGGTCTCCATGGAAGGACCCACTATTCTGGACCAGTCTGGAGAGGTGGTAGCAGGGCCTGGGCAACTGACCTTGCCACAAAGGGACACGAGTTAGAATTTTTGGGGCCCTCACTGGGATCATTTCGTGCACCTCTTAACCACTGATTTGTTCTCCGAAGCTCTCCTTGTAGCCCATATGCAACTTTGTCTGTGTCTTTTGGGACCGCATTTCTCTTCATGTGCCTATCCTTCCCACAGTTATAGCAAAACATACTTTCTGGAGTTTGAGCTGGCCAAGGCGTCACACTGGGAGCCAGGGCGGGGTACTATTAACTGGAAACCTTGGTGCCATCTCTGTCTGTGACGTGATAAGCATTTGGAGACATCTCAATTTTCCCACTTCCATTGTCAAGACATCAAGTTTTGAGCTGTCGTCAGCAGGAGATGCATGGGTGGGTACCCCCCTCCAATAGCAGATGCGGTCGGACGAGGGTTGGGGCCTGTACTTGCAGGAGCGGCCTTCATAAAGAGACGGTTTTATTTCCCTGAACTCTCTCAGCAGTTCACCCCATAGTGGCACACCTTCATTGGTCCCCACTTCACAAGGACCTTCCGATGCTGTGATCTCTTGGGCTGCGCTCATCCCAGAATTAAAATCCCCTCATCTTCTTCACCCTCCTGAAGTTCTTTTATTAAGTCACAATAGTCCGTTGGGTTACCCCTTCTGTCTGGGAGCCTTAACTGAAGGAGTTGCAATTTAGAATGCTTTACATGTTGTAGTAGGTGCTCCAACTTTACATGGTTTAAGTCACTGGTGGCCACCCCACCTTTTCGGTAATCCTTCTGCAGAGCTCTTTCCAGACGAGTAACATATGCAGAAACAGTCTCCCCTGGCCACTGTTTTGTACCTTGAAATCTCCACATCAAGCTCTCCCCTGACTCAATGCTCCCAAAATTGCCTTCAAGTGCAGATAGGTACTTCTGGGCAGAAGCATCAGGATTTGTGGACCTCAAAAATTTAATGGCCTCTAGGGTAGGACCCCTCAGACTTTATATGATTCTTTTTCGTTTCTCAGACTCTGCACACTGCCATTCAGGTATCAGGGGGCAACACAATCTACCCAGGTGTCCTAATCATCCTCCTCCCCCTTGGGGGTGGGGAGGGTGCCAGAGAAGATCCTCAACCTTCGGTAAGAATCGTGACTAGTGGCAGGTGCAGAAATAGGAGCCTGCATTGTTTACGCCACAGAAAGAGGGGCAATAACAGGTGCTGGAGCAGGAGGGGATGTTGGGGGAGGAACATCCCCAGGTGGCAGAAGTAACTTCTTTAAGTCCTCCACAGTTTTCCCTTCCTCCAGCAACTACTTGGCAAATTTCTCCTCAAAAGTTTCAGATAGTGAGTGGGAGGGGTTCATTTCCCCCCGGGTCTTTACTGTCCATAGTTATCACTCTCCAGGCAGTGAAGGCTCCCTCTGGGGTAATAGTCTGTGGCACTCAGGAGCTATCTATGGGGTCCTTATACTCTACTAGGGCCATGAAAGTGCAGGTGAGCAGATCAGTATGTCGACCCACCACCACAGGGTTTTGTAAACCTTCCACATTGGAAAGTACTCCCTGTACAGTGTCTGTATTGATACCCACGGGGATGTCCAGGATAAGCATAGCATTTTGGGGGTTGATCTCCTCCCCAGTACACCACTCCACCAACCGGTGCACAGCTACTTCTGTCGGGGTACCCATTTGTTTGTTTTTTTAACAGTGGTTCATAAATGTGGCCACTAGAGGACACAAAATCCCAGCAGTGAGCCTCCAAGATTTAACCCCTACGAAATTTATGTACCAAAACAATCAGAGAATCGAAGGCCACCTTCTTCAAATCCGAACTCGACTCTGCCACAAAGAGCCCAATCAAGCTCTGCAACACAATCAGTGATCTGCTAGGCCACTCCCCAAGAAATTCACTCCCGACCAAGATTACCTCTGGCAACTTGACTATAACCGAAAAGATGGATATACTTGACGCATTCAATAACCACTTTGCTACTGCAGGCATGGCATTTGATAACTCCACTGCAAACATACTTCGCTCCCAGACTGCCAGCCAACTGCCTGAAACTCCGATAGCTTCGCCGCCTTTCTCACTTCAACCTGCCACACTGAAAGAGGTAGAGGACCTCTTGCTTCAGTTGGACACTAGAAAAGTGCTGGGGCCGACTCCTGACCCTTACTTCCTAAAAATTGCCTACCACGTACTAGCAATACCCGACACCCACCTTTTAACTTATCCTTGTCTCAGGCACCTTACCACCTATATGGAAGACAGCACATGTCATACCACTGTTCAAATCAGGTGACCGTGGCAATCTCAATAACTACAGGCCAATTTCCCTCCTTCCGGTCCTGTCCAAGCTCCTAGAGAAAATTGTAAATGCACAGCTGAAGACTCACCTTGAGTCTAGGAACTGCCAAATCCTATGCAGTCCGGATTCAGAGCTAAACATAGCACTATCGCAGCCCTCGCCAAAGTTACTAACGATCAGCAGCTGTAATCTTGAGAGCAAAAACTTTATTTGTGCTGTTTTCCTTGATCTAAGCAAGGCTTTCACACCATGACCATAGTCTGCTCCTCTCGCCTTCAAACCATAGGTGTGGACCCTCCTCTCGTGCTGGTTCACTGACTATCTTACAGGGCGCCTTCAACAAGTTAAAGCCAAGGAGGCCTGTCCCCTTAAAAACTCTGCAAAGAGGGGTACCTCAAGGTTCTATATTAGGCCCTTACTTTTGCAATCTACAATAATAACATTGACTACTGTATAAAAGAAGCCAACATCCATCTGTTTGCAGATGATACAGTTCTCACGTGAGTCGCCCAACACCTGAAGCTGCCTGCAATGACCTACAGTCAGAATTCAACCTTTTGCAAAGCCAACTCCTCCAAAAAAAGCTACTCCTTAATGCCAAAAAAACTGAAGCGCTGGTCCTCTCCTTTTATCTGTACAGCTAACCCTGTGTCCAGTGGGACAGTTCCCCAAATTACCACAGTTCTAGGTGAAAACTAGAATTTGTTACAAAATTCAAGTATCTGGGGGTTTGGATAGACCAAAGACTCTCCTTCATTGAACATATCAAGGACTTGCTAAATCGACTTCGGCAAAGGCTTGGACTGTTTTTTAGAATCAGCCAATTTCTCACCAGAGATGCCAAGAAACAACTGGTCCAATCCATTTTCCTATCATTGGTTGATTACGCTGACTTCCTCTACAGCCAATGCCCCAACTCTTACATGGCTAAACTGGACACACACTCTACCATCGAGCACTGAGGTTTATAATGGGACTCCCTTCGACACACATCACTGCACCCTATATGGCAGTGGGATGGACATCACTAAAGTTCAGGCGCCACAAACGCCAGCCTCTGGACCTATAGAGCCATCTCTAATAAGCTGCTACTATATCTCCTGCTGTCTTCCCTGAGTATAATTGGGAAATACGCTGCTAAGAAGTTACTCAGCTATTACACTTAAAGTACCCAAAGCAAAAATCCCGTCTGGCAGGCAGCCATAAGCTTGCGTTACCTACCTTATGGAACAATCTACAAAAACCTCAAATTAAGCACTCTAATCGGTATAAATGCTTTCAAGATGCTTTATTTCATTACAGTCAGAGAAGTATGTAACTGTTTACCCACTCAGACCCAGTACCGTGTCTGCACTGGTATATAGCCACGCCCTAGACCCAATTTTTTAAGTACTCGACCCCTAGCTTGCTCCTCACCAGCCTAATTGTTCTCTATCCCCTGTCTTATCAACACTAGGCCCATCCATCCCCTTATTCTTCCTTTCCCAACCTCGGATAGGAGCTCACCACCCTGGGTTGTGACATCCTACCATGCCCGTGCTTTATAGCATTCAATCATGGGCTCACATACTCCTTTTCTCCATCCACCTTCTTACATCCAGCTTTACCAACTCCTTTCTGTGCAACTGCCTCCTAGCCTTTCTCCCTATTCCCCTTCCCCCTACCTTCACCTCTACCTCGTGTATATTTTATTTTTTCTTCCGCTACTTCCTCCTGCAACCTTAGATAACCTGCTTTATCTTCCTATAGACACTCCATGTATGTAAATACCGTGTAATCTGTACAATATCTATATAATTCTATGTACATATGAACTTCTTTTTCTTCCTCTCTGTAAAGAGTATTATCTGTATTGCCTTGTAAATACCTGTGTTGACCTGTATATACAATTGTTCATGCTCCACCCAGGTCCATCTTGCAAATGAGCTTCTGCTCAACGATGAATGCCCGGTTAAATAAATAAAGACTTGATATGGTGCTATCCCAAGGGCTACTACCACTGCCTGTTTGACTATGGACAGGTTGAGGGGCCTAGGTCCTATGGCGGGTGTCTCCACTCAGAGGTCAGGGTTTGTAGTGGTTAGACTAGCTTGGTCACAGCCCTCTGGGACACTGAGACCCCCTTTTATTCCCTCTAGTGGCTCACACAGTACCCCAGAGTTACAGCCCTAATACCCCACATATACACACTGTTCACTCATATAGATACCACTTACCCTCGAGACTGATTCTGTAGCACGTCTCTGAGGACCCCCTGTAAAATAAGGTTAAACAACATACACAGCAAAACACAATACTGTTTCCACAAGTACCAACACCACAGACGGTATATAGTATAACAACAACAAATCTGATTTAGGGGACAGTAACACGGGAGGTGGAAATCAGGTTAATTGGTGGCATTAAATCACAGTAATGTGCACACATACAGGGTTTGAAAAGTCACACTCTGGGTACCCAGGTTGGGGGGGCTAGCCTGGTCCATTGCCCCGGGGTTGGCCGGCAGGTGCAGATGGATGGGGCCCTGTAGAAGACAATATATGCACAACACCTTATTGTAATCCGGAGCCGGATGGCCGAGTCCATGAAGCAGGGAAACAACAAGAATTAGATAACACACCTGTGATTGAAAACAGACTGCAGGGGAATACCCCGATTTGTACTCACAATACCCAAGCTGGGGACCAGATGGTAGATGTCCTTCTGGATTGCCAGAACAACAGGGCATGGAGACAAGGTCCTTGTGACTGGACCCCACTGCAGTTGATAGCAAACGTATTTAGTCCAAGCTAAGCTGGGGTTTGCTTCCAGCTTCAGCACACAGCACGGGGGATTGGAAACAGCGATTCCCCACAAGCACTACACACATTCATATGTAAAAGGAAAGTACTACACCAGGCAGGCTGCTTCTTGATCCCGATCGCAATTACTGCAAAATACCCGGGAGCACACACAGCAGCTTCAGTTCCTGACAGACCGAGCACAATTCAGCAATTTCTCCAGTCTTCTATAGGGTGAACCTGGTTTCCACGCTTCTAGTGCTTCTTTCTACTCACAATTCGGATCCAGTCCAAACTGGCACTCACAAAGGCTGCAGACCGGAACTCAGGGCCTCACACACGCTTCCCACGCGAAACTATACACCACAGAAGCACACAGCTCCTTCTTTCTTCACTGCCACAACTGATCTAATCTTTCCAGTCACAAAGCAGGGCATTTCCTTTAGCTCCACACCATTCTGTTGGCTGGTTCGGCTGTCACTCACAATAAGACTCCCTCTGCTCGTAGAAAAAGGCGCCACGGTCAAAACTACATTTCCCAGAGTTACTGCCCATACAATCCTCTTGCAGCTGGCTCAAATTAAGAGTCCAAGTTCTGATTCGTCCACAGGCTCCATTTTAGGGCTATCATCCTGATTGGTCCAAGTCAGCTATTCAGAACCAACATGAAAGAGCTACACTGACACAGTTCATGCTGAAATGAAGACAGGTTAGACAAACTACATTTTCTTAATCACTCTAAATGATTCCTGGCAAACAGTCATATCTTTCAACAAGGCTCCCTCTGCACATGTAGCAACGGCAGAAATGGAGCGAATTGACAGCAGCCCGGGCGGGACTTGGGCATTAGAACACACAGTCCCCCCCCCCATACAAACGAATTAAGTCTGCAAGCAACAGCTCTTAAAGAGACAGTATGTGGAGGCTCAAATAGCACTCACTTGGAACCACATTTAAACAGCTCAGACTTGGAGCATTCAGGCAAGCTCCTGGAAGACTTTTGGGAACCCACATTTGCAGGGGGGTTACACACCCCTTTCCAATGCTTTCTGCCACTTCACCCTTAACTGCAACCTCCCCTCCTTCACCATTTTCACAACTGCAACCTGTACTACAGCTTGGACTGACCTACCATGAAAGCTAAGGTAAGATATCCTGCTAAGTCTGAAATTGTGGTATGACATACTCCTCAACTATCACTTCTCCCTCCTCATGACTAGCCCACCCTCTTACCCCACTGTCTTTCTAATCCCTACTTCTTAACGTTCAGATGCGGCCACTCAGCTAGGCCGACCTCCTGGAGACTTTTCTTCCTCTAGAACTCTCCATCCCAGCTTCAGTGCTCACCCACCTGCCTGACTTCAGTAGGCTGGTCCAGGAACTGACTTGGCTCACTTGTCACCACTTCCCAAACCAGATGGTAGAAGCCCGGCACTGACTTTCTTAAAAACATTTCCTGCGTCTCACATGACCCATACTGGTCAGCACACCCTGTCCTCTTTCTTTTCTATTTTTTTTTTTTTTTTCCATTTTGCTGTCAGCGTACTTTCAGTTTACTGCTTATCCAGTCCTCATTTAAAGCATTCTTGCTCATGTGCCAGTCAAAGCACTTGTAGTGCCAGTTATCACTGTGCTATTCTCAAACCATACCTGGAAACAGGCTGTCCGTAGCTCAGCATGTTCTCTCTTGGTCAAAAAATGTTAAATGAATAAATACTACTGGATTCCACAGTGCTAACAACCTTGGAAGCAAAATGTGGAGCAGCTCCAAACATCAAGGTTCATCCTAGGAAGTCCCGCTGTAGCTAATGCAATAATAAGAACAATAATATAACCCTCATCAAGAACTCTGTATTATTCTGGTGAAACCAAGTGCTGACAATTTTTTTTTCTGTAATGAACGCTTAAGTACTAAGACCAGGAAAAACAATTACGTTGCCCCTCAAATTACTATGGGCATATTCTTGGAGAAGCAAACAAAATTTATCTTTTCCTCCACAGGATTTAATGCCTTAGTTACAGTGACAATAACAACTGATACCTTTTGTTCAAGAGGAAGATGTCAGGGTAAGAAGTCCAACAACAGTGATGGAAATAACAGTCTGGAATTTAGATGAAGAACAAGTGCAAATTATTCCAAGTCCTGTGCTGTAACGCATAAGTGGCACTGTGGTATACAGTACATGTCAGATTCAATCACAATTTGGAATGCAAACAAATCCATTATTTCCTTGTCATGCCCTAACTTGCAAGTGAGGACTAGATTCAGCTAAAAATGTTTGATAGCTCACTTGTACTGTATGTTGCTGCTGCTACTGTAGTTCTGCAAGTTGAGCATTATATGAATATTACATCTTAAAAATACTTTGCCAATTATAATCCAAAAAAGGAAAGTTAAAAAAATGACCAATTTGGCGTCTCCTAACACACTACTGTACATTCCTTGCAGAGGCAACAGCTGAAACTCACAGCCTCCTGCACAAGGAGTACAAAACCAAGGGTCCCAAGGTACTGAGGTTCTAATCAAGCATTTATTGCAGGTACTCCTCCAAAAATAAGAATTTCGACTGCAGCTTAACTCCTTAGAACTGGCATACCTCGGCTTCAACAGCGATTAACAAAAATGTATAAAAGGAGTCGAATTGGCCCTCTGTAGTCAAATTTACCCCTTTTTGAATAAAAGGTATCAACACTGCTTGGTGCCAAATAAAGAAGATAAGAAAACCATATGCAGTACCTAAAAAGTCACCCTGAATACATATACATAATATACGCATCATATAGTTATACTGTGTGTGTCTGTATATATACAGTGTGTGTATATATATATATATATATTCATATTCCTGTTTATGTTTTCAACTCCCCCCCCCAAAAAAAACTAACTGTAAAGTGTAACGAGGTACATTTTGTATGAAAGACACTATACAAAAACTAAACTGTAATGTATGGTACTGAATAATTAATTGACAACTGTATTTTTCATTAAAAAATGAGTGAGCTAAAAACACTAGTTTTCAAAGTACTAAACATTTAGGCTGGACATCCACTTTAAGAAAACACATTTTTGCTGCAGAGACTCTTGAAGGTGCACAATAAACAAGACAGTGCAGAAAATGTGGCATCTGGTAATATGCAGGTAGTTACATGCTTCATACTGCGCCACACCCTCCCATCCTGCACATGCTCAAGTGTTACACCTTGAACGCCAAACATCTTATGTTCAGGCCACAAGCAACCAAAAAAAATCAAGAAGCCGTTATGAAAGAGGAACGTTACACCACAAGCAGTATTATTACTATTAATTGGCTTGCTTTTTAACTGAATCCAAAATAAGTTTCCATAATGAGTCACATATATAACACAAGACTGTCCACAGAAAATCGAAGGTAGAATACTAGAATAAATCAGAAACTAATTACTCACCACAGATCTGTGAAGACCAGACAAGTGATGCTAATTTATCAGGCTTGATTCTTCCTTAAAAAAAGAGAGAGAGAGAGAGAGAGAGAGAGAGAAAAGAAATACATTTTATGGTGTCCCACAACCACAGCGTTGGGGCCTGTAACAGGCTGCTTAAATTTGCTAATAGTTAAGCTTTTATTTAATATAAAACCCTTTACGCAGTGCCTATTTTCATAGGATTCAGAGTCAGGTAGACCACATTAGTCATAAACAACACATTTTAAGTAAACAAAGTACAACGAGGACCAAACATTCTGTGTAAAGGTTATAATGCCAAAAGAGCACTATATATAGGATACGTTATCACGGTTACAAAGGAGCAGCAGGGAGTGTCATGCCACTTCTCTAATACCCTATTTTCTATGTGTTTGAACATGGACTGCAGGTCAGGGGTGAGCAAACCTAATAAGTTTTTTTTGTGTAAGACCATGGTATGGACTAGGACCCTTGAGCTGAGGTTCAGCCATTTCAGTTTGCTACATAGGTCACAGGTATGGGTATCGATTTTTAGGTACAGTGCCAAGCAGCAGGCCTCAGACCCAGGCCAGTCCACTGTCATTCACTGCCCTGTAGACCACAATACCATATTATACAATGGTGTGTGAAAATCCTGTAACCTCATTGGTCAAAACATGTCACATGACCGTGGGTAAATCCTGCATAACCCACGGCTGAGGAATGGCATTTATAAAAAACATAATTAAACACATTTGAAATTTATTTTACACATGGGTCCATTGTATAATTGCAATAACACACTCCAGAGTGTGAGTTATTGGGTGATTTACCCACTTCTTGTGTGGCTTGGCTGTGCTTCATGACACACCACACAAGGTGTGGGTAAATCCTCAATAACTCACACCCTGTTGTGCCTTATTGCTTAAGTCAATGATACTTCTTATAAAGCACTTGATCAGGAGTGTTTTTTGTTTGTTTTGTTTTTTACTTCCAGTAGGAGGTTTTCCTGTGCCTATAGAGGAAGCCAGCTGAATTTACTGCCTCAACTAGATGGTCCACAAAAGGCAGCAGATTGTTGAGGAGATGGCCCAAGTACTTAACGTTTTTTACCTGCTCAAGAGTTGCACCAGTTGAGGTAGAAAAAGTGAGGACTGGGGAGTGGTCAGTCATATAACCAGTGCCAAGTAACATACATTTAGTAATCTTCTCATTCATGACATTAAGAATTTTGGTAAACCAGGCCTGAACAGAGTTGAAGTCACCCTGAAGCATCATATTCAGGCAGTCCTGGCTCTTGCCAGTGGAAAAAATAATGGCATTGTCTGTGTATAAAAGTATGTTGGAAGCTTTGCAGACAGCAGATAATTTGTTTAGGAGCAGGCTGAAAAGCAGAGGCCCAAGAATGGAGCCCTGGGGGGAATCCCACAGTGACTGGCCTGCAGTCAGACAGTGGCAGTGCATTTCTGTATTTTACCTGTCTGGGATCTACTGGACAAGTAATCCTTAAACCAACAGACTGTGTCTACTAAGAGGCCTAGAGTTAATAACTTCTGGCGGGGGCATGGTTGACTAGGTCAAAGGCCTTAGATTGATGAATATGGAACCAGCCAGTTCACATTTTTCCAGTGCACGATGTTCCTCTTTGGCCTGTAGTTCATGTCAACTCAGGAAATCTACCAGCTGATCATTAACTATCCTCTCCAGTGTCTTGGATGCGGGGCGGGCAATAGAGACAGGTCAGTAATTTGTAGGCTAGTTCACATCACCTCCCTGAAAATAGGGACCACATTAGCCATTTTCCAAACATTCAGCACCTTACCAGTGGCCAGGGACAGATTGAAAATCTGCTTTATGGAGTAGGTAACTTCCCTAAGCCCATACTTGAGGAGCTTCATGTCTATGTTATCCGGTCCAAGTCTGGTCTTAATTTTAATCTTGGCTAGGCAGCCATAGATGTCAGTCCAAGTAAGCTGCTTGAAGCAGAAGTTAGATAGACTGTATTCTCCAGGTAGATCTCCTAATGATGCAGGATGGGTGCTAGGGCCAGTTATGTATGCCGACAGGTCGCTGAAGATTTTGTTGAAAACATCAGCTATACACTTGTCTCCATCAACAGCAAAGCCACCATTAAATGCTGTTTCACCAGTGGCACTACTGCTCATAGCACCACCGGCCCAGGTTCAGAACTGAACCCGGGATGTCAGAGGATTGGTATGGAGGGAGTAGGATCAAGCCTCCCATGGACTGCTCTCCTCCTCCATGGTGGGAGTGGTGTAGAGACCAGGGTAGTACTGCCCCTTTGCAGCAGCTAGAGACCAGTGCACCTGGTCAGCAAAGGAATGGCAGACATCTGCTGGCGCGTGACGCCACCATTGAAGTCACTGTACACTGATCCTCTGGGCTACAGAGAGGGAGGCAAAGAAAATGGAAACATGTCAGGTTGGTGTGGGTGACCACTGTCCCTCGCAGGCTCTGTAGCTGGTGACTTGGATATGGCCACCGGATTCTTCATCAGTGGACTGAGCGTCCTCCCGCCACCGGGGGAGGGGAGAGGGGGGGCCAGTAAGACCCAAGAGAAGTCGAGGTGATGGAGCTTGGGGAGGGGGGAGGAGAACCAAGCCTGTTGGAGAAAGAAAGGAATAGCAACAACAGCAACAGAAAAGACAGGGCCACCATTTAATGATGATGTTGAACAGAGATTTTCTGGAGTTACCCAGGAGCTCACCGATGCTACACCACAGCTTTTTTGGGTTTGTTTAGCAGGTTTTTCTGCTGAGTTTTAGAAAACTCTGCTTTGGCTACCTTGCTGCAGTTTTTTTTTTTTTTTAATGGAATTACATATCCCTTATACTTCTAAAGATATTTATGGTGGCCTAGTTCTTTGTAGAGTTTCCAGGTTCTATCACATTCATGAGACATGGACATAATGTCAGACTCTGTTGAACTGGAGAATAAAGCAGCCGAGGACTGTGTTAACATCACGTATAAGGATTAAGAAAGACCAATCAATCTGCTGCAGGACAGCTTGAAAGTAGGAAACCTTCTGAGTGTGGAAAACACGGGTAGTCATAGTGGTGGGCTCTAACTTACAGACCTTGGTAGACCATCTGCAGGTGATCAGGGAAATGATCACATAGGAAGTCCAGCAAGACACTATAAGAAATTATTTTGTCAGAATCCAATCAAGCAAGTTGCAGTACCAATTTTATAATTTACTTGGGTAAGCCTGGTAATAACTTGGTTAAGGCAGACATCTGCCAGTTTGTCCCTGTAATCCTTGCTCTTTCTGGCATGCCAGTTACAGTCTCCAATCACAGTGTTCTCGTACTGCAGGTTTAAGACTAGAGACAGCATAGAGGAAATAGTCAAAATTATTAGTGACATTTTTTTGGTGGGATATAGGCAATAAGAAGATTAGGTGTGTGTCTTTTGTTCACCCTTGGGACCTAGGTTTATGTTAATGGCAAGGAGCTCACAGCCAGATGGTTCCAAACCAAGGGGAGCCTATCAGCTTTAAGAAATTACTTAACACTGGCCCGGTGATGCCGAGGGTTGTGGCACTGGATGCCACACCTCGCACCACGCCAGCGATCTGGGTTCAGGAATGAGACCGGGTAGTCGGCGGTTGGCGAGGGAGGCGAGGAGATGGACTGAGCAGCCATAATGCAGCTCTCCCCTCCCGGGTGGGGACCCAGCTGCGCCTGCTGTGGGGCTGCTACCAGGTGAAGGCCCGGAGGTAATGCAGTTGGGAGCAACTAGAGTAGGCAGGGTGCTGCAGGTCGTTGCGTGCCTCCACAAGTGTGTGAGCAACCGCGGAAAGGGGTGGGAGGAAAACAAAAATGGAGCAGGCTCCATGACAGCTCCCCAGTGCCATCCCCTGAGTCTAGATGTTGGTCTCTGTGGGGAGGGAGGGAAAGCTGATGCTCTTTGCCTCGGCCCTGCTAAGGGGCCATAGGGGATTGCTGGGACATCGGCCATGGGAAGAAGAGGAGGTTCGAGACTGAACCCTCCGGGGCTGGAGCCACCTGCCAGCTTGATGTACCCCCGCCATCAAATAGGTGGGAGATGGTGACGGGGGCTCAAAAACCTGGATCAAAAAACCCAACTGAATTTTGATGACCGGGTAGACCCACTGAAACATGACAGTCCCTTTTTCAGTGGCGACCCAGGGAATCTAAGCATTCCACAAATGACAGACATTAAACATAGTAGATGGACATTAAACATAGTACCAGCAGTGGTACAAACAGCAGTAACATTAGCAAGTAGAAATATTTAACAATCTGATGCAGTAAGTACATAAGATAGAGAAACATCATACACTTTAGGGCATAAACAACTTTCAGACTCAATGTAACATATACAATGCAGCCTCTACTTTTTCTCAAGGCCCTGTATGTTCTATACAGGATATAGGAGTTAATTTCAGTTTCTCTGTTGGGGATCCTGGTTGTAAGCCACCCCTAAAACAGCAGCAATATCAAACTGGGAGTTCATGAACCGAAGTTTTCATTTGTCAAATATGGGCATAAGGCCCCTACAGGTTGATGTGGGTTATGTCCAGGTAGTCCCTGAAGGATGGCACCAGCAATACTGGGCCAGGGTTGAGATGCACACTGCTATCAAGGACAAGAGGAGCAGCAGTTGTCTTAGAAAATGGTACATTTTGATGGTGCTGTTAAGACTTTACTTTGGCACTTGACTTTTAGTAATTAGGCAAAATTGTTTAACAAACTGTTAACATAGCATTCCAGCTGGATCCCTGAAACTTGGTAGGGCCATGGAGCATGTAGATTTAGCCTTGGGAAACGTATTTGATTTTATATGGACATTCAACAGAGGTACAGTGCTATTGGTGCAGTTTGTTTGGCCTGGTCTTGCAACATAGTACACAAGATGCAGCTGGGCGAGGTTTGTGTGGGAACTAGTTACAAAAAGCCCACAAGATAAAAAGGCTTGCTGTAGATGCAACACAGGATTTCAACAGTAGGGAGAAAATCATACCAGCTAGAGATAAATAGGAAGGCTATACTAAGGATTGCTTGGAGCTAAGTGGCTACCGATGTACCGAGAAGAAAAAATTACTCAACTTAGCAATTACGTTTCTTCTAATAGAGTCTTGCTGTATTCTGATTATTGCAGTTAGCCCCAGCCTTTAAACTGCCATGGAGAACAAAGGGTTAACTTTCTACGCAGCGCATAGAATGCTTGGCTCGGCTGAGGTCTCTGTCTGGAGCCCTTTAAAATCCAACTATCAGATTCTTACGAGCAAAAACTCACTAACTATTCTATGTGGAAACTGTAACATTTTTACTAGCCAACTGACAACAAAAAGTTTTGGATCCCCAAAGTAGACTCAAGTTACGAAACCCAAAACCAAAAACTAATCCAAATAAGAATAAAGATAAAACAAACACCCAAACAAAAAGAAGATGGTATAAGAGGAGCACCCCTGAGATGCAACTCTGCACCGGCCCACCCACTTCCCAAAAACAGGTTCTGAGAGGGGAGGCAGGGAGGGAGGTCAGAATACAGTAAGACTCCATTAGAAAAAACATAATGACTAAGGTGAGTAATTTTTTCTTCAAACAACATGAAGTCTTGCTGTATTCTGACTATTGCAGACTACCAAGCAGTTGCTCCATAAAGGAGGGACAAAGCCTACTTTGGGAACAGGCTCTGAAGTACTTCTGTTCCAAACCGAGCATCACTCCTAGGCTGGATATCCAGAGAGTAATGTTGGTAAAGGTATGTACTGTTTTTCAGGTGGCTGCTTGACAAATTTCTAAGAGAGGAATATGCCTGGCAGCAGCCAGGGAAGCAGCTGTACCTCTGGTGGAGTGAGCCCTCAGGCCTGAGGGTGGAATTTTGCCTAGTTTCTCACAGCAGAATTGTATACAAGACACAATCCACCTGGCAATAGTTCTCTTGGTGGCAGGTTTGCCCTTCCCCACTTCTCCATAAGTGAGTAACAGCTAGAAGGAATTAAGCCTGTGACCATTGGTACGCTCCATATAGTAGCTAAGGGCCCTTTTAACATCTAAACTGTGTAGCCTCCTCTCTCCTGAAGAGGAATGATCAGTGAAGAAAACAGGAAGAGACAGATTGGTTCAGGTGAAAATCTGAAACCACTTAGAGCAAAAACCTTCTATTGGTTCTAAGGACCACTTTATCCCTATGAAAGGAGATAAAATCAGGTTCCACTGACAGGGCTTGCAGTTCACTGATACGTCTGGCAGAGGTAATGGCTACTAAAAACACAGTTTTCCAAGTCAAGTACTTAAGCTCTACTGAGGACATAGGCTCAAAGGGAAGTTGCATCAATTGAGCAATACAAACATTTAAATCCCAGACAGGGGCGGGGTCTCTGAATGGAGGATTGATATGAAGCAATCCTTTGAAAAATTTACAGAACACAGGATGAGATGATAGTGAAGAAGACTTCCTCACTGACACAAAAGCAGAGACAGCTCACAAGTGAACTTTGACAGTAGCTGGTCTGAGGCCTATGCCATTAAGATGGACCATATAAACCAGAACTGCAGGCAATTCAGCAGTGTCTGGGGAAATATGCTGCTTAGAACACCAAATGCTGAACCTCTTCCATTTGGAGTTATAGGTTTTTCTAGTGGCGGGCTTTCGAGAGGCTTTGAGGATGTCCAGAACCCCCTAAGACAGATGCAAATCTGCATACTCTAACTCTTCAAGAGCCATGCCTCGAGATTGAGAGACTGAAGATTGGGATACCAAATCCTCCCCTGAGAGGAGGTTACCAGGTTGTAATTCCTGGTAAGAGACAGGGGAAGATGGACTGCTAGGGACAGTAACAGGGGGATACCAAGGCTGTCTGGCCCAATCTGCAGCAATCAGAATCACTTTGCAAGGTTGTGACTTTATCTTGACTAAAACTTAGAACAGTAGAGGAAAGGGAGGAAAAGCATACAGAAATTTCCCTTCCCAGTTCAGAATCAGAGCATCCAGAGAGACTGAGCCCAAGAATGGGGGTCTGCAACAAAAGAGAGGAAGTTGGTGATTGTCTGGGGCTGCAAAGAGATCTATCTCTGGAGTGCCCCACCTTGAAAAAAATCACCTTCAAGACCAGAGGGTCAAGGGACCATTCGTGATGGCCCTGTGAAATCCTGCTCAGCGCATCTGCTAGAACATTGTCCTTCCCCGGAAGGTGGACTGCTATCAGAGAGGTTTGCAGGGAATAAGCCAGGGACCACAACTTCATGGCTTCTGTGCACAAGGCCGTAGGATCATGGCCTCCCTGCTTGTTGGATGTACCACATGGTGGTGGTGTTGTCTGTTCTGACTTGAACCACCTTGCTCTGCACTGACTGAGAGAAAGCTTGCAGGGCCAGAAAAACTGCCCTGAGTTCTAGGAGATTGATATGGAGAAGGGATTCCTGAGGGGACCACAGTCCCTGGGCAGTGAAGGCCCCCGGATGGGCTCCCCAGCCCAGGAGGGAAGCATCCGTGGTAAGGACCACTGAATGAGACTGAGTGGCAAATGGGACCCCTTGCCTTAAATTGTCCTTATCCTGCCACCACTGAAGGGCTTGAATCAGGGTCCGAGTCACTGGGATCAGTTTGGTAAGGGAATCCTTCCTTTGGGACTAAAAGGCCCTCAGATGTAACTGCATGTCCCTCATCTGGAATCTTGCCCCTTGGACCACTGCTGTAGAGGCTGCCATGTGGCCCAAGAGCTGGAGGAAATGCCTTGCTGGTCAAGACACCTGAAGACAGAAAGAAGAAGCCAGTTCTATAAGAACTCTTGCCCTTTCCAGGGGAAGAAAGGCTCTTGCTTTGACAGTATCCAGCTCTGCCCCTATAAAGGTAAGGAGCTACACTGGCTCGAGAACTGACTTGGGAAGGTTGAGAAGAAATCCTAGAGAAATAAGCACTTGCTGGGTCACTTGCAGGTCTGACTTGACTTGGTCTGGGGACTGGACCACTATAAGCCAGTTGTCCAGATATGGAAATATGGAAATCTTTTGCCTCCTTAGAAAGGCAACTACTACTGCCAGGCATTTTGTGTAGACCCTTGGGGCTGAAGTTAGGCCAAAGGGCATTGCTCTGAACTGACAGTGGCCTGAGGGCAAACCTGAGGTACTTTCTGTGGAAGCACCTGATGGGAATGTGTGAAAATAGGTATCTCTGAGGTCCACGGAGGCTAGCCAGTCCCCTGGCCTCAGAGAGGGAAGTATTATTCCCGGAGTTAACATCTTGAACTTTGGTTTTAAAAGATGTTTGTTTAGGTATCTTAGGTCTAGGATGGGTTGCAACTCCCCTGTCTTTTTGGGGATAAGGAAGTACCTGGAGTACAGACTTTTGCCCCAGCGTAGGGTAGGTACTCTCTCTATGGCTCTTAAAGCCAGCAGAGATGAAACCTCTGCCTTTAGGGCAAGGGTTTCTCAGAGACCAGTAGGTGGATAAGATCTGGATTTCATCTTCGGAAATTTTTTGAAGCTGAGAACCAGTCCCTGGCTTACTACTTCCAGGACCCACTTGTCTGATGTAATAGACATCCAGTCCTGGACGAAGTAAGTCAGCCTGCCCCCTACTGTAATAGGAGAGTCGATCTGCTTGGCAGGGGCCTTAGGCTGAGGAGTGGATGCAGCCCTGCTCATCCCCCTTCTGCCTCTCCCTCTGAAGTACCCCCTCTGTGAAAAGGAAGAAGAGGCCTGTGGTTGGTAAAAAGGCCTATGAAAAGGCCAGCCCCTGCCCCTAGACTGCTTCCTTTGAGGAGTTGCCTGCCCTCTTGGCCTGAGCACTCTGTAAGTGGTCCTGACTATCCATTTTTTCTCATGTAATTCTCTGTCTGCTCCCCCAAACACAGAATTACCCACTACAGGAAAAATCCATGGCCTTAGCTCATGTATCCCGCTAAAGGCTAGTACATTTGAGCCAAGCCATCTTCAAGAGCTACAGATGTAGCCATGACTCTTGGATGACACATCACTGGAGTCCACAGCACCATGAAACTGGAATTTTGATGCCTCTATCCCATCTGCAGCCACCTCCTCCAGCTCTTGGCTAGCTGGGGAGGCCTGTTTAGCCAGTGCCAGTACAGTGTCCCACCTGGACTTCTGGTACCTGGCTGTATAGGCCATATAATTTGCCCTCCTGAGTCCCAAGGAGATGCCATGTACTGTTTTTGCCATGGCATCAATCTTCCTGAGTCTTTATCTGGGGTGTGAAGACAAGGAATGTTTGTCTTGTCACAGGCAGCAGCCTGCACTACCCCAACATGGCTGCATTGTTGGTATAAAACTCCATATCTGAGCCTGATAGTGTGTACCTTTTGTCCATCCTTCTGTCAACAGGGGTACAGAACTGGGAGACTTTGTGATTTTTGTGTCTGTTTCCAAAGGATTTGTGAAGGAATAGACAGTCTCCTGACGCTTGATGTCCATCATTTCCACATAATCAGGTCCTCCTGATCCTCCATTGCCTCCTCCACAGGAAGCTTGGAGGTTTCAGTCACTTTTCTGTAAACAAAGAATGGGAAGGGGACCTAGAAAGCCTAGGAGGGATACACCAGAAGGTCTGTCTGGGGAGATGTCCGGTTCCCACAGGCACATCCAGACTTTCTACCATCATCACCATCATCTTCAAACTCCCCCACTCCACAAACTCCGGTTCATACCAAAATCTTCAGAGCTATAATCTTGAACCGGGGAACCAACCAACCAACCCTCGCAAAGGTGCCGGATCGGCCGGAACCGGCTAAGCCATTCCACAATTTGAATCGCTTCGGCTATTTCCCTCAGCGTCAGAACATGAACCTCTGATCCAAACCGTCTGATTTTTCTTTTGCGCTTCCTTTTGTAGGAACAGACCCTCAGGATCGGCTCTCCTCTGTTCAAGAAGTATCGCCTGGTCAGAGGGCACTCCTCCTGGTTCGGTCGGAATCGAACCGGGCTGGCCATCCAGGTCGGCGGACTTCTCTGCCTCCTTTTCCCTCAGTCTACCTAGTCTCTTCTCAAGGGTAGATTTAGGAAAAATTTTACAAATTTGGCCATCTGAATCGAGGTGTTCAAACCCCAGACAATAAACACAGGTGACGTGGGGGTAGACTCACTGCAATGTTGAAACCTAGTGGGCCTGTTTTTTTTCTTGGGTTTCTCAGACATGGCCAACCTAACCAAACTTACCCTTTTATGGCAACCGCCAGGCAAGACTCCTTATCGGTTCCTAACCGTGATAATTGGTGTTGGGAAAACGCTCCAAAACACATGTTTTTTTAGAACCCATAAGAATCGGGTAACCACACCCCAAAAGTAAAACACAAGGATTCAATACAAATGATTCGTTCAGCCGAATCGATCTAACACTTTACAAGTTCCATGCAGAAAAACAGAACAAAACCTATCTAGTACTAACAGTACCACAGACAGAGACTGAACCGACTATGCGGAAATAAATTTGGTAAAAACCAACAACTTTACCAAGATTTTAACAGACTTTCGAACTGAGCTGAAGGAGAAATCTCCAGAGAAACTGTTCAGTGAGGCAGAGTAAAGAATCTGATGGTTGGATTTCAAAGGGCTCCAGACAGAGACCTCAACCGAGCTCGAGCTCAGCATTCTATGCTCTGCACAGAAAGTTGACCCTTTGTTCTCCGGGGCAGTTTAAAGGCTGGGGTTAACTGCAATAGTCAGAATACAGCAAGACTTCATGTTGTTTGAAAACCTATTTGGGAGGTGCAGCTACAGGGCCACACAGAAAGGGTATAGCTAATTTATTAGGGAAATCTTACAATTTTACACAAGTCAGGAGGCTACAGATGCGCCAGGGGTGTACTAGGCTACAGGGTTAAGAAAAAATTACTCACCTTAGTAATTATGTTTCTTCAAGTGGAGTGTTGCTGTATTCTCAGACAATTGCAGTTAGGTCCAGCTTTTCAACTGCCCCAGAGAACATAGGGTTTACTTTTCTATGCATGGCACAGAATGTTCATCTTGAGCTCATTTGAAGCCTTTGTCTGTTGTTATTCGAACTGCAACCGTCAGATCTTTACGAGCAAAAAGTCACTAAGTGTTCTGTATGGAAACTGCAAAATGTTTAAGTAGTCAACTGGCAGAAATATATGTTTTTGGTTCTCAAAGGAAGACTCAAGTCAGGAAACCCAAAAACGAAAACCAATCAAATGAAACAACATTCCACCCAAAGAAAAAAGAGGGTGTAAAAGGGGTACCCCTAGGGTGCCAACACTGCTCCTGCCCACCCACATCCCAAAATCTAGGTTCTGAGAGGGGAGGTCAGAATACAGTAAGACTCCACTAGAAGAAACATAATTACTAAGGTGAGTAATTTTTTTCTTCAAACAACATGAAGTCTTGCTGTATTCTGACAACTGCAGACTACCAAGCAGTACCTCCATGGAGGAGGGACAGAACCTACTTTGGAAACAGGATCTGAAGTACTGCTGTGCCAAACCAAGCATCATTCCTAGCCTGGATATCCAGAGAGTAATGCTTGGTAAAAGTATGGACTGTTTTCCAGGTGGCTGCTTGACAAATTTCTAAGAGAGGGATATCCCTGGCAGCAGCCAGGGAAGCAGCTGTACTTCTTGTGGAATGAGCCCTCAGGCCTGAGGGTGGAGCTCTACCCAGTTTTTCATAGCAGAATTGTATACAAGAAACAATCCACCTGGCAATAGATCTCTCGGTGGCAGGTTTGCCCTTCCCAGCTTCTCCATAAGTGAGGAACAACTGGAGGGATTCAAACCTGTGACCCTTGGTACGCCCTATGTAGTAGCTAAGGGCTCTTTTAACATCCAAACTGTGTAGCCTCCTCTCTCCCGAGGAAGAATGATCAGTGAAGAAAACAGGGAGAGATATAGGCTGATTGAGGTGGAAATCTGAAACCACTTTAGGCAAGAACTTTCTGTTACTTCTAAGCACCACTTTATCTCTGTGAAAGAGATGAAATCAGATTCCACTGACAAGGCTTGCAATTCACTGATACGCCTGGCGGAAGTAATGGCTACCAAAAACACAGTTTTCCAAGTCAAGTACTTAAGTTCTACTGAGGACAAAAGCTCAAAAGGGGGTTGCATAAGCTGAGCAATGCAAACATTAAGATCCCAATCAGGAGCAGGATCCCTAAAGGGGGATTGGTGCGAAGCAATCCCTTGAAAAACCTACACAATACAGGATGGGATGACAGAGAGGAAGACTTGCCTACAGACAGGAAAGCAGAAACAGCTGCCAAGTGTACCTTGAGAGTAGCTGGTCTGAGACCTAGGCCATTAAGATGGACCATATAATCCAGAACCGTAGGCAATTCAGCAGAGTCTGGAGAAATATTCTTCTTATAACACCAAATGCTGAATCTTTTCCATTTTGAGTTGTATGTTTTTCTGCTGGAAGGTGTTCGAGACGTCTTAAGGATATCCAGAACCCCTTGGGAAAGATGCAGCTCTACAAACTCTAACTCTTCAAGAGCCATGCTTTGAGATTGAGAGACTGAAGACTGGGGTACCAAATCCTCCCCTGAGAGGATGCTAACAGGTTGTAATTCCTGGGAAGAGACAGGAGAAGATGGACTGCTAGGGACAGCAACAAGGGATACCATGGCTGTCTGGCCCAGTCTGGAGCAATCAGAATCACTTTGCATGGTTGTGACCTTATCTTGACAAGCACTTTGAACAGGAGAGGGAAGGGGGGAAAGCATACAGAAATTTCCCTTCCCAGTTCAGGATCAGAGCATCCAGGGGACTGAGCCCAAGACTGGGGGTCTGCAACAAAAAAGAGGAAGTTGGTGATTGTCTGGAGCTGCAAAAAGATCTATCCCTGGAGTGCCCCATCTTGAGAAAAATCACTTTCAACACCAGAGGATCTAGGGCCCATTCGTGATGGCCCTGGGACATTCTGCTCAGTGCATCTGCTAAGACATTGTCCTTCCCTGGAAGGTGAACTGCTATCAGAGAGGTTTGCAGGGAATAGGCCAGGGACCACAACTTCACTGCTTCTGTGCATAAGGCCGTAGACCAAGTGCCTCCTTGCTTGCTGATGTACCACATGGTGGTGGTGTTGTCTGTTCTGACCTGAACCATCTTGTTGTACAGATTTGGAAAAAGCTTGCAGTGCCAGAAACACTGCTCTGAGTTCCAAGAGATTGATGTGAAGCAGAGATTCCTGAGGCGACCATAGTCCCTGGGTGGTAAGTTCCCCCAAATGGGCTCCCCAGCCCAGCAGGGAAGCATCTGTGGCGAGGACCACTGAATGAGACTGAGTGACAAATGGAATTCCCCTGCTCAAACTATCCTGATCCTGCCACCATTGCAGGGCGTGGATCAGAGTTTGAGTCACTGGAATTAGTTTGGTAAGGGAATCCTTTCTTTGGGACCAAAAAGCTCTTAAGTGAAACTGAATGTCCCTCATTTGGAGTCTTGCACCTTGGACCACTGCTGTAGAAGCTGCCATGTGGCCCAGTAGCTGAAGGAAATGCCTTGCTGGTCGAGACACCTGAAGGCTGAATTAAGAGGCCAGTTCCAAGAGGGTCCTTGCCCTTTCCAGGGGCAGGAAGGCTCTTGCTTTTAACGTATCCAGCTCCGCCCCTATGAAGGTGAGGAGCTGCACTGGTTCGAGAACTGACTTTGGTAGGTTGAGAAGAAATCCTAAAGAAGTGAGCACTTGCTGGGTCACTTGCAGGTGTGACCTGACTTGATCTGGAGACTGGCCCACTATGAGCCAGTTGTCCAAGTATGGCAAAATGGAAATCTTTTGTCTTCTTAGGAAGGCAACAACTACTGCCAGGCACTATGTGAAGACCCTTGGGGCTGATGTTAGGCCAACGGGCATTGCTCTTAACTGATAGTGGCCTGAGGGCAACTTGAACCTGGGGTACTTTCTGTGGGAGCCCCTGATGGGAATGTGAAAGTAGGCATTTTTAAGGTCCAGGGAGGCTAGCCAATCCCCTGGCCTTAAAAAGGGAAGGATAATTCCCAGAGTTATCATCTTGAACTTTGGCTTTAAAAGATGTTTGTTCAGGTATCTTAGGTCCAGGATGGATCGCCACTCTCCTGTCTTTTTGGGGGTTAGGAAGTACCTGGAGTACAATCCTTTGCCCCAGTGTAGGGTAGGTACTCTTTCTATAGCTCTGAGAGCTAGGAGAGAAGAAACCTCTGCCTCTAGGGCAAGGGTTTCTGAGAGATTTGCAGGTGGAAAAGATCTGGCTCTCAGCTTCGGACATTTTTTGAAGCTGAGAACCAGACCCTGGCTTACTAATTCCAGGACCCACTTGCCTGATGTAAGAGACATTTAGTCCTGGACAAAGTAAGCCAGCCTGCCCTCTACTGGGATAGGATAATCAACCCGGGCAGACCCATTAGGGTGTCTGTTTGGCAGGGGCTTTAGGCTGAGGGGTGGATGCAGGCCTGCTCATCCCCCTTCTGCCTCTCCCTCTGAAGAACCCCCTCTGTGTAATAGAAGAAGAGGCCAGTGCTTGGTAAAAAGGCCTTAGGAAAGGCCTGCCCCTTGACTGCTGCCTTTGAGGAGTTGCTTGCCTTTCCTTGGCCTGAGCACTCCTGTAAGTGGTACTGTATTCATCCATTTTCTTCATGTAATTCTCTGTCTGCTCCCCAAACAGAGAATTACCCACTACAGGAAAATCCATGGCCTTAGCCTGGGTATCCTGTGAGAGGCTAGTACATCTGAGCCAAGCCATCCTCCGAAGAGCCACAGATGTAGCCATGACTCTTGATGAGAATCATTAACAGTCCACAGCAGCATGAAATTGCACCTTAGATGCCTCAATCCTATCTGCAGCCACCGCCTCCAGCTCCTTGTCTAGCTTGGGGGAGGCCTGTTTAGCCAGTGCCAGTACAGTGTCCCACCTGGACTTCTGGTACCTGGCTGCATAGGCCATATAAATAGCCTGCCTGATTCCTCAGGATGATGCCATGTACTGCTTCTTTGCCATGGCATCAGTCTTCCTGGAATCCTTGTCTGGGGGATGTGATGCCAAGGGAATGATTGCCTTATCACAGGCAGCAGCCTGTACAACCCCAACATGGCTGCACTGCTGATAAAGGAACTTCGTATCTGAGTCTGAAAGAGTATACCTCTTCTCCATTCTTCTGTCCACAGGAGGTATGGAATTAGGAGACTTAAGAATTTTTTGTGTCCATTTCCCAAAAGATTTATGGAGGGGAACAGACAGTCTCCTGGACTCTGGGATGTCCATCATCTCTACATAGTCAGTCTCTTCCTGATCCTCCACTGCCTCTTTCACAGGAGATTGGAGGGCATTAGCCACCTTTCTGTAAAACAAAGTGGGAAGGGGACTCAGACAGCCTAGGAGGAGACACATCTGAAGGTCTGTCTGTGGAGATGTCCGGGTCAATAGTCACATCCAGACTTTCACCATCACCATAATCATCTTCCAACTCTCCTTCCTCCTCAAACTCCGGCTCATAAAATTCTTCCAGGGTATAATCCGGAACCGGGAGAACTGACCGAACCGAGCCCCTGCCAAAACGGACCAGTCAGAACCGATCAAAGTGATTCCACAATATGAATCGTTTTGGCTATTTTATCGGCGGTCGAGGTATGGGATTCTGGATCCGAACCGGTCGACTTGTCTTTTCTTTTTGTCGGAAACAATTCCTCAGAATCGGCTCTCCTTTTGCTCGAAGAAGTATCGCCCTGGTCAGAGGGTACTCCTTTTGGTTCGGTCAGAACCAAACCGGGCTGGCTATCCGGGGTCGGCAGACTTCTCGGCTTCCCTTTCCCTCAGTCTACCTAATCTCTTTTCCAGGGTAGATTTGGGAACATTTTTGCAAATTTGGCAGTCTGAATCGAGGTTGTCAAACCCCAGACAATAAACACAGGTGGTGTGGGGATCAGCCTTGGCAAAGACCTCCTCACACACACTGCAGTGTTGGAACCCAGTGGGCCTGGTTTTTTTCTTGGGTTTCTCAGACATGCCCAACTTAACCAAACTTGCCCTTTTTTCGGCAATCCGCCAGGCAAGACTCCCCTATCGGTTCCTGACCGTGCCACGGGTCTTGGAAAAAAAGTACCAAAATCCGTTTTTTTTAGAACCAATAGAGACCAGTAACCACACACTAAAGTAAAGTACAAATTTTACCTCAAAATGATCGGTTCAGCCGAACCGATCCACAGCTTTACAAGTTCCACACAGAAAACAGAACAAAACCTATCTAGTACTCATGGTACCACAGACAGAGACCTGAACCGACTATGCAGAAACAACAATTTCGGAAGAAAAACCGACCGAAAACCGACACTTCAACCGACTTTGACCCGAGCAACAGGAGAAATCTCCAGAGCGACTGTTCAGTGAGGCGGAGTAAAGAATCTGACAGTTGCAGTTCGAATAACAACAGAGAGAGGCTTCAACCGAGCTCGAGATGAACATTCTATGCCATGCATAGGAAAGTTAACCCTATGTTCTCCGGGGCAGTTGAAAGGCTGGACCTAACTGCAATTGTCAGAATACAGCAAGACTTCATGTTGTTTGAAACACAAATTAAGACATTAAGCCACCTAGCTAGCAGGAAGTCCTCACACTTATTGATAAATGCAAAAAAGACACAAAGTATTTTGTTTTCTTCAGGTCCTCAGAGAAGCTGTACCCCAGGGTTAGACACAGACCTCATGAATGGGACTAGTGTAACAAATGTAAAATCATATAAATATCTAGGGGTACAATTTGATTATAGACTTAATTATTCCGAACATATAAGCAATCAGACCAAAAAAGTGAACCAAAAATTAACGGGCCTTAAGGAGTGTTTCAGCACATTTATCTACTGAAGCTAGGGGAAAATTGGTTGAGCAACTACTCATACCAATATCAGAGTATGGCTCATACCTTTATATGAATGAATTCACTGGTGGGAGGACTAAATAAAATTGATCAGACCTATTATAGGTTGTCCAAATTTGCTACTAAAAGTAAACCCAGGGTAAATCATTGTAAAACATATGAGCTGCTGAACTGGCAACAGCCAGCTCAGAACAGGCAGATGTTATGGCTAATCTGGTGCCATAAATTAGTTCATTTTCATTAAAAGCATCCCCTAGGTAACCTAATAACACTGAAATTAAAAAAATATGTCTAATTATGACAATTCAAAATAGCTTGAACATTCCTACAGTAAGAGTTCACAACAGAATGGGGGAAGCAACCCAGCAGATAAATTTAGCTAGGGCATGGAATTCGTTACCAGATGATTTGAAATCTATGCACTCAATAGAAAAATTCAAAACTCAATTAAAGCAACAGTGCAATGAAAAAAGTTATTCCAAAATGCTAAATTTTCTGCTATGGTTATGAAGAATATTAGCAGAACTGTTGATTTGGGTTTTCTGGATGCTTCCTATGCTGTGTACATTACATCTGCATTTCTGTCTGGATTCTTACCCTCCTGGGGTCCTCAAAATTATTTCTATGCAATAATTAGGTGGCCATCTTTTTTTCCTGAGAAGTAATTACATTAAAACTTTCATAAAATTCTTTAAATGACAATTAAAATTCGAAATTTTATCACCAAAATAAACTGGAAGACACCTAGCATTAATAATGAAGAAAAAAAGGTGGGGTCAAATTTTAGCCCATTTTCGTTGCACTGCTGCTTTAAAACATTGTTTTTTTTATCAAAAATGTACTTGTTTTCAGAAATAGATTATGTTTGTATGCATGTATGCAACTTACTGTATTCAGTGTTATAGTGTACTTATGTATTTGATGTTTGTATTTGTATGTAAATATTGAATGTACTTTTTTTCTTTTTGTATAACAAACAGGATGTTGTTCAAAATAGGAGGTAAAATCCTAATAGTACATCCCTTATAAAAATAAAATTTTTATCTATCTAAGTATAACAATCAGGTAACGTGTACTAGCATGCATCTATGCATAAAACAGACTTGCATAACAACAAGCATTTGTCAATGATGAATACTCGCCGCTGGTACTGCTGTATACATTTTTATTATATAATTACCCAGGATAGAGCAGATCAGATGCAATATCTTATTTTCAGTGGTGTCTTGCTTTGACACATTGTTAGACTGTAATTACCCAGGACAGGGCAGCTGAGAAGCAATATCTACTTTTAAGTGGGCTCCCACATTTTGACCCTGAATGCCCAACAGCCTTTTTATGACCTGACGTTATGATCAAGATGGGTGGAATTTTTTAAATCCCATCTGAAAGGTGGTTTCGCTGTGCAACTGTGGAAATAAGTTTCGAAGGGGATTTGAAAAATTACACCTGCCATGTTCAGGAGGTGGGATAACACAAAGGATATGTTGAACATTAGGGGCCAAAAATCTGCAAAAAACAAAATTATGAGTAGATGTCGGAACAATTTGTTTCCTCATAACTTAGTTGTTTTTTCACAGTTTACCCCAATTTTTTTTTTTTTACCTTCTCTTTATTCGCCTAACACTGTCCTCCACTCAATCAGAGCCTCTCAAGCCTTCACAGCGTCCCTTGGCGCCCCCAGGAGTCTGCTCCCACAGTGCCTGTCCACTCAGAGCTCCCAAGGTACCCAAGTGTACCGCCCGGGCGAGGTGAGGGAAGGACACCCCTTACTTCCCCGGAACAATGGTGGAGCGGGCAGAACACAGCGAAGTCTGCCCCGGTGACCGCTGGTAATATGGTCCGGCATTTGAGGGGTCGTCACCTAGGAGTGATGGGCTCCATTTTCCTCTTTTCTGGTGAGCCCATACCCCGCAGTCGCCGCCACAGCAGGACAGACACACAACCCTCCCCAGAGAGGGAGAGCCACTTTTGGGCGCTCAAGCTCTCTCTCCCCTGCTGCCCACCGGCGGCCCGAGTCCGTTACTGAGCCTGGGTCGCCAGTGCGGAGCAAGGTGTGGTGTTCAGCGCCTCAACCCTCTGCGCCACCAGGCCTACCCCAAATTTTCAACATAATCTTTTTATGACCACTCCTCTTGAGCATGACAGGTGTCATTTATAAAACAATTGCTGAAACGTCATTTTGTGCCACAAGTGTTAAAACATATTTTGGATAGGATTTGAGAAATGACAGCTGTCACAATCATGAGGTGGTATGAAAAAATGGCTGTGTTGAAAAGTTGCAGTCGAAATATTGAAAATTACCACAGTTAAGAGCATGTGTTGAAAAACTGCAAACTAGACTCACAACTTTGTTGTTTTCTCATATTTTTACGCCAAATTTTCAACACAGCCTTCCTTCCCCACCCCTTCCTGCCATTGGTCTATCCCCTGTCTGCTCGACAACCACTTCATGTCGTTTGGACCTAAGCCTCTAACGTTCTCTACCACCCCTCTTAGTGGGCGGATCAATTATTGCTACTACCATAGGCAAATCTCTGCCTACCTCCACACGATATTGGTCTGCTAGAACCCCCTGTTGCTGACCCCCCTAATATCTTCTAGCTAGTACTCTCACGCAGAACTGGTCCTGTAGAACCCCTATTGTTGACCCTTTTCTAACATCTCCCACCGAGTACTGTGCACTCTAACATTTCTTATTATAATTACCTGACTAGTGTATCCCCAAACCGCTACTCTACCTATTATTCTAAATTGAAACATGTCTGCCACGCTCTGGCTCAGTCTCCTTACCTTCTCTCTTATGAGACCTAGGATCCTTTTCCCTCCAGGCGATATTCATCTTCAAAAGGAGGCGTGCCTCTTACCCCAATTCTGCTTACAATTAACACCACTTTGTAGTCTGGTCTGTTTCCCTGTGCTTCTGCATGTATATTTACTTAAGTTTCTTCTATAAAGAGGGACCAGCACCACATCTCCTCCACAAGAAATACCACCTCAGCATCCTGGACCTAATATATGCCGGTGCCACACGGCAAGGGTACTGGGCTATGTATCATTAGGACTATACAAGGAAAGTATTAGTACCTTGCATCACTGCACTGAAAACCCATCTAGCTGCTCAAAGGCCAGAGCTCTCAAACTACCTTTTGCTGCTCTGTGGAAAATCGTGCTTCTCCTTCTCCTATGCTAAGGGAACGTCAAACTTAATCCCAGCCCAGTAAAAGCCCTCTCTTCACCTTCAGAGCTCACAGAACTTAAAGGCATTAGCTTCATGCATGTAAATGTCTGTAGCCTCCTAAAGAAGCTCACTTCTATTGAGGCTTGGGTATTTCACACTGTACCAGATGTACTTGTTTTTATTTATTTATTTAAATCTAGGATTACAATACCTTTGACCCGAGGCTCTTTTACAAAGGTTCCACGTCAGCGTGTGCAACAGTCATCATTTTTAGTTACAAACATATAGTCATTGACTTACAGACATGTAATAACCAGTACAAAGACTTGAGCTATGAGCAAGACAAGGGAAGGGGCTGGGTGGGTGGTGGGGAAGTGAGGGTAGATCATCGAGAGCAGGAGGAGGAGGTGGAGGGGTAATGGGGAGTACGGAAGGTGGTTGGGGCGGGGGCAGGAGTGGAGATACGGGGGGAGGTGGGCGAGGGCGGGAGACAGTGCAGCCAGGGGGCCTTGTCGAGGGAATATGACAGGTAAGGTGGTAGGGGTGCAAAGACTGATTGTAAGTGCTGGGTGCTGGGGCATTTGCAGCTGGAACGGTGGAAATGTTATGATGGGCAATCGCAGGATACAAGCAGTGAGAGGCGCAGCTTGGACTTTAAGAGGCCGAGTGTTGGAGCGGTCGCTATGTCGCTTGTGATCTCAGAATCTTGGCTTCGGCCTTCCACTCCTGATAAGGAGGTTAACATTCCCAGCTATCTGCTCTTCAGAACCGACAGGCAGTCGAGAGGTGATGGGGTTGCCATCTATGTTAAGGATAAGTTCACTACCTCTGTTATTGACTCCTTCTCTGTTGCAAATGAATTCGAATGCCTGACTATCAAAATTGAAATTTCACCTGCACTGGCCTTCTGTGTCATGCTCATAGGATGTTATAGACCTCCTTCAGCAGGGTCCCAGCTCCTGTCTCACCTCTCTACCATCGTGGGCTCCAGTTCCCTTGAAACTATTATCTTGGGGGACCTTAACTATGACTGGCTGTCTAATGTTTCTCTACCTCTCAAGTCCTTCTGCGACTTGTATGGGTTTACTCAACTTATCAATGAACCGACGCGTGTTAACAAGAAAATTCCTCAGAATAGTACCTTACTGGATGTCCTTCTCATAAGTAAACCATACTCTTTCTCTCATGCGGGAATTTTCTCCGCGGATGTTAGCGACCACTGTTTTACAGCTGGGGTCAGGGCTGATTCCAAACCTCAGTCAGCAGCCAGGTTCTTGACTAAAAGATCCAGATGGAACTTTGATCCAACTGGTTACATTAATGATATAAAAACCTCCCAACTCTGGCAGAGCTTCTACCTAACCAAAACAGTAAGTGCTGCTTACGACATCTTCTATGAAATTGTAATGAATGCCCTTAATACCCACGCTCCAATGGTAAAAACCCGTATAAAGGCCAGACCTCGACGCTGGTTCACTAAAGACCTCAAGGCTGCTCTGTCAACTAGAGATAAGCTTTGGAAAAAAGCTCGCCTGTCTCATTCCCCCGTAGACTGGTGCCACTTCAGAGCAGCCAGAAATCACAATACTAAACTAATTGGAAAGGCTAAGACTAATTTCTTCCGTTCAGAACTGGACTCCACCTCAAACTGTCCTACTAAATTTTGGGCCACAATAAAAGATCTGTCTGGTCATACGGCAGGCAATGTGCTTCCCTCAAAAATTAACTCCGACAATGGTACTATCCAGGACAGAATGGAGATTTTACAGTCCTTTAACGATCATTTTGCTACTGCTGGCCTTGTGTTCGATAATTCTCCTGCCTGTACGCTAGGCACACTGGCCACAGCACAGCTGCCAGCATCTAGTACCTCAAACACTACCTTTTCGTTTTCACCAACTTCCCTGAAAGATGTTGAAGACCTCATTCTTCAGCTGGATATAAAGAAAAGTGCTGGTGCTGACTCCTTTGATCCCTTCTTTCCAGAGATTGCTTACCATGTCCTCACAGTACCAATAACACATTTGTTCAATCTGTCCTTATCGCAGGGGTCCATTCCCCGCTTATGTAAAACTGCTTATGTCATTCCACTGTTTAAAGCAGGGGACCCTAGCGATCTAAACAACTACCAGCCGATTTCCCTATTACCCGTGCTGTCAAAACTGGAAAAAGACATGCATGTCCAGTTGAAAACTTTCCTTGAAACAACAAATCTCCTAAATCCAGTGCAGTCCAGGTTCAGAGCTAATCATAGTACTATTTCGGCATTGGCTAATGTTACGAATGATTGGCAATGTGAACTGGATAACAAAAAATTTGTCTGCGCTGTTTTTTTTGGACCTTAGTAAGGCCTTCGACACCGTAGACCATGGCCTTCTACTCTCTGCATTAAATTCGACTGGCCTGGACCCACTTTCCCTTCACTGGTTTAATGACTATCTTACCAACAGACAACAGCAGGTTATGGCCGGAGGCCAGTTTTCCCCTCTTAAGCATCTGACAAGAGGGGTTCCTCAGGGTTCCATCTTAGGGCCCCTGCTCTTTACCATTTATATTAATAGCATTGATGCTGACATCAAGGAGGCAAACATTCTTCTATTCGTAGATGATACTGTGCTATATTTAAGGCATACATCCCCTGTAGCTGCCTGCGAAGACTTGCAAAGTGAATTTAATCTGCTACAACACCAGCTTATTAACAAAAACCTTCTCCTAAATGCAAAGAAAACTAAAGCGATGCTACTCACACCAGTTAATTGTACATTTCCTGCTAGAATTAGCATGCTTCCCCCCATGACCACTCTATCAGGAGAGGTCTTGGAATTCATACCAAAGTTTAAGTATTTGGGGGTCTGGCTTGACTACAAACTCTCCTTTATTGACCACATAGAGGACCTGCTAAAAAACTGAGACAGATACTCGGTCTCCTCGTCAGGATAAATCATTTTCTGACCTGATACTAAAAGGCAACTAGACCAGATGTTGTTCCTATCCTTACTTGACTATGCTGACTATCTATAGCTAGTGTACTGCCTCTCATCTTGGCAAGCTGGATACACTATAACACAGAGCACTGAGATTCATTACTGCCCTTCCCTTCTTCACCTATGCTCCCGGTATGTAGCAGTGGGATGGACCTCTCTCCAGCATAGGCGGAACAAGAATGCCGCACTTTGGGAGTACAGAGCCATTACCAATAAATTCCCACAATACACTGCTGACAGCTTGCCACCAAACTTGATAGGTAATTATATGTTAAGAAGTAACTCTTTGATCTCCTTGAAAGTGCCAAGGGTCAGCACACGGTTTGGGAGGTCGGCCATAAGCTTCAGTGATTGCCTTCGCTTCTGAAATAAACTCCAGAAATCCTTAAAATTAAGAACCCCAGTCAATCTTGCTGTGTTCAAGTCTCTGTAGTTTGCAACCGTTTCCACCGCCCTTCGTTGATCGCCGACTGCCTATATACACCTACCTCCCTTCTCCGTTTAATGTCGACTGCTCAAATTTTTTCCCCTTCCTTGGTCCACGACCCCGTATCTACCCTCCCATCCACTGCACCAGGCAGGGCACTCCTGGGCTTCCCGTACTATATCTGTTCTTGTCCAAACTCCCACCTTTAAGTATACTTATAATTGCTCCTTTTTCCCCTTCTCCTTCCCACCCCACTCTTTGGCCGTCAGCTATGTTACTGTGCATATATGTGTGTGTGTGTGTGTGTGTGTATATATATATATATATATATATATATATATATATATGACTGCTTATGAACATGTATCTTAGCTATGTAACCTTTTTTCTATGCGTGCATGTAAATTTTACAATTGTAATCATTTGTTTTGCTTTGACCTTGTGTGATGCAGGTCCACTCTGTAAATGAGCTTGCTCAATGGTGATTCGCCTGGATAAATAAAGATTTGATTGATTGATTGACCCCACACAGCCTTCTTGTGAGCCCACCTCATGAACAAGGTCAGAGAACATTTTCAAATCCTGTGCAAAAGGTAATTTTGCATCACAAGTGCAAAAGCACATTTTGGCCAGGATATGGAAAATGACAGCTGTCACATTAATAAGATGCTGTGAAGAAATAACTATGATGAAGATCTGGGATCAAATTATTGAAAATTGCCAAAGTTACAAGCCTGCATTCATAAATTTCAATATAGGCTCATAAGAAATGGCCATGTTGAAAATCTGAGGTCAAAATATTGAAAATTACCAAAATTACAACCCTGCGTTTATAAATTTCAATGTAGGCTCATAATTTTTTGGTTTTTCACTATTTTTACGCCACATTTTCAACACAGCCTTCCTATGACCCCACCTCATGAACAAGGCAGAGAAAATGTTCAACTGTTGCCCAAAAGGTGATTTTGCACAGCAACCGTAAAATCACCTTTAGGGGGCAGATTTACCTAGTTTTACTATCGCTGTCATGAGATGGGGTCCCAAAGAAGGCATATTGAACATCTGGGGCAAAACTATTCAAAAATGGCTAAATTATGCCATTAAGTTCAAAACCCCATTGAAATACACTGACCCACGCACCTGATTTCCTCAGTTCGCAGTCCAGCTTCAAGTCATAAAATAAGCGTGTTCGCATCGCAATTTGTGACCCAAGAACAGTAAAAGGCAAGTCAAATCTGGCAATGGTTTGCAGTCACTGCTAATCATTGCCAACTGGTCCTGGGTCCTGTAAAAGTGCCTTATTGGGCACTGTCACTTTAATTTTTTTTTTTTTTGTCCTGATATCCCATTTTTTGCCCTCATCCTCCACGCACCATCCCATGAACCCCGAGCTGTTCCCTGACTGGTCCAGTGATGCTCCTGCTCCCTCCCCACCCCAGTCTCTGCGTGGGAGAAATACGACAGAGTCCTTTTGCAGTGCACCTAGAAGAGGAAGCAGGCGTCAGGAGGTCGAGCAGGAGTTCAAATGTGGGTTTTCTTTTATTCCTAATGTTTTCTTTTATTGTCGTTGCGCCATCGTCCAGTTAACTTAAATTGTGTCTTCTTGTTTTGCAGGTGGTTGGAGACAAGCCGGAGCCGGGAGGAGTGGCAGCAGCACCGAGGAAGAGCCAGAGGGAGAAGGCTTGACCGAGACTGCGAGAGGGCACAGGACTGACCTGGATGGAGTGGACAACAGATGGCTGCATCACAGGGCAAGGCACAGTCAGACGGGCAGATTCAGTGATCACAGAGGAGAGCAGGAGTTCAGCAGAATCGGGGAGCAGCAAAAAACAAATAAAACATTTTTGTTTGGTCGGGGAGCTGGGAGGAGGAAAGGGGGTACATGGACTTCACGACACAGATTGGGGGGGTGTAATGGCAACGAATGGGCAAGGCCTAGAGCTGGACTGTGGGTGATGGGAGAATACAGACATGATCACTGGGCAAGTAGAGGGTGCCCTGCTTGAACTTTTAAGTTTGTGCCCTGCTTGCAGTGAATTTGAGAACAAACAGTGAACGTAACTGCAGTGAACATTTGGGAACAGAATAAAGACTATGTGCCCTGCTTTGCAGAGATTATGGGGTAACCAGAACTTAATGTGCCCTGCGTCTTTGCAGTGAACATTTGGGAACAGATAAAAACTAAGTAAGCAGCCCTGCCTGCTTTGAGATCTAAGGGTAATCAAGAAGTAATGTACCCTGCTAGCTGTGTGCTCTGTTCTTTGCAGTGAACAATTTGGGAACAGAAAAAGAGACGAAGCAATGTGCCTTGCTTTGCAGAAATTGAGGGAACCAGAACTTATTTACTGTGCCCTGCTTGTGTGCCCTTCGTCTGCAGTGAACATTTGGGAACAGATAAAAACTAAGTAATGTGCCCTGTTCCCCACAAACATCACAGTGTTGAAACCCAGCGGGCCCGGTTTTTCTTTTGGGTTTCTCAGACATAATGCCAGCCTAACCAAAAACTTGCCCTTTTAACGGCAGTGCCAGGCAAGATACCCTTATCGGTTCCTAACCGTGTCACAGGTATTGGAAAAAACCGTAATAAATCCGTTTTTTTTAGAACCGATAAGAACCGGAACCGCAGACTCTAAAATAGTAACTTTTAGTTTTAAATGAGTTTTAAACCCACTGATCGGTTCAAAACCGAACCGATAACTTACAAGTTCCACACAGACAAACCTTCATTTACTTACGGTTACCACAGATAGAGCTTGAACCGAATTGGTTTTGAGAATAAAACTATTCTCGTTAAATCCAACCGAGAAAACACTTTTAAACCGAGAAATGAACCGAGCAGAAGGAGAAATCTCCGGAGCGACTGTTCACTGAGGCGGAGTAAAGAATCTGACAGTTCAGGTTTGAAATGACACAGATAGAGCTGCTCTCGTGCCAAAATTCTATTTTGGAATGGTTTTAACCATTTCACCCCGGGGCAGTTCTAGAGCTGGAACAAACTGCTAATGTCTATAATATAGCAAGACTTCATGTTGTTTGAAAAAGAGACTAAGTAATGTGCCTTGCTTTTGGCAGAGATTATGGGGGAAACCAAAATTTATTTAATGTGCCCTGCTTATGTTATGTGCCCTGCATCTGCGGTGAACATTTGGGAAAAAGACTAAGTAATGTGCCCCGCTTTGCAGAGATGAGGGGAACCAGGCACTTAAGAATTATGTGCCCAGTGCTTATGCTGTCAATATGTGCCCTGCTCTTGCAGTGAACAATTTGGGAACAGAACACAACTAGGTTATGCCGTGCAGCTTTGCAGAGAATCCAAGGAGAACCAGAAAATGTGCCCTGCTAAGTGTTGTGCCCTGCTCCTTGCAGTGAACTTGGGACCACACAGAATAAGACTATGTGCTCTGCTCTGCAGACAACCATGAGGGGGACCTGCCACTGAGCTCCTACCAATAGGGCTACCAAACATTACCTATTAACAATGCCTCCTTTGGCTGCACTCACAAGATACCAGTCTAGTTCTCTACTTAGCTGTAGATATCATACCTGTTACTCCCTCCTTTTATCAGCAAACTGACTGTTCTCTTGAAAACTGTAAAATATACCTCTCAGTAACATGATCAATGCAATGTATAACTGATCTTGATTCTGCAATATTGTATAACTGAAAAAACTGTAACCTTTAGCTGATGTTCTATGTCTATATGTATTAAGTGTTTGTATTTGTTTTTTCTGACGTGGAGCCTTTGTAAATGAGTCCCTGACTCAAAGGCTGTAATCCTAAACTCTGTTAAATAAATAAATAACTAAAAATAACTTAAAAGACTTGTGCCCTGCTTTTGCAATGTTGGGAGTACAGTTAAGTAAGAACTTACCATAACAGTAGATCTTCGAGAGAGGCCTTTGCAGGTAATTACATATAGGACTGACGTCGGCAGGCGGCAGGACCCCACGGAAACATTTCTAGCTAGCAGTCCCTGGCGGGTACCGCCCCCACGTCAGGTGACCAGTGTCAGACGACGTCGGTATAAAGGGGCGGTCCCGGATGCCCGCCTTTCAGTTCTTTCCCGCCACAGACCCGGACTAGAGAGAAGCAGATATTTCCCTCAATGGAAAAGGAGCTGAAAAAGCCTAGGGGGATGGAGGGCGGGAAGGTATTACCTACTGCAAGAGCCTCTCTCGAAGATCTACTGTTACGGTAAGTTCTTACGTAACTGTACTATCTTTCTCGAGAGGGCTCTTGCAGTAGGTAATTACATATAGGACAGAATCCCAAGCAGTCTGGAACAAATGAAAAGGCACCGGGAGGAGGAACTACTCCAAGAAGTAGCAAACAGCCTTGCAAATCTCAAGATAGGAGGCCTTGCAAGACAGCTAACCCGAAGCCTGCTCTACGGCGAGAGGCAATGTCCAAACTGTAATGTTTAGTAAATGTATGGACGGAAGTCCAAGTGGCGGCAACACAGATGTCTGCCGCAGACACATTCTTGAAACAAGCCACAGAGGCTGCTACTCCTCGACTGGAGTGACCTCTGACTTGACCCAGTAGGGTCTTGTTGTACTTGTCATAATAGAAAGTGATGCAATGAGCCAACCACTTTGATAGGCATTGCTTGGAGACTGCATTGCCTTCCCTTTTGTGAGCAAAAGAGACGAACAACTCATCAGTCTTTCTGAGATGCTTCGTCCTATCGGTGTAGTATCTCAGAATCCTGTGGACATCCATGGTATGGAGCAAGTATTCTCCTTGGCTGGAGTACTGCCTGAAAAAGGCAGGTAATTCAATAGACTGATTTAAGGTGGACTCCGCTACCACTTTTAGGAGAAACTTAGGATTTGTGCGAACAGCTACTCTTTCTTTGTGAAAGATCAGATAAGGGATTTTGCACATAAGGGCCTGGAGCTCGGAAATTCTGCGAACGGAAGTAATGGCCACCAAGAAGAGCGTCTTCCACGATAAGAACTTCAAGTCTGCGGAAGCCGCAGGCTCGGGAAGGGTAAGTTTCTCGAGAACAAAGTTCAAGTCCCAGGGGGGAGCCGGAGTCTGAACAGGGGGTCTGAGATGAAGGACCCCTCTGAGAAAAGTCTTGGATACCTCCCAATTGGGCAAATGCCTTATCAGCGAAAGGGACATGGTAAGCTGAAATAGCCGCCATGTGGACTTTCAAAGAGGAGTGACTGAGACCCAGGTCGAAAAAATGACGCAGATAATCAAGCAGAACGGCCACAGGACAGGAGAAAGGCTCCACGTTCCTGGAGGCAGCCCAAATGGAAAATCTTTCCATTTCATGGCGAGGTGGACCTAGTGGAGGGTTTTCTAGCCTCCACCAGAATCTCGCTACCTTAGGGGAAACGCCAAGCAGATTGGGCTAGGTCTGCAGGAGCCATGCATGAAGTTGAAGAGACTTGAGTCCCGGATGGACCAGGGTCCCCTGATCCTGGGTCAGCAACCTCGAGATAAAGGAAGAGGAAGAGGAGGAACCTCTGAGTACTGTTGTAGAAGAGAGAACTCAGATTTGCTTTGGGCCAGAAAGGAGCTATCAGAATCATTCTCGCCTCCTTCCAATGCCAGTTTCTGCAACACACGAGGGACCAGAGGAATTGGGGGGAAAAGCATAGACGAATCTGTCCTTCCAGTTTAGACACAGAGTGTCGTTCCAGAAAGTGCCTCGCTCTGGAGCGAGCGAGCAAAAGGTTGGAAGCTTTGCATTTTGGGAGGAGGCGAACAGGTCTATCTGTGGAGTCCCCCAAATCTGGAAGATGCTTTTTAGAACCTTTTGATCCAGTTCCCACTCATGTGGCAGAGCCGAAGAATGACTTAGCTTGTCTGCCAGGACAATGTCGACTCCTGGAACATGGATCGCCGTGAGGTGAAGGTTGTGAAGCGTTGCCCATTCCCAAACCCTCATCGCTTCCCTGCACAGTGGGTAGGACAGAGTCCCTCCCTGCTTGTTGATGTACCACACCATGCACATGTTGTCTGTTTGGACGGCTAGGTGACCGGGAAGGATGTATTGGTGAAGGACCTGGAGAGCATACAGCACTGCTCGAAGCTCGAGGACATTGATGTGGAGAGCTAACTCCAATCTGGACCATAAGCCCTGGGTTCGGTGAGGACCCAGGTGGGCTCCCCAACCTTCGCCTGATGCATCTATGGTCAGAGTTGGGCGGGGGAGGATGAAAGAAGGGGACCCCCGGGAAAAGGTTCTCTCGAACCATCCACCATTGCAAGTCTCTTACCATCGGCGAGGAGATCAGCACTAGATGATCTAGGTCATCTACAAGTTGATCCCACTGAGAGCGGAGAGTCCACTGAGAGATCCTCATGTCGAGGCGTGCACGCGGAACTGTCGGGATGGCAGCCGCCATAAGCCCCAGGAGACGGAACACTCACCTGCCGGAACCCTCCTGTGTTCGAAGAAGGGAAATCTGGACTGGAGGAGGCCCTGTCCGGAGGCAGGAAGGCCCTGCACATTGTCATATCGAGGATTGCCCTCGAGACGACATCCTGAGTCTCTGGGAAGGGTCCAGATGAGACTTGGAATGGCTGATGGTGATACCCAGACCAGTGAAAACCTGCTGGGTGAGGGAGAGAAAATGCAGGAGTTCCTCCCTGGATGGGGTCGCCAGGAGCCAGTCGTCCAGGTAGGGAAAAACCTGAACTCCCAAAGAACGCAGGTGGGCGGCTACCACCGCCAGGCATTTGGTAAAGACTCGGGGAGCTGAGGAAAGACCAAAAGGGAGTGCCCGGAATTGGTAATGGTCATCCTGGAATGCAAACCTGAGGTACTTTCGGTGCGAAGGGCGAATGGGGATGTGCTGGTACGCATCCTGCATATCCAGTGCACAAAGCCATTGGCCTGGCCGAAGAAGGGGCAAGAGGGTTTGAAGGGAGAGCATCCTGAACCTCTTGCATTCCACATAGAAGTTCAGGGAGCTGAGATTGAGAATGGGTCTGAGCTCTCCCGTCTTCTTTGGTACAAGGAAAAAATGGGAATAGTAACCCATCCCGTGAAGGTGAGGGGGGGAAGGGCTCTATGGCCTGCTTCGTGAGGAGAGCAGATATTTCTTCCCTGACCAAAGGAAGATGGTCCCTTGAGTAAGAGGAGTTCAGAGGGGGGTGATGTGGAGGTTTCTGTAGAAACTCTATAGCCTGCCCCTCATGATCTGTAGCACCCATGAATCCGATGTTATCCGCTCCCAACCCGGAAGGTGGAGGGAGAATCACCCTCCTACCGGTTCCTCCGGGAATCCGAGGCGGTGGAGAGGGAAGAAGTCAGGTGGTGTGGCAGGCAGTGAGCTGGGGCACCACATTTTTTTGGGCGCAAGGGGCCTGGCAGCTGTGGGGCCCGACATTTTGTGGCCCGCCTTTCCCTGGGTTTCGCTTGAGGGGCCGGCTAAGGCTTCAGAAAGGGACGGCGCTGCGGGGGATGGGGACGGTACATTGAATCAACAGATTTGAGGGCCGTCCCCTTCTCCTGCAAGTCAGTGATGATGTCATTGCCATCACCACCGAAAAGCACAGAACCCCTGAAAGGTGCTTCTTGAATTGCTGACTGCACCTCCGGGACCAAACCTGACACACGGAGCCATGCGTGACGTCGAAGACTTACAGCGAATGCAGAGCTCCGTCCTGCGGTGTCCACTGCATCGTAGGTCATCCTCAGAATGTGACGACTAGCCGAACAAGCAGAACGGACAAGGTCGGCTAACTCCTGCTTGACTTGGGAGTCACGCAAGGAGTCAATCTTGGATTCCGGCTGGGTAAGGACAGCCTTCTGGTAATCCCCCATATGTGCTACATAATTTAGGGCCCTGATCCCCAGTGTGGAAGAAGCATAGATCTTCCTTCCATACTGATCCAGAAGGTGAGATTCCTTATCCAGGGGAGACGAGCTCAAATGTTTCGGGTATGCTGACCTGCCGTGAGCGGCGCTAATCGCAACAGAGTCTGCACGGGGGTGAGAGTCTAAAAAGTCTACACCTTCCAGAGCCTGGTACAGCCTGTTGGACTTCCGAGGAAGTGGGGCTAAAGCCGACGGCTGTTTCCAAATGGTGGAAACAAGGTGGGCATAAGGCTCGATCCAGCGTGGCACTAGAGTAGGGGCCGCAAGGGGCAAGTCCAGATGTTCGGCGAGTTTCACCCGTTGAGGATCTGGTTCTAAGGAATGCCACTGATGGACTTCCTGAGCAACTCCGTGAAGGAAGGAAGGATCCTCCGGAGGAGACTTCAGAGGAGTCCTTGGCCGGGGCTTGGACGGAGAGCGAGGCTCATCGTCTTTCTCGGAGTATCCATCGGAGGAATCCGAGGAGTCCGAGAGAGAAGAAGATGAGGAATCTGAAGCAGAGTAAGAGTCCCTAGCTCTTCTGGGGGAAGAACGGGTTCCTTAGGGGGGATCCTTGGATGCGTGTCCTGCCCCTCTCTGGATCCCGAGGGGAGAGCTCGGGAATCCGGAGGCGGAGAGGAGTGTGCCGCCTGGGGCATATATGGGAGCCGGGTGGCACCGCTGCTAAGAGACTCTCAACAACTTTGGTGAGCTGAGCCTTGGCCTCAGCCCACCAGGAGGCCAGAGTCTCCTGAAGATCCACCGCGGCCTGGAGGGGCGTGGAGGAGGAGGAGGATAGTTGTATGGATGATATCCGTAAGGTGAGTATCCGTAACCCGGCTGCGGGAATACCGGAGCTGGGTGTTGCGGCGTCTGGTACTGCAGCGTCGGTGGAGTTGGTGCAGGATACTGTGGACCACGGTAAACCGGCATCTGATAAGACGGCGGATACCCAGGTACCGGAGGAGCTGCCGGAGCAGATGGCCCAGTAGGGAACTCCACGGGCAGATCAACTGTGATAGGCCTGTGGGGTGGAGGGCCTGATGGGAGAGGAATATCCCCCGCCGGTGTCAGAGGGCCGTGTCGGGCCGCGGCCAGGAGCCGCATCGGCGTCCAGGGGGCCGGCGTCAGATCCGGTTCTGTAGGAGGGGGATCTGACGGCGGGAAAGCATCCCGAGCATCGCCCGGGGACGGAGGGGAAAAGTCCCCGGGGTCAGGCAGGGGGAACTCGGGCTCCCCGGACGGCAGTGAAGGCTGCAGGGAACCTGGGACGACAGACGGAGCAGGGTCTGTCGTAGGGTCGGAGGAGCCGACGTGCGACTTAGGGGCCAAATCCTGGCGGACGCCAGTGGAGCCGGTGTCCGACTGGGGTCCCTCGTCGAAGACGGGCTGAGGGTGGGAAGGGGCCCGTCCGAGGGGGGACACTGCCGGCGCCACTCTTGAAGGGTCAGGCTGCCTTAGCGGCCTTTCTCCCGGGCGGACGCCGGAGGAGCTGGACGCCTTGGCTTATGGAGGCGCCTGCACCAGTAGGCCGCAAGCCTGTGGCAATACTGGGGGAAGCCTTTGCTCCGGAGGCACCCGGTGTGGGCTGAGTGAACCCGACATCGGGGGCCGACGCCTCCAAAGCCTTGGAGGCTGTCGCCGGGCTATCTCCCGGAGGGGATGTTATTTCCAGTTGGCGGCTCCAGCCGAGTCGCGGAAGAAGAGGAGGCCTTCTCCGTGCCTTTTGTCCTGCTTGTGTCCTTCAGAGGAGGTTGATGCTCGTCAAGCTTCTTCAACTCCTTCTCCATTGCGGACATCTTCTTTAAGGAGATGGGCTTTAGAGACTGCCGCATCGCCTGGCGGGTGGCCGTGCTTGAAATGCAGGCACTTGTCAACCAAGGTGGTCGGGGCCTAAAAAAAAAAGGCAGAGGGAGTGACCGCCTTTGTGAGGGTGCAGTCAGTGCCGTGACGAAGTCTCACTTTATTTTTGAAGGGGATGACATAAACCGACGTTCACCTGATGAATAAAATACAGAATACCGCTACTTTCAGAAAAACCGACGAAGCTACAGGACTGAGCTTTACGAACTTCACTGCAAGGCGCTGCACAAGCCGACAGCGAAAGAACTGAAGTTAGTGGCGTCCGGGACCCCCTTTATATCGACGCTGCCTGACGCCGGTCACTCTGATTTGAAGTGTCCGCCAGGACTGCTAGCTGAAATTTTTTTCAGGGGTCCTGCTGCCTGCCGACATCAGTCCTATATGTAATTACCTACTGCAAGAGCCCTCTTGAAGTAAGATCTATACTTAACTGTCTGCCCTTTTTCTGGGCAGAAAATGAAAACTGTAAGTGTTGTCACGTGCCCTGCAACTGCAGAGATTTTAACTTGAACTCACTGTGTTGCCCTTGCTTTTTAGAGGATGTAACTAACTGTGCCCTTGCACTCTGATTTGGACACACTACTTGTCTTATTGTGGTAGCAAGCCCACAAAAAATGAAAATTACGTACCTACCGTAATTCTTGATCTTCTTGGACGAGTCTCCACCACTCATTCACACTATTGGGATCTGCGCCGGAGGCACTAGGACCCATCGGGAGCAAACTTTTTGCTGGAGTGTCGACACCAGAGATGGCACCGCGAGGAACAGTGCCGCGAGCCCTAGCTTGTGCAGTAATGACTATCTCGGCATCGACCCTCCAACCGCCTCAGTACCTTTTTTACCAAGGAGGTGCAGCATAACTAACCTAGAAGGATAGCCTAACCTAAAAACCGGACATAAGATAGTTCGGGTGACCCATGTAAGAAGGGTCAACAAAGAAGTCTTCACGGCCTAAAGATCTGAGGGAGTGAAGACCCACAAGAAAGGTGAGCTCGGGGGATGGAGGGTGGGCATATGAATGAGTGGTGGAGACTCGTCCAAGAAGATCAAGAATTCCGGTAGGTACGTAATTTTCATATCTTCCTGGACATAAGTCTCCACCACTCATTCACACTATTGGGAGAGTACCGAGCTAATAATCCCCTGAGAGGGCGGCAGGAGAGACCAAGAGCTCACATTTCTAGGACAGAAGTCCATTGAGGATGGCTCTGCCAAAGGAAGAATGTCGTCTGGCATGGACATCTAGTGCATAATGTTTAATGACAGTATGCACTGAGCTCCAGGTGGCCGCATTGCAGATGTCTGCAATGGGCACGTTGCGGATTTCTGCTCGGGATGACGTGACCGCTCTAGTAGAGTGAGCGTAAACTCTACCCTCCAACTTAACCTTCGCCATGGAATAGCAGTGACGAAGGCAAGCCACTAGCCATGATGAGATACATCTGATAGCGACAGGTTGACCCAGCCGGGTCTCACTGAAGGAGACAAACAGTTGCTGAGCTTTTATAAAACTTTGGTCCTATCTAGATAGAAACGCAAGGCCCTCTAACATCCAAAGAATGAAGAGAACGCTCCCTTCATTTTGGAAGTCCACAAAATAAGAGGGAAGGACCAAAGGTTGGTTTAGATGAAATTCTGACACAACCTTAGGAAGAAATTTAGGATGAGTATGAAGAACTACTTTGTCCTTATGGAACACAGTATATGGAGGGTCTATGACCAGGGCATGTATCCCCAGAGACCCCATGGGCTGAGGTAATGGCCACTAGGAAGGCAGTGTTCCAGGTGAGAAATTTTAGCTCACAGGTAGCCAGAGGTCTCAAAGGTTTCAGTGAGCATGTCTAGCACAAGATTAATGTCCCAGGCTGCGACTGGACGTCTTGTAGGAGGTCTGGTATGCAGAATCCCCTTAAGAAATCTCTTAACCATAGGTAACTGAGTCAGAGTTAAGGAAATAACGGGTTCATGATATGCTGAAATGGCACTAAGATGAACTTTGACTGTAGAGTACTGCAGACCCGAATTTGAGAGGTCCAAAAGGTACTCCAAAACCTTATCTGGTGGACAGGAAAAGGGATTCAAAGAGGACTTTGCACACCAGAGCGAAAAACGCTTCCACTTGGCTGTGTAAGTTTTCCGAGTGGCTGGCTTCTGTGCAGCCAGAAGAATATCTGAAACTCTTCGAGAGACATTGAACCGGTTTACTTCGACCTCTTCAGGAGCCAAGCATGAAGGTGAAGTGATCTCAGGTTGGGATGGACCACCGGTCCCCGAGTCAAAAGGTTCGTCTGCAGGGGAAGTGGTATCGGAGGAACTGCCAACATATTGTTGAGTAGTGGAAACCACAGCTGCCGAGGCCAAAAGGAAGCAATGAGAATCATTTTGTCCCCCTGGGATTCAAACTTGAGGAGTACCCTCTGAATTAGAGGAAGAGGCGGAAAGGCATAAAAAAAGCTTTTTGTCCACCGCAGCCTGAACGCATCCTGACAGAAAATGCCAGGCCCTGGATTTCTGCAGCAGAAGAGAGGCAGTTTTGCGTTGAGTGGGGATGCAAAAAGGTCCAGGTCTGGAGTTCCCAACTCTTCAAATAGTGACTGAACTATGGTTGAGTCGAGAGACCACTCGTGAGGGTCTGTCTCTGTTCTGCTGAGACGGTCTGCCAGTTCGTTCTGAACACCTGGCTGGTACACCGCTTGAATTAGAGCCTCGTGCTCCAAGCACCATTCCCATACCTTCATTGCTTCTCTGCATAAGGGGTAAGAGTGAGCCCCGCCCTGCTTGTTGATGTAATACATCACTGCTTTGTTGTCTGTTTGAAGGAGAATGTTCTTGTGACACAGAATGTCCTTCAAAGCTCGGACCGCATAAAGGACGGCTCTCATTTCTAGGACATTTATGTGGAGCTGGGACTCGACTTGAGTCCACGCACCTTGAGTGTGGAGAGCCTGACAGTGAGCTCCCCACCCAATTAGGGATGCGTCCGTGGTAATGTAGATCTGATGGTCCAGAGGAGCAGAGGGATACCCCTCCAGGAGATTACTCTCTTGAGACCACCAGGTGAGTGACCTCTTTAAAGGTTCTGTCAGCTTGATGAGATAGGACTGCGGGTGAGTGGTTGGGGACCACTGAGTACTGAGCATCCACTGGTGGTTCTCATGTGCAGACGTGCTAGGGGTACAGTGAACACTGAAGATGCCATGAGGCCTAGCATCCGTCGCATCGAGAGAGCTGTGACTGAGCTGTTTTCCCCGATGTGACAGGCCATCTGAAGGATATCGTTCCTCCTGTCTTCTGGAAGAAAAGCCTTCGCACAGGAGGTGTCCAGAAGAGTCCCTATAAAAAGGAGCCTCTGGGAGGGCTGCAGTTGCAATTTCTTGAGGTTGAGCACAACTCCCATGGACGAAAGGAAGTGCAAGGCCGTCTCCACGGTGTCCAGAATCCCTTGCCTGGAAGGGCTTGCTAGAAGCCAATCGTCCAGATAAGGAAACACCTGAATTCCGACCTTTTCTGAGGTGCGCTGCGAGAACTGCACAACATTTTGTAAAAACTTGTGGCACCGAGGATAGCCCAAAGGGCAAGACTCTGAACTGATAGTGTTGTCCCAGAGCCACAAACCTCAGGAATTTGTGATGCCTCGGGTGAAAAGGAATGTGCTGGTAAGCGTCCTGCATATCTAGGGAGGCTAACCAGTCGTGTTGGTGCAGCAGAGGTAACAGGGTTCCCAGAGAAATCATTTTGAATTTCTCCTTGGGGAGAAATTTGTTTAGCTTTCTGAGATCTAGAATGGGGCGCATTCTGCCGGACTTCTTTGGAACCAGAAAGTAATGGGGGTAGAACCCCGTGTTTCAAGATAATACTACAAAATAATAAAAACTGAAAACTATGCTGCTAGTTTGAAGTTTGACTCCCGACAGTCGAGCGACGTCGTCACTGAAGTGCGCTCGACGGCGGGAAAAAAAGAACTAAGGTGGTTGGAGAGTTTATCACGAGATAGTCGTTATCACATCGAGTTAGCCGCGGGCGCCGCCTCGCGGGCACCACTCCCGGGCGCCGACCCTCCAGCAAAAAGTCTGCTCCCGATGGGTCCTCGTGCCTCCGGCGCAGATCCCAATAGTGTGAATGAGTGGTGGAGACTTATGTCCAGGAAGATCATAAGTAATGTGCCCTGCTATACAGTGACTTCGCTGCCTGCAGCACAGTCACAATGGGAGGGATTGCCCCGCTTAGGAACAGGGTTTGGTCTGAGAAGTGCCAGCGACTGGGCCGGGGGAGGGGTGCTGGGGGTCACACATCTGCTGCCATTTTCTTTTTTTTCAGGAAAACACTTGTGTTAATTTAAGTAGCTGCACACCCTAACACCTTGTTTTGCTAACTTCAAACTTTTTAATAATTATAGTCCGACATGGCTGGAGTTGAATTAGCAACAGCAGAGGGATAGTACAAAAAATATGATCCAGAAAAAAACTGGCTACAGATTAGCAGTGAGGGAGACTGTGCAGTGCGTGTTAGTTACAAATTGTGCTGTGAAAAAAGAGATGAGCTACGTGGGTTGAGGAACTTCAGTGAGGCATTAATTGCAGGGATTACAGGCCACCTGCTAAAAGTTGACACCATCCAGAAACATCTTCTGACAGAGCAGCACAAAAAAGCTGTTAACATTTTGAAATTAGGTAGAACAAGGTCACCACTTGACATGTGCCACCATACCACAATTGGTACGTTTAAAATGGGGAGGGGGGTTAGGGGTTTGGACCGAGACTTAAAACTTTTAATTTATTTGCAGAGAGAGCTTTCAGTAATGCAGAGGAACCGCATAGAACGATTCTAGGCAGGCTGATGGAACTCCTGTATATGACGGCCAAAGAGGACATCCCTATTAAAAAGTTCGAAGTGCTAGCAGAACAAGAGAAGCGCCATGGAGTTCATTTGGGCAATAAATACATTAATGCTGTTAGTGGGAAAGAACTCACAATGTGTATTGGCAAGAACCTAGAAGAAAACCTGCTGGCAACTGTCAAAAATGCTAATTATTTTTTCAGTGCTTATGGACATAGAAACATAGACTTTGACGGCAGATAAGGACCGCTTGGCCCACCTAGTCTGCCCATTTCCCTACCTACGGGATAGGCTGCAGATCCTAGTTAACCAACAGCCTATTTCTTCCTACCCCACACAACTGCCTTATATCTGTCCCATGCATTCTTGAATTCTCCCACAGTTTTAGACCCCACAACCTCCTCAGGAAGGCTGTTCCATGCATCCACTACCATCTCCATGAAAAATACTTCCTCACATTGCCCCTGAACCGCCTCCCCTCCCCTTAAACTGTGTCTGCTTGTTCTTGCACGTTTCTTTTTCTGAAAGATGCTACCCTCTTGGACTTTGTTGATTCCACTGAGGTACTTAAAAGTTTCTATCATGTCCCTCCTCTCCCTTCTTTCCTCAAGGGTATACATATTAAGCTCCTTTAGTCTCTCCTCGTACGGCTTCTCTTGCAGACCCTGCACCATTTTGGTTGCCCTCCTCTGGACTGTCTCTATCCTGTCTATGTCCTTGCGGACATGGGGTCTCCAGAACTGGACTCAGTACTCCAGATGGAATCTCACCAACTGTCTGTACAGAGGGATAACAACTTCCTGTTTTCTGCTGGTGATGCCTCTCCCTACGCATCCCAGTATACCCCCAGCCCTTCCTACTGCCTTCTCACACTGCTTGCTAACCTTAAGGTAATCTGATATGATTACCCCCAGGTCCCCTTCCTTTTTTGTTGTTGTTACTACCCCCTCAATTGTGTCATCTTCCCCTGGGTTCTTGTTTCCCAGGTGCATTATTTTGCACTTCTTTGCATTGAATCCTAGCTGCCATTCTTCCAACCTTGCCAAGTCCCTTCTCATCCTTTCCACGCCTTCTTGTGTATCAACCCTGTTGCAGATCTTTGTGTCATCTACAAAGAGGCATACTTTTCCTTCTAGTCCCATCTGCAATGTCACTTATAAGACATTAAAAAGGACTGGACCCAGTACTGAACCCTGCAGTACCCCACCAGTAACCCCTCTTTCTTCAGAGTGGACTCCATTTACAATTACTTTCTGTGTCCTGTTGTCCAGCCAATGTTTTGACCCACTCACTCCCAGGCTAGTTAATTTGACTATTAATCTTTTGTGTGGGACTGTGTCAAATGTCTTGCTAAAGTCTAGGTAGGCCATGTCCACAGCCCATCCCTGGTCTACTACTTTGGTCACCCAGTCAAAGAAATCTATTAGATTCGTCTGACATGACCTTTCCGCTGTGAACCCATACTGCCTTGGGTCCTGTGCCCCAATGGCCTCTAGGTACTCAACAATTCTTTCCTTCAGAAGTGACTCCATCACTTTCCCTACCACAGAGGTCAAACTGACAGGTCTGTAGTTTCCTGCCTCTGTCTTGCTCCCACTTTTGTGAAGGGGAGTCACATCTGCCTTCCTCCAGTCCTTAGGTACCACACCATCCTCCCATGATCTGTTAAAAGAGTAGTCAGTGGTTTCATTAGTTTCCTTAATTCTTTTAGAATTCTGGGGTGAATTCCATCAGGCCCCACTGCTTTGTCCACCTTCAGTTTTAGGAGTTCTTGCAGAACCCTTTCTTCTGTGAAAGGACTGGGATCGACCCCCCATCAAGAGTGCTTCTGTTAATTGGATTAGGCACTTCCTCCTCCTCTTTTGTGAATACTGAGCAGAAATATTCATTCAGTATCCCTGCTTTTTCACTGTCCCCCTCTGCCCACCCACTGATCATTCTATTCAGCCTTACTATCCCTCCCTTTGTCTTTCTACGCTCTCTGATGTACCTATAAAAGGTTTTATCCCCCTTCTTAACCGAGTTGGCCATCCTTTCCTCAGTTTGGGCCTTTGTTATTCTGACTTCCCTCCCTGCTTCCATCTGCCTTAACTGGTATAGCTCTCTGTCCTGCTCCTTCTGTGTTTCCTTATACTTCCGGAATGCTATCTTTTTCACCCTGACTTTCCCAGCCACCTCTTTTGAGAACCATAATGGCTTTTTCTTTTGTTTTGATTTGCTTATTTGCTTCACACAAAGGCTTGTTGCCTCTGTGATGGCAGTTCTGATGATTCCCCATTGTTGCTCCACCCCGCCTTCTAGCCTGTTTGCTAGTGCTTTTCGGAGGCACTCTCCCATCTTGCCAAAGTCAGCCCTCCTGAAGTCCAGTACCCTCACTTTTGTATGGCTTGACTCTGTAGCTGAGTTTAACATGAACCACACTGTTTGATGGTCACTTTTTCCCAGATGGCAACCCACTTCTAGATCTGAGATCTTCTCACTGCCCCCATTTGAGAGTACGAGGTCTAAGATTGCTCCCTCACGAGTGGGTTCCGAAACTAACCATCTGAGGCCTGCCACCTGTAGGGCATCGAGAATGGTCCTGCTCTTGGATGTGGCTGCAGCAAATGTGCTTCAGTTAACATCTGGCATATTCAGGTCTCCCATCAACAGTATCTCCCCCTTTCTCTGCCATCCTAAGAATGCCTTCTATCATATCCTTGTCCATTCTCTCCCCCTGACATGGGGGTCTGTACACAACCCCTGTGCGGATTGTGGTGCCCTTTCCAGTCTCCAAGGTGACCCACAGTGCCTCCTCTCCTCCCTGTTTACTCTTTTGTTCAGTTGCTTTTATCCCTTCCTTTACATAGAGAGCTACTCCTCCCCCTCTTCTCCCCTGCCTGTCTCTCCTGTAGGTTATGTACCCTGGTATGTTAACATCCCAATCATGGTTCTCTGTGTACCATGTTTCTGTGACTGCTACGATATCCAGGCATCCCTCTTCCATCAAGGCCACCAGCTCAGGGAGCTTGCTGCCCAGACTACGGGCACTGGTACTAATTACCCTCCATTTCCTGATGGCCTTACTCCTTTTTGCCCTATCCCCTGTCCTTCCTGCCTTTGTCACTTTTCCCATTTATCCCTGCCCTTCTCCCTATCGACAACTCTATGTTGGTGTTTACCACACTTACTACCGTGATTTTTTGTGGGGGGCTTGGATTTCCCTGCTCTTTTCCAGTGCCTCCCCCTTGGTTAGTTTAAATGCTAGCCAATGAAGCATTTAAACCTATCACCTAGGATCCTGGTTTCCCTCCTGGACAGATGCAGTCCATCATGCCAGTATAGGCTTGCATCACTCCAGGTGGACCCCCAGTCCCGAATGAAGCCAAATCCCCGAGTTCTGCACCAGTTTTTCAACCACTGATTGAATCCCATGGTGCAGAACATCCTGGCCTCTCCTACGCCATAGATGGGCAGCACCTCCGAGAAGGTACCGTGCGTGCTACTTGTCTAAGGCCCCTCCCCAATTCCATAAACTCTTCCTGCACTGCTCTAATCCCTTTCTTAACCAGGTCATTTGTCCCTAGGTGGACAATGACATCCAGCTCCCTCCCCTGTGCAGCTGCTCTGGCAATCCTGAGGATTCGCTCCCTGTCCCTCCAAGCCATGGCGCCAGGCAGGCACCTACCTCCCTCGCCTCTTCCTCCCAGTTCTACCTTCCTAACAATGGAGTCCCCACCAGGAGTTGTTTCCTTCCCCTGTGGGGTCCCATGCCACCCTTCTGTGGGTCTCCTTTGTGGAGGTTCCCAGCATCCTCCTTGATCTCCACTGCGGGTGCCTCCATAGAGGAGCCACACTTTGCCAGAATAGCATAGGAATTGTGGAGCGGTACAACTGGAGGGATGCACCTCTGTTCCACCACTCTCACCCTCCATGAGCCCATTGTGGTCCAACCGCTCCTCTTTCTTGGCAACCTCTGAGGCAAAGGCAGTGGCACTGGTGGTCCCTGGATGGAAGAGGAGGTCCCACAAATCCTGGTCAATTCAGCCTGGAGATGAGCAACCTCCTCCCTCAGCCCAGAGAGGTACCTGCAGATGGGACAACACCGCATCCTCCAGAACTTCTCCCAGAAGACTGCTGCTCCACAGCCACTGCACTGCACCACTCCCATCATGTCTTGTTTCTGGCCCCTTAACTGTTGTTTGGAATCCTTACTCTTTCCTCTGTTTTTTTTTCCTTCTCTTTCTTCTTACTTTCTGCCTCTGTGCCCTTTAAGCTCCTGATTGTCCTGTTCTAAGACAAGAGTATCCTATATTTCTCAACAGACCCCTTACCTGCTCATAGGCAGACCTCCAGCAGCTAGAGGGGGCCGGAGAGCTACTCTTGCCCTTCTAGGATGGTGGGTCTTTGGTGGCTCTGTGATCACTCACTTCCTGCTCCCAAACAGGAAGTTCCTGTTGTCAGTCAAATCCTGTGCCTATAAAAGCAGAACTAGCTTTGGGTGGAGGGAAGAAGGGCAATATAGTCCCAGTAGAGAAGTCCAGTCACACAGAACTCCTTCCTCCTGGTGTCTTCTGCCAAGCTTCCAGCAGAATCTTTCTAAGGCAGTCTTTAAATTTAGCTTCTTTCTAGCTAAGCCATTCCCCCTACTTACTAGATCTTTCTACAAGTAATTTAAACTGCACAGCTATCAAGCCCTTTCAGTCACCTGAGATTTACACCTAGATAACTGTTCAGATAACCATTCAGTTCAGTTAACTCAGACAAACACACTAATTTTTTTTTGTTTTGTTAGTTTGTTTTTTTACCCTAAATTAAAGGTCCAAGTACAAGCACTCTACTTATGTCCCAGTAGAGAAGTCCAGTCACACAGCACTCCTTCCTCCTGGTGTCTTCTGCCAAGCTTTTAGCAGGACGGTAGTACTAACAGTGGTGTAACTGAAAAGGAACTGGTTTACTTCATTTATGTAAATCCCATTAATGGTCACGTGAAGACGAAGTTTTTAGGAATGAAAGCTGTATCAGATGGCACAAGTCAGAGATTGAAAAATCTCCTTTTAGACATTTTTACAGAGTGTGGCCTTAATATAAAAAAACATGGTTGGGTTTGGGGCTGATAGGGCATCTGTTAACATGGGTGTAAGACGGGGTCTTGCTGCTCTTTTAAGGGAAGATATACAGTGGTTAATTGGTGTTCTCCGTTTCTCACACAGATTAGAACTGGCCATAAAAGATGCTTCGGATAACACCTATTTCAATGATGTTTCTAACTTTCTGACCCAACTGTTTTATCTCTGTCAGAAGAGTCCTAAGAGACAGAGAGTTACGGTCCCTTGCCCAGGCCACGGAGACGTCGGCTGAAAAGCCCAAGAAGGCCCATGGCACACACTGGGTGCAGCATAAACTTCTTACCACCCATGCTGTTACTAAATCATTCCCCGTAATTTGTGCCCATTTAGACTATAGGGCCGCAGACCCAACTCATGACCAGGCCAAAGCCAAGGGAGTGGTGCAAATTATGACTAAATTCCATATGGTGGCACACCTTTTGTATTTTGGACAGCTGCTTCAGCCACTTGCCAGGTTCTTACTAGAACTTCAAAAAGATGGTAGTTGAAATGCCAGAGCTACTTAAACTTTGAGAAGCACTCCTGACCATGCTAAGCAGAGTGGTTTCATAGGTGGCAGTGAACTTGACATTCTCTTAAAAAATGGGTCTGATGTTCTTTCAGGAGCATAAGCTGAAGTGACTTACAAGGGTGTGAAATGAACACATTTTAGTGGCCAAGTTGTTAAACTGTTAAACAGCAAACACGTTACAAACACTGAGAACTGTTATGAACAAAGGTTCTGTTTGACTGAAGAAAGCAATAGCTATAACTGTGCAAAGGTGTCAGACACCAGACTTTGGCCAGCAGACAGAAAGGAACTGGAGCTGTATGGTAACATTGACATAACTGCAGTAGCTGACCACTTTTCAGCACTTTTGCAACCTGATTGTGACAGCACTCCGCTACTTGCAATCTGCTGAAGCTTGTCAATGTGTTGAGAGTAATTCCTGTGTCTAATGCAATTGTAGAAAGGTGTTTTTCAACTATGAACAAGATAAAAACTGACTGGAGAGCAAGTCTGGCAGAGGATACTGTAGAAACGATTCGCATTAAAAAACAGGGCCCCCCCCCCAGCTGAATTCAACCCAGATGGGGCTGTAGACATATTTTTAATGCTAAACCAAGACATCTTGGTGATTTTTTGGCAGCTGCGGATGGTGGACCACCCCCAGGTCCCTTCCCCCCAAAACAGGCCAGAATTACTGGCTACATGCCTGGTGGAGAAGAGTAGCAACCCAGTCCTTGTTGAAGTTTATGGTCAATCACTGTCCCAGATAGAGTAGTTTTGTTTGGGCAGGGGTGTTCGTTTTAAATTCGTATTTGTCGTGACTCACGATCACACCTTCACGAATTCAGTCTGCTTTGGCAGACATCCTTCATGGCTTTTAAAATGCATTTGTGCTGCTGCACAATTGCTGTAGTCTCTGAATGACTAGATAAAACAGTATCAGTCTCAGAAACTTGTGTACAATGTGTATTTTATCAATATAGAGCAAGATAAGTAGATTTCATAGGGTTTTGAGCAAAAATATCAATTTTTGGTAATTGCTAATCAACTCTGGTCAATTGCTAATCATTTTTCACTTTGACTAGCGAAGGCTGCTAATCAAGTCTCCGACACTAATTTATGCCTTGAACTTTAAAGAGTAAAGATGTGTCTGCGGTCCAGAGAGGATTATGGTGTCGGACCCCCAGAGGGTAAGGGTTTGGGGAGGGGAGGGAGGTGCTGAGTGGAAGGGTCGGTGGGGGACTAACGCCACAACAGACATTGATGGACAGTTTTCTATTTTACAGGGTTGTTTAAAAAACGAAACCAAAAAAGAAAAAAAAAAAAAAAACGAAGGACAGTTTTCTTTGTTTCAGGTGGCAACACTGGAGACTGGGCACTTCTCCAGTGTCAGTGTTATGTTTGTGGAGATGAAGTGGGGTGGTGGGTGCTAAGTTGGAGGGTCGGGTGGGTGGACAGTAAAGGGTTGCAGAAACAGACATCACTGGATGGTTCTGTTTTACAGAAAAAAAAAGATATGTGTATGCAATAGGCATGGACATAAATCCCATGTGATAAATCTGAGCTACTATGTGTATAAATGTGAAATTTCACTTTATACACATAGTAGATGCATCATCATCATCATCACAGATTTATACACATACTAGATATGTCACGATCACCCCGGAACTCATTTAGAATGGTCAGCCTCAGTACCAGTACTAACTGTATTCAAGTGTAAATAACTAAAACGAAAAAATATAGCGTAGTACTGTGAGCATGAAAGTTGTTCAGCATAAATATATCTACAAAATGAGTGGTGTTTCATTTATAGATACCTTATAGATTTATTTATAATTAGCAAAAAACAGCAGAAATTTCAATTTTTTTGTTCACTTTTTGACAAATGCAAATAACTTTAAAATGAAAAATAATAACATAGTACTGCAAACACAGACCTTATTCAGCACAAAAAATATCTACCAAAGGAGTGGAATTTCATTTATAGATACCCTTTAGTTATTTAATAATTAACAAAAAAACAGAAGAAAATTCAATTTTGTATCCCTTTTTTGATAAACAAATGCAGATGACTTTAAAATGAAAAAAGTAGCATGGTACTGTGAGCATGCCATTTGTTCAGCACAAAGTTTTCTACAAAATGAGTGGTGTTTCATTTAATAGCAACCGCTACACTAGGCGGACATACACTAGGAAAGTTTACAAAAAAGTCCCAGAAATTATAATTAAAAAAAAAGATAAATAAGTCAAAATCAAATGTCCCTGCACTGACAGAAAGCATCCCTATTACATAAATTAAAAATACAATGGTGAGCTGTCAGATAAATGATTTAATCTAGACTTGTGCTGTTTTGACCTCAGGCACCCCACTTGTGACTTACGCCACTTGTGAGGTTACCCGAGGTGAAACAACACTTGTACAGATAAATCATTTATCTGACAGCTCACCATTGTATATCCTATATATTACTGGCACAATAGTGCCACTATAGTTAGGGTTGAGTAGCCTGTTTAATGCTAAATCTCAAATTTTTTTAGTAACTTTGCAACTGATCAATTGATTTGCACAAAATTCGGTATGTGCTGTCCTGTGGGGTAGATAGATGTCTTGATGTAGCAAGTTTTGTTCCAGTTGGATGTGTGGATTCCGAGATCCAAATAGTGCAAAAACCTTAAAAGTCACCTCTTTTTGCAGTTTTTTCCTCATCGCCTTGTGCTCATACGGTGTGGAGTTCTGGTGTGATTTTGTAGGGTAGAAACAGCTTGGGTAACAGAACTGCTATGCTTTGTTTGGTGAAAAAAAATTAATCTGTTGCAAAGTTATTCAAATTTTAAAGAGCAGGTGACACTTTAAGGAGAACTTTAACAAAACATAATATTTAGAGACAATTCTGCTTGTATTTCCCATTAGTTCTGTATTTCTCCTCCCCATTATTTATTACTGTGGTATTTTACATGACAACAGGATCTTTGCTACTGAAGAGTTCATCTAGCCCTGCTGCCTTCTCCCTACCTGGGGTCATAAGGCACTGCCTGCGACATCACAATCCCATGGTGGCAGATCGTGATGTCACAACAGAGGATTGTAACATGAAGTAGGGAGTCAACTATTGAGGCAGGTGAACTCTAGGGGGTAAAGCTCATGTATTTATGCATATTTCCTCAGTAATAAATCATGATGAGGAGAAATCTATATAATATATACAGCATGCAAGCTGAATTGTAACTAAATATTGTGTTTTTGAAAGTTTTCTTTCTGGCAACAGCAACTCTTTAAGTTCTCATTATTTCCTATAGGAAGATCACTTTTCAGGATAGAGGTAAAAAGTTTGACAAAGGATTTGGCTGATGAAAAAGGATCCTTTTGTGGGAGGGGCCAATTCTTTTTCGCCAGAAAAAATCCTTTTTCATGAGCTGCCATCTAGCATTTTCTTTCTTCGCACAACAAACTGTCATAACTCTGCCCAGTAAAGTCTTCTACAGACATCCAAACATGTACAGTATCTTGCTCATCGGGAGCTGATGATCTTCACTGTGTATTTTTTTTTTTTTTATAGCTCCCATGGCCTCCAAACATTTTTTTTACAATTATTTAAATCCTTTTTCACCTCTCACTAAGTTCCTTTTCCATGATTCCTTTTCTGTCATCACGAAAAAGGAAGTGGGATGGCGAAAAAGGTTTAACTGCGCCATCCCTTTTTATAGAAACGGTATTACATTGGTGTTCAGTGGCACCCCCCCCCATCCCATCTCCCTAGTTTATATCCCTGGTGTTTAGTGTCCCCCCAATTCCCATATATATTTTTAAAAAACCACAAAACACTGGTGTCCAGTAGCACCCCCCACCTGTCGATTGCCATTCCCCGTTGCCTTCATGTCTAGTGGCACCCACCACCTGCCAATCGCCATCCCGTTACTTACTTGTTGATACCTGGTGTCTACTGGCACCCCCCAATCTCTGATCACCATCCCCATTATTGAAGATTTTGATCCCAAGTGTCTAGTGGCACCCCCCATTCAGGAATAAAATGGTCCCTCGAAGTGTGTGTGTTTTTTTTCTTTCATCCTAAAATAAAGAAATGGTCCCTCGTCGTCGTTGCCAACTCCCTTCCCCCAATTCAAACCCTCCCACTGAGCACCCACCTCCCCACACCCCATACTTACCAGTCGATGTCAAACTCTGCCATCCTCTGTGGACCGAGACACGTCTGCACTCTTCTAAGCCGTACCATGAACTGAGGAATCAAGGTAAGTGCCTTATAATGTATTTCAAAGGTGGTTTGAACTTATGTTCATAACTTTGTCATTTTTTGGAATTTGACATGGATATGAAAATTTTCACCTATGAAGTTTATGAGGTGAGGTTGTAAGAAGACTATGTTGAAAATTTGGGGTCAAAATATGAAAAAAGTTATGACCATTCATTGCAATTTCACTGTGCACGCTCGTGACTTTGGAAATTTTAAATATTTTGACCTCATGTTTTCCACATAGCCTTCTTATCACCCCACCTCATGTATGTCACACCTGTCATTTTTCAAATCCTGCCCAAAATGTGTTTTCGCACCTGTGGTATGAAATGGTGTTGCACTTGCGTAGAATTATGTTTTGGTGGGGATTTGAAAATTTTCTGTTCTGGGTACGTGAGGTGGGGTAATAAGGTGGCTATGTGGACAATTTGGTCACTGTTGTCCTACAAATGGAAGTGCAGGGCCCAGATGGCTCTGTGCTTCCACAGTGTGTGCGTGTGTGTGTGTGTGTGTGTGTGTGTATATATATAGATATATATATATATATATATATACACACACACACGTATCTACAGAGGGATGGGAGTGCCCACAGTAAAATAAGAATACTATTATACTATCTCAAAAAGTAAGAAAATAAGTTACAAAAACTTTGTTAATGCTCCAGTTAAGAATTAAAGTGACAAAAGAAATGAGGCGTTAGGGTTTCCAACCCTAACAATCCACCCTCCCAAACCAGGCAGGAGAGCAGGTGTGGGGTGTGCCTTGGGCTTCTCAAGCCTAACGCACACCCCATTCTCATAAACTCTCCACATCTGACCTTATTTACAGATGGAATGGGGTGAGTGCTAGGCTTGAGAAGCCCAAAGCACACCCCACACCTGGTCTCCTGCCTGGTTTGGGAGGGTGGAGTGTTACGGTTGGAAACCCTAATGCCTCATTTCCCAACTTTTGTTGCTTTGACTAACGGGAATATTAATTACGTTTTTTGCAATATATATAAAAAAGGATGGGGAAGTGCGTGATATGAGAATTTAATGCACACTCGAGGTGTGGGATGCTATATAAACCCAGAGGGCAAAGCCTGAGGGGTTTATTAAAGCATCTCACACTGAGAGTGTGCATTAAATTCGAGTTTCACACATTTCCCCATCTTTTATTTTATATAATATATGGTGAGCATTTTTTTTTCCAGACCAAGTCCTGCTTTGTGTGACACACAGACAGTGTCTACCTCCCTGCTTTCTGCAGTTGACAGTCTCGCTGCCAGTTTATTTTTTTTAAGTTACACTTCACATGGGGATCGCGATTGCGCTTACCACACAGACCCCTTCCTGATTGTAGTCTGTACTGCCTGAAGTTAGCAAATGGCAGGATCAATCAGATGAGGGATATTTGTTTCACTTTAAAGGCAGGATCAACCAGATAGATAAACACATCTTTTAGATGGTGAGGAGTGTTGTTGTGGCAGCTCCTTGCTAACAGAATGGAGATTTGGAGCCACCATGTCTGAGGACGTTTTCTGCCTACCCACACACAGGACCACGGCCAATAAGGGAGCGCTTAATTTTGACGGACAGAGCATGTGTTTGCCATAATAACCTGTGGGTTATTACGGCGAATATCACCTTACTAACCCCCTATGAAAAAACTGCTCACCAGTTTTATATTATATAACTACGAGATGGTGATACTGGGGGATTGGGCACCCCTAGTGTCAGTGTTATGTTTGTGTGGGCGGGTGCTGAGAGGGAGGGCTGGGTTGGGGGCACAGTTATGGGGGCACTAGCAACAGACATTGATGGACAATTTTGTTTGTTACAGGGTATAATTCTTCAGCAGGCTGATCTTGATAATCAGCTGTGCTTGCTGGGTGGCATAGATCAAAGGAAAGAGATCACCTGTGATTGGGTCAGCTCTTTCCTTTGAAATACATTAAGTTTCCACCCAGCAAGCCAAAATACTGTCATGATCAGCCTGGCTGATGACTGCTGTTACACTGATGAGCCCCTTGCAGACCACTGCATTGGACTGACAATGTCACACCCCTCAAAAGCCACTATCGTAACAAAATGTTTGCTGCACATACGCACATAGCGAACATAAAAACCGGTAGAGGAACAAACACTAGCAGTGCAGTTAAAGAAATGCAGCTACTGGGGAAAAAAACAGTGTAGCAGACTGAACAAGTGTATCTATGCAATGCAGCTGATGTACAAGTCGGTTAGCAGCAAGACACGCCTGGAATGCAGCTAACAGTCAACCAATAAGCAATGAGTCAAACTTACATTTCAAACTGCCCACAGTTCAGAACTGCTAATGACAATAAGCTGGCCAGGATGCTAGACTCCCTTAAGGATGGGACAATCTTCAGGAGGACCTGAAACTGGGTGACAGGTCGTCCTCCTAAAGTCCCAGGTTCAATGTATTACAATTCACTAATAAGATTTCAGCCAGTCAGCACACACAGCTACTGTACCTCTTATCCCGTGCACAGTGTGACCTCATGCGGAGGCGTTTAGAGGGAATGCTCCACTTCAGGACCGGGGACAACGACAGCACAGTGAAATTAAAGATAAACAAATACATAAGCTTATTATAAATCACTCTAGCTAAATTCAAGTGGTTTACAATAAGTTAACAGGGCCTTGCCTACATACATTTGTCACTTCGATGCTCAATTACTGCAACTCTCTATATCTCGGGGTCACTGGAGGTACCCTCTGCTGGCTGCAGCTGGTGCAGAACGCAGCGGTGAGGTTACTGACTGGCCTGGCTAGGTCTAGTCATGTGACCCCTGTCCTGCGAGCTCTGCAGTGGTTATCGGTCCGGTGGATGATCATCTTCAAGATGGGCTTGCTCACCTATAAGGACCTATACAGACTGGGCCCTAGCTATCTAACTGAGCTGCTTTCACCTGCAACCTCAACCCACTCCCTCTGGTCCTCAACTAGAGGGCTCCTCGACATTCCTAGGGTTGACTTAAAACCTCCGGCAACTGCGCTTTTAGTGTCACCGGTCCTACCCTATGGAACTCGTCTCCAGCTAGTGTCAGAGGAGCCCAGACAGTTGAGGCCTTCAAGAAGGGGCTGAAGACCTACCTGTTCTTGTAGGCCTTTCCTGAAGCAGCTATGTAACTACTGTACACCAACCTATTGCTTTCACAGACTATAAGTTAATGTAGCCTAGTGACCTTTGTTACTGCTTAAATATTATAATGTATAAATAATTTTATTTGTTGCATGCTTTTATGCTCCTTATGTATTCGCTCTTATGATGGACTGATTGTACAGTCCCTTGCTCTCTCTGACTGTATCTGCAACAAATCTGTTGTATCGACTTACTGTACCATAATTTTAACTGTATTATGTATGTGGGATTAACTGCTGTATTGTCTCCATAACCTATTTTGTCAATATTATGTATCCAGCATTCATATATGTATTTTGTACCTGTTATGGCAATTGTGTATGTATCCTTTCCACACATGTACCCCCCTTCCCCAGGACATACTATGAGACAAGCAGTTTTGATCGCCCGGTGTACTTTTCTGGTGAAACTTTTCAATAAATAAAATAATAAAATTCTGCATTAATTACCTTGTTTTACTGTTTGTATAACCTTTTCTGTAAGGCACCCAGAGCCTCTGGGATTGGGTGCCGTCAAAATAAAATCTGCCTTGCATTCAAGGCGTGACTCATAAGAGACTCCTCTCATGAGGTTTGGACAGACAAAAATGCTCAGCTTTGCAGTCCTCTCACCCTATCCTCACACTTAGAATCTCTTATGTAATAAGAGACACCTTTCAGAGGCCCTTTTAACTTATAGCCAAAGGCAACATGCTACACTTGGGTAGGTAAAACAGGGACAGGACCTACACACTGTGTGTGGCTCCTTTTGCTGCAGTGCAGGATGAGAGGGACCTAGAGCATACAACAGACAAGGGCTGAAGCATGACTAGCAGTGCCCGGCTGCAGTCAAGAGGGGATGCAGAATGGTGGAGCACTGTACATCACAAAAAGTAGTGACCAGCAGGGGAGGTACTCCTGCCACTTTACAAGACCCTGGTCAGACCCACCCCAGAGTTCAGTTTGCAGTTCTGGACCCCTCAGCACAAAAGGGGCATTAATGCAGCTGAGAGGTTGCAGTGCCACAGCCACCAAAATGATCAGTGGTATGGAATGGGGCACAAAATCTAGAAGGTAAGATTGGTGCATTTAACGTTAACCTTGAAGAAAAGAAGACTGAGGGAGGACATGATCTCTACCTTCTGCATACTCAAACATATTAACAAGATCAAACAGAGATGTTTAATCTGGTATCCTCCAGCAGGGTGCACAGACATGCCCTGAAGTTCAAGGGTGGCAAATGCAAGGTAGCATTAGGAGGCATTTCTTTTTTTTTTTTTTTATTAGTATACTTTATGTTGCAGGGCTTGAGTACCTCAGCCTTTCACTGACCCCAGACTCTGCCCGAGACTCACCAAGGCAGGGATACCCCTGGAATACCCCCAGGGTGGGGCCAACTCAGCAGCATGACCCTGCAAAGATGGGAGAAGGATGTTGGCAGGGATGTCAATCAGCACTGCCTCCCTGGCTTGCCCAGCGTAGGTTGTGGGGTTGGATGGATAAGCAAGCAACAGGATAGGTCATATGAATAGGAGCACCAGAGCAGACGACTGGCGCTGGGGAAGCGGTCAGGGTGTCATGGATGGCGACTACTGGTTTTAGCCCATGAAGGATGAGGCGTGACGTGCAATGACACCAGCATGCGAATGCCTCTAAGGAAACCAGGCGCCGGTCACTGTGAGACCCCCAGCCTCCGCTAGGGGTTTGACCAGCCCCGGATACTCTACCCCCCCTTCCCAGAGAAGGAAAGCTGTCCCTAGGATGCTCAATCCTTCTCGCCCCGGCCGACCCTCCGACATCCTGGGTCCATTCCCGAAATTAGGAGGCACTTTTTCCATTGGGTGGCAAACCTATGGAACAGCCTAACAGCAAAGATAGTGGATATGAAGATAATGCACGGCTTGAAGTTGAGCCTGGAATAATTTCAGCTTACCAAGGGAATTGTTTATTTATTGAAATGTTTTTGGCTAGGAAAGGAATATTGAGATAAAAACAGCTCATGTCAAGTTGGTGGTGGTGGGTAATTACAACAATAAACAGTAAGTAGAGATAAATAATCGGTAGGAAAACAATAGTCGATATGCAGCAATCCACATTAACAGATGTGCAAGACATAAAAGGGACAGTATAAAAGCGGAACTCAGGAGCACAGCAAAAGGGGAGGACTCCCTAAGCTGGACGTAATCACCCAACCTAAAATGACTGGACAAAGGAGGTAACATCTGCACCTGTCTGCAGGCAACTGAGCCTTGGCCCAAAGTAAATCCAATTCTGCTCCAATGAAGTTGATCACCTGTGCGGTGGCCAGTTCTGACTTGGCCACGGTGACCAGAAGGCCCAAACAGTGGAAGGTCTGAAGGGCCAGATCCTTGGATCTCTCCACTACCTCTCTGGAGAGGCCAGTATGATCTAGTCATTCAGGTATGAGTATACCCTGATACCACAGCACTGAAGGCAAGCATTTTATACCTAGAGGCACTTGAAGAAAACCCTCAGTGCTGAAAACAGGCCGAAAGGCAAGACATTGAATTGCTACAGAATCCCTTCCACCCTGAACCAGAGGTATCGGTAGTACGAATGGACCAGAATGTGGAAGAATGCTTCTTGGAGGTCCAGGGAGAAGAACCAAGCCGTCGTTCCAGAGATGGCAAGATATGGTTCAGTGACCATACACAAATTTCCATTTTCACATAGATTTGTTCAGATCATACAAATCCAGGACGAAGCTCTATCCCTTGTCCTATTCAGCACAAGAAAGTAATGTACATTCTGGATATATGCACACACAGCCTTGGGACAGTCGAAATCTGTGCATGCATTTGAAACTGCACACAGAAGTGCTTTTTTGTATACAGTCCGAGTTATTGTCAGGGGTCGAAATAAGAGGGTGCTGGGTACTAATTCACACCTGTTCTATCACAAATAGTGCCTGCTGCATTAAAACACAGCAAGCTAGAGACGCTTCCAGCAGCACACGGTGCCTTCGGGGCAGCAGAGAGCGAGAAGTCAGAGCTGCAGGCTAAAGTGTATGTATATCTGCAGTCGGGGGAGAAGCGAGTTCAGGACAGAAGCAGTATGACTTACACAGTTCAATGGAGGGCTCCCAGCTGAACACGGAGAAACAGAAGTCTTGAAACTACAGGTGCCGGGTAAACTGTGTGTGTCGGGGGAGGAGCGACTTCAACAGCGTGAGCTCCCAGCTGAAATCTGAGCCCTCACTGAACATGAAGAGTACAGTAGAATCTTTAGTCACGTGGCCACTTTCTAATCTAAGCGCGTGCAATTGAGTGTTTGCAGGACTGCACTTTTGTGACTGAACTACTAACTGAGCTGGGGTTACAGGAATCGTATGATTGCAAGAATTCAACAGTGGGTGATCACAACAATTAAGGAAATGCCTTTTCGCTGCCTCTTTGAGGGAGGTAAGTTTCAGGGTTTCATACTCTGTAAACTAAAGAGGCAATAGCCTGTGCTCGTTTTGCTAAGCACTTATCTCTGAAACAGAAGACCCCAGGTTTGTACAAAGCACCATAGCCACTGGCTCCCACCCTGTCTGAGACCTTGGGCAAGTGACAGTCTTCCTGTCCTTCAGGGCATTCTGTTGTAAAATGGGCAATAAGAAAGACCCCACTGAAAGCAATATTTCCCCAAGTTAGTTCCTATTGAGGGGCACCATGTCATTTTCAATGGGGTCTCCTGCTGGCTGCTGCTTCTCGGTTTTATATCTGGCTCTAAATCTTAGCATATGGGTGGGTGAAGCAACTTGCTTCATGTCTGCATTGCTCCAATGACTGTAGGGGGATATGAACTTGTTATCTAATGTCTAGTTATCCTAGACCCTGGTTCAGGTAGCACTTTAGGTGACTGTGTGTCCCAAGCTGCTGACAGTATCTATGCTAGCTAACACAAACTTATACTGTTGATATTAACAGCACTAAGTATCCTGTTTGCGCAGGATCAGAACAGGCAGATTTTGTTTGAGGATCATTCTTTTTATGTTGCTTGCATGCATGTGCAAGAAACATAGTGCCATCATCCGAGTTTTCAGAGGTGTGGCACCCGTCTTCCAATTCAGTCAGTGTGTTTCCAGGCGCAGCCCCAGTTCCCCAATCACTGCTGCAGCTGTCTATGACAGCAGTTGAAAATGCAGTGGTTGTACAGTTGAAAGGGAGAGCTCCGCTTCAGTGAGCAGAGCTCCCCCCCACACACACACACGCAAGGTATGCATGCTGATGCGCTACCCCCCCCACACTGTATGGCCGGCCAGGGGGTGCCAATCCCCATCGGCTCCACCCCAAAAAGCTGTCCTGGTGCCACGCTGAGGGCCTACCAGCGTGGCAAAAAGCCTATTATAACCGGCAGGGTGCCCAATCCCCCTGGCTGCACGCCCCAAAAGCTTTCTAGGTGCCACGCTGGGAGCCCACCCTAGCGTGGTAAAGTTGTTATGGCCGACTGGGGTGCCCAATCCCCCGCCGGCTTCAGCCCCCAAACAGCCTTTCCAGCTGCCACGGGAGCCCACCCAGCATGGCAAACATCCCGCCGTCTTAATTAAAAAATAAACCTGTAAACAAAAAACGGTCCTCGTAGTCTCCTGCCCTCCAACAACCCGCACCCACCCACCCACTGTGCACCCTACCTTCCACACACCCCTCACCCCATACTTACCTCCGGACCTTGGCACAATGATCTTCGGTGGACCAGGAACACGTCTGCACTCTTCAAAGCCGACCGCGAACTGAGGAAATGCCGGTAAGCTGTATAATGTAATGAATAGGTTTTTTTCAACTTTGTTGCATATCTCAGGCATTTTTGGGAATTTTGGGCCCAAATTTTCAACATGGGTTTTTTAGGACCCCTCCTCATGAATTCTTTCACTGTCATGGCATTAATCAGGCCCGAAGGGTGATTTTATGGTCACTGTGTGAAATCACTTTTTGGGACCAAGTAACGAAACAACACTGCCAGTGTTCATAAGGGGGGCTCTAAAAAGTCTACGTTGAAAACTTGGTGAAACAATTCCTAAAAATGACTGTTTTACGAGCGTGCATTGTGCAGTTCCTACGCACACTCGTAAGTTCGTGAATTTTCAATATTTTCACTGCAGATTTTCAACATTACCATTTTACCACACCTCCTTTTGAGCAGTACAGCTGTCATTTTTCACATCTCATCCAAAACATGTTTCCGCCCATGTAGCACGCAATGGCGCAGTCGGTGTGCTAAATCAATGTATGAGACACATTAAGAAAATCACAGTGACACTGTTCATGAGCCAAGGTCTTAAAATGGCTATGTTGAAAATTTGGTGAAACAATTCCTAAAAATGACTGTTTTACGAGCGCGCGTTGCACAGTTCCTACGTACGCTCGTAAGTTTGCGAATTTTAAATATTTTCACTCCAGATTTTCAACACTGCCATTTTACCACATCTCCATGTGAGCAGTACAGCTGTCATTTTTCACATCTCGCCCAAAACGTGTTTCTGTGCATGTAGCGCACAATGGTGCAGTCAGTGTGCTCAATCAATGTTTGGGACAGATTAAGAAAATCACACTGACACTGTTCAAGAGCAGAGGTCTTAAAATGGTTATGTTGAAAATTTGGTGAAAAGATTCCCTTCAGCCGTTCTGCAATGTTACTAATGAAGACTCTGCAGCACCCCACTGGTCACCCCCTCTCCCTAGACTGCACCCCATTTACCATCACTCTCTGCCTCCTGTCTGTTAGCCAGTTTCTAACCCAGTTTACCACCCTTTCCCCCATGCCTAGCCTACCCAGCTAGTTTATCAGCCTCCTATGTGGGATGGTGTCAAAGGCTTTGCTGAAATCAAGGTAAGCGTTGTCCACTGCCCCACCCTGATTCACTTCCTTTGCCACCCAGTCAAAGTAATCAACCAGATTTGTCTGACATGATGTTCTCTCTGTGAATCCATGTTGTCTATGGTCCTGGGCTCCAATGGCTTCTAGATGCCTCCATGATCTTCCTCACTACTGAGGTGAGGCTGAATGGCCTATTGTTCCCTGCTTCCTCCCTGCTGCTGCATTTGTGTAGAAGGACCACATGTGCCCTCCTCCAATTCACTCATGTTGAATGACTCGGTGAACATGGCTGCCAGAGGTACTGCTATCTCCCTTCACAGTTCTCTTAATATCCTTGGGCGTATGCCATCTGGTTCCATCGCTTTGTCCACCTTCAATTTAGTGAGCTCTTGCAGGACTCTTGCCTTTGAATGGACTATTGTCCACCTCTTCACCCCCTTGGCAACTGCTGTACTGCTGTGGCCCTTGCGCCTCCCACTCTTCTGTGAATACTGAGCAGAAAGACACAGTGGATGACTTGGGAGGAAGGCATGGAACTATCACTTCCAAATACCTAAACAGCACATACAAGCAAGCAACATTCGGCATTGACAAATACTTGTTTGGTGTGTGCAGGGGCAATTTTTGTGTTGGTTAATTTAACACACAGGCAGACAACTAGCTGTCCCATCTGATATGGGTGTAAAGTCTAATGGTCTGTGGCAGTCTTAAGTGAACTGATGTTAGCTGCTGGGTGTAAAGCTTAATGTTCTGTGGCAGTCTTAAGTGAATTGATGTTAGCTGCTTTTCAGCTCCAGTCTGTGTCCAAAGTCATTTAATCCGGGCAAAAAAAAAAAATACTAAAAATGTAGCTGTTTCAGATTTTCAAATGTTAGCTCCTGGGCTGGTGCAAGTATCTCCTGGGTGGCAAAAAAATGCCGATACCCAGGAGCTATTTATGGCACTTGGCTGCCAAAGCCTTATTTCGACCCCTGTATTGTAGTCCAATAAAAACACCCAATTTCATTTTGAAAGTTCTCATTTTATTTATTAATCAACAAGTAAAAAATACAGTAAAACAGTATGATTAAAAAATGTTTTAAAAAGTTAAAAAAACATTAAAAAAATAGGTTAAGAAAATATAGTACCGATTACGGTTGTGGACTGAAGCCTAGATTGCGCTTAAAGAAATCAGTCTTCAGGGACTGTTTGCAATTTCCAGCAGTCAGAGCAAACATGTCATCCTCAAAGTTTTACAGTAGTGTGAAATCATTCTTTTCCCTTGCATGCACATAGCACCGCCTCCTGCCTATCATCGACAATAGCCTTTCAGTCGATGGCGGAGGGCCTCGAGCTTGTCGATGACCTCGTCTGCTTCTGCTTCTTCTGCCTCCATTTTATTGACTGGAAGATTTCTTCCTGACTCAGTGCATGCAAATTTTGTTTATGCCATACTGACTGAAGAGAGCAGGAAGGACATTCTGCACCCAGTTAGCTGAACCACTGAAATTGGGATCAGTCTTCTTGCCATGCATGTGGTGATAATCTTGCCAGCACGACAGCTAGTCCAATGTTGGTTCAGAGTCTATGTCTATTGTTACTGCCAGCTGCTTTGCCTTTTCGAACATCAACGGGCCTGAGAGCGTTATGCCCCTCTCAAGAGTCAATGTGTTGAATTTCAGAAAAGCATCCTCCACTCTTTTGCCCCTTATTATAACCCCTGCTCCAGTTTTTGATTACATTTATTGTCCCTGTTTTTCAAAATTTGGCTGACACAGGACATGTCTACCTACCCCAACTCAGCTGCAAGGTATGTACTGGAAACTGCTGGGCTTTTGGCTCTGTCAACCAGTTTTAGTTTCTTCACCATGGATAAAACCTTGCATTTAATCTTCTCTATTTCAACAACTCCAACTCCTGGGACTGCTGCTTATCCGCCCCTTCTTGACTAAGCAGTCTCCTCCTGCCCTTTTCCTTGTGTCCCCCATCACCACCATCACCACCACCACCACTCCTCTCCCCTGACAAAGGATCTTTCTCCTGCCTTAGACTTTTCCCCTTAGACAACATTTACCTTAAAATGACAATTTGTTTGAAATTTATTTTGACTATGTCGTAATCTATCGTTTTTCTGCACCCCGTCTTGTATTTCTACATATTTGTTTAGATCTAGCTTGACTTCTGTACCAACCTGTGATGTATTATGTTGCACTAATACCTACTGCTGTACACTGCTGTTCCATCTTTCCTGTATATTTGTTCTGTGACATGGAACCTTTGTAAAAGAGTCCCTGACTCAAAGGTTTGTCCCAATTCTTCTTAATAAATAAAATAAACTTTTGCAAACAGCCTGCTGAAGAGGATGTGATAAGAGGACCTCTATACAGCGGACAAATGGATATCAGATTTGTAGCAAGCAGCACTATGATTAGTATGGGATTGATGGAGGATTACTGTTTGATTAGTAACAAGGCATTCGTTAATGGGTACTAAGCAACTGACAGCAGTGAGTCACTGTCAGAGCATGGGAGAAAGGCATGCAGAGAATGAAGCAAGAAAAGTGTATATAAGCAGAATTGTATGTACACACAACTGGTACAATTAACACAGCAAATGGATTGGGACAAGAAGATGTGCACTGTACTGGGACACGTTTCCCTGTGATGCCAGGGTGTCTGGAACCTGCTCTATGGCACCGCGTCCGAGGAGCTGAGCAATCTTCCTCTGAAGCACAGGCAGAATGCACTCAGGCACCCTGGGCTCCCTTGAAGTCTTGGCTGGGTACAGTGGGAGCACCTCAAAATCCAGAGGCAGACCCTTTCCAACCACTTGCAGAACCCACTTGCCCATAGTAACAGCAGAACACTGTGGTAAAAAAGTGAAGCAGCCAACCCCTAACTAGGAGCTGGGACAGGGGGAGGAATGGCACTCCACAATCCATCACTTAGAAACATAGAAACACAGAAACTGATGGCAGATAAAGACTGCTAGCCTCATCCAGTCTGCCCATTTTCCCTACCTACTGCAAAAGTCTCAGACGCTACTTGATCTCTGGCTTCACCTACTCATTCCAATTGCCAGGGTTCCCCCATTCCTGTCCCATGCATTTTTTTAATTCCTCCCACTGTGTTTGCCCCCACCACTGCAGCTGGGAGTGTACTCCATACATCCGCCACCCTTTCCATGAAGAAATACTTCCTCATGTTACCCCTTAGTCTACCCCCTTCCAACCTCATGTCATGCCCCCTCGTTTCTAAACAGCTCCTTTTCTGAAAGATGCTACCCTTTAGTACCCTATTTATGCCCTTTAGATACTGGACAGTATTCCAAATGAGGCCTCATCAATGATCTGTACGGTGGCACCGTCACCTCTTTTCTTCTGCTGGTGATACCTCTCCCTATGCACCCCAGCATCCCACTGGTTCTCCCCACAGCCTTGGCACATTGTTTAGCTGCCTTTAGGTCATCAGATATGATTACCCCCAATCCCTTGCCTGTTTGGTGACCATCAGTATCTCCCCCCCATCATGTAATCCTCCTCTGGGTCCTTGTGCCCCAAATGCATGATTCTGCACTTTTTCACGTTGAATCTCAGCTGCCACACTCTAGACCATTCTTTCAGTTTACCTCGGTCCCTTATTTTTTCCACCCCCTCCAGGAGTGTTCACCCTGTTGCAGGTCTTAGTGTCATCTGCAGAGAGACACACCTTCCCTTCCAGCCCCTCCACAATGTCACTTATGAAGAAATTAAAACAGGACTGGCCCCAGAACTGATCCTTGTGGTACCCTGCTGTTCAACCTTTCTTCAGCGCGAGGTTCATTTACCACCACCCTCTATCTTCTATCACTCAACCAGTTCCTAACCCAGTTTACCACCTTGTGACCCACACCCAGGCTGCCCAGCTTGTTCATAAGTCTTCTAAGTGTAACGGTATCAAAGGCCTTACTGAAATCCAGGTAGGCCACATCCATCAGTCCCCCTGATCCACTTCCCTAGTCACACAGTCGAAGAAATCAATTAGATTTGTTTGACATGACCTTCCCACTGTGAATCCATGCTGCCTCGGATCCTGTGCTCTGCTGGATTCAAGGTGTTCCACAACCTTTTCTTTAAGTAGTGATTCCTTAATTTTCCCCACTATTGAAATGAGGCTGACTGGTCTGTGGTTTCCAGCCTCCTCCCTACTCCCACTTTTGTGAAGAGGGACTACATCTGTCCTCCTCCAGTCAGGAACAATTTCTGTATTGAGTGATTCGTTGAACAGGGTTGCCAGTGGTGCTGCCAGCACCTCCCATAGTCCCCTTAATATTATAGGATTTATCCTATCTGGTCCCACTGCCTTGTCCACTTTCAGTTTTGTGAGTTCTTTTAGAACCCTCTCTTCCGTAAATGGACTAGTGTCCACCTCCCCTCCCATATTTGCTCATGTTGCCTAACTGTGGTCCCTCACCTTCTCCTTCTGTGAATGCGGAACAAAAATATTTGTTCAGGATTGATGCTTTTTCCAGGTTCCCTACCACATACTCCCTCTCTTCTCCTTAGTTTAAGCCTTGCAATCCCATCCCTGGTTTTTCTCATTTCACTAATGTACCTATAAAAAGTCTTGTCCCCCCTGTTTGTTTTTTTTAACCGCCTGTGCTATTTTTCCCTCCATTTGCACCTTTGTGCTCCTGACTGCTTTCCCTGCCTCCCTCTGTTTTTCACTTAGCAGCCTGGGGGTCCAGCAGGCAGACACCGCATGCACCCCTGTCCCTATTCTTTATCGCCCTGACCACTGAACATTTGTTTTGGGCAACAGTACTGAAACTGCCCCTGCTAGAGCTACTGTTGAGTACATAGATACATAGACAGTGTCGGCAGATAAGGGCCTATGGCCCACCCAGTCTGCCCATTTGAGCTTGTAAGTTCAGTTTGTTTTCCTAGAAAGTCTGTAGCCCCTTACCCCTGACCTCCAGAATTCCTTTATGTCCATCCCATGCATTCTTAAATCCCGTGATTGTTTCAGCCCCCACCACTTCCTCTGGCAGGGTGTTCCACTTGTCCACCACCCGTTCTGTGAAGAAATTCTTTCTCATGTTTCCTCTGAATCGTCCTCCCTCCAACTTCATCCCATGCCCTCTAGTCCTGGAACATCTTTTTCGCTGCTCTGCTGTGATTGACAACCCTGGGCACAAAAAAGCTTTCTCTTAGCCTTAACAGTGTTAGGGTCATTCTGGGATGACGTCACAAAATCTAGAGTGGAATTAGACTTCTTGATGTGGGTAAAATGTCCTTCCACCCTGGAGCAAAGAGGCTGGTGCTCACAAAAGGAACACTGGCCAGCTTGCGCTGGGGGTCCACCATGAAGGTAGACAATCTCAGCCCTGCCTTTTGGTGCACTGACACGGCTGCAGTCACAGCTGGAGCTGATGCTTGGCTAGCAAGCAAATCTGGTCCTGAATGGTCCAAGTCTCCACCTGATGGGAGAGTGGGGAGGACGTCCCTGATGAGACAGAATACAGTGAGGCCATAGCAAGCCATTATCATGGCCTAGCTGGCCTGCCAGAGGCTCAAGGTGGCAGCCGTGTAGACCTTTTTGGCTACAAAGTCTAGTTTTTCTTGGGACTCCTTAACAGGCAGCTTGTCCACATTATCTCCTTGACCCTTCGACTTGTGAAAGGCCAAGCTGGACACCAACCCTTCTGCAAAAGGGAGAGTTAGAGACCCCAGAGAGACTCCCAGCAAGGACCACATACTTGTAGGCCTATGGGTGTAGAAACCAGGCAGGACACTGGGTGCTGCCACAGGTCCAAAGCCGGCCCCATGATAACCTCTGTTATAGGATGGTCCACCCGTGGGGAATCGTCCATGTCTAAGATGCTGGTGAAAGAGATTTTAGTCATGTTTTGAACTGGCTTCCAAGGGGGAAGATCCAGGGACTCTGGCATGCTGTGAAGCAGAGCTCCAAAACAGGCTAAGCCCAACTGGGAGGCTTGACCATCGGAGTTTGATGTCGACTGAACAGGTTAAATTTGAGGCCATGAAGGACTCTTCATCAGAGTCTGAGACTTCCTCAAAGACCAGGATCCACTTCTCAGGGGTGCAGACCACCCTAGAGCCCTGGGTAACCTAGATGGACAGTCAACCAGGCAAGGCAGTCTCTTGGAGAGACTCCTTCGTAAGGACCCCCTCATGAGGCGGTGCCAGAGGGGGCCCCACCACTTGTGGAGGAGTGGCAGATGCTGCTATCCACAAAGCCAGTAGCTGGGGGAAAGTCACCAATGCAACCCACAACATCAACAGTCCTGACAGCACAGCCCTGCACTGCTCAGCAACAGCCTACTGCTGGCACAGCAGGTATTTGTACTTGTGATGAAGTCTGTGCAGACATCGATCCTCTAAGTAGGATGATGACTCCAACAGGTGTCAGCATCAACTGGTCGGGGGGAGGTGAACAGTGCCTCAACCTTGACCGCATCCACCAGCAGAGCTATGCAGACTACCTGCTTTGGCAGTATGACCATGATGGGCCTTGAAGTGGTGACTGAAGGGGGTGCCCACCAGAGTATGCTGGACCTGGATTGGCTCAACCAGATGTACCAGCTGAAAGAGTATGACAGAACCAGAGTCTTCGAGACTGATCTCCCCTTCCAACAGCCAGTGAAACGGTTCGAGAAAAATCTTGACTGGTTTCTCGCCCAGAGATGAGACCGCAAGGTTGGATGGGGGGAGGGGCTCTGTGGAGCCTTGATCCACCCCTTGACTGGAGGAAGCTCCTCCATGGTTGACTGGTCAAGGGAATTGAGAAAGCAGGAAAAACTTGAGCACTCCCAGTACCACAATCAGTGGCGACCATACTTCGTGTCATGGGGGGCTCTCATCATAGGTCTGGAGGGCCAAGTACAATTCACAGAACTTGGGCCAGTATATTAATGACTCTTCAGCTGTGGGCCCTGCCAAGAACACCACCATGATCAGTGTAAAGCCTGCCCCTACCACCTCTTCCTCCAAGGGCCATAAGCTGTGCTGCTGACACGGCAGCCACCTAGGGCTGTTTTGGGTCTACTTAGGAAAAAGCACGTCTTCCCTTCCTTGATTGTGAGAAGGATATATGGTATGTCACGCAAGCACTGCTTCACATCATGATGCTCCCCTAAGCAGTAGGGGCACATGTCACATGGCTTCATGACTGACATCTTGTAGCTGCAGTACATTCAGCGCTTAAATGCGAGCTTTGGGCATTTCATCCCCGGGCCCACCCTGGTTAACTCTTTGCTGGTGGTTGCTGAGGTGGATGTTAAAGATCCCATGGCACTTCTATAAAAAAGTAGGGCAATTTCTCCAGTTTCTTAGACAAATTTTTCACATTCACTAAAAAAATACCACCAACAGCTTAATCTGCTTCAACTTCAGTTGGTTTGCTTATGTATAACCTCCCCCCCTCGGAGACTGAGACAGACACACACAGACACACACAGAGGATGAGGCTGATAATAGGCAATATTGCCTGGCCCTCCTTTTGAAACACAGAAACAAAGAATTTAACGGCAGATAAGGACTGCTTGGCTGACCTAGTCCGCCCATTTTCCCTGTTTCATATACCGCAGATCCTAAATTATCTGCGGCTTAGCCTCTCTTTCCTATTGTTAGAGTTCCTTTATGTCTGTCCCATGTGTTTTTGAATTCCCTTGTCGCCTCTACAACCTCTGCCGGGAGGCTGTTCCACGGATCCAACACCCTTTCCGTGAAAAAATACTTTCTCAATTTACCCCAAAGTCTATCCCTCTCTATTTTCATATCATGGTCCCTCGGTCTTGAACACCTGTTTTTTTGAAAGATGCTACCTTCTTGTACCTTATTTACACCCTTGAGGTATTTGAAAGTCTCCATCATATCCCCCGGGAATACATATGGCGATCCTCCAGTCTCCCCTCATAATGACTTTTGGTGCAGCCTCTGAACCATTTCTGTCGCCCTTTTCTGAACCACTTCTACTCCATGTACCGTACTGGAGATATGGCCTCCAGAACTGGATACAGTACTCTACATGAGCTCTCACCAATGTTCTATACAGTGGCATTACTGCCTTCTTCCTTCTGCTGGAGATACCTCTCTCTCTCCCCAGCCTTCCACTGGCTCTCCTCACAGACTTCTCACATTGTTTGGTAATCTTTAGATCATCAGATATGACTACTCCCAGGTCCCTTTCCCGTTCGGTGGCCGTCAGTACCGCCCCCCCCCCCATCATGTGCTCCTCCCCCGCACTTCTGTGTCCCAAGTGCATGAACTTGCACATCTTTGCATTGAATTCTACCTGCCACAGCCTTGACCACTCCTCAAGCTTGCTTAGGTCCCTTCTCATTTTCTCTACCCCTCCTGGAGTGTTAGCCCTGTTGCAGATCTTTGTGTCATCTGCAAAGAGACACACCTTCGCTTTCCTTCTAGCCTCTCTACAATGTTGCTTATGAAAACATTAAAGAAGACTGGTCCAAGCACCCCACTGGTCACCCCCCCAGATTGAACTCTGTTCACTATCACCCTCTGAGTCCTATCACTCAACTAATTTTTGACCCAGTTTACCACCCTGGGACCCACTTCCAGACTGCTCAGCTTGTTTACTAGTCTCCTATGTGGGATGGTGTCAAAGGCCTTGCTGAAATCCAGGTAGGCCACATCCACCACTCCTCCCTGATCCACCTCCCTAGTCACCCAGTCAAAGAAATCTATCAGATTTGTTTGACAAGATCTTCCCACTGTGATTCTATGCTGTCTCGGATCCTGTGCTCCACTGGATTCAAGATATATTACAAACCTTTCTTTTAGTAGTGATTCCATTAGTTTGCTAACCACCAAGGTCATGCTGACTGGCCTGTAATTGCCAGCCTCCTTCCTGCTCCCACTTCTGCAGAGACAGACTATATTCACCCTCCTCTAGTCCTTGGGTACCTCACCTGTTCCCATCGAACTGTTGAAACAGGGCTATCAGTCGTGCTGCTAGCACCTCCCTAAGTTCTCTTAATACTCTGGGATGCATTCCGTCTGGCCCCACTGCCCTGTCCATTTTCAGATTAGAGAGTTCCTTTAAGACTCTCTCCTCCTTAAATGGACTTGTGTCCGTCTCCCTCCCAGTGGTGCTTCCGTCGCCTAACTTTGGTCCCTCCCGGCTGGCCCGTCAGCACAGCGGTTGGATATCTACTTGTGACACCAGCGACTCGGGTTCGGAAACGGACCTAGGTCACTGAAGGGCCAGCTGAAAGGAGAAGGATGGAGTGTCCTGAGGACTGCTGTCCTTCTCTGAGGGGAGGGACAGGGGCATGACCGGTGCTCGACGGACCCCTGGCAGAGGCTGGGGGTACCGCAGCAACCGGCGTCAAGTTGTTCAGGAGGGTGGGGCAGACACTGGATGTCACTGCACATCCCCGCTCCCAAGGAAAAATCAGGGGAAAATTACCGGCAGCCATAGATGATGCCGCCTTAGTGCCTGGCCTTGACAGCTCTCCGCCACTCTTGCCATTCCACCAACTCAATTACGGCTCCGCGGCACCATTGCAAGCCCTAAACCCTAACCTGGGGGTAAGCCAGGGAGGCAATATCGGCTCTGCTGACACCTTCTCCCATCGTAGATGGGTGGACCATGGTGCTGTGGCCCCACCCTGGGGGGTAAGCCAGGGAGAATCGGTGGATGGAGGACGGTGGCCATAGGAGAGCAAGGTAGGTGGCTGAGAGACAGCTGATGGTAGTGCTCCAGGAAAAAAAAAAAACCTTTGGTCCCTCCCCTTCCCATTCTTTTGTAAATACTGAACAAAAATACTTGTTCAGGATTTCTGCTTTTTCTTGGCCCCCCTCTGCACACTTCCCTCTATCCCTTTTTAGTCTCACAATCCCACCCTTGGTCTTTTTTCTTTCACTAACGTCCCTGAAAATGTTCTTGTCCCCTTTAGTTATTGCCTGGGCCTTTTTTTTTTCTTTTCTGTTTGTGCCTTTGCGCTTCTGACTGCTTTCACAGCCTCCCTCTGCTTTTCCAGATACAGTTCCCTGTCTTCTTCCCTCTCTGTTTCCTTGTACCTCGTGAATGGCATCCTTTTGGCCGTTACCTTCTCAACCACTTCATTTGAGAACCATAGTGTTTTTTTCTTTTTCTTTGTTTTGCTTACTTGCCTAATGCAATGGCTTGCCACTTCTGTTATGGCTCCCTTAAGATTCCCCCAATGTTCCTCCACCCCTCCTTTTCTCCTTACCTGTCAGTGATTTCCTAAGACATTCCCCCATCTTTGCAAAGTTGGCTCACTTGAAATCTAGGACCCTTGCTTTCATATGGTTTGACTCTTCTGCTGTTCTCACACTGAACCACACCGTACTGTGATCGCTTGTTCCCAGATGGCTCCCCACTTTTATGTCTGTAATTCTGTCCCCGCTGGTGAATACCAAGTCCAAAGTCACTCCCTCTCAGGTGGGCTTTGTTACTAGCTGTCTAAGGTATGCCCCCTGCAAGGCTTCCAGGATATCTCTGTTCCTGGCTGAGCCTGCAGCCTGGCTGCTCCAATCCATATCCATCAGACTGAAGTCTCCTACCAGCAGCACCTCTGCTTTAGCTGTCATTCTGTGGATGACTTCTGCAAGTACCCTGACCAGATCTTCCCCTTGTGCAGAAGGACTGTAGATCATACCAGTGCGAATGTCAGTACCATTTCCCTTCTCCAGGGTGATCCACAGTGCCTCCGCCTCTCCCTGCATTCCCTGTACCTCAGTTGCCTTAATTCTTCTCTGGCGTAGATAGCCACTCCCCTTCCCTTTTTACCCACCCTGCCCCTCCTGAACAGAGTGAAACTTCGTATTGTCATATCCCAGTCAAGGCTCCCCGAGAACCATGTCTCGGTAACAACGACAATGTCCAGGTCTGCCTCCACCATCAGGGCTACTAGGTCCGGGATTTTGTTTCCTAGACTGGGCATTTGTGCACATGGTCTTCCAATTTTTAGTGCCTCCTCTCCTAATAACTCCCTTCCTATCCTCATGTCTTTCCTCCATACCTCTCTTGTCCTTACTCCCATTCTGCCTTTTCTCTGCATTTTTGCCTATTTTGGTTTTAGTTCTATGGTGATTTCTCAACCTTAGGGTTCTCTATGCTGTCTGTATTATTTTGGGGGAAGAGCTGTTTGCTTCACCCAGCTTATTTCCACCCCCAGCTAGTTTGAATGCTTGCTGATGAAACATTTAAACATCTCACTCAGGATCCTGGTCTCCCCCCCTGGATAGATGCAGGCCACTGCCCCTGTACAGGCCTGCATCCCTCCAGGCAGAACCCAGTTCCCAATGAAGTCAAATCCCTCCACTCTACACCAGTCCTTCAGCCATGCATTGAATCTCTTGGGGTGGAGTACCCAGTTCTCCCTCCTTGTCCTCAACGGGCAACACCTCTGAAAAGGTTACAGAGCATGCCACCTGTCTAAGACCCCTCCCCAACTACCCGAACTGCTCCTGCACTACCACAGCCTCACAACTTGCCACGTCATGGTGGACAATGACGTCTAGCTCATCCTCCCATCTTTCTGCCCCAGCGATCCTTAGGATGCGCGGTCCATCCCTGCAAGCCATGGCGCAGGGTAGGCACTTGACCTTCCTCACTCCCTCTCCTCCTGGCCCCAAGTCTACCCCCCCCAATGATAGAGTCCCCCACCAGGAGTCACTTCCTCCTCCTCTGGGGTCCCCTGCATCCCCGGTCTCCACTGTGGAGGACCCCTACATCCTCGTTTACCACTGCGGGTGCCTCTCTGGGACAGTCCTGCCCTGCCAGAGCGGCATAGGAGTAATGGAGTGGAACCATAGGAGGGATGTGTCTCTTCCACACCACCCTCACCCTTTGTGAGCCCACTATGGTCCAGCCACTCCTCTTCCTTGGCAACCGTTGAGGCAGTCCATGGGCAGGGGAGGAAAGAAAAAATTACTCACCTTAGTAATGTTGTTTCTTCTAATGGAGTCTTGCTGTATTCTGACTATTGCAGTTAGGTCCTGCCTTTCAACTGCCCCGGAGAACAAAGAGTTAACTTTCCATGGCCAGCATGGAACGTTCAGTGCGAGCTCAGTTGAAGCCCCGTCTGCTGTTGTTTAAACTCCAACCGTCACATCTTTACAAGCAATACTCACTAGAAGTTCTGTGTGGAACCTGTAAAACTCACACTAGCCAACTGGCAACTAAATTTATTAAAAAGGTTTTTTTGGTTTCAAAGCAAAGACTGAAGTCAGGAAACTCAAAAAACAAAACAGAACACAAACCCAAAGTAAAGGAGGGTGAAAAGGGTCACCGCTAGGGTGCCAACACTGCTCCTGCCCACCCACATCCCAAAAAACAGGTTCTGAGAGGGGAGGAGGGGGGGGGGAGGTCAGAATACAGCAAGACTCCATTAGAAAAACAACATTACTAAGTGAGTAATTTTTTCTTCAAACAACATGAAGTCTTGCTGTATTCTGACTATTGGAGACTACCAAGCAGTACCTCCATAAATCAGGGACAGAACCTACTTTGGGAATAGGCTATGAAGTACTGTGTAGAAGAAACCAAGCATCACTCCTAGCCTGGAGATCCAGGGAGTAATGCTTGGTGAATGTATGGACTGTCTTCTAGGTGGCTGCTTGACAAATTTCTAAGATAGGAATATCCCTGGCAGCAGCCAGGGAAACAGCTGTACCTCTAGCAGAGTTTCCTCAGGCCTGAGGGTGGGGCTCTACTCAGTTTTTCACAGCAGAATTGTATACAAGAGACAATCCACCTGGCAATAGATCTCTTAGTGGCAGGTTTGCCCTTATTGACCTCTCCATATGTAAGGAACAACTGGAGGGACTCAAACCTGTGACCCTTGGTGTGCTCTATGTAGTAGCTGAGGGCCCTTTTAACATCCAAGCAGTGCAGCCTCCTCTCTCCAGAGGAGGAATGGTCAGTGAAGAAAACAGGGAGAGACACAGACTGATTAAGGTGGAAATCTGAAACCGCCTTAGGCAAAAACTTCCTGTTAGTTCTTGTGACCACTTTATCTCTATTGAAAGAGATGAAATCCAGCTCCACTGACAGGGCTTGCAATTCACTGATACGCCTGGCAGAGGTAATGGCTAGCAAAAACTCAGTTTTCCAAGTCAAGTACTTAAGCTCTGCAGAGGACAAAGGCTCAAAGGGTGGTTGCATAAGCTGAGCAATGCAAACAATAAGGTCCCAAGCAGGAGCAGGGTCCCTAAAGGGGGGATTGGTGTGCAGCAATCCCTTGAAGAACTTACAAAACACAGGATGAGCTGACAGAGGAGAGGGTTTGCCTACTGACAAGAAGGCAGAAACAGCTGCCAAATGCACCTTAAGTGTAGCTGGCCTAAGTCCTAAGCCATTAAGATGGACCATATAGTCCAGAACTGTAGGCAACCCAGCAGATTCTGGAGAAATATGCTTATTAAAGCACCAAATAGTGAACCTTTTCCTTTTGGAGTTGTAAGCCTTTCTGGTGGAAGGCTTACGAGAAGCCTTAAGGATATCCAGAACCCCTTGAGAAAGGTGCAGATTAGCAAACTCTAACTCTTTAAGAGCCATGCCTTGAGATTGAGAGACTTGAGTTTCGGATACCAAATCCTCCCCTGAGAGGATGTCAACAGGTTGTAATTCCTGGGAAGAGACAGGGGAAGGTGGACTGCTAAGGACAGCAACAGTGGGTACCAGGGCTGTCTGGCCCAGTCTGGAGCAGTCAGAATCACTTTGCATGGTTGTGACCTGATCTTGACTAACACTCTGTACAGGAGAGGGAAGGGGGGAAAAGCATACAGAAATGTCCCTTCCCAATTCAGAATCAGAGCATCCAGGGGGACTGAGCCCAAGAATGGGGGTCTGCAACAAAACAGAGGAAGTTGGTGACTGTCTGGGGCTGCAAAAAGATCTATCTATGGAGTGTCCCATCTCGAGAAAATCACCTTCAAAACTAGGGGATCTAGGGTCCATTCGTGATGGCCCTGGGATATCCTGCTGAGAGCATCTGCTAGGACATTGTCCTTCCCTGGGAGGAGAACTGCTATCAGAGAGGTTTGCAGGGAATAGGACAGGGACCACAACTTCATTGCCTCTGTGCACAAGGTCATAGACCAAGTGCCTCCTTGCTTGTTGATGTACCACATGGTGGTGGTGGTGGTGTCTGTTCTGATCTGGACCACCTTGTTCTGTACAGACTTGGAAAAAGCTCGCAGTGCCAGAAACACTGCTCTGAGTTCCAAGAGACTGATGTGAAGCAGAGATTCTTGAGGTGACCGCAGTCCCTAGGTGGTAAGATTCCCCCAGGTGTGCTCCCCAGCCCAGCAGGGAAGCATCTGTGGTGAGTATCACTGAATGAGAGTGAGTGACAAAAGGAACTCCTTGTCTCAAATTGTCCTGATCCTGCCACCATTGCAAAGCCTGGATCAGGGTTCGAGTCACTGGGACTAGTTTGGTAAGGGAATCCTTTCTTTGGGACCAGAATGCTCTTAAGTGGAACTGAATGTCCTTCATCTGGAATCTTGCTCCCTGGACCACTGCTGTGGAAGTTGCCATGTGGCCCAGAAGCTGAAGGAAATGCCTTGCTGGTCGAGACACCTGTAGGGTGAATGAAGAGGCCAATTCCATAAGGGTCCTTGCCCTGTCCAGGGGAAGGAAGGCTCTTGCCCTTACTGTATCCAGTTCCGCCCCTATGAAGGTGAGGAGCTGTACTGGCTCGAGAACTGACTTTGGAAGGTTGAGGAGGAATCCTAAGGAAGTGAGCACTTGCTGAGCTACTTGCAGATATGACTTGATTCTGGTCGGAGACTGACCCACTATGAGCCAGTCGTCCAGATATGGAAAGATGGAAATCTTTTTTCTCCTTAGGAAAGCAACCACTACTGCCAGACACTTTGTGAAAACCCTTGGGGCTGATGTTAGGCCAAAGGGCATTGCTCTGAATTGATAGTGGCCTGAGGGCAACTCGAACCTTAGGTACTTTCTGTGGGAGCACCTGATGCGAATGTGAAAGCAGGCATCTTTGAAGTCCAGGGAGGCTAGCCAGTCCCCTGGCCTTAGAGATGACAGAATTATTCCCAGAGTCACCATTTTAAACTTTGGTTTTAAAAGGTGCTTGTTCAGATATCTCAGATCCAGGTTGGGCTGCCATTCTCTTGTTTTTTTGGGGGTTAGGAAGTACCTGGAGTACAATCCTTTGCTCTTGTGTAGGGTAGGAACCCCTTCTATGGCTCTGAGAGCCACGAGGGAAGAAACCTGTGCCTCTAGGGCAAGGGTCTCTGATAGATTTGCAGGTGGAAAGGATCTGGTTCTCATCTTGGGAAATTTTTTGAAGCTGAGAACCAGTCCCTGGCTTACTACTTCCAAGACCCGCTTGTCTGATGTCAGAGACTTCCAGTCCTGGACAAAGTAAGCCAGCCTGCCCCCTACAGGTATTGGAGAATCGGCCCGGGCAGACCTGTCAGGGTGTCTGCTTGGCAGGGGCTTTAGGCTGAGGGGTGGAAGCAGGCCTGCTCATTCCCCATCTGACTCTCCCTCTGCAGAACCCCCTCTGAGCATAAGCAGAAAAGGAGGCCTGGGCTTGGTAAAAAGGCCTTTGACAGGGCCTGCCCCTGGACTGCTGACTCTGAGAAGTGGCTTGCCTTTCTTTGGCCTGAGCACTCCTGTACCCGTCCATCTTTTTCATGTAGTTCTCTGTCTGCTCCCCAAACAGAGAATTACCAATGACAGGGGAAATCCATGGCCTTAGCCTGGGTATCCTGTGATAGGCTAGTACATCTGAGCCAAGCCATCCTCTGAAGGGCCACAGATGTAGCCATGACTCTAGATGAAACATCACTGGAGTCCACAGCAGCATGAAATTGCACCTTGGATGCCTCAATCCCATCCGCAGCCACCTGCTCCAGCTCCTTGGCAAGCTGGTCAGGGGCCTGTTTAGCCAGAGCCAGCACAGTGTCCCACCTGGACTTCTGGTATCTAGCTGTGTAGGCCGTATAGTTAGCCTGCCTGAGTCCCAAAGATGCTACCATGTACTGCTTCTTTGCCATGGCATCAATCCTCCTGGAGTCCTTATCTGGGGGGTGTGATGCCAAGGGAATATTTGCTTTATCACAGGCAGCAGCCTGTACTAGCCCAACATGGCTGCATTGCTGAGAAAGGAACTCCATGTCCGAGCCTGAAAAGGTATACCTCTTGTCCATTCGTCTGTCCACAGGAGGTATGGAGTTAGGAGTCTTCAGAATTTTAAATGTCTGTTTCCTAAAAGATTTATGGAGGGGAGTAGACAGTCTCCTGGACTCTGGGATGTGCATCATTTCAACAAAATCAGGCTCCTCCTGATCCTCTACTGCTTCTTCCATTGGAAGCTGGAGGGTTTCAGCCACTTTCTTGTAAAACATAAAGTAGGAAGGGGACTCAGAAAGCCTAGGAGGAGAAACACCTGAAGGTCTGTCTGGGGAGATGTCCGGGTCAATAGGCACATCCAGACTTTCATAATCACCATCATCATCATCCTCATACTCTCCCTCCTCCTCCTCCGGTTCATAAAATTCTTCTAAAGTATAATCCAGAACCGGGGGAACTGACCGAACCAAGCGCCTGCCAGATGGTGCCGGTTCGGCCGGAACTGAAGTTAGCAATTGCACTATCCTTATCGCTTTGGCTATTTCATCAGCTGTTGTAGAAAGAACTTGTGGATCTGAACCAGATGATTTTTCTCTTCTCTTTCTTTTAACTGGAACAGACTCTTCAGAATCGGCACTCCTTTTGCCTGAAGAAGTTTTGCCCTGGTGAGAGGGCACTCCTTCTGGTTCATTCGGAACTGAACCAGGCTGGCCATCCGGGTCAGCGGACTTCTCGGCCTCCCTTTCCCTCAGTCTACCTACTCTCTTATCCAGGGTAGCTTTGGGAAAACTTTTACAAATTTGGCAGTCTGAATCGAGGCGGTCAAACCCCAGACAATAAACACAGGTGGTGCAGGGATCAGCCTTAGCAAAGGCTTCCCCACACACACTGCAGTGTTGAAGCTCAGTGGGCCCGGTTTTTTTCTTGGGTTTCTCAGACATGGCCAATCCCATCCAAAACGTACCTTTTTTCGCAATCCGCCAGGTAAGACTCTCTATCGTTCCTGATCGGTAGGTCTTGGAAAAACGTGAATTAAATCCGCTTTTTTTTAGAACCGACAGGACCAGTTACCACACTCTAAATAAATTCAAAACTTTTAAGACTAATCTGATCGGTTCAAACCGAACCGATCCCAAATTTTCAAGTTCTACACAGAAACTAAATGTAAAACCTATCTAGTACTCACGGTACCACAGACAGAGACTTAAACTGACAGATTCGGTAGCAGAAATTCGGTAGAAACTGAGCGAAAACCGACACTTTAACCGACTTTTTTGAACCGAGCAAAGGAGAAATATCCGGAGCGACTGTTCAGTGAGGCGGAGTAAAGAATCTGACGGTTGGAGTTTAAACAACAGCAGACAGGGGCTTCAACCGAGCTTGCGCTGAACGTTCCATGCTGGCCATGGAAAGTTAACTCTTTGTTCTCCGGGGCAGCTGAAAGGCAGGACCTAACTGCAATAGTCAGAATACAGCATGACTTCATGTTTGAATTCCCCAAATCCAAGCCAACTCAGCATGGAGATGAGCAACCACCGCCCTCAGCCCAGGGAGGTGTCTGCAGATGGGACAGCAGCACAGCCTCCAGAAAGTCTCCCTGAAGACTGTTGCCCCACAGTCACTGCACTGCACCACACCCATTATATCTATGTGTCCTTCCTGCTTTAGGGTATTTTTTTCTCTATCTCTCTCTTTTTTCCTCCATCTCTCCTCCCTTCTTTACTTTCCTTCAGTAAAGAAACAACCTTGCTTAGCTGTCTTTGTGTCCTGTAGCTGTTTCTATGTGTTCCGGTAAACCCTCCCTTCCTGCCTCCATAGGAAGCATCTTTTTGCTGTCTATCATTCCCTAGAGCCTATAAAAGTGAAGCTAGCCCCTGCTGCGGGGGAGGGCAATATCATCTGTGTGTGTGTTTGTTGTGTCCCTTCTTCCTCTTACATTCCTTTCCTGCTGCTAGCCAAACACCCTATACTAATTAATTTTAGAAGGCACTAAGCCTCTCTCAGCTCCACCCCCCAACTAAACACCTGATTCACAAGGCTTCCTGAATCTACTCACCCCAAGATTAAGTTCCTTACCTAGTTTCCCCCACACCACCTGTTACGATTTAAAACCCAAGTTTCAAGGTAACCCAGTCACTGCCTATCTATGTTTCCCGGTCAACAAAAACTAAATAAAATAAAGTACATTCGCTAGCTCTCCTAGCTGACACAATTACCACCGAAAATACCACTTTCAAAGTAAGGTATGGTAAATCAACCTGCAACAGAGGTTCAAACAGGGATTCTATCAGCTTATCAAGTTCTGGCTCCATGGCAGGACTATCACCTTAAAAAGCTAGCAGTGCCAAAAACAGCATGAAGAAATTGTAATATTGGTGCTGCCCCATTGTCACAATGGTAGTGTTACTGCTCGCGACGCAGATGGCCCAGGTTCAGGAACAAGCCTAGGTCATCAGAGGGTCAGCTGAGGAAAGAGGACTGAGGGTTCCACAGGGTGCATTCCTCCTCTGCAGAGGGAGGGGGACCACTGTCACCATGTGACCACCACCTGGATGTCCATGGGTGGTGGTGCAGGAGAAATGAAACATGGGGTTAGAGGACCGCTGACTGGCTGAATTGTCCTCATTCTAGATCCACTGAACCAGCTTAGGGTGCACTGTAAAAGCATGGCCCTGGGTCTACGCTGACAAAAACTTAAAAGTACATACCTACCGTAATTCTTGATCTTACTGTATATATTCACCATTCACCACTGGTGGGTACTACGCCGGAGGCGCTAGGACCCCACGAGAAGCTTTTTTAGCTTAAAAAGCTTTTCTCTTCTAGGAGGAGGGGCAACATCAGGAACGGCATCACCCTCGAAACATACGCATTGTGTGGCACTTGCGGGTTGGCCAGTAACCAGCGTCGTCCCCTCCACTACCTCAGTTCTGCTCAATGGAGAACAGGTACAGTATAGAGAAAAAGAAGGGAGAAAGGTGGGGCAAGAGAGCCCAAGGGACAGCAAAATGAAAGGATATAAACTGAAACAGGAATAAGCTGACCAGAGAAGTAGAGGCGTAGAGGTTGGATGCTGGTTCTGGGAGGTGGGCTCCAATCTCTGGGCAGACTAGGGAGGGAGGAGAGGCGGAAGAGAAAGAGAAAGAAGAAGGAGGAAGAGCAGATGAAATGGGAGGATGAGCTTCCATACTCCCACTTTTCAAAAAGCCCCTGTGGACCAAAAAGAGAAACTTAACTCTAGTGTCTATACCTTCTTGTGAAAATAAATAAAAAATATTTTTTTTTTGGAAGAGCCAGAGAGGAGGAGGAGATAGTCCAGAGAACTGGACCTTTCCATAATAGGGAAAGATTAAACCTTCTCCAGCAAGAGGGATTCAACAGGAGACATAGTCCGACATGAGAAAAGCTAGCCCTAGATCCACCAGGGGAGGAACTTCTGGTCTTAACAAGCTCCTTCTTCCCCTCCTCCTCCTAAGGCTAGAAGATGGGAGGGAACCCGCCTTCAAGTCAGAGTTCACCTCGATGCGCAAGTGGAAGTCCTGGGGTGTTAAAGGATAAGATTCTATATTTCGCACCACCAGGGAGGTGATTTTATCAGGAAAAGGAAACCTCAACGAGGTTCCTAAGCCTTGAAATTCCGGAGGGACTGGAGTGAACAAGAGACCCAAGAGAGAGTCTTTTGTAATGGGGAAAAAACACAAAAAAAAAACAGAGAGGGTCCCCGGCACCCTAATCCCAGCAGAAGGGTTCTAAAAGGAGGACAGGACCCCACTGGGGGAGTCTGATGCAGGACTCTCAGACAGGAGACCTTCAGACCCCCTCTACTGACAAGAGGGCCCCAGGGAGTCACGGAAAAGAGGCAAGAGCTCCTGCTCGTCCCCCACCCCCTGTGGGGCCCCTGGTGCTTCAAACAAGTGGTGGGAGCCTGGAGGTACCAGTGGGACTTTGCCCAATTGGCCTCAATTTGGGGGGCAGGAGAAGTCACTTCCCCAGAAGTTGAGGCCCAAGAGGGGAAGGTGGGAGAGAAGCAGTGATAAATGGTGAATACATACAGTAACATCCAAGAATTACAGTAGGTGCATAATTTTCATACCTTCACTGTATCAGTCTTCACCATTCATCATTGATGGGTGAGTACCAAGCCCACAAAATGGATTGGTACCTCCCCAAAGGCCGGACAGCCTTCAGCCCCTCGTGGGAGAGTCACGAGGGGAGAGGGCCCATCACGGGTCTGGCCAGACCTGCTACTGGTTAGAGCCAGGACGGGACTCCTGACCTGCAGGAGATGGAGGGCGCCTGACAGTACTCTTGCCTGGCTCTGCAGGAGAAAACTGGCCCCACCAGAATGGAAGGCAGTCACCTATCCTGCCTCTCAACCACTCAACCAGGCCAGGGGTGTTCAAATCAAAACTTTAGGACTTGCCTAACCATGACTGTAGCTGAATTTTCACATGCCCTATTCATTACAGTGAAATTAGCTCTTTTGTACTTGCCCTTCAAGGAAATTTACTTGCTCCCAGACAGGGGCAACAGGATTTGCACACCCCTGAACCAGGCATCTGAGTTTAGCGAGACCTGAGCCAGCGGAGGCCTGCTTTCCCTGGTGTACACAGCAGTGGGGAGACCTGGGTAACCCGCTAGGTCCTAGCCTTAGCAGCCCTCATGTGGCAACCGCCCAAAGTTGGGGGGTCACGTCCCAACTCGCTGTGTGGAACTCTAAGGTGTGGTAATCCATGCAAAGCAGGCGTGCAACAATCCATATTGTGGATCGGCCCTAGGAAGGAGAAGCATCAGTGATGCAGGTTCATTCCGGAGAACAGACTTCCACAGGGGCACCAATGCACGTGGGGAAGTCCCCACCTTGGAACCTTTATGCCCCGAACCTAACAAGATCCAACCGCACTAACTAAACCAATACAAAAGAAAAAGGACTCGACGCCAAACTAAACTTATTTAAGAAAATAATAAAATCAATGCCAAACACAGCATCAACTAGTGCAGTGTTAAGTTATTCGGACCAATGACAGAAATGGCAGAAACTAAAAGTGTCGCAGTTGATTTCTTGCTGTCCCACATAGTCCGTGCAGCCTCGATGGTGGGAAAAGCAGAGCAGAGGTAGTGGAGGGGATGACATCGGTTGCTGGCCAATCCTTGAAGGCCATGCAATGTGATGCCCTTGAGGGCAGTGCCATTTCTGATGTGGCCCCTCCTCCTAGAGCAGAAAAGCTTTTTAAGCTAAAAAACATCCCGCGGAGGGCGTGGCTTAGCGTCTAAGGGAAACAGATGCCCCTTACATGAGCTCCTGAAAGAGATTACCTTAAAAGAGTTTTAGCTTTCCTTTTATTGTCTTTTCATAACTAACCAGCCTACTTGATAACTGAAGCTGTTCTACACAAAATGGACAAGTTTTGGAATGCTGCCCCACCAAATGACTTTTTACACCGAAGAAAGCACACGCACGTCCGTGGCCTACTCAACGCGACACAACATCAGACTCGAGGAATCAGGCGCCAGAGCTGTGATTCTGCTTACTGTTAATGCCACATTGGGACAGCTCGTCAAGACAGTTCAAGAGATGGACAAGTTTGATAATCTTACCCTAGAGTCCAACAGCTGGAAACGTGTCTCGATGCTGTGGAGCAAACTGTCCAGAGGGCAGAATTTACCTCCTTAAAATCGCAAGATGAGACCACGCCCTCGTGAAAGAAAATACTCAGTTGCGGCAGCAACTGAGACCCTTGAAAATCAAGCCTGGAATGAAACCTCTGGGTGACTGGGTTGCCAGAGACCTCAGAGGAGAAGGAGAGGACACCCTAGGATTTGCCTGAATTCTCCTAAATTTGCTAACTGAATGTGAGCTTGATCCTGCTTTTGCACTTGAAAAGCTTATCGGCTTACTCCCAGACATGCTGCGTGCAAATTCCACAGCTCCCAGGACCTTCATCATCGTCTGCACTCAGGTAGGTGACCATGACAGGGCCCTTGGCCATAACTCGGAAAAAATGCACCTTGCGTTATGGGGATGCCCATCTTTCCTTGTTTCCTGATTTGTCATACAGCACTCGCCTGCTCCATAAGCCTTGACAAAATTCATAGCTCACTGTGAGTGCTCAAAATTCAGCATCATCTCCTCCTGCCAATCCGTTACGCGTAATGTGGAATCAACAAGGTTACATGTTTAGTGATCCCAAGGATGCTGGTAAATTTTTGAAGTGCACTGAAACGGATTTGACCGTGGAGACTGCCGAACTGAATTATGCAGAAGGACCATGATTTGCTTTTCTGGGATAATTCTTTTGGACTCAGGTTTGTTTGCTTAGAGTGGTGGAAGGTTTATGCCTCTGTAATGTTGTTTAGTACATCTAGTATCTGCTGGGTAGAGTATTACATAATGGCCACACCTTCACAAGAACATTAACTCAAACTGAGGCAGTCCAGAGAAGGGCAACCAAAATGGTGCAGGGACTGCATCAGAAGACATATGAGGACAGATTAACAGAGCTCAATATGTATACCCTTGAGCAAAGGAGGGAGAGAGGTGATATGATCGAAACATTCAAACACTTTAAGGGCATTAACAGAGTGAAAGAGTCTAACATGTTTCAATATAAGAAAATAGCAGGAGATTAGAGGGAGGCCGATTAAGGGGGAATGTGAGGAAATTCTTTTTCACAGAAAGGGTGGTGGATGCATGGAACGGCCTACCTCAGGAAGTGGTGGCTATGAATACAGTGCAGGGCTTCAAACAGGCATGGGATAGGCATAAGGGAGCAATACAGATGAGTATGAATAGATAGGCCACTGACAGAGCAAAGGTCGATGGCACATTTATAAAGTAGAAAAAGAAATGGGCAGACTGTATGGTCCTTGCGGTCCTTATCTGCCGTCACCTTCTATGTTTCTAATGGTCAAGGGGTCACACATGAGGGACTAAGTTTGAGTGCATTTCATCAGCATAAGCTACTGCACTTGTATACTGGCATTTGACATATCAATATCCACTTGTACGAATAGCAGGTTGGTAAGATGGCGCCTTCCCACCAATTCAGTTTTTTTTTTTCCTACTTGGGAAAAGTGACGTAGCGCCTGTGCAATATTGGTTTGATGAGTTAAACTGTTCAGGCTAAACTTTCCTGTTCTCCTTCATCCTCCGCGATGGGCTACCGATCCTGTAATACATCTCCTTATTCACTTTATAGAGTTGGCCATATGTGCTCATTAAGTGTTCAATAATTTTACGTATTCTCCTCACTCAGCTATGTTTAGAGCATCAGTATGTACTGTTCTATAGATTGTAAACATTTCAGCTAAGTCCTTGTAACATGTTATAACCTGTTCATTGTGTTATCTACTGTAGGTTGTAATCTCTCTTAGGGAAAATGTGTGTTCCACGGGAATTACTTAAACTACATGAGGGAATATGAGGGTTATCCTATTCCGTTATGGTAAAAGGGAATGTATTTTTCTGTCTTCAAACTTTTTATTCCCTGTATAGTTACCAGGAGGCATACTTCTATGTTTTTTGTTTCTAAAGTTGATTGCAATTTACCTGTACTTCCCGCTCTGTGTTCTTGAATGGAAGATGTCATACTGATCTTTCGTAAGTGCACATTGTTTTTTTTTTTTTTGTGTGCTACTGGTATGCTTCCGTGGTTATATCAATTGTAAGTGTTTTGCTTGCAAAATGATAAATAAAAAGTTAAAAAAAAAGCTTGCCGCGGGGTCCTAGCACCTCCGGCGTAGTACTCATCAGTGATGAATGGTCAAAATTGATACAGTGTACATCTATCGCTCTTTGTCATCTGCTTTGGGACTCTGCTTATGAAGAACCAGTTCCTCCATTTCATGCTTAATGAGGCTTGGGTTGTCTCACTCAGACTTAAAGCACCTTTCCTTGATAACGTCCTCCTCTGAATCAGACAAAGTCTTTGAGGAAGGCAGGGGTTATTTTGCTCTGATTATTAGGGTGATCTCGTACAGTGCATCATGAGCATGTGCTTAGATCAATTCCTCTTTGGTGAGGAGGATGAAAAAGACAGATCTGTGGGAGCCAGTGACTTTGTACCTGGGTAACCCATGAGCCCCTAACCTCATTCCAGGAAATCTGCCCTCCCTTGCCTCAGTTTTATGATAGGCTGCTTTGATGAACTTCACTGCCCCCTGGTAAAAAGGAGGGCGAGAGAGGGGCCTGATGGGGCTTCTCACTTCAGTGCTCTGCTGGGTCCATTCACATTCCACAGCACTTTCTGACACTCCTCGCTGCTACCCACCTGACTAGAAAGGGTGGAAAATTAGAAAGGGTGGAGGATTAATCACTTATCTCTTGCTGCAGTTCCTCTGCATTTCCCTGCTGACAGCTGCTGTAGGAGCCTATCTCCAAAGACGTCATTAGACCTCTACAGCACAGGCACATGTGGCCCTGTTTCTTCACTATGCTTCCATCTGCTGCTGCCATTCCAAATGGGCCCTACATGGTTGCTTAAGCTGCAACAGACCTACTGAGACTCCTCTCCCCAGCGCAGGTTTGGCTCGTGCTTTCAGGGATCCGACTGAGGATCCAGAATCAACAGAGACTGGCTGGTCCAGGAGAAGGGTTCCAGCAGTCCATCTCTGTGGACCAAACAGCCCCTATGATGTTAGGAAAACAAAGTTCCCTACACCCTAATCTAAGTATGTTGTTGCAATCATGATCTGGTGGCAAGTACAAAAGAAAGAACTTACTACGATACTCAGGCGTCTCTAACACTCCTCAAATTCTGCTGCTAATGGAGAGGAAAAACTGTCTAAAGTGCTTTATCCTTCTGGTCTACATTAAGGAGAAAAAATATTTGTTTAGACCTTTGATCAATTTATGTTTAATGCCTGTATATCCAGTACTTGCTTAATTACTTTGGTGTTGGAATCTTTCACGAGAGTTAGTATTATGTGTTGTCTAATAATTAATTGTGCTTATCTTCGATGATAAAACAGGGAAATAATTTTTAATAACATTTATTATATATTTCATAAATAGTTTTCTAAACATGTTGCAGTTTTTGACTCATTTATTGTGGCTCCCTTTGTTTGTACTATTGAACTGGCAGTCCATGACTGTACCAGCTTTCCTTCCCGTTCACACCGATCATTTTGCACTGCTTTGTTTTCAGGTAGTCTACAGTATTTAATTGCTTTGTTTGGTTGGTAGTGCAAGAATCTAATCACCACTGATTTCAGTCTGTATTGTTGCTCACTGTTTTTTTTTTTTCTTAGTAAATGCCCATGTGCACACTCCAGATCCTGTTCAAGCAATAATTTTAGAATGGTGCTCATAAGGTTTTGGAAAAGGCATCATATGACTCACTTCAGCATTTTCAAGAAGGCATTAATCCAGAGATTCATCCAGCAATCTCTGTTTTACGATCCTCCAGCTTCCTATGCAAGAATCTTTCTGGCCTACAGAAATGAAGCCATGCCCACACACTGCTGCGATATGGTCTCTGTGACATCTGACAGGCCTGACTCCAGTTCTTCATTTTTGGCCTCCACTGCTTTCAGGTCTTTCCGAATTCACTCATGTTACAGCTCTGCCCAGTAAAAGGTCTTGCCCAGTTGCTGAAGTTCTATTCAATTTTTTCTTTTAAATAACCTGTTTCCTCCATCGCACCTGAAAGTTAGGGGAAGAAGGGAGGCAGGAGCCTCATGGGGCGGCTGCAGCTGAGGCCTGTCTCTCGTTACATTTCTTTAGTTTTCCAGCTGTTTCTTCTCCCTCAGGGTGTTGTTGCATACTTGGCCACTGATTGTCTCCTTCTGCTGTGCACTAATAAGATCAGATTGCACCTGATTTTTTAGGTGGTATCGGAGCTCCATCGTTTAGGCTGCAGCCATGGTGGGAGTGCAAACAGAAGTTGCTGTGCATGTTTTATCTGGACCATCCTTCCTTTTTTATGGGTGATGCAACTATTGTTTGTATTAGTTTTTTGCAGTTCTACAAATGGATTATTATAAAAAACGTGTTTCATTTTAAGCCTAGATACAGCACCAGCTAGTCGAGAGCATAGAGATCTCTCACCTTCCATAAATGTTTCCTATGGAAGTGGTGGTCAGAGTGACCACAGGTGTAATCTGATATAGTAGGAGGGGAGTGACAGAGAGATTGGAAACCGAGTGGGTGCCAGCTAGGAGAGAGCACAGCAAAAAGATCAAAAATTAGGTGTAGGTAGTTTGCACCAGTTATATATACCAAGCATGAAAGGGTTAACATTTTCCATTCATAATTTTAACAGGGAATCCCCCTCATCACTGCTTGTACTCTCTGATGTGTATGGGAAATAGTCTTTTTTTTTTTTTTTAACTCTATGTTTATTGTTTTAGTGGGGTATTCATGAACAGATACATTCAGAATGATCAAAGTCTATGGGGTATTCACAAATAGGTAAATTCAGAATGATCAAATTCTATTAGATAGCTATGAAAAGGGTCCATGAGCTGCATGGCAAATAATCCAAACAATGTAAGACGGGAGAGCCAAAGTCTTTGTCTTCCTACCACAGGAGGACTTTAAAGAGCCATGCTATTCCAATGTATTACACTATATGTGTATAACCAGATCAGCTTTAAGAGCCCCTGACACTGTTAGAAAAACTTGGGAAATGTGAGCTTTAGACAGTTCAGTTTATATTTCATGTATTTTCTATAATTATTTACCCGCTTTATTTACTACCAAAGACAGCTATGAAGGGGCTTACTGTCTTAAACTTTATCTGCTCTTTCTGCTGTCCTACATATGACATCATAATCCAGTTGCACCTAGGAATGAGCCTCTGGCCATGGTGCTTTTCCCGATTACCAACTTTTAAATAAGTAAATAAATAAAATAAATAATCCCCTATTTATGGCATTGTAATTATCACTACAGCAACAGACTGTGATATCATAAACAGAACTGTGGATGTCATATGTAGGCAAGCAGCCAGAACAGACAGGGCAGTGACCCTGTTTGCATGCAAATGTCCTTAGTAATAAAGAAGAATGAGAAACACACAACAATATTTTATGAGTTCACTTGTGCTAAACACTACATTTTCTCAAAGTTGTCACAATGGTGTCAGGGGCTCTTTAAGCAACACTATTACCAATAGGAATATCACTTAGGCGCTTACCAAAAAATTAGAGTTAAACACAGTCACCGGAACCAACCTTAAACATTCAACATACTTTAAATCGAATGCTATTAGTGGTAATAACAGTAACAAAACTAGCATAAGAAAATGATCTCTTTATGGTCCAGAAGGCGTAATCTATGCGGGAAAACTATAAAATACCTGAAGGGTTTTTTTTAGTCACCCTGTAATATAGCAGATATGAAGAAACAATCCATAAATCGAGTCTCTTCATCAGAGCTCTGGGCTTCAGACTCAGAAGGAACTGAAGCCTCACTCTGCGTTTCTGTGCCCATTTAAGAGCCTTGCTGTCGTGTATGATCCTCAAGCATGCTGGAAACACCATCCCATGTGATATGCCCACCTCCCGCAGCATGGTGCAGACCACATTAAATATTTTCTTACTGTGTCATGTGGCAAAACTCAGATCAGGAAAAATCATAATTGGGGTCCCGCTTGCAGCAACGTTTTTTTCTCCTTGCTAGGGCTAACACTCAATCTGTTGTACCAGCTCCGTCTGTAACCACCACTATTGCAAAAGGAGCTTCCAGATTGTCAAGCCCCCCTCTCGGTGTAACACAGTATGCTTTTTTGCTTGCCAATCGGCTTGTCTAGAAGCTTTTTGCCAAACAGCTTCTGGAATCAGTCAGTAACGAAGAGATGGAGAAGGACACCCTCGCACCACTCCGGCATTCCAATAAGACAAATGTCAGCTGATCGGACCTGATTTTCCTAATGTTTCAAGCTGTGTACGAAGGTTGTGGTTCTCTTTAACAATGTTCGCTGCAGCACCCATGGCCGATTCCGATCTCGTAGTGACCTCTGTCGTAGCAGCTTGTACAGCTTCCATTGTTGTCTCTAAAGTCGACACACCATCAGTGAGCATGTCAAACTTTTCTGAGAGTCCTGCAATCGATTTTATTAAAGCATTAAGTTTAGTGCCCACAGTTGGGAGCATCTCCACTTCTGGTTCTTCAGCAGTGGCAGCTGCATGATCTGGGGCCGACCGCGTTATTTTTTTGCAAATAACTCCCTCTTGCAACTGCTTTTATCGCTGAGATTTTCCTATCGCAATGCTGAATACTTCAGACATCCATTGATATTTTTTGTCCAGTGAAAATATAAATAAAATGAAGGTTTTAAGTATTTTCTATGAAAGATTACGGAGAGCGTAAAGCTGAGGCAGCCATTTAGATCGGGCTACACAGCGCACCCCCAGTTCTTTTAAAGTAATGCATGGACTTCAAGGGCTACTTAATATGTTAATTTTGAAATACAAATGTAAGCCTACATTATACCACTCAAAGCCCCAATTTCCCTTGTGGCCTGGGCTGGTGGGCTCATGGCGGGCACAACTCCTTCTCACCTCCTCCACAATGCATGGGGGGTGGGTATACTCACACCAGCAGTCAGGATGAGCTGGATAAGTTTCCTTTTGGGATCCTTCAGCGATGCCATAATGTGAGGCAGAAGTAACACGGAGTAAACGACAAGACCAGGAAACATAAAACTGGGCAGAGCGCAACAAACAGAGAGGCAGAAGGGAGGCAAACAAGAAAAGAATTCAAGAAACAAAATTAAAAACATCTCCAGTTGTTTGGTGCAGTACTCAATACAAAAGTGCATATGCCTCTTAGTAAAATGGTTCTGCAAACTGCAAGGTAACACCTAACAATCAGCCTTTTCATGGATAAGGTTCTGAAGAGTGCTGTATGATGGCAAGCTCGAGGAGGCGCATGAGATTTCCATCATGTTTACACACTAATTCCAAGCAACAATATTTTGAGAAGTATGTTACAGGTCAGAAAAATTATGAAACTGGATTTCTTTTCTTTTTTATTTAAAAGTTAATGATTTACAGGATAAGTTCCATGGGAAACAAGTCTCATTTACAGAACGTCCTAAGTCATAAATACAAGAAAAAACAAAATACATTTTAAAATATCAAATACATGAGAGACAAGTACATAAGACACAGGTCCAAAATACAGTATAGACCATGAAATACAATGGTCATAAATACAACAGTTGGCATGGGCAACCCATTAAAACAAGTGCAGGTAAGTTGTTCCCATAGGAGCAACTTTTTCAGATTTTGTTTAAAAATATAAACAGAGTGAGAATTCCGTAACAGGGAAGGAAGTTTGTTCCATGAAAGTAGGGGGATGACCAGCAGGGGTAAGGTCCAGTGGTGTATATTAGGACCACCAACTAGAATGTAGGGGGTAGGGATTCTAGAGAAAAGTGCAATTACGCAAGAAGCTACAGTAACAGTAGATCTTCGAGAGGATCTGTTGCAGCAGGCCACACTGGTAGGACTTAGCCACCAGACACTAGGACTACACGTAAACATTCTAGCTAGCAGTCTACCAGAGGGGGGCCACCCACCACCAAAGTCACTCACTGACATCAGCGAACCCTATAAGAGTGAGCGGCCCCCATAGCCTCCTCAGTTCTCCCATCGGAGACCAAAAGTGGAACCAGCTAAGGGAGCTGAGAAGGAAGCCCAGCTAAATGAAAGAAAGAAAAGGAAGCAGAAGGCTCCCCTCCTAAGGAAGGGAGGGACAGACAAAACAAAGACAGAAGAAGAGGGGAAAGGAGGGAGGGAAAGCAGGGCCTGCTACAAGAGATCTTCTTGAAGATACACTGTTACTGTACGTTCTTAAGTAATTGTACTATCTTACTTCGAAGGTATCTCCTGCAGCAGGTTACACTAGTAGGACAAGTCCGAAGCAGTTCTGGCAAAAACTGTCAGACAGAAAGGGTGGTAGGCCGAACTGACCTACAAGAGAATGCCTTGTAAAATAGCCAGGGCCGAAACTGCCCCATGGCTAGAGGCAATGTCCAGACTGTAGTGTTTAGTAAAGGTATGGACATAGCTCCAGGTGGCAGCTGCACAGATCTCTGCAGCTGAAACATTTCTGAAGCAGGCAACTGACATGGCCATGCTCCTGGTAGAATGGCCACGAAACCACTCCAGGAAGTTCATTACTGTACTTCCTGTAACAGAGAAAACAATACAATTGGCCAACTACTTGATGAACACTGTTAAGACACTGGAACGTCCTCTTCCCAGGGGCGAAGGAAACAAACAACTGAGAGGACTTCCTATAGTCCTTTGTCTAGTATGTAGAGTATTTCAAAATTCTATGTACATCCAAAGTATGGAGCAATGCTTCCCCTGGATTGGCATGCTCTGGAAAATAAACAAGCAGGTAGCTGGATTGATTCAAAGTAAACTCAGACACCACCTTAGGAAGAGACTTAGGATTGGTACGCAAAGACACCCTGTCTTTGTGGAAAATTAATTACGGCTGCTCCCACATGAGCGCCTCAAGTTCGGAATCCTTTCGAGCAGAAATAATAGCAACTAAAATAATGCTTTCCATGAGAGATAGCGTAGCTTGCAACTTACGGCCAGTTCAAACAGAGACGGGATGAGTTTCTCTAACACAAAATTTAAGTCTCAAGGTAGTACAGGATTGCGGATTGGAGGCTTCAAGTACAGTATGCACCTCAAAAACGGGCGAGACACGTTAAGTTGAACCACAGTGCGGCCATCGACGGGTACATGGTAAGCAGAGATGGCAGAGAGATGTGCCTCAAAATAAAGGAAGGATCACACTTCCAAGGTCAAACAAATCAAGCACAGTCAATTACTGCTGCAAAATCTTTTCAACTTATTTTGCATACTGCAAAAATAACAAAAGTAAAGCAACCGTGGTGGTGATTCCAACCAGCAGTCCCTCGCTTCAACCGTTAGGTCTTCATCAGAGGGCAGGCACTGGTGGGGTTTGAACTGCTTAAGTTTTATAATTGTATGATGTCATCAAGCATGTATTAAGTCATATGACCTACAGTTCATATAATAAAAAAAAAACATGTCATTTAAGCAATTCATAAAAACAAAACACCTTTAGAAAACAATAAATGACTATCATAGTATTTTATTTTTGACACACATAGGTATTATTTTCTAACGTCATATTTAATATTAACTTGCTAATTTCAAATTTCTAACCTGTGATACAAAAAAAATTTAACAATATATGCAAACAAAGATACTATGAATTTAAACAAGCCAGATAGTAGGCTACAGGAAGCACAAGGTGAGGAGCTTGAGTGAGAGAGAGTGTGTGTGTGGGGAGAATGAAGGAAAGGTTGCAAACAAAGCAGGGTTTTGGGAACCATCTCATGGGTTTCACCAGTTATACCATTAAGGAGCAGAAAATTACTTCGCTCTCCAATACTACAAAAAGGTTCCTAGAACATAGGAGAAAAGACAATATGAGAATGAATAATATGTGTCATTCAAAAAAAAAAGGCATAAGCATACAGCAAAATCTAAAGATATGGTTTCAAATCTATTTAATTATTCAGACCGATTGGTTGTAAACAATTCAAATGTGAATATCCAAAAGCTCTCTGTCTCTAACAATTTTTGTAATTTGTTTCCACCCCTGCGTCCCATCTTTATCTGTTCCAGGCCCTTGAAACACAAATATGCAGGTTCACTGTTGTGGTATGTTAAAAATGTTCTGCCACTGGGCTGTTCATATTGATTTTTTTTCTTTTAACATCTCCCACGTGCTTCTGTGCACAAAGTTTCGATTGCCTCTACATATGGATTTTAAGTAGGAGCACCAGAGGGCATAAACAACGAACGTGTTCATGCATTTAATTGTCTGATTTCAATCTTTTTTGGATACCTTTCCATTTCAAAGCAATTAACTTGTACACGTTTACAGACACTGCAGTTCCCACATTTAAATGCGCCCACTGGTTTATTAGGTAACCAGGTACGCTGTTGTTTTCGTGGTTCAAAGTAGTGACTCTTAACTAACTAGTGTTTCAGATTTTAGCCCTACCAAAAGGCAATTCTTGGTTTGTTACCCAAATATGAGAACAATTGAACAGTACTTTATCAAAACATTACCTATTTTACCGATATCAAATTAAACCTCCAAACAACTCTCCGAGACGGACACCCCCCAAAAGCACAGATGCGGTTAGGTCGCGAGGGCCCTGGAGTGCATCACAGCCCTCCCCAAACAATCTCTCCGAGGACGGACCCCCAGAGTACAGACGGGGTTGGGGTCACGAGGGCCCTGGAGTGCATCACAGCCCTCCCCAAACAACTCTCTGAGGACGGACACCCCTTCCCCCAAAGCAAAGGTACGAGGAACCGGATTCTCCATTTCAGTCGCCACAGGTGCCATTTTCAAACGAAATTACTGCCTGAGCAAGGAAGCTCTGCTGCCAGTGTCTGCTTGCTTGTGCCCCGCCGACGTTGTGTGCTGGCTCCCCACCACCGCCCTTGGTGAACTCCTCCTTATATAGGCATTGTCACATGACCCTCCAAAACCTATCAGCCCACTTCTCCACTTGCAGCTCATCAGCTGCGACCACCAGAGGGTTCCCAGTTATTTCCCAAGCAAGGATGCTGTCGTTACCTACTTTATTCATTTTCCTCCAACTAGCAAGTAAATCTCCCTTGCTGCCAGCTATTCTCTCATGCAAGTTACAGCCGTCACCTATGCCCCCAAAACTAACCCCACAACCCTACTACACTGCCTACGCACACACACTAAATCAAGCCAAGACAAATGACCACTACAGTATCATTAGAGCCATTATACTACCCCCTTCTTTACACATGGGCCATTTGGTTCACACCTGCCACCCATCGACCCCCACACTACCCCTACCTCAACCACTACAACCTGCCTTAAAACCTCCCTGGGTCAAACTTAAACACCTTATCACCTTTCTCCTACTCATGTCAGGGGACATAGAGGCAAACCTGGTCCTAACACCCCAGTTTCTAACTCCCACTCCTTTCTCTTTCCCAAAAGGCCTCCGGATAATCCTCTTAAACACCTGCAGCCTTCTATCTAAACTCTCCCTATTGCAACGCTTGCATTAACCTGCTCTACATCCTAGTCATCTCTGAAACCAGGCTAAAGCAGCATCACACTGATACGGAAGTATCCCTACCAGGGTAAACAATAATCAGGTGTGACCGCCAAGGTAAAAAGAGAGGCGGTGGCACAGCAATGTACATCGCAAACAGTCGCCAGTTCACTGTAGTGGACATCCCCATATCCCCTGGAAACATTGACTCACTACTCATCAACATCTCTCTCCCTAGCTCCAACCCCATCTATGTAGCTGGCTCATACTGCGCCCCCCGGCACTCCCCTGAGGACATCCTTTCCCATCTGGGCAACTTACAGTCTCTAGCTGGGGTGAGCTTCATTTCACTGGCTGATTTCAATATAAACTGGCTCAGCCCAGATAAAGCCCACCTAAAGACCAAAATTAAGGCCCAAAATCTCTCTCAGCTCATTTCTGCTCCCACCAGGCTAAATCACAAAACCCAAAACCACACCTTGCTGGACTGGGCTCTCACCTCCCACCCTCATAGGATACTAAGCACAGGCCTCCTACCCGACTCCATAAGTGATCATCATATGATTTTTATGATCAGGAAGATACATAGCCCCCATGCCCCACCCCCAAGGACACTAATCACCAGGTCATACAATTCCCTCAACCTAGTCTCCCTCCTGTCGGACCTTAGACAGATAAATTGGTCTTTCATCTCTATAGCACCCTCCATAGACATAGCTCTCAAAGCTTTGAAAATAAATTTCCTTAAAATTTGGGACAAACACGCACCATTATGTAAGAAAGGAGTCCGGAAGCACATCTCCCAGGATCTCGGCCGATATAAACAGAAAATGCCATGCCAGAGACCGCTGGAAAAGCCTACAAAAGTTGGACACTCAGGCCTCGCTACTTACAGATCCCATCGTAACGCTGTACAAACAGCATTCGCCAAGCGAAAAAAACTACTTCCTATCGGATTTCATCAAAACATAAATCACCCAACTGACTTCTGGAAATCTCTCAAACCCTGCTCCCCCACCCCACCCAACCTGCACCCCGACACTACAAGTACAGGCTTCCTTGTCTCCGACCCAATCCACGTAGCTGAAGCTTTAATACACATTTCGCCAGCTGCGCTGAAAAGCTCCTTTCCTCCTCCCCACACACCCCCACGGTTCCTCCCCACCGCACCTGCGCCCCTCAAACTGCCTCCACAACTACATCCTTCTCCTTCCACACAGTATCCCAAGCAGATGTTTTTCGATCCCTTCGGGCGTTAAACCAAAACAAAGGGAAGTGCCCTACGTCCATGGACGCAAAGATGCTTTACCTCTCCGCCCCAGCCATAGCCACCCCCCAGCCGACCTTTTCAATCTATTCTTCACTCTGGGCAAGATACCGACAGCCTGGAAGCTGGCCACCATTATTCCTCTGCCAAAAGAAGGTGACCCCTCCTCCGCAGGAAATTACCGACCCATCTCCCTTCTTCCTAACCTGGCTAAACTACAGGAAAGACTGGTCCTGTCCCAACTCTCTCCATACCTAGACACCACCTCCTTTTTCACTCCTTTCCAATCGGGCTTCCGTAAATCCCACTCAACCACCACCTCCCTGCTTCATGTCACAGGCGACATCCTCACGAGTATGGACAAAGAACATATCACATCTGCCATTTTCATTGACCTAGCCAAGGCCTTTGACACCGTCTCCCACTCCCTACTCCTTTCCAAACTCATCTGCGCAGGGCTCTCTACTCAGGCCACAAACTGGTTCCATGACTACCTAGTAGGCAGGAGACAAGTAGTCAAAATAGCCTCTCACACTTCACACCCACTGCCTGTCCCTGCAGGGGTTCCCCAAGGCTCAGTCCTGGGTCCACTACTCTTCTCCATCTTTCTAAACGATATCCCAGCAGCATGCTCCCGCTCTTCCATTCAGATGTACGCAGATGACACTGTCCTATACACCTCTGGTCCCACAACACTCAGTGTAGCTACCCACCTCCGGGAGGATTTCAACGCCATCCAGAACTGGTTCAGGTCTAACCAGTTATTTCTTAACTCTAAAAAAACTATATCCTTAACTTTTGGTACTCCACAAAGACTCTCCCGTCAAGCCCCCAGCCCCCCTTTCAAAACCCTGGACGGAACTCCCCTGGAAAACTGTACGAGCTTCAGATACCTGGGTGTCTGGCTAGATCAACATCTAGATTTCTCAGCCCACATCACCTCTCTACACAAGCGGCTGCTCCCTAAACTTGGCGCATTACACCATAACAAAAGATGCCTCCCCATACAGACAAGACATGCCACTGTGCAAAAAATGATCCTTCCCGTAATTGACTACGGTGATAATAGTTTACTCCATCGCCCCCGGGTCCACCCGGGCCTGCCTAGACACCCTGTTCCACCCTTCTGCTGCTTCATCCTCGGCTGCCCACAATCAACACACCACTGCGACTCTACAGCTCGTTAACCCTACCATCCTACATGACCATAGACAATCCAACTGCGCCTAGATTTGCTGCCAAACATTGGTCCCACTCTTCCCTCTACCTGACCTCTGTCCTCTCCCAACAACCGTCATCTACATACTCCTTAGAAGGTCAGACCCAAACTGTTCCATGTCCCGCTTATGCGCATATCCAAAGTCCAGGCCGCTTAACTACTGTGATTCCTCAGTCCTGAATGCCCTACCTGCCCCCATCAGACACGCATTCAAACACCTACCTACGTAACCAATTACTCAGGGCACACTTCACCCAGCTGCTCCTGTTTCAACTAAGAATTTATCCAAATGTCACACTGCTATAAATTAATACGTATTGTACAGTACTCTACCCTCTGTGTCGTTATACTGTTTATACTGATTGTATGTATCATACCCTTGTCTGTAAATTTTTTCTCCTAAAATGTTATGTACAAGCATTTGCTCATTTGTACTGTCTAAGCATTTTCAATTTATGTACGTTGGTCTCGGCCCCCAGGTCGCATCTGGAATTGAGCATGTTGCTCAGTATGCTTTCCTGGTAAAACTCGTAAATAAACTCAATGATAAAAGTCACTTGTTGGGAAATATCTGGCTTTTTTTGCTTAGGTTTCAAAAGGTCTGCCCTGTTATGTGATGAAGTTCTGATGAATGCTTTGTTCAAAAAGTACAGTTAAGTAAGAACTTACCGTAACAGTAGATCTTTAAGAGAGGCTCTTGCAGCAGGTAATCACTCTGAGGACTGCACCCCCTGTGATCAGGACCCACAGAAAACTTTAGCCAGCAGTATCCGACTGGGGGACAGCCCAGCCAACGTCACGTGATGGATGTCAGCATGACCCTATATAGTGGCAGTCCCCACGCCCGCCTTCCAGTTCTCCCGCCGGAGACCTCAGAAGAGGAGCGACAGGAGAAAAGGAAACAAGAGGCTCCTGGAGCCCAGAATGAGTTCATAAAGACAGAGCAACAAAACCAAATAAATCTGGAGGATGGGGGGGGGAGGGCGGTTACCTACTGCAAGAGTCTTTCTCGAAGATCTACTGTTATGGTAAGTTCTTATGTAACTGTACTATTTGACTTCGAGAGGGCTCTTGCAGTAGGTAATCACTCTGAAGACAGAGTCCCAAGCAGTGTGAATCAGAAAATAAACTGAAACATGGGAGGCAGAAGAAAACAACTGCTAACAGTAGGTAGATCAGGACAGGAGTACCTGAAGCACGGCTAGGCCAAAACCTGCTCTGCGTCTAGAAGCGATGTCCAGACTGTAAAGCTTTGTGAAAGTGTGGATTGAACTCCAGGTAGCTGCAGCACAAATGTCAGCAGCTGACACATGGTTAAACAAGCAGTAGAGGCAGACATGCCCCTAGTGGAATGCCCTTAACTCCCCCCTAATAGAGTCTTAGCATTTTCTGGTAACAGAAAATGATGCAGTTTGCCAGTCATTTGGATTAACATTGTCTGGAAACTGCCGCACCCTCTCTTATGGATGCAAAGGAAATGAAAAGCTGATCAGACTTTCAGACAGACTTTATTCTGTTAGTGTAATAACGCAAGATTCTATAAACATCTAAGATATGAAGAATTGCCTCTCCCCAATTAGAATGTTTGGGGTAATACACTGAAAGTTGAACTGACTGGTTCAACGTAACCTCAGAGACCACCTTGGGTAAAAACACAGGGTTGGTACGAAGAGCCACCCTATCGCTATGAAAAATTAAATAAGGTTCCTTACAATTCAGGGCCTGAAGTTCGTAAATCCTTCAAGCTGAAGTAACGACTACTGAAAATAGCGCTTTCCAAGACAAATAGCGCATGTCACAGGAACTAGCCGATTCAAAAGGAGGCAAGGTCAGCTTCTCCAAAACAAAATTCAAATCCCATGGTAACACCAGACTGCACACCAGTGGTTTGAGAGGTAGAATCCCCTTCAAGAAAGTTTCTGAAACTTTCAACTGAACTACTGTCCTGACATCCACTAGGGTATGGTAGGCAGAGACAGTCGACAAATGGACTTTCAATGATGAATATCCCATGCCCAAATCATAGACGTGCAGGAGATACTCCATGACCGACGGGAATAGGCACGAGAATAGGTCCCAACCCTTCTCAGTGGCCCAAACAGAAAAATGCTTCCACTTCATGGCATAAGTGGTCCTTGTAGACGTCTTTCCGGCCTCAACAAGGACTTGTGTCACCCTGGATGATACCCCAACGCGCAAAGCAGCTATGTCCTGAGGTGCCACATGTGAAGGTGAAGGGATTTCAGCCCTGGATGGACTAGCATGCTCTCCTCTTGGGTCAGGAGGTCGTTGCAGAGGAGCAGGGGAACCGGGGGATCCACTGCTAACTGCTGAAGAAGCAGAAACCAAACCTGACAAGGCCAAAAGGGGGAAAGCAGGATCATGTGGGCTTCCTCCGCCCGTAGCTTGAGCATCACCCTGTGCAGAACCAGAAAGGGAGGGAAGGCATACAAAAACCTCCCTGTCCAGCAAAGAGATAGCGCATCTCACCAGAAAACACCATGCCCTGGAGTGAGCGAGCAAAACTTGGGCAGTTTTGGTGCTGCATGGGGAGGTGAACAGATCCAGTTCCGGCCGACCCCATAGGTCAACTATGTGGTCGACCACCTCTTGCTTGAGCTCCCACTCGTGGGCCTGCACTCTGGTGTGGCAGAGACTGTCGAACTAGGACATTTTGCATGCCTGGAACGTGAACAGCTGTGAGATGAATTTGATGCAGAACAGCCCAATTCAACATCCGTATTGCCTCCCTGCATAGGGGATACGAGAGGTGACTCCTCGCTTGTTGAGATACCAGATCACGACATGTTGTCTGACTTAACTAGCAGGGTGCTCTGAGAAGCAGAGAAGCTCCATTTGGGACCGCCTGCCCTGGCTCTTTTGTGGTCTTCCAGGCAGCAAGACTCCAACCCATCCCTGACGTATCTGTGGTCAGAGTCTGGGTGGGAAGAGGGGACAGAAAAATACCCTTTGGTGATATTGGAAAGACCCTGCCATCACAAGAGTTCCTTCTGCATGGAATTGGAGACCATAACCATCTGGTGCAGGTCGTCCGACCTCTGGTCCCACTAAGTCCTGAGCATCCACTGCAGAACACGATGTGGAGCTTGCCTAAAGGCACAGTGGGATGGCCACTGCCATCAGGCCTAACAGTCAAAGAATCGACCTGGCCAAGACCTGCCTGCTGGAGGCCACCATAGGGCATGCTTCTGCAAGGTTTCCATCCTGTCAAGGAGGGAGGAAAGTACTACCTTGAACCATATCCAGCACCACCCCAATGAACTGCAGGTGCTAAGGCAGGGACAAGCTTAGACTTCAAAAGATTTACAGTGATCCCACTTGACGAAAAGATCCAGGGCTGCAGAGAGGAGCATTCCAGCTGTTCCCTTAACAGGGCTGACAGAAGCCAGTCATTGAGGTAGCAGACATGAGTGGTCCTGATGCCTCAGGGCTGCCACCAGTACCGCCAGGCATTTCGTGAAGACCCAAGGTGCCGAGTAAAGGCCAAAACGCAGAGCCTTGAACTAGCAATGTTCCCCCTGAAAGGAGAACCAAAGGTAGCAATGGTGGGCCCTGAAAATAGGGATGTGCAGGTAAGCATCCTGAATATCCAGAGCACAAAGTCACTGACCCTTGTGCAGGAGGGGCAGCAGACCCAGGAGAGTCAGTATCCGAAACCTCTTGTACTCTATGTACAGGTTTAGAGCACTGAGGTCCACAATGGGACACAGATCCCCTGTCTTTTTGGGGACCAGGAAAAAGTGGGAGTAATACCCCTTTCCATCCTGGTGCATGGGAACAGGTTCTATTGCTTTCTTTTGTAACAGAGCCTGTATTTTCTTGGAGAAGATGAATGTGCCTTCGGTAATGTGAATGGGCCAGCAGACTGTCTGGAGGTTTTTCTGTAAACTTCAGGGTGTAGCCCTGCTCTAAAAGCTAAAGAACCCAAGAGTCGGTTGTTACTGCCCACCACCCTAGCAGATGACAAGCAAATCTTCCGCCCACCTGCTCTCCTGAAAGATCTAGAAGGGAAAGGGTGGATAGCGAGTCATGCGAGGGGGTGGGGTTGGGGAGAGCTGCACCCAAAGCTTTCCAGGATTTAGCCGGGGGGGGCTGAGGCTTGTTGTGCCCGATGCTTGGTCTGACGCCAATCCGCTCAGCTGTTGCTTCGCTGCCTTTTCCTTTGGTGGCTAAAAGGCTTCTTCACTTGAAATTTTGGCTCTGGTACATGGTTTGTACCGACTGAAAGGTCTTGTCTTTGTCCTGCAGGGTAGTTATGATGTCCTGCACGTCACCCCCAAACAGGACGGATCCTCAGAAAGGGTGTCCTATATGGCAGACTGCACATCTTGGGCCAAATCGGACACCTCAACCAGAGAAGTGTCGTGTCTGACTGCAGTGGCAGCTCCCGGTGGAGGAGTCAACAGCATAATAGGTATTGATCTAAATTATTAGATAATAAAAATGAAATGTAATAACTAGAACGTAAAAGGACATATTAAGTTTATGGTAGATTTTGCAGCTAAGCTTGCACCTCAGTATTTAAAAAACACATAAGAATGTTTATAAAAAATTGTTTCAGAAATGTCTTAGAAAAAGTTTCAAAACATTTAAAATGTTTGGAAATATTTAGGAATACCTTTTATTTTCTTATTTGTTTTTTGTTTTTTATTTGTATTAAGACACGGTGTACAAATCACGTCTTCTACATAGAAATCTTTCTTCGGTAACATTATATTGTAATGTTTTGTCTACATGTATGAGTCACGTTTTTCTGTCTCACAGTTATGCCATCATCTAGTATATACGTAGATGTTTGTTCAGTGAGCCATACCCCCTTAAGAAGACTGAGTGCCGAAGCGTAGGGGTCCTGTTCCTGTATCTGTTGCATTTGAAGTAAAGATGCTATTTTAGCATTTACTTTGACTCCTGACATTCTCTTTTGCCGTTCTTGGAGTGCTCATCATCTGGTTCATTTTGGACTTGCTGAGGATAGCACCTCCTGTCTGAGCACCCGCTCATTTGTGTTTGCGCTGCCTGCTCTTGTGTTTTTCTCTGAATTTTGCTTCTTCAGGCAGCAGCACATGGAATGCCACAATTCTTACTGGCTTTATTTTTCCAGAGTTGTAGAACGGAGCGAAAGAGTAAACTATCGCAACAGAATGGAAATCAGGAGGCTGTTTATTTGAATTCCATATAGTCGGAGTGTTATATTTCCTCCGAAGGAAACCGCACAACGAGTCATGCAAGCAGGTAATGCAGGGAGAATGCCGAGTTGAAATTTAATAGGAACAAACAGAATCTTGGGCATCAAAGAAGAGCAAGGCCTTAGAGAAACTGAAAGTTAATGAAGGAACTGGACCTGTACCAGATGATATTAAATCTGCTTTTGTCAAACTTTAGAGACTGTTGACAAAAAAATTAGACATGACATACAATATTATTACCTTGCAGCAATATCTTAGCAAGGGCCAAGCTTCACATGGGCTCAGAATTGTTATCTTACCTTCCACTGGTTTTGAGACATTTGTATTTAAAGAAGAGTGGATTGCTGCAGCCAGGGTATGAAATTTGTGAAAAAAAGTACATGCCCACTTGGGCATGTAAGAAGAAAATGTACATGCCCACTAAACTATTTACATGCCGCCCCTTAGTTAACAATTTTAAACGTCATCTTCACTGGACCAAGCACTTTCGTTTTCATCACCACTAGGGCTGGCAGAAGCAGCATGCAGTGACAGTGTTCTGGAGCCATAAGCTTTGGTAGTGGGCCTTCTTTTGCCATGTTTCCACCACAGTGATATGGCACCTTCAGGGTTATAGTCACTAAGCTGGGGTCCATTGAGAGATATAGACATCAGGTCGTGAAGGGTGTCTGGGCGTAATCCAACCCTCCAGTCATTTTTTATTCTTCCCATTAGAGAGAAGCCTCGTTCTGCAGCAGCAGTGTGAACAGGAATCAGGAGAATGATTCTGACAATGGCCAACACATTTCGAAATTGTTGATCCTGCACATCCACAAGAATAACTTTCTGCCACAATTTCAGAGACTTACAATTTTCGACAGACAGCAAGTGGAGTATCGGTTTTTAAGTCTAGCCACCCAGCAGTACTAAGTTATATCAACTCCACGAGACTCTAGGACTACTTTATAGTGATCAACAATTGTTTGAATTGCTTGATCTCCATATGTTTCAAGTGCCTCTGTGGATGTTGGCCAGGACTGAAAATTTAAAACTCTTGCAGCTAGTAGCACTTTATTGGTCGTGAAGGACTGAAAGCGAGATTCAATGTGCTGTGACGCTTTCTGAAGAATTTTTGATCTCTGAAATTGTGGCTTCTACAATGTCTGAAGGAGAATCTATGCCTGCTAGTTTCATTAGTTAAGTCAACACTGCTGTACTGAGTTAGGTTCTCATTTACAGATTTAAGTGTTATGTTGAAGAGTTTCTTGATTCAAGAGACCATTTAGTTTTTGAATTGTGCTTCTACTCTGCTGTGAACTTTTTCAACAGTGGCATCCTCTTGCTGAAAGGACAGTCTAAGAACAGATAAGTAACCAAAAACACTTTCAGAAAGTTCATGTATATAACACATTTTCAAGTCTTAAGCACTTAAGTATTCCTAGTGCTTTTGGCCATGATCCTGCTTGTTTGTCAGTGACACATGTTCGAGGTGAGGCACTAATGCAGCCCAGTTCCTTTCAAGGGCAGAATGGGCTGCTTTCTCTGTGTGCAAGCCACCTAGTGCCACCAGTGTTAACTGGTTTGACCACATTAATATTTAAAAGGGATCCCGTTTCCTGTAGGCCTTTCCAACTTTTTGGTGACCTGTGGTAAAACGAGTAAATGTTCAGCAGAAGTTGTTCTAATGACTTGTAAAAGGGACAGTCTCTGAACGAATCCTTTACAGCAAGCTCTAAACGATGTGCACAGCAGTGTATGTCAATGAGGTGTGGGCACTGGAAATCTTGCTTTATTCGACTAAGGACACCTGAAGTGCTCCCCAACATTACAGCAGCACCATCGGATGTCGCACTTATCAGCTTATGTTTCCAACCACCATCCTTTAAACCACCTTCACTCTCTAAAGCATCAATGACAGTATTTAAAATGCTTTCTGAATTAGGGACACTGACTGGTTTCAGTGCAAGAAATCGTGCTACAGGCAGGCCATTTTCAAAAACACGTACATAAATGCCCTCCTCCTCAGTCACACTGTTATCTGTGCAGGAATCAACAAGAAAAGAAAAGAAGTCATTGTCTTGTGGTAGACTAGCAGTAGTGCTTTGAATATCTTAGGCAATATAGTGAATGAAGACACGGCATTGCTTGTCACTACTGTAACTGTGACTCATAGCATCATCCCCATGACTTCTTCTTTGTAAATCTATCAACCCAGGAAAATCCCTGAAAGGCCTTTCGGTCCTAGCAATGTAATATGCAGTACAGAACAATTTACAAATGTGATCCATTTCTTTTTGTTCCATTAATTGTATGGATTTCTCTATTGGTCTTTCTCCAACTTTTGTTTTATTTGCAATGTATGCCCTCTCAGCATTTTTGTGTGCTACGGACACTTCATGTGCTGAGATAATGTGTACTCTAAAAGTACTGCATCCAGTTCTGAAATTATTTTTGCTTTGACTTTTATCGTAATTCTGACACCATGTACAGAACATTGCACATTTGTCTGTGTCATAGGCAAGCCACTGCCTGCCTTTTTTCCATGACTCTTGAAATTTTTGAACTTTTTGGGCCTTAACTGGGTTTTCAGTACGAGTAGCATCACATGTGGAACCATCAGTGGTTACAGCAGTTTGACTGTCTGGGCAAGGAGGTGGTGGAGTTAGTACAGTAGCTGAAATGCTTGTGGTGGTCCTAGTTCTTGCTACTGGGGAATCCTCAGCTCCCACAGTCTCATCAGTACGCTTTCTCTTAAATCCAAATTTAAAAAGACTCATGGCTGCAGTGCTGGACAATAAATACAACAAGAAACAATGTGTGTTGTCTGATTATTTAAGTACAGGTGGGGTGGTGGTGCTTATTTGCTCACAGACAGTTGCCCAGCCCAGCCCTTTATGGTTTCAAATAGCCTTAATTTTCCCTTTTAGAATTGGCCCAATAAATCCCAAGTAGCTTTTAAAAAAGCTGTCCAGGCCTTAACAAAACCTTTTTAGATTACTTATGGAATGGGATTAATAGGCTTTACTTTAACAGTAATAACTCAGATTAGATCCCAGTATTTAGATAGGTGGTAGTAGTCCAACCACAGAGCAGCTCAGTCACTCATAAAAAAAAGTTTAACTAGTCTGTAAGATGCTTTTAACAGTAGATCTCTGCTGTCTATGGATTTTTAGGGCAGTCCACAAGTAGCTGGAAAAAAGCTTTTAATGAATGTTTTTTATAACTGATCCGGATCCCTGGAATGTACAAACTTAGACCACTCAGAGTAGGGTAGCTTGTACAAAAATATTTAATACATCATTTCATTTTTTATAACCAGTAACTACAGTAATCCCTGCATTTAGATTTTAGTTGGTCCACACTACAGTAGCTTGCAAAACAGCTAGTTTAATACATGAAAACAAATCCTGGACCCTGAATTTACATTTTAGTTAGGTTAGTCCACCACGTCCAGTCTCACTCCCAAGCAATTCTACACAGCAGGGCAAGTGCAGGCAGGCATCACCCTTCTCAACCTTTTATTGTTTATTAGGTAGACATAAAAGACACTGGCAGTAATTACTAAGTACTACTACTAATACTTGTTTTACAACAAGAATAGCTGCCCAGCATGTTACTGTTAGTATAATAACTAGGTGAGTGAACAAGTTCCTTTAATCACAAAAACGTCTTAATTTTAAAATATTATAGTCAGTGTCACACTGTCACCCAGCCACCTTAATATCCAAGAAAATATTTATTTTATATGGCCATGTAGTAACTGTAGATTCCTTCACAGTTTGTTTTGCTGTAATCTGAGTGGTCTCCTGAGACTGAGTCCCTTTTCTATGTATTTGCCATTACAAGTTACTAGTACTGTCTCAACAAATCCAGCACAGAAGTACAACAGAATTTTTACTTTTTGAGCACTTTTAATTTATTTTGCTGGTTTGGTAGTGTATTTAGAGAGACAGCTTAGTCTTCACTAAGTGTCTGCACTGCTTCACCAAGAGTCTGCAGTCAGTGTCCTGCACCTCTATTACAGACTGGCTGCCTCTGGTTTTCAGCTAACAAGCAACGCAGAGCAGTTAGCAGACTTTTATTAGAGTTAGATAACGTCTTGACTGTGTCTGCTTTGCTAGTTACTGTTCTTTTTTTCCCTAGGTTTGCTTTCTTTCACTTTCTTTTCTCCTGCAAATTTCCTTCCCTCCTGAGTCCAGATCCTCAGTCTCACAGACACACTTGTCTCCTCTCTGGCTCTCCCCGTTTACTTATATTTCCTCCTTTCTGCACCTACAGATTTTTTTTTTAGTTATTGCTTTTTCTCTGATTTACTTTCCCTCCTGACCCTCGCGATCTCACACAAACTTGCTCCTCTCCTTCATGACTGCCCCTACTTCCTTATATTCCCCGCCTCCCGTTTGTCATTTCGCTTACTGAATCAGGCAATCAGCCCTTAAAAGGGCTTTTAGTTATTTTTTTTTTACACTGGCAATCGCGATCAGCGTTTGAAAAGGCAGACAACTACTGCAGCACAACCTCTATGCCCGAGTGCAAGCCTATAGAATGGCACGCTATGCTGGGTCCCCGGCCACGCCCTGGAGGGGCTGGTTGACTAGTTCACAAAGGGCACCTATGCGCATCTTCATGCTGCAGCCCACCTCCAAGCGTGACCAAGGGAACGCTGAAGACCTGACTGCCTGATCTCTGTGCCACTCAGTTGTGTGGGTTGGCTTGGCACAAAGCTCCTCTCCTCCACAGGTGAAGCAGACAGGCAGTCAGCTGACATCCAGAAGATCACACTCGTGATCTGCTCCAGAGATGTCAGTTCTGCGACTGAGCTCATCGGGCAACTACCCCGCTGCCAGGGAAAGTAAAAAAAAAAAAAAACGAAAGTCTGCAGAAATACCTTAGGTGCCCAAAGGGGCAGGCACTTAACAGCTGTAGGTGTCCTGAAGCAAAAGTGCCTGCCCTGGGGCACCTAAGGTATAGGAATTTCGCGCCCTGGCTGCAGCCCTACTGTGCCCTAAAACGTTCATAGAATTATTGATTAAATCTGATATCAAGAAGCATGAAGAACTGAGTGCAGAGATAGATTCAGCCAAAAGTGAAGCACTAGCATTTAAAGATACAGTAGCCATTGAAGGAGAGATTAAGGAAATATGAGAACGAGCTAGTGGCAAAGAAGCAGAAAAAACTGTTAAGAGATCAAGAAGACTTCGATAATGACAGAATTCTACTGTGGAGAAGAAGGGGCAGCAATCAAAGCAGAAGCAGTAGTAGATCTAGAGTTCACTTTGAAGAAAGAAGTGGAACAGCAGAAGTAGAGACAGGAGCCCTTTTAGACAAAGGAAGTGCACAGAAGAAGGTAGAGAGGGGAACAAGAGGAGATAAACATCCCACAAGAAAAACGCAAGACCAGAGGACGAGGGAGGGGCAGAGGCAAGAGTTCCAAGCAATTAACATATCAAGAAAGGAATTATCTGGAATTTAAATTAAAGTGCTCAAATATGGACTTTCATTTGTACCTACCCCTCCACTAAATCACTTTCACAGGTTGACTCATACAAACTGTTAGGAAAATTAAACTTAAAGCATTTTTCTCCAGGAAACCAGGAGGAGGAAATATTCCTAACACGATGGGCTTTACACAGAACAGGGAAGAGCAAGGGACCGGGGAACTTTTGGATGATCCCTTAGATTTGAACAGGGAAACACTGGGACTTGATGAAGATATTGATTTCATTATACATGAAATAGAACGCAGTAGCATAAGGTCCCCCATTTCTAGCCCTACCAATGTAAGTTCCAATTACGATGTTAAACAACAAAGAAAAATACTATTTTCCCCAGTTTCAGAATTTATACCCAATGTGTTTAATCCTGCTAGCATAACATTTGAGAATGTGGTTTTAAGAGTAGTAGACAAACTACTGCAGAAAGCAGGACAACCTAGAAATGGAAACTTAAAGGATGAAATAAAAGCATTACATGAACTGGAATTTGACACAGCTATAGTCATAAAGCCTGCACACATTTAATACCGTCTTCTTATAGGCAGCAATAGTAGGATTCGGAAGGCACAGAAAACTCTGATTTCAGTTTGAAACATTTCATGCTTTTTTTTTTTTATATACTTTTATTTATATTTTATACTATACAGTACAATCATTACATTTGGAACAAAGCATACAACATTTTTCCAATAAAAGTTGATGTTAGAGAATGTGAGTCATTGTTACCTTTGATACAAGATGGAGGGGGATATAACACTTTTTGCCAGAATATACTAAAATGGCTATATGCTGCTAATGCCTTAAACTACATTTACTATATAATAATTTTAACAGGAGAAATAATGGCCACTTAGCCTTAATTTATACAGCCCTTGCAAAATATAAAGGAAAAAATTCTCCTCTCCGTAGCTCCCTTAGCCTATTCGGTAATAACAAAATTAACAGGTTTCATCTAATAACTGTTCATATCTCTGTTATTATTCATTAATCTTTTAATCGTTTATTATATTTATTTTAAAAACAGTCAAAGGGTTTCATATACTAAAGAACAAGTTTATTCCGACACTAGGTTGAGCAGCCTAACTGCTTCTTTAACCATATGTGACATCGCGAAAAGAATGAAATATCTACTATTTAATAGAATATTCCAGGAAGGCCTCCTCCTTAGAACTAAAACAAAACAAGGATAGCAACTTTACTTAATTTAACTAAAGAACTATAACGTACTAATTCAAAAGTCCAGATAGCTCAATGTTCGTTCGTTTTCATAGAGAAGCCCCTTATCGTCTTTTACCACATTTATCTTAAGGTCCCAACATTAATTTTCAACTAGTGGGACTATTACCTGGAAAGTCGCTTTAAAAATAGACTGGAAGTTCTAATGTGGAGCCCTGATTAAGGCTCTTCTTCTCCTGATTCTGAAGAATTCTCACCATCTCAGGCTGCCCTTTCCACCTCGAGCTTTTCGGCCATCTTTCCTGCCTCCTTGGAGTCAGTATATATGTAGGTCTTCCTCCTGATATTGACGTGTAATCTATCCGGCATCAACATGCTTGTTGGAATCTCCAGATCACAGAATCGCCGCCTCACCGCATCAAAGCATTTTCTTTTTGTACGTGTTGTATATGAGAGGTCAGGGAACAACATCACTCGGGACCCCTCCACATGTACATTCCTTTTAGATCTAGCAGCTTGTAGGATATGGTCCCAAATCACTGAGGACACCGTAACAATTAATACAGTTCGGGGTTCCACTTTCTGGCCACTAGCTCTCCGCAATGTTATTCTGTAGGCACAAAGGATGACATCCTGAAGGTCTAACCCATAAGTCTGATCCAACCCTGTTATCATAAAGGCACACAAATCATCTCCTGCCGTTTTTTCAGGCATTCCAATTACCCGAACATGCGAGGCCCTCACTGTGATTTTTAGCTGTTCCATTCAGCTAGACATAAGTGCATGTTCTCTCACACACGTAGCTGCTGTGACCAGTGCTTTATTCGAGTTCTTTTTGGCTCCTGACACAGCCTCCACCAGGCCGTCCATCCGTTGCTCCATGGCAATCATGCAATCGTGGTATGTGTCCATTATTTTATCGATATGCTGCACCGTTTTCGTGAGAATGGAGAGAGTCTTCAGGAGTGAATCGAGAGACGCTAGGCATGAGTCCTCTTTATTGGTTCCTCCAACTCTTGCTCCAAGGTGGTAGTTGGTGCTTCTGCTGCCCCGCCATGAGGCAAAAAAAAAAAAAAAAAAAAAAAAAAAAATCGGCTCTGCTCTCTAAATTCTTCCGGCCCATGATTGAAAAATCCGCCTTCAGCTGTACTTTCAGGGATAGTATATCCATATTTCTGTATCACCAAATAGGTCCTTAGTTTGTTTTTTATTCTTATTTAAGGAAAGATTATTGGGAGCTCTCAGAGAGCATCTTGATGGCTGAGCAGCTAGCCACGCCCCCGAAACGTTTCATGCTTAACTGCATGAAGGCATCTCTGTCCACACACAGTAACACTATCGTACTGCCCAAAGGATGATCCATACTTTCATTATAAAGTGATTCCAATGTCAAATAGTTTTGTAGAGCTGTCCTTGTCCATTCTGTTACAACGTTTTCCTCTCTGTTTTCCTCCATTTTGTGGATGGCAAACTCGTTTTCTGAAGAAAAATCCAATATGGAAGGCTCTACTTCAGGGGTTACATCCCGATGATCATCTGGTGAAACATCTGATAACACTTGTTTCCCCATGTTCAAATCCTGTGCTGAATTTTTTTTAAAGATATCTTTTAAGTGGATTTTTCTGAAGAATTTTTTGTTAAGTCTATCAAGATTTTAAACTTGTTCAGGAACAAATGACAATCCTTTCTTCTGCTGCTCTGTTTTCTTCCTCCCCGCTTCCCTCATCTTGTTTTTTCCAAAACAAACAAAGCTGGAAGGGATTGTTTAGGTTACAAAGAAGATAGACTCCATCAGTGGAGCAGGTTCCATGGTGGGCATTCAACATCTCGAGGATGCTTATTTACAAGACTCTCCTCCCATAAACCATGCCCAAAATACAGTAAAAAAATAAACAAAGGATTCTGCCTCTAACGATACTACAAGTCCTGGTACATCAGAAGGCAATGATACTGACTCATCAGCAGCCCCGCATAAAACCATTACCAAAACTAAGAGTACTGGGGCCAAGGAAAAAAAAACATCCAGAAAAAAAAAACAAGGCAGAAAACACAGCAACACAAGATGTTGGGAAAAGACTGAGAAATAGCAAATGATCAGTTTAACTCCCTATGAACTAACAAAGACAATCAAATAAGTCTCCTAAGGAAAGGATTAACGTTTGTTCCAACCATGTACCTGGACAAGTTTAAAATCTTTATAGACTTACAAAAAATTCTTCAGAAAAATCTACTTAAAAGATTTCTTTTTAAAAAATCCAGCACAGGATTTGAATATGGGGAGACAAGTACTACCAGGTGTTTCACCGGACAATCTTCTGGATGCAACACCTGAAGTGGATCCTTCTATATTGGATTTTTCTTCTAACAATGAGTTTACCAGCCACAACATGGAAGAAAACACATTAACAGAATGGACAAGGCCAGATCTATAAAACTATTCGGCATTAGTATCACTTCATAATGAAAGTATGGAATATCCTGTGGGCGGAGTATGCGGGGACGCGTCTGCAGTAGAGATGTCTTCATGCATTTAGGCATTAAACTTTTCAAATCAAAATCTGAGTTTTCTCCGTGCCTTCTAAATCCTACTATTGCCACCTATAGGAAGACAGTATTAAAGGAAATTGGAGAGATCCTGAATCAGCAATACCAGTATCACGGTAATCTGGCTTTGAGGGAGAAAAAGGCATTACTAGAATTGCACACATGATGATATGATTTTGAAGCATCAGATAAGGGGAATGTTATAGACAAGGGAATTTTACAAAGATGAAGTACTTGAATTAACTAAAGGTGACAGTTATAAACTGCTACCAGGAGATCCTTTGCCAAGTTTAAAGAATGAACTTTTGTATTTGTTGGAAATGGCATGAGTCAATAACAGTACAACAGAGAAAGAATTTAGGTACTTATAGCTAGAATTTCCAGTAACTGCTACGCTATACATTCTTCTCAAAATACAGAAGGATTTTAAGACCCCCCCCAATAGTTTCAGATAGTGGATCTGTAACTAACAATTTGTGCAGTTTCCTGGATATTTTTCTGCAGCAGAGTGGTCTCCCTCAATCCTACATGAGGGACACATGCATCTGCCGCAGAAAACTGAGGATGTAACAAGGCAACCTGAGTATTTATGGCTTGGCATAGACATTGAATCTCTCTACATGTCAGTAAGACATGTGGATGGACTGTAAGCGTGAAAATACTTTTTGGAGAGAGATCCAATATTTGAAAATTTCCCGAATGACTTAATACTAGATGGTTTGGAATTTGTATTGACACATAATTATTTTATGTTTGATACAAATTATTACTTACAATGTTGTGATATGGCTATAGGGGAGGTTATGGTGCTGTCATATGCCAATTTATTTCTAGGATTTTGGGAAAGGGATTTTATTTTAAACGTTAAACATAAGAAAAAATTACTCACCTTAGTAATGTTGTTTCTTCTAATGGAGTCTTGCTATATTAAGACATATGCAGTGAGTCCCAACCTTCGAACTGCTCCGGAGGTGAAAGAGTTAACTTTCCATGCCAAGCATGGAACACTGAGCTCGAGCTCGGTTGAAACTCTGTCTGCTGTTCTTCAAACTCAAACCGTCAGATCTTTATGAGCTAAACTCACTGAGGTCCTGTGTGGAAGCTGTAAACCTACACTAGCCAACTGGCTACTAAACATAAGAACACATTTTTTGGTCCCAAAACAAAGACTCAAGTCAGGAGACCCAAAAAATGAAAAACACAACACCAAGTCACCCCAATAAAGGAGGGTGAAAAACAACAAGGTGGGCACCTACTAAGTGCCAACACTGCCCTCTACCCACATCCCAAAACAGAGGTTCTGAGAGGGGCAGGCGGGGGAGGTCATAACATAGTAGAACTCCATTAGAAGAAACAACATTACTAAGGTGAGTAATTTTTTCTTCAAACAACATGAAGTCTTGCTATATTGTGACATATGCAGACTACAAAGCAGTACCTCCATGGAGGAGGGACAGAACCTACTTAGGAAATAGGCTCTGAAGCACAGCTGTGCCAAACCGAGCATCACTCCTAGCCTGGATGTCCAGGGAGTAATGCTTGGTAAAAGTGTGAACTGTTTTCCAGGTAGCTGCTTGACATATCTCTAGAATAGGGATGTCCCTGGCAGCAGCCAGGGAAGCAGCTGTACCTCTGGCAGAGTGAGCCCTCAGGCCTGAGGGAGGAACCTTACTCAGTTTTTCATAACAAAATTGGATACAAGAAACAATCCACCTGGCAATGGATCTTTTAGTGGCAGGTTTCCCTTTACCAACCTCACCATAAGTGAGGAACAGTTGGAGGGAGTCAAACCTGTGACCCTTGGTACGCCTCAATGTAGTAACTAAGGGCTCTTCACATCTAGCTGTGCAGCCTCCTCTCGCCAGAGGAGGAATGGTCAGTGAAGCACACTGGAAGAGATACAGATTGATTAAGGTGAAATCTGTAACCACCTTAGGCAAGAACTTCCTGTTAGTCCTGAGGACCACCTTATCTCTATGAAAGGAGATAAAATCAGGCTCCACTGACAAAACTTGTAATTCACTTGTCGTCTAGCAGAAGTGATGGCTACTCAGAAACACAGTCTTCCAAGTCAAGTACTTAAGCTCTGCTGAAGACAAAGGCTCAAGGGGGTTGCTAAGCTGAGCAATGCAAACATTAAGATCCCAGGCAGGGGCAAGGTCCCGAATGGAGGGCTGGGTGAAGCAATCCCTTGAAAAACTTGGAGAATACAGGATGAGCTGAAAGAGAAGAGGGTTTACCTGCTGAAATAAAAGCAGACACAGCTGCCAGATGCAACTTTAGGGTAGCTGGTCTCAGCCCAAAGGTATTTAAGTGCACCATATAATCCAGGACTGTGGGTAAATCAGCAGATTCTGGGGAAATATGCTTCCCAGAGCACCATATGGAAAACCTATTCCATTTGGAATTGTAAGCAGCCCTGGTGGAAGGTTTCCTAGAAGCCTTCAGGATATCCATTACACCTTGGGAGAGGTGTAGATCAGCAGACTCTAACCCTTCAAGAGCCAGGCCTTGAGATTGAGAGATTTGAGGTTCGGGTACCAAACCCTCCCCTGAGCACAGGTTAACAGGTTGTGATTCCTGGGAAGACACAGGGGAAGATGGACTGCTAAGGACAGTAGGAGTGGATACCAGGGTTGTCTGGCCCAATCTGGAGCAATCAGGATCATCTTGCAGGGTTGAGATCTGATTTTGACTAGCACTTTGAACAGGAAAGGGAAGGGGGAAAAGCATAGAGAAACTTCCCTTCCCAATTGAGAACTAAGACATCCAGAGGGACTGAGCCCAACACTGGGGGCCTGCAGCAAAAAAGGGGAAGTTGGTGATTGTCTGGGGCTGCAAAAAGATCTATCTGTGGGGTGCCCCATCTGGCAAATATCACCTCCAAGACCAGGGGGTCCAGTGACCATTCGTGATGGCCCAGGGAAATCCTGCTGAGAGCATCTGCCAGGACATTGTCCTTGCCTGGGAGGTGAACTGCCGTAAGGGAGGTTTCAGGAGTAAGCCAGCGACCACAACTTCATTACTTTGGTGTACAAGGCCGTAGACCGAGTGCCCCCTTGCTTGTTGATGTACCACATTGTGGTGGTGTTGTCTGTTCTGACCTGTACAACTTTGTTCTGAATAGATTTGGAAAAAACTTAAAGTGCTAGAAAAACTGCTCTGAGTTCCAACAGATTGATGTGGAGCAGAGATTCCTGAGGGGACCACAATCCCTGGGTAGTGAGGTCGCCCATGTGAGCTCCCCACCCCAAGAGAGATGCATCTGTAGTAAGGATTAAGGAGTGAGACTGAGTGACAAAAGGAACCCCTTGTCTCAGATTGTTCTGATCCTGCCACCACTGTAGGGCCTGGATCAGGGTTCTAGTTACTGGGATCAATTTGGTTAGAGGGTCTTTCCTTTGAGACCAAAAGGCTCTCAAATGGAACTGGATGTCCCTCATCTGAAATCTTGCTCCCTGCACTACTGCTGTAGAAACAGCCATGTGCCCCAGGAGCTGTAGAAAGTGCCTTGCTGGTCGAGAGACCTGCAGGGTGAATGAGGGAGGCCAGAGAGGGACCAGGGTCCTTGCCCTGTCCAAAGGAAGGAAGGCTCTGGCTTTCTCTGTGTTCAGCTCTGTGCCTATGAACGTGAGGAGCTGGACAGGCTCTAGAACTGACTTTGAAAGATTCAGAAGGAAACCTAGAGAGGTGAGCAGTTGCTGAGTTATCTGTAGATATAACTTGACTTGGTCTGGGGACTGGCCTACTATGAGCCAGTCGTCCAGGTAAGGAAAGATGGCAATTTTTTGCCTTCTTAGGGCAGCAACTGCTACTGCCAGGCATTTTGTGAATACCCTTGGAGCAGAGGTGAGGCCAAAGGGCATTGCTCTGAACTGGTAATGGCCTGACGGCAGCTCGAACCTGAGGTACTTTCGATGGAAGCTTCTGATGAGAATATGGAAGTAGGCATCTTTGAGGTCCAGGGACGCTTAGCCAGTCCCCTGGCCTTAGAGAGGGTAGAATAATTCCCAGAGTCACCATTTTGAATTTTGGTTTTAAAAGGTGCTTGTTTAAATATCTGAGATCCAGGATGGGCCACCATTCTCCTGTCTTTTTTGAGGTAAGGAAGTACCTGGAGTACAACCCTTTGCCCTGGTGTAGGGTTGGAACCCTTTCCACAGCTCTGAGAGCCAGGAGGGAAGAGACCTCTGCCTCTAGGGCAAGTGCCTCTGGTGGATTTGCAGGTGGAAAGGATCTGGTTCTCATCTTTGGAAACTTTTTGAAGCTGAGAACCAGTCCCTGGCTTACTACTTACAGGACCCACTTGTCTGATGTCAGAGACTTCCAGTCCTGGACAAAGTAAGCCAGCCTGCCCCTACAGGTAGCGGAGAATCGGCCCTGGCAACCCCATCAGGGTGCCTGCTTGGCAGGGGCTTTGGGCTGAGGGTGGAAGCAGGCCTGCTTGTAACCTGCCTGCCTCTCCCTCTAAAGAACCCCCTGGGCATAAGCAGAAGAGGAGGCCTGGACTTGTAAAAGGCCTATGAAAGGCCTGCCCCTGCCCTGGGAAGCTGCCTTTGAGGAGTGGCCTGTGCACTCCTATAGATGGTCCTATACTCATCCATTTTTTTCATGTAATTCTCTGTCTGCTCCCCAAACAGAGAATTACCCACAACAGGAAAATCCATGGCATAGTCTGGGTATCCTGTGACAGGCTAGTACATCTGAGCCAAGCCATTCCAGCAAGTGCCACAGATGTAGCCATGACTCTTGATGACACATCATTCGAGTCCACTGCAGCATGGAATTGCACCTTGGATGCCTCAATACCATCAGCAGCCACCTGCTCCAGCTCCTTGACAAGGTGGCCAGGGACCTGTTTTGCTAGAGCCATAACAATATCCCATCTGGATTTCTGATATCTAGCAACATAAGCCATATAATTTGCCTGTCTGAGTCCCAAGGATGCTGCCATGTACTGTTTCTTTGCTATGGCATCAATCCTCCTGGAGTCCTTGTCAGCGGGGTGTGAAGCCAAGGGAATATTTGCCTTGTCACAGGCTGCAGCCTGCACTACCCCAACATAGCTGCATTGTTGTGTAAGGAACTCCGTATCAGAGCCTGACAATGTGTACCTCTTGTCCATTCTCTTATCCACAGGAGATATAGTGTGAGGAGTTTTTAGAATTTTAACTGTTTCCCAAAAGATTTATGCAAGGGAATAGACAGTCTCCTAGACTCTGGGATATCCATCACTTCCACATAGTCAGGCTCCTCTTGATCATCCACAGCTTCCTCCATAGGGAGCTGGAGGGTTTCAGCCACTTTCTTATAAAACATAAAATGAGAAGGGGACTCAGAAAGCCTAGGAGGAGACACTCCTGAAGGTCTGTCTGGGGAGATGTCCGGGTCAATGGGCACATCCAGACTTTCAAATCCACATTCACTCTCCTCATACTCCTCTTCCCCCTCCTCTGGTTCATACTATTCCTCTAAATCATACTCTTGAACCAGTGGAACCGGCCGAACTGGACGCTTACCTGATGGTGCCGGTTCGGTCGGAACCGGGGAAAGCGACTGGACAATTTTAATCACTTTGGCTATTTCTTCAGCGGTTGGAGAGGAAAGTTTTGGCTCCACACCAGCTGATTTCCTAGTCCTTTTTGCTGGAACCGACTCCTCAGAGTCGGATCTCCTTTTGCCCGAAGAAGTCTCTCCCTGGTCAGAGGGCACTCCCTCCGGTTCAGTTGGAACCGAACCGGCTGGCCATCCAGTTCAGCAGACTTTTGGCCTCCCTTTCCTGAGTCTACCAACTCTTTCCAGGGTAGCTGCAGGAAAATGTTTACAAATCTGGCAGTCTGCATTGAGGTGGTCAAACCCCAGACAATAAACACAGGTGGTGTGGGGGTCAGCCTTGGCAAAGACTTCCCCACACACACTGCAGTGTTGAAACCCAGTGGGCCCGGTTTTCTTTTGGGTTTCACGGACACAGTGCCAGTCTAACGAACTTACCCGTTTATGGCAATCCATGAGTAAGACCCTCTTATCGGTTCCCAACCGTGTCATGGGTCGTGGAAAAAACCGTAGTAAAATCCGTTTTTTAGAACCGATAAGAACCGGTAACCACACTCTAAATGACAGATTAAGATATTTTAAACAACCTGATCGGTTCAAACCGAACCGATAAACCGTTTACAAGTTCCACACAGAACAGAAATTAATGTAAAACCTATCTAGTACTCACAAATACCACAGACAGAGTCTGAACCGACTGGTTGAGGTTTAAATTCGGTCGGAAAAGCGAGAAAAACAATACTTTAACCGACAAAATGAACCGAGCAGAAGGAGAAATCTCCGGAGCGACTGTTCAGTGAGGCGGAGTAAAGAATCTGACGGTTTGAGTTTGAAGAACAACAGACAGAGTTTCAACCGAGCTCGAGCTCAGCGTTCCATGCCTGGCATGGAAAGTTAACTCTTTCACCTCCGGAGCAGTTCGAAGGTTGGGACTCACTGCATATGTCATAATATAGCAAGACTTCATGTTGTTTGAACCCCTTTTGTCACAACACAGTAAGATGGGACCGATATATCGACGGCATTTTTGGTTTTGGAAGGGTACAGCTATTAAAGCCATAGCATTCAATGGGTGGCTCAATAATAACAAAAATTTGAAATTCACAAGTGATATCCAAAGCTCCAGTCTCAATTTCTTGGATGTGACCCTGACAGTAATCAGACAACAAAATCATTAGTACAGTGTGTAGGAAGCCAACACCTATTAACAGTGTACTACATGCAAGCAGTTTCCACCTCAAGAAGGGCTCCAGATAAGGGGAGTACAGACCAGTTTTACTCACCTCATTTTAGGAAATACTCTTCAGAAGTTTTTTTAACGAGTACCAATACTCACCCAAGATTTGTAAGTGCTTCATGCTCCAAAGAATAGTAACATAACTGGTGATTCAAAAGGAGTTTTTTTTCCAGATTTAGAGCACTTGTACATATCTCAATTTTGTTTTACTCACTGTATTTTAAAACTGGGAAGTAAATTACTCCTACTTGCCAACATTATATGGCTCCTGATTAGTTCTCATCTAGAAAAAAACGACACCGTTTTTAAAAATGTACTCCTCACTCCACTCCATCCAGACATTTGTTCTCATCTGGATTTGGTTTTACTCACCTCACTTTCAAAATGCGGAGTACCAGTACTCATCCCCAAAAATCTTATCTGGAGCCCTGATCCCAAAAATATGAAGGAATCTATTCCTTATGGACAACTGTTAAGTTTAAAACACAACTGCACCAGATTAGAGGATTCTGAGGTACAAGCATCAGAACTGCAGCAGAGGTTCATACACAGGGAATGTGAATCTGATGTTTTGAACAAAGCATTCATCAGAACTTCATCACATAACAAGTTAGACCTTTTAACACCTAAACCAAAAAAGCCAGATATTCCCCAACAAGTGACTTTCGTCACTAAGTTTAATTTGGTATCAGGGAAAAAAGGTACTGTACTAAGAAAGTACTCGCTAATTCTGTGTAGTGATACTAACTTACTCTCAAATTTGGGTAACAAACAGAGAATTACCTTTAGGGTAAAAATCTGAAAGACCAGTTTCATTTGTTCCCACAGACACCATAACCATCCATTATTTAGAAATGACTCAAAATGGCCACCGGGAGCAAATGAGTTAAGAGTCACTACTTTGAACCACAAAAATAACAATGTACCTGGTTACCTATTAAACCAGTGGATGCATTTAAATGAAGGAACTGCAGTGTCTGTAAACACTGTGTACAGAGTAATTGTTTTGAAATAGAAGGGTATCCAAGAAAAGTTAAGCTCAGACAATTAATTTCATGTGTGAGCACTTGTTTAGGGGAAGGGGAAAGGGGAAATTGTTTAACCAGGAAAAAGGCACACTAAGCAGAATCTTGTTTGCAGGTGCGACCTAAGAGCACAAGGAAGTTAAGTGCCTTGCTCAGGGTCACACAGTATGCAAGTGAGGGCTGTGGATTCAAACCCAGGTTTGCAGCTCAGAGCCTTAAACCACTACGCTATACTGCCTCCTAGTTTATGCCCTCTGGTGTTCCTGCTTAAAATTGTTTATAGGAAGAACTGTCAGGAAATTTAAATTTTGTATACAGCAGCACATGAGGGACATAAAATAAAACATCAATATGAACAGCCCAGTGACAGAACATTTTTTTAACACACCACAACAGTGATACTGCATGTTTGTGTTTCACGGGCCTAGAACAGATAAAGATGGGACGCAGGTGTGAAAATAAATTACAAAACTTGTTACAGAGAGGGAGCTTTTGGATATTCAAATTGAACTGTTGCAACCAATTGGTTTGAATAATGAAACAGATTTGAAACCATATCTTTAGATGGTGCTGTATGCTTATGCCTTTTTTGAATGACACATATTTGTTTATTTGTTTGTTTATTTAGGGAATCAGAAATACCTTTGAGTCAAAGACTCCTTTACAAAGGTTCCACGTCACGTATAATGCTTACAGAGCTAAAACAAACAATTTGACAGAAAAATAAAAGTAATACAGGAAATGTTACAGACTTAATCACATGGGTCTATGTCATATGCAATTAGGACAGAGTTCTAATACAGGTAGTGCATACTAACAGTATAATGAGTGTTACAGGGTAAGGAAGGGTAACTTTAATAGTCATAGAAGTCTAGCAAACCTAAGCTGGTGCAGAGGGGGTGGTTTGTAGGTGTTGGGGAGTTTACACCCTGAAGTAGACGGCAAGAGGGTAGGAGAGGCAGGCCAGAGGCCGTTGTCAAGTTGTCAGGGCAGGGCCTTGGAATCATTACAGCTGCAGATGCTTGTGGCCCAGGTGTGAACCCAGGAGTGCCTTGAACTGTCCAATTCCTATTCAAGGCAGTGTGCGGGTAGGGAGTTAAACCAAAAGGGTGCCTGGTAGCAGAAGGATCTTTGGAATTGTGTTATACGACAGGAGGGAATGGAGAGCGTAGAGAGTCAGGTTACATTATGTGCTGGGCCTTTTGGTCAATGGTGAGTAAGTGGGTAAGGGTTGCAGGGAGAGCCCCAATGAGATTTTTTAGCTAGGACACACGTGTGGAATTTGATTCTATTATTAGAGGTCAAGCAATTTGTATCCTGATATAATCTACAGGTATGGGTAAGCCTATTGCACCTAGTAAAAACCGGCAGGCCCTATTTAAGACAAGTCTAAGGCTAGCCAGAGCTGAGGAGCTTGCCCCACCAAAGGTAAGAAGTCCATAGTCAAGCAGGGGAGAACAGAGGAGGAGATAGCGAGCTTAAGGGCCTCAAGTGGGTTAAACAATGTTTAAAGCGTGCAAAGCCCTAGTCTAATGTTTAGCGCCTTCGACAGATGTCGAATATGCTCATGATAGGTAAGGCCAGGAACCAAGGTAATGCCCACATATTTGAAGGAATGGGCGAATTCCAAGGGGGTCAGAGTCCCCGACAGTATTTGAGGGAAACTACCTATCTTGGAATTTAACTGATGCGCGAAAAGCATGCATTTGGTTTTTTTATAGTTAATGACAAGGCGTTTGGAGGTGAGCCAGTTTTCGACCGCTGTGAAAGAGGACTGGAGAGAAAGGTGGAGCTGAGAGGGATCTGGGCTGGAGGTGAAGATGACAGCATAATCTGATGAGAGTAATAGATTGGAAGTGCAGGTAGCAGGGAGGAGTTAAGAAATAGGCTGACGATTGATACTCATATGACCAAACATACAAAATGCCAGCAGAATCAGGCCTCATGGTCTATTGAGTCTGCTCGATTGTGCAGCTAGCCCTCAACTTGCAGCTGCCCACCCTCCCCTCCCCATAACCCCCCACTAGGAACCTTCTTGAGTATTGAACAGCACAGGAATTTTTCTGCTCCCATAGTGGTACAACTGGTGTAACCCATGGGATAGCTGCCAAAACCTTGCTGTGTTTCTAACTTTTTCCTTCATCCCCCAACACTCAAGCTCCTCATCTTGTACTTCCTGTAGCCACCTATTTGGTTTGCTTAAATTCATAGTATCTTTGTTTGCATGTGTTATTAAATTTTTTTTATCATGGGTCAGAAATATGAAATTAACAAGTTAACATTAAATATGACTTTAGAAAATAATACCTATCTGTGTCAAAAATAAGATACTATGATAGTGATTATTTGTTTCCTAATGGTGTTTTGTTTTTTATGAATTGCTTAAATAACGTGTTTGTTTTTTCAAATTATACGAACTGTAGGTTATATGAGTTAATACATGTTTGATGACATTATACAATTATAGTACTTAAGCAGTTGAACTCCACCAGTGCACCACCCCCTGATGAAGACCTAACATTTAAAAGCACTGGGGTTACAGGTTGGAATCGCCACCACGGTTGCTTTACTTTTATTTCTGCAGTCTGCAAAATATATTAAAAATATTCTGCAGCAGTAATTGACTGTGCTTGATTTGTTTGGCCTTGGAACTGCAGTCTTTCTTTTGTTTTGGGGTTTGTCCTGTTCAGGTTTAGCCACCCAGGGACTGCACTCCACCAACATTTATTCTCATGGCAGAGAGACATACCTTGATGGATTAGTACTTGAGACCAGAGTCTGAGAGGGAGAGCAAGTTAGTCTAAAATCTGATTCACCAGACAGCTGAAGGGATCCAAGTAGTGTGATGCCGCCCCTATGGCAAAACACTTCCACTTCATAGAATAGGTGGCCCTGGTGGAAGATTTCCTAGCAGCCACCGGAACATCCGCCACTTTAGAGGACACCTCGAACCTTGCAATAGCTAAGTCTTCAGGACCCAAGCAGGAAGATGAAGAGACTTAAGGTAAAGCTGGACCAGGGTGCCCTGCCCTGGGAGAGCAAGCCTGTGTATAGGGCAGGGCACTGTGTGACAGGGTTGAATAGGACCCTGCCCCAGTTGTTATGGAGAGTTTGAATGCAGGGATCTGTTCTATGCTCTCCTTTTCTGTCTCTTCTCTGTTTGGTTGCACAACCAAATTTTCTTGTGAGATCTAGGATTTGATCATCCCGACAGTCTCGCAATTCTCTGCCTCTCACTGTCTCTAAGTCTTCCCTTGATGTTCTGTCTTCTCCCTTACATAATGCTGATATAAAAATACTGTATATGCAAGTCATTATGTGGAAATATAACTGATATTGGGATCCCTTTGTTTAGAAATGATATAGTGTTGCTGTTGAAATGTATATAATTATAGTTTGGGATGATTACAAAAAGCTATTGGGAACTCAAGGGGTTAACCTAAGAGCAGTTTTTAAGCCAATTTTTTAGAAGCTGTGGAGAAGGGGCCTCAGTTCTGAGACATTGTGTTCTTGCTGCACCTGCCTGAAACATACAGGAACATTTTAGAAAAAACAAAAGGATGCTTGTTAAAGAGTGGTTACAAGGACTTAGAGAAAGAGAGCTGCAATTGTTTGGGAGACACAGAGATTGAAGGAAATCCCAGATGGATCTTCTCTGTTTATTCTGCCTTTGTAAATAGTTATACTGAACAATTTATTTTATGTTACTACTAGTACTAATAAATACTTTTCGCTGAATTCTACAACTGCTCATGGTTTTCCTATGCTTCCTGATTTGTGTCTCGATGACAGATGGTATCAGCCTAAGGTGGGATTATGCCGTGCATTCTCTAAGCCAGGAGTTTTGTGCATGGGTACTGGACCTAGTACCAGGAAGCATAGAGATCTGCAGCAGCAAGTCCAGGAGTAGTTACCAGAAGAATGGCAAACAAACTAGCAGAGACAGAAGTCCAAGCTGAGATTGTAAAGCCAGCACAAGTTATGGAAAAGAAAAGGCAGTGACAGAATCTGAAAGCCTGATGGACTTTTTCAAATGGTGGCTATACAACAAAAAGAGAGAGAGAAGCAGGAGAAAAGAGATTCAACGCTTAGAAGCACAGAGGAGAGAAGAGATGCAGCGACAGGAGCAGCAGAGCAGAGAAGCAGCAGAGGAGAGAAGAGATGCAGCGACAGGAGCAGCGATGGCTAGATGCCTTTAAGCTATCAAAGGCAGAAGATCTGGCACAGATCCAGACGACCAACAAAACACAAGCAATTTAAAAGCCAACTTACAAAGTTTTGTCCCTCGGATGATATTGAGGCATACCTGACACCTTTTGAAAGTTACCACAGCCTGCAAAGGACAATCAGACTGGTACCCTACCTGACAGGGAAAGCCCAACTTGCCTACAGCAACATGGATACTGCACAGTCAGAAAACTAGGACCTGGTGAAAAGCAAAATCCTGAAAAGGTATGATATCTCAGGAGAGACCTACAGGCAGATACTTCAATCTCTGAGTACAACTCAGTCGACAATCCTCGAGAAGCCTTCACCGACTCAGAGAACTCCTGATAAAATGGTTCCAACCAGAAGGCAAAATAGTCCCACAGATCATATTTGCCATGGAGCAATTCATCAACATCCTGCCTACAGATATGCAGCTTTGGGTAAAGGAACACCAACCAGAAAGTGGGGAAAAGGCTGTTTCTTTGGCCGAAGACTACCAAATGGGCAGATATATGCCACAGCAGTGAGGTAACAGCCAAGCCCCGCTAAGACAGTCTTTTTCCCATTTAAACTCCAAATCTGATAAAAACTCTAATGGGGTAACAAATCTGTGCCCAAAGACGTTATTTGCTATAACTATATGTAACCCCCCTGTTACCCTGGGTTACCAGAATCCCAGTTAGACCTAGTGGTAGGCAGGGAAGGCAGCTTGTGAAAAGTACAGTTACGCAAGAACTTACCGTAACAGTAGATCTTCGAGAGAGGCTTTTGCAGTAGCAATTACATACAAGACTGACGCCGGCAGGTGGCAGGACCCTACGTGAAAATTTCTAGCTAGCAGTCTCTGGCGAGGGACTGCCCCCATGTGAGGTGACCGGCGTCAAAAGACGTCAGTATAAAGGGGCGGTCCCTCACGCCCATTTTCCAGTTCTTTCCCACCACAGGCCAAAGAGGCCAGACGAGGGAGAAGCAGATATTTCCCTCACTGGAAAAGGAGCTGAAAAAGCTTAGGGGTGGAGGGCGGGAAGGTATTACCTGCTGCAAGAGCCTCTCTCGAAGATCTACTGTTACGGTAAGTTCTTACGAAACTGTACTATCTTACGTCGAGAGGGCTCTTGCAGTAGTTAATTACATATAGGACTGTGTCCCAAGCAGTCTGGAACAAGAAAAAGCACATGGGAGGAGGAAAGCTATTCAAAGCAGATCCTCTTAGCTGTGAAGGCCTTAAGAAAGGAGGCCTTGCAGAACAGCGAGCCCGAAGCCTGCTCTACGGCGAGAGTAATATCCAAACTGTAATGTTTTGTAAATGTATGGACAGAAGTCCAAGTGGTGGCAGCACATGTCTGCCGCTGACACGTTCTTGAAACATGCCGCTGAGGCAGCAACCCCTCTGGTGGAGTGTCCCCTTACTTGACCGCGAAGGGTCTTGTTGTTTGTCCCGAAGGGTCTCGTTATACTTGTCATAACAGAAGGTGATGCAATGAACCAACCATTCTGACAGGCTTTGCTTGGAAACAGCATTGCCTTATCTTTTGGGGCAAAAGAGACAAACAGTTGATTAGTCTTTCTGAGATCCTTTGTTCTGTCAGTGTAGTATCTCAGGATCCGGTGAACGTCCATAGTGTGAAGTAGATACCCATTGAGTACCGCGTAAAGAAGGCGGGTAACTCTATGGACTGGTTCAATAGATTCCGCTACCACCTTGGGAGAAACTTAGATTGGAGCGCAGACCCACACGTTCCTTGTGAAAAATCAAGTACGGGATTTTACGCATCAGGGCCTGGAGCTCGGAAATCTTCCGAGCAGAGGTAATGGCCACTAGGAAGAGCGTCTTCCATGAAAGGAACTTCATGTCTGCTAAGACCGCCAGTTCAAAAGGAGGCAAAGTAAGTTTCTCAAGAACAAAGTTCAAATCCCAAAGAGGGGCGGGAACTCGGATAGGGGTCTCAGTGAAGAACCCTCTAAGGAAAGTCTTAGAGACTTCCAGTTGAGCAAATGTCCGAAATGGCCTCCATGTGTATCTTCAGAGACGAAAGACTAAGACCCAGGTCAAGAGATGGTGCAGGTACTCCAGTAGTCACCCAACCAAGCAGGAGAAAGGCTCGAGCCTTTGAAGCGCCCAGATTGAGAACCGCTTCCACTTCATAGTATAAGTAGACCTAGTGGAGGGTTTCCTAGCCTCCACCAAGATCTCAGCCACCTGGGAGAAACCCCAAAGCGGGCTTGAGCTATGTCTGCAGGAGCCACGCATGTAGTTGAAGGGACTTGAGACCTGGATGGACCAGAGTACCCTGATCCTGGGTCAATAAAATTCATGACAGTGGAAGAGGAAGAGGAGGTTCCTCTGAGTATTGTTGCAGAAGAGAGAACCAACTTGCCGGGCCAGAAAGGAACGATCAGAATCATTGTGCCCTTTCTGAGCAGAGTTTTGCAAGACACATGGGATCAGAGAAATCGGGGAAGGCATAGATGAATCTGTCCCTCCAATCTAGAGACAGAGCGCCTCTCCAGAAAATACCTTGCTCTTGAACAAGCGAGCAGACGCCGGGAAGCTTTATGCTTAGAGGTGAAGTAACAGGTCCACCTGAGGTGTTCCCAACATAGGAAGATATCGCTCTAGGACCCCTGATCCAGTTCCCACTGTGAGCTTGAGCAGACGAGTGACTTAGTTTGTCTGCTAAGGAGTTCTCACCCTGGAACATGAATTGTCGTGAGGTGAAGGTCGTGTTGTGCTGCCCAATCCCAAACTCTCATCGCTTCCCTGCAAAGAGGGTAGGACCGAGTTGCGCCCTGTTCGTTGATGTACCATACCACACACATATTGTCCGTCTGGACAGCTAGGTGGCCTGGAATAAGATGCAGGTGGAGAGCCTGGAGAGCATAAAGCACTGCCCGAAGCTCGAGCACACTGATGTGCAGGGATTGTTCGAGCTTGGACCAAGAGCCCTGTGTCCGATGTGGACCGAGATGGGCTCCCCAACCTTCGCCTGAGGCGTCTGTGGTCAGAGTCTGTGAGGGGGGAGGAAGAAAGAATGGAACTCCCCGAAGAAGATTCTCTTGAACCATGCACCACTGCAAATCTCGAATCATGGGAGAGGAGACTAGGACCAACTGGTCCAAGTCGTCTACTAATGGATCCCATTGAGAGCAAAACGTCCACTGAGAGACCCTCATGTGGAGTGAGCGCAAGGGTCTGTTGGGATAGCAGCCGCCATAAGCCTGAGGAGGCAAAGAACTGACCCGCCTCGCGCCGGACAACAGGCTTACTTTGTCTGGAGTGTGGCCGCCTGTCCGTGGCAGGAAGGCCCCCGCTCTAGGTCGCGGTCCGTATCCCCCCAATAAACTGGAGCTTCTGGGATGGGATCAAGTGAGACTTGGAATGGCTGATGGTAATACCCAGGCAGGCAAAGACCTGCTGGGTGAGGGAGAGGCAGTGCAGGAGTTCCTCCCTGGACGAGGCTGCTAGGAGCCAATCGTCCAGGTATGGGAAAACCTGTACCTCCCGGGAACGCAGGTAGGCCGCCACCACCGCAAGGCATTTGGTAAATACTCGGGGAGCCAAGGAGAGGCCAAATGGAAGTGCCTTGAATTGGTAGTGGTCTCCCTGGAAAGCAAAACGGAGATATTTGCAGTGAGACAGGCGGATAGATATGTGCAGGTAAGCGTCCTGCATATCAAGAGTGCACAGTCACTGCATAGGAGGGGCAGGAGGCTCTGCAGTGAGAGCATCCTGAACCTCTTGTACACCACGAAAATGTTCAGGGAACTGAGATCTAGAATAGGTCTTACATCTCCTGTCTTCTTCGGGACCAGGAAGAAGTGGGAATAGTAACCCGTTCCTTGCAGGGGAAGGGGGACAGGTTCTATCGCCTCTTTCAGCAAAAGTGCTGAAATTTCTTCCTGGACCAGAAGAAGATGTTCCTGAGAGTACGACGACCTTGGGGGAGGGTGACAAGGTGGTTTCTGCAGAAACTGTAATGAGTGTCCTTCTGCAATTAGCTGGAGCACCCATGAATCTGATGTTATCCTCTCTCAACCCGGAAGGTGGAGGAAAAACTTCCCTCCTGCCAGTTCCTCTGAGAAGCCCGGAGGCTGTGGGAGAGGGAAGAAGTCAGGTGGTGTGTGGCAGCGCCACAGCTGAAGCTCCTGCTGTTTTTTTGGGTGGGAGGGGGCTTGGCAGCTGGGGGGGCCCGAAGTTTAGTGGCCCTCTTTCCCCGTGGTCTCGCTTTGGGCCGATTCCGTCTGCGAAAGGGATGACGCTGCGATTGGTGGGGATGATACAAAGAGTCCACAGACTTTAGTGCTGTCCCCTTCTCCTGCAGGTCGGTGATGATGTCCTTGACATCACCCCGAACAGCACCAAACCCCGGAAGGGCGTTTCCTGGATGGCGGACTGCACTTCCGGGACCAACCCTGACACTCTGAGCCAAGCATGACGCCACAGGCCTATGGCGAAAGCTGAGCTCCTACCAGCAGTGTCCACTGCATTGTAGGTCGCACGAAGGATGTGTCGACTGGCCGAACGTGCAGAGCGGACAAGATCAGCCACTTCCTGTTTGACCTGAGAGTCTGGAAGGGAGTCCAATTTAGATTCCACTTCACTAAGAATTGCCTTCTGGTAATCCCCCATGTAGCCGACATGGTTCAGCGCCCGAATACCCAGAGTGGAAGAAGCAAAAATCTTCTTGCCATACTGCTCCAGAAGGCGGGATTCCTTGTCAGGTGGAAATGAGCTAAGGTGTTTGGGTTGAGCTGACCGTCCATGAGCGGCACTAATCACAACCGAGTCAGCTCGAGGGTGGGAGTCTAAATAGTCAACACCCTCGGGAGCCTGGTATAACCCGTTAGACTTCCTGGGAAGTGGGGCTAAGGCCGACGGCTGTTTCCATACAGTGGTATTAAGGACGGGGTGAAGCTCGATCTAGGGTGGCACCACAGTGGGAGCTGTCACGGGCAGATCCAGATGCTCAATGAGTTTTTTTTTTTACACTGGGGGGTCTGGCTCCCAAGGATTGCCACTTATGTACTTCCTGGATCTCTCGTAGCAACTCCATGAAGGAAGGATCCTCCGAGGAGTCCATGGCCGTGGTTTGAAGGACAGTGTGCTTTGTCATCTAGCTCGGAACAACCGCTGGAAGTGTCCGAGGAAGAAGAAGATGAGGAAGAGGTAGACTCCCTCTCCCGATGAGGGGGAGGAACGGACCTCTTGGGAAGCCCTCGTGGAAGCATGTCCTGCCCCTCTCTGGACCCAGAGGGTTTAGCCCTGGTGTCCGGAGGTGGGAAGGGAGTGTGTCGTCGGACGTCGGGAACCGCACCGCACCATCATCAGAAGATGACTCTCCACCCTCTGGTGAGTTGAGCACTGGCCTCAGACCACCAGGAGGCCAGAGTCTCCGCAGGTCCACCGGCAGCTGGGGGGGCGGTGGAGGAGGAGGGGGATACGGGTATGGACTATACCCATAAGGCACGTATCCATAACCAGACGGCGGGAAGCCTGGCGTCGGGTATTGAGGAGCTGGGTACTGTGGCATTGGATATGTCGGCACCGAGTACTGAGGTGCCGGATACTGCGGTCCCAGGTATGACGGGGTCGGGGCTGCCGGAGCAGATGGCGTGGCTGGAGGCCCCACGGGCAGTTCTGGAGCAGAAGACCCGGGGGGCGGAGAACCCAGCATCGGGGAGTGGAATGTCACCCAGAGTCGGCAACACTGGCGTCGGAGCCGGCGGCCGAGGAGCTGGCATCGAAGCCGGCATCCAGGAAGCCTACATCAGATTGGTCGGACCAGAAGATGGATGGTCTGATGGAGGTGGAACAGGAACCTCAGCGTCGCCCAGGGATGGGGGGGGGGAGAGAGAAATCCTCGGGGTCGGGCTGAGGAGACTCAGGGTCTCTGGAGGGCAGCAAAGGCTGCGGGGAGCCAGGAACGACTGACGTGGGGGGTCCAGCGTCAGCTCATCCGTTGTGCGGACATCGGGCGAACCGACATGCAGCTTAGCAGCGGGATCTGGGCGGGCAACGGAGGGGCCGGCGTCTGACTTAACGGACCCATTGCCAGAGACAGGCCGCGCTGGAGGGGCGGCCCGGTCGGGTGGAATGGGGGTCGGGCGACTTACTGACCTTCTCCGTGCGGGCGTCGGAGGAGCAGACGTCTGGCTTATTGGAGCCGCTTGCACCAGCAGGCCGCGAAACCACGGCTGTACCCGGAGCGGAGGCCTCAAAATTCGAGGTGCTCGGCCCGAGCGATGACAGGGCGGTCGACACGCTTTAGAAGCCTCTAAGGCAGCCGTCAGGAGCGGTCCCCGGGGACGTTACTTTTTTCATGGCGACTCCCAAGGAAGTCACCGTGGAGAGGAGCCCTTGTCCCGGTGCTTCTTTGTCCTTTTTCTGTGATGGCCTTCAAGGGAAGTTGACACCCGTCAAGCTTTTCAATTCTTTCTCCATGAAGCTCATTTCTTTTTCAAAATATGGGCCTCCAGGGACTGCTGCCACCTTCTCTGGGTGGCCGCGTTAAAACTAAGGCAGTGCTGGTACTTCTGTACCAAATGGTCAGGCCTAGGCAAAAAGGCACAGGGAATGGCCGTCCTTGTGCGGGAGTTGGGCGCCACACGAGTTGCACTTATTTTTGTGCTCGGAAGGTGTAGGGGACGACATATACCGATGAATACCTAATGGATGATAAGAAAAAAATCAAAAATACTCAGTTAAAATACCAACGAAAGAGCCTGATGAGCAGGGAACTTTTCTGCGAGGCGCTAGCATGAGCTAATGGCAGGAAAGAATTGGAAGGCAGGCGTGAGGGACCGCCCCTTTATACCGTCTCCTGACGCCGGTCACCTGACGTGGGGGCGGTCCCTCACCAGAGACTGCTAGCTAGAAATGTTTCCATGGGGTCCTGCCACCTGCCGACGTCAGTCCTATATGTAATTACCTACTGCAAGAGCTCTCTCGAAGTAAACTCTCCAGATAAATGGATTTCACACTGTCTCACTCTGTTCTCAGTCTCAGCTGAGACTGAGGGATGACATCATTTTAGAACTGTCGCAGCTGCATAAGCCACACTGGAATGTTGCAGTTGGAGGTTAGAGTAGAACGCTGGGAAATTTTAAAGTTAGTTCAGTAGAGTCTGTTGTAGTCTGTAGTAGAGGAAGGAGGTGCTCTGCTGTAAGCAGGCCCTCAGAGCTCTAAGCTCTGTCAAAGAGCTATTTTTTATTTTGTGTAGATGTGTGTTCTCACCTGAAGAGGAACACAAGAAGAGCCCAGTGAAGTGGTAGAGACCGCTTTCAGTGGTTCAGAGCCCCATCCCTGCGGGGATGGGGGAAGGAATCAGCCTGCTTCCAGGGGCAATCCCATGTCCAGCTAGGGAAGAAAAAAGCTGCCCGATTTAAGTTCGGTGTGAGGCACCAGATGTCTGGACAGATTTCTTTGAGGAGAAAATGCCTGTGGGGCACCTGCAACCAAGGGGTGAGTTCGCTCTGCTAAAGGCCCAATGTGTTTTCACCTGAAACAAGATGAAACTAAATTGACTGTTACTGTGGGGTCAGGAAGAGACAGCCAAGTACAGTTTGGAAGATGTGGGGATTGGAATGCTTAAGTCTGTGGGGGGTCTAGAGTAATGGACACAGCCACTTATTAAGTATGTTCAAGTTCAGCACAAATGGGATGTAAAGACAGTAGATTGAATGTGAATACATTTAAAGAGAATCAACATAGCAAAGTGTTTTAAAGGATGAGGTGTTACAGTCCAAAGAAATGGCTGGGTATGAATTATGGGAGCGAGAGGGAGACCCCCTCCCCCATCAGTAGTAACCAAATTCACCTCTACGGGTTTGCATTGGGACACCTGTTGCTTTCTCCCACGCACGTGGCCAGTGCCTGAGGCTAGTACTCAGATGTGGGATTGATGAGGAAGATTCCTGTATGGAGCAGAAGTGCTCATAGGCGGTTTTGAGGAGCCACCAGTAAATGTTTCCATGCTATGGAAAGTGTCCAAAGGAGGCTGGCATGAGGGCAAGCCAGGAAAACCCAGAGCAGCGTACAAGTTCGCTGTGTGCCCAGTGTGTTTCAGAGCCTGAGGGCTAAAGTGAATGAGGATGTGTTCTGATCTCCATAAATCTGCATTACCAGGAGTGTAGCCCCGTGGGGGTCCATCTATGCTTTGTTTATTCTGTTTCGATGTGAATAAAAGCTACACTTTAGAATCCAACTTCTGGTATTGGACATTACAATTATTGCTTCCTTTGTCCAGAGTTACTTGGGTGCCCCTGTTGCAGAGTTGCCAAACCTAGCCAATGTGCCGAGTGACATATTTCTCCCTGAACCCAGCCCACCAGGTAGTGCTGTCAAGATGGAAATGGCATACCTGGACCCTGCAGTTTCAGCAGTAGTGGTAACAAGAGCTCAGGCAAAAAAAATCTCAGATGGTGAGGACTCTTCCTTTCACTGATTTTGATTCAGATTTGTTTGAGCAGAGCTCTAAGATCCGAAGTCCAGGAAAGAAAGATGACACCTGAAGAAACAGTGGCAACAAATGACTGATGGACGTAAGGGGTTAATACATGAAAATGCTGAAACTAAACTGATCACTGACTGTGATTTTCTTTCAGAACAAGCTAATGATGTTTCTCCAGGATTATTTTAAGCAGCTGGGGTGAAATCAAAACAGGGTGAACTAATGTTTAAAAATGTAATGGGTTATCGTACAGAGTTTGGGTTAAACCTCAGACCCAGGACCAGATAGAACAATTGGTTATACCACAGAAGTATAGAACAGAGCTTTTACAGATAGCACAAGACAGTCCTATGGCTGGTCACTCAGAGAGGGATGAAAATTACTCACCTTAAAATTATATTTCTTCTAATGGAGTCTTGCTGTATTCTGACCATTGCAGTGATTCCCAACCTTTGAACGGCCCGAGAACTAATGCAGGGCATGGAACACTCAGCTCGAGCTCGGTTGAAGTCTCTGTCTGGAGTGTTCTGAACTTAAACCGTCAGATTCTTACAAGCCCAACTAAACTTAAAATTCTATGTGGAATTTGTAAAATTCTACTAGCCAACTGGCTGAAAAAGTTTTGGATTCCCAAGGAAGACTCAAGTCAAGACACCCAAAACAAAACCCAAGGTACTAAACTAACAATGATAAATAAGCACCCAAACAAAAAGAGACGAGGGTGCAAACAAAAACACCTCTGGGGTGCAACACTGCACCTGCCCTCCCACTTCCCAAAAACAGGTTCTGAGAGGGGAGGCAGGGAGGTAGGTCAGAATACAGCAAGACTCCATTAGAAGAAATATAATTACTAAGGTGAGTAATTTTTTCTCCAAACATGAAGTCTTGCTATATTCTGACTACTGCAGACTACTAGCAGTACCTCCAGGAGGAGGAGGAGGGACAGAACCTACTTTGGGAATAGGCTCTAGTACTGCTGTGCCAAACCGAGCATCACTCCTAGCCTGGATATCCAGAGAGTAATGCCTGGTAAAGGTATGGACCGTTTTCCAGGTGGCTGCTTGACAAATTTCTAAGAGAGGGATATCCCTGGCAGCAGCCAGGGAAGCAGCTGTACCTCTTGTGGAATGAGCGCTCAGGCCTGAGGGTGGAGTTTTTCCCAGTTTCTCATAGCAGAACTGTAAACAAGACACAATCCACTTGGCAATAGATCTTTTGGTGGCAGGTTTGCCCTTTCCCACTTCTCTGTAAGAGAGGAACAACTGGAGGGAGTCAAACCTGTGACCCTTGGTACACTCTATGTAGTAACTAAGGGCTCTTTTGACATCTAAACTGTGTATTCTCCTCTTTCCTGAGGAATAATGATCAGTGAAGAAAACATGAAGAGACACAGACGGGTTTAAATGGAAGTCTGAAACCACTTTGGGCAAGAACCTTCTATTGGTTCCAAGGACCACTTTATCCCTGTGAAGAGATAAAATCAGGTTCCACTGACCGGGCTTGCAATTCGCTGATACGCCTGGCAGAGGTAATGGCTACCAGGAACACAGTTTTCCAAGTCAAGTACTTAAGCTCTGCTGAAGACATAGGCTCAAAAGGGGTTGCATAAGTTGAGCAATGCAAACATTCAAATCCCAGGCAGGGGCAGGGTCTCTAAAAGGAGGATTGGTGTGAAGCAACCTTTAAAAATTTAAAAATTACAGAACACAGGATGGGAAGATAGCGAGGAAGGCTTCCCCACAGACAAAACTGCAGAAACAGCTGACAAGTGTACCTTGAGAGTAGCTGGTCTAAGGCCTAGGCCATTAAGATGGACCATATAATCCAGAACCGTAGGCAATTCAGCAGTGTCTAGAGAAATAGAACACCAAATGCTGAATCTTTTCCATTTGGAGTTGTAAGTATTTCTGGTGGAGGGCTTCCGAGAAGCCTTGAGGATATCCAGAACCCCTTGGGAAAGATGCAGATCTGCAAACTCTAACTCCTCAAGAGCCATGCTTTGAGATTGAGAGACTGAAGATTGGGGTACCAAATCCTTCCCTGAGAGGATGTTAACAGGTTGTAATTCCTGGGAAGAGACACGGGAAGATGGACTACTAGGGACAGCAACAGGGGGTACCAGGGCTGTCTGGCCCAATCTGGAACAATCAGAATCGCCTTGCTTGGTTGAGAACTGACTTTTACTAAAACTTTGAAAAGGAGTGGGAAGGGGTGAAAAGGCATACAGAAACTTCCCCTCCCAATTCAGGATCAGGGCATCCAGAGGGACTGAGCCCAGGACTGGAGGTCTGCAACAAAAGAGAGGGAGTTTGTGATTGTCTGAGGCTCCAAACAGATCTATTTCTGGAGTGCCCCACCTTGAAAATATCACCTTCAAAACCTGGGGGTCCAGGGACCATTCGTGATGGCCCCGAGAAATCCTGCTCAGTGCATCTGCTAGCACATTGTCTTTGCCTGGAAGGTGAACTGCTGCAAGAGAGGTTTGCACGGAATAAGCCAGGGACCACAACTTCATGGCTTCTGTGCACAAGGCCGTGGACCGAGTGCCTCCCTGCTTGTTGGTGTACCACATGGTGGTGGTGTTGTCTGTTCTGACTTGAACCACCTTGTTCTGAACTGACTGTGAGAACGCTTTTAGAGCCAGAAAACTGCTCTGAGCTCTAGAAGACTGATGTGGAGAAAGGATTCTTGGGGGGACCACAGGCCTTGGGCAGTGAGGGACCCCAGGTGGGTTCCCCAGCCCAGGAGAGAAGCATCCATGGTAAGGACCACTGAACAAGGCTGATCAACAAAAGGAACACCTTGCCTTAAATTGTCCTAATCCTGCCACCACTGGAGGGCTTGGATCAAGGTCAGAGTCACTGGAATCAGTTTGGAAGGAGTCCTTTCTCTGAGACCAGAAAGCTCTCAGGTGGAACTGAATATCCCTCATCTGAATCTTGCCCTTGGACCACTGCTGTTGAAGCTGCCATGTGGCCCAAGAGCTGGAGGAAATGCCTTGCTGGTCGAGACACCAAGGCTGAAGGAAGAAGTTAGTTCAATAAGAGCCCTTCCCTTCTAGAGGAAGAAAGGCTCTTGCTTTGAGTGTGTCCAGTTCTGCCCTATGAAGGTAAGAAGCTGAACTGGTTCGAGAACTGACTTGGGAAGGTTGAGAAGAAATCCTAGAGAAGTGAGCACTGCTGGGCCACTTGCAGGTCAGACTTTACTTGGTCTGGAGACTGACCCACTATCAGCCAATCGTCCAGATATGGAAAAACGGAAATCTTTTGCCTTCTTAGAAAGGCAACTACTACTGCTAAGCATTTTCTGAAAACCCTTGGGGCTTAGGTTAGGTCAAATGGCATTGCTCTGAACTGATAATGGCCTGAGGGCAACTCGAGCCAGAGGTACTTTCTGTGGGAGCACCTGATGGAAATGTGAAAGTAGGCATCTTTGAGGTCCAGGGAGGCTAGCCAGTCCCCCCCTGGCCTTAGAGAGAGAAGGATTATTCCCAGAGTTATCATCTTGAACTTTGGTTTTAAAAGATATTTGTTTAGATATCTTAGGTCTAGGATGGGTTGCCACTCCCCTGTCTTTTTGGGGGTCATGAAGTACCTGGAGTACAGTCCTTTGCCCCAGTGTAGGGTAGGTACTCTCTCTATAGCTCTTAAAGCTAGGAGAGAAGAAATCTCTGCCTCTAGGGCAAGGGCTTCCGAGAGATTTGCAGGTGGAAGAGATCTGGCTCTCATCTTTGGACATTTTTTGAAGCTGAGAACCAGTCCCTGGCTTACTACTTCCAGGACCCACTTGTCTGATGTAACAGACATCTAGCCCTGGACAAAGTAAGCCAGCCTGCCCCCTAGTGGAATAGGAGAGTCGACCTGGGCAGGCCCATCAGGGTGTCTGCTTGGCAGGGGCTTTAGGCTGAGGAGTGGATGCAGCCCTGCTCATCCCACTTCTGCCTCTCCCTCTGAAGAACTCCCTCTGAGAAAAGGAAGAAGAGGCCTGTGCTTGGTAAAAGGGCCTTGGAAAAAGCCTACCCCTGCCCCTAGACTGCTGCCTTTGAGGAGTTGCCTGCCTTTCCTTGGCCTGAGCACTCCTGTAAGTGGTCCTGTACTCATCCATTTTCTTCATGTAATTCTCTGTCTGCTCCCCAAACAGAGAATTACCCACTACAGGAAATCCATGGCCTTAGGCTGGGTATCCTGTGAGAGGCTAGTACATCTGAGCCAAGCCATCCTCCGAAGAGCCACAGATGTAGCCTTGACTCTGGATGACACATCACTGGAGTCCACAGCAGCATGAAACTGAACCTTAGATGCCTCAATCTCATCTGCAGCCACCGCCTCCAGCTCCTTGGCTAGCTGGGGGGAGGCCTGTTTAGCCAGTGTCAGTACAGTGTCCCACCTGGACTTCTGGTACCTGGCTGTATAGGCCATGTAATTCGCCTGCCTGAGTCCCAAAGAAGATGCCATGAACTGCTTCTTTGCCATGGCATCAGTCTTCCTGGAGTCTTTGTCAGTGGATGTGAAGCCAAGGGAACATTTGCCTTGTCACAGGCAGCAGCCTGCACTACCATAACATGGCTGCATTGTTGATATAAGAACTCTGTGTCTGAGCCTGAAAGTCTATATCTCTTGTCCATTCTTCTATCCACAGGAGGTATAGTGTTAGGAGACTAAGATTTTTATTGTCTGTTTCCCAAAAGATTTATGGAGGGGGAATAGACAGTCTCCTGGACTCTGGGATGTCCATCATCTCTACATAGTCAGGCTCCTCTTGGTCTTCCACAGCCTCCTCCATAGGAAGCTGGAGGGTTTCAGCCACCTTTCTGTAAAACATAAAATGGGAAGGGGACTCAGAAAGCCTAGGAGGGGAAACACCTGAAGGTCTGTCTGGGGAGATGTCCAGTTCCACAGGCACATCCAGACCTTCATATATATCATCATCCTCAAAGTCCCCTTCCTCTTCAAATTCCGGTTCATAAAAATCTTCAAGGGTATACTCTTGAACCAGGGGAACCAACCAAACCGAACCCCTGCCAGAAGGAGCCAGATCGGTCAGAACCGGACGGAGCGATTCCACAATCTGAATCGCTCTGGCTATCTCTTCGGCAGTCAGAACATGAACCTCTGGATCAGAACCGGTCGATTTTTCTTTGCACTTTATTTTTGTCAGAACCGATCCCTCGGAATCGGCTCTTCTTTTGCCCAAAGAAGTATCGCCCTGGTCAAAGGGCACTCCTTCTGGCTCGGTCGAAACCGAACCGGGCTGGCCATCCGGGTCAGCGGACTTCTCTGCCTCCTTTTCCCTCTGTCTACTTAATCTCTTCTCAAGGGTAGATTTGAGCAAGTTTTTACATATTTGGCAGTCTGAATCGAGGTGGTCAAACCCCAGACAATAAACAGGTGGTGTGGGGATCGGCCTTAGCAAAGACCTCCCCACACTCACTGCAGTGTTGAAACCCAGTGGGACCGTTTTTTTTTCTTGGGTTTCTCAGACATGGCCAACCTAACCAAACTTACCCTTTTTTCGGGAACCGCCAGGCAAGACTCCCTTATTGGTTACTAACTGTGTCACGGGTATTGGAAAAAAACAGTTCAAAACACGTTTTTTTTTTTTTTTTTTAGAACCGATAAGAACCGCTAACCACACACTAAGTATACCAACAAAATTCACAACCAAATGGCCGGTTCAGCCGAACCGACCGCATTTTTACAAGTTCCACACAGAAAAACAGAACAATTCCAATCTAGTACTCACGGCACCACAGACAGAGACTAAACTGACTATGCGGATACTTTTTACAGTTTAAAACCGATGAAAACTGAAAACTTTAACCGACTTTCAAACCGAGCTGAAGGAGAAATCTCCGGAGCGACCGTTCAGTGAGGCGGAGTAAAGATTCTGACAGTTTAAGTTGAAAACACTCCAGACAGAGACTTCAACCGAGCTCGAGCTCAGCATTCCATGCCCTGCATGGAAAGTTACCTCTTAGTTCTCCGGGGCAGTTCAAAGGTTGGGAATCACTGGTCACAATACAGCAAGACTTCGTGTTGTTTGAATGCACCCTTGTAAGATTGCTGTACAGATTTTACTGGCCTGGAATTCATGAAGATGTTGCTATCTACTGCAGTTCCTGTGCCGAGTGTCAGAAAGTAGCCCCAGTTACTAGAAAAGACAAGGTGCCTCTGGTGCCCCTACCCTTGATAGATGTACCTTTTGAGAGAATTGCAATGGATGTGGTTGGCCCTTTAGATAAAAGTTAAAAGGGTAATAGATGTATCCTGTCAGCATGCGACTATATTACTTGATACCCAGAGGCTGTTCCAAAGTGTATGCCATAGCTTCAAAAGTGGCAGCAGAGCATGCAAAACTTTTCAGCAGGATGGGCATACCAAAAGAAATTATTACTGATCAGGGTAGTAATTTTGGTGCTGCATTACTTAAGGAGCTGTACAGACTACTAGGTATCACTGCCATACGAACCTCCCCCTATCACCCTCAGACAGACAGTCTTGTTGAGCGTTTTAATCAAACCCTAAAATGCATGTTAAAAAGGTTTGTACAAGGGGAAGGGAAAAGATTAGGACCAAGATTTGCCTTGCCTACTTTTTGCTTACAGAGAAGTGCCACAGGCATTAACAGGGTTTTAACCATTGAAATGCTGTATGGTAGGTAGGTAGACAAGAGGGCCACTGGATGTGATAAAAGAAACGTGGAAAGATAACCCTAGTCAGAAACAATCTAGAACATCTCAGATGAGTGCCCTAAGAAAGAAGCTGGCAAAATATGTTGAAATTGCCCATTAGTAATCAGGAAGAGGCCCCAAACCAGCAGAAGGTATATTATGACCATGGGGTAGAAGAAAAAATTTTGAGCAAGGTGAAAAGGTTTTGGTACTGTTACCACTACAGAAAATAGACTGTTAATGAAGTGGCAAGGGCCTTACAGAGTGCTTAGACCTACTGGCAACGTTAACTATGAGATTGAGACCCTAACAGGAAAAATCCTACTAAATATACCATGCTAACCTCCTCAAGGAATGGGCTGAAAAATGCCAAAAGCTGTTTTGCTAGTTTTACCAGAAACTGATAAAGAAGATATTGATGTAGCTTATGATAGACTGGAGCAAACTCACATTGCTAATTCTGTAGCAGGAATGTTTCCTTAACTCCCCGAGCAAACCGCAAAAATTGTAGAATTTGTTAAAGACATTTAACAGTACTTTTACCACAGTACCAGGCCAAGCACGTAATAGTAGCATGGAATGCTTGCCCTTTCAGGCAAAAGACATACAGGTTACCAGAGCGATTAAGAGCCGAATAGTTAAGGAAATACAAAAATGAAAGTATTGTGTATCGTGAAGAGTCGAGGAGTGCTTGTCATCTCCAATGGTAATTGTAAACAAAAAGAAGGGTGTTAGAATCTGCCTTGATTTTAGGAAACCTAATCAAGTGGCAGAATTTGCCCAGAATAGATGATTTGGTGGACAGACTGGGAGTGCAAAGTATATCAGCACCTCGATCTCACCAAGGGTTACTGGCAAATCTGTTTAGCTAAAGAAGCCAGAGACAGAACTGCATTTGCCACTCCTGTTGAATTCTACCAGTTCACCACCATGCCATTTGGTTTAGATGATGTGCCAGCTACATTTCAGCAGTACATGGATATAATTTTATCGCCTCACACTGGTTACTGTGCTGCATAGCTAGATGATGTCGTAGTGTACAGTCCAGACTGGAAAAACCATCTGGAACACCTATAAGCAGTTATCCAAGCTATCAAACATGCAGGTCTATTAATCCTACCAAATGTGCATTGGGCATGCAGGAAACCAGATATTTGGGCTATGCGCTGGGGAAATGGAGAAGTTAAGCTAGAAATTTCTACAGCAGAAGCTGTAGTTAACAGCCCTGTCCCTAAAACAAAGAAACATATCAGGTCAGCTTTAGGGCTGGCTGGTTATTATTGGAGATTTGTTCTCAACTTTGCCGTGTTAGCTACTCTCCTCACTGAACTCACAAAAAAACAGTACCCAAATAATGTGAAATGGACCCCAGAGTGTGATGAAGCTTTTCAAGCCATTAAGGCTGCATTATGTTCAGCCCCCGTTTTAACAAGCCCAAACTCTGAGAAACCATTTTTGTTACAAACAGATATATCAGAGGTAGGTCTAGGTGCAGTCCTAAGTCAAAATGTAGATGGGACGGAACATCCTATTCTATACACAGGAAGTTGCATGACAGAGAGAAAAGGTACTCCACCACTGAAAAGGAATGTTTAACAGCAAAGTGGGCAATGGAGTCCCTCAAGTTATACTTACTTTGGGGGGCAAGGCCAGCGCTGTAACATGGCGGACGCAGTCTAGCTGAGCTCCTCACAGCACTCAAGTCAACAAGCAAACTGTGAGACCCCAACTATTAATTCTGGTTCCAAGATCGGTGAGGTAGGTGTGGGATACGAATGACTACTAGGAGAAAGAAAGAAAGAAAGGCAAGCAAAGTTACAATTTGGGGCGGCTGAATCACACACGTGTTCTACTACCGGGCCTGAACATGCGCATAGGAATCGGGAGTCAGCGGAGAGCCCTGGAAAAATGTCGGACCTGCAGAAATCCCTTGCGACTGTACCAGCTACTCTGATTCAGATTCAACAAGACATGAAAGCGGCTTCGTGAATATAGCAGCCCAGATAACTCATATGCAGCCTGTGGTTACAGGTCTCTTGGAGACCACGGCAACTCATTCTGAGCAGATCTCTCAACTAGAGCAACGTGTAGGGGATCTGGAGGATGCTCTGGCTGAAGCAGTAAGGGACAAGGCCACAATTCAAAATACAATCAAGGATCTGTTGGCCAAAGTGGATGACCAGGAAAATCGTTCCTGGAGGTTCAATCTAAGAATTGTAGGGCTTCCGGAGGGCCTGGAGGGAAGCGATCCCGAGGATGGCCTACATAAATAGCTTGTAGATCATCTTGAGCTGCCTCAGGAACTGGTGAAATGCGAAATAGAGCGGGCCCTTAGAGTCCGGCCTCCCCCCTCCCCAACCCTGGTGAGCGTCCCCGAGACTGCTTGATTAAATATTTAAGGTAAACAGAAAAAGAAACTATTCTTAAGCAGGCCAAAACGAAAGGCCCAATCAAGATACAGAACAGTACGGGTTATGATATTTCAAGACTACAGCAGGGAGCTCCAGACCAGGACGCCAACAGTTCAATGAGATCAAAACTAAGCTTTTCAAAATGGGCTGAGATTTACCTTCATGTACTCCAGCCAAGCTTCGTAATCACCACCGGGATGTGCCCCCAGAGTATTCTCATGTCCTAGAGAGACACACGCTGGGTTGATGAGGAGGTGGAAAGACAAGGAAGGAAGAGTTGAGAGAAAATTCAGATGCAGATAAGTGACTACTTTCTCCTCTTGGTTTCAATAAGTGGGTCTAAGTAGGCTGGAATACCCAGTTTTTGGCTTTTCCTTGCTATGTTTCTTTTCTTTTAAAGGTGCAGCTAGACCACGGGAAGGTTTTTTCAATGACTATTCAACACCTTCTAAATATATTAAGAAGTGTACAAATATGGAGGGGCATTATGGTCTTGTTTGTAGCGATGCACTCCAAATTCAGGAAACAAGGAGGATCAGCCTTCATAGCCCTGACCTGGTCTGGGGATCAGGTAACAGGGGGCTAAGGATTTATGTTATTTGAATTGTCTTGTCTGATCATAATCTTGGCCGCTGGTCTGTGGCTTGACTTTAGTAACATGCATTTATTTTATTGATAACAGTTTTTCTTTTATTTTAATAGAGATCCGCTCTACAAATAAACTGCAAGTAACTAGCCTGGGATCTCATGCAGGCCAGATTTAAGCCTTGTTAACTTTAATTTTGGTATAAGCATGCAGCCATTCTGGAGTATTCCTTTACTGCTCAGAGGGGTCTTGCAGATGAAACCATGTGGTTGTATTAACTATGTGCTTATTTGAATTCGACAATGTTAGGTTTTAAAGTTAGCTACTTGTTTGTAAGGAACAAAGTTGGATCCTTCTGGATCTGTGGGGGGCTAATGGGTCTACTGTTACTGTTACTTTTAGTAGGGATATGTTGTGCTTTGGGGCACGGGCCATTTCTGGAATCCGTCGCTGAGTTACTTGGAGCCCAGTAATGTCCTCGTTTCTTGTTTTGCAGGAAAGGAAGGGGTTAATTAAAACTGGTTGGATGGAACAGGTAATTAAGGGTTTACCCAATTTTTGTGCAGTTTTACTTTAGTGTCCTGGTCAGCAATGTGATCATGGCTGATGCTATAAAAATTACTTCCTTGAACATTAATGGCCTGAAGTTGGTTATTGCGAAGAAATTACAAATGGAGGTTAGGAAATCTAATGGCAAATTATGCTCCAAGAGACACACGCAGCAGGGAAGCTGTAAAACTGCATCAGCCTTGGGAGGTCAGTGGGTGTCCTCAACGTTCTCAACTAAGTCAAGGGTGCTGCCTCTGGTTTCCTAAGGGATCTGGAGGGTTAAGATTTTAGAGCAATGTACTGATTAATATGGAAGATTTGCGCAGGCTAAAATGAAACTACCTAGGGTGGGTGTGATTTCTTGGGGTCTGTGTACGCCCCCAATGTGGAGCAGCTGGAGTCTTTCAGCAGCTGTCTCTGGAGATAGCCAAGTGGCCGGGGCCATGGATGGTGGGCGGGGATTACAACTGCGTTCTGGATGGGGTTTTAGATCGTTCCAGTACCACTCCTCATACTAGGTCCAAAAATGCTTTAGCCTTGGAGGTAATAGAAAAGGATCTAGGCCTGGTTGATATTTGGCGGCATATGAACCCATCAGGGAGGGATTACAGTTTTTATTCCCATGCCCATGGTTCGTATGTCAGGTTGGATAGAATCCTATTGCCCCACTCTCTGGTCCCGCGTCTAGGAATACGGTTCACTCCCCAATTTTGCTGTCTGATCATGCCCATTTGACTCTGGAGCTCTGCATGGGAGATCCACCCCAGTAGTCAGACAGTGGAGACTAGACCCACTACTGCTGAAGGATGGGAGTATTGTAAAGGGTTGCAGTGATGATTAAAGAGTTCTTAACTTTCAACAAAGGAGATACATCACATAGGATTCACTGGGAGGCACTGAAGGCTTCTATAAGAGGATATTCAATCTCGTATGTGATGCACAAATCTAGGGGTCCTCTCTGGCCCTTCAAAACTGAGGCCTGTGAGCAGGCACATACAAATAGGCAGTCTCCGTTATATACCAGGTCCTACAAAACTAAAATGGCAATATAACACCTTAAGCAGTGCTAAATTGTAAAGAGCTATGCTGCTAAAACAAGCAGGTGCTTATTTCGATGGGGACAGGGATGGGGATACCTTGCATGGCAGTTTCGAAAGAAAGCGGGGATAGGAATGGGAGAGTATACGGGATGGGGGTAGTTAGAGATGACACTGTTAGCATCGGACAATCCTTTGGATTGTTCTACAAGCAGAGCTATACATCGTGAGGGTCCACCTGACCAGCAAGCCCTGGAAAGTTTCTTTGCACAGGCTCCTCTGAGAGCACTGTCTGAGGAGCAAGAGAAGGATTTGGAGGTACCCTCACAAAATCTGAACTAAGCCAGGCAGTCAAGGAACTTAAGGGAGGAAGACTCAGGCCCAGATGGGCTTCCTATAGATTTCTTTAAGTATTTTCATGATTTACTGCTTGACCCACTGTACAATATGATTATTGAGGGAACAGAGGTGGGTGAGTTGCCCTCTTCCACACAGTCTGCAATTATTACTGCTCTCTCAAAGCCTGGTAAGGACTCCATCTACTGTTCATCATACAGGATGATATCTCTGTTAACGGCTGACTATAAAATCTTGGCTAAAGCCCTGGCAGCCAGATTGGAGACACTCCTTCCCCACTTAATACATCCAGATCAATCTGGTTTTGTAACAGGTTGGCAGGGGAAATGCAATAAAAGGCGAACCCTAAACATTATACACAGGTGGCGACCGGGTGCAAATACACATGGGGCTGCTGTGCTTGCAATAGATGCCGAGAAGGCATTTGACTGTGCAGAGTGGGGGTACCTCTTTGAAACTCTGCACAGGTTTGGGTTTGGTTCACATTTTAGGTCCTGGATACAAACTTTATACTGTCATCCAAATGCGCAGATAGCTGTTAATGGTGCCTCTCTCCTGCTTTGAATTAGGACTGGCGTGGCAGGCTGCCCCTTTCCCTGCTTCTTTATGTACTATCCCTGGAACCCTTGGCCTCTAGGATGAGGGGAATGATGGAATTAGGGCTTTCAACGGGGGTGAACATAAGATGGCATTATACGCGGATGATCTTTTGTTATACTTGCAGTCCCCTTCCATCGATCTGCCAGAGGTGCTCAGTGTCATGGGGAGTACGGATGTTTATTGGGCCACAAAGTTAATTGGACGAAGAGCGAGCTTCTTCTGGTGGGCTGCTCAATAGAGCTGCTCTGATAGCTAATCTGGGTGGACTCAATTGGTGGACAGGCTGAAATATTTAGGTGTTAATCTCTGTGCAATCACATACACTCTACGCCTGAATCATAAACCTCTCTTACAGAGAATTGCTGGGGACTATGAAAGATGGGACAGGCCTTCCCTCTCGCTTATAGGAAGGGTTGGGGTGGTAAAGATGATGATCCTTCCAAGGTGTTTGTATCTTTGCAGGTTCTACCTATTTCTCTACCAAACTTGCATTTTAAACAGCTTAATGCGATTCTTCATAAATTTCTGTGGAGGGTAAACCAGCTCATATTAAAAGATCTACTCTGACACTACCACTGAATGGGGCTGGGCTAGGTCTCCTAACTTTTACTGGTATTATTTAGCATCGCAAATTGCTTTTGTCGGGGTGTCTGGAGGGGATGCTGCCCCTTCCTGGATGGTTCTGGAGGAGGAGTTGCTCCACACTCCGTTGGTGGAAGGATTACTTGTTGGGGCACTCTGGCCATCTAGGAAACTTAATACAGATAATCCCTTCACGGAGGCAACACTCAGGGCTTGGATAACAGCGCATGGACTGAGTGGATGGGTATCAGCGCCCTCTCCTAACACCGATTTGACTGAAGCAATGAAACTTAGGGGCCCATACTGTATCCCTGATTCAGAGGCTGTTGGTGTGAGAGGAAATTGGGTTTGAAGGTGATGAGTCAGCTATATGAGGGAAATGCACTTGTAACCTTTCCCTTTTTGTGTGGAAGATGGAGAATACCACCAGCAGACCTTTTTATATATTTAAGGGTCAGGAATAGTTTGGGTAGCACGCTAGACACTGGGAGCGGGTGGGGCCCCCTCTTCTCCCTTTGAGGAGGAGCTTTTCCGTCCCCAACCAACTTCCAAACCCCTAACCATATTTTATAAGCTTATATCGGGGGGCAGGAGAGAGGTGCAGCTAGAGAAAACCTGGGAAGAGTGGCAACGGGATTTAAATTTGGACTGTAGTGGGGAAGTGTGGAGGGGCACGATACGCCATTTCAATATGTGCTCAAAAAGTAATCAGTTAAGTCAGGTCCAATACAATATTATGCATCACTCTTATTTTACCCCAAAGTGCCTACATGCTCTAGACTCATCTAAATCTAATAGTTGCCCTACATGCCTTGTCAATATAGGGGGACTTCCTGCATATGGTATTAGCTTGCACCAAAGTAGCTCCCTTTTGGTTTGAAATGCACCGTATGATGGAGGACGTGTTGGGCTGCCAGCTTCCCTGTAGCCCACTAGAATTTTTATTTGGTACTGACCCTTCTAGGCCTAAAGAAAAGAATACCGAAGCCTTATGGTCCTTGGCCCTTGTCAATGCTCGCAAAACTGTAGCACAGTCTTGGATGGCTTCTTTGCCTCCTAAGATTCAACACTGGATCAATAACTTGGGTCTGTGCATGAAACTAGAGAGGGTTCAGATGAACGCTATGGGTAAGGGTGATAAATTTGAGCTAATATGGGATCCCATGGAATGAGCGATTGAAGAGGGTAGATTCCCTCTGTAGACTGGCATGGGTAGAGGGTATATAAGGGGACGCTAAGGGGCTGGGGGGGTCCCTCCTTTTTCAAATAAAATGCCGCCCTTATGTAAGGATTGCCCTAGTACTATACTAATTAATTATTTATTTATTAATTACATTTTGATAACCGGGTAAGCCCGCTGGGCCCCGAAGGTCCCTTTTTCAGGGGCAACCCGGAGAATTACATGGAATAATACATGGGGTAGCATACAGCACAGGTACATTACACTAGACAGCGAGGAACATGATACATAGTAGTTTAATTCATTGTTTAGTTAGGTCATAATGTGTTATCTAATTTGTTATCCTAAGATATGTATAAAAAAAATGTATAACGGAAGGTCTGTAATGTATCAACTGTACGGTAAACTTCAACTGTATGATAACTGTATTTAATTCTGCACAATTTGCTCTCCTGTAATATCCAACCATTTCAAGAAAATATATTAAAAAAAAAAAAAGTTTTACTTACTAGGAGCGGACTTTGTACTTGGCCCTGGTTTTAGCTAGCTTTAAAAGAACTCTCGTTTTAAAAGGCCCAGCCCCGGTATTGCTAGCACCACACCCTTGTCTACTCCTTGTCAACGCTTCCTTAAGCTTTGAGGAATACAATAGCACTTCTGCAGGCTGTGGTGTTCCTTAGCTAATTTTCTACACCAACCCTTACTCCCAGTAACAAGGCAGTTGCTTCCCTGCACCAGGATTCATCCTAAGATATGGTTCTGTCGCTGCCGGGGCTTGACCAAAACAGGACTGTGGTTCCTTCTGAAGGCACCAACCCTATACTTTGCAAATGTGCATACACCAACCTAAGCTCTCCTACTACTTAACACAGTTTACCCTCATACCAGTAACAGTTGTTTAATACATACTGGCTAGCGCTTGTCACTTTGCTATCCCCAGCCTATCCCCCTTAAACCACTATACTCTAAGAGGCACAATACATGCATGCTCAAGATGGCTATAGGTTGCCTCAGGAAGCTATTGGTCCTTTTACTCTGTTCAGGTAACACCGAGCTAAACCCTGGCCCTCCAGCAACATTAGATGCCCCATCAGACCTCTCCCACTGTAAGGGCATTAGCTTCCTGCACCTGAATGTCTGCAGCATACTCAAAAAGCTTGACATGACACAGGCATGGTCACTGCACGTGTCTCCTGACATCTTTATGATATCAGATACCTGGCTATCCAACACTACACCTGACAGTTCTATTAATATACCTGGCTATAGTGTCTTTAGATGTGACAGATCGACCAGGGTTGGGGGGTTGCAATCTATATGAAGGGCAAATTCGAAGTCACAGTTATAGATCGTACCTCCATCCCCAAATAATTTGAATGCCTTGCCTTAAGGGTAGTACTATCACCCAAATTTAGCATTCTCTAAATCTGTATGTTATAGACCGTCCTCCACTGCGGGTGGCATACTACCTCATCTCCATGATTTGCTAGAAAAGGCGAGCTTTGAATGCATAATTATAAGAGACCTAAACCTAAACTGAAAGAATGAGAGATCAAAAAACTGAACGATTTCTGTGACGCCATAGGCTTTCACAGATCACTTCTAAGGTTACCCGTCCTAATAAAAAACATGGACCATAGCACTCTTCTTGATCTTATGCTTGTTAACAAGCCACACAATATTACCCATGCTGGTGTCTTTCATAATGACCCAAGTGATCACTGCGCTACAGCCTGCTTTAGGCACGCCTCACATCTCCTCATCTTCTTCTTTTTGTTAAAAAGATGTTTGAAAACTTCGCTGAACTGCTTTTCGAGTTGACCTTGGCAATATCACTTGGCAAGACTTCTCTATCTGGCCTCTCCGTCACTGAGGCATTCATTATTTTCCATAGCCTTGTATTGGGCCTGATAGATAAACATGCCCTAGTTAGGAAGATCAAGACTAGGAAAAGGTCACCTGGATGGTTCTCCCTGCCTTGAAAAAGCCCTTAGGGATAGAGATGTTCTATGGAGAAGGGCACAGAAGACTAAGCTTGACGCTGACTGGCTTGCTTTTTGGGTTGCTAGGAATGCTTGCACTGAACTAGTTCGCTTGAAAAATCTAATTTCTTCCAGACAGCCCTTGAAGAAAAATAAAATAGTAACACCAAGTTCTGGAATATACTCAAGAGAGGTTGAGGCCATTTATCTATTTCTCCCTTGCTCACTAAGATAGTGGTTGGAGGTGCTACATATATGAACAGGGCAGACATCCTAGAGCAACTTAACAACCACTTTGCTACAGCAGGCCTTGCATTTGATTCATCCGCCTTCAAGCTAAGTGCTCAAGGTGTATTTAGTGATGGCACAAGCCCAACCATGACTGCAAAGTGCACTCTTCATCCTTCAGTTTTCATCCAGTTAGTTTTAAGCAGGTGGAGGACCTCCTATTATCTCAACACCAAAACAGTGCTGGAGCGGACCATCTTGATCCTTTCTTCCTGAAAACAGGCTGTCATTATCTGACTGCCCCCATTACACATCTATTCAATTCCTGCCTGGGACAAGGCATGTTACCATCGTTCTGGAAAACCGCACACATTATCCCTCTTTTCAAATCTGGTGATCCCAGTGACCTGAATAATTACCGGCCAATTTCCTTACTCCCAACCCTTTCCAAACTTCTTGAAAACATTTTAAACTTCCAGCTTAGAGAGTACCTCGAATCTAAAAATCGTTTAAACCCTGCACAATCAGGATTTAGGCCTAAACACAGCATCATATCTGCCCTTGCTAAAATGTCTAATGACTGGCATAATGCTCTAGATGCAAGAAAACATGTGTATGTCCTTTTCCAGGACCTTAGCAAGGCCTTTGATACGGTGGATCATAGCCTATTGCTGGACACCTTGAATAACCTTGGCCTGGATTGTACTGCCCTAGAGTGGTTTAAGTGCTACCTCAGTAACAGAATGCAGAAAATTTGAAGTCCAAGGGGACCTGTCACCGCTAAAAGCTTTATCTCGTGGGGTACCACAAGGATCCATTTTGACCCTTTACTCTTTGCAGTCTACATCAATAATATAGACCTTACATACACATTGCTAATGTACATTTATTTGCAGACAACACGGTCATTTACACCATTAACTCCTCGCTAGAACTAGCCCATAAAGACCTACAGCACGATTTTGTCATCCTACAACACAACCTTTAAAATCTAAAGCTTCTCTTTTTTTTTTTAGTTTTTTTATTATATAGAGGTGAAAGAAATATAATTGATATAGCTATTGACATACAGTAAAAACTACATGGTTTATAAACAAGTACTTCTTGTCTAATCACTGATAAACCACTCTGTTTTCCTCCTCCAAACAGGTGATTGTTCTGCAAGTGACTGAAGATTAACTGAACAGACATATAGCTCCCAGAGTTTTTGTAACTGAGATTTCCCCAGGACAGTGAACTGGTTCTTGAATGGAAGGCCTGCCTCCTCTAACTGTACAAGACCTCTTTGCTCCCACAGATCCTAAAGAATGAGATTTGGAGAGGCTCAGGGGACAAAGTGAGGGTCATGCCCAGAAAGATGCATCACCCACGGGCTCCACAACGGTTCAAACCTTAATTGTCTGTTATGAAGTGCAGCCGTTAGGGATTCCATATAATACATTTCTGCCATCAGCCCCCTCCACTCTTTAACTGTAGATATGACGGGTTATCGCCATCACCTTGTTATGGCCTTTTTGGCTGCCAATATATAAATAGTAACAGGGTTCAGTACCAAGATGGGTTATGAGGGGGATATATTGTATAGACAGCAATACCATCTCAGCTGTGAGTTCAAGCATCTCTCCCAGGCAGTCTGAAATTTCTTGTTGTAGAGAACACCAGAAGGGCATTAAATAGGGACATGACCAAAAGACGTGGCTGTGATCGGCGAAGTCACATGAGCATTTCCGCCAACATTTCCCATATGAGAGCGAAAGGTATTTGGTTAATATGGCTGGAGAACGAAAAAAGCAACTTTGACATTTCCACGCAAATTCAGCCACTTGGTAGCATCAGGTGACTTTACAGGCCTGGGAGATGCCCGAAGCCACTCCTGCTCTGGAATTTCCATCTTCTAGGTCTCTGCACCAGCTATTCAAATTTGAGATTAATGAGTCACCCATCCTCTCTTAGAATTCTGTAAAGGTAACCCACCTGATGGGACAGCTGGCCTTTAATATTATCTTCCAGGTATTTCCAGGCCATAGGTATTGGTTCCGGTAGTTTAGAAGTGACATCTCTTTGCCCCAAGAGGTAACTTCTAACCTGAGTCTATCTGAAATGGTCATTATTAGTGAGGCCAAAGTTAATTTTTAAAATTTCAAATGGGATGATACCTTATGGGGAGAGACATTGTTTAAAGAATTGAAATCCCAGCCTTCTCCACCTTAAAAAGGTATGGTCAAGAGATGCTGGGAGGAATCAGTCATCCTCCGAAATATGTATATAAAAGAAGAAAAGTTCTCTAAAGCCCTTTTGTTCTTTTATCTTGTACCATAGTTTTAAAATTTGAGCTGTAAAAGGGGTAAAGTCCCACAGGGGGGCAGCCTAGCTGGTGAAGCTAAAGTTACATTAGTGATATCATATAAGTAATTTATGGCGAATTCCAGATCTTTCCAAGGTGCCTGATACATTGTTGATAGCCACAAGGACAATATTTTAAAAAAGGCTGTTAAAGCATAAATCTCAAATTTGAAAGTTTAGCCCCCCTTGGGAAAGCAGGAGCTGTAGAAGAGACATTTTAAGTCTTGGCTTCGCCCATTCCATCAGCCACCTTTCTGTAAAACAAAGTGAGAAGGGGACTCAGAAAGCCTAGAAGGAGAAACACCTGAAGGTCTGTCTGGGGAGCTGTCCGGTTCCACAGGCACATCCAGACCCTCGCTACATCATCATCCTCAAATTCCCTTTCTCTTCAAATTCGGTTCATAAAATCTTCAAGGCATAATGTTGAATCAGGGAACCAACCGAACCAACTCCTGCCAGAAGGAGCCGGATCGGTCGGAACAGACGGAGCGACTCCACAATATGAATCGCTCTGGCTATCTCTTTAGTGGTCGGAACATGAACCTCTGGATCCGAACCGGTCGATTTATCTTTGCTTCTTTTGTCGAACCCATCCTCGAATCGGCTCCTTTTGCCCGAAGAAGTATCGCCCTGGCTGAGGGCACCTTCTGATTCGGTCGAAATCTGAACCGGCTGGCCATCCAGGTCAGCGGAATTCTCGACCTCCTTTTCCTCAGTCTACCTAATCTCTTCTCAAGGGTAGATTTGGGAAAGTTTTACATATCTGGCAATCTGAATCAGGTGGTCAAACCCCAGACAATAAACAGAGGGTGGTGTGGGGATCGGCCTTAGCACCTCCCCCACACTCACTGCAGTGTTGAAACCCAGTGGGCCTGTTTTTTTCTTGGTTTTCAGACATGGCCAACCTTACCAAACTTATCCTTTTTTGGCAACCGCCAGTCAAGACTCCCTTATCGGTTCCTAACCGTGTCACGGGTGTTGGAAAAAAACATTTCAAAACACTTTTTTTTAGAACCAATAAGAACCGGTAACCACACACTAAGTAAAACACACAAATTTCACTATCAAATGGCCAGTTCAGCCGAACCGAGCTGCACTTTTACAAGTTCCACACAGAAAAAACAGAACAATTCCTATCTAGCACTCATGGCACCACAGACAGAGACTGAACCGACTATGCAGATACTTTTTCGGTTTAAAACAGACGAAAACTGAAACTTTAACCGACTTTCGAACAAAGCTGAAACAGAACTCTCCGTAGCGACCATTCAGTGAGGCGGAGTAAAGAATCTGACGGTTTAGGTTTGAACCACTCCAGACAAAGACTTCAACCGAGCTCGAGCTCAGCATTCTAGGCCCTGCATAGAAAGTTAACTCTTTGTTCTCCGGGGAAATTCAAAGGTTGGGAATCACTGCAATTGTCAGAATACAGCAAGACTTCAAGCTGTCTGAATAGATATTTTTCATACAGGTAATGAGGGAATTTAGAAAGGAGAATTTAGACAAAGCAGCCCAAAGGTATTCCCAGCTCACCCTGTAGAACGTTTTGTCAGCGTCTAAGCTAATAATAGTGGATGGGATCTTCCTCGTATGGATATGTTCTGGGAGTAGTAATAGACCAGATTGAGCATGGTGGACTAATTGTATAAGGATAGGTTCCAGCCTTTTGGCCCATATGGCCGTAAATATTTTATAGTCCACATTTAATATTGAAATTGGGCGATATGAGGATGGGAGAGTGGGGTCTTCTTCCAGCTTAAGTAAGGGAGGAAGAACTGCATTGTCCCAGGAAGGGGTAGGGGGAGAAACTGTTCGGCTTGCTGACAAAAAACTGGGGAGCAATTGGGGAATCAAAGTTTTGTACCACTCTGGGCTAAAACCATCCGGGACCGGGCATTTAAGGGGTTTTAAGTTTTTAACTTGATAAAGTATCTCTTCAGGGCGAATGGGACATTCTAATAGTTCCTTTGGGACTCAGTTAATTTGGATAAATGAAGCTTGTTAGGAAGTCAGATATTGCTTCTTCTTGGTCCTGTGAAGGGTGGAGGATAGTATATAGAGCTTCATAAAATTGTTTGAAAGCCTGTCTAATATGCTCCTCTTTGTAAGTGGATAAGCCGGTGGGAGACTTTATTTTTAAAATGGTAGAGGCTCTTTTATTAGCTCTTAATTTCTGAGCCAAGACCTGGGCTCCTGCCCCCTCTCGTAGTTGTAGTGTTGTAGGTAATTCAGACTCTGAGGGTCCTATAGTCTATTATTATTTGTATATATTGCTTTATAGATCTAATACGGTGCTGGAGGGCTGTATCGCCTTCACGACATAGCATTTGGTATGAAGCAAGAAGATCCGTTAAGAAATGTAGTTTTGCATTCGCCACTTTTTGTTTACGGGATGAATACTCCAACATCTCCCCACGTAATACCGCCTTTTCAGCGTCTCACTGAATGGGGCAAGAGCCCGCAGAAGAGGAGTTGTCCTGTATCGCCTGCGGAATGCGAAGCCTAAAGTGGTCTAGGAATTTTTGATCCCGTAGCAGGGAATTATTGAACCTCCAGAACCTGAGTTTCTTTTGCTTTTCCAAATTAATCTTAAGGATTAGAGGATTATGATCAGATAAAACCCTTGGTTCAATCGAAATGTCTTGTACTAAGGTGAGGTGTTCTCCTGTCACAAACAAATAATCTAAACTGAGTACGAATTACGTCTCCCAGAGAAAAAGGTATAGCCTGGGGTAGATGGAAAGATTTTCCTCCAGGTGTCCTCTATTCCCAAAAAAGATAAATTCCCCTTTAAGTACTTGGCCGCTTTAGAAAGCCTCTGTGGTTTGGGATTCGAGGAATCAAAATGGAGGTGAAAAGAGATAATAAAGTCACCACCCATTATCAGGATGCCCCTGAGCCTCTTCCATCACTCTTTGTAAAAAGGTCCTTATTATTGGGAGAGAGGTCAGAGAAGGAAGATAGGTGTTAACTAGAGTTACAGTTTGGGAGTATAGTGTTCCTGTAAGAATCACATACCGACGCTAAGGGTCTGAAGAAGTATCCTAAATTTCTAGCGGAGTGGAGGCAGGAACTAAAATCGCAGTTCCCCTCTTATGGCTTATGGCTGTTCGGGTGGGAGGATGCCAGGACCCAGTAGCAACCACCCCAATGTAACTTTGAATGTCCAAGAGATGAGAGGTGAGACTTCTGTAAAAAATATAGATCTGCATTCTGTTTACCTAAATATTGCATCATTTTGTATCTTTTGATAGGGGAATGCAGGCCATTCACATTCTGTAAGAAAATTTTAACCGGTACATTAACCATGATCCCAGGGAAGAGATACCAGTAATGTATATCTGGCAGAGCGTCTGGAACCAAAGGATACAAAGAAACAGCCAAACTTGTTTTCCAAGCAACCCACTTTCTGTCCAGGGGTCCAAATGGACCAATCCCAGTGCACCAGGGCAGAGTGGCGTGCCCTTGTTCTACGACCCAATTTTCTTGTAAGACCTAGGATTTGATCACCCACACAGTCTTGCAATTCTCTGCCTCTCACTGTCTAACAGTCTTCCCGTGATGTTCTGTATTTTCCTCCCTTGCATATCTGCTGATATAAAAATATATGCAAATCATTATGTGGAAATGTAACTGATATTGGGATCCCTTTGTTTAGAAATTATATAGTGTTGCTATTGAAATGTATATAATTATAGTTTGAGATGATTGCAAAAAGCTATTGGGAACTCGAGGGGTTAACCTGAGAGCAGTTTTAAGCCCCTTTTCCAGAAGCTGTGGAGAAGGGACCTCAGTTCTGGGGCATTGTGTTCTTGCTGTACCTGCCTGAAACATACAAGAACTTTTTAGAAAAAACAGGATGCTTGTTGCGGGGGGTGTTGCAAGGACTTATAAGAGAGGGAGCTGTAATGTTTTGGGAGACACAATGATTGAAAGAAAGTTCAGATGGATCTTCTCTGTTTATTCTGCCTTGTAAATAGTTATACTGAACAATTTATATTTTTTTTATGTTACTGCTAGTACTAATAAATACTTTTGCAAATTCTACAACTGTTCCTGGTTTTTCCTATGCTTCCTGGATCTGTGCTCGACAACACACTGGAGGTTCCACTGCCAGCTGCTGCAATAAGCGGAACCAGATCTGACAAGGCCAGAAGGGCTCAATTAGAATCATAGTTGCCCCTTCCAGCTGGAGCTTGATCAGAACTCTCGAAGAAGCAGAAAGAGAGGGAAGGCATACAGAATATGGAAATTATTTACGTACTGTAATTATTGATCTTCCCAAATATCTTCACCATTCATTACCTATGGGTCCTACCGGAGGTCAAGACCTTGCAAGGAAAGAAAAAGAGCACTGCCTCTTTAAATTTTTCTGAGCTGGAGGAGTCGACGTTGGAAAGGCGCCGCCCACAAGGCCAGCGTTCTACATTGCACTTGCGGGCTGGCCAGTAACCGACACCAACCCCTTCCATAACTCAATTCTTGTCCACCAGGCAAGGAAGAAAGGATAAGGACAGGGATATAAAGAGGGCAAGGATGCCTGAATGATTTTGGGGGGGGGGGGGGAGAATAAATATAAAACCGACTGAAAGAAGTAGGTATACCAAGAGGGACAAACTAATAAGGTAGGGGTGACCGGCACGCTGGGCAGCCTGAAGGCAGAAGAAAAATACAATTTAAATAACGAAGAACGAAGAAAAGAGGGAAAAAGTGCTAACAGTCTCCCCCCTGAGGCGGGATCCACTCCCCAACAGTTCCTCTCCCTCCTAGATACCCAGTCCCCTGCAAGAGGACCAGACAGGCTCCTCAGACTTAAGAACCGAGGGCATATTGAGATGTAGGCCCTGATGGGCCAGGAGTGCCACAAACCTAGCAGTCCCTGACCAGAGCACTGTCACAAGAACAGGAGGGAGAAGGGAGAAAGGCCTTCCCAATCCTCGAGAGGGGAAAAATTGTCAGAGGCCCAGGTGGCTACCCTTTCTTCCAAAAGCTTCAGAGGGGGTTTCTAGGAGAAGATCCTGAAGAAGACCCTGCCCCAGAGAATTTGTTCATGCTGACGTCCCTCCTGATTGTCTTCCTTCGTCATCCCCCCCTTTTTTTTTTGAAAGGAGGAGCCACAACCGTGGACTCCTGCAGCCAGTTCAAGAAAGGGTCAAAATCCTGATGCCACAGCCAAGAGACCAAGTTTTGAGGCTAACTAGTATCACAATCACTAGATGTAAGAATTTTCTCCAGAGCATCTGGCCAGACTGTAGCACTGAACGAATGCGACCCTTAGATGGTTCAGACCAGTTGACACACCAATAATGACATCATTCAGGAGGATATCCCTACCCTTAGAGGAGAGCGAAAAGAAAAAGGCGTATTAGAAAACAAACTCAGGAGGGCTGATAGAGCCCATAACTGGAACACAGGATTTGCCTGCCAGTTTAGCTACCTCTTTCTTTGACTCTTGTCCCAAATCAGGGAGTAGGAAGAGAGAAAAGGGAAGGAACAGCGTTGCTCAGCATCTGGTTACAGGGAGGGTGTAATGAATGGTGAAGATATTTGGGAAGATCAATAATTATGGTAAGTATGTAATTTCCATATCTTCCCCCAAATTAATTTTCACCATTCACTATCTATGGGTCAGAGTGTCAAGATGGCAAACCCTGAGGGGAAAAATACTTCCCCTAGCCTCCTCTGGGGGATAATGACAGGAGGAGGGGGCCGATTTACAGGTCTGGCGAGGCCTGCGGACTTGAATAGACCGGCAAGTGCTCCCGAGACCCAGGACGTGGAAGGCACCCCTGCAATACTCACTGTGCCCTACGAGAAAAGGAGGAGGGCCCCCGGAAAGGTGAATACATCACCCTACACCGGGCCAAGGGTGACAGCCTAGACAGGCGAAGCCACACAGTCCGCCTAATGCAGACCGAAGTTCCCACCAGCCTGGGAGCCATCTCGTTGGCATCATAGACTGCTCTAGAGAGGTGTCTTGTCAGCTACAGGCTTTGAGCAGTGAGGCGAATGGCTTGCCTGGTTCCCTCACCATTAGACAGAGTTGCTAAAACCTGTCCTAGCAGTGTCCAGATGTGCCCAGCATAGGCCACCTGGTGCGCCTGATGTGCCACTATCCGCAGAAGAAGGCGAGCTGAAGAAAACACCTTTCTCCCCCACCAGTCAAATTCAGCCGAGTCAGTGTCAGGGGGCAGTTGTGACAGGGGCCAATAATGCCCAGATGGGGTGTCCAGAAGCTCCAGTCCCGAAGTGGGCTGGGGTATGGCACCTGGAGACCCCGCTGCTGTTCAATACCTGCACATACAGTCCCTAGAGACTGGCAAAGGGCTGTCGGGATGCTGCCAGATGGCGTGCAAAGCCTCTGCAAATGGCCTTGACCAGGGAGGGATGACCAAAGTGTCAGCACTATATTCTCCTAGGAATGACAATGTTGCATGATCTGTGTTCTGGCCAACAAAAGGAGAAAGGCGGCACTCCTTCATCATCTCTGCCAGGAAACACTGGTAGGACATAAAGTCTCTATCAGCAGAGAAGTGGCGAGAGGAACCCCCTACTTCGTTGGAAGAAGACAAAGATGAAGAGGAGTCCAAATAAGAGCTTGGTGGTGCAAAGTCTGAGGTCTACAAATGACTTCGGAGATGGCCCTGGGTTAATGTGGGAAAGCAGCTGCCGAAGCCCTGAACTGCTAATAGGCGAGAGGGAGCCCAGGGTCAAGAAGCATAGGGAAAGGAGGAAAGCAGAGAAACTGGAGGAAGGACAGCCTGGCCACGCCAGGAAGGTCCTCTGCTAGAGCTGTGAGTTTGTGCAGGGAACCCCTCCCGAAGGGGGGGCTGCCAAACTCACCCACCCCAGTGTGCCCAACTGTTGAGGGGTGGACCGGGGTTGATCCTGGGGAAGAACCCCCAAGTGGGGAGGCAGGGGCCATGCAGAGTCCATCAGAAGGCTCCCACCCCTACCAACTGTAGGGCCCCTCCACAAACAAAGGAAGGTAAAGGCGGGTCTGCGCTGCAACCTCGAATGGTTTTCCACAGTGCTCCCCGTGGGAGTCACCACTTAGACTTGGTCCTGCCAACCCTCTACTCTAGAGAGACACCTACCCTTGAAGTGGGCCTAGTGGAAGAATCCTGACTGGGCGCTCGGGATAGTCCCAGCTCCACAGGAGAGAGTTAGGGCCCTCCTGAGTATCCCTCATCGGCCAAGATCCTAATCACACAGGTCTGGGTCTGGCCAAAAGGAATACACCCACCCAAGATTTGCTGCTTTTGTGGCACAGCCCCCAGAAGTGGCATTTCGACCACAGCGCCCACCTGAAACGGCACCAGACGTGGCAACACAACTCACAGAGACTCCAGAGAGGGCTCTGATAGAGCCCCCGACACCGGAGGCAGCACCAGAAGAGTCTGGAGTGCGGCACCGCCAGCCGTCAATGGCCTGGAAACTTTGAGAGGCCCTGGAGAGGCACAGGCAGAATCCGAGGAGCTCCCCTCCCCACTGGCTCATACAGAGCCGGGGTGGAGCTCAGAAACCGTCTTGGTGTCCCGGAGTGCGATGATGTCTTCCAAACATTGGGGGTTTCTCTCAACCACGCCACATGAATAACAAGAAGTACAATAATCCATAGAAAATAGGTGTTGCACTGCGTCCATCGCGTGGTCAGGATCCAGATAGGCGAAATAACGGTCATGGGGGGCCATAATGGTCATGTAGTTGCCACAGGGCACCGATGCATAGGGGCAACTCCTGTGCATTTGGAAACTGATCTATGCCCTGACTCAGACATAACATCTTGCAAATGAAATAATAAAATGGGGAAAATACCACAAAACTACTTGGCGCCACAGTAATAACAAGAAAACTCCTGCGCCGAAGTGGCACCGGACAAGAGCACAGGCCTAGGCGGACATCATGATATAGTTGCCTGAGCAATCTTCCTGCACAGGATCCTTCCTCGTGACGCAGAACCGAGTTATGGGAGGGTCGGCGGCCGGTTACTAACAACTAGCGCCTAAGTAGAACGCTGGTCTTATGGGCGGCGCCGTCCCCACATCAACTCCTCCAGCTCAGAAAAATCTTAAGAAGCAGTGCCCTTTTTCTTTCTGTGCAGGGTCCTGACTTCCGGAAGGGCCCATAGGTAATGAATGGTGAAAAATAATTTGGGGAAGCTCCTCCCTTTTCAGGAGAGGGATAACGCGTCTCACCAGAAAAATCCAGGCCCATGAGTGAGCAAGCAGAAAAGTGGCAGTACTGCATTGTCAGAACGCAAAAAGGTCCAACTCTGGATGACCCCACTGATTGAACAGATCTTCTACCATGGAGGTCATGAGTTCCCACTAGCAAGCCCGTGACTGAGACTGGTTTAGGCTGTCCACCAAGACGTTCTGGACACTGCTCTGGCTGGGAACATGGATGGATGAAAGTTCCAGGCCATGATACTGCCCAATACTAGACCCTCATCGCTTCCTGACATAGTGGGTATGAGTGAGCCCCTCCCTGTTTGTTGATATAGTGGACCAAACTGCAATTGTCTGTCTGAATCAGCAGTGGACCAGTGGAAAAATGTGTCTGGAAGGCCTGTAGGGCATATAGAACTGCTTGTATCTCCAAGACATTGATAAGGAGGACTGCCTCCACTGAGCTCCACATCCCCGGAGCCTGGTGGGCACCCAAATGAGCCCCCCATCCAGGACCGAGGCGTCCACTGTGAGGATTTGTTGTAGGGTGGAATAAAGAATGGCACCCCCCACAGAAGATTGTTGGGCTCCAGCCACCACAACAGCACCCTCTTGACTGGATCTGAGACCAGGACTAGTTGCTCCAGATTGTCCATGAGCTTGTCCCACTGGACCCGCAGTGTCCACCTGGGAATCCTCATATGTAGCCTGGCTAGGGGGACCATAACAATGGCCACAACCATGAGTTCAGGAGGTGTAGAAAGACCCAGGCTGGGACATGATGGCTGGAGTAGAGCTGGCGGGCCTGATCCATCAAATGCTCTACTCTGTCCTGTGGAAGGAAGGCCTTTCCCTAGGCTGCATCTAACATTGCCCAAATGTACTGGAGCCATTAGGAGGGGGTTGGAAAGGATTTGGGTAGGCCGATGGTGACCCCGAAATTCATAAAGAGGTGGCAGGTAAAATCTAGGATTTGGAGCAGGTGCTTCCTGGATGGAGCTGCGAGCAGCCAGTCATCCAGGTAAGGGAGCACATAGAACCCCTGCCATCTGAGGGCAGCAGCCACCACTGCCAAGAGCTGGTGGATTGTCTGGAGGCCAGTCCAGAAATTCTAGGGAGTGGCTGTGTTCTATGAGCTGCATGACGCAACTGTCAGACCTTATGTCTTTCCATCTGTCTAGATGGAGGGAGAATTTACCTTCTACGACCGCCACCTGACTGACTTAAGGGAGGGAGTCTGGCAAAGAGTCAGAGGGGGGCAGCCTCCACTGGGGCTGCAGAGTCCCCTCTGGAACTTTTATTGGCCAAGGTGGTGGGGGTAGGCAGGGCAGATGCCGCCCTCTACTTGTCTTGGGCCTTGGCCAACGTCCGGGGCAGTCTGGAAAAAGGAAGACCTCTGCCCAGATCTGTGTGTGATACAAAGAATGAACAGATCTGATGGCCTTCCCCGGAGCTGAGAGAGGATGTCCTTAACATCACCTCCAAACAATAGGCTGCCCCTGAAAGGAGCATTCAAGATGGACAGTTGGACATTTTGACACACGTAGTCAAGAGAACCTACATAGGAATATGCTGCTAGCCACCGCCCGGGCCAATACATCCACAGTGTCATAGGCCAACCTGAGCAGATTTGTACCAACTTTGGAGGCCAACTTGAGGGTGTGCAGGGCTTGCTGCTTGGCAGGGTTGGAGGGTAGGGACAAGACCACGTCCCTGGCCTTATCCCATAGCGCATTCTGATACTGGAGCATGTGGGCTAGATAGTTGAGAGCATGGATTGCTAAAGTAGCAGAAGCGAACATCCATTTCCCAAAAAAGATCCAGCCAACGGGGCTCCCAGATGGGCAGAAGGCGCAAGTGCTTTGGCCACTTAGAGCAGTCATGGGCAGCACTAATAAAGTACAGTTACGTAAAAACTTACCGTAACAGTAGATCTTCGAGAGAGGCTCTTGCAGTAGATAATTACATATAGGACTGACATTGGCAGGTGGCAGGACCCCATGGAAAAATTTCTAGCTAGCAGTCCCTGGCGAGGGACCACCCCCACGTCAGGTGACCGGCATCAGGAGACGTCGGTATAAAGGGGCGGTCCCTGACGCCAGTCTTCCAGTTCTTTCCCGCCACAGGCCAAACGAGGCCGGACAAGAGAGAAGCGGATATTTCCCTCAATGGAAAAGGAGCTGAAAAAGCATAGGGGGATGTAGGGCGGGAAGGTATTACCTACTGCAAGAGCCTCGCTTGAAAATCTACTGTTACAGTAAGTTCTTATGTAACTGTACTATCTTACTTCGAGAGGGCTCTTGCAGTAGGTAATTACATATAGGACTGAGTCCCAAGCAGTCTGGAACAAGGAGAAGTACCGGGGAGGAGGAAATCTACTCCAAGTAGAACCTCTAACTGTGTAAGCCTTAAGATAGGAGGCCTTGCAGGACAGCCAGCCCGAAGTCTGTTCTACGGCGAGAGGCAATATCCAAACTGTAGTGTTTTGTAAAGGTATGGACGGAGGTCCAGGTGACGGCAGCACAGATGACTGCTGCTGACACATTCTTGAAACAAGCTGCTGAGGCAGCAACTCCCCTGGTGGAGTGGCCTCTTACTTGACCCGGCAGGGTCTTGTTGTACTTGTCATAACAGAAAGTAATGCAATGAGCCAACCATTTGGATAGGCATTGTTTAGAAACGGCATTGCCTTCTCTTTTGGGTGCAAAAGAGACAAACAATTGATCGGTCTTCCTGAGATCTTTTGTCCTGTTAGCGCAGTATCTCAGAATCCAGTGAACGTCCATAGTATGGAGTAAATACTCCCCTTGATTGCAATACTGCGTAAAAAGGTGGGCAACTCTATGGACTGGTTCAGAGTAGACTCGGCTACTACCTTAGGAAGAAATTCAGGGTTAGTGCGCACAGCCACACGTTCCTTGTGAAAAATCAAGTATGGAATTTTACGCATCAGGGCCTGGAGCTCGGAAATTCTCCAAACGGAAGTAATGGCCACCAGGAAGAGAGTCTGCCATGAAAGGAACTTCAAGTCTGCGGAAGCAGCCGGCTCAAAAGGAGGCAGAGTAAGTTTCTCGAGAACAAAGTTCAAATCCCAAGGGGGAGAAGAAGTACGTATGGGAGGTCTCAGATGGAGGACCCCTCTAAGGAAAGTCTTAGAGACCTCCAGTTGAGCAAATGTCTCATCTGCAAAGGGGACATGATAGGCCGAGATGGCTGCCATGTGGACTTTCAGAGAAGAATGACTAAGACTCAGGTCAAAAAGATGGCGTAGGTACTCCAGCAGAAGCCCCGCTGAACAGGAAAAGGGTTCCACTTCCTTAGAGGCAGCCCAGATAGTGAACCTTTTCCACTTCATGGCATAAGTAGATCTAGTAGAGGGTTTTCTAGCCTCCACCAAAATCTCCGTCACTTGGGGAGAAACCCCAAAGCGGGATTGAGCTAAGTCTGCAGGAGCCATGCATGCAGCTGAAGAGATTTGAGGCCTGGATGGACCAGGGTCCCCTGATCCTGGGTCAACAAACCTCCTGACAGAGGAAGATGAAGACGATGATCCTCTGAGTATTGCTGTAGAAGAGAGAACCAAACTTGCCTGGGCCAGAAAGGAGCAATCAGAATCATCCGTGCTCCTTCTGAAGCTAGTTTCTGTAAGACTCATGGGATAAGCAGAATTGGGGGAAAGGCATAGACGAATCTGTCCTTCCAGTCTAGAGACAGAGCGTCTCTCCAGAAAACACCTCGCTCTGGAATGAGCGAGCAGAAGATGGAAAGCTTTGTGTTTAGAGGAGATGTGTACAGGTCGACCTGTGGGGTTCCCCAGAGTTGGAAGATACCCTCCAGGACCCCTTGGTCCAGTTCCCATTCGTGAGTCAGAGCAGATGAGCGACTTAGCTTGTCTGCCAAGGTGTTGTCGACTCCCGGAACATGAATTGCCGTGTGGTGAAGGTCCGGTTGTGTTGCCCAAACCCAAACCCTCATTGCTTCCCTGCAAAGAGGGTAGGACTGAGTCCTCCCCCTGTTTGTTGATGTACCAAACCACGCACATGTTGTCCGTCTTAACAGCTAGGTGGCCAGGAAGGATTTATGGGTGAAGGGCTTGGAAAGCGTACAACACTGCCTGAAGCTTGAGCACACTGATGTGGAGTGTCAGTTCGAGCTTGGACCAAGACCCCTGGGTCCAATGGTGACCTAGATGGGCTCCTCAACCTTCGCCCAAGATGTCTGTGGTTAGAGTCTGGGAGGGGGGAGGACGAAAGAAAGGAACTCCCCGAAGCAGGTTCTCCCGAGCCATCCACCACTGCAAGTCTCGGAGCATCGGCGAGGAGACTAGAATTGGGTGATCTAAGTCGTCCACTAACTGATCCCACTGGGAGCGGAGAGTCCACTGAGAAACTCTCATGTGAAGCCGAGCGTGTGGGACTGTCGGGATAGCAGCCGCCATGAGCCCGAGAAGGTGAAGGACCGACCTTGCACTGACCCGCCTGCAGCTGGACAACAGACTTATTTGAGTCTGGAGGGTGGACGCCCGGTTCGGTGGCAGGAAGGCCCTGCCAATGGTCGTGTCTAGAATCGCCCCTATAAACTGTAGTCTCTGAGATGGGATCAAGTGAGACTTGGAATGGCTGATGATAATACCCAGGCAGGCAAAAACCTGCTGGGTAAGGGCGAGGCAGCGCAGGAGTTCCTCCCTGGATGAGGCCGCCAAGAGCCAATCGTCCAGGTACGAGGAAACCTGCACTGATGATAATACCCGGAGTACGCAGGTAGGCCGCCACCACCACTAGGCATTTGGTAAATATTCGGGGAGCCAAGTACAGGCCAAATGGAAGTGCCTTGAACTAGTAGTGGTCCCCCTGGAACACAAAACGAAGATATTTGGGATGAGACGGGCGAATAGAAATGTGCAGGTAAGCATCCTTCATATCCAGGGCACACAGCCATTGTCCCGACCGAAGGAGGGGCAGAAGGCTCTGCAACGAGAGCATTCTGAACCTTTTGTATTCCACAAAAAGATTCAGGGAACTGAGATCTAGAATGGGTCTTAGATCTCCTGTCTTCTTTGGGACCAGGAAGAAGTGGGAATAGTAACCCTTCCCTTGAAGATGAAGAGGGACGGGTTCTAGTGCTTCTTTCAGTAGCAGAGTTGAAATCTCTTCCTGGACCAAGAGAAGATGTTCTCGTGAATATGACGACTTTGGGTGGGGGTGTCGAGGCGGTTTCTGTAGAAACTCTATTGAGTATCCTTCTGCGATCAGCTGGAGCACCCAAGAATCTGATGTTATCCTCTCCCAGCCCGGAAGGTGGAGGGAAAACCTCCCTCCTACCGGTTCCTCCTGGGAGTCCGGAGGCTGTGGGAGAGGAGAGGAGTCAGATGGTACTGCCGCAGCTGAAGCACCCACTGCTTTTTGCGGAAGGGGCTTGCCGGGGCCCGACGCTTTGTGGCCCGCTTCCCTGGGGTTTCGGCCTTTGGGTCGCATTTGGTCTATGGAAAGGACGGCACTGTGGCTGGTGGGGATGGTACATGGAGTCAACAGACTTTAGTGCCATCCCCTTCTTCTGCAAATCGGTGATGATGTCCTTGACATCGCCACCGAAAAGCACCGACCCCCGGAAGGGCGCTTCCTGGACAGCGGACTGCACTTCCGGGACCAACCCTGACACACAGACCCAAGCATGACAACGTAAGCCTACGGCGAAAGCTGAGCTCCGTCCAGCAGTGTCCACCGCATCGTAGGTCGCACGAAGCATGTGTCGACTGGCCAAATGTGTAGAGCGGACAAGATCAGCCAACTCCTGCTTGACTTGAGAGTCCGGCAGGGAGTCTAGTTTGGATTCCACCTGAGTAAGAATGGCCTTCTGGCAATCCCCCATATGACCGACATAGTTCAGGGCCCTAATCCCCAGCGTGGAAGAAGTGAAGATCTTACCATACTGGTCCAGTAGGCGGAATTCTTTGTCAGGTGGCGACGAGCTAAGATGTTTTGGGTTAGCCGACCAGTCGTGAGCGGCACTAATCACTACAGAGTCAGCACGAGGGTGAGAATCTAAAAAATCAACACCCTCGGGAGCCTGTTATGGCCGATTCGACTCCCGTGGAAGTGGGGCTAGAGCCGATGGCTGCTTCCAGATGGTGGTGACAAGGTCGGCATGAGGCTCTATCCAGGGTGGCACCAAAGTGGGAGCTGTCACGGGCAGATCCAGATGCTCGGTGAGTTTCAACCGCTGAGGGTCTGGTTCCAAAGAGTGCCACTGATGAACCTCCTGGATTTTGCGTAGCAACTCCGTAAAGGAAGGATCTTCCGGAGGAGACTTTGGAGGAGTCCTTGGCCTGGGCTTTGATGGAGAGCGTGGCTCATCATCCCTTTCGGAGTAACCGTCGGAGGAATCCAAGGAGTCCGAAGGGGAACAGGAAGAAGAAGAGGAAAAAAAGACTCCCTTTCCCGACCCGGGGGAGGAACGGACCCCTTGGGAAGCACCCGAGGAAGCGTATCCTGCCCTCTCTGGACCCAGAGGGGAGAGCCCTGGTGTCCGGAGGTGGTGAGGGAGGTGCTGCCGTGGACGACGGGGAACCTGGGAAGCACAGTCTTTGGTCGTGCTCTCACCTCCTGGTGAGCTGAGCCTGGCCTCAGCCCACCAGGAGGCCAGAGTTCTGCAAATCCACCAGCGGCTGTGGGGGCGGTGGAGGAGGAGGAGGAGGAGGGGGATAAAGGTATGGATTATATCCATATGGGGAGTATCCGAAACCCAGTGGCGGAAAAACAGGCTTCTGGTGTTGTGGGTTCGGGTACTGCGGCATCGGAAAGACTGGCACAGGGTTCTTTTGCCGACCGGACATCCGATGAGCCAACGTGCGGTTTTACAGTGAGATCCCGGCGGGCACCGGAGGAGCCTGCGTCCAACTTATGGGACCTCGCGGAGGCAGACCGAGAAGAAGGATCGGCCTGGTCCGGCGGGAGGGAGCTCAGCGCATCGGCTCGGCGGTCGTGTGCCTTACCGCTTTCTCCGTGCAGACGCCTGAGGAGCTGACGCCCAGCTTACAGAGTCACCCACGCCAGTAGGCCACGGCTACAGCCGAACTGGGGGCGGAGGCCTCCACCGCCCGGGCGCCTGAAAGACCTGCACGAGCCAGACGGGCGGGCCGACGCCACCTCTGAAGCCTCCGAGGTGCCTGCCGAGGAGCGACTGAGGACGTTATCTGTCCGGCGACTTTGAGGAGACGCGGTGGAGTAGCCCTGAACCTGCGCTCTCCTTGTCTTTCTTCTTCCGATGGCCTTCAGGGAAGTGGACGCCTGCCCAGTTTTTTGAGCTCCTTCTCCATCGAACTCTTGTTTTTCTTCAAGATGTGGGCTTCAGGATTGCTGCAGTCTTTTCCGGTAGTCGTGCTGAAGCTGAGGCAGTGCTGGCACTTCTCGACTGGGTGATCGGGACCTAGACAGAACAGGCACAGAGAATGGCTGTCCTTGTGTGGGAGTTGGGCGCCACACAAGTCGCACTTATTTTTGTGCTCGAAGGGTGTAGGGAATGACATACACAGATGATGAACTGACGAATGTTGAAAAAAGGCAAAATTATTCGCTAAAAACCGACAAAGGGAGGCTGACGAAGCAACAAACTTTTCCACGAGGCGCTGCACGAGCTAACGGCGGGAAAGAACTGGAAGGCGGGCATCAGGAACCGCCCCTTTTACCGACGTCTCCCAACGCCAGTCACCTAACGTGGAGGCGGTCCCTCGCCAGGGACTGCTAGCTAGAAATTTTTCCGTGGGGTCCTGCCACCTGCCGACATCAGTCCTATATGTAATTACCTACTGCAAGAGCCCTCTCGAAGTAAAATCTACAGAGTCCACTTGAGCTTGTTCCCTGAGGAAGGGCTTGCCCACCGGGGCATGATAAAGTCAGTCAGCTTTACATGACATGGCTAGAACCAAATTTGACTTACGCCAGGCAGCCACAGCGACGTCCTCGTAGGTATCAATAAAAGGAGGAACCACTCAACCAGACTTAAATTTAAACAAGATGCTAAATATAATATACTACAGGAACAATTGCAGGCCTACCAATTCCTTTACAGAGAGGATGACTCCATACTACAAAAAAAAATTAGAAAACATATCAGATGTCAAACTGCTACCATTTTGAAAATTAAACATCCCTTCTTAAAACAAATCTCTCATAAAGAGAACCAAATACAATCATCCTTTGCCGCCTACTATCAGGCCCTATACTCCTCTCCTCCTTTAACAACACGCAGGCTAGGAGCAGTTTCCTTTCTAACTCTCTCACTTCCTAAGCTCTCAGAAGCGCAGAAACCCACGCTGGAACTCTAACTGGATCAAATGAGGCTTTAGGATATATACAAGCCCTTCAAACATTAAAATGCCTAGGCCGGGTGGCTGTACAGCCGAATGGTATAAATCCTTCACAGGTCTACTTTTACCTATACTAGTTCCTACTTTTAGAACAGTGGCAGAGGGTGACGTCCCACAGCCTTCTTGGACCTATGCAATAATATCTCCTATTCCCAAACCAGATGAAGATACTACGGAGACATCTTCTTGCAGCCCCATCTCTATCCTTAATGTAGACTACAAAATGCATTTGTCCATATGGGCCACAAGACTAGAACGCACTCTTCCTACACTCATTCACCTGGAACAATCTGGCTTTATTAAACAAAGAAGTACCACTGACAATATCAGACAAACTATTCTGTCATTACAATATATCCATCTGAGACAAATTCTGGCTGCCTTGTTGAGTTTAGATGCAGACAAGTCGTTTGACAGGGTGTCATGGGATTTCTTGTGGGATACTTTGACAAACTTTTCCTTTCTCAATTCCTTTTTAAAATGGATCCAAAACGTATCACAGTCCCCAAGCATATTTACAGATAAACAGTGTTATCACCCCACCTATATCCTTACACGAGGAACCAGGCAAGGATGCCCCCTTATATCTGCCCTTTATATGGATCCATTGGCTAGAGCCCTTAGAAAAGATGACCATATTGAAGGAATCCCGCTGGGACAAACAACATATAAAGTATCCCTATTTGCGGATGACATCCTTTTTTTTTTTTAAAGAAAAAGTTTATTTCTTTTCCAATACCAACAAGACATACAAACATAAACCATATCCCGGAGAACCGGGCGCACACCCCAAAACTGGCTGTGCAAACTATGTACATCCCCTATTTACATACACACAAGGATACCACCCCATCCAAAGTTAAACATCACACGGAAGCCCTCATGCCCCACAGCAAATTGAGACAACTCATTCTCCCATATTCGAGCTTCCCCAAAATGAAACTTACAACATTTAACATCCAATAATCCTGGTTGACCTGGTCATCTCGGGCGGATGTCCAGTGTGTCCCCTGAAAGAGAGAGAGAGTCCCAATCCGATAAAGCCCCAACGACCTCAAGTTCATCCTTGCCAAACCCATATCCCAATCAGATCCATATTGATTCCAACACTAGTTAACAAATATAACCACCCATTCTCTAGGGGATCTTCATAAAAGAAAGAAAAAACCTAAAACCCACAGTACCTACCTCTTGAGAGAACCACCTTCCCAGCTCATATCCTCTATTAATCGCCACCCAGCAGGCAGATCTGTATACTATCAGTTATTACCTATTACGGTAGGCTGCCTCCAAACTTGCCCACCTAATACTATAAACCTCCTGTCTACCCTCAGATGTTAGGTGTTTTTAATCCTAGCTAAAGCCCTCCGCAGATCCTTCACCCATTGTTCGTATCGAAGAGCCTGGTCATCTTTCCAATGTTTCAGAATGAATGCTTTAACAATAGACCCCATTAAAGCAAGGTGAAATCTTGATGTGACCCTCCTGACTATAGAGTAATCACCTAACACACAGATTTCTGGGGTTAAATAACCTGAGTAATCTAAACTGGGGTCCAAACCCTGTCTAATCTTATTCCATAACGGAGAAATCTTATCACAACTCCATAGAATATGAAGCAAATCCCCTGTTGCTGTCCCACACCAGAAACACAGATCTGTCTGTCTCAAGGACTTAGAATATAGCTTAGTGGGCGTATAGTAGATATTGTGAACCACAAAGATCTGCATATTCCTATATTTAGGAATAACATTATATCTAGTGGCTTCCCAGATACTGTCCCACGCTAATCTAGAAGTCAACACCTTATCCCAATAAGGGACAGCGGTAAGGGCACTGGAACATTGGGAATTCAGGAGAAGTTTATACACCCGGGAGAGCGAACTGGATCTATGCACGGCCTCCTTCAAACTTCCCCATGAGAGAAAACTGTCTAAATAATCCCATCCCCCAGAACTCCCGCAATCAATTGCTTAAGCTGTAACCTTTGGAAGAAGGGCAGGCCATCACATTGAGGTGGTAGGAGTATCCCCCCCCCCCCTTTGCATATCCCTCAGACTGAGACCTTTCAAATATACCGCCCACCTTTGCCCCAGCACCAAGCCTCCTATGGTCAAGTTAGGGTTACCTAGAATAGGCTGATCCCTAGACCTCACCTGGCATTCTTTTTGGGTTGGAGTGAGAAACGACCACCAAGCTTCCAGTGGTTTCCTAATTGGATTCCCCACCCCTACCTTGCCCATTCCTTTTTTGGGCCCAACGTATAACAACGAATCAGGGGAATAGCCCATACCTCTCAGCGCTTTCCTCTCAATTAGTAACCAAGCAGGACAATATTCTTCCTTATACAAGTCCACCGCCCACTGGGCCATAAAGCCCACCTGACTCGCCACATAGTAAGCCTGAAGATCAGGTAGCCTAATACCCCCCCTCTCGTATGGCCTACACAGCACATTGTGTTTAATCCTGGGAGGCTTGCCACTCCAAAGGAAACCCGTCAACATTTTCCTAATTAACTTAAACCACTTAACCAGGATATTATAAGGAGCCAGATAGATCAGATATAGCGCCCTTGGCAAGATGTTCATCTTAATGATGCCCAAACGTGCGGTAAAGTTCAAAGGGAGTTTGTTCCATCTTAAAATATCCCCCGAGATCTCAGAAATAATTCCCCCCAGGTTGGCATCTGCACCAGAAGTTTGGTTTGCTGTAATCCAGATTCCCAAGTACTTCAACTTATCATCATTCCATTGTATCCCAAGGGGTGCAAAATCCACTTTAAAAACATGTGGAGTCAGAGGTAAATTTGGGTTTTAGTGAGATTCAGTTTGTAATTCGAAACCCTAGAGTACCGATCTATTAGCTCTCTAACCATTCCAAAGCCAGTTGCTGGATCTCGAAGGTGGAGCAATATATCGTCCTCGAAGACTGAGATTTTCAAAACCAAATCATCGACCCCAATTCCCTGAACCCCGACCTCCCTATTAATGTATCTTAACAAAGGCTCCAGTAAATATTAAACAGTATCGGTGAAAGAGGCACCCCTGCCGAGTACCATTCTTAAGCTGAATTCCCTTGACAAATAACCATTACATAAAATTCTAGCGTAGGTGCATATAGATTCTTGATACCCTAATTAACCCTCCGAATCCCATCTTCTCAATTGTAGTAAATAAAAATAGATGAGAGACACGATCAAATGCCTTTTCGGCATCTAGGGAGATCAAGGCTAAGGGGGCCCGGGAGTCAGAAGCAGAATTTAAAATATGGTGTATTTTCCTAAGCACATCTTTAGCTCCTCTTCCCGGCATAAAGCCTACTTGTTCCTGACTAATTAGGCTTGGAGCCACAGTCAAGATCCTATTAGCCAAGATCTTTGCAAGTATCTTGATGTCTTGATTTATTAAGGCTATAGGCCTATAGCTTCCCAAACATCCCTTGGCTTATCTGGTTTGGGTATTAATGTGACATATGCTTGATATATGGGTGAATGATCAATACCATCCCCATTATAGTATGAAAAATTCTTTTAAAACAGGAAGTATAGTTTGAATGTGTGTTTGGTAAAATTTAGCGTTAGGCCATCAGACCCTAGCGATTTACCTGATGGAAGGATCTAACCACCTCAATAATCTTCGGAGGATGTTATAGGACCTTCCAACTCCCTAGCAAAAGCAGGGTCCACTAACGGAAGTTGAATTCCTCCAAATATTCCCTAACCTCCTGGTCTCCCCTGAGCACTTTCCTGGTATATCTTTTCAAAAATGAGGCAAACGCCCGGCCATATCTTGAGGGACCGTCACTAGCCTCCCTTCATATGAAAGTGAAGTAACAGTCCGACTGGCCTCCCACTCCTTAATTCTCGCTGCCAGGAGACGCCCCGGAACATCCCCCTGCAGGAGATATTGGGCCTTGATCTTATTTAACCAAAATTCAGTCTTCCCATACAAAATCCCTTACAGCTCCTCCCTTAAGCTTTTAAGCTCCCTATCGATTTCTTCTGACAACCCCTCCTGCTGCGACAGAGTGCTTATGGCCCCCTCTAGAAATTCCTCTTTCGCCATCCTAATCAGCCTCTGTTTAGCAGCTAAATTTTTAGCAGCCATAGAGTATAAAAATTTACAAGTAGGCCAAGCTAGCCTCTTATCCATCAATGTAGGCAACTGTACACTAATAATTTCCTTAAGAGCCCCCTCTAACTCATCCCTTCTCTCCTTCACCAAAAAAAGCCAGTCATGAAGCCTCCACCTATAAGGTCTGGGAGGTAGGGACTTAGGTTCCCATTGCATCTGAATCAAGGAGTGGTCTGAAAGAGTTCTACCCTCGGTCGAGAACGCTCTAACCTCCCCCAATGCCACTCTATTTACCAAAATAAAATCTATCCTAGTATGACTTTTATGAGCTGCCGAGTAAAATGTCATTTTGGGGCCCCCATTAGGAAAAAGCTTAGATGGATCTGTCAAACCTGTAACCTCTAAAAACTTAGCCAGGGCTAATTGGGCCCTAGACCTGGGGCCTTTAAACATAGGCACCCTATCCTCCTTATTGTCTAAACATAAATTCCAATCACCCGCTAATATCAAAGAGAGTGACGGGAACGGGGCAATATTCTCCTCTATTGAGGCAAAAAATTCAGGTTGTGGTAGGGTTGGTCCATATATAGAGGCCACCACTAGTGCCTTACCATGTAAAGTGCCCATCATAAAATCCCCTACCATCCTGTCGGGTCAAAACCTGGGTCACCTCAAAGGGACAAGACTTGTTAATTATAATCACAACTCCATGAGCGCCTCTCCTCCCCACTCCATATACCAGACCCACCCAGCGTTTCTTTAAACAATCTAGTTAGTCCGATAATAAGTGTGTTTCCTGAAGAGCCACAATATGGCGCCCCGCTCCACGTTCCGTAGGATTGTCAGTCTTTTATTTCGTCCCCTCAAACCTTTAACATTCCAAGAAATCACAGTGTATAATACCATCTAGCTAATAGCAAATTAAGAAAAGGATCAAGACAGATCCATTCTTGAGGTCTACTCCCCAAACATCCCAGTCGAGGACTCTCTCTCTTTCCCCCCCTAAACCCTCCCCCCATCCCCCGGTCCCAAGACCGACCTCCAGCTTCCTGTTGAGTCATGGATGAATCCGTTTCCTGACCCCCAAACCCAGTCATTGGCTTCTTTACCCGAAAAACTAGCTTTACATCCCCCTCAGACCTGGTTAAACCAAACCCCATTGAGTAAATAAACGGTGCCCCCATATAATTTACAAATATACACGATGCCCAACAGAGAAAGGAAAAAAAAAAAAACCTCTAAACCTCAAACGAGGCGCTCCCCCATATCGTCTAAGCAGGCAGAAACTCATCCAATAGCGCCTCCAGCTAGAGACTATATTATTCCATCATAACACACCCCATTAATTGCTGATATGAACACCCCGCCCCCGGATTAAGCCCTAATCCCACAGAAAGTCCAATCCACCTAACTGGCGGCCTAAAAGTCCATTGAACAAAGGGCCTTAGTCACCCCAGTCTTTCCTTAATCTTCTTTCATGCTACCCTTCTTCTTCCCTCCCTCCTCCTGGGGAGAGAGGCACACAAGACTAAAGCAAAAAAAGAAAAAAGGGGGGGAAACCCCTCCAAAATCAAATCCAAAACTTGCTGTTCAATGTCTCAGCTTATGCCAAAGGTTAGCTTGACCTCGTAGCTCATGTTAAGGACTCCTTAACTCCCAGAAGTCCTCTTCCTGAAAAAAATAATCCTCATATAGGAGAACACAATCATGTTGGAAATTTGAAAAGATCTGGAAGATCAGAGCGGAGCCCCTCCAGTGCATCCTTAGCTGTTAGAAACTTCTTTTCTCCGGATGACAGTCGCACCATAAGAATAGCAGGATAGAGGATCCGAAACTTTATCCCTGCTAAGTAAAGCTTCTTCTTAATGTCCGTATACTCCTTCTGCTTTTCTCGAGTGCCAGGAGTTAAATCCTGAAAAAACCACAATGAGGCCCCGTTCCATTGCAGAGGTTTCTTCTGTCTGGACACCTGAAGAACATAAGATTTCTCCTTATAATTGAGAAACCTCATAATTATAACTCTGGGTGGGCCCTCAAGTGGTTCTCCCTAGAGTGCTCGATGAGCCCTCTCCACTATACCCTTCCCCAAAAGGTGAAGGGCCAAACATTTTAATAGCAGATCCTGGATAAAGGAGACGCTGTCCAGGCCTTCAGCCCTCTGGGAGCCCTGCTAAAATGAGGTTGTTCCTGCGATTTCTAGCTTCTTGATCCTCCAACCTCTCTTCCAGTTTCTTGACTTTTTCCGGATCATCACTACTTCTTGATCCAGCGTGAGACTTTTCTTTCCTGTGAGGAAATTCTGGCCTCAGCATCACTCATTCTTAGGGCCAGTGAGTGTAGAGCCGGCTTCACCTCAGAGAAATCCATCACCAAACCCTGCAGCAAGGACTTAATCTCCTTGATGTCCTCAAGCGCTACCACCACACCCCTTCCTTATCAGAGTCCTCTCCTGATCTGCATCAGCGGACGGGTGGGGCTTGGGCGTTTAGTTGCTGAGGCGCTTCGCGAGCGGTTCCACTGGTTCGGCTTCCATGTCTATCGAGGCTCGGCCCGCGCATTCAAATCCTCTGAAGCACTCAGTTTCACACTCCTTCCGACCGCCACCAACCCAATTCTGCCAGGCAACGGAACAGCTAGAAGCACCCAACAGAACTCCGAACGAGGAAAGGGAACTAAATACCGCTGGTACCGGGTATATAAAACAAAAAACAACCGCTTGGGTCTCGGAGGAGCTCGGAGTGCGTCTTACTCGAGCCGGCTCATCACGTGACTCCCAGCGGATGACGTCCTTTTGACGGTACTGTCCCCAGAAAAGTCTATCCCCACTATCTGGGAAATATTACTAGAATATGAGAAAATAGTACATTTTAAACTGAATATATCCAAAACAGAAGTACTACTTCTACACTTTCCTCTCTTTCAAAGGCTAAAGCAGATGTTCCCCCAAAAATGGCTCTGTACTAAAATTAAATATCTGGGTATTTATATTCCCAAAGATCTCAGGAATCTGGAGCTGGCCAACTATGAGCCCCTTTCTATTCTCATCCAAAATAATTTAACTAAATGGGGCAATCCTACACTCACCTTTTTTCAGCGAATAGAGATTATTCGTATGAATATCCTCCCATGACTTCTCTCTCTGTTCCAAAGTATCCCCTATTTCCCATCCGTATTTTACTTTAAATCATGGAACAGAACTATTCTTCAACTTTATATGGGGTGGTCAAAGACTCAGAATTTGCCCATCAATCCTTCAACAATCTCTCTCTCACAAGGGGGTGCCAACCTCCCCAGTTTCATGCTTTATGCTAAAGCAGCCTTTCTGAAAATCCTCTTATGGCTTACACCCTCCTTCTCTGCCCCGGAAAACAACTGAATTTTATTATTAATGATCAGTATGATATTGAGAAAATAGCATTCTCTATAGAGGAACAAATAAATACCTTGTATAAGAAATGTTACCAAATTACACGACCCAAATACTGAAAATTGGTACAATATATATATAAAAAAAAAAAAAAAGAACTGAAGGAAACAATGTTCTTCCATACTCTTCTATCTGAAGACGATAATTTCTACCCAGCAAAATTTAATGTAATATTTCAGCTGTGGAGGTAACTAGGACTTAATTATATCCACCAGTTCTTAACAAAAGAAGGTATAACCCCATTTTCTGCACTTCAGAAGATAAATGACCTCCCAGACAGAGACCTATTTTGTTACACCTAAGTGAAAAACTATATACTAAGACAACGAGAAATAGAGCCCAAGATACCTACACCTCCCCCCTCACGCTGGACTTTACTAACAGACACACTTCAGGACCACCCCTGGGGCCACCTTATAGGGCAGCTACATAAAATCTTAAGACAGTCCCTTGGTGATTCATCACCATCAATTCTGGAGAGCTGGAATAAAGACCTGACAACTGATATCCCACTCTTCTTATCAAATGACACTTCCTTAAGAGCCATAAAAATAACTTCATCCCATGTTTGGAGGGAGTTCGCCTGGAAGTGCAGTTCCAGATTCTTTCATGCTCTGGCGGTTTTTTATTAAATACCTACCAGCCTCATATGGGTATTGCTGGAGAGCATGTAACTGTAACCTGGCGGCTCTAGGGCATGTATTTTGGTTCTGTCCTAAATTGATGCCTTTCCGGGTATCTTTACAGGAGGAGCTAAGAGACTGTCTGGATGAATCAGTTGAGCTTACTGCTGAAATGGTGATTCTATCTATTTTTACCCCTGTGGCACCGTACCTTACTACCCTTACATCTCTTAGCAGCAAAAAAAGCAATAACCTGCAAATGGTTAACACCCAGCACATCATTAGTTTCAGAATGGCGCCAGATACTTCAAAAGATTTATAAATTTGAAGTCTTAATAGCAGCCATACACAAACAAAAAACCTTTAGGGAGAAATGGCATCGCTGGATTCACTATGTGGTTATGACCAATCTAGAATTTGTGCCACAAAAATAAGACATACTACTGGAATTATAATACGTTGGGGGAGGGGGAGATGGCATTGAGCATACCTCTCAAGTGTCCCTGATTTTCAGGGACGTCCCTGATTTTGCCTCAAAATTTTACTCTGTCCCTCATAAAATTTGTGTTTTTGTGGCTAAACAGTAGGGACTGTAAGCACAAAACAATGTCAAGCATTAAAGTTACGGACTTCTTCTTCTTTAGAAAATGCATTGTGCACTAAGTCCCATATTCTACCAGCTTTCTGGGTGGATAGCTCTAATTTTGAAGATGTGTCCCTGATTTTGGTCCTTTGTCCTTGACTTTTTTTAAGCCTTGTCCCTGATTTATGAGGCAGGAGGTTGAGAGGTATGGCATTGAGAATATCAGAGACTGAAAGGACGATCTCCCATCTCATTATAGAAAACACGCTCCTGGGACATACTGACCCACCAACAGTGTCCATGTCCATGAGGGTGATCACTGACCTTCTGTGAAATTTCCATAATAACCTTTAATACCTAGGTGACAGATTGTTATGTACATCTTTTCTAGAAGAAGGGACTGATGCTTATGACTAATGAATCTTCTTGTTACTTTTCCATTCTGTGGTATTTCAGATAATATTAATATTATCAGGATTGATAAGTGTAATGGGATAAATTGCATGTAATGTTTCTCTCAATAAAAAAGGGGCTGATGGGATTTATAGTCCCTTTCAGCAACGGAGGCAGAAATGGATTGCAATCGAAGGGAAGTGGAGGGAGGGAGGTAGACGGTGAGCAACACCCCAGCTCAGCTCAGAACGAAACAGAAGTGCTGCCATCAGGAGATGGCATACAGGGCCTCAGGGGCAGTAATGGCAAAAGTGACTCTGCACATGCACAGAATGGATATGGGCCCAGGATCATAACCTCCGCGCATGCGTGGGTACAGGTAGGACGCCACATTTCACCGCGCATGCGCGGAACACGGAAAGGGGCCATGTTTGTAGTTTTGTGGTAATAAAAGGTAAGTTTTTTAGACGCATGATGATCAGAGCAAGACAGCAAACAGATTACGCGTGGGAACGGTGCATAGAAGGAAGCAGCATGTGCCTGGATTTGCAGGGTAACAAACATTAAAAAAAAATAAATTATTATTATTGTTTTAATGTGGTTATATTGTTTTCAGGTGGTTATATCACGTCCTTTCAGATGATTTACAATCATCCAGGGCACTAATGCTAGACTGTGGGAGGAAACATAGAAGCTGATGGCAGATAAGGACCGCAAGGCCCATCCAGTCTGCCCATTTTCTCTACCTTATGAATGTGCCCACAGGCCTTTCCTCTGTCAATGGCCTATCTTGTCATACTCATCTGTATTGCTCCCTTATGACTATCCCATGCCTGTTTGAAGCCCTGCACTGTATTCATATCCACCACTTCCTGAGGTAGGCCGTTTCATGACTCCACCACCCTTTCTGTGAAAAAACAACTTCCTCACATTACCCCTTAATTAAACTGATGTATATACTGTATATAATGTGTGTGGTCTAAACTTTCTGTGTGTGTGTGCGGTCTAAACATACTGTTTATAATATGAGCCTTGTATGAACCCTATTGCTGTCCCTGTATAAATGTTATCATTGTACTATTTGTGTAACAGATTGGTGTAGCAGAGGTAGCTAATGTAATTATTGTTTCAGTGTCCTCTCTGTAACCAACTCCGAGTCGCCCCTGAAAAAGGGACCTTTGGTCTCAGTGGGCTTACCCAGTAAACAAAATCTAAATAAATAAATAATTGGCCTCACTCTAATCTCATGCTGTGTCCTCTTTTCCTGCTATTTTTCTTATACTGAAACATGTTAAGACGCCTTCACCTTAATGCCCTTAAGATGTCTGAATGTGTGAGTAAGGGAGAATAACAAGTTATGTTGTAACCCCTTTTTATATTCATGTGAAGTAAGTGTCAGGATGGCAGCCAGGGAAGACAAGAGAAGTAATGAGTGTCCAGATGATGGAGCAGGCGGCATAGCTGATGGTAAAGGTGAATGAGATCCTGGAGATGGCAAAAAGGAAGGAGGCAGAGAGAGCCAGAGCGAAGAAGGCACCAACGAAGGGACTGATGGAGAAGATGAATGAGCTACAGGAGGTGGAGAGAAGAAGAGAGGGAGAGGAGGCAGCTGGGAAAAGGAAGACATCTGCAGGAGAAGCTGAGAAGAGTCCCACAGGAAAACGGCCTGTACAGGAGGTGCCAGATCAAATCAAATCCTGATAACAGGAATGGTAAGGACAAAGTCTACCTGTCGCAGGATGGGGATTTGACAGAGTATTTGGTGGGTATTATAGGGGATACTGAGGAAAAGGGCTTGGAGAAAATGGAACGAGCATTTAAACAGATAAAAAGGGCATCAAAGGGAGAGATGGGGGATAAGGGAAGTATCAAAAGGATCAAAACAGGGAATGACGGGATACCCAGTACGATCTTGGAGGACCATGTACCTCAAGACATTAAGAAGAAAATATGGAAGGGGGAATACACAAATTTATTTGCTAGTAGATAAGGATACAACGAAAAAATACGAGTGGAAGGAAATGGTTGGGAAAACGGAAATGGCGGTGGCATTGGCATAAGTGGGGAAGAGGGTGGAGGAAACTACCTATAAACAAAAAGAATAGTGATACATGGCAAGAGGGCTTCAAGGAATTTAGTGCCATCCTACTGGAAATGAAGCCAGAATTAGCTATCCTCTTGCTGACGTACTCAACCATAATAAAAGACGCATGCAAGGCGAAATGAGGTTACGGATGGCTAAGGTATGATGAGGCCTTCAAACAGAGAATGGCAGCAAGATGAGATTTAAGGTGGGTTTCAACGCATTCGGAACTGTAGGTAAGGACCCTATCAGGACAGGGAGGATGGAATAAGGAGGGGTACAAGCAAGGGGGGGAAGTGGTCAGTTTGTAAAGACTTGCTGGGGATACAATAAAGCCTCATGCACTTGGGCAAACTGTAAATTTAAACGTGTGTTCCAAGTGTTTGGGACGTCACCCAGTGTCATGCTGCAGATCAAGGGACGGTGGAACAAGGTTAGAACGGGCAACCCTTTCGGGGGAGTTATTGGGGTGCGAGAGGGGGAATCATATCAAGGTAGTAGAGGGAGGGGTTTTCAAGGGCGGGATATAGCAGGAAAGTACAGTTATGTAAGAACTTACAATAACAGTAGATCTTCGAGAGAGGTTCCTGCAGTAGGTCATAACATGTAGGACTGCACCCTCTGGCGTCAGGACTGCACAGCAAAGTTTTGCTAGCAATGTCTGGTGGGGGGACCGCCCACCTGACGTCATGTGACTGATGTTAGTGTGATCCTATGAGTGGGCGGTCCCCACGGCCACCTTCCGGTTCTCCCGCCGGAGACCCGATAGAGTGCGACAAGAGAAAAGCATATCATCCTTGGAGCCCAATCCAAAGAGGCCTGCAACAGCAAACAGAAGACTGGGGTAAGGAGGGAGGGAAAAAGATGACCTACTGCAGGAACCTCTCTCGAAGATCTACTGTTACGGTAAGTTCTTACGTAACTGTACTATCTTACTTCCAGAGGGTTCCTGCAGTAGGTCATAACATGTAGGACTGAGTCCCAAGCAGTAAACTGATGAGGGCAAACTGAAGCATGGGAGGAAGGAAGGTCTGTAGAAAGACTAGAGCAGGTCTATGACAGAAGGCCCTGCAGGACGGCTAGGCCAAAACAAACCCTACGCCTCGAGGCAATGTCCAGACTAATGTTTAGTGAAGGAATGGACTGAACTCCAAGTGGCTGCAGCACAAATCTCCGCTGTGGACACATTCCTAAAAAAAAAAATCAGCAGAGGCAGCCACACCTCTGGTGGAATGACCTCTAACCTCTCCCGAAAGAGGCTTGTTATACTTCTGGTAGCAGAAATGGATGCAGTTGGCCAACCATTTGGACAAGCACTGCTTAGAGAATGCCAACCCAGAGTCTTGGGGGCAAAAGGATACAAAAAGCTGATCATCTTTATGGACATCCGTAGTCCTGTTAATGTAGTAGCGCAACACCCTGTGCACATCTAGAGTGTGCATGAGCGCCTTACCCCTGTCGAAGTAAGCCAGATAATAAACAGTGAGCTCGACAGTTTGATTCAAAGTGAATTCAGAAACCACCTTGGGAAGAAACTTAGGATTTGTACACAGAGAAACCCACTCTCTGTGGAAAATCAGTTAAGACTCCTTAAACATCAGAGCCTGGAGCTTGGAGATCTTTCGAGCAGAAGTAATGACAACTAAAAAGAGCACCTTCCCAGAGAGATAGCACATCTCACAGCTTACTGCTGGTTCAAAGGGAGGTAAAGTAAACTTTCCCAACATACAATTCAAATCCCAAGGTGGGGTTATGTATAGGTGGTTTGAGATGGAGGATCTCTCTCAGAAATGTTTTGGATACCTCCAACTGAGAAACTGTCTTCCCGTCTACCAGGGAATGGTAGGCAGAGATAGGTGGACTTTTAGCAAAGAGCAGCCGAGTCCTGAGTCAGACAGGTGCAAGAGGTATTCCATCAACTGGGGCACTGGGCAAGAAAGAGGGTCCTTCTCTTTTAAGGCCACCCAAATGGAAAACTGTTTCCATTTCACAGCGTAAGCAGCTCTAGTGGAAGGCTTTCTAGCATCCACCAGAACTTGGGCAATCCTGTCAGAGACTCCAAAATGGTTAACGATTATGTCTGAAGGAACCATGCATGGAGGTGTAGGAACCTGAGGCCCAAAATGCACCAGTCAGCCTTGATCCAGCATCAGTTGAAAATTCTATCTGTTGTTCTTCAAACTTAAACTGTCAGATCTTTACGAGCAAAAAACTCACTAAGACTCTGTGTGGAAGCTGTAAACCTACACTTGCCAACTGACTACTTCATTAAATAAACACATTTTTTGGTGCCACTATGAAGACTCAAGTCAGGAGACCGAAAAAATGACAAACACAACAAAGATCACCCCAAAAAGAGGGTGAAAACAAGGTGGGCATCTAAAAGTGCTAACGCTGCCCTGCCCACCGTATCCCCAAGAGGTGTTCTGAGAGGCAGGCGGGCGGTTATAATAGCAAGACTCCATTAGAAGAAACAACATTACTAAGGTGAGTAATTTTTCTTCAAACAACATGAAGTCTTGCTATATTATGACATATGCAGACTACACAGCAGTACCTCCATGGAGGAGGGACAGAACCACTTAGGAAATAGGCTCTGAAGCACAGCTGCGCTAAACGAGCATCACTCCTAGCCTGGATGTCCAGGAGTAATGCTTAGTAAAAGTGTGCACCGTTTTCCAGGTAGCTGCTTGACATCTCTAGGATAGGGATGTCCCTGGCAGCAGCCAGAGACGCAGCTGTACCTCTGGTGGAGTGAGCCCTCAGGCCTGAGGGAGGAACTTTACCCAGTTTTTCATAGCAGAACTGGATACAAGAGACGATCCACCTGGCAATGGATCTTTTAGTGGCAGGTTTCCCTTTGCCAACCTCACCATAAGTGAGGAAGAGTTGGAGGGAGTTAAACCTGTGACCTTTGGTACGATCTATGTAGTAGCTAAGTGATCTTTTGACATCTAAACTGTGCAACCTCCTCTCACCAGAAGAGGAATGGTCAGTGAAGTACACAGGGAGAGATATAGATTGATTAAGGTGGAAATCTGAAGCCACCTTAGGCAAGAACGTTCGGTAATCCTGAGGACTACCTTATCTATGTGAAAGGAAATAAAATTAGGCTCCACTGACAATGCTTGTAACTCACTTATGCACCTGGCAGAAGTGATGGCTACCAAAAACACAGTTTTCCAAGTCAAGAACTTGAGCTCTGCTGAAGACAAGGGCTCAAAAGGGGGTTGCATAAGCTGGGCAATGCAAATATTAAGATCCCAGGCAGGGGAAGGATCCCTGAATGGAGGGTTGGTGTGAAGCAACCCTTTGAAAAACTTGGAGAATATAGGATGAGCTGAAAGAGAAGAGGGCTTACCTGCTGACAAGAAAGCAGACATGGCTGCCAAGTGCACTTTTAGGGTAGCTGGTCTCAGCCCTAAAGTATTTAAATGAACCATATAATCCAGGACTGTGGGTAAATCAGCAGATTCTGGGGAAATATGCTTCCCAGAGCACCATATGGAAAATCTCTTCCATTTGGAATTATAAGTAGCCCTGGTGGAAGGCTTCCTGGAAGCCTTCAGAATATCCAATACACCTTGGGAAAGGTGTAGGTCAGCAAACTCTAACTCTTCAAGAGCCAGGCCTTGAGATTGAGAGATTTGAGGTTCGGGTACCAAACCTTCCCCTGAGCACAGGATAACAGATTGTGATTCCTGGGAAGACACAGGGGAAGGTGGACTGCTAAGGACATAAGGAGTGGGTACCAGGGCTGTCTGGGCCAGTCTGGAGCAATCAGAATCATCTTGCAGGATTGAGACCTGATCTTTACTAGCACTTTGAACAGGAGAGGGAAGGGTGGAAAGGCATAGAGAAACTTCCCTTCCCAATTGAGAAGGAAGGCATCCAGGGGGACTGAGCCCAACACTGGGGGCCTGCAACAAAGAAGGGGAAGTTGGTGATTGTCTGGGGCTGCAAAAAGATCTATCTGGGGTGTGCCCCATCTGGCAAATACCACCTCCAGAACTAGGGGATCCAGAGCCCATTCGTGATGGCCTTGGGAAATCCTGCTGAGAGCATCTGCCAGGACATTGTCCTTGCCTGGGAGGTGAACTGCTACAAGGGAGGTGTTCAGGGAGTAAGCCAGAGATCACAACTTCATTGCTTCGGTGCACAAGGCCGTAGACCAAGTGCCCCCTTGCTTGTTGATGTACCACACTGTGGTGGTATTGTCTGTTCTGACTTGAATAACCTTGTTCTGAACAAATTTGGAAAAAGCTTGAAGTGTTAGAAAAACTGCTCTGAGTTCCAACAGATTGATGTGGAGCAGAGATTCCTGAGGGGACCACAATCCCTGGGTGGTGAGGTCGCCCATGTGAGCTCCCCACCCCAATAGGGATGCATCTGTAGTAAGGATTAAGGAGTGAGACTGAGGGGTAAAGGGACCCCTGTCTCAAATTGCCCTGGTCCTGCCACCACTGAAGGGCCTGGATCAGGGTTCGAGTCACTGGAATTCATTTGGTTAGAGGGTCCTTTCTTTGAGACCAAAAGGCTCTCAAATGGAACTGGACGTCCCTCATCTGAAATCTGGCTCCCTGCACTACTGCTGTTGAAGCAGCCATGTGTCCCAGGAGCTGTAGAAAGTGCCTTGCTGGTCGAGAGACCTGCAGGGTGAAGGAGGAAGCCAGAGAAAGCAGGGTATTTGCCCTTTCCAGAGGAAGGAAGGCTTTGGCTTCTTTTGTGTTCAATTCTGCACCTATGAAGGTGAGAAGCTGGACAGGCTCTAGGACTGACTTTGGAAGATTGAGAAGGAAACCTAGAGAAGTTAGCAGTTGCTGAGTTACTTGAAGGTGTAACCTGACTTGGTCTGGGGAGTGGCCTACTATGAGCCAGTTATCCAAGTAAGGAAAGATGGTAATTTTTTGCCTTCTTAAGTGGGCAACTGCTACTGCCAGGCATTTTGTGGAATACCCTTGGGGCAGATGTAAGGCCGAAGGGCATTGCTCTGAACTGGTAATGACCTGAGGGCAGTTCGAATCTGAGGTACTTTCGATGGTAGCTACTGATGAGAACATGAAAATAGGCATCCTTGAGGTCCAGGGACACTAGCCAGTCCCCTGGCCTTAAAGAGGGTAAAATAATTCCCAGAGTCACCATTTTGAATTTTGGTTTTAAAAGGTGCTTGTTTAGATACCTGAGATCCAGGATCGGCCGCCATTCTCCTGTCTTTTTTGGGGTAAGGAAGTACCTGGAGTACAACCCTTTGCCTTGGTGTAGGGGTGGAACCCTTTCCACAGCTCTGAGAGCCAGGAGGGTAGAGACTTCTGCCTCCAGGGCAAGAGCCTCTGAAGGATTTGCAGGTGGAAAGGATCTGATTCTCATCTTTGGAAATTTTTTGAACCTGAGAACCAGTCCCTGGCTTACTACTTCCAGGACCCACTTGTCTGACGTTAGAGGCTCCCAGTCCTGGACAAAGTAAGCCAGCCTGCCCCCTACAGGTAGTGGAGAATCGGCCCTGGGTGCCCCATCAGGTTGCCTGTTTGGCAGGGGCTTTAGGCTGAGGGGTGGAAGCAGGCCTGCCTGCACCCCGTCTGCCTCTCTCTCTAAAGAACCCCTTCTGTGCAAAAGCTGAAGAGGAAGCCTGGGCTTGGTAAAAAGGCCTATCCCTGCCCCTGGGAGGCTGCCTTTGGGAGTGACTTGCCTTTCCTTGGCCTGTGCACTCCTATAGGTGGTCCTATATTCATCCATTTTCTTCATGTAATTCTCTGTTTGCTCCCCAAACAGAGTTGCCTAACAGGAAATCCATGGCCTTAGTCTGGGTATCCTGTGACAGGCTAGTACATCTGAGCTAAGCCATTCTACGGAGAGCCACAGATGTAGCCATGACTCTGGATGATACATCATTAGAGTCCACTACAGCATGGAATTGCACCTTGGATGCCTCAATACCATCAGCGGCCACCTGCTCCAGCTCTTTTGCCAGCTGGCCAGGAATCTGCTTTGCTAGAGCTAAAACTGTATCCCATCTGGATTTTTGATATCTAGCAACATAAGCCATATAATTAGCCTGTCTGAGTCCTAAGGAAGCTGCCATGTACTGTTTCTTTGCCATGGCATCTATCTTTCTGGAGTCCTTGTCAGGGGGGTGAGAGGCCAAGGGAACATTTGCCTTGTCACAGGCTGCAGCCTGTACCACCCCCACATGGCTGCATTGTTGTGTAAGGAACTCCGTATCAGAGCCTGATAATGCATACCTTTTGTCCATTCTTTTATCAACAGGAGGTATGGTGTGAGGAGCTTTTAAAATCTTTACTGTCTGTTTCCAAAAAGATTTATGCAGAGGAATAGACAGTCTCCTAGACTCTGGGATATCCATCATTTCTACAAAATCAGGCTCTTCATGATCATCCACAGCTTCCTCCATAGGGAGCTGGAGGGTTTCAGCCACTTTTTTTTATAAAACATGAAATGAGAAGGGGACTCAGAAAACCTGGGGGGGGAGACATTCCTGAAGGTCTGTCTGGAGAGATGTCCAGTTCAATGGGCACATCTAAACTTTCAAAACCACATTCACTCTCCTCATACTCCTCTTCCCCCTCCTCTGGTACATAAAATTCCTCTAAATACTCTTGAACCGGAGGAACCGACCGAACCGAGCGCTTACCTGATGATGCCGGTTCGGTCGGAACCGGGAAGAGTGACTGAACAATTTTTATTGCTTTAGCTATTTCTTCAGCGGTTGGAGAGGGAAGTTTTGACTCCACACCAGCTGATTTTCTAGATTTCTTTGCTGGAACCGACTCCTCAGAGTCGGCTCTCCTTTTGCCCGAGGAAATATCGCCCTGGTCAGAGGGCACTCCCTCCAGTTCGGCTGAAACCGAACCGGGCTGGCCATCCAGGTCAGCGGACTTTTTGGCCTCCCGCTCCCTGAGTCTACCAACTCTCTTATCCAGGGTAGCTGCAGGAAAACCCTTGCAAATCTGGCAGTCTGAATTGAGGTGGTCAAACCCCAGACAATAAACACATGTGGTGTGGGGGTCAGCCTTGGCAAAGGCTTCCCCACATACAACACAGTGCTGAAACCCAGTGGGCCCGGTTTTTCTTTTGGGTTTCTCAGACATAGTGCCAGCCTAACCAAAAACTTGCCCGTTTACAGCAACCTGCCAAGCAAGACTCCCTTATCGGTTCCCAACCGTGTCACAGGTCGTGGAAAAAAATGTAATTAAATCCGTTGTTTTTTTTTAGAACCGATAAGAACCGGGAACCACACTTCTAAAAGACTGTAATGTAATAGAAGTAACTTGATCGGTTCAAACCGAACCGATGAAAATGTTTACAAGTTCCACACAGAAATAAAATGTAAAACCTATCTAGTACTTACAATACCACAGATAGAGCTTGAACCGACCGGTTGCGGTTTAATTTTGGTTAAAAAACCGAAAACTTTTATACTTTAACCGACAAAATGAACCGAGCAGAAGGAGGAATCTCCGGAGCGACTGTTCTGTGAGGCGGAGTAAAGAATCTGACAGTTCAAGTTTGAAGAACAACAGACAGAATTTTCAACTGAGCTCAAGCTCTAAGTTCCATGCCTGGCATGGACTTTAACTCTTTCACCTCCGGAGCAGTTCTAAGGTTGGGACAAACTGCATATGTCATAATATAGCAAGACTTCATGTTGTTTGAACAACAGTGTTCCCACTGTCAGCAGGGGCTGGAAGGGCATACAGGACCGCCCTCATCTCCAAAATATTTATGTGGAGTGAGAAGTCCACGTGGGACCATTTCCCCTGGGTTTGGTGGTCTCCCAGGTGAGCTCCCCAACCCAGACCCGACGCATCTGTGGTGTGGATCCAAGAGGGTGGGGAAAGTCTGAACAGTGTCCCCTGAGACATGTTCAGAGGGTCCTGCCACCACGAGGTCCATCTTGAGCACAATGGACACCAAACAGGGTGATCCAGGTTGTCTGTACCCTGATCCCATTGGACTCACAAGGTCTACTGAGTGACTCATGTGCAGCCTGGCCAGAGGTATAGTCAGAATGGCCGCAGCCATCAAGCTGAGAAGGCATAAAAACACCCTGGCTGGGGCATGGCTGGAGGAGGCTACCAGTTTACCTTGCTCCTGCAAAGTATTCACTCTGTCCGCTGGGAGGAAGGCCTTGCCCTGGACCATGTCCAGTATCACCCCAATGAATTGGAGGCACTGAGATGGGAGCAGAGATGACTTTGGGTACTTGATAATAATACCCAGTCGTGCAAAGGTGTCCAGGGTGGAGGACAGGGAATCCTCCAGGCTGCTCCTGGACAGAACTGCAATGAGCCAATCGTTCAGGTACAGGAACACATAAATTCCCTGACAACGAAGGGCCACTGCCACCACAGCTAGGCACTTGGTAAAGACTCTGGGGGCCAAAAAAAGGCCAAAGAGGAGGGCTCCTCTCGGAAGGAAACCGCAGGAAGCAGTGGTGTCCCGGGAATACCGGTATGTGCAGGTACGTGTTCTGCATATCCAGTGCACAGAGCCATTGGTCTGTCTGAAGCAGGGGCAGGAGTCTCTGGAGCATCAGCATGCGGAACCTTTTGTATTCCACATAAAGGTTCAGATGGCTGAGGTCTAAGATGGGCCTGAAGTCGCCCATCTTTTGGGGACGAGGAAGAAATGGGAGTAATACCCTTTTCCCTTTTTTGCCCAAGGAACTGTCTCTAGTGCGGGTTTTTGGAGTACAGCCTGGATCTTGTCCCTTACCAGGGTTACATGGTCTGAGGGATAATGAGGTCATCTTGGAAGAGAGTCTGGAGGGTCTTCCAGAAACTCTATGGTGTGCCCTTTTGCTATGAGCTGAATGACCCAGGAATCCAACGTGATGCCCTGCCACTCTGTTAGGTGGACAGCAAATCTTCCCCACTGGCTCCACTCTGTTTGAAAGTGGAGGAGGAGGGTGTCTGAAGGAGTCAGGAGGTGGAGGAATGGGTGGGGAGGGCACTGCCTGCAGCTCGTTGATTCTTGAGGGCAGGGGTAGAGGTAACGGCAGGTCCCAATGCTCTCCTCTTATTTTGACGCCTGTTAAATGGCTGCTTGCCTTGGTGCTTTTGCTGGCGCCGAAAGGGCTGCTTAGGCTTAAAGCCCGTCTTATACATAGACTTCACTGATCTCAGGGCCTACCCACTACCTTGGAGGCCCATGATGATATCTTTGTATCGCCCCTGAAGAGGATGGATCCTTGGAAGGAGGCGTCCTTTATAGCTGCCTGAACATCCTCAGAGATTATGGAAATATGGAGCCAAGCATGGTGCCTGAGGCAGACTGCTGTAGCTGAACAGCGAGCCATGGAATCTACAGTCGTAGGCCCTTAATGCATGCCTACAAGAAATTTTTGACAACCTCAGGGCCTTAGTGAGCTCCGACTTAAGGTCTAAGTCCTCCACCTTTTCTAGCCTGGCCTCAAGTTGAGCCATGGTAGCTTTTTGGTATGAAATCATATGTGCCACGGAACATAAGGCACATGTAGAAGAGGAGTAGATCTTACGGTCAAACTGATCTAACTGCCTTGACTCCTTGTCAGAAGGGGAGGTGCTCATATGTTTAGGTTCTGCAGCCCAGTCGTGAGCCGCAGCAATCACGATGAAGTCTGCCTTCGGATGGGAGCATAGATAAGGAGCGCTCTCAGGTGAATAGGAGGTCCGGTCTGCTTTCTTGGGGATGGCCGTGATGGAGTGAGGCATCTACCAGAAAGTGGAGGTGAGATCCTTGTGCGGCTCCGTCCACGGAGGGATCGGTATGGGTGATCCTCAGCTAGGTCCAAATGTTCTGCAAGGCGCTTGCATTTTGGGTCCTGTTCCTGTTGGGGGATGCGGAGGAGTTCAGTGAAGGAAGGGTCTCCGGGAGGAGACCTGGGAGACTCCTTACCCTTAGTGTGATTTCTGAAAGGTTTTCAGAGTACGAGTCGGAGGAATCTGCCTCCGAGTTCGAGGATTCTCCCTTCTCACAGGTCTTCATCTCAGTTAGAGGGACCTCTGGAATACCGCCCCCAGAAATGTGTGCCATGGAACGGCCTGACCTGTGAGAACCCACAGGTGACAAAGAGTGTGGGTTGGGGGTTGCCACTGGGACTGGCAGTCTCTTGTCCAAATCTGCCACTAACTCAGGTCTGGCCTCCTGTCACCAGGTCTAGAACATGGCCTGAAATCTGAGGTTGAGGTGGAGGTTGGCAGTACTGGTAACCCGCCCCTGGATAATGACTTGGGGGGGGGGGGGCTTGGAGCCTGGAAAGGGGCCCCATAGCCCAGCACTTGATATCCATGGCAAAAACCATGGGGAAAAAGGAGTCGACATTGGGCTTGATGTCAGGTAGCCTGATGTTGGCAGGCCTGGGTAATGAGGGTAGCCCATGGGCAGACCATGGTGAATACCCTGGTGGTCCAAGGGGGTCCCCTGAAGGCCTGGAAGGAGGCGGAACAGAGGGACCTGGTAAGTCATCTGGCATTGAGATTCCCGGCGTCAGGATAGCTAGCATCGAAGATGTCACAGGGAAGCCTGGTGTCTGATTCTCAGGCATCGGAAAGGATGGTGTCAGACTTAGGAGGCCTGACAGAGGTTCCAGTGGGAGTTGGGCCAATGGACCTGATTTTAGAGGCCCAATGGGGTAGGAAGGTACCAAGGAGACAGTGGAGGAACCAACTCTGACGTGTGAGCCCGGGAGGATTAACCACAGGGGTCTGAAAGGTTACCAATGCTGGAGTGGGTGAGGAAAGGACCACTTCCAGGGGACCCAATTCCCCCTCCGTCCTGGGAAAGGGGTCGGGCACAGGAGGTTCCATCAGTAAAGGGGAAGGCGCGCAATACCTCTGAGAGGAAGGATAGTAGAGGCCAATACAGCCTGTGACAACTGTTCACTGAACTGGGACTTTATGATATCTGGCGTCATCTGACCCGAGGGTATTTGACTTCATGCTTTACTCTGATCCACTAAAGTTGTACTCTTCTACTGACATGGTTTTCATGCTGGGAGAATAGTTGCACACGGTATCCTCAGCAGGTATAGGATCAACAATGGCCATTGTGTGACTTTTGACCACCTTAAGCAGGAATCTGGCATCCCCAATGGCGATATTTACTGATATTTACAAATATATGATTATATTACTACAAGGAAGAATCTATTCCACTTAGTTTGAGACCTAACGCCCTGGGAGGATGTCCTGTTTTGGGCAATCAGACTGGCCACTAAATGTTGGTACACTTCCTCCATTTATAAAGTTGTCCTTATCGCAGACAGCCACCCTCTCATCATGATCAGCAATAAATGGGAACAAGAGACTAATTTCCCATTTACAGACCAGGAATGGGAGAAAGTGCCAACAGATGGGTGAAAGGTGTCAGCTTCACCAACATGGCAGGAACACAGATGGGAAGGTCTTAATAAGGTATTCCCACACTCCAGCGATCACTGTATTTTTCCTGGGGCTGCTCTGTTGACGTGGTTGCCTGGACCATGGGGACCACTACCATATATTCTGGAGCTGCCCAAGGATTACACCTTACTGGACTAAAACTAACAGGGGAACCTAGCAACATTTGGGGAATACATGTTAGGACAACCTTCCAAACACACATCTTAGGTCCCCCCCATTCCAGGCTTAGGCCACTAGAAATATCAAAACATCTTCAGGATCATGTGCCTAGTGGCAGTCAAAGGAATAAGTAATTGGTTGTCTAACATGATTCCCACCCTACAGAAATGGACAGACAGGCTAGAGGTATGGTCTCAGCGGAACACATACAGGTATTCTTAGATCTAACCTTGGACACATTCACTGAAAAATGGGCCAGGTGGCATGCTTATACCCTCCCAGAGTCCCAGCTGGGGTTGCAGGAGATTTCAGGGTGAAGTGGTATCATGACCTGGGGTTTGTTTTGTCAAGAGTGTTATCACCAGAACCCTTTTATCAAGCGAGATCTGATGATACATGGAAGACAGGGTAATAACAGATAGATACATGAGTTGGTATTGTTCCTTCTTTTTGCATTATACATTTATTAATTTTGCAAGCAGAAACTTACAAAACATAAAATCCAAGGGTGAATCACCACATACATAGTACACTCCATAACTGGAATCACACAGTACATTACGAAACACCTCCCCAACAGTTACTCCAAGGGGGAAAAGCCTACAAAGACAAACAAGGAGAATCCCCAAAGCATGCAACTAAAGGAAGAATAAAGGCCACCAGTGTCTGTCAGAGCCAGTAAATACAGTGTCCAATGGTGCCTTTAAATACATCAACAAGGAGTAAATCACTAGAGCCCCATTAACAATGTAGAAAGATTAGCACACAGGAGTTCCCATGCCCCAATAATGATGTAATTAAAACAGAGGAAAATAAACACTCAAATACACACAAGAGGCCACCTCAATAAAACAACACTGCCAGTACCCAGCCCCCTCATAACTCACAGTTCAGGCAAAGTCCAGGAAATCCACTAGTCCTCTCCTGAGGAGCCTTTATCTCCACCTGCTTCCTCCAGTTCTTGTTCAGTGAGGTGGAGGACTTTATCCACGTCCGCAGGCTCGGTAAATTTATAGACCTTATACCGTCAAGTCAGTCATAAGTGTGCAGGAAATAGCAGCTGGTACTGAATCTTCATCTGCCTGAGGTGACCTTGTATCCCATCAAAAGCTTTGCACCTCTGCCGAGAACTGCATGATAAGCCTATGAAAATCTTCAGGCAGTCGTCCCCATACTTCAGCTCCCTGTGTCTTCTAACAATTTGCAGCACACGATCGTGGTCACCAACCCCATGCAGGCAATTAAGGTTCTGGGCACCGACACATCCCTCGACACTCACCTGGGATTGAGCCTTTAAGCCTTTTCGATGGAAATCGGAGGGTCCTCCTCAGATAATCCCAATATAGAGGGTAAAAAGGATCTTACAAAAGAAGACAGTCCTCCCCATCAGCATTTTCCAACAGCCCCAGTATTCTGAGGTTCCTCTCCCCGGCCTGATTTTATGCTCCCTCCAATCACTGACACAATAAAGAGTTCTCTTTAATTAACTTTGTAGTCACGTTACAGGCCTTCAAAATGGATTCCTCAGTCCTCTGTATGGTCTGCTGACAGGTGTCTATCCTCGTCTCTACAGCAGAAACTTGAGGTATCAGAGAAGAAAAAATTACTCACCTTAGTAATGTTGTTTCTTCTAATGGAGTCTTGCTGTATTCTGACCTATACAGTTAGGTCTTACCTTTCAACTGTCCCGGAGAACAAAGAGTTCATCTTTCCATGACTAGCATGGAATGTTCACCACGAGCCCGGTTGAAGCCCCTGTCTGCTGTTGTTTAAACTGCAGCCGTCAGATCTTTACAAGCAAAGACTCACTCAGTGTTCTGTGTGGAAACTGTAAAATTCTTACTAGACAACTGGCAAATATATAAAAGGTTTTTTGGTTTCAAAGGAAGACTCAAGTCAGGAAACCCAAAAACAAAACACATCCAAAACACAACCTCTCACACAAACCAAAAAGAGGGTGTAAAAAGGACACCCCTAGGGTGCCAACACTGCTCCTACCCACCATGGTCAGTGAAGAAAACAGTGAGAGATATAGACTGGTTGAGGTGGAAATCTGAAACCACTTTAGGTAAGAACTTTCTGTTAGTTCTAAGGACCACTTCATCTCTGTGAAAAGAGATGAAATCAGATTCCACTGACAGGGCCTGCAATTCACTGATAACGTCTGGCAGAAGTAACGGCTACCAAAAACACAGTTTTCCAAGTCAAGTACTTAAGCTCTGCTGAGGACAAAGGCTCAAATGGAGGTTGCATAAGCTGAGCTATGCAAACATTAAGGTCCCAAGCAGGAGCAGGATCCCCTAAAGGGGGGATTGGTGTGAAGCAATCCCTTGAAAAACTTACAGAATACAGGATGGGATGATAGAGAGGAAGTCTTGCCTACTGACAAGAAAGCAGAAACAGCTGCCAAGTGTACTTTAAGGGTAGCTGGTCTGAGGCCTAGGCCATTAAGATGGACCATATAATCCAGAACCGTAGGCAATTCAGCAGATTCTGGAGAAATATTCTTCTTAGAGCACCAAATGCTGAATCTTTTCCATTTGGAGTTGTAAGTCTTCCTGGCGGAAGGCTTTCGAGAAGCCTTAAGGGATATCCAGAACCCCTTGGGAAAGATGCAGATCTGCAAACTCTAACTCTGCAAGAGCTAAGCCTTGAGATTGAGAGACTGAAGATTCGGGTACCAAATCCTCCCCTGAGAGGATGTTAACAGGTTGTAATTCCTGGGAAGAGACAGGGGAAGGTGAACTGTTAGGGACAGCAACAAGGGATACCATGGCTGTCTGGCCCAGTCTGGAGCAATCAGAATCACCTTGCAAGGTTGAGACGTTATCTTGACTAGCACCCTGAACAGGAGAGGGAAGGGGGAAAAAGCATACAGGAATTTCCCTTCCCAGTTCAGAATCAGAGCATCCAGTGGGACTGAGCCCAAGACTGGGGGTCTGCAACAAAAAAGAGGAAGTTGGTGATTGTCTGGGGCTGCAAAATGATCTATCTCTGGTGTGCCCCATCTCAAGAAAATCACTTTCAAAACTAGAGGATCTAGGGCCCATTCGTGATGGCCCTGGGATATTCTGCTCAGTGCATCTGCTAGGACATTGTCCTTCCTTGGGAGATGAACTGCTATCAGAGAGGTTTGCAGGGAATAGGCCAGGGACCACAACTTCATTGCTTCTGTGCACAAGGCCGTAGACCGAGTGCCTCCTTGCTTGTTGATATACCACATGGTGGTGGTGTTGTCTGTTCTGACCTGGACCATCTTGTTCTGTACAGATTTGGAAAAGGCTTGCAGTGCCAGAAACACTGCTCTGAGTTCCAATAGATTGATGTGAAGCAGAGATTCCTGAGGTGACCACAGTCCTTGGGTGGTAAGATCCCCCAAATGGGCTCCCCAGCCCAGCAGGGAAGCATCTGTGGTGAGTATCACTGAATGAGACTGAGTGACAAATGGAACCCCTTGTCTCAAATTGTCCTGATCCTGCCACCATTGCAAGGCTTGGATCAGGGTTCGAGTCACTGGGATTAATTTGGTAAAGGAATCCTTTCTTTGGGACCAAAAGGCTCTTAAATGGAACCGAATGTCCCTCATTTGGAATCTTGCTCCCTGGACCACTGCTGTGTAAGCTGCCATGTGGCCCAGTAGCTGAAGGAAATGCTTTGCTGGTCGAGACACCTGAAGGGTGAATGAAAAGATCAGTTCCATAAGGGTCCCTGCCCTTTCCAGGGGAAACATAGAATTTGACAGCAGATAAGGACTGCTTGGCCCACCCAGTCTGCCCATTTCCCTACCTACTGGATAAGCTGCAGATCCTAGTTAACCAGCAGCCTACTTCTTCCTACCCCAACCCCCCAGAACTGCCTTATGACTATCCCATGCGTGCTTGAATTCCACCACTGATTTTGACTCCACAACCTCCTCCAGGAGGCCGTTCCATGCATCCACAACCCTCTCTGTGAAAAATACTTCCAGCAATTACCTCTGAGCCACCCCTCTATCTTCAAATTGTGCCCTCTTGTTCTTGCACACCTCTTTTTTTGAAAGATGCTACCCTCTTGGACTTTGTTGATTCCCTTGAGGTACTTGAAAGTTTCTATCATGTCCCCCCTCTCCCTCCTTTCCTCGAGGCTATACATATTAAGCTCCTTAAGTCTCTCTTCATAGGTCTTCCAGTGCAGACCCTGCACCATTTTAGTTGCCCTCCTCTGGACAGCTTCCATCCTGTCTATGTCTTTGTGGAGATTGGGTCTCCAGAACTGCACACAGTACTCCAGATGGGGTCTCACCAGCTGTCTGTACAGAGGGATAATAACTTCCTGTTTTCTACTGGTGATGCCTCTCCCTATGCATCCCAGTCTCCCCCAGCCCTCCTTGCTGCCCTCTCACATTGCTTGCCCACCTTTAGGTCATCTGATATGACTACCCCCAGGTCCCTTTCCATTTTGTTGTTGTTAGTATCTCACCCCCCATTGTGTACTCTTCCCCTGGGTTTTTGTTTCCCAGGTGCATTACCTTGCACTTCTTAGCATTGAATCTAAGCTGCCATACATTTGACCATTCCTCTAACCTTGCCAAGTCCCTTCTCATCCTTTCCACCCCACCCTGTGCATCAACTCTGTTGCAGATCTTAGTGTCATCTGCAAAGAGACATACTTTTCCTTCCAGTCCTTCTGCAATGTCGCTATAAAGACATTGAAGAGGACCGTTCTAATACTGAACCTCGCGTACCCCACTAGTAACCCTCCTTTCTTCTGAGTGGACTCCATTTACTATTACTCTCTGTGTCCTATTCTCCAGCCAATTCTTTACCCAGGCTGTCATCTTGGGACCCACTCCCAGGCTGGCTAACTTGTATATTAATCTTTGTGTGGGACTGTGTCAAATGCCTTGCTAAAGTCTAGGTAGGCCATGTCCACAGCCCCTCCCTGATCTACTACTTTGGTCACCCAGTCAAAGAAATCTATCAGATTCGTCTGGCATGACCTTCCCGCTGTGAATCCATGCTGCCTAGGGTCCTGTGCCCCCTGGCCTCTAGATACTCGACAATTCTTTCCTTTAGAAGTGATTCCATCACTTTCCCTATCACTGAGGTTAAACTAACAGGTCTATAGTTTCCTGCTTCTGCATTGCTCCCACTTTTGTGAAGGGGAATCACATCTGCCCTCCTCCAGTCCTCGGGTACCACCCCATCCTCCCATGATTTGTTAAAAAGGGTAGTCAGTGGTGTCACTAGTTCTACCCTTAGTTCTTTTAGAATTCTGGGATGAATCCCATCAGGCCCCATTGCTTTGTCCACCTTCAGTTTTAAGAGTTCTTTCAGAACCCTTTCTTCTGTAAATGGGCCAGTATCAACTTCTGTATCCAGAGTGTTACTACTGTTTGTTTTATGTACCTCCCCCTCTTCCTTTGTAAATACTGAGCAAAAATATTTGTTTAGTATCTCTGCCTTTTCACAGTCTCCCTCTGCCCACCCTCCCTCCCTCCCTTTATTAAGCCTCACTATCCCTCCCTTGGTCTTCCTTCGCCCCTGATGTACCTATAAAAGGCTTTATCCCCTTCTTAACTGAGTTGACTATCTTTTCTCGGTTTGGGCCTTTGCTGTTCTGACTGCCTTCCAGCCTCCTTTTGCTTTAACTGATACAGTTCTCTGTCCTGCTCCTTCTGATTCCTTGTACTTCCTGAATGCTTTCTTTTTCTCTTGAACCTTCACTGCCACTTCCTTTGAGAACCATAGTGGTTTCTTACATCGTCTTGTTTTGTTTATTTGCTTCACACAAAGGCTCGTTACCTCTGTGATGGCAGTTTTTATTATTCCCCATTGTTCTTCCACCCCTCCTTCCTGCCCATTTGCTAGTGCATTCCTTAGGCACTCACCCATTTTGGCGCAGTCAGCCCTCCTAAAGTCCAGTACTTTTGTCTTTGTATGGCTTGACTCTATTGCTGTGTTTATTGTGAACCATACTGTTCGATGGTCGCTAGTTCCCAGATGGCTACCCACTTCTACATCTGTAATCCTCTCTCCATCTCCATTTGAGAGAATCAAGTCTAATATTGCTCCCTCTCGAGTGGGCTCCAGTACTAGTTGTCTAAGGCATGCCCCCTGTAGGGTATCTAGAATAACTGCACTCTTCGAAGTGGCAGCTGCAACTGCACTCCAGTTAACATCTGGCATATTCAGATCACCCATCAGCAATATCTCCCCTTTTTCTGCCATTCTAAGTATACTTTCTATCATTTCCCTGTCCATTTCCTCCCCCTGAGAAGGGGGTCTGTATACAACCCCTGTGCGTATTGTGGTGCCATTGCCTGTCTCCAAATTTACCCACAGTGCTTCTTCTCCTCCCTGTTTACCCTTTTGTTCTGTTGCTTTTATTCCTTCCCTTATGTAAAGAACTACTCCTCCTCATCTTTTACCCTCCCTGTCCCTCCTTTAGACAGTGTATCCTGGTATGTTTATGTCCCAGTCATGGTTTTGTGTATACCATGTTTCTGTGACTGCCACGATATCCAGATGTTCCTCCTCCATCAAGGCCACTAATTCAGGAAGCTTGTTACCCAGACTACAGGCATTAGTACTCATTGCTCTCCATTTTTTGATGGCTTTACCTTCTGCTGCAGCATCCCCCACTGACCGTTCTACCTCAGTCTTTTTCTCATTTAGTACCCTGTTTTGTAGGAGAGGCTGGGATTTTCCTGCTGCTTGTCAGTGCTCCCCTTTGACTAGTTTAAAAGCTTGCCAATGAAGCATTTAAACCGATTGCTCAAAAGACTTGTTCCTTCCTGGACAGATGCAGACCATCCTGCCAGTATAGGCTGGTGTCCTTCCAGGTGGAACCCCAGTCCCCACTAGCTAAACCCCTGTGCTCCGCACCATTTTTCAACCATTCATTAAACTGCATGGTGCCAATTACCCTCGCCTCCCCATGCTTTTGACAGGCAGCACCTCTGAGAAGGATACTGTGTGTGCTACTCGTCTTAGGTCCCTCCCCAACTCTGCAATGTCCTCCTGCACTGCTCTAATCTCATGATGAGCCAAGTCATTTGTCCCTAGGTGGACAATTACGTCCAGCTCGGAATCCCTTGCAGCTGTTCTCGTGATCCTGAGGATGCCCTTCCTGTCCCTCCAAGCCATGGCACCAGGGAAGGAAGGCTCTTGCCTTTATTGTATCCAGTTCTGCACCTATGAAGGTGAGGAGCTGTACTTGTTCGAGAACTGACTTTGGTAGGTTGAGAAGGAATCCAAAGGAAGCACTTGCTGGGTCACTTGCAGATGTGACCTGACTTGGTCTGGAGACTTACATACTATGAGCCAGTCGTCCAAGTATGGGAAGATGGAGATCTTTTTTTCTTCTTAGGAAGGCAACTACTACTGCCAGGCACTTTTTGTGAAAACCCCTTGGGGCTGATGTTAGACCAAAGGGCATTGCTCTGAATTGATAGTGGCCAGAGGGCAACTCGAACCTGGGGTACTTTCTGTGGGAGCACTTGATGGGAATGTGAAAGTAGGCATCTTTGAGGTCCAGGGAGGCTAGCCAGTCCCCTGGCCTTAGAGAGGGAAGGATAATTCCCAGAGTTACCATTCTGAACTTTGGCTTCAAAAGATGTTTGTTCAGATATCTTAGGTCCAGGATGGGACACCATTCTCCTGTCTTTTGAGGGGTTAGAAGTACCTGGAGTACAATCCTTTGCCCCTGTGTAGGGTGGGAACTCTCTCCCTACAGCTCTGAGAGCTAGGAGAGAAGAAACCTCTGCCTCTAGGGCAAGGGTCTCAGAGATTCACAGGTGGAAAAGATCTGGCTCTCATCTTGGGAATTGTTTTGAAGCTGAGAACCAGTCCCTGGCTTACTACTTCCAGGACCCACTCGTCTGATGTAAGAGACTTCCAGTCCTGGACAAAGTAAGCCAGCCTGCCCCCTACTGGAATAGAAGAATCGACCCGGGCAGACTCATCAGGGTGTCTGCTTGGCAGGGGCTTTAGGCAGAGGGTTGGATGCAGGCCTGCTATCCCCCTTCTGCCTCTCCCTCTAAAGAACCCCCTCTGCGAAAAGGAAGAAGAGGAGGCCTGAGCTTGGCAAAAAGGCCTTTGGAAAGGCCTACCCCTGCCCCTGGATGGCCGCCTTTGAGGAGTTGTTTGCCTTTCTTTGGCCTGAGCACTCCTGTAAGTGGTCCTGTACTCATCCATCTTCTTCATGTAATTCTCTGCTCCACAAACAGAGAACTACCAATTACAGGAAAATCCATGGCCTTAGCCTGGGTATCCTGTGAAAGGCTAGTACATCTGAGCCAAGCCATCCTTCGAAGAGCCACAGATGTAGCCATGATTCTTGATGATACATCATTGGAGTCTACAGCAGCATGAAACTGTACTTCCGATGCCTCAGTCCCATCTGCAGCCACCTGCTCCAGCTCCTTGGCAAGCTGGTCGGGGGCCTGTTTAGCCAGAGCCAGCACAGTGTCCCACCTGGACTTCTGGTATCTGGCTGTATAGGCCAAATAGTTAGCCTGCCTGAGTCCCAAAGATGCTGCCATGTACTGCTTTTTTGCCATGGCATCAATCTTCCTGGAGTCCTTGTCTGTGAGGTGTGATGCCAAGGGGATGCTTGCCTTATCACAGGCAGCAGCCTGCACAACCCCAACATGGCTGCACTGCTGAAAAAGGAACTCCGTGTCTGAGCCTGAGAGTGTGTACTTCTTGTCCATTCGTCTGTCCACAGGAGGTATAGAATTAGGAGACTTAAGAATTTTTTGTTTCTGTTTCCCAAAGGATTTGTGGAGGGGAACAGACAGTCTCCTGGACTCTGGGATGTCCATCATCTCAACATAATCAGGCTCTTCCTGATACTCTACTGCTTCCTCCACAGGAAGCTGGAGGGTATCAGCCACTTTTCTGTAAAACATATAGTGTGAAGGGGACTCAGAAAGCCTAGGAGGAGAAACACCTGAAGGTCTGTGTGGGGAGATGTCCGGGTCAATAGGCACATCCAGACTTTCACTATCACCATAATCAACCTCATACTCTTCCCTCCTCCTCCTCCTCCGGTTCATAAAATTTTTCTAAAGTATAATCCAGAACCGGGGGAAATCGACCGAACCAAGCCCCTGCCAGATGGTGCCGGTTCGGTCGGAACCGAACCAAGAGCGATTGCACAATTCTTCCTTATCGCCTTGGCTATCTCATTGGCGGTCGGAGTATGAAATTCTGGGTCCAAACTGGTCGATTTGTCTTTTCTTTTTCTTTTTATCAGAACTGATTCCTCGGAATCGGCTCTCCTTTGCCTGGCTAGAAGCACGCCCTGGTCAGAGGCTTTACCTTCTCGCTCGGGTCGGAACCAAACTGCTGGTCATCCGGCAGCGGACTTCTCAGTCTCCCTTTCCCTCAGTCTATCTAATCTCTTTTCCAGGGTAGATTTGGGAAAATTCTTGCAAATTTGGCAGTCTGAATTGAGGTGGTCAAACCCCAGACAATAAACACAGGTGGTGTGGGGATCAGCCTTGGCAAAGACTTCCCACACACACTGCAGTGTTGAAACCCCAGTGGGCCCGTTTTTCTTCTTGGGTTTCTCAGACATGGCCAATCCTAACCAAAAACTTACCCTTTTTTCGGCAATCTGCCAGGCAAGACTCCCCTATCGGCTCCTGACTGTGCCACAGGTCTTGGAAAAAAACGTAATTAAATCAGTTTTTTTTAGAACCGATAGGGACCGGTTACCACACTCTAAAGTAAGCACAAGCTTTTTTACCTCAAACTGATGGGTTCAGTCAAACCGATCCACAATTTACTAGTTCCACACAGAAACAGAACAAAAACCTGTCTAGTACTCACAGCACCACAGATAGAGACTTGAACCAACTAAGCGCAACAGCAATTCGGTAGAAATTGACCAAAAACCAACACTTCAACTGACTTTTTGAACCGAGCAGCAGGAGAAATCTCCGGAGCGACTGTTCAGTGAGACGGAGTAAAGAATCTGATGGTTACAGTTTAAACAACAGCAGACAGGGGCTTCAACCGAGCTTGTGGTGAACATTCCATGCTAGTCATGGAAAGTTTAACTCTTTGTTCTTCGAGGCAGTTGAATGGCAGGACCTAACTGCATATGTCAGAATACAGCAAGATTTCATGTTGTTTGAATTAAGTTTTCTATCAATGTCCTGCATAGACTTGATGAGCTGGTTTAGCATGGCCTGGATGGAGCTGAGGGATGCTACCCCTTGAGGCATGTCACTCATAGTCGTGGCTTCACAGGCCAGTGTAGGCCGCTTCTCTCACTGCTGCTGGGACTTCCTTGGGGCAAAGAAATTGGCCAAAATGGCTGCATTTCCCCAATTTTTGCCCATGACGTCAGTCCAGGGCATGCCACACAGCACTGGAGAGTTTAATGGGACAAGAACTCCGAAAATAGTGATAAATGTAAGCTAATTTTAATAAAATTTGCCAGGAGCTCTCAAACGTAGCTGCTTCCTGGAAGCTGCTCAGCAGCGCCCCCATTGTTCCTTTTAATGTTTTAGAAACTGTTTTTAAGGGCACGGGTTAAAAGAATACAGTTTACAAAAGAACAATTTTAACTCAATGTATTTCACAATCCTCTGGACAAGTCGTACTAATTTTAATGTTGTGCTATACTACTGTATATCGTGAGGTAATAAGGTGGGAAAGCTCATGTTTGCTTATATTACTGGTGATGTTCTTGTACTTTATCAATATAGTTACATGATCTTTCTCAACAAAGATGTAGTTACAAAAAGGAAATTTGAAACAGAATCTTCCAAGAGAGGGCATAGTTCACAAGTTGCCGCAGGCTCAAAGGGAGGCGCAACAAGGTTCTCTAGGACCAAATTAAAGACCCACACTGGAACAAATCTTGGACCAGGGGCACAAAAGGAGTATACCTCTGAGGAATCTTCAGGAAACCTCTAGCTTGGCCAGTCTTGCCCTCCATCAGGACATGAAAAGCTGACACAGCTCCATGTGCACCTTTACAGAAGAACACTTACCTGTAAGTGTCGTTAATAGTGATAATTTAAATACCTTTAAGCAAAGATTGGATAAACATATGGAAAACAAAAAATTTGATTTCCACCCATAGGACACATGGGTGGTGAGCATACAATGGGCATCCTTACAGTATGTCATTGCTCGTACACTTCTATGAACCTATGAACACCCAAAGTCTTAAGTTCTTAAGAGACAGTATGTGGTCCAGCACTTTAGGAACTGGATATGTGAAGGCATACAGTGCATCCAGAGCACAACACACATTAAAACGTTTCCATTTTTGTGAATAAATGTATAGCGTAGATGGCTTTCTAGCTGCCAACAGAACATCAGCCACTGCAGGGAAAGCCCAAACAGGGAGAGCTCTATGTCCTCAGGAGCCATGTGTGGAGGTGTGAGGAGCAAAAACCCACATGCACCAGAGCATCCCACTCCTGCATCAGAAGATCCACTCTTAGTGGGAGCAGGACAGAAGGTTCCACCACCAATAGTTGGAGAAGTGGAAACCAAATTTGTCTGGGCCACTGAGGGGCCATCAGGGTGGCATGCTTGGCCTGACCCAGGCCCTCTGTATTAGAAAGAACGGAAGAAAAACATACAGAAAACTCCCTTTCCAGGAGAAGGACAGTGTCTTGCCACAAAACTCCAGGCCCTGGAGCGAGAGAGCAGAAACACAGCAGTTTTGCATTGTATGTAGCTGCAAAGAGGTCTACATCTGGACGACCCCACTTTTCGAAGAGGTCAGCCACAACGAAGTCCAACAGTTCCCATTCATGGCAGAGTACATGGGATTAACTGAGGTGATCCACCACTGCATTCAGTGCACTGGGGAGGAACACCACCAACAAGAATGTCACATTCCACTACCAATGCCAAACTCTGATCATCTCTCTGCAGAGAGTCTACGAATGATCCCTGTCTTGTCAACTGATGTAGTACCTCACAGACATGACGTCTGTGAGAATCAACAGCCGATTCCCCAGAAGGAGGGCAGCGAAGGCCTGTAGACCATGCAGAACCACACTCATCTCCAGAGAGCTGCTCTGAAGCACTGTATTAAGGGGGCCCCACTGGTCCTGGTTTCAGAATGGGCCCAAGCGAGCCTCCAACCCAAATCTGAGACATCCATGGTTATCACCAGCAGTGGGAATTGCCTTAGGAACAGGGACCCTTTCTCTAGGTTGGAGCAGTCCAACCAAGAGTACGGGACGACAGAGAGGAGGAGTGACTTGTTAGTGCCTTGAATCATATGCTTCAGCAGTACTCCTTAGAACCAACAGAAAATTCCTTCCTAGGCTCGTATCTGAATTCCACCTGAATCAGTCCGTGACCCTTCCTGTACTCTATCAAAAGCATTCTAGTCCAGGTGAGCAAAAGTTTTACAGCCTAAACCTAAAGCGAGTCCTGACTGTCTACATGAATCAGACAAAAGATGTCCAGTCCCACAGTACCCAGCTTTTTATTACCTATGATGAGGCTGGAAAAGGCAAACTACGATGTCACCCCCTTACCTTACCTCCCTACAACCCCTCACTTTCCACCAGTTTCAATCCCTCCCATCCTCCCCCGACACCTCCACCTGCTGGTATGCCCCCCTCAATCCCTCCTCCGCTGCCCACTTCTCCTATGCTCTTCCTCCCCCACCCTCCCTATGCACCTCTGCCCCTGCTCTAGTTTTTGGTTTCTTACGTGCCTTGTCTACCCTGACTACCCACTGCCTTATCTTCCTCTTCACTCCCCTCTACCCTTGAACTGTCGCCTCCCTCCCCCTTTCATCCTTCATACCATGTTCTCCTATCTATAATTTTTACACCTTTTGTCCTGCTCTGGCTTTAGATAACTGCATCTCCCATCAGGATTCTGGTTCTTAACCACTGCATAGGTCACCTGGAACAAATTTCCATGCCTCTCTGTGTCTTTTTTATTGTTGTAAATTTCTCCTACCTCTCCCCCCCCTTTTTTTTGTTTCCAGGAAAATGTAACTCTTGACTCCTGAATGTACTAGACCTGTAACTACTCTGTATAATAGAATAACTGTTTTCTGTACTAAATGTTAAATGTACTATTTCTTATGCTCTATATTTTGTTTCATGACGTGGAACCTTTGTAAACGAGCCTCTGGTTCGAAGGTATTTCCAAAAACAAACAAATAAATAAATAAATAAAACTTGCCTGTCCAATCCAGAGTTAAGGCATCTATCTGGTGGGAGAGTCCCTGGTGCTGGGGGCCTGCAGCAGTACAGAGGAAGTTGATGGTTGAGGTGAGAGGCAAACAGATCTATTTCTGGTGGGCCCCACCTCCTGAAGACTGTGGCAAAGACTTGTTTGTTCAGCGTCCATTCGTTGTGCCCTTGCCTGATGTGGCTCAAGATCACCTGTCAGGCTACTATCTTGCCTGGAAGGTGTATGGCTGAGAGGCTCACTTCGAGAGAGTAACCCAGAGACCAGATTCTCATTGCCTCTGTACAAAGGACAGTGGACTTTGTGACACCCTACTTGTTTATGTAGAACACAGCAGTGGTGTTGTCTGTTATGATTTGTACTGAATGATCTTTTACTTGGACAGCAAAGGTCTTTAGGGCAAGGAAGATGGCGCTGAGCTCCAGCAGATTGATGTGGCTTGCAGATTCCCTGGGAGTCCAAGTGCCACTTTTTATTTTAGTCTTTGGTAACCGGTTAAGGCCCACTATGCACAAGTGCCTGTTTTCAGGGGTGACCTGGGAGCACTTAGCGGTTAAATGACTCAAAGTCACACAGTATGCAAGTGGAGCCTGTGAGAATCAAACCCAGGTCTGGTCTTCTGGATGTACCAACCTCGTTCACAGCTCATTACTCTAACTTCTAGGCTATATTGCCAGCCCTTACTTACAGAGTGATTGTCTAGATGAGCTCCCCATCCCAGCAGGGAGGCATATGAAAAAATGACTCACCTTAGTAATGTTGTTTCTTCTAATGGAGTCTTGTTATATTCTGACATATGCAGTGAGTCCCAACCTTCGAACTGCCCCGGAGATGAAAAAGTTAAACTATCCATGCCAGGCATGGAACGCTGAGCTCGAGTTCGGTTGAGACTCTGTCTGTTTTTCTTCAAACTCAAACCGTCAGATCTTTACGAGCTAAACTCACTAAGGTCCTGTGTGGAAGCTGTAAACCTACAGTAGCCAAGTGGCTATCAAACATAAAACACATTTTTTTGGTCCCAAAACAAAGACTCAAGTCAGGAGACCCAAAAAATGAAAAACACAACACCAACTCACCCCAAGAAAAGAAGGGTTAAAAACAACAAGGTGGGCAACTACTAAGTGCCAACACTGCACTGTCCACCCACATCCCAAAAACAGAGGTTCTGAGAGGGGCAGTATGGGGTCAGAATATAGCAAGACTCCATTAGAAGAAACAACATTACTAAGGTGAGTAATTTTTCTTCAAAACAACATGAAGTCTTGCTATGTTACTGTTTATATGCAGACTACAAAGCAGTACCTCCAAGGAGGAGGGACAGAACCTACTTAGAAAATAGGCTCTGAAGCACAGCTGTGGCAAACCGAGCATCACTCCTAGCCTGGATGTCCAGGGAGTAATGCTTGGTAAAAGTGTGAACTGTTTTCCAGGTAGCTGCTTGATATATCTCTAGAATAGGAATGTGCCTGGCAGCAGCCACGGAAGCAGCTGTACCTCTGGTAGAGTGAGCCCTCAGGCCTGAGGGAGGAACCTTACCCAGTTTTTCATAGCAAAACTGGATACAAGAGACAATCCACCTGGCAATGGATCTTTTAGTGGCAGGTTTCCCTTTACCAACCTCACCATAAGTGAGGAACAGTTAGAGGGAGTCAAACCTGTGACCCTTGGTACGCTCTATGTCATAACTAAGGGCTCTTTTCACATCTAAACTGTGCGGCCTCCTCTCACCAGAGGAGGAATGGTCAGTGAAGTACACTGGAAGAGACAGATTGATTAAGGTGGAAATCTGAAACCACCTTAGGCAAAAACTTCCTGTCAGTCCTGAGGACCACCTTATCTCTATGAAAGGAGATAAAATCAGGCTCCACTGACAAAGCTTGTAATTCACTTATGCGTCTGGTAGAAGCGATGGCTACCAGAAACACAGTCTTCCAAGTCAAGTACTTAAGCTCTAATGAAGATAAAGGCTCAAAAGGGGGTTGCATAAGCTGAGCAATGCAAACATTAAGGTCCCAGGCAGGGGCAGGGTCCCTGAATGGAGGGTTGGTGTGAAGCAATCCCTTGAAAAACTTGGAGAATATAGGGTGAGCTGAAAGAGAAGAGGGCTTACCTGCTGAAATAAAAGCAGACACAGCTGCCAGATGCACTATCAGTGTAGCTGGTCTCAGCCCCAAGCTATTTAAGTGGACCATATAATCAAGGACTGTGGGCAGATCAGCAGATTCTGGGGAAATATGCTTCCCAGAGCATTTGGAACTATAAGTAGCCCTGGTGGAAGGTTTTCTAGAAGCCTTCAGGATATCCATTACACCTTGGGAGAGGTGTAAAGCAGCAAACTCTAACTCTTCAAGAGCCAGGCCTTGAGATTGAGAGATCTGAGGTTTGGGTACCAAACCCTCCCCTGAGCACAGGTTAACAGGTTGTAATTCCTGGGCAGATACAGGGGAAGATGGACTGCTAAGGACAGTAGGAGTGGATACCAGGGCTGTCTGGCCCAGTCTGGAGCAATCAGGATCATCTTGCAGGGTTGAGATCTGATTTTGACTAGCACTTTGAACAGAAGAGGGAAGGGCGGAAAAGCATAGAGAAATTTCCCTTCCCAATTGAGAACTAAGGCATCCAGAGGGACTGAGCCCAACACTGGGGGCCTGCAGCAAAAGGGAAGTTGGTGATTGTCTGGGGCTGCAAAAATATCTATCTGTGGGGTGTCCCATCTGGAAAATATCACCTCCAAGACAAGGGGGTCCAGTGACCATTCGTGATGGCCCTGGGAAATCCTGCTGAGAGCATCTGCCAGGACATTGTCCTTGCCTGGGAGGTGAACTGCTACAAGGGAGGTGTTCAGGGAGTAAGCCAGAGACCACAACTTCATTGCTTCGGTGCACAAGGCTGTAGACCGAGTGCCTCCTTGCTTGCTGATGTACCACATTGTGGTGGTGTTGTCTGTTCTGACCTGTACAACTTTGTTCTGAACAGATTTGGAAAAAGCTTGAAGTGCTAGAAATACTGCTCTGAGTTCCAACAGATTGATGTGGAGCAGAGATTCCTGAGGGGACCACAATCCCTGGGTGGTGAGGTCGCCCATGTGAGCCCCCCACCCCAAGAGGGAGGCATCTGTAGTAAGGATTAAAGAGTGAGACTGAGTGACAAAGGGAACCCTTGTCTCAGATTGTTCTGATCCTGCCACCACTGTAGAGCCTGGATCAGGGTTCGAGTTACTGGGATCAATTTGGTCAGAGGGTCCTTCCTTTGAGACCAAAAGGCTCTCAAATGAAACGGAATGTCCCTCATCTGAAATCTTGCTCCCTGCACTACTGCTGTAGAAGCAGCCATGTGCCCCAGGAGCTGTAGAAAATGCCTTGCTGGTCGAGACACCTGCAGGGTGAATGAGGAGGCCAGAGAGACGAGGTCCTTGCCCTGTCCAGGGGAAGGAAGGCTCTTGCCTTCTCTGTGTCTAGCTCTGCGCCTATGAAGGTGAGGAGCTGGACAGGCTCTAGAACTGACTTTGGAAGATTTAGAAGGAAACCCAAATAAGTGAGCAGTTGCTGAGTTATCTGTAAGTGTAACTTGACTTGGTCTGGGGAATGGCCTACTATGAGCCAGTCATCCAGGTAAGGGAAGATAGCAATTTTCTGCCTTCTTAGAGAAGCAACTACTACTGCCAGGCATTTTGTGAATACCCTTGGAGCAGAGGTGAGGCCAAGGGGCAGTGATCTGAACTGGTAACGGCCTGAGGGCAGTTTGAACCTGAGGTACTTTCGATGGGAGCTTCTGACGAGAATATGGAAGTAGGCATCCTTGAGGTCCAGGGACACTAGCCAGTCCCCTGGCCTTGGAGAGGGTAGAATAATTCCCAGAGTCACTATTTTGAATTTTGGTTTTAAAAGGTGCTTGTTTAAGTATCTGAGATCCAGGATGGGCCGCCATTTTTCTGTCTTTTTTGGGGTAAGGAAGTACCTGGAGTACAACCCTTTGCCCTGGTGTAGGGGTGGAACCCTTTCCACAGCTCTGAGAACTAGGAGGGAAGAGACCTCTGCCTCTAAGGCAAGTGCCTCTGATGGATTTGCAGATGGAAAGGATCTGGTTCTCATCTTTGGGAACTTTCTGAAGCTGAGAACCAGTCCCTGGCTTACTACTTCCAGGACCCGTTTGTCTGATGTCAGAGACTCCCAGTCCTGGACAAAATAAGCCAGCCTGCCCCCTACAGGTAGCTGAGAATCGGCCCTGGCAACCCCATCAGGGTGCCTGCCTGGCAGGGGCTTTGGGCTGAGGGGTGGAAACAGGCCTGCTTGTACCCAGTCTGCCTCTCCCTCTGAAGAACCCCTCTGGGCATAGCAGAAGAAGAGGCCTGGCTTGATAAAAGGCCTATGAAAAGGCCTGCCTGCCCCTGAAGCTGCCTTTGAGGAGTGGCCTGCCTTTCCTTGGCCTGTGCACTCCTATAGGTGGTCCTACACTCATCCATTTTCTTCATGTAATTCTCTGTCTGCTCCCCAAACAGAGAATTACCCACAACAGGAAAATCCATGGCCTTAGTCTGGGTATCCTGTGATAGGCTAGTACATCTGAGCCAAGCCATTCTTCGAAGTGCCACAGATGTAGCCATGACTCTTGACACATCATTTGAGTCCACTGCAGCATGGAATTGCACCTTGGATGCCTCAATACCATCAGCAACCACCTGCTCCAGCTCCTTGGCAAGCTGGCCAGGGACCTGTTTTGCTAAAGCCATGACAGTGTCCCATCTGGATTTCTGATATCTAGCAACATAAGCCATATAATTCGCCTGTCTGAGTACCAAGGATGCTGCCATGTACTGTTTCTTTGCCATGGCATCAACCCTCCTGGAGTCCTTGTCTGGTGGGTGTGAAGCCAAGGGAATATCTGCCTTGTCACAGGCTGCAGCCTGCACTACCCCAACATGGCTGCACTGTTGTGTAAGGAACTCCATATCAGAGCCTGACAATGCATACCTCTTGTCCATTCTCTTATCCACAGGAGGTATAGTGTTAGGAGTTTTTAAAATTTTAAAAGTCTGTTTCCCAAAAGATTTATGCAAGGGAACAGACAGCCTCCTAGACTCTGGGATATCCATCATTTCCACAAAGTCAGGCTCCTCTTGATCATCCACAGCTTCCTCCATAGGGAGCAGGAGGGTTTCAGCCACTTTTTAATAAAACATAAAATTAGAAGGGGACTCAGAAAGCCTAGGAGGAGACACTCCTGAAGGTCTGTCTGGGGAGATGTCCGGGTCAATGGGCACATCCAGACTTTCAAATCCACATTCACTCTCCTCATACTCCTCTTCCCCCTCCTCCGGTTCATGTTACTCCTCTAAATCATACTCTTGAACCGGTGGAACCGGGGAAAGCGACTGGACAATTTTGATCGCTTTGGCTATTTCTTCAGTGGTTGGAGAGGAAAGTTTTGGCTCCACACCAGCTGATTTTCTAGTCCTTTTTGCTGGAACCAACTCCTAAGAGTCGGATCTCCTTTTGCCTGAAGAAGTCTCGCCCTGGTCAGAGGGCACTCCTTCTGGTTCGGTTTGAACCGAACCGGGCTGGCCATCCGGTTCAGCTGACTTTTTGGCCTCCCTTTCCCTGAGCCTACCAACTCTCTTTTCCAGGGTAGCTGCAGGAAAATTTTTACAAATCTGGCAGTCTGCATTGAGGTGGTCAAACCCCAGACAATAAACACAGGTGGTGTGGGGGTCAGCCTTGGCAAAGACTTCCCCACACACACTACAGTGTTGAAACCCAGTGGGCCCGGTTTTTCTTTTGGGTTTCTCAGACATAGTGCCAGTCCTATCCAAACTTACCCTTTTATGGCAATCCACCAGGCAAGACCCTCTTATCGGTTCCTAATCGTGTCATGGGTAGTGGAAAAAAACTTAATAAAATCCGTTTTTTTTAGAACCGATAACCACACTCTAAAAGTACAATTTAAGATTTTTTAACAACTTGATCGGTTCAAACCGAACCGATGAACCGTTTACAAGTTCCACACAGAATAAAGTAAAATATAACCTATCTAGTACTCACAAATACCACAGACAGAGACTGAACCGACAGGTTACAGTTTATATTCGTTCGAAAACTGAGAAAGCGGTACTTTAACCGACAAATTGAACTGAGCAGAAGGAGAAATCTCTGGAGCGACTGTTCAGTGAGGCGGAGTAAAGAATCTGACGGCTTGAGTTTGAAGAACAACAGACAGAGTCTCAACCGAGCTCGAGCTCAGCGTTCCATGCCTGGCATGGAAAGTTTAACTCTTTCATCTCCGGGGCAGTTCGAAGGTTGGGACTCACTGCATATGTCAGAATATAGCAAGACTTCATGTTGTTTGAAGTAGTAATTATTTTTGTGGGAGCACAAAGCTAGAAGGGAATTCCCACCAACAGGATGGCAGTTTCCTTCCACTAGTCCAGAGCTCGGAATAAGGTTTTTGTGACCGGAACCAGCTTGGACAAGGAATATCTTTTTTTTGGGCCCAGTGTACCCACAGGTGGTACTGTATGTCCCTCATTTGAAATCTGACACCTGGGATAACTGTTGTCATGTAGGCCATATGTCCCAGGAGCTTTAGAAAATGTCTGGCTGGCCTGGGCTGGTCCAGGACAAAGGAGTTTGCCACTGACAGGAAATTTTGGATCCTGTCTGCTGGAAGGAAGGCATTTCCTACTGTGTATCCAGTTCTGCTCTTATAAAGGTGAGGAGCAAAGTGGGATCCAAGTTGGATTTCTTTTCATTGGTGAGAAAGCCTAGAGACTGCAAAGTTTTCTTTGTGTAACTGAGAGCCTCTCTGACTTGATAAGGTGTGTTGCCCATTAGAAGCCAGTCGTCCAGGTATAGGTAGACTGCTGTGCCCTGTTTCCCAAGACAAGCAGCGACAACAGCTAGGCATTTGGTGAATACCCTTGGGGCCAATGTTAGGCCAAAAGGCATGGCTGCAAACCAGTAATGCCCTGATGGCAGCCTGAACCTTAGAAACTTTCTGTGGAACTGCCTTACTGGAAAGTGGAAATAGGCATCCTTTAAGTCCAATGAAGCTAGCCAGTCTCCCTGCTGCAGGGAATGAATTACCATTGTGAGAGTGACCATTCTGAATTTTGGTTTCAGTAAGTGCCTGTTTAAGTACCTGAGATCGAGAATAGGTTAGTACTCCCCATTTTTCTTTTCTGTGAGGAAGAATCTGGAGTGGAGGCCTCTTCCCATCTGGGAAGGGGGTACTCTCTCCACCACTTTTGCTGATAGCAAATTATTTACCTCCAGCTCCAGTAAGAGTCTTTCTGTTGGAGTTAGGGGTTTTGATAACAAGGGATCCCTGAGAGGTGGAAATGTTTTGAACTGGAGGGATAGACCCTTTTCCACTACCTCCAGGAACCACTTGTCTGGCTATGTGATTCCAAAATTGGAGGTAGTGGGAGAGCCTGCCCCCTACTGGAGTAGTAGAGGCGACCTGGCTGCTAACGTCAGGGCTTGGACTAGGTAGAAGGTGCAGGAGTGGTGGCAGCTCTCCTCTGGCCCCTCTTGCCTCTTCCTCTGTAAAAACCTCTCATTTGAGAGTAATCCATGGGCATTGGCATGGGGAAAAATGCCCTAGGATGAAATCCTCTGCCTCTATTTCCCCTGTACTGGGTCTTTTGAAAAGTAGAGTCTTTTTCTTTAGCAGCATTGCTTTCATAGGTGGTCTTATACTCTTCCACCTTTTTTATATATGCTTCAGTCAGAAAAAATTACTTACCTTAGTAATGTTGTTTCTTCTAATGGAGTCTTGCTATATGCTGACATATGCAGTTAGGTCCTGCCTTTCAACTGCCCTGGAGAACAAAGAGTTAAACTTTCCAAGACCAGCATGGAATGTTCACCGCGAGCTCGGTTGAAGCCCCTGTCTGCTGTTGTTTAAACTCCAACCGTCAGATCTTTACGAGCAATACTCACTAGAAGTTCTGTGTGGAAATTGTAAAACTCAAAACTAGCCAACTGGCAACTATATCTATATAAAAGGGTTTTTAGGTTTCAAAGCAAAGACTCAAGTCAGGAAACCCAAAAAGACAAAACACATCCCAAAACACAACACTCACCCAAAATAAAGAAGGGTGAAAAAGGGACACCCCTAGGGCGCCAACACTGCTCCTGCCCACCCACATTCCAAAAACTAGGTTCTGAGAAGGGAGGGGAGGTCAGAATACAGCAAGACTCATTAGAAGAAACAACATTACTAAGGTGAGTCATTTTTTCTTCAAACAACATGAAGCCTTGCTGTATTCTGACACATGCAGACTACCAAGCAGTACCTCCATGGAGGACGGACAGAACCTACTTTGGAAACAGGCTCTGAAGTACTGCTGTGCCAAACTGAGCATCACTCCTAGCCTGGATATCCAGAGAGTAATGCTTGGTGAATGTGTGGACTGTTTTGCAGGTGGCTGCTTGACAGACTTCTAAGACAGGAATATCCCTGGCAGCAGCTGTACCTCTAGTAGAGTGAGCCCTCAGGCCTGAGGGTGGAGTTCTACCCAGTTTTTCATAGCAGAATTGTATACAAGAAACAATCCACCTGGCAATAGATCTCTTAGTGGCAGGTTTGCCCTTACCACCCTCTCCATACGTGAGGAACAACTGGAGGGACTCAATCCTGTGACCCTTGGTGCGCTCTATGTAGCAGCTGAGGGCCCTTTTAACGTCTAAGCTGTGTAGCCTCCTCTCTCCAGAGGAGGAATGGTCAGTGAAGAAAACAGGGAGAGACACAGACCGGTTGAGGTGGAAATCTGAAACCATTTTAGGCAAAAACTTCCTGTTAGTTCTTAGGACCACTTTATCTCTATGGAAAGAGACGAAATCAGGTTCCACTGACAGGGTTTGCAATTCACTGATATGCCTGGCAGAGGTAATGGCCACCAAAAATACAGTTTTCCAAGTCAAGTACTTAAGCTCTGCAAAGGACAAAGGCTCAAAGGGGGGTTGCATAAGCCGAGCAATGCAAACATTATGGTCCCAAGCAGGAGCAGGGTCCCTAAAGGGGGGATTGGTGTGCAGCAATCCCTTGAAGAACTTACAAAACACAGGATGGGCTGACAGAGGGGAAGGCTTGCCTACTGACAGGAAAGCAGAAACAGCTGCCAAATGCACTTTAAGTGTAGCTGGCCTAAGGCCAAGGCCATTGAGATGGACCATATAGTCCAGAACCATACGCAACCCAGCAGAATCTGGAGAAATATTCTTCTTAGAACACCAAATAGTGAACCTTTTCCATTTGGAATTGTAAGTCTTTCTGGTGGAAGGCTTTCGAGAAGCCGTAAGGATATCCAGAACCTCTTGAGAGAGATGCAGGTCAGCAAACTAACTCTTCAAGAGCCATGCCTTGAGACTGAGAGACCGAAGTTTCGGGTACCAAATCCTCTCCTGAGAGGATGTCAACAGGTTGTAATTCCTGGGAAGAGACAGGGGAAGGTGGACTGTTAAGGACAGCAACAGGGGGTACCAGGGCCGTCTGGCCCAGTCTGGAGCAATCAGAATCACCCTGCATGGTTGTGACCTTATCTTGACTAACACTTTGAACAGGAGAGGGAAGGGGGGAAAGCATACAGAAACTTCCCTTCCCAATTCAGGATCAGAGCATCCAGGGAGACTGAGCCCAAGACAGGGGGTCTGCAACAAAAGAGAGGAAGTTGGTGATTGTTTGGGGCTGCAAAAAGATCTGTGTGTGGAGTGCCCCATCTCGAGAAAATCACTTTCAAAATTAGGGGATCTAGGGTCCATTCGTGATGACCCTGGGATATTCTGCTCAGAGCATCTGCTAGGACACTGTCCTTCCCTGGGAGGTGAACTGCTATCAGAGAGGTTTGCAGGGAATAGGCCAGGGACCACAACTTCATTGCTTCTGTGCACAAGGCCGGAGACCGAGTGCCTCCCTGCTTGTTGATGTACCACATGGTTGTGGTGTTGTCTATTCTGACCTGGACCATCTTGTTCTGTACAGATTTGGAAAAGGCTTGCAGCGCCAGAAACACTGCTCTGAGTTCCAAGAGATTGATGTGAAGCAGAGATTCCTGAGGTGACCACAGCCCTTGGGTGGTAAAATCCCACAGATGGGCTCCCCAGCCCAGCAGGGAAGCATCTGTGGTGAGTATCACTGAATGACACTGTGTGACAAAAGGAACTCCTTGTCTCAAATTGTCCTGATCCTGCCACCATTGCAAGGCCTGGATCAGGGTTTGTGTCGCTGGCACTAGTTTGGTAAGGGAATCCTTTCTTTGGGACCAGAAGGCTTTTAAGTGGAACTGAATGTCCTTCATCTGGAATCCTGCTCCCTGGACCACTGCTGTGGAAGCTGCCATGTGGCCCAGAAGCTGAAGGAAATGCCTTGCTGGTCGAGACACCTGTAGGGTGAAAAGAGGCTAGTTCCATAACGGTCCTTGCCTTGTCCAGGGGAAGGAAGGATCTTGCCCTTATTGTATCCAGCTCTGCCCCTATGAAGGTGAGGAGCTGTATTGGTTCGAGAACTGACTTTGGAAGGTTGAGAAGGAATCCTAAGGAAGTGAGCACTTGCTGAGTTATTTGCAAATGTGACTTGACTTGGTCTGGAGACTGACCTACTATGAGCCAGTCGTCCAAGTATGGGAAGATGGAGATCTTTTTTCTCCTTAGGAAAGCAGCCACTACTGCCAGGCACTTTGTGAAAACCCTTGGGGCTGATGTTAGGCCAAAGGGCATTGCTCTGAATTGATAGTAGCCTGAGGGCAACTCGAACCTGAGGTAGATTCTGTGGGAGCACCTGATGGAAATGTGAAAATAGGCATCTCTGAGGTCCAGGGAGGCTAGCCAGTCCCCTGGCTTTAGAGAGAGAAGGATTATTCCCAGAGTCACCATTTTGAACTTTGGTTTTAAAAGGTGTTTGTTCAGATATCTTAGGTCCAGGATGGGCCACCACTCTCCTGTCTTTTTGGGGGTTAGGAAGTACCGGGAGTACAATCCTTTGCCCTTGTGTAGGGTGGGAACCCTCTCTATAGCTCTGAGAGCTAGGAGGGAAGAAACCTCTGCCTCTAAGGCAAGGGTCTCTGATAGATTTGCAGGTGGAAAGGATCTGGTTCTCATCTTGGAAAATATTTTGAAGCTGAGAACCAGTCCCTGGCTTACTACTTCCAGGACCCACTTGTCTGATGTCAGAGACTTCCAGTCTCGGACAAAGTAAGCCAGCCTGCCCCCTACTAGTATTGGAGAACCGGCCCGGGCAGACCCATCAGGGTGTCTGCTTGGCAGGGGCCCCAGGCTGAGGGGTGGATGCAGGCCTGCTCATCCCCCATCTGCCTCTCCCTCTAAAAAAACCCTATGAGAATAAGAGGAGGAGGCCTGAGCTTGGTAAAAAGGCCTTTGGAAAGGCCTGCCCCTGCCCCTGGACTTCTGCCTTTGAGGAGTGGTTTGCCTTCTTGGCCTGAGCACTTCTGTAAGTGGTCCTGTACTGCCCATCTTTTCATGTAGTTCTCTGTCTGCTCCCCAAACAGAGAATTACCAATAACAGGGAAATCCATGGCCTTAGCCTGGGTATCCTGTGATAGGCTAGTACATCTGAGCCAAGCCATCCTCCTAAGAGCCACAGATGTAGCCATGACTCTTGATGAAACATCACTGGAGTCCACAGCAGCATGAAATTGCACTCTGGATGCCTCAATCCCATCTGCAGCCACCTGCTCCAGCTCCTTGGCAAGCTGGTCAGGGGCCTGTTTAGCCAGAGCCAGCACAGTGTCCCACCTGGACTTCTGGTATCTAGCTGTGCAGGCCATATAGTTAGCCTGCCTGAGTCCCAAAGATGCTGCCATGTACTGTTTCTTTGCCATGGCATCAATCCTCCTCGAGTCCTTATCTGGGGGGTGTGATGCCAAGGGGATATTTGCCTTATCACAGGCAGCAGCCTGCACTACCCCAACATGGCTGCATTGCTGGGAAAGGAACTCCATGTCTGAGCCTGAAAGAGTATACCTCTTGTCTATTCGTCTGTCAACAGGAGGTATGGAATTGTGGGTCTTAAGAATTTTATGTGTCTGTTTCCCAAAGGATTTGTGGAGGGGAATAGACAGTCTCCTGGACTCTGGGATGTCCATCATTTCAACAAAATCAGACTCCTCCTGATCCTCTACTGCTTCTTCCATAGGAAGCTGGAGGGTTTCAGCCACTTTTTAGTAAAACATAAAGTGAGACGGGGACTCAGAAAGCCTAGGAGAAGAAACATCTGAAGGTCTGTCTGAGGAGATGTCCGGGTCAATAGGCACATCCAGACTTTCATAAATCACTATCATCATGCTCATACTCTCCCCTCCTCCTCATCCGGTTCATAAAATTCTTCCAAGGTGTAATACAGAACTGGGGGAACCAACCGAACCGAACCCCTGCCAGATGGTGCCGGTTCGGCCAGAACCGACGTAAGCGATTGCACTATTCTTATCGCCTTGGCTATCTCATCGGCGGTCGGAGTATGAATTTCTGGGTCCGAACCGGACGATTTATCTTTTCTTTTTCTTTTTACCAGAACAGACTCCTCAGAATCTGCTCTCCTTTTTCCTGAAGAAGTATCGCCCTGGTCAGAGGGCACTCCTTCTGGTTCAGTCGGAACCAAACCAGGCTGGCCATCTGCGTCAGCAGACTTCTCGACCTCTCTTTCCCTCAGTCTACCTAATCTCTTTTCCAGGGTAGATTTGGGAAAATTCTTACAAATTTGGCAGTCTGAATCGAGGTGGTCAAACCCCAGACAATAAACACAGGTGGTGTGGGGATCAGCCTTAGCAAAGACTTCCCCACATACACTGCAGTGTTGAAACCCAGTGGGCCCGGTTTTTTTCTTGGGTTTCTCAGACATGGCCAATCCTAACCAAAACTTACCCTTTTTTCGGCAATCCACCAGGCAAGACTCCTCTATTGGTTCCTGACCATGTCACGGGTCTTGGAAAAAACGTAATAAAATCCGTTTTTTAGAACCGATACGGACCGGTTACCACACTCTAAGTAAATACACAAACTTTTTTACCTGAAACTGATCGGTTCAGCCGAACCAATCCACAATTTACAAGTTCCACACAGAAACTATATAGAAAACCTATCTAGTACTCACGGTACCACAGACAGAGACTTAAACCGACAGATCGGTAGCAGCAATTCGGTAGAAACCGAACGAAAAAAACGACACTTTAACCGACTTTTTTGAACCGAGCAAAGGAGAAATCTCCAGAGCGACTGTTCAGTGAGGCGGAGTAAAGAATCTGACGGAGTTTAAACAACAGCAGACAGGGGCTTCAACCGAGCTCACAGTGAACATTCCATGCCAGCCATGGAAAGTTTAACTCTTTGTTCTCCGGGGCAGTTGAAAGGCAGGACTTAACAGCATATGTCAGAATAGAGCAAGACTTCATGTTGTTTGAAAAGGGAATTATTTTCACAGGGGAAGTCCATAGCTTTTGGACTGGGTATCCTGTGTTAAATTTGTGGTTCTTAACCAGGCCAAGCATCTAAGTGAAATGGCTTGAGCCATGACTCTGGTAGCTGCATCGTTATTGTCCCTAGCCATATGAAACTGGTACTTAGTGTCCTCTAATCCAGTTTTCACTGTTTCAGCGATGTCCTGTACCATCTTGTTTGATTTTTGGTTCAAGATGGTCAGAAAGGAATTACACAGCGCCTTCTGTATTTGGCAGAGTAGCCAAGTAAGTGGAAAGGCGCAAAAGTAAGGAAGCTGTAGAGTAAGATTTCTTACCATAGAGTCCAGTTTTCTGGACTCTTTCTCAGGAGGCTGAGAGCATAGTGGGACTTTAGCCTTGTCACATGCCGCAGCCTGCACTACCCCCTCATGGTTTGGGTGAACATACAGAAATTCAGCACCCTGTCTTGCAAGCTGATATTTTCTGTCAATTTTCTTATCTACTCCAGGCAGAGCAGTGGGGGTCTGGAGTAGCTTCATGGTTGTTCTTCGGAGTGATTTGTAAATAGGCAGCACTATATTCTTTGGAGGTGGAAGACCCATCATCTCTCTGTAGTTTTCATGAGAATCCTTCAGTTGTCTCCTGTGTAGGAAAGTCCAGGGTATCCACCATGTGCTGTAGAAAACCACCATGTGCTGTAGAAAAATAACTAGGGAAGAAAAATCCTCTTGGCCATTAGGAGAAGTACCAAACTCCTAGTCCGGTGAAACATCAGGTTCCAGTGGCTGGCCTTCTGAGTCATATTCACCATCATTACCGCCATCTTCTACACCATAATAGCATTCTGGAGCAAAAGCCGAGACACCAGTACTATAGTGCACAGGAGTAGAGGGGGCAGAGAAAATGTTACCCATGCTCTATATAGTTTGGTAAAGGTGCCAAGCCTTGGCCATTTCTTCAACGGGACAAATCTTTTTCAAAGTAGCAGACTTTTTTTCTCTTGAAGTGACTGACTTTCTTTTGGTTTTTCTTCATGTTTATGTGCCACTGGCTTCTCCCCCTGCCTTGACGTGGGAGGGGCAATGGTATATGTTTCTTTAAATTTCTTTTTAGCAGGCTATGAATCAATGACCTGCTCCCCTTGTCTCTTTTTAGGCTGGTATTCATTATTATTGTTATTGTGCTTGTCTGACTTATTTTCAGAGGAGTCCCTAGGGGACTTTTCTTTTATCTTAACCTGGGAAGAGGACCCCCTCTTCAGTAGCTTTAGCAGAGGGGGAAGCAGACTGAGAGGCCATAATTTCCAATCTTTTGGCTCTCTTTCTTATTGTCGTTGAACAAAATTTAGAGCAAAGAGTACAATAATAGTCTGGACCTAAACACTGTAAACACAAGTCATAGTTGTCTACTTCAGCCACTATTTTGTGACATTTTAAACAATTTTTAAGACCTGTAGGTCCAGTCCTTTTCTTGGGTCTTTCAGACATGCCAAGTTGTCAGAAATGACAGAAAAATACGGTCCCAAGAGGGGGAAAATGTAGCTTTCCAGATGGTTCCTTGCGGTAAACGACCGTGACTTTCTGAGGTAAAAAGTTGTTTAAAATTAAGAAAAACAATGGTTCCCGCTAACTAAATAAAAATAAGAACTGTAGAATATGAAAAGACGCTATTTATTTTAGCTCAAAAATAAGTAAAAGGACCACAGTAAAAATAGAAAAACGCGATTCACGGGAACTGATAGGAACCAATGGGAACCCACTAAAAAACAAAGAAACTAATTAAAAAACCAGTAAAATACTCACAAACTCAGTACATTTTTTCTTTCTGGCCGAAAGAGAGAGAGAGAGCACCCCAGAGGCAGTGTTAGGTGAAGAAAAATGCTTTTGCCCTCTAGGCAAGCTCCTCTCAGCATACCCTCTAACTCTCTTCTGACTGGGCAATTAATTTTATTCATTAGCATAAACTATATCGCTGAGGCAGCTTAACCTAGCCAGCTCACTGCATACAGCTACTGATGCTAAAGGACCCCTGGGGTGAGAGAAAGTACTCTTCTCAATGACTGCTGACAGTGCTTCTGCTAACACACTAAATCTCAAGCAGACTGAAAACAGGGTAAATTGGGTTAATAGTTTTTAATGCGTTTTGAGCTTTTACTCATAACTTTATTGTTTTTCAACATTTTGGACCAAACTTTTCAACATGTTTTACCCCACTTCATAAACAAGACGATGTCATTTTTCAAATACCCTCCAAAACATGTTTTTGCAGTCGCTCCACAAATCACCTTACAGCTACCAAGACGGAATCTACATGGGCAAACTGAAAGGCTCAATGGGCAGTTTAAAATTCTTAGTGGGCAATCAACTTCCAGGGCCCTCCAGAAGGAGAGAAAGCAAACAGTCTCTTAACTGATAGTGCTCCCACGACCAGTGCAACATTTTCTTCATCTTCTTTTTTTTTAATTTTTAAATCAAAGTTTGTATCCCTCTGGGCACATCTCAGGCAGCCTTCTCAGCCCTGTCCCCGTCTCCCCCTGCCCGGCAACTGCCTCCCTGGTCCACTAAGCCCCACAGCCACCATGGACTGTCCCACCCCCATAGTGGGGCAGGGAAGGGGGAGGGCACTCCTCCCCCCACCCGGAGACCCAGCATCCAGATTCATGGGTTAGTGAACCGGTGGCAGTACAGGGCAAGGGCAGGCAGGGTTTCATGTAGACTGTGATCACCATGTTCTCATTTTCTCCCCTCTGTCCCTGCCATGGCGTAAGCGCGTGTACATGGAGGCATACACACACTACGACCACAGTTCCTCCCTTCGTGTCCCTCAAGCTACTGATACTACCTCTGGGACGCCACCTGTGGGCAACCAAGGGCCGAGCTGGCAAGGGTCCCAAACCCCCACCAGGAGAGGACAGCTGTCCTCTGGATGCTTAATCCTCTCTCTCCCCAGTGACCCAAGCCTGTTCCCGAACCCAGGTCACTGGCATGACGAGAGGCAAGGCGCAAAGCGCATCAGCCCTCTGCTCCACTGGGCCAACTTCATCTTTTCTTCTTCACGTGCCTGTGATGCACAGGAACAGACTCACTTTCAAAGAGGACTAAATGGAAGACATAAAATCACAAAACCCTTTGCTGTCACAAGAAGGGGATTATCCACCACCTACACCTCCTTGAATATCAACAGATGAGACTGGGAATCAAAATCCTCTTCTGTCACTAACTGGACAGCATGATGGGTTGTCCTCGCTCAGTCCCCCACCTACCTTTGAGCACCCACGGCTGATGTTTCTCGCTCATCTGTAGGTGCCTGATCTGACACCACAGCTGTCCATATGGTGGGAAATTTTAAACACTGAATGCAGGCACCATGGTCGTCAGGGATGGACACTGTTAACCTGAAAACCACGCACCTCTTAAATCTTTGCTTCCTCTTCTGTTCTATGGTCACACTCTTTTTTTCTATTTTCTTTTTTTTTTTTGGTTCTCTGTTTATATCCCTGTCTATGCCACAGCCAGATCTAACCCTCAGGGTCCTCCAAGGTGCTGTAGCTAGGCCCAGTACCAGCCCCGTCCCCACGCTGTCTTGGGTTCAGTTCCCCCCACCCCCAGCAGGCAAGATAGGAGACCCCCCCAACCTGCACATGTCTTTGTCAGGCTGGCTCCTGAGGGTTCTGGTTTCAGCCCTCCTCAGTTCACCAGAGGCTCTTGTCAGGCTGACTGCGGGGTCCATTTTCTGTTTTCATCTCTCCCTAAAGACACAGGCACGGAGATCCAAGGGGCATTAGCACACCTAGGACAGTGACCCTCCAGCCCTGAAGGAGTAGAGTGTACCCTAGGATGCTCAATCCCCCCCCCCGGATGGCCCCAGATGACCAAAGCTCGTTCCCGAACTCAGGTTGCCCGCATCACGAGCAGCAGCACTACAGCTACATTAAAGGGCCGACCCATGGCCACAATCAATGAAGCACTAAGCTGGAGTCAGTGTGCACATGATGGGTTGACAGGAAAATCAGAAACTTTAACCTTGAGAAAAAGCCTGAAAACTCTACTGAATCCAAATTCACAAGCAGGAGCTGTAAAGGAGGAAATCTGTTCTTTTTCTGTGGTAGAAAATATCTGAGAGCAGTGGGGACAAAGCCCAAGGACCACATGGTTAGGAGTTAGGAGGACGTAAGCTTGAAGACTGTTCTATTGACTGGGCATGCTCAGTGGAAGACTGCTAACGTGATTAGTAAGCAGATAGCGAACAGAATCTAGGTAGTTTGAACCCCCCTCCCCCGGATGTCTCTGAAGTATTCCCCTTCACCCCTTCTGTTTTTTAACATATTTATATCATCACTGTGAAAGCCAAGTCAGACTGGAATCCCAGGAGAGCACTGCCGGGAAATTTAATCATGCATTTCTGTAAATAAACAAGCTTAACAATGCATATATGTATAAAAACATACACACCAACTGGCAACTTTCAGTAACTAAGTTAATTTCTTACTCTGCAGATTAGAAAGTCCAAGTGATGTTACTGAGCTCAGCTCTTGAGTGCGAGATATTCTCCCCACCCACTCATACAGTAAATCAGTTTACAGGATTACACACAAACTTTTTGTATATACCGAAAAATGAAGGTAATGTTATTTTATTCACTCTGCACAATCTTGAACATTGTCAATATATTATTAAAATAAAAACAACAGCGTCTTATAAAAGGACTGTGTGTGAGCTGGCATACTGTACGTCTTTTTTCCCCCTTTGGTGCTAAAACTAGAATTGTGCTTTTAACATTACATTTTTAGGGTGATATCAGTGAAATAATACGAAGGATGCAGAAATCTGGCAACAGCTTTGTTTGATCTGCTTTAAGATTTATAATGGAAATATCTCTGCCCTCTTTTTAATACCCTTTTTGACTCGGTATCAATGTTTGATGACATAATTCCAAGGTTATGGGTATGAATTTCTATTTCAGATATTTCATATATCAAAGACCATCACAAAATGCAATGAGTAGACCAAGTAGTAATGATGACCGTCCATGTAACAGTGAACTAAAACGGTAAAGACAAACTCGCTACACACACCCGGTTACAGCATCAAGAATACAAAAAAAATGTTTCAAAACCACAGGCACAACTTTATTCATGTCTGTACAGTATATGGAGCATGATATGCACTTATGTAAAAATAAAATTATAAAATGGTGAACAGCAATCTGACTGTTTGACTAGAAACACAAAAAGTGTCCACAGAAAAGGACATCTAGTCTGCCCTATTGTCCCTGCTTAATACTACACCCTAGACCCTAGGCCCTACTTGGTCAAAGGAGTCCCTTCCAACCCCTTACCTCTATTTGTAATATCCACGTGCCTGTCCCACGCATGTTTAAAGCTCTGCACTGTCTATGCCTCTACCGCCTCTTCTGGCAAGCTGTTCCTGGTGTCAATCACCCTTTCTGTGGAGAAGTATTTCCTCATATCCCTCTTAAATTTCTGCATTTCATCCCATTTTTGTGCATCATAACCACCACCCAGCTATATGGAAGCTGTCCTGCTTGTATCATGCCTTATGTTTGCTTGCACGCATGTGCAAGAAACATAGTGCCACCATACGAGTTTTCGTAGGTGAGTCACACCCGCTTCCAATGCCCTGATCCTTTTTGCAGGTACGGCCGCACCACACCAATGATTGTCCAAGTAGTTCAGATGCAGTGGCATACAGTTGAAAGCGAAAGACCGCTACAGTCAGCTGTGGCAACGTATAGGCAATTTGCATACTGTGGTCGTTTGCTTTCAACTCTACGCCACTGCATCTGAACTGCTGTTGCGATGGCCGTACCTTTCAAGTGTCCCCCATTAGGAGGGACATTCCTCATTTAACCCCTCAAAATTGCCCTGTCCCTCTTTGGTCCCTTATGGACAAAGCATTGCACACACACAGAATGTGCTGTAAAGTCAGACTTTGAAGCAGAAATCAATAATATTCTAAGATGCTACAGAAAAAAATAAACTTTGTACATATAAATGCAATGGTTTCCACAGTGTCCTGAGCTTGTAGTCCCATGTTTGAGGATTTGTCCCTCATTATGGGAGCCAGTGTCCCACATTGTTCCTCTTTTTGAGCGTTCGTGTCCTTCATTTCAGTGAAGAAAGTTTGAGAGGTCAGGCGATGGCGGGTTTGGGCAGCGGTGAGTGTGGGACCACTGTACCTCAGACTCGGTGAGAGTGGAGCAGCGGCAGTGCAACTCGGATGCCAAAGAGTGTGTGACCGGCTGAGGAAGCAGAGAGCTGGACTTGGTCGTTTCGGGGACGGTGTGACTGAAGGACACTGGAATGGGACCGGATGGTGTCGTTACTGTAGTGGGAACATCGTGGCTCAGTGTGCGGCAGAACTCCAACCTATGACTGGCCGCTGGATGAGAGCGCAAGCAGCAGCGTCGCAACAGGGATGACCCCCGCCCACAGCTGCACACACCAGCTGGGGGGCTGCAGTTAAGGAGCTCCTCTGTGCCCTGCCCTCTCTCTCTCTCTCTCTCTTTCTCTCTATATATCTGCCTCATCACTGTATAGTACCACTGCCCCATTTGTTTATCTATCTGCCCCTAGGCTTGCTTCTCCTGTCAGCACTCAACATTCCTCTCAACATTTTCCCAGCTGGGCCCATAATTCATCAAAGCGGCTACAGGTTGCTGTTTGCTTTTCTTTCCTGTAACTCTCAACTTTGTCATCACCACTGCTGCTGAAACTTCACTTAGACCCCAATGTCTTTCGTTCCTCCCTCCTCCTCCTTATACTGCTGCTCCCAGTCACCCTGCACCCTGCACCCTACCCCCCATATTGCAATTGGTAATCCCCACAAAATCGATCTGACATCAATTGTTGTTCAGTTCCTCTTCGTTAATTGCTGCGCTGGACAGACACTAAACAGCAGACCCCCGTCCAACCCCATTTTCAAGCCCTTTAAAAAAACATCTAAATCAGAAACTTGATCATCATTTTAAACTTTTATCTTTTTTTTGTTCCATTTCCAGGCCCCAAGACAGACAAAACCGTTGCTGATGTCCAAGGTAAACAAAATTTTTTTTAAATCCTCCTCACTTTTTTGTTTGTTGGAGGCTCTGGCAGTTGGGGAGGGGTTATGAAGATACATATATTTTGAATGGGGAACAGACCACCAAGAAGACATGCTCTGATGGACTCGGAGGGACGTTTAGTAACCACACGAGAGTGAACAGCTGAGTTTGTCTTGTTTGTGCTGAAGGTTGAAATTAAACCGAAGAGCCAGGCACCGACATTTCACCCCTCCGCTGTCCATCGAGCATGAGGAGCTTCATTTTCTGCATCAAAGTTCTTCAGAGTGACCCCCTTTGCTTGATATCTTAATTTTGTTTACAGAGATGAGCCGACAGTTAACCCAAACAGTGTCACTTATCCATGTGCACTGCAATGCTGAGTAAGTTTTGGTGGGGTTGGGGTGTGTGCCGAATCTACTACATGGGGGCCATTTTCAGCCCCCTAACAGCCCAATGATAATTTGTTTGGAAGGGGCATTTTTGTTTGTGTTGCTCTCTTACATGCCCTGGTGTGGTGGTGGTGGTGGGTGAGGGGTGCTCCTCACATAGCATCTTACATTTAGGGACTGCTTGCTGGTGTTGAATTCGGTGGCCATCTTGGCAAGGAGAATGTTAAAAAGAAAGGAGAGTAGTCATTGTGTACCCCCCTCCTCCCACTGAAAAACCAGATCAAGTGTTTAGGAAGTGTCATTCAGCTTGAGCTGGGGGCTAATTTACCCAATGCCTGCCCACCCTTCAGATACAATACCCAGGGCTAGATTGTTAGGAACAAAAATGTCACAGTGCTTCAGCCAGAGCACTTCTTCTTTTATGACTTAGTGTTGCAGCTGCTGCACATTGTATTTGGAAGTTTGTTGGGGGCTTTGGCTCTTTTGGGGTGATCCAGGTTGGAGGGTTATTATAAATGTAACATCAGAAAAAAGGCTGCACTAGGAAGGATGGTGCATCCAAAAAAATACAGTTCAGACAGAAGGGCACTCACTAACCAAATAAAAACCCAGGCTCTAGTAGATATCAAATAGAATCATGTTGATTTCACACACATGTTGCACGCTTCACGCATTTTGTACACTGGTCCTTTGATAAAAGACCAATGTCCGAAACGCATCAAGCATGCAACATGTGTGTAGAATGAATTGGATTCTATTTGGTATCTACTGGAGCCCAGCATGTTTTTTATTTGGTTGGTGAGTGCCCTTCTCTGCCTGAACCTTACTACAGATGTAACTTGGTGGTAAACAAACTGGCTGGCACCTACTTCCTGTTTGTGTTTGTATTGCAGAGTTCTGCAACGGAGTTTACCAGGGCTGCTCAGTGGTGTGTGTGTGTGCGTTTTGTACACAAGGTGCCGGAAACTACTATATTTGCATCATTGTTTTATTTTTGCTTTTTTAAAGCAGCCCTGCATGATAGCAGTGACAATTTTGAACTATACCTTTTATTGTAATTTAGATTGCTCCTTGTCTCCTGACTTGGACGATATATTTTTTCCCCCAATTTCTGAGTCTACTTTACCACTTTTTCTTATAGCTCGGACCAGGTTTTCAGCAGTATTCTTTTATTTTTTTAAACAACCACTCTTTGAGATCACTTTTCTTGTGACGATTAACTACCTTGCAGTAGCCAGAACTTGCTAACTTGTAGGTTAACTGGTGAACAGAAACAGCCGAGGATGTTGAAGACAGTTGGGCATGAGCCATATTAAAAGCAGTGCCCCTTTTATTATTTTACATTAGAAAAAAAGTGACAAAGCAGACTCAAAATAGGAAAAGAAGGGCACCATATCAGTCGGGAGATAATCGGCAATCTAAAATAAAATAAAATGTAGAGTTAAAAATGTTCATTGCTCTCATACAGTGCTGCTTATATTTATTTTTTTGTGAGAGGTGGGGGTCTCAGAACAGAAAGAGGAAGGAGGAAGCTAGCGATTATTATGTTTGCTTGCACGCATGTGTAAGAAACACAGTGCCACCACACGAGTTTTCGTAGGTGTGCCACCCCCGCTTCCAATGCCCTGATACTTTTGCAGGCGCGGCCGCATCGCACCAATGAATGTCCAAGCTGTCTATGACAGAAGTTCAGATGCAGTGGCATACAGCTGAAAGAAAATGACCACTACAATCGGCAGTGGTAACATGTAGGCAATTTGCATACTGCCATCAGCAGGCAATTTGCATACTGCCTACACTTCACCGCCGCTGACTGTAGCGGTCGTTGTCTTACAACTGTATGCCACTGTATCTGAACTGATGTCATAGGCAGCTCGTTCTTTTTCTCACCCCCTTGGCTCTGGAAAGGAGGTGCTGAGTGGCAGGCTGGCAGCTCTTTTCATCCCCCCCCCCAATAACGATGAAATTTACGCAAAAAGCTTCTCGGTCAGTGGCAGTTGTTTCTACGAGTCCCAAATGCAGTCTGTTAGGCATGCAAACATTCGGCATTGACAAATGCATGTTTTATTTTCATCCTGTTGCACTGTTGATATACAGTATAGTATTCTTTGGCTGCTAGGTGATATGGTTCCTGCAGTAAGGCAGATGTTCACTTTGTTCTTCCAGCCTAGAGGGGGCACCTCCGGCTGCTGCCAGCTCACTGTTGTGTCGCTGATTTGGCGGGGAATGGGTAGGTGAGGACAGCTGCAGCACATCTGCACGTAGCAGCGATGCTCCAGCTAACCGTGCTGCTACACCATGTGTTGTTCGGTAATCAAGACTGAGGGACACAGGCAGCTCCTCTCTTTAGAGGGCTCAGGTGTCTGGGAGGCTGCCCCCGGCTTATTTCACTATCCATAAAGGAAATATAAAGGAAATAATGTAAATTCGATGTTTTTCTCCTCAGCAGTATTTAAAAGTTTCTGTAAACACTGGAAAATGTCTGCTGTGGCCACCTGGTATTGTAAGATAAACGGAGCAAAGCAAAATGGAAAACAAAAACCAGCAGTAACTGACTTTGTTCTTCTAACTAAACGTTAGGGCATTTAGGACGTGGACAGGCTTTTTCTGCTTCAGTTCTGCCAGTGCCTTTTTTTTCGTTGCCGTCTCAAAGAACACTTTGAAGAGACGAGAGCAGGCAGCATGGTAAATTAGATTTCACTGGCAAATACTGCACACCACTTGGCAATGTGTATTGATGAATGTAAATAAACTCACAGGAATGTTTTTTAACTATATCCTATATATTTTTCACAAGCAGATTATATATATATATATATATATATATATGATTCCTTTAAGTCCTGGAGATGCACACTCGCACAGTACCTTGTTATCATTAATGGCACTTACTGATATAAATAAAATCAACTACATAAATGTACACATTGTACACTTGTCAGGGTTGCATTCATTATGAAGGTTAAAAAGGCATGATCATTTTCATTACATATGCTATAGTATAGGGGATAAGGCCAAGAGGACATTCTGTTTATGTAGTTCACAGAGCTCCAGACAAATTTTGTAGACGCTAATGATTCAAAAGTCCAAGGTTAATTCTTTCAGACTGTGCATACTTCAGGTATTCCTAAGTAGTATTTGAAGGTCTCTGATGCAGAAAATTGTGGACCTAATCCTACTGTCCTACATCCAGGATGTGTTCTGTCATTTTTTCTGTTGCTATATATAAAGCTAGCTGTACAAATAGTTTTAAAACTTGTTTTATTTTATTCCTTGGTAACAAGGAAAGGCCCACTAGGCACATGTGCCTGTTTTCAGGGGCAACCCGGGAGCATTGGGGAGGTTAAGTGTCTCGCTTAGGGTAACACAGTATGCAAGTGGAGGTCATGGGAATTACACCCAGGTCTGTTGAATGTACCAAGCTCATTCACAGCTTCCTACTCTAACCTCTAGGCTATATTAAGGTCGCACCAGGAGACAAGCAACTTGTTGTTCAGTGTGCCTTCCTGGTGAAACATTTCAATATATAAAAATAAATATTGCCAGCCCTATGTCTCTGCCAATCATATACTTATATTTTCACACACTACCCATTTCAGTGTATGTCCTCATGGACTGGGGCAACTATAAAGCCGAATACCCCATGGCACACCTCAAGACTTATCGGTGTCTGCAGGATAGGGTGAGGTGAAATGGCATGAAAGTTATGGGCGACAACCCAAACACATATCCCAATGCCTGTCCGTCTCTGCAGGGTGGAGGTGGGGTTGGCGTGAAGTTCAATACTTCACTGCCATTCCTATTCTGCATCTGTCTTAACTCCTGCATTTCCAATGCTAATACCAGCAAGCAAAAATTTGGCATTGACAAATGCTTGTGTATATGTGTGTGTGTGTGGGGGGGAAGAGATGCAAAACATACTGTGCTACTACAATGTCCCTCTTAAGGAGGTATTTTAGTAGAGGGACAGGCCCGAGGTCCTTCACCACCCCCCAAACCTCAGATTCCACCCACAGAGGGTCCAGACTGAAATGCAAACGCAGGTCTCACTCAGAGCACAAAGCACTACCACTGGGTGGAGATTTCAGTCATTTCTTGAACTCAGCTCTCCCTTCTCCCAAACACTAATTCCCACAACAGAGCACCTGTCACGTCTGAACTCAACTGTAAGTAGTGGTGAGCAGCATACTGTGCTCGTAAATCAGCAGAGTGAGGAGTAACATGCTCTATCCCTCTCCATAAAGTGAATGCTCCTCCTTCCCTGACCAGTTGCTAAGGGACCTGGTGGTGGCTCTGAAACCCAGCTGTCTTGTGTGACAACAATTTAAGCTCTCAAATTCCCCAGCTGGTAAAACTATTTTTTTTTTTTTTGTACTTGCATCTTTTTCCTCCACTGGAGAGGATGACCTACTGTCGGTCTCCCCATTACTACACTTCCTCACTGTGTCCTCATGCTATTTTTCTTTTTTTACCCCACTGATGGGGCTCCCTGGCTGAGGGAGGGACTGGTCAGTGAGTGGCAGCTGCCATTATCCTGACCTCCTTTTTCACTTTTGTCACCTGGAGTGACTGGAGCAGCTGTTGACTGCAATCCAAATGTGGTATGCTCCCATCCTCAATCCACCTCAACCAACAGCACATCTCTCAACCCTGTGTCTACAGTACACCTTCCCCTGTGGAGTAGGACTTTGGACCTCTTTACTGGCTCCCCACATAGGTCTCTACACAAGACAGACACCAGAGCTTCCGTCTCTGCATCAAAGTGTTGGTAACACTAGCAATTTGCTCCCAGGCCATCCCCAGGGCCATGAGCTTGCTCCTGAAGTGGGTTTGCCAGTACGTTGTGCAATGCGCTACAGTACCACCAGTTGGCAGCATTTTACAGTTAACTTAACAAGTAAGGTATTCATTTTAACCCTGGGGCCAGACGCCCTAATTTACCCCTTTTGCCCCCTCCCCGGTGCTTGTACAGCACACTGTGGGACCTAGGGGAGGCAAACTGGCCTTGAGGTTAGAGCACCGAGCTGTGAACCTAATGACCTAGGTTTGAAGCCCAGAAACACCACTTGGTCACTGTGCCACCCTCAGCAAGTCACATAACCTCCCTCTGCTCAATTTCTCTATGATATCTCCCTCTCTCTGGAGGCCCTGCAGGTCACGCCTAAACATAGGCATCATGCCTGGCATTACAGCAAGCTGCTGCAAATAACTCAGCTGACCCAGACTTCATTAAAAAAGAACATTATAAAACATTTTGATTTAGTAATGCAACAAGGCACTCCAGGGTATAGATTATCTCTGTAAATTACACTCCAGGGCCACTAACAACTGGCATTGCCTCATGCTGTTCATTACCCTTGAGAGGACAATTAAAGCATAATAACCACATGGAAACCTAACATTTTTCTCCCTATCACCCACCATCGATGTTGTTGCCAGTTAAGAGGGTTGGCAAGCAGCTGCCTTCACAGACAGTGCCAATGCTTCTTCATGATCAGTTGGCAAGAAGTGCCCCACTGAGACAAGCCCCTCTACCATGCAATGAGCCCAGCTTTATCAGCCATTTGTCTTTTTACTAAATTCTGCAAAATGGTGCATAAAAGGAGTGGGCAGGTACTTAGGCTCTTGCCTGGGGTAACCCATATGTTGTTACTGTTCCTCTATTGTCTGTAAAGATCAATCTGGAAGCAGTTGTGCAAGAAGTGATCTAGGCGTGATGGTCCTCTCAGGTGTGGAAATGAACACAGTGTACTGCAGTGACCAAGTTGGCTGTGAGCCATAGCTCTCTAGTAGCACTAATCATTTGTGTGATCGGAGAGTGAAATCTTCTCAGTGGGGGACTCCTTTTACACAATATGGAAGTGTAGTCTCCCAGTGGCAGTGTCTCTGAGTGAGAGAAACTGTGATTTGGTTGTGCAGAATGGCATGACTGCCTCATGGAAGTTTTTTTGGAGCAAGTGTAAAGGCCTCGTCAGTTTAGAAACATCGCTCTCCCAATCCTTCTTGAGTTTGGGGTATGACTGCCTGACTGGACTATGAGAGGTGCACCTTGGGTCTGTACTTGAGACCTTTGGAAAAGTCACCCAGTAGATTACTACCTTAATTGTTGCGAGCAGCAAGCTTTGAAGTTTAAAGTTCTACCATACATTGTCATTACAACCAGACAGAATCATTCACATAATGTCATAAAAACTTTGTACATAGTCAGCAGTAAACTTTAAAAAAAAAAAAGATCATTTACACTTGTTTTGTCAAACTTGAGTTTAAAAATATATTTTTATGCAAACAAATTTAAAATGATCCCTTGTTACACACAACTGGGATAGATAGGGAGACATGTCTTATCAATGCATACATTCTATCAAATAATACATGCATTGTCTCATATATCACTAATAATGTTCATGAATATGTTTAACTTTTCCTCTCCCAACTCCTTTTGTTGTGTAACTCTGTAGCCAGCAATAAATCGCTCTAAATTTATTTATTTTGAACAATATCGGAATTGCGATCCTTAGAGTAAGAGACTCCTTTACAAAGGTTCCACATCAGAATAATACAAAGGTTACAAACAAATATTAAATAGAGAACATATTTTCCTAACTGACATGATACATAAAACAGTGAAACAAGATACCAGGTAGATTATTAAATAGTAGGAATTCGTTGCAAGTAAGGTGCCACTCAGGTTTGGAATAAGGTGCAACAACCCTGAAAATGAAAGATAGGCAGAACAGGAGTAAGTACAGAGAAGGACAGGGCAGGAAGAGATAAGGGGGACCTGTGAGGGGACTGGTCAGACTAATGACAGTTACAGGTACAGGAGGCAAGGAGATGGTCCTGGAAGAGGGATCTGAAGTGACCAAGTTTGTTTTCTAGGGTGATAAAACTGGATAGAGAGTTCAGCCAGGAGGGGGCTCTGTAACAGAAGGATGTCTGTCCCAAGGTGGTCCTGAAGCGTGGAACTAGTAGGGTAGGTTTGGATGAACTACGGGTGGCTACAGTCGTAGGTGTCGGCTGAAGGAGAGTAGATAGACCGGGGGGGGGGGCGCAAGACCACTGGTTATCTTCCTGGCAAATAGATAGGTCTGGTACCTCAAAACCTCTCATCAAAGTTGAGCCAGTTGGTTAGGTCGTATAATGTGCAGGTGTGGAAGAGCTTGCCACTACCCGTGACTAGAAGACCTTAATTGTACGGAGGGCAGTGTTATCAGCTGCCCCATAGACCAGGATCCTGTAATCTACGAGGGACAGGACAGAGGAAGAGACTGCGAGCCAGAGGGCGTCCGGGAGGGGGCAGCTCCTGTGGCAACAGAGCAGGCCAATTCTACAGTTGACTGTGGTGCTGAGGAGGTGAATATGCTCATGGAAGGTGAGCATGTAGTTAAGGGTGATCCCAAGGTATTTGAAGGCATTCACCTGCTCGAGGGGGTGGAGTCGGTTGGTAAAAATTTGAAGTGGGGCTCCTCTGAGTTTGCTTTAGTTGTGGGTAAAGAACATAACCTTGGTCTTTTTGTGATTTGGCACCAACCTATGGTTGACAAACCAGGATTCAGCCTCACTAAAGGAATTCTGGAGGGACTGTTGAAGGGAGATAAGGTATGTGTGGGAGGAGAAGAGTACCATGTCATCAGCATACAAGAGGACTTTCTCACAGCAGGCCTTGGGTAGGGTATTAACGAACAGACTAAACAGAATGGATCCCAGGAGGGAGCCCTGGGGTACCCCAGATAGGACCGGGAGGCAGTTAGAGAGAGTACCATTTATTCTGACATGCTGGGAGCTAGTAGGTTGGTAATCCGCAAACCAAGCAGTAACCTCCTGGGAGAAGCCTAAGTGGGAGAGGGCAGATAGGAGGAGGGTGTGATTAATGGTGTCAAAGGCTTTTGACAGGTCAACGAAGACCGAGTCAACCAGGCACCTGTTATCAACAGCAGAGTGGATAAAACTGGTAAATTCAAGGACAGCGGTGGTGATGCTGTGGCCTTGCCAGAAACCATGTCGCTCCCCACAGAGAAGGTCATATTTGGTGAGGTAATCCATAAACTGATCTGAGACGATTTTTCTCAGGGCTTTTGGTGGGGGGGGGCGGAAAAGGGACAACAGTTCCCAGGGGAAGTACAGTCGCCGCTTTTGTGAATGGGGCTGTTGACCACAGTTTCCCAGATGTAAGGGAATTTACCAGGGCATAGGGAGCGGTTGAGAAGGCTGGTAAGGGGAGAGAGGACCACATCCAAGACCAAACGAAGGAGTCTGAGGTCCAGTGTGTCATTACTGTGTCGAGTGCCACTTAGGGCTTTAAGGAGGTGAGGCTTAGCCTCCTTCGCAGAGGGAGCTCTGAAGTGAAAGGGTGGGAGAGGGTGTGAGGGGGGCTGGAGGGTGATATAGGGATCAAAGAAGTTGGGGTGGGGAGTACAGAACTGAGGTTAGAGAAGGTGGAGTTAAGGTGTCGGCAATGAGCTGCGGGTCGGTGGAGATGGAACCTTTGATATTAAGCTGGGTTGGGGGGACTGTGGATTTACCATCGATTTCCTTCATATTGTCCCAGAACTTGCAATCAGTGCCCCAGGTAAAGGCAAGGGAAGCTCTATAGTATTCAGCTTTGGCTTTGTGCATGGCCCAGGTGCACCTATTTCGCGCGCCCAGTAGCACTGTTTGTCCTACAGCATGCCAGAGTCAAGGGCTTTTTGCCAGAGGTTGTCTCTGTGGCACATCTGATCAAGTAGAGCCTGTGAGATCCAGGGGGTACTAGGACCTTTGACGATATGCTTGACGAGGGGTGCGAATAGGTCAGGGGCAGAGTTGAAGGAACTGATGAAATAGTTAAGGGCAGTGCCAGTGTTGGGGGTAAGGTTTATTGGGGACCAATCCCAGCAGGCAAGGTGGTCTTTCAGGAGCCCCAGTTTGCCAGGTTTCAGCAGACGCAGGAGGATAAGTTTTTTGGGGCTGGTTTCTTTACCTTGCATGACTAGGTGCAGAGTACTGGTGAGTGGTCGGTCACTTAGGGCGTTTGGGAGCACAGTGGTGCCTGTGATTTTGTGAAGGCAGCTGGATAGGACAAGGTCGAGTAGGGTAGAGGTTCCATTAGTGGGACTGATACAGGTGGGAAAAGTAACAAGTTGTAAGAGGTCAACTGCACCAACAGCATCTTTGTAGGGGGAGGCAGAGTTAGAAAGCCAATTTCTGTTGAAGTCACCGAGAGTTACTTTTTCAGACTTAGGGTGAAGGTGGGAGAGGTAGTCCAGCACAGACTGGAAAGCACGTTTCTGTGTTGTGGGGGGGATGTAGATGGGAATACTTAACCCTTGCATGGCTACGGACCGATATATCAGTCCAAAACTCCTATATGTTGTAATTCTGTTGGCAGTCTAAAGGTTAAGACTAAAGAGGATATAAATGTTAATAGAAATGTCATAATTTTGTCAAAATTCATAAAACAATTAGCGAGATCCTGCCCAAATCAACAATTATTTTTCTTTTGTTATTGTTTCTTACTTTTTCCAGATAAAATTCTATGGCATGGTGATTATTACTCATAGAAACATAGACAGTAAGGATAGAAGATTACTTTTAAGTGCATCATTCAACACTGCCCTAAGACCCTATCTTGCATTAATTTCCAGCTGGCCATTCTGTGGCAACCAGAGGCTGAAATGGGATGAATTTACATGTTAGCATTTTAGAATTTTGGCATGGTCTTGATCACAAGGCGGGAATAAAAATCTAATGTCACATTTCCTCCCTTGTTTGTGGCTTTGTAACACTAACATATGTATTAACATAGTTGTTTTTGCAATGATTTTCTTTATTTTTTTGAGAAAACAGAATTGTGTACAAGAACACAGAAATTAGTCAGGCAAAAATAGTTAATTTGTCTTTATAAAACTGCCCAGGAGTTCTTACTGGTAATTGCCAGCTAAGGTAGAATTTCCCATACTGTATATGGCCAATCTACAGTACTTAATAATAAAACTTTATATCGCGCCTTTCTAAAATCAAGGCGCCTTACAATATCCAACAACATTATAAATAAAAAATACATAATCTGAGCTCCTAAAATCACAGTATTAATTAAAAGAGACCTTCGACCATAGATAGGGCTTTAGGGCCTTTTTAAATTCTTCCACGGATGCACACTGACGAAGCGGGCGAGGTAGAGAATTCCAAAGGGTCGGAGCAGCATACATAAAGGCACGAGCACCTGGTGATTTTAAAGAAACCCTCGGAATCTCTAGCAACCCCTCGTCCTCCGAGTGGAAAGATCGCATAGGGCAGTAGGGAACCAAAAGCTCTTTCAAGTAGTCTGGACCCTGTCCGTGTAGAGCTTTGTAAGTCAAAAGACCAACTTTAAAGGTGATCCGCCACTGAATTGGCAGCCAGTGCAGATCGTGCAGCACCAGCGAAACATGACAGGCAGGAGACGTACCTGATAATAGCTGGGCCGCAGCGTTCTGCACCAGCTGCAAGCGGCGGTTATCAACCCCAGGAAGCCCTAGATAAAGATAGTTGCAATAATCCAGGCATGAGGACACAAAGGCGTGGACCAACGTTGGTAAATCCGTGGGCGAAACAAGGTGCTTAATCCTGGCGATGTTCCCGAGATGGTAAAAGGAAAGTCTGACAACTGCCGACACCTGAGAACAAAGTGTCAGCTCATTGTCACAAATCACCGCCAGGTTCCGCACCTGTTCAGAGGTAGGGAGCTGGACACCACCCAGAAATAAACCTAAGAGAGAACCAACTCCCACCCCATCTACCCTACGACCCGGGTCCACAACCATTACCTCCGTCTTCTCCAAGTTCAACTTTAGCCAGCTTGAACTCATCCAGCACTGGATTTCAGTGAGGCAGTTATTAAAGACCGAGAGAGCTCTATCCTGGTCGGGTGCAAAAAATAGGCAGAGCTGGGTATCATCTGCATAGCAGTGAAACCTCAGCTCATACCTTCTTACAATGTCTCCAAGGGGCAGCATATACACTGCAACAAACATGGGGGACAACACCGAGCCCTGGGGAACCCCACATGACAGAGAGACTGGGCGGGAAGAATTTATCCACGACACCACTCTCTGAGTTCTGTCAGTGAGGAAAGATCTAAACCATCTGAGGACTGTACCCGACAGGCCACAGACAAACGCCAGGTACGCGAGAAGCACCCCATGGTCCACAGTGTCAAAAGCTGATGAGAGATCAAGAAGAACAAGAATGGACCGCTTCTTCTGATCTCTAGCCATCAGAAGATCATTGAGCACCCGAACCAGTGCTGTCTTGGTACAATGCCCCTTTCAAAAACCAGATTGGAGCAGTTCATAGTTGTCATGGATGGTTAAATGGTTTTCCAATTGAGCAGCCACTACTTTCTCAATAACCTTCCCAGCAAAGGGAAGATTAGAGATCGGTCTGTAGTTAGCAAAGCAGCCAGGGTCCAAGGAAGCTTTCTTCAGGAGGGGTGTCACCACCGCCTCCTTCAGGGAGCTAGGAAACTCACCCTTATCCAAGGAGCACCAGACTATCTGTGCTAGGACAGGGCCAATGGTATCAAGACAACCGTTTACCAGGGAAGTCGGGCCCGGATCCAAACTACAGCAAGTGTTGCGCATATTATGGACAATCCTCATGACATCAATGAATTCAGGCCGGTCAAAGGAACTCCAGGAGCAACCGGAGGATGCGACCAAACGTGATCAATAGCTTCTCCCATACAGGAAGCAGGCTGGAGCTCAGCCCTGATGTCAACCACCTTATCTGCAAAGAAGCGAGCAAGCTCATCACACTCTATTTGTGAAAAAGCTTTCCGAACCTGAAGACAAGCTGGGTTGCACAGTCTGTCCATAGTTCGAAAAAGCTGAGCTGGTCGGTTCTGAGCAGCTGCAATCTCCCCAGACATGAACTCTGCCTTCTTACGAGAGATTGCAGAATGATAGAGTTGATAATGTTCTATCAGTCTAAGATGGTCGGCATCAAGGGCTGTTCTCCGCCAACGACGCTCTAACCTTCGTCCTTGTCGCGGCATCTCACTCAAAGTCCCATCAAACCATGGAGACAGAGGTCAAAGGTTTGAACATGCTCAGATTGTACCTATTAACAATAATATGCAGAGAGGCCATTTAAGCACAAAAAGTACAGTTACGTAAGAACTTACCGTGACAGTAGATTTTCAAGAAAGGTTCCTGCAGTAGGTCATTACAAGTCGGACTACTCACTACCTGGCATCTGGACCGCACGACAGACCTTTCCAGCAATGCCTGGTGGGGGACCACCCACCTGATGTCACGTGACAATGTCAGTGTGACCCTATATAGTGGGCAGTCCCCATGCCCGCTCTTCAGTTCTCCTGCCAGAGTCCCTGAAGGAAAGACAGGAGAAGGAAACAGATTTTGGAGTCCCAAAAGAAAATTGGGGGAAGGAGGAAGGGAAAATTATGACCTACTGCAGGAACCTCTCTCAAAGATCTACTGTCACAGTAAGTTTTTACGTAACTGTACCATCTTACATCGAGAGGGTTCCTGCAGTAGGTCACTGCAAGTAGGACTGAGTCCCAAGCAGTTCCTCCGAAGAGAAACCGAGAGAAATACGGTAGGAGGTGAATCCAAAAAAGGACAGCAATGTCCAGACTTTAATGTTTGGTAAAGGTATGGACTGAACTCCAAGTTGCTGCTGCACAGATCTCCGCTGCAGAAACATTACGAAGAAAAGCTGCAGAAGTAGCCATGCCTGTAGTGGAATGACCGCTAACAGACCCCGGCAGAGGTTTGTCGTACTTCTGATAACAGAAGCAGAAGCAGATGCAGTTAGCTAGCCACTTAGACAGTACCTGTTTGGAAACAGCCTTCCCCAAGGATTTGGGGGCAAAGGAAACAAAGAGCTGGTCGTCCTTATGGGAATCTTTGGTCCGGTGAATACAGCACCTTAGGATTCAGTGCACATTCAAGGTACACAGGAGTGCCTCACCTCTATTCTCGGGAGCCGGAAAACAGACCGGTAGTTCCACTGCCTGATTCAGCATGAACTCCCGACACCATCTTAGGCAAGAACTTAGGATTTGTTCTGAGGACCGCACATTCCCTGTGGAAAATCAAATAAGGCTCCTTAAACACCAAGGCCTGAAGCCCGGAAAATCTTCGAGCAGAAGTAACAGCAACTAAAAATAGCGCTTTCCAAGACAGATAGTGCAAGTAACAGCTCATAGCTGGTTCAAATGGAGGGACAGTGAGCTTCCCCAACACAAAATTCAAATCCCAAGGCAGTGTAGGGCTGCAGATGGGGGGTTTCAGATGGAGAATCCCTTTCACAAAGGTTTTGGAAATCTCCAACTGGGCCATGGGCTCACTATCCACAAGAACGTGATATGCCGAAATGGCAGACAGATGTACTTTTAGAGAGGAATAGGATAACCCTGAGTCAGAAAGATGAAGCAGGTACTCCACGATATGCAGGGCTGAACAAGTAAAAGGGTCCCAACCCTTGGAAGCCTGAGAGAAACATTTCCACTTCATGGCGTAAGTGGATCTGGTGGAGGGCTTTCTAGCCTCCACTATTACTTGGGCTATTCTGGTGGAAACCCCAAAATGAGATTTCTCTATGTCTGCAGGAGCCACAAATGCAGATGCAGGGTCCTGAGCCCCGGGTGCACAAGACGACCCTTGTTCTGAGTGAGGAGGTTGTGCATCAATGGAAGCGGAACCGGGGGTTCCCTCGCCATCTGTTAAAGAAGTGGGAACCAGATTTGCTTTGACCAAAGAGGAGCAATCAGGATCATCAATGCTCTCTCTGCCTGGAGCTTGTCGAGTACCCTCTGCACAATGGGTAATGGGGGGAAATCGTACAAGAAGAAAAAATTACTCACCTTAGTAATTATGTTTCTTCTAATGGAGTCTTGCTGTATTCTGAATATTGCAGTTAGCCCCGGCCTTTAAACTGCCCCGCCGAACAAAGGGTTAACTTTCTATGCAGAGCATAGAATGCTGAGCTCGAGCTCGGTTGAGGTCTCTGTCTGGAGCCCTTTGAAATCCAACCGACAGATTCTTACAAGCAAAAAACTCACTAACCATCCCATGTGGAAACTGTAAATTTTTTACTAGCCAACTGGCAACAAAAGGTTTTGGATTCCCAAAGGAAGACTCAAGTCAGGAAACCCAAAACCAAAAACCAATCCAAATAAGAATAATAATAAAACAAACACCCAAACAAAAGGAAGAGGGTGTAAAAGGCGCACCCCTGAAATGCAACACTGTACCTGCCCACCCACTTCCCAAAACAGGTTCTGAGAGGGGAGGCAGGGAGGGAGGTCAGAATACAGCAAGACTCCATTAGAAGTAATTTTTTCTTCAAACAACTTGAAGTCTTGCTGTATTCTTACTACTGTAGACTACCAAGCAGTACCTCTAAGGAGGAGAGACAGAAACTACTTTGGGAATAGGCTCTGAAGTACTGCTATGCCAAACCGAGTATCACTCCTAGCCTGGATATCCAGAGAGTAATGCTTGGTAAAGGTAAGGACTGTTTTCCAGGTGGCTGCTTGACAAATTTCTAAGAGAGGAATATCCCTGGCAGCAGCAAGGGAAGCAGCTGTACCTCTGGTGGAGTGGCTGCTTGACAAATTTCTAAGAGAGGAATATCCCTGGCAGCAGCAAGGGAAGCAGCTGTACCTCTGGTGGAGTGAGCCCTCAGGCCTGAGGGTGGGATTTTTCCTAGTTTCTCATAGCAGAATTGTATACAAGAAACAATCCACCTTGCAATAGTTCTCTTGGTGGCAGGTTTGCCCTTTCCCACTTCTCCATAAATGAGGAACAACTGGAGGGAATCAAACCTGTGACCCTTGGGACGCTCGATATAGTAGCTAAGGGCCCTTTTAACATCTAAACTGCGTAGCCTTCTCTCTCCCCTGAAGAGGAATGATCAGTGAAGAAAACAGGAAGAGACAGACTGATTCAGGTGGAAATCCCAAACCACTTTGGGCAAGAAACTTCTATTGGTTCTAAGGACCACTTTTTCCCTGTGAAAGGAGATAAAATCAGGTTCCACTGACAGGGCTTGCAGTTCACTGATACATCTGGCAGAGGTAATGACTACTAAAAACACAGTTTTCCAAGTCAAGTACTTAAGCTCTACTGAGGACATAGGCTCAAAGGGAGGTTGCATCAATTGAGCAATGCAAACATTTAAATCCCAGGCAGGGGCAGGGTCTCTCAATGGAGGACTGGTATGAAGCAATCCCTTGAAAAATTTACAGAACACAGGATGAGATGATAGTGAGGAAGACGTCCCCACTGACAGAAAAGCAGAGACAGCTGACAAGTGTACCTTGAGAGTAGCTGATCTGAGGCCTAGGCCATTAAGATGGACCATATAATCCAGAACTGTAGGTAATCCAGCAGTGTCTGGGGAAATATGATGCTCCGAACACCAAATGCTGAATCTCTTCCATTTGTAGTTATAGGTCTTTCAGGTGGCGGGCTTCGAGAGGCTTTGAGGATATCCAGAACCCCCTGAGACAGATGCAAATCTGCATATTCTAACTCTTCAAGAGCCATGCCCTGAGATTGACAGACTGAAGACTGGGGTACCAAATCCTCCCGAGAGGAGGTTACCAGGTTGTAATTCCTGGGAAGAGACAGGGGGAAGATGGACTGCTAGGGACAGCAACAGGGGGTATCAAGGCTGTCTGGTCCAATCTGGAGCAATCAGAATCACTCTGCAAGGTTGTGACCTTATCTTGACTAAAACTTTGAACAGAAGAGGGAAGGGAGGGGAAGCATACAGAAATTTCCATTCCCAGTTCAGAATCAGAGCATCCAGAGGGACAGAGCCCAAGACTAGGGGTCTGCAACAAAAGAGAGGAAGTTGGTGATTGTCTGGGGCTGCAAAGAGATCTGTCTCTGGAGTGCCCCACCTTGAAAAAAATCACCTTCAAGACCTGAGGGTCCAGGGACCATTTATGATGGCCCTGTGAGATCCTGCTCAGTGCATCTGCTAGCACATTGTCCTTCCCTGGAAGGTAGACTGCTATCAGAAAGGTTTGCAGGGGAATAAGCCAGGGACCACAACTTCATGGCTTCTGTGCACAAGGCCATAGATTGCGTGCCTCCCTGCTTGTTGATGTACCACATGGTGGTGGTGTTGTCTGTTCTGACTTGAACCACCTTGTTCTGCACTGACTGAGAGAAAGCTTGCAGGGCCAGAAAAACTGCCCTGAGTTCTAGAAGATTGATATGGAGAAGGGATTCCTGAGGGGACCACAGTCCCTGGGCAGTGAGGGCCCCCAGATGGGCTCCCCAGCCCAGGAGGGAAGCATTCGTGGGAAGGACCACTGAATGAGACTGAGTGGCAAATGGGACCCCTTTCCTGAAATTGCCCTGATCCTGCCACCATTGAAGGGCTTGGATCAGGGTCCGAGTCACTGGGATCAGTTTGGTAAGAGAATCCTTCCTTTGGGACCAAAAGGCCCTAAGATGGAACTGAATGTCCCTCATCTGGAATCTTGCCCCTTGGACCACTGCTGTAGAAGCTGCCATGTGGCCCAAGAGCTGGAGGAAATGGCTTGCTGGTCGAGACACCTGAAGGCTGAAGGAAGAAGCCAGTTCTACAAGAACTCTTGCCCTTTCCAGGGGAAGAAAGGCTCTTGCTTTGACTGTATCCAGCTCTGCCCCTATAAAGGTAAGGAGCTGCACTGGCTCGAGAACTGACTTGGGAAGGCTGAGAAGAAATCTTAGAGAAGTGAGCACTTGCTGGGTCACTTGCAGGTCTGACTTGACTTGGTCTGAAGACTGGCCCACTATAAGCCAGTCGTCCAGATATGGAAAAATGGAAATCTTTTGCCTGCTTAGAAAGGCAACGACTACTGCCAGGCACTTTGTGAAAAAAATCCTTGGGGCTGATGTTAGACCAAAGGGCACTGCTTTGAACTGATAGTGGCCTGAGGGCAACTCGAACCTGAGGCACTTTTTGTGGGAGCACCTGATGGGAATGTGAAAATAGGCATCCTTTAGGTCCAGGGAGGCTAGCCAGTCCCCTGGCCTTAGAGAGGGAAGAATTATTTCCAGAGTTACCATCTAGAACTTTGATTTTAAAAGAGGTTTGTTCAGGATCTTAGGCTTAGGATGGGTCGCCACTCCCCTGTCTTTTTTGGGGTAAGGAAGTACCTGGAGTACAGACCTTTGCCCCTGTGTGGGGTAGTAACTCTCTCTAAGGCTCCTAAGGCCAGAAGAGATGAAACCTCTGCCTTTAGGGCAAGGGTTTCTGAGAGACCTGCAGGTGGAAAAGATCTGTCTTCATCTTCGGAAATGTTTTGAAGCCGAGAACCAGTCCCTGGCTTACTACTTCCAGGACCCACTTGTCTGAGGTAATAGACATCCAGCCTTGGACAAAGTAAGCCAGTCTGCCCCCTACTGGAATAAGAGAGTCAACCCGGGCAGACCCACCTGGATGTCTGCTTAGCAGGGGCCTTAGGCTGAGGAGTGGATGCAGCCCTGCTCATCCCCCTTCTGCCTCTCCCTCTGAAGAACCCCCTCTGTGAAAAGGGAGAAGAGGCCTGTGCTTGGTAAAAAGGCCTATGAAAAGGCCAGCCCCTACCCCTAGACTGCTGCCTTTGAGGAGCTGCCTGCCTCTCCTTGGCCTGAGCACTCCTATAAGTGGTCCTGTACTCGTCCATTTTCTTCATGCAATTCTCTGTCTGCTCCCCAAACAGAGAACTACCCACTACAGGAAAATCAATGGCCTTAGCCTGGGTGTCCTGTGAGAGGCTAGTACATCTGAGCCAAGCCATTCTCCGAAGAGCCACAGATGTAGCCATGACTCCTTGATGACACATCACTAGAGTCCACAGCAGCATGAAACTGTACTTTTGATGCCTCAATCCTATCTACAGCCACCTCCCCCAGCTCCTTGGCCAGCTGGGGGAGGCCTGTTTAGCCAGTGCCAATACAGTGTCCCACCTGAGCTTCTGGTATCTGGCTGTATAGGCCATATAATTTGTCCCAAGGAAGATGCCATGTACTGTTTTTTTGCCATGGCATCAATCTTCCTGGAGTCTTTGTCTGGGGGGTGTGAAGCCAAGGGAATGTTTGCCTTGTCACAGGCAGCAGCCTGCACTACCCCAACATGGCTGCATTGCTGGTATAAAAACTCTGTATCTGAGCCTGATAGTGTGTACCTCTTGTCCATCCTTCTGTCAACAGGGGGTACAGAATTGGGAGACTTCAGGAATTTTTGTGTCCGTTTCCCAAAGGATTTGTGAAGGGGAACAGACAGTCTCCTGGACTCTGGGATGTCCATCATTTCCACATAATCTGGCTCCTCCTGATCCTCCATTGCCTCCTTCATAGGAAGCTGGAGGGTTTCAGCCACCTTTCTGCAAAACAGAAAATGGGAAGGGGGACTTGGAAAGCCTAGAAGGGGATACATCAGAAGGTCTGTGTGAGGAGACGTCCGGTTCCACAGGCACCTCCAGACTTTCACCACCATCACCATCATCGTCAAACTTCCCCTCCACCACAAACTCCGGTTCATAAAAATCTTCAGGGGTATAATCTTGAACCAGGGGAACCGACTGAACCAAACCCCTGCAAAAAGATGCTGGATCGGTCGGAACCGGGCGAAGCGATTCCACAATTTGAATTGCTCTGGCTATTTCCTCGGCGGTCGGAACATGAATCTCTGGACCCGAACTGGTCGATTTTTCTTTGCGTTTCCTTTTTGTAGGAACCGACCCCTCAGGATCAGCTCTCCTCTTGCCCGAAGAAGTATTGCCCTGGTCAGAGGGCACTCCTTCTGCTTCGGTCAGAACCGAACTGGGCTGGCCATCCGGGTCAGTGGACTTCTCGGCCTCCATTTCCCTCAGTCTACCTAATCTCTTTTCAAGGGTAGATTTAGAAATTTGGCAGTCTGTATCGAGGTGTTCAAACCCCAGACAATAAACACAGGTGGTGTGGGGATCGGCCTTAGCAAAGACCTCCCCACACTCACTGCAGTGTTGAAACCCAGTGGGCCCGTTTTTTTTCTTGGGTTTCTCAGACATGGCCAACCTAACCAAACTTACCCTTTTTATGGCAACCCCCAGGCAAGACTCCCTTATCGGTTCCTAACCGTGTCATGAGTGTTGGGAGAAAACCATTCAAAACACTTTTTTTTTTTTTTTTTAAGAACTGATAAGGACAGGTAACCACACTCTAAAGTAAAACACAACACTTTACTACTTCCACACAGTAAATCAGAACAAAACCTATCTGGTACTCATGGTACCACAGATAGAGACTGAACCGACTATGCGGAAATAAATTCGGTAAAAAAAAAAACGACAACCGAGACTTTAACAGACATTCGAACCGAGCTGAAGGAGAAATCTCCGGAGCGACTGTTCAGTGAGGCGGAGTAAAGAATCTGACGGTTGGATTTCAAAGGGCTCCAGAGAGAGACCTCAACCGAGCTAGAGTTCAGCATTCTATGCTCTGCATAGAAAGTTAACCCTTTGTTCTCCGGGGCAGTTTAAAGGCTGGGGCTAACTGCAATAGTCAGAATACAGCAAGACTTCATGTTGTTTGAATCTCCCTGTCCAAGAGAGAGACAACGCGTCATGCCAGAAAGCACCATGCTCTGGAACGAGCAAGCAAAAGTTTTGCGTTGGATGGGGAGGCGAAAAGGTCAAGTTCCAGTCACCCCCACCACTGAAACAGTGACTCTGCCACTTCCTGGTTTAGTTCCCTTTCGTGAGTGAGGGTGTAAGTTCTGCTGAGGCTGTCCGCCAGGACATTTTGCACTCCTGGAACGAGCACAGCTGTTAGAGACAGATCGTGCTGGACTGCTCAGTTCCACACTCTCATCACCTCCCTGCAAAGGGGGTACGATCGAGTGCCTCCCTGCTTGTTGATGCACCAGACTACGGACATGCTGTCCATCTGAACTAGCAGCAATCCCCTTGGAAGAAGAGACAAATGCTTGAACTGCATACAGGACCACTCTCACCTCCAGAACACTGATGTGCAAGGACATCTCCAAGTGGGACCAGAGACCCTGAGCTTGGTGGTCCCCTATATGAGCTCCCAAACCCAGACTGGAAGCATCTGCAGTTAGCATGCTGAGGGGAGCTGGGCCCCGAAATGGAAGGGATAATGTCAATATAACGCGTCCATAATAGCACGAGTCAATTCAGCGCTACCTTTTTAGCACTTGCCAAAATAGCGTTTCATCTGCACAGCGCAAGCCATAATAGCGTTTTACATTTCTAAATGTTTACCTACAACTATGATCACAGCATTCATAGCATTTTTTTGGCTATCACTGAAAGCTGATGGGGACCTCTATCTATGTAATGCTCATTTGGTCCTACTCTCTAGTTGCTTCCCTGGAACACAAGTGGTACTGTTTAGTTCCCATTTCCCAGTTACCAGTACCTACATGCCCACGTTTCCATTAGCTGAGACGCAACAATAGCAAGAAGTCTGATTTTCATGCAAGGTAATGATTTATTCGGCTTTCACATTGAATAGTATCCAATAAATACAGGTTACTCACCTGTAACAGGAGTTCTAGGAATGGTATATGTTGTTCATCCACACTGTCTGGCAGGTTCCTTGCCGCTTTAAATCTTGCCGGAAGGTCTTCAAGCTGGCTCCTCCCACCCACCCGGGTGGTAAAACTCTCGGCTCCGCCCCATGATGCCAGATCTAGCCCGCTGGAAGCTCAGGTTGTGCGTCGAAGCCGGGGAGGTCGGGTGGGTCGTGTGGATGAACAAGATATACCATTCCTAGAACTCCTGTTACAGGTGAGTAACCTGTATTTCTAGGGACATGGATATGTTGTTCATCCACACTGTCTGGAAGACTCCTAGCAGTTCTCCGGGAGGAGGGAGGCAAGGCGCACAGCCCCTACTTAGGGAATAAAGACTGGAGAACCGAGGCCCCCAAACCAGCATCCCGGCGTGACTCAAGGTCGATGTGGTAATGGGTAATAAAGGTGTGTGCTGACTTCCAGGTAACAGCCCTGCAGATTTCCTGGATAGGGACGTCCCTGAAAGCAGCCACCGATGCAGCAGTATGACAGTTAGAATGAGCTCTTATCCCTCTGGGAGGCTCCATGCCCGCCAACTTGTAGCAGAGATCTATGCAGGAGGTGACCCACCTGCTTATCGTCCGCTTGGCTGCAGGTCTGCCAGGTGCGGCTTCAGCGTGGTGACAAACAGCTGGCGAACCTCTCCCAATTTCAGCCGTGTGCTCTTATAATAAGCGAGCGCCTTCTAGGGTCCAAAGTATGGAGCCTGTATTCGCCCCGAGGTGTGGACTGGGGTAGAACACTGGCAGAGTCAACACCTGGTTAAGGGGTGAAACTCCCACACCACCTTCGGAAGGAATTTTGGGTGGGGGCGCAGGACACCTTATCCTGTGGAAGACCAGGTAAGGAGACTCAATGCAGAGCGCCTGGAGTTCTCCCATCCTTCTGGCTGACGGATAGCTACCAAGAAGGCGGTCTTCCACGACAGGTGAGAAGTTCACACCTGTGCATTGGTTCGATAGGCTTGCCCATGAGCTTTGCCAGTACCAGCAGTAAATCCCACGGAGGAGGAGGTTCCCGCACCGAAGAGGAAATGTGATCAAGGCCTTTGAAAAAGCGCCAGACCACCTTCTCCTGCGCCACCGACTGCTCCCCGGCCCGCGCCTGGTAAGCAGAGATGGCTGCCAGGTGCACCCTTAGGGTCGTTGACCTAAGCCCTTGACTAGAAAGGGACCATAAATAGTCCAAGATGCTTGCCAAGGACAGGAGGAAGGGTCCAAGCCCTTGCCCTGACACCAAATGGAAAATCTCTTCCATTTGAAGGCATAGCACTTCCTGGTCGACTCCTTACGGGACGCCTCAACAACATTGAGGACCTCGTCAGAAAGACCCAAGGCCTAGAACTCTAGCCACTCAGGAACCAGGCCGTCAGGTGCAGGGATTGAAGGTCCGGATGGAACACCTTCCCCTGATTGACTGAGAGCAGGTCCGGGCAAGCTGGAATCTGCCTCGGGAGCCTGGAGCTGAGGCTGAGGAGATCTGGGTACCAGAACTGGCGGGGCCAGTCTGGGGCTATCAGAATCACCTGCGCCTTGTCCCTCCTTGCCTTGAGAAGCACCTTGTGAATCAAGGGAAATGGGGGAAAGGCGTAGAAGAGGCCCGGGGTCCACAGCCTCGAGAAGGCATCCCCCTGCAGCGAGCCTTGCTGAGGGGGCCGGGCATGAAACAGCCTCAGCTTCGCATTCTCCTTGGAGGCAAACAGGTCCACCTGAGGTGTGCCCCAGTGGGAGAACAGATCTTGTACTACCTCCGGCAGGAGAGACCACTCGAGAGACGCAGCCCCTATCCGGCTCAGGGCATCGGCCAGGGTGTTGGAGGCTCCTGCCACATGAATGGCTAGGAGATCCGCCTCCAGGCTGCGCACGAGTGACCAAATGCGGAGAGCTTCCTTGCATAGAAGCATGGAACGCGTCCCGCCCTGGCGGTTTAGGTAGTACATGGTCGTGGTATTGTCCGTCTGGACTCGGACCACTTGACCCCGGAGAAACGGAGCAAAGGCAGTGAGAGCTAGGCGGACCGCTCGGAGCTCCAGCAGGTTGATGTGGCATCGGGACTCCTGCGGGGACCAGAGGCCGTGCGCTCGGTGTTCCCCCAGATGGGCACCCCAACCCATCAGAGAGGCATCGTGTCGATAGAGACCGTCGGCTCAGGGCGGACAAACGGGATGCCCTCCTGCAGATGAGATGGAACGGTCCACCACCGGAGCGTTCCACATCTCCTGGGTCACCATCACTAGCTGGTCCAATGGATCGCAGTGTTGTGACCACTGGCTGGCCAGTCCCCACTGAAGGGGGCGCATGTGCCAGCGTGCCCAACGGACCACGCTGGTGCAGGCAGCCATGAGACCCAGGAGGCGCAGGAAGTCCCGGGCAGGGCGCGATTGCCCAACCAGAAATGATTGGGCAAAGGAGGTAAGAACCTCGGCCCTGTCCGCCGGGAGCCCTGCTCTGGCTCGAAGAGAGTCGAGCTCTGCCCCGATAAACAGAATCACCTGCTTCGGCTCGAGTTCCGACTTGGCCTCGTTGATGAGAAGGCCGACTTGAGAGCAAACCTGGAGGGCCAGATCTCTGGACCGCTCCACCTCCTGTCTGGAGGGGGCTGCTATCAGCCAATCGTCCAGGTAAGGGTACACCCGGACCCCTCGGCGCCGCAGGAAAGCTGTCACCACTGCAGTGCATTTGGTGAAGACCCTGGAAGCTGGAGACAGGCCGAAGGGCATGGCTCGGAACTCGAAGAGGGATCCCTCCGCTCGAAAGTGAAAGAATCTCCGATGTGACGGACGGATAGGGACGTGAAAGAATGCGCCCTGCAGGTCCAGAGAGCAGAACCACACGCCGTGTTCCAGGGATGGTATTATCTGAGCCAGAGTGACCATCCTGAAGGTTCGAGACCTTAGGAACTTGTTCAGGTCGTGTAGGTCAAGAATGGGGCGCCAGCCCCCCATCCGTTTCGGAACCAGGAAATACCTGGACACGAACCCCAGGTCTGAGGGAGGGTCTGCTACCTCCCTGATCACCTCCTTTTGGAGGAGGAGAGCGATGTCAGCCCGATGAGCCGACAGTGAGGCTGCGGACCCCGAAGCCCCCTGAGGTGCGACGGCTCTGAAGGGTGGGGCCTGCTCGAACTCTAGACACAGGCCTTTTCCCACCACCTCCAGTACCCAACTGTCCATGGTAATAACGGACCAGGCGGAAGGAAGTGCCGGAGCCTTCCCCACACGGGGGGAACCTGGGGTGAGGTGACAGGGTTGGGGGCGACACCCCTCAGCCTGTCACTGGGCAGGCTTGGAGGAGGGACCGGCCGAGGGACCTCCTGGGCCTTTACCTCCCTGCTTCCTGTTAGAAGCTCCGGCTTGGGTTTGGGATGCCAAGCTCGGAGCCTGCTGGCCCTGACGTTGTTGGCCGGATGCGCCGTGGGCGAGAAGGTGAAAGGGCTTAGGCTGTGGTTTGCGGCCTTTGTCCTTCTGAGCGGAAGAGACCGAGTCCAAGGTAGCATTGGACTTCTCGATCCTCTGCAGGTGACCTTCCACCCCAGGGCCGAAGAGGTCAGTCCCCAAAAAGGGAACATCCGCCAACTTGTGCTGGGTATCCGAAGTAAAGGTGGATATCCTCAGCCAAGCCCGACGACGCATAGCCACTGCGGCCGCCACAGACCTGGCACATGAGTCCCCAATGTCTAAAGCAGACTGTAGAGCTGCTGTTTGGCCACTGCCCTGCCCTGGTCCCGCACCTGCCTGACCGTAGTCTGCAGATCCGCGGCAAGATGAGGGACGACCTCATCCAGGGAGCCCAACAGGGCATGAGAAAAATGTGCCATGAGGAAGGCCGTACTGGCCTGACGAAGGCCGAAAGAGGACGCAGCATAGACTTTTCACCCAGCATAATCCAATTTCTTGGATTCCTTGTCGGGAGGTTTGTCCATATCCTTAGCGTTTCGCACGCGGAAAACGCTGTCGGTAACCACAACCCTCAGCCGAGCGGGTGTTCAAAACCGACAGGGAACCGTAGGACCAGATACTTCCTGGCCATCCTGGCCAAAGGCGCAGGGCGGGGCAGGGCGCCTGCCAGAGCTCCAAGGCCGGACTCCACTATGGCCTCGGCCACCGGAAAGGCCTCCGTGGGGGAATCCCCGGTCCAGAATCTCCGTGAGGGGATACCTGGCCCGCTTAGAACGGGTTCCAGCTTCATCCCGGTGGACTCCGAGATGAGCCGAAGCAATCCCAGAAAGGACGAAGAAGGGCTATCGTCCACCGACTGTCCTCCTGAGGACTCCAAGTCCATTCGCTTGGAGAAAAGGGAGGAATCGTCTTCAGACTCGGAAGAGTCCTCAAAGAGCTGCCTCGGGCCTGAGCCACCCTCCAACTGCCGAGGTCTATTGGGAGTGAGGGTGACAGACAGCCTATGGGACAGTCCCTGAGCCGACCGAGAAATTTTGGTCGGAGCCCCAACTAATGGCTGTGGACGCGGAGGTTCCACTGGAATCGGTGGGGCAGCTGGAATTGGCCGAACAACCGGCCTGGGAACAGGCTCCTCGGCTAAAACGAGGGGTTGTTTCGCCGCCCGTGACAGCCACTTAATGGCCGGGAAGACGATGGCGCCGGCTTATTCCCGGTCAGAAGGAGTTGTTGCCACATGAGTTCTCATACCTCCGACGCAACTTGCGCCGAAGCCCCTCGTCCGAGGAGGAGGAAGAGGATGAGCGGTGGTACCCGCTGTCAGCGGTGCCCGACCGAGACCGCCATGACGGCGATCGGCTGGACCGCGAAGACGCCCGGAGATCGAGAAACTCGCTAAGCCGAGGATGACGTGCGGGAGGTGACGCGAATCGCACTCCTCGTTCGGACGATTCAGCCAAGGCTCCAGAACCGGAGGCACAGACGAGCCGATGGGATCCTCAACTCCCACCGGGGAACCGGGAAGAGGGATTCTCAGCGCTTCTAGTTTAAACCCGTCCAACGGGTCGAAAAATCTCGACCGCCGACGGGAGTCTCAGTCAACTGGCCTGAAGGGGACACCGTGGAAACCAGTGGCCTAAGTTTAGAGGTCGATCAAGTCGACGCCTAATTACTAGGGAGGGGATTTTCCGCCCCAAGAGCCGCCGACGTGAGACTTACTCTTGTCTTCTTTTGGACCGAGGAAACGGTCCAGAAGAAGTTGGACCCTCACCTTTGTCGAGAGGGTCAGACAAAGCTCCTTAAAGGAAGCCGGTAAGAGGCACCGAGAGATAGCGGGACAAATGCCGCAGCTGAGGTAGAAGCGGCCCGCACCGCCTCCTCTTCGAGGGCGATCATCTGCTCGAGCTGATCCGCCGAGCCCACCACCGTGGACACCACCGACCGGGCCTTTTGACTTTACCAGAGGAAATCCTTCTCGGACGCCCAGTTGTAAACGGGCAGCAATGTCTTTAGGATCGAGGGTCGGCAAGCGAAGAGCACAGGTCGAGGCCTGCGGGTCGCCTGCAAGGCAAGCAGTAGACGATGTGGAGTGCGGATCCGACGAGACATCTTCTGCCTGCAAGGGCATCTCTGGAAACTGGGAGTCGATTTGTCCATCGCAGTCAGCGAGGGAGAAAAGACCAAGTCTTTTAGCAAAACTTTTTTTTTATTTTCAACATTCAAGAATTAGAACCAGTCTTCACGCAGAGCGTTAATGAGGGAACCTGAGCTTCCAAGCGGTAAGGAAGATGTGGCGTCATGGGGCAGAGCCGAGAGTTTTACCACCCGGGTGGGTGGGAGGAGCCAGCTTGAAGACCTTCCGGCAAGATTTAAAGCGGCAAGGAACCTGCCAGACAGTGTGGATGAACAACATATCCATGTCCCTAGAACCATACTAATTCCCAATATCCCCAGTGCTAATTCAGGTTATTATGTGCTTAAGTCTTTAGTTGTGCTAATGTTTTGCTAGCTCATGAGTGCATTCAGGCCTGCCGCTGGAAATTATATGCGACTCCGCACAAATGCTCAATTCTTGGCTGAATGCTGAATTCTGAAACGATTGCTGCAAATCGCACAGACTCAGTAGCAGACTCACTAACAGCCATTGTAAGTAGCTGGGGGGGGGGATCCATGGTCTAATATACGATGTACAGTAGATGTATGATGCGTTGAAATGATAAGGACGCTAGGTGGCAGTCTTGCAGTGAGGTTTATGCGCTATTTTAGACAGCTGCTTAAATGTCAAGCGCTATTAAGTACACACGCTGTTATGCAGCGCTATATTGACTCCTGCTAAAATGGTCGCGAGATTTTGACTGCATATTGAAATGGGAGACCCAAGGTCAGTTTTGAGGGATCCCTCCACCATTGTAAACCTTACTGAAGAGAGAGGAAATCAGGACCCGGTGGTCCAGATCGTCTTGAAGCTGATCCCGCTGAACCCAGAAGGACCACTGAGTGACCCTCATGTGGAGACTTGCCAGGGGAACCTTGGAAACGGGAGGTTGCCATTAAATCCAGCAAACGGAAAACCTCCCGGGCTGGGAGAAATCCAGAAGAGGCTATAAGAGTGGCCTGCTTGACAAGAGTTTCCATCCTGTCTGAGGGGAGGAAAGCTCTGCCCTAGACTGTATTCAATACTGCTTCAATGAACTGTAGTCTCTAAGAAGGGGTCAGAGAGGACTTGGGGATGTTGACCGTAATCCCCAACTTGGAAAACAGATCCAATGTAACTGAAAGGGCTTCTGAGAGTCCCTGGATGGAGCTGAAATCAGTCAGTTATCCAGGTAGGGGAAAAAGTTACGCCCTGGCATCGCAGGGTCGCAGCCACCACCACTAGGCACTTGGTAAAAACCTGGGGTGCCAAGAAGAGGCCAAAGGGGAGGGCCCAGAATTGGAAGTGCTCCTCTTGGAAAACAAAATGCAGGAAGTGGCAGTGACCGAGAAACACTGGGATATGCAGGTAGGCGTCCTGCAGGTCCTGAGCACACAACCAATGAGTCTCCTGAAGAAGAGGCAGGAGGCTCTGGAGGGTCATCATCCTGAATTTCTTGTACTCAACGAATGGACTGAGTCTGCTGAGGTCGAGTATGGTTCGCAGGTTGCCTGTCTTTTTTGGAACCAGAAAAAAGTGGGAGTAAAACCCCCGCCCTCTGTGACAAAGAGAAACCAGTTCTATTGCTTCTTTTAACAATAGAGCCTATACTTCCTCCCTTACAAGAATGGTCTGGTTTGGAGAGTAGGCTGACTTTCGTGGTGGAGACTCTGGAGGGAATTCCAGAAACTCCAGGGTGTGTCCTTGGGACACTAGCTGCAGGACCCAAGTGTCAGAGGTGATGCTCCACCACTCCTATGTGTGGCGGGCAAACCACTGGCTCCTTGCACTGGGTCTGAGGAAGGGTGGGGCGAGGGAGTCTGGAGGTGGTTGGACGGGCACAGGGAGGGCCCCCTGAATGTCTCTGATTTTTGGAGGCAGGCAGGGAAAAGAAGGTTCCCGTGGCCTTACGTTTGCCCTGACGACGGTTCTGGGCTTGTTTGCGTTGCCTCCAGGTCCTTTTCCGAAAGGGCTGCTGACCCTGCATGCCCGAACGGTACATGGAATTTACAGACCTAAGGGCCTGACAACAGTCCTGAAGGTCCATAATGATATCCTTGGTATCGCCACCGAAAAGCGCCAAGCTCCTGAAGGGAGAGTCGTGGGTCGCTTTCTGGACATAGTTGGCGAGGCCAGAGATGCGAAGCTAAGCATGCCACCGAAGGGAGACCGTGGTCACCACGGTATGGGCCACTGCATCAACTGAGTCGTAAGTGACTTGAAGAGCATGCCTGCAGGAAAGTTTGGACAGACGAATGTCCTTGGACTGGATACGGGCCTCAAGCTTGGCTAAGGTGACTTTCTGGTGAGACACCATGTGGGCTACATAGTTAAGGGAACTCAACGCACATGTAGCTGAAGAGTAGACCTTCTTCCTGTACTGGTCAATCTGCCTGGACTCCTTGTCTGGATGTGCTTAGGGGCCGTAGAGCGATCATGAGCCACAGAGATAACCATGGAGCCTACCTTTGGGTGCGTGCTCAGGAAAGAAGCCCCCACAGGTGCCCGGTAAGTCCTATCCACCCTTTCTGGCATGGCCGGGATAGAATAGGGTAGTTGCCAGATACTACTGGTGAGGTCTTCGTGAGGTCCAATCCACGGAGGAACAGGAATCAGTGAAAGAAACTCGAGATTTGAGGTGCTTGGTGAGTCTTTGCCATATTGGATCCTGTTCCTCAGACTCTCAATTGACGAACTGTTGTATGGACCTCAAGAGGTTCGAAAAGGAAGGATCCCCTGGAGGGGATTTCAGAGAGGTCTTCCATTTAGGGACTGGGGATTCTTGATCCAACAATTCCTCTGAAGAGTCCTCCTCCAAATCCAGATTGCCTTCTGGTGTACCCAGGTCTGGAAGGGTAATATCCCAGGGGGTGGTCCCCAAAACATGAACCATGGACGGGACTGAGCTCACAGGGGACAGGGACCTAGGAGGAGAATGAGGCACTGGGAGTCAACTCTCCAGGTCCGTGACCAACTCCGTCCGCGCCTCCCTCCACCAGGACTGAATGAGAGTCCTGAAATCCAGCTGGGAAGTTGGAGGAGAAGGAGGGACAGCATGGGCAGGCTGGCATCAGGATCAGACATAGGGGCTCCAATGTGGGAACTTGATCTGCGTGGAAGCCGGTGGCGGGGGAAGATGTAAAGGTTCTGTAGAAGGCAGAGAGACAGTTGTCGGAGGGTCCGGTGTAGGGACATGCCTCGCCAGCTCCGACAGAGGAGTCGCATCCAGCGTCAGAACTTCAGCCCGAGCTGGAACAGTCCTCCCAAAAGGGACTGGAGGGCCTCCATTGTCGGATCTGACGGTGGCAGAGGAACCTCCTTCCCAGAGAAACAAACGGGTGCTCTGGGGTTGGAATCTGATGTATGCTCCACGTCCAGGTGACCTGCGCTCTCTTCTCCCCCCAGAGTAGCTGGAAGCGAAGCTTGGGCCACAGGAGGGGGAGAAGTGGCAGTCTTCCCTGGGCTCAACTGGACATTGGGTGAGATGACACAAGTCTCCGAAGGGAAAGCCTTGTCTGGGTGGTTGCCAGAGGTGGCTGACTTATCAGACGAGGGAGCCAGGCGGAAGGGGGAAGAACCCGCTGCCGACTTATCGGCTAAGGCCGTAAGAGTCCCAGAGGAGCGGGGAGTCATCTTATCGGCAGCCAAGCGGCAGAAGCAGGGCAACCACCAGAGAAGCCGGCAGCCAACTTACCTGTAGAAATAGGGAGCGGAATCTTCAATGGACCCCCAGCATCGGTAGTAGGTGAGGTGGACGCCTGAATCACGGCGCCGTCCGAAACTGTGACGCGATATGGGTGAAAGCCCGAAAGGCAAGGGGGCAGGGAGGATGACCGGATGTGGTGGGGTGAGCAACCCTAGAGACAGGATGTCACTACGTGTACATGCACATGGGGAGAGCGAGCATGGCGAGCGTGGCCTGGGAGGAGGTGGATGTAGGGGGTGGCGCTGCGGTCGGCTACTGAGCTGTGCCGTGGAGTCGGGGGTTGGCCTCCGCTTGCGGTGCTGGGGTTCCAGGTTCGGTCTGGGTCCGGGCGCAGCTGTGCTTTTCTTGCGCCCGGGCCAAAATCTTTTTTTACTTGCAGCCCCTTCTCGACATGCACCCCTGGAGTTGAGAATCCTGGTAGGGGGGTGCGGGTAGGTGAAGCCCCCTCGCTGGGTGAGGGGTGTTGGGAGGCCAGCCTCCTCAGAAAGCAAGTATTTTTAGTCCTCGGCGCCGCTTTTTCTGTGCGCAGAGGTTGTCAGGGTGGCTAAATTGTTTTCGATGCCCTGACTTCGCTCTTCTGCGGGTCACCATTCCGCGGTCGCCCACATCACATAAAACCCCCTGCATCCTCGGATGCAGCCTGGACAACCTTCACTGGAGGCGGCGAGGGAAGAGGCCTTACTCGTTGAGGGCCTGCTGGTTTCGGCCCAGGAATCGTCTTCTGGGTAGCTCCCACTCCCGATGCTTCTCTTTTCTGTGTTTCTTCTTGTCAGAAGAAGAAAAAGTGGAATCCTAGAGTCGCTCCATTTGCATTTCGAGCAAGACCAACCGCAACTTCAGTAAGTGGGCTTCCAGTCTGGGCAGGTCGCGGTGGGGTGGTTGGGGCCTAAGCAGATGACAGACTTGTGGTGACCATCTTTGTGAGGTATCTGGGTACTGCAAACCTCACACTTCTTCTTAGGTGGAGAAGACAGAAAATTAGAAGAAACCAAGAAACTCGGAAAAAGACTAAATAGAGGTGCAAAACTGACAGCGATCATTGTGGAAGTTTACCGCAAGGTAACATGCACGAGACAACGGCGGGAAAGAACTGGTGGGCTGGCGTGGGGACCGCCCACTATATAGGGCCATGCTGACATCATCACGTGACGTCAGGTGGGTGGTCCCCCGCTAGGCATTGCTGAAAAAGTCTGCCATGCGGTCCGGATGCCAGGTGGCGCTAGTCCGACTTGTAATGACCTACTGTAGGAACCCTCTCGAAGTAAGATCTATTCTTTAAGTAAACCATGATCTATTTTGAAAAGATCTCCGTTAATCTAATACAAGTACCTTTCTCATGCCATCTTTAGATACTTTGTTTATTTGAGAGTCTCAATGAGAGTTTGGGATACTCTAAAGAACATATTCCTTCACTGTTGCCTCATTCACAATGTTACACAGATACATAGACAGTGTCGGCAGATAAGGCCCTATGGCCCACCCAGTCTGCAGATTTGAGCTTGTAAGTTCAGTTTATGTTTTCCAAGAAGTCTGTTGCCCCTTACCCCTGACTTCCAGAATTCCTTTATGTCTATCCCATGCATTCTTAAATCCCGTGATTGTTTCAGCCCCCACCACTTCCTCTGGCAGGGCATTCCACTTGTCCACCACCCGTTCTATGAAGAAATTCTTTCTCATGTTTCCTCTGAATCGTCCTCCCTCCAACTTCATCCAATGCCCTCTAGCCCTGGAACATCTTTTTCGCTTAAAAATAGTGTATTCCTGCACCCTGTTCCTCCCTGTAAGATACTTGTATGCCTCTATCATATCCCCTCTCTCCCGCCTCTCCTCCAGGGAGTACATGTTCAGTTCCTTCAACCTGTCCTCATAGGACATGTGATGTAATCCATGCACCATCTTTGTTGCCCTCCTCTAAACCTTCTCTACCCTGTCTATGTCCCTACGTAGGTAAGGTCTCCAGAATGGTACAGTGTACTCCAGGTGGGGCCTCACTAGTGTCTTGTATAGTGGAATTATGACCTCCCTTTTCCTGCTGATGATGCCCCTGCCTATGCATCCCAGCATCCTATTTGCTATGTTAATGTTAACATACTAAGTTCCTTCAACCTTTCTTCATATGACATAGTCCTTGTTCCACTAATTATTTTGGTAAATCCCCTACAGACATCCTCCAGCCTCGCCAAGTCCTTTCAGTGTGAAGGCACCAGAACAGATTACAGAACTCCATACTCTAGATGCCATCTAAGCAGCTATCTATTCAAGAGCATCATCACCTCCCTACGTCTACTGGTCATATTTCTTGCTATACACACTAATCTGCTACATTTTTTGACCACTGTGTCACAATGCAAATCCTAGCATATGACATTATTGTAGCACAAAATGCAAGGTTATGTTCTGGACTGTTTTTTTTTTTGTTTGTTTTTTATGGATATGATGCATTTCTGACATCCTAAGATTCATGCTCAGTGTATTTATTTATTTATTTATTTTTTAACTTACTTTTTCTCCACAAGCCCCAGGTCGATTCTCCTGTCCTGGCAACCTACTTTCATCCGTCCGCCGGCCATTAGCACCTGTCCTCCACTTCAGGCCGTCACCTTGCTACTCCCACAGCTTCCCCCCGTGGTGGGGTGGTGGGGAGCCCCCTACTCGCCCACCTAGACCAGATCCAGTACGGGTGACGCCCTCAGGAGAGACGGGTGCAATATGACGGATGGCCATCAAGCAGCTCCACCCGGGCCATTTTTCTGGGTTTTCTTATGGCGGTGGAGCATGCAATGCCGACAGTGGGCATCCCATGCACACGTCCACATGCAGCATGCCTGTCGACTGCTCCACCTTTCTGCCCCACTGTACTTTGGGCCAGGTGTGCAAACACCTACCCTCCACTAAGTGTCAGGCACATGCCGGCCTGTGTTTCCCTCCCTCGCCGGGAGAGGAGAGCTTTTCTCCGGACGCTCGATCCTCTCCCACCCCAGCCAGCCCCCGACACCCGCTCGCACCATGAACATGGGTCACCATGGCAGGAGGTAAGGCATCGCTGCCTCAAACCTCCACGCCCCTGGGCCTAATGCTGTGTGTATTTTTTAGTTTTCTCAGCTATTGCTAAAACCGCTTTTACAGCTAGTTTTGTAATTAGGGATTCACATTACTAAAGATGGTCACCACTCACAATATTTAAAAGTCTCTTCTGTTGAGGTTACCTGTTGCACGTACTGCACATCCAAGATGTATACTGTAGATGTATCAGAATGATGCTACAACATGTTTCTGATGGTAAGCAGCACAGCACTGAACCCAGATATTTAATTTTTTCATGAGTGGCATGGCATAAGAGTGGGAACTTTTTTTTTTTTTTAACTCTATTTATTCCCGTCTTGTGGAACTCTCTCTCGAGCATCCTCCAATGCCCCAACTCTACCTCCGTGCCTGAGAGGCCTTCTAGTTCCTGGCACCAACCCAGCTATCCCCCGGCTCTGAGCCCCGAGATAGGGCCGCCCTATCTAGAATTCGGGCCGGGCTCGGCTTGGCCCAGGCGAGGAGTGCAACCGGCAGTGGAGTGTGGTCGGTAGAGTGGAGGTGCCATCGCCTATCCACAAGGCAGGTTTTTTTTCTTATTTACGCCACAGATATGGGACCTGCAATGCTGTACAGCCCGCGACGTGAGTGCTCCTACCCACGTCCGGAAGTCAGCCACCCAGCGTCTACCCTGTTCATAAGCCCTTGTGTGCTGCAGTGCCTCCGGCCTCCGCTTGGGGCCGCTGCTGCGCCGGGCTCCCCCTGGATCCCTCCCCGAGAGAGGCGAGCAGTCCTCCAGATGCTCGATCCTCTCTCTCACCTGCCGACCCCCGGCAGATCCGGGCTCCTTCCCGAACCCAGGTCACCAGCATGGCACGAGGTGTGGTGTCCAGCACCTCAGCCCTCAGCGCACCGGGCTGGCCCGAGTGGGAACTTTTAAACAGCACCCACTTGCATACTGTGTGACCCTGAACAAGCTGCTTAACTTCCTTATGCTCCCTGGTCGCACCTGTAAACAAGCTTTCAGCTTAGTGCGTCTTTCCTGGTAAAATAAATAAATAATAATAAAAAAATAAAACTGTATATTAGTTCAGGAATTAAGAAAAACAAAAAGATAAATGTGTGTCTTGATATTTTAGCCAAACATTGCTGAAAAACACTATACTGTTACTAACAAATACTGCTGTTTTAAATACTATTCGTGCTGGACTTGGGAGCATTTTTGCAACTCGTTTTACAATCCCCCAAGTGACTCACGAACCAAAGAAAACACCATTTTTTTTTTGGGGTGTCGTGTTCACAACTTTTTTTAAATCTCTGACTTTGATTTTTCGCTGTGTCTTACAAAGCACCCATCCTGTCTTATGTATGGCCCAAGTTTGTTTTCCTAATTAAAATATTAACTATAACCATTTGTTTTTGATGTCAGCTCAGACGTCTTAGACTGTCTTCTTTTATGCTATAAAATAGTTTATTAGATTTTTCAGCTTTTTCAGTGAACAATATATATATTCCTTGGAAGTAAAAAGGTACACTGAAACATGAAACCAGTAATCACATTCATTGCATACAAGTGCAGTTGTAACATGGCATTAATAAAAGCACATTGAGAAAGAAAAGTAATTGGTGCAAAGGCATCATATGGTGCGTTTTCAGCCGTGAATTAATTCCTTAGATATGCACCGTTATGTAATACTAACATTGACCACAGCACAGTAAAAAATAACAAAAGATTGTGTTTCCCACCCACCCATTGAACACAACAGATCGCGCAAAATTCATATTGAGATAGAGGTAAACAAAAAAGATGGATAATTTAATAACTACATTATCCATGTCTGGAGTAATGGGTATAGGAGCACATGTGCACAAGTACTGGGATATAGAGGTACCTGAGTGCAGGAGCTGGAAGTGACCAGAGCGCTGTAAACAGAAGCCTGATGAGCAGTGCATGTGAGAGGAAAGTGGGGCATCAATGTGCAAACAACTGATTTCCCGGACGGAATTTCCGTCCTTGCAGACAAATGCATAGTACAGCGAGTGAAAATTGAAAGAAATATTGAAATCGTCAGAAAGGTAGGATTTATGATCAATAGTCTTACCGTATGAAAGTCTGCTTAAAGTTAATAGTTGGATGACTGTATAAGTAGCATGCCTTTGTACTGAAATGTTTAATATTTCCCCACAGCGCATACCTAATGTGTTAAGAGTTTAAAATTAATTAAATGGAAAGTTATACACTGCTTGTAAAACAGTTTTGGAAAGTGTTCTAGCTTATAAGCACTGTAAGGAATCAGAACACCATTGTTGGAAAAAAACGTTCAGTATATTAATAAGTATGGTTCCAGAAACAAACTTCCTGATTCTCAAATTGTATTTATTTATTTAGTGATTCGGAAAAGACCTTTGAGCGCAAGCTCTTTTACAAAGGTTCCACGTCATAGATTGCAAAACAAAGCACAACAGGAGAAAGCAAAGGTACATCACAATGAACGATACAGCTTGGATTCAGAACTTACAGAATAACTCAAAACACAGGTACAAGTTAAAATAACAAGAAAAACACTTTATGGGGGTGGGGGGGGGGTGAATAAGCTGCCACAAAGTGCCTTGTCAGTAGTTCAGAGGGAACAGGGATAGCTGGCAGTGGGGTGAAAAAAGGAGGCACTAGAAAGGTATGTACTGCGGTGGAGGTGAATGGTGGGGGAAGAAGGGTGATAAGGTATAAGGAGAAACGGAGAGGTGAGGGGAGGCTGAGCGGAGAAGATGTGCTAGAGTAAATGGTGGGATGTGAGGGGGCATGGTCAGGCAGCTTGCATTAGTAGTGACTGTTAGGGAAACTTGCAGGACTGGGAGTTGGGGGAGGGGGTGCTGAAGGAGCATGACGCGAATGGATTGCTGAGGCAAGTCATGAGAAGGGACAGAGAGAGGGGGTACCTGAGGCCTGCCTTGTGCTTGCTCGGGGGGCAGAGAGAAAGTACGTGTGGCTCGACTTAGGGGCAGGTGCACTTAGAGAGTGTTATTAGGTGCTGTTTGAGGTCAGTTTTGAATTGGGATAAACAACTGGTGGCCAAGAGGTGCCCAGGGTGTTCATTCATCCATAAGGGGGCCCGGTAGGCAAATGCACATTGTCCAAGTGAGGTGCAATGGAAGAGGATAGCCAAGGCCCCTCTAGTCCTCCCCCTGGTGACCTGTAACGAGCTGGCCACCTTGATCAAACTGCCTACACAAGGTGGTGTTTTACCCAATAGAGCCTTCTTCCCTTGGATGCAAGTCTAGAATTTGACCCCGTTTCTTAATGACAGCCAATTTGCACATTAGTACAGAGTACAGGTGTGCATGCCATGCTCAGCATCCAGGGTGAGTCTGCAGGCTTTGCTGAGCGCAGTCTGAACCCTCTTGAGTGCTGTATCTGCTGCCACCCCGTAGACCACTAGTCCACAGTCAACAGTAGATAAGATGGAGCTGTGGACTGAGAGGCGGAGGGCCCCCGGAGAGAGGTATTGCCTGTGTCTATACAGGACACCAATCTTGGTACTGACTGTCTATACCAGAGAGTCAATATAGTGTGCAAATGTGAGAGTATCATCTGTTATGACCCCCAGATACTTGAACAAGTGAACTTGTTCCAGCGGCTCACTGCATGAGTTGGAGATGATGAGGGGGTGGTGCTTATTTTTGTTGTGAGGGCTGGATATAAGCATGGCCTTTGTCTTCTTGTAGTTTAGCAGCAACGTATGACTAGAGAACCAGTCCTCGAGTTTGGAGAAGGAGTTCTGCAACTCAGATTGTAGGGCAGCCTGAGACGTGCTGCTGCTCAAGAGCACAGCACTGTCTGCATATAGTATGAGTTTAGTGTCACAGGCTGTGGGAAGGTCAAGAGGCTGAAGAGTAGGGGCCCCAGTATTGATCCCTGAGGTACCCCTAATACCACCTCTCTTGCGCTGGATACTGCTTGCCCAATTCTGACACACTGATTTCTCCATATCAGGTAGTCTTGGAACCAGCAAAGGGTGTTGGGTGCCACATCCATGTTTTGCAGTTGGGTCCATAACAGGGGGTGCTTGACTGTATAGAAGACTTTGGTGAGGTCAATAAAGACTGACCCCACCAGTTTGCCTTCATCCAGGGCCTTATGTGCATAGTCCATGTAGTTCATGCAGGGCAGTGGTGGTACTGTGATTTTGTCTGAAGCCATGCTGTTTGGGGCACAGCAGATTAATCTTATTGAGACAGTCAATGAGTTGACCCGCCACAATCTTTTCCAGTGTCTTGGACAGGAGGGAAAGGACTGAGATGGGTCTGTAGCTGGCTAGCAAAGACTTGTCGCATCCTTTATACACTGGTGTAACTATGGCCTGCTTCCAAACCACTGGAAATTGGGCAAGAGCCAAGGACTTATTGTACAGTGTGGTAATGGGCACTATAAGAACGTCCAGGGTGAGGGATTGAAGTTTCATGTCTATCCCATCACTGTCCAGTCTGGTCTTACACAGTACTTTCTTGACCATAGTTAGAGCCTCCTTCACCGTCACCCTTTTAAAGTAGAAGGTTGGGTGACAACACTCGGTAGATACGTTGTTGGAATGGTTCAAACCAGGTTGAAAATAGGCAGGTGGCAACACTGGGGTAAGATCGGTGAAGGCCTTATTGAAGGCTTCTGCAATAGCTAGAGGGTCTGTAGTGGGGGTGTTACTGATACTGAGCAGCTGAGGGTGCTTCTTGTCCTCCTTTCCAATGATGCTTTTGATGTTATCCCAGAATCCTTTACTATCAGCCCAAGAATCGCTAAGCTGGGCCTTATGATAGTTGGCTTTGGCGAGCTGGATTAGCTTGGTGCAGTGGTTCCTGGCCATTCCGTAACACTGGTAGTCATGCTTGCTACCAGTGTTTCTGGCCTTCTTACAGAGTATGTCCCTTTCTTTCAGGTGGGAGAAGAGCTCCCCATCAATCTAGCCATTTACCTGCCGCTGAATTTTTCTTCTCATGAGCGAGGCATAGATGTTACAGATGGAGCTAAAGCTCTTAATGAAGTAACTGAGGGTCTGATCAAGAGTAGGTGCCAGGTCGACAGGAGTCCAGTCATGTAGGGCAAGGGCTGATTTGAGGGTTCCAAGTTTACCCTTCCTCAAGACCCTGCTTTCAATGAGGATGGGTGAGTTTTTGCTAAATTTATTAGACCACAGGAAGGTGATTGGGGAGTGGTCACTTTGCGTGTCTGGGAGAACGTTGATCTGAGAGATCCGGGATGGTGAGCTTGCTAGGACCCAATCTGGGAGGGTACTGTTTCCTGTCTTATAGTTCTGCCTGGTGGGGCAGGTGACAAGTTGTGTCAGGTTGGAGGTGGATATCAGATCCCTGAAAGGAGCAGCCTCCTTTCCATCCCAGTTTATGTTAAAGTCCCCTGTAATGACAAGCTCCATCCCCTTTCGAACGGTGCTGATAACGTCCATAATTGTGGGAAGGCCTGCTGTGGCTTTCGGGGGTGTCATGGCAAGGATGAGAGTTTTGCCATTCTGACTGACCTGTTCCTTTATCACTATTATCTCATGGTCATCAGCCACCCTGGTTCCAGGGAGGACGGAGCACTGCAGAGTCTCCCTGGTGAAGATGAGGCATCCCCCACCTCTCTTGCCTATTCTATCAATCCTGTATGCTTGGAAGCCTTTGAGGGCAACTTCACTATCTTTAATCCTACTGGTCAACCAGGTCTCTATTAGGCAGAGGATGTCGGGGGTATGGAAGGCCATCCATGTCTGTAGTTGGCCAAATTTTGTGGTTAAACTGCAGATGTTCAGTGAGCCTATTTTAAGGCCTTTAACCTTATGAACATTAGGGCCCGTTAAAGTGAGTAGACCTGGGTTCGAGTGAATGTTGCCAAAGAGGAGCAGAAGCATAACCATGACCCCTCTGGCCGAAAGGTTTATGCTAAATTTGGCTTGTACCTTCTGCCGCCGAGGCTTCAGGTGATTGGACACTGGTTTAATTATTAGGGTATAGCTAACCATATAGCCCTCCTTCCCATTCCTCTACCCTCCCAGCCAAAGCCAGTTCTAGTTTTATAGCCACTGAATTTGACTGACAACAGGAACTTCCTGTTTGGCAGTAGGAAGGGAAGGATCACTGAGACACATTAGTTTCAGCAACCTTGAAGGAACCTAAAAAAAAAATATATATATTAACTCTTTATCCCCCCTGGCTGCTGGAGGTCTGAATCCAAGCACGGAGAAAGGAGACTACTGAAAACTACAGGAAGTTCCTGTCCCAGAACAGGAAGGGTGAGAGTTGAAAGGGCACATAAGCAGTAGGAAAGTTAAGTGTAAAAATACATAGAGGGAGGAGACAGTAAGCATACAAAGCAACAGGAGAGGGGACACAAAATAAATCAAGATGGGAGTGGTGCAGTGCAGTGCAATGGCTGTGGGGCAGCAGTATTCCAGGAGACATTCTGGAGGCTGCGATGCTGCCCTGTTTTTGCAGGCACCTCTCTAGTCTGAGGTAGGAGGTTGCCCGTCTCCAGGCTGACCTGGCTAAGATTCGTGAAACCTCTTCCCCCACCCAGGGACCACCAGGGCCACCACCGTTACCTCAGAGGTTGCCAAGAAAGACGAGCGGTTGGACCACGATGGGCTCAGGGAGGGAGAGAGTGGTGCAACAGAGGTGCATCCCTCCAGTTGTAGCTCTCCACAATTCATATGCTGTTCTGGCAAAGAGTGGTTCCTCTATGGAGGCACCTGCAGTGGAGACCAAGGAGGATGCTGGGAACCTCCACAAAGGAGACCCACAGGAGGGTGGCACGAGACCCCACAGGGGAAGGAAACAACTCCTGGTGGGGGACTCAATCAGGGGTAGACGCGGGGGAGAAAGGGGATTGGGAGGTAAGTTGCCTGCCTGGTGCCATGGCTTGGAGGGACAGGAAGCAAATCCTCAGGATCACAGGAGCAGCTGCCCGAGGGAGGGAGCTGGATGTCACTGTCCACCTAGGGACAAATGACCTGGCTGTAAATGGGATCAGAGCAGTGCAAGAGGAGTTTGTGGAGTTGCGGAGGGGCCTTAGACAAGTAGCATGTATGGCAACCTTCTCAGAGGTGCTGCCTGTCTATGGCAAGTATGATGCCAGGGTATTCCGCACCATGGGATTCAATGAATGGTTAGAAAAACTGGTGTGGAGCTCAGAGTTTTGGCTTCATTGGGGACTGGGGAGCCAGCCTGAGGGATGCGGGCTTATACTGGCGCGATGGTCTGCATCTGTCCGGGGGGGGGGGATCCAGGATCCTAGGTGACACGTTTAAATGTTTCATTGGCAAGCATTTAAACTAGCCAAGGGGGGAGGCACTGAAAAGCAGCAGGGGAAATCCCAGCCTCCCCTCACAAAGTGCAGTAGTTAGAGAGGCAAACACCAAGGCAGAGAAGTCAGTAGGGAGCAGGACAGGAATAAATGCAGAAAAAGGTGTTAAGGATAGGGTTGGCGCTAAAAGGGGTAAGGCCAACAAAAATAAATAGAAGGTGATGAATACCAATGCCCGCAGTCTGTGCAACAAGCTCCCTGAACTAGTGGCTTTGATGGAAGAGGGATGCCTGGATATTGTGAAAGTCACTGAAACATGGTACACAGAGAACCATGAGTGGGAAGTCAACATACCAGTATACACAGGGGGGGTCGATCCCAGTCCTTTCACAGAAGAAAGGGTTCTGCAAGAACTCCTAAAACTGAAGGTGGACAAAGCAATGGGTCCTGATGGAATTCACCCCAGAATTCTAAAAGAATTAAGGGGGGAACTAGTGAAACCACTGGCTACTCTTTTTAATAAATCATGGGAGGATGGTGTGGTACCCGAGGACTGGAGGAAGGCGGATGTGATTCCCTTCACAAAAGTAGGTCCAAGACAGAGGCAGGAAACTACAGACCTGTCAGTCTGACCTCTGTGGTAGGGAAAGTGATGGAGTCACTTCTGAAGGAAAGAATAGTCGAGTACCTAGAGGCCAGTGGAGCACAGGGCCCAAGGCAGCATGGGTTCACAGCGGGAAGGTCATATCAGATGAATCTAATAGATTTCTTTGACTGGGTGACCAAAGTAGTAGACCAGGGAGGGGCTGTGGACATGGCCTACCTAGACTTTAGCAAGGCATTTGACACAGTCCCACACAAAAGATTAATAGTCAATTAACCAGCCTGGGAGTGGGACCCAGGGTGGTAGCCTGGGTAAAACACTGGCTGGACAACAGGACACAGAAGGTAATTGTAAATGGAGTCCACTCTGAAGAAGGGGGGGTTACTAGTGGGGTACCGCAGGGTTCAGTATTGGGTCCAGTCCTTTTTAATGTCTTCATCAGTGACATTGCAGAGGGACTGGAAGGAAAAGTATGCCTTTTTGCAGATGACACAAAGATCTGCAACAGGGTTGATACACAAGGAGGCATGGAAAGGATGAAAAGGGACTTGGCAAGGTTGGAGGAATGGTCAGGAGTATGGCAGCTAGGATTCAATGCAAAGAAGTGCAAAATAATGCACCTGGGAAACAAGAACCCAGGGGAAGAATACACAATGGGTGGGAGGTAGTAACAACAACAAAAATGAAAGGGACCTGGGGGTAATCATATCAGATGACCTTAAGGTTAGCAAGCAATGTGAGAAGGCAGTAGGGAGGGCTGGGGGTATACTGGGATGTATAGGGAGAGGCATCATCAGCAGAAAACAGGAAGTTGTTATCCCTCTGTACAGACAGTTGGTGAGACCCCATCTGGAGTACTGTGTCCAGTTCTGGAGACCCCATCTCCGCAAGGACATAGACAGGATAGAGGCAGTCCAGAGGAGGGCAACTAAAATGGTGCAGGGTCTGCAAGAGAAGCCATATGAGGAGAGACTAAAGGAGCTAATATGTATACCCCTGAGGAAAGAAGGAGAGGGGGGACATGATAGAAACTTTTAAGTACCTCAGTGGAATCAACAAAGTCCAAGAGGGTAGCATCTTTCAGAAAAAGAGGCTTGCAAGAACAAGAGGACACAATTTAAAGATAGAAGGAGGGTGGTTCAGGGGCAATGTGAGGAAGTATTATTTCACATAGAGGGTAATGGATGCATGGAACAGCCTTCCTGAGGAGGTTGTGGGGTCTAAAACTGTGGGAGAATTCAAGAATGCATGGGACAGACATAAGGCAATTCTTGTGGAGGGTACGAAGAAATAGGCTGTTGGTTAACTAGGATCTGCGGCCTATCCTGTAGGTAGGGAAATGGGCAGACTAGATGGGCCTAGCGGTCCTTATCTGCCATCAAAGTCTATGTTTCTATGTACACAGTCTACAGGAGGGACAGGGTGGGTAAAAAAGGAGGAGGAGGAGTAGCTCTCCATATAAGGAAAGGGATTAAAGCAACATAACTAAAGAGTAAACAGGAAGTTGATGAGTCACTATGGGTCACCCTGGAGACAGGAAATGGCACCACAATCTGCATGGGGGTTGTGTACAGACCCTCCTCTCAGGGGGAGGAAATGGACAAGGAAATGATAGAAGGCATCCTTAAAATGGCAGAAAAAGGGGAGATATTGTTGATGGGGGACCTGAATATGCCAGATGTTAACTGGAGTACCTTTGCTGCAGGCACATCCAAGAGCAGGGTCATTCTTGATGTCCTACAGGGGGCATGCCTCAGACAGCTAGTGTTGGAACCCACTCAGGAGGGAGCAATCTTAGACCTGGTACTCTCAAATGGGGAACGAGAAAGGATCTCAGATTTAGAAGTGGGTAGCCATCTGGGAACAAGTGACCACCAAACAGTGTGGTTCACCACAAACACAGCCATAGAGTCAAGCCATACAAAAACAAAAGTATTGGACTTTAGGAAGGCTGACTTTGGGAAAATGAGAGAGTGCCTTAGAAAAGCACTAGCAAATGGGCAAGAAGGAAGGGTGGAGGAACAATGGGGAATAATCAAAACAGCCATCGAAGAGGCAACAAGCCTTTGTGTGAAGCAAAATCAATAAAACAAAACGAAGGAAAAAAACACTATGGTTCTCAAAAGAGGTGGCAGGCACAGTTAAGGAGAAAAGGATAGCATTCAGGAAATGTAAAGAAACACAGAAGGAGCAGGACAGAGAACTTTATTAGTTAAAGCAGAAGGAGGCAGGGAAGGCAGTCAGAATAGCAAAGGCACAAACTGAGGAAAAGATAGACAACTCTGTTAAGAAAGGGGATAAAACCTTTTATAGGTACATTAGGGAGCTAAGAAAGACCAAGGGAGGGATACAGAGACTTAATAAAGGGAGGAATGTGGGCAGAGGGTGACAGTGAAAAAGCAGGGATACTGAATGAATATTTCTGCTCAGTATTCACAACAGATGAGGAGGGGGAGGTGCCTAAACCAAACAAGGGAGAAACTCTGAATAGGGGGGGTCGATACCAGTACATTCACAGAAGAAAGGGCTTTGAAAGAACTCTTGAAACTGAGGGTGGACAAAGCAATGGGGCCTGATGGGATTCACCCAAGAATATTAAAAGAACCAAGGGTAGAACTAGTAACACCACTGACTACTCTGTTTAACAAATCATGGGAGGATGGAGTGGTACCTGAGGACTGGAGGAGGGCAAATGTGATTCCACTTCACAAAAGTGGGAGCAGGGCAGAGGCAGGAAACTACAGACCAGTTAGTTTGACTTCAGTGGTAGGGAAAGTGATGGAATCACTTCTGAAGGAAAGAACTGTTGAGTACCTAGAGGTCAGTGTGGCACAGGACCCAAGATAGCATGGTTGCACAGCAGGAAGGTCATGTCAGACAAACCTAATAGATTTCTTTGACTGGGTAACCAAAGCAGTAGACCAGGGAGGGGCTGTGGATATGGCCTACCTAGATTTTAGCAAGGCTAAAACACAGTCTCACACAAAAGATTAATATACAAGTTAGCCAGCCTTGGAGTGGGTCCTAAGGTGGTAGCTGGATAAAAACCTGGCTGGACAACAGGATGCAAAGGGTAACAGTAAATGGAGTCCACAGTGAAGAAAGGAGGGTAACTAGCGGGGTACCGCAGGGTTTGGTGCTGGGACCGGTCCTCTTTAATATCTTTAAAAGTGATATTGGAGAGCACCTGGAAGGAAAGGTATGCCTCTTTGCCAATGACACAAAGATCTATGGGTGGAAAGAATGAAAAGGGACTTGGCAAGGTTGGAGGAATGGTCAAATACGTGGCAGCTCAGATTCAATGCAAAGAAGTGCAAGGTAATGCATCTGGGAAACAAAAACCCAGGGGAAGAGTACACAATGGGGGAGAGTTAATAACAACAACAAAAATCGAAACAGACCTAGGAGTAATTATATCAGATGACCTAAAGGTGGGCAAACAATGTGAGAAGGCAGTAAGGAGGGCTGGGGGGATACTGGGATGCATAGGGAGAGGCATTAACAGTAGACAACAGGAAGTTGTCATCCCTCTCTACAGACAGCTAGTGAGACCCCATCTGGAGTACTGCATGCAATTCTGGAGACCCCATCTCCGCAAAGGCATAGACAGAGTGGAGGCTGTTCAGAGGAGGGAAACCACAAAATGGTGCAAGGTCTGCACCAGAAGACATACGAGGAGAGACTAAAGCAGCTTAATATGTATACCCTTGAGGAAAGGAGGGAGAGGGGGGACATGATAGAAACTTTCAAGTATCTCAAGGGAATTAAGGTACAGGAGGGTAGTAACTTTCAGAAGAAGAGATGTGCAAGAACAAGGGGGCACAATTTGAAGATAGAGGGGGGACGGCTCAGAGGTAATGTTAGAAAGTATTTTTTCACAGAGCGAGTTGTGGATGCATGGAACAGCCTTCCTGAGGAGGCTGTGGAGTCAGGAACAGTGGGAGAATTCAAGAATACACGGGACAGACATAAGGCAATTCTAGTGGGGGGCAGGAGGCAGTAAGCTGTTGATTAACTAGAATCTGCGGCTTATCCATCAGGTAGGGGAAATGGGTAGACTGGGTGGGCCAAGCGGTCCTTATCTGCCGTCAAATTCTATGTTTTGCCAAGGTTCTGAAGTGGGCAGCATCACCTATATCAATGCCCACTGGCCAGTGTTGATACTTTTTCCTGTGCATAATAAGGAATATCACACAGGTATACACCAATCAGGGTGCCTAAATTCTGATGCCCATTTAATAATTCCTTGTAAATGCCTCTTTTCTCGTGGCTTAATGCTTACATATTCTTTACAACTGGATCCACTTCTACAACAAGTGAGTAATGCAATATCATTGACACGTTTCAGTTAACAGAAACCCAATTCGCACCTGATATAACAGCATAGCCTATAGTGTGCAAGGGTATTAGACACATCAATTAACAGATATTTAGACTGTCTTCTGACATTTTATTTTTTTTGTTCATGCTTACCTTTCACTCAGAAAAAAAGATCTGCCTTTGTTTTTTGTTTCAGCTATTTTTTAAGTGGTTCATGCATGCGCAAGATTTTAATACTTTAAAACCCTGCAGCTTAAAAACAAAAAAAAATATTTTCAAACTATGAAAAGACCCTTTTCTGGGAAAACATCTAACGAATCAGTAAGTTTCATAATTTAAATCTGTGGGGTTTTTTGCTATCTAGAGGAAAAAGAAAACATTAACTTGGGGATTTTTATGTAATTTCACAGGTTAATAACTTCGGAACTGCTGAGCCATTTTTCACAAAACTTGTCAAAAATTATCCTACAGGACTGAGACTGTGCATACCAAATTTCAGAGTCCTAGTGGCCACAACTGGTAAGTTATAAGCAGTCAAAAACCATGGTAGGGACCTGGATAGCACTGTCCATCTAAGGAGTAATGACCTGGTGAGTGATGGAGTAGGGGTAGTACAGGGGCAGTTCAGGGAATTGGGTAGGGGCCTTAAACAAGTAACATGCACAGTGGCATTCGCCAAGGTATTACTTGTGTATGACCGAAGAGAGGACAGCAAACTCAGCAAAGGAATTCAACAGCTGGTTGAGGGCACGGTGCAGAGAGAAGGGATTCAGCTTCATTTGGGACTGGGGGCCAACCTGAGGAATATGGGCCTCATAGAAATGATGGCCTGCATTCTTCTGGGAAGGGGACCTCAGTACTCAATGAGAGGCTTAAATGTCACTTAGATGAGAATTTAAACTAGTGAGGGGTGAGGCTGTATTAACTAAAGGAGGCATAAACTGCCCCCCCTCCCCCGTAAAGCAAAACAGAAGGGAGAGTCCCCAGGGAAGAAAACTCCCCTAGGGCAGGGGTGCAAGAGGAAGGAGGGGTAGACAAGGTTGAGGACAATGAGGGTAGGAACAAAGGAGACAGAAAATGAGGTGTAGGGGAGACAAGAAACAGAGGGAGCAATGAGGAAAGGGGGAGTTGGAGGGGTCTCAGGAAGCATCACATGTGGAAGCCTAGAAGTGGGGATTGCCAGAGAGGGGTGGAGGAGATTAAGGAAGGGCACAGTGAAGAAACCAGTCTCTGTGCAAAGGCAGTGAGCAAGAATGGAGGGGGGGATAAATGCCACTATGGTACTCTAGGGAACTGGCCATGAAAGTAAAGGAAAAAAAAGAGTTGCATTCAGGAGGTACAAAGAAATGCAGAGGGGGGAGGAGGACAGGGAGGTGTACCATGTGTAAAAGAGGGAAAAAGAGGGAAGCAGTGAGGCAAGCAAAGGTGCAAACAGAGGAAAGGACAGAGAAGCAGGGAGGGCAGTGAGGGAAATAAAGGTACAAACAGAGGAAAGGACAGTCAAAGGGGTGGAAAAAGGGGACAAGACCTTCTACAGGTATATAAGCGAGACAAGGAAGACAAGGGGAGGGAGAGTGAAGATGAGAAGGATGGCAGAGGGTGACCACACAGAGAAGGATCAGGAAAAAGCTGCCATTCTGAACAGTTACTTCTGCTCAGGCTTCACGATGGAGAGAGACAAGGATGGACTACTGAGGAGCAGCAGGAAAACAAGGGTGGGGGGAGGTGTTGGGTTGGTGAATGCCAAGTCCATTTACAAAAGAAAGAGTCTTGAAGGGACTTACAAACCAGAAAATGGACAAGGCCATAGGACTGGATGGAATACACCCCAGGGTGCTAAGGAAACTCAGGGAGGAGCCTGCTGCACCACTGACAGTATCCAACAACTCACTGGAATCAGGAGTGGTTCCAGAGGACTGGAGGAGAGCTGACGTAGTCCCACTCCATAAGGGTGGCAGCAGAGAGGAACCCAGTAACTACAGACCAGTTAGTCTCACATCAAAGGTGGGGAAATTGATGGAAACACTGTTAAAATAAGGGCTAGTGGAATATCTTGAATCTAACAGGTTGTTGTTTTTTTTTTTGGGGGGGAGGGGTCTAATCAACTTCTTCGACTGAGTTACCAGGGAAATACATCATGGATGGACAATGGATGTGGCCTATTTGGACTTCAGCAAGGCCTCAGACACTGTGCCGCATAGCAGACTGATAAAGAAACTGGACAGTTTAGGAGTGGGATTCAAAGTGGTAAACTGGGTAAAAAACTGGTTGATGGATAAGCAGCAGAAGGTAATAGTAAACACCCTAAGTAGGGGAGACTTACCAGTAGGGTGCCACTGGGCTCAGTACTAGGCCAGTCCACTTTCAGTGTCTTCATAAGTGACATTCCAGAAGAACTGGAAGGGAAGGTATGCCGCTTTGCAGATGACACTAAAACCTGTAATAGGGTGGGTACTCAGGACGAAGTGGAGAGAATCAGGAGGGGACCTTAGAAAACTGGAGGAGTGGTCAAGGATATGGTAACTGGGTTCAATGCAAAGTGCAAAAGCATGCACATAGGGCATAGAAACCCAGTAGCTGAATGTAAAATGAAAGGAAGGTACTGACGGTCACTAAGCAGAAAGAGACCTTGGGGTTACAATATCTAATGACTTCAAAGTGGCAGGGCAGTGTGACAAGGCAGTAGGTAGGGCGAGTGGGATGCTGGGGTGCACAGGGAGAAGCATCACCAGCAGGAGGCGGTAGGTAGTGTTACCACTGTACAGGCCGTTGGTGAGACCCCACCTGAAGTACTGTGTCCAGTCCTGGAGGCTGCATCTCAGAAAGGACATAGACAAGGTGGAGGCTGTCCAGAGGAGGGCAACCAAAATGGTGCAGGGGCTGCACAAGAAACCCTTCGAGGAGAGACTGAGGGATCTCTATATGTACACCCTAGAGGAGAGAAGGGACAATATAGAGACCTCCAAGTACTTCACAGGGGTGAACGGTACAGGAAGGAAGATGGTTTCAAATGAGGACGTATACCAGGACAAGATGGCATGCAATGAAATTGAAAGGGGGTAAGTTTAGGAGGGATGTGAGGAAATACCACTTCACTGAAGGAGTGGTAGGCGCCTGGAACAGTCTACCAGCAGAGGCAGTTGGGGTGAAAACAGTGTGTGTATTGGGGGGGGGCGGGGTCTTTGAGCAAGCATGAGATAGGCATAGGGGAATTCTGGCAAATAGACAGGGAAGGGGGGCAGGTCGCTGGAGACCAGTTAGAGTCTGCAGTGAAGAAATAGGCAGGAAACATCATCTGGGCAGTCTGGGTGGGACAAGCAACCCTTTTCTGCTGACAAATTTTATTTTCTATTTTTGACACAAACACTAACTCAACTTTAACATAGAAGCATGGTAAATATACTGAAATGCATTTTAAATAGAATGTTTTTATTGGAAATCAAATATTAGTTTAAAAAAGCACGGCTTATTTACATTTCATTTCACTTCAAATATAATTAACTGCTCTCCACCTGCTATCCATACCACCCCAGTCACAAGTGCAAATGAGATGTGTGTGTGTGTTTTTTTTTTTTTTTTAATATCTGCTTGTCTGGGTAAATATCAAAAAATAAATCTGCAAGCCTAAATTAGGCTGCAGTCTCCATCTACCCTTCCTGGCACTACAGCTGCAGGGGTAATGAAGCATGTATAAGATTTTTTTTCTTGTTGCTTTCTGTAGAACTCTATGACTGTAGTTCCTTTAAAAACCCCCAAATACAGAACCAAGTCAAATTCAGCTCAGTCGTCTTTGAAAAAACCTAATAAATAGTCTTACAAACCGATCCACCCTCAAACCAATCACATAGGTGTTAGAATCGAGGGATGACTACAGGTTATTCCCCCTGCAAGTCAAACCATATTGTAATCACTTTGTTTTCCAGTCAGAAGACAATGGTTTTATAAAGATAAAGCCAAGCCACTGATTTCAGTAGTCCAAGCCAATCATTTCTGTAGTTTTTCACATATGAAAATAGCTATGACTGCTAGCCCCTACAATTTTAACCTCTGTCTCCAGAGACCTCAAAATAAAACTGACAATATTCATCAGGTCAAATCATAACAGTTGTCTCTCTTCATACTTCTCTCTCAGGGTGGACCCATTCCATCCAAATATTCTCTGTTGTTGTTACCTTTCTAGAGTTCGAGTTGCTCCAACCCTGTGTTACCTCCAGAATTACACTTGCAGATCTGAACCCCCGGGAGGAGGTTGGTTAGCTGGACCACAGCATGAAAGTACCGCAATGGCCCTGGTGAACATGGAACGTTATCCTTCTGAAACCTATTCCCATTTTCCACACAATTTGACTCTAGGGAGCCACTGCCTACAAGTATGCAGAGACATGATTGGCAGTGTGCTAACCACCCAACATGCTAACATACCATGGACTCATACCCCCTCACTCACCATCACTCCCTGACTGTACTGCTACCTGTTGTCATCATAGTGGCAGCTTTGCACTGGGAGATACTAACCACCCACCCTGGAAGAAGAAAGGGTTGAAATGGAAGCTCAATCCTCCGATCTGCCAGCCTTTACTTACTGCCAAGGCTATGGATGTGAACTGGTGACACCGGCTTTGCAAGCGATACTCACTGCCACCACACCACCAGGCCAGCTCACTTGACAACATTTAAAGCAGCAGCACAACAAAAATTGGCAAAAAATTTGACCCTATCTTTTTTTACCATAAAAGATTCCAGACACCTTCCAGTTTTATGTGGTGGTACAATTCTCAAATACCACCAAAATATGAGGATTTTATAAATGTTTTAACTGAATTTTTTGTGAAGAAAAAAAGATGGCCACCACATTTAGTACAGAAATAGTACTGCAGACCTGGCAAGGGTTAGGATAAAAAAAAAAGACACACTGTGCATACTATAGTAGGTACCTAGACAAGTACATTTGACAGGTATGCTAATAGTTTTCTTTTTCACAGCTGAAATTAGTGTTTTTTGGAAAAACATTTTTCATTGCACTGCTGCTATAAACAGACACAAAAATCTGGAGTGGACTCAGGATGTTTTAATGTTAGTGTCATTATAAAGAACTGAAGTATTAAGATCACATTTTTTTTTTTTTTTACCATTTATGGATGGGTCTGATATATTAATATATCAGCCAAGAGGAAATATATCACAATGCTATTATGTGGGCAATTCAATAAAACAGTGTCGTAGAGGCACAGGTCAGGAAGCATAGAAAAACCAGGAGCAGTTTAAAAATTTGCAGATAGCATTTTATTTTTCTCAATAACAGCAAAATAAAAAATAAAAATTATTCAGTGTAACTATTTACAAGGTGGTACAGAGAAAACAGTCCTCCTTCTGAATGTTTCTTCTCAGTTTCAAATTTCAGCCTCTCTCTCGCGCAAAACATTGCTGCTCTTTTTCTACGTCTGTGCCTGGGAAACTCAATAGAAAACAGCATGCTTCTCACACAGTGTTCTTGTAAGTTTCCATTGTTCTTGCAGGTGCAACACAACAGTACATAGTGACACAGAACTGACCTCTTCTTGCCAGCATCTCAAGAGAGTTTGCAAACCAGCTTCTCAGGCTAACCCCTGGAGTTCTAAATAGCTTTCTGCAATCATTTCAACAGTATAACTATGTGCAGTTTTAAAAAAAGGGATCTCAGTATCAGTGACATTGACACATAAAGATTCACATATATTTTTATACCTGCAGATATGCAAGGGGGAAGACAAGACAGAAACAGCAAGAGGAGGCAAAAAGATAGCGAGAGGCGGGGAATTACGAAACCGTCAGAGTGATCAGTTCCTAGGTCGCTCCAGAAAATCTGGTTGGGCAACCAGACAGAGAAGAGACAGAAAAAGAGAGGACAGAACAGACCCTTGTGTTTAAACTTGTTCTGCATAACAAATGGGGCAGGGCCTTATGCAACCCTGTCACAAACAGTTTGTAGGAAAAACACACACAAAAAAAAAAAAAGTGGGGCGCAGCACACAAGACCCATATGTTACTACAGATAAAGAAATGATCAATACCACACTCCTAACTACATGCTTTATTTTACCCTCATAGTGCTCCCTCCCTATGCTGGGGTAAAACATGCACTACAGTATTATGCTGCCTTTGTATTACTTCTGAACCGTTCTGTGCAGGGCATGAAGGACTTTTGCACAGTCTTCACTTTCAAGCTGTATGAAATACTAGTAACTACATATATTACTTATCACATTTGTTTGTTACACCCAATGCCTGCTCAGCCAGTGAACATTGGGCCTTGCATGTATACCACTTAAGTTTTTTTTTTTTTTGTAAACTATATTTTTATTCAGAGAGATCACAATGGAAAACTACTACACAGGGGAATTCATTCTGAGACCATATAGATTCCAGTAATTCATTTTTTAACTGGAATAGAGCACCCAAAAAAGTATTTTTTTTTTATTTTGGAGGGAATTAAAGTAATTTACAATTATTTTATCTAGAGCTCTTTTGACTAATAACTTAAAAGTAAAAGTGTTCCAAGCTTTTTCTTCCATCAACAGAAAAAAATAAAACTGAAAGGCTTTCTTTGTTTAAGCTAATATTTAACAAAATACCTACGTAAGGACATAGACAGGGTAGAGAAGGTTCAGAGGAGGGCAACAAAGATTGTGCATGGGTTGCATCACAAGTCCTATGAAGACAGGTTGAAGGAACTGAACATGTACTCCCTGGAGGAGAGGAGGGAGAGAGGGGATATGATAGAGACATACAAGTATCTTACAGGGAGGAACAGGGTGCAGGAAAACACTATTTTTAGCGAAAAGATGTTTCAGGACTAGAGGGCATGGGATGAAGTTGAGGGAGGACGATTCAGAGGAAACATGAGAAAGAATTTCTTCACAGAACGGGTGGTGGACAAGTGGAACACCCTGCCAGAGGAAGTGGTGGGAGCTGAAACAATCACGGGATTTAAGAATGCATGGGATAGACATAAAGGAATTCTAGAGGTCAGGGGTAAGGGGAAATAGACTTCTAGGAAAACAAACTGAACTTACAAGCTCAAATGGGCAGACTAGGTGGGCCATAGGCCCTTATCTGCCGACACTGTCTATGTATCTATGTAAAATACCAAAACCTGTTATTCATTGTATTGCTAATATTAATTCATATATCTACAGTTACAGATATTTCAGAGATCTCAAATAGAAGGGAAAAAAACAGGTGTTTAGGCAATACTGACTGGACTTTTAATTTGTTTGCGGTGATATTCAGCCCTCTCTAAATCTGAACCCAATTCAGTGGGTAATGAGAAATTAGTTAAAAAAACACTTGATCTATCAGGGTCTTCAAAAACTCTTCTTTTCCCTGAAATACAACTTTGAGCCTTGCAAGGGCTACTAGTGAAGCAGAGACCTCTGCTTCCTTAAACTCAATCAAAACAGGAATGAATCTCCTCTTTCACTGGGTCTGTAAATTGAAGTCCTGGTAGAGAAGTAATCTAGAGCCAGCATTCAAGTTTTTGTCTTCTTCTGTCTTGCTAACTGCAAGATTTTGTGTATTTCAGTTAAACTGGCTAAAGTTATAACAACATACAGTATCTTGCCCTTGACATCGACTCCACTGCATTTCCATCTGCTGCAGACATGCAGTCTGCTTACACTGTCGAGATTTAGGTCTGAACAGTGAGTCTAGATGTGGAGGGGAATCCAAAGGGGAGATAATCGAGTACTGCCTGAATCTCTCCTTTCAGCTCACCTTCAGGTACTGAGGCAGAGAACCCAATCAGCCTCAAATTACATGGAAGCACAGTGTTCTCATATCCTCTCCCAACTTGGAGGACTGGAGCAACCTGCTCGTGCGATGTAGCATTTACAGCATCCTGAACAGTCCAAACTTCAGAAGCTAAAGTTTTAATCTCCAGTTCATTTGCCTTCACAGCTTTTTCTGTCACATCGGCCTGTACTTTAATGGCAGCATGGCATGAAGAAATTTCTGACAGTAAACCTTCCACACGCTGGAAGAAGTACAGATTTCAGCCTGAAAATCTGTAAACAGTGCATGAACTGAATAAAGTTCCAGCTTTGTTGACTTTGGCTTTATGCTCACTTCCAAGCGTACCAACGGGGAGGCTGCAACTCCGATCACTCCAAGGGAGCTCAGTGGCCCCTCAGACGGAGCACCTTCTCCACTGCTTTGGGGGAAACAAACTTCTCTCCATATTCCTGTTTGACTCTTCCCCACCTCCTAGCTTCCACTCTTACAGCTCCACAGTTTCAAAATCAAAAGAAAATCAGTTTCTGCAGGCTTTTGAGGCTGGAAAGTCAGACAATATTTGCAGAGCTCCAAACACAGCATCCTTCCAGCACAAGCTCAGCATGCCCCTCCTTAGTTCTCATAATATGATCTACTGTATAATTTTCCAACCCTAGGGTATATCTCACACAGTTTACTGTTAAAACACCCTTGCAGTATACCCTCCTGAGTTTTCTAGCTCATTCTACCCCGTTCTTCCAAACAATACTTCATGTACTAAATACACTGACTGCTTGTGTTTCTTCAAGTTTCACAGTATCTCTATTATAGACACAATTAATTAATAATCTATATTGTAAAATACAACTATATTTGTGCTTTTAGTTTTATCTTTCTTAAATTTGTCACATTTCTACTTTGTGTTAAAAAGCACATCTTGCTTTGTGAAAGTTGAAAGTTCTCATTTACAACTAAAAAAACAGAAACAGTCATACAAGTTAATGATTTATCTGAATACAAATAAATGCACTATCTTCCTGAATACAAGATTATTTTTTTTTTTGCCCAATGGTTCCTACTGTCCACCTACCCCACTAATCAGTGCCTCTACAGCTTTCAATACTTCGGCTGTCCAGGAGGGAGAGCAAACAATTGCCTTCAAAGACGACTTTGAATTTTGTTCATTTTGGTCAGCTGGGAGTGGTGGTGAAATCCAAGGCAGCCCACACCCTACCTCCCTGGTATGCAAGATTCAGTCAAATGACCAAGAGTTTGTGTGTGGCCCAATGGCAAGTACATTTGCTCACCACATGTGGGGTCCGGGTTTGATTCCCGAGCCCAGGCTCAAATTCAGGCTGAAGGGACCAGGGGGTAATCCCTGCAGAATGTTGCATGCCTCTTGGAAGGGTATACAGGTTATCTTGCTTTGTGCCTGCCCTTTAGTAGATATGGGGAAGGGAGTAATGCAGACAGAACTCTCCTCACTCCATCATCTGCCTCCCAATTTCAGTGGGATACCTAATGTATTCCACACAAGTGGTGGAGCATCAGGCCCTGTGGCTGACTTACGAAACACTGACACTGATGCTCACCTGCCACCACTAGCTGTATTTTACTTCCTCCTAGGCCATCAGGCCATCCCCTGCCTAGAAGGACCCATTACACAGAGGTACTGAGTACTGCTGTAGAGGTTTTGGCATTTGGGGTGGGGGGGGCAGGTTACCATTGCAGAAGAAGCCACTGAGAAGAGCAGAGAGCTCTCAGAGGTAAGAGACCTAACAAAAATTATTGGGGTTAAAAAAAGAACCAAGGAAAAAAAGATATTGTAGTTCAAGTAAATTTAATTACTCCTGATCACATTTTTAATGTATTATAATACTGTACAATCACTGTGTGATATTCAAACATTCTTCATCATTGCTCCAGTGTGTGATTTTATTTATTTATTGATTTGTAAAATCGGTTTACAACCTTTGAGCCAGAGGCTCATTTCCAAAGTTACCTCGTCACATTGAGGACAGACAGAACAAATGTAGGTTACAGCATAAAAGTCACTGACTTAAGAGTTACACAGAATGATTTCATACATTTATACAATTTAGTAGCAATTACAGTGATACAGCTGTGCACAAGCTGGTAATTAACAGAGGAGGATGCAATGGGGAAGAAGTGGGGAAGGGGGAGTGAGGTGGGGTGCTGCCCAAGTTGGCGTTGTCAAGTGTGGAGAGATCAAGGTCACATTTAGGGACAGGAGCAGCTACGAGTGTTAAACAGTTGGATCCGAAGGGCGGTTTTGAAGTTGGAGATTGTGGGGGCATTGGAGATGGGAGCAGGGAGAGAGTTAAACCAGGATGGGGCTCTGTAGCAGAAGGACCTCTGACCATGGGTGGTCCTGGTTCTGGGGACCAGGAGAGCGCTCTTGTTTGAGGTTCAGGTTGCGATAGTGAGTTGGGTGTGGCGGATGGAGACTGTCATCCCGGGTGGGGAGAGCCCGAGTACAGTTTTTTTCGTGAGGAGGCAGGTTTGATGGCATAGCCGTTCATCTAGGTTAAGTAGTTTTGCCTCATCATAGAGTTGACAAGGATGTGTGCGCCTGGGGGCACCAGTAATCAGCCTGCAGGCCTTATTTAGGGTGAGGTGAATTTTTTTGAGGGCGGTAGTGTTAGCAGCACCATAGACTGGCAGGCCATAGCCTACAAGGGACAGTACTGAAAAAGTAACCGCAAGACGGAGAGCATCAGTGGGGAGGCAGTTTTTACAGCGGTAGAGGATGCCAAGCCGTGTATTGGTGGCAGATGCAAGGGCATCAATGTGGGTGTGGTAGGTGAGGGCTGAATCGAAAGTAATCCCAAAGTATTTGTAGGAGCAGACTTGTTCAAGCGGTTGTTTGGTACAAGGGAGGACAGGGAGTGGGAAGTTGCAGGCTTTGTTTTGGGGGTGGGCAAAGAGCATTGTTTTTTTTTTTTTTTTTTAGATTAATGACGAGTCTGTGCTCTTTAAACCAGGCTTCGGCATCGTTGTAGGGTGTCCTGGAGGGAGATGGGATTGAGTTGCGTGGCAAAAATGACAGCATCGTCTGCATACTGTACATACAGTCGTGGCCAAAAATATTGGCACCCTTGCACTTTTTCAAATAACTCACAATTTCCTCTAAACATAAGTTGAAATTAACAACATTACAGTATTTGGTCTCCACAATTTTTTATTTCTCTGTTAATATTACAGAACCTTTGTTTTTGTTCAGAATTTAATATATCCTTTTAAATCAGAAAATGAAAAGAAATGGCATTGACAAAATTATTGACACCCTAGACTTAATATTTGGTAGCACAGCCTTTGGTCAAAATAACTGCAATCAACTGCTTCCTATAGCCATGGATGTGCTTCCTGCACCTCTCTACTGGCAGTTTGGCCCACTCTTCTTGTGCAAACTGCTCCAGTTCTCCCAGATTTGAAGGATGCCTTCTCCCAACTGCTGTTTTCAGATCTCTTCACAGGTTTTCAATGAAATTTAGATCTGGACTCATTGCTGGCCACTTCAGAACAGTCCAGCGTCTTGTCTGGAACCATTCCTGGGTACTTTTTGAAGTGTGTTTGGGGTCATTGTCCCACTGGAAGACCCATGACCTTCGACGGAGACCCAGCTTTCTGACACTGGGTTCAACATTGCGCTCTAAAATGGCCTGGTAATCTCCAGATTTCATGATGCCATGCACATATTTAAGGCACCCAGTGCCAGAGGCAGCACAGCAACCCCAAAACATCACTGAACCTCTTCCATGTTTGACTGTAGGGAAGGTGTTCTTTTCTTTGAAGGCTTCATTTTCTTTTCTGTAAACATAGAGATGATGTGCTTTACCAAAAAGCTCTAATTTGGTCTCATCTGACCACAGGACATTCTCCCAGAAGGATTTTGGCTTGTTCAGGTGTGTTTTGGCAAACCCCAGTCGGGCTTTCTTATGTCTCTCTCTCAGCAGTGGGGTCCCCCTGGGCCTCCTACCATATAACCCCCTTTCATTGAGTTGGCGACGGATGGTGCAAGTTGAAACTGTCATACCTTGTGTTTGAAGGTCAGCTTGAATCTGTTTGGCAGTTGATCGAGGTACTTTCTCCACCATTCGAGCAATCCTGCGCTGCAATCTTCGATCAAGTTTTCTTTGCGCCATGTCCAGGGAGGTTGGCTACAGTGCCATGGGCCTTAAACATCCTGATAACATTACGTACGGTGGAAACAGGAACATCAAGGTCTCTGTAGATTGATTTGTAGCCTTGACAGTGTCCATGCTTGTCTACAATCTTCTGTCTGACCTCCTCAGACAATTCGCTGGCTTTCTTTTCTCCATGCTCACTGCGGTACACACAGTGACACAAAACAGGAGAATGAATCCTTTTCTCTATTCAAACTGGTTGAATGAGTGATTTTTATATTGCAGGCACCTGCAACTCATCACAGGTGAGTTCAATTCCAAAGTGAAGGAGAATCACCTGCTTGAAATCTAATTATTTCTAACTACTTCTAAAAGGTGCCAATAATTTTGTCCAGGCCATTTAAGGATTTCTACGTGGAATAAGCTAAGACTTAGTAAATTTTTCTGATTTTTGAGTTTTATTCCACTGCAAACCAAAGAAATACATATGTGGATACCAAAATATTTTTTAATTTCAACAATTTTCTGGAAGGAATGGTGCATTATTAGAAAAAACTGCAAGGGCGCCAATATTTTTGGCCACGACTGTAAGAATTTTGCCAAAGCATGCCCTGGGCAGGGTGTTTAGATAGAGTGAAAAGAGTAGGGGGCCCAGGATGAAGCCCTGGAGTAGCCCTGAGTGGATGGGATGAGTTTCAGAGTGTGTCCCATTGATTTTTACACATTGGGAGCGAGCGGATAGATAGCTTGTGCACCATGCGAGTGGGCCAGCAGAGAAACCAGTGTGGCAGAGGGCATCCAGCAGAAGAGGGTGGGAGACAGTGTCGAAAGCTTTAAGAGGTCAATGAACACTGCACCAGCTAGGGAGCTGGCATCCAGGGTGGAGTGTAGGAAATTGGAGAACTCAACTAGTGCAGTGCCGGTACTGTGACCAGCATGGAAGCCGTGCTGCTCTGGGCATAAGATGTTATGCTTAGTCAGATATTCAGTGATTTGAATGGCCACCACTTTTTCTAGGGCTTTGGGGGAGGACAGAGATTGGTCGGTAGTTCCCGGCGGAGGACCTGTCGCCTCGTTTATGAATGGGTGTGACTACTGCAGTTTTCCATGCAGTGGGGAACTGCCCCAGGCAGAGGAACCAATTAGGTAGGCTGGTGAGTGGGGCAAGGACATCATCCAGCACCAGCCGGAGAATACTGGGGTCCAGGGAGTCGCTGCTGGGACTATTGCTATTTAAAGCTTTAATTAGGAGAGGTCTGGCTTTCTGATTTAGAGGGTACAGTGTGCCATGCCAAAAATCGACTGTATTTTTTATGTAAGCTTTCTATTTTACTATAAATAGATAATGAATGTTTCAAAATCATGTTTCTGTGATACAGAGGCATGGATTAATACATTTTGTACAACTTCCTCAACTTTATCTTCTGGAAATGGAAGAGCTTCTCTTCTACCAGTAGCAACAGGAGGCATGCATGATGACTGCCTGGTGGCAAATATGGTTACATTACCCAAGGGAGGCGATAAGAGAAAATCAAGGAAACTACAGGTCAGAGAACCCGACATCAACAGCAGGGAAACTTGTAGAGACAAACAGTAATTAAGGAAGAAACAGTCACATGCTTAGAAGAAAAAAGGTTTAAAGGACTTGAAATGGAAATTACATACTTACCGTAATTGTTGATATTCTTGGACACAGTCTCCATCACTCATTCACACTAGTGGGATAGTGCCGGAGGTGCTAGGTCCAAACAGGAGCCAAACATTTTCAGAAGGGTCGGTGCCGAGAAAGGACCACGCATGCGCGGCACCGCAAAACTAGCACGTGCCTGTGTAGGCTATCTCGGCATCGACCCTCCAACCGCCTCAGTGCCTTTTCAACCGAGGAGGTGCAGCGTAACTAATGAAAATAACTTATCCTGACTTTGTGGGCCTGAATGGCCCTTGCAAGAAGGGTCAAAGAATAATGTCTTCATTGCCTGAACCACAGGACCATGAAGATCAGGAAAGAAAACGAGTGAGCCCAGGGGATGGATGGTGGGCGTGTGAATGAATGATGGAGACTTTATCCAAGAAGATCAACAATTACGGTAAGTACGTAATTTCCATATCTTTCTGGACTCAAGTTTCCACCACTCATTCACACTAGTGGGAGAGTACAAAGCTAAAACCAACAACCCTGAGTAGGGTGGTAGGAGATGGTGCTCACTCAGAAAGAACGGCCAAGGACTGTCCTGCTAATAAAAAGATCCATCTTGGAAAAGATCATCTAGAACATAGTGCTTACAAGATAAGCACTTGAGTTCTAACTCACCACTGTGCAGAAAACTGCAATGGACACAAAATGAAACTCTGCCAGGAGGCCGCAACCACTGTAGGAGAGCGTCGAGAACCCAGCCCCACAATTTGGTCTAGGACAAAAATTAATGGCATCAAAGACATGTACTAATCTAACGGTAAAAGGACCTCAGGAACTGAAAGAGCCGGAGGTAAAGTCTACTGGTTCAGGGTAGACCAGAAAGCTCAGATGGAAACCTCCACTACCAAGTATGGCTGACCTGTGAACTACAGGTCCAGGAGCACTTGAAACCCTTACTTGGTGGGCAAAAAGGAGGTCCAGGTGGGGTTAGCCCACCAAGGAGAATGGTTTCCACTTAGTCACTGAAACCTTCCTAATGGAAGGCCAAGCACCACTTAGAAACCTCTTGTGGTGGTCTAGCAAAACCAGATCCTACCCACTTCATATTCCAAAGGGAATCATTCTGCCCCTGTGTGCCTACAACTGTAGTAGCGGTCTCTGAACTAAGGGAAGAGAGGGAAAGTGTACAGGAGGACGTGTCCACTGTGGAAAAACATTCAGACAGAAAAAAACAGGGTCAGGATTTCTAAGGCAAATAGAAGCAGATGTGTATCGAGGGGGGGGATGCAGCAGGACCAAGTTCAGGCTAACTCATTCATTGAAAGTGACTGAATAATGGCAGAAGTGACTCAATGCGGTGAGGCACCACTCGCTCCGGCCTTCCTGAAGGGGAGTAGGAAAGGACTCTTAGTTTGCTTGCTGATGAAAAACAAACATCACAGTTTCGTCACCCACTCGAAGTGGGTAACTTTGTGAGCGACTGGCACGGAACCAGTGCGCAGGAACCGAAGCCGTGAATATCGAGAAGCCATCTCTGAAAAAAGACCTATTTGACCTACAGTCAAGAAAGGAGCATGCCATCTGTTAACCTGAAGCAAGCAAGGAATTAGGAACCTGAGTTCCAACTCGCTAGTGAGTCACTTGTGTTGCTCTGAGGCTCTGATCAAGAGAAGAAAGCCTGACTAAAAAAAAAAAAAGGAAAACCAACAGACTGGGCAGCCGCCTTGGCCTAGGGAAGATCACTGAATAAGAGAAATCTCTCTTGGAAAAATGAGATGACCCATACCTCCGCTGGATCGGACTCCCACCAGGGGTAGAAGAAGTCAGGGGCTCTTCACCATAGTTTAGAGATAACCGCCTCAGGGGCTGAGGCAGAACCTGGCCGGATCCAAAAGGATGGTATCATTTCGGGCTAGGCACTGTGCTGTGATGATTTTTCTTTTTCTTTTTTCACCATTATTCCGAGCCTGACAAGGCTTTCAGGCTGCTATCTCGCAAGGATTGCCTGATACAAAAATGATGAAGATGTCATCCATCTGAGGGGCAGGAGGAGCCTGAGCATCCATAACTGAAATCGTGACCGGACCAATAATCACAGCGGAAGAGATGTTAACCACCTGTTGCCGATGAAGCCACCGAAGGGGCAGTATCACAAGGGGGATATATATCCCTATCAAAGGAGTGGAAGAGCCTGTACGGCTCCCGACCATTGAATTAGAATGTTCCACAGAGTGGAACTGTCCTGACAACTGAAAAGAGTCTAGACACAGAAGCGTTTGGTCCACAGATGCAGTCTGAAATGCTATAGTGAACCCCATCACTAAGGAACAACTGAAAAGATCTTCCATCACGGACTCTGGTGATAGAGAAAGCTTGCCCTCCAGTTTATAAAATAAGTCATCCACTGTATCACCGACAAGTAGAACAGGGAGAGGACTCATCCAGATGCACTTCTACCCCAGAAGGACCCCTAAAGGGAGGTCTAAGTCAGAGCCACTAGAGACTCCACCACCAGGAAGGGTGTCAAGGAGCTCGGCACCACGTAAGGAGCCCAGAAAGTGCTGAGCGGAATGAGGGATTCCGCTGCCAGAACAGCACAGAAGAGTTCCACCAGCAGAAAACTGCTTGATGTCACAAGATCTCACGCAGGCTGCCACTCGCTAAGATCTGTGGAAAAATAATCCACAGAACAGGACTTCATTCTGCAGAAAACAACTCGCCACAAGTTCCGCAGAAGAAGAGGTCTGTAGAAGGAAAAATCCGCCACTAGTTCTGCCGGACAGCACCAACCGGCACCCCACGTGGTACCATCACCACTCGTGGCACAGGATGGCACCAAGCAGTGCCTATGACATCCTGAGCGACACCTGAGAGCACCCGCGGCAGTACCCGCAGGCACCCCTGGCACTTACAGGCACCCATGGCAGTATCCGCATGTACCCCCAGCATCCATGGCACCACCTGCAGGTGCCTGGCACTACGCACAACACCCACAGCGGTGCCAGGAACCAACGGCACCAACAACAGCACCCGCAGCTCCAATAGCACCCGTTGGCGTTGCATGGCAGCAACAGCGCCACTCACGGTGCCAACACAAATGGTGCTGCCTACGGCACTGACACCACGGCGCTGGACCTGTGGCGTCACTCATGGTGTCGGTTGCGGCGCCAGGACCAACAACACTGTGGAGAATGCCAACGGAGAAAATCCTGAGGAGAAGGGAAACGTGATGCCCGTGCCAGCCCCTGCATGAAAAGAGGGAGGGGGGGTACTCATGAGGGGTCGACGCGATGGCGAAGGCACCAAGAGGGCACCGCGCACATCCGGATCCAATCGACCCGGTCCAGCGGCTCTGAGGCCCCAAAATCAGGAACACTGGCCAGGAAAACTGTACAGAAGTCAAACCCCCTGCTCCACAGGAGCGGCCCAGAGGTGAAACTGCTCACCGGAACTTCATCGAGGACAAAGATGGAGTCCAGAGTTGAAGAACGCAGTCATTAAGGACTGTCCGTATTGGGACCCCCCCGGTTAGCAAAGGGACAGACTAGACACAGCCCCCTCTGCCATAACAACTTTCAAACGAAGTCTTCCTACTGTCACCGCTACTGTCTAAAGATGACTCCACTGATGGCAGGTGAGAATTTCTTTTTCTTCTTCATAATCTTTTTCTTCTTCGTAAATAAGAAAATACTACTAAAAATGTTAAATTAAACGAATACTAAACGGCTAAAGGCTGCTGTCTTATAGACGAAAACTTTGACTCCAGCAGACAAGTGACGTCAACATCCAAGCATGCTTGACGACGGGAGAAAAGGAACTGAAGCGGTTGGAGGGTCAACGCTGAGATAGCCTACACAGGCGCAAGCTAGTCTTGTGGTGGTGCGCATGCATGGTCCTATCTCTGCGCCGACCCTTCAGAACATTTTGGGCTCCCGTTTGGTCCTAGCGCCTCCGGCACTATCCCACTAATGTGAATGAGTGGTGGGGACTTGAGTCCAGAAAGATTCAGCATTGGTTCACCACAGGCTGGTCATGTCAGCCTAACTTAAAGAATTATGCTGAACTAGAAAAAGTCCATTTTTCCTAGTAGAAGTTTTTTCTCAAAAAAAAAAAATGCTGCTTTCAATTCTGTTATTGTTCCATTTATACAGGTCTTTCAATAACCTCAGTGGAAGTTTCTGATTTACACTCTGGTGTCAAGTACCATTTTAGAACTACGTGATGTAGTTTATGGCCCTCACCCACAGAGTTCTATAGTAAAACATGGATACATTATGCAAACCACGGACCAGTTGAGCATAAGGACATAAACTACATCACACAGTTCTAAAATGGTACTATTACCAGTGTATAAATCAGAAACACCCACTAGAATAACGAAAACGCCATTAGAAACGCAGCAATAACTGAACTAGAGATCAGCTTCTATCAGAGAAAATGACCTGCAGGTTCAGTGTAGTTCTTTAATGTTTAATTGTTCCTTTTTTACTGAAGTTCTGTCACAGATACACAGACAACTGACAGAGACAATATGGCATTTGTTAGATTTTATGTTGTGTACATACAAAGATAGACAAACCATTCCTGATTATTAAACAGGTGACTTCAACAGGAGAACTCAGGGGAGCAACAAGAGACCAAGACAGAAGGACCCGGAAAACACACCTTCAACAGATTCACCCTCTATAGAACATAATGTTGCCTACAGTTTACAATGCATCACCCACTGTGGCCAAGAATTATTAAATAAAGGTATTTTGTTATGTTATTTAAGGGTTATCTTTTTCATTTTGTAGATTTCTGATACCCTGTTTGTGGCCCTCGTCTTTTCTTGGTAGGCCCCCATCCTCTTCTGACTTACTTTGTATTTGATAAATATCTTTCTTTTTTCCCCTTTCTGTTGCCCCTTTTGAAGCAAGCTCTCGCCAGAGCCGATATGACCGTGGCACGCTTGTTCAGGTGCTGGGGAAGGTGCATCGCAGAATGCCATCAGTAAGATGGCGGCGGCAACAGAACTACGCATGCATGGCATTCACGCATGCACAGTTCGCTGAATGGCAATATGTCATTCCGAAGATGGCAGTGCCAGTGGAACTGCGCATGCGCGATGTTCGCACATGGGCATTTCCTTTGCAATGTGGAAGTGGTGGATGGCACAACAAATAGTGTGATCCTGATGAATGCATTGCGATTGGCATTGCTGACTGTTTCCATTGTTTTGGAGCGTTAGAAGGCTACACATCTGACACTCCAAAATGGAAGGTGCCATAATCAGCCATTTTTTGAGCCACCGATTGCAAGACTGCTATGGGCTATGCCTACGCAGCCATAAAAACAGTGAAATTACAAAATCGCACGTGCCCCCACAATGCAAAGCATCGTGGGCTGCATATACAAATCACCACAGAATGTTATGCTGGTTCAACTTTAAGCAGAATTGCATGGTGCCAAAAGGCCTCTCACACAGTTTGCAAAGGGTGCTAACAGATGACATAGACACGTGTTTCGTCCTACCAGGACTCATCAGTATGCCTCGTCAGTCTGACACCCCAGTGGAAGAAACCATTCCACTGGGGTGTCAAACTTGAGAACATCTGTGAAGTCTGGTAGAGGTGGCTGTCGCTCTATTAACACCAACACAAACTTAATGAAGCTGCTGGCACCATCTAATTCTGTAAGATGAACCAACACTCTTTATACTGTGTTATATGCAGCCAAATGCTTTACGTAATGAACATGTGTGTTTTGTATTTTCTTAGACCCAGGCTTCCCAGCCAAATGCTCTTTGGGGTAACCCTTGCCTCAGTGTTTGCGCACAGAGGTTCTTTGTCTCATAAAAACAGTGGTTTCTTCCCCCTCTTCTATGCCAGTTTTGCATACAGCCCGGTTACCTCCAGTGCTCCCTTTTCAATCAGATTCCATTTGCTAGCTGCTCTTACCACTGCCATCACATCATGCAGTTCTGACCCCAACATCTGCCTCATCCTCCTAAAATGTGACCTCCATGTTCAAATTTCTTCATGATCGACACAAAAATGGCATCACATGTTTGGCAGAACACAATGATTTACAAAAACTCTTCAGCAAATTGTCATAACTACAGAATATCACAATACAGTAACAAGGGACCACATTTGTATCCAATTTCTCCTAAAACAATGTCTATACATCTCATAATAAGTAGTATTACAATTTCAGTATCATGGAGTTTTCCTTACAAATTCAGATTACTGTTTCTTAAAATATGGATGTATATATATATATCTATATATATATATAACATATATATATATATATATATATATATATATATATATATATATATATATATATATATATATACACACACACACACACACACACACACACACTTACTTTGCAAAAACTTTGTTAATGCACCAATTAGGGTAACTTAACGCCATGAAAGTAGGGAATGTGGCATTAGTGTTTCCTATCCTAATTCCTCACCTCCAACTCCCAAGCAGCAAAAAGAAAAAACATTAGGGTTTTGAGTCTCTGGAGTCTTCGTAAATCAGTGGTGGGGTCTTCCTTGAGATGTTAACCTTAATGCTCGCCCATTCCCACAGCCTGTAGCCTCCTGTCTGAAGCACAAGGTACAGCTGCTAGCCAGTGCCTCATAGTAATACATTCTTCAAATGTACAGGTATGTCTCACCATATGTTGCCAGCACAACCTGTTGTAGCTTTCCTCACTCAGTGCCTGCCGATCATAGGAGACATTGTTTGCTCAGGGGCAGGGTGGGCATTAGAGCTAACAACCCCAAGGAAGATCCCGCCACTGATTTGCGAAGACTCAGGAGACCCAAAACCCTACTGTTTTTTTTTCTTTTGCTACTTGGGGGACGGGGATGGGGAGTTAGGGTTGGAAACCCTAATGCCACTTTTCCCTACTTTTGTGGCATCAGGTTACCCTAACTGGTGCATTAGCAGAACTGTATTCTCATTCACGCAGATCCTCTTGGGACCTGCGTGAACAGGTGCAGATGAGCAGGGACCTTTGGGCCCTGCACCATGGGTAGACTCTGTCCACCTACAAAGTGTAGGGCCTGGCACATTCCCCCCCACCCCCACTAGGGAATGCAAGTTGAAATTGCTGAAGTAACGAGCAAGTATACAAAAATTTAAATGTAAGCTCATATGATACTCTGGTTTCGTCTTATCCATTGTAGGATGTCTTGTACTGCTGTGTTACCTATAACTGCTGTTTCACTTGGCTGTAATTCTCCCAGGTCATGCCAGAAAATAGGCAATGTTTTTGTCTAGTGCACCTACCCAGTAAGCAAAAACTAAACAAACAAACAAACATTGTTGTTTTTACGTTTTGATCCCAAATTTCAAACACAGCCTTCTTGTGACCCCACCTCACGAACAAGGGCAGTGAAAATTTTCAAATCCCACCCAAAAGGTGATTTCACCAAATGAACACTAAATCATCTTTCGAGCCCGATTTGCATTAATTCCACCACCACAGATCATGAGGTGGGGTCCCAAAAAGGCCATGTTAAAAATCTGGGGTCAAATATGCAAAAATGACAAAGTTATGAATCAAAATTCAAAACCCTATGGAAATACACTGAACCACACTTACCTTAGTTTACATAAGCATATATATTGCACATTACATGTCACAAATAACATGCCACAAATAACATGTCGCAACAGTTTTTTTTGTTATTGTTTAACATCTGCCTTTTTGGTTAACTCAGAAATCTGTATACTCTAAAACTATAATTTTTTTTCCTCCAGGAAACCTTCCAAAGGCACACCCTCGCCACAGACCCCTTCAACCCCGAAAATAAAGTTCATGAAAAAAATCCACATTCTCTTGGCGAGAGCAAAAAATATGCAATGTTAAGTATAGGCTTAATTTTTTTTCTTTGTTTTTTTTGGTGCTCTGTATCTCGGAAACTGAACAAGATGCCATCAAAAAACTTTTCACGTCTTGCAAATCTGACGGCCTGACCGCACATGCAAAATTGTGGGCTACTTCATCAAATGACACCAAAGTTATTATGGTGCAAAAACTGAGGTTTAATATTAAACAACCTACCCAACCCTAATTAGAGGTGCACAGACACATGAAGCATATGTGAAGTACCCTTAAATAACATGGACATCCACGTGAAATAGACAACTCATACCCATCAATGAGTGGTTCGGGGGTCTGGTTACCTACACTTCTACTCACAAATAAAGTCTGTTGTCTTTATTTCCATAAGGATTGATTTACACATGCTCCTTGATATGTATCTAGTTTTCCAAATTACAGTTTCACTTCTTCTTTAACCAGATTAATTTACCCTGCCCTAAGTAAAACTGGGTTTCAAACTAGTTGCTACATTTTTGTCTAAACTTTGATTCTCCCATACTTTTTGGTGAGTACCTCATTAACTAATTTCAGAAAGGAAACCACATCCTTCATAACTATTTCGACCTGTGTATTCATTACCCCCTTATTACTTCTAGTCTCAAAACCTTTGCATCTGTAAGACACAGATTTAAATATTTTCTCCTATACTCCTCAAATTTCAAGCAATACAGCATTATATGCTACACATTTTCTAGTGTCTATGCCACAAGTCACAATTTGGGTTGCTTGTTTCATTTCTCCCATTTTTTGAATATCGGTTCAGTAACACTGTTGATGGATAAAGCTTCATTCTGTACTTTGTATATATCTGTCTATAGTTCCTGTATTTTATTTTTTGTCTATTATGTATTTTTCGCTCCCAGAGCCTGGTAGGTGGCTATGGCCCTCCCTCGAAGGGACTCATCCTCTGGCCCAGTGCATCCCTGCTCATGCCGACCCCCAGTAAATTCCCCCACGGCTCCCCCCTGCAGCAGGGCCAGGGAGAAGAGTGCCGGCTTTCTCCCTCAGAGCATAGTCCAGAACCCAGGGGGCAGCCCAGGGATGTGTGGCCATCATGGAGCCCGCCAGCTTCCTTTTCCACCCATTCCCCCCCTCCCATTGACGCAGTAACGCCAATATGTGCCTCCCGAGCCATACTGTCCTCGAGCCACCGGCAGAGGGCAGTCAACGAGTGGGACAACTAACTCCCCCCCTCCCCGAGAAAGCAGAGCAGTCTTCTGGATGCTTGATCCTCTCTCACCCCTGCCAACCCCTGGCAAGTCGGGCTCATTCCCGAACACGGGTTGTCAGCGTGGTGCGAGGTGTAGTGACCAGCGCCTCCAGGCTGGCCCAATTACTGTATTTTAGAAGCAGCAAATAGGGTGTTATCATATGGTCATTCACCTTATTTTTATACTAGTGATATATCCTTAGTTTTTATTTTCGCCATATTTAACTCGTCACTTTGTTTCTTAGTTTCTCTTTAAAGAAGGGTTCATCCCCTTTTTTTAATTGGTATGCTTAAACTAATCTGTCCAAAAATCATAATAATTCAGGTATTTTAGTTTATTTTTGATGTACTTTAACTAGGGCCAACATGATTCTCTCTTTATCCAGCTTTTTTTTTGTTTTGTTTTGTTTTAATTTAATGCCAGTTTGGTTAATTTTTAATCTTGCTGCATGGATCTTATCCTGAAACCTAAAGCTCTTCTTGTCGCCAATGCCTCTTCTGTCATCGTTGATAGTTCTGTTCTCACTAATTCAGACTGGATTGTCTTTGGGATTTGAAGCAGTATCCTATATAGAGCTGGAAGAAAAAAATTACTCACCTTAGTACTTATGTTTCTTCTAATGGAATCTTGCTGTATTCTGACTATTGCAGTTAGCCACAGCCTTTAAACTGCCCCAGAGAACAAAGGGTTAACTTTCTATGCAGAGCATAGAATGCTGAGCTCGAGCTCGGTTGAGGTCTCTGCCTGGAGCCCTTTGAAATCCAACCGTCAGATTCTTACAAGAAAAAACTCACCAACTATTCTATGTGGAAACTGTAAAATTTTTCCTAGCCAACTGGCAACAAAAAGCTTTAGATCCCCAAAGGAAGACTCAAGTAAAGAAACCCAAAACAAAAAACCCATCCAATTAAGAATAAAGATAAAACAAACACTCAAACCAAAAGAAGAGGGTGTAAAAGGAGCACCCCTAAGATGCAACACTGCACCTGCCCACCCACTTCCCAAAAACAGGTTCTGAGAGGGGAGGCAGGGAGGGAGGTCAGAATACAGCAAGACTCCATTAGAAGAAACAATTACTAAGGTGAGTAATTTTTTCTTCAAACAACATGAAGTCTTGCTATATTCTGACTAATGCAGACTACCAAGCAGTACTTCCATGGAGGAGGGACAGAACCTACTTTGGGAATAGGATCTGAAGTACTGCTTTGCCGAACCGAGCATCACTCCTAGCCTGGATATCCATAGAGTAATGCTTGGTAAAGGTATGGACTGTTTTCCAGGTGGCTGCTTGACACATTTCAAAGGGAAGAATATCCCTGGCAGCAGCCAGGGAAGCAGCTGTACCTCTGGTGGAGTGAGCCCTCAGGCCTGAGGGTGGAATTTTTCCTAGTTTCTCATAGCAGAACTGTATACAAGAAACAATCCACCTGGCAACAGATCTCTTAGTGGCAGGTTTGCCCTTCCCAACTTCTCCATAAGTGAGGAACAACTGAAGGGAGTCAAACCTGTGACCCTTGGTATGCTCTATGTAGTAGCTAAGGGCTCTTTTAACATCTAAACTGTGTAGCCTCCTCTCTCCCGAGGAAGAATGATCAGTGAAGAAAACAGGGAGAGATACAGACTGATTCAGGTGGAAATCTGAGACCACCTTAGGCAAGAACTTTCTGTTAGTTCTAAGGACCACTTCATCTCTGTGAAAAAAGATGAAATCAGATTCCACTGACAGGGCTTGCAATTCACTGATACACCTAGCAGAAGTAATGGTTACCAAAAACACAGTTTTCCAAGTCAAGTACTTAAGCTCTGCTGAGGACAAAGGCTCAAAAGGAGGTTGCATAAGCTGAGCAATGCAAACATTAAGATCCCAAGCAGGAGCAGGATCCCTAAAGGGGGATTGGTGTGAAGCAATCCCTTGAAAAACTTACAGAATACAGGATGGGATAACAGTGAGGAAGACTTGCCTACTGACAGGAAAGCAGAAACAGCTGCCAAGTGTACCTTGAGAGTAGCTGGTCTGAGACCTAGGCCATTGAGATGGACCATATAATCCAGCACCGTAGGCAATTCAGCAGAGTCTGGAGACATATTCTTCTTAGAACACCAAATGCTGAATCTTTTCCATTTCAAGTTGTAAGTCTTTCTGGTGGAAGGCTTTCGAGAAGCCTTAAGGATATCCAGAACCCCTTGGGAAAGATGCAGATCTGCAAACTCTAACTCTTCAAGAGCCAAGCCTTGAGATTGCGAGACAGGCTGTAATACCTGGGAAGAAACAGGGGAAGATGGACTGCTAGGGACAGTAACAAGGGATACCATGGCTGCCTGGCCCAGTCTGGAGCAATCAGAATCACTTTGCATGGTTGTGACCTTATCTTGACTAACACTTTGAACGGGGGGGGGAGCATACAGAAATTTCCCTTCCCAGTTCAGAATCAGAGCATCCAGGGGGACTGAGCCCAAGACTGGGGGTCTGCAACAAAAAAAAGAGGAAGTTGGTGACTGTCTGGGGCTGCAAAAATAACTATCTCTGGAGTGCCCCATCTTGAGAAAATCACCTTCAACACCAGAGGATCTAGGGCCCATTTGTGATAGCCCTGGGATATTCTGCTCAGTGCATCTGCTAGAACATTGTCCTTTCCTGGAAGGTGAACTGCTATCAGAGAGGTCTGCAGGGAATACCCCAGGGACCACAACTTCCTTGCTTCTGTGCACAAGGCCGTAGACCGAGTGCCTACTTGCTTGTTGATGTACCACATGGTGGTGGTGCTGTCTGTTCTGACCTGAACCACCTTGTTCTGTACTGATTTGGAAAAAGCTTGCAGTGCCAGAAACACTGCCCTGAGTTCCAAGAAACTGATGTGTAGAAGAGATTCCTGTGGCGACCACAGTCCCTGGGTGGTACATTTCCCCCAAATGAGCTCCCCAGCCCAGCAGGGAAGCATCTGTGGTGAGGACCACTGAATGAGACTCTGAGTGGCAAATGGAACCCCTTGCCTCAAATTGTCCTGATCCTGCCACCACTGCAGGGCTTGGATCAGAGTTCGAATCACTGGAATTAGTTTGGTAAGGGAATCCCTTCTTTGGGACCAAAAAGCTCATAAATGGAACTGAATGTCCCTCATTTGGAATCTTGCGCCTTGGACCACTGCTGTAGAAGCTGCCATGTGGCCCAATAGCTGAAGGAAGCGCCTTGCTGGTCGAGACACCTGAAGGCTGAATGAAAAGGCCATGTCCATGAGGCCACCTCCATGAGAGCCCTCGCCCTGTCCAGGGGAAGGAAGGCTCTTGCTTTACCGTATCCAGCTCTGCCCCCATGAAGGTGAAGAGCGGCACTGGTTTGAGAACTGACTTTGGCAGGTTGAGAAGAAATCCTAAAGAAGTAAGCACTTGCTGGGTCACTTGCATGTGTGACTTGACTTGGTCTGGGGACTGGCCCACTATGAGCCAGTCATCCAAATATGGAAAAATGGAAATCTTTTGTCTTCTTAGGAAGGCAACAACTACTGCCAGACATTTTGTGAAGACCCTTGGAGTTTATGTTAGGCCAAAGGGCACTGCTCTGAACTGATAGTGGCCTGAGGGCAACTTGAACCTGAGGTACTTTCTGTGTGAGAACCTGATGGAAATGTGAAAGTAGGCATCTCTGAGGTCCAGGGAGGCTAGCCAGTCCCCTGGCCTTAGAGAGAGAAGGATAATTCCCAGAGTTATCATCTTGAACTTTGGCTTTAAAAGATGTTTGTTCAAATATCTTAGGTCCAGGATGGGTCACCACTCTCCTGTCTTTTTGGGGGTTAGGAAGTACCTGGAGTACAATCCTTTGCCCCAGTGTAGGGTAGGCACTCTCTCTATAGCTCTTAGACCTAGAAGAGAAAAAACCTCTGCCTCTAGGGCAAGGGTTTCTGAGAGATTTGCAGGTGGAAAAGATCTGGCTCTCATCTTGGGAAATTTTCTGAAGCTGAGAACCAGTCCCTCTCTACTACTTCCAGGACCCACTTGTCTGATGTAACAGACATCCAGTCCTGGACAAAGTAAGTCAGCCTGCCCCCTACTGGAATAGGAGAGTCGACCCGGGCAGACCCATCAGGGTATCTGCTTGGCAGGGGCCTTAGGCTGAGGAGTGGATGCAGCCCTGCTCATCCTCCTTCTGCCTCTCCCTCTGAAGAACCCACTCTGTGAAAAGGAAGAAGAGGCCTGTGCTTGGTAAAAGGCCTTTGAAAGGCCTGCCCCTGCCCCAGGACTGCTGCCTTTGAGGAGCTGCTTGCCTTTCCTTGGCCTGAGCACTCCAGTAAGTGGTCCTGTATTCATCCATTTTCTTCATGTAATTCTCTGTCTGCTCCCCAAACAGAGAATTATCCACTACAGGAAAATCCATGGCCTTAGCCTGGGTATCCTGTGAGAGGCAAGTACATCTAAGCCAAGCCATTCACCGAAGAGCCATAGATGTAGCCATGACTTTTGATGATACATCATTGGAGTCTACAGCAGCATGAAACTGAACTTTCAATGCCTCAATCCCATCTACAGCCACCTCCTCCAGCTCCTTGGCAAGGTGGGGGGAAGCCTGTTTAACCAGTGCCAGTACAGTGTTCCACCTGGACTTCTGGTACCTGGCTGCATAGGCCATATAATTAGCCTGCCTGAGTCCCAAGGATGATGCCATGTACTGCTTTTTTGCCATGGCATCAATCTTCCTGGAGTTCTTGTCTTGCGGGGTGTGATGCCAAGGGAATACTTGCCTTATCACAGGCAGCAGCCTGTAGAACCCCAACATGGCTGCATTGCTGATAAAGGAACTCCGTATCTGAGCCTGAAAGAGTATACCTCTTGTCCATTCTTCTGTCCACAGGAGGTATGGAATTGGGAGACTTAAGAATTTTTTTGTGTCTGTTTCCCAAAAGATTTGTGGAGGGGAATAGACAGTCTCCTGGACTCTGGGATGTCCATCATCTCTACATAGTCAGGCTCTTTCTGATCCTCCACTGCCTCCTCCACAGGAAGCTGGAGGGTATCAGCCACCTTTCTATAAAACATGAAGTGTGAAGGAGACGCAGAAAACCTAGGAGGAGTAACACCTGAAGGTCTGTCTGGGGTGACGTCCAGGTCAATAGGCACATCCAGACTTTCACCATAATCAACTTCCAACTCTCCTTCCTCCTCAAACTCCGGTTCATAAAATTCTTCCAGGGTATAATCTGGAACCGTGGGGAACTGACCGAACTGGGCCCCAGCCGAAAGGTGCCGGATCAGTTGGAACCGATCGAAGCGATTCCACAATACGAATTGCTTTGGCTATTTCATCGGCGGTCGGAGTATGAGATTCTGGATCCAAACCGCTCGACTTGTCTTTTTGTTTTCTTTTTGTTGGAACCGATTCCTCGGAATCGGCTCTCCTTTTGCCCGAAGAAGTATCACCCTGGTCAGAGGGCACTCCTTCTGGTTCGGTCGGAACCGAACCGGGCTAGCCATCCGGGTCAGCGAACTTCTCGGCCTCCCTTTCCCTCAGTCTACCTAATCTCTTTTCCAGGGTAGATTTGGGAAAATTTTTTTTAAATTTGGCAGTCTGAATCAAGGTGGTCAAACCCCAGACAATAAACACAGGTGATGTGGAGATCGGCCTTAGCAAAGACCTCCCCACATACACTGCAGTGTTGAAACCCAGTGGGCCCGGTTTTTTTGGGGGGAGGGGTTTCTCAGACATGGCCAATCTAACCAAACTTGCGCTTTTTTCGGCAACCGCCAGGCAAGACTCCCCTATCGTTTCCTGACCGTGTCATGGGTCTTGGAAAAAAACGTACTAAAACCCGTTTTTTTTTTTAGAACCGATATGGACTGGTAACCACACACTAAAGTAAAGTACAAGTTTTACCTGAAAATAATCGGTTCAGCCAAACCGATCCACACTTTTACAACTTCCACACAGAAAACAGAACAAAACCTATCTAGTACTCACGGTACCACAGACAGAGACTTGAACCGACTATGTGGAAACAACAATTTCGGTAGAAAAACCGACCGAAAACCGACATTTCAACTGACTTTGAACCGAGCAGCAGGAGAAATCTCCGGAGCGACTGTTCAGTGAGGCAGAGTAAAGAATCTGACAGTTGCAGTTCGAATAACAGCAAGCAGAGGCTTCAACCGAGCTCGAGATGAACATTCTATGCCATGCATAGAAAAGTTAACCCTTTGTTCTCCGGGACAGTTTAAAGACTGGGCTAACTGCAATTGTCAGAATACAGCAAGACTCCATTAGAAGAAACAACATTACTATGGTGAGTCATTTTTTCTTCAAACAACATGAAGTCTTGCTGTATTCTGACTTAATGCAGACTACCAAGCAGTTCCCTATGGAGGAGGGAATGCAGAACCAACTTTGGGAACAGGTTCTGCAGTACTGCTGTACCAAACCTAGCATCACTCCTAGCCTGGATCTCCAGAGAGCAATGCTTGGTGAGTGTGTGTACTGTTTTCCAGGTGGCTGCTTTACAGATCTCTAACAAGGGTATATCTCTGGCCACAGCCAGAGAAGCAGCTGTACCCCTAGTCCAGTGAGCTCTCAGGCCTGAGGGGGGTGCTTTACCCAATTTATCATAGCAGAATTGTATGCAAGAAACAATCCACCTGGTAATAGCCCTTTTAGTGGCAGGCTTACCTTTTCCCACCTCACCAGAGGTGAAAAACAACTGAAGACAGTCATTCCTGTGAGCCATAGTGTGCTCTATGTAGTAGCTAAGAGCTCGCTTAGCATCCAAACTATGCAACCTTGTCTCCCCCTGAAGAAGAATGGTCAGTGAAAAACACAGGGAGAGACATGGACTGGTTCAGATGAAAGTCTGACACCACTTTCGGCAAGAAGATCCTGTTGGTTCTTAGGCCCACCTTATCCCTATGGAAGGATATGAAGTCAGGCTCAACTGACAAGGCTTGTAACTCACTAACTCACCTGGCAGAAGTAATGACTACCAGGAACACAGTTTTCCAGGTCATGTACTTCAGCTTGGCCGAAGCCATAGGTTCAAAGGGGGGCTGCATGAGTTGTGCAATGCAGACACTGAGATTCCAAGCAGGAGTCAGTTCTCTAAAAGGAGGGTTTGTGTGAACCAGACCCTAGAAAAACTTTTTAAAAACATGATGAGAGGCCAGGGGAATAGCCCTTCCCTGCTGAAAGGAAAGCAGAAACTGCTGCTAGGTGAACCTTCAGGGTTGTAGGCCTAAGACCTAGACCATTGAGGTGAACCAGATAATCTAAGCCTGCAGAGATGCTGCAGAATCAGGCACAATGCCTTTCTGAGAACACCAAATGCTAAGCCTCTTCCATTTGGAGTTATAAGTCTTTCTAGTAGAAGATTTCCTGGAAACCTTCAAGATATCCAGAACTGCATGAGAAAGATACAGGCCTGCGTATTCTAACTCTTCAAGAGCCAGGCCCCAAGATTGAGAGACTGGATATTGGGATACCAGATCCTCCCCTGAGAGGACATAAGATTGCGTCTCCTGGGAAGGAAAAGGGGATGTGACACTGTCAGGGACAGCAGCAGAGGATACCAAGGCTGTCTGGCCCAGTCTGGAGCCACTAGTATCACTGCACAGGGCTGAGTTCTGATTTTGATCAGGACACTGAACAGCAGAGGGAATGGAGGGAAGGCATAGAGGAACCTGCCCTTCCAATCCAAAATCAGGGCATCCTGGGGGATAGTCCCCAGGAGTGGAGGTCTGCAACGGAACAGAGGGAGTTGGTGACTGTCTGAGGCTGCAAAGAGATCTATCTCTGGAGTGCCCCATCTGGAGAAGATGACCTGCAGCATGAGAGGATCCAGCGACCATTCGTGGTGTCTCTGGGATATTCTGCTCAGATTGATATTTTATTTGTTTTATCTGTAATTGTTGTAAGGCGCCTTGAGTTTGAGAAAGGCGCGATATAAATAAAGTTTTATTATTATTATTATCTGCCAGTACATTGTCCTTCCCTGGAAAGTGAACGCTACTAGGGAAGTCTGAAGAGAATAGGCCAGAGACCACAGTTTCATGGCTTCTGTGCACAAGGCCATGGATCGAGTGCCTCCTTGTTTGTTGATACACCCCACATTGTGGTCGTGTTGTCTGTTCTGGCTTGGACCACCCTGCCCTTGACCAAATCCGAGAAGCACTGAAGGGCCAGGAACACTGCCCAGAGTTCCAGAAGGTTGATGTAAAGGAGAGACTCCTGTGGAGACCAGACCCTTTGAGCTGTCAGGGCTCTCAGGCGGGCTCCCCTACCTAGGAGGGAAGCATCTGTAGTCAGAACTGAGGGGGCTTGAGGAAGGAATGGGACTCCTTGTCTGAGGCTGTCCAGATCCAGCCACCACTGGAGAGCTTGGACCAGAGTCTGAGTCACTGGAATCAGTTTGGCAAGGGAATCCTTTTTCTGAGACCAAAAAGACCTTAGGTGAAACTTAATGTCCCACATCTGAAATCTTGTTCCTTGTACCACTGCAGTGGAAGCAGCCATGTGGCCCAGGAGTTGGAGGAACTGTCTTGCTGGACGAGAGACCGGAGATCAAAAAAATGAAGCAAGATCTACTAGGGTCTTCACCCTTGCCAGGGAAAGGAAAGGTTTTGCTTGGGTAGTGTCCCGTTCTATTCCTACAAAGGTAAGAAGTTGAACTGGTTCGAGAACAGACTTTGGAAGATTGAGAAGAAGAAACCCCAGGGAACTGGGCAGGTCCTGGGTAGTTTGCAGAGCTGACCTGACCTGTTGAGATGACTGGCCTACAATGAGCCAGTCGTCCAGATATGGGATGGTGGTGAAACCCTGTCTTCCGAGGTAAGCCACCACTACTGCAAGGCACTTTGTGAACACCCTTGGAGTTGATGTTAGGGCGAATGGCATAGCTCTGAATTGGTAATGGCCTGAAGGCAACTTGAACCTGAGGCATTTTCTGTGGGAGCACCTGATGGGAATATGGAAGTAGGTATCCTTGAGGTCCAGGGATGCTAGCCAATCTCCTGGCCTTAGAGAGGAAAGGATAATTCCCAGAGTTACCATTTTGAATTTGGGTTTTGAAATGTGTTTGTTCAAATACCTTAGATCTAGGATGGGTCGCCACTCCCCTGTTTTCTTTTGAGTAAGGAAGTACCTGGAGTACAGTCCTTTTCCCTTGTGCTGAGTAGGAACCTTCTCTATAGTTCTGAGAGCAAGAAGAGAGGAAACCTCTGCAACTAGTGCAAGGGTTTCTGATATTGATGTAAGTGGAAAAGACTTGGCCCTCTTTTCTGGAAACTTATTGAAGTTGAGGGCCAGTCCCTGGCTTACTACTTCCAGGACCCACTTGTCTGAGGTCACAGACTTCCAGGCCTGGAAGTAGTAAGCCAGCCTGCCTCCTACTGGGATTGGGGAGTCGACCCGGACTGACACATCAGGGTGTCTGCTTGGCAGGAGCCTTAGACTGGGAGGAGGAGGGAACAGCCCTGCTCATCCCCCTCCTGCCCCTCCCTCTGAAGAACACCCTCTGTGGGAAGGGAGAGGAGGCCTGGGCATGGTAAAAAGGCCTGTGAAAGGACCTGCCCCTAGACTGCTGCTTTTGTGGAGTGGCTTGCCTTTCCTTGGCCTGTGCACTCCTGTAAGTGGACCTGTATTCATCCATTTTCTTCATGTAAGCCTCTGTCTGCTCCCCAAACAGAAAGTTACCCACTACAGGAAAATCCATAGCCTTAGTCTGCACATCCTGTGAGAGGCTAGTACATCTGAGCCAAGCATGCCTTCTGAGAGATACAGATGTGGCCATGATTCTAGATGCCACATCACTGGAGTCCACAGCAGCATGAAATTGTACTTTTGATGCCTCAATTTCATCAGCAGCCACCTCCTCCAGCTCTTTGGCTAGCTAAGGGAGGCCTGTTTAGCCAGTTACAGAACCGTATCCCACCTGGACTTCTGGTACCTGGCTGTGTAGGCCATATAGTTAGCCTGCCTGAGTACCAAAGAGGATGCCAAACACTGTTTTTTTGGCCATGGCATTCACTTTCCTGGACTCCTTGTCCAGGGGGTGTGAAGCCAAAGGAATATTAGCCATGTCACAGGCTGCAGCCTGCACTACCCCAACATGGCTGCTATGATTATAAAGGAACTCCGTAGTTGAGCCTGATAGCATATACCTCCTGTCCATTCTTTTGTCCACAGGAGGTACTGAATTAGGAGTTTGTAAAAATGTTTGTGTCTGTTTCCCCAAGGACTTATGAAAAGGGATAGACAGCCTTTTGGACTCTGGGATGTCCATCGTTTCCACAAAATCAGGCTCTTCTTCCTCCTCTGCAGCTTCAACCAAGGGAAGCTGAAGGGTTTCGGCCACTTTTGTAAAATGAAAAGTGTGATGGGGACTCGGAGAGCCTGGGAGGGGAGACATCCGAGGGCCTGTCTGGGGAGATGTCCAGTTCAATGGGCACATCCAGACCCCCGTGGTCGTCGTCACCATCATCATCGGGATAGTCTTTGTCTCCCTCTCACTCCTGATAAAAAGTATCTGGATCGTAATCGGAAGGAGACGGATCCGACTGAACCGACTGCCTAACCGGCGGTACTGGTTCGGACGGAACCGGTCTAAGCGATTGGACAATGTTAATCGCCTTGGCTGTTTCGTCCGCAGTTGGAGAATGCGGTAAAGGATCCGAACCGGCAGACTTACGTTTTTTGACAGAACTGGTCCCTCAGGGTCGGCTCTCCTTTTGCCCGAGGGGGTACTGTCTAGGTCAGTAGGCACCTCCTCAGGTTTGGCCGTAACCAATCCGGGCTGGCCACCTGGATCTACGGCCTTCTTGGCCTCTCTTTCCTTCAGCCTACTCAGTCTTTTATCAAAAGTGGATTTAGGAAAGTTTTTTACAAATTTGGCAGTCTGACTTGAGGTGGTCAAACCCCAGACAATAAACACAGATAAGGTGGGGGTCGGCCTTGGCAAAGGCCTCCCCACATTCAGTACAGTGTTGAAACCCAGTGGGACCAGTTTTCTTCTTGGGTTTCTCAGACATGGCCAACCTACCAAACTACCCTACAGCAGCTTTCAAGCCAGGTAATAAAATAACCAATCGGTTACAAACCGTGTCACGGGTTTTGAAAAAGAACCAGAATAAGGCCCGGTTCTTAAGAAACCAGTTGGTACCAGAACATCATTCTAATCCCAGAAAAATTTGCTTTAGAAAACAGAAGAAGATACAAGGTCGGTTCCTGACCGGACCGACCGATAAGAAACCGAGGAAAAAACAATTTCCACACTTTCTTTCAAAATAAACACAGTCACTACCTATCTACAACACTACCTGTACCATAGACAAAGACTGGAAATCTGAAAAAATAACAAATAGAATGGTTTAAAACCGAACGCTTTACTTTTTACTGAACCGAGCAGAGGAAATCTCCAGAGCAACTTCACTGTTAGGCGGAGTAAAGAATCTGACGGTTACACTGGGAAGTACCATAAACAGAGGTTTGAAAACCGAGCTCGAGCTCAACGTTCTATGCTTCAGCACAGAGTTAACTCCTTACTCTCCAGGGCAGTTCAAGTGCTGGGGCTAACTGTATTAAGTCAGAATACAGCAAGACTTCATGTTGTTTGAATATGATTTTTTTATAAAAATGTTTGAAACACTGATAGCTTCTGGATGTTTTGAGCTTGAAGAGATTTTAAAATGTTTAGGGCCGCCAGTTGCATGCTGCCATACTGGCGACCTGGGTTTATGAGCGAACTCAGGCATTCAGAGCAGAAGACTGGAGCTGTATGAGGGCCTGCCAGCAGCAGCACTTCTCAGTTCAGAGAGCAGAACCTTCTGGCTCCACAGTAACTCCTGTGGTAGGCCAGGGAGCGTATTCCACCCCAAGGGGTCTTACTGTGACGTACAAAGATACTTCTTGTGCCGCTGACCCACTCTAGTGACTGGATGGAGGAAATAATAAACCCCCCGCTGCCACCAGGAAAGTGTATGGTGGTACCTTCCAGCTCATGCTGTAAACCACTGCTGCAGGTATTTTTTTGTTTGTTTCTTTATCTGTAGTGCCTTACCTCCTCAGCAAGGGTATTCCCTATGGTTCCCCTACCCAGACTTGTTCAGAGGCACCTGCACAGGGTGCAGTGCCCGAGCTCCAACCTCCTCCGTCACCCTTTCTTGGGCCGCTTCACACCCCCCACAGTGCAGAAGACCGAGGGGTCAGAACAGAGGCAGCACCTGGGAGCATCTAGTGCAGTGCCACAGACAGCCCTTCACAAGCACCGGAGGATTAGGGCAGTTTTACCCAAGTTCCCCCACAGCACGAGCGTGCAATGACGCCAAGGACGTTGCGGCATGCACTCCCCGCACATCGGACGACTGCCCGAGTCGACCCCACCAGTGAACCATCAGTTGTGCTACCCGCTAGCCAATGCCAGGAGCCAGCACCATCGCAGGATTCCCTCCTCACCCTGCCCGGAGAGCAGTCCTGGGGACGCTCAATCCTCCTCCCCCCAGCCAACCCCCGACGATCCGAGTCCACATCTGAACCCGGGTTACTCGTGTAGCGCGAAGTGTGCATCCAGCACCTGAACCCTCAGTGCCACCAGGCCGGCAACTGCTGCAGGTATGGTAGGGCTAGCAAAGGAAGAGATGGGGACACAGCCAAGGGCGAATGCCCTAAGGCCTAAGAACATGGCAGAGAGCAGAAGCAGAGTAAAAAGCTTCCTTAAAAATCAGACAAATAAAATGTATTATTCAGGCATAATTCAGCTTGTATTTCCTATGCTCTTTATTTATCTGCCCTCATTCTTTATTACTGAGAGCATCTGCATAAAACAGCAGATAGTAACTCTCACCCGTTAATAAAATTGCACCCACTGTACTTGAAAAGTGTAAAACTCATAAATGCTTTTTGTTTTACCAATGAATGAACTTTGACAAAAAAGATGAAGGATCAGTGGTATAGACAAAAATGAAGTACTATATATAAAAAGAAACAAAGCACAACCACCATGTCAAGACAATAAAAAAACAAAGGAAAAAAAAAGGTTTTTTTGGTAAACTTTCTTTCTTGCACTCCAGCCAGGCCAGGGAATGCACCCTTATCTGTCCCTGAGTTCCCATCCCACCCACCCCTGGCACTTGTCTATGCTACCTGGTCCAGGAGGACATGACTTAACCCTCATGGAAGGACTCCCCATAGGGATTGACCAACATCACCTTAGTCCCGCCAAGTCTTACACTGGTGTTTTTCGACTTGGAATCAGTTGAGGATCCCTTGATGTCATATTGCCAGGCAGTGTTTCTCCTTACGCCCCCAAGGCTTGGATGTGCAGTGGCGCACAGCACATTACGACACTCCTGCACGTGTGCACCGCTGCTCCGGCTGAGTCCCAATCCCGCATGTGCTCAGAGTGTCATGTACACTGACTCCTAACCTCTACTAGGAGTCAGACTACTGCAGAGCACAATTACCCCCTTCCCCCTTCCGAGAGGAGAACAATCTTCTGGACACTCATCCCCCCCCAACCTTATGATGCTCCGGGAAAAGGGATCTACAAAGGCTAGAGAGGTGGTCAAACATTTGGCAGTTGAAATTCAGTGACAAAAAATGCAAGGTTAAGCACCTTGTGAGGTTAAACTGAGCACCAAGGCAGAAGAAAGAGACCTGGGAGCCATCATTATGAACAACCTCAAACAATCAAGCCAGCATAACAAGGTCCACAAGAAGGATGGACACTGGGGTGTATCAGAAAGAGTACTGATAGCAGGAAAAAATAGGTACCTCTATGTAGGTTACTGGTGAAGCCACACATGGGATATGCTCACTTGTGGAGTCCTCAACTAAAGAAGGCCAGGGACATGCTGGAGAAGGAGCAACACAGGGTGACCAAGATGGTTTAGGGCCAACAGGGCAGATCTTACACAGACTGTCTCTAGGCACTGAACATGTACTCACTGGAAACCAGCAAGAGAGGGTGGATATGACAGAGCCCTTCAAGTTCCTAAAGGGAATAAACAAGGAGAATTGCAGGGAACTACTTAGCAGGGATAAGGAGTCAAGAACCCAATGTCCTAAGTGGAAACAGGTGGAGGAATGGTTAAGAAGAATGTGAAGAAGTTCCTTTTTATACAAAGGGTGGTGGGGTCATGGAGCAGTCTGCTAGCAGAGGTGGTGGATGCCAAGACCATAAACAGTTTGAAGCATGGCTAGGACACAGTGAAGGGTTTGGTGGTTGCTCAGGTCAGCAGCAGCAGGGAGGGGAGCGGGGGGGTGGACTGAGAGAGATAAAAGCCCTGTATGGACAACAAGTCCCAGGGCAGATAGGGAACTTCAGGCAGACTAGATGGACCTTTGGTCTTTTCCTGTCATCACTGTGTAGGTTTCATTGTTTCTATGCTGTTAAGTCTGAATGCGTGTCCATATTTAAAACTGGGCAGAGTCCCTGCCATGCGACAGGCGCGGCAGACCAAATGGTCACAGAGTCACTTCAATCAGCACAATGCTGCAATACATTACTAAGTAACTGTTCTGGAACCAATACTGCTGATTTTCCAACCCTAACCACTCTAATATTACATGCTTCCCATAACCCACATCCCAGATAGGACTGTTCCAGAATGGACTCTCTCAGTATTGCGGTGATGAAATAAAAGTCACTATTACTACAATACCGTATCTCAATATTGCAGAGTTCCCATTTGTGACATCAAATGATAATGTTGGTCCCAGAGACACTGAACTGTACACAACTTATTTCAAGTTTGTGCAGAAGGGGGAATCAAGTCTTTGGGAAATCAGTTGAAGAAGACTGGAAATCATGGTGTGACACAATACAACACTGTCAGGGAATGGGTAAGGGAAATGCTGCACTCCCAATATTGTGTACTTCTATTGCTTTTTATACTTCACAGTTTTACCAGGAAGTGGACAGCACAGGGAAACTAGCATAATCACTGTATACACAGCAGCTGTGTGCTTCACTGCACAAACCATTTAAGTGTACAAAGTAGCAGAGCACTGTTAAAAAGCAGCAGATGCCTTCAGGAGATCTTTAACAAAACATAATGTTTAAATACAGTTCAGCTTGTATTTCACATTAGTTCTGTATTTTTCCTCACAATTATTTATTACCGAGGTAATCTGCATGAAAACAGAATCTTTGCTCCTTAAGAGTTCATCCCCTCCCATTTGTTATTCCCTACTTAATATCATACTGCATTGCTTGTGACATCACAGTTACTCCCATGACAACACACTGTGATGTCACAACAGAGGATTATCACTGGAAGTAGGGAGTAAGCTATAAGACAGATGAGCTCTAAGGGAACTCTACAGGACAAAGATCAAATATTAATGCAGATTTACTCAGTAATAAATAATGGGGACGAGAAATAGAGAATAATGGATGGGGAAGGGTTTGATATGAGAATTTAATGCACACCTGAGTTGTGGGATGCTACATAAACCCAGAGGGCGAAGCCCGAGGGGTTTATCAAAGCATCCCACAACGAGGGTGTGCATTAAATTCTCATATGAAACACCCTCCCCATCTTTTATTTTTATAACAGACCAGCAATTTTTCTCCAGCAGTTTGTGAGACTGGCCCCGCCCACATACAGAATGTTGGCCAATGAGGCAGCAGCATAGTTTGACTGGCTTGGCTCATGAATGTCAAAACAACCAGCTGGTTGTTATGGAAAATATCAACCTGGTCAGTACATTGAGAGAAACTGCTGACCAGTTATTATATATATATATATATATATATATATATATATATATATATAATTAATTACTGGCCACAATTTTTTTTCATACAAAAATCTAGTTATAATTTGCCGTTATAACTACCTCAGCCAGTTATAACGGCAAACACGCGCCACTGTACTCTAGAGCACAGCGCGAGACACAAAGAACCGCAGAGCAAACAAAACAACTAACTGACTCACGGTCTCGCAGCTAGGGGTGTCCTGTCAGATCCAGCGTTGTTCTGTCAGACACAACACAAAACCAGGCAGCATTAAATTATTTTTTTTAAAACTCTGTTACTTCAAAAGGCTGCACTTAGAATAGGTAGGCTGCACTGACCCAAGTAATTTTTTCTAAGGGTATTTCCCTGTACTTTGTTTTCAATCACTGCAGCACCAAAAGTGTTTTTTTAATGCAGTCCTCGGTTTCGGCTGGTTACCACAATGCACAAGGCGGACATCGCTATTACCTTTACTTTTTACACTACAAATTATCTGAAGTTACACTTCATTTAACTGCGGTCGTCATTACTCTGGACACCAGAACATTAAAATGCTCTCTCCTTGATGAGCGACAGAGAAGGAGGGGCCGGAGCCTCTTGAAATCATGCTCCCAAAGAGGAGTGATGACATCTCAATAGTGATGTCTTGGGTGGCTCAGTCACTAAGGAAATCAACTCTTTGCCATCGAGAAGCTCCCCTTGTATTCTCTTATTTAACTTTTTAGCTATCCAACTGCTTTCTGAGGAGCCATCCTTTAAATTCAAGGTTCAAATATGCTTTTTATGGCTACATTTTACCCGAGTCTCGGGAATAATGCGAGTCTGTTGACAGTATCGAGAATAAATGTGGTGGAAGTATCTGTACATTTGTTTTGTATACTCGCCACCTAAAAAAAAGAAAAAGCATTCCCACTTTCACACACTCCCTAACCCACGGTGACCTAACGCTTTCCTCTTCTCTTCCAACATGTTTTAAAATAATAAAAAAACTGCAATGTTATACAACCACCACAAATAAATTCTTCATTATACCACAACTGCCTTACTCATTTATTTGCAAATTGAACAGATTATTGCTAAAAAATTGTGACCAGCAATTATAAAAATAAAGTAATAGGCAGGTAGTTATTTATGAAAATTTTACAAACCCTCTATGTGGATGCCTATATAAACCGGGCTTCGCCTTCGGGGTTTATGAGGCATCCCACACCTCGGGTGTGTGTAAAATTCTCATAATAACTACCTGCCTATACATTATTCTCTATATAATATACATGGAATGCAAACAGACTGGTGCCAAATGATTGTTTTTCAAAGTTTCTTTGAGGTATCAGTAGTTTTTTAACAGTCCATAAACAAATCATGGCCTGTTGAATGTAATAAGCCCAGTGCCGGCCCGTCGGCACAGCGGTTGCATTTCCGCTTGCGTCACTGGTGACCCGGGTTCAGGAATGGACCTGGGGTGTCAGAGGGCCAGCCGGGGGGAGAAGGATGAAGCATCATGTAGACTGCTATCCTTTTCTGGGGGGAGGGTGGGGAAAGTGCCAGGTGCATGACGGTCCCCTGGCGGAGGCCGGAGGAACTGCAAGCAGCCAGTGCCAGTACATTCAGGGGTTGGGATGGACACAGGTTGTCACTGCACGTTCCCGCCCCCCTAACAGTGGGAAAAATTACCGTCGCCCGCCGCCCTGATGATGTCCACCCTGCCACCTTCATTGCTCCCAGGCCGACTCCCGACCTATCCCAAAGCTCGCGGCACTATGGGCCAGGTGCCACGACCCTGCCCTGGGGGGAAAGCCAGGGGGTATCGGGAGTGAGGCGGCAGGGGTCTGTGACTGAACCGAGGGTTCCGGCACGGGCAAGCAGCCAAAAAGAGAAAATAAATAAAAAAAGAAAGAAAAAAGTATGTCACCCAGATATTTAAGAAGAAAAAATTACTCACCTTAGTAATGTTGTTTCTTCTAATGGAGTCTTGCTATATTATGATATATGCAGTATAACCCCAGGTTAGAACTGCTCCGGAGGTGAAAGAGTTAACTTTCCATGCAGGGCTTGGAATCTTGAGCGCGAGCTCGGTTGAACACTCTGTCTGTTGAAGCTCAAACTTAAACTGTCAGATCTTTACGAGCAAAAACTCACTAAGGTTCTGTGTGGAAGTCAGAACTCACACTAGCCACTGGCTACTAACTACAAAAACACCTTTTGTTCTTGATCCCAAAGCAAAGACTCAAGTCGGGGATTCAAGAAAGAAAATTAAGTATAACACCTAAGCACCCAGAAGGGTGAAAATAAAGTGGGCATCAGTGAAGTGCTACATTGCACTGCCCATCCACATCCCAAAAATAGAGGTTCTGAGAGGGGCAGGCTGGGGGTCATAATATAGCAAGACTCCATTAGAAGAAACAACATTACTAAGGTGAGTAATTTTTTTCTTCAAACAACATGAAGTCTTGCTATTATGACATATGCAGACTACACAGCAGTACCTCCATGGAGGAGGGACAGAACCTACTTGGGAAATAGGCTCTGAAGCACAGCTGAAAGAATCGAGCATCACTCCTAGCCTGGATATCCAAGGAGTAATGCTTAGTAAAAGTGTGAACTGTTTTCCAGGTAGCTGCTTGACATATCTCTAGGATAGGAATGTCCCTGGCAGCAGCCAGAGATGCAGCTGTACCTCTGGTAGAGTGAGCCCTCAGGCCTGAGGGAGGAACCTTACCCAGTTTTCATAACAGAATTGGATACAAGAGACAATCCACCTGGCAATGGATCTTTAGTGGCAGGTTTCCTTTACCAACCTCACCATAAGTGAGGAACAATTGAGGGATTCAACCTGTGACCCTTGGTACGCTCTATATAGTAACTAAGGGCTCTTTGACATCTAAACTGTGTAATCTTCTCTCACCAGAGGAGGAATGGTCAGTGAAGTACACAGGAAGAGACATATGATTAAGGTGAAAGTCTGAAACCACCTTAGGCAAAACTTCCTGTTAGTCCTGAGGACCACCTTATCTCTATGAAAGAACATAAAATCAGGCTCCACTGACAAGGCTTGTAGCTCACTTATGCGCCTGGCAGAGGTGATGGCTACCAGAACACAGTTTTCAAGTCAAGTACTTAAGCTCTGCTGAAGACAATGGCTCAAAAGGGGGGTGCATAAGCTGAGCAATGCAAATATTAAGATCCCAAGCAGGGGCAGGGTCCCTGAACGGAGGGTTGGTGTGAAGCAACCCTTTAAAAAACTTGGAGAACACAGGGTGAGCTGATAAAAAAGAGGGCTTACCTGCTGATAAGAAGACAGACACAGCTGCCAAGTGCACTTTTAGGGTAGCTGGTCTCAGCCCCAAGGAATTCAAATGCACCAAATAATCCAGGATCATGGGCACGCCAGCAGATTCTGGGGAAATATGCTTTCCAGCACACAATATGGAAAATTTCTTCCATTTTGAATTATAGAAGTTTCTGGTGGAAGGCTTCCTGAAGCCTTCAAAATATCCAATACACCATGAGACAGGTGTAGGTCAGCAAACTCTAACTCGTCAAGAGCCAAGCTTTGAGATTGAGAGATTTGAGGTTCGGATACCAAACTCTCCCCTGGGCACAGGTTAACAGGTTGTGATTCCTGGGAAGACATAGGGGAGAGTGGACTGCTAAGGACATGAGGAGTGGGTACCAGGGCTGCCTGGCCCAATCTGGAGCAATCAGGATCATCTTGCAGGGTTGAGATCTGATTCTGACTAGCACTTTGAAAAGAAGGGGGAAGGGGGGAAAAGCATAGAGAAACTTCCCTTCCCAACTGAGGAGGAAGGCATCCAGAGGGACTGAGCCCAACACTGGGGGCCTGCAGCAAAAAAGGGGAAGTTGGTGATTGTCTGGGGCTGCAAAGAGATCTATTTGCGGGGTGCCCCATCTGGCAAATACTACCTCCAGTACTAGGGGATCCAGTGCCCATTCGTGATGGCCCTGGGAAATCCTGCTGAGAGCATCCGCTAGGACATTGTCCTTGCCTGGGAGGTGAACTGCCGTAAGGGAGGCGTTCAGAGAATAAGCCAGAGACCACAACTTCATTGCTTCTGTGCACAAGGCCGTAGATCGAGTGCCCCCTTGCTTGTTGATGTACCACACTGTAGTGGTATAGTCTGTTCTGACCTGAACCACCTTGTTCTGGACAGATGTGGAAAAAACCTGGAGTGCTAGAAAAACTGCTCTGAGTTCCAGCAAATTGATGTGGAGCAGGGATTCCTGAGGGGACCACAGCCCTTGGGTGGAAAGGTTGCCCATGTGAGCTCTCCACCCCAAAAGGGATGCATCTGTAGTAAGGGTCAAGGAATGAGACTGGGGAGTGAAGGGAACCCCCTGTCTCAGATTGTTCTGATCCTGCCACCACTGAAGGGCCTGGATCAGGGTTCGAGTCACTGGAATCAATTTGGTTAGGGGATCTGTCCTTTGAGACCAAAAAGCTCTCAAATGGAACTGAATGTCCCTCATCTGAAATCTCGCTCCCTGCACAACTGCTGTAGAAGCAGCCACGTGCCCCAGGAGCTGTAGAAAATGCCTTGCTGGTCGAGAGACCTGCAGAGTGAAAGAGGAGGCCAGAGACACCAGGGTCCTTGCTCTTTCCAGAGGAAGGAAGGCTCTGGCTTCTTTTGAGTTTAGTTCTGCGCCTATGAAGGTGAGAAGTTGGACAGGCTCCAGAACTGACTTTGGAAGACTGAGAAGGAAACCTAGAGATGTAAGCAGTTGCTGGGTTACTTGTAAATGTAATATGACCTGCTCTGGAGACTGGCCTACAATGAGCCAGTCGTTCAGATAAGGAAAGATGGCAATCTTTTGCCTTCTTAAATGAGCAACTGCTACTGCCAGGCATTTTGTGAACACCCTTGGGGCCGAGGTGAGGCCGAAGGGCATTGCTCTGAACTGGTAATGGCCTGAGGGCAGTTCGAATCTGAGGTACTTTCGATGGGAGCTTCTGATGAGAACACGGAAGTAGGCATCCTTGAGGTCCAGGGAGGCTAGCCAGTTCCCTGGCCTTAGAGAGGGTAAAATAATCCCCAGGGTCACCATTTTGAACTTTGGTTTTAAAAGGTGCTTGTTTAGATACCGGAGATCCAGGATGGGCCACCATTCTCCTGTCTTTTTTGGAGTAAGGAAGTACCTGGAGTACAACACTTTGCCATGGTGTATGGGTGGAACCTTTTCCATGGCTCTGAGAGCCAGGAAGGAAGAAACTTCTGCTTCCAGGGCAAGTGCCTCTGAAGGGTTTGCAGGTGGAAAAGACCTGGCTCTCATCTTCGGAAATCTTTTGAAGCTGAGAACCAGTCCCTGGCTTACTACTTCCAGGACCCACTTGTCTGATGTTAAAGACTTCCAGTCCTGGACAAAGTAAGCCAGCCTGCCCCCTACCGGTAGTGGAGAATCTGCCCTGGCTACCCCATTAGGGAGCCTGTTTTGCAGGGGCTTTGGGTTGAGGAATAGAAGCAGGCTTACTAGAACCCCTTCTGCCCCTTCCTCTAAAGAACCCCCTCTGGGCATAAGCAGAAGAGGAGGCCTGGGCTTGTTAAAATGGCCTATGAAAAGGCCTGCCCCTGATATGCTGCCTTTGAGGAGTGACTTGCCTTTCTTTGGCCTGTGCACTCCCATAGGTGGTCCTATACTCATCCATTTTCTTCATATAATTCTCTGTCTGCTCCCCAAACAGAGAATTTCCCACAACAGGAAAATCCATAGCCTTAGACTGGGTATCCTGTGACAGGGCAGTACATCTGAGCCAGGCCATTCCGCGAAGAGACACAGATGTAGCTATGACTCTTGATGAAAGATCATTAGAGTCTACTGCAGCATGAAACTGCACCTTGGATGCCTCAATACCATCCGCAGCCACCTGCTCCAGCTCCCTGGCAAGCTGGTCAGGGGCCTGTTTTGCTAGGGCCAGGACAGTACCCCACCGGGATTTCTGGTACCTAGCTGCGTAAGCCATATAATTTGCCTGTCTGAGTCCCAAAGATGCTGCCATGTACTGCTTTTTTGCCATGGCATCCATCTTCCTGGAATCCTTTTCAGGAGGGTGAGAGGCTAGAGGAATATTAGCCTTGTCACAGGCTGCAGCCTGCACTACCCCCACATGGCTGCACTGCTGGGATAGGAACTCCGTATCAGAGCCTGATAAAGCATACCTCTTATCCATCCTTTTATCCACAGGGAGGAGAGAATGAGGAGTTGTCAGAATTTTTACTGTCTGTTTCCTAAAAGATTTATGCAAGGGAATAGACAGTCTCCTAGACTCTGGAATATCCATCGTTTCCACAAAATCAGGCTCTTCTTGATCATCAACAGCTTCCTCAACAGGGAGTTGCAGAGTCTCAGCAACTTTCTTGTAAAACAAAAAATGAGAAGGGGACTCAGATAGCCTGGGAGGGGACACTCCTGAGGGTCTGTCTGGAGAGATGTCCAGTTCAATGGGCACATCCAGACTTTCAAAATCACACTCACTCTCCTCGTACCCCTCCTCCCCTTCCCCCGGTTCATAAAAATCCTCAAAATCATAATCTTGAACCGGGGGAACCGACTGAACCAGGTGCTTCCCTAATGGTGCCGGTTCGGATGGAACTGGGGAAAGAGACTGGACAATTTGAGTAGCTTTGGCTATTTCCTCAGAGGTTGGAGAAAGAACTTTTGGCCCCAAACTAGCTGACCTTCTAGTCCTTTTAGTTGGAACCGGCTCCTCAGAGCTGGCTCTTCGTTTGCCCTGGTCAGAGGGCACTCCCTCAAGTTCGGTTGGAACTGAACCGGGCTGGCCATCCGGGTCAGCGGACTTTTTGGCCTCCCTTTCCCTGAGCCTACCCACTCTTTTTTCCACTGTGGCAGCAGGAAAATTCTTACAAATTTGGCAGTCTGCATTGAGGTGGGTCAAACCCCAGACAATATACATTAATGGTGTGGGTCAGCCTTTGCAAAGGCTTCCCCACAGAGGCCACAGTGATGAAACCCAGTGGGTCCGTTTTTTCTTTTAGGTTTCTCAGACATAGTGTCAGCCTAACCAAAACTTGCCAGTTAATGGCAATCCACCAAGCAAGACTCTCTTATTGGTTCCCAACCATGTCACGGGTCATGGAAAAAAACGTAAGGCGAAGTAAAATCTGTTTTTTTTTAGAACCGATAAGAACTGGGAACCGCACTTTAAAGGACTAGAAGGTAATTTTAAAACCCATCTGATCGGTTCAAACCGAACCGAAAAAGACGTTTACAAGTTCCACACAGAAGAACAATAATAAATAAGCCTATCTATTACTTACAATACCACAGACAGAGCTTGAACCGGCGATTTGTTAAATTTCGGTAAAATAAACCGAGAATTAAACTTTAAAACCGACAAACGAACCGAGGAGCAGGAGGAATCTCCGGAGCGACTGTTCAGTGAGGCGGAGTAAAGAATCTGACAGTTTAAGTTTGAGCTTCAACAGACAGAGTGTTCAACCGAGCTCGCGCTCAAGATTCCATGCCCTGCATGGAAAGTTAACTCTTTCACCTCCGGAGCAGTTCTAACCTGGGGTTATACTGCATATGTCATAATATAGCAAGACTTCATGTTGTTTGAAGCTCACAATTAAACTGTTTGGATAAATACATTTTGAATTCCTAGATGATGATTTAGGATTACCGGGCCGTAGCTCAAGAAGGAATGCTCCTGTTTATACCTGATTCCATAAGGAAAGGTATTTGGTGGGAAGCTTGTAGTTTACTTACCTGGTCAATAGGTTGCTAGGTATTAACTACCGTATGTAAGAGCCTCACGATTTTTTGAGGGGATTTAATTCTTTATAAGGGAGACACTTCCAAGTTCTGTATGGTAGTCCCAGAACAAACTTACGAGATACTGTAGTCAGTTTTACATTTTGATAGTAGATTTTTGGGAGCGCTGTACAGCCAGTGACATCAATACGTGAGTGTTGGCATGAGGACTGTTTTGGTAATCAAGATCTTTACTTTCTTAGTCAACAATTCCCACAAGAAATACAACGTCTGGTTAACCTTTTTCGCAGCCACCTAGCTGTGTGTGACTGGTCATGTAATTGTGATAGTGGAGGTCTGGAGGACCCTATGCATGTCCTTGTTCATGTACGTGGTATCAATCAAATCGTAAATATTTATTGAAAACCTTGCTTCAAAAAAATGCATGTGGACTGTCTGGATGTGGACAAAGTACTGTTAACTAGAATTCTGCTTACTACTAAAGATGTATGTGTGACCCTACTCCAGTGCTATTAAATAAGACCTGGGTCAACTTAGTTGCTTATGACCTAAAACACTGTCATCTGCCTATCAGTACTCTAAAACCCCTCCAGCCACGCAAACTATGGTATCTCCTCCTACTGGCTCTACTGCTCTCAGGTCACGTTCACTTTAACCTGGGTCCTGTTTTCAACCCACCTACCCCGCTTTCCAACATTAAAAGTCTCTCTGTGGTGCACCATAACATTAGAAGCCTTATGTGTAACTTTGCCCAACTGGAGTCATGGGCAGCTCTCTACGATCCTGATATCATCTGCCTCACTGAAACCTGGCTCAAGCCGTCTACCCCGACTCACTATGCTCTCTCCCATCTTACAACATGGTGAGACTGGATAGACCTTCCCCCAAAAAGAGGTGGTGGTACGGCTCTGTATTTCAAAGGCCACCTCAATCTCTCTGTTATCCACTCATCTCCTCTAACACACTGTGAAGCACTACATGCTCTCCTTTCACTCAGTTCCAAAAAACTACATATTGTTTGTGCCTATAACCCCCCCCTTAGGTGGCCAATCTGGCCTGGATGAATTATTGGAACAAACATCTCTCCTATCAAGGAGACATGAGGTCCTAATACTAGGGGACTTAAACATAAATTGGTTGGGTAACTCACAACTAGTATCCCTAAACAGGATTCAAAGTTTCAACCTGCACCAGCTGATCACTATTTCCACCAGAACTGCCCTGTGCTCAAACTCCAGTACTCTGCTAGACTGGATAATGTCAAATCATCCTGAAAATATTATCTCTTCAGGAGTCCTAGAGGATGCCATCACAGACCACTCCCCTACCTTCTGCATATGGGGTTAAGAGTGGGCCACCCTCATCCAGTCCGCGTCATATTACCTTCCGTAACTACTCTCACCTTAACCCACAGGCTTTCCTAACTGATATCAGTACCATTGACTGGGCCCCTCTTTACAAATCTAGTGAAGTCCAGACAGCTCTAAACTTCTTCCTCACCCACTTTCTTGCGCTTCAGGACAAACACTGCCCCCTTGTAACCCGCAGGCTAAAGAATCGTCAGACACGCTGGCTTAAATTTGGCCTACTCTCCAAACTCTGGCAGCGGGATAACAGCTGGCTTCTTTATAGAAACTCTGGGTTACCTGCAGACCTGAACACTTATAGGACATTATGCAATTCCTGTAAGAAGGATATTAAAAAAAGCCAAAAGTTCCTATTGTAAGGAGTTATTAACAAACTCCCACGGTGACTCTAAAAAGTTCTGGTCACATATAAAATCCTTCCTGGGTGCAAACCAAGCCTCTACCCCAGATGACATGCTACTAAATACAGTGTAACAACCCCCATACTATTGCTAACTTCTCTAATACCCAATTCTCCGATCTAACCAAATGCACTTCTTCCTTCCCAGTCCAATCAACCTCCTCCTCCCCTACTGATGTCACAGTACCCAAATTCTTCCGTGATATCTTAAGACTGCTCAAGAACATATCGGATTTCACAGTAATTGGGTCTGATAACCTAGAACCTCAGCTCCTCAAACTCGTGGCACCCTACATAGCTGCTCCCCTAGCTAAGATTTTTACTCTCTCTCTCTCTGTCACAGCCATGTTCTGGATATCTGGAAGACAGCTAGGTTCACCCAGTCTTCAAAAAAGGCGACCATAAAGACCCATCCAACTACAGGCCAATTGCCATCCCATCTGTCCTTGGCAAAATTCTTGAGAAACTCGCTGCCACTCAAACTATGGACTTTCTCCAGCAATTTGACCTAACAACGGCCCAGCATGTTTCCGCAAAGGTCATAGTACAACCACGGCATTACTTAAGTTTACATCCGATACCTTGCAGGCCATGGACTCTGGCCTCCTCCCTGGTGCTTTATTCATTGACACGACCAAAGCGTTTGACTTAGTTGACCACCCCATCCTCCTAAAAACTCTAAAGTCTCTAGGATTTTCACCAAATGTTGTCAAGTGGTTTGGAAGCTACCTAGCCGACCGGACTCAGACAGTGAAATTTAACTCTGCTTTCTCAGACAAAGCTACCATTAATACTGGAGTGCCCCAAGGGTCCATCTTAGGCCCTCTGCTTTTTTCTATATTCATAAACAACATCACCTCCAATCTCACTCACTCAGCTTCCCTGCTTTATGCTGATGATATTGTCCTGTAAACCAGCACAAAGAAAATAACTGACATCAATACACAACTCTCCCAAGCCCTCCAAATCATTCAACACTGGCTGATAAACAAGCTTATCCTGAATGAAAGTAAGACTCAGGCCATATTATTTGGGTCCAACACTAAACTCAAACCTTCCCAAGCAAATTTCAATGTTTCCACTGCAAACGGCTCATCTGTTGGGGTAGCAAACTCGTTTAAATTCTTGGAATCATCCTTGACCCGACACTCAACTTCAATCTCCATATTCAGCAGACTTACAAGCTAGTTAATATGAAACCTGGTATTGCCTACCAGACTAGCTATGTGCTCACACCATCTGCTAGGCTTGTTATAGCTCGAGGAATACTCCTGCCATGTCTCTCCTATGCTGTAGCAACCTATGCCTCTGCCTGTAAATCTAGCTTTCAAAAATGGGATGTTACTTATAATAACATTTGTCGCTATGCTTCCTCCTCGTCTAGGCTAAAACACCACTGTCTCCTCTACTCTTACCTTGGGATGGCTTCCTCCTTCAACAGCCAGATCTCATGCTTATGGATCTCTCATATATAACGTTATCAGAGACCAAATTCCCAAATCTCTGGCAGGACTATTTATTAACCATTCTTCCAGCTATGGTCTTCGTTCAGCAAGCAATGTGCCTGTTCACATTCCCAGATACAGAACGTCCAAAGGTGCTAGTGCTTTTGCCTGTCGTGCCCCCATTTCTGGAACTCACTTTCTCTAAGTACTCGACTAGCATCAACCCATGCCTCCTTTAAGAAACTGCTTCGACTCCATCTTGTTGACTCCTCCTGCTGTACTGGCTTCAAACCACCCTAGCCCCCATAACCTCTCCCTATACTTCTTACCACTTCTTGGTCTTTGACCTCTACCGATGCTTAGTATTTCTTCTTCAAACCTCTTTCCTATCCTATCCTACCTCTATCTCTCAAATCCTCACTCCCCCCCCCTTTACTCTACCCCTCTACATCATCCTATATCTTACTCCTAAAATGTTTCTGTCTCCTAGGCATAACCTTTCCTAGTTATCCATAATAATTTTAGCATTTATGACCAAACCAATATTGTTTATTTGTATAATGTAAATGTTAACTCTCTTTACCTCAATTTTGTTTGTCTCTTGTAATTTTATTCCACTGTCTGTACTGTAATTCACCAGTCTGCTCTGCAGTTTCCTATCTTGTCTAGTCACGATCCTATATATTGTAACCTGTTATTGTAAGTGTTTTTGTTTTGTACCCTCCCGGGTCGTGCCTGAAAACAGTCATTGTTATGGCTAGTGCACCTACCAGGTCATCAAAAACTAAATAAAAAAATTGACAATTATATGTCTAGCAAACTATTTTATAAAGTATTAAAAGGAAAAAAATGTGCAATAACTAGAAACATTTATTTTAGTTTGTGGACTGTAGTAAAGAAGGGGATCAATTTACAAGGATTTGGAACAATAAATATACCTAGTATTATACTGTTTGGTAGGGAAACAGAATGTGAAATCCCTTTTAGTATAAAATGAATTATGAACCTGGTATGCCTGTTAGGTCTGGAAATGTTATCGTATTTATGATTTTAATTGATGTAATTATGTAAAGTGTATTTTATATGCAAACTAGCTGAACTGTAATATAATAACCTTGTGCTGAACAACTTATCTTCTGGGATGGACTTAATCATAGTCCCAATGAGCCCCAGAAATGGAAGGTGTATAGTGCCAAATACCGTATGATTCCAGAAATGAAAGATGTATAGTGCCAAATATTATTTTTTTAACATCAAATAGTAATTTGTTTTATATAAACCATTTCTGAGATAGATAGTATCTTGGAAGTTGTTCACAAAGTTTTCTCATAGAGTTTTCGCCATAAGGACAACAGTTTAATCAGCATACTTCATCACTCCAGCATTTGAGCAAGCAGATGGTAAATCATCCACAAAGTTAAAAATAATGAAGGTCCCAGTATTGAACCTTGGGGGACACCTACCTCCACTTCAGCCAGGTCTGAAAGAGTTTCGCCTATTTTTATTTATTGTTTTAAGTCTGTCATATATTGCTTGAACCATGACAGGGAATAGTCAGCAACTTCAAAAGTTTATAACATAAATAGTAGAAGTTTGTGGGTTACCAAATCGAAGCTCTTGGCCAGATCTATGAAAATGGCACCAGTTACCCATCCCAATCAAAGGCAGGGTTCATGCTTAACATTAATTTACAGGCCCGGGGCATAGTGCAAACTGCCTCAGGCCAGTGTGAATTCCGACTTGCGGATGGGGCTAGTATAAAAAAAAAAAAGCCCCCATCCACCCCAGCCTCACCTATGTCCTTAGCACCACCAAAAGCTCAGTATGCAAATAAAATCCTTAGGAAACCACACTGCCAATAGTATCTAAACAGTCTCACCATGGGGCCCAAATGCCATCAGTCTCTCTCTGTCAAATGTTATCACAAAGGACTACTGGGAGAGAGAGATGGCATTCAGGACCTGGCTGAGACAGTTAAGTTACTATAAGTGGCATGCTTCATGAAATATTTTATTCACATACTTTCAAACTTTTGGCAACTTGCTAAAGAAACATAGGGAGGAGGGAGGGTGGTGGAGCAGAGATGGTTGGGGAAGATTTTTTTTTTGCCTTAGTTGTGAGAGTCAGATAGTGGGCAGACAAGAAGGTGAGTGGAGGGTTTGTTTCAGTTGCCGTCAAGGACTAGTTAGGGGTTGGGATGCTCTGGGGATTTGGAGTTGCCACTGGACACCTGGGAGAACTTGAAGGGAAAGGGAAGAGGGAGAGGGGTTGCCATTGGACACCAAGAAGAACTTGCAGGAACAGGAAAGGGGTGCCACTAGTCAATAGCGAGGACTAATGGGGAAGAGGAGAGAGAGGCGGTACCAAAGAAAAACAGGCAATTGGAACGAGGTGAGGAGACAGAGTTGTTCCTCTCCCCAGTAATCCTCATTATAACTTGGGGCCAGTGTAAATCTGAGGGGGGACTACAATTGGTACCAGTGCAAAAATAGTTTTATGTGACCCCTGAAAGGAGTCAAAATATGCTATCTGTGTGCAACCTGACCAAAGTCAGTGCTATATGCCCTTTGTGACATTCATGCAGGGTACTTACCAGTAGTCTGAGTCAATGTATCCCATTAGTTGAAAAATCAAGATTTCCCTGGATCTTTAGACCCTAAAAGATAAAAAAATAAATATTAATGCTTTGATATAAGGGAGAAGCCTCAGTCCCGTAAGGGTACTCAAAATTCAGAGAACGTACAAAAACAGGACTCGTCCAGTCACCAAGTAGATATAACTTTTAAAGAAGTATTTTAAGATAAACTTACAATATTGTCACATCCAATATTTATTAACCACTAATGTTTCATGACTTTCTTTTTGTCATTTCCTTGGGATGAAAAGATATTTATAAAAAGATAAACTTGTTTATGAAATTAATGTGCTTTACCAGGTTTTCTAATTACAGCAACAGCTTTCTCTCTGAGCAAGTTTGCCCTTCCAAAAACCTACCAAGTAAGTTTTGATCATTTTAATGTGCCCCCTGTTTGAGTGTGAAGGGTAGTATTTATGCCCCAAGGAGCCTTCCCTTTCTGGTGTTAGCCCTCCCTCTGCACGCTGTCATATGCTCTACCTAATGTACAGGAAGCCATGTGAAAACATGCCCAATTATAGTCAATGGTGTGACTTTTCAAAGTGGATTTCTTAAGGGTGGCCATTTTGTGTTAGGTTAGCAATGGATAGTATGGACTTCATATGAAGCTACTGGAAGTAATGAGTTAGCCAGAGCTTTACTAACAAGTCCACTGATGGCTTACTACTGCAGTTTTAAATATGATAAGATAGGTTATGGCTGCAGTCTTCCATTGGCTGGTAATTGCTGTTGGTGGCTACTTAACAAAGAAACTACATATTTGACTCTGCAGAGTAAATCTCTGTGCCTCCCATTTGTAAGGCAGTGTGCACTGCAAAACGTTGAGCAAGGGGTTTTCTCCATTCTGCCATAAACCATGCAGCAACACTGTGCTGTATGCCCCCCCCCCCCCATGCACCTTTTACAAATCCTGAGCCTCTTTTAGAGACAACACTGAAATCTGTCATAGGCTGAATACTCAAGAGTGGGTGAAGAGAATATGCAAGGACCTTGGGAAACTTGAGGAGTGGTCAAGTGCATGGCAGCTGGGGTTCAAAGTCGCATAAATGCAAAATCATGCATCTAGGGCATAGGAACCCAGAAGCGGAGTATAGAATGGGGGAGCTACTGACAGTCACTAAGCAGGAAAGGGACCTTGGGGTTATCATATCTAATGATCTCAAAGTGGCAGGGCAGTGTAAAAATGCAGTGGGCAGGGTCCATGGGGTACCAGAATGCATGGGAAGACGCATCTCCAGCAGGAGGAGGGAGGCAGTGTTGCCACTGTATTGCTTGCTTATGAGACCCCACCTGTGGTATTGTGTTCAGTTCTCAAGGCCATGCCTCAGAAAGGACACAGACAGAGTTAAGGCAGTCCATAGGAGGGCAACTACAATGATGCAGGCTTGTTTCAAAAGCCCTAGAAGAAGAGACTGAGAGACTGCAAACTGTAAACCCTGTAATAGAGGAGAGCAAGAAGGGACATGACAAAGATCTACAAGTACCTCACGAGGGTATTCAGGATGCAGAAGGGGCAACATCATAACAACAGGAAACATCTGCCCCATTATATGGATTTAATGAATTTATAGACCAGGCACTGATACTATAGGACTAGTTTCTTGTCGTCACGTTGTTGCCAACCGCAGTATTACTGTCATTTATTAATCTTGCAGATGACTATTTTTTATGTTTACATTTTGTGTTTTTGTTGGTCAGAGTATCATATGACTTTTTTATGGGTAATATGCACACTTTGAACTTCACACCTCCCTATATAATCATTTTTTTCTATGCTTTGATTAATCTGTCATGCCTGTGGCTCTGTCTGGGTATTGGCAGTGGATGAACTGTGTACACGTCACTGTATAATGTTCACTCCTTTGTAGCCTCACCCCACCAAGTCTTTGTGGTCTTGTGTACGAAAAATGTAAATTGACTGTCAATGTCTTTTTGTAGCCTACATAGTTTTTTTAAATTCTAAGCTGTTTATAGTGTTTGATGCGTTTGACAACAAGAATCTGAAGGGTGGGGTCATCTTGGGCATCTATGAGCCCTGGATGCTTGGGGTTTGTTATCCAAGAGCACTAGGTTCTCATCCTCAGGTGCCTGGTGTGATGATACCACTGTGTAGTGTGTCATCACTCACTGATGCTTTGAGGCAGCAAGTTGCTTGTAAGGGCACGCTTTTCTGGCACAGAGCTGGACTCTGGAGATTCTGATGACCTCTGTGAGAGGCTGAGCATGTTTTGGGAAATGTTTTCTTTTGAAACCTGTGAGTAAAACTTTAAATGGTATGGGCATTTTGGGCTTTCTTGTTCAACTGACACGTACTTAATTTCTGTGATTCACAAGAGATTGTCAGAACTATGTTTCAGGGGTAATACATGGCTTGTTACAAAATTATACTTCTGTATACTATTCTGATAGTTATCATATCGGTTTACTCTCACTGAAAAAGCATACTTGATATTCGAAATTTTGGGGTTTTAAGATGGCCAGTTCACCTGAATGAAATGGAAATAAACTGATGCAACCTATCAGCAAAGAAAAAGTTACTCACCTTAGTAATGTTGTTTCTTCTAATGGAGTCTTGCTGTATTCTGACTATTGCAGTGATATCCAACCTTTGAACTGCCCCGGAGAGGAAAGAGTTAACTTTCCATGCAAGGCATGGAATGCTGAGCTCGAGCTCAGTTGAGACTCTGTCTGTTGTTGTTTGAACCCAAACCGCCAGATCTTTACGTACTATACTCACTGGGCGCCCTGTGTGGAAACTGTAAACTCACACTAGCCGAATTGGCAACCAAATTTAATAAAAGATTTTTGGTTCCAAGGCAAAGACTCAAGTCAGGAACCCCCCCCCCCCAACAAAAAAAAACATAACACACACCCAAAAATAGGAGGGTGAGAAAACCGGGGCACCTCTAGGGTGTCAACACTGTTCCTGCCCACCCACATCCCAAAACCCAGGTTCTGAGAGGGGAGGCGGGGGGGGGAGGTCAGAATACAGCAAGACTCCATTAGAAGAAACAACATTACTAAGGTGAGTAATTTTTTCTTCAAACAACATGAAGTCTTGCTGTATTCTGACTACTGCAGACTACTCAAGCAGTACCTCCATGGAGGAGGGACAGAACCTACTTTGGGAACAGGATCTGAAGCACAGCTGTGCCAAACCGAGCATCACTCCTAGCCTGGATATCCAGAGAGTAATGCTTGGTGAAAGTATGTACTGTTTTCCAGATGGCTGCTTGACAAATCTCTAAGATAGGAATATCCCTGGCGGCAGCCAGGGAAGCAGCTGTACCTCTAGTAGAGTGAGCCCTCAGGTCTGAGGGTGGGATTCTAACTAATTTTTCATAGCAGAATTGTATACAAGAGACAATCCACCTGGCAATAGATCTCTTAGTGGCAGGTTTTCATTACCAACCTCACCATAAGTGAGGAACAATTGAAGGGAGTCAAACCTGTGACCCTTGGTGCACTCTATGTAGTAGCTAAGGGCCCTTTTCACATCCAGGCTGTGTAGCCTCTCCCCCAGAGGAGGAATGGTCAGTGAAGAAAACAGGAAGAGACATAGACTGATTAAGGTGGAAATCTGAAACCACCTTAGGCAAAACTTCCTATTAGTCCTGAGGACCACCTTATCTCTATGGAAAGAGAGAAAATCAGGCTCCACTGACAGGGCCTGTAACTCACCTATGCGCGCCTGCAGTAATGGCTACCAAGAACACAGTCTTCCAAGTCAGGTACTTAAGCTCTGCTGAGGACAAAGGCTCAAAAGGGGGTTGCATAAGCTGAGCAATGCAAACATTAAGGTCCCAAGCAGGGGCAGGGTCCCTGAAGGGAGGATTGGTATGCAGCAATCCCTTGAAGAATTTACGGAATACAGGATGAGCTGAAAGGGAAGAGGGCTTGCCTGCTGACAAGAAGGCAGAGACAGCTGCCAGATGCACTCTAAGTGTAACTGGTCTGAGTCCCAAGCTATTGAGATGAACCACATAGTCCAGGACTGTAGGCAACCCAGCGGACTCTGGAGAAATATGCTTACCAGAGCACCAAATAGTAAACCTTTTCTGTTTGGAGTTGTAAGTCTTTCTGATGGAAGGCTTTCGAGAAGCCTTTAGAATATCCAGAACACCTTGAGAGAGATGCAAATCAGTAAACTCTAACTCTTCAAGAGCCAGGCCTTGAGATTGAGAGATTTGAGATTCGGATACCAAATTCTCCCGGGAGAACATGTTAATAGGTTGTAATTCCTGGGAAGAGACAGGGGAAGGTGGACTGCTAAGGACAGCAAGAGAGGGTGCCAGGGCTGTCTGGCCCAGTCTGGAACAATCAGAATCACTTTGCAGGGTTGAGACCTGATTTTGACTAGTACCTTGAACAGGAGAGGGAAGGGGGGAAAAGCATACAGGAATTTCCCTTCCCAATTGAGAACTAGAACATCCAGGGGGACTGAGCCAAACACTGGGGGTCTGCAGCAAAAAAGAGGAAGTTGGTGATTGGGGCTGCAAAAAGATCTATCTGTGGAGTGCCCCATCTGGAGAAGATCACCTTCAAAATTAGGGGATCCAGGGACCATTCGTGATGGCCCTGCGATATCCTGCTGAGAGCATCTGCCAGGACATTGTCCTTCCCTGGGAGGTGCACTGCTATCAGAGACGTATTCAGGGAATAGGCCAGAGACCACAACTTCATTGCTTCTGTGCACAAGACCGTAGACAGAGTGCCCCCTTGCTTGTCGATGTACCATATTGTGGTGGTATTGTCTGTCCTGATCTGAACTAGTTTGTTCTGAACAGACTTGGAAAAAACTTGAAGCGCTAGAAACACTGCTCTGAGTTCTAAGAGATTGATGTGAAGCAGAGATTCTTGAGGTGACCACAACCCATGGGTAGTCAGATCCCCCAAGTGGGCTCCCCAGCCCAAGAGGGAGGCATCTGTGGTAAGGATTAGAGAATGAGATTGAGTGACAAAGGGAACTCCTTGCCTTAGGTTGTCCTGATCCTGCCACCACCTCAAAGCCTGGATCAGGGTTTGAGTCACTGGGATTAGCTTGGTCAGAGAATCCTTCCTCTGGGACCAGAAGGCTCTTAAGTGGAACTGAAGGTCCCTCATCTGAAATCTTGCTCCTTGGACCACTGCTGTAGAGGCAGCCATGTGGCCCAGGAGCTGCAGAAATGCCTTGCTGGTCGAGGACACGTGAAGGGTGAATGAAGGGGCCAGTGTCACAAGGGTCCTTGCCCTGTCCAGGAGAAGGAAGGCTCTTGCCCTTATTGTATCCAGCTCCGCCCCATGAAGGTGAGGAGCTGCACTGGCTCTAGAACCGACTTTGAAAGATTTAGGAGGAATCCTAGAGAAGTGATCAGTTGCTGAGTTATCTGTAGGTGTGACTTGACTTGGTCTGGAGACTGACCCATTATGAGCCAGTCGTCCAGGTATGGAAAGATGGAGATCTTTTTTCTCCTTAGGAAAGCAACCACTACTGCCAGGCATTTTGTGAACACCCTTGGAGCTGATGTTAGGCCAACAGGCATTGCTCTGAATTGATAGTGGCCCGAGGGCAACTCGAACCTGAGGTACTTTCTGTGGGAGCATCTGATGAGAATGTGGAAATAAGCATCCTTGAGGTCCAGGGAGACTAGCCAGTCCCCTGGCCTTAGAGAGGTAGAATTATTCCCAAAGTCACCATTTTGAACTTTGGCTTTAAAATTGCTTGTTTAAATATCTGAGATCCAGGATGGGCCGCCATTCTCCTGTCTTTTGGGAGTTAGGAAGTACCTGGAGTACAATCCTTTTCCCTTGTGTAGGTGGAACCTTTCTATGGCTCTCAGAGCCAAGAGGGAAGAGACCTCTGCCTCTAGGGCAAGTGCCTCTGAAGGGTCTGCAGGTGGAAAGGATCTGGTTCTCATCTTGGGAAATTTTTTGAAGCTGAGAACCAGTTCCTGGCTCACTACTACCAGGACCCATTTGTCTGATGTCAGAGACATCCAGTCCTGGACAAAGTAAGCCAGCGTGCCCCCTACAGGTGGTGGAGAATCGGCCCTGGCAAACCCATCAGGGTGCCTGCTTGGCAGGGGCTTTAGGCTGAGGGGTGGTAGCAGGCCTGCTTATACCCAGTCTGCCTCTCCTCTGAAGAACCCTCTGAGCAAAGGCGGAAGAGGAGGGTCAGCTTGGTAGAAAGGCTTCATGAAAAGGCCTGCCCCTGCCCCTGGAATGCTGCTCTGGGGAGTGGCTTGCCTTCCTTGGCCTGAGCACCCTATAGGTGGTCCTGTACTCATCCATTTTCTTCATGTAGTTTTCTGTCTGCTCCCCAAACAGAGAATTATCAATAACAGGAAAATCCATGGCCTTAGTCTGGGTATCCCAGACAGGCTAGTACATCTGAGCTAAGCTATCCTACTAAGGGCCACAGATGTAGCCATGACTCTAGATGAAACATTATTGGAGTCCACTGCAGCATGAAATTGCACCTTGAATGCCTCAATACCATCTGCAGCCACCTGCTCCAGCTCCTTGGCAAGCTGGTCAGGGACCTGTTTTGCTAGAGCCATCACAGTGTCCCATCTAGACTTCTGGTATCTAGCTGTGTAGGCCATATAATTAGCCTGCCTGAGTCCCAAAGATGCTGCCATGTACTGTTTCTTTGCCATGGCATCAATCCTCCTGGAGTCCTTATCTGAGGGGTGTGAAGCCAATAGTATATTTCCTTATCACAGGCAGCAGCCTGCACTACCCCAACATGGCTGCATTGCTGGGAAAGGAACTCCATATCTGAGCCTGAAAAGTATACCTCTTGTCCATTCTTCTGTCCACAGGAGGCATGGAATTAGAGTCTTTAAAATTTTAAATGTCTGTTTCCCAAAAGACTTATGGAGGGGAACAGACAGTCTCTGGACCTGGGATGTCCATCATCACAACATAATCAGGCTTCTCCTGATCCTCTACTGCTTCCTCCATAGGAAGCTGGAGAGTTTCAGCCACTTTTTTGTAAAACATAAAGTGGGAAGGGGACTCAAAGCCTAGGAGGTGAAACACCTGAAGGTCTGTCTGGGGAGATGTCCGGGTCAATGGGCACATCCAGAGTTTCATAATCACCATCACTATCCTCATACTCTCCCTCCTCCTCTGATTCATAAAAATCCTCTAAATTATAATCCGGAACCGGGTGAACCGACCGAACCGAGCCCCTAACCTATGGTGCCGGTTCGGTCGGAACCGGAGTTAGTGACTGAACAATCCTTATCGCTTTGGCCATTTCATCAGTGGTCGGAGAAAGAACTTGTGAATCTGAACCAGCTGACTTATCCCTTCTTTTTCTTTTAACCGGAACCGACTCCTCAGAGTCGGTTCTCCTTTTGCCCGAAGAAGTTTCGTCCTGGTCAGAAGGCACTCCTTCTGTTCTGGTTAGAACCGAACCGGCTGGCCATCCGGTCAGCGGACTTTCGGCCTCCCTTTCCCCAGCCTACCTACTCTTTTCCAGGGTAGCTGTGGAAAACTTTGCAAATCTGGCAGTCTGAATCGAGGTGGTCAAACCCTCAGACAACAAACACAGGGTATGGGGGTCAGCCTTACAAAGGCTTCCCACACACACTACAGTGTTGAAACCCAGTGGGCCCGGTTTTCTCTTGGGTTTCTGACATGGCCAGACCTAATCAAACTTACCTTTTTTGGCAATCCGCCAGGCAAGACACACCTATCGGTTCCTGACCGTAGATACGGCCGTGGAAAAAACGTAATGAAATCCATTTTTTAAACCGATAAGGACCGTTACTACACTTTCAAAAAGCAGAACAACTTTTTTATAAACCTGATCGGTTCAAACCAACCGATCCGATGTTTACAAGTTCCACACAGAAACTAATAATAATAAACCTATCTAGTACTCACGGTACCACAGACAGAGACTGAACCGACAGGTTAGATAGAAGAAATTCGGTTGAACCGAGGGAAAAAACAACACTTTAACCAACTAAATTGAACCGAGCGAAGGAGAAATCTCTGGAGCGACTGTTCAGTGAGTCGGAGTAAAGAATCTGGCGGTCTGGGTTTAAACAACAGCAGACAAGAGTCTCAACCAAGCTCGAGCTCAGCGTTCCATGCCTTGCATGGAAAGTTAACTCTTTCCTCTCCGGGGCAGTTCATAGGATGGATATCACTGCAATAGTCAGAATACAAAATTTCAAATCATCAAAAAGTTTATTGTATGGTTATAAACCTTCACAATTACAAGCACAGTTAAAATATCATTACATATATATCTAAAAAGGGATAGGGTCCCCATTCGTAATAACTCATTTATACAATATATTCATATCAAAGTAATCTTATTTGTACATCACAAACTGAATAACAACACTTATAATCATCACATAAAAACTACCTAATATCATGCAGATGGTTTTTGTACTTCATTTACATATAGATTCACTCATATCCTAAGAATCAAGTATACATGACACATCCATGCCTTCAGATAATTTGGATTTTACTTTGATTTTCTTAATACTCAGTAGATAATTAGCTAGCCTTTCCACTGTCCAACTATCCTCTGTATGGAACAGAATGCAAGTAAGCTCTTTTTTTATCAACATTATATCTATTATTTAAATATGGACCAAGCCAAAACATACGTTGACTATCATACCATTTACAGACCCATAAAACATGGTATAGATCCTCCCTATCTTCACTACCACAATCACATTCCTCAGAGTAAATTCCCACTTTTTTGTATCTATAATCCAGCACTTTACTAGGGAATTGTTCAAATTTATAAATCATAAAATTTGATCGCACTGAGGAAATGGTCAGTATATCCAAGTATTTTTTATACCCATGTATATAATTATTCGCTGCAAACCATTTGGAATAACGGGACTGCTTTATTTCCTCCAAATCTTTCAGCTTCCATTGATTACTAATTTTCTTTGTGATATATTTTTTATATTTATCACTAATACGAACACATTTTGTCACAGAATCCTTTAAATGTACTAAGTGATATTTCTCAAGTATAGAGAAAACTCTATCCATCCAATAGTCAGAACAGAGTCCCCAGTCATGCCAGTCCTTTTTTTCATCCAAACATTTCTTTGTGACTACATTTTCATTTAATCCAACCAGTCTAATCCAATAATTTACTTTTTTGGATTTGATTGCTGCATTAATATCTATAATACCCAGCTCAGCACGAATATAAGAAGAAGGGCAGGAATAACCTAACCTTAACAAGGATCTTAAAGATTTATAGATGGGACTCATACATTTATTAGCTGTATTTACTTTCCAAATTTCACATCCATACAACAATTGAGATTCTATCTTAGATTTTAACACTTTTAACAATTGTCTTATCGTTAATCCCCCAAATTTACAATTAAACCTGTATAATCCTCCAACAGTTTTTTTTTAAATTTCTCTTTAGCCCATTCCAAATGAGAGGTCCACATACAATTTTGATGAATTACTATTCCAAGATATACATACGTAGAAACTATCTCCACCTTGCCTTGGCCGATATACCAACTGCCATTAGTACTTCTATTCTTCTTATTTCCACCCAATACCATAATCTTTGTTTTCTCCATGTTTATCTTCAATTTATTACTTCAGATTCCTTTACAAGGAAATTTAATTTTTTGTAAACCAAATTTTGTTAGAGACAGAACCACAATATCATCGACATATGCCAATAAAGGAACAGGAAAGTCCCTAATTTTTGGGGAATCTATGTCTATATCCACACTATATTTTACTATGTTATCCAGATATAATATAAACAGCAGAGGGCAAGTATACAACCTTGCCTCACTCCACGATTACATTCAAAAATGTTTGATAACTGGCCCCTAAGGCCTAGTCTAATTTTAGCCCAGGTTTTGGTATATAAATGTGCTATTATGTTTACTAGGCTGGAGTCAATACCTCTATCTAATAAAATCTGCCATAATAGACTTCTAGATACACTATCAAAGGCGTTACTGTAATCAATAAAACATATATATATATTCTTTGACCCCTAATTTTCACATATTTTTCCATTAAATGGTTCAACACAAAAATAGTATCCAGTGTGGACATACCATGTCTAAATCCAATTTGGTAAGGGGAGATACTCCCTGTCTTTTCAACCTCCTGCTGTAGCCGGCCCAATATTATCTTAGAAAAAATTTTAAGATTCACATCCAAAAGACTTATAGGTCTATACATTTTAGGATCATCTAGTGGGCCTTTTTTATGTAATGGAATAAGATTAGCCCCTTGCCACGAAGTAGGGAAGCTTTTTGAGGAAATACATTTATTGTAAAATACTGTTAAATATTTACACCATAGATGAGACTCTGTTAAAAAAACCTCGGCTGGGATCCGATCCGGCCCGGCTGCTTTTTGCTTTTTTAAAGTATACAATGCCAGGTAAGTTTCATCTAATGTAACTGGACGCACGTAAGAATACCCAGAACCATTTATTGGTGAGTTATCAGCTTCGGTATCAAAGTAAATCCCTTTAAAATAAGTTACCCATCTTTCCTCACTAATAAAGGTATCAATGTTAACTTTCTGGCTCTTAAAACCATTAGCCACAAGTGACCAGAATGTTCTATTATCTCTACCCTGAATTGCCAGAAACATTTCCTCCCACTTAAGTGCAAAAAAGTGTCTTTTTTTATTAGCAATAAGATCCTTATACTCTCTCTTCTTAAAATTCAATAATTTAAGATTCACCTGGGTCTTTTTTTTATTATACAATCTACATAATTTCCTAATGTCAGCCTTTGCCTTTTTACAACCCCTATCATACCAGGTATCCATGGGTATAACCCTTCCTGATTTACTTGGAACTTCTAATACAGATTTAATCTTATTTAATAGCGCATCTAGCTCTTCTGTAAGATAAATAAGGTCACATTTACTAATATCTTCATAAGAGTAACTTAGTATTGAGCCATGAATAATTGGTAACAAGTCATAATGTGAACTTTGTTTCCATATAATCTTGTTTGAGGCTGTAATTTCAGTAAATTGAAATGACTGATGCTCCATTCTATTCACCTGTTCTAATTGAGATTCCAAAGCCAATGGATAATGGTCACTTTCTGCTCTAATCAATATTTCACATTTAGTCCAGTAATACATATTCCCGGACCAAAAAGCAAAGTCAATTACTGAGGCTCCCCTCTGGGAAACATATGTAAAATTCCCCTCTTTATCTCCTTCTATCCTTCCATTTAAAGGGTACATATTATTTTCTTTCGCTAATTCTATAACAATTTTCCCATTATGATTTACCACTTTATCTTTAGATTGTCTATATACTACTTTATCAACGTAATCACATGCAGAAAGTGTATGGTCTGCTAGGCCATCAAACAGGCCAATACGTGCATTTAGATCACCTAGTAAAAGTATTTCTGCATGTGGAAATATTTGCTGGACTTCTTTTAGCAAACTAGATATGTCTTGCCATACACCTACTGGAAAGTAATCAGAATTTTCTGGAGGTACATAACAATTCAGTACAATAATTTCCCTTATTCCATATCTGACTAAAACTATCACATAATTTTGTGCAAGTTTCCAACATACAGCCTTATCAAATACACCTATTTTAATTAGAGTGATAATTCCACCTGAAAATCTCCCTACTTTTTTACACTTCCTGCCAGGGGAATGCAGAACCTCATATCCATTAATAACAACTTCTACATCTTTAGAATGCCAAGTTTCCTGTAAACAAATTAAGTCATATTCCGAAAGAAATTTAATACAGTCAGCATCTGCCCATATGGACTTCCAGCCAGCTATATTCCAAGTTATAAAACTATTTTTGTAATATGACTCAGCTATCCCAGAAATGTTTGGAGTTAGTCACTCATTGTACCCTGCTAATATTTTAAATCTGTTCTCCAACGGGAGGACAGAAACTTCCTCATACACCTTTCTTTCATTAAAGCCCATACTAAGCGCTGTAAAATCTACCAGATGCATACCTAAATAATCCAGATTCCTAGCTTGGGCTAAAATTAGATCTGCTAGTTTTCCATTAGGCACATAGATATCAATCTGACTCCCCTCATGTCTACGTTCAGCTTGTATACTATCCGGATATTCCAGTGGGACCATCATAAAATTTTTCAGCAAGTTCTCAATTGCCATAGACAATCCTAGGTCTGTTTCTTGAAACATATGGTTCATCCCAAAAAGAGTTAAAATTCTCCCTCCCACATCCTTCACACAATCACACTTGTTTTATTACATTTTCCAATATTAAATAATTCTCTATTGGGAAAAAACAAAGATACTTCCTTGTTACTTAATAGGCCTCTATTTATCCAGACATAATTTGCTGTTCTTGGTGCATCAAAATAAACATCAATAATGGTAGCCTCCACTATTATTAACCTCTTGATCTCAATTATATCCGCTTCTACAAGTTCAATATCCAATTCCTGGTTCAAAAATGTAAGTATATGCAAGTCTAACATAGCCTTGTCAAAAGTACACCAATTAAGTGGTCCATATAATCTAATTAGAGGCTTCTTCCCCACTAGTGTCTGTGCAACTTGGAAACGCTCTCCATTTCTATCAATAGTCTGCTTTTTCACAGCATCTCCAAAATTCTTCTTATCCTTATTATTTTCATTACCCACTTGACCATTTAATTTTATATCACACTTTAACCCTTCCATTTCCTGTTCTAACCTTGCTAGCTCCACTTCCAACTTAGATGGTACAAATTGAGACTGAGGAATATGACATCCCACGACTCTATCCACACCTTGAGTTACTATATCTCCCTTACTCTTCCCCCTATTTTTTTTCCTTCTCCTTTGAATTTTATTTCTATGGGTCTTTTTAGCTGTTAATTCAGGGAAATCAATTATACTAAAATCAGGCCTCACGCCCGGTGATCCTAGAGCTTCATTATCATCCGAGCACTTTTCCAAGGCAGACACAGCTTCCAACTTCTCTATATTTGGTGTTATCTCCTCAACTTTTCCAGACAGATCATCAACTTTATCCATAATCTGTCTTAATTTCCCATCATTAACCACCAACTGTGTTTTAAGTTCTTCCAATAAATCCTTATTAAGAACCAATTGCTCCATCAGGATAATAAAGGAATTCACTGGATTCCTTAAAAGGGTAATCAATTTTTCGCTCAACCTTGCAGGTATAAAGACCTCGTCCTCTACTGAGCACTTTTCACCTTCTTGAGACTGATTTACAGTATTATATTGATATCTAGAACTGAGCAGATCTTTTCCCCACTTCTTTAAGTCCATCTATTGTTTGTTGTAGATCTTCCATTACCTCTTTTAATTCATGGGTCTTATATGTTGTTACTAACTCTCTTTCCTTTACCACATCCACCATATCATCAGAGACCCCCAGGGATATATCTGCCTCCAATGACACCTCAGGTCTCCACCAAGGTGGTGTACTTACCAAGCCATCCAAAGCAGAGGAACCCACTGAGGATTCCCTATCTAGATACAGTGTTTTTTCCATAGATAGGTGATCCTGGTTTACCATCAATGAACCAGCTACATGGCTACAATCATTTGACCCCCATGACATTTCCCCTTTATCTACATAAACAGATGGAACAATAGTGGCATCCACATGTTGATGCATGCCTTTTAGTTGACTTGATTTACCTATACTCTCAACTTGAATTAAATTACCATTCGGGGTACAAGTGTTATTTCCCCAATCCCTTTTTTTAAGGTGCTCAGTAATCTTAGTCTGTCTTACACCATATTTAGGTTTCTGTATAGGGAGCTCCTGTAAAGGTGAAGGCTTAAGAGCATGCATCCTTTGGTTTCTAGTGATAACCATACCAAAAAAAAAAAAAAAAAACTTTGTCTTTCAGTATCAGTCAAATCAAAAGTTTAAAACAGTTGCATAAGTATCAGTGTCCAATAAGTATCTTCCTTAAGTTCAAAAGAAGTACATTATAATACCATTAGCAACTCAGGCACAATTATAAAGTTATAAAAACTGATTCTTTAGCAGATGTAACAAGAGTGAATCACTTTAAGTAACCTTTTCACCAAGTTTCTGAGATTCAAAACACACCACCCTGAGCACCAGAAAACGCCACACATGTGCATTTAGTACCCAGAAGGATAGAAGGATGCGAGAAGAAATCACACTGGCTGAAAAGATCACACGGATTATAAAAAGAATATAAAACTCGTAAAAAAAAAAAAAAAAAAAAACTTAAAACAATATGTCCCTTAAATACCAAGCAAACAGATAAAAAATTCTTCTTTTCCAGACAGAGTTAAACTTGCATCGGAGCGCAGCAGGAGCACAGGTGCACACGAAGTCTATTCTCTTTCTCTTTCTCCACAACACCAGTATGAACAATGTCTCCAAAAATCCTCACTCTTGCTTGTATATGATCAATAACACAAAAGATTAGGCTTCTCAAATGAGCGTAATGGCCTACTATCAGTGCCTACTTCACAACACACTGATGCATGTAATTTCACCTGAGCCACAAGTCTGTGCTTCCACATGTTGTGATCATATTAATTAAATCCACTCCATTCTCCCCCGTTCAAACTGCAGCAGAACCTCAGGGTTAATATGTGCTTACTTGCAGAAAAATAAAAGTTCCCTGCTCGAGATGTCCAACTGCCCTTCGAACTGGTCCAAATACCTTTACAGCCGCAAATAGCAGCCCTTAGCTCCACGCTCAACCCGGCTCCTCGGGCACCTCTGGGTCTATCACGCACGGCAGTGGATCCAAAACACAACTAAAATCTCCAAAAGCAGGTTTTAACACTACCGGGACTCAGGTTCCTCTTCTTTCAAAACACTAGAGCCACGAGAGCCGCAGCCGCTCTCAGACTGAGTCCGGTCCTGAATACAAAGTCCTCCGTCGCCGGTGCTAGTCTATTCCCAGGTTACATTTCCCCGGGACTGAGCCGCCACTCCGGGCGCCCGACTGACCGCCAGTTCCCGGCGTCCCGGGTTTTTCCGCTACCCGGTGAATCTCCACAGCAGCTGCAATAAGCAGGACTCTCTACGATATCACCACAACACCGCTGTCGTCTTTTCTTCGGCACTGACGCCTGCCAGCCGTTTTCAGCAGGTAAAAGTTTATTAAATCTTGGACAGCTCTCGACGGCTAATCCAGCGTGGCCGCCATCTTCCTGGCGTACAGCAGGGACCGTGACAGTCCATTGCGGTCTCCGGTGGGGCAAGCGGCGCTCCTCGATCACTCTCCGCAACTCTTCCTCCTAGTCAGAATACAGCAAGACTTCATGTTGTTTGAATGTGCACTTTTTAGTGTTTGAATGTTTCTTTCATTTTGGACTGTCCTACTGCAGACCCAGATTCCTGTAAAAATCTTCATATCAACAAGCAACAGAGAAATTGGGCAACGGGACCCACAAGTTTCTGGGTTCTTACCCAGCTTAAGAATAACCGAGATCTGTGCTGAATTCCACAATGGGGGAACTTCCTGCTCAGCTGTACAGATGAACTTTCAGTGCAGCATCAAGACAGTACATAAACAGTATGTTAAGGATACAAAGGGCCTTGCCCGCCCCGGCTCAGCATTGCGGCGACATAGGTCCTGACTAGTACTGCACAAATGCTGCATTCATGCCTGTAATCAGAAAAAATGCACAAGGAACAGGCAAGGTGGGGTAACTTCTGGTCTGAACAGCTACCTCCCATCTTAACTAGGCAGCCTTGGGTATTTCCCCTATTTCTGTAGGGCAGTTAACTAGGGAACAAAGGTGTGTGTGTGTTGCATCACATGTAACAGCCTTCTGGTCCACCTAGAGTTGAATTGCTTGGTTCTGTCTTTAAGGTTAAAAGTAATTCGCTACATGGTATATGTATTATTCTCCGTATCCCACCATACACATTACTCTCTGCATTCCACCAGTGTGCAGGGTAGGCAATTTTGGAGTAAGCCACTGTCTAGCAATAAACTTCATCTTCGCCAGCAACATAATGCCCAGCAGATATTTAATGCGTCTTAAACTGTCTGGGAAAATGGAACAAGAAGCATATCTCAGGGACCAGCATGATTCTAACCCCCAGAACTTCAGAACAGGCAGCTTCTGAATCCCTAAAAAGGGAAACGGAAGGAGGCAATCCCTCATGTGTATGCATCGCCCTGGCTTCCCCATATTTTCTGTAGCAAGCAGCACAGGATTCCACCCCTTCCCCTTCAATTTTCAGCTGTCACTGCTGGGGTCCTGAAAAACCTCACTAGATGCTTCCACACTGTCTCCAAATATGGGACGAAGTGACTCTCCCTGTCTCCAAACAGCCTTTCCCCCAAACTTTAAGGTTGTGTCTCGTCTTATTTCTGCACCCCATTTATCAGCAAGACACTGTGTAGAAGGTGTTTGTGTACTTTGAAGTGCTGTATAGATGAAGCAGATGAGATGCCTTGTAATTTGGAAAGTCGCCTGGGTTACCAGCAGTGTAAAAAGTGGCAGGAGTCCAACAGTGTTCCTACAGAAGTGTGTGGGGCCAAGAATCAATATAGTGGTGGACTTGTACATTTATTTGAATTTTGGTAACTGGGTGAGCCCCTGAGATGGTACAGTCCCTTTTTCAGGGGCGACCCGGGAAGTGCAGAACATTAGTGGCAAACCTACGAGGGACTTCAAGAGACCTTCCCCTTTACGTGGGCTAAAAAGAACACTTTCAGATACCTGGGAATTCATATCTCAGCAGACCTGTCTAGACTATTTAATAACAATTACTTCAGCTCTATAATGTCCTGGAGGTGGATTCTGCACATTGGAAACTTTTGCCACTTTCCTCATATGGTTGAGTGCAGACAATAACAAGCATTTGTCAATGCCGAATGTTGCTTGCTTCTATGTGCTGTTTAGGTATTTGGAAGTCATTGGAGTGCAAATATTGAAAATTCGCAAACTTACGAGCGTGTGTAGGAACTGCGCAACGCACGCTCGTAAAACAGTCATTTTTAGGAATTTTTTCGCCAAATTTTCAACATAGCCATTTTAAGACCTCTGCTCATGAACAGTGACACTGTGATTTTCTTAATGTGTCCCATACATTGAGTTCGCGAGACTGATTGTGCCATTTTAATGCTGCATGGGCGGAACACGCTTTGGGCAAGATGTGAAAATGACAGCTGCACTGCTCATAAGGAGGTGTGCTAAAATGGCAATGTTGAAAATCTGGAGTGAAAATATTGAAAATTCGCAAACTTACAAGTGTGCGTAGGAACTGTGCAAAGCACACTCGTAAAACAGTCATTTTTAGGAATTTTTTCACCAAATTTTCAACACAGCCATTTTAAGACCTCTGCTCATGAACAGTGTTACTTTGATTTTCTTAATGTGTCCCATACATTGAGTTCGCACACCGACTGCGCCATTGTGCGCTACATGGGCGGAAACACGTTTTGGGCAGGATGTGAAAAATGACAGCTGTACTGCTCATAAGGAGGTATGGTAAAATGGCAATGTTGAAAATCTGGAGTGAAAATATTGAAAATTCGCAAACTTACGAACGGCAGTGAGGAACTGCGCAGACGCGACGCCAGAAACAGTCATTTTTAGGAATTTTCCACCAAATTTTTAAAATACGCTTTTTGAGAGCCCCACTTTATGAACACTGGTAGTGTCAAGCTTCGCTAATCGCTCCGAAAGGTGATTTCGACAGTGACTGCGTAATCACCCTTCGGGCCCAATAACGCCATGACAGTGACAGCATTCACGAGAAGGGGTCCCAAAACCCCATGTTGAAAATTTGGTGCAAAATTCCACAAAATGCCTGAGATATGCAATAAAGTTGAAAAACTCTATCTATCCCATTATACAGCTTACTGGCATTTCTCAGTTCGCGGTCGGCTTTGAAGAGTGCAGACGAGTTCCCGTCCACCGATGATTGTCGCGCTTGAGCTCCGGAGATAAGTATGGGGTGAGAGGGGGTGGGAGGCAGGTGCGAGTGGGTGGTGCGGGTTGTGGAGGGGGCAAGGAGACTACGAGGGACCGCTTTTATTCACAGGTTTTTTGTTTTTTTTATGAAGACGACGTTGGACGCTTGCCACACTGGGTGGGCTCCCAGCGTGGCAGCAGGAAAAGCTGTTCGGGGACGTGGAGCCGACGGGGATTGGGCAATCTGGCCACAACAAGATTTTGCCACGCTGGGCACCTGGACAGCTGCTTTGGGTGGAGCCGACGGGGATTGGGCACCCCGGCCGCCATACAGTGTGTGCGTGAGGGAGCGATCAGCACGCACTATGCGTGCTTGCACGTGTGTGTGCGTGGGGGGGGGAGCTCTGCTCACTGAAGCGGAGCTCTCCCTTTGAACTGTATGCCACTGTATTTTCTGCTTGTCATAGACAGCTGCAGCAGTGATTGGGGAACTGGGGCCGCGCCTACAAACACACTGACTGCATTGGAAGACGGGCTGACACACCTCCAAAAACTTGGATGATGGCACTATGTTCCTTGCACATGCGTGCAAGCAACATAAAAATAAATGTTCTCCCAAGACTTTGGTTTTTATTTCAAACTCTCCCTACCCCAATCCCAAATCATTTTTGGAACAAGTTGAACAGAGATGTTCAACATTTCCTCTGGGCAGGCAACTAACCCTCACTGTCAATTAAAATTCTCAGGGTGCTTCGGAAGGAGAGAGGATTGGGACTCCCCCACCTGTATCACTGTTATCTGGCGGCACAGGTGGCCCAGTTATGCCCCGTGTGAAACAGAGGATTAACTCAGGCTGGTACCCAACAGAAGAGGCCGCATTAGTGTGCTGGGGGGGGGGGGGTGGCCGATGCCTACTAATGTCATACACCCTCACCATTTGGTGCCACACAACAAACCCCTGGGTAAAACAGTCTTTAAGGATACTCCATCTCTGCAAACTCATGCATATTCCCAATGAACTAGGCCCCCTCTCCATCACACAGCATGAGAACTCACTCATTCCCCCTCAGCTAGGCTCTGGATATGCCTACTGGGAGTACAGGGGTCTTACTACCTTCTGCCAGTGCACAGACAGAATGGGTTGTCTCACTTTTGCCACATTACAAGAACACTTCTCTCTCTCTCTCTCTGTAGAGAGGACTTCTTTAGGTATTTACAAATCTGGGACTTTATTAACACAGACGATAACGTACAGAATGTGGGGAGAGAGTTGACACCTAGAAGCTTACTGGTACAATATTATTAGGATACAAGACAAATTCAAATATATCTCGACCCTGTATAGGATTATTTCCTCCACTGCTTTAACTCCTCTAGATGAGATCTGGGGGAGACGGGAACGGGAGAGTGGCACGGTGATTCCAGTTGAAGACTGGTCACGCAGGGTTAGAAGGGGCTGGCTGGTTACATCTTCTCCATTGCGGAGAGAATATGATTGGAAGGTAATTAGCCTCTTTTTTTAGAACCCTCATAATCACAAAACATTTCAACCCGCTAGCAACAGAAGCTTGCTGGAGGCTCTGTGTCGAACCCAAGGAGACACACTATCACACTTTTTGAAGATGCCCCAAGTTATAGGTATTTTGGTGCCAAATTCATGGGTCATACAGCAGATAACCGGGTTCCCTCTTCCCTTTACTTTCACTAACTTAGTTTTGGGCCTCTCGACTATGTCCTCTAAGAAAAGGAAAGTGACAGCACTGAGTCAGATCCTACGGGTTGCTGCCCTGAAGTGCATTATGGCCAAGTGGCTGACGCCTGATCTCCCTTCAATGAGTCAGTGGTCCTCTAGGGTGGAGGAGACAGAACACATGGAAAGAATAACATATACACTCAGACTAGAACATGAGAAATTTTTTTGATATGTGGCGTCCGTGGCATGCCAGGTCAGATAATCAATCAGGAGGGGGGTCACTGAAGTGGGTCGGGGTGTGGTAGGAAGTGATCCTATACTCTAGGTTATTTCACTGAATAAGACCATTTGAGGAGTCCATATCCAGGTCTAGCAATACATGTGTGTTTTTTTTTGGAGGTGGGGGCTGAGAGAGGGGGGAGGTGCGCCAAGCCCAATTAGTTTGTTTTTGCTGACTCTTCTCTTTATTAAGTTGCTGAGTTTACCAAGACTGTGCAGTGAACTGTAAGCATCTTTTATAAGTCTCAAACCTTAAGCAGTATAACAAGTAAACTGTTTGAAATAGATCTCTGTGTTTAAATGGATGAGTAAGGATAAACAAAAGCATGTACACTGTGAAAATATGTATGGATGTTCAGGAATGTATTAAACAGAACGGTTGTTAAGTTCACAATTACCAATAAAATCTTACTGAGTTATAAGCACAGACAGTAAGAGTCATCCCTATTTGCATATTCTACCTACCACAGAATAAATTACTGCCAAGTGAAAACGTTTTCATTCTTATTTTGTTCTGTTCCCGTCTTCCCTTAACAGAAATATCGCTTACACTGGGTGCTCTGTTCCTGTAGCTCATATTGGAATCTTTCAGTTCTCTGAACCCCCCACCTCCACTTTTGTTACTACAGTGTGTAATACTCACCAAGACAAAATGATTATTTAAGACAAGATTTAAACAGCACTATGGATCTTTAAACTGAGTGCAGATGCACCTTTAGAATGTTGTTTTGTGAATAATGTGCACTATTTCTAAGGCTCTTATGGAACTGTGGATCTACCTCTTTAAGCTGTGGGATTTAAAAACAGGAGCACTGTCACCAAACCCTGCACATGATGAAGATGAGCAAGTATCACTTCAAGGACGTATAAAGTTTACTTTGTTAGTTTGAGGTTGAGGGCTATTTCGCACTGTTTTTTCAGTTCCCTCCGAGAAGCTCCATGCATGCATTACATTTTGTTCCTTTGTCAATATCTGACCAATACCACCCCCCTGAACAAAAAGGGCCAATATGGGAACTACAGAAATAAGAGCCAGGTTTCAGCCAATACTATTACAGTACAATATGACAAAAATATCAGAAAGCTCCTTTGTCCCCATCCCCCCAAAAATCAAACTTCATCAAGAAATGTGAGCATTTCATTACTTGGTACACCAAAACCTAACCAAAAAAAATGTGAATCCCCATTTTTATTTTTGCCGACCCTTGATGGCTTTATCTCCCTCACAGGGTACAAGCTGTATGCATATTAGGGTCTGGCAGGAGGGTAACGGCAGGCACAAGTGTGCCACTCCACCAATGACACAGATACACAGGAGTAAGAAATCCCCCAAATCCATCAGGATGACAGCCTCATGAGGCCTATGCCATGAGCCTCCACTATGCCAAATGGTGTGCACCTGGGGGCCTGTGAAGGGACAATAAACACAGAATAAAAATAATAGATGCTGGGTTTTGCCAGTATATATCTTTACACAGCTGCTGAATTTTTTTTTTCTTGTTTGTTTCAATTTAGGATGTTCTCTATATAAGCAAGGCAAAGCAAAACCGCTCCAAGACCTGGTGCAAATGCACAAACATACATCCAGGATTCGAACAAAAAAGATGCACTGCACTCACTCCTTCGTTTTTTTTCTACTCTTTATTTACCTCACCTGCATGTGACAGACTCTCTCTGGTGGGACACATGACCAGAACCCTGCTGCCTGCCTGAACCCCCGACTCGCGCTCTCCAGTACTTCCCTAGCTTTCCAACCTCCTCTGGCCACTCCCCCACCCCCCCGGGGAAGGACCGCCAACTCCTCCAGCACTCTGTTTACACTCTTATGGTGTGACCAGAGGGGAGGGGGGCAACCAGAAGTGTGGTGCGGTAAGGCTCGGCACTAGCCATGGAACCCTGCCACTGGTTCCCACCATCACCTACTGCCATAGCAGGGGGTTTTCGTTGGTTTTTTTTTCTCCCCATTAGGATGCGGCGTGCAATGGCATCCAGCATGGCACTATGCCGCAGGTATCTGCTGAAGTCTTGTCCCCGTTCTGCAGCTCATATCTGTGCCGCCTCGGTTCCACCAGGGGCCACCACTGCACCAGGCGCCCAGAAACCCACCCCTGGAGAGGAAAGCAGTCCTCTGGACACTTAATTCTTCCCACCCTGCCGACACCCCACGGCCTAGGTCCATTCCCCAACCTGTCGCTGGCGCTGCGCGAAGTGTGGCATTCAGCGCCTCAACCCTCAGCGTCACCACGCCAGCTACTCACGCCTTCTTATGTAGAGCTGTTCAGACCCATTTAGTTGCAGTGACACCATTTTATTGGCAACTACTCACAGATAACAAGCAGCAATAGTGGTGTTCAAAATAACTTTTTATACATAGCAGTGTTTTTGCAAGACAGACGTGGTTTCTCTTGTTTACGTAATGCACTTTCCCTCTGAATGGCATCTTGGCCCGAAATAAACTCAATCTGTCAGCCTCTGAAGAATACTGTAAGCAGAAACGTGGCAGCTGTCATTTTTATACATTTCAGCACACTGAAAAGAAAAAAAAAGTACTCCACAGTAATATCTGCGGTCTCTGTATCCCCCTAGTGACATCTTCGTAAAACTGCAGCTTCATATGGTAAAATTTTGGGAGTTACTGGATAGTTTGATGCCTTTTATTGGACCAACATAACATATTTATTTATTTCATCTGTTTTACCAGGAAAAGCTCCACTGAGCAAAAGCTTATTTGCAAGGAGGTCCTGGTGTAGGAAGGCAAAAATAATACGTACAGTCTGGAATTACAGCATAAAGATACAATAATCATCAGACGGTGCTAAAATACAAACAGCATAAGAAGAACTGAATACAAAAGTGGGGAACAGTAGTTAAGTATTGGGAGATGGATAACAAATTTTAGTCTTAGCATCATCTATTTGTTACATGATGTTTTTAAAAAAAAAAACAGCTTAGGGTTAGCAAACAGTGAAGCAGCTTACTACACGGTAGGGAGGTGGTCACACAAATTGCTACTTATGCCTTAATCGAGTGCCATATTAAAGGCACACACATTTATCAGGGCAGTGTTGGTGTAGAAGAGTTTGGAAGTGACAGGTACAGACCAGGGAGGGTTTTTTAATTAGTTTCTGAAGGGCATCCCACGCTGAAGGGGCTTCCCAGCTACAGGCCATTTTGCCATATTTTGTTAAGTCCCTCGGGATATCAAGCATGATAGCACTATGCAGCCTAAGTGCATATGGACCATGGGCCCTGTAGAGGAACGAAGAGATAAATCTAGGTAGGGAGTTACGTAGTGCGTTAAAGGTACAAAGATTTAGGTGTCTTAGTCTTCTAGTTCCAAGCGACGGCCAACCTACATCCTTACATAGGAGGCAATGATGTGTGAGGGCAGGGAGCTCACTGATGAAGCGGAGAGTTCTATGGTACAGGACAGCTAAGCTACCCAGGTATGTGGCTGCAACACTTCTATAAACTATGTCACAGTAGTCCAGCAACAGAAGGAACATAGCCTGTACCAAAACTTTATCTTGGTTTAGGCAAGATTTATTACAAAAGTAAAAATCCAATTTCCAGGGTTTTATATAGCTGGAATAGCATAGCAAAATGCTACGCAAAACAGGTTGTAATACTAACCATTTCTAAAAATGCATAGCAGTAGACTGCTAACCATTTTTTTCCAGTGAGTCTATGGCACAGTAGACAAAATTAATAAAATTATTTTTGAAATTTTACTAACCATTCTGTGCCAACTGCTATGCATTTTTACAGCTGATTAGCACTTTCATGTGTAAAACTGCTAATAAATTTTTTTGGCTTATTTAATACCCTGAATTTGTGCCGTAGCTTCTTGCAGAGGGCATCTACGTGAGCATTAAATGCGTTTACTGTCCAACCACAAGCCTAGGTATTTAAAGGTGCATACAGGTTCAATTATTTTGTTGGCAACTGTGTTGTTGCCAGATACTGGGGTGGGGGGCTTGGTTTCTGCAAGAACACCATATATTTGGTTTTGGCTGTGTTCAGAGGTAACTTGGATGCATGGAGGTTAATGTGTAATAGGTTAAACTCATCTTGTAGTGATTGCATGGCTGTATCTGTGTCTGGGCTTGCGGTATAGAGTACCATGTCATCCGCGTAGAAATGAAGGCTGGGGTTGGTAATGCTTTGGCCTAGGTTACTGATATAAATAGTAAACGGTAGTGGGCCCAATATGGAGTCTTGTGGGGCACCTTTGCTAATTCGTATACAAGTGGAGGTAAGGCCTTCTACCTTTAATTGCTCATGCCTATCTGTGAGGTAGCATCTAAACCATTTTACTACATTTGGACGAAGTGTGACACTAGCAAGCTTACCCAGTAGAATATTGTGGTTAACGGTGTTGAATGCCTCACTTAAATCCAAGGGTGCAATAATGGTGTGTCTATGATCTAAGGCTGAAAACCAGTCATTACTGCCTTGTACAAAGACGGTATGTAGAGTACACAAGCTTTCGAGGCCCAACAGGTCCCTTTGTCTGGTTCATTGAAGCGAGCGGTGAGGAGCCGCACCTTTACACTAAATGGAGCCATACAGGGACTTCCGGTGACGTCACGCTCTCGATGCCAGCTTGAATTGATAGGCTCCCTCCAAACCCTGCATAAACCTCCAGGTCGCTCCTGTAAAAAAGCTTTCAGCTTAGTGTGCTATACCTGGTTAAACTAAATAAAAAAAAAAAAATTTTTTACAACAATTACAGTGAAAGCTCAACAGGTACTCGCTAAGGAGGAGATGAGATGTCTAAGCGAGGGGAAAAAACATTGAAAAAGGCTCCCCCTGTTCCCGATGAAGGCGGATTGTTAGATTCCGGCAGTGAGGCCTCGCAGGCCACGTCGACCTCGCGGCACAGTGGTAGTGCTTCTGGACATCCCCCCATAGCTATGCTGCAAAGGCAAATGACCCTCGTCTTGGCAGAGCTCCAAGATTTCCGAAATGAATTTCGGACCACTACTGCTGCACTAAGAACCGATATCGGAAAACTAGAAAAACAACAGGAGCAGCTGGAGCACCACTGCACCGAATCGGATTCCAGAATTGAGAGAACCGAGCAAGCAATTGTGCACTTAAATCAGTGGGTGCTGACTCTACAGGAGAGGGAAGAGGATGCAGAAAGCCGAAGCAGACGAAATAATATACGGATCTCGGGGACCCCAGAAGGGGAAGAGGGCACTGATCCACACCAATTTATACGTCGCCTACTGATGCAAACTCTCGAATTACCGAAGGAAAATACTCTAGAGTTTGAGAGGGTACACCCACATTAGGTCCCAGCCCCCGAGGAGAGACCTTGTGTTATCCTGGTTTGATTCCTTCGCTTCCAGGAGAAGGAATTAATACTGCACACAGCTTGAAAGTGGGCCAAGGAATTATAAAGGGCAGCGGCTATACTTTGAAAATGACTATTCCTGAAATTATGGCCAGGCGAGGGGCATATGCTCCAATTCTAAAAGAGCTGAAAAAGGCTCATGCTCGAATCCCTATCCAGCTAAGCTGATAGTATACCATCCAGAGTGGCAGCTACATACAGCTCTGCTGGAGAACGCTGAAGATCTTCGGAAACACAAAGTGGATATTCCAGTGCCACCAGGCAAGCCCACCAAAGGAACTCTGGCAGCAAAATTAGCCCAGCAGGCTTGGCAGTCTGGCCAGAGAGAAGGTAGGAGACGACAGGGCATGGAAGCAATTCAGAAGATAGTCAACTCTCTATGAGAACAAGCACAAAGAAACACCTGAGCTGACTACCAGATAAGGAATATGCTACTGAATACAATTGGACTCATACTTGGCTTTAATAATGTCAGCCCCCGGTGAACATTCTTGGTCCGTTGAATTTGGGGCAGAAGGGACGTCTTGGCTGAATCACCTGGATATTTCTGGACTGGAACTGTTTTCCCTCCTCCCTTATTCATTCTTACAGCATCAGATAAGTTATGCTTAACACTAGATAGGTGTAAATGCAGTACTACTACCTAAACTGATGTTTTCTCTCTTCCTTTTTAATTTTATTTTGTCTTCTTTCCTGTCTAAATGTGGACTCTCTCTTGCTTTCTCATCGTTTCTCATTTCAGATGCGTCAGCGGCCTACCGCACAGGGACGTACTGGTTGGCAGATGTAAGTAATGGCATTATAGGCTGGTATTCCCCTGTCTATGCAGCCGGCTATTGGGTTATTCCCTGCCCCTTGAGCTCCTGCTTACTTAAAGGTGGCACTGAAATCTCTCACTGCCATACCCCAGAGAGATGAAGCAACCAAACCGGTGAATGCAGTAGGTTTACATGGTATTTTGACTGTGGCAGTAAATTAATTACCCATACCTACAGAAAATTCAAACTGATGGGGACTTAGAGGCATAGGGAGCTAATAATTGAGGCTTATCCACACCTCCCAGATGCGGATAAGAGTGAGGATTGTGATTTCCTCCTCCCCCCCTTTTTTTTTTTGTTAATGTTGTGGTTGTCATCTTTGCTGTCGTCTGTTCTTTCTCCAGGTTGGACCTAAAGTTATTCCTGTTTCCTCTCCATGTAACAACCCGCCTATGCAGGAAGCTGGCAGGTAGCAGTGTGGCACAACAATTTCCTATTCCCTTACCCCTCGTACAGGCATTGGAAGTGCCTAGGGATCTCTTCTCTGAGTTCCCCTTACATAGTGAGATAGTCTCACTCTTGAGAGCTTGGGTAGCTCTCGCCTTTGGAAGTTCAAGTTTAATAGTTCAGTTTATAAAATTCACGGTTAGTTATGATGGTTGTAGCCTGGTTGGCTCCACTCCTCCCTAAAGCTCCTGCTTCATTCCGATGCTTTGTGGCTCTGTTACATGTTCTATGGATTGTTCTGCTTACATATGATAGTTGCCAGTTTCAAGGCAATCAGTTAGTATCTGATAATTCTATTATATTTACACGAAAACTTCAATGTAATACGGATAGTATAGTAACTCTTTGATTGTGTATAACTGACTACTATTTCCGACCAATAGTGGGGAAGGGGGCTCCCTGGGGACCACGCAAAACACCTCTTATAGGCCCTCTTTCACTGCAAGTCTTAATATGGAAGAGTCCCCCTTGAAATTAATCTCTTGGAATGTTAACGGGCTTTCCACCCCAGTCAGGCGTGCCAGAGTCATCTCACAGGTGAAGAAATCCAGAGCTGACATTATTTACCTGCAGGAGACCCATTTAAGTAATCAGGAGCATGCTAAACTGGGGCGGATTGCTAGGGCGGAGGTATATGGTTCGACTTTTAGGGGTGGGAGGAGAAGGGGAGTGGTAACAATAATACCACACCATGTCTCCTGGTGGTTGCAGTCCCAATGGATTGACCCAAATGGGAGGATGGTGTTACTTTGTGGGCTGTTGGGGAGACGGAGGTTACCCTGGCCAATATCTATTTACCACCCGATTTCTTGGCTACTGATGTTCGATGCCTGTTGGATAGAGTGGTACAGTTTGCTAGGGGGATACTATTGCTTGCAGGAGATTTTAACATACTCCCTAACCCTGAGAGAGATTCCTCCAAACATAATACCCCAGAAAAACTCTGCAACAAAGGCTCCTGAATAGATTCATGGCTGAGGTGGGCCCAACTGACATTCGGCGACATATGCACCCCTATTCAAGAAACTATACCCACTACTCGGCTGTACATCACACATATTCCAGAATCGATTTATGCTACACTCAAATAGAAAACTTAGATCGGCTGATAGATTGTCAAATTGCTGACATTGCCCTGTCAGATCATGCTCAAATTAACAGTACTTGGAAGCTGGGGTTACAGAAAAAGACAACCATGTGGCGTCTAAATCCTACGTATCTAAAATCTAAACAATTTAACGAATTCCTAGCCGATAAGATACCTGAAATAATTAATGACAACACCACCCCGGATATTCCCCCAAGTATCCTTTGGGATACCATAAAAACAGTGCTGAGGGGTCATCTTATTAAACACATATCCCAACTTACTAGGACTCGCAAACAGTATAAAACTAATCTTGAAGAGACCTTACATTTCCTGCAAGCAGCACATAAACAAGGTGATAACTCTATGATGCCACAGCTAATGAAGGTTAAACAAGACGTAGACAGATTGGCACTGCAACAGACAGAGATTTCTTTAACCTTGAGGTACTACAAAGTCGGGCCCAGAGCTAATAGACTATTGGCATATCAGATAAGAAAGCAGAGAACGTTTGCTGCAGTTACCACTATACGCCACCCCATAAATGGTAGGCCCCAGAATAAGCTTAATGATATAGTCGAGGCGTTTACAGCGTATTATACAAACCTTTACACCCCAGAGTGCCCTGCAGCCCCAGAAAAGATAAGAGAATTCCTGCAATCTCTGGCCCTACCGGGGATCTCTCCGGATCAGGGAGAACAGTTGCTTGCTCCTATCACAATGCAGGAGCTAACGAATGCTTTGGCATGTGCCAAAACAATAAAAGCCCCAGGACCAGACGGGTATGGGGCAGAATTTTATAAATCTGCAAGAGATCTACTATCACCATCTCTCTCTTGAGTACCTGTAACTCCGTCTTGAAGGGGAATTCTCCTCCACCTACCTGGGCCTATGCCACAATTTCTGTTATTCCTAAGCCGGGCAAAACCCCCCAACTTTGTGAATCGTACCGCCCAATTTCCGTTTTAAACTCAGACTATAAAATATTTATGGGGATAATAGCCCGAAAGTTAGAAGTTATACTCCCACAAATAGTACACAGAGACCAAACCGGATTTGTAGGAGGACGAACCACCACCGGTAACATAAAGAGAACCTACTATACAATACGTAAAATGCACACCTCTAATTGCCCTGCAGCCTTAGTAAGCCTTGATGCTGAAAAGGCTTTTGACAGAGTCCTCTGGCCCTTTTATACTCTGTCATGGACTCCATGGGTCTCCCTAGTTACTAGTTCAAGTTACAAACATTTGTTCTTCCTAAGGCCTGTCTGGCCCTGGGCACCATTCAAGACCCTTCCAGCTAAATAGAGTACTAGACAGGGTTGCCCCCTCTCACCCCTCTTGTTTGCTTTGTTTATTGAACCCTTGGCACAATTAATCAGGCAGTCCCGAGACCTACAGGGAATTGAGGTGGAGGGAGAGGAGCACCGCATAGCACTCTATGCAGACGATGTCCTCTTATACCTACGAAACCCAGAGAGCTCATTCCCGAAGCTCAGTGAGTTGTTAGAACAATATGGGCAACTCTCCGGTTATAAAGTTAATATCTCAAAAACTGAGATTTTAACCTTTCATTACACACCGGACTTGGTTGTGCAGAAGCAATTCCCCTGTAAATGGGATTTAAGAAGGGTAAAATATCTGGGGGTTAACTTAACTAGGGACCCAAGAGATGCTTATAAGCAGAATTATGTCCCATTTACGGCGCAGCTGAAAGAAGATCTGGCCCGCTGGAGAACACTCCCACTAGGTCTACCTAGAAAGATAGAGCTTATTCGAATGGAGACCCTGCCCAGGGCCCTATACCTCTTTAATAATATACCTATTTCCTTGCCTAGGTCTTTGATTTTGGACTGGGAAAGGGCAATATCTAATTTTATTTGGGCTGGTTGTAAGCCTAGGGTTAAGCTGAAATTCCTCACTAGGCCAAGGGCAATGGGAGGTCTAGCACTTCCTGATTTATACAGGTACTATCAAGCAGTGCATCTCATGCATGTGATGGCCAGACAGATCCTGATAAGTGATATGCATTGGATGGACCTGGAGAAAGAAAACTCCCCAGATGTGAACTACTATACTTTACTATATTGTGCAACTGTGCCTTCAGTTCAACACTGCACCTTACCAACAGAACTACATAACAGGGTGGTGGCCTGGTACCAGGTTAGGAGACAGCTTTCTATTTCCCCCTTTATACCATTAATCTGCCCAATAGCAGCACTCCCAAATTTCCAACCTAGAATATTGGATCATGCATTTCAACAATGGACCAAATATGGCCTAAACTATCTATTTCAAATTACAACCAGAGGAATTTTTCCTACATTTCAGGATATACAGGAAAAATGTGGACTCCTCAACTCCCATTATTACAGATACTTACGATTAAGGCATTACTATGAAGCCTTAACTCCTATAGTTCATAACTTAGAAAGTCTGCCCCCTGTGACAGTTAGCTTGCAACAACTGTCTGCCTCCCCAGGACAGAGGCATCTGATATCTACTCTCTATCGAGCCCTGATGTCGACTACTAAACGAACCCTGGTAGACACCCGGGAGAAGTGGCAGCAGGAACTAGGTTCCCCCACAGAAATAAAGCAATGGGAATGGGCCTGTTGGCAGGTTTCACATACATCTTCCTCTCACCAATAGCGAGAATTTGCATGGAAATTTTTAGTCCGATACTTCTATACCCCGGAGATTACTAGTCATTACACCCCGGGTAGCTCAGCTGCTTGCTGGAGATCATGTGGGGAAACTAAAGCCCACCTCACGCATGTGGTATACTCGTGCCCTAGACTGCGGTCTTTCATCCACAGCATGCAGCTAGAGCTCCAGGAAACATTCAGTGAACCTATACAGCTGACTCCACAGGTATTTATCCTGTCAGTGTTCCCCGAAAATCTCAGAGACCGGGGTCTCCGGTATCTGCTGGCTATTCTCCTCGTTGCGGGGAAGAAGGCCATCACGAAAAGGTGGCTCACCTCTAATACTCCTACAATAAAAGACTGGTGGACTATAACTAGACAGATTTATCAAATGGAAAAGTTAACATATAGACTGAATGATAGGGAGGAGGAATTTAGAGCCAGATGGAACAGATGGCTCCTGTACTACATGCTAAGAGATAGAACCTTTGTTCCATAGCCTGGAAAAGGCTACCATTATCCTTGTTAATGTCACTGTTCCCTCCTTCCCCTTTTTTATTTTTTGCACCTTAAGGTTTCTTCCTGTTGCCTCCTCTGGCCCTCCTCCTCCCTTGATAGTATTCAGTACTGAGGTGTGCATGGCCTTGGGGTGCTTCCCCCCCTCCTTGTCCCCAAACTTTCGCCCCCTCTGGGGATCCTTTAATAAGATATGATAAAGAGAATCACTTTAGGGCGCTCATGTGTAGTACCTTTTGCCTCTCCTGATACATGGAGTCTGAATTGTAAGTACAACGAAGTTAAGTATTCTGTTTTTTTGTACCAAGAGACTTTCTAGGGCCCAGCAGAATAAGAATAAGAATTCCCAGTAGGTCTGGAATATGTTTGAGAACAACCTTCTAAGGGAATCAACCTTAATGTGCCTGCATGATATCTGTAAGTACACTGCTTTGATTCCTTCTCTTACTGTATTGCACAATCGAATGTAATGAAATGTAAGTAAAAACAAATAAAAATGAAAATAACAAAAAAAAATGGAGCCATACAACAGTCGCCATATTCCCGACTCCCAGACTTTTGAAAAATTAAATAAAGTAAGTTCTACTGGGGGGAAAAAATCCATTTTCTTTCTGAAAGGCTTAATCGGGGGCTAAGCCAATTGTGGGTGGGGCGCGCTGTGTTCTGACTGCTTTCCTTTAAGTCTTCCCAACATCCTGCCACAAATTATTTTGAAACTATGCATCTCAAGTGTATTTAACTTTAGCTTCTTTTACTTAGTTTGCTATTGTACCTGACAAAGGGATCTGCTGGGCCACTGGGCTTGTGTACTATACCATCTCTGTACATGTTAGTCTAGTAAAAATTATTAAACTATCCAGAGACTCATATTTTCCAATGACCAATATACCTAAAATCTCTTTTTACTATGATAAAATTGCTAAATTCTTGTTAATGACTGATAATCTCACCCATAATTGCACTGTTTTCTCAGCTTAAAATGACTCCGCTTGGATCTTTGCAATTTAAATACTCTGGCCTGTTTTGTCCACAAACTTATTCTGTCTGGTACTCCTGATTAATCAACTGTAATTTTACAACAGAAATTACTGCTTGGTCTTCTAATGACTTGTACCTGTAAACCCCTTGGTTTCAAACAAACATTGTTCAACACTCTTTAGCTTCAGTGCTCCTATGTGGAATGCGCTTCCTTGTTGACTGAAATGGAATAACTTACTGCTCTTTAAAGTCAGCTTGAAACTGCATCTGTCGGAAAAACTGCACTGTGACTGCAGCCTATGAATGATTTATGTAATTTGCTTGTATTAAGTTAAGTTATCTACTGTATTTGGCTGAATCCCCCCGTTGTAAAGATTCAGACACGTAATGCTGTCTAATGTATCTTGTGCTGCTCCTGTAAAAGGAAAGAATAGTTGCTTACCTAACAGTAGATCTTTGAGAGAATCTCCTCCGCTGAGCCACATCTTGGAACTGTAAGGTATCACTGTCAGGACCATTCAGAAATTTTTGCTGGCTTGGGCTGCCCATGTTAACACACCTCGAAGGCACCTATGTAACACGGGTGTTCCCAGCATGCCTCTGTTCCCCTCCAGACAAAAACTTGGACCGGCAGAGAAAGAAGCAACCAGGACCAAACCAGGCACACAGGAGAGGATATGGAAACCTTAATACGGATGCCAACGGAGGCATCAGAGGACAAACAGCTTGCTAGAGCAGGCAGGATAGTCACTCCTCACAGGGGAGGGCAGGAGGGAGAGTTGTGGCTCAATGGAGTAAATTCTCTTCAAGATCTGCTGTTGCATTAAGTAACTATTCTATCTTCTTCAAGAATACCTCTTTCCACTAAGCAACACCATGGAACAATTCCCAAGCAGTACCAATCACTGAAGGAAGACGGTAGGACCTAATGATCCTGAGTAAGAAAGCCTTGCAGCACAGTGAGGCCAAAGTGGTAGTCTACAAGAGACGATGTCCATACTGTAGTGTTCAGTGAATGCATGAACAGTACTCCATTTGGCAGCAGCACATATGTCAGCACCAGACACATTCTGGAAATAAGGCACTGATGTAACTACCACACAGCCAGAAGGAGCACAACTGGGACAAGGAAGCCGCTTACCACGCTTCTCTTAACAAGGAACCGCATCATGGACTGGGGGGAGGGGGGAGAGCAAGAGTAGAATACCTCTTAGGAGTCCATGGGAAGCCTCAATCTGGGCCACCGTCTTGCCTTCTGTGAGTGCAGGAAAAGCCAACACCGTGGCCAGGTGGACCTGTGTAGAGGAATACCCCAATCCCGAGTCCTTAAGGGACAAGAGGTAGTCCAACACTTCAGGAACTGGACACGTAAAGAGATCCAGGCCACACACAAAACAACAAAAGTGCAGTTACATAAGAACTTACTGTAACAGTAGATCTTTGAGAGGTTCTCTTGCAGCAGGCCACACTGGTAGGACTTAGCTGTCAGGCACTAGGATCACACGGAAACTTTCTAGCTAGCAGTCTACCAGAGGGGGCCGCCCACCACTGATGTCACCCACTGACGTCAGCCAACCCTATAAGAGTGGGTGGCCCCTACACCCTCCTCAGTTCTCCTGCAGGAGGGACCTACAGCAGAACCTGCTAGGAGAACTGAGGAGCAATCTGAGGTAACTGTTAGAAAAAAGGAAAAGTAGAAGGCTCCCCTCCAAAGGAAGGGGAAGACACAAAGAAAGAGGGAGAGCAGGGAGGGAGAGAAAGCAGAGTCTGCTGGAAGAGATCTTCTTGAAGATCTACTGTTATGTTAAGTTCTTACATAACTGCACTATCTTACTTTTGAGGGTATTTCTTGCAGCAGGCCACACCAGTGGGAGGAGTCCCAAGCAGTTATACAAAAAGCTGTTAGAAAGTATGGAAGGCTGGAGGACAGGACCTAAGAAAGGAAGCCCTGGAGAATGACTAGTCCAAAACTGGTTCTGCGCTGAGAGGCAATGTCCACACTATAATGCTTGGCAGAAGTATGGACTGAGCTCCAAGCAGCTGCTGCACAGATCTCTGCAGTGTAGACACTGCGGAAGCAAGCAACAGAGGCAACCATGCCTCTGGTGGCATGACCATGTACCACACTTGGAAGTTCCTTACCGTATTGATTGTAACAGAAAATAATGCAGTTGGCCAACCATTTGGACATACACTGCTTAGACACTGGGACCCCCTATTTCCCAGGGGCAAAAGGTACATACAACTGTTTGGACTTCCTGCAGTCATTGGTACAGTGTGTATAGTAACGCAAACTTCTATGCACACCCACGGTGTGGAGCAATGCATCCCCTGGACTGGCATGCTCCAGAAAATACACAGGTAGGTGGCTGGATTGATTCAAAGTACACTCAGACACCATCTTGGAAAGAAACTTAGAATTGGTGGACTTGTGGAGGGGGAAGGGGGGTGCTGTTGAGCACTCTATTGAGAAGATGCATTCTCCAGTAGCTCTGTAAAGAAAAAGCAAATTCACTAATCTTTCGGCAATTTTGAGGCATTTTGGACCCTGAACTACACCAGCAGTAAATTCGGAACTTTATACTGATTTGATCGATACCAAACACTAACATGAGAAAGATGCAGCGAGGTGCCCCTAGCAGCTCTAAATCTCAGCCGTCAGTAGCTCACCAGGCCCCAGTCTCCACGCCTTCTGAAACAAGCTGAACCCCCATGGAAGGCTTTACAAACTTCTGTGATGGCCACTGATCTAAAAGTGGAGGCTCTGCTACAGCGATTTAGTGAGCAAGATGCTAAAATCGAAAATGCAGTCAAGATAGCTTCATCTGCAGAAGGTTACGCAACGCAAGCAATGGCCACCTCTGCAAAGCAAGTTTAAGAGAATAGCCAGCTTCGCTACAGACTTGAAGCACTTGAGAATGCCAATCCAGCCCCGAATATTCAGCTGGCTGGTCTCCCTGAAGGGACTGAAGAACCTGAATTGCAGACCTCCCTAAAGAAGTGGTTGCCGGAGGCCCTACATCTGAATCTGGAGCAGGGGAAATGGTTTGTAAGGGTCTACAGAATCTCCCCAAGATCAGCGGATGCCCAGCGGGACTCACCTCACACGGTGCTGCTCATTACAGATAGCACAGTCACTAAAGAAGAGATTATGAGGGCTGCATGGTTTACAGATCACCTGCATTTTGAGGGACAAACACTGCGCAACTTAACGGATTTAGCCTATGCTACCCAAGCTCGCCGCAAAAAATCTGATTGCGTTAGGACCTGGCTGAGGAGCCTAGGTGTGGCGTATTCCCTATTAATGCCAGCTTGCCTCAGAATCTACTACGGACGACATATGTTTCAATTTAATGACCCAGTGGAGGCCAGCAAGAGAGTGAAGAAGATTCAAGCAGTGTTCAAGGCCTCTCGAGAAGGAGCACAGTTTGAGGAGGATTCAGAGGAGGAGATGGACACTTGAAGGGGACTTTGGCCATAGAGGATCCTCTTTAAATTAATCTGAACTGGGGGATCTTTTAATACTCCGGGAGTTTAAATATTTAAAGTTATTATCGCTCCTCTTTGCAACGATCTTAACCCTGGTTTGTTATCCCTGGAGTGTATTCTAATTGGGGGAAACTATGGTGGCTGTTTAATTTAACTGCTGCAAGTGGTTCAGGGCTAAATCTAGTGAACAATGCTTAACTCTACTGGGAATACATAGTTATCAGAGATTCTGGGGGAATGCTACAATTTTAGGTTTTATAAAATTTGGAGGCAAAGGTTTAATCAACGTTAGATGTTGAGTTTAAACTGTTTGGAATAACTTTTTGTTCTGGACTGACCACATGCTCTTGTGGAGTGTAGCTATTCTTCAAGACTGAAAATGGGACTCTTATTATAATGGAATACCCCCACATCCGTTATCACTGTATCTAGACTATTGCTCCTTATACCATTGGTTATTGTATTGGTAATTAATGAGAAATCTGATAAGTCGAATTGTAATTGTCTGTTTACTTGAAATAATAATAAACAGAGGCCCAGATATTCAAAAGGGTTGCACATGGCACAACAGTGTTGCGTCATGCGCAACCCACTGACGCGCCCCAGCGCGATATTCAAATGAGGATTGTGGCTGGCACAAATCCGGCGCGCCGGAGCCGCATCGGTGCAATGTGGCGCGGCGCAGGTGGGGCATTCCTATGCACACTTTGCACATCCGATATTCAGCCCAGGATGTGCTGAGCCCATGCATGCGCAACCCCTACTTGCGCTGCACACAGGTGAGCCCCTTAAAAAAAAAGAACAACGGCTGGACACCCACAGGTGAGCTGCCGTATTGCAGGGCGCAACACAGCAGCTGCCACCTGTGGACGGCCACCCGAGCTCCAGCTGCGCCTGGCGGTGCCCTCCATGCCCGATCGCGGGCATACGTACAAATACGATCCTCCAATATCCCTGGTGGTTCAGTGGACCGCTCGCAGCCCGATCGTGGACTGAAGTAAGTCAAAATATCGTCCAATATCCCTGGTGGTCCAGTGGACTGCTTGCAGCCCAATCACAGGCTGAATGCAAAAATAAGCAAGTACAATATCCCTGGTGGTGGTCAGTGGAAGCATCGCGGGCTGAAGTATGTCAAATATCATTCAATATCCTGGAGGTCAGTGGACCGCTTCAGCCAGATCGTAGTATATTTGTATAATAAAATTACGTCCAATATCCCTGGTGGTCCAGTGGACCCCTTCCCCACTGAGCCCACCGCCCCGCCCCCGTCAGCAACAGGCAGCACCCACCTCCTGCCACCCCACACCATGGGTAGGGCTGTCGCCCACTGGTCCTACAGCGTGAGCAACTGGGCGTAGCCCAGACTATACATACAGTCCAGATATATGAATGGATCCATTCACATATCTGAATGTGAGTATGGTATGGTTGCATGCCCATTGGCTCACGCTCAGACCAATGGCGACAGCCCTACTCTATGTCAGTTGGCGGGCGGCAGGCGGGTGGAGTGCTGCCACCCGCCCGCTGACCGGGTGGGTGGGTGGTGGGCCTCAGTGGGTGGTGGGAGAGGGGTCCGCTGGACCACCAGGGATATTGGACATCATTTTATTATACAAATGCCCGCGATCGGGCTGACAGCGGTCCACTGGACCAACAGGGATATAGGACTTTATTTTTCAATACTTAAGCCCGCGATCAGGCTGCGAGCGGTCTACTAGACCACCAGGGATATTGGACTTGTTTATTTTTACATTCAGCCCATGATCGGGCTGCAAGCGGTCCACTGGACCACCAGAGATACTGAACTTTATTCTTTTATAATTAAGGCCGCGATCAGGCTGCAAGCGGTCCACTGGACCACCAGGGATATATAACTTCTGTTATTTTACATTCAGCCTGCGATCGGGCAGTGGGGCACACTGCCACGCTGTGTAGGGGGCGTCAGTCCCGGACGGCTGCAGCCTGGCAGGGCGCCAGGCGCAAGTCGCTGGGGATCGGCGCACCTGCATGCAAACGGGGCCATAATGACATGCAAATGGCCCTATTTGCGCCTTGCATGCATTATGGCTCCATTTGCATGTGCACTTTAGAATATCGCGGTTGTTGCACCTAACGCAACGGAACTTGCGCTAGTGCATCCCACTGCTCCACTCTGGACACTTGCGCTGCCGCAATGCCACTGTGTCATGCACACTGCGGGTGGCCAGGGTGCGATGTTCAACGATGCTGTGGCATGGCGCAGCTCCGTTGAATATCGCCTAGTCAATACCCCTGAGCAGCCAAGCTGCGCTGCGCCCAGGCTTGCGCCACAGCCTGGCGTAGTTTGAATATCTGGGCCAGAAAGTATAAAAAAAAAAAAGGAAAGAAAGAAACTTAGGATTGGCACACAAAAACTCCCTGTCTTTGTGGAAAGCCACATAAGGCTGCTCACACATGAGGGCCTGAAGCTCAGAAATCCTCTGAGCAGAAGTAATAGCAACTAAAAGAAAAAATTACTCACCTTAGTAATGCTGTTTCTGCTAATGGAGTCCTGCTATATTATGACATATGCAGTGAGTCCCAACCTTCAAACTGCTCCGGAGGTGAAAGTTAACTTTCCATGCCAGGCATGGAACGCAGAGCTCGAGCTCGGTTGAAACTCTGTCTGTTGTTCTTCAAACTCAAACCGTCAGATCTTTACAAGCTAAACTCACTAAGGTCCTGTGTGGAAGCTGTAAACCTACACTAGCCAACTGGCTACTAAACATAAAAACACATTTTTTGGTCCCAAAACAAAGACTCAAGTCAGGAGACCCAAAAAATAAAACACAACACCCAGTCACCCCAAAGAAAGAGGGGTGAAAACAACAAGGTGGGCATCTACTAAGTGCCAACACTGCACTGCCCACCCACAACCCAAAAACAGAGGTTCTGAGAGGGGCAGGCTGGGGGGGAGGTCATAATATATCAAGACTCCATTAGAAGAAACAACATTACTAAGGTGAGTAATTTTTTCTTCAAACAACATGAAGTCTTGCTATATTATGACATATGCAGACTACACAGCAGTACCTCCATGGAGGGGGGACGGAACCCATTTAGGAAATAGACTCTGAGGCACAGCTGTGCCAAACCGAGCATCACTCCTAGCCTGGATGTCCAGGGAGTAATGCCTGGTAAAAGTGTGAACTGTTTTCCAGGTAGCTGCTTGACATATCTCTAGAATAGGGATGTCCCTGGCAGCTGTACCTCTGGTAGAGTGAGCCCTCAGGCCTGAGGGAGGAACCTTACCCAGCTTTTCATAACACAATTGGATACAAAAGACAATCCACCTGGCAATGGATCTTTTAGTGGCAGGTTTCCCTTTACCAACCTCACCATAAGTGAGGAACAGTCGGAGGGAGTCAAACCTGTGACCCTTGGTACACTCTATGTAGTAACTAAGGGCTCTCTTCACATCTAAGCTGTGCAGCCTCCTCTCGCCAGAGGAGGAATGGTCAGTGAAGTACACTGGAAGAGAGATAGAATGATTAAGGTGGAAATCTGAAACCACCTTAGGCAAGAACTTCCTGTTAGTCCTGAGGACCACCTTATCTCTATGAAAGGAGATAAAGTCAGGCTCCACTGACAAAGCTTGCAGTTCACTTATACGTCTGGCAGAAGTGATGGCTACCAGACACACAGTCTTCCAAGTCAAGAACTTCAACTCTGCTGAAGACAAAGGCTCAAAGGGGGTTGCATAAGCTGAGCAATGCAAACGTTAAGATCCCAGGCAGGGGCAGGGTCCCTGAAAGGAGGGTTGGTGTGAAGCAATTCCTTAAAAAACTTGGAGAATACAGAATGAGCTGAAAGAGAAGAGGGTTTACCTGCTGAAATAAAAGCAGACACAGCTGCCAAATGTACCTTTAGGGTAGCTGGTCTAAGCCCCAAGGTATTTAAATGGACCATATAATCCAGGACTGTGGGTAAATCAGCAGATTCTGGGGACATATGCTTCCCAGAGCACCATATGGAAAACCTCTTCCATTTGGAATTATAGGTAGCCCTTGTGGAAGGCTTTCTAGAAGCCTTTAGTATATCCATTACACCTTGGGAGAGGTGTAGATCAGCAAACTAACTCTTCAAGAGCCAGGCCTTGAGATTGAGAGATCTGAGGTTCGGGTATCAAACCCTCCCCTGAGCACAGGTTAACAGGTTGTGATTCCTGGGAAGATGGACTGCTAAGGACAGTAGGAGTGGATACCAGGGTTGTCACGCCCAATCTGGAGCAATCAGGATCATCTTGCAGGATTGAAATCTGATTTTGACTAACACTTTGAACAGGAGAGGGAAGGGGGGGAAGCACAGAGAAACTTCCCTTCCCAATTGAGAACTAAGGCATCCAGAGAGACTGAGCCCAACACTGGGGGCCTGCAGCAGAAAAGGGGAAGTTGGTGATTGTCTGGGGCTGCAAAAAGATCTATCTGCCGGATGCCCCATCTGGCAAATATCACCTCCGGGACCAGGGGGTCCAGTGACCAATCGTGAGGGCCCTGGGAAATCCTGCTGAGAGCATCTGCTAGGACACTGTCCTTGCCTGGGAGGTGAACGGCTGTAAGGGAGGTGTTCAGGGAGTAAGCCAGACACCACAACTTCATTGCTTCGGTACACAAGGCCGTAGACAGAGTGCCCCCTTGCTTGCTGATGTACCACATTGTGGTGGTGTTGTCTGTTCTGACCTGCACAACTTTGTTCTGAACAGAGTTGGAAAAAACTTGAAGTGCTAGAAAAACTGCTCTGAGTTCCAACAGGTTGATGTGGAGCAGAGATTCCTGAGGGGACCACAATCCCTGGGTAGTGAGGTCGCCCATGTGAGCTCCCACCCAAGAGGGATGCATCTGTAGTAAGGATTAAGGAGTGAGACTGAATGACAAAGGAACCCTTGTCTCAGATTGCTCTGATCCTGCCACCACTGTAGAGCCTGGATCAGGGTTCGAGTTACTGGGATCAATTTGGTTAGAGGGTCTTTCCTTTGAGACCAAAAGGCTCTCAAATGGAACTGGATGTCCCTCATCTGAAATCTTGCTCCATGCACTACTGCTGTAGAAGCAGCCATGTGCCCCAGGAGCTGTAGAAAATGCCTTGCTGGTCGAGAGACCTGCAGGGTGAAGGAGGAGGCCAGAGAGACCATGGTCCTTGCCCTGTCCAAAGGAAGGAAGGCTCTGGCTTCCTCTGTGTTCAGCTCTGCGCCTATGAAGGTGAGGAGCTGGACAGGTTCTAGAACTGACTTTGAAAGATTCAGAAGGAAACCTAGAGAGGTGAGCAGTTGCTGAGTTATCTGTAAATGTAACCTGACTTGGTCTGGAGACTGGCCTACTATGAGCCAGTCATCCAGGTAAGGGAAGATGGCTATTATTTGCCTTCTTAGGGCAGCAACTGCTACTGCCAGGCATTTTGTGAATACCCATGGAGCAGAGGTGAGGCCAAAGGGCATTGCTCTGAACTGGTAATGGCCTGAGGGTAGCTCGAACCTGAGGTACTTTCGATGGGAGCTTCTGATGAGAATATGGAAGTAGGCATCCTTGAGGTCTAGGGACGCTAGCCAGTCCCCTGGCCTTAGAGAGGGTAGAATAATTCCCAGAGTCACCATTTTGAATTTTGGTTTTAAAAGGTGCTTGTTTAAATATCTGAGATCCAGGATGGGCCGCCATTCTCCTGTCTTTGTTGGGGTAAGGAAGTACCTGGAGTACAACCCTTTGCCCTGGTGTAGGGGTGGAACCCTTTCCACAGCTCTGAGAACCAGGAGGAAAGAGACCTCTGCCTCTAGGGCAAGTGCCCCTAATGGATTTGCAGGTGGAAAGGATCTGGTTCTCATCTTTGGAAATTTTTTGAAGCTGAGAACCAGTCCCTGGCTTACTACTTCCAGGACCCACTTGTCTGATGTTAGAGACTTCCAGTCCCGGACAAAGTAAGCCAGCCTGCCCCCTACGGGTAGCTGAGAACCGGCCCTGGCAACCCCATCAGGGTGCCTGTTTGGCAGGGGTTTTGGGCTGAGGGTGGAAGCAGGCCTGCTTGTACCCCGCCTGCCTATCCCTCTAAAGAACCCCTCTGGGCATAGGCAAAGAGGAGCCGGGCTTGGTACAAAGGCCTATGAAAGGCCTGCCCCTGCCCCTGAAGCTGCCTTTGAGAGTGGCCTGCCTTTCCTTGGCCTGTGCACTCCTATAGGTGGTCCTATGCTCATTCATTTTCTTTATGTAATTCTCTGTCTGCTCCCCAAACAGAGAATTACCCACAACAGGAAAATCCATGGCCTTAGTCTGGGTATCCTGTGACAGGCTAGTACATCTGAGCCAAGTCATTCTGCAAAGTGCCACAGATGTAGCCATGACTCTTGATGACACATCATTAGAGTACACTGCAGCATGGAATTGCACTTTGGATTCCTCAATACCATCAGCAGCCACCTGCTCCAGCTCCTTGGCAAGCTGGCCAGGGACCTGTTTTGCTAGGGCCATAACAGTATCCCATCTGGATTTCTGATATCTAGCAACATAAGCCATATAATTTGCCTGTCTGAGTCCCAAGGATGCTGCCATGTACTGTTTCTTTGCCATGGCATCAATCCTCCTGGAGTCCTTGTCCGGAGGGTGTGAAGCCAAGGGAATATCTGCCTTGTCACACGCTGCAGCCTGCACTACCCCAACATAGCTGCATTGTTGTGTAAGGAACTCTGTATCAGAGCCTGACAATGTGTACCTCTTGTCCATTCTCTTATCCACAGGAGGTATAGTGTGAGGAGTTTTTAGAATTTTTACTGTCTGTTTCCCAAAAGATTTATGCAAAGGAATAGACAGTCTCCTAGACTCTGGGATATCCATCATTTCCACATAGTCAGGCTCCTCTTGATCATCCATAGCTTCCTCCATAGGGAGCTGGAGGGTTTCAGCCACTTTCTTATAAAACATAAAATGAGAAGGGGACTCAGAAAGCCTAGGAGGAGACACTCCTGAAGGTCTGTCTGGGGAGATGTCCGGGTCAATGGGCACATCCAGACTTTCATATCCACATTCACTCTCCTCATACTCCTCTTCCCCCTCCTCCGGTTCATAATATTCCTCTACATCATACTCCGGAACCGGCCGCTTACCTGATGGTGCCAGTTCGGTCGGAACCGGGGAAAGCGACTGGACAATTTTAATCGCTTTGGCTATTTCTTCAGCGGTTGGAGAGGAAAGTTTTGGCTCCACACCAGCTGATTTCCTAGTCTTTTTTGCTGGAACCGACTCCTCGGAGTCGGATCTCCTTTGGCCCAAGGAAGTCTTGCCCTGGTCAGAGGGCACTCCCTCCGGTTCGGTTGGAACCGAACCAGGCTGGCCATCCGGTTCAGCGGACTTTTTGGCCTCCCTTTCCCTGAGCCTACCAACTCTCTTTTCTAGGGTAGCTGCAGGAAAATTTTTACAAATCTGGCAGTCTGCATTGAAGTGGTCAAACCCCAGACAATAAACACAGGTGGTGTGGGGGTCAGCCTTGGCAAAGACTTCCCCACAGACACTGCAGTGTTGAAACCCAGTGGGCCCGGTTTTTCTTTTGGGTTTCTCAGACATAGTGCCAGTCCTAACCAAACTTACCTGTTTATGGCAATCCGCCAGGTAAGACCCTCTTATAGGTTCCCAACCGTGTCACGGGTCGTGGAAAAAAACATAATAAAATCCGTTTTTTTTTTTTAGAACCGACAAGAACCGGTAACCACACTCTAAATGACGAATAAATATATTTTAAACAACTTGATCAGTTCAAACCGAACCGATAAACCGTTTACAAGTTCCACACAGAATAGAAATCAATGTAAAACCTATCTAGTACTCACAATACCACAGACAGAGTCTGAACCGACCGGTTGCGGTTTAATTTCGGTCGAAAACCGAGAAAAACTACAGGTTACTCACCTGTAACAGGAGTTCTAGGAATGGTATATGTTGTTCATCCACACTTATTGGCAGGTTCCTTGCCTCTTTAAATCTTGCGGAAGTTCTTCAAGCTGGCTCCTCCCACCCACCCGGGTGGTAAAACTCTCGGCTCCGCCCCATGACGCCAGATCTGGCCCACTGGAAGCTCAGGTTGTGCGTCAAAGCCGGGAAGGTCGGGTGGGTCGTGTGGATGAACAACATATACCATTCCTAGAACTCCTGTTACAGGTGAGTAACCTGTATTTCTAGGGACATGAATATGTTGTTCATCCACACTTATTGGCAGACTCCTAGCAGTTCTCCGGGAGGAGGGAGGCAAGGCGCACACCCTCTACTTAGGGAATAAAGACTGGAGAACCGAGGCCCCAAAACCAGCATCCCGGCGTGACTCAAGGTCGATGTGGTAATGGGTAATAAGGTGTGTGCTGACTTCCAGGTAGCAGCCCTGCAGATTTCCTGGATAGGGACGTCCCTGGAAGCAGCCACCGATGCAGCAGTATGACGGGTAGAATGAGCTCTTATCCCTCTGGGAGGCTCCATGCCCGCCAACTTATAGCAGAGATCTATGCAGGAGGTGACCCACCTGCCTATCGTCCGCTGGCTGCAGGTCTGCACAGGTGTGGCTTCAGCGTAGGTGACAAACAGCTGGCGAACCTCTCCCCGAATTTCAGCCATGCGCTCCTTATAATAAGCGAGCGCCCTTCTAGGATCCAAAGTATGGAGCCTGTATTCGGCCTCCGAGGTGTGACTGGGGTAGAACACCGGCAGAGTCAACACCTGGTTAAGGTGAAACTCCGACACCACCTTCGGAAGGAATTTCGAGTGGGGACGCAGGACAACCTTGTCCCTGTGGAAGACCAGGTAAGGAGACTCAATGCAGAGCACCTGTAGTTCTCCCATCCTTCTGGCTGACGTGATAGCCACCAAGAAGGCGGTCTTCCACGACAGGTGAGAGAGTTCACACCTGTGTATTGGTTCGAATGGCTTGCCCATGAGCTTTGCCAGTACCAGCAGTAAATCCCATGGAGGTGGAGGTTCTCGCACCGGAGGGGAAATGTGATCAAGGCCTTGGAAAAAGCGCCAGACCACCTTCTCCTGCGCCACCGACTGCTCCCAGCCCGTGCCCGGTAAGCAGAGATGGCTGCCAGGTGCACCTTTAGGGTCGTCGACCTAAGCCCTTGACTAGAAAGGGACCATAAATAGTCCAGAATGCTTGCCAAAGAACAGGAGGAAGGGTCCAAGCCCTTGTCCTGACACCAAATGGAAAATCTCTTCCATTTAAAGGCATAGCATTTCCTGGTCGACTCCTTACGGGATGCCTCAACAACATTGAGGACCTCGTCGAAAAGACCCAAGGCCTGGAACTCTAGCCGCTCAGGAACCAGGCCGTCAGGTGCAGGGATTGAAGGTCCGGATGGAACACCTTCCCCTGATTGACTGAGAGCAGGTCCGGGCGAGCTGGAAGCTGCCTCGGGAGCCTGGAGCTGAGGATGAGGAGATCTGGGTACCAGAACTGGCGGAGCCAGTCTGGGGCTATCAGAATCACCTGCGCCTTGTCCCTCCTTGCCTTGAGAAGCACCTTGTGAATCAAGGGAAATGGGGGAAAGGCGTAAAAGAGGCCCGGGGTCCACAGCCTCGAGAAGGCATCCCCCTGCAGCGAGCCCTGCTGAGGGGGGCGGGCATGAAACAGCCTCAGCTTCGCGTTCTCCCTGGAGGCAAACAGGTCCACCTGAGGTGTGCCCCAGTGGGAGAACAGATCTTGTACTACCTCCGGCAGGAGAGACCACTCGTGAGATGCAGCCCCTATCCGGCTCAGGGCATCGGCCAGGGTGTTGGAGGCTCTTGCCACATGAATGGCTAGGAGATCCACCTCCAGGCTGCGCACGAGTGACCAAATGCGGAGAGCTTCCTGCATAGAAGCATGGAATGCGTCCCGCCCTGGCGGTTTAGGTGGTACATGGTCATGGTATTGTCCATCTGACTCGGACCACTTGACCTCAAGAAACAGAGCAAAGGTGGTGAGAGCTAGGCGGACCGCTCGGAGCTCCAGCAGGTTGATGTGGCATCGGGACTCCCGCGGGGACCAGAGGCCGTGCGCCTGGTGTTCCCCCAGATGGGCACCCCAACCCATCAGAGAGGCATCGGTCGATAGAGAGACCGTCGGCTCGGGGCGGACAAACGGGATACCCTCCTGCAGATGAGATGGAACGGTCCACCATCGGAGAGCGTTCCACATTTCCTGGGTCACCACCACTAGCTGGTCCAATGGATCGCAGCGTGCCAGACCACTGGCTGGCCAGTCCCCACTGAAGGGGGCGCATGTGCCAGCGTGCCCAACGGACCACGCTGGTACAGGCCGCCATGAGACCCAGGAGGCGCAGAAAGTCCCGGGCAGGGCGCGATTGCCCAACCAGAAGTGATTGGGCAAAGGAGGTAAGAACCTCGGCCCTGTCCGCCGGGAGCCATGCTCTGGCTCGAAGAGAGTCGAGCTCTGCCCCGATAAACAGAATCACCTGCTTCGGCTCGAGTTCCGACTTGGCCTCGTTGATGAGAAGGCCGAGTTGAGAGCAAACCTGGAGGGCCAGATCTCTGGACCGCTCCACCTCCTGTCTGGAGGGGGCTGCTATCAGCCAATCGTCCAGGTAAGGGTACACCCGGACCCCTCGGCGCCGCAGAAAGCTGTCACTACTGCAATGCATTTGGTGAAGACCCTGGGAGCTGGAGACAGGCCGAAGGGCATGGCTCGAACTCAAGAGGGATCCTCCGCCGAAAGTGAAGGAATCTCCGATGTGACAGACGGATAGGGACGTGAAAGAGCAGCGTCCTGTAGGTCAGAGAGCAGAACCACATGCCGTGTTCAGAGATGGTATTATCTGCGCCAGAGTGACCATCCTGAAGGTTCGAGACCTTAGGAACTTGTTCACGCGTGTAGGTCGAGAATGGGCGCAGCCCCGCCCGCTTCGGAACCAGGAAGTACCTGGACACAAACCCCGGGTCTAGGGGGGTCCGCTACCTCCTGATCACCTCCTTTGGAGGAGGAGCGAGGTCGGCTCAACAAGCCGACAGTGAGGCTGCGGACCCCGAGGCCCCCTGAGGTGCGACGGCTCTGAAGGGCGGGGCCTGCTCGAATTCTAGAGGCAGGCCTTTTCCCACCACCTCCAGTACCCACCTGTTTGTGGTAATAACGGACCAGGCGGAAAGGAAGTGTCGGAGCCATCCCCCCACGGGGGGAACCAGGGTGGTGGACGGGGATGGGGGCGACACCCCTCAGCCCGTCACTGGGCAGGCTTGGAGGAGGGACCGGCCGAGGGACCTCCTGGGCCTTTACCTCCCTGCTTCCTGTTGGAGAAGCCGGCGGCTTGGGTTTGGGATGCCAAGCCCAAGCCTGCAAGCCCAGCGTTGCTGGGCAGGCGCCGGAGCGCAGAAGGACGAAAGGGCTTAGGCTGTGGCTTGCGGCCTTTGTCCTTCTGAGCGGAAGAGACCTAGTCCAAGGTAGCATTGGACTTCTCGATCCTCTGCAGGTGACCTTCCACCCCAGGGCCGAAGAGGTCAGTCCCCAAAAAGGGAACATCCGCCAACTTGTGCTGGGTATCCAAAGTAAAGGTGGATATCCTCAGCCAAGCCCGACGACGCATAGCCACTGCGGCCGCCACAGACCTGGCACATGAGTCCCCAATGTCTAAAGCAGTCTGGAGCTGCTGTTTGGCCACTGCCCTGCCCTGGTCCGCACCTGCCTGACCGTGGTCTGCAGATCTGCAGGAAGATGAGGACGACCTCATCCAGGGAGCCCAACAGGGCATGACAAAATATGCCATGAGGACGGCCGAACTAGCTCTGAGAGAGCCGAGAGAGGGCGCAGCATAGACTTTTAGCCCAGCATAATCCAATTTCTTGGATTCCTTGTCGGGAGGTTTGTCCATCCCTGGTGTTCCCGGCGCTACCGAAAACGCTGTCAGTAACCAACCCCTCAGCAGAGGGTGTCTCAAAACCGGACAGGGAACTGGTAGGGACCGTGATACTTCCTGGCCATCCTGGCCAAGGCGCAGGGCAGGAAGCAGGTGCTGCCAAAGCTCCAAGGCCGGACCCACTATGGCCTCGCGCACCGGAAGGGCCTCCGGGGAATCCCTCGGTCCAGAATCTCCGTGAGGGGATACCTGGCCCGCTTAGGAACGGTTCGAGCTTCATCCCGTGGACTCGAGATGAGGCGAGCAATGCTAGGAAGGGCGAAGGGCTATCGTCCCACTGACTGTCCTCCTGAGGACTCCAAGTCCATTCGCTTGGAGAAAAGGGAGGAATCATCCTCGGACTCGGAAGAGTCCTCAAAGAGCTGCCTGGGCCTCAGCCACCCTCCACCTGCCGAGGTCTATCGGGAGTGAGGGTGACAGACAGCCTATGGGGCAGTCCTGACCGACCGGAATTTTTGGTGGGAGCCCCAAATAAGCGTGTGGAGGGCGGAGGTTCCACCGAATCGGTGGGGCAGCTGGAATTGGCCGAACAACCGGCCTGGGAACAGGCTCCTCGGCTACAACGAGGGGTTGTTTCGGCCGCTCCGGTGACAGCCACTTAATGGCCGGGGAAGACGACAGGGTCGGCTTATTCCCAGTCAGAAGGAGCTGTTGCCACATCGAGTTCCTCATACCTCCAACGCAACTTTCGCCGAAGCCTCCCCTCGTCCGAGGAAGAGGAAGAGCGGCGGCGCCGCTTGCCGCGGTGCCGAGACCGCCTATGACAGCGGGATCGGCTGGACCGCGAAGACGTCCGAGACCGAGAACCTCGGCTAGGCCGAGGACAGTCCGGGGAGGTGTCGGGAATCGGCACTCCCCTTGGTTCGGACGATTCCACTGAAGGCTCCGGAACCGGAGGCACAGACGAGCCGACGGGACCCTCCACTGCCACCGGGTGAAACCGGGAAGAGGGGATTCTCAGCTTCTCCAGCCGACAACCCGTCCAGCGGGTCAAGAAAAATCTCGACCGCATCGGCGGAGTACCGGTCAACTGGCCTGGCGGAGACACTGTGAAGCCAGTGGCCGAAGCCGAGGGTGCGACCGAAGTCGACTGTCGACAACTAGGGGAGGGGGATCTTTCCCGCTCCCAAGAGCGTCGACGGTGAGACTTACCTTTGTCTCTCTTTTGGACCGAGAAAAAGGTCCAGAAGAAGTTGGACCCTCACCTTTCGTCGAGAGGGTCAGACAAAGCTCCTTAAAAGAAGCCGAATACGAGGCACCGAGAGAGAGACAGGACACGCAGGCCGAGGTAGAAGCGTCTGCCGCCTTCCTCTTCGAGGAGCGATCATCTGCTCAAGCTGATCCACCGAGCCCCGCCATGGACACCGCCAACTGGGCCTCTTTAGACTTAACCGAGGAAATCTTCCTCGGACGCCCAGCTGTAAACAGGCACCACGGTTTTCGGGGCGTAGGCGAAAAAAGAAGAGCACAGGTCGCAAAGCTCGGGTCGTGCTCAAGGCCTAAGCAGTAGGCACGCGTGGAGTGCGGATCCATCCGAGACATCTTCTGCCCGCAAGGGCATCTCCGGAAACCGAGTCGACTTGTCCATCGGAGCCGCCAGGGAGAGAAGACCAAGTCTTTTAAGCAAAAACGCTTGATTTCAAAATTCAAGAATTAGGAACCAGTCTTATACGCAGAGCGTTAAGGAGGGAACCTGAGCTTCCAAGCGGTAAGGAAGATCTGGCATCATGGGGCGGAGCAGAGAGTTTTACCACCCAGGTGGGTGGGAGGAGCCAGCTTGAAGACCTTCCGGCAAGATTTAAAGCGGCAAGGAACCTGCCAATAAGTGTGGATGAACAACATATCCATGTCCCTAGAACAATACTTTAACTGACAAAATGAACCGAGCAGAAGGAGAAATCTCCGGAGCGACTGTTCAGTGAGGCGGAGTAAAGAATCTGACGGTTTGAGTTTGAAGAACAACAGACAGAGTTTCAACCGAGCTCGAGCTCTGCGTTCCATACCTGGCATGGAAAGTTAACTTTTTCACCTCCGGAGCAGTTCGAAGGTTGGGACTCACTGCATATGTCATAATATAGCAAGACTTCACGTTGTTTGAAACAAAACTTTCCAAGATAGATAGCATAGCTCGCAACTCGCGGATGGTTCAAAAGGAGGCAGGGTGAGTTTTTCCAACATGAAGTTTAAGTCCTAAGCTGGGAAAGGACTGCAGATTGGAGGCTTCAGGTACAGAATGCCTCTCAAAAACATGTAAGACATGTCTAGTTGGGCCACTGAACAGCCATCTATGGGAACATGACAGACACATATGGCTGAAAGGTAAACTTTAATAGAGGAGTACTTCAGACCAGAGTCTGAGCGGGACAGAAAGTACTCCAAAATCTGGTTCACCGGACAGGTGAAGGGATCCAAATGGTGCGAGGCAAACCACAGGGAAAAGTGCTTCCATTTCATAAAGCAGGTGGAAGGCTTCCTAGCTGCCACCAAAACACTCCCACTTTAGGGGACACCCCAAACCTCACGATGGCTATGTCCTCAAGAGTCACGCATGAAGATAGAGAGATGTGAGATCTGGATGGACCATGGTGCCCTGCTCCTGGGAGAGCAAGCCTGTGCACAGGGGCAGGGGCACTGAAGGTTCCATTGCCAACTGCTGAAGCAAGGGGAACCAGCTCTGATGAGGCCAGAAGGGGGTGACCAGGAGCATCGATTTCCCTCCATCTGAAGTTTGATCAGAACCTCTGGAGGAGCAGGAAGGGATTGATGGTATACAGAAACCTCGCTTTGTAAAGACAGGGACAATGCGTCTTGCCAGAAAACTCCAGGCCCTGGAGCAGGATAGCAGAAAAGTGGCAGTTTTGCATTGCGTGGGGATGCAAAAAGGTCCAACTCTGGACAACTCCACCGTTTAAATAGATTTGCCACCACTGAGGTCAGGAGTTTCCACTTGTAAGCCCAAGACAGGGGCCAGCTTAGGTTGTCCGCCAAGACATTTTGGACACCGGGCACATACGACAGCTAAAGGTTCCAGGCTCTGATCTATCGCCCAATACTAGACCCTCATCGCTTCCCTCCCCATTTGTTGATATAAAGGACCATACTAGAGTTGTCTGTATGAATCACCAGTGGATCCAAGCAAAGAGATGTCTGAAAGGCCTGTAGGGCATATAGAACTGCTCACATCTGCGAAACATTTATGTTGAGGCCTGTCTCTACAGAATTCTATTGCCCTTGAGTCTGGTGGGCACCCAGATGAGCACCCCAGCCTAGACCAGAAGCATCCACTGTGAAGATTTGCTGCAGGGGTGGAATATAAAACAGCACCCCCCTTAGCCCCCTTAGGATATTGCTGAGCTCCAGCCACCACAACAGCACCTTCCTGGCCAGGTCTGAGACCAGGACTGGCTGCTCCAGGTTGTCCATGCATTGGTCCTACGGGATCTGCAGAGTCCATTGGGAGATCCTCATATGCAGCCTGGCCAGGGAAACGGTAATGATGGCTGCAGCCATAAGTATCAGGAGGTGAAGAAAAACCTGGGCTGGGACATGACAGCTGGAGAAGAGCAGGCGGGCATGGTCCATCAGACACTCCACGCTGTCCTGGGGAAGAAAGGCCATCCCCCGGGCTGTATCTAACACCACCCCAATGTACTGGAGTTGTTGGGTGGGGGTCAGAAAAGATTTAGGTAGGTTGATGGTGACTCCCAAATCCTGGAAGAGGTGGCAGGTAGAATCCAGAGTTTGGAACAGGCGTTCTTTGGACGGTGCGGCTAGCAACCAAGCATCCAAGTAAGGGAACACATAGAAACCCTGCCTTCTAAGGGCAGCTGTCACCACTGCCAGGCACTTGGTGAACACCCGGGGGGCTGAGGATAAGCCAAACGGCAGAGCCCTGAACTGGAAGTAAGCCCCCTAAAAATGGAACCAGAGGAAGCACCTGCGGGAAGTGCACACCTTGGTGTGCAGGTATGCATCCTGCATGTCTAGGGAGCAAATCCAGTCCCCCTGGTGTAACCGGAACACCTATCCATGAAGGGTGATCATCCTGAACCTTTTGTACTCGATGAACAGGTTGAGTTTGCCGAGGTCCAGGATGGGCCTGAGGTCCCCGGTGCACTTCGGGACCAGGAAGAAGTGAGGGTAGAACGCCGTCCTTGCTGGGACTTTGGAACAGGTTCAATGGCCCTTTTGCAGAGCAGGAGTGGATCTCCTCTCAAATTAGTAGTATTTATTTATTTATTGAAAGGTTTCACCAGGAAAGGCACACTGAGCAACAAATTTGCTCGTTTCCAGGGTGTGTCCTGGGGGAAAGGGGGATTGGAGCAACTAACATCTTTACAACTACTTGGCATAAGTATTTAGATATAGCATACATAACATACATAAGAGGTAATGCTTACAGTGCTTAAGAACATCAGGCTAAATACAGAGAACAGTCTGAATATGGAAAAGGAGTGGGAGTAACAAAATACTTGAAAGTCAAACCTGGGATACATATATAACAAGTAAACATCAAATGCCTAACTGAACAGTGTTAACGTTTTTACATTTACATGAGTAGATGACTCAGCTGCATAAGGAAATGGGATATTAAAGAGTCAGAGGACAATAGTATGGAAAAATAGTGTAGTCAGGCATGGGGGAGAGCAGGAAGGTAGCTATTAAACACAACTGCAAATATGCAAAAACGAAGTTACTGAGAGCTGTTGAGATGGACAAAAGGTAAGAGAAGTGTCTTATTTGTTGGGGGACGGAATTCCATAGTTTGGGGAAGTGGTGCGAGAAAGTTGTCTGTCCAACTGAGGTTGAGCAGTGAGGGACTACTAAAGCCTTGGGATCTCAGGAAGTGGGAGGGAGGATGGAGGGAGGGATAAGGAGGAGGAGGAGGAAAGGTAAGAGGGAAGAGAACCAAACCAGAATTTGGAAATAAGTTTAGCACAATGGGAAAGCCGCTTGTTTTCAAGCAAGGGAAATGGGAGAGATTTGTACAGATCACAGTGGTGGTGGTGGTGGTGGTGGTGGTGGGGGGGTAGTTCAAGGCAAAGCGGCAGAAAGAGTGGAAAAGAGCAGCCAATCTGGTTAGGGAAGTCTTGGGAACAGCACAGTAGACTACTTCACTGTAGTAAAAACTTGGGAGTATCATTTTCTGGACAAGTACACGCCTGGCAGATAGTGGTATGCAACTATGGTTCCTGAACAGTGCACCTAGCATGAGGCGCAGTTTTTTCAGGACTGCGTCCACATGTCCAGAACAGCCGAGGTGTTGGTCAAGCCAAACCCAAGGTATCTAAAGAAGGAGGTGTCCTCCAGGATTGTCCCATCAAGGGTATGGAAGGAAGAAGAGCCGAGAGAGTCTTTGCCTTGTACCAAAGGACATGGAGGCAGTCTTCCTGGCATTTAGAAAGAGTTGATGTGAGTAAAGCCAGTGCAGTACTTTGTCAAAGTCAAGCTGGAGCCTGGCTGCTATATCCGTGGGAGAATGGCCGGAGGTATACAGGACAGTGTCATCTGCATACATGTGGATGGAGGTTGTGGCGCACACTGAAGGAAGGTAATTTAGGAAAATGGAGAATAGGAGAGGTCCTGACACTGAGCCCTGAGGCACACCAGTGTTAACACTAAGGTTCATACTAAGGTAATTTAAGGAGCAAGGGGGCCAGATAGCCCATTGGTGCTCCTATATTAATCTCAATTATAATAGGAAAGATTGCACCAAGAGGTTGTCATCAGATAAGGGTCTTAGATTATGTCAAATAAAAATAAAAGATCCCCTCTGAGGTGACGGGTGGCTAGGATCATGAGGTTTAAGGATTGGAGTCTTGTTTCATAGGTCTCATGTTGTAACCCCTGTATGTGCTTAGTGAACTTCCTTTGTACTTTTTCCAGTAAATCGCATGTAGATTTTCTGAATGGGCACCAGAGCTGGGATGCAAACTGTAAATGAGGCCTTGCATAAGCCCTGAATGGGGAGGGAAGGGGAGAGGATACAGAGTCGGCAACAGAGACCTACCTACAAAGTAAGCCACAAACCAATTTTTGGCTGAGTCTGATAGCCCAGCTGAGGATAGGCTGTTTAAAAGGAGGGGGTGGGATACTGTATCGAAAGCCTTAGCAAGGTTGACAAAAATGGCAGTTGTGATTAGGCCACGATCCATCCCTGAGAGGATGGAGTCAGTGAGTCTAAGTAAGGAGCTAGTGGTCGAGTGGTTCTGTCAGAATCCGGATTGGAAAGGGGTGAAGAAGCAGGAGTCAGAGAGTAAAGAAGAGAGCTGAGAGAGTACAATATGCTCCTATAGCTTAGCAAGGATAGGGAGAAGAGATATAGATTTATAGTTGCTGCGAGAGGAGAGGTCGCCACTCTTTGGAAGAGGAAGAACAATAGCATGCTTCCAGGTGGTCGGGACAGAAGTTAAGGAGAAGGAGAGATTTAGGAGGGCAGACAGAGGGGAGGCTATAGCATGGGCAGATAGGTAATTTGGGATCAAGCCTATCAGGCGAGCTACCTTTGGAGGGGTTTAGGGCGAGGAGAGCTTCCAATATGACAGAGGGGGATACAGGGGAGAATGAGAAGGAAGCTTTTTAAGAGGAGGTAGTAGGATCAGAGTTAGAGGATACTGGAGGAGGAGGAGGAGAGAGAGCGAGGATAGGAGGAAAGAGACGCAGGAGGTAAAGTAGCAATTGAATTCAGAGGCGACTGCAGGTGGGTTGGATATGATGGAGTTGTTTAAATTCAGGGGGTTGGGACGAGTGGGCGGGGGGATAAAGCATGTACCACCTTCCAGAATTTGGAGAGGTGATTTATGTTTGAATGAAAGGTTGATTTAAAATATTCAGCCTTAGCAAGCCTAGTGGCCTCGGTACAAGAGTTTCAGAGTTTCCAGTAGATCTGGAGGTCACTTTGAAGCTTTATGAACCTTCCAGGCTAGGTCATGAGCATGCTGGCAAGCCAATAATTTGGGTTTGATCCAGAGGAGGTGGTGACCATGAACTCTGGAAATGCCAAAGTGGGGCTTGTTTGTTCCATGATTGGAGGAATTTTTCTTGAGAGTAATCCAGAGCTTTGTCAGTGAGGCTGCAGAAGAGATGGGGAACCAGTCAGTGAAGGCCAGTTCATGGTGGAGGGGGTGAGGTCCAGTGTTTTACAGGATCTAGTTAACAGGATTTTGTATGGAGCCTTGGGCCTGTGCACTTTTCTAACCATGTAAATCATAATGGTGGTCACTTAAGGCATCAGGGAGGATGCCAGCAGAGATGATACAGTGTGGATGGGAAGTGAGGGCCCAATCAATGAGAGAATGATTGTGTTTTAGGATTTAATTGGGTAGGTTCCTGGATCAACTGTGTTAACTTTTGAGCAGCTATGTCATTTCTGATTTTAAGGTAATGGACAGCCTGTTCTGGTTGAAATCACCCATTAGGTAAAGTTCGCCTGAGGTGCTGAGAGACACAATAGTTTTTATGAGATCAGTGACAGTGGATGAAGGAAGGCCTATGCGGCAGTAAACACCAGCCACAAAGACAGGGACTGTGCACAGTAAGGACAGCCTTACTACAGGTGCCTTGTAGGCTGCTGGAACAAATGTTGCTATGTGGGTGGGAGAGTAAAAGGACCGAACTGTGGAACTGTCTGAAGTTCTAGGGAGTGGCCATGCTCTATGAGCTGAAGGAGCTAACTGTTGGAAGTTATGTCCCTCCACCTGTCTAGATGGAGGGAGAAGCGACCCCCTAGGACCACCTCCTGCATTACTGGAGAGAGGAGGGCCTGGGAAGGAGTAGGGGAGTGAGGGTAGCCTGAGGCAGGGGGACCTCTCATGGAGCTTTTGCTGGCAGAGGGGTCGGGAGTAGGCCAGGCAGACACCGCCGCCCTGCGCTTGCCTTGGGAATTGGCTGACATCTGGGACTGCCAAACGGCAGTCCATCGAAAAGAGGTCCTCTGTCCTGATCTAGGTTACGTATGGTATAAAAAAATGGACAGACCTAATGGCTCACCCCAAGGCCTGGAGTCTAGAGAGGATATCCTCTACATCACCTCCAAAGAGTAAACTGCCCCTAAAGGGAGCATTCATAATAAATAACCAGACGTCTTGGGAAAACCCGGACACCCGCATTCAAGAGTACTGACACAAGCGTATGTCGGCAGCCGCTGCCCGGGCCGAGGCATCCACAGCGTCACAGGCCACCCTGAGCAAGTGTGTACCAATGTCGGAGACTGAGTTGAGTGCATTCAGATCTTGCTAGTTGACAAAGTTATCGGATAGAGACTAGACAGCATCCCTGACCTTGTTCCACAACGCGTTCTGATACTGAAGCATGTGGGTAAGACAGTTGAGGGCAAAGACTGCCACGGTAGAGGAGGCAAACGTCTGTTTCCTAAAGAGGTCAAGATGCCAGAACTCTCTGTCTAGAGGTAGGGTGCTCAGGTGCTTTGGCCGTTTAGTGCGGTCATGAGTGGCGTTGACGACTGAGTCAGTGTGGGCCTGCTCCCCCAAGGAAAGGTTTGCCCATGGGGGCGTGATACAGCCTGTCAGCTTTGCAGGACATAGCTGGGACCAAATCTGGGCTGCACAAGCAGCCATAGTAAAGTCCTTGTAGGCATCAATAAGAGGGGGAGCCACTAAAGGAGGCGAGCCTGGCTGTCAAAGGTAGGTTGCGAGCCAACGTCACTCTGAGTTGTGCTCCTCAGTTTTGAAGCCCATCACCTCCTGGATGTGCTGCATAATCGCAGAGAAGATGAGGTCATCAGGAGGGGATTCAGGGATGTTCATCGGGGTCCCCTGACCCTATGAGGAGCCTGTGAAGAGGGTGGGAGACCTGCTAATGTCCCCTTCCCTGAAGTTTGGATCTTCCCCCTTGTCTGACAAGAGCAAGTCCAGGCAATCGTCATCTCCTTCTTTGGTAGGCAACAGCGTGGTGTGAGCCTGCTGGGGCAGCACGGTTGGAGTGGTGGGCACCAGAGGTGGATTCTGTGGGGGCAGGGGGTCACCGGGTCTGGAGGTGTGGGGGCCTGCATCTGCAGAACACCCCAGAGGGAAAAAAAAAATGGAAATTATGCACTTACCGTAATTCTTGATCTTCTTGGATGAAGTCTCCTCCACTCATTCACACTAATGGGACTACGCCGTTGGCGCTAGGACACCGCAGGAGCCAAAAATCTTCAGGAGGGCTGGTGCCAGGATAGGACTGCGCATGAGTGGCACCGTGAGACTAGCTTGCGCTGTATAGGCTATCTTGGCGTCGACCCTCCAATCGTCTCAGTACCTTTTCGACCAAGGGGGGGGCAGCGTAAACTAACAAAAGAAAAACTAACCCCTAACTTCCAGGCACATGAAGGCCCGGATGACCCATGTAAGAAGGGTCAATTCAATAATGTCTTCACAGCCTGAACAACAAGAAAGTGAAGACCAAAACAGAATGAGTGAGCTCGAAGGATGGTGGGTGGGCGTGTGAATGAGTGGTGGAGACTTTGTCCAAGAAGATCAAGAATTACAGTAAGTACGTAATTTCCATATCTTCCTGGACTAAAAGTCTCCACCACTCATTCACACTAAAGGAGAGTACTGAGCTGAAAATCAAACCCCCAAGTAGGGCAGTAAGAGATAGAGTTCACTCAGGACAAAAGTCCATAAGGACTGTCCTGCCAAAGAAAGTTAACTGTCTGGCATGGACATCCAGACTATACTGCTTTTACAAACATTTGCACTGTGCTCCAACTCGCCGCCTTGCAGAAGTCTGTAATGTGTACATTACAAATCCCTGCTAGGACAGCTGCAACCACTCTGGTAGTGTGGTGTAAACCCAGCCTTCCAACTTGACCTGTGCCATGGATTAGTAGTGTCGAACACATGCAAATAACCAAGCCGAAATACATCTCGTGGCAACAGGCTGACCCAGCCGAGCATGCTGAAAGATAGACAATAATTGCTCGGATGTGTATTTGATGCAGAATCGCAGAACCCTCTGAACTTCCAGAGGAATGAAGGGAGCGCTCTCCTTCATATTGGAGCTAACGAAATAAGTAGGGAGAAGTAAAAGCTGACTTACAGTAACTGAGCCAGTGCCATACTGTCTACTGGCTCAAGATAGACCAAAAACACGCAGAGGAGTACCCTCACTGCTGAGTAATGCAGACCTGCATTCGACAGGTTCAAGAGGCACCCTAACACCTTACTTGGTGGGCAACTGGAGGGTCCAGACGGGACTTACACCCCAGAAGGAGAAGGGTTTCCACTTAGCCACACGGCCCCTCCTGGTATAAGGCCTATGCATGGCTTAGAAGATGTATGCTATGGCCTGGGAAACCTAAAACTTGCCCACTTCCATTTCCTGAGGAGCGTGGCATGGAGATGAAGGGAACGGAGGTTAGGATGGAATAAAGCCCGTGTCAGAGGTCCACTTGTAGAGGAAGTCACCTCTGGGGAACTTCTGACAGACTGCTGATCAATGCAATCATATCTGCCGAGGCGAGTCTAGGACGACGAGAATCATCCGTGCCTACAACTTGTGCAGCACCCTCTGAATTAATGGAAGAGGAGGAAAACGTACAGGGAGCATCTTGTCTAATGCAGTGAATACATCCTGACAGGAAACATCAGGATCTGGATTTCTGAAGCAGGGTAGAGACAGTTTTGCATTGAAATGGGATGCAAAAAGGAGCAGATCCGAACTGCCCCACTCACCGAAAGTGACTGCATGAAATCTCAACTGTGCAGAGAGGGTGGGAGGGTGCCCCACCCTGCTTGCTGATGTAATACATTCACAGCTGTTTTCTGTCCAAAGCAGGATCAATTCGTGGCAGAGGGCATCCTTCAGGATTTTGTTTATAAGACAGCTCTCATCTCTAAGAATTTTATGAAAAGATGAGGTTCCTCCCAGCTCTACACCTGAGTGGGAAGGTCTTGACAGTGAGCTCCTCACAAGAGATTTTTGTCCGAGGCTCAGTCATTTTGAACAGAGGATTACAGATGTGTGGTCGGACACCACTGCTTGCTGCAGGGGGCACCCAGAGTCCCAGCATCCGCTCAACTGAAAAGGGTCTGAAAGAGTAGTTTTCCATGATGTTATGAGCCAGCGATCTGAAGATGTAATTTCTCTCGTCCTCTGGACCTAAAAACGACACTCTGGAGGTATCCAAGAGGGCTCCTAAGAAGAGAAGCTGCTGGGAAGATGAAACTGGCACCTTCCCCGAATTGGAAAACCCCCTGAAGAGGACAACTGAGAAGCTGTGGCAACTGCCTCCTGTGTCTCTTGCCTGGATGGGCTAGCTAGGAACCAAATGTCCAGTAAGTGAATACTTGAACGCAGAGGTTTTTAGTGAACTCCTCCCTGAACAGGTACTTGGAACCAGAAGCAATGTAAATAGGAAGGTGTGCTCCATTCTGCTGTGTAACAACTTCTACTGCCCAGTTCCCTCAGAGGCCCCACATCTCAGAAGCAAGAGAGTATGACTGAGAGGCAGACAGACTTGGTTGCCACCTGGGTGGAAGGTCTGGGGATATCTGTGAAATTGGGAGAGTATCCCTCTTGGACAATCCTGATGACCCATATGTCCGCTGTAATGGATCTCCACTGGCTGTAAAATGGACTTAGATGCCCCTCCTTCTGCCAAGAGACATCCCCCTCAGATAGCCGAGGTGGGACCTGTGCTGGATCCACAGAGGTTGGTACACGGCACTTTGGAGCTGTATGTCTTCCACTGGGTTGGTTCCTGATAAAGGCACTTAGGTCTTTACCTTGAAAGGACTGCCTGTCCGAGAATGTCAAAGGTCCTATCCCTCTGAGAGGCAGCAGGCGCCACCTGTTGTTTAAATGGCAGCCATATTATTCTGTGTGGCCCCCAGAACTTAACCTGAGGGCCTAACAGATAAGCAATTTCAAGGAGACATTAACCACCTGCTGCCAGCAGCAGCTGCCCTAGAGGCAGAGTTGCTGGCGTCCATAAAAGCTTTCTGCTGATTATTGGGCTATAAGCCCCTACCAGTGAATGTGTTCCACAGGGTGTTCTCATACTGAGGAATGTAGGAACTCAAGATGTAGAAGTCTGTTTTGGTCCACAGATGAAGACTGAAATGTTATGGTGGACCCTATATCCCTGGGGAAAAAGAACTGGAAAGAAGATCTTCTGTCACACTGATACAGAAGGCTTGCATTCCAGCCAATAAAATGAGTCATCCGCTGTGTCTTCAACAAAGAAGACTAGGGAGAGACTCATCCAGATCCACTTCTACCCTAGAATAACCACCAAATGGCAGGTCTGGACCAGGAACACTGGAGACACCACCACCACCTGGATCGGCGAAGAGTTCAGTGCTATCCGCCAGACCCAGCACCAAATGCAGCACCAGCATCAAACATGGTGCTGGCACCACACACGGTGCTGCTAGACCTGAAGAAAAAGTGGAGAAGGAAAGCCGTACCCATGCCAGCCACTGCAGGGAAAAAGGAAAGGAGGCTAGGCACAAAGAGTCGATGGCACTGGCATTGGAGAAGGCACCGTGCACATACTGGCCCGACCTACCTGGCCGTGGTCTAGCAGCTCTGAGGTCCAAAGGCCCCGGAACCGGCCTCACTGGCCAGGACAACTGGGCATAAACCATACCTCCTGCGCTAAAAGAGGCGCCCACAGGTAAAATTGTTCACCGGAACTCCATCGAGGACAGAGACGAGATCCGGTGTCGAAGACCACGGTCACAGAGGAACTCACCGGAGTCAGTTCAAGCCTACCACTCTCCACCATCGATGATCCCTGCACAGACATACCAGAGGGCGACCTTAAGCGGTACAGATTCTTCTTCCACCGACAGGAGGAAAGACAGCTCGAGGTCAAGCAGAGCTGGATCCCGGAACCGTTACTTTTGTGCTTAGGGCGGACTGTCCTCCCCCTCCCCCCGACTGCAAGTGGTCGGACCCCCGCAAAGAAGGCAGACTGGACACAGCCCCACTGCTATCACAGCTTTCAAACAAAGTCTCCCTACCATCACTGCTACCGTCTAAGTTTGACTCCATTGATGGCAGGCTGAGAATTTCTTCTTCTTCATTTTTTCATTTTAAATAAGAAAACACTAAAAATGGTAAGTTAAACAAATACTGAACAGTTATAGCTGCTGTTGTATAGACAAAGACTTGACTCCCAGCAGGCGAGCAACGTCATCATCGAAGCACACTGAACAGCAGGAGAAAAGGAACTGAGGCAGTTGGAGGGTAGATGCCAAGATAGCCTATATGGCACAAGCTAGTCTCGCGGTGACACGCTTGTGCAGTTCTAGCCTGACTCCGGCCCTCCTGAAGATTTTTGGCTCCCACGGGGTCCTAGCACCTCTGGCGTAGTCCTATTAGTGTGAATGAGTGGTGGAGACTTTTAGTTCAGGAAGATCAAGTGTTTTAATGTCCACCAGTACCAGCGATGGCCCAGAAGGTGCTGAGTAAGAGTAGACAGGCATCAGCCCCACAGGTGCTGGTGTGGGATAGACCGGCGAAGGTCTGGCAGGTGTAGGTGGGGGGAGAATAGGCTGAGGGCCACCGGACGTTGGCTGAGAGAAGGCCATTGCGGACTGGGGGTAAATGGACGCACTTTGACTGGTGCCAGGTAGGGCAAGATCAGTGAAGGCCTGACTCGAGCTGGGTGAGGCAAAGCTGGAGGTGGTCCATAAGTCCAGGCTGAGGAGAAGTAGGTGCCGGTGTGGGAGGAGGTCAGCCAGGAGACAGAGGATGGGGACTCAGCTCAGGAGAGAAGCTGGCGTCCCTCTGGACCCATTGGGGGGGGGAGAAACCCCAGTGACTGCTGAACCCATGCCAGCTAAGGAAGCACCAGCTGAGCCACCATATGTTGTACTCAACATTACAAGGGGCCCAAGCAGCAGGGGCTGGGGAAGACCCCTGGCCCAAGGAGCCTCTGCAAGAGATGGTCATGGAGACAGGAGGCTACGCAACTGATAGCCCTGTGAAAAAAGGGTGTGTAAGGCTGTCGAGGCCAACCCCATGGAGGAGGAGGAGCCCTGAGCAGTCCAGCAATGGTGCGGTGACCGAGAGCAGGAAGTGGAGGACTGGGGCTTATCACAGTCTGTATCCCTGTACTTGTACTTCCCACTGGCCTTATCCCTGGATTTGGAGGAGTGAGAGCCCAAGGACTGGGCAGGAGAGGCCAAGGAGCTCCTGGCCTGCAGACGGCAGCACCAAGTGGCCTGGTTGAACTTCTAGCAAATCCTGAAGGCATGGATGTTGTGGTCTGGGCCTAGGCAGCAGACACAAGCAGAGGGCCATCTTTTGCAGAAATTTGCTGACCGCAGGCACACTTTGTGGAATGCTCTGTAGACGAAGCCAGTTTAAAAGACATGAACGAGAAAATCACTGAAAGACAGAAGAATGATGGAAAAATAACTACGGTGAGAAAGTAGAAAAAATAAAGAAACGTTAATAGAAAATAGCGCAAAAACAGTGGTCGACTGCAGCTGCGGCGGTTTCCAAAGGTCAGACATGTCACGTTGATCGTGACGGGAAAGAACTGAAGAGGTGTGGGGCCACTCTTATAGGATTGGCTGACATCAGTGGGTGACATCAGTGGTGGGTGGCCCCCTCTGGTAGACTGCTAGCTAGAAAGTTTCCCTGTGATCCTAGAGCCTGGCAGCTAAGTCCTACCAGTGTGCCCTGCCGTAAGAAACACCCTCAACGTAAGGTATGTAGAACATTTCTGCTTTTACGAGTAGGTGCACCACATAGACAGCTTTCTAGTAGAACATCGGCAACTGCCAGGAAAACCCTGAAGCATGAGAGCTCTACATCCTCAAGAGCCAAGTGTGGAGGTACACGGCCCACAGATCTAGATGTATCAGGGCACCCTGCTCCTGTGTCAGAAGTCCTGCCAACAAGAGGAGAGGGACAGGTGGTTCCACTGCCAGTTGTTGTAGCAGAAGGAACCAAATTTGTTTGGGCCACTAAGGGGCCTTCAAAATCAAGGAGGCCGGCTCGGCCTGTAGCTTGACCAGGAGCCTATCTATGAGAGGGAATGGGGGAAAGCATACTGAAACCTCCCTTTCCAGGAGAGGGACAATGCGTCTGGCCAGAAAACTCCAGGACCTAGTGTGAGCAAGCAGAAATGCAGCAGTTTTGCACTGTATGGAGACACAAACAGGTCTGTCTGCTTGACCCCATTTTTCAAAGAAGTCATCCACGATGGAATCAGAGAGTCCCCATTCGTAGAATACTGCACGGATCGACTGAGGTGATCTGCCAGGGCATTTAGGGTACCAGGCAGGAACACTGCTGACAGAAATATGCCACGCTCCACTGTCCAGTGCCACTCTCTCATTGCCTCTCTGCAGAGAGGATACGAATGGATGCTGCCTTGTCGCTGATGTAGTACATCACTGAAATACTGACAGTCAAAAACAAATGTGGGAGGTGGACTCGGACTTTACAACAGTGGTTGTGCACATACCTCGGAAAATATATATATATATATATTTTTTTTTAATTCTATTTCTACTCCCCCCATCGGGGAACTCTCTCCAGCATCCATGACCTCTGGTCGCTACCTCCCACCTGAGATGCTGTTCCTCTCTCCGTCTCGACCTGACACGACCCCTGGATTAGAATCCCTGGGGAAGGGGCCGCCCTATATGCCCAGGGTGCTCCATCTTCAGTGTTGAGTGCCAGGGCCTGAGCAAGTGGGCCTGGAGAGGTGGAGAGGAGGGTGCCTGGTGTTGGGAGTGTGGTCTGGGGCCAAGGACCTTTCGCCTATCTTCGAGGGAGCAGGGTTTCCTGCTTGCCTATTCCACCCTAGGCTCGGACGTGCAATGCGTCCAGCACGGGTGCACACACTCCTGTATGCGCCCACAGGATCGCCACCGTAGCCTATCCTTTGGTTGCTGGATCATGGGCTTACGGTGCTCACCCAGCCACCGCTAGGAGCCAGCAGAGCCAGGGATCAGGACCCCCCAGAACTGGAAAGCAGTCCTCCAGATGCTCGATCCTGTCCTCCCCTGCTGACCCCCGGCGGCCTGGGCTCGTTCCCAAACCTGGGTCGCCAGCATGGCACGAAGTGTGGCATCCAACGCTTCAACTCTCAGCACCACCGGGCCAGCCATATCTCAGAATATAATGTGAACAAAGTACAAGGACCACACCATGTGGGGTTTAGGTAAGCACCACAGAAACTCAGTCCCACTGGTAATAAACTGAAAGAAAAAATTACTCACCTTAGTAATTGCTTTTCTTCTCATGGAGTCTTGCTATATTATGACTTAAGGCAGTTAGCCACAGCACTTGAACTGCCCCGGAGAGGAAACAGTTAACTCCAGGGAGACTGGAGTTCTAAAGCGCGAGTGCGCTATGCCAAAGCTCTATCTGGCAAGTTTCAAATGAAACTGTCAGATCTTTACGAAGCTAATACTAAGCAGCAAGTCTGTGTGGAAAGCTCTACACTAGCCAAGTGGCTACCTACTAGTAGCAATAACAACAGCAAACACAACAACAACAAGAGCAATAATAATAATAATAATAACAATGATAATAATATTATTAGTTTCACCCCTAACAAGCACTATTAGACCCCCTTCCCCAAAAGACTAGGGTCCGGAAGGGCCATATATACTTAAAAAACAGAAATAATCTAGTTCCCAACCCTAAATAAAAGGGGGAAAGGGAAGAACTAAAATGGCATGATACAGTGCTTGCACTAATTTGCCAACCCCTACCCAAGTAGAAGTTCTGAGAGGGGCAGGTTCGGGGTGGTCATAATATAGCAAGACTCCATGAGAAGAAAAGCAATTACTAAGGTGAGTAATTTTTTCTTCAAACACCATGAAGTCTTGCTATATTATGACATAAGCAGATTACACAGCAGTACCTCCATGGAGGAGGGTCAGAACCTACTTAGGAAATAGGCTCTGAAGCACAGCTGTGCCAAAACGAGCATCTCTCCTGGACTGGACATCCAGGGAATAATGCTTGGTAAAAGTGTGAACTGTTTTCCAGGTAGCAGCTTGACAGATTTCCAGAATGGGAATATCTCTAGCAGCCGCTAGAGATGCAGCTGTACCCCTGGTGGAGTGAGCCCTCAGTCCTGAGGGGGGTTCTCTACCTAGTTTTTGGTAACAAAACTGGATACAAGAGACAATCCACCTTGCAATTGTCCTCTTAGTGGCAGGTTTCCCTTTGCCAACCTCGCCATAGGTGAGGAAGAGTTGGAGGGATTCGAACCTGTGACCCTTGGTGCGTTCCAAATAGTAGCTTAAAGCTCTTTTGACGTCTAAACTGTTCAGTCTCCTCTCACCCGAGGAAGAATGCTCAGTGAAAAATACTGGAAGAGATGGATTGGTTCAGATGGAAATCTGAAACCACTTTAGGCAAAAACTTTCTGTTAGTCCTGAGGACTACCTTATCTCTGTGAAAAGATATAAAATCTTTTTCCACTGACAGGGCTTGTAATTCACTTATGCGTCTGGCAGAAGTGATAGCCACTAGAAAAACAGTTTTCCAAGTTAGAAACTTGAGATCTGCTGAAGACAGAGGCTCAAAGGGGGGTTGCATTAACTGAGCAATGCAAACATTCAGGTCCCAGGCAGGAGCTGGTTCCCGAAAAGGAGGGTTAGTGTGAAGTAACCCCTTAAAAAACTTGGAAAACACAGGATGAGAGGAAAGAGAAGCAGGCTTCCCTGCTGATACAAAAGGAGAGACAGCTGCCAGATGAACCTTTAAGGTAGCTGGCTTAAGGCCTGAGGAATTTAAATGGACCAAATAGTCCAGTAAAATGGGCAAATCAGCAGATTCTGGGACAATTTGTTTCTCAGAACACCAGATGGAAAACCTCTTCCACTTAGAATTGTAAGTGGCCCTAGTGGAAGGCTTCCTTTGAAGCCTTTAAATATCCAGGACACCTTGGGAAAGGTGTAAATCAGCAAATTCTAACTCCCCAAGAGCCAAGCCTTGAGATGGAGGGATTTGAGGTCCGGATACCACACTCTCCTCTGTGCACAGGCCAGCAAGTCGTGGACTCTGGGCAAGCTCAGGGCAGGGTGGACTGTCAGGGACAGAAGCAGAGGGTACCAGGGCTGTCTGGCCCAATCTGGAGCAATCAGAATCACTTTGCAGGGCTGAGATCTGATTTTTACTAATACCCTGAAGAGAAGAGGGAAGAGGGAAAGGCATATAGGAACTTCCCCTTCCAATCCAACAGAAAGGGTCCAGAGGGACTGAGCCCAGCACTGGAGGCCTGCAACAAAATAGAGGAAGTTGGTGGTTGTCTGGGGCTGCGATAAGATCTATCTGAGGGTGCCCCAACTGGCAAAGACCGACCCTAGCACCTGAGGATTCAGAGCCCATTCGTGATGGCCTGAGAAATCCTGCTGAGGCATCCGCCAGGACATTGTCCTTCCTGGAAGGTGAACTGCTATCAGGGAGGTGTTCAGGGTAAGCCAGAGACCACAACTTCATTGCTTGTGCACAAGGCTGATGACCGAAGTGCCCTGCTTGTTGATGTACCACATTGTTGTGGTGTTGTCTGTCCTGACTTGAACTACTTTGTTCTGGACAGAAGCTGAAAACCTGAAGAGCTAAAAAGACAGCTCTGAGTTCCAAAAGATTGATGTGGAGCAGAGATTCCTGAGGGGCCACACTCCCTGAGTGGAAAGGTCGCCAGTGAGCCCCCACCCTAGCAGGAGGCATCCGTGGTGAGGGTGAGGAGTGGGAAACGGAATGAAGGGAACCCCTTGTGTGGAGATTGCTTGATCCTGCCACCACTGGAGAGCCAGGATCAAAGTTTGGGTCACTGGGACTAATTTGGTAAGGGGGTCCCTCCTTTGAGACCAATAGGCCCTCAAATGGAACTGAATGTCCCTCATCTGGAATCTTGCTCCTTGCACAGCAGCTGTGGAAGCAGCCATGTGCCCTAGGAGTTGCAGAAAATGCCTTGCTGGTCGAGAGACCCGCAGGGTAAAGGAGGATGCCAGGGCAATGAGTCTGTCTACCCTTTCCGAGGGGAGAAATGCCCTGGCTAACTTTGTGTTCAATTCTGCACCTATGAAAGTTAGTACCTGAACTGGTTCCAGAACTGACTTTGGTAAATTCATCAGGAATCCCAGGAAGTGAGAAGCTGCTAGGTGACTTGCAAGTGGGATTTACCTGATCTGGAGACTGACCCACTATGAGCCAGTCGTCCAGGTAGGAAACACAGCAACCCCTGCCTTCTTAAATGAGCCACTACCACAGCTAGACATTTTGTGAATACCCTTGGAGCAGAGGTAAGGTCAAGGGCATTGCTCTGAACTGGTAGGCCTGAGGGCAGTTCAACCTGAGGTACTTACGGTGAGAAGGCCTGATCAGGACATGAAAATAGGCATCCTTGAGGTCCAGGAAGCTAGCCAGTCCCCTGGCCTCAGGGAGGGCAAAATCATTGCCAAAGTTAACATTTTGAAGTTTGGTTTCAAAAGATGCTTGTTCAGGTACCTTAAATCTAGAATGGGCCCCCATTCTCCTGTCTTTTTTGGGGTAAGAAAGTATCTTGAGTATAGCCCCTTGCCCTGGTGGCAAGGAGGGACCCTTTCCACTGCTTTGCAGTCTAGAAGAGAAGAAACCTCTGCTTCCAAAGCAAGGGCTTCTGAAGGATTTGCAGGTGGAAAATGTCTGGCTCTCATCTTTGGAAACTGTTTGAAGCTGAGAACCAGACCCTGGCTTACTACCTCCAGAACCCATCTGTCCGGTTGGGACAGCCAGTTCTGGCTGAAATAAGCCAACCCAGCCCCCCCAATCGTACACAGGAGACCGGGCCTGGCACCCCTCAGGGTGCCTGCTTGCAGCAGCCTTAGGCTGAGGGGAGGGGACTGCTTACTTGTGCCCCGCCTACCTCTGCCTCTGAAGAAACCCCTCTGTGCAAATGCAGAGGAGGCTTGAGATTGGTAAAAAGGCCTGTGGAAAGGCCTGCCCCTACCTCTGGGAGCGTGCCTTTGTGGAGTGGCATGCCTCTCCTTGGCCTGGGCACTTTTGTAGGTAGTTCTGTATTCATCCATCTTTTTCATATAATTTTCTGTTTGTTCCCCAAACAGAGAATTTCCCACTACAGGAAAATCCATAGCCTTTGACTGAGTATCTTGGGACAGATTAGTACATCTGAGCCATGCCAACCTACGGAAAGCTACAGAAGTGGCCATGACCCTAGAGCAAATATCATTAACATCAACAGCAGTATGAAATTGAACTTTAGAGGCTTCAATGCCATCAGCAGCTACCTGTTCCAACTCACTAGCCAGCTGGCCATGGGCCTGCTTGGCTAACTGCAATACTGTGTCCCATCTAGATTTCTGATATCTAGCCACATAAGCCATATAATTTGCCTGCCTGAGTCCCAAAGAAGTTGCCATATATTGTTTTTCGCCATGGCATCAATCTTCCTGGAATCCTTATCAGGAGGATGTGAGGCCAGGGGAATATTAGCCTTGTCACAGGCTGCAGCTTGTACCACACCTACATGACTACACTGCTCAGTGAGGAAGTCTGTATCAGGGCCTGACAAAGCATACCTTGTGTCCATTTTTTTTATCTACAGGAGGGACAGAATGAGATTTTAAAATCGTTGTTGTTTGCTTCCTAAATGACTTATGCAAAGGAATAGACAACCTCCTAGACTCTGGTATATCCATCATTTCTACATAATCAGGCTCCTCTTGCTCATCCACAGCCTCTTCTAAAGGAAGCTGGAGGGTTTCTGCAACTTTTATAAAACATAAAATGAGAAGGGACTCAGACAGCATAGGGGAGATTCTAAAGGTCTGTCTGGAGAAATGTCCGGTTCAATGGCACGTCCAGACCCTCCCAGCCACATATATAATGATCAAATTCTCCTCCCCTCCTGTGGTTCATAAAATTCCTCAACATCATACTCTTGAACCACTGAACTGAACGAACCAACCTTTTGCTAGCTGTTGGTGGTTCGACAGGTCCCTGAGACAGTGACTGGACAATCTGTATGGCTTTAGCTATCTCTGCAGCAGTTGGAGAGACAATTTTGGACTCAGACCTGCTGATTTCTTTATCTTTTTACAGGACTGGTTCCTCTGAACCAGCCTTCCCTTTTGCCAGTCTCGCCCTGGTCAGAGGCACTCCCTCTGGTCCAGTGGGTGCTGGACCGGGCTGGCCATCCGGGTCAGCGGACTTTTTGGCCTCTCGTTCCCTGAGCCGGCCCAATCTCTTCTACAGGGTGGCTGCAGGGAAATTTTTACACACCTGGCAGTCTGACAGGAGGTGGTCAGCCCCCAGACAATAAACACAAGTGGTGTGTGGGTCAGCCCTGGCAAAGGCTTCCCCACAGACATCACAGTGTTGAAACCCAGTGGGCCCGGTTTTTCTTTTGGGTTTCTCAGACATAATGCCAGCCTATCCAAAAACTTGCCCTTTTGATGGCAGTGCCAGGCAAGACACCCTTATCGGTTCCTAACCGTGTCATGGGTATTTGAAAAAAACCCCAAAAGTATAGGTTTTTTTAGAACTGATAAGAACCGGGAACCGCACTCTAAAAAGCCCAAAATATGAACAGAAATGCTTATTTTAGCAAACCGATCAGTTCAAAACTGAACCGATAATTAATTTTCCACACAGACTTTAAATCCTGTACTTACGGTTTACCAGATAGAGCTTTGAACCAAATGCGGTAAAATAACACGCTTTGCCGGCGTTCAAATGAACTCGAAAATACTCGCTTTGAACCGGCAGAAATGAACCGAGCTGAAGGAGCTGATCTCCCGAGCGACTGTTCAGTGAAGCGAGTAAAGAATCTGACAGTTTCATTTGAAACTTGCCAGATAGAGCTTTGGCATAGCGCTCTCGCGCTTTAGAACTCCAGTCTCCTTGGAGTTAACTGTTTCCTCTCCGGGGCAGTTCAAGTGCTGTGGCTAACTGCCTTAAGTCATAATATAGCAAGACTTCATGGTGTTTGAAACAGCCTTATTAAAGAATACCAAAATTAAAATGGAAGGCTCACCCACATCAGTGTTGTTTTAAAAGGCATAGTGACAAGTGTTTCTCTAGGATGAATTGTTTCAAGGCCGTATGTCCAAATACGGATACAAATGTTGCCGCTCTCAAAGTTAACTTTGAAAAAAAAAAGTCAGGTTGCAGAGCTAAAACAAACAACTATAAATATTTCCAAAAGCAGGGGGGAAAAAACTGTTCACATGTCCACCATGCTTACCAAAACACAGCTTGATTATCCTCTATTACATGCTTACTTATCGACCACTGCGTCATCTTCAGGTGGGAATCCTTGTGTATTGATCACCAAAATACTGCCTGTATGGATCAGCAGCTGGTTCCCCATAAGGAGGGAGGTGAAGGTCTGTAGGCCACACAGTACAGTCCTAATCTCCAAAGCACTGCTGTACACCATATCCAGAGGGGTACACTGGCCCTGAGTTTTAAAGAGAACCAGATAGGCATTCAAACTGTAACCCAAAGCGTCCGTGGTCATCAGCAGAAGGGGGGGGGGCTGGCCGGAGAAACAGGGATCCCATCTCTAGGATGAAGCAGTCCAATCACCAGAGCAGGGAGTGACAGAGAGGACGGGTCACGTGTATGAGACACTCCAGTTCATCTGAAAACTGTGCGAACTGTGCCCTGAGGAACCACTGAGGGAACTTTGTGTAGACGTGCCAGTAGGACAGTCAGTATGGCAGCTGCCATTAGGCCGTTTAACCTTGAAAGGATCTGGTCGAGACACAGTTGCTGGAGGAGACCAACTGTGCCTGGACTACCAATGTCATAGTACGATCAGAGGGCAGAAATGCCCAACCTAGTCCCGTGTCCAAGACAGCCCCTATATACTGGAGCTGCTGGCAGGGAGTAAGGACCAACTTCAGTTCACTGACCCGGATACTCAACTGGTAGAACAACTGTTGGGTCAGAAACGGTGTGTATACGGTGACCTCCCAAGACAGCGATTTCAGCAGCCAATTGTCTATGTAAGGGAAGACATAGAGGCCCTCTTTGCAGAGGGAAGCTGCCACCATGGGAAAATGTTTGGTGAATACAAGCGGTACAGAACATAAACCAAACAGCAAGACACGAAAGTGCGAGCCCCGGAGCATGAAATGTAAGTTATTTTCTGTGTGACTTTTGGATCATGACATGAAAGAATGAATCCTTCATATACAGAGCAACCATCCAATCCCCTTTTAGTAACAGGGGGAGGAGTGACTGCAGAGAGACCATTCCACACTTTTCGTATTCAATTAACAGATTCAGTCTTCAAAGTTCTAACACGGGCCCTAGATCTTCAGTCCATTTTGGTACCGAAGTACCGGGAATAACAGCCTCTGTTCTGTCCTGAAACTGGGTTGAGTTGTACAGCTCTCCTGCAGAGAAGAGTCTGAACCTCCTCCGGCAGGAGGGTAAGATGGCCTGGAGGATAGTTATTGGGCAATGGAGGGGTCACTAAGGGAACAGTAAGAAGCTCTAGTGTGTGCCCTTGCTGAACTACCTCCAGGATTCAAGCATCTGTTATCTCCCTCCACTTTTGTAGGAAAAAGGAAATTGTGGCCAACCACCAAAACCTCCTGAGACAGTGAGACCAGAGGAAGGGAAGGGAGTAAGAAAGCGCTGAGGGTGGCAGCGGTGCTGGTAATGGTCTGACCTTTTGTAAGTCTGGCATGGGCACTGGGAGGCAGGTTTACTGTCTGGGAAGTGGTCTTGGAACCACAGCCCTGGCCCCCAGAATGTCCATAATCTGGACAGGCTCAGGGCTTTCAAGAAAAAAAAGTTGCCCCTTTTTATTTTGGGGTGTTCAAAGTGTTTAGTGGCCTTAACGTAAGAACTATAGATCTCTGTAGGCATTTTCCACATCTGTATCAAATAACTGCTTACCTCTAAGAGGAGCAGTTAGTACAGACTGTTGTACATTGAAGGCAAGGCCTGCCACCCACTGTCAAGAATGGCAAATGAGACAAATCCCAAAGGCAGCAGCATCTGGTCATCACAGGCAGACTTGAGCAGGTGCTTTCCAGCCTCCTGTCAATTAGCAAGTCTCCTGGGCCAAAATTTTGTTATGGCCTTCTGGCATTTTAGCAGCCAGGGAGACCATAGTCTTCCAGAGGCAACTGGTAAGTGCACTAGACAATACATGCCTACTTTCAGGCATGACCCAGGAGGTTACAGACCTGTAGGACAACAGTAGAACAGTCAGCAGAAATCAATACAGTTACAGGGAGGATGAGATACAAAGCATAATATTTTGAACATTGTCAGTGTCAGTGAGTACAAATAACAATGGTGAAACAATCAAAAGAAAGACTAGTGAATATATTTGTTCAGCCAGAAGAATTCAGAGGTAAGAGACACTTATTACAATGAGAATACTAAAGGAGTACAAAGCCAGTGAGAAACCAGAACAGTGGGATTAACAAGGCAAAGAGCATTGGGAGTCGGTTACAAGAGCAGAAATTGCTGAGTTGCTTAAGAATTTGTAAAGTGCTGTTTTGAAACTGTAGCAGGGCTGAGCAAATTGGAGGTGAGGTGGGAGGGCATTCCAAACTCTTGGGGCAAAAGTGGCAAAGGCCTACTCACCCATTTTGGTGGAGCATTTAGGTATTGTCAGGAGTGAATGGCCGCAGGAATGCAAGGGGTAACATAGGACTCGTCCTAGGGTGTTAACAAGGCTGCGAGGTCAGTAGGTTTGGAGGACCTGATAACGTTTTCGATCAGGCCACCAAGTGTAAATCGGCAATGAGAGGGAGGGGATAGTAAGCCTAGTTTTGTATACGGTGTGCAGTGGTGTGTTAGCCTGTAAGTGGAAAGGGCAGACTGACATACTGTATATTATTGTAGGAGACATTCCACTTGTCTAGATTGGAAGCACTGGATAGACAGTAAGGGATAAGACCGTAAATGAGGCTGGGTAGTAGGATTCCCTGAGCTACTGCAAGACTGGCAGCATAAGTCAGAGTATATTTAATTTTGTAGGCCAGCCAGAGTTTGGAATTAATAGACTTGTAGACATGCGAGACGTGCTGGTTGAAATCAATGGCAGGGTCTTGGGTAAGGCCTAGATATCTGAATGAGTTAGTGGTAGAGAGGAGAGAGCCACCGTAGCAGTGAATGGTCAGGCCATTGGGGCAGGACCTTAGCTTAGGCGAGGACCCAAAGAGAATGGACTGGGTCTTGCTGGCATATACAATCAGAAGATTTTGAGTTATCCAGGTCTGTAGTCTCCTGAGGTTAGTGTTCAGCTGACAGTTAATATCAGCTCTATTGTTAAGAAATGGTATAGAGCATCATATTGTCAGTATATAGGAGGGTGCTGCAGTAGAATGGAACTTTGGGTGCATCATTAATGAAGATGGAGAAAAGCAGCAGGCAGACAGTGGAGCCTTGGGGCACTCCTATGTTGACCGTGGTTAGTGTGGATTTAAGCCTGATTTACCTCAACAAATTGTTGCCTATTTCTAAGGTAGCTTGAGAACCATCTGATTGCTCTGGGTGTGTACATTTGATCATGTATGCCTGATAATCTGCAATCCTTAAGCCTAGGGAAACAGAAGCAAATGTCCTCTTCCCCATCACATCCAGCTTCCTCAACTCAATGGAAGAAGATAACTCGTGCTTGGGTGCCTTTGATCCACCATGAGCAGCCATGATTACCACTGAATCTGTTTCAGGTTGAGATTAATAATAAGGCTTTGCTGTAGGGGCAGGATACCGTTTGTCAGTCTTTCATGGGACTGCTGGCAATTGAGCTAGCCTACGCCAAGCAGCCAAGGTGGCATCCTCAAATACTGAATGCATAGGAGGCATGAGGAGGAGAGACAGACACCTCCAAGAACCCATAAAGACTTTTTCTTAGAAGAATCTTCCGCCTCTACTTGAAACCCCAGTTTGGCCTGTACCTTTTTAAGGAAGACCTGAAATGAGGCATCCACAGGTGGAGACCTAAGAGTGTTCGCCACACTCTCCTCAGCGCAGGAAGAAAGATTAGAGCTTGAGCCTACTACATCAATTACTTCCTCGTCTTCTTCCATGGACTCAGCTTCCTCTTCCGTGTATTATGGATTATATTCCAGTTCTTCATCGACCGTCATCAGTAGAGAGTTGACAGCACAAGGAGATAATGGAGGGGGGAACCATTGATCGTCCCATAGCATCGATAAGGTCAATGATGGCTCCTACATCGTATGATAAAGGAAGCTGTGCATCAACTGGTCCATAGAGGTCAATGATGGCTGAATCACTGACAGGGTTGCGGCCAACGGCAGTATCGGGGAGGTAAGCCAGCGCCAGACCCCAACCTTGGTGTCTGAGTGGGAAGGGGGGGCACACGTGGCCTAGGACTCATCTTTTCAATTGACTTACCTCTTCACAGAGGTGAATGAGAACAATTTGGGAAAGTGGCATTTTCCTTATGCCACTTCTTCTCAGAGTGGCGATTTCTGTCTGCCAACTTACAGGATTTGTCCTTTTCCTTCAGTGAGTCAGTGACAGATGCTATCAACCTTGAAGAGCGGAGGAACGATGACAAATCAGGAACGAATGCGGTTAATGACAGTGAAACCACCTTCGAGGCAACCTGTTTCTCCACTGCTTTTAGCTTCAAATGAACTTCTAAAGCCTTCTTGTGACGTCTCCTGGTTTTCTGATTAGAGCCATGGAAGACTGAGCAGGCTTTAACATTGTGGTCTTTACCAGTCCATGTGTTTTTGCTGCCTTGGCAATCTTCTTAATTTTAACAGTGCCACAGCAGGAACAGCAGAACCACGGTTCCTGGTCTGGTTGGTGGCAACATACAAGAAACGTTTAAAATAACAAACTTGAGATAACAGTGACAGTGAAACTTTCTAAGTTTGATAGTGTTCTTCTGCAGCAGTGGACCGTCGAGCAGTTGATGGTGGGAGAAACGACTAAGGCATGCTAGGCACATCCGCATTATATAGGTGCTGATGAGACGCGCGGACATGGACAGCCCCAGCCACCAAAAACGTTTGGGTGATCCTGATGTCAACGGCTTAGAGTTCATGATATGGCTTAATAGAAGGAAATATCCATGAAGCGAACTGTATATTCTAATGAGCTAACCTGGTTAACAAAATAAATCAAGTTTTTGTTTACTTCAGATGGAGTTAATCCTCACTATAATGTACAGCAATTACTGTACTTCACTGGCCACCTATAAATGTGCATAGACAGTTCTGCTGCATGTTACTGTAACATTAATGAAAGATACATTTCCTGATTATGTAGCCACAATGGTACCACTAGGGCCATCAGCAGGGACTTTAAATTAAGATTTATGGGAGCAATGAGAAGTGCCCTATCAGACTGTTCCACAGAGGTAGTAAGAATTTTGGTGGAAACGAATCAAAGACTATACAACAGAAATAAAGCTACCCTAGAGGAAATACAGTAAATAACACTCCTGAGCACTACTGACTATCAACAGTATGAGAAGGTTTTAAAAGAGAAAGAGAACACCCAAACATGAAAAAAATAGTAGAGGCCAGAAAAAAGGAAAAAAATAAGTAAACTTGAACATGACCGCGAAGACTATGAAAAAGGCAGTGTTTTTCCCCAGGACCAGAGGCCTACCAAGTACAGTACCTCACTAGATACAGGTAGATCACAGCAAAGTAAAGTAAGTAAAAAACAAGCATTTGTCAATGCCAAATGTTTGCTTGCTGGCATTGGTAGTGTAGGAGTTACAGAGCTGCATACTAGGAATGGCAGTGAAGTACTGAACTGAAGCCAAGCCTGTCACCACCCTGCAGATAGTGACAGGCACTGGGGTGTGCCTTTGGGTCGTCAGGCATAACGGCCATGCCATTTCACCACACCCTACCCTGCAGACACCGACAAGTGTCACAGTGTGCTTTGGGGTCTTTGGCCCTTACGCACACCCCATTCCATCAGGAAATATGGTGAGATGGGTGTGGTATAGGAGAATGGGGTGAACTTTGGGGCCGAAGAGTCCAAGGCACACCTTGACGCCTCCCACTGACTGCAGGGTGTGGGTGGGGGTGGAATGGTATGAGCATTGCAGGCAACAATCCCAAGTCACAGCCCTGATGCCAGTCATTCTGTACAGGGTGGGGCATTGTGGTTGGAAACCCTAACGCCGCAGGCATTCGTTGGTATTTCCACTCCAAATTTTCAACATGTTTTTTTTGTGACCCCCACCTCATGAACAGTGGCAATATCAGTTTGTTAGCCGAAAGCTGCTTTTGCACAGTGACTACGGCATTTGGCACCACAGGTGCAAAAACACATTCCGAACAGGATGTGGAAAATGACAGCGTACTGTTCATGGGGAGGTGTAAAAACAGCAATGCTGAAAATCTGCTGTGAAAATATTAAAAAGTGGTGAATCAATGAAGGCGACAAACTGTGCAACGACACCGAATGTAACTAGTTGGGGATTTTTACAACAGATTGTTAACACAGGCATTTTGGGATCTCCAATCATGAACAGTGTCACGGTGATTTTCTTTATCTGTCCCAAACAATGATTTCCCCAGTGACCACGCATTTCTGTGCTGAAAGTGTGAAAACATATTTCGCCATGTTGTGAAAAGTGACAGCTGTACTGTTCATAAGGAAGTGTGGAAAATGCCACTGGTGAAAATCTGACTGAAAATATTACAAATTCATGAATTTACGAGGTGCATGGAACTGCACAATGCTCACTAATAAAACAGTCATTTTATGACTTCTGCACCAAATTTTCAACCATGCCATTTTGCGCTATATGTACGGAAACACACTTTGGGCGAGATGTGAAAAATGGCAGCTGTACTGCTCATAAGGAAGTGTGGTAAAATGGCAATGTTGAAAATCTGGCGTGCAAATATTACAAATTTGCCAGCATGTGTAGGAACTGCGCAACGTGCGCTCCTTAAACAATCATTTTTGGGAATTTTTTCGCCAAATTTTCAACATAGCCATTTTAGCACCTCTGCTCATGACCAGTGTCACTGTGATTTTCTTAATCTGTCCCAAACATTGATTGCGCACACCGACTGTGACACTGTGCGCTACATGCATGGAAACACATTTTGGGCGACGTGAAAAATGACAGGTGTACTGCTTATAAGGAGATGTGTTAAAATGGTAATGTTGAAAATCCGGAGTGCGAATATTAAACATTCACGAACTTACGAGCGTGCACAGGAACTGCGCAACGCACACTTGTAAAACAGTCATTTTTACGAATTTTTTCACCAAATTTTCAACATAGGCTTTTTGAGAGCCCACCACGAACACTGGCATCATGCCTGCTAATCGGTCCCAAAAGGTGATTCCACACAGGACCCTGAAATCACCCTCCGGCCCGATTAACACCATGACAGTGACAGAATTCATGAGGAGGGGTCCCAAAACCCCATGTTGAAAATTTGGTGCAAAATTCAAAAAATGCCTGAGATATGCATCAAAGTTGAAAAACACTATTACATTATACAGCTTACCGGCATTTCCTCAGTTCGCGGGTCGGCTTTGAAGAGTGCAGGACGCTTCCGGTCCACAAGATCGCCGCCGGAGTCTGGAGGTAAGTATGGGGTGGGGGCTGTGTGGGGAGGCAGGCTGCGCAGCGGGTGGGCGCGGATGGGGGAGGGGGCCAACAAGACCGCGAGGGACCATTTTTTTCTTTCAGGGACTTTTTTTTTAAAAGGAGGAGGACGACGGGGACGTTTGCCATGCTGGGGTGGGCTCCCAGCGTGACATCAGGAAGGCTGCTTTGGGGGGGGGGCTGGAGCCGACGGGGGATTGGGCACCCCCATCGACCATAACAGTTTCTGTCAAGCTGGGGTGGGCTCCTAGCATGGCACCTGGAAACGTTTTGGGGGGGCTAGAGACATGGAGCAGATGGGGGATTTGGCACCCCGTCGGCCATTACATTACCCCAGCGTGGCACTGGGAAGCTTGTTTTAGCGAAGGGAGGGGCCTGGAGGACAGGGAGTTGACACCCGTCCGCCATACATACAGCATGTGCGCCGGGGGAGCGCACGCCACCAGTACACAAAATGCAGTGCTTGCATGCCTGCGTTAGTGTGTGTGTGTGGGGGGGGGGGAACTCTGCTCACTGAAGCGGAGCTCTCCCTTTCAACTGCATCCGGAATCTCGGATGATGGCACTATATTTCTTGCACATACGTGCAAGCAAACGTAATGAGTTAAGAGTAAAATAAAAGAATAAGTCAGATAGTAAACACAATTCAGTGCATTTGCATTTTTCAAGAACTCTTTTTACCCATTCAATAAACCCCACAAACAAAACTTGCAAAAAGAAATATAAAACAAGGAGGCATAAAAGAAAATGCTTGTCAGACACAAGCTGTAACCAGGAGTATGAAAACCAATCAGAAATAACTAACAGTTTTAAATACTTTCTCTCAGCCCCTCATAGAGAATCAGACCTCAGTACTAGCAAAGGTTCTGTCATTTGTACAATCCAGGGACACTGATCATTTTAAATTATAACTGGATATTTTCTAACTATTACATAAGCTAGATCTTAAGCCACTTTAAGGACAATAACAGACAGCAACCTGAAAGTTTACTGACTTTACCTCAAGTGGACTACCACACACACAAAATGGGTGTCATGTGATAGACACGAAGCTCCATTTCGAGACCCACAAGCTAATTTACTATAGATGTAGCCAATGAAATCTTTAAAGATGAAACTCTGGGGACACCAAACAATGGTAATGAAGTAGCTTAACATCCTCGAATGAGGACATTTTGTTAAATCTTGATTCTGAGACTATTTTAATATAAGTACAAGTCGGTGTTGAAAAATGCAACACTGGTTTGAAATCCAAAAGTACCTTCTGTCCATAGGTTTCCAGACAACCTACTGTTAGTATTTTTGAGAGAATCATAAAAGGTGATATTGAGAAATTTTTATAATCACAAAAAGCAAAACTCTATCAGAATGTCAGCTAACGAATGAGCAGCACTGAAAGAACTGCAGGCCATGCAGCATGTAACTTTAAAGCCATTCAACAAAGCTGACATGGTCATTAAAAAAAAGAAAACAGCAACTAAACAGCAGAGATTGTTACAAACTGCTTACATTTAATCTCACCATTGCGTATAAAGTTCTTTAGTTGAAACACAGTATCCGTCAGCAGAAAAAGGACTTCATGACCCTCCCGGTCTGCCCAGATGTCCCTACCTAATTTGTCTCAGCAGATACTATCTGGCTTCCAGCGACCCTCCTTCCACCCTGCCTATTTACTAATATACCTGTATGTCTATCCCACACATGCTTGAAGCCCCCCACTGTTTTTGCATCCATCGCTTCCGCTGGCAGTGGACCTCAGATAGATACGTTATTCAAGTGCTAAACTCACTAAAAAACAAATAATGAGCAAATGTTCCTGGAAGAAATGCTGAAAAAAATTACTTTATTGGCCCCCGGACAACGTGTCACAAGGTTTGTGCTACATTCTCTTTATGAAATAAAGTGATTTTTCTAGCTTTTCTTCCTGGAACTCGTGCTCATTTTTGTTTTTTTCAGCGACTTTAGCACTTTGGAATGTCTGTCTGTCTGTCTGTAGTCCACTGGACATAACTTCCCTGAGTGCTGCCTATTTGGTGTTTTGTTCTTCTCGTGCTACCCCTGCACCACTTTGGTTGCCTTCCTCTGGACTGTCTTTCCTGAGGTTCAGCCTCCAAAACCAGGACACATTATTCAAGGTAGAGCCTCACCAGCAAGTCATACAGTGGTAACACCACCTCCTTCCTCCTGTTGGAAATATCCCTCCCTATGTATCCCAGCATCCCATTAGCCTTACCCACGTGCTTTGTCACAATGCCCTGCCATTCTGACGTTGCCAGTTATGATAACCCCAAAGCCCCTTTCCTGTTTAATGACTGTCAGTACCCCTCTCAATCCTATACTATGCTATTCTGTTCTGTCACTGAACCCCAACTGCCATGCTCTGGACCACTCCTTGAGTCTCCTGAAGATACCTGTGCCTTCTCTCCACCCTCTCCTGAGTGTCCACCCTACCGTAGATTTTGGTATCACCTGCAAATAGGTATACCACCACTTCCAAATCTTCTGCAATGTCACTTACAAAGACACTGAAGAGGACCGGTCTCAGTACTGGCTCTCTGGCACCTCACTGGTCACTCTCTCATCACTAGAGTGAGTGTTGTTAATCGCCACCCTCTGTTGCCTATCCGTTAACCAGTTTCTAACCCAATTCACCACTTTGGATTTCACCCTTAGGCTGCTCAATGTCTTTACTAGTCTCCTGTGCAGCAGCAAAGGCCTTGCTACAGTCCAGAAGAAAAAATTACTCACCTTAGTAATGCTGTTTCTTCTAATGGAGTCTTGCTATATTATGACATATGCAGTGAGTCCCAACCTTCGAACTGCTCCAGAGGTGAAAGAGTTAACTTTCCATGCCAGGCATGGAACGCTGAGCTCGAGCTCGGTTGAAAACTCTGCCTGTTCTTCTAACTCAAACTGTCAGATCTTTACAAGCTAAACTCACTAAGGTCCTGTATGGAAGCTGTAAACCTACACTAGCCAACTGGCTACTATACATAAGAACACATTTTTTGGTCCCAAAACAAAGACTCAAGTCAGGAGACCCAAAAAATGAAAAACACAACACCCAGTCACCCCAAAAAAAGAAGGGGTGAATAACAAGGTGGGCATCTACTAAGTGCCAACACTGCACTGCCCACCCACATCCCAAAAATAGAGGTTCTGAGAGGGGCAGGCGGAGGTCATAATATAGCAAGACTCCATTAGAAGAAACAACATTACTAAGGTGAGTAATTTTTTCTTCAAACAACATGAAGTCTTGCTATATTATGACATATGCAGATTACACAGCAGTACCTCCATGGAGGAGGGACAGAACCTATTTAGGAAATGGGCTCTGAAGCACAGCTGTGCCAAACGAGCATCACTCCTAGCCTGGATGTCCAGGAGTATTGCTTAGTAAAAGTGTGAACTGTTTTCCAGGTAGCTGCTTGACAAATCTCTAGAATGGGATGTCCCTGGCAGCAGCCAGGGAAGCAGCTGTACCTCTGGTAGAGTGAGCCCTCAGGCCTGAGGGAGGAACCCTACCCAGCTTTTCATAACACAATTGATACAAGAGACAATCCACCTGGCAATGGATCTTTAGTGGCAGGTTTCCTACCAACCTCACCATAAGTGAGGAACAGTTGAGGAGTCAAACCTGTGACCCATGGTACGCCTATGTAGTAACTAAGGGCCTCTTCACATCCTGTGCAGCCTCCTCTCGCCAGAGGAGGAATGGTCAGTGAAGTACACTGGAAGAGAGATAGATTGATTAAGGTGGAAATCTGAAACCACCTTAGGCAAGAACTTCCTGTTAGTCCTGAGGACCACCTTATCTCTATGAAAGAAGATAAAATCAGGCTCCACTGACAAAGCTTGTAATTCACTTATGCGTCTGGCAGAAGTGATGGCTACCAGAAACACAGTCTTCCAAGTCAAGTACTTAAGCTCTGCTGAAGACAAGGGCTCAGAAGGAGGTTGCATAAGCTGAGCAATGCAAACATTAAAATTCCAGGCAGGGTCAGGGTCCCTGAATGGAGGGTTGGTGTGAAGCAATCCCTTAAAAAACTTAGAGAATACAGGATGAGCTGAAAGAGAAGAGGGTTTACCTGCTATAATAAAAGCAGACACAGTTGCCAAATGTACCTTTAGGGTAGCTGGTCTCAGCCCCAGAGTATTTAAATGGACCATATAATCCAGGACTGTGGGTAAATCAGCAGATTCTGGGGAAATATGCTTCCCAGAGCACCATATGGAAAACCTCTTCCATTTGGAGTTGTAAGTAGCCCTGGTGGAAGGTTTCCTAGAAGCCTTCAATATATCCATTACACCTTGGGAGAGGTGTAGATCAGCAAACTCTAACTCTTCAAGAGCCAGGCCTTGAGATTGAGAGATTTGAGGTTCGGGTACCAAACCCTTCCCTGAGCACAGGTTAACAGGTTGCGATTCCTGGGAAGACACAGGGGAAGATGGACTGCTAAGGACAGTAGGAGTGGATACCAGGGTTGTCTGGCCCAATCTGGAGCAATCAGAATCACTTTGCAGGATTGAGATCTGATTTTGACTAACATTTTGAACAGGAAAGGGAAGGGGGGGAAGCATAGAGAAACTTCCCTTTCCAATTGAGAACTAAGGCATCCAGAGGGACTGAGCCCAACACTGGGGGCCTGCAGCAAAAAAGGGGAAGTTGGTGATTGTCTGGGGCTGCAAAAGATCTATCTGCAGAGTGCCCCATCTGGCAAATATTACCTCCAGCACCAGGGGATCCAGTGACCATTCATGATGGCCCTGGGAAATCCTGCTGAGAGCATCTGCCAGGACATTGTCCTTGCCTGGGAGGTGAACTGCCGTAAGGGAGGTGTTCAGGGAGTAAGCCAAAGACCAAAACTTCATTGCTTCGGTGCACAAGGCCGTAGACAGAGTGCCTCCTTGCTTGTTGATGTACCACATTGTGGTGGTGTTGTCTGTTCTGACCTGTACAAGTTTGTTCTGAACAGATCTGGAAAAAACCTGAAGTGCTAGAAACACTGCTCTGAGCTCCAACAGACTGAGGTGGAGCAGAGATTCCTGAGGAGACCACAATCCCTGGGTAGTGAGGTCGCCCATGTGAGCTCCCCACCCCAAGAGGGATGCATCTGTAGTAAGGATTAAAGAGTGAGACTGGGTGACAAAGGGAACCCCTTGTCTCAGATTGCTCTGATCCTGCCACCACTGTAGGGCTTGGATCAGGGTTCGAGTTACTGGGATCAACTTGGTTAGAGGGTCTTTTCTTTGAGACCAAAAGGCTATCAAATGGAACTGGATGTCCCTCATCTAAAATCCTGCTCCTTGCACTACTGCTGTAGAAGCAGCCATGTGCCCCAGGAGCTGTAGAAAAATGCCTTGCTGGTCGAGAGACCTGCAGGGTGAATGAGGAGGCCAGAGAGACCAGGGTCCTTGCCCTGTCCAAAGGAAGGAAGGCTCTGGCTTCCTCTGTGTTCAGCTCTGCACCTATGAAGGTGAGGAGCTGGACAGGCTCTAGAACTGACTTTGAAAGATTCAGAAGGAAACCTAGAGAGGTAAGCAGTTGCTGAGTAGATGTAACTTGACTTGGTCTGGGGACTGGCCTACTATGAGCCAGTCGTCCAGGTAAGGGAAGATGGCAATTTTTTGCCTTCTTAGGTAGGCAACTGCTACTGCCAGGCATTTTGTGAATTCCCTTGGAGCAGAGGTGAGGCCAAAGGGCACTGTCTGAACTGGTAATGGCCTGAGGGCAGCTCGAACCTGAGGTACTTTCGATGGGAGCTTCTGATGATAATATGGAAGTAGGCATCCTTGAGGTCCAGGGACGCTAGCCAGTCCCCTGGCCTTAGAGAGGGTAGAATAATTTCCAGAGTCACCATTCTGAATTTTGGTTTTAAAAGGTGCTTGTTTAAGCATCTGAGATCCAGGATGGGCCGCCGTTCTCCTGTCTTTTTTGGGGTAAGGAAGTACCTGGATTACAATCCTTTGCCCTGGTGTAGGGGTGGAACCCTTTCCACGGCTCTTAGAGCCAGGAGGGAAGAGACTTCTGCTTCTAGGGCAAGTGCCTCTGGTTGATTTGCAGGTGGAAAGGATCTGGTTCTCATCTTTGGAAATTTTTTGAAGCTGAGAACCAGTCCCTGGCTTACTACTTCCAGGACCCACTTGTCTGATGTCAGAGACTTCCAGTCCTGGACAAAGTAAGCCAGCCTGCCCCCTACAGCTAGTTGAGAATCGGCCCTGGCAACCCCATCAGGGTGCCTGCTTGGCAGGGGCTTTAAGCTGAGGGGAGGAAGCAGGCCTGCTTGCACCCAGTCTGCCTCTCCCTCTAAAGAAGCCCCTCTGGGCTTAAGCAGAAGAGGAGGCCTGGGCTTGGTAAAAAGGCCTATGAAAAGGGCTGCCCCTGCCCCTGGAAGGCTGCCTTTGAGGAGTGGCCTGCCTTTTCTTGGCCTGTGCACTCCTATAGGTGGTCCTATACTCATCCATTTTCTTCATGTAATTCTCTGTCTGCTCCCCAAACAGATTACCCACAACAGGAAAATCCATGGCCTAAGTCTGGGTATCCTGTGACAGGTTAGTACATCTGAGCCAAGCCATTCTGCGAGATGTAGCCATGACTCTTGATGACACATCATTAGAGTACACTGCAGCATGGAACTGCACCTTAGATGCCTCAATACCATCAGCAGCCACCTGCTCCAGCTCCTTGGCAAGCTGGCTAGGGACCTGTTTTGCTAGAGCCATAACAGTATCTCATCTGGATTTCTGGTATCTAGCAACATAAGCCATATAATTTGCCTGTCTGAGTCCCAAGGATGCTGACATGTACTGTTTCTTTGCCATGGCATCAATCCTCCTGGAGTCCTTGTCCGGGGGGTGTGAAGCAAAGGGAATATTTGCCTTGTCACAGGCTGCAGCCTGCACTACCCCAACATGGCTGCATTGTTGTGTAAGGAACTCCGTATCAGAGCCTGACAATGTGTACCTCTTGTGCATTCTCTTATCCACAGGAGGTATAGTGTGAGGAGTTTTTAGAATTTTTACTGTCTATTTCCCAAAAGATTTATGCAAAGGAATAGACAGTCTCCTAGACTCTGGGATATCCATCATTTCCACATAGTCAGGCTCCTCTTGATCATCCATAGCTTCCTCCATAGGGAGCCGGAGGGTTTCAGCCACTTTTTTATAAAGCATAAAATGAGAAGGGGACTCAGAAAGCCTAGGAGGAGACACTCCTGAAGGTCTGTCTGGGGAGATGTCCGGTTCAATGGGCACATCCAGACTTTCAAATCCACATTCACTCTCCTCATACTCCTCTTCCCCCTCCTCCGGTTCATAAAATTCCTCTAAATCGTACTCTTGAACTCGTGGAACCGGTCAACCGGTGACGCTTACCTGATGGTGCCAGTTCGGTCGAACCAGGGAAAGCGACTGGACAATTTTAATCGCTTTGGCTATTTCTTCAGCGGTTGGAGAGGAAAGTTTGGCTCCACACCAGCTGATTTCCTAGTCTTTTGCTGGAACCGACTCCTCAGAGTCTGCTCTCCTTTGCTTGAGGAAGTCTCCGCTGGTCAGAGGCACTCCCTCCGGTTCGGTTGGAACCGAACCGGGCTAGCCAACCGGTTCAGCAGACTTTCTGGCCTCCCTTTCCCTGAGCCTACCAACTCTCTTTTCCAGGGTAGCTGCAGGAAAATTTTTGCAAATCTGGCAGTTTGCATTGAGGTGGTCAAACCCCAGACAATAAACACAGGTGGTGTGAGGTCAGTCTTACAAGAGACTTCCCCACAGACACTGCATGTTGAAACACAGTGGCCGGTTTTTCTTTTGGGTTTCTCAGACATAATGCCAGCCTAACCAAACTTACTCGCTTATGGCAATCCGCCAGGTAAGACCCTCTTATTGGTTCCCAACCGCGGTTACGGGTCATGGAAAAACCGTAATAAAATCCGCTTTTAGAACTGATAAGAACCTGCAACCACACTCTAAATGACAAATTAATATATTTTAATAACTTGATCGGTTCAAACCGAACGATAAACCGTTACAAGTTCCACACAGAATAGAAATTAATGTAAAACCTATCTAGTACTCACAATACCACAGACAGAGTCTGAACCGACCGCTGCAGTTTAAATTCGTGAAAACCGGAAAAACAATACTTTAACCAACAAAATGAACCGAGCAGAAGGAGAAATCTCCGGAGCGACTGTTCAGTGAGGCGGAGTAAAGAATCTGACAGTTTGAAGAACAACTGACAGAGTTTTCAACCGAGCTCGAGCTCAGCGTTCCATGCCTGGCATCAAAAGTTAACTCTTTCACCTCTGGAGCAGTTCGAAGGTTGGGACTCACTGCATATGTCATAATATAGCAAGACTTCATGTTGTTTGAAAGGCCACGTCAATGCCCCCCCCAAATCTGTTTTCCTGGTCACCCCATCAAAGAGATCAAACAGGTTCTTCTGATAGGACTTCCCCTCCTGTGGGTCCATGCTGCCTGTGGTCTTGCAGCCCACTAGATTCAAGACACTCTACCAGTCTTTCCTTTAGCAGGGTCTCCATTTATTTCTCCACTGCTGAATTAAGGCCTACAGTTGCTAAGATCCAAACAGTTACGCATACGCACTCAGGAGTAGATCGAAAACAAACCATACAGCAGCCTAAGTCAGAGCAGAGGTGCTTACTTCATTTCTGGAAACCAGCATGTCGCTGCAGTATTGCCAACACCGCTCACTTTTTTGCTGCAAATTCCACAATGTGATGAAACAGATAAAAATCCATATTTGAATTAAATCCACAGTACGGTTAGAATTCAGGCTGTTCACGTTCAGGCATTTCATAAACTGCTTAATTCCATTCTTCGGCATCCCATACACATTCTACGTTGTTAATGAAACAATACCAGTATTTATTTATTTTATTTTTTGTTACAAATGGAATTACCCCTTTTTTTATGGAATGTAGTTCTTCCCATGTCCCCAAAAACAAATCAGCATATAAGGGGATCATGGTTGTCCCCACTGCAGCACCTCAGGTTCGTAAATAAAAGACCCCCTCAGATTCAAAGAAACTGTGTTCTATGATGAATTTGTGATTTTTAGAATAAATGCTGCAGGGATTTGATCTTCGTTGGGATGCTTTTCCAGGAAGAATTTGCAGACCTGGATGCCACCTTTGAATTTAATCGAAGTATACAAGGTTTCCACATCTATGCCAAGCCAGATGTATGTGTCTTTCCATTGCAGGTCTGCAAATTTCCTCAAGGTATCCGAGGTATCTCTTACATGTGACGCTAATGTCTGCACATGGTCCTGTAGGAAGAAATCTATGAAACATCCCAGATTTCTGCATATATTGGTTGTTGCTCTTCTCCCGCACAGGAATGTCTACAGAGTTTTTAATACACATAATGGGACTCTAGTCAAATTCCAAGCACGGTTTTGCAATGTTGACACTAGGCATAGATTTGTGATAATGACTCACCTATCTTTGTTGTTTCAGTGGTTACTGTCACAGGGGTTACTGTTTTCAGCTGTACTATGGGTACTGTTCCTTTGCTAAAGAGAATGTGATTATACTGTGACATACTGTGGAATTTTCTAACCATGTTTGTATTTCTGTATTTTGTATTCAGCACCATATCAATGTTTTACATTGCTAACACTAGGTGACAGTGTGACGTCCGCAATCAGTAACGTATTTTAGAAGCACCAAGGTTAGTATAGCCAGCACCCTGATGAAGGTTTAGTTGAGCCAAAACACCATGGCACTCAGGAGGTAGCACCTTATCTATCCTAACCATACTGTAGATTTAATTCAAATACAGATTTTTTTTGTTTCTTCACATTGCGGAATTTGTAGCACGAAGTGAGCGGTGTTGTGAATACTGCCGCAACACGCTGGTTCCAGGAATAAAGTAAGCACCTCTGCTCCGACTTTGGCTACTGTATGGTTGTGTTTCATGTGCTCATGAGTATGACAACTGTTTGGATCTCAGTGTGTTGTTTTACGGATAACTGCCCTTGTTATTTACACCGCCCTGCACCATTAGTTGTGGTCTCAACTGTGTGGTATTGCTAGCCTATAGTTGTTAACCTCCTCCCTGCTGCTGCACTTATGCAGAGGAAAGATACTGGCTCTTATCCAGTACTCAGAACGGAAGTTTTTTCTTCTTCCTCTTCTGCACAGACTCGCCCGTCCACACTTCTAATCCTCACTATCCCTCCCCTCGTTTTCCTCTTCTCACTTATATATCTGAAGAAAATCTTTTTCCCTTTACCGATCCATGTGACAATCCTTTCGTCTGTCTCCGCCTTTGCTCTCCTCACTGCCTTTCCTGCCTCCCTCTGTTTTACTTGGTATGCCCCCTTGTCCTCCCCCTCTGTGTTTCCTGATTCCTCTTGAATGACACCTTTTTTCCCTTGGTCACTCTCAGAGTACCACAATGGTTTATTCTTCCTCCTGCTTTTACTCAGTTCCTTCACGCAAAGGCGGAATGCCTTGATTATGCCTTGCCTTATTTTTTCCCCCACTGTGCTTCTATCCCTCCCTGGCAATCGCCCCCCAGTCGTAGACAGTTTCTGAGGCAGTTTCCCATTTCTTTAAAATCTGCCCTATTAAAGTCCAGGACCACAGGTCTTGTGTGGTTTGCCTCTGCTCACATCTGTATGTTAAACCACATGGTACAGTGGTCACTTGTACTTAGGGGACTGCCCACTGTGACGTCTGTAATGTTGTCCATGTTTGTAAGCAACAGGTCCAGCACTGCCCCATACCCAGTGGGTTCTTTGACTATATGTCTGTAAAAAGGCCCTTGTGGGGGAACCAAGGATGGCCCTGCTCCTTGCCAAAGCTGCACATGGAAGGCTTCACTCTTCATCTAGCAGACTGAAGTCACCAGCTAGCAGCACCTCCCCTTTACTCCCCCCCCCCCCAATTGTGATGATGGTTTCCTTGAGTGCATTGTCCAACTTCTCTCCCTGTGCTGAAGGTCTGTATGCTACCCTGGTACAGACAGCAACCCCACAGCCTGTCTCTAGGATGACCCACAGCACCTACAGAGATTCCTTTTCCGCCAGGTGCCCCTCTACTTCCACAGCCTTGATTCCCTCCCTCTCACATATAGTATACCACTCCTCACTGCCCCATCTCGCCTGAAAAGAGAGTAGCCAGATATGGCCATGTCCCAGTCATGGTGCTCAGTGCACCACAACTCAATTATGGCCACCAAATCCAGGCTGGCCTCCACCAAGATGTCTTCCAGGTCTGGAATTTTGTTTCCAAGACTCCATGCATTGGAGCACATAACAATACATACCCTTCTTCTCCCCTGCTCCTCCCCTTCCTCTTAGTGCCGTTTCCTGAAGCTCCCACAGAGCCACCTCTTCCCTTTTTACCTTTTCCAGTCCCTGACACCTTTAAAGGGACATTGTCAACCTTTTTGGCATCATATTATTTCTAGGTAAAACCCCACATCTTATAATCGCTTACCTTCTCTAAAATTCATTGATGTTGCTGGTTATTTTATCTGCCGCCTTGCTTGGCAGACCTGAAATGCATGGTAATGTATAGTTATACCCAGCTTTGTTTTGCTTCAAATCCTTGAACTACTACTCTTCCTGCATACTTCCTGAATATCAAAAACACCCTCAAACAGTGCAGCCACTTATGAAACAATAGTCTTCACTACTCTCTCTGCATAATAAGCATCTAGACTGTGCAGGGGGTGTTCCTAAGTCCAGGAAAGATGCAGTAGGAGTTGGTCAAGTAATGTAAACAAACATGTTTTTGTGTGGTAACACCAATATGGTGGGTAGTCAGTTTTTCACTTTTTAAAAGAAAAAAGGAATCAAAATCAAACTACCAGCTGCCTCAGCAGTCTCTACAGTATTCAAATAGTCTTAAAATATGTTTTTTAAACTGGGACACTTAGAGGTCTAAGGGGGTTGACAGTGTCCCTTTAATCCTTTACTTTCCTTGCTTACCAGATTAAAGCAGCACTGCAATGAAAAAAAAAAAAATCTGCGCTTTTTCAACAGTTTATCCCCTGTGCTCTGCTGAGCATTTCCCTGGTCCTCTTTCCCACCGGCATTGTACTATCACTGAGTAATTTGCTCAGTTTTCCTTTGCTTTTGTTTACATTTCTACCACCCAGCATGCTGCACTGGAATCATCTCTGCTGCCAACTGCACATGTGTATGACTGGCAGTACTACACAGAGATATCGGGAATGTTCAGCACAGGGTCCCACTGCAATAACCAAATGACGTGATGTGACAGAATGGGGGAGCGCAGCTCAAATTTAGACAGCCGCCATATTTATTGTAGCTCTACAACAAATCAAGTAAATTGTAACTAGGTAACAAAGTAAAGATGGTCTAAAATAATATTTACAGATAAGGAAACTGGAACTATGGCTGCATGCCTACAACAAAAAGCAGAATTTTGATAAATCACTTCCTCATTATCCAGTACTGCTGCTTTAATACCCTCTTTTCTTCTGTCTTCTCCCCATCCCTATCTTCTTCTCCCCCAGCCCTAGGGGAGTTTACGTCCCATCGGGCCCTCCCTCCCAAATGTTGCATCATCCAGTGGGGGGGGGGAGAGGAATGTTGCCTCTCTTGGTTTTATAGTCTCCCCCAACTACTTTAAATACTCATCCAAGCAGCATTCACACCTCCCCCATCAAGGACTGGGGTCCCTTTCCCAGAAGAAGGCTGACTGTTTCCCTTATAGAGACACATAGACTCCCAAGCTGGCCCCCAGTCCCCAATGTAGCTGAAGCCTTTCTCTATGCACCATGCCTTCAACCAGTTGTTAAATGCCCTGGTGTGGAGTACCCTTGCCTCTCCTCAGCCATATACAGGAAACACCTCGGCAAAAGCCACCGTGTACGACACCTGCTTGAGGGCCCCACCCCAGCTCCCTGAAGTTACCATGCACCACTACTACCCAGTCCCTTGCCAAGTCATCTGTCCCCAGGTGGACAATGACACGTAGTTCCCTCATCTCCTGTTGCCCTAGCGATCCTCTAGGTAGTCTCTCCATCCCTCCAAGCCAAAAAATCTCTCAGGCACTTCACCTCCCCTCCCAAGTCTATCCTAATAATAGGGTCCCCCACCAGAAGCTGCTTCCTCCTCAGTTACGGGCCTCCACTTCTGGGGACCCACACTTCCTCCCCTTCCACTGTGATGGATGCCTCCCCTTGAACGCCCCATCCTGCCAGTACAGTGAAGGAATTCTGCAGTGGTATAGGCTGAGGATCATGCACCCTTCCTGACACCCCACCCTCCCGGAACTCACCAACGTCCATCCACTCCACCTCTGCCTAGGCATCCTGTGGGGTTGGTGGCCCGTGGGTGGGGCAGATCGTCCTCTGTACCATTGCCAGTTTGGCCTGGGGTCCAAAAACCTCTACTTGAGAGGTGTGTACAGACAGGGCAGCAGTTCAGCCTCCAGAATGTGTCCCAAAAGACAGAAGCCCCACAACCATTGCACTACATCACTCTTATGATCTCTCCTTCCTTTAATCAGTGTCTATTTGAACTTATCAGTACCATTCTGCCTCATTTCTACTCCCATTGTACCCTTACCTCTCTACCTTTTGCTTCTCTAAAACGGATTTGTTGACCTACTCTACTGTACATAGGATGCCTCTTTTTTCTTTTTTAAAATGTAGTATGCATCATCCCTTGGGTCACCCAGCCAGCCCCTATCTGCCTCCTCTCTCCCAGCCCCATCACTCTGCTGTCCCTGGGACTTACCTTGCCGATCCTTGCAGTGCTCCACAGTTTACCCCCTGTGGCAAAGCACCCCCCCCCCCAAGGTTTCCCAAGCCCAGGAGGAGTTTAGCTCAGTTGCAGGTCAGTAAGTCTACTGGGCGGATGCTGGGCCTGCAAGGAGAGGAAGCTTCCTCCTGCAAGCTGGGAGTTTTTCCTGGTTTTCTGGCCTCCAACCCACAGATGCTCTGTGGGAAAGAAGGCTTGACATATGCACATCAATAAGTGGACTTACATCTTCCACTGGGAGCGTCCCCCCCCCAGAACTGCTGTTCCTAACCTGCGCCACCACCTATGGCCACCTAGGTGGCGGTGTCACACTGGAGCAGGCTACCTCCTCCCTCCCTCCCCGATGAGGACAGCATCTGTTGGGATGTTCAATCCTCCTCCTCCCCCGGCGGTCCCCCGAGCAGCCTAGACTCATTCCCGAACCGGAGACAGTGGCATGGCAGTTGGTGAGGCATGGATGCCTTGGCCCTCCATGTTCACTGGGCCCTTCTGTCCCTTTTCTAACCTTCCTACCTGTACCTATCATATCCTGCGTGTCTACTACTCCTTACCCACTTTCACTATGACTACAACCTGTAGCAACCTACCCCTAGCTGGCAGTTCCAGTACAACAGTAAATACAGGTTACTCACCTGTAACAGGAGTTCTAGGAGTGGTATATGTTGTTCATCCTCACTGTCTGGCAGGTTCCTTGCCACTTTGAATCTTGCCGGAAGGTCTTCAAGCTGGCTCCTCCCACCCACCCGGGTGGTAAAAAAGCTGGGGAGGTCAGGTGGATGAACAACATATACCATTCCTAGAACTCCTGTTACAAGTGAGTAACCTGTATTTCTAGGGATGTGGATATGTTGTTCAATCCCCACTGTCTGTCAGACTCCTAGAAGTTCCCCAGGAGGAGGGAGGCAAGGCGCGCACCCCCTACTTAGGGAATAAGGACTGGAGAACCGAGGTCCCAAAACCAGCATCCCGCTGTGACTCAAGGTCAATGTGGTAATGGGAGATAAAGGTGTGTGCTGACTTCCAGGTAGCAGCCCTGCAGATTTGCTGGATAGGGACGTCCCTAGAAGCAGCAGTATGGCGGGTAGAATGAGCTCTTATCCCTTTGGGAGGCTCCATGCCCGCAAACCTATAGCAAAGATCTATGCAGGAGGTGACCCACCTGCTTATAGTCCACTTGGCTGCAGGTCTGCCAGGTGCGGCTTCAGCGTAGGTGACAAACAGCTGGCGAACCTCTCCCTGAACTTCAGCCATTCGCTCCTTATAATAAGCGAGCGCTCTTCTAGGGTCCAGAGTATGGAGCCTATATTCGTCCTCCAAGGTGTGACTGGGGTAGAACACCCGCAGAGTCAACACCTGGTTAAGGTGAAACTCCGACACCACCTTCGGAAGGAATTTCGGGTGGGAGCGCAGGACAACCTTGTCCCTGTGGAAGACCAGATAGAGAGACTCGATGGAAAGTGCCTGGAGCTCTCCCATCCTTCTGGCTGACGTAATAGCCACCAAGAAGGTGGTCTTCCATGACAGGTGGGAGATATCGCACCTGTGCATCGATTCGAATGGCTTGCCCATGAGCTTAGCCAATACCAGCAGTAGATCCCATGGAGGTGGAGGTTCTTGCACTGGAAGGGATATGTGATTAAGGCCTTTGAAAAAGCACCCGACAACCTTCTCCTGCTCCACCAACTGCTTGCCGGCCCGCGCCCAGTAAGCAGTGATTTATTTATTTAAGAGATTTACCAGGAAGACATGCTGAGCAGAGTACTGCTCGATTCCAGATGCGCCCTGGGGTTTTGGGGTTACAGTGGGAACATGATACAATCTGAACAAAACAATACTGTGGAACATGGTATAGTCAGAAAACAACATACATAAGGAGTAATAGAACAGCAGTGGGTAACATACATAATGTAAAATGGAACAAATTGAGGGTAGGAGATTATTGTACAGTATACAGTGATTTACTATGAGCAGGTCAGAAACAGTGGAGAGAACAGACTTGATTCATTACACTGGGCAGGTACAGAAGTGAGGGGTTGGGGGGTTGCAGGAGCAGGTGGTAGAAATGCAATTGAGAGGGCATTTAGTTTGGGAGTACTTGTGGAGTGTCTAATATCGCCGCCAGGGAATTCCATAGTTTGGGTAACCTAAAGCTGAAAGCTGCCTGTCCGGACCGGGTGGATCTATGTGGGATATGCAGGAGCCTAGCGTCGCTGTTATGGAGTGCGTAGGATGGTGGGGGTAGGGCAGTTAGGGAGGCTGACAGGTAGGATGGGAGTGATTGTGACCAGAACTTTGCCGAGGTTCTAGCGCAGTGACGTGATCTTCTGTTGTGTAAAGAGGTGAGGTCCAAGGATTGGTAGAGACACAGTGGTGGGTGCTGGGAGGGCAGTCCAGCCGCGGGCAGAAGGAGTTAAATAGAGGTCAAGCCTTGCTAGGGAGGTTTGAGGGCTGCACAGTAAACTGTGTCACCATAGTCAAATATAGGGAGGATCATTTTTTGACTATTACTTGCCTGGTTGGCAGGGGTATGCAATTTTTATTTCGTGAGGGCTCCCAACATAGGGTTCAATTTTGTGTAAAGCATCAATGTGTGCAGAGAAGTTAAGGTGTTGGTCTAGCCAGGCGCCTAGATAAAAAGGAGGTGCAGGCCTCAGTGGGAACTGTCCAGAGTGCAGAACTTTGGTGGCGCATGTAGCTCGGGTGAGTTTGGGCCGGGAGCCAAAGGTGAGGGAGATAGTTTTTTTTGAGTTTAGGACTAGCTGGTTTGAGATAAGCCAACGTTGGACGGAGTCAAAATCCTTCTGAAGGCAGGCTGTCACAGTACTGGAGGATGGGCCAGAGGTGAACAACACCGTATCGTCAGCGTACATGTGGATGGCCGTATTCGGACAGGCTACTGGCAGGTCATTGAGAAATATAGAGAACAGTAGTGGGCCGAGAACCGACCCTTGGGGGACTCCGCTGGTGACTGGGAGTAGAGTGGATGTAGCCGAGCCTATGTGAACAGATTGGGACCTGTTAGACAGGTATGAGTGGAACCAGTTATTTGCAGCAGCCGACAGTCCGGCTAGAGCCAATTTAGCCAGCAACAAGGGGTGGGAGACGGTGTCAAACGCTTTTGCCAGATCAATAAATATGGCAGCTGTTAATTCCTCTTTGTCCATACCCATGAGGATAGCGTTTATGAGCCGGAGGAGAGAGATGGTGGTGGAGTGATTTTTCCTGAATCCGGCCTGGTAAGGAGTTAAGAAGTTTATCGACTCAAGATAGTGGTGGAGTTGGAAAAGGACCAGACGTTCTTGAAGTTTGGCCAGAATGGGGAGCAGGGATATAGGGCGGTAGTTGGAAGGTGAGGAGAGGTCCCCTCCTTTGGGAAGGGGAATGACTGTGGCTTGTTTCCACTTTTTGGGGACTGCACCGAGTTTAAAAGACAGGTTGAACAGCAGGGTTAGCGGGTGGGCTATGGCAGGTGCAGAGAGCAGGAGCATTTTGGAGTCGAGGCCAGAGGGACATTTACCTTTGTCAGGGTTGAGAGACATCAGTAGTTTTAGCACCTGAGCTGATGATACAGGGCATAGGGAGAAAGAAGCTGAGAAGGGTACAGTCGGGGGAGTAGTGGGTGCGGGAAGGGGAAGGGTAATGGAGGAAAGAAGGGATGATGCAGCAGTGGAGAAGTAAGAATTGAATTTGGAGGCTACCATGCTGGGATCCGAGATGTTTTTCCCTGCAATGTTAAGTGAGGGGGTGGGGGGTTGGGCCGGCGGGGAGAGAAGGGATTTTATGGACTTCCAGAATTGAGTTGGGTGACCGAAACTGGCATTTTTGAAATAATTAGATTTGGCTTGCCTTATGAGCCTGGTGCAGGCATTTCGTAGTGACCGGTAGTGGTGCTGTACCATACGACTACCTGAAGCCTTGAAATTTTTCCAGGCGCGGTCTCTGGCTCGTAGTTGCTGCATCAGGCTTGTTGTAATCCAGGGCAAGTGGGTTCCTCTAACTCGGGATCGCCTGAGTGGAGCATGGTTGTCCCAGATGGAGAGGAAATTTGAGGAGAAAAAGTCCAAAGCATCATCAATGGAGGGGGCCTTTGTGATGAAAGACCAGTCAATACTGGTGAGGTCATTTAGGAGCGCAGGCAGGTCAAGGGACTTATAAACTCTAGTGAGAAGTGACCGGGTGGGGAGCAGAGGGTCTGAAGATTTTACGCACCATATAGATCATATGGTGGTCACTAAGGAGTCTGGTAGTAGGCCAGCTTGAATGATCCGATGAGGGTGGGAGGTGCGCCCAATCCAGGAGAGTGCGTTTGTTGGACTTATGGTTTAGGCGAGTTGGTTCAGCTATTTGCTGGGACAAATTTAGGGCATTTATGTGTTGCCGAGATTTGGAGGCTCCTTGTCTAACCAATTAAGATTGAAATCCCCAAGTATGTGAAGTTCGCCGCCCTCAGTAAGGGACCTCAGGGTGCCGAGATGGTCGAGGATGTTACCCAGTGGAGTTTCAGGTGGGCAGTAGGATCCGGCTATATAAATTGGGATGGAATGAGTTAGTGAGATTTTGACTAGGAGGGAATCAATAGATTGTATGGGGGCCGGCAGTGTGGCTGCCAGGTGCACCTTAAGGGTCGTCGACTAAAGCCCTAGCTGAGAAAGGGACCATAGGTAGTCCAAAATGCTAGCCAATGGACAGGAAGAAGGGTCCAACCCCTTGTCCCGACACCAAATGGAGAATCTCTTCCATTTGAAGGCATAGCATCTTCTGGTCGACTCCTTACGGGACGCCTCAATGACATTGAGGACCTCGTTGGAAAAAGACCCTAGGCCTGGAACTCTAGCTGCTCAGGAATCAGGCCGTCAGGTGCAGGGATTGAAGGTCCGGATGGAGAACCTTCCCCCTGTTGACCGAGATCAGGTCCGGGTGGGCTGGAAGCCGCCTCGGGAGCCTGGAGCTGAGGCTGAGGAGATCTGGCGGTCCAACATGTGCTTGCCAATGTGAACTTCTACCTCAAATAAATAGTTTGTTAGTACTGTTTTATCAACAACATATTGCATCTGGAGTGGATGATCAGAATCAGTAGAAACACATTCGCTGGCTGAAAGACAATCATCTTAATATAAGATGTACTTACTAGAAACAGAAGAGTCAAACAGACTTTCTAGATATGAGATTTAAAGTAACTGAAAATAGCATCCTGATCTTTGGCCAAGATGGCTGCCCCTGTGGCTCCAGGAGGAGGAGGAATACAAGCAGCAAAGGTAAAGGAGAAAGAACCAACATCTGAGCCTTCATTTCCAGAGCTTGAAAATATTTACAACCCATGTCTGAGGAAGAAAAGTACAGTTACGTAAGAACTTACTGTAACAGTAGATCTTCGAGAGGAGCTCTTGCAGCAGGTAATACCATTAGGACTAATGCCATCCGGCGTTGGGACCCCACGGAAACTTGTAGCTAGCAGTCCCAGGTGGGGGACCGTCCCCGATGTTGGCTCTGCCCATCAGACGTGGTGTAAAGGGGGCAGTCCCCCGGCGCCATCTCAGTTCTCGTGCCGGAGACCCCGCTAGTACATCATTGGAGAACCGGGGAGGAACTCTCCAACTTTATGCTGGGGCAAAACTCACATACCTGGGGGATGGAGAGTGGGAAAGCCACCTTCTGCAAGAGCTCCTCTCGAAGCTCTACTGTTACGGGAAGTTTTTACGTAACTGTACTATCTAACTTTGAGGGTGGAGCTCTTGCAGCAGGTATATACCATTAGAACAGAGTCCTAAGCAGTACCCAAAGGAAGACCCAGGTCCGAGTGGGAGGTGGGGAGAAATGAATTATAGGAGGATGCCGACTATTCAAGGAGAATAGGCCCTGTAGGACAGCTAGTCCAAAACCTGCTCTCCTCCTAGAAGCAATGTCTAGGCTGTAATGCCTGATGAAAGTATGGACTTTGCTCCATACTGGGGCAGCACAAATGTCTGCCGATGAAATGTTCCTGAGGAAGGTGAAGGAAATGGCCACAGCCCTGGTAAAATGGCCCTTAATGGGACCCAGAAGGGGTTTACCATGGTGCTGGTAACAAAAGAAAAGGCAGTGCACTAACCAATGGGTTAGAGACTGTTTAGAGACAGGAGCCCCTGTCATTCTTTTGGCAAAGGAGATGAACAACTGGTCCGTCTGTCTGGAGGAACGTGTTCTGTGAAGGCAATACCTCAAAATCCTGTGAACGTCCAGGGTGTGCAACAGTGCTTCACCCTGGTTGGAGAACTCAGGATAATAAACCGGAAGGCTGATGTCCTGATTCAGTGTCTGGGCAGACACCACCTTCAGTAGGAACTTGGGGTTCGTACACAGGGTCCCCCTGTCCCTGTGAAAGACAATATAGGGATCCTTACACATCAGCACCTGGAGCTTGGAAACCCTACAAGTTGAAGTAATGGCAACTAAATGAAGGGCTTTCCAAGAGAGGACGCGTAGCTCACAAGAGGCGACTGGCTCGAAGGGTGGAAGGGTAAGCTTCTCCAGGATAAAAAGTAAGTCCCACAGAGGGACAACTTTTCTCCTGGGAGGTCAGACGTGTAAGACCCCTTTGAGATAGGACTTAGACATCCAGTTGTGCTAGAGTTCTCTCCCTGAATGGTTCATGATATGCGGAGACCGCACACATGTGAACCTTAATGGATGAATTACTCAATCCTAAATCCAGGAGATAGTCCAGCACATGCCTGACCGGACAATCCAAGGGGTCTATGGCACGGGCTGCAGCCCAGATACAGAAATGTTCCATTTCAGAGCATAAGTAGCTCTGGTGGAAGGTTTCCTCACTGCAACCAAGACCTCTGCCACCCTGCTTGACACTCCTAATCTCCCTTCAGCTAAGACTGCATGAGCCATGCAAGCAGGTGAAGAGAATGAAGAACAGGATGGACGGGAGTCCCTTGCTCCTGTGAGAACAAGTGGGTGGAGAGAGGCAACTGTATTGGAGGTTCCAAAGACAGCTGCAGGAGCAACGGATACCAGATCTGTCAAGGCCATAGAGGGGTGATCATGATCATCCTGGCTCCTTCTGACTGCAGTTTGAGCAGTACTCTCTGAATGAGAAGGAAAGGAGGGAAGGCGTACAGAAACTTCCCTGTCCAGGAGAGGGACAATGCGTCTCGCCAGAAAACACCAGGCCCTGGAGCGAGCAAGCAGAAATTGAGCAGTTTGGCATTGGATGGGGACGTAAAAAGGTCCAACTCCGGACGGCCCCAGCGACCGAAGAGGTCATCTGCGATTTCTTGAAGCAACTCCCACTCGTGATTCAGAGATGTGGAGTGACTGAGACTGTTGGCGAAAACATTCTGGACCCCTGGCAGGTGTACCGCGATGAGGTGTAGATGGTGTTCTACTGCCCAACCCCACACTCTCACTACCTCTCTGCAAAGGGGATAAGAGTGAGTTCCCCCTTGCTTGCTGATGTAGAAGACCACTGGAGTGTTGTCTGTGTGCACAAGAAGAGGACACGGAAAAACGGTCTCTGAATGTGTGTGAAGAGCATTCAGAACTGCCCTCATTTCCAGAACATTTATGTGAAGAGAGCTGTCTGTGGGGGACCATGACCCCTGGGTCCTGTGAACCCCTAAATGAGCCCCCCACCCAGAGAGGCATCTGTAGCTATAACTTGATGCAGGGTTGGCCTCCTGAAGGAGACTCCTCCCTCTAGATTCTCATGGCAGAGCCACCTGTTGAGGGAACAATGAACCGCCTGAGACATCCGGATCTGGAGATCTAGATCATCCACCGCTTGGTCCCACTGGACCGTGACTTGCCACTGAAGGACTCTCATGTGCAGTCTGGCAAGGGGTACTGTGGCTATGGAGGCCGCCATGTGGCCCAACAGCTGAAGGACGACCTGGGCAGAGATAGAGGGTGCTCTCTGGACTCTGTCTGCCAGAGCCGGAAGGCATTCTGCTCTGTCCGATGGCAGAAAGGCTCTCCCCTGCTCGGTGTCCAAAACTGCTCCTATGAACTGCAGCCTTTGTGATGACCAAGGTTGTGACTTTGGCCAGTTCAATGCGATTCCCAGGGAACAAAACAGACTCTGTGTCTCCTTGACAGCGAAGTGAAGCTGCTCTTCCGATGAAGTGGAGAGAAGCCAATCATCCAGGTAGGGGTAAACAAAGAGGCCTCTCCATCGGAGTGTCACTGCTACCACCACTAGACGCTTGGTAAATACCCTGGGGGCTGACAAAAGGCGGAAGGGGAGTGCCCTGAACTGGTTGTGCTGGTCCTGAAAGCTGAATCGAAGGAACCTTCTGTGAGATTTCAGGACCTTGATATGCATGTACGCGTCTTGCATATCCAGGGAGCACAACCAGTCCCTTTGATGCAGCAAGGGGAATAGGCCTGACAGAGTGACCATCCAAAACCTCTGGTATTTGACCGAGAGACTGAGCTGGTCCCTGGTTTTCTTTGGGACCAGGAAGAAGCAGGAGTAGTAACGTTTGCCTATCTGGACCTGAGGGACTGGCTGGATGGCCTTTTTCTCGAGAAGCTGCTTGATCTCTGCAGCCAAGAGGAGACTGTGTGTTGATGGACAGATGACCGGAGCAGAGGGATTGTCTGGTGGAATAGAAAGGAATTCTATGGCATACCCGTTTCGAATGGTATCTAGTACCCATTTGTCTGAGGTGATGCTGGACTATTCAAGTGGGTACAGGGCGAACCTCCCTCCTACCTTCTCGCTTTGCAGGTCCCTGAAGAGAGCAGGAGGGTAGAAGAAGTCAGGCGGAGGGGGTTGTGGGTCCTTGGGCCCCCTAGGTGTTTTTGGCTGCTTAGGGCCATGGGAATCTTGAGGGATAGGGTGACCACACCTCTTGAACCCCATGCCTTAGGAAGGCTTGCTCCCCTGTCCCTGTCCTTTTTTAAAGGGATGGCAACAGTGTTCTTGAGGCTGGGATTTGTACATGCAGTGTACGTCAACCACTGCTTTTCCAGACTCTTGTAGTTGTTTAACTATGGTTTTCACCTCCGGCCCAAACAGAACTGGGCCTTGGAATTGGGGAATCCAATATGGACCCCTGGAGATCTGGCTGGAACCCCGTGAGCCTGAGCCATGACTGCCGTCTTGGACAAACCCCCGAAGCAGCTGCCCTGAAGGCCACATCCACCACATCATAGAAGCAGCAGGGGACATGTTTGTCAATGTCCAGATCTGACTGGGAGCAGGCAAGCACCTCCTCTTTGGAGTCTGAGTCCGGCATGGACTGGAATAAGTCCATGGTCTTCTGCCATAAGGACTGTTGGTATGTTACCATATGTGCCATGAAATTAAGGGATCTGATGGCACCTGTGGTAGAAGAGTACACCTTTTGGCCCCAGCTATCCAATTTTTTGGAGACCGGATCCACGGGATTGGGATCTCAAGTGTTTGGGTTGTGAATGCCTGCCATGAGCTGCAGTCAGAACCAGAGAGTTGGCCTTTGGTTATTCTGCCAAAAAGGGTTCCGACCTAGGTGGTCTGTAGAGTCTGTCGGCCTTCTGAGGAACTGCCAGTACTGTGGAAGGAGTACGCCAAGTCAGGCGGGTAACATCCTGGAAGGGCTCGATAAAGGTGGGGTTTAACCAAGGGCTTAGGCTCCTTTTCTCCAAGGAACTTAGCTAGCCGCTTGTGTTCTGGATCTAGATCCTCTGTGTCCCACTCATAAATGGCCTGGATGTGCCTCATTATGTCTAGAAAGGAGGGATCATCTGGAGGGGAACATGGGGAATCCTTAGGTCCTGGGGAAAGGAGGGAGGAATTACCCTTCTGACTTAGGCTCTGAATCTAGGTCACCCTCTTCTGTGGAGGACGAATGAGGAGAAGAAGGCAGGGGAGACTGGTTACGCCTCCTCTTTTTGCCTTTGGAGTCTGGGCATGGGTTCTTACACCCTGCAGGAGCTGGGTGAAGACCCAGAGGTGGTGGATTAGGGGTGTTCTCTGTGGATCTGCAAAGGAGATCCCCATTCACTGTAGTCCACCAAGTGGTAAACAAGGATCCTATGTCTGCCACTGGGACGACCACTGGGCAAGGTCTGCTTGACTGGCATCGGGCCCACCGAGCCAGGCATGGGGTCCGGTACCCTGTTGCAGCAGACATCCTGAGTCGCCTTTGCTCAGGGGGCTGGCATCCAGAGTGGATCTGACCGGTGACCGACCCCTTGGAGGGGGTGCAGGCGTCTGGTCTTCTGCTGGCCACCGTCCGTATCAGAAGTCAGGGAGTGGGATGATGGAGAAGGCATCTGGCTAGGCTTTCGCTGTTCGGCTGGAAGGTGAATCTTAGCCTGGGAAGGGGGAGGCGTCCGAGCCCGGACATCCTCATGCCTACCTACTGTAGGTGTTCATCCAAAGTCTTCCTTTTTTCAGATGAACCAGGCCTGTCCTTCAAAATTTTGGACTGGCCCTCCTGGGTTGACCCTGAGGGTTTATGAGGTAGATGAGCCAGGGAAGACTGGTGTGCCGATGAGGCTGACTCCCAGTGCTTGCCCTGAGAAGAGCCGAGAGTGGACTTACTCGAGCAGGAGTGTTCAGTTGTCTGGACTGGCACTGAACCGGACCTCCGGCCGAAGGTTGAGGAAGAAGAGGCCTGCTGAGCTGGCGATTTAGGGCAGGACTCAGACCTGGCCCGATCTTCATCCCTGTGGTAATGTTTCCCATCTGAGGACTTCTCTTTTGGTGGGTAATCCCTGGCAGGAGAAGAGGCTCTGGCCCCTGAGCCACGCTGCATCCCTCCCAGTTGTTTCTCTAGAAGGAAGATTTTGAGTGTGTTGGCTCTCCTGGAAAGAGTCTTCTGGTTAAATTGTTGGCAGTGGGTGCAGGTGTCAGGCTAGTGGTCTGGGCCTAAGCAGATGAGGCAGGCCGCGTGGCCATCTTTCCCTGGAATCTGCTTGCCGCATGCACACTTAGCTTTGTGCTGCGGTGGAGGAGGCGACAACATACACGAGGCGAACGGGACAAACGTCTGATAAAAACTCCATCTTTAGGCTGTAGACTGCTGAAGAAGGTGTCCGTGGAGCCAAACTATGCAGGTCGATGGAAAAAGAACTGAGATGGTGCCAGGGGGCTGCCCCCTTTATACCACGTCTGTCGGGCATAGCCAACATCGGGGGCGGTCCCCCCCCTGGGACTATTAGCTACAAGTTTTCCGTGGGGTCCTAACGTCAGATGCATTAGCCCTAATGGTATTACCTGCTGTAAGAGCTCCACCCTCAAAGTTAGATCTGATGTTCCTGTAAGTTTTTTTGAGAATAACATGGATTGGTCTCAAATTGTGGAAGATGCTGAGAATGCAGACCAGGTACAGCATTCTTTACCATCTAGTTCTACTAAGTCAACAGATAATGAAAAAACTCATGAAAAAATTAATGCAAACAGAAGAACAGTATAAATAAAAGAAAGAAGCATTGCAGGAGGAACTGTCAAATTTGCAAAATGGCTTTGTAATAGGAACACTAAATGACTCACCTGAACTACAGCCGAGTGGCGACGTGGCAGGCTGTACTCAACCACCTACAGCAGAAACTAGTCTGAAAACTAAAAACTTTCTCCTGGCTTGCAGTAACAAACAGTGTAGCGCTGTGTGCCCAGAGTCGGTAAAACAAGAAGAGAACATTAAACCTCCACGTCCAACAAAAAGTAGACTAGGGCTCTTGAATGTCCGGAAAGTGCAAAATACTCATGATGCTGCAACAAAAGTAGTTCCGATGCAAACAGAGCAAGAGTCTGTAAATGTTTCAGAGGACAAAATTTCCCCATTGAAAGATAAAAGGACTAGTGCTGGCTTATTAGCGCTACAACAGGACTGGTCTCCAGCCTGAGCGCTTCAAGGTGCAGACTAGCTACAAAATAAAAACAGGGAACTGGGAACTCGACCCTGCTGATACAATCAAAAAATACCACGCGGATATTTTTAAATCTGAAGCTTCCACCTCTAATGTTGCTGCTAAAATTCAGTGTGCATCTGATATGGGCCCCAACATTGAAAACAAGTGTGATAGAAAACTGATTGCAATTCAAGGCACACAGGGAGCAACGCAGCCAAATGACCTATCTAATAGATTGGGACCTGCAGAGCACATTTTACAGGACCCTAAGAAAAAAGCGTGGCTAGATCCCATGTTTAGACTGTCTGACCTGTTTGAAAACAAAGGGGAACCAGCCCTTAGAAGGAAAAAAAAAAAGCAGTAAGGTTACTTAGTAAAGGAGGCTTAGAGGAAACTCCTGATAGGTTGTAAGTAGCTAAAAAGTTGCTTAAAGATACTATGTGTTTTTTCTAGTCAGAAATCTTTGCTTTAAAGCCGTCCCAGTGGTGCTGAGGGCTGAAGCGCTGGACACCTTACCTCCTACCATGCCGGCGACCTAGGTTCGGGAATGAGCACGGGCCGCCGGAGAGAAGGATAGAGCATCCAGCGGCTGCTCTCCTCCGGGTTGCTAGGCATGCTCCCACTGCAATACCACCATCTGAGGGAGCCCAGGTGGAAGGTGGAGAAGCAGTATGGATACTGGGCAGATGTCGGCAGAGGGCAGAGCAGGAGGCACACCTCAGCGCGCCTCCTAGCTCACTGGCCCTCACTGCACACCGATGTCTGGGGAAAAACAAGGGAAAAACATCTCGGTCTCTCCTAGGCGACGACACCTCTCGGGGTCTCCAGGCTCAGACAGACTTCACTGTGCCGATCCTACAACACAGTATGTTGGTTTGTGGAGGTAAGCACAGGGGGTCCCTCCTCACCCCTACCTGGGCATATACTGGGAGTAACTAGCGGGGAACCATGTGCGCTAAGGGCAGATCACGATGCTAGTGTAGCCTGCAGAAGAGGATGTCTGAGAGAGTGGAGAGAGAAGGCAAGTAGGGTGCATAAGAAAAAAATACTCACCTTAGTAATTATGTTTCTTCTAATGGAGTCTTGCTGTATTCTGACAATTGCAGTTATTCCCAACCTTTGAACTGCCCCGGAGAACAAAGAGTTAACTTTCTATGCAAGGCATAGAATGCTGAGCTCGAGCTCGGTTGAAGTCTCTGCCTGTAATGTGGAAATATTAAAAATTCCTACTAGCCAACTGGCTGTAAAAGTTTTGGATTCCCAAGGAAGACTCAAGTCAGGAAACTCAAAAAACAAAAACCAATCTACTACAAATAATAATAAATCAGCGCCCAAACAAAAAGGAGGAGGGTGCAAGCAAAAAACACCCCTGCTGTGCAACACTGCACCTGCCCACCCACTTTCCAAAAACAGGTTCTGAGAGGAGAGGCAGGGAGGGAGGTCAAAATACAGCAAGACTCCATTAGAAGAAACATAATTACTAAGGTGAGTAATTTTTTCTTCAAACAACATGAAGTCTTGCTGTACTCTGACAATTGCAGACTACCAAGCAGTACCTCCAAGGAGGAGGGACAGAACCTACTTTGGGAATAGGCTCTGAAGTACTACTGTGTTAAAACCGAGCATCACTCCTAGCCTGGATATCCAGAGAGTAATGCTTGGTAAAGGTATGGACTGTTTTCCAGGTGGCTGCTTGACAAATTTCTAAGAGAATATCCTGGCAGCAGCCAGGGAAGCAGTTGTACCTCTGGTGGAGTGAGCCCTCAGACCTGAGGGTGGAATTTTTGCCAGTTTTTTATAGCAGAATTGAATACAAGACACAATCCACCTAGTAATATATCTTCTGGTGGTAGGTTTGCCCTTTCCCACTTCTCCATAAGTGAGGAAAACCGGAGGGAGTCAAACCTGTGACCCTTGGTACACTCTATGTAGTAACTAAGGGCTCTTTTGACATCTAAACTGTGTAGCCTCCTCTCTCCTGAGGAAGAATGAGCAGTGAAGAAAACAGGGAGAGACATAGACTGGTTTAAATGGAAGTCTGAAACCACTTTGGGCAAGAACCTTCTATTGGTTCTAAGGACCACTTTATCCCTGTGAAATGAGACAAAATCAGGTTCCACTGACAGGGCTTGCAATTCATTGATACACCCAGCAGAGGTAATGGCTACCAGGAACACAGCTTTCCAAGTCAAGTACTTAAGCTCTGCTGAAGGCATAGGCTCAAAGGGGGGTTGCATGAGTTGAGCAATGCAAACATTCAAATCCCAAGTAGGGGCAGGGTCTCTAAAAGGAGGACTGGTGGGAAGAAATCATTTAAAAAAATTACAGAACACAGGATGGGAAGACAGTGAGGAAGACTTCCCCACAGACAAAAATGCAGAAACAGCTGACAAGTGTACTTAGAAAGTAGCTGGTCTGAGGCCTAGGCCATTAAGATGGACCACATAATCCAGAACTGTAGGCAATCCAGCAGTGTCTGGAGAAATATGCTTCTTAGAACACCAAATGCTGAATCTTTTTTATTTGGAGTTGAAAGTCTTTCTGAGGGAGGGCTTTCGAGAAGCTTTGAGGATATCCAGAACCCCTTGGGAAAGATGCAGATCTGCAAACTCTAACTCCTCAAGAGCCATGCTTTGAGATAGAGGGACTGAAGATTGGGGTACCAAATCCTTCCCTGAGAGGATGTCAATAGGTTGTAATTCCTGGGAAGAGACAGGGGAAGATGGACTGTTAGGGACAGCAACAGCGGGTACCAGGGCTGTCTGGCCCAATCTGGAGCAATCAGAATCACCTTGCAAGGTTGAGACCTTATTTTTATCAAAACTTTGAACAGGAGTGGGAAGTGGGGAAAGGCATACGGAAACGTCCCTTCCCAATTCAGGCTCAGGGCGTCCAGAGGGACGGAACCCAAGACTGGAGGTCTGCAACAAAAGAGAGGGAGTTGGTGATTGCCTGGGGCTGCAAAAAGATCTATCTCTGGAGTGCCCCACCTTCAAAAGATCACTTCCAACAACTGAAGGTCCAGGGACCATTTGTGATGGCCCTGAGAGATCCTGCTCAGTGCATCTGCTAGCACATTGTCCTTGCCTGGAAACTGAACTGCTACAAAAGAGGTTTACATAGAAATACAGAATTTGACGGCAGATAAGGAAACCGCTTGGCCCACCCATCCTGCCCATTTCCCTACCTAATGGATAAGCTGCAGAGTCTAGTTAACCAGCAGCCTACTTCTTTCTACCCCAACCCCCTAGAACTGCCTTATGACTGTCCCATGCATGCTTGAATTCAACCACTGTTTTTGACTCCACAACCTCCTTCGGAAAGCCGTTCCATGCATCCACAACCCTCCCTGTGAAAAAATACTTCCTTACATTACCTCTGAGCCACCTCTCCTCTATCTTCAAATTGTGCCCCCTTGTTCTTGGGCACCTCTTTTTTTTGAAAGATGCTACCCTCTTGGACTTTTTTGATTGCCTTGAGGTACTTGAAAGTTTCTATCATGTCCCCCCTCTCCCTCCTTTCCTCGAGGCTATACATATTAAGCTCCTTTAGTCTCTCTTCATATGTCTTCTGGTGCAGACCCTGCACCATTTTAGTTGCCCTCCTCTGGGCAGCTTCCATCTTGTCTATGTCCTTGAGGAGATTGGGTCTCCAGAACTGCACACAGTACTCCAGATGGGGTCTCACCAGCTGTCTGTACAGAGGGATAACAACTTCCTGTTTTCTACTGATGATGCCTCTCCCTATGCATCCCAGTATCCCCCCAGCCCTCCTTACTGTTTGCAGGGAATACGCCAGGGACCACAATTTCATGGCTTAAGTGCACAAGGCCATGGACAGAGTGCCTCCCTGCTTGTTGATGTACCACATGGTGGTGGTATTGTCTGTTTTGACTTGAACCACCTTGCTCTGTACTGACTGAGAGAAAGCTTTTTGGGCCAGAAAAATTGCCCTGAGCTCTAGGAGATTGATGTGGAGAAGGGATGCTTGGGGGGACCACAGCCCCTGGGCAGTGAGGGACCCCAGATGGGCTCCCCAGCCCAGGAGAGAAGCATCCATGGTAAGGACCACTGAACAAGGCTGAGTAACAAAAGGAACACCTTGTCTTAAATTGTCCTGATCCTGCTACCATTGGAGGGCTTAGACCAAGGTCAGAGTCACTAGGATCAGTATGGTAAGGGAATCCTTCTTCTGAGATCAGAAAGCTCTCAGGTGGAACTGAATAGCCCTCATCTGGAATCTTGCCCCTTGGACCACTGCTGTTGGAGTTGCCATGTGACCCAAGAGCTGGAGGAAATGCCTTGCTGGCCGAGATACCTGAAGGCTGAAAGAAGAAGCTACTTTCATAAGAACCCTTGCCCTTTCCAGAGGAAGAAAGGCTCTTGGTCTGAGTGTGTCCAGTTCTGCCCCTATAAAGGTAAGAAGCTGGACTGGTTTGAGAACTGACTTGGGAAGGTTAAGAAGAAATCTTAGAGAAGTGAGCACCTGCTTGGTCACTTGCAGGTGAGATCTGACTTGGTCTGGAGACTGACCCACTATTAGCCAATCGTCCAGATATGGAAAATGGAAATCTTTTGCCTTCTTAGAAAGACAACTACTACTGCCAGGCACTTTGTGAAAACCCTTGGGGCTGAGGTCAGGCCAAAGGGCATTGCTCTGAACTGATAATTGACCTGAGGGCAACTCAAACCTAAGGTACTTTCTGTGGGAGCACCTGATGGGAATGTGAAAGTAGGCATCTTTGAGGTCCAGGGAGGCTAGCCAGTCCGCTGACCTTAGAGAGGGAAGGATTATTCCCAGAGTAACCATCTTGAACTTTGGTTTTAAGAGATGTTTGTTTAGATATCTTAAGTACCCGGAGTACAGTCATTTGCCCCAGTGTAGGGTAGGTACTCTATAGCTCTTAAAGCTAGGAGACAAGAAACCTCTGCCTCTAGGGCAAGGGTTTCCAAAAGATTTGCAGGTGGAAAAGATCTGGATCTCAACTTTGGGAAATTTTCTGAAGCTGAGAACCAGTCCCTGGCTTATTACTTCCAGGACCCACTTGTCTGATGAAATAGACATCTAGTCCTGGACAAAGTAAGCCAGTCTGCCTCCTACTGCAATAGAAGAGTCGACCCAGCCAGGACCATCAGGGTGTCTGCTTGGCAGGGGCTTTAGGCTGAGGAGTGGATGCAGCCCTGCTCATCCCCCTTCTGCCTCTCCCTCTGAAGAACCCCCTCTGAGAAAAGGAAGAAGAGGCCCGTGCTTGGTAAAAAGGCCTTTGAAAAGACCTGCCCCTGCCCCTAGACTGCTGCCTTTGAGGAGTTGCCTGCCTTTCCTTGGCCTGAGCACTCCTGTAAGTGGTCCTGTACTCATTCATTTTCTTCATGTAATTCTCTGTCTGCTCCCCAAACAGAGAATTACCCACTACAGGAAAATCCATGGCCTTAGCCTGGGTGTCCTGCGAGAGGCTAGTACACCTGAGCCAAGCCATCCTCCGAAGAGCCACAGATGTAGCCATGACTCTTGATGACATATCACTAGAGTCCACAGCAGCATGAAACTGAACCTGAGGTGCCCCAATCCCATCTGCAGCCACCGCCTCCAGCTTCTTGGCTAGCTGGGGGGAGGCCTGTTTAGCCAGTGCCACTACAGTGTCCCACCTGGACTTCTGGTACCTGGCTCTACAGGCCATGTAATTCACCTGCCTGAGTCCCAAAGAAGATACCATGTACTGCTTCTTTGCCATGGCATCAAACTTCCTGGAGTCCTTGTCAGGGGGGTGTGAAGTCAAGGGAATAGTTGCCTTGTCACAGGCAGCAGCCTGCACTACACCAACATGGCTGGATTGCTGATATAAGAACTCCGTGTCTGAGCCTGAAAGTGTATACCTCTTGTCTATTCTGCTTTCCACAGGAGATATAGTGTTAGGAGACCTTAGGATTTTTTATGTCTGTTTCCCAAAAGATTTGTGGAGGGGAACAGACAGTCTCCTGGACTCTAGGATGTCCATCATCTCTACAGAATCAGGCTTCTCTTGATCTTCCACAGCCTCCTCCATAGGAAGCTGAAGGGTTTCAGCCACCTTTCTGTAAAACAAAGTGAGAAGGGGACTCAGAAAGCTTAGGAGGGGAAACACCTGAAGGACTGTCTGGGGAGATGTCCGGTTCCACAGGCACATCCAGACCCTCACTTACATCATTATCCTCAAATTCCGGTTAATTAAAATATTCAAGGGTATAATCTTGAACCGGGGGAACCAACCTAACCGAACCCCTGCCAGAAGGAGCCAGAACCGGATGGAGCAATTCCACAATCTGAATCGTTCTGGCTATCTCTTCTGCAGTCGGAACATGAACCTCTGGATCCAAACCGGTCAATTTGTCTTTGCGTTTTCTTTTTGTCGGAACTGATCCCTCGGAATCGGCTCTCCTTTTGCCCTAAGAAGTATCACCCTGGTCATACGGCACTCCTTCTGGTTCGGTCGAAACCGAACCAGGCTGGCCATCTGGGTCAGCGGACTTCTCAGCCTCCTTTTCCCTCAGTCTACCTAATCTCTTCTCAAGGGTAGAGTTGGGAAAGTTTTTACATATTTGGCAGTCTGAATCGAGGTGGTCAAACCCCAGACACTAAACACAGGTGGTGTGGGGATCGGCCTTAGTAAAGACCTCCCCACACTCACTGCAGTGTCGAAACCCAGTGGGCCCGACTTCCGGTGACGTCACTGTCTGGCATGGCGCTCTCAAGAGAGGAGCTCCCTGACCCCAACAACAACAATCCAAGCAAATCGCTTCAGAAGAGATGGCATCGCCAGCAAAACAAAAGAGAAACAAGCCTAATAGACAACACTCGACTCCTATGCAGAAACTGAGAGAAATGCTGCAGGCAGAAATAGACATATTACCGGAGTCTCGAGGAGACCAACTGGGGCCTGGGCAGGCCTCCCCGCAAAGGAACCAACTGAAGATGTGATCGAAATGATAAAACAGGCAGCACTGACGGTCACAAAATTGATACCACCCTCACAGAATTGCGAGCAGACCTGAACCAAATAGATCACAAAACAGAGCAGTTGGAGGTCGGGCTCACGCAGACGATTGAGCAATCGGACAGGCAAGATAGACTCATCTTGTACCTTTTGGCGCGCGACCGTGAATTAAACAAAAGGATCGCGACCTGGAAGGATCGAGTCGCGCCAAAACATACGTTTATGGCGTTGCCCAGAGGGTTTAGAAGGCAAGGCACCACATACAATCTCCTTTGTACAAACCCTTCTAAGAGAATCACTGTCTTTACCTAAAGAGACAGACATAGAAATAGACAGAGCCCACCGCTCCTTGGTACCCCGCCCCAGGAATGTAGATGCAAGGCCCCATTCAATCATTGCCCGCCTAACTTCGTATAGAATAAAAGAAGAGATATTAAAAAAGGCCTGGCAACAGAAGGAAGTCATGCTTAGGGGACACAAAATAGCCCTACACAACGACCACACGGCAAAAACACAAGAAGCAAGGAAAATGGTGTGGCCTGTAATTAAACAGCTTAGAGCCAAAGGTCTAAAAGCGCAAGTTTTGCATCCTGCAAGGCTTAAAATTACCTCACAGCAAAGGACTAAGACATTCAAAGACCTACTAGCCGCCACTCCTTACTTAGAAGGTCTCGGTATCACCACCCCGCAGATGACCAAGGAAAAGCTGGAGAGAGATCTCCTTGAGTCGGCTTGGGCGGTGGCTCGTAAAGGAACAGCGAAAAGGGGCTCAATGCAGCGAATCCCGAACACAACCCTCAGAGAGGACATGGCTTCAATGGTACACAAATATGGTGACCCGGCTACTGTAAACAGAGCAGCGAGATATCTCCAACAAACAGACCGCTCTGAAGACGAAGAAGACACCCTGCAAGCAGAAGAAAGGCCAACTGAAGAACAACAAAATCCCAGATGACCTGAAATCGCTTAGTCAAACGGAGATCCTACTGAAGCTTTCCTGAAAAGTTCAAAAATGACCTAACCTGAATATCCCAGAATAGTGGTCTCTCCCTGGAGTAATATCCCTCGAACTGTCCGATTAGCCCAGACTCCTGCCATATGAAAATTGTTGCTTAGGGCGGGTACTGCCTTCCCCACGCGGGTACCTGAATTAGCTTGGCACATGAACAGGACTGAAACCTAAATGAGAGGGCCGTTCTCATCACCTAGGCAGGGTCGACCTATTCGGAGCTCAATTAGTCATGTCTTACACTACCAGAAAAGTCATTTGTGGAGAAGAACGAGAGGGGATGACCACAACGAGAGGGAGGGGAAGAGAAAAGTAAAAGAAAGCAGTTCACACGGATGTGGAGCTATGTTCTGGGCTAACAACAAACTGCAACTCCTAAAAGCCCCAGCGGAGAAGATACACTTCAGTGAGGGGGGGTGAGGGATGGGGGAAGGGGAAGAGGAGGGAGAGTGAAACAGAAGAGACTGAACCCTGAAAACTGTAGGTATTGAAACTCTCTTCTCTTAGGAAAAAATTTTGGTTTGGTACTTACACAAGTAATCTTAGCAATGGTGATCCCCGGTTAAACAGTGGAAGTTAGCTTTAGTAGAGATGGTTTCTGGGACTTTCCCAGGAAAGTACATGTGTGTGGGGGGGGGGACCAGACCGACGACCTGGAGCCCATTTACCCTTGCGGCCTTGGGTCCTGGATCCGTTCTCCTCCCCCGGGGATGGGGTGCTGCTTCCTGGGGGTGCTGAGTGGTTGCGTGCCCAGGGCATGGGGGCCCAAGGTGGGGGGAGCGGCCCGGCCGTTGAGTGCGATCGGGATGTTCGCTCGCGCATGTCACCTGACTCCAGCCCGCCTCATGTGAGCTGAGTGCTTTCTCGTCAAGACACGGCTACTGATGGACCCTGGACACTGAGCAGCTCAGGAAAACATGGGGGACCTTTCTTAAGAAATATATATTGGATGACACATAAAAGCGAGAGGTCCAACCCACTTGGGCCCGAAGCTGATGGGCCTTTGATGTCCATAAACCGGAAATCAGAGGGAGGGGCCGGCCTGGGGGGGGGGGGAGACACAAAGGGACACTATAACGAGGGAAATGAAGTAAAGTAAAATAAGGGAACGGAAAGGGCGCAGGAGGCAGGGAAGGGGTCTCATGGATACTTGTGGAAAACCCTCCCCAAAGAAAGAGTAGTAGAGGGAGAAGCATAAATGCTGGCCCCTCTTCGACTTCGAGCGACAGACCCGGGAACAGAAGGCGAAGGGGGGAGATGGAGGGCTAAGGTAATCGAAAGGGATCCAGTCAGCACAAATAAAAACCAACTCCCCTAGGGTCACTCCAATGGTCTTGTCGCGCCCCCGGGCAATACCTGCACCCACGAGATGGATGACGCGACTCAAGACGAGCAAAAAACTCAGGGATTCTGAGACTGAATCAAAAGGCTGGGCGAATAAACTAAGGGGCTAAGATGCAGCGACTAAAGAGCCTCAGAAGATCAAAGAGAGTGGGTGAATGGGGAGATGAAGAGGGGGGGAACACTTCCTATATTTAGATCATAAGGGAGAGAAGGTTACCACTCACAGGAAATAGAAATTTGAACCTGGAACAGTGGGACATGATCAGCGGAATTGGGGGATGGGGGAGGCAGAGACCAGGAGAGCCAAACAAGACCAGGAAGAGACTAGGATAATGGAGGAAGTTGAGTGGCGGATAATTAGACACCTTAAAATGACACTCTTAGAAACGGGAAGCGATGACTGACGCAGCCCCCTTCCCTACCCCGGTTCCGCCTATTTGCGGACCCGGGGAGGCGGCGGGGCACTCCACGTAAGGGGGGGGGGATCTAGACATCGCAGCCGAACAGGTGACAAATAGGAGGCTGACCAATCCAATAAATCTTAGGATGTGGTCAGGGGATGAGCCCATTGCACCTCCGAGCTCCCCCTTAAATTCGGAAGGGATTACTCCTCCTGTACTGAACTCTACCTCTCAGTCACACCTAGGAAGCCCAATAGAAACGATAATGACTGCGCCGAGGGGAGAAATCCCAGCTGTAGGTGTTCAGTTGAAAGTTTCTTTGATGGCCCGAAGTTATTCGAGGCTAATGCAGAAATGCATTAGTTTAATGCTTTTAATGTTAAAATCTTTTAAGAGTTTGAAGAGTTTTCGAATTGTTTGTTATTGTTATATCACATGGTACATACCTGACTTAGTAAATTCATCTCAGACACCTCAAGAACTCGAACATAGAAGCAAAAATATACATCTGCACAAATGGCTGTCCAAATGTCAAAGGTGGTTTCCTTCAATATAAATGGGTGCACAAACCCAATCAAAAGAAAGAGACTGCAGAGATAACTAAGCATACAAAAATGTGACGTGGTGTTCCTACAAGAAACACACCTAACCCCTAATGAAACCCTTAAATTGAAAAGTAGGACCTGGTCACAAATATTTCAATCCTCTCTGGAGAGAGGCAGGAAAAGAGGGATGGCCATATTGCTTTCTGCTAATCTCCCTTTCCAGCCTCACGAAGATGTAGAGGATCCTGAAGCAAGATACCTCTTTGTGATGGGCACAGTACAAGTCGCTGGATCACCTTAGTTAACGTTTATATGCCCCCAGGGTCCACAATTGCCCAGTACGCAAAACTACTTAGAATGGTGGCGGCACGGGCAAGGGCACACTCATAATGGGAGGTGATTGGAACTTAATTCTTAATAGACAAATGGACACCACGTCACAAATACCAAACCAGAGTACAATAAAGCTAAAGCATTTGTAGCCTTAACTCAGCAACTGGGGCTGGTAGACGTATGGAGGGAGAGGTACCCCACTAGTAGGGAGTATACGTGTTACTCCCCAAGGTTTCATATTTACTCCCGACTGGACATGTTTTTTACATTTTCAAGGGACCTCCCCCTTTTTACCTCAAGCTGGGTGGGAACCAGTGCACTGTTAGACCACAGCACGATATATCAGGAAGTGAATCTAGGGGCACCCAAAAAGAAAACGTTTTGGAGGTTAAATTCATCATTGCTCCAAGATACAGAAATAGTTAAAAAAACTTAAGCAATTCTTAGAACAGGCTATAGAAGACAATGATGCCCGACTTATCCCCCAGAATCTTATGGGATACTCTCAAAGTGCTGGCCAGAGGGAAACTAATTCAAATAGCTGCACAAAAGAAGAGAATGAGGGCGCAGGCACAAGCAGAATTAAACTCCCAAATTACAGACCTGGAAAAAAAAAACAACAGCAAAAATAGGAACCTGAAAGGGAAAGGCAGCTGAGGGAGGCTAAGAGCAAATTACAGAAAATACAAAAAGTGGAAATTGAGAGAGCTCTGTCCTACCTCAAACAGAGGTATTACGAAGGGGGTCCCCGGGAGACTAAGTTACTAGCCTACAAACTTAGACAAAATATGGATAGAGCTACAATCACTAAAATAACCTCTCCTGAAAACAATCAAAAAACCACTCAAACAGCACAGATAACGAGAGCCTTCGTAAATTATTATTCCAAATTGTATACTACCCAAGAACAGACCTCCGTAAAAGAAAAAAAAAAAAGATACCTGGAGTCACTCTTGTTGCCCCCATTGACACAAACTGACGAGCAGAACATGATGAGGCCGATCACTCAGCAAGAGATCAAAATGGTAATAAAAAACTTAAAAACAAATAAATGTCCAGGACCCGACAGATTTAGTGCAGAGTTCTATAAAACTTTTGAGCCAATGATCATGCCTATCCTCCTGGAGGTCTACATAGAGATTTGGTCAAGGACAGAGCCCACACCCCACTCCTGGAGATACGCTACCATCTCAGTTATACATAAGGAAGGGAAGGATCCCACATTATGTGAATCTTACCGTCCGATTTCTCTACTAAACGTAGATTATAAAATCTTCACTGCTATAATAGCCTCCAGGCTGAACCCGATACTACCCAGCCTAATACACCAAGATCAAACGGGCTTCATAACCGGCAGACAGGATCCGGACAGTGTTAGAACGGCGTTAAATCTAATAGATAATATCAAAAGGACAGGCATCCCAGTGTGCCTGATGAGCCTGGACGCAGAAAAAGCCTTCGATAAGGTCTCCTGGAGTTTCCTCTTTGCAACACTAGAGCATAGAGGATTCCCTCTAACATTTATTAATGTGATCAAGCAACTATACTTGGGCCCACAGGCCTACATTCGGGTGAATGGTGGCACATCGGAGAGATTTGATCTGGGCAGGTGAACGCGGCAAAGCTGCCCCCTGTCCCCACTCCTTTTTGCACTGTACATTGAACCACTGGCCGAAGCGATCCATAAAGCACAGGGAGTCAGGTGGGTGGAGATGGGGGACACCCACAAAAAAATACTACTATATGCGGACGATATATTGTTGTCATTAACGTCTCCCAACCACTCAATAGAACAGGTTTGGGCTATATTACTGGAGTATAGCAAACGTTCGGGCTACACACTCAACAGAAATAAAACAGAGGTGCTCACCCTCTTCTATAAACCTACCCCAGAGATACGCAACCTACTACCAGTAAACTAGGGGCTGACAGAAATGAAATACTTGGGTATACAAATTACAAAACAAAGTACTAAGCTGTTCGCAGCGAACTATGTCCCACTAGTGGATAACCTCCACCGAGACCTCGAGAGATGGTCTTTACTGAAATTGCCGACATACTCTAGGATAGATGCAATCCGAATGAATATATTGCCCAGATTCCTTTTGCTAGTTCAATGTATTCCCCTACACATAAGCAAGCCGACTTTCCAAGCGTGGAACAAGATAATATCTAAATTCATCTGGAACTCGAAGAAGCCCAGGTTAAACTTAAAAATTCTCCAAATGCGCCGGGAAAGAGGTGGACAATCCCTCCCTGATCTAGAAGATTACTTCTTAGCAGCTCAGCTAAAAAATGCCCTAATCAGGCTTAACCCCAATATCAAGACAACTTGGAAACACATGGAGACAGAACTCGAGAAAGGTCCTGGAACAATACCACTAGATACTAGAATATTCACTTTCAAGCAAAAAGGAACCACCTGTTCCTGCCTGAACTCAGTTAGAGAAACAATAAAATCAACCCGTAGAATATGGCAGAAATATAACCTAAAATATTCCATGTGGCCGCTAACAAGGTTAGCAAGGGATCCAGAGTTTAAACCATAACTTCTAGACAGGGGATTCCGGGCATGGAAGAATAAAGAGCTCAAATTTTTGGCACAATTTTGGCAAGGAGAAGTCTTCCTTGACTTTAACTCTTTCAAAAACAAGTTCGGCCTGCAAAATGCAGACCACTTTAGATATCTCCAAGCGAGAGACTACATCATATCTCTAAAAAAGAGACACAGAAGCCAACAGAGCCCAACAAATTCTGGACGCCATTACTGAAGTCTCTAAGGCTTATAAACAAAAGGGTATGATATCATACCTTTATAAAACCCTATTGGCCCTGAGAGAAGACCCACTTCGTAAAATTAAACTTAGATGGGAAGAGGAGGCACCCCATGAAATAGATGAATCTAGCTGGGATCGAATCTTCTCCAACCTTACCAAACTTACCCATTTTTCAGTAACCGCCAGGCAAGACTCAGTTATCGGTTCCTAACCATGTCACGGGTATTGGAAAAAAACATTTCAAAACACTTTTTTTTTTTTTTAAGAACCGGTAACAACACACTAAGTAAAACACACAAATTTCACTATCAAATGGCAGGTTCAGCCAAACCGAGCTGCACTTTTACAAGTTCCACACAGAAAAAACAGAACAATTCCTACCTAGTACTCTCGGCACCACAGACAGAGACTGAACCAGCTATGTGGATACTTTTGTGGTTTAAAACAGACGAAAACTGAAATTTTAACAGACTTTCGAACCGAGCTGAAGAAGAAATCTCCGGAGCGACCATTCAGTGAGGTGGAGTAAAGTATCTGACGGTTTAGGTTTGAAACCCTCCAGACAGAGACTTCAACCGAGCTTGAGCTCAGCATTCTACGCCCTGCATAGAAAGTTAACTCTTTGTTCTCCAGGGCAGTTCAAAGGTTGGGAATCACTGCAATTGTCAGAATACAGCAAGACTTCATGTTGTTTGAAATACAAGGTTAAAAAAAACAAAATCTTTGCTTTAATACATTTGGGGAATGGAAATTATGATATCAGTTTTAAAACAGTTTCCAGTCTTGACAGATTCTGGTCACAATACCAGACATGGAAAAATAACCCTTTGTGGATCCCCTACATGGCAATCCCTCTTACGAAACCAGCTATAAAGTGCCTCACAATTATGTTTCATAATGAGGGAGTCCATGTAGAGGAAATCCTTTTCTGGTTAAGGCAGAGATGTGAGGTACTAGACAGGCCAGCCCCCATTTTAGACAGTGAACAAATGTGGAATGGGGCTGGAAATAAAAGTAAATCTACGAACAACGGACCGGTACATCTACTAAGTACTTTCTTCTTGGGAAGGGATGGGGGGATTCTATTTTGCATGGGACAGCCCAAATCTTGTTTTAAGTGTAGTTCCCGTACCCATTTAAGCTCAGCTTGCGACACCCCCAGATGCAGTCACTGTTTGGATTATGGGCATACTTCCCTCACATGTGTTAATCTATTCAAGTGTAATTTATGTGAAAACACAGGACATGGTTATGGAAAGTGTCTGTGGGCCTCCCATAACCACAAAGGCTGCCCCCCACAAGATGGCCTAATCAATAAGACCAACCAGTGCAAGACCAAGAGGTAGCTGCAGAAGCTAATAATGTCTAGAAAATGCAAGCTCCTTCATAATCTAGTAAACTCCCAAAGCCAGACGAAATGGAGAAATCCTCAGAAGTAGGTAATGAAGATACTCCAGAGACTAGAAATCGGGCAGAACAGCAGCCTAGTGCTGAGGCTTCAACTTCTGCTGTTGAAGCAGAAGACAAAGGAATGCCCCCCACCCAAAAAAAAGAAAGTATAGGAAAGCAGCTACGAAAAGAAATATGCCAGGCAAAACACTGAAAACAAAAAATACTGAAAACTTTCAAGACTAAGAACTTGCAACAGAGATATGGAAAAAAGGAAATAAATATGCTGTTATGGCACCAGAAAAATCTGATGAAGATACTGAAGGGGAACTATCTGACACGTCATCCACAACTACAGGTGCTACAGAGACAGCATCAGATACAGAAGAGGGGGGAAAACACACATTTCCCTGAGGACTACAAGGATATGGAGTAAAACTTCCTGACAGTAGTCACTTGTAGTACCTCTCCTACTAGTACGTGTTTAATTCATGGATTCCCTTACCCTAACATCGATAAATGTAAATAGCATTAAGGGGAATGCAAAAATGCTTACAGTCTTGAGTTCTTATTAACTTCAGAAAGGAGTGATATCATGTGTTAACAAGATACATGGTTTAAAACAAATGTTGAATTACAGCTAGCTACTAAACAATGGTCAAAAGGATCTTTCTTTTGGTCAACAGGCCAAGAGAGATGTGATAGGGTAGGAATTTCATTAAATAACTCAAGCATTAAAGTGGCAAAATTAGTAGATATAGACCCAGGGAGGTCTCTAATGTTAAGATATTTCCCTATATCAGGAAACGTTTCGGGTAATAAACATTTACGCCCCCCCCCCAGAATAAAGCCCTCAGAGTAGCTTTATTCCAGAAAATACAGCCATATTTACACACAACCAGATTACTGTTGTGGACCGGGCATTTTAACTGCGGATTAAAGAAATTTATTTATTTATTTAAGAGTTTAACCAGGCAGGCATACTGAGCGACTAACCACTCGTTTCCAGATGCGACCTGGGGGAAACAATGGGGAACATTCTGGCAAAAGACATACAGGTTTATGTACCATTGAGAGGCACAAAATATGAAGGACTATACACGTTGGTAGCTAAGGTAGCCATGCAGCTTAAAGAAACAGGCAGGCATGGAGACAATGCATAGGAAAAAACATTTCATTGTACAAGTAAAATAAATTTAAAAGTAGTTAGTGATTTGTAGACTCTATCAGGAATGGGAACATAGTCCACAAAATAAGGTATTGAGGCCTTGGGGGCTACTAATGTGTAGGCCCGTTGCAGGAGCAGACGGTGAGAAAGTGTTCATGGAGGCGGGAGTTGAGGTGACTAGAATTAGTGATATGGCGGATATCTGCTGGGAGGTCATTCCATAGTTTAGGCAAGCGGTAACTAAACGCAGTCTGACCCATAGTGGTATCGCGCATGCAAGGGATATGGAAGCCTTATTATCCGGAAAGTGCTTCCAACTAGTAGGGCCGCCCTGGGCTGGAGTAGTTAAGGTGGAATTTAGGTAGGGTGGGAGGGTATGGGACCAGAATTTAGCAGCAACACGTGAGCAGTGGATTTGTCTGCGGGCTGAGAGTGAGGGAAATGCCAGAGAGCTATAAAGGTCACAGTGATGCGTAAGTTTAGGACATTCCAGTATAAAGCAGCAGAAGGAATGGAAGAGTGTGTCCAGGCTGGTCAGAGTGGAGGGTGAGACAGTGCCATAGACTACATCCCCGTAATCAAAGACTGGAAGTATCATTTTTTGCACTAGTTCGCGCCTGACCGGGGTAGGCAGGCAGCCTTTGTTACGATAGAGGGCACCCAGTTTAGGAAGCAATTTTTTGTGAAGGGAGTCTGTGTGAATTGAGTAGTCTAGATATTGGTTGACCCAGATGCTGAGGTAGCGGAACGAGGTACAGGAATCTAAGGGGGTAAGACAGAAATCAGACAGATGGCTTAAAACAGATAAAATCTTCTGTGACTCCAGAGCTGTAAATAAAATAATCTCAGATGCAAAATTAATTGACTCGTATAGAGCTACACATCAAACTGGAGGGAACAAGAATTGATTACGTTTTTGCTTCAGAGATTCTGACCATTTTAAGTGTTAAGCTCCTGGTTAGAGAATTTTCAGACCACAAATCAATAACAATGAAAATAACCTGGAAAGGTACTGCAAGATGCAAGAAAAACTTGTGGAGGTTAAAGAACTCCTTTTCATCTGATAAACATGTACAGAAAAGGGCTGGCAGTATAGCCTAGAGGTTAGAGGAACGAGGTGTGAACGAGCTTGGTACATCCAGCAGACCAGACCGGAGTTTGATTCTCACAACTTTCACTTGCATACTGTGCGACTCTGAGCAAGTCACTTAACCACCCAGTGCTCCCAGGTCGCCCCTGAAAACAAGCACTTGTGCTCAGTGGGCCTTACCCGGTTACCAAAGACTAAAATAAACATAAACATTTGGAATCAAGAAAGGCAAACTAGAATCTCTACATCGATAATGTATGGCAATGCTGCCCTCTGGTGGGAGGACACAAAAACATCCTGGTAGCAATTTTTTCAGAAAATTACAAGAGACAATGTAAATGATAGATATTTGAAATACCTCCAACTAAGGGCACAATTACATACACTAATTTCAAAATCAGAAACCTTGAGACTGAATTTAGACAATCAAATCTCAGAAATTAAAAAGCAGATGTGTATGCTACAATGTGATAGAGCTAAGACTCTAGAACATGAAAGTACAGTTATGTTAAGAACTTGCGGTAACAGCAGATCTTCGAGAGAGGCTCTTGCAGTAGGTATTTACACACAGGACTAACCCACCAGGTGTCAGGACCCCATGGAAAAATTTCTAGCTAGCAGTCTCTGGCGGGGGACTGCCCCCACATCAGGTGACCGACATCATGCCACGCCAGTATAAAAGAGCGGTCCCTCGATGTTACTTTCCAGTTCTTTCTCACAAGGGCCCAAAAGAGGCAAGACGAGAGAACTGGATATTTCCTTCATGGAAAAGGAGCCAAAAGCTAAGCAGGATGGAGGGCGGGAAGGCAATACCTACTGCATGAGTCTCTCTCGAAGATCTACTGTTACGGTGAGTTCTTAAGTAACTGTACTATCTTACTTCGAGAGGGCTCTTGCAGTAGGTGTTTACATATAGGACTTAATCCCTAGCAGTCTGGAACAAGGAAAAGGACTCGGAAGGAGGAAAACTATCGATGGTATGGAGCCTCCGGCTGAACGGGTCTTATGAAGGAAGACCTTGAAGCACAGCCAACCTGAAGTCTGCTCTACAGCAAGAGGCAATATCCAAACTGTAGTGTTTCATAAAAGTATGGACAGAGGTCCAAGTTGCGGCTATGCAGATGTCTGCCGCTGACATTCTTGAAACAAGCTGCAGAAGCAGCTACTCCTCTGATGGAGTGGCCTCTGACTTGACCCAGCAGGGTCTTGCTGTACTTGTCGTAACAGAAAGTGATACAATGAGCCAACCATTTAGATAGGTATTGTTTGGAAACAGCATTGCCCTCTCTTTCGTGAGCAAAAGAGACAAAAAGCTGATCAGATTTCTTGAGATCCTTAGTCCAAGTGGTGTAGTATCTCAGTATCCTGTGAACATCCAAAGTATGCAAGAGGTACTCCCCTTGAATGGAGTGTTGCGTAAAGAAAGTGGGTAGCTCAATAGATTGATTCAGCGTAAATTCCTCCACCACCTTAGGGAGAAACCTATGGTTGGTCCACAGAGCCACACATTCCTTGTGAAAAATCAAATATGGGATTTTGCACATCAAGGCCTGAAGCTCGGAAATTCGTCGAGCTGAAGTAATGGCCACTTGGAAGAGAGTCTTCCAAGACAGGAACTTTAAATCTGCTGAGGCTGCCGGCTGGAAAGGGAGCAGAGTAAGTTTCTCGAGAACAAAATTCAAGTCCCAAGGAGGAGTAGGAATGCGGATGGGGGTCTCAAATGGAGGACCCCTCTGAGAAATGTCTTACAGACTTCCAACCTAGCCAAAGTCCTGTCTCCGAAGGGGACATGGTAGGCTGAAATCGCTGCCATGTGGACCTTTAAAGAGGAATGGCTGAGACCCAGATTGAAGATATGACGCATGTAGTACAGGACTCTGCTGGCTGGGCAAGAGAAAGGTTTGAAGTTCTTTGACGTGGCCCAAAAAGAGAACAGTTTCCACTTCATGGCATAGGTGGACTTGGTGGAAGGCTTTCTAGCCTCCACCAAAATGTCTTCTACCAGCAGAAAAACCCCAAAGCGGGCCTTAGCTACGTTTGCAGGAGCCACGCATGCAAATGAAGGGATCTGAGACCTGGATGGACAAGGGTCCCCTGATCCTGGGTCAACAAGTGTTGCGACAGAGGAAGAGGAAGCAGAGGTTCCTCTGAAAACTGTTGCAGAAGAGAGAACCAAACTGCCTGGGTCAGAATGGAGCGATGAGGATCATTTGTGGCCCCTCTGATCTGATCTTGTTCAGGACCCTCGGAATTAAGGGAGTAGGAGGGAAGGCATAGACGAATCTGTCCCTCCAATTGAGAGACAAAGTGTCCCGGCAGAAAATGTCACCCTGGAGCGAGCGAGCAGAAGGCGGAAAGTTTTGTGTTTTGAGGAGACGCGAACAGGTCTACTTGAGGGGTTCCCTAAAGCAGGAAGATGTCATCTACTACCTCTTGATCCAGTTCCCATTCATAGGCCCTGATTGAGGACTGACTGAGGTGGTCTGCCAGTGTGTTTTCTACTCCCGGAACATGAATGGCCGCCAGGTAAAGGCTGTGCTGGGTGGCCCAGCTCCACACTCTCATTGCTTCCCTGCAGAGAGAGTAGGAACATGTTCCTCCCTGCTTATTAATGTACCAGACCACACACATGTTGTCTGTCTGTATGGGCAGATGACCGGGAAGTATTGGTAGAGTGCAGGGCCTGGAGGGCATAAAGGACTGCTCTGAGTTCGAGCACATTTATGTGGAGATTTTGTTTGAATCTGGACCAGCTGCCCAGAGTCTTGTGAGCCCTGAGATGGGCTCCCCATCCCTCTCCTGAGGCATCTGTTGTCAACATCTGGGAGGAGGGTTTGATGTTGAAGTGAACTCCCCGGCAAAGGTTCTCTTGTACCATCCACCACTGCAAGTCCCTGATCATGGGATCAGAAACTAGTACCTCCTGGTCTAGGGTGTCCAGTGTTTGGTCCCACTGAGACCGAAGCGTCCACCGAGAAATCCTCATAAGGAGCCGAGCACGTGGGACTGTCGGAATGGCAGCCACCATTAGCCCGAGGAGGCGAAGGACTGACCTGGCTCTGACCCTTCTGCAACTGGACAGAAGACAGGCCTGAGTCTGAAGGGTCTCCACCCTGTTCGGAGGCAAAAAGGCTTTGCCGACAGTCGTGTCCAGGATCGCCCCTATTAATTGGAGTTGTTGGCAAGGGACCAAATGGGACTTTGCCTGGTTGATGGTGATATCCAGGCTGGTGAAAACCTGCAGGGTAAGGAAAAGGGAGTGCAGAAGTTCCTCCCTGGATGGGGCCGTCAGGAGCCAATCATCCAGATACGGGAATACCTGCACTCCCTGGCTACGCAGGTGGACCGCCACCACAGGCATTTGGTAACTACTGGGGGCCAGAGGAAAGACCAAATGGGAGGGTCTTGAATTGGTGGTGGTCTTCCTGAAAACAGAACTGAAGGAATTTGCGTTGGGAAGGGTGTAAGGGGATATGCAGGTAAGCATACTGCATATCCAAAGCGCACAGCCACAGTCCCTACCGAAGAAGAGGCAGAAGGCCCTGCAAGGAGAGCATTCTGAAGTGTTTGTACTCCACAAACATGTTCAGGGAACTGAGGCCTAAAATAGGCCTCACAAATCCCGTTTTCTTTGGAACTAGAAAGAAATGGGAATAGTAACCCGTCCCCCAAAGGTGGCTGGGAACTGGTTCTATCGCCGCCTTTGACAGAAGGGAGGTGATTTCTTCTAGGACCATAGGAAGGTGTTCTGGGGAGTAAGATGACTTGGGGAGCGGTCTTCGGGACGGTTTCTGTAGAAACTCTATTGAGTGTCCGCTGCAGTCAGCTGGAGCACCCAAGCATCCAATGTTGTCTCTCAACCCAGTAGATGGAAGGAGAACCTCCCTCCTACTGGTTCCTCTGGTGCCTCCAGAGGCCGTGGGAGAGGCGAGGAGTCAGGGGGTCTGCGGCAGCGCAGTGGTCGAGGCTCCCGCGGCTTTTTTAGGAGGGGGAGTCTTGGTTGCTGAGGGCCCTAGCGCTTGCTGGCCCAGCTTGCCCTGTGGTTTTGGTTTTGTTGGTTACACTACAAAGGGTGCCACTGCCCCTGAGGGGGTCTGTACAAAGAGTCCACAGACTCGAATGCAGTGCTCTTCTCCTGCAGGTGGGTACTGATGTCCCTGACATCACCATCGAACAGCACCGAACCCCTGAAGGGCACATCCTGAAGGGACCAATCCTGATATGCGGAGCCAGGCATGTCGCCTAAGACCCATGGCAAAAGTCAAGCTCTGTCGAGCTGCATCCACTGCGTCATAAGTGGCACGAAGCATGTGCCGACTTGCCGAACGAGCAGAATGGACAAGATCTGCCACTTCCTGTTTTTTGTCTGAGACTCAGGAAGGGAGTCTAACTTTGATTCCACCTGAATAAGGATGGTCTTCTGGTAATCCCCCATATGAGCTACATAATTCAGGGCCCTAATACCCAAGGTAGAAGACGCACAGACCTTCTTCCCATATTGGTCCAGAAGCCGAGACTCCTTGTCAGGTGGAGATGAGCTGAGATGTTTAGAATTAGCTGAGCGGCCGTGAGCAGCGCTAATCAAGACAAAGTCCGCTTTGGTGTGTAGATTCAAGGAATCTACTCCCTCAGGAGCCTAGTAAAGCTGATCTGCCTTCCTCAGAAGGGGAGCTAACGTGAATGGTTGTTTCCAAATAGTGTAAACAAGGTCCGCATGAGGATCTATCCAGGGTGGAATCAATGTAGGAGCAGTCTCGGGCAGATCCAAGTGGGCGGCAAGTTTTTTACACTGTGGATCTGGTTCCAGAGATTTCCACTGATGAACTTCCTGGATCTTTCTCAGTAGCTCCAGAAAAGAAGGATCCTCCGAAGGGATCCTTGGCCTAGGTTCGGTCTGGAGTACGAGGCTCATCATCCAGGTCAGAGAATCCCCGAGTCCGAGTCAGAGGTCTCCAATGAAGAAGAAGAGGAAGACTCCTCTCTACATGGGGGAGGGACGGTCCCTTTGGGAAGCCCTCTGGGACACAGATCCTCCCCACCTCTGGTGCCCAAGGGTTCACCTCTGGTGTCGTGTAAGGGAGAGGGAGTCTCCTGTCTCTGGCATAGGGGATCCTGCGCAGGGTCCGGCGCCGGTAGATGGCTCTCTACCTCTCTGGTGAGCTGAGCCTTGGCCTCAGCCCACCAGGCAGCTACGGTCTCCTTCAAGTCCACTGGCAGCTGGGGTGTGGGTGGCAGAGGAGGGGGATACGGATACTGAGGGTATCCGTATATCAAGTATCCATAACCTGACAGCGGGAAGCCCGGCGTCTGGTACCGAGGCGTCGGGTACTGTGGTGTCAGTTACTGTGGTGCCAGGTAAGATGGCACCGGGTTTTGTGGAGTTGGATACCCGGGTGCCAGGGGATCTAACGGAGCAGAGGGACCTGGCAGAGGCCCAGCTGGCAGGCCAGGCAAAAGTGGCCCCGCAGACATCGGACCCAGCGTGGGAGCGCCGTCCAGTAGAGGGCGCGGCTGGCATCGGAAGCGGTGTCGAGCCGGGCGCGCCTGATGGTCCAGCTGTTAGGTGTCTGGCCCAGTAGAAGGGGGCCCTGATGGCAGCATGTCCGGGTCCTCTGTGACGACCGGGGAGGAAGGGCTGGAATCCCCGGGATTCAGTAGAGGAGACACAGGGACCTCAGAAAGCAACACCAAGCGTTGCAGGGAGCCTGGGGTGTCAGACTGGTTGAAGGGGTCTGACGCAGGCTCCTTGGCAGGGCGGTCGTCGGAGGGGCAGACGTCCGACTTATCAGCTGAATCCGGGCAGGCGTCAGAGGAGCCAGCATCCGACTCATCTGATCCCTTGCTTGAAGAATGCCGCGCTGGAGACGCGACCTTATCAGGCGAAAGAGCGCCTGCGCCCTCCCAAAGGAGCGAAGGGCTTACCAGTCTTGTCCGGGTGGACATCGGTGGCACCGGCGTCCGACTTAGCGGACCCACTCGAACCTGAGGGCCATGTGGTAACAGCCTTCCCGGGAGCGGAAGCCTCCTTTACCCGGGAGGTACCCGAGGGGCCCGAGCCCGACAGGAGGGGCGACACCTTCTTGGACACCGTCAAAGATGGTGAGTCATGGGCGGTCCCAGAGGATGTTGTTCAGAACCGCGACTCCAGCCAGAGTCGCTGGAGGCCATGGAGGCCTAATCCCAGTCCTGATGCTTCTTTTTTTTGTGGCCTTCGGGGGAAGTGGATGCCTGCCTTAACTTTTACAACTCCTTCTCCATGGATGCCATTTTTTTCCCTTTAAAATATGGGCCTCCAGGGACTGCTGCCTCCATTTTCAGGTAGCTGAAATAAATTTCTGGCAGTGCTGGCACTTCTCAACAGGATGATCCGGGCCTGGGCAAAAGAGGCACAGTGAGTGGCCGTCCTTATGCGTCAGTTGGGAACCGCATGAGTCGTACTTATTTTTATACAATTCAGAAGGCATCAGGGACGACATACATGGTGTAGTAAGAGAGAAAATATAAAAAAAAAAGCAGTCAAAAAATTCAAAAACTGAACCGACGGATTACTGACAAGCGTTGAACTCTACCGCGAGGAACTTTCACAAGTCGACAGTGGGAAAGAACTGGGAGGCGGGCATGGGGGACCGCCCCTTTATACTGATGTCGCATCACGTCAGTCACCTGATGTGGGGGCAGTCCCTCGCCAGAGACTGCTAGCTAGAAATTTTTCTGTGGGGTCCTGATGCCTGGCAGGTCAGTTCTATATGTAAATACCTAAACAAGAGCCCTCTTGAAGTAAGATCCAAGATTCAGTACTAATTTGAAAAACGGATCCATTGATCCCTACAAAGAATGTAAAGACAGAGTAGATCATAGGATCTTAAAGAAACTAAAAGTAAAATCCGGACAGATAACAAGCAGTAAACTCTCATTTTTTAGAGACATTTGGGACAGCACCACAAACATTGGAGGAAGAAGATATGTTACAGAACTTACCACAGCTTGAGGAGGGGAAAGTGAGTACTTGACAGCCCCAATACAGAGTGAAGAAATAAAAACAGTAATAAAAGGTCTTAAGAGCAACTCTGCCCCAGGGCCGGATGGAATAGGAGCAGAGTTTTACAAAACCTTTAGTGATGATTTGACACCAGCCTTAGTGATAGTATACAACAGGTTACAGGAAGGCATTTTAGCAAAATCCATGTATCAAGTTAACATTAGGTGATTCAGTAAATCCATTATTGTGAGCCCCTTCCTTATTTCACATACCTACAAATGTTGTGGAGTTTTGCTGGCTTCTTTTCATCTCTGTTTAACTTTGAATAAAGCGCCAACATTTTCGCCCCATCCAGGTGCGGGGGACTACTGGTTGTGCATGTAGCAAACATGGGAGATGGTGACAGCCACTGGCCTTAATGCGATATGGTTGCCGATTTATCAAAGCTCGGTCTGACTCTAAATATGACTTACCGCAGCAGCCTGTCCAGATGTTGCAGTGAGTAATATTTGGGGTGTCAAGACCCCTGGGGAAGCATTAAAATTAGCATAATAAGCAATCGCTAATGCTGCTATTATAAGGGTAGTGGTGGGAGTGATGTCACTAAATGGGTGTATTACCCATGAACACTTGCACTGGCTTAGTTGGGTCCCCTCTGCACTTGGCTGAAAATGTCAGCGTTTTATTCAAATTAAACCAGGATGTGAAAAATTATGCCGATTGCAGCCCCGGACTCCCGCAACAATATCGTAAGGTATGTGAGAATGGAAGGGGGCTGCAACGCTTCGTTGCAGATCACCTTTAATACTATTGTTCAAGTAAGGGGAAAGAGAGGATCTGAAAAATTGGAGACCTCTTAGTTTGCTGAATGTAGATTTTGAAATATTAATCAAACTTTTATTGAATAGATTAGTATTAAGTGCAGATAAATTGATCAGTCCTAGCTAAACCTGTGCAATTCCTAATAGAAAACAAGTGGATAACCTCGTTATGTTAACGGAAATATTCTATAAAGCAGGAAAGCAAGAACTACAGAGGTATATAATAGAAATTGATCAAGAAAAAGCATTTGACAATATTTCACATCATTATATGTATAAAGTGTTTGGGGCCTATGGTATTCTCAGCGAATTCATAGATGGATAGAAGTGTTATATAGTCAAGTCACATTAACGCCAAACATAAATGGATGGGTAGGGAAAAATATTGGTGTAAAAAGAGGAGTAAGGCAGGGCTGCCCAATAAGCCCCTTGTTATATGTGTTTTGTATAGATGTTTTCTTAAGGAGAATAGAGCAGGACAATAGGATAAGAGGCTGAAGGACGAGCCCATCTGCTCCTATGGTAAAAGATTTGGCATATGCATATGATCTGGTCTTATGTATAGATCATTTAACAAATGAAGAGTTTTTGATGGAACACTTTAAGAAATTCTTAGATCATTCAGGGTCTAAAATTAACTGACAGAAAAGTGTAGAGGTGGTACTGGGTGATACCCAGGTCCCAGACAATAATACTTAAGGGATTAAGATAGATAAAAGCACAATCACACTGTTAGGAATAACTTGTGGTGGCCCAGATATGGCCAGACAGAACTGGGAGACAAAGCTTCAAAGAGCACAAAGGCTAGTAAACACATGGGAAGGTTAAACTACTGGAAAGAGAAAAAGGGTTATGTTGATAAAAACTCTATTAATACCTATTATTTTTTTATACATAAGCTATGTTTTCCTTCCCCCACAGTCTTTATTAGTAACACCGTACAGTGTGTTCTTTCAAGCATTTTGGGGAGTAGATTAAACCCTATAAAAAGAACAGTGACCTACAGAAGAGAAGAAGAAGGAGGTCCAGGGATGGTGAACCCCATCATTTTCTATTTCAGCTTGTTTATAACACACAATTTTTAATTTTTTGGGGTGGAATGTGACCTGGAGTCAAAATTTGGAAAGAACAAGTAATAGAATGAATTGACTTATGTTCTCTAGATTGGGCCTGGAGAAAATCAAATGCATTACACAGAATCACATCAGTCCCAAAATATGTGGTAGAACAAATGAAAAATTTAATAAAATGGAATATTACAAAAGAAATGGTCTTACTAGATAGGAAAGAGCTGTACTCACATATGATGAAAATGGAGGATAGGAAAGACATCTCCTTGGGAGAATGCCCAGAACAGAAGCTACAGTTTAATCTGCACATACTAAAGTCTAAATGTTTACCGGATTTTGTATGGGACATGGCATGGCTGAGTCTACATGGAAAATTAGGAGTTAGAAATAACAATAAACATAAACAGACACAAGACAGATACTGTCTCAGACAGTCATGTACCCAAGTAATGGAAACATAAGAACATTTGTTCATAGAATGTGATTATGTGCAAGGTTTTTGGGAATACCTAGCAAAGGAATGAAATGAGCCAATGTTGCGTAACTTATCATATGGCTCTCTGATATCTGGACAGATGGAAAAGGGTATGGGTAAATATTTCCCTGAAACACTGCAAACAGTATTCATAATAATAAGATATTATATTTGGCAGTCATATTGTCTGTGGGCAACCCAACAGAGATGGATATCACACACTGAAATGCAGAAGAATATTGGTATTTCATTACAAAAAATGAAGGCATTAGATACAAAGAGATGTACTAAGGAAAGAAGAAAACTATTATGGATTAATTGTGAATACTGTGCTAAACCACCATGAAAAGGGAAAACAAGTACTGATTAGTAACCTTAAGTATTCTGAATTGTTATATACCTAAAAATAATTTGAAATACGTAAAATACAATATTTAATGCAATATTGTAAATATGTATATGTGTATGAATTTGTCTGCAAGTCCTCTCAATAAAAATTCCCCTACGCTTATCAAGAAGTGCCATGGGATCTTTAACGTCCACCTGAACAACCACCAGAACAGACAGACCTCAGTTTAACGCCTCATCCAAAAGACGGCACCTCAGGAATGCAGCACCCCCTCACGATGCACTACAGTGTCAGCATTGGGATTTATCCCACATTCCTGGTGTGGGGCTAGAGGCAGGTACTTTGGGGGAGGTCCTGTGTAAACTTTTTTCCCCATGGAAATCTGTAAAATCCCCCCCCCCCCGGTTTAAAAGACAGCCAATTTAAAGAAGAAAGCAAAACAAACAAACAAAAAAAGGCAGGGCCACTATAAAAAGGGCTGGAATTACAATGGTATATACCCGTCCTCCGCCCCATACATAAATATATTTTTATAATGCTTTTGATCCATTTCTTATGATATACAGTGGCGTGAAAAAGTATTTGCCCCCTTCCTGATTTTCTCTATTATTGCATATTTGTCACACTGGATGTTTTCAGGTCTTTAGAGAAAATGTAATATTAGATAAAGGGAACCTGAGTGAACAAATAACACTTGTTTTTTTTTTAATTTCACTTATTTAATGAAAAAAAGTTAACCAACACCAACTGGCACTGTGTGAAAAAGTAATTGCCCCCTTACACTTAATAACTGGTTATGCCACATTTAGCTGCAATGACTGCAACCAAACACTTCCTATAATTCAATATCAGTCTTTCACATCGCTGTGGAGGAATTTAACCCACTCTTCCTCGCAGAACTGCTTTAATTCAGTAACATTTGGTAGGTTTTCGAGCATGAACTGCTCGTTTCAGGTCCTGCCACAGCATCTCTATTAGGTTTCAGTCTGGACTTTGACTAGGCCACTCCAAAACTTTAATTTTACTTTTTTTAGCCATTCTGATGTGGACTTGCTTTTGTGTTTTGGATCATTGTCTTGCTGCATGACCAACCACGCTTCAGCTTCAGCTGAGGAAGGATGACTGGACATTCTCCTTAAGAATTTTCTGGTACAGAGCAGAATTCATGGTTCCTTTAATTATGGCAAGTCATCCAGGTCCTTAGGGCAGCAAGCATCCCCACACCATCACACTACCACCACCATGTTTGACTGTTGGTATGGTGTTCTTACTGTGGAATGCTGTGTTTGCTTTACACGAGACATTATGGGATCCATGTTGTCCAAAAGTTCCACTTTGACTCATCTGTCCATAGAACATTTTCCCAAAAGGCTTGTGGATCATCCAGGTGCTTCTTTGGCAAATGAGAGACGAGCATTTATGTTCTTCTTGGTTAGCAGGTTTCCATGTACTACTCTCATAAAGCCCATTTTTGCCCAGTCTCTTTCTGATTGTGGAGTCATGAACACTGACCTTAGCTGAGGCAAGAGTAGCCTGCAGTTCTTTGGATGTTGTTTTAGGATCCTTTGAGACTTCTTGGATGATTTTACACTGTGCCCTTGGAGTAATTTTGGCAGGCCGCCCACTCCTGGGAAGGTTCACTACTGTTCCAAGTGTTCTCCATTTGAGATTATGGCTCTCACTGTGGTTCGATGGAGTCCCAGAGCCTTAGAAATAACTTTGTAACCCTTTCCAGACTGACAGAGGGCAACAAATTTTTCTGATCTTTTCAGGAACTTCCTTTGATCATGGCATAATGTGCTTGTTGAATCTTTGTGCTGGCAACGTGACTCTGATGGTAAGGGCCAAAATAAGTGAGGTTTATATTGAGCAGGGCTGGCTGTAATCAAGCCTGGCTGTGTTCAATCAGCTGACTCTAATTATCCCTTTAATTGGGTTGATTTAACTAGGGGCAATTATTTTTCACACAGTGCCAGTTGGTGTTGGTTAACTTTTTTCATTAAATAAATGAAATAAGTAAAAAAAAAAGTGTTATTTGTTCACTCAGGTTCCCTTTATCTAATATTATATTTTGTCTAAAGACCTGAAAACATCCAGTGTGACAAATATGCAATAATAGAGAAAATCAGGAAGGGGGCAAATACTTTTTCACGCCACTGTAAATTAAGATCCCAGATCACTATACATTAATTTAGCGCAGGATAAGGGTGGCGCAACCCTGTTTACATATTTGTTTATAACAACTAAATAACTGGCACTTAGCATCAGTGCATTTTTGAGGTGTCAGCACTTTAAGAATTCTTCTTTCGCACTGTGTTTGACAAATCACTTTATGTTGATATGATTAATGCGGTATTCATATTATCTCTACTCCCTGTTGTTCTGGCAGTAGCACCTCTGAGCAGTCAGAGGTGTGCGCGGTTCCTTGCTCTGGAACCAGGGCTGGCTTAGACTACTATCCTTAAAAGAGATGTCTAGGTATGAAATTCTTATGGTATGATAATCATTACATGTAATACCACGGCGACTGGAAGTAGTCATTTTTGTACCAAGAGAAAAAATAGAAGAGGTCCCTTCAAACTCTTGTGTCAGGGAGAGCTGTCACCTGAAGGACAGTCCTTCCTTTTTTCTCTCCTCCATCAGTACTTTATCCGCCAATGCCTCCACATTACCCGCCTCGGTCTGGACCTCTTCTGCTGTACCACCGACCCACCAATAATTACGCCCGGTTGCTGGGGGAGGGCTCCAAAGGCCTAACCATCCTCCTGAGGTTGGAGGGACTTTGCCCAGAATGCAATGTCGTAACGGACAGGCTCCGCCTCTGTGGAGATGTCCTCAAACTCCCGTGTTTGGCTTTGCTAAGTGTGCCCAAACTACGCCACCACCCAGACACCTGCAGGTGGTAGGCAAGCATCGGGTCACACTACCACCTCCCCAAGGAAGGAGTTGTCCAGTGGGACACTCAATTCTCCGTTCCCCAGCCAATCCCAGAACAATCTGACTCCATTCCCCTACCTGGAGTTGCCGGTGTGGCAGGAGGTAAGAAGCTAGGCACCTCAGCTCTCCATACCACTGGGCCGGCTAAGGACAGTCATTCCCAAGAACTCACCCAAACTGGCTGAAAGGACTGTCAACTAACAACCAGATAAACTGTACACCATATTGCTGCAGAAAATGGCATATGAAATAGCAGGCCCCTTAACAGATATTTTTTCCATGTCTCTTACAGAGGGAAGAGTAATTAAAGAATGCAGAGAGGCAACAGTTGTGCCAATATGAAAAAAAAAAAGGATCGAAATCAGAGGTGAAAAACTAAAACCTCGAATGTCAGTAATATGTTAGATCATGGAACACATTACATTAGAAGGGTTGGAAGACATAAACCAACACAGGTCTAGAGCAGGAAGATTGTGTTTGATTAATCTTTTTACAATTCTTGAAAGCCAGTTAGAAATGCCCTGGAAGTCGGACTCCCAGTGGATATGCTGTTTTTAGATTTCTTAAAGGCCTTCAATATTATGCCCCATGATTTCGTAATACAGCAACTGCAGGAGATTAGGATACCAACTAATATAACTAAATAGACTCACTCATGGCTACTGGGTAGAAGACAAAGGGTATACATTGCTGGACATGTATCGTCATGGGTGGAAGTCACAAGTGGTGTGCTACAGCAGACTGTCCTGGGACCTACACTGTTTGGGTTATTCGTTTCCTCACTACAAACATCCATTAACTGCTGGCATACAAAATTTGCAGATGATGTTAAGGTTGCAGCAGTGGTGGAAAGCCAGGAGGCAGCCAAAGTACTACAAAATGAGATAGACAACATTGTGGAGTGGGGAAGATCTCACAAACTCACGTTCAATATGGAAAAGTGTAAAGTAATGCACATGGGAAGTCATAACAAAATGGCTGTGTACTTCATCTATGGGGAAGAGATCATGGTAACCCAGAGTGAGAGAGATCTAGCATGTCACAGGATGAATAATGTAGGGAGGTGGTCAGGAAAAGCAACAAGGTGATGGGTTGTATTTTACGCAACACAGTGAGTAGAGATAGGTAGGTGTTCCGTTCCTTGTACAGGTCGCTGGTACGCCCCTACCTTGAGTACTGTGCGCAATCCTGGGCACCCAGGACTATTAAAAATATCAAACTGCTGGAAAGAACTCAAAGAAAAGCCACCAAAATATAAAAAAATTTATCCGCAAGACCCTATGGAGAAAGGTTGGTAGAGTTAAACCTATACTCACTGGAGTACAGGTGAACCAGAGGAGATCTTTTCATTGCCATGGAAACCTATGGTTTCCATGGCAATGAAAAACAGGGACGTTCTAGAATGTATCGATTTGGAATTAAGAACATCTGAAAGTAACAAGAGAGGCCACGATTTATAAGTAAAAGGGGCACTGTATAAAACAGATGCCAGGTGTAGCTAGTTCACTCAAAGGGTTGAGGGCTTGGAACAGTCTGCCTAAAGATATAGTAATAAGTGATAGAATGGAAGAAAAAATTGCTCACCATAGTAATGTTGTTTCTTCTAATGGAGTCTTGCTGTATTCAGACATAATGCAGTTAGCCCCAGCACTTGAACTGCCCCGGAGAGGAAAGAGTTAACTCCATGCAGAAGCAGGGAACGTTGAGCTCGAGCTCGGTTTTCAAACCTCTGTCTGTGGTACTTCCCAGTGTAACTGTCAGATTCCTACGAGCAACTAACTAACTAGGCACTAAAATATGGAAATTGTTTGAAACATATAGCCAAACGGCAAAAAATAGTTTTGGGGTCCAAAAAGACAAGTCGAGAACCCAAGAAGAAACAAGGTAGTGACAATTTAGGCTATGAACATAAGAATAATAAACATAACAACTGCCCAACCAAAAGGGAGGGAACAAGGTACACCCCTGAGGTGCAAAACTGTACCTGTCAGCCCACTTCCCAAAAACAGGTTCTGAGAGGCGAGGCAGGGGAGGAGGTCTGAATACAGCAAGACTCCATTAGAAGAAACAACATTATTATGGTGAGTAATTTTTTCTTCAAACAACACGAAGTCTTGCTGTATTCAGACATAATGCAGACTACTAAGCAGTTCCCTATGGAGGAGGGAATGCAGAACCTACTTTGGGAACAGGCTCTGCAGTACTGCTGTGCCAAACCTAGCATCACTCCAAGCCTGGATGTCCAGGGAGTAATGCTTGGTGAATGTATGTACTGTTTTTCCAGGTGGCTGCTTTACAGATCTCTAACAAGGGAATATCTCTGGCCGCAGCAAGAGAGGGGCAGCTGTACCCCTAGTGGAGTGAGCCCTCAGGCCTGAACGGGGTGTTCTACCCAATTTATCATAGCAGAATTGTATACAAGAAACAATCCAACTGGCAACAGATCTTTTAGTGGCAGGCTTATCTTTCCCCATTTCACCATAAGTGAGAAACAATTGAAAGACAGTCATTTCTGTGTGCCTTAGTATGTTCTATGCAGTAGCTAAGAGCCTTTTTAACATCCATTTTCCCCTGAAGAAGAATGGTCAGTGAAAAACACAGGGAGCGATATGGACTGGTTTATGTGGAAATACGATACCACTTTAGGCAAGAACTTCCTATTAGTTCTTAGGACCACTTTACCCCATGAAAGGATTTGAAGTCAGGTTCGACTGACAAGGCCTGTAATTCACTAATCCGCCTGGCAGAAATAATAGCTACCAGAAATACAGTTTTCCAGGTCAAGTACTTCAATTCAGCTGAAGCCATATGCTCAAAGGGGGGCTGCATCAGCTGAGCAATGCAGACATTAAGATCCCAAGGCGGAGTAGGCTCGCTAAAGAGAGGGTTAATGTGGAGCAGACCTTTGAAAACTTTCTTAAAACAGGATGAGATGCCAGAGAAGAACCCTTCCCTGCTGAGAGGAATGCAGAGACAGCTGCTAGATGAACCTTCAGCGTGGCAGGCCTAAGGCCTAGACCATTCAGACGAATTAGATAGTCTAAGGTTGTGGAAATGTCTGCAGAATCAGGCAGGATGCCTTTCCGAAAGCACCAAATGCTGAACCTCTTCCATTTGGAATTGTAAGTTTTTCTAGTGGAAGGTTTCCTGGAGATCTTTAGAATATCCAGAACTCCCTGAGAGAGACATGAAGTGCTGCATATTCTAACTCTTCCAAGAGAAAGGCTTTGAGGTTGAGGGACTGGAGACTGGGAAACCAGATCCGCCCCTGGGAAGAGGAGAGAAGATTGCATCTCCTGGGAAGACACAGGGGACGTGACACAGCCAAGGACAACATTGAAGAGGATACCAGGGCTGTCTGGCCCAATCTGGAGCAACCAAAATCACTGTGCAGGGTTCAGTTCTTATCTTGATCAGAACTCTGAACAGGAGAGGGAAAGGAGGGAAGGTGTAGAGAAACCTGCCCTTCCAGTCCAGAATGAGGGCATCCTGGGGATCTGTCCCCAGGACTGGAGGTCTGCAACAAAACAGAGAAAGTTGATGACTGTCTGGTGCTGCAAATAGATCTATCTCTAGGATGCCCCACCTGGAGAAACTGATCCTCAGAATGTGAGGATTCAGGGACCATTCGTGATGTCCCTGTGAAATCCTGCTCAAGGCATCTGTTAACACAATGTCTTTCCCTGAAAGATGAACCGCTACCAGGGAAGTCTGAAGGGAATAGGCCAGAGACAACATCTTCATGGCCTCTGTGCACAAGGCCAAGGACCGAGTGCCTCCCTGCTTGTTGACGTACCACATTGTGGTAGTGTTGTCCGTCCTGATTTGGACCACCTTGCCCTTGACTGAATCTGAGAAGGTCTGAAGGGCTAGAAAACTGCCCTGTGTCCCAGGAGATTGATAAGAAGAAGAGACTCCTGTGGGGTCCAGATTCCCTGAGCTGTTAGGGCTCCCAGGTGGGCTCCCCAGCCTAGGAGAGAAGCATCTGTAGTCAGTACTACTGATGGAACTTGAGGGAGAAATGGAACCCCTTGTCTGAGGTTGTCCTGGTCCAGCCACCACTGGAGAGCTTGTACCAGAGTTCGGGTCACTGGAATCAGTTTGGAGAGAGTGTCCCTTCTCTGTGACCAAAAGGACCTTAGATGGAAATGAAGAAAAAATTACTCACCTTAGTAATTATGTTTCTTCTAATGGAGTCTTGCTGTATTCTGACAATTGCAGTGATTCCCAACCTTTGAACTGCCTCGGAGAACAAAGAGATAACTTTCTATGCAGGGCATAGAATGCTGAGCTTGAGCCCGGTTGAAGTCTCTGTCTGGAGTGTTTCAAACTTAAACCGTCAGATTCTTACGAGCCCAACAAACTAAAAATTATGTGTGGAAATTGTAAAAATTCCTACTAGCCAACTGGCCGAAAAAAGTTTGATTCCCAGGGAAGACTCAAGTCGGGAAACCCAAAAACCAATCTAATACAAATAACAATAATAAATCAGCACCCAAACAAAAAAGGAGGAGGGTGCAAGCAAAAAACACCCTTGGGGTGCAACACTGCACCTGCCCACCCACTTCCCAAAACAGGTTCTGAGAGGGGAGGCAGGTCAGAATACAGCACGACTCCATTACAAGAAACATAATTACTAAGGTGAGTAATTTTTTCTTCAAACAACATGAAGCCTTGCTGTATTCTGACAATTGCTGACTATCAAGCAGTACCTCCAAGGAGGAGGGACAGAACCTACTTTGGGAATAGTCTCGGAAATGCTGCTGTGCCAAACCGAGCATCACTCCTAGCCTGGATATCCAGAGAGTAATGCTTGGTAAAGGTATGGACTGTTTTCCAGGTGGCTGCTTAACAAATTTCTAAGAGAGGGATATCCTTGGAAGCAGCTGTACCTCTTGTGGAATGAGCCCTCAGGCCTGAGGGTGGAGTTTTTCCCAGTTTTTCATAGCAGAACTGTATACAAGACACAATCCACCTGGCGACAGATCTTTTGGTGGCAGGTTTGCCCTTTCCACTTCTCCATAAGCGAGAAACTGGAGGGAGTCAAACCTGTGACCCTTGGTACACTCTATGTAGTAACTAAGGGCTCTTTTGACATCTAAACTGTGTAGCCTCCTCTCTCCTGAGGAAGAATGATCAGTGAAGAAAACGTGAAGAGACACAGACGGGTTTAAAAGGAAGTCTGAAACCACTTTGGGCAAGAACCTTCTATTGGTTCTAAGGACCACTTTATCCCTGTGAAATTAGATAAAATCAGGTTCCACTGACAGGGTTTGTAATTTACTGATACACCTGGCAGAGGTAATGGCTACCAAGAACACAGTTTTCCAAGTCAAGTACTTAAGCTCTGCTGAAGACATAGGCTCAAAAGGGGGTTGCATAAGTTAAGCAATGCAAACATTCAAATGCCAGGCAGGGGCAGGGTCTCTAAAAGGAGGATTGGTCTGAAGCAATCCTTTAAAAAATTTACAGAACTCAGGATGAGACAATAGAGAGGAAGACTTCCCCACAGACAAAAACGCAGAAACAGCTGACAAGTGTACCTTGAGAGTAGCTGGTCTGAGGCGTAGGCCATTAAGATGGACCATATAATCCAGAACTGTAGGCAATCCAGCAGTGTCTGGAGAAATATGCTTCTTAGAACACCAAATGCTGAGTCTCTTCCATTTGGAGTTGAAAGTCTTTCTGAGGGAGGGCTTTCGAGAAGCCTTGAGGATATCCAGAACCCCTTGGGAAAGATGCAGATCTGCAAACTCTAACTCTTCAAGAGCCATGCCTTGAGAGTGAGAGACTGAAGATTGGGGTACCAAATCCTTCCCTGAGAGGATGTTAACAGGGTGTAATTCCTGGGAAGAGACAGGGGAAGATGGACTGCTAGGGACAGCAACAGGGGGTACCAGGGCTGTCTGGCCCAACCTGGAGCAATCAGAATCACCTTGCAAGGTTGAGACCTTATTTTGACCAAAACTTTGAACAGGAGTGGGAAGGGGGGGAAGGCATACAGAAACTTACTTCCCAATTCAGAATCGGGGCATCCAGGGGGACTGAGCCCAAGACTGGAGGTCTGCAACAAAAGAGAGGGAGTTGGTAATTGTCTGGGGCTGCAAAGAGATCTATCTCTGGAGTGTCCCACCTTGGAAAGATCACTTTCAACACCTGAGGGTCCAGGGACCATTCGTGATGGCCCTGAGAGATCCTGCTCAGTGCATCTGTTGGCACACTGTCCTTGACTGGAAGGTGAACTGCTACAAGAGAGGTTTGCAGGGAATAAGCCAGGGGCCACAACTTCATGGCTTCTGCGCACAAGGCCATGGACCGAATGCCTCCCTGCTTGCTGATGTACCACATGGTGGTGGTATTGTCCATTCTGACTTGAACCACCTTGTTCTGTACTGACTTAGAGAAAGCTTTTAGGGCCAGAAAAACTGCCCTGAGCTCTAGGAGATTGATGTGGAGAAGGGATTCTTGGGGGGACCACAGGCCCTGGGGTGTGAGGGACCCCAGCTGGGCTCCCCAGCCCAGAAGAGAAGCATCTGTGGTAAGGACCACTGAACAAGGCTGGGTAACAAAAGGAACACCTTGTCTTAAATTGTCCTGATCCTGTCACCATTGGAGGGCTTGGATCAAGGTCAGAGTCACTGGGATCAGTTTGGTAAGGGAATCCTTCCTCGGAGACCAAAAAGCTCTCAGGTGGAACTGAATATTCCTCACTTGGAATCTTGTCCCTTGGACCACTGCTGTTGAAACTGACATGTGGCCCAAGAGCTGGAGGAAATGCCTTGCTGGCCAAGATACCTGAAGACTGAAAGAAGAGGCTAGTTCCATAAGAAACCTTGCCCTTTCTAGAGGAAGAAAGGCTCTTGCTCTGAGAGTGTCCAGTTCTGCCCCTATAAAGGTAAGAAGCTGGACTGGTTTGAGAACTGACTTGGGAAGCTTGAGAAGAAATCCTAGAGAAGTGACCACTTGCTGGGTCTCTTGCAAGTGAGACTTGACTTGGTTTGGAGACTGACCCACTATTAGCCAATCGTCCAGATATGGAAAAATGGAAATCTTTTGCCTTCTTAGAAAGGCAACTGCTACTGCCAGGTACTTTGTGAAAACCCTTGGGGCTGAGGTTAGGCCAAAGGGCACTGCTCTGAACTGATAGTGGCCTGAGGGCAACTCGAACCTGAGGTACTTTCTGTGGGAGCACCTGATGGGAATGTGAAAGTAGGCATCTTTGAGGTCCAGGGAGGCTAGCCAGTCCCCTGGCTTTAGAGGGGAGGATTATTCCCAGAGTTACCACCTTGAACTTTGGTTTTAAGAGATGTCTGTTTAGATATCTTAGGTCTAGGGTGAGTCACCACTCCCCTGTCTTTTTTGGGGTCAGGAAGTACCTGAAGTACAGTCCTTTGCCCCAGTGTAGGGTAGGTACTCTCGCTATGGCTCTTAAGGCTAGGAGAGAGGAAACCTCTGCCTCTAGGGCAAGGGTTTCCGAGAGATTTGCAGGTGGGAAAGATATGAAAATTACGTACCTACCGTAATTCTTGATCTTCTTGGACGAGTCTCCACCACTCATTCACACTAGTGGGATCTGTGCCGGAGGCACTAGGACCTATCGGGAGCAAACTTTTTGCTGGAGGGTTGGCGCGAGAGATGGCGCCGCGAGGCATGGTGCCGCGAGCAGGCTCGCGCGGTAATGACTATCTTGGCGACGACCCTCCAACCGCCTCAGTACCTTTTTTACCAAGGAGGTGCAGCGCAACTAACGTAAAGAGTAAACCTAACCTTACAAAACGGACATAAGATAATCCGGACGACCCGTGTAAGAAGGGTCAGCAAAGAAGTCTTCACAGCCTAAAGATTTGAGGGAGTGAAGACCAACACAGCGGTGAGCTCGGGGGATGGAGGGTGGGCGTGTGAATGAGTGGTGGAGACTCGTCCAAGAAGATCAAGAATTACGGTAGGTACGTAATTTTCATATCTTCCTGGACATAAGTCTCCACCACTCATTCACACTAGTGGGAGAGTACCAAGCTGATAATCCCCCAAAAGGGCGGCAGGGGAACTAGAGCTCACACGTCTAGGACAGAAGTCCATTAAGGATAGTTCTGCCGAAGGCGGAATGACGCCTGGCATGAACATCCAGTGCATAATGCTTAATGAAGGTATGCACTGAGCTCCAGGTGGCGGCATTGCAGATATCTGACTTGGAACATTCGACATTCCTAGGGATGCGCGACCGCCTAGTAGAGTGAGCATACTCTACCTTCCAATTTAACCTGTGCCATGGAATAGCAATGTCGAAGACATGTCACTAACCATGATGAGATGCATCTGATAGCGACAGGCTGACCCAGCCGGGTCTCGCTGAAGGAAACAAACAATTGCTGAGTCTTATGAAATTCTTGGTTCTATCTAAGTAGAACATGAAGGCTCTCTAACATCCAAGGAATGAAGAGACCATTCTCCTTCATTTTGGAAGTTCGCGAAGTAAGAGGGAAGCACCAGAGGTTGGTTTAGATGGAATTCTGACACAACCTTGGGAAGAAATTTAGGATGAGTACGAAGAACTACTTTGTCCTTATGGAACACAGTATACGGAGGATCCGTAACCAGGGCATGTATCTCAGAGACCCTGCGGGCTGAGGTAATGGCCACTAGGAAGGCTGTCTTCCAGGTAAGAAATTTTAGCTCACAGGTAGCTAGGGGTTCGAAAGGCTTGCGAGTGAGCATGTCTAGCACAAGGTTAATGTCCCAGGCTGCGACCGGACGTCTAACAGGGGTCTGGTATGCAGAATTCCCTTAAGAAATCTCTTTATCATAGGTAACTGAGCCAGAGACAAGGAAGAAACCGGCTCATGGAATGCGAAATGGCACTAAGGTGAACTTTAACCGTGGAGTACTGGAGACCTGAGTTTGATAGGTCCAAAAGGTACTCAGAAGCTTGTCTGGAGGACAGGAAAAGGATTCAAGAGGACTTTGCACACCAGAGAGAAAAGCGTTTCCACTTAGAAGCGTAAGTTTTTGGGTGGCTGGCTTCCGAGCAGCCAGAACTACGTCTGAGACTCTCGAGACGCTTGAACCGGTTCACTTCTACCTCTTCAGGAGCCAAGCATGAAGGTGAAGTGACCTCAGGTTGGGATGGACCAACGAACCCTGAGTCAAAAGATTGATCTGTAAGGGAGTGGTCTCGGGAGGCTGCGACATAGCTGTTGAGTAGAGAACCATAGTTGCCGAGGCCAGGAGGGAGCAATGAGAATCATCTTGGTCCCTGAGACTCGAACTTGAGGAGAACTCTCTGAATTAAAGGAAGCGGTGGAAAGGCGTAAAGAAAGCGTTTTGTCCACCGCAGCCTGAACGCATCCTGACAGAAAATGCCAGGCCCTGGATTTCTGGAGCAGAAGAGAGGCAGTTTTGCGTTGAGTGGGGATGCAAAAGGTCCAGGTCTGAGTCCCCACTCTTGAACAGTGACCGAGGCTCACGGCTGGGTCGAGAGACCACTTGTGAGGGTCTGCCTCCGTCCTGCTGAGGTGTGATCTGCTAAATGTTTGTACACCCGGCAGATATACCGCTTGAATTAGAGACTTGTGCTCAAGCACCACTCCCACACTCTCATTGCTTCCTGCAAAGGGATAGAGTGAGCACCGCCTTGCTTGTTGATGTAATACATCACAGCTTTGTTGTCCGTTTGAAGGAGAATGTTCTTGTGACAAAGAACATCCTTCAACGCCGGATCGCATAGAGGACCGCCTCATCTCCAGAACATTTATGTGGAGCTGAGTTTGAGCTGAGTCCATACACCTTGAGTGTGGAGAGAGAGACAGTGAGCTCCCATCCCATTAGCGATGCATCTGTGGTGATGGAGATCTGATGATCCAGAGGAGCAAAGGAATCCTTCCGGAGATTGCTCTCTTGAGACCACCAGGTGAGAGACCTTCGTGGGAGCTCCGTCACCTTGATGGGATAAGACTGGGGGTGAGAGGTCGGTGACCACTGAGCGGAGAGCATCCATTGGGTGGTCCTCATGTAACCGAGCTAGGGTACAGTGAACACTGAGGGCGCCATGAGACCCAACATACGTTGCATCGCGAGAGCTGTGACCCGATCGGTTCTCCCCGATGAACGGGCCATCTGAAGGATGTCGAGTCTTCTGTCCTCTGGAAGGAAAGCCTTCATGGAAGAGGTGTCAGAAGAGTCCCTATGAAAAAAGACCTCTGGGAGGCTGCAGTTGTGACTCTTCAGATTTGCTAGAACTCCCATGGGCGTAAGAAGGCGAGGCCGTTTGAATGGCTTCAGAGTCCCTTGGCTGGAAGGACTCTAGGAGCCAATCGTCTAGGTAGGGAAACACTTGAGTCCGAGGCTTCCTGAGATGCGCTGCGAGAACTGCACAACACTTTGTAAAAATCATGCGCGAGGATAGCCCAAAGGCAGGACTTGAACTGATAATGCTGACCCAGAGCTACAAACCTCAGGAATTTGCGATGGGTCGGGTGGATGGGGATATGATGGTGGCGTCCTGCATATCCAGGAGGCCAGCCAGTCATGCTGATGCAGCAAAGGTAACAGGGTACCTAGGAAATCATTTTGAATTTCTCCTGGGGAGGAATTTGTTCAACTTTCTGAGGTCTAGAATGGGCGCATCCCCAGATTTCTTTGGAACCAGAAAGTAATGGGAGTAGAACCCTGTGTTTCGCTGATGAGGGGCACCAGTTCTATTGCCCTGTTGTTTAGAAGGCCCTGGATCTCGGCGGTGAGGAGGTCTGACTGAGGGTCGACAACCTGGGTTGTCGTTTGGGAGGAGCAGTCGGGGTTTTCCAAAGATTGAGAGAATAACCCGTGAATTATCCGAGAACCCATTTGTCCGAGGTTATAGACTTCCACTGATTGTAGAAGTACATCAGGCGACCTCCCACGGAGAGAAAGTTCCATGTCGGGCAGTGTGGATGGAACTGGGGCGGCAATTCATAGGTGGCGCTGGGGCTTTGGAGCCTCTTGGCGTTCTGCGCCTTCTTTTGAGGTTGGGCAGGTTGGCTTTTATGGAAGCTTCCTCTGCCTCTGCCTCGAAAGGACTGGCGTCTATGAAACTGGCGTTTGCCATGCCCCCGAGGAGAGTGGGCGAAGTCTAGCCAACAATAGCGAGCCGAGTCTTCTGAGTGGCCTCTAGGGCTTGCTCTACCTGAGGCCCAAAAGATAGGAGCCATCAAAGGGCAATGCCATTACCTGCTGCTGAGCATCATTAGTAAACCAGAAGTACAGAGCCAGGAATGGCGTCGAAATACTAAATACCTGCGGCTGCTGAGCGAGAAGCAGTGTCGAGAACGCCCATGGCGGCTTTGACCTGTTGGTTATTGGACTCAATACCTCTGATAACGGTTAGAAGGAGCTCTGACTTGGAGTCGGAATCTGGAAGAGCTCAACCATTCATTTCATAGAGTGCCACAGGATATACTCATACTGAGAAAAATAGCCTTGATAGCTGGCAATACGCATACTTAAAGTGGAGGCAGCAAAGACTCTCTTACCTAATGTATCAATTTTACGAGACTCTCTGTTAATAGGTCGAGCTGTAGTAGCCTGAGGAAGAACGACCTTGTCATTCTCTGCCAGGACTACAATAGGATACGCAAAGGTTTGGGATGCCAAAATGGGACGATCCTTGGGAGCTGAATATTTCTATCAATGGATTTAGCCACTGAAGGAATAAGAGCAGGATTATTCCATACCATTTGAGACAGCGCTCAAGGAGGTTGAATCGGAGGAGTCAAATCCAGAGGGATCTCCGGCATGAAGATACTGAGTCTTAATATTTTCCCAGGATCGATGTCCGTAGTCTGGAGAAAGAGTGGATCTCAGGTTCCCAACAGAGACTTAAAGGATAGGTCCTCGACCACAGACTCTGTAGCGGTGAAGGATCCTGTTTCCTCCACTTCATCACCCAACCGAAAGTCTGGGTCAGGCTCAACATCATCTCCTGATAGTCCAGGAAGGACTGCTTAGACAGGAAAGGAGTGAAAGATAGGAGAAGAAGAAAGAGCAGATAGAAAGGGAGTCCTCGAGGGCCCCCGCCGAGGAGGCGAAAGAGTCAGAAACAGCGCCGCGGAGGCGCACGGGCGCTGAAGAAGCACCCGGCACTGCAAGCCGGCACTGCGCGGCGCCTGGCAGCGCCAGGCGACTCACTGGCACCGCGGACGGCGCCACAGACCCAGCGGCGCCAAGGGCCCCATGGCGCCGAAACAGCGCCAAGCGAAGCGACCCCGCAGGAGGCGCCGGGACACTTCGGAACCTGGAAAGGAAGAGAAGAGAAGGGAAAAAACCAGGAGATAAGGGCACGGTGTGGCCCCCTGTGCCGCAGCCATGTGAGAGGGGGAAACACCTAAGCACGGAGTTGCTGGCACCGAAGGAGGCGCCGCGCGACTAGGAAGGTCCAACCGCCCTGCCTGATCGCCCGACGAGCCCGAAGGCTCCGGGGCAACCGAGCCAGGCAGAAGAACCAACCTCCGAGCCCATCGCTCCATAAGAGCGGCCCACTGATGAAACTGCTCATCTGGAGTCCTACCTATAGGCGGGGGTGGGGCTCCGATGTCGAAGACGGTGGAAACCGGAAGTTGGCGACTCCGAAGGAGGAGACCGGCAACTAGGTACGATAACCGACCGTCGACGCGCAGACGTATCAGAGGGCGACCTCGAGTGATGCCTTCTCTTTTTTGACCTGTGGGCCGAAGAAGAGCTCGAGGCCGAACGGTGCCGAGAATGCGACCGTTTATTTTTATGCCGGCGGGGGGACCGTCCAACCCCCCGGGCATCGGACTGACCGTTGTCGGAACCCCGCTGAGGAGAAGGGGGCTGACCGGACCCAGCCCGACTGACTGAACAGCTTTCATACGAAGTCTCCCTACCGTACCTGACCTGCCCATGGTCGACTCCGTCCAGTAGGCCGAGACTTCTTTACTATAAGTTAAATTCTAAAATATAACAGAAATAGAATAAAATTAAGCGATACTACTATCGAGATAGAATTACAAAAAAATAAGCTGAAAACTATGCGCTAGTTTGAAGTTTGACTCCCGACAGGCGAGCGACGTTGTCACTGAAGCGCACTCGACGGCGGGAAAAAAGGAACTGAGGCGGTTGGAGGGTCGTCGCCAAGATGGTCATTATGCGAGCTACCGCTCGCGGCGCCATGCCTCGCGCGCCATCTCTCGCGCCGACCCTCCAGCAAAAAGTTTGCTCCCGATGGGTCCTAGTGCCTCCGGCGCAGATCCCACTAGTGTGAATGAGTGGTGGAGACATGTCCAGGAAGATCTGGCTCTCATCTTTGGAAATTTTCTGAAGCTGAGAACCAGTCCCTGGCTTACTACTTCCAGGACCCACTTGTCTGATGTAACAGACATCCAGTCCTGGACAAAGTAAGCCAGCCTGCCCCCTACTGGAATAGAAGAGTCGACCCGGGCAGGCCCATCAGGGTGTCTGCTTGGCAGGGGTTTTAGGCTGAGGAGTGGATGCAGCCCTGCTCATCCCCCTTCTGCCTCTCCCTCTGAAGAACCCCCTCTGAGAAAAGGAAGAAGAGGCCTGTGCTTGGTAAAAAGGCCTTTGAAAAGGCCTGCCCCTGCCCCTAGACTGCTGCCTTTGAGGAGTTGCCTGCCTCTCCTTGGCCTGAGCACTCCCGTAAGTGGTCCTGTACTCATCCATTTTCTTCATGTAATTCTCTGTCTGCTCCCCAAACAGAGAATTACCCACTACAGGAAAATCCATGGCCTTAGCCTGGGTTTCCTGCGAGAGGCTAGTACATCTGAGCTAAGCCATCCTCCAAAGAGCTACAGATATAGCCATGACTCTGGATGCCATATCATTAGAGTCCACAGCAGCGTGAAATTGTACACTGGATGTCTCAATTCCATCTGCAGCCACCTCCTCCAGCTCTTTGGTTAGCTGGGGGGAGGCCTGTTGAGCCAGTTTCAGAACCGTATCCCACATTGACTTCTGGTACCTGGCTGTATAGACCATATAATTTGCCTGCCTGAGTCCCAAAGAGGATGCCAAGTATAGATTTTTGGCCATGGCATCAACTTTCCTGGAGTCCTTGTCTGGGGGGTGTAAAGCCAAAAGAATGTTTGCCCTGTCACAGGCTGCAGCCTGCACTACCCCAACATGGCTGCAATGTGATTAAAGGAACTCCGCAGCTGAGTCTGATAACATATACCTCCTGTCCATTCTTTAGCTACAGGAGCTAAAGAGTTAGGAGTCTGTAGAATCTTCTGTGTCTGTTTCCCCAAGGACTTATGAAGGGGGATAGACAACCTTTTGGATTCTGGGATGCCCATCATCTCCACAAAATCAGGCTCTTCATCCTCCTCAGCAGCTTCAACCATAGGGAGCTGGAGGGTTTGGGCCACCTTCTTGCAAAACAAGAAGTGTGAAGGGGACTCAGAGAGCCTAGGAGGAGAGATATTAGAGGGCCTGTCTGGGGAGATGTCCAGTTCAATGGGCACATCCAGACCCCCCTGGTCGTCATCATTGTCAGGATAATCTTAGTCTCCCTCCCACTCCTCATAGAAAGCATCTGGATCGTAATCCGAAGGAGCCAGTTCCGACCGAACCGACCACCTAACTGGCGGTGCTGGTTCGGACAGAACCGGGCAAAGCAATTGGACAATATTGATCGTTTTGGCTATCTCATCCGCGGTTGGAGTATGCAGTACTGGATCCGAACCGGCACACTTTTTTTGTTTTTTTTTGACAGAGCCGACCCCTCAGAGTCGGCTCTCCTTTTGCCCGAGGAGGTATCGCCCAGGTCAGTAGGCACCTCCTGAGGTTTGGCCGCAACCGAACCAGGCTGGCCAGCCGGATCCACGGACTTCTTGGCCTCCCTTTCCCTCAACCTACTCAGTCTTTTTTCTAGAGTGGTTTTGGGAAAGTTTTTGCAAATTTGGCAGTCTGACTGGAGGTGGTCAAACTCCAGACAATAAACACAGATGAGGTGGTGGGGGGTTGGTCTTGGCAAAGGCCTCCCCACACTCAGTGCAGTGCTGAAACCCAGTGGGACCGGTTTTCTTTTTGGGTTTCTCAGACATGGCCAACCTACCAAAATTACCATATAGAAGCTTTCAAGCCAGGTAATACCAACCGATCGGCAACAACCTTGTCACGGGTTTGGAAAAGAACCGAGGAAAAGTCTGGTTCTTTTGAAACTGATCAGTACCGGAGCACCACACTAATCCCAGAAAGATATTATTTAAAATTAGAGAATTCACAAGGTCGGTTCCTAACCAGACCAACCGAAAAGAAACCGAAGAGACAAACAATTTCCACAGTTAAAGAAATTTAAAACACAGTCACTACCTATCTACAACACTACCTATACCGTAGACAGAGGCTGGAAATCGGAAAAAAAATAAAGAAATGGTTTTTAAAACCGAGCGCTTTACTATACCGAACCTAGCAGAGGAAATCTCCGGAGCGACTTCACTGTTAGGCGGAGTAAAGAATCTGATGGTTACATTGGGAAGTACCACAGACAGAGGTTTGAAAACCGAGCTTGAGCTCAACGTTCCATGCTTCTGCATGGAGTTGGACAATATTAATCATTTTGGCTATCTTTTTTCTAGAGTGGTTTTGGGAAAGTTTTTGCAAATTTGGAAAGGGCACCACAATCCGCACAGGGGTTGTGTACAGACCCCCATGTCAGGGGAAGGAATGGACAAGGATATGATAGAAGGCATTCTCAGAATGGCAGAGAAAGGGGAGATGGTGTTGATGGGAGACCTGAATATGCCAGATGTTAACTGGAGCACATTTGCTGCAGACACATCCAAGAGCAGGGCCATTCTTGATGCCCTACAGGTGGCAGGCATTAGACAGCTAGTTTCGGAACCCACTCATGAGGGAGCAATCTTAGACCTCGACTTTCAAACGGGGGCAGTGAGAGGATCTCAGATCTGAAGTGGTGCCATCTGGGGACAAGTGACCATCAAACAGTGTGGTTCACGTTAAACTCAGCTACAGAGAGTCAAGCCACACAAAGTGAGGGTACTGGACTTTAGGAGGGCTGACTTTGGCAAGATGGAGAGTGCCTCAGAAAAGCACTAGCAAACAAGCTAGAAGGAGGTGTGGAGCAACAATGGGGAATTATCAAAACTGCCATCACAGAGGCAACAAGCCTTTGTGTGAAGCAAATGAACAAATCAAAACGAAAGAAAAGCCACTATGGTTCTCAAAAAGTGGTGGCTGTGAAAGTCAGGAAGAAAGATAGCATTCCGAGTATAAGGAAACACAGAAGGAGCAGGACAGAGAGCTGTACCAGTTAAGGCAGAAGGAAGCAGGGAGGGAGTCAGAATAGCAAAGGCCCAAACTGAGGAAAAGATAGCCAACTCAGTTAAGAAGGGGATAAACCTTTTATAGGTACATCAGCGGCAGAAAGACAAAGGGAGGGATAGTGAGGTGAATAGAATCAACGGTGGGTGGGCAGAGGGGACAGTAGAAAGCAGGAATACTAAACGAATATTTCTGCTCAGTATTCACAAAAGAGGAGGGGGAAGTGCCTAATCCAATTAACAGAAGCACTCTTGAAAGGGGGGTCGATCCCAGTCCTTTCACAGAAGAAAGGGTTCTGCAAGAACTCCTAAAACTGAAGGCAGACAAAGCAATGGGTCCTAATGGAATTCACCCCAGAATTCAAAAGAATTAAGGAGGAACTAGTGAAACCACTGGCTACTGTTTTTAATAAATCATGGGAGGATGGTGTGGTACCGAGGACTGGAGGAAGTGGGATGTGATTCCCTTCACAAAGTGGGTCCAAGACAGAGGCAGGAAACTACAGACCTGTCAGTCTGACCTCTGTGGTAGGGAAAGTGATGGAGTCACTTCTGAAGGAAAGAACAGTCGAGTACCTAGAGGCCAGTGGAGCACAGGACCCAAGGCAGCATGGGTTCACAGCGGGAAGGTCATGTCAGACGAATCTAATAGATTTCTTTGACTGGGTGACCAAAGTAGTAGACCAGGGAGGGGCTGTGGACATGGCCTACCTAGACTTTACCAAGGCGTTTGACACAGTCCCACACAAAAGATTAACAGTCAAATTAACCAGCCTGGGAGTGGGACCCAGGGTGGTAGCCTGGGTAAAACATTGGCTAGACAACAGGACACAGAAGGTAACTGTAAATGGAGTCCATTCTGAAGAAAGGGGTTACTAGTGGGGTACCGTGAGGGTTCAGATTGGGTCCAGTCTTTTTAATGTCTTCATCAGTGACATTGCAGAGGGACTGGAAGGAAAAGTATGCCTTTTTGCAGATGACACAAAAATCTGCAACAGGGTTGATACACAAGGAGGCGTGGAAAGGATGAAAAGGGACTTGGCAAGGTTGGAGGAATGGTCAGAAGTAAGGCAGCTAGGATTCAATGCAAAGAAGTGCAAAATAATGCACCTGGGAAACAAGAACCCAGGGGAAGAATACACAATGGGTGGGGAGGTAGTAACAACAAAAAAAAAGGAAAGGGACCGGGGTAATCATATCAGATGACCTTAAGGTTAGCAAGCAATGTGAGAAGGCAGTAGGGAGGGCTGGGGGTATACTGGGATGTATAGGGAGAGGCATCAGCAGCAGAAAACAGGAAGTTGTTATCCCTCTGTACAGACAGTTGGTGAGACCCCATCTGGAGTACTGTGTCCAGTTCTGGAGACCCCATCTCCACAAGGACATAGACAGGATAGAGGCAGTCCAGAGGAGGGCAACTAAAATGGTGCAGGGTCTGCAAGAGAAGCCGTATGAGGAGAGACTAAAGGAGCTTAATATGTATACCTTTGAGGAAAGAAGGGAGAGGGGACATGATAGAAACTTTTAAGTACCTCAGTCGAATCAACAAAGTCCAAGAGGGTAGCATTTTTCAGAAAAGAGACTTGCAAGAACAAGGGACACAATTTAAAGACAGAAGGAGGCAGTTCAGGGGCAATGTAAGGAATATTATTTCCAGAGAGGGTAGTGGATGCATGGAACAGCTTTCCTGAGGAGGTTGTGGGGTCTAAAACTGGGAGAATTCAAGAATGCATGGGACAGACATAAGGCAATTCTTGTGGGGGGTAGGAAGAAATAGGCTGTTGGTTAACTAGGATCTGCGGCCTATCCTGTAGGTGGGGAAATGGGCAGACTAGATGGGCCTAGCGGTCCTTATCTGCCGTCAAAGTCTATATTTCTATGTTTCTATGAGTTAACTCTTTCCTCTCCGGGGCAGCTCAAGTGCTGGGGCTAACTGCATTATGTCTGAATACAGCAAGACTTCATGTTGTTTGAAGTATTTAAGAGATTACTGGCCACATTCATGGGGGAGAAGAAGTTTCTCTACCATGATTGAGAAATGGTGAGTCACAAGGCCACTGGCTAATGACTTGTACATCACTATGAAACTATGGCATATTTTGAACCAGTGTTATTGTGGTATCAGTAACTACCTACGTTATCAATACTGTGACTTCTGATACTGCACTTTTTTTTTTTTTATTCATCTCATCAAAATTAATACACGCAGTTATAAGATGCTTGTCCTCCAGACTACAGGCTGGAAGCACGTAACATTTTTTCAGCAGGTAATCTGTATCTCCTCTCCCCATCATTACAGCATATTGGGAATCCAAGAGTATATCTGAGAAACAATCTGTATGGTCACCATGGCAGCCTTGTGCAGCATGACCATGGACAATTAAGCATTATACAGTGGTGTGTGGAAATCCTGTAACCTCACTGGTCAAAGTATGTCACATAACCATGGGTAAATTCTGCACTACCCACGGCTGAGAAGAAAAAATTATTCACCTTAGTAATGTTGTTTCTTCTAATGGAGTCTTGCTATATTATGACAACTGCAGTTTGTCCCACCATTAGAACTGCTCCGGAGGTGAAAGAGTTAACTTCCATGCCAGGCATGGAACTTAGAGCACGAGCTCGGTTAGAAAAGCTCTGTCTGGAATATTTCAAACTGAAACTGTCAGATCTTTACGAGCAAAACTCACTAAGGTTCTGTGTGGAAGCTGTAATCTACACTAGCCAACTGGATACTTAAATATTAACACATTTTCCTGGCCCCAACACCAAGACTCAAGTCAGGGGACCAGAAAAAGATAAGACAAGATAAGATAAAATAAAACACAACACCCAAACACCCCAAAAAAAGAAGGGGTGGAAACATAAAATGGGCATCAATAAGTGCCAGCACTGGAGTGCCCACCCCATACCCAAAGTAGAAGTTCTGAGAGGGGCAGGCTGGGGGGGAGGTCATACTATAGCAAGACTCCATTAGAAGAAACAACATTACTAAGGTGACTAATTTTTTCTTCAAACAACATGAAGTCTTGCTATATTATGACAATTGCAGACTACACAGCAGCACCTCCATGGAGGAGGACAGAACCTACTTAGGGAATAAGCTCTGAAGCACGGCTGTGCCAAACCGAGCATCCCTCCTGGCCTGAATATCCAGGGAGTAATGCTTCTTGAAAGTGTGTACTATTTTCCAAGTAGCTGCTTGACATATCTCTAAGATAGGGATGTCTCCGGCAGCAGCTAGAGACGCAGCTGTACCTCTGCTAGAGTGAGCCCTCAGGCCTGAAGGGGGAACCTTACCCAGTTTCTGATAGCAAAATTGGATACAAGAGACAATCCACCCGGCAATGGATCTCTTAGTGGCAGGTTTCCCTTTCCCAACCTCACCATAAGTGAGAAATAGTTGGAGGAGTCAAACCTGTGACCCTTGATGCGCTCTATGTAGTAACTTAGGGCCCTCTTAACATCTAGCTGTGCAACCTCCTCTCACCAGAGGAGGAATGGTCAGTGAAGAACACTGGAAGAGAAATGGATTGATCAAGGTGGAAATCTGAAACCACCTTAGGCAAAAACTTCCTGTTAGTCCTGAGGACTACCTTATCCCTGTGAAAGGAAATAAAGTCAGTCTCCACTGACAAAGCTTGTAACTCACTTATCGCCTGGCAGAGTGATGGCTACTAAACACAGTTTTCAAGTCAAGTACTTAAGCTCTGCCGAAGACAGAGGTTCAAAGGGGGGTTGCATCAGCTGAGCAATGCAAACATTAAGATCCCAGGCAGGGGCAGGGTCCCTGAAAGGCGGATTGGTGTGAAGCAATCCTTTGAAAAACTTGGAAAATACAGGGTGAGCAGAAAGAGAAGAGGGCTTACCTGCTGAAATAAAAGCAGAGACAGCTGCCAAATGCACTTTCAGGGTAGCTGGTCTCAGTCCCAAAGAATTAAGATGGACCATATAGTCCAAAACAGTGGGCAAATCAGCAGATTCCGGGGAAATATGCTTCCCAGAACACCATATGGAAAACCTTTTCCATTTGGTGTTATAAGTAGCCCTAGTGGAAGGCTTCCTAGAAGCTTTCAAGATTTCGAGAACACCTTGAGAAAGGTGTAGGTCAGCAAACTCTAACTCCTCAAGAGCCAGGCCTTGAGGTTGAGGGATTTGAGATTCGGATACCAAACTCTCCCCTGGGCACAGGTTAACAAATTGTGGTTCCTGGGGAGACACAGGGGAAGATGGACTGCTAAGGACAGAAGGAGTGGGTACCAGGGCTACCTGGCCCAGTCTGGAGCAATCAGAATCATCCTGCAGGGCTGAGATCTGATTTTGACTAGCACCTTGAACAGGAGAGGGAAGGGGGGGGAAGGCATAGAGAAACTTCCCTTACCAATCGAGGAGAAAGGCATCCAGGGGGACTGAGCCCAACACTGGGGGCCTGCAACAAAAAAGTGGAAGTTGATGATTGTCTGGGGCTGCAAAAAGATCTGAGGGGTGCCCCATCTGGCAAAAACTATCCCCAGTACTCGGGGATCCAGTGACCATTCGTGATGGCCCTGGGAAATCCTGCTGAGAGCACCTGCCAGGACATTGTCCTTGCCTGGGAGGTGAACTGCTATGAGGAAGTGTTCAGGGAATAAGCCAGAGACCACAACTTCATTGCCTCGGTGCACAAAGTCAAGACCGAGTGCCCCTTGTTTGTTGATGTACCACATTGTAGTGGTGTTGTCTATTCTGACCTGTACCACTTTGTTCTGAACAGATGCAGAAAAACCTGAAGTGCTAGAAAAACAGCTCTGAGTTCCAACAGATTGATGTGGAGCAGAGATTCCTGAAGGGACCACAATCCCTGGGTGGAGAGGTCGCCCATGTGCGCTCCCAATCCCAGAATGGACGCATCTGTAGTAAGGGTCAAGGAGTGAGATAGAGGGATGAAGGGAACCCCTTGTCTCAGATTGCTCTGATCCTGCCACCACTGAAGGGCCTGGATCAGGGTTCAGTCACTGGGATCAACTTGGATGGGGATCTCTTCTTTGAGACCAAAAGGCTCTCAAATGGAACTGAATGTCCCTCATCTGAAATCTTGCTCCTTGCACTACAGCTGTGTAAGCAGCCATGTGTCCTAGGAGCTGTAGGAAATGCCTTGCTGGTCGAGAGACCTGCAGAGTGAAGGAGGAGGCCAGGGCCACCAGGGTCCTTACCCATTCTAGGGGAAGGAAGGCTCTAGTCTGCTTTGTGTCCAGTTCTGCACCTATAAAGGTGAGTACCTGGACAGGTTCCAGAACTGACTTTGGAAGATTGAGAAGAAAGCCCAGAGAGGTAAGTAGCTGCTGGGTAACTTGCAGGTGTGATTTGACCTGGTCTGGAGACTGACCCACAATGAGCCAGTCGTCTAGGTAGGGAAAGATTGCAATCTTTTGCCTTCTTAAATGAGCAACTGCTACTGCCAGGCATTTTGGGAATACCCTTGGGGCAGAGGTAAGGCCGAAGGGCATTGCTCTGAACTGATAATGGCCTGAGGGCAGTTCGAATCTGAGGTACTTTCGGTGGGAGCTTCTGATAAGAACATGGAAGTAAGCATCCTTGAGGTCCAGGGAAGCTAGCCAGTCCCCTGGCCTTAGGGAGGGTAAAATCATTCCCAGAGTCACCATTTTGAATTTTGGTTTAAAAGGTGCTTGTTCAGATATTTTAGGTCCAGGATGGGCCGCCATTCTCCTGTCTTTTTTTGGGGTAAGGAAGTACCTGGGGTACAGACCCTTGCCCTGGTGTAGGGGAGAAACCCTTTCTACAGTTCTGAGAGCCAGGAGGGTTGAGACTTCTGTTTCCAAAGCAAGAGTCTCTAGAGGATTTGCAGGTGGAAAAAATCTGATTCTCATCTTTGGAAATTTTTTGAAGCAGAGAACCAGAACCTGGCTTACTACTTCCAGGACCCACTTGTCTGATGTTAAAGACTCCCAGTCCTGGACGAAGTAAGCCAGCCTGCCCCCTACAGGTAATGGAGAACCGGCCCTGGGCATCCCATCAGGGTGCCTGTTTGGCAGCGGCTTTAGGCTGAGGGGTGGGAGCAGGCCTGCTCATACCCAGTCTGCCTCTCCCTCTGAACGTAAGCTGAAGAGGAGGCCTAGGTTTGGTAAAAAGGTCTGTGAAAAGGCCTGCCTCTACCCCTGGGGGGCTGCCTCTGAGGAGTGGCTTGCCATTCCTGGCTTGTGCACTCCTATAAGTGGTTCTATATTCATCCATTTTCTTCATATAATTCTCTGTCTGCTCCCCAAACAGAGAATTTCCCACCACAGGAAAATCCATGGCCTTAGCCTAGGTATCCTGTGACAGACTAGTACACCTGAGCCAAGCCAATCTCTAAAAGCCACAGATGTAGCCATGACTCTAGAGGATACATCATTAGAATCCACTGCAGCATGGAACTGCACCTTAGATGCCTCAATACCATCAGCAGCCACCTGTTCCAGCTCTTTGGCAAGCTGGCCAGGGGCCTGTTTGGCTAAAGCCATAACAGTATCCCATCTAGATTTCTGGTATCTTGCAACATAAGCCATATAATTTGCTTGCCTGAGTCCCAAGGACGCTGCCATGTATTGTTTTTCAGCCATGGCATCAATCTTCCAGGAGTCCTTGTCAGGAGGATGTGAAGCCAGGGGAATATTAGCCTTATCACAGGCTGCAGCCTGAACTACCCCAACATGGCTGCATTGTTGTGAAAGAAATTCTGTATCAGGACCTGACAAAGTGTACCTCCTGTCCATCTTTTTATCCACAGGAGGCACAGAATTAGGAGCCTTTAAAATCTGTATTGTTTGTTTCCTAAAGGATTTATTTAAAGGAATAGACAATCTCCTGGACTCTGGGATATCCATCATCTCTACAAAGTCAGGCTCCTCTTGCTCATCCACAGCTTCCTCCAAAGGAAGCTGGAGGGTTTCAGCAACTTTTTTATAAAACAGAAAATGAGAAGGGGACTCAGAAAGCCTAGGGGGAGATTCTCCTAAAGGTCTGTCTGGGGAGATGTCCGGTTCAATGGGCACATCCAGACTTTCAAAGTCACATTCACACTGTTCATAATCATCCTCCCCCTCCTCTGGTTCATAAAACTCCTCTATATCATATTCTTGAACAGGTGGAACCAGCCGAACCGACCTTTTGCCAGATAGTGGCGGTTCGGACAGAACCGGGGAAAGTGACTGGACAATTTGGATTGCTTTGGCTATCTCTGCAGCAGTTGGAGAAGGAACTTTTGACTCCACACCTGCTGATTTTCTAGTTCTCTTTGCTGGAACTGGCTCCTCTGAGCCAGCTTTTAGTTGCCAGTCTGCCCCTGGTCAGAGGGCACTCCCTCTCGGTTCGGTTGGCACCGAACCGGGCTGGCCATCTGGGTCAGCGGACTTTTGGCCTCTCGCTCCTGAGCCTACCAACTCTCTTATCTAGGGTAGCTGCAGGGAAATTCTTGCAAATCTGGCAGTCTGCATTGAGGTGGTCAAACCCCAGACAATAAACACATGTGGTGTGTGGGTCAGCCTTGGCAAAGGCTTCCCCACAGACACTACAGTGTTGAAACCCAGTGGGCCCGGTTTTTCTTTTGGGTTTCTCAGACATAATGCCAGCCTAACCAAAAACTTGCCCTTTTTCCGGCAGTGCCAGGTAAGACACCCTTATCGGTTCCCAACTGTGTCACGGGTCGTGGAAAAAAACGTAATGAAATCGGTTTTTTTTAGAACCGATAAGAACCAGGAACCGCACACTAAATAGCTTTTAAAAGCTTCAGAATAAAGTTTTAAAACATCCTGATCGGTTCAAACCGAACTGATAAACATTTACAAGTTCCACGCAGAAATAAAGCTGTCTATTACTTACAATACCACAGACAGAGCTTGAACCGATCGGTTTGCGGTTAAAATAATAATAATTGCGGTTGAATTTAACCGAGAAAAACTCTTTTAAACCGAGAAATGAACCGAGCAGTAGGAGGAATCTCCGGAGCGACTGTTCAGTGAGGCAGAGTAAAGAATCTGACAGTTTCAGTTTGAAAATTCCAGACAGAGCTTTTCTAACTGAGCTCGTGCTCTAAGTTCCATGCCTGGCATGGAAGTTAACTCTTTCACCTCCGGAGCAGTTCTAATGGTGGGACAAACTGCAATTATCATAATATAGCAAGACTTCATGTTGTTTGAAATTGCATTTATAAAAAACAACACAATAAAACACATTTTTACATTTATTTTACACATGGATCCATTGTATAATCACAATAAGGCACTCCAGGGTGTGAGTTATTGGGGATTTACCCACTTCTTGACTGGTTAAGTCTCTCAGCTGCGCCTCGTGACGTGCCACACAAAGCATGGGTAAACCCCAATAACCCACACCCTGTTGTGCCTTATTGCTTAAATAATAAACAACAGGGTGTGGCATATCATGAGATATCTTCACGCCTCGGGTGCACTGAGAGGCATGGTCTCATGCACCTGAGAAGTGACAATATCCCATGATATACCACACTCTGGAGTGTTATTATTTGCCATTATAAATGACCCTAAAGTATTTGTAAATGGCTGATCTTGGTCAGTTTTGGACCGTGACGATATTGTGAGAGATCGTCATTGGTCAAAGTCTGCTTCAGCCAATCGGCTTCCAGAATTTCTCCTCTCCGTTTTATAACTATCCTTATATGTTCCAGAGAGAGTGTCCACAAAAATGAAACCCTTGGATTTCAAACAGGCTTGACAGCCCTACAGTCAAATATATCTGTAAGTAACACAGGAAATAAAATACCCCTTCCACTGCAAAGAGAGCTTCTTCAGACTTGAGTCCCCCACAGCAAAGAAGCTGGGGTAACTGGAAAAGTTTATTTCTCTGGCGCGAAATGTTGTTGGTGGTACGGAGGTGCTACTGCCTTGGATTTTATTTAGAAACCTTTTTTTTTTTCATTTTTTATCAGTACTGAATATTATTAGGTGTTGGCAAATCCTTTGTCAGCTAGCCCGGCTTTTCTTTGTTGGGGAGCGTTTAACTGTTGTCTACACTGTGGCTCCTGACTTTCCATTCCTGAGCTACCTTTTTGGGATCTATATTGGACTCCCCTCCACCCCCGCCATTCACATTCAGTAACTAATTATATGGTGATGCTCCAAATCTGGTCCCAGTATAAAGATACTGCATTTCTACTTTAAATATCTTTTTTTTTTTATTAAAAAAGGCCTAATAGGTTATGCACTAGTAAAAACAGCTGTACACATAAACTCTGGTAGAACTACAGTGGCACTGTAAATTTTCATTACGTGCCACATGGTATTCAGGCAATACCAAAAAGCAGCAACCTACAAAACCACAGAAACGTCCCTAGAAACCACCTGTATTGAAACCAAGGTCTCTGTAATCTCCGTCCTCTGGTCCCTCACCCCGGCTGCACAAGCTGAGTTAAACAAAATCAGTTTCTTTTGTTATTTAAGTTTGCCATTTTTGGGAAGTCAGCCTCCATGACTGGCGTTCAAGATACAGATTGTAAAGTCAGCATCCATGATCAATGACTGGGATTGGGAAGAGCGATGAACAGAGTATGGGCATGTCTAACTGAGTAAGAAGCACACTTCTTCAGACTAAAGCAGAGCTGTTTTTACAATCTCGGCTTAATACCTGGAAATACATGAATGATTGAGGCTCAAAACAGAAAAACATAATAGAAGCCTTATCTTAAAAGGTGAAATATGGTTTATTGCTTTTAACAAAACTGTAGTCTTTTACAGTTTTAAAAGAGAAAAATAGCAAGTCCATTCCATATACTTAGAACAGTGCCAACAACTCTAATGCTCTGCAACTGGAAAACTTGGGAATATTAATATGATTCTCACACTGGTTCTTAATATCAAGTTGATCAGTTTGGTCAATCTTTACCAGTACATAGAAAGGGGATATATAACCCAGTGAGATGATCAGTCAACTCAGCTCAAAGCTTTCATGCGTCCCCCAAGCTCCCTGTAGCTGTGCTTCACGGCCTTTGTGCACCACTAGGCAAAGACCCGCCAAAGTACTTGGGATCATTGCCATGTTGGAACCAAAATGCAGAGGGAATTCAATTAAGAAAAGATTTTAACTGACCAAAGTTCCAAGCATTTCGAAAGAGCTGTTCAGAGGTTGTAGTAGTGAGGTATCAATATAAATTCAATCAACTATAAAAGAGCTAGCTTAAGCAAAACAGTATTAATCATGAAAGTAAGTAAAAGTGTCTGGTCTAATGAGTACATATTGAAAGTCCCGACTTATTTAAAAGAGTTAAAGTTTCTTGTATGTTCTTGGTTTCAGCCTCTTGATCCCCTTTGCCAAAGTCCTTCTTTAATCCGCTACAGTTTACATCCTGCTTCAGTTGGATCGAACATAAATACTTCTTAATGTATATTATCTTCAGCCATGATAGGAGTTGGAGGATGTGCAAGATACCCAGTTCTCACAACCCAGCCTGTGCAGTGTCAAACATACTGGCACTGGTGGACTGAATAACTGAGGTCAGGAAGAAAAAATTACTCCCTTAGTAGTTGTATTTTTTCTAATGGAGTCTTGCTGTATTCTGACAATTTGCAGTTAGCTCCAGCTCTTGAACTGCCCCGGAGACTGAAGGGTTAAAATCTATGCCAGGCACAGAACGTTGGGCTCAAGCTCGGTTGAAAACTCTGTCTGTGTCCTTTCAAACCCAAACCATCAGATTCTTACGAGCTAAAACTCACTGACTAAACGTGGAAATTGTAAAAACTCCTCACAGCCAACTGGCAACAAAGACTTTGGATTCCCCAAAAGACTCAAGTCAGGAAACCCAAATAACCAAAAACCAGGTAACAAGAACTAAAAACTCTTAATTAAACAAATACAAAGCACCCCACACAACAGGAGTGGGGAAAACAACACCCCTGGGGTGCAACACTGCACCTGCCCACCCACTTCCCAAAAACAGGTTCTGAAAGGGGAGACAGGGATGGAGGTCAGAATACAGCAAGACTCCATTAGAAGAAATAAAATTACTAAGGTGAGTAAATTTTTCTTCGAACATGAAGTCTTGCTGTATTCTGACATTTTGCAGACTACCAAGCAGTACCTCCAAGGAGGAGGGACAGAACCAACTTTGGGAATAGGCTCTGAAGTACTGCTGTGCCAAACGTAGCATCACTCCAAGCCTGGATATCCAGAGAGTAATGCTTGGTGAGGGTATGAACTGTTTTCTAGGTAGCTGTTTGACAAATTTCTAACAAGGGGATATCCCTAGCTGCAGCCAGAGATGCAGCTGTACCTCTAGTGGAATGAGCCCTCAGGCCTGAGGGTTCAGTTTTTCCCAGTTTTTCATAGCACAATTGAATACAGGACACAATCCACCTGGCAATGGTTCTCTTGGTGGAAGATTTTCCCTTACCTACTTCCCCATAAGTGAGGAACAACTGGAGGGAGTCAAACCTGTGACCCTTTGTACGTTCTATGTAGTAAGTAAGGGCCCTTTTAACATCTAAACTGTGTAGCCTCCGTTCCCCTGAGGAGGTGTGATCAGTGAAGAACACAGGAAGAGACAAAGATTGGTTTAAGTGGAAATCAGAAACCATTTTAGGTAGGAACCTTCTATTGGTTCTAAGGACCACCTTATCTCTATGAAAAGAGATTAAGTCAGGCTCCACTGACAGGGCTTGCAATTCACTGATACGTCTGGCAGAGGTAACAGCAACCAATAACACAATTTTCCAAGTCAAGTACTTGAGCTCTGCTGAGGACATCGGCTCAAAGGGGTGGGGTGGGGTGAGGGGGGTTGCATAAGCTGCACAATACAAATATTTAAATCCCAGGCAGGAGCAGGAGCAGGATCCCTAAAAGGGGGATTGGTATGAAGCAATCCTTTTAAAAATTTACAGAACACAGGGTGAGATGACAGTGAGGAAGGATTTCCCACTGACAGGAAAGCAGAAACAGCTGACAAATGAACTTTGAGCGTAGCTGGTTTAAGGCTAGGCCATTAAGATGAACCATATAATCCAGAACTGTAGACAACTCAGCAGTGTCTGGGGATATATGCTTCTTGGAACACCAAATGCTGAACCTTTTCCATTTGGAGTTGTTAAGTTTTTCTGGTAGCAGGCTTTTTGAGAAGCTTTGAGAATATCCAGAACCCCTTGGGACAGATGCAAATCTGCATACTCCAACTCTTCAAGAGCCATGCCTTGAGATTGAGTGACCGAAGATCGGGGTACCAAATCCTCCCCTGAGAAGAGGTTAACAGGTTGCAATTCCTGGGAAGAGACAGGGGAAGATGGCCTGCTAGGGACACCAACAGGTGGTATCAAGGCTGCCTGGCCAAGTCTGGAGCAATCAGAATCACTTTGCACGGTTGAGACCTTATCTTGACTAGAACCTTGAACAGTAGAGGGAAGGGAGGAAAGGCATGAAGAAATTTCCCTTCCCAGTTCAAAATCAGAGCATCCAGAGGGACTGAGCCCAAGAATGGGGGTCTGCAACAAAACGGAGGAAGTTGGTGATTGTCTGGGGCTGCAAAGAGATCTATCTCTGGAGTGACCCACCTTGAGAAAATCACCTTCAAAACCAAAGGATCCAGAGATCATTCGTGATGGCCCTGGGAAATCCTGCTCAATGCATCTGCTAGCACATTGTCCTTTCCTGGGAGGTGAACTGCTACCAGAGAGGTCTGTAGGGAATAAGCCAGGGATCATATTTTCATGGCCTCCATGCACAAAGCCATGGACCGAGTGCCTCCTGCTTGTTGATGTACCACATGGTGGTAGTGTTGTCCGTCCTGACCTGAACCACCTTGTTCTGTACTGACTGAGAGAAAGCTTGTAGGGCAAGGAATACTGCTCTGAGCTCCAGAAGGTTGAGAAGGGATTCCTGAGGAGACCACAGTCCCTGGGCAGTGAGAGCCCCCAGATGGGCTCCCCACCCCAAAAGGGAAGCATCTGTGGCAAGAACCACAGAGTGAGTCTGAGAGACAAATGGAACACCCTACCTCAGATTATCCAGGTCCTGCCACCACTGAAGGGCCTAAATTAAGGTCTAAGTAACAGGAACTAGCTTGGTAAGAGGATCTTTCCTTTGGGACCAAAAGGTTCTCAGATGGAACTGAATGGCCCTCATCTGAAACCTGGCCCCTTGGACCACTGCTGTGGAACTGCCATGTGGCCCAGAAGCTGCAGAAAATGCCTTGCCGGTCGAGAAACCAGAGGGAGAAAGGAAGAGGCCAGCTGATAGATGGCTTTTGCCCTTTCCAAAGGAAGGAAGGCTCTTGCCTTAAGGCTGTCCAGCTCTGCTCCTATAAAAATGAGGAGCTGTACTGGTTCGAGAACTGACTTGGGAAGATTGAGAAGGAACCCCAGGGAAGTGAGAACTTTCTGGGTAACCTGCAAATCTGACTTGACTTGGTCTGGGGACTGGCCCGCAAGAAGCCAATCGTCCAGATACGGAAAGATTGAAATTCTTTTTCTTCTTAAAAAGGCTACCACTACTGCTAGGCACTTTGTGAACACCCTTGGAGCTGAAGTTAGGCCAAAGGGCATTGCTCTGAACTGGTAATGGCCTGAGGGCAATTCGAAACTGAAGTACTTTCTGTGGGAGCACCTGATGGGAATGTGAAAATAGGCATCCTTGAGGTCCAGGGAGGCTAGCCAGTCTCCTGACCTCAGAGAGGGAAGAATTATTCCCGGAGTCACCATCTTGAATTTTGACTTTACTAGGTGCTTATTTAAGTATCTTAGATCTAGGATGGGTCATCACTCCCGTCTTTTACGGGGTAAGGAAGTACCTGGAGTACAGACCCTTGCCCCTGTATGCAGTAGGAACTCTCTCTCTCTATGGCCTTTAAAGCCAGTAGAGACAAAACCTCTGCCTCTAAAGCAAGGGTTTCTGATGTATTTGCAAGTGGAAAGGATCTGGGTCTCAGTTTCGGAAAACTTTTGAAACCGAGAACCAGCCCCTGGCTTACAACCTCCAGGACCCACTTGTCTGAGGTAACAGACATCCAGTCCTGGACAAAGTAAGCCAGCCTGCCTCCTACTGGAATGGGGGAGTCAACCTGGGCTGACATCAGGGTGTCTGCTTAGCAGGGGCTTTAGGCTGAGGGGTGGATGCAGCCCTGCTTATCCCCCTTCTGCCTCTCCCTCTGAAGAACCCCCTCTGAGAAAAGGAAGAGGAGGCCTATGCCTGGTAGAAGAGCCTGTAAAAAGGCCTGCCCCTGCCACTAGACTGCCGCCTCTGAGGAGTTGCCTGCCTCTCCTTGGCCTGGGCACTCCTATAAGTGGTCCTGTACTCATCCATTTCCTTCATGTAATTCTCTGCTCCTCAAACAGAGAATTACCCACTACAGGACAATCCATGGCCTTAGCATGTGTGTCCTGTGAAAGGCTAGTACATCTGAGCCAGGCCATTCTCCAAAGAGCCACAGATGTAGCCATGACTCTTGATGACACATCACTGGAGTCCACAGCAGCATGAAATTGCACCTTTGATGCCTCAGTCCCATCAGTAGCCACCCCCTCCAGCTCCTTGGCTAGCTGGGGGGAGGTCTGCTTAGCCAGTGCCAGTACAGTGTCCCACCTGGACTTCTGGTACCTGGCTGTACAGGCCATAAAAATTAGCCTGCCTGAGTCCCAAAGATGATGCCAAGTACTGTTTCTTTGCCATGGCATCTATCTTCCTAGAATCTTTGTCTGGGGTGTGTGAAGCCAAGGGGATGTTTGCCTTGTCACAGGCAGCAGCCTGCACTACCCCAACATGGCTGCATTGCTGGTAAAGAAATTCCATGTCCGAGCCCGACAAAGTGTACCTCTTGTCCATTCTCTTGTCAACAGGAGGTACAGAGTTGGGGGACCTAAGAATTTTTTGTGTCTGTTTCCCAAATGACCTATGAAGGGGAATAGATAGTCTCTTAGACTCTGGGATGTGCATCATCTCTGTGAAGTCAGGCTCCTCTTGATCCTCTACAGCCTCCTCAATAGGAAGCTGGAGGGTTTGAGCCACTTTTCTGTAGAACAGAAAGTGGGGAGGGGACTCAGAAAACCTAGGAGGAGAAACACCAGAAGGTCTGTCTGGGGAGATGTCCGGTTCCACAGGCACATCCAGACTTTCATCACTGTAATCATCCTCTTCAAAATCCCCCTCCTCATCAAACTCCGGTTCATAAAAATCTTCAGGGGAATAATCCTGAACCGGGGGAACCGACCAAACCGAACCTCTGCCAGAAGGTGCCGGATCGGTCGGAACCAGACGAAGCGATTCCACAATCCGAATCGCTTTGGCTATTTCTTCGGCAGTCAGAACATGCAGCTCTAGATCCAAACTGGCCAATTTATCCTTCCGTTTCCTTTTTGTAGGAACTGATCCCTCAGGATCGTCTCTCCTCTTGCCCAAAAAAGTATTGCCCTGGTCAGAAGGCACTCCTTCTGGTTTGGTAGGAACCGAACCGGGCTGGCCTTCCAGGTCAGCGGATTTCTCGGCCTTCTTACCCCTAAGTCTACCTAATCTTTTCTCCAGGGTAGACTTAGTGAAATTCTTACAAATTTGGCAGTCTGAACCGAGGTGGTCAAACCCCACACATTAAACACAAGTGGTGTGGGGATCGGCTTTAGCAAAGACCTCCCCACACACACTGCAGTGTTGAAACCCAGTGGGCCTGTTTTTTTCCTTGGGTTTCTCAAACATGGCCAACCTAACCGACTTACCCTTTATATGGCAACCGCCAGGCAAGACTCCCCTATCAGTTTCACACCATTTCACGGGTGATGGAAAAAACACTAAAATTACATTTTTTTTTTAAACCGATACGGACCGGTAACCACACACTAACTTTTTTCTTACTACAAGATCGGTTCAGCCAAACTGATTGGAAAAATTTTCATAATTTCCACACACAGCTACTAATCTAAGTACTTACGGTACCACAGACAGAGTCTCTAACTGAAAAACGGAACGAAAATTGGACTGCAACCGAAACTTTAACCTCGAAGAACTGAGCAGAAGGAGAAATCTCCGGAGCGACTATTCAGTGAGGCGGAGTAAAGAATCTGACGGTTTGGGTTTGAAAGGACACAGACAGAGTTTTCAACTGAGCTCGAGCCCAACATTCTATGCCTGGCATGGAATTTAACCCTTCACTCTCCGGGGCAGTTCAAGAGCTGGAGCTAACTGCAAATTGTCAGAATACAGCAAGACTTCATGTTAAGTTATTTGAAAGCAATGTATTGTTGTTCCATTCTGCAGCATGAGTGTCCCAACATTTCTGGCTTTTTGTAATAGCATGTCTCTGATGTGCACTCCAGTACTGATTACCAGCATCGTGCATGGAAAGTCCAGGTTGTTGGGATGACGCCTCAGGGTGATCCTGTAGGCCCTCGTCAAGGAGATGTCAGTCTTGAGATGTAACAATTCTTTAACTAAGTTCTGCATAAATTTCAACAGTTCAGTGCCTTCTACCCTCTCTGGTATTCCCAAGAAGTGAATATTTGGTATCCGTGCCTCATTTTTGAGGTATTCTAACCACGCATGAAACTGTTTTTTTTCCTTTTATAACTCTGGTGACTGCTTCCTGTGATTTATCCACTGCTGCATTAGTACTTTCTGTTCAGTCCCCAAGCCCTCTGTTTTCGTTTCAACATTTGACTCATGGGAATTAAATGCCCCAACTTTTTTATCTAATTGTCTCACTGTGATGAGTATAGCTTATACCGTAGCCTCCAGGCCTCCTTCCCCTTCCTCTGGGGATTGCTTGGGTTCGTTCTCACTTGTTACGGGGTGCATGTGCCATCTTTTGCTGGCTCATTGTTCAGTCAGTCCAACATTTCTGAAATTTCTAAATTTGACAGCTGATGGTTCTGAATGATCTCTATCAAATGCTGTATACTTTGTTCAACCCAGACTGCAAAAATGTCAATTTTAATGTTTTAAGCATGGTAGATGTGAGAGCAGTCTGAAGAGCGTCTTTCCTTGTCAAAATGCAAATCACATCCTCCAAAGAAGCAGGCCTCAGGTATAGGGGAGTATGAAAGATATGCTGGAGGGGCACTTCTACAACACCATCATTACCAACAGGCTTACAGCATGGCATTGTGTTACTGCAACTGGCGCTCCTCCATGCTGCAAATCAAATGGGAGTCACTACCCTGACAGTAGGAACAAATCCCATTTGCACCCACTAACACCTAACAGCCCCAGTTGAATTGGGACAGTCACTTTCAACTATGCAACTCATTTGTGAAGCTCCAGTGGGTGGCAAATATAAAGGGATGTCTGCCCCCTCCCAACCCAAAAAATTTTGTGCTGTCACCCTTGTGTCAAAGATTTTCTATACGTGTGGTGCTGCTCAGTTATGGGATTTGGCAGATGATTACTCAGAAGTGATAAGTGAGTCTAGCTCAAGGACTGTAAGCAATATAAACAGTCTGTATATAACTACACATGTCCACATTAGCTACAAATAATGACTCAAAAAATCTTTAAATTATGATCCTGAGATTTTCCTTAGAGCAGAGTTTCATAGAGGCACAGGTCAGAAAGCATAGGCTGACCAAGAGAAGTTATAAGAATTTGCAAGTGACATTTTATTATTATAACAAACAAAATTGTACAGGATCGTTCTTCACACAGGTAGTACAAAATAATGAAGTCCTGCATCTAATAAGAGTGTCCTAGAAAAACATTGCTGTCTCATATAAGGTATCTTTTCTTGGCAGTTTATTTATTTATTTAGCTTTTGCTAACATTAAACTCTGCATCCTAATTGTTATATATTGCATCACTTTCCCACAAAATGTGCCAGAACATTGTCAATTTCTTTCCTGAGGTCAGACTGAAGAGCACATCTAGTATTTAACAGGTGGAAAGGAATAACACATTTTGTGCCACAGCTAGTCCCCTGCTGACCATTCAGTAAACAAGCTTGTGGAGGTTAAAATACATCTCAAGGTCAACCCCACAGCTTTCTGCAACCATTTCAACAAGTACATGCATTTGCAAACTAAGTGATCCCAGTTTCACATCAAGATTCACATATATTGTTTTTAATCATAGAAAAACAAGAGGAGAAAGTATAGACAGTGAGTTTGGGGCGGGGGAGACTGTGAGACCATTGAAGTGGTCAATTCCTAGGAGCCACAAGAAAAATTTGATTGCGCAGACAGGCAACAGACAGATAAGTGGCAAAACAGGAGAGGACAAAACAGATCCTTGCTTTTAACTCTCTCTCTCTCTGCATAACAAATGTGACAGGGTCATACTCAACCCTCTCACACAGAGTACAATCTTTTTTCTTTCCCTATCTTTCATGGTGTAATTTTACTAGCATCACTGCACGTTCTAAATTATCACTGCATCAGAATCACATGGGTTTCAGTACCCCAAAAAAAAACATGTTAAATCCAATCCTCAAGGAAAACATTTTTCAAAGGCTTAGAATGGCAATGATCAAAGGGCCGCAATGGAAATCAGTGTTCTCACCTGCAACCTCCAACAATCCGTGACAATCTTTAATGTACAGTAACTTATTCAACCCAAGTTCCAAGTATTCTGACCCAGTTACAACTAGGTAGCAGGGTTAAAGGCATGTCCAACTATATGTTGGCATGGTTCAGGTAACAAAATGGATGGACACAAAGGGCTACCAAATATTGATGCTGGCACCTGTTTCTATGGTATGGTCCTAAAATGGGTAGAAAACTTTTTTCTTCAGTCAGAATTTGTATCCTGGGATGCTCCAGTATACCTCAGTGCTCATATTCCTCTCCCATCCAAATCCAATGCATACACTCACAGACACCATCCATTGTGCCCCCCCCACCACTACCACCAACTGTCCCTGCAGCATCTCCCCAGCAAGAGAGTCAAACCTCTCCAGTATCCAGAATGGGGGCAGGCATTATATCTAGGGACCAGCACAGGGCACCACTGTCTCGGAAAGGCTCAGACATCTTCCATTTTAAACCAGGTCCATTTCCCCCATTTTTATCCCACTCACATCCATCGAAGGTGGCCAACCAGGTTCCAACCCAAAGAGGTACAGAGCTGTGGGATTAGCAACACCAGTCTCCGATGTCTGAGTGCTGCCTCCACAACATTCCTGAGGCTCCAACCAAACTTGAGCTGCTCCACTACTTCAGTTTGTTTAGCAAGGGTTGTTTGCTAAGCGCTGCCTTTCATTTTTTCCCCAAAGCTAAGGTTTAAGAACATAAAAAGGCATCAGAAATGCTGCACTATTGCCTTGTATGGAGCAGACCCCTGGGCTCTCTTTTCAGATGCAACAAAATGTTGGAGCACAGGAGCATGGCCAGCAACCAGGAAGTGGAAGGGATCAAGCAGTGAGCCCCTCGGGGGCAAATTACGATCTCTTCCCTTCTGTAGGGGCAACTTCTTAAAAATTAATCTTGGCTGCAGAACAACTCCTATGAAGGTAAGGGAGCTTTCTGTTTTCTGTTAAAGCATCAAGAAAGATTCTCTTGAGCACAAAATCTGCTGCTGCGTTAATGATTTCAGGAAAAAAAAAATAACAGACACCCATGCCATTACACGGGTGGGATTTCAGCTGCTCTATGAAGATGGATTTCTATTTTTGAATTATAAAGTGAAAATTTCTTAGGGAAAAAATATTTTATGTTTTCACACATATACTATACAAAATAACACATGGACAACCATGCACAACTCCTCTGTGTTTCCATCTCCAGGATCTGATGACATGAGGGACCGCACCAGCTTCACTCTTGAGGTCTCTATGATGTATAAAAATGCCTCAATGGAAACAGCCTTGCTGTACACAGTTGCCCTCGCATTATTCTCTATGCTAATTACCGTGGCAAATAACATTTCCACAGTTTGTCTAGCGGGACTATCTCAGTCAAAACCTTCCCAACTGGCCTACTATTACACAATAATTTAATAAATATTCATGCACAACAAACTCAAAAGTAAAAAACTGAGTGGTGGAGAGTAAAGAGGTGAGCCCAAAGGATCAAAATCAGGGTTTAAATAATTGATTAGCAGTTTTTTTCTTGGGACAATGCTAACTGTACAGAAATTATTTATATAGGTTTTCTAAAAGTGTTATGTTTGTTAAACACAGTGAAGCAAGGGCTATGCATTTTCACAATGTTTTAGCACTTTTATGAGCAAAACGCTAATCAATTTTTGGAGTTAAATAAATCCCTGAAAATACTTTTTTTCATAGCCTTAGATCCATTTTGTTATGTGACTGAGGAGTTCTGCAGCAAGCTAATGCACCTGTGTTACATCTCAGCATATTCCACTCAGTAAGTAGTTCTTAACACATTACTGGAAATCCTCCATCACTGTCAGTTATCTCCTACAGCAGTTAACAAGTTGCTGCTGTTCACAGATTTTTTTTCATACAGCCTTTTAGTACACAAATACTTACTGATTTAGTGTGTCTGCTGCCAGCAGTTTAAACTAGTGTTTTATCGAAGCAGGCTGGAAAAAACGAAGAAGCAGACTACGAGGTAGAGCTGCCACATTAGCCGTTGTGCTGTTGTATGAAGATGAAATAAGTTTTTAAAACTTTACTCCAGTGTTTAGATTAGAATGTGTGTTATTGTGCTGAATGATTAAGAGTGGATAGTTGCTTAATGATTTTAGTGTTAGTTGTACAGAGATTTTTAAATTTGGATTTGGGTTTGGATGGGAGAGGAATAGGAGCACAGAGGTATACTGGAGCATCCCAGGATTTTTAAATCTTAGTGCAAACTTAAGCATTAGTAAGCATTATTAATTACACCCACTGTTCGATATTTATAATCCTCTTTTTGTATTTTATTAAAAGTGACATTTGTGGCGCATAGTTCTCCTGTTTATGCCTTCTGTTTTGGACACTCTCTGAAAATAATCTGCAGAGGTCCTTTAAAGAACTACTTATTATCAGTTATTTTGGGGGCAAACCGGAGATTATTTATACGAACTGAGAACTGAATGTGGATATGAATAAAACCCACTGTGTATAAGCTGGCGTGTGATCCAGCTGGAAACACTCTTTCTCCTTTATAAGAATTCCGGAACAGAGAGCTGTGTGAGTTTGCGGATGCCCAAAGACTTTCTAAAGAGAATTTTAAAGAAGGCAAATTCTTTGGAAACCAACAGGACAATTTAACTATATGGCAAATAAGAGAGGAATTTTAATACCCTGAGATTGTTTAGTGCTAAGGTTACCTCCAGTGCTCCATTTTAGGAAAAATTTATGACCGAGTTGTTGTGGAGCTAATTTGCCTGAATTGCTTGTTAGTTTCCTGCTGTTTAACTGTCCATTAGTTATTTGCCTGTTTTGGGAAATTTTAGCCTCGTAGGAAAAGGAATAGTAAACAAATTGTGTAAATTACGTATTACTTGAGCTATTTCAAAATGGTCAAAACTAGGAAGCACAAATAAACAATCAGGAATCCTTCGTTGAAAACTACTACCACAACTAAAAAGCCTAAAGTAGGAAAGAAACAAACTAAAGTGACAGAAATCTGGCAAGATTCAAGAAATATTATTAATTCTTCAACACCTTGTGGGAATTCATCTGGTAATATAGAGATATCTGATGCACACACGGGCAGCTAGATATGTCAGTTGTAAATGTAACAAAGGGATCTCCTGTATATTTTGAAGAGAATATAACTGCCTTGGCCTCAACAGACCAATATATTGAGTGCACAGAACTGATTACAGGCACATCAGCTATCTGCACAAGGAAGAATGGGAATGAGTTGGGCCCCTTAGGAAGTGATTTAGATAGATTCTCCAGACCTTGGGATAACAGTTTTCAGTCTTCTAGTACTGGAGTAGATTCCCTTTTTTATATCCCCAGATTCTATAGACCCAAAAGATAGGGAGCTCAAAGGGGTGTGTGAAGAACTGTAGCATACAATTAATGGTCTTAAAACTTTGGAGGAGAAAATTAAGGATGCAAGTTACTTCAAGTGCAATAACTTGAATGATATGGGATACAGAAGGGGAAAGTTGATTACCTGGCAACCTTTACTCGCACCCCGTTTGAGTGAGGACTTAATTATTGCACTGAGAAATCCCAGCAATGTTCCTCTTATTCTAATAGAACAGTTGATAGTGAACAGAGATATTATGTAGAATATGAGAACTCATATCGATTTTAATGAAGCTAAAATAAATCAGATTCTTGGAAGTATTGAACAAATTTAAGAACAATTTCAGAATAATGAAAAAGTGGATATAACTCAATTAAGACCTGCTTTTGATAACTTCCGGTTGGGACATAGCGGCGTGAACACGCTAGGGCTCGGGCTCCTCTAAAACCTCAACCCAGAACAGCAGTTTTTCCTCAACTAAATAAACAAAGTTAATCGAAAGTCATTACCTAAGAAGACTCGATCGAAGTAGAAATCTATAACTTTTAAAAACAACGTCAAACGAGGAAATGGCACGCTTAGAGAAGAACCGCTTCCACCCACTACAGGAGCTCCAGGATACCGACGAAAGCGGCCTGCTAGACACTGAATCCACCTCTACATCTTCCCAACCACCAGAACCGAAACGTGGGAAAAGAGGAGATAATAATCACAATAATAAAAGAAATCATCATCAGATAATGTATCTACTGAAACAATATTGCAAGCTATTACGAATTTAGAACAGAAATGAGAGATGCTTTAAAGAGATACGCGCAGTGATTGGGAGAGCTCCAGAGTGAAGTGGCGAGGCAGGCGCCAGACAACCCAGAGAACTCGAGAGCAAAATATGTGAATTAGAGAAAGTAATACTACAATCGTACAGGAACAGCTATATCAATCAATGGACAAGAAGATACGGAAAACAGAGGGAGAAGGAAAAACATTCGTTTATATGGCATACCAGAGGAGAGAGGAAATGATTCTGTGGATTACTTTCCTCACGCTGACCCTGGATCTGGGCCAAAATACGGTCGATATAGAAAGGGCTCATCGCGCGTGGGACTTACGTCCATCAAAACCCGATGCTAGACCCAGATCCTTTGTAATCAGATTTAACAGTTTCTATCAGAAAGACCAAATCCTTTCTAAGGCGTGGCGCAAGCAGAGAGTTATGCTGGGGAAACACCGAATTATATTTGACAATAACTATGCACCAGCCACACAATGTCTAAGATGAGAATATTCATCTCTGTTCCCTCTACTGCGAGCTTCAAACATAAGATTCCGGACTCCCTATCCTGCGAAATTAACAGTACTATTACAAAATGGCCCTATTACATGTAATTCAGCACAAGAGGCAAAAAGTGACTTAATTCAGAGGGGCATTATCTCTAAAGCTGACCCAAAGCTACAAATAAAGAGCTTGCAATTACAACCGGGTTCTCCCACACGAGAGATGAGTAGAGAGATCAATGCTGAGCGAGGTTTACAGACTTTACTAGACAAGATAAGGGTATTGAGAAACCCCACTTTACAACCCTCTTGAGAACTTTGGTTAACATTCTATTAAATAGAGAAGTGCTTGGAGGCAGTTTTAAAATGGAAAGACTGATTGAAGTGAGACTGATACCAGGAGATACAGTTAAATGGCCATCAAAAAAAACAGAGAAACAAGCAAACTGCAAAATATGAAGTAGGAGAATGTTCGCCCTATTCTGGCCTTCCTTTAGACTGTGGAGTTATCTGTTGTTTTTCATCCTGAGCCCTCCCCTCCGCCACTGTTGGGGGGAATCTACCCACTTGACTGGAAGCAAAATAAGAACAGTACCTGGAGGATTAACAAGTTATAATTTAATATTTATACAGGAAAATCGAGTACAGAGACATAGTCATCTCCTTTTTTCGAACTTTCGATTCTTTAATCGCTGTGTACATTCTTATGAAACCATAATCCAGAAATCCTTCTGGAACAGGGAAGAATGGAAGAACAAGCCGGCTTTCATAGGCGGAGACCAGAATATTTCAATACCTAAGTGTCTTTACAAGGGAAAGAGGACAATATGCAAGGGGAGGGAATAAGGTGGGAAGGGAGGGGAAAAGGATAAGGAGAGAAGCGGAAAAGAGGGAGAATAACAAATAAGAATTGGGGGTATGTTTGTGTGTGGTTTTCCTCTCTCTCTCACCCTCTCTCTGAGTATGGATTAACCAAGATGGAGGTAAAGAGGAGCCCCTACCTTTGGAAAAAAGAAAGACAGAAAATGCTTGGTACAGGCTAACACCCAGTCCCACCATATAAGCGCTAGTGATCGACAGAAACTAACCTCTAGAGAGGGAGTTCCCTCTCAAGTGGGTATAGATCCACTTTTGTGGAGCACCCCCCACTTACCCAGGAGATAAAAGAGAGAAAGGTATTTCTACCTTTCCCCATCTCCATCTTTTTTTTTTTCTCTTGGGACCCGGGTTGGAGATGAAAATATCTCCCCCATTAGTGGAAGACCATTTGTATATAGTTGCCTTTGTTAGGTATTTTGAAGCCATAGGCTTAGTAATGACATGGTATACATGTTTATTTGTTTTATTATTGAAGAAAAATGTTGGTATTATACTAAGTAAAATGGGTCAGAGACTTCCATCTTTGGTGTCGAGCTTTGGAGGGACGAGAAAAAAAAAAGGGGGAAGCAAATTTGTAATAACACCTGGGCAAAAGGAAGCAAACTTATTTCGGCACTTGACTAGAGAAGAGAAATTTTCTAAAGAAAAGGTTGTGCTCCCTCTGTTCTCCACCCTCCGAAGCCGCACCAAAACTACAGATAAAGGCTACACTCATTGGTCCAATGGTTGACATACCAGTTAAAATTTACTCTCAGAATATATATGGGCTACATTCCCCTATTAAGAGGTATAGAGTAATGCGACATCTGGGCAGACAAGGGGCGGATAGCTACTTCCCTCCAGGAAGCTCTCTGCTATGGAACTCAAAATTACACGCAGTAGCGATATCAAGTATATGCAGCGTCCCACTCGAGTGGCCATAAAAAGGGTACTGTCATTTTAATTCCACCTCAAACCCGATAGAAGTACAGGATACCTATATAGATCCCCATGGACGTTATGTGATTATAACAGGTGTCCTTTTTTCTCAAACAGTTACCTTGGTAAACACGTACCTTCACCCCAAACCCCACTGCCAGTAGTGAAGATATTTTTGCAAAAGGTTGTTGATAAGCTTAAAGGAATTCTTATAATGGGGGCAATTTTAATATAACTTTCCATTCTCATTTAGACTCATCCAACAAACCCACTAAGGCTATCCAAGGCAGCAAAACATTTAAAAGATAACTTCGCCTTTATGGGAACAGAAGATGTATGGAGAAAGATTTTCCCTTCTAACCCAGGATTTACCTTTTATTCGGGGAGGCATAAAACTTACTCTAGACTTGATTACTTTTTTATTACTGGAGAACATCTCTCCCTTGTACAGGATATTCAATTAGACCCCAGAGTTCTATCTGATCACAACCCTTTAATTCTTAAACTCAACTTGGGTAAGCAGAAAAAAATAAAATTGTGGAGACTGAACAATTCTTTATTACAAGACCAAAAATTCGTAGAACATTTCATAAAACGTATCCCTCAAATAAATCAGGATAACAAAACTCCCGAGATATCCTCCACAATCCAATGGAATACCCTGAAGGCAGTTCTTCGTGATGAAATCCTGTCATATGCATCCTATAAACAAAAAAAAAAATAAAAACAAGGTTGAAATCTCTAATAGAATCATTATCAACATACCAACTATTATACAGGGAGGGTGATAAAGTTATTGCAACTAAGATAAAGGCCTTAAATCAAGATATCCAAGAAATAATGGACTATAAGACTCTACAGAGCCTGGCTTATCTCCATCAATCTTCATACGAGGGTGGAGCGAGGGGAGCTAAGCTTCTGGCAAGAAAATTAAGGGCTAGAAAGAGGGCATCCACAATTTTAAAAATAAAATCCCCATCTACAAACATCCTCTCCTATAAAGAAGAACATATAAAACAGACATTTCAGCAATTCTACGAAAATCTCTATACCGCCCCCCCCACCCAGATTCAGAGGGAATGAACAGCAGACTTTTTTAAAACTCTTATGCTACCCAAGTTGACAGACTCAATGAAGAGAAAACTGGAATACCCGATAAGTCAGGAGGAAATCCAGCATCAAATAAGACAACTAAAACCCCTAAAATGTCCAGGCCCTGCCGGATTTGGTTCGGAGTGGTATAAAACCTTCTACCCTCAACTCCTCCCAAGCCTATTACTAATGTTCAGAGAACTAAAGAGAGGGGAACTCCCCCCCTCCCTCTTGGAACTATGCAATCATATCCCCAATCCTAAAACCAAAGACCCCTCTCTCCCTTCATCATACCGGCCCATATCGATTTTAAATGTAGACTATAAAATATTCACAGGCATATGGGCTAAAAGACTTGAATCAATCCTTATGGCATTAATACAACAAGATCAATCGGGCTTTATAAAACAAAGAAACACCTCTGACAATCTATGACGCCTTGCACTCCTCCTGGAATATATCAATACTAGAAAAATCCCCTCCACCATTCTCAGTTTAGACTCGGATAAAGCATTCGACAGTGTAAGCTGGGAATATTTGTGGACAGCCCTGTCAAACTTCTCTTTTCCTGAAACTGTCATCGATTGTATAAAAAATTTATATGGGCAGGCTAAAGCCTATATTCGGGTGAACGGTTTATTGACCTTACCAATCCAAATTCAGAGGGGTACAAGACAGGGATGCCCACTATCACCGTTACTATTTGCCATCTATCTAGAACCGCTGGCCGAAATGATTAGAAAAAATAAGGAAATAGAGGGGGTCTCTGCAGGTCAAAGAGAATACAAGATAGCATTATTCTCAGATGACATTCTGATAACTGCCCTCTACCCAGAGAAGTCTTTACCAGCCCTTTGGCAAACATTAGAGAATTATAGAGAAATAGCGGGTTTTCAATTAAACATATCTAAAACAGACCTGATCCCTTTGTTTTTTACCCCAACTCAAGATTTAAAGAATACGTATCCTGTTAAATGGCACAAAACGAAATTTAAATATCTTGGTATAACAATCCCTAAAAATCTAGAGATGCTAGAACTATTGAACTATGAACCACCGTCTACCCAGAAGCAAAAAGATTTGTTCTCATGGTCATTACTACCACTCTCCTTCTTTCAGAGAATTGAGACGATTCGAATGATAATCCTTCCTTAGCTATATCTTTTCCAGAACTTACCCACCCTACCAGCAAACTTTTACTTTAAGTCATGGGACAGGCTTTATCTCAAACTTTATATGGGGCGGCCAAAGACCTAGAATAAGGCTCTCACTTCTCCAACTCCCGGGTTCCTCGGGCGGAGTAAACTTACCGAATTTAAGATTATATGCTCAGGCATCCCTTCTGAGGATCCTTTCACTGTGGCTTGTAACAACTTACCAATCTCCCTGGAAGGACTTGGAGTTTGCAATAAATGACTTGTATGATATCATAAAGATCACTATGGCCTCAATAGCAAACCCGCCTTGATTTCAGGACTTTACGGGATACACAGCCCATATATTAAAAATATGGTATAAAGTTAAAAAACGTAAGCCCTTTAGAGAGCTATTTTTCTATTACACCTTCATCTCTGAAGACTCCCAGTTCTTGCCAGCGCTTCTACACCACACATTCTCCAGTTGGAGACAGGTAGGGCTACAATTCTACAGACAGTTTTTATCTCAAACAGGGATTATTCCATTTGAAACACTTCAGACTAAATTTAGTTTACCGGCAAGAGATGTCTTCAGATACAGCCAGGTCAGGAATTATCTATTGCGGCAAAGAGAGGCAGTGACTAAGTTACCTGCCACCCTCCCTTTGGCTTGGCGATATTATGAAGACCACATTAAAGGCAAGCTTTGGCCCCACCAGATAGGGTTTCTTTATAAAATTTTAAGGGAAGGAATGAAAGATTCTACGATTTCGATATTAGAGAGTTGGAATAGAGACCTGGAGTTGGACATACAGGAGCAGGAATGGCTCCAGACATCGACCCAACCTTACAAAATCACTCATGCAACTAGATGGCATGAATTTGCATGGAAGTGTAAGCCGCTTCTTCCGCACTCCAGCAGTGCAGGCCAAATACCAATCTCAACCGTCAGAGTGCTGGAGAAAGTGTCATTGTAAATTAGCCGAACAAGGACATGTCTTTGGTCATGTCCCTATTAATGCCATATTGGTTTACATTACAAAAGAAATCTGAATGTCTGGGGGAGACAGTGGAACTGACAGCAGAGCTAGTCCTACTTTCAATTTACCCTGATCATAGCCCCTCATGGCATCGGACTCTGTTACAGATTCTTATATTAGCAGCTAAAAAAGCTATAACAAAAAGATGGTACTCGCCAGCTATCCCATCGGTACATGATTGGAGGAGGCTTGTAATGGATATTTATCAGATGTAAATTTTAACAGCTAAAATTCATAAGAAGCATCTCTTAATAGAACCTTTTTGGAGGCCATGGGTACTATATAGTACACAAAAAGAAATGGATGATGCATTTTGAGGTTAACTATATGATTTGTCAGACGCTTCTAATATAAGAGGAAACCCAGAAAAATGCAAAGAGGGAGATAGGGGAAGTCAGCCAAGACCTAAGGGAAGGTTTGCTAGGTAGATAAAATGGAAGTCTTTACCCTAATCCAATACTAAAGTGCGGTACATTAATGATGAATGGTTCAATGAAGTAAGATCTATGCTTGCAACATGATCTCTTATGAAAACAAGTACCCAACTGTACAGTAAGAAACAACCAACAACTAATAAAAAGAAAATATAAAAAAAAGAGACCTGCTTTTGATATAACTGAGTTCCCCGATTTACACAAAGATAAAAGGGGAAAGAAAAAGGGCAGATCCCAAAGAAAGAAAGTTAACAAAAAGAATAAAAAGAAAAGTAACAGTTTTTGAAGCTGAAAATAAACAAGAAGTAATGAAAATGGAGATAGCTGGGGAGTCAGAAGGGCCTATTTCCATGGAAGTAAACAAGGATAATAAAAATAACAACAAATAAAGTGAGTCTCTGTCGAGTATATGTCAGGACCAATTAATAAAACCTCTAATTTTAGATGGCAGGAAGGCTCCTAGTTTTAAGCCAATGCAATCTTTGGAATTAATTACTCAATTAGTACTATTAGAACAGGAATTGGCTAGATTTCATCAAGATTATTTTGGCAAAGAACAAAATGAGTGTAACATCAATATAGATTGTGAGAAAAGGGTTTTAAGTGGGGAGTTAGAATGTGTAAGAAAAGATGTAACACAAAACAAAGAGGTGGAAGATAATCTTGAGAATGGTATTTTAAACGAGGGTTTATTGGATGACGATATGATATGTATTCCAGTAATTAGACTTCATGATCCAGGTGCCTGGGACAGCTTAGAGAAAGCTCATCTGGACCTACATGTAATAGATTATCTGAGTAAGAAACTGGATGTAGAAATGCTAGAGAAGGCTGTTTAGCCATATATGGAGCAACAATTATTGATCTGTATTTTGCTTCTCCAAGATTAGCAAATTATGGATGGATTAATAGGCAAAATCTAAGTGTATAAGAAGAAAAAATTACTCACCTTAGTAATGTTGTTTCTTCTAATGGAGTCTTGCTATATTATGACATATGCAGTATAACCCCAGGTTAGAACTGCTCCGGAGGTGAAAAAGTTAACTTCCATGCAGGGCATGGAACCTTGAGAGTGAGCTCAGATGAACACTCTGTCTGTTGAAGCTCAAACTTAAACCGTCAGATCTTTACGAGCAAAAACTCACTAAGGTTCTGTGTGGAAGCCGTAAACCTACACTAGCCACTGGCTACTAACTACAAAAACACCTTTTTGATCTTGATCTCAAAAAACAAAGACTCAAGTCGGGGGATTCAAGAAGAAACTTAAACATAACACCTAAGCACCCTAGAAGGGTGAAATGAAGTGGGCATCAAATAAGTGCCAACATTGCACTGCCCACCCACATCCCAAAAACAGAGGTTCTGAGAGGGGCAGGCCGGGGGGGAGGTCATAATATAGCAAGACTCCATTAGAAGAAACAACAATACTAAGGTGAGTAATTTTTTCTTCAAACAACATTAAGTCTTGCTATATTATGACATATCAGACTACACAGCAGTACCTCCATGGAGGAGGACAGAACCTACTTGGGAAATAGGCTCTGAAACGCGGCTGTGCCAAATCGAGCATCACTCCTAGCCTGGATATCCAAGGAGTAATGCTTAGTAAAAGTGTGAACTGTTTTCCAGGTAGCTGCTTGACATATCTCTAGGATAGGAATGTCCCTGGCAGCAGCCAGAGAAGCAGCTGTACCTCTGGTAGAGTGAGCCCTCAGGCCTGAGGGAGGAACCTTACCCAGTTTTTGTAACAGAATTGGATACAAGAGACAATCCACCTGGCAATGGATCTTTTAGTGGCAGGTTTCCCTTTACCAACCTCACCATAGGTGAGGAACAATTGGAGGGATTCGAACCTGTGACCCTTGGTACGTCTATATAGTAACTAAGGGCTCTTTTGACATCTAAACTGCGCAATCTCCTCTCACCAGAGGAGGAATGGTCAGTGAAGTACACAGGGAGACATGGATTGATTAAGGTGAAAGTCTGAAACCACCTTAGGCAACAACTTCCTGTTAGTCCTGAGGACTACCTTATCTCTATGAAAGGAGATGAAATCAGGCTCCACTGACAAGGCTTGTAGCTCACTTATGCTCCTGGCAGAGGTGATGGCTACCAGAAACACAATTTTCCAAGTCAAGTACTTCAGCTCTGCTGAAGACAGTGCTCAAAAGGGGGTTGCATAAGCTGAGCGATGCAAATATTGAGATCCCAAGCAGGGGCAGGATCCCTGAACGGGGGATTGGTGTGAAGCAACCCTTTAAAAAACTTGGAGAACACAGAGCGAGCTGATAAAGAAGAGGGCTTACCTGCTGACAAGAAGACAGACACAGCTGCCAAGTGCACTTTTAGGGTAGCTGGTCTCAGCCCCAAAGAATTCAAATGCACCAAATAATCCAGGATTGTGGGAACACCAGCAGATTCTGGGGAAATACGTTTACCAGCACACCATATGGAAAATCTTTTCCATTTTGAATTATAGGTAGCCCTGGTGGAAGGCTTCCTAGAGGCCTTCAAGATATCCAATACACCTTGAGAAAGGTGTAGGTCAGCAAACTCTAACTCCTCAAGAGTCAAGCCTTGAGATTGAGAGATTTGAGGTTCGGATACCAAACTCTCCCCTGGGCACAGGTTAACAGGTTGTGATTCCTGGGAAGGCATAGGGAAGGGTGGACTGCTAAGGACATGAAGGAGTGGGTACCAGGGCTGCCTGGCCCAATCTGGAGCAATCAGGATCATCTTGCAGGATTGAGATGTGATTCTGACTAGCACTTTGAAAAGAAGAGGGAAGGGGGGAAAAGCATAGAGAAACTTCCCTTCCCAACTGAGAAGGAAGGCATCCAGAGGGACTGAGCCCAACACTGGGGGCCTGCAGCAAAAAAGGGGAAGTTGGTGATTGTCTGGGGCTGCAAAGAGATCTATTTGCGGAGTGCCCCATCTGGCAAATATTACCTCCAGTACCAGGGGATCCAGTGCCCATTCGTGATGGCCCTGGAAAATCCTGCTGAGAGCATCCGCTAGGACACTGTCCTTGCCTGGGAGGTGAACTGCCGTAAGGGGAGGCATTCAGAGAGTAAGCCAGAGACCACAACTTCATTGCTTCGGTGCACAAGGCCGTAGACCGAGTGCCCCATTGCGTGTTGATGTACCACATTGTAGTGGTACTGTCTGTTCTGACCTGAACTATCTTGTTCTGGACAGATGTGGAGAAAACCTGAAGTGCTAGAAAAACTGCTCTGAGCTCCAGCAAATTGATGTGGAGCAGGGATTCCTGAGGGACCACAGCCCTTGGGTGGAAAGGTCGCCCATGTGAGCTCCCACCCCAGGAGGGATGCATCTGTAGTAAGGGTCAAGAATGAGACTGGGGTGAAGGAACCCCTGTCGCAGATTGTTCTGATCCTGCCACCACTGAGGGCCTGGATCAGGGTTTGAGTCACTGGAATCAATTTGGTTGGGATCCGTCCTTTGAGACCAAAAGGCTCTCAAATGGAACTGAATGTCCCTCATCTGAAATCTCGCTCCCTGCACTACTGTTGTAGAAGCAGCCATGTGCCCCAGGAGCTGTAGGAAATGCCTTGCTGGTCAAGAGACCTGCAGGGTGAAAGAGGAGGCCAGAGACACCAGGGTCCTTGCTCTCTCCAGAGGAAGGAAGGATCTGGCATCTTTTGTGTTCAGTTCTACGCCTATGAAGGTGAGAAGCTGGACAGGCTCCAGAACTGACTTTGGAAGACTGAGAAGGAAACCTAGAGATGTAAGCAGCTGCTGGGTTACTTGCAAATGAAGTTTGACCTGTTCTGGAGATTGGCCTACAATGAGCCAGTCGTCCAGATAAGGGAAGATGGCAATCTTTTGCCTTCTTAAATGAGCAACTGCTACTGCCAGGCATTTTGTGAACACCCTTGGAGCCGAGGAGAGGCCGAAGGGCATTGCTCTGAACTGGTAATGGCCTGAGGGCAGTTCGAATCTGAGGTACTTTCGATGGGAGCTTCTGATGAGAACATGGAAGTAGGCATCCTTGAGGTCCAGGGAGGCTAGCCAATCCCTGGCCTTAGAGAGGGTAAAATAATCCCCAGGGTCACCATTTTGAACTTTGGTTTTAAAAGGTGCTTGTTTAGATATGGAGATCCAGAATGGGCCGCCATTCTCCTGTCTTTTTGGGGTAAGGAAGTACCTGAGTACAACCCTTGCCCTGGTGTATGGGAAGAACCTTTCCACGGCTCTGAGAGCCAGGAGGGCAGAAACTTCTGCTTCCAGGGCAAGTGCCTCTGATGGGTTTGCAGGTGGAAAGATCTGGCTCTCATCTTCGGAAATTTTTGAAGCTGAGAACCAGTCCCTGGCTTACTACTTCCAGGACCCACTTGTCTGATGTTAAAGACTTCCAGTCCTGGACAAAGTAGCCAGCCTGCCCCTACCGTAGTGGAGAATTGGCCCTGGCTACCCCATCAGGGAGCCTGTTTTGCAGGGGCTTTGTGTTGAGGGGTAGAAGCAGGCTTACTAGAGCCCCTTCTGCCCCTTCCTCTAAAGAACCCCCTCTGGGCATAAGCAGAAGAGGAGGAGGCCTGGGCTTGGTAAAACGGCCTATGAAAAGGCCTGCCCCTGCCCTTAACATGCTGCCTTTGAGGAGTGACTTGCCTTTCTTTGGCCTGTGCACTCCTATAGGTGGTCCTATACTCATCCATTTTCTTCATATAATTCTCTGTCTGCTCCCCAAACAGAGAATTTCCCACAACAGGAAAATCCATAGCCTTAGACTGGGTATCCTGCGACAGGGCAGTACATCTGAGCCAGGCCATTCTGCGAAGAGACACAGATGTAGCCATCACTCTAGATGAAACATCATTAGAGTCTACAGCAGCATGAAACTGCACCTTGGATGCCTCAATACCGTCCGCAGCCACCTGCTCCAGCTCCCTGGCAAGCTGTTCAGGGGCCTGTTTTGCTAGGGCCAGGACAGTATCCCACCTGGATTTCTGGTACCTAGCTAAGTAAGCCATATAATTTGCCTGTCTGAGTCCCAAAGATGCTGCCATGTACTGCTTTTGCCATGGCATCCATCCTCCTGGAATCCTTTTCAGGAGGGTGAGAGGCTAGAGGAATATTAGCCTTGTCACAGGCTGCAGCCTGCACTACCCCCACATGGCTGCACTGCTGAGATAGGAACTCTGTATCAGAGCCTGATAAAGCATACCTCTTGTCCATCCTTTTATCCACAGGGAGGATAGAATGAGGAGTTTTCAGAATTTTTACTGTTTCCTAAAAGATTTATGCAAGGGAATAGACAGTCTCCTAGACTCTGGAATATCCATCATTTCCACAAAATCAGGCTCTTCTTGATCATCAACAGCTTCCTCAACAGGGAGTTGCAGAATGTCAGCAACTTTCTTGTAAAACAAAAATGAGAAGGGACTCAGATAGCCTGGGAGGGATACTCTGAGGGTCTGTCTGGAGAGATGTCGGTTCAATGGGCACATCCAGACTGTCAAAATCACACTCACTCTCCTCGTACCCCTCCTCCCTTCCCAGGTTCAAAAATCTTCAAAATCATAATCTTGAACCGGGAACCGACCGAACAGGCGCTTGCCCAATGGTGCCGGTTCGGACGGAACTGGGGAAAGAGACTGAACAATTTGGATAGCTTTGGCTATTTCCTCAGCGGTTGGAGAAAGAACTTTTGGCCCCAAACTAGCTGACCTTCTAGCCCTTTAAGTTGGAACTGGCTCCTCAGAGCTGGCTCTTCGTTTGCCCGAGGAAGCATCGCCCTGGTCAGAGGGCACTCCCTCAGGTTCGGCTGGAACCGAACCAGGCTGGCCATCTGGGTCAGCGGACTTTTTGGCCTCCCTTTCCCTGAGCCTACCAACTCTTTTTTCCACGGTGGCAGCAGGAAAATTCTTACAAATCTGGCAGTCTGCATTGAGGTGGTCAAACCCCAGACAATATACACATATGGTGTGTGGGTCAGCCTTAGCAAAGGCTTCCCAAGAGCCACAGTGCTGAGCCCAGTGGGTCAGGTTTTCTTTGGGTTTCTCAGACATAGTGCCAGCCTAACTAAAACTTGCCCATTAACGGCAATCCACCAAGCAAGACTCTCTTATCGGTTCCCAACCGTGTCACGGGTCGTGGAAAAAAACGTAATAAAATCTGTTTTTTTTTTTAGAACCAATAAGAACCGGGAACCGCACTCTAAAGGGCTAGAAAGTAATTTTTAAACCCCTCCGATCGGTTCAAACCAAACCGAAAAAGACGTTTACAAGTTCCACACAGAGAAAAATAAAAAAGTAAGCCTATCTATTACTTACAATACCACAGACAGAGCTTGAACCGACGACAATTGCGGTTAAATTTTGGTAAAATAAACCGAGAATTACACTTTAAAACCGACAAACAAACCGAGCAGCAGGAGGAATCTCCGGAGCGACTGTTCAGTGAGGCAGAGTAAAGAATCTGACAGTTTAAGTTTGAGCTTCAACAGACAGAGTGTTCATCCGAGCTCGCGCTCAAGGTTCCATGCCCTGCATGGAAGTTAACTCTTTCACCTCTGGAGCAGTTCTAACCTGGGGTTATACTGCATGTGTCATAATATAGCAAGACTTCATGTTGTTTGAAGTCTTGCTTTTATACCCTAATAGAGAGAATTTCAACAGATTAACTGATCCCGCAAGTAAAGAAGAGATTAAAGCATTGACATTATTTGGTATGAATCCAATGATTCATGAAACAGGGAAAAAGCTGTCCCATGCTCTTTGTGATCTACTGAAACATTTTCTTGAAATTCCAGTTGAAAGAATTTGAAATGTTATGCAAAATGTGTACACACAGATAGCCAAATTGATATTAGTGTTAGTATTGAGAAATTGGCTGAGCAGATATTAGGCCAATCTGCAAAATTGGACACTCTGGGGCTCCACATAGTTGATGCAGCAGTATTAAATATGGATAATCACCGGCATGATCATCCTAGCTCTTTTTTAGAAAATATAAATTTGCCATTGTTCAATAAGTTTTTAACATTAGCCGTATATAATGATGTTTGACTACCTACTTCTTTTGGTAATTGTAGGTCCGCTGAAAATAACAGTTGCAATTCTTGGACTATAACAGGCTGGCTGTCTATTTGGGCAAATAAAGACATCCAGTTGTTTTGAACAAATTATGAGGTAATATGTTTGCAGGAAACTTGGCACAATGAAGGAGCAAATATTAGTTTGAATGGCTATGAATCTTTTATGGTTGTAGGAATGAAAAATAAGAAGTTGGGGAGATATTCCGGTGGTATTATTACATTGATTAAGACTGGTGTTTTTTTGAAAACTTCACTGTGGAAGACCACAAAGAATCTGATAATTGTTCATATGCAGAATGAAGTAAAATAAATTATCCTTATAAATTTATATGTTCCTCCAGAGAATTCCTGTTATTTCATGGAGAAGATTTGGCATGAGCTCTCTGACACTAAAAAAGCTCAACAGAAATTTCCCAGGGCAGATTTGCTAATGATGAGGTACTCTAATGAGCGGATTGGTCCTTCTGATGGTTTTATAGACCACCCCCTATTTTTTCAGAATTGCCCAATGAGCGAGTGTAAAGAACGTCAAACTAAGGATAAAATAGTAAGAATGGGAGGAGGATGATAGAAATATTAAAAGAAACTAATATGTACCCACTCAGTGGGAGTTTTCTGGGTGATTTAAAAGGAGATTTCACTTTTCTTTCCCCAAGAGGTGCTTCTGTGGTTGACTTAGCCTTTTGGTCTGGACAAGTGAGTTTCTGGACCAATTTACAAGTATTAAGAAGAGCAGAAAGTGATCACTTTCCAATACTTCTGACTGCACAAGCAAGTTATACGAATGTACAAGAAGAAAATGTGGCACATATAAGTCAGATGAGAACATCTGGGAGGATTTTCTGGAAAATTAATTCAGAATTTAATATATCCCCAATTATACTGAATTCAATAACCCCTTATTCCCAGCTTCTATTACAGGTTACCCCTTGGGCAGAACTTTCAGAATTTCTTGAATAATTATTTGAAGAAATAAAAACTGTCTTGAAAACATCAGGAGGAAATCATTTAATTAAAGTTGGTTTGATTATGAATGTAGAAGAAGTAAATCAACCATTAGGATATTGAATAGAGCATAGAATAAGGCACCTTCTAAAATAAAATTAAAAGAACTAAATGGAGAAAAAAAGAGCACATAAAAAATTGATTTTAGAAAAGAAAAAAATTTCTATGGGAGAAAGTGGGGGAAGATGCTAAGGGCAGTACAAAGGATGGCAAAACTTTTTGGACATTAGTAGCTAAGGGACAGGGTGCTTTCAGAGGGAGTGTGGACTCTCATATTACAGAAGAAAAATGGATACTACATTTTAAGAAAATTTATGCTGTAATTGAAAGTAACATAATGGGTGATTTTATGATAAGGTCTAATACTTCAATTGGTCCAGTCACCATGGATGAAACTTATATAGCCATTTATACTTTAAAAAGGCAAAAGGCTCCACAACCTGACAGAGTTCCCGTTAAGGTATATCTTACGGAAACCCCGTCATGGTGTCACCTTTTGACAGCCTTTTACAATAAATGTATCATTGAAAAGAGTTACCCTGACTCTTGGAAGGGTGCCATTATAGTACCATTGCATAAGACGGGGCCTCTGGATGATCCCATAATGTACAGACCTATTAGTTTACTTGATACTAATTTGAAAATTTTTTCTAAAATTATTCTACAATGGCTAATGGCAGAGGTTGACAAAACTGGAGGTATTTCCCCTTGCCAAGCAAGATTTAGAGCAGACTTTTCAACCCTAGATAATATATATGTATTACATACTTTTGTTGAAAAATATACCCAATTACGCAGACAGAAATTATATGTCTCATTTATTGACTATAGTATTGCTTTTGACAGTGTGTCAAGGACAAGCCTATGGCAGATTGTTCTTGAAAGAGGGATAGATTCTAATTTAGTAAATATTATTGTGTACTTATATTCCAATACATGGGCCAGAGTTAGATTTGGACCAGATGGACAGCTTATGGAGGCTTTTAAAATCAAATTGAGGGGTCCGTCAGGGCTGTGTATTGGCCCCATTGCTTTTCTCTATATATATGGAGCCTATACTCACTCGATGTGATGGAGTGGGTAGGGACTCTCCAAAAATTAATTATGCTGTCCCTGTATTGGCCTATGCTGATTTATATAATTGTATCTTTAACAAAAGTGGGTTTGCAAAGGAAACTGGACTTCATATGTAAGGAATCCACCGCTCTACAGCTGTCTATTAATTTAAATAAAACCAAAATAATGATAATTAGTAGCTCAAATTGCAATGGAAACTGGTTTATTGGTACTAATAAAATTGAGGTGGTGTCAGAATAGTCATATCTGTGTGTAATGATTCAGCAAAATGGCAAATGGAATAAACACACAGAAATAACCATAGAGAAATCCAAAAGAACAGCAGGCTTAAACAAATTTAATAACATCTATGGAGGAATGTCGGTTTGACCGCTAGTCCATGTTACTGAAGCAAAAGTGGATTCACAGCTATTACATGGGAGTGAGATCTGGGAAGTAAAAGACTCCAATAAATGAATGAGCCCCCTGTATAAATCTCCAAGACACATCTTGTGGGTTGGTCGCTCATATCCTGCATCATATATTACAGCTGAATTAAGCTTGGTTAATATTAAAGCATCATTAGATACTAGGAAGATTAATTTCTGGATTCGGGCTACGAATAAGAAAGAAGATTATTTGGCTAGAAGATGTTTACTGGAAAATGAATTTTGGCAGGATCTGGGATATAAGTTGGGTTTTTGGTTAAATTCGACAATGCTATTACTAAAGAAATACAACCTATTACACTTAAAGAAGGCGGTAGATAAGGGTATCAAAATTAGTATCAAGTAGAAAAAATATGTACATGAAAAGTTGAAAAACTATTGGAATAAGACAGATCTGGACCGGATTAGTAAGTCATATTACTCTAGATGGTTTGCCTCTAATAATTACTCATGAGTTTAAACAATATCTAGAAATATTAACAAACTTGGGGTTACGAACAAACTTTTCTAGTTAAAAATTTGAACAATTTCCCAGCAATGTGTTAGATCTGAGATATAAAAAAGAAGGAATTATTTCTGAGATTTGTGACTGGGGGAGTGGTGGCAAGGAAGATTTATTGCATATTTTATGGGACTGCAGATGGTAAGAGAAATTACAGGTATATTGGTTAGATTCATTTTTAAATAATACTTATGCAGTTGAAAACATAGAACTAACACATATTTTGATTCAAACTGGTGACACTTGGACTCTGGAAAGATTAGCCAATTACTTCCATGCTATTTACAAAGTAAAATGCAGAATAAAAATTGCATAGTGTATATACCGGATATGTACTGTATTGTAATTAATGAATGTGGTATATTCATGGATTTTAGATTTTGTTAACCTGTGTTTTATAGTGTGTAAAATGACTGTGAAGGTTTTTTAACCATGCAATGAAATGTGTAATGTGTGTGTAAGATTTTAAATATGAACTTTAAAAGTGATATCCTGGTCAAGATGAACTCCCAGATAGTTGAGGGAGTTGACTGTCTCACTGCTTGATCCATTAGAGAAGGAAAGGGTGAGCAGATTACCTCTTTGAGGGCCTAGGCACTTCTGCCCAAAGAGAATGGCCTTCTTCTTATTACTATTAAGTACCAACTTGTTTGCTAAGAGCCAGTTCTCTAGTGAGTGTATATCTGAAGTAAGCAGTTCATTAATTTCAGTGCTATTATTAGAGCTGCGGTATAATACCACATCATAAGCGTAAAGTAGTAGTTTGTTGACATTTCATTAATATAAAGTGAAAAGAGAAGTGGTCCCAGTGTTGACCCTTGGAGGACACCATCTTAGATCGGACGCCTGTTGGACAGATCCCCCTTCCATTTAACAAATTGAGACCTGCCTGACAGGTAGTCAGTGAACTACCTTAAGGATTAACTATCTAGGCCCAGGGAGTTTAACTTGGTAAGAAGTATCTGGTGGTCCACAAGGTCGAAGGCCCTAGTTAAGTCAATGAACACTGCTCTTGTCATCATCCTACTGTCCATCCCATCCAGGATATCTCTGGTCAAACGGACAAGGGCAGTGTCTGTTCCATGTTTTTTTTTTTTTTTAAATCCATGCCGGACTGAGGTAGGCAAGTTGTGCCGGTCTACATAGTCTGTGATTTGGTTATAGACTAACCCCTCTAGTAATCTGCTTAGAATGCAAAGGATGGAGATAGGCCAGTACTTTATTGCTAGTGTTTTTGCACTTCCCTTGTGTATTGGGGTTACAAGTGCCACTTTCCACACAGAGGGAACTACCCCTTCTTGGATGGACACGTTGAAGAGCAGCATGATGGTATAAGCAATTACTGGGGCTCCCAGACTGAAAAACCTGGGGTCAGGCTTGTCATATCCAGCACAGTCCGTTGTTTTTTTACCTTGGATAGGAGTGTCAATACTTCTTTCTTTGTTACCAGCCTAAAGTGGAAGTTTGGCCAAGGGAGATTACAGGCAATGAGATCAGTGTGTGTCGAAGAGGGCTGTGAAGGATTTTAGAAAATATCAAGGTTAGTGAAGAAAGTGTTAAACGCGGTTGCAGCATCCCTAGGTTTTTCACAAGTTCTACCCTCAACTTCAATGTTGCAGCTACTATCTGAATATCATCCCTTTAAGACAGCGTTAATTTGGGATCCGAATTTTTAAGGGTCTTGAAAGTTACACTCCTGCAGATTACGAAAGCAGCTCTGCTTAGCTTTTTTTTTAGTTCAAATTTACATGAATTGCATAGCTCATTACAGTTACATATATATATATATATATAAATAATATATTGCCAGTCGTGAGAGATTTAAGGATTTATAGGATTCCATGCCCTGTCCCTGGCTGTCATGAGCTTTTTGAGCTCTTTTGATATCCATTTTGATTGCTGCCCTCGGAAACGGATTTGCCTGAGAGGGGCATGTTTATTCGCCATAGAGAGGAAGTGGTGTGTAAAGAAATCTAGTGCCTCATCAATAATCAGGTGCATTCTAATTTGGTCCCAGTCTACTTCAGTTAATGAGTGGAGGAAAGAGGACAGATCAAAGCTTGAGAAGTCCCTGGACCAGAAGGTCATTTTTTTTGGGGACACAGAAGTTGTTCTTCCAAATGCCAAAGATAGGACAGATCAAAGCTTGAGAAGTCCCTGGATGAGAAAGGTTATTTTGGGGTGCAGAAGTTGTTCTTCAAAGTGCCAAAGATAGGGGCATGATCTATTTATTTTTATTTATTAAAATTTTGAATAACACCTTTGAGCAACTGGGCTCTTTAACAAAGGTTCAAAGTCATGGGCACTGCACAATTTAAGACAAGAACAGGCAATTAATAACAAGTAAACATTACAGTATGGTTTCAAGGATCAAAATGTGAATTAAATAAGAGATGCAGTTGGAACATAACACCATTCATTGTACACAGTATGCCTGGGGCAGTTACATGAGAAGCAGAGATCTTGAAAGTGCCAAAAGAGGGGCAGAGGTAGCTTTGGATGTGAACTTAGAAGCAAGAAACAAAGCAATGATCGAGGGGAAATAGGGAAAGGAGGTTCGAAGATGAAAGGGGGGGATCACTTAAGGAGTCAGCAAATATGCCCACAGCTGTGAAGTTTAAGGGCTTTGAGGCAAGGAGCCAATCTAGTATGGAGTGGTTGACCGTTTTCAAGTTCTGCCTGGTAGGGGTGCTAATGAGTTGAGTGAATTGTGCTCCTTGTAAGGGATTTTTAACTCCTCCTCGGACATCTTGAGACCACCAAATGTTAAAATCCCCTATCATCACCTCCCCTTCCCTGAGCCCAGGCCCATGTGGGACAACTGGGGGCTTATGGAGTAGGGGACAGGCAAGGCCAGAGGACCAGATGGGGGGAGTAAATAAGAATAAAAGGGCTTGCCGGCAGTTAAAGGGGTGTGAGGAGGAGGAGGGCAACCTGTAGAAGGGAGGTGTGCCTAAAGACACTGGGGAAAATGTAAAGAGGGGAAGGAAGAACTAAAGCGCAGTGTGAAATGGGCTGCAGGTATAAAAGAGCACCTGGTGGAATGGTTGCTGAGGGCGGGGTGGGCCCAGAGGAGCAGACCTAGTGCAAAGGGCTTGAGGGCTCCCAGCATCGGCCGAGATGCATCGACTGCACACGTATCGGAAAGTTATCCCAACACGCTCCCCAAGGCTGGGGGAAGGGTGTCTGTTAACTTGTAAGACTCTGTCTAATTTGTAGCAAAAAAGCAGGGCGAGGGAGGGGTGTACTAAGGTAACAAGGGAGGAGCTGCGTGGATTTTGAGACTGCTTGTTCTATTTGGGGTCAACTGTACCTCCTGGTGAAAACAGGGATGTACAGTTGAGCAAAAAGCACATGGGGGTCTGAGGGAGGAGAGGGTTTGTGGGTACAGTTAATGAGTTTTAGAGTTTGTTGTTATTCAATTTACAAAAGTTACTATGTGTTTAGTTCTTTTTTCTATAATGGCATTCTGCACTAAAACTTGGAGAGGCACGGAACGGTTTGGGTTATCCAGAGGAAAGTTAAAACTGGAGTACTGATGAGGGGGGCTAAGGTGTGTCAAGCCTGTACATTATGGTGAACAAGAATATTACTGATGTTATCATCTCATGGAATGTAAAGGGGATCGGCTCACCGATCAAAAGATCTAAAATACTAGCAGCCCTGAAACAGCACAACATCCAGGTTGCAATGCTTCAAGAGACCCATCTAACCATAAAGGAACATGGCAAAGTGGTGAGAGGATGGGTGACAGCTTGCTTTGCGGCCTCCTGCTCGTCCCATAAAAGAGGAGTGGCCATACTTGTAAATAAGAATTTCCCCTTGGACATGAGTAGGGTCGTGAGAGACACCCAGGAAGGCAGACATGTGCTTGTAGTGTGAAGGGTGAGGGGACAGGAGATCATGCCGGCGAGTGTGCATCTCCCTGCAATATATGAGACTGGCTTTTACCAGTCTCTCCTGGAGGTGATTCATAAAAAACAGTTCCCGAGTCTTATTATGGGAGATGATTTTAACTGCACCATGGATTGGCACATGAAGTACTTGGGTTCTGGATATAGAACAAACAGGACATCAGAAGGATGGGCCTGAGGGCTGGCAGAATTAGAACTGGTGGACAGCTGGAGGATGATAAATCCAGGGGCTAAAGAATATACGTTTTATTCAAACCCTCATGAATCATGGTCTAGATTAGACTATATTTCTGTCCATGGGGGTTGTATGATAATGTTGAAGGGGTATCCCACAGTCCGATTATTATATTAGACCACACCATGGTGCAGTTGAATACGAGACTGGGGCGGGAAGATAGGGGGCCCGGATCTTGACGTTTTCTCATGTATCTACTATGTAAAGAGGATTTTAGGACCTATTTAAGAAATCAGTGGGACACATATTGGGAAATTAACAAGTGTTCTGTGTGTTCACAGGGTGTGCTATGGGAGGCAGAAAAAGCCTTCATGAGAGGGATAATAGTTGGTTATTCTGTGAAACTTGGAAGAGAAAAGAGGGAGAAACTTGAAAAGCTAGAGGCTGATATTAAAGAGCTAGAGTGCCTGGTGTTAAAAAAGGGGAAGGGATGAAGGTAGGAGAAAACTGACAGTTCTTGGAGATTCCCTGAAAGAGTGCCTCACAGGAGAAGTGAAGAATAAATTGTTATCGCAAGACAGAAGATACATGAATGGGGCAATAAGCCAGGTCTACTTCTTGTTAAATTAATTGGGGGGGGGGGGTAACACCTAAAGTAACTGCAGTGAGGAACAGGGCTGGGCAGCTCACCCATGATGAGAGGGAGATTAGAAATGTATTTAAGGAGTATTATGTGAAATTGTATAGGGCTGAATGCTCTGGGATGAAGCAAATGGCCAATAATTTTTTGGATGGCATTCACCTTCCTACTCTAGCCGAGGAGCAAACTGAAACCCTGGGGGTGCCGATAATGGTAACGTTAGTACAAAAAACCATTTCGAGCTTAAAATCTGGGAGGGCTGGAGGCCCAGATGGCTTCATTGACGAATATTATAAGGGGCTGAAGGAGAAAAGTAGCAGGACTTCTATGGGATCTTACGGAAGAGGTGAGGGGGCTGACCAAAATGTGCAATGAGGCTAATGTCTGTGTGCTCCTGAAACCAGGTAAGGACAGCTTAGAGTGCTCTTTGTACAGGCCAATCTCCCTACTTAATTATGACTGTTTCTAGCTTGCTTGTAGAGCAGAAAGCAGCTAACTAAAAGAAGCTACATTTTCTTATTAATTTAACACTTATATCTCAGCAGGAGTCGGTGTCTGTTGAGATTAAGCAAGACAGATACTTTATTAGAAGTAGAAGGGCTCTTATTTAGGGTTAAAAAAAGAAAGAAAAGAAAGAAAGTCAGTGTGTGTTCTGTGCTGTGAAGGGTAATTTATCAACTTACTTTGCTAAATTAGTAGGCGGAGAGAGAGCTTAATTGGGGGCGTGGCTTAGACACTATAAAAGCAGGTGACTAAAATTACAGCTTCCTGTTGCTTGCCTTGCTTGTAGATCAGAAAGCAGCTAACTAAAAGAAGCTACATTTGCGTTTGCGCATGTCTGCTGTGTCCGCTGGGCACGCTCAAACTGCTGGCATTAGACAAACTTGGATAAGATAATTTTAGCATATCCTGTACTTAGTAGATATACACCTTTAATAATGGAAAAATAACTTAGAAAGTGTATGCAATGTTTGATGTATAGTGAGGAAAAGTATGGGAGCGAGTATGTATGTACTAATTGCCCTCTGACTACTACTCTTGAAGCAGAGATAGCATTTCTGCTTAATAGTAAACCAGTTTCTACTAATATTAGGGAACTTGAAAGTTACATTGATCTTATGGATGAACAACTTCATTCTAATGAACAATTTCCTTCACATTTAGGTAGCATTTCTATGCCTCCTGATAAGGAGATAACTGTAACGACTAGTACTAATATACCTGTTGCCTCTGCCCCCTCTTATAAGGTGGATGATTATCCACCCTCTTCTCATGATAATGATGACTGGACCATTGTCACAAAGCCTCTTAAAAAAAGGAGGGGCGGTCAAATACACAATAGTGCCCCTATTGAAACTCGTAATAGGTTTGAGCAATTGACTGCATCAAATAATGAAGTGTTACATGAGTTATCCTGTGCATCACCCTCTGTTGATAATAATGGTTTAAAAACACTTTTCAATCAGGAGTTAATGCCCAAGAATACTTGTCCTAGTAAGTCTCAAGCTACCAAATCAATACCTATTAAGTTAATCGCTCAGAGTTTGTTAAACAATCACCTGTTTCTGATTCTTGTACCCCTACTTTCTCAAAACAAGTGTTAGTCCTGGGAGATTCAATCATTAAGCACATTGACAGGGCGGTATGCAATAGTGGTGACAAGAGCAACCGCACTTGTTCTAGCTTCCGTGGGGCCAGGGTATCTGACATTACCTCCATGATGCCTAAAATTTTACACAATGTGGGGGAAAATCCACTGGTTATCATACATGCCAGTGTTAATGATATAAACAACACCCCATTTAATCAGTTACAACTGGACTATGTGGCATTATGTAACCTGTTAATTGATAGGGGATGCTGTGTATGTATATCTGAAATTTTACCTGTCCCGAGAACAACATCTATCATGACGCAGAAAATCAAAGCCCTAAATGAATGGCTGAGAAAGTGGTGTTTTAAGCAGGATATACCCTGTATTACCTACTGGGAATCATTTTCGGATCGTTCTTCCTTGTTTTGCTGGAATTGTTCACATCTCAGCTGTAGGAGTAGTACACTTATGGGGAAAAGTATCACTAAAATCATAAATCATTGTTTAAACTAAAAACAATGGGGGAGAATGGGTCCATTCCCAAGTCTCTGAATACTTACCAAAATACAGGTTACTCACCTGTAACAGGAGTTCTAGGAATGGTATATGTTGTTCATCCACACTGTCTGGCAGGTATCCTTGCCGCTTTAAATCCTGCCGGAAGGTCTTCAAGCTTGCTCCTCCCACCCACGTGGGTGGTAAAACTCTCAACTCCACCCCATGACGCCAGATCTGGCCCGCTGGAAGCTCAGGTTGTGCATCGAAGCCGGGGAGGTCGGGTGGGTTGTGTGGATGAACAACATATACCATTCCTAGAACTCCTGTTACAGGTGAGTAACCTGTATTTCTAGGGACATGGATATGTTGTTCATCCACACTGTCTGGCAGACTCCTAGCAGTCCTCCGGGAGGAGGGAGGCAAGACGCACACCCCCTACTTAGGGAATAGAGACTGGAGAACCGAGGCCCCAAAACCAGCATCCCGGCGTGACTCAAGGTCAATGTGGTAATGGGTGATGAAGGTGTGTGCCGACTTCCAGGTAGCAGCCCTGCAGATATCCTGGATAGGGACGTCCCTGGAAGCAGCCACCAATGCAGTAGTATGGCGGGTAGAATGAGCTCTTATCCCTCTGGGAGGCTCCATGCCCGCCAACTTATAGCAGAGATCTATGCAGGAGGTGACCCACCTGCCCATCGCCTGCTTGGCTGCAGGTCTGCCAGGTGCGGCTTCAGCGTAGGTGACAAACAGCTGCGAACCTCTCCCAATTTCAACAGTGCGCTCTATATAGTGGCGCCCTTCTAGGAGTCCAGAGTATGGAGCCTATATTCGCCTCCGAGGTGTGATTGGGGTAGAACACCGGCAGAGTCAACACCTGGTTAAGGTGAAACTCCGACACCACCTTCGGAAGGAATTTCGGTTGGGGGCGCAGGACAACCTTGTCCCTGTGGAAGACCAGGTAAAGAGACTCGATGCAGAGCGCCTGGAGCTCTCCCATCCTTCTGGCTGACGGATAGCCACAGAAGGCGGTCTTCCACGACAGGTGAGAGAGTTCACACCTGTGCACTGGTTCGAATGGCTTGCCCATGAGCTTTGCCAGTACCAGCAGTAGATCCCACGGAGGTGGAGGTTCTCGCACCGAGGAAATGTGATCAAGGCCTTTGGCGCCAGACCACCTTCTCCTGCGCCACCGACTGCTCCCGGCCCCGCCCAGTAAGCAGAGATGGCTGCCAGGTGCACCTTAAGGATCGACTGAGCCTAAGCCCTTGCTGAGAAAGGGACCAAGGTAGTCCAATATGCTCGCCAAGGAACAGGAGGAAGGGTCAGGCCCTGTTCTGGCACCAAATGGAAAATCTCTTCCATTTGAAGGCGAGCATTTTCTGGTCGACCACGGGATGCCTCAACTACGCTGAGGACCTCGCCGGAAAGACCCAAGGCCTGGAACTCTAGCCGCTCAGGAACCAGGCCGTCAGGTGCAGGGATTGAAGGTCCGGATGGAATACCTTCCCCTGACTGACTGAGAGCAGGTCCAGGCGAGCTGGAAGCTGCCTCGGGAGCCTGGAGCTGAGGCTGAGGAGATCTGGGTACCAATACTGGCGGGGCCAGTCTGGGGCTATCAGAATCACCTGCGCCTTGTCCCTCCTTGCTTTGAGAAGCACCTTGTGTATCAAGGGGAAAGGGGGAAAGGCGTATAAGAGGCCCGGGGTCCACGGCCTCAAGAAGGCATCCCCCTGCAGCGATCCCTGCTGAGGGGGGCGGGCATGGAACAGCCTCAGCTTCGCATTCTCCCTGGAGGCAAACAGGTCCACCTGAGGTGTGCCCCAATGGGAGAATAGATCTTGTACTACCTCCGGCAGGAGAGACCACTCGTGGGACGCAGCCCCTATCCAGCTTAGGGTATCGGCCAGGGTGTTGGAGGCTCCTGCCACATGAATGGCTAGGAGATCCACCTCCAGGCTGCACACGAGTGACCAGATGCAGAGAGCTTCCTTGCATAGAAGCATGGAGCGCGTCCCGCCTTGGCAGTTTAGATAGTACATGGTCGTGGTATTGTCCGTCTGGACCTGGACCACTTGACCCCGAAGAAACGGAGCAAAGGCGGTGAGAGCTAGGCGGACCGCTCGGAGCTTCAGCAGGTCGATGTGGCATCAGGACTCCCGTGGGGACCAGAGGCCGTGCGCTCGGTGTTCCCCAGATGGGCACCCCAACCCATCAGAGAGGCATCGGTCGATGAGAGACCGTCGGCTCGGGCGGACAAACGGGATGCCCTCCTGCAGATGAACTGGAGCGGTCCACCACTGGAGGCGTTCCACATCCCCAGTCACCGTCACTAGCTGGTCCAATGGATCGCAGCGTTGGGACCACTGGCTGGCCAGCCCCCACTGAAGGGGGCGCATGTTCCAGCGGGCACAATGGACCACGCTGGTACAGGCCGCCATGAGACCCAGGAGGCGCAGGAAGTCCCGGGCAGGGCGCAATTGCCCAACCAGAAATGATTGGGCAAAGGAGGAAAGAACCTCTGCCCTGTCCGCCAGGAGCCGTGCTCTGGCTCGAAGAGAGTCAAGCTCTGCCCCGATGAAAAGAATCACCTGCTTTGGCTCGAGTTCCGACTTGGCCTCGTTGATGAGGAGGCCAACCTGAGAGCAAACCTGGAGGGCCAGATCTCTGGACCGCTCCACCTCCTGTCTGGAGGGAGCTGCTATCAGCCAATCGTCCAGGTAAGGGTAAACCCGGACCCCTTGGCACCGCAGGAATGCTGTCACCACTGCCATGCATTTGGTGAAGACCCTGGGAGCTGAAGATAAGCTGAAGGGCATAGATTGGAACTCGAAAAGGGATCCCTCCGCTCGAAAGCGAAGGAACCTCTGATGTGATGGACGGATAGGGACATGAAAGAACGCATCCTGCAGGTCCAGAAAGCAGAACCACATGCCGTGTTCCAAGGATGGTATTATCTGAGCCAGAGTGACCATCCTGAAGGTTCGAGACCTTAGGAACTTGTTTAGGTAGTGTAGATTGAGAATGAGGCGCCAGCCCCCCGTCCGTTTCGGAACCAGGAAGTAACCTGGACACGAACCCCAGGTCTGAGGGAGGGTCCGCCACCTCTCTGATCACCTCCTTCTCGGGAGGAGGCGATGTCGGCTCAACCAGTAAACCCAGGGCTTAGGACCCGAGGCCCCGAGGAGTCTGAAGGCTCTGAAGGGTGGAACCTGCTTTCGAACTCCAGAGGCAGGCCCTTTCCCACCACCTCCAACACCCACCCGGTCTGTGGTGATAACGGACCAGGCGGAAGAAAGTGGCGAAGCCGCCCCCCCCATGGGGGGCACCTGGGGTGAGGTGACGGGGTTGGGGGCGACACCCCTCAACCCGTCACTGGGCAGGCTTGGAGGAAGGACCGGCCAAGGGACCTCCAGGGCCTTTACCTCCCTGCTTCCTGGAGAAGGAAGCCGAGGGCTTGGGTTTGGGATGTCAAGCTTGAGCATGCTGGCCCTGATGTTGCTGGGCCGGACATGCCGCGGGCGCAGAGGGACGAAAGGGCTTAGGCTGTGGTCTGCGGCCTTTGTCCTTCTGTGCGGATGAGACCGAGTCCAAGGTAGCATTGGACTCTCGATCCTCTGCAGGTGACCTTCCACCCCAGGGCCGAAGAGGTCGGTCCCCAGGAAGGGACATCCACCAACTTGTGCTGGGTATCCGAGTGAAGGTGGATATCCTCAGCCATGCCCGACGGACATAGCCACTGCGGCCGCTACTGACCTGGCACATGAGTCTCCAATGTCCAGAGCAGTCTGAAGCTGCTGTTTGGCCACTGCCCTGCCCTGGTCCTGCACCTGCCTAACCGTGGTCTGCAGGTCCGTCAGAAGATGAGGAACTACCTCGTCCAGGGAGCCCAACAGGGTATGAGAGAAATGTGCCATGAGTACGGCCAAACTGGCCTGATGAAGGCAGAGGGAAGATGCAGCATAGACTTTGCGCCCGGCATAGTCCAATTTCTTGGACTCCTTGTCGGGAGGTTTGTCCACGTCCCTAGCATTCCCGGCGCGCCGGAAAATGCTGTCGGTAACTAGCCCTTCGGCTGAGGGGTGTTCCGAAAAAACGGACAAGGAACCGGTAGGGACCGCATACTTCCTGGCCATCCTGGCCGAGGGCGCAGGACAGGAAGCAGGCCGCTGCCAGAGCTCCAAGGCCGGGCCCACTATGGCCTCGGCCACCGGAAAAGCCTCTATAGGGGAATCCCCTCGGTCCAGTATCTCCGTGAGGGGATACCTGGCCTGCTTAGACACAGGTTCGAGCTTCATCCCGGTGGACTCCGAGATGAGCCAAAGCAATCCCAGATAGCCCTTCGTCCTATCGTCCATCGACTGACCTCCAGAGGACTCCAAGTCTACTTGCCTGGAGAAAAGGGAGGAATCGCCGTCGGACTCTGAAGTGTCTGCAAAGAGCTGCCTCGGGCCTGAGCCACCCTCCACCTGCTGAGGTCGATTGGGAGTGAAGGTAACAGACAGCCTATGGGGCAGTCCCTGAGCCGACCGAGAGTTCTTGGTCGGAGCCCCAAATAACGGCTGTGGAGGCGGAGGTTCCACCGGAATCGGTGGAGCAGCTGGTTTTAGCAGAACAACCGGCCTGGGAACAGGCTCCATGGGTAAGTCGAGGGGTTGTTTCGGCCGCTCTGATGACAGCCACTTAATGGCCGGGGAAGGCGATGGCGTCGGCTTGTTCCCGGTCAGAAGGAGCTGTTGCCACATAAGGTCCTCGTACCGTCGACGTAACTTACGTCAAAGACTCCCCTCGTCCGAGGAGGAGGGGCGAGGGCAGCGGCAGCGCCCGCTACCACGGTGCCGAGACCGCCTGGACGGCAGGATCGGCTGGACTGCGAAGAAGTCCGAGACCGAGACAGAGAACTTCGGCTTTTCCGAGGGCGGTGCGGGGAGGGGACGGGGGGAACCGGCTCTCCCCTCGGCTCGGAGGGTTCACCCGACTGCTACGGAACCAGAGGCACTGGCAAGCCCACGGGATCCTCAACTCCCACCAGGGGAACCGGGGAGAGAGGATTCTCAGCTTCGCCTGGCAACAACCCGTTCAACGGGTCGAGAAAAATCTCGACTGCGTCGACGGGAGTCTCGGTCAACTGGCCTGACAGGGACACCGTGAGACCAGTGGCCGAAGCCGAACGATCGACCGAAGTCGATGGCCGACAACTGGGGGAGAGGGCCCTTTCCCGCTCCCAAGAGCATCGACGGAGGGACTTACCCTTGTCTTTCTTTTTGGACCGAGAAGAAGGTCCAGCAGACGTTGGTCCCTCTCCCTTAGTGGAGAGGGACAGACAAAGCTCCTTAAAAAGCTGTATAAGAAAACCCAGGAGAGCGGGATAAATGCCACGGCCGAGGAAGATCGGCCACGCTGCCTCCTCTTGAGGCGATGATCTGCCCAGCTGATCCGGCCGAGCTCGGCCGCCGCCGAGACCGCCGACCGGCCTCTTTGATCTTTACCGAGGAAAACGTTTCTCGGGATGCCCCAGTTGTAAACGGGCAGCACGGTCTTCGAGGACGTAGGCTGAGAAGGAAGAGCACAGGTCGCAAGCCTGCGGGTCGTTCTCAAGGCCTAAACAGTAGACACATGTGGAGTGCGGATCTGTCCAAGACATCTTCTGCCCGCAAGGGCATCTCCGAAAACTGGGAGTCGATTTATCCATCGCAGCCGCGAGGGATAGAAGACCGAAGTCTAGAAGTGCAAAAACTTTTAAATTCACAAAACCGAAGAATTAGGAACCAGTCCTATACGCAGAGCGTTAAGGAGGGAACCTGAGCTTCGAAGCGGTAAGGAAGATCTGACGTCATGGGGCGGAGCCGAGAGTTTTACCACCTGGGTGGGTGGGAGGAGCCAGCTTGAAGACTTTCCGGCAAGATTTAAAGCGGCAAGGATACCTGCCAGACAGTGTGGATGAACAACATATCCATGTCCCTAGAAATATTATTATAACTAAATGAAAATTCCTAGCTTTAAATGCAAGATCTTTAAACCAACTCAAATTAGCAGAACTCAAAGCCAAATGTAAAACTTTAAATATAGGTGTGATGGGAGTAACTGAAACTTGGTGGGATGCATCCTCAATTTGGTCCAGAGAAATTCCAGGTTATAAGTTATATTATAAAAACAGATTAGATAAGCAAGGCGGTAGAGTTTGTATGTACATACGAAATGATATTCCTTCTTTTGGAATGTATTCTCCCTTTTCTTTGGAAAGTATACGGGTTAAAATCTTATTGAAGGAGCAGTCCTATAAAACTTATCAGTAACATCTATCGACCTCCATCTGCAAATTCAGGTTACACAACTGATACGTTTAAAGAAATTCCACATTTTTCAGAATCTCAAGATACTGTAATATTTGGTGACTTTAACCTCCCTCCTATTAACTGGGACTCATTCTCAGGACAGTCCTATGCAAAGAAAGGACTAATGTATGTGGTAGTTAGTACTGGATTACAACAACTTGTTACTGAACCCACTCGAGGTCCTAATATTTTGGATCTATTATTTACTAACATAGAGCAACAAATTAGCAATTTACAAATTTGGGATCCACTTGGGACCAGTGATCATTCATCTATTCTTTTTGAAATTCAACAGTTTAAAACTACACAAAGGAAGTTATACTATACAAAAAACTATAACAAAGCATTTTTTTCTAAAATCAATGAATACTTACAAAACATAAACTGGGAATCTAATCTTCTTAATTGTACAACACAACAAGCTTGGGACTTTTAAAAACATTGTACATTATTTGGAAAATAGCTTTATTCCATCTAAGAGGAAATTTAATAATAAAGGAAAAATTCCCCTTGGTTCAACAAGACAATTAAAAATCAGATTAAAATAAAAATTAAACTTTTTAGGAAACTTAAGAATAGTTCTGTTCCATTTAAAACTACTCTATTACATAAATACAGACTATCTGTGAAAAACGTAAAAAATTCTATTAAAATTGGCAAAAAATAAGCTAGAATTTAAACTAGCTCACACAAAAGACTGTCACAAATCTCTTTTCTCCTATATAAATAGTAAAAAATGTGTATCAAGGACCATTGGTCCCATTATAACCAATGGGTCTCCTCAATCTGATATAGAAACCTCGAATCTCTTTAATAAGTACTTTTGTTCTGTCTTATCTCAAAAATCACCTATTAGTACATTTAAAGTTCACCACGTAGATTATCATAGGTTCTATCCAACTGACATTACACAGGCTATCAAAAAACTAAAAAAAAAAAAAATACTCGTCCGGGCCCAGACGGTGTTCATCCATGGTTTCTGATCTAAACCTCTATAAATGTTTCTATACCTTTGTCAATTTTTTCAATAAATCCTTACAAGAAAGCACTGGACCAAATGATTGGCGTTCAGCAATAGTTACTCCCATATTTAAAAAAAGGCAATAGAGGTTCTGTGCAAAATTATCGTCCAATTAGCCTGACCTCAGTGGCTGGTAAATTAATGGAACGAGTAATGAAGTCTCTAATAGATCAAGATTGTAAAAAATTAGGAATTTATGATACAAATCAGCATGGGTTTACTCCCAAGTATTCCTGCACCACCAATCTGATATATTTTTACAATAATATAAGTACTTTACTAGATGTGGGTATCCCTACTGATGTAATTCTTTTGGACTTTAGTAGAGCTTTCGATAAAGTCTCACATGAAAAACTCATTACTAAAATGCAGAGTCTAGGTTTGTCACCTGATACTGTCAACTGGACTTTAACCTGGTTGACAAATCGTCCTCAGAGAGTCAGAATTAATGATATCTTGTCTGATTCGGGTAGTGTGACAAGTGGTGTACCACAGGGGTCGGTCTTGGAACCAACATTATTTAACTTCTTTATCAGTGATTTACAAACAAGTCCAAATAACTTCATGGTTAAATTTGCAGACGATACTAAATTGGGGGGCAAGGTTAATAATCAAGAAAATATTTCTGCATTAAAGAAGGATTTGGAAAAATTAACACTTTGGGCAAATGAATATCATATGCAGTTTAATCAGGACAAATGTTTAGTAGTGCATTTCGGTGTAAATAATCCAAAAACAATGCATCATATAAACGGACTACCACTTCACTCATCAAATTGTGAAAAAGATTTAGAGATATAGGTTAATAATAAACTTACATCAAATGATCACTGTGTTAGAACTGCTTGCATGACCAACAGACTTTTGAGGCAAGTAAAACGCACTTTTGTTAATCACACTGAACAATACCTTATTCCATTGTGTAGGGCATACATTAGACCATATCTAGACTATGGCTCCCCTTTCTGGAATCCAACCCCCAAAAAAAAAAAAGACATAGCAATTCTTGAACAGGTTCAAAGGAGAGTAACTAGAATGATTTCAAGATTAACAAACTTGGATTATCAGAACAGATTAAAAGCTACTGGTCTCTTCTCTCTTCAAACTAGAAGATTAAGACATGATATGCTTATGGTTTTTAATTTAATAAATTCACCAGATCTAATGGAAAAATGTGATCTAACACTCTCCAAAAGGAGACGTGTTCCGAGACTGCATAATAAACAGTTTGAAGTAAAAACTTATAAAACCAGCAAAAGGGGGAAACTTTTTTCCAATAAGAGCATCCATTGTATGGAACACCTTGCCACAAGAATTGGTAGAGGCAACTAGTGCCACTGTCTTTAAAAACAAATTAGATGTTTGGTTGAGGGATAATAGATAAATAATGTCCCATATAGTGTGGGTAACAGTCTTGATGGGCTCTGGCCTTCTTCTGTTCTTTCATACCAAGTAATACCAAGTAATGGCCAAAGCCCTAGCCACACATCTGGAATGGGTGCTTCCACAGGTCATATACTCGGATCAGACTGGATCTGTACAGGGGAAACTCTTCTACCACAATATGAGACGACTCTTAAATGTAATATGGTGGGGGGATCGGCGTCCTGGACAGGCACGTGTGCTGTCCATGGATGCCAAGAAAGCATTCGATAGAACAGACTGGCATTACTTGTTTGAGACTCTGCGCCGATTCGGAGTGGGGGATGGGTTTGTGGACCTGGTAAAAATACTGTATAGGGAGCCCCGAGCAAGAGTGTTAGTGAATGGGATTTCTTCAGAGGACCCAAGGCTATTCCGGGCTACGAGACAGGGCTGCCCCCTCTCCCTTCTGTTGTTCGCTATTGCCACTGAACTTCTAGCTATTAAAATACAAGAGAGCCAGCTGATAGGGGGAATCCCGGGGGGGGGGGGCGCATAAAATTACTTTATATGTGGATGACCTCCTCCTATATGTAACACAATGCAGGGAATCTGTCCCAGCACTGATAGAAATAATAAAGGATTTTGCTTTTTTTTCTGGTTATAAATTAATTGAACTTACAGAAATCTTACTCCTTGGTGGCAGGGATCAGGGGAGACCCGAGAATACATGGGGCCTAAAGTGGGTTACCAATCATTTTACTTACCTGGGAATTAAAATTACTGGAGACCTGAGGAAACTATATGCATTAAATTACACCCCATTGTTTAAAACCATCCTGATGGACCAGAGTCGATGAAAAGAACTTACCATTTCCTGGATTGGTAGGAATAATTTATTAAAAATGAATGTCCTCTCAAGTATATTGTATGCAATGAAAATGGTCCCGGTGGGTCCTACCAAGGACATCAAACAGCTCATTTTGGCGAGTTTTTATTGGGGGAGAAACCTAGGATGTCGCTGAATAGGCTTAAAGTGTCCAGAGAAAGAGGGGGGACTGGGCTTTCCAGATATAAAAGGGTTTTATTTAGCTGTGCAGTACCGCTATATCCACAGCTGGATAAACAGATGGGAGGCAGCCACCTGGGTGGAGCTGGAGCAGAGGAGTTGTCCCAGGTGGCTAACCTCGTATCTTGCAAAGGCAGGGGGAGGGGCAGCTTATAAGCAACTGCCACATCAAATCCTTGGCAGAAGCAGTAATAGAGGCATGGATGAAAATTAAGAAAGGTGTGGGGCAGATAATGAAAGTACTTTTCTCATCCCAATAGCAAAAAACCCGGATTTCTTGCCAGGATTTGATGACCCATGGATCGCAATTTGGGAGGCCAGAGGTGTCCGATGCCTGGGGGATCTATATAAGGGTGAGGAGATGCTTCCACTCAAGACATTCAATGGTGTTTGAGACTGTCAAGGTCGCATCTGTATAGATTTTTACAAGTTAGGGAGAGCGTGCAAAGAAGACCAATGGGGGTTTCTCTGGCAGTCAGAGTAGAACAAGAGCTACTGGGGGCTAAATACCACGAAAAAGGACTAATAGGGAGGGCAGTAAGACTGGATAGAGACACACTCCAAGATGGGACAGGGAAGCCTAGGGCTAAATGGGAAGAAGACTTGGGAACTTCAATCATGGATGAAAATTGGAAAGAGGTAGTTAGGTCACACATGGGTCTGCTGCTATGCAACAGATTTAAGGAGGCCCAATATGAATTCATACGTCAATTATTTTATCAGAGTGTCGTAAACAAATTTCACCCAGGTATTTCCCCAATGTGTGGCAGGTACTTAACAGAGAGGGGAACATACTTCCACGATTTTTGGGAATGTGAGGTTATTAAAAAATAATGGAAAGAAATGGTAACTGAAATAAAAGCTACATAGGGCAAGGACATAGAGGGCACCCCCTTATCCCTTCTCTGGGATAGTGGAGAGGGGGAATGGTGCCTCTACCCGAGGTGGTTAAGGGTGATCCTGCTTATGGCCAGACACATTATTTTAATACACGGGTTTCTTGTGTACAGCCTACTATATCTATGTGGAGAAACCTAATGTTTATGAATATGGCTGTGGAAAGGCTTTCTTATGCCTTGAGGGGCAGGGAGGAGAGGTTTATGAGAGAAAGTGGGATCAGTTTCTGGCCTCTCTTTACATCCCTGAGGCGGAGGCCATCAGGTGGGGACCTACTCCTAATGAAAAATGGTTTGGAGAGGGAGGCTGGAAGGGTTTGACACCTCAACTGATACGGAGGCCTAAGACTTTGAGGTGCCAAGAATAATGTCAGAGACATGAAATATTGAAACCGGATTACAGAATGCTACTTACATTATTTGATCTTTTACTTTATGTGTAACCCCCTACAAATAGGGGTTCCCGAAAGTCTTCATTGGGTGTGCCTTAATACCCACTGCCAGGCTGGCATCCTGTGTCTTAGCATTTTAAAAGTGTTTGTATGAGAGTGCCTTAATGTCTCTATGTTCTAATCTCTTTAAAAGTTGCCTATAACGTGGTGCTTATTTAATCTGGGCGGGGGCTGAGTGTTTCTATGCTCGAGTCCCGCTCGGACTGCCAGATAATCGCTCCGTTCTGCCATCGCTATTTGCGCAGAGGGAGCTCTGTTAGAAGCTGTATCTATTGGCAGATTATCTGTTAGAATATTAATGATATTGTAGTTTGTCTAACTTGCCTTCTTTGCAGCCTGGACAGTTCTGTTCATCATCACCATCTTGGTCCTGGGCTGCTTATTTGAACCAATCAGTACCATTGGGGGCCCTAAAATAGAGTCTGCCCCCAGGGGTCTTGTGGGAGTGAATTTCTGTAGGAATTGTAGTTTTGAGACTTTGGTGCCTAAATGCACCTGGAGGGGGAGCCCTTGCTTTTGACAGACAGATGAATCAACAAATTGAACCTTTTGGACCAAAGAGAAATTCCCAAGCTGCCTGCTGCAGTGAGTCAATCTGGAGGTAAAGCTTGGAGAGTGAACAGCTCGAGCGATTCGAGCAGGTACTCCTGCGTAGTTCGTGGGGAGATTGGTAGAAAGGCTGAGTTTGGCCTGTCTGTCTGCTGTCCCTCGAGAGGGAATCCTTTGAAAGGTTTAGCAATTGGACTGTATCCAAATTGGAGCATGACAAAGCCACTGAAGACTGACCAGATTTAAACCTAAAGAAGACTGAAGATTTGCTGTACACGATCGGCCTGTCAGGACTTCCAGTTGTCACAAAATTCCCAGTTTTGCTCAGAGACACTGATATTGCTGCCAGACTGCTATTCGCATTGTGGTATGGTGATTGCTTTACTATAAATGTGCTGTTTGCTATTAGTGGGTCGCGATTTGGTTCCCCACTGTTTAACTGTGCCACGCTTGCTGGAAGCTGCATCCAGCCTTCCTGGTCTGATATCCAATCTGTCTTACCCGGCCTGGGCCCTGCCACTTTGACCCAGCCAGCTACTCATGCCACAAAGAAGACCATCGATAAGAGACCTGCCTGGGGATCAGCCCCCTGCTCAACATCACGAACAGGAACAACACCACAGTGAATTGTGTGGGCCCTGCTTCTCCTGGAAAACCAGCAAGTCATCCTGCAGTCTTCATTTCATCCATCCTGTGTCCTGTACTGGGTAACGTGAATAACAATCAGGGTAGCTCCCTGCAACAACAGCTCAATCAAAGTGTGTCATCTGATTTAATTGTTTTGTCTAATCATCGCAAACTGAGCTTCCTGGCTCCGGATTACAAATTGTGAGTGGTTCTACATGCCTTTTCTTTTCATCACAGGGCCCCAACCAGGTGTGATGCCTTGCCTACCACGGGCAACGCACAGGCTAGCCTATCTCACCAACTGGGTAGCCAGTGTGTGTGTGACTGTGTTGAGGGACTAAAAAGTGCATGCATAATTGCCTGACTAGATTAGTTTTAGAATCAACCTGATTACGCCCCTCCCTTGTTCAAGTCCACTGAATAAATCAGATCCAACTCTTTTTGCATTTAATCTGACTGTGGTTCCAGTTTGTACCAAAAGCACTGTACTGTTATTTGCTGTGCCTAACCTTGTTTTACAAGAGGTATCCAGGGTCAACCTGATGGAACCAGCTCTGGTGGTAAGCGCAAACAGTGTGGGGATTTGTACGCTGAATAGGGGCTACTGAGAAAGTGTTTGTTGCATATTGTCTAGGCCACTAGAGGGGAAAGAGAGGGGTTACAGTGTCCCAGAGGGCTGTACCCAAGTTATCCTTGTTACCAGAGCTCCAGGTAAGATTTTTTGGGATGAGTACTGTATTCCTCATTTTGAAAGCGAGGTGAGTAAAACCAAATTCAGATGCATACAAATATCTGCACAGAGTGGAGTGAGGAGTACATTTTTAAAAACAATGTTTTTTTTTTCCAGTTAAGTGTGGTGCCTTCCTGGGGCACTGGCCATCTGGGATTTAGACAGGATAGGAAGGATGACAGAGAGGGAGTGGTAATTTTTTTCTAGATTTCTACCCTTTTCTTATCCTCCCACTTTTATACTCCACACATCCCTACCTCCCCTTACCCTAGTAATCTGTTGCTATCATGACCTAGTTCTACCTACATGTAAACATATTCAAATTTGGAATGTTATCCTTTTTGTGTTGAATTTTTACAATGTTGTTTAACTCTGCACTGTCCGTGTTTGTTCTCTAATAACATGGAACCTCTGTAAATGAGCTTCTAGCTCAAACGTTTTAATCCTAGATGTTAATAAATAAATAAATAAATAAATAAATAAGAATTGATCAGGTGCCAACAATGCTCCAGATAATGTTGGCAGGTAGGAGTAGTTTACTCACCAGTTTTAAAATATAGTGAGTAAACAAAATCGGGATGCATACGAATTACGAATGCTGTAAATCTTTTAAAAAAAAAAAAAAAATGCTCCTTCTGGATCACCAGTTACATTATGAAGCACTATTCTTTGATGTGAAACATTTACAAATGTTGGGTGAGTACTGGTACTCATGAAAATAAATTTCTGAAGAGTATTTCCTAAAATGAGGTGAGTAAAACAGATTGGTACTTCCCTTATCTGGAGCCCTGCTTGTTACTAACAACCCTGTTGTCCGGGAGGTGGAGGCACCCGTTTCAGTACCCAGGCCCCTTAACCTGCAACTAGCCAAGCAGGCAAGGGTAGTAGCCCTTAGGATAGCACCACCTAGGGGTTACATATGTTTTTAGGTTTTAGAGAGAGTTCTGGATTAAGTTCTAGTACATTGTATCACCGTTTCACTTCATTACTGTTTTACAAGTACCGATGAGCTTGCATTGCAGGGGTGAAGGGGTAGGACTGTGCAAATGTTTGTTTTACATTGGACAAAGTGCCTCATAAGGGTAGCAAGTAAACTACAATACACTTGTAATGTATGAATGCCGTACCCTGGAAGGCTATGTAATGCATATGAAATACTGTTAAGAAGATGGATACAATTATTTCTGTGGTTGTCACTGCAAAATCTTAATAAAAACACAATACAAAAAAAATTCCCCTATCAGTATCTTTTCACCAACTGGGAGGTCATCTAGGGCTTCTGATAGTAGTCTGAGGGCATTAAATGCCACTTTAGGAGGATTATAGATGCAGCCTATGTGTAGAAACTTGGTCCCTCCTAGTGTAAGCTTGAATAAAGATGGCTTCACAAAACTCTTAATAGTTTAGGGGCCAAAAATGTTAAACATTATTTGTGTAAGGCAAATGATAAGAGGAGTGAAAGTAAGCAAGGTGATCCTACCAGAGCGGGGAGCTTCAACAATGAATTATGCTAAAACAGGAAGGTACTGTGGCGCCACTTCCTCTCCAGCCAAAGAAAGAAAGAATCACAATTATTCACAATCGCTGCTTCACAGTAAATTTTGCATCATTAAACTACAGCAAGTATATAGGGAAATACTAGGTATGTCAGTTCCAGAATTAAAGATTTCAAAACCTTGTGAATCATTCAAAATTATGAATATAAAGTAGGAGCCATCCCACAAATTACTTGAAACATAACCAAAAAAAAACTGACCATTTGGATGACTGGGGTGGTGGGGATTTCAAGAACATGAAGATCCGCAATACAGTTAACAACTATGATGTTAAGATAATGGGGCTATAAATTATCCATCATGTAGATAAATGCTTATAGATGTGGCTTAAACTCAATTTCCATGTTTAAGTCATCAGGAGTTAATGCATTTAAAGTGAAAATATGAAAGGTTTACCGTTGTACTAACCACTGTAATCTGTTCCCTCCTCGCCTACCAATTCTCACGTGCTCCATGGCCACAAATTTGAGCCCTGTTACATCACTAGTGTTATGATGAAAGAAATGTTCAGCTACTGAATTCTCAAGGTTAAAGTTTTTCTCACATCTCTAACGTGCTCCTGTATTCTAAGTTTAAGGGTGCATGTTGTACTACCCACATTGAGTTACATGGGCACCAAATTACATACTCCACAAATGTGGGCACACATGAAATAAACTGACAAACCGTCACTGCTCTACCACAATTAGGGGGATCAAATTTCGGTCCTTGTGCACAAAAACCACAGGCATTACAACTGTCATATCTGAACTTGGCTGGTGGTTTAACAGGAAGCCAGGTACTATTCCCACCGGAGCCACTTGCAAACTGACTGTCTTTCAGGTTGTTACCTCTACAAAATGTGACTCTGGGTTTTTGAACCAATTTGCTGCACCAGTACTAGATCACTCAGGAGTACGGGCCAATCTCTGTAAATGATATCACCACTTTTACCTGCTAGATGGTTAAACTGGGTGCTGAAACAAAGAGGCTCTTGGGATTCCCATTTTCTCACTCTATGTGTCAACAATGTACTGCATTCGGTATCTGCTGCTTTAGCTAAAGCACACTCTAATACAGTGTCAGAGTATTCCCTTTCCAGAAACATTTTCTTGAGTTCCGCACTAGTACTCTAAAAACATTAATTTCTGAAAAGTTGTGCTGCAACCGCAAAAACCTGCTGTAGGGGATGGAGTCTTTAAGTTTTTTGGGTGGTCACTACAGACCAGCAAAAAGTTATTAGTGGCTGTGGATTTCCTACAGCCCTTGGTGGTCACATTTGGACTGGACACAGATGTTACTCGGGTTATAGCCAAATAATTAATACTATGTTGGTGGAAATTACTGGTAAAGCATAGCTTTAGATTATTCTGATTAACCTGCTGAAGGAAACATTCTGATTCCTGACTCGAACCATCCCAAACACAAAGTATGTCATCTACAAAATGGAACCACACCATAATGTTATTGTGGAATGGGCTGGAAATTGTGTTATAGATAAAATCCTCCTCCCACTTCTCCATGAAGAGATTAACAAAAGAAGGGGCCGCTGATGCCCCCCACTGCAGTGCTGCATACCTGTCTGCAGAATTCACAATACTGCCACCTGGGAGACCACAAGTGGCAATGCAGCTGAGGGTTCTGTGAGAGAGAAAGAGATGCAGGTAGGAGTCCGAAGCAGCAGCACACAATAGCGTGTATATGCTCCTTGGACCTGCCATGCATGCCTGCATTGCCGAAGAAAAAACTCTAATGTCAACACTGACGGTGGCTCCAGTGAACCAAACACAGACTGATCCAGGAACCATCAGTGAACCCACCTAAGACTGTGCGGGTAGAAGACAGGCTCATCCCTCTGCCCTGGGGGGCTGAGACTGGTGACTCATAGAGGTGGACTGCTGTAGAGGTCCAGGGACTGGCACAGCCAGGCACCTTGAGGACCCTGAGGAAGAGCAGAGGCAGTTGCATAGAGGGGGCATAAACACAGAATTGAAGACATATATATTTGAGGCACAGGGACCCAGTAAAGGTGGTCAACAGTGTTCTTTATTGAACACAAACAATCACAAACAGCTGCACAGTATACACTGCAGAATTCAATCAGAGAATGAAATGTTCAGCTTAACGTCACACAAAGACAAAAAAGAGAGTATATCTCCTCAGTGGATGATTACGCTTCCCTACTCAGCTTGGGGGCATCACCACCAATTGTTCCTCCAGTAGCAGCTTGTCATCCTTGTATTTGACCTCTTATTAGGGTCTTCCAGGGATAATTGTATTGTTTATGTTACCCAGTATTTAATAAGGCCTATTGCTCCTTCCCCCTCTAGTTTTTTGTGCCCCCTCCCAGGCTTTTTTTTTTTTTTTTTGTTGTTTAACCAGGAGTAGCACACCAAGCTGAAAGCTTTTTTATAGGTGCAACCTGGAAGCACAGGGAAGTTAAGTAACTTGCTCAGGGTCACACAGTATGCAAGTGGAAGCTGTGGGATTCAAATCCAGGTCTGGTCTGCTGGATGTCACCAGATTTGCACCTCAGAGCCTTAAACCACTGCGCTATACTGCCTCCTGCGGATCAGTCCAAGCTGTTCCTGCAGCTCTGAGAAAAGCTTCTCCAGGCTGATGCTGTTCATTGAGGGGGAAATCCCGCTGATATGGAACAAATGCGGCATCATGTTGCATTACATATATGACCCATGCTGTCCATCTGGACGAGTGTATCTCCTTTTTATCGTTTAGACTAAAGGTGATTTTTTTTTCCATTACGTATATTTCATTCACCACGATTCTCCATTGTTCTAATGTGATCTGCTGGTCAGTCAGCCAGCTCCTAGTGACACATTTCTTGGCTGTTACCATCATTATACCTCCTAGGAGGTAATCGAATCGTCTATCTCCAAGGTCCCTGGGGAATATATGCAACAGGTACAGTTGTGATAATTTTATGGATACATATAACACTTGTCGTAGAGCCTGTTCTAACTCCTGGTAAAAGGTTCTTAGGCCCGGGCATCTCCACATGCAATGAGTGTGATTGGCCCGAGGTTCTCCAAACCCTCTCCAACATGTAGAGTTCCCATGTTACATATTTTGCAGTGATGACTGGTGTACGGAAGAATCATATCCGGTGTGCCCAGGCTTACTCCCTCCAGATATGCAAGGATGACACTCTACCAACTTCGAAACAGCCCCTCACCCAAACCTATTTGTATGCCTGTCTCTTCTTCCTATTTCTGGGCCACATATTCAGATTGCTGCTGGTATGTATGTTGAAGGGTCTTATATATATTTGAGATAAGATGTTTTGGATCTGGGGTATTCACATGTTGTACCAGGACCCCCCATCAGTGTAGCTCTTTCTCTCTGGTCTCTAGCTTCATCGGTAGGGCAGGGTAGTAATGCCTGACCTGCAAGTATCTATTAAAGTCCCTGCAGGTCAGTCCAAGCTGTTTCTGCAGCTCTGAGAAAGGCTTCATCTGCCCTCTCGTGGACATTTGATTCAGACAGAAGATGTTCAGATTCTGCCAGTCTCTTAATGCTGTGTCCAGTCTTGCTGGTAAGAAGTCGGGGTGGGGGAACTGTGGAGCCCAAGCTGCATGGACACAGGAAATGCAGCTCTGCAACTACTGTTCTTTAAAAGCGATTATTTTGCACTAAAAAAAAGAAAAAAAAAAATTTTTTGAAACAGGTATAAAGGCTTCTGACGCTTCGAGGAATATCTTGGTTGCAAGACGGGCAGTCTAAAAAAAGAAAGATCTTGGGCAGGCAACGTCGGGAGGATGGGTTACACAGCCAGCAGGTCAGTGTGCCCACAGGTCCTGAATCGGAAGAAACTCTGCAACCACTGGGCCATAAGCTTAAAACATTAATTACCTCTGTGACTGCTATTAACTCTAAACTGGATGGCATTACTGGGCGGCTTACTCTGGTGGAATCTTCAGTGGACCAACTTCATAGCTCCGTCGACAATCTCAAGCTGCACACCAATAAATGCACTACCATGATGGCAGGCAGAGCAAAGGAATACCATCATGTTAGCAATCAGTTGGAGCTGTTGGAGAACCAAATACGTAGCTCTAATATCTGCCTGATTGGTCTTTCGGAAGGCGTGGAGGGGGATCATCCCCTGCTGTTTATTGAGGACTGGGTCCTAGAGCAACTTGTGGGCCAGGGAGATTTTTCTGACTAGTGATTTGTGAAGACTTACCGGATTTGTCCACGTGGACGAGCATCAGAGGACACTCCTCATGTCCTAATATTGGTGGTGGACAGTATGGGCACCAGAGACCAAATCTTAATTTTAGCCAAACGACTGGGTCCTTTAAGTGTGCAGGGGCATACTGTGTACTTGTTTCCCGATACTTCCTATGCCACCCACGAACAGTGGAAGTAGTTCGATGGAGTGAAGTCAGAACTTTGGGAGCTCAATGTGCCTCACGCCATCATACTCCCAACCAAACAGACTCGTTTCTCTAGATAAAGTTTCTATCTTTACAGATCCACTTGATGCTGGAAATGGGTAACAAGCTTGGAGGCTCAGCAGTCCAGCAGCCGAGTGCAGTCACCGCAAGATGACTCGATTGATGAAATTTGAAAGCTTTGTGGACTGAGGATTTTTAACCTATAGGCAGTTCTGACTGCTTCAGATTTTCTCCTGTTTTGAATCTCTGTGATTGCTGCCACATTCAGTTTTTACCTGTTGATAATCACTTTGCCTTTTTTAGTTAATTGTTCTATTACAGCAGACAACATTTACTTATTGGGTATTTCATTAATGTCTAGATAAAGGGGGAAGATAACTGTTCTCCCAATACTTTTCTATACTGCTGTCAACAAGTGTAGTTGTATACTGCTATTTCCTGGGTTCCTATATAGTTTGTGAAGGTTATTTTCCTCCTGTAAGATATACTTCAGATATATAGGTGGTACCAATGCTCTTTGAGCGAGGCTACCGTTGTAAACTTTCAGGATCTGTTCTGCACACCTTCCACCTGCTCATGGGCTACAGTTACACAGAATTTTATGGACTTTTAACATTTAGACACTGGATATTTTTTGGGATCCCTCCCTAGTGTAGCAAAATCCTGGAGATACTGTATTCATGTATAACTATGGAAAATGGTGTTTTTCTGTGTGGTCTATGCTTCTCTTGCCATTTCCAGGCTGGAATATATGGTATTATCAACTCTGTTTGAAAGGCTAATAAATAAAAAGTAAGGAAAAAAAAAAAAAGTCAGGGAGGTTGGCCAGTGGGCATATCCAGGGTATCTGAGCCTGCAGTTTGGTGTCTGTTAGTACTTGGTGCCATATCGAATCCAGGGATTTGTCACCTCCCTCTCTAGGGCTTCCACCCTTTCCCCGTACACGTACGGGAACATACCCTTGAGGGGGAGTGTGGCGAGCTACCCCGCTGCTAGCCCTTATTTGTAGATATTATGTTATATATATATTTTTTTATGTAATTATATGTACATGCCACGTCAGCACAAAGGCACATACAGAAAAGACTAGATTAAAAAAAAAAAAACAGGCTTGATCTTCTTTTGATCTGAAGGTGACTGTTTGCCAGGAACTGAAATTGCATTCCCAGTTTTGTTTTGTTTTTTTAACAGAGATTTGCCAAAATCCATTTGTATGTCATAAAACTATACACTCAGGAGCGGAATGCTTTGCTCTAAAGAAGCTGTTATAATATGCTACATTTTATGAGGTAACAGGACAGAAACATGCTTCCTAGAGCATCTATGAGACTTTTATCTTATGGGTACCAATGGTCTACAAGGGACTTCAAAGTGCTTAACTCTGAAATGTCATATCCATGCTAACTGTAGGTCTCAGAATCAGATTTTTAATATTCTTGTACATTTTTGGAAACAGTACAACAGTGCCATCTACTGGCCTAAAAGTTGTGGAATTTCCACTCACCTTCAAATGTATAAATAGCCCTAGCTGAGGGCATTTGGATACACATTTTGCTTGGGCCCTCTCCTGACCACAGAGAACAGCGGTCAGCATAGAGACTGCCTAAGAACCAAAGGCTGCTACAGAATGACTGAAATATTTTGCAAAACAGCGATTCTCTGGACTTTGAAATCTTCATATGTCAGGTAGACTAGCTGTTTTAGTGCATTTCATTGTACATTTTTCCATTTTTCCCTGTATACTGCAACCCAAATTAATATTCTCTTTCTAGTTGTAACTGTATGTATTTAAGTATTTTAGTAAACCTTTTGTTTTTCTAAAGAATATCTGCCTAAGCGAGAATTCCTTATATTGTGTGTGTGACTACAGAGGGTTTATTAATAATCTGTGACAACTGTTACTTGCTTAGAGGAACCACCATAAGCAACCAAACTGAAAAGGGGTCTGGAAGGGACATCAACAGGAAGAATACCAGAGTCTACAAAGATTTTGAACCAGGCTGTTGCATGTCCTGTAGGGAGAAGGCCAAATCAGTCTTACGCTACTACCCTGAAGAGAGTGTGATGCTTGGGTCTTCCTCCTTTGTGTAATAACCACGGAATGTTTCATATTTGTCCACAAGACTCGAGACTGGTATTGTGCCCTTATTCAAAGCTAGAGGGACGCCTAGGATCCTCGTGGCAGAGGTGCAGTCACGACTTCAGCAAGCATTCAAAAAGGACGAGGAGGGTATCTCCCCCCCCCCCATCATGGACTACACCTAGGGTGGGCACTGTGAGCTCAGTGGACCTGACCCCCAGGAGGGGGTTCATGACAGATCTGGTGTTAGCGGTGGGATCTGAGAGATCTGGTTGCATACTGTTGCAATTCGAGAGATTTGTGGCACAGACATAAGAAAAAATTACTTACCATAGTAATCTTGTTTCTTCCAAGGGAATCTTACTGTATTTTGACGTATGCAGTATTGTCTCACCATAGAACTGCCCTGGAGCTGAAATGGTTACTAGAACCTATGCAAATGATTGAATGCTAGGCTCGAGCTTGGTTTTCAAACCACTGCCTCTGGCAAACAACCTATAACCATCAGATTCTTATGAAGCACGCATAAGAAGAGGCTATCTAAACTATCTAATTAACTACAGTGGTAGCCACAGACATTGCCAGCTATCTCCAGATATTTTGCAAAATTTCTGAAGAGTTTCTCTCTGCTGCCCCTACTGTTTAAATGCAAAAAGCATCAGATATTTCGGGAAATAGCTGGCAATGTCTGTGGCTACTACTGTAACTTAACCTATAAACAATTTTAACAAGAAAATGTGGACATCACCAAGACTCAAATATCAGATGTCCCTAAGAAAAACTGCCCAGGTGTTTCTAATAGCAATCACAGCTGTAGTGCAGTGCCCCCAGGTTCTAGTAGGGGAGGTAGGGTGGGCACTCAGACTACAGTAAGATTCCCTTGGAAAAAACAAGATTACTATGGTAAGTAATTTGTTCTTTTAACCCCAGGAAATCTTACTGTATTCTGATATATGCAGACTACCCCAGCAGTACCTTTGGAGGTGGGCACAGAACCTATTTAGGAAACTGGCTCTGTGGTACTGCTGTGCCAAATCTGAGATCACTCCTGGCCTGGGTATCCAGGCTGTAGTGCTTAGTAAAGGTGCGAACAGTTTTCCAGGTAGCTGCTGTACAGATTTCCAACAAAGGGATATCCCTTGCAGCTGCCATAGAAGCAGTTATGCCCCTTGTAGAGTGGCCCTGAGACCTACAAGGGGTTCCTTGCCAGCCTTTTTATAGCAGAACTAGATATAGGCACAAATCCAGCGTGCAACGGTTCTCTTTGAGGCACGCTTTCCTTTACCCACCTCTCCATATGTTAGGAAAAACTGGGTCCTATCCTGCCTGTGACCCTTTGTATGGTCCAGGTAATAGCTGATGGCCCTCTTGACATCCAAGCTATGCAGCCTATGTTCCCCAGAGCTAGAATGGTCAGTGAAGAAGACTGGCAAGACAACAGACTGATATCAGTCATCACTTTGGGAAGAAATTTCCTATTAGTCCTAAGAACTACCTTGTCCCTGTGGAATGAGATGTAGTTAGAATCTGTGGACAAGGCCTGAAGCTCACTAATCCTCCTGGCTGAAGTGAGAGCCACTAGTGGAACACTGTTTCCCATGTCACATACTTGAGCTCTGATGAGGACATGGGCTCAAATGGTGGCTGCATCAGCTGGCCAATACAAATGTTGAGGTCCCATGCAGGAGTGAGCTCCCTGTGTGGGGGATGCAAATATATCAGGCCCTTGAAGAATTTTCTGGATGCCTGGTTTGATGCCAGTGAAGAACCCTTACCCACTGAGAGGTAAACAGAAACAGTTGCCAGGTGCACCTTAAGGGTAGATGGCATGAGGCCAAGGGAATGAAGGTGCACCAGGTAATCTAGGACAACTGACAGACCTGCTTGGTCACGATCTACTCCCTGCTGCTGGCACAAAATTGAAAACTTTTTCCACTTAGAAGAGTAAGTTTTTCTAGTAGATGGCTTCCTGGAAGCCCTGAATACCTGCAGGACTCCTTCCAAAAGGTTCAGGCCAGCATACTCTTAAATCCTCACGAGCCAGGCCTTGAGCCTGAGGGTCTGAAGGTTGAGGTAGACTATTCTGCCCTGTGAAGATGTCAACAGATTGTGCCTCCTGGGCAGAGAAATTGGTCTGCTCGCAGACAGGGTCAGAAGCAGTGAGTACCATGGCTACCTGGCCCAGACCGGGGCAATGAGGATCATGGTTTCCAGCTGTGCTCTGAGCTTATCCATCTGAGTAACAAGGGGAAACAGAGGGAAGGCATACAGGAACTTCCCTGTCCAATTCAGCAGCAGTGCATCCATTGGCACTGTGCCCACTGCAGGAGGCCTACAACAGAACTGTGGCAGCTGGTGATTGTCTGGGGCTCCGAAGAGGTCCACCCCTGGGGTGCCCCACCTTCTGAACACTGTCTGAAAGACCTGCCTGTTCTATGCCCATTCATGGTGATTCTGACTGATCCTGCTCAGGGCATTTGCTAGGGCACCGTCTTTCCCTGGAAGACAGACAGCTGAAAGAGAGATGGCCAGGGAATATGCCAGCCCCCATATCCTCATGGCCTCTGTGCACAGAGGGGATGACCTTGTACTCCCTTGCTTGTTTATGTAGTACATTGTGGTTGCGTTGTGTGTTCTGATTTAGACCACCTTGCCTTGCAGCACTGGAGCGAAGGACTGAATGCCCAGGCGTACTGCCCTGAGCTCCAACAGATTAATGTGGAGTAAGGACTCCTCTGGAAGCTAGGTCCCATGTGTAGTTTTTTTCTCCCAGGTGTGCCCCCCCCACCCCAGGAGAGAAATATCTGTTGTTAGCACCACTGAAGGTGACTGTTGTGGGAAGGGCACCCCATCTTTTAGGTTTTCCCTTTCCTGCCACCATTCAAGTGCTAGGAGCAGAGGTCTCATGACTGGCACCAGTTTGAACAGAGGGACCCTTTTTTGTGACCAGTAGGATCCGAGGTGAAATGGAATGTTCCTCATTTGGAACCTGCAGCCTGGCACTGTTGTAACAGCAATGTGCCCTAGTAGCCAGAGGAAGTGCCTTGCTGGCATGGGGGTAAACAGCTGAAAAGAACTGGTCAGCTGTACCAGTGTTTCTACCCTCCCCAGAGGGAGAACTGCCTTTCCTCTTGCAGTGTCCAGCTCTGCCCCTATGCATTCCAATAGCTGAACAGGAGTTAGCATCTGACTACTCAAGGTTTATCAAGAAGCCCGGGGACTGCAGAATGCCCTGTACAGAGGTTAAGGCCTCGGACACCTGCAGAGGGGACTGACCTACCACTAGTCAGTCATCTAGATACAGAAAGACTGTGACCCCTTGCCTCCTTAAGTGGGCTACAACCACTGCTAGGCACTTTGTTAACATCCTCGGTGCCGAGTTAAGGCTGAAGTGCATGGCCGTGAAATGGCAGTGGCCTGATGGTAACTTGGACCTGAGGTACTTTCTGTGGGGCTGCCTGATAGGGATGTGGAAATAGGCATCCTTCAGGTCTACTGATGTCAGACAGTCTCCTTGTCTGAGGGTAGGTAGGATGGTGAATAGAGTGACCACTTTGAATTTTGGCTTTGCAAGATGCTTGTTTAGGTATCTGATATCCAAGATGGATCGCCACTCCCCTCTCTTTATTATTGTGAGGAAGTATCTTGAGTAGAGTCCCCTCCCCCTTTGGGACAAGGGGACAAGCTCTACTGCCCTGTCCTGCAACAATTTTACTCCTTCCTCCTCCAGTAGCTGATTTAATGGTGAAGCAGGCCTGAAAATTCTTGCCCTCAGCCTGGGCATGACTTTGAAGCTGACGGCGAGACCTTGGCCCACCACCTCCACGACCCACTTGTCTGTGGTGATGGATTCCCAGGTCTGGAGGAAGTGGGATAGCCTGCCTCCTACTGGAAGAGGGGAGGCGACCCTGGCAGACCCCTCAGGGAGTCTGCTTAGCCTGTGTGGTTGGATAGGCACTGGGGCCAGCCCTGCCACTGCCCCTGAAGTAACCCCTCTGTAGCTGTTAAGTCAGGAGGGCCTGGGTTTGAAAGAAGGGCCTGTAATGGGACCAGAGCTCTGCCACCTCTATTTTGCTCCTTCTGGGGAGTAGCTGCCCTCTCCCTTAGCAGCAGCACTCTTGTAGGCTACTTTATATTTGTCCATTTTCTTCATATAGGCTTCGGTCTGCTGCCCAAAGAGGGATGTGGGCTCGCAGGAGGAAATCCAGAGCCTTTGTCTGGGTGTCCTATAAAAGGTTAGTAGTCCTGAGCCAGGCAAACCTTCATAGAGACACTGAAGTGGGCATAACTTTGTCAGCATTGTCGTTGGCATCCACTGCCGTCCTAAACTGGAACTTGGAGGCTTCAATGCCCTCTTGGCAGCCTCTGACAAATCAGATGCTACGGGGCAGGACAAGCTTTGGAGATTTCCATAATTGTGCTCCAGAGACTCTTTTGAAACCTAGCCATATACGTAGCCTGCATAATGGCCAAAGAGCACCCTAAGTAGGATTTCTTGGCCATTGAGTCCATTTTTTTGGAATCCTTGTCAGGCGGATGGGATGCCAGCCTTGCCACAGGCAACGGCCTGCACCACCCCATTATGGCTGGGGTTCCCAAAACGAACTCAGTCTCAGACCTAACCACCCAGTACTTCCTATTCAGTTTTTTATCTACTGGAGGGATGGATGTAGAGGTCTGTAAAATATTAAAGGCGTGTTTCTTAAAGGATTTATGGATGGGAAAAAATAACTTCTTAGCTGATGACACATCCATCATCTCTACATAATCTGGTTCCTCCTCCTCTGCTGTTTCTTGAGTGGGGAGTTCCAGCACCTGTGCCACCTGTTGCATAAATGCAAAAGGCGTGGTGAAATCTTCTGATCCCTTGTCAGGGGATTCAGGATGATGGAGATCAGGGGAAACATCGGGTTCCGGAGGTTCCCCTAAATCCTCATGATCATCCTTATCATAGTCATCATCACCACAGTCCTCGGTATAAGGTTCAAAAGAGACAGGAACCAGGAAAGAACCTGGGGCTGGACTGAGGAAACTTAAGCAGTGGACCGGGAAACCGAACCAGCAGCCGTCTGGAGAGACTGTATTATCTTTATGGCATTGGCGATTTCCTCCATGGTCGAAACAGTCAGATTCGTCTGTTGTGGCTCCTTCCCAATATGTTTCTCCTCCTTCTCCTTTGCCATGGTTGCCGGCTCAGTGGCAGTTTCTGTGGTTCGTTTTTTACCATGCGAACCGTCACCCCTGTCAGAGGGTGTTTCCTCTGGCTCTTCAGAGGTTTGAGAAGAAGAGGGGTTGTGCATAACTGGGTCAGTGGTTTTCTTGAACATTCTTTCCTTCAGCCGATTAAGTTGCCTGTCCAGCGTTGACTGTGGAAAGTTTCTACAAATTTCACAGTCTGCCTTCAAGTGATCAAACCTGAGGCCAAACACACAGACATAATGTGGATCAGCCTTTGCAAATGGTTCTCTGCTCTCAGTGCAATTGCTGAAACCCTGTAGGGCCAGTTCTCTTTTTAGGAGTCTGAGACATAGTGAAAAACTAGACTTCCCTGGCACTCAGGCTTTTAAACACTTTTTTTTCCCAGTCAGTTTAATAACCGAGGAAAAAACCAAGTGTCAGCATGATATAAAATCCCAAACCACAAACAAATTGGTCAGTACCAGGGAAAAATTAAATAAAGAAAGCTTTTACCTAAAAATAAGACGAAAGGCTCGGTTTCCACCCGGTTAGAGGACCGGGACGGGAACCGAGACACTAACCCAAATAATGCTAAATCTAAACTAATCTACCTGTATACCAGACATAGCAGTTCAAAAATGCAAATAAAATATCAGTACTGAATAAAAAAACAAGAAAAATAATCTTCAGGGAAGATGCAGGAGAGCTCTCTGAGGCATCTGACTAGGCAAGCAGAGTAAAGAATCTGACGACTGCAGGTTGCTTACCAGAGACAGTGGTTTGAAAACGAAGCTCGAGTCTAGTATTCTATCATTTGCATAGGTTCTATTAACCATTTCAGTTCCGGGCACTCCTATGGTGAGGCCATACAACATATGTCAGAATACAGTAAGATTTCCTGGGGTCAGAAAAGAGAGGAAACGCACGGCAAAACAGAGTTCTGCACATAAATACCTTAGGTGCCCCACTGGGCAGGTACAAATGACAGTAGGTGTCCTGACACAATAGTGCCTGCCCTGGGACACCTCGGGTATAGGAATTTCGCACCCTGCATGGGTGATAATTCTCCTCCACCGATCTAGAACGATGTGGCTACATCAGCTTTATCGAAGCCCAACAAACATAGCTCGCTTTGTCCAATTTATAGACCAAAGTCGGTTTTAAATCTTGACTACAAAATATTCTCCTCCATATTCGCAAAACACCTTGACACCCTTCTTCCTCAATACAGTTGGACCAAACGAAGTGTGTCTGTTCTCAACAAACCCAGGACAATGTAAAAAGAACCCTGCATATTCGACACAGTGCTGCCCAGTCGGAGTCCCCTTTCCTACTCCTCAGTCGGGACACAGTGAAGGTCTTCAACCGGGTGGCCGGGGAGTTTCTCTTTGCCATCCTTCAAAAATTCAACTTTTCCACTCCCTTTATAGACATTATAAAACCCCTTTATAATACCCCAAAAGCATACATAAAAATTAATGGGCAAATCTTCTCTCCTTTCCCCCTACAGTATCTACAGGTACCCCGCAGAGCTGTCCTCTCTCCCCATTAATATTTGCACTGTACTTAGAACCTTTAGCACAGGACATAAGACAGAATACCCAAATTCATGTACTGCAACTAGCTGCCGGCCAGCAAAATTTTTCCCTTTATGCAGATGACCTGCTTATTTATATGACCAACCCAGACAAGTCCCAACCTCATCTGTGGGACCGCCTACATCATTTTGGTGGTCTTAGTTGGAATATAGAAGGGTTAATAGCTTTAGCTAGAATACAAGAACTCTGAAAAATACATGAAATTGTGGCCTTGGCTGCTGGTGGAGTATCAAGTCTTTAAATAACTTTTTATCTTGACAAGACTATTCAGCATTGTTTAGTATTGGCCTTGAAGGTAAGTAAAATATTACTCTTATGAAAAAGGATGTTCTGTGCAGAACAGCTGCAAGGTTACCAGAAACAATTTACCTTGAGAAAGAATGCCCTTTTTTGTGAACAAGATATCAGTACTTTATAAGACCATCTGTGTTTGTGTATGTTTTGCTATGTATAAGATAAGGTGGATAAAATATTGCTAAAACAGTATATGTTCTCATGAGAAACATCCTGCTGTAGGCAGGCACTATCCAACTTTGTTGTAAACAACTACTCCATATAAGCAGGGGATTCTGAAGGACTTCTGCTATTCAGACCCTGGCATAATGATGTCACCTGATCCCCGCTGGGTAGACCAGTCGTAATTATGGATTTTCTCCTTATGGCTGTATTAGCTTAGGTAGCTAGGCATGCTATCATAAAAAGGCTAATGTATATTGTGCTTAGTATCTGTGCACTTACAGCTCCGTGGTCTCAATAAAGAGAAATGCTATGGTGAACATCCGTGTCTGTGTCTGGTCTGTACCTCTGGTATAAGTTATGTCATTACTATTATCTTATTTTGTCTAATCTAACAGTCTTGCAGGTTATAAAGTGAACTGCACAAAAACAGAGGCCCTTTACCTTTCCTACATCCCTAAGCTAGCTACCCGACAGACCTTCAAATTTAACTGGGATAGAGACTCTTAAATATTTAGGTGTTAACCTTTTGACGAATCCCTTAACCCTCTTAACTACAACCCTCTAACCCAGACTATACAGGCTGACCCAAGGCGATGGCAAACTATTAATCTTCCCGTCATACATAAAACTAACAATAAGAATGAACGTTCTTCCGAGACTGTTATATCTCGCCAAAACACTCCCAATTTCCCCATCAGCCTTACAGTTTCGAACTTGGGATAGAGTGCTCTCCCAATATCTCTGGGGAAAGCAAAGATCTAAGGTTCACTACAATACCCTACAGCTCCCAAAATCAAAAGGTGGTACGGCATTACCCAACATATGCTTATATAATCAAGCAGCCCAGATCCGCACAGTCTTATATTAGCTGTCCCCAGTGGTCCAGATAATAGGACTCTGAAGTATTTACTACTACCTTCTTACATCTGGTAGTATTTTCATGCAGATGGTAGTAGTGTCAACCACTGACCCATCTTGTACCCTCCCCACATCTAAACCAAGTTTCAATCCCACTGGACGCCTGCAGTCATAGTCTGTCTAATACTGCTATGGAGTCATACCCTGACCTTATTTTTAACACTGTCATGTTGCAACAGTCTTTCTAACTAGCCAGTGAGCAACTCCTGTCGCCACCCCTATGGGTTCCTGTGTAGTGGCATGGCCACTAGCATCTTATGGTACTGTCAAATTTGTACATGTGTACCACATACTGTAAATTTGCAAGGTGGAAAAAAACTTCCTAAAATCAGAAAGTGGGAGTATTTCAGTCAAAAATGGTAGAAAAACACTCCTTCGCTCCCCTTATCTGTTCCCCTGACTGTCCCCTTCCTATGAAGCATTCTGGAAAACAACTGAAATTATCGAAGATCTGAATTCACTAACCCACTCACTGTTGTACCTTTCGGAGCCTCTACAACCTCTCTTAGGTGACAACCAGTTTACCAATACCTCTCTTACTAATTGGCACAACATTTTTAAACATCCCTTACTTCAACCCTTTAGATACCGGATTACTCCATTCACAGATAGCCCGTTTTTTTCCCCCAGCCACTCTAGAGCACACTTACCGACACTGGGAGATAAGAGGCCTTTTTCTCCCTACCATTGTCAACACAAAGATATTAGAGATGACTTTCCTGCTTTGGTATCTAGGTTTAACCTTCGACAATCCGATTTTTTCTGCTGTCTCCAACTTAAATCCTATTTACATCGACGACAAAGGAAAAATTACTCACCTTAGTAATGTTGTTTCTTCTTATGGAGTCTTGTTATATTATGACAAGTGCAGTTTGTCCCACCACTAGAACTGCTCCGGAGCTGAAAGAGTTAACTTCCATGCAGAGCATGGAGCTTAGAGCGCGAGCTCGGTTAAAGAAGCTCTGTTAGGGTGGTTTCAAACCGAAACCGTCAGATCTTTACGAGCAAAACTCACTAAGGTTCTGTGTGGAAGCTGTAACCTACACTAGCCAACTGGCTACTAACATATTCACACATTTTCCTGGTCCCAACACCAAGACTCAAGTCAGTGGACCAGAAAAACAAGATATAATAACTAAATAAACACAACACCCAAACATGAAAGAGGGCATCAATAAATGCCAACAGTGGACTGCCCACCCCATACCCAAAGTAGAAGTTCTGAGAGGGGCAGGCTGGGGGAGTCATAATATAGCAAGACTCCATTAGAAGAAACAACATTACTAAGGTGAGTAATTTTTCTTCAAACAACATGAAGTCTTGCTATATTATGACAAGTGCAGACTACACAGCAGTACCTCCATGGAGGAGGGACAGAACCTACTTAGGGAATAGGCTCAGCAATTTGGTTGTGTTAAACCGGCATCCCTCCTGGCCTGAATATCCAGGGAGTAATGCTTGGTGAAAGTGAGTACTGTTTTCCAAGTAGCTGCTTGACATATCTCCAAGATAGGGATGTCTCTAGCAGCAGCTAGAGATGCAGCTGTACCTCTGGTAGAGTGAGCACTCAGGCCTGAGGGGGGAACCTTACCCAGCTTTGATAGCAAAATTGGATACAAGAAACGATCCACCTGGCAATGGATCTCTTAGTGGCAGGTCTCCCTTTCCCAACCTCACCATAAGTGAGAAATAGTTGAGGAGTCAAACCTCTGACCCTTAGTGCATCTATGTAGTAACTTAGGGCCCTCTTAACATCTAGGCTGTGCAGCCTCCTCTCACCAGAGGAGGAATGGTCAGTGAAGAACACTGGAAGTGAAATAGACTGGTTAAGGTGGAAATCTGAAACCACCTTAGGCAAAAACTTCCTGTTAGTCCTGAGGACTACTTTATCCCTGTGAAAGGAAACAAAGTCAGTCTCTACTGATAAAGCCTGTAACTCACTTATGCGCCTGGCAGAAGTGATGGCTACTAGAAATACAGTTTTCCAAGTCAAATACTTAAGCTCTGCCGAAGACAGAGGCTCAAAGAGGGGTTGCATCAGCTGAGCAATGCAAACATTAAGATCCCAAGCAGGGGCAGGGTCCCTGAATGGAGGATTGGTATGAAGCAATCCCTTAAAAAACTTGGAAAATACAGGGTGAGCAGAAAGAGAAGAGGGCTTACCTGCTGAAATGAAGGCAGAGACAGCTGCCAAGTGCACTTTCAGGGTAGCTGGTCTCAGTCCCAAAGAATTAAGATGGACCATATAGTCCAATACAGTGGGTAGATCAGCAGATTCCGGGGAAATATGCTTCGCAGAACACCATATGGAAAACCTTTTCCACTTGGAGTTATAGGTAGCCCTGGTGGAAGGCTTCCTAGCAGCCTTCAGGATTCTGAGAACACTTTGAGAAAGTTGTAGATCAGCAACCTCTAACTGCTCAAGAGCCAAGCCTTGAGGTTGAGGGATTTGAGATTGGAATACCAAACTCTCCCCTGAGCACAGGTTAACAGATTGTGGTTCCTGGGGAGACACAGGGGAAGATGGACTGCTAAGGACGGAAGGAGTGGGTACCAGGGCTGCCTGGCCCAGTCTGGAGCAATCAGGATCATCTTGCAGGGCTGAGACCTGATTTTGACTAGTACTTTGAACAGGAGAGGGAAGGGGGAAAGGCATAAAGAAACTTCCCTTCCCAATCGAGGAGAAAGGCATCCAGGGGGACTGAGCCCAACACTGGGGGCCTGCAAGAAAAAAGTGGAAGTTGGTGATTGTCTGGGGCTGCAAAAAGATCTATCTGAGGAGTGCCCCATCTGGCAAACACTATCCCCAGTACTAGGGGATCCAGTGACCATTCGTGATGGCCCTGGGAAATCCTGCTGAGAGCATCTGCCAGGACATTGTCCTTGCCTGGGAGGTGAACTGCTATGAGGGAAGTGTTCAGGAAATAAGCCAGAGACCACAACTTCATCGCCTCAGTGCACAAGACCGAAGACCGAGTGCCCCCTTGTTTGTTGATGTACCACATTGTAGTGGTGTTGTCTGTTCTGACCTGTACCACCTTGTTCTGAACAGATGCAGAAAAAACCTGAAGTGCTAGAAAAACAGCTCTGAGTTCCAACAGATTGATGTGGAGCACAGATTCCTGAGGGGACCATAACCCCTGGGTGGAGAGGTCGCCCATGTGAGCTCCCCATCACAAGAGGGATGCATCTGTAGTAAGGGTCAAGGAGTGGGACAGAGGGATGAAAGGCACCCCTTGTCTCAGATTGCTCTGATCCTGCCACCACTGAAGGGCCTGGATCAGGGTTGAGTCACTGGGATTAACTTGGATAGGGATCTCTTCTTTGAGACCAGAAAGCTCTCAAATGGAACTGAATGTCCCTCATCTGAAATCTTGCTCCCTGCACTACAGCTGTGGGAAGCAGCCATGTGTCCTAGGAGCTGCAGGAAATGCCTTGCTGGTCGAGAGACCTGCAGAGTGAGGGCGAGGCCAGGACCACTAAGGTCCTTACCCTTTCCAAGGGAAGAAGGCTCTGGCCTGCTTTGTGTCAGTTCTCGCCTATAAAGGCGAGTACCTGGACAGGTTCCAAAACTGACTTTGGAAGATTGAGAAGAAAGCCCAGAGAAGCAGCTGCTGGGTAACTAGCAGGTGTGATTTGACCTGGTCTGGAGACTGACCCACAATGAGCCAGTCGTCCAGGTAGGGAAAATGGCAATCTTTTGCCTTCTTAGATGAGCAACTGCTACTGCCAGACATTTTGTGAACACCCTTGGGGCAGAAGTGAGGCCGAAGGGCATTGCTCTGAACTGATAATGGCCTGAGGGCAGTTCGAATCTTAGGTACTTTCGATGGGAGCTTCTGATAGGAACATGGAGCAGGCATCCTTGAGGTCCAGGGAAGCTAGCCAGTCCCCTGGCCTTAGAGAGGGTAAAATCATTCCCAGTGTCATCATTTTGAACTTTGGTTTTAAAAGGTGCTTGTTTAGATATCTTAGATCCAGGATAGGCCGCCACTCTCCTGTCTTTTTTTGGGGTAAGGAAGTACCTGGAGTACAGACCCTTGCCCTGGTGTGGGGGAGAAACCCTTTCTACAGCTCTGAGAGCCAGGAGGGTTGAGACTTCTGTTTCCAAAGCAAGAGTCTCTAAAGGGTTTGCAGGTGGTAAAGATCTGGCTCTCATCTTTGGAAATTTTTTGAAGCTGAGAACCAGACCCTGGATCACTACTTCCAGGACCCACCTGTCTGATGTTAAAGACTCCCAGTCCTGGATGAAGTAAGCCAGCCTGCCCCCTACAGGTAATGAAGAGCCGACCCTGGGCATCCCATCAGGGTGCCTGTTTGGCAGGGGCTTTAGGCTGAGGGGTGGGAGCAGGCCTGCTCGTACCCAGTCTGCCTCTCCCTCTGAAGAACCCCCTCTGAGCATAGGCTGAAGAGGAGGAGGCCTGGGTCTGGTAAAAAGGCCTGTGAAAAGGCCTGCCCCTACCCCTGAGGGGCTGCCTCTGAGGAGTGGCTTGCCGTTCCTTGGCTTGAGCACTCCTATAAGTGGTTCTATATTCATCCATTTTCTTCATATAATTCTCTGTCTGCTCCCCAAACAAAGAATTTCCCACCACAGGAAAATCCATAGCCTTAGACTGGGTATCCTGTGACCAAGTAGTACACCTGAGCCAGGCCAATCTCCGAAAAGCCACAGATGTAGCCATGACTCTACAGGATACATCATTAGAATCCACTGCAGCATGGAATTGCACCTTAGATTCCTCAATACCATCAAGTGCCACCTGCTCCAGCTCCTTTGCAAGCTGGCCAGGGAACTATTTGGCTAAGGCCATGACAGTATCCCATCTAGATTTCTGGTATCTCGCAACATAAGCCATATAGTTTGCTCGTCTGAGTCCCAATGATGCTGCCATGTATTGTTTTTTGGCCATGGAATCAATCTTCCTGGAGTCCTTGTCAGGAGGATGTGAAGCCAGGGGAATATTAGCTTTATCACAGGCTGCAGCCTGAACTACTCCAACATGACTGCATTGCTGTGAAAGAAAATCTGTATCAGGACCTGACAAAGTGTACCTCCTGTCCATCTTTTTATCTACAGGAGGCACAGAATTAGGAGCTTTTAACATTTTTATTGTTTGTTTCCTAAAAGATTTATGCAAAGGGATGGACAATCTCCTGGACTCTGGGATATCCATCATCTCTACAAAGTCAGGCTCCTCTTGCTCATCCAAAGCCTCCTCTAAGGGAAGCTGGAGGGTCTCAGCAACTTTTTTATAAAACAAAAAATGAGAAGGGGACTCAGAAAGCCTAGGGGGAGATTCACCTAAAGGTCTGTCTGGGGAGATGTCCGGTTCAATGGGCACATCCAGACTTTCAAAGTCACATTCATACTGATCATAATCCTCCTCCCCCTCCTCTGGTTCATAAAAATCTTCTATATCATATTCCTGAACCGGTGGAACCGACCGAACCGTTCTTTTGCCAGATAGTGGCGGTTCGGAGGGAACCGGGGACAGTGACTGGACAATCTGTATTGCCCTGGCTATCTCTGCAGCAGTTGGAGAAGGAATTTTGGACTCCAAACCTGCTGATTTTTAATTTTCTTTGCTGGAACTGGCTCTTCAGAGCCAGCTTTTCGTTTGCCCAAGGAAGTCTCGCCCTGGTCAGAGGGCACTCCCTCCGGTTCAGTTGGCACCGAACCGGGCTGGCCATCCGGGTCAGCGGACTTTTTGGCCTCTCGTTCCCTGAGCCTGCCCACTCTCTTGTCCAGGGTGGCTGCAGGGACATTTTTACAAATCTGGCAGTCTGAATTGAGGTGGTCAAACCCCAGACAATAGACACATGTAGTCTGTGGGTCAGCCTTGGCAAAGGCTTCCCCACAGACACTACAGTGCTGAAACTCAGTGGGCCCGGTTTTTCTTTTGGGTTTCTCAGACATGATGCCAGCCTAACCAACAAACTTGCCCTTTTAATGGCAGTGCCAGGCAAGACACCCTTATCGGTTCCAAACCGTGTCACGGGTCGTGGAAAAAACCGTAATGAAATCCGTTTTTTTTAGAACCGATAAGAACTGGAATCAAGATTTCTAACAAGCCTTAAAAGGCTTTAAAAGTAAGTTTAATAATTCGATCGGTTCAAACCGAACCGATAAACAATTTACAAGTTCCACACAGAAACCCTATCTATTACTTACAATACCATAGACAGAGCTTGAACCGATCGGTTTGCGGTTAAAATAAATAAATCGCGGTTAAATTCAACCGAGAAAAGCGTTTTAAACCGAGGAAATGAACCGAGCAGCAGGAGGAATTCCGGAGCAACTGTTCAGTGAGGCGGAGAAAGAATCTGACGGTTTCGGCTTTGAAACCACCCTAACAGAGCTTCTTTAACCGAGCTCGCGCTCTAAGCTCCATGCTCTGCATGGAAGTTAACTCTTTCACCTCCAGAGCAGTTCTAGTGGTGGGACAAACTGCACTTGTCATAATATAGCAAGACTTCATGTTGTTTGAAAAGCTATTCCCAAAGATCACCCTATCCCTGCCCCAATTTCTTTAATCATACAAACCACTACCATCGGAACAGTCGATTCCTTAATCTCTTGCTTCTATGCAGCTTTGCTCTCACTGTCTGGTCATTTGACTGACTACATAGTAAATAAGTATTTATTTATTTGTATTTGGCGCCCAATCCCAGAGGCTCTGGGCACCATTACATAGAAGAGCAAGGTTCTGGCATCATAAAAAAAAAAATTGCTCACCTTAGTAATGTTGTTTCTTCTAATGGAGTCTTGCTATATTCTGACATATGCAGTTAGGTCCTGCCTTTCAACTGCCCCGGAGAATAAAGAGTTAAACTTTCCATGGCCAGCATGGAATGTTCACCATGAGCTCGGCTGAAGCCCCTGTCTGCTGTTGTTTAAACTGCAACTGTCAGATCTTTACAAGCAAAGACCCACTAGATGTTCTGTGTGGAAACTGTAAAATTCTTACAAGCCAACTGGGAAATATATCTATATAAAACGTTTTTGGTTTCAAAAGGGAGACTCAAGTCAGGAAACCCAAAAACAAAACACAACCTCTCACCCAAACCAAAAGAGGATGAAAAAAGGACACACCTAGGGTGCCAACACTGCTAATGCCCACCCACATCCCAAAATCTAGGTTCTGAGAGGGGAGGCGGGGGGTCAAATATAGCAAGACTCCATTAGAAGAAACAACATTACTGAGGTGAGTAATTTTTTCTTCAAACAACATGAAGTCTTGCTGTATTCTGACTATTGCAGACTACCAAGCAGTACCTCCATGGAGGAGGGACAGAACCTACTTTGGAAACAGGCTCTGAAGTACTGCTGTGCCAAACCGAGCATCACTCCTAGCCTGGATATCCAGAGAGTAGTGCTTGGTGAAAGTATGGACTGTTTTCCAGGTGGCTGCTTGACAAATTTCTAAGAGAGGAGTATCCCTGGCAGCAGCCAGGGAGGCAGCTGTACCTCTAGTGGAATGAGCCCTCAGGCCTTAGGGCGGAGTTCTACCCAGTTTTTCATAGCAGAATTGTATACAAGAAACAATCCAACTGGCAATAGATCTCTTAGTGGCAGGTTTCCCTTACCAACTTCTCCATACGTAAGGAACAACTGGAGGGATTCAAACCTATGACCCTTGGTACGCTTTATGTAGTAGCTAAGGGCTCTTTTAACACCCAAGCTGCGTAGCCTCCTCTCTCCCGAGGAGGAATGGTCAGTGAAGAAAACAGGGAGAGATACAGACTGGTTGAGGTGGAAATCTAAAACCACTTAAGGTAAGAACTTTCTGTTAGTTCTATGGACCACTTTATCTCTATGGAAAGAGATGAAATCAGATTTCACTGACAGGGCTTGCAATTCACTGATACGACTGGCAGAAGTAATGGCTACCAAAAACAGAGTTTTCCAAGTCAAGTACTTAAGCTCTTCTGAGGACAAAGGCTCAAAGGGAGGCTGCATAAGCTGAGCAATGCAAACATTAAGGTCTCAAGCAGTAGCAGGATCCCTAAAGGGGGGATTGGTGTGAAGCAATCCCCTGAAAAACTTACAGAATACAGGATGGGATGACAGAGAGGAAGACTTGCCTACAGACAGGAAAGCAGAAACAAGCTGCCAAGTGTACCTTGAGAGTAGCTGGTCTGAGACCTAGGCCATTAAAGGAAAACTACACCAAAACCTGAAAAATATATGTTGTGCAGAACTGTTTTAATTTGTATGTGAAGTTCTAGTGTTTCCTTCCCTCTGGCTGGTATTAGGGTTTTCCCAAATTAGCCTGCTAGCTTTATGCTAGTTTTATGACCCTGGGGATTCCATACCTGATAGTGTAATTGTATTTCTGGTTCTCACAGTGCATTTTGTCTCATGTGACTGTGATGTAAGAGAGACCAACATTCAGCACACGATACCAAACAAACTAAATATCTTGAAGCTTTACAAGCTGCACAAAAATTACCAGCAGCAAAGTTTTTCAGGACAGTAAAACCTTTAGGATGAGGGTGGTCACCAAGCTGAAGTCTACAGATTTAAAATACAGCCATCTCTGTTGTTGTGAACTGATTGTAATGCAATGCTTTCTGCTGGATTTATGGGCTCTGCTACATCACCATCACATGAAACAAGGTGCACTGTAGGACAAAGAAATGCAATAAAACTATTTGATATAGTGATCTCCAGGGGTCGTAAAACTACCCTAAAGCTAGCAGGCTAATTTAGGAAAAACTCCTAATACCAGTCAGAGGGAAGGAAACACTAGAACTTCACATACAAATTACAACACTCTGCACAACACATATTTTTTCAAGTTCTGGGTGTAGTTTTCCTTTAAGGGTAGCTGGTCTGAGGCCTAGGCCATTAAGATGGACCATATAGTCCAGAACTGTAGGCAATTCAGCAGAGTCTGGAGAAATATTCTTCTTAGAACACCAAATGCTGAATCTTTTCCATTTGGAGTTGTAAGTCTTCCTGGTGGAAGGCTTTCGAGAAGCCTTAAGGATATCCAGAACCCCTTGGGGAAAGATGCAGATGTGCAAACTCTAACTCTTCAAGAGCCATGCCTTGAGATTGAGAGACTGAAGATTCAGGTACCAAATCCTCCCCTGAGAGGATGTCAACAGGTTGTAATTCCTGGGAAGAGACAGGGGAAGGTGGACTGCTAGGGACAGCAACAAGGGATACCATGGCTGCCTGGCCCAGTCTGGAGCAATCAGAATCACTCTGCATGGTTGTGACCTTATCTTGACTAACACTTTGAACAGGAGAGGGAAGGGGGAAAAGCATACAGAAATTTCCCTTCCCAGTTCAGAATCAGAGCATCCAGGGGGACTGAGCCCAAGACTGGGGGTCTGCAACAAAAGAGAGGAAGTTGGTGATTGTCTGGGGCTGCAAAAAGATCCATCTCTGGTGTGCCCCATCTCGAGAAAATCACTTTCAAAACTAGAGGATCTAGGGCCCATTCGTGATGGCCCTGGGATATTCTGCTCAGAGCATCTGCTAGGACATTGTCCTTCCCTGGGAGGTGAACTGCTATCAGAGAGGTTTGCAGGGAATAGGCCAGGGACCACAACTTCATTGCTTCTGTGTACAAGGCCATAGACCGTGTGCCTCCTTGCTTGTTGATGTACCACGTGGTGGTGTTGTCTGTTCTGACCTGAACCACCTTGTTCTGTACAGATTTGGAAAAAGGTTGTAGTGCCAGAAACACTGCTCTGAGTTCCAAGAGATTGACGTGAAGCAGAGATTCCTGAGGTGCCCACAGTCCTTGGGTGGTAAGATCCCCCAAATGAGCTCCCAGCCCAGCAGGGAAGCATCTGTGGTGAGTATCACTGAATGAGACTGAGTGAAAAATGGAACCCCTTGTCTCAAACTGTCCTGATCCTGCCATCATTGCAAGGCTTGGATCAGGGTTCAAGTCACTGGGATTAGTTTGGTAAGGGAATCCTTTCTTTGGGACCAGAAAGCTCTTAAGTGGAACTGAATGTCCCTCATCTGGAATCTTGCCCCTTGGACCACTGCTGTGGAAGCTGCCTGTGGCCCAGAAGCTGAAGGAAATGCCTTGCTGGTCGAGACACCTGAAGGGTGAATGAAGAGGCCAGTTCTATAAGGGTCCTTGCCCTTTCCAGGGGAAGGAAGGTTCTTGCCTTTATTGTATCCAGTTCTGCACCTAAGAAGGTGAGGAGCTGTACTGGTTCAAGAACTGACTTCGGAAGGTTGAGAAAGAATCCTAAGGAAGTGAGCATTTGCTGGGTCACTTGCAGATGTGACTTGACTTGGTCTGGAGACTGGCCTACTATGAGCCAGTCGTCCAAGTATGGGAAGATAGAGGTCTTTTTTTCTTTTTAGGAAAGCAACTACCACTGCCAGGCACTTTGTGAAAACCCTTGGGGTAGATGTTAGGCCAAAGGGCATTGCTCTGAACTGATAGTGGCCTGAGGGCAACTCGAACCTGAGGTACTTTCTGTGGGAGCACCTGATGGGAATGTGAAAGTAGGCATCTTTGAGGTCCAGGGGGGCTAGCCAGTCCCCTGGCCTTAGAGAGGGAAGGATAATTCCCAGAGTCACCATTCTGAACTTTGGCTTCAGAAGGTGTTTGTTCAAATATCTTAGGACCAGGATGGGCCGCCATTCTCATGCCTTTTTGGGGGTTAGGAAGTACTGGGAGTACAATCCTTTGCCCTTGTGTAGGGTGGGAACCCTTTCTATAGCTCTGAGATCTAGGAGAGAAAAAACCTCTGCCTCTAGGGCAAGGATCTCAGAGATTTGCAGGTGGAAAGGATCTGGTTCTCATCTTGGGAAATTTTTTGAAGCTGAGAACCAGTCCCTGGCTTATTACTTCCAAGACCCACTTGTCTGATGTAAGAGACTTTCAGTCCTGGACAAAGTAAGCCAGCCTGCCCCCTACTGGTATGGGAGAATCGGCCTGGCAGACTCCATCAGGGTGTCTGCTTGGCAGGGGCTTTAGGCTGAGGGGTGGATGCAGGCCTGCTCATCCCCTTCTGCCTTCCTCTAAAGAACCCTCTGTGAAAAGGAAGAAGAGGAGGCCTGAGTCTGGTAAAAGGCCTTGGAAAGGCCTGCCCTGGACTGCTGCCTTGAGGAGTTGCTTGCCTTCTTTGGCCTGAGCACTCCTGTAAGTGGTCCTGTACTCATCCATCTTTTTCATGTAGTTCTCTGTCTGCTCCCCAAACAGAGACTTACCAATTACAGGAAACTCCATGACCTTAGCCTGGGTATCCTGTGAGAGGCTAGTACATCTGAGCCAAGCCATCCTCCGAAGAGTCACAGCTGTAGCCATGACTCTTGATGAAACATCACTGGAGTCCACAGCAGCATGAAACTGTACTTTCGATGCCTCAGTCCCATCTGCAGCCACCTGCTCCAGCTCCTTGGAAGCTGGTCAGGGCCTGTTTAGCCAGAGCCAGCACAGTGTCCCACCTGGACTTCTGGTATCTGGCTGTATAGGCCATATAGTTAGCCTGCCTGAGTCCCAAAGATGCTGCCATGTATTGTTTCTTTGCCATGGCATCAGTCTTCCTGGAGTCCTTGTCTTGGGGGGGGGGGGTGATGCCAAGGGAATACTTGCCTTATCACAGGCAGCAGCCTGCACAACCCCACATGGCTGCATTGCTGAAAAAGGAACTCCGTGTCTGAGCCTGAGAGTGTGTACCTCTTGACCATTCATCTGTCCACAGGAAGTACAGAATTAGGAGACTTAAGAATTTTATGCGTCTGTTTCCCAAAGGATTTGTGGAGGGGAACAGACAGTCTCCTGGACTCTGGGATGTTCATCATCTCAACATAATCAGGCTCTTACTGATCCACTATTGCTTCCTCCACAGGAAGCTGTAGGGTCTCAGCCACTTCCTTGTAAAACATATAGTGTGAAGGGGACTCAGAAAGCCTAGGAGGAGAAACACCTGAAGGTCTGTCTGGGGAGACGTCCAGGTCAACAGGCACATCCAGACTTTCATAATCACCATCACTATCCTCATACTCTCCTTCCTCCCTCTCTGGTTCATAAAAATCCTCTAAGTTATAATCCGGAACCGGGGGAACCGACCGAACCAAGCCCCTAACCGATGGTGCCGGTTCGGTCAGAACCGGAGTTAGCGATTGAACAATCCTTACAGCTTTGGCTATTTCATCAGCGGTCGGAGAAAGAACTTGTGGATCCGAACCGGATGACTTATCCCTTCTTTTTCTTTTAACTGGAACAGACTCCTCAGAGTCGGTTCTCCTTTAGCCCTAAGAAGTTTCGCCCTGGTCAGAGGGCACTCCTTCTGGTTCGGTTGGAACCGAACCAAGCTGGCCATCCGGGTCAGCGGACGTTTTGGCCTCCCTTTTCCTCAGCCTACCTACTCTCTTTTCCAGGGTAGCTGTGGGAAAACTTTTGCAAATCTGGCAGTCTGAATCGAGGTGGTCAAACCCCAGACAATAAACACAGGTGGTGTGGGGGTCAGTCTTAGCAAAGGCTTCCCCACACACACTACAGTGTTGAAACCCAGTGGGCCCAGTTTTTCTCTTGGGTTTCTCAGACATGGCCAGTCCTAACCAAACTTACCCTTTTTTCGGCAATCCGCCAGACAAGACACATACTAGGTTCCTGGCCGTGTTACGGTCGTGGAAAAACCGTAATGAAATCCTTTTTTTTAGAACCGATAAGGACGATTCCACACTCTAAAAAGCAGAACAAACTTTTTTAAACAAACCTGATCGGTTCAAATCTGAACCGATCCGACGTTTACAAGTTCCACACAGAAGCAAACAACAATAAACCTATCTAGTACTCACGGTACCACAGACAGAGACTGAACCGACAGGTTAGATGGAATAAATTTGGTTGAAACCGAGGGAAAAAAAACGACACTTTAACCGACTAAATTGAACCGAGCAAAGGAGAAATCTCCGGAGCGACTGTTCAGTGAGGCGAAGTAAAGAATCTGGCGGTTTGGGTTCAAACAACAACAGACAGAGTCTCAACCGAGTTCGAGCTCAGCGTTCCATGCCTTGCCTGGAAAGTTAACTCTTTCCTCTCCGGGGCAGTTCAAAGGTTGGATATCACTGCAATAGTCAGAATACAGAAAGACTTCATGTCATTTGAAAGTACTGAAGCTGAACTTGTAAAGAAAGAAAAAATTACTTAACATGGTGATTTTGTTTCTTCCCAGTAATACTCAAGTATTCATAACTTTCTGCAGTAAGCCTTCTAGGTAGGACTGCCCAGAGAGAATAGAACACATGCAAATGATGGAATTCTTTGCACGTGACAACTTTTCAAATGCTGCCCTGTACTAAGTGCCAGTGTTCTGAACTCCTCAGATTTCCTAGGAACCTGGAACAGCAGAGCCATGGAAGTAGAATACTATGAGTATTAATGATTTTAAAGGGACACTGTCAGCTTCCAAAGCTAATTTTATGGAGCCAGCACTCAATACACCTAGAGGAAGCATTGTCAGTATGTAAGGCAGTGGTGGCATTACATTTTCAAATTACATCAATAATATGCATTATTCTTCCTAATCTGTATTAGGAACGGTTTGATTAAAATCCGGGCAGCACGCGCCCACGAGCAGGAATGGCGCCGAGCCACGGGTACACTCATTCATGAACGAGTTTGTCATTTAGTGTCCTGTATCAATACAATATTGCAGTGCCTACCTTGAATAACACTGATCAAGAGGAAGTAATTCTCCTAGAAAAATGAGCACCAGAACACATTTAATTGTATTTATAAAAGTTGAAGCTGGGATTCCAGGCATTCGCGTTAGAGCTGACACTAACGCGCATGCCTAGAATCCTGACTTCAGCTTTCAGAAACAAAATTGAATGTGTTAGGTGTCTTGCTTCTCTAGGAGAATTACTTCCACTTGATCAGTGTTATACAAGGTAGGCACTGCAATATTTTACTGATACAGGACACCAAATGAAACTCGCTCATGAAAGAGTGTACCATGGTCAAGCGCCATTCCTGCTCACAGAGCACGGCCAGCAGATTTTAATCGGACCACTCCTGCTACAGATTAGAAAGAATAATGCATATTCTCAATGTAATTTTAAAATGTAATGCCACCACTGCCTTGCATGCTGACAGTGCTTCCTCTAGGTATATTGAGTTATGACACCATAAAATTAGCACTGGAAGCTGACAATGTCTCTTTAAGATTTGAAAAATCCCAACCTACTAATAAAAAACCTCCAACTGAAGGGAGAACACTACAGGTAAAGAAACCCCAAGAAATGTCAGAAACACCTTAAAAAAGGTGTAAACACAATGAACCCTCTTTCCTAAAGACTGTACCTGAATGTGGCACATATACATTTATATGGATACACCCTTTTCTGGTAGCACAGCATGCAGGAGTGCAGAGCTGATGTTCTGGAAGGGGAGGTAGAGTGGGAAGTTATGAATACCCGAGTATCACTGGGAAGAAACGAGATTGCTATTGTAAGTATTTTTTTCTTCTAACCCCAGTAATACTCAGGAGGTGGCACAGAACACTTATTTTGGAAAGAGACTTTGCAGGATTGTTGTGCCAAACCTAACAACACACTTGTACTGAATATCCAGGTTGTAGTGTTTTGTAAAGGTGTGTACTGTTTTCAAAGTAGCTGCTTTACAGATACCAAGCAATGGGACATCTCTGGCCACTGCTAAAGTAGCAGCTGTCTCTCTCATGGAGTGAGCCCTCAATCCTATTGGGGGCTCCCTACCAGCTTTGATGTAACAGAACTGGATACACTTGATTATCCATCAAGAAACAGATCTAGGCTGGATTACCTTTTCCCACATCCCCATAAGTCAGGAGCAGCTGTTTTCTGTCCTGCCCATGGTCCTTAGTGGCCATCATGTAGTAGCCAAGAGCTCTCTCGACATCCAGACCATAAAGTCTTCTTTCACCAGAAGTGGAGTGGTCAGTGAAAAAGACAGGTGGGGTAATGGACTGGCTAAGGTGGAACTCCAAAACCATCTTGGGAAGGAATTTTCTTGGTTGTTCTCAGGACTACCTTATCCCTATGAAAAGAGATACAGTCCTGTTCGATGCAAAGAGCCTGAAGCTCACTGATTCTTCTTGCAAAAGTCATTACCACTAGGAAGACTGTTTTCCATGTGATACATTTCAGGTGAGCTGTAGACATGGGCTCAAAAGTAGGGCCCATGAGCTTAGCTAACACACACTGAGATCCCATGCGGGCATTGGTTCCCTGTGAGGGGGGTACAAATGGGTCAGACCTTTGAAGAACATCCTAAAGATAGGTTCTGAGGCTATTGTCACCTGTGCTCCAGCAGAAATATATGCAGGCACTGCTGCAATGTGAACCGTTAAGGAGTTGGGCTGTAGTCCCAGGGAATGTAAATAAGAGAGTTAGTCGAGAACAGCTGGTACCCCAGCCTGTTCTGGCACCCAGTCTCTAGTTGAACACCAGATTGAAAACCTTTTCCATTTGGAAGAGTATGTTTTCTTAGTGGAGGATTTCCTGTAACCTCTCAGGATGTTTAGCACTACTTCAGAGAGGTGCAAATTAGCATATTCTAGTTCCTCAAGAGCCAAGCCTTGAGATTGTGAGACTTGAGATTCGAGTACAGCAGGGTTCCCTGGTTAACAGGTTGTGCCTCCGAGGAAGGTGTATTGGTTTGGCTACACACGTGGAGAGCAGAAGAGAGTACCGTGGCTGTCTGGGTCAGTCTGAAGCAATCAAGATTAGAGATGCTGAGTAGGATCTGAGCTTGAGCAATATCCTGAATACCAGGGAAAAGGGAGGGAAGGCATACCGATGCCTCTCTGACCAATCCAGAGCCAGGGCATCCAGAGGAAGTGTATCCTGATCTGGAGGTCTGCAGCAGTACTGTGGCAGGTGGTGGTTCTGGTAGGATGCGAACAAGTCTATCTCTGGAGTGCCCCACCTCCTGCAGATCACTTGAACCACTTGCCTATTCAGGGTCCATTCGTGATGCGCCTGACTGATTTGACGTCAGGCATCTGCCAGGGTATTGTCTTTTCCTGGCAGATGAATTTCCAGCAGGGATACTCCCAAGGAGAAAGCCAAGGTTCAAATTTTCATGGCTTCTGTGCAGAGAAGGCCAGACCTGGTGCCCCCCTGCTTGTTTATGTAGTACATTGTGGTGGCACTGTCTATTCTGACCTGCACCTTGATGGAGGAAGAACATCTGGATATCGTGGCAGTCACAGAAACATGGTACACACAGAACCATGACTGGGACGTCAACATACTAGGATACACTATCTACAGGAGGGACAGGGAGGGTAAAAGAGAAGGAGGAGGAGGAGTAGCTCTCTAAGAAGGAATCTAAGCAACAGAACAAAAGGGTAAACAGGGAGGAGGGGAAGCACTGTGGGTCAATTTGGAGACAGGCAATGGCACCACAATCCTAACAGGGGTTGTATACAGACCCACATCTCAGGGGGAGGAAATGGACAAGGAAATGATAGAAAGTATCCTTAGAATGGCAGAAAAAGGGGAGATATTGCTGATGGGGAATCTGAATATGCCAGATGTTAACTGGAGTGCAGTTGTAGCAGCCACTTCTAAGAGTGGGCTTATTCTAGATGCCCTACAGGGGGCATGCCTTAGACAACTAGTATTGAAACCCACCCGAGAGGGAGCAATCTTAGACCTGGTGCGCTCAAATGGAGATGGAGAGAGGATCACAGATGTAGAAGTGGGTAGCCATCTGGGAACTAGCGACCATCGAACGGTATGGTTCACGATAAACACAGCTGTAGAGTCAAGCCATACAAAGCCAAAGGTACTGGACTTCAGGAGAGCTGACTTTGCCAAAATGGGTGAGTGCCTAAGGAATGCACTACCAAATGGGCAGGAAGGAGGGGTGGAAGAACAATGGGGAATAATAAAAACTGCCATCACAGAGGCAACAAGCCTTTGTGTGAAGCAAATAAACAAAACGATGTAAGAAACCACTATGGTTCTCAAAGGCGGTGGTAGGAAAGGTTCAAGAGAAAAGAAAGCATCCAGGAAGTACAAGGAATCGAAGAAGGAGTAGGAAAGAGAATTGTATCAGTTAAAGCAAAAGGAAGCTGGGAAGGCAGACAGAACAGCAAAGGCCCAAACTGAGGAAAAGACAGCCAACTCAATTAAGAAGGGAGAAAAAACCTTTTACAGGTACATCAGGGAGCGAAGGAAGACCAAGGGAGGGATAGTGAGTCTTAATAAAGGAAAGGGGGGGGGCAAGGCAAAGGGTGACTGTGAAAAGGCAGGGATACTAAACAAATATTTTTGCTCGGTATTCACAAATGAAGAGGGGGAGGTACCTAAACCAAACAATAGAAACACTCTGGATACAGGAATTGATACCAGCCCATTCACAGAAGAAAGGGTTCTGAAAGAACTCTTAAAACTGAAGGTGGACAAAGCAATGGGGCCTGATGGGATTCACCCCAGAATTCTAAAAGAACTAAGGGTAGAACTAGTGACACCACTGACTACCTCTTTAACAAATCATCGGAGGATGCGGTGGTACTTGAGGACTGGAGGAGGGCAGATGTCATTCCACTTTACAAAAGTGGGAGCAGGGCAGAAGCAGGAAACTACAAACATGTTAGTTTAACCTCAGTGATAGGGGAAAATGATGGAATCCCTTCTGAAGGAAAGAACTGTTCTGTACCTAGAGGCCAGAGGGGTACAGGACCCAAGGCAGCATGGATTCACAGCAGCAAGGTCATGTCAAATGAATCTAATAGATTTCTTTGACTGGGTGACCAAAGCAGTAGATCAGGGAGGGGCTATGGACATGGTCTACCTAGACTTTAGCAAGGCATTTGACACAGTCCCACAAAAAAGATTAATATACAAGTTGGCCAGCTTGGGAGTGGGTGCCAAGATGGTAGCCTGGGTAAAGAATTGTCTGGAGAACAGGACACAGAGGGTAACAGTAAACAGAGTCCACTCTGAAGAAAGGGGGGTTACTAGTGGGGTACCGCAGGGTTCAGTACTAAGACCGGTCCTCTTCAATGTCTTTATAAGCGACATTGCAGAGGGACTGGAAGGAAAAGTATGTCTCTTTGCAGACATCACAAAGATCTGCAACAGATTTGATACACAAGGTGGGGTTGAAAGGATGAGAAGGGACTTGGCAAAGCTGGAGGAATGTTCAAATGTATATGGCAGCTTAGATTCAATGCTAAGAAGTGCAAGGTAATGCACCTGGGAAACAAAAACCCAGAAGAAGAGTACACAATGGGGGTGAGATACTGACAATAAAAATGGAAAGGGACCTGGGGGTAGTCATATCAGATGACCTAAAGGTGGGCAAGCAGTGTGAGAGGGCAGCAAGGAGGGCTGGGGGGATACTGGGATGCATAGAGAGAGGCATCACCAGTAGAATACAGGAAGTTGTTATCCCTCTGTGCAGACAGCTGGTGAGACCCTATCTGAAGTACTGCGTGCAGTTCTAGAGACCCAATCTCCACAAAGAGGAGAGCAACTAAAATGGTGCAGGGTCTGCACCAGAAGACATATGAAGACAGACTTAAGGAGCTTAATACAGGCTCGAGGAAAGGCGGGAGAGGAGAGGCATGACAGAAACTTTCAAGTACCTCAAGGGAATCAACAAAGTCCAAGAGGGTAACATCTTTCAGAAAAAGAGGTGTGCAAGAACAAGGGGGCACAATCTGAAGATAGAGGGAGGGCTGCTCAGAGGTCATGTAAGGAAGTACTTTTTCACAGAGAGGGTTGTAGATGCATGGAACGACCTTCCGGAGGAGGTTGTGGAGTCAAAAACAGTGGTGGAATTCAAGAATGTATGGGACAGTCATAAGGCAATTCTAGGGGGTGGGGGTAGGAAGAAGTAGGCTGTTGGTTAACTAGAATCTGCAGCTTATCCATTAGGTAGGGAAATAGGCAGACTGGGTGGGCCAAGCAGTCCTTATCTGCCATCAAATTCTATGTTTCTATGCACCACCTTCCCTTGTATCAGTGTTGAAAAAGCTTTTAGAGCCAGAAACAGAGCTCCGAGTTCTAGCACATTTATGTGCTAAAGGGACTCTCAGCTGACCAGGTGCCCTGGGTCATGTGATCCCCTAGATGGGTACCCCAACCCAGGAGGGATGCATCTGTTGTGAGAACAACTGAGGGAGACTCTCTCTGAAAAGGAATCCCTTCTCTTAGGTTGGGTTTCTCCTTCCACCACTGGAGTGCCTGTAGCAAAGTCCTTGTTACTGGAATGGGCTTTGAAAGAGGGTCTTTTCTTTGACTCCAATGAGCCCTGAGGTGGAACTGGATATCTCTCATTTGGGACCTGGAACCAAGTACTGTGCCTGTAGATGCAGGCGTATGGCACAGTAACTGCAGAAACTGCTTTGCAGTTTTGGGTTTGTGCAAACTGAATGAATTTGCAATCAGCTGGAGACTTCTGACTCTGTCCAAAGGCAGGTAGGCCCTGCCTTGCAGGGTACTGATCTCTGCCCCTATGAACTTCAGGATTTGTGCAGGAATAAGGACTTTTTTTGTGACTGATTAGGAACCTCAAAGACTCCACAAGCCCTTGGGTGATCTGCAGATACTGTATGACTTGGTCTGGTGATTTACCTACCACCAGCCAGTCATCAAATACAGGAATACTGTAACCCCCTGTCTTCGAAGGTGTGCCACGACTGCTGCTAGGCACTTTGTGAACACTCTTGGGGCAGAGGAAAGGCCACAAGGCAGGGCTGAAAACTAGTAATAGACTGAAGGGAGTCTGAACCTGAGATATTTTCTGTAGGACTCCTTCATGGGGATGTGGAAGTAGGTGTCTTTCAAGTCCAGTAATGTCAACCAATCTCCTTTTAGAAGAGTTGGCAGAATCAATGCCAAAGTTACCATTTTGAACTCTGGTTTCTTCAGATGCTTGTTTAGAGCTCTGAGATCCAAAACAGGCCACCACTCCCCACTTTTCTTTGTGGTGAGAAAATACCTGGAATAGAAACATCTTCCTTTCAGAGGGCTGGAACAAGTTCCACTGCTCTTAGCAGCAGAAGGTTTTGAACCTCTGCCTCTAGCAGTTTTTCTGCTAGGGAGGGCAAACTGAAGACCCTTGTTTTTTTAAGAGGAAGGGATATGAAGTCCAAAGACAGACCCTGAACCACAACCTCCAGGACCCACTGGTCTGTGGTGATGTTCAGCCAAGCCTGGAAGAAGTGGGACAGTCTGCCTCCTACAGGGAAGGAGGGAGGGAGAAAGCAGCCTGTGCCTTAGGGGGTCTGCTTTGCTTGGGGCTGAGGCTAGGCCTGTGACCCTTGCCTAGAACCCCCTTCTACCCCTGCCCATGAAGTACCCCTGTTGTGGATACTGCTGGTACTGGGGAGTGGCCACTAATTGGAAAAGGGATCTGGTGTGAAAGGACCTGCCCCGGCCCCCCCTTTCATAAGGCCTGGTGGATGGTGATGCATTCTCTTTGGAAGAGTTGCTTCTGTAAGTGGCCTTGTACTCATCCACCTTTTTCACGTATGCCACAGCGGATTCCTCAAATAGAACATTCCCTTCTATGGGGAAATCAAGTGCTTTAGATTGAGTATCCTGAGTGAGATTTGTGGCCCTGAGCCAAGCAAATCTCCTCTGTGCTACCATGTTAGCCATCCATCTGGCTGCAGTATCATTAGTATCAGCAGCCATTTGGAACCGATATTTAGCCGCCTCTAACCCAAACCTAGCAATTTCAACTAGATCATCTGACAGGGGCAAGGGGGCTTTCTGAGCCATGGCCAAAACTGACTGCCACAGTGATTTCTTATACTGGGCAGTACAGGCCTGAAAATTTGCTTGATGAATGGCCAGAGAGGCTGACAGGTACTCCTTCTTGGCCATAGTATCTATTTTCCTAGAGTCCTTGTCCGGAGGGTGAGGACAGAGGGACCCTAGCCTTGTCACAGGCAGACGCCTGCACAACCCCGATGATCAGGATGGGAAAAGAGGAACTCTGCCCCTTCCCCTATCCATCTGGTATTTTGTATCCATCGTTTTATCAAGGAGAGGGATGGAATTTGGAGTTTGAAGGAGTTTTAGTGCATCCTTCTTAAAAAACTTATGCTTTAGTGGGGGGTTACCCCATCATTTCCATATATTCCACCTCCTCCTCATCCTTGATCTGTTCTGTAATGGATTAAAATGAGAAGAGTAGTCCTCAGATACCCTGGGGGGAGAACCAAACTCCTGCTCAGGGGACACCTCGGGCTCAATAGGTTCCCCATCATCCTCCTCACATTCTCCATAATCTTCTTCCTCAAGGAAAGATGATCTTCCTGTACTGCCAGCCTATGGACCTGAGGTTGGAGCAGGTGGCTGCTGAGGAAGAACAACACTTTGCAAGGCCTTAATAATCTTAAATGCCTGAGCAATCTCCATAGGCGATGGCATAGTGAGGCCAGGCACAGAAGTCCCTGGTTTAGAAGGTGGGGATTCAGTGTGCTTAAGCTTCTTAGCTGTTTTAGAGGGAACCGGAGAGTCAGCCGGTTCACTTGTCCTCTTTGTGCCCTTGTCACCCATCTCAGGGGTAGAGGCAATCACAGATATGGTTTCACCAACATTAGCAGGAGGTATCAGCTGGTCAGAGCCAGAGGGACCCCTCAGTTGAGGAAGCCTCTTTTTTAGTCGTTCCAGGTGTTTCTCAACAGTTTTCTCTGGGAATGTTTTACATACATCACATTCCTCTTGTAAATGATCATAGTATAGCCCAGGCAAGCCACACACAAACTGTGCTCGTCTGCCTTGGCAAAACCTTTCCCACATCGAGTACAGTTCTTAAAACTGAGCTCACCAGTTTTCCTTTTAGGTTTTTCTGACATACTGTCAAAAAAGAGAGAAAAACCAGAAACCGCTAAATAATAAAGCTTTTTAAATAAGAACTAGCGGTTGTGGTCGGTTCCGGAACCGGAGGAACCGAACGGATAAGAAAAAGGGAACCGGGATCAGTGGTTAAGTAACTGGAGTTATCAGTTACAAAATAAGTTTTTTAATAAATAAAATTATAAACTAAGGGTTTTTTTAGTCAGAAAACCCCCGACTAATGGTAAACTAGCCCGGTTCCCCCATGGTTATACCGAACTGAGAGGAACTGGGAAAAACAAACTAATGCTAAACTAAGCTTAATAACAAAATACACTTAGTAAAAGGCAGCAAATGAAAATAAAAGGATACTTATATGTATTTTAAAAGTTTCTTCACATAGATGAAAGATAGGCGAGCGACACTCCAAGCGACCAGACCTTTCAGGCAGAGAGTGAAATCTGAGGAGTTTAGAACACTGGCAGCAGTTGGTACAGGGCAACATTTGAAAAGTTGTCACATGCAAAGAATTCCATCACTTGCATGTAATCTATTCTCTTCGGGCAGTCCTACCTAGAAGGCATACTACAGAAAGTTATGAATACCTCAGTATTACTGGGGTTAGAAATCACTTTTATTTGGTAGCAAAATAACAAATGAGGTTGCACAACACCTCTCTCTCCCGATGTGCGACAAGCTCCAGTGATTCGGTGAAAGCCTTCCTCAAGGGGCGTGGCCCTTACAGGACATACAGTATCATGAAATTTAAAAGGTGTAGGAGTATTACATCATTAGAATACTTTTAACTTTTCAAATTTTAAATTATATATATATATATATATATATATATATATATATATCTCAAGGCTGTTTAATCAGTAGTGCATAGATTAATCTCTCACACCTCACCATTTCTCAAAATAAAAATGTATAATGTAATCCAAAACTATATAAAAATATAAAAAAGAGAAAAAAAGTAATTTTAAACTATAAATACATCTTGTCATTTATATTAAACATCTTTCAGCAGTTCAGGGTCACCAAATACAGAGCTGAGCATTATAATATTCATGCTAACCATCCTGTATGTGTATAACACAATGTAAATGAACATCCATTCTCAGTACATAATATCTAGTTGCATTAGACCCTAAATCGCAAAGATGTGATCCTCTAAGAGCAATATGGGATCCCAACATCAACATTTTCATGGTTCATCAAATGCATACCAATTCCTTACATGTATTATGGGACACAAGGAAAAAGAGGAGACAAGGAGGACAAAAAAGATAAAGTATCTTCTCCGGAGGTTCAGAGGGCAGGAGCAAATAGGTTCAGAACTTTATCCTTTATCCTTTTTTCTCCTTATCTCATTTTTATTTTGAGAAATGATTAAGTGTGAGAGATTAATCCATGCACTACTGATTAAATGGCCTTGAGATATATATAAATTTGAAATTTAAGAGTTAAATTATTATAATGATGCAACATTTTTGTACCCTATAAATTTCATGATATGTCCTGCAAGGACCGTGCCCCTTGAGGAAGGCTTTCGCTAAAGCACTGGGGCTTGTTGCACATGGGTGAAAGAGGTGCTGTGCAACCTTATTTATTTTGCTACCATTAAAAGTGATTTTCTTTACAAATTTCAGCTTCGGTACCTTACTCTGCATCTACTTACAGAAGTGCATTGGAACTTGGAACATATCTGCCTTACATGAGGCTAGCTCCCCCCTCAACACCCTACTCATGAACGCAGGTATCAGTTTGCTTTGAATTCAATTTAAACCCATATACCCTTATTCTTGGACCTGCCAGAGGGCTTTAGAGCCCCCCCTCTACTAAGAAACACCTATATATCTGTATTCTAATAGCCTGAAAACCTATAAAAAAATCTGGCTTACTTCTACTTTACCTACTATCGTCCTACGGCAACATAATATGATCTCCATCTATGACATGGGAAAAATGTACAGCTAAGGTCTTCCAAGCATTACTTAATTCGAGATGTTATGGAAAAGATGGGTTGTTTTACATTATCGCCAGGAGACAGAATTTGTTCTGTAATAGGGGTCAAGAAGCAGGAAGCCGCTTTGGGTCAGCAGGGATGTAGCAAGGGCAGTATGGGATAGGTGGAGGGTGTTCAGGAGATACAAGAGTACTCAGTGGGAGGGGGACAGGGAGGCTAGGAGACTAGCGGGAAAGGTCATCAGGAGGGTTAAGGCGGATGTGGAAGACAGGTTAGCGAAACAGGCCAGGAGAGGGAAAAAGGCATTTTTGAGATATGTGACGGAGAGGAGGAAGGCTGGTCAGGGGATTGAAAGGCTGAGGGGGGAAGGAGGCAAGCACCTGGAAGAGGATGGCGAGAAGGAAGAAAACCTGAACATGTATTTCTGCTCTGTATTTACAGACGAAAAGAGTGGCAGGGGGCCGGAGTTGGAAAGGGGGAGGGGTAAGGGGATGGTACCGGATCCCTTCACAGATAGGGAGGAATTAACCAGGGTGAAGGTGGACGAGGTCATGGAGCAGGATGGCCTGCACCAAAGGGTGATCTGGGAACTAAGACAGGAGCTGACTGCCCCACTTTCGAGGCTGTTCAACCTGTCCCTGGACACCAATACAGTGCCGGAGGACTGCAAACACACGACAGTGGTGCCAATACATGGGGGGCAGGGAGCTGAGGGAAAAATCTACCACCCATCAGCCTGACCGCTGTGGTGGGGAAGGTCATGGAGGCACTCATCAGTGAAAGGGTAAAGAAGTACCTGGAGGCGAACAGACTGCTGAATGACAGACAGCATAGGTTCACTAGGGGGAAGTCATGCCAGTCCAATCTGATCAAATTTCACGACTGGGTGATGCAGGTAGTGGACCAGAGGGGTGCGATGGACGTGGCCTATCTGGATTTCAATAAGGCATTCGACATCGTACCCCCTATGAGGCTGGTCAACAAATTGGAAAGCATAGGGGTAGGGCTTAAAATAACAAGATGGGTTGAAAACTGGTTGGCGGATAGGAGTCAGACGGTGGTGGTGAATGGGGCGTACTCAGGGATTAGTAGGCGAGGAATGGAGTTCCCCAGGGATCAGTGCTAGAACCCCTCCTGTTCAACATCTATGTATTAGACATTGCGGATGGACTGTCAGGGAGGGTGGCCCTCTGCAGATGACATGAAAATCTGTAATAGAGTTGACTCCCGGCGGGGGGGGGTGTGGAGGGCATGAGAAGGGACCTGAGATTATTGCAGGAGTGGGCAGAGACCTGGCAGCTAAAATTCAACATCAAGAAGTGTGCTGTTATGCACCTGGGGCTCAGGGACCAAAGGTCTGAGTAGTCTCTTGACGTATAACCTGTTCCTAATCATGGGATGTGTAATCTTACCTTGTAGTCTCATGATGCGTAACCTGTTCCTAATTATGTGATGTGTAATCTTACCTTGTAGTCTCATGATATGTGACCTGTTCTTAATTTTGTACCATGTTGTCCCAAGTGTGTGAGTATGTAATTTCCTGTACTCTCCCCAGGTCGTATCTGAAAATAGGCAAATTGCTTGCCTAGTGTACTTACCTGGTTAACAAAAGCTAAATAAATAAATATTCTGGGTGGAGAGAGAGTCAGGATCACTGTTCTATAGTGCGATGTCCGCCCCTTCCAGCCCTGATCTGTTAAATAATAGCATCCCCGATCCCCACTTTTCCATAGTGTGGTGTCCCCCCACCCACTGCCTGATCCCTGTACAAAAAGGCCATCCCTGCACCCCCACCCCACACAGACCACTTCCAGCGACTAGCAAAACCCACACCTCCCTGCCACGGCCAGCTGCTGATTGATCTGGACCGTACACATACAGTATGCAGTACACGCCCACTGGCTAACACTACAACCAATGAGTGCATACCGCATACTGTGCTCATACGGTCCAGATCAGTCATTGGCTGACTGTGAAAGGGAGGTGTGTGCTGTGCTAATCGCAAGCAAAGTCTGGGTGGGGTGAGGTTGCAGGGAATTGTTACCATCTACTGGGGTGGGGGGGCACTAGCCACCAGGGGATCAGGGCCATCCATTGCACCAGTGATCAGTGCGGAGGAGGGATCCACAGTGTGGTTACCGGGCTGGAGGGCGTCAGGGTGTATGACAATGCTTGAGGCTGTGGGGAGGGGATACTACATTGCGAATGTGTTGGAGATGGCGTTATTATGCGAGGATCGAGCAGCGGTGGGGGGAGGACACTACACTATGGAAAGTGAGGACCGTGTCGACAGTATATAGTACATGCCCATTGGCTGACACGACAGCCAGTGAGCATGTACTGCATAATGTACATGTACGGTCCAGATCAGTCATCAGCTGACCATGAAAGGGAGGTGTGGGCTGTGCTAGTCGCTGGCAATGGTCTGGTGGGGTGCAGTGGATTGTCACCATCTACTGGGGTGGGGTGGGGTGGGGGCACTAGCCACCAGGGACAGGGATCAGGGCCGTCTGTTACCCAGCGATTAGTGCGGGGGTGGGGATCCTGAGTGCGGTCTCTGGGGCTGGGGGGTTGGGGTGTATGACAATGTTCAGGGCTGTGGGGAGGGAGAGGATATTACATTACCAAATGAGCTGGGGATGATGTTATTGTATGGGGATCGGGTAGCAGGTGGGGGGACACTACACTATGGAAATGTGGGGATCGGGGATGCTAATACTGAACAGATCAGGGATCGGGCAGGGGATGGGGGGACAATACACTATGGAAAAGTGGGGATCGGGGATGCTGTTAATTATCGTAACAGGGAGCGGGGCTGGGGAGGGGGGTCCACTACACTATGGAAACTGTGTTTCTGTTGTACTGTGATAACTGAAGGGATGGCCTGGTGCACTCCACCGGGCGCAGCCATGCTAATGAGCCCATAATGGGCATGCATGAGGCCCCAAGAGTCTTAAATGAACGCCGTCAGGCCCTGGTGATTTATTCGGTAGTATGGGTGATCTCAAAGGTACAGGTACACATTTTCTGCTGTAAGAATAAATTACTTACCATGGTAATGTTGTTTCTTCCAGAGGACCCCTCAGTAAGTTTAACTATAGCAGTTAGCCTCCTATGTTGAACTGCCCCGGAGAGACTGGAATGTATGTAAATGATGGAACTCATCATGGGCTCATGCTAGTAATTAAAACGTCTGTCCCTAGGTGCTTCTGCATTCTAGACTTTTCAGATTCATTTAGAAGCCTAAATGGAGTCTAAACTCCCCCATCTTATCCTACAGAAAACCTACCCTAAGGTTATGGAAAAAAGTATTGCTTTACGAGAAACACAGACAGACTGGTTTCCACTGTGAAACTTGCAAACACTAAAATGTGCCAAAAATGAACATTCCCATCCCCAAAACATTTTGCCCTAAGTGGCAAGTAAAAGAGGGTATGAATGGATGCAGAACCTTTTCTGGTTCTGGAAAGAGAGGTATGGTGGTAGGTGTAAGCACACTGAGGGATCCCCTGGAAGAAACAATATTTCTGTGTTGACTAATTTTTTCTTCAAACCCCAGGAATCGCTCAGTATGCTTAAGTATTACCAAGATTACCAAACAGTATCTTGGGAGGTCAGATACAGAACCCACTTAGGGGAAAAGGTTCTGCAGTACTGCAGCGCCAAACCTGGCATCACTCCTAGACTGCAAGTCTAAACAGTAGTGCTTTGTGACGGTGTATACAGTTTTCCAGGTAGCTGCTCTACAGATTTCCAACAAAGGGACATCCCATGCTGCTGCCACCAGTGCAGCTGTTCCATGAGTGGAGTGAGCTCTGAAGACTTGAGGAGGCCATTGCTGTAACAGAACTCTATGCAAGAGACTATCCAGCTTGCAATTGTCCTCTTCGATGCTGGCCTACCCTTACCCACTTCATCATATATCAGGAACAGCTGTGTGTGGTCTGACCTGAAAGCTTTAGTATGCTCAAGATAGTGGCTGAGTGCCCTCTTGACATCCAGGCTATGCAGGTTCAGCTCACCCGAGCTGGACTTGGCTGTGAAAAACAGAGGGAAGGTGATTGATTTAGGTGGAACTCAGACCATCTTAGGGAGAAACTTTCTACTGGTCCTGAGGACCACCTTGTCTTTGTGTAAAGCAATGTAGTTAGGGTCTGTGCAAAGGGCTTACAGCTCATATACTCCTCGAGCAGAAGTGATTGCTAGCAGGAAGACTGTCTTTCAGATAACATACTTCAGGTCTGCAGTAGCCAATGGCTCAACTGGGGGCTCCATGAGCTTGGATATATACAGCTTTTGATCCCGGGGGGGGGGCTGGGCTCCTTGAGATGTGGGTGCGGGTGCAGGAGTCCCTTGAAGAATTTCATGAAAACAGGGTGAGAGGTCACTGACCACTCCTTACCTGCTGAGATATAAGCAGAAATTGCTGCCAGGTGGACCTCACGAGTGGAAGGCCTAAGGCCTAGGGTCTACAGGTGGACTAGGTAATCAAGGAATACAGGCAGGCCTGCTTGCAGGGGACTGATTTGCTCATGCTTACACCACAGGGAGAACCACTTCCATTTGGAAGCATACGTTTTCTGGCTGCAGGCTTCCTGGACAACCTGAGAACCTCTAGGACATCCCTTGAAAACTGAAGTTTGGAGAACTCTAGGTCTTCAAGAGTCAAGCCTTGAGGTGAAGTGACTTGAGAGTGGGGTACAGAATCCTGCCCTGGGATATGGTCAGGAGACTGTGCCTCTGAGGAAGGTGAATAGGCTGCGAGATGGACAGGGCTAGCAGGAGGGAGCACCATGGCTGTCTGGAACAGTCTAGGGCCACCAAATCATGGTTGCCAACTAGCTCCTCAGTTAAATGAGAACTCTCAGTAATAGGGGGAAAAGGGGGGAATCATAGAGGAACCTCCCTGTCCAATCCAGAGCCAGGGTGTCCAAGGGTACTGTGCCCAGTGCTGGAAACCTGCAGCACAACTGAAGAAGTTGGTGAGTCTCCCTGGAAGCAAAGAGGTCTATTTCTGTGGTACCCCCACGTCCTAGAATGGTGTCCAGTACCTGTTTGTTCTGGGACCACTCGTGGTTCTGAGCGATTCTGCTGAGAGAATCTGCTAGGACGTTGTCCTTCCCTGGAAGGTGGACTGCAGACAGACTAATATATCTGGAGTAGACCAGGTTCCAGATTCTCATGGCCTCTGTGCACAGCTTGGTGGATGTGGTGCCACCCTGCTTGTTGATGTCACACAGCGTGGTGGTGTTGTCTGTTCTGACCCATAGTGATCTGCCCCGATTCTGACGGGCAAAGGATGCAAGGCGGGAAAGACTGCCCTGAGCCCCAGAAGGCTAATATGCAAGCTTGACTCCTGGGGTGACCAAGTACCACTTACTGTAAGGTTGTCTAGATACACCACTCACCCTAAGAGGGAGGCTTCTGTTTGAGAATGACTGTGGGGGTCTGCTCTTAGAAAGGCAATCCCTCTCTGAGATTGTCCCTTTCCTTCCACCTCTCAAGGGCCTGCAGGAAGGATTTTGTGACTAGAACCAGATTGGAGAGAGGGTCTCTTTTCTGGGACCAAAGGAAAACTCAGATGAAAATGTATGTCCATCATTTGGAACATGGCACCTGAGACCACTGGTGTGGTTGCAGCCACATGGCCTAAGAGTTGCAAGAAATGTCTTGCTGGTTTGGGTTGTCCAAGGACAAATCAATTTGCCAGAGCAAGAATACTGTCCACTCTGTCTTGCGGCAAAAAATACCTTTCCCTGCCGGGTAAGGGAACACTGTGACCCCTAGTCTCCTAAAGATATGCCACCACTACTGCCAGGCACTTTGGGAACACCGTGGGGGTCAAGGAGAAACTGAAGGGAAGGGCTAAAAACTGGTAATGGCCTGAGGGTAGCCTGAACCTCAGATACTTTCTGTGACTGGGCCTGATTAGAATGTGGAAATATGCATCCCTCAGGTCCAGTGAGGCCAACCAGTTTCCTCGATGCAAGGAAGGGATGACTATGGCCAAGGAGACCATCTTGAATTTGGGCCTCGTCAGAAGCTTGTTTAGCAGCCTGAAATCCAGGATAAGTCATTCACCATTTTTATTCTAGGTAAGGAAGTATCTTGAGTAGAGATCTTTCCCCACTGTAGTATGGGAACAGTCTCCACTGCATTCATCTGCAGTAGATTCCTGACCTCCAGCTCTAAAAGGGCCTTCTCTGCTGAGGTTGCAGGTTTGAAACTTCTATAACCCTGCAACTGGGGAATTACCTGAAATTCAGTGAGAGACCATGGCGCACTAGCTCCAAGACCTACTTGTCTGTGGTAATGGTTTCCCACACTTGGAAGAAGTGAGCCTGCCTGCCTCCCACTGGGGGTGGGGTGGCGGCCTGTACATGCACATCAGGGGGTTTGCTTGGGCTGGATCCTGGTAGCCGGGTCAGTTCATTTGGAGGGCCTCCTGCCCATGCCCCTGAAATAACCTCTGTGCTGCTGGTAGTCAAGGGATGACTGAGCATGAAAAAAACGACCTGGGATAGTGTCCTCTACCTCTACCTCCCCTTCCCCAGAGTCCTACAGGAAGTGGAAGGTTTCTTCCTAGCTGCACTGCTTCTATAGGTGGTCTTGTATTACTTTACCTTTTTCACGTAAGCCTCAATTTTTTCACCAAAGAGTTATGTGTTCCCACAAGGAAAGTCCATGTCCTTGGCCTGAGTGTCTTGAGAAAGATTAGTGGTTCTACACCAGGCAAATCTCCTCAAGGAGACGGTTAAGACCATGAACCAAAGGTGGTATCACTGACATTGACTGCCATGTGGAATTGATACTTGGTTACATCCAAAGTTGTCCTGGCAGTCTCTGTCAGACCAAGTGCCACCTCACCTGTGATTGTTTTATTTATTTAGCTTTTGTTGACCAGGTAAGCACACTACACAAACATATGCCTATTTTCAGGTGCAACCCTGGAGCTTACAAGGAATATACAGACAGAACAAGGTTAACAGGATTTCAAAAGGATATACATGATCTTGACCACTCTGATCAAGAGTGATCGTGTCACTCATGACCAAAACTGATGATCAGAGGATCTTTCAGTACTGGGCTACGTAGGCCATGTAGATAGCCTGCCTGAGGAAGAGGGAGGCTACCAGATATCCTTTCTTCCCCATGTTGTCCAATTTTCTGGAGTTCTTATCAGGGGAATGTGAAGAAAGAGGGACCCTAGCCTTGTCACAAGCTGCAGCCTGCACTACCCCATCCTGGTCTGGATGAGTAAAGAGGCAGTCAGCATTTAATCTATCCAGATGATACTTTTTGTCTATTTTCCTTTCAACCTCTGGTATAGAGTTGGAAGTCTGCAAGATCTCAAAGGATGCCTTCCTGGGGGACTTGTGGATGGGTAATAGCAACTGTTTGGTAGGCACTTACCCCATCATGACAAGGAACTCTGCCTCGTTCTCATCCTCCACAGTCTCTTGGGTGGAGAGGTCTAGGGTATCCAACATATGTCTCACAAAAGAATACTGAGATGAGTAGTCATCTTGGCCATAAGGAGGGGAACCAGCACCTTGCTCAGTAGAGACCTCTGCCTTGATAGGGCCCCCTTCCACCTCCTGTTCCTCACAGAAATATTATGGTTCCTGGCTAGGGGAAACCAAAGCCTGGACCGGAATGTGGGAAGGAACCAGGGTGCCCAGAAGGGAACCGATGGACTGGATGGCCTGGAGGACTTGCAAGGCCTCAGCTATGTCCTCCACGGAGGGCACTGCAGGTGTGCCAGTTAAGAGCTTCTTTGCTTTATCAGCAGGAGATGCAGCAACATGTAATTCCTTATGTTATTTCTTCAGGAAACAGATCAGCAACCTGTTCTGCAGACCTTTTCAATTTAGAGTCCCCTTTATCAGAGGTTTGGGGCTCAGAGGACTCTTTACGCCTGTCTTTGCATTTAGAATTGGAAGAGGAGGCTTCCCCGGGAGGTTTTGGTGATGATGAGGAGGGAGAAGCCATATCCTCTAACTTCTAAGCCCTCTTTTTAACTGTTTTAGGGCAGAATTTAAACTGGGGGGGGGCAAGACTTGGGAAACAGTCTGAGACGCAAGGTACGGGAGGCCTTTGGCCCCCCCCCACCCCAGCTGGCGATAAGAGAATTGTGCGAAATTTAAAAAGGGGAGGAAGTGGGAGGCAAGAGAAGGATGGGGGCAGGAGTCTGGCTGGAGGGTGGTCTCCATAAACGTAAGGAGCCTAGGGAACAAGCTACCAGAGCTCCAGCCACTGGTGGCAGAGGGGGAGGTCGACATAGCTGCCATCACGGAGAAATGGGCCAACCAGTACCATGACTGGGACATGGACTTAATGATCTCCGGATACAGAATGTATAGGAGGGACAGATTAAATGGAAAGGGGGGGTGGCTTTATTCGTAAGGGATGGGATAGTGTGTAGTAGGGAAGAATGAGAGGAGGGGAAGGCGGATATCTTCTGGGTTAACATACAGAACACGAAGGGCAGGAAAGTTAGGCTGGGGATGATGTACTGACCACCCTCCCAGTCTGAGGAAATTGATAAGAGAGCTGGTGACTACATTATGGAAGCACTGTAGCAGAGGCAGGGCAGTGGTGGTCGGTGACTTAAATCTACCAGGGGTGGACTGGAGCACCATGACCTCCGCTAGCACCAGGGAACAGGTCATACTAGAAGCCTTCCAGGATGCATTCCTGTCACGACAGATGAATGACCCGACCAGAGAGGGGAACATTTTAGACCTTGTATTATCAGATGGTGACTGGGTACAAGATGTGACAGTTGAAGACCCCCTGGCGGGGAGTGACCATCTTAAAGTATGGTTCTCCCTTGATTTGGGATGGGAGGGGAGGGGACATTAACCAAAACCAGGATCGTGGACTTCAAAAGGGCAGACTTCGGCAAGATGGCAGCTATACTTGGGGGGCATGCAGCCACATTCAGCCCGAATATGGATACCAACCAGAAATGGGACATTTTGAAGTTGGGTCTGGTAGTGGCCACAAATTCATGCTTAGGGAGCAGTAGTAAGAAGCTAAGGTCCAGAAAACCAAGTTGGCAGGCCAAGGAGGTGCAAGACAGGGTGACAGGTTTTGAAGGCTGTCCTTTTTTCTACCAGAGGACCTGCAGGGAGGTGGATAAGGAAGAATAAAAGCATCTATCCCAAATAGATATTTCTGCTCAGTATTTACTGAAGAGAAGGCAGGGCAGGGCCCACAGCTCTGCACCATGGACACGGGGGGGGGGAGGGAGGTGTGCACTAGTCCCTTCATAAAAGAAAGGGTCCTACAACAGCTCGATATGCTCAGGGTGGACAAGGCAATGGGACCTGATGGCATACATCCCAGGGTACTAAAGGAGCTAAGGGTGGAACTAGCAGAGCCATTATCAGAACTGTTTAGTGAATCTCTGAGCACAGGAGAGGTCCCACAAGACTGGAGAATGGCTCACGTGATCCCGCTCCACAAGAGTGGTAGCAGGGAGGAGGGAGGGAACTACAGACCAGTCAGTCTTACCTCAGTAGTGGGCAAAATTATGGAAGCACTCCTTAAGGAAAGAATAGTGCAACACCTGGAATCCATAGGAGCACAGGATCCAAGACAGCATGGGTTTACAACAGGAAGGTCCTGCCAAACTAATCGCATAGATTTCTTTGACTGGGTAACCAGAGTGGTGGACCAAGGGGGAGCAGTTGATGTCACCTACCTTGACCTCAGCAAAGCTTTTGACACTGTTCCACATAGAAGATTAATAAGCTGGGTAGACTCTGGGTGAGTCAGAAGTTGGTCAACTGGGTGGCAAACTGGTTGATGGGCAGAAAACAGAGAGTGGTGGTAAATGGTATACAGTCAGAAGAGATGCAAGTCACAAGTGGGTACCTCAGGGATCAGTCCTGGGGCCAGTCCTCTTCAATATCTTCATCAGTGACACTGCAGATGGACTGGAGGATAAGGTCTGTCTGTTTGCAGATGACACCAAGATCTGCAACACAGCAGATGATCCAGATGGGGTGGTCAGAAAGAGAAGAGATCTGGATAAACTAGCAAAATGGTCGGAAGAGTGGCAACTGGGGTTTAATGCAAAGACGTGAAAGATCATGCACATAGGGAAAGAGAAACCCTGAAGCCACCTATAGGCTGGGAGGGGAGCTGCTGGCAGTCACAAGGGAAGAAAGAGACTTGGGCATCATCATCACCGATGACCTGAAATCATCCAAGCAGACCACTAAAGCAGTAGGTAAGGCTAGGGGGATGTTAGGATGCATTAGTAGGGGTATCACAAGTCAGAAGAGGGAGGTAATAATACCTCTTTACAAGACACTGGTTAGGCCCCATCTGGAGTACTGCATGCAGTACTGGAGGCCACATCTTCACAAGAACATTAACCAAACTGAGGCAGTCCAGAGAAGGGCAACCAAAATGGTGCAGGTACTGCATAAGAAAACATATGAGGACAGATTAACAGAGCTCACTACGTATACACTAGAGCAAAGAAGGGAGGGAGGTGATATGATCGAAACATTCAAACACCTTAAGGGCATTAACAAGGTGTAAGAGTCTAACATGTTTCAATATAAGAGAAATAGCAGGACGAGATGACAAATCATGAAATTAGAGGGACGCCGATTAAGGGGTAATGTGAGGAAGTTCTTTTTCATAGAAAGGGTGGTGGATGCATGGAACGGCCTACCTCAGGAAGTGGTGGATATGAATACAGTGCAGGGCTTCAAACAGGCATGGAATAGGCATAAGGGAGCAATACAGATGAGTATGAATAGATAGGCCATTGACAGAGCAAAGGCTGATGGCACATTCATAAGGTAGAAAAAGAAATGGGCAGACTGGATGAGCCTTGCGGTCCTTATCTGCCATCAACTTCAACTTCTATGAGTACAACAAGAAATTCAAGGGGGTGAGCAGGGGTTGTAAGGGCAGCAAAGGCCTCAAAGGAACCAAGGCTTGCACAGGGGATTAGAGAAGGCAAAAACCTTTTTTTTTTTTTTTTTTTTTTTTTTTTTTAAGTATGCCACGATGAGGAGGAGCAGGGTTTCAATGCTAAGTGCAACTTCATGCACTTCGGAGCTAGAAACCCAGAGTACAGTTACCATTTGGGTTGGGAGTGGTTATCCATCTCTGTGAAGGAAAACGATCTGGGGGTGATGGTCACAGGAAATATGAATCGCTCAGCACACTGCAGAAAAGTGGCAGTCAAGGCCAACAAAATCCTGGGGAAGGGGGATCACCTCCAGGAGGGAGGAAATAATCCTTCTGCTGTACAAATCATTGGTGAGGCCTTACTTGGGAGTACTGTGTGCATTTCTGGCACCACTATTTAATGAAGGTCATCAAGCTTTTGGAGGGGGTCCAGAGGCATGTGACCAAGATGATCAGGGGAATGGGAGAGAAACCCTATAAGGGTAGGTTGAGGGAGCTCAACATGTACTCCCTGGAGGAAAGAAAGGACTGAGGCGATATGATCGAGACCTTTAAGTACTTGAAGGGCATAAACAGAGTTAGTATTGATGGTATGTTTTGATTGAAGAGGGAGCGGATCACGAGAGGGCACAGTCTGAAACTGGAGGGGGTAGGTTCAGGAGGAAGATGAGGAAGATGAGGAGGCACTACTTCATGGAGCGGGTGGTGGCGACATGGAATACACTGCCTGAGGAGGTGATATCTAGGAAATAAGTGGGGAGTTTTAAGAGGGGGTGGGATAGGGTCAATGGCAGAATACAATGTGGACAGAGGGGCGGGAGGGCAGCAGCAGCTGTCTGAACTGTGGGCTGCACAACAGAGCAGATGCAATTGACCATGAGGCCTTTATCTGCTGGCTCTTTTATATGTTCATATTTAGAATTTGCTACTCAAGCCACAGATAGCAAAAATATAGCTAGGGCTGAGACACTTCAGACAAACTGTATCTGTTGACTTTAGCCAAAATCTGAAAGCACCTAATACAGTTTTTAAACCTAGTCAGTCTTGTTTTCTTTTTAGGCCTCTCTGAAATGCCCAATCAACAACAGATCAAAAAAAAACAAAAACACATGGTTCCAGAAGAAAAAAGTCAAATTCACAGTCAGTTCCCTCACAAGAAAGAAACAGTGAAAATTTGCCACAAAAAACAGTAAAATCGAACTTGACATTTGGTTCCCTGAAAAAGGAACTAGGACGCAACCAGAAATAAGTATTAAAAATAAGAGGCAAAACCAGAAGAAAGTGCAGCAAAAACCACTGAACAGATGAGGAACTGGGAAGAACCGCTCGAAAACAGAAAAAAATATATAAAACCTAACTAAACTGACCTGAAAAATAAGACTTGGAACAGACGAAATGAAAACAAATCGAACTTTGTTTTCTCAGGGAAAACAAACACGGCAAAGCACTGAAGAGTGCTCTCTGAGACGTCTTACTAAGCAGGCAGAGAAATGAATCTGAACAGTTTAGAATGCAGCAGCACCTAGAGGCAGATGACAATTACTGGCATGAGCGCATCATTTACGTATGTTCCAATATATCCGGGGCAGTTCAACATAGAAACATAGAATTTGGCGGCAGATAAGGACCGCTTGGCCCACCCAGTCTGCCCAGTTCCCTACCTAATGGATAAGCTGTAGATTCTAGTTAACCAACAGTCTACTTCTTCCTACCCCCACCCCCTAGAATTGCCTTATGACTGTCCCATGCATTCTTGAATTCCACCACTGTTTTTGACTCCACAACCTCCTCCTGGAGGCGCGCCCTTGCATCCACAACCGCCTCTGTGAAAAATACTTCCTTACATTACCTCTGAGCCACCAACCCTCTATCTTCAAATTGTGCCCCCTTGTTCTTGCACACCTCTTTTTCTGAAAGATGTTACCCTCTTGGACTTTGTTGATTCCCTTGAGGTACTTGAAAGTTTCTATCAAGCCTCTCCTCTCCCGCCTTTCCTCGAGCCTATATTAAGCTCCTTAAGTCTCTCTTCATATGTCTTCTGGTGCAGACCCTGCACCATTTTAGTTGCCCTCCTCTGGACTGCCTCCATCCGGTTTATGTCTTTGCGGAGACTGGGTCTCCAGAACTGCACGCAGTACTCCAAATGGGGTCTCACCAGCTGTCTGTACAGAGGGATAACAACTTCCTGTTTTCTACTGGTGATGCCTCTCCCTATGCATCCCAGTATCCCCCCCAGTCCTCCTTACCACCCTCTCACATTGCTTGTCCACCTTTAGATCATCTGATATGACTACCCCCAGGTCCCTTTACATTTTTGTTGTTAGTATCTCACCCCCATTGTGTACTCTTCCCCTGGGGTTTTTGTTTCCCAGGTGCATTACCTTGCACTTCTTAGGATTGAATCTAAGCTGCCATACATCTGACCATTACTCCAACCTTGCCAAGTCCCTTCTCATCCTTTCCACCCCACCTTGGGTATGAACTCTGTTGCAGATCTTTATGTCATCTGCAAAGCGACATACTTTTCCTTCCAGTCCCTCTGCAATGTCACTTACAAAGATACTGAAGAGGACCGGTCCTAGTACTGAACCATGTAGGAGGCTAATTGCTATAGTTAAGCGTACTGAGGGATTCCTGGAGTTTGAACATGGACTTTTACAATTAAGGAGTAAAACTGTTTAGTGAATGACAAGAAATACTAAAAGTAAAATCATAATTTTTAAACTTCCAGTCATGCAAAAACACTGGTAGGAGACTGTACTCTTGTTTTCATATCTAAGACAGGCCTAACGTGCAAAGCAACTGTCTTGCTCTCTTTTTTTCGATGAAGTTGCTACTTGACATTTAACATCTTCTTGTTAATTCATAATCAAAAATGCAACACACAGTAAACACAGAATTTGACGGCAGATAAAGGACCGCTTGGCCCACCCAGTCTGCCCATTTCCCTACCTAATGGATAAGCTGCAGATCCTAGTTAACCAGCAGCCTACTTCTTTCTACCCCCACCCCTTACAATTGCCTTACGACTGTCCCATGCATGCTTGAATTCGATCACTGTTTTTGACTCCACAACCTCCTCCGGAAGGCCGTTCCATGCATCCACAACCCTCTCTGTGAAAAAATACTTCCTTACATTACATCTGAGCCGCCCCATCTTCAAATTGTGCCCCCTTGTTCTTGCACACCTCTTTTTCTGAAAGATGCTACCCTCTTGGACTTTGCTGATTCCCTTGAGGTACTTGAGCGTTTCTATCATGTCCCCCTCTCCTCCTTTCCTCGAGGCTATACATATTAAGCTCCTTTAGTCTCTCTTCATATGTCTTCCGGTGCAGACCCTGCACCATTTTAGTATCCCTCCCAGGGACAGCTTCTATCTTGTCTATGTCCTTGCGAGATTGGGTCTCAGAACCGCACACAGTACTCCAGATGGGGTCTCACCAGCTGTCTGTACAGAGGGATAACAACTTCCTGTTTTCTACTGGTGATGCCTCTCCCTATGCATCCCAGTATCCCCCAGACCTCCTTACTGCCTACTCACATTGCTTGCCCACCTTTAAGTCATCTGATATGACTACCCCCAGGTCCCTTTCCATTTTTGTGTTTTTAGTATCTCACCCCCCACTGTGTACTCTTCCCCTTGGTTTTTGTTTCCCAGGTGCATTACCTTGCACTTCTTAGCATTAAATCTAAGCAGCCATACATTTGACCATTCCTCTAACCTTGCCAAGTCCCTTCTCATCCTTTCCACCCCACCTTGTGTATCAACTCTGTTGCAGATCTTTGTGTCATCTGCAAAGAGACATACTTTTCCTTCCAGTCCCTCTGCAATGTCACTTACAAAGACACTGAAGAGGACCGGTCCTAATACTGAACCCTGCGGCACCCCACTAGTAACCCCCCTTTCTTCAGAGTGGACTCCATTTACTCTTACCCTCTGTGTCCTATTCTCCAGCCAATTCTTTACCCCGGCTATCATCTTGGGACCCACTCCCAGGCTGGCTAACTTGTATATTAATCTTTTGTGTGGGACTGAGTCAAATGCCTTGCTAAAGTCTAGGTAGGCCATGTCCACAGCCCGCCCTGATCTACTACTTTGGTCACCCAGTCAAAGAAATCTATTAGATTCGTCTGGCATGACCTTCCTGCTGTGAATCCATGCTGCCTTGGGTCCTGTGCCCCTCTGGCCTCTAGGTACTCGACAATTCTTTCCTTCAGAAGTGATTCCATCATTTTCCCTATTACTGAGGTTAAACTAACTGGTGTGTAGTTTCCCGGCTGCCCTGCTCCCACTTTGTGAGAGGGAATCACATGGCCCTCCTCCAGTCCTCAGGTACCACTGCATCCTCCATGATTTGTTGAAGAGGGTAGTCAGTGGTGTCTAGTTCTACCCTTAGTTCTTTTAGAATTCTGGATGAATCCCATCAGGTATTGCTTTGTCCACCTTCAATTTTAAGAGTTCTTTCAGAACCCTTTCTTCTGTAAATGGGTTGGTATCAACTTCTGTATCCAGAGTGTTTCTATTGTTTGTTTTAGGTACCTCCCCCTCTTCATTTGTAAATATTGATAAATACTGAGCAAAAATATTTGTTTAGTATCTCTGCCTTTTCACAGTCACCCTCTGCCCACCCCTTCCCCTTTAAGCCTCACTATCCCTCCCTTAGTCTTCCTTCGCTCCCTGCTGTACCTAAAAAAGGTTTTATCCCCCTTCTTACCTGAGTTGGCTATTTTTTCCAAAGTTCGGGCCTTTGCTGTTCTGACTACCTTCCCAGCTTCCTTTTGCTTTAACTGATGCAATTCTCTGTCCTGCTCCTTCTGTGATTCCTTGTACTTTATGAATGCTTTCTATTTCTCTTGAACCTTCATTGCCACCTCCTTTGAGAACCATAGTGGTTTCTTACATCGTTTTGTTTTGTTTATTTGCTTCAAACAAAGGCTTGTTACCTCTGTGATGGCAGTTTTTATTATTCCCTATTGTTCTTCCACCCCTCCTTCCTGCCCATTTGCTAGTGCATTCCTTAGGCACTCACCCATTTTGGCAAAGTCAGCCCTTCTGAAGTCCAGTACTTTTGCTTTTGTTGGCTTAACTCTATTGTTGTGTTTATGTAGAACCATACTGTCCGATGGTCGCTAGTTCCAGATGGCTACCCACTTCTACATCTGTGATCCTCTCTCCCATCTCCATTTGAGAGGACCAGGTCTAAGACTGCTCCCTCGAGTGAGATCAATACTAGTTGTCTAAGGAATGCCCCATTAGGGCATCTAGAATAACCCACTCTTGAGCGGCTGCTGCAACTGCACTCCAGTTAACATCTGGCATATTGATATCACCCATCAGCAATATCTCCCCTTTATCTGCCATTCTAAAGATACTTTCTATCATTTCCTTGTCCATTTCCTCCCCCTGAGAGGGGGGGTCTGTATACAACCCCTGTGCGGATTGTGGTGCCATTGCCTGCCTCCAAATTGACCCACAGTGCTTCTTCTCCTCCTCCCTGTTTACCCTTTTGTTCTGTTGCTTTGATTCCTTCTCTTATGTAGAGAGCTACTCCTCCTCCTCCTCTTTTACCCTCCTTGTCCCTCCTGTAGATAGTATATCCTGGTATGTTTACGTCCCAGTAATATTTATTTTTTGCCTTGTATGTGTTTATTCTAGTTTAAATTAACATTATCAAATAATCCCAGTTCCCAAGACCCAGTTTCATAAAATATAGAGACAAATTTACACACTGGCTATAAACAAATCAAGATAAGTGGATCAGCTGCAAGAGATTCAATTGCAGAATTGGAATCTTGAAGTTTAGTAATGCCAGACATGCTGGGTTGCCAGTTTCACATTCCTCCTAGCTGGCAGCATGAACTGTACTTAGCCACCATAAAAAAAAAAAGTTGTCTACTGTACCATGTAGCTGTAGTTCTATTTGGTTTCCATTAACATTTACTCCCCAGCTGGTAGCTATTTTATAGACATACCGTTCACAGGTATATACCCTTATCAGGCCAAACCTGGCTTTCATTCAGCTGGCTATGGATTTTCTTCCTGGATTTTCCTCTCCCACCTCCCCTGGCAAGGGCGGTGTCTCTGTCAGGGTTACACAGCCACAGTTCACCCCGCAGCAGAAGCACACTCCCTGGCCCAGTCGCAAGGGTCACTATAATGGCGGAACTCGCCATCAACTCTCCCCAGCTGAGAGGCACCACCAAGAGGCAACAATCTGGGCCCTGGCCTGCCTCTCTTTGCAACTTTCTGGGCACGCTCACTCCTGAACCTGGGTTGTCGGTGTGACAGAGTGATGCGCTGCTGCTGGCCCATCCTCCAAAACTACATACAGTATATTAGGTAAGGGGCGGAAACAACTCTCTTCTCTGGCTGCTGAGCCCCTCCTTATGCACCCCAATATCTTACTTGCCCTGCCACTGCTCTATTACATTGCACTGTTGTCTTCGGACTAACCAAAACAATTATCCTCAAGTCCAACTCCTCTACTGTGCTTTCCACTGCTACCTCCATCATTTTGTTTTCAGTGTTTGTATTTTTTTACTCCACGTGCATCCCTTACACTTCTTGGTATTACATTTTAACTTCCACTCTTCTGACCATTTCTAAGGAAAGTGAAAGGAGAAACTGTTTAACCAGGAAAGGCACACTAAGACGAAGCTTGTTTCCAGGTGCGACCTGAGAGCACTATGAAGTTAAATGACTTGCTCAGGGTTACACAGTATGCAAGTGGTGGTTGATGGGATTCAAACGCAGGTCTCCTGGTTTGCAATTCAGTACCCCTAACCACTACTATATACTGCCTCTCTAATTTCTCTCATCTACCCAGGTACTCTTTCACAATTCTGACCCCATCCTGGCTGTCCACCTGGTCACAGATTTTACTATAATCTGCAAAGAGGCATATCTTGCCCTGTATTCCAATCCCAATGTCGTAGATGATGTTGAGGAGGACCAGTCCCAATAAAGATCCCTGTGGCACACAACTAGTGGCCCCCCGATCCCTGATAATTCCTTATTGTACAATGGCAAGGAAATTTCCTGTATTCTGATTGGTCAAAGGGTGCCTGAGACAGTGATGATATTACACAATAACGTCACTGTATGGATTATCACATTGATGACCTCTTCTCTTAAGAAATACTGCCACACTAAAAATCTTCTAAAAAATATTTTTAAAATGTTTTTATTTTTGTATCTTTCAACAAGCCACTGTATAATAGCAATAAGATACTCCAGTGTGTGTGTTCATGGGTAATGAACGTCACTCCTGGGGTGGTGGAAGCACTCAGTCACCGCTGCTTCAACCCACCACCAGGAGTGACGTTATTACACAATAACACACACCCTGTCGTGTCTTACTGCTTAATTAATTACCCCCTCTGGGTTCTGCCACTAAACCAATGTCCCACCCATCTTATGACTTTATCCCCAACCACAGGTCATGCATCTTCTTTACCAACCATTCATGTGGAACAGTCAAAGGCTTTACTGAAGTCAATGTACATCTATTGTTTGTCCCTTGCTGAATGTCATCATCACCCAATCAAAAAAAATCAATCCGGTTTGTCTGACATGACTGCTTTCCACCATCGTGAACCCATGTAGGTTTTTGTCCAGAAGCCAGCTAGTCTCCAGAAAACTTGCCAGCCTCTCCCTTGTTATGGTCTCTAGCAGATTACAAACTATAGATATTAGACACTCTAGTTCCCTGGTTCATCTCTGCTCCTGCTCTTGTGCAGGGGAACTACATTCATTGTCCTCAGGTCCCTAGCTGCTATTCCTGTCTTTAGTGAGCTGTGTGAAGAGCACATGTAATGACTCAGCTAAGACCTGCCGCCAACTCCTTTATCACATGAGGATGCAGCCTGTCTGGGCCCATAGAGTTTTATCTACCTTCATTGTGCTTAGGCACTCTAGTATCCTTTTCACAAAAACTGGATCCTCTTTGACACCCTCCCCCCCACTGACCTGACAGAACAGCCAGGCAATGGTCCAGTGTGTTCTACCAGGAAAACTGAACAGAAATATCTGTTTAAGATGTCTGTCTTCCTTTTATCCCACTTACACTTATCTCACTTCTTCAGTCTACTTCTTCCTCAGTTTTTCACTTCTGCCTGGTCTCCCTTCTTCATTCCCTCATCCATCTTCAATTTTATGTCAGCCTTAGCCTTCCTCACAACTCTGCTGGCCTCTTTAATCTTGTTTTGTAACTCTACCCTACCCCCCTCTGCATGGTTGGTTTTGTATTTATTGATTGCCTTTTTTTTTTTTTGCCCTCACAGTCACCCACACGTCACTCATGAATCACAATGGTTTCTTACCCCTTATTACCCTTATACAAAGGCTTCTAATAACCTGCTTTTTTAATCACACTCACTTCTAATATCTCACTTTTGCTTTTTTAATCGCTTCCTACTTTGTCCCCCCACAAAAAAAAAACCTTCTAGTTTCACCTGTAACAGCTCCCTTATCTTAACAAAATCAGTCACCCTAAAATCTGGGACTTTTGTCTGAGACACGATTTTTTCAAACCATACCATTTGGGGTCGCTGGATCCTAGCGGGTGCAGTACTGTGACCTCCCCCATATTGTCCCAGTTTGTGAGAACTTAATCCAAGATGGGATGCAAATGTGATATATACAGGTTACTCACCTGTAACAGGAGTTCTAGGAATGGTATATGTTGTTCATCCACACTGTCTGGCAGGTTCCTTGCTGCTTTAAATCTTGCCGGAAGGTCTTCAAGCTTGCTCCTCCCACCCACCCGGGTGGTAAAACTCTCGGCTCCGCCCCATGATGGCAGATCTAGCCCACTGGAAGCCAGGTTGTGCGTCGAAGCCGGGGAGGTCGGGTGGGTCGTGAGGATGAGCAACATATACCATTCCTAGAACTCCTGTTACAGGTGAGTACTCTGTATTTCTAGGGACATGGATATGTTGTTCATCCACACTGTCTGGCAGACTCCTAGCAGTTCTCCGGGAGAAGGGAGGCAAGGTGCACACCCCCTGCTTGGGAAACAGAGACTGGAGAACCGAGGCCCCAAAACCAGCACCCCGGCGTGACTCAAGGTCGATGTGGTAGTGGGTAATGAATGTGTGTGCTGCAGTATAGAGAAAAAATGTTTATACTTTGAGGCCAAGAAACATGCTGTAAATACAATGACTGTGCAGATTTTGGACTATGGGGACATTTTGCTCCTGGGGATGTCGGGGAGCGAGCTGGCAAAGCTGGATGTGATTTACAACAGTTTTGTCTACTTCATTCTCTACGTCCTCAGGGTGTCTACCACTGTCATATGTACTCTAAACTAGGATGGCTTAGACTGCATGAAAGTTGGGAGCTCCATATCATTAGAAACATGTTTCAGTGTTTTAAAGCTAGAACCGCAGAATATATTCTGAACAACCTGGAGCTAAGAAATATCAAGGAGGGCTTAAAGAGCTAGTGTACTGCCTAAAACTAACATTAGTTTTTAAAAGTAGTCAACCATTACCTTTTATATCTGAGGTACTTTTTCCTTTTCTTTCTGTTAATTAGAAGGATTGTTTATCTGATGTTAGTAGGTGTGATGTGTGGGACAGCACTCTGCCTGGCAGCTGAGATATCTACACCTATCCCTGCCCCCCCACATACATATCAGTATGTGACCTCACTGACTGTGACATCACTGTTGCTTAGAAACAGCCACTCAGTGGCTACAAGTCAGTCACCTGTGATGTCAATGTCAGTGAGATCACAATGACGATTATGCACTGGAGGGGGGAATAGAGACAGATACATCAGCTGCCAGGCTAAGAGCTGTTCCACACATCCAGCACAATATTACCATACAGCACACTTTCTAATGAGCAAAACAAAAAAGAAAAATACTTCAGAAATAAAAAGCTACCCCCCCCCCCCAAAAAAAAGGGGAGATTGTCCTTCTCCTATTCTGTTCCAAAAATCTGGACTTCTATTCCTCAATTGCTAAGGCCATCAAACAGCCACATAATATTCTCTAGAATAAAAAAAAGTGAATGGATGCCTCCAATAATCTACTGCAATGCTGTTCCAATTATGGGGCCTAACGCCTGCTCTATAAATAAAATTGATGACAGCTTATTTTTAAAAGATGAATACTGTAAATATTTTCATATGTTGCCATTATACTGTGTGCTTGATACTTGTATTATGTGTAACAAAGTGTTTATGTACCTTCAAGTCTGAACCCCACTGAAAATGAGCCTTGGCTCAACTGGGCAATCCATATTCATAACCTGAATTTTATTAATACAACTATATACTACTTACTACCACATGGCTGCCTTAACTGCAGACTCCACCCTCTGTACTAGGAATGTTTCCTAAAAAAACTGTACTGGCTATTAACTTCTTGCACTTGACTCTACTGTGAACCTTCAGTCCATGTCAGGAAAGCTGAGGTCACCCAGTGGCAGCACCTCCCCCACCTTGTTGCCCTGTAATCTCATGCACCAGTTCCTTATATGCATCCTCTTTCTGAGATGGTTATCTATACACCACCCCATCACATTCCCCCCCCACTTCTGTCACTACCTGCACCTATATTTTCTCCTGCACTCACTTCTCCCCATATCTTTGATCTCCACGGCCTTTATATTCAACCTTACATGTAACTCCACTCCACTCCCTTTCACTTCTGAATACTGCATTCCTTGGTATGGTCATGTCCCAGTCATGGCCCTGGGATGCCCACGTCTCTGTGATCACAATCAGGTCTAAGTGTATGTGTGCTTCTCTCATCACCACCTTCAGATCTCTGGTCTTGTTCCCCAAGCTACTGGCATTTGTGCACTTAGCCCTCTAGATCCCCTGCTCCCCACTCTTTTGGGACCAAACCTTTCCCCTTCACCCCCGACCTCTTCTCCACCCGTGCCCCTGCCATCCTCCTCCTTCCTCCCTCCTAGATCCCCTTCTACAACTTGCCCCAACCTCCCTGTCTCCACACTCGTTACGTTCTATAGTTCCTTCTGTTTTGTGGCACTGGAGGGAGGCCATCCAGAATTCCCTCAACTGATTAGGTGCACCTATTCGCATGATCTGCCTCCCACTCTGCTAGTTTAAAAGGTGCCTCAACTGCTGGCTCTGTGGCACCGAGCGATGGGAGTTGGCTCGGTATGCTGGTGACCCAGGTTTGCGCCCTGAACACAGATGTCAGGAGCAGAGACGGTGGAGAGGGAGTCAAGAGCGCGCTTCCCTCCGGGGGGTGGGACAGTACCAGTCTGCTTGCTAGATGGCTTCTGGCAGTGGCTTGAGGTAGGCATTCCTGGCAGCGTAACTCTTAACACACCACTGAACGCCTCCGTCCCCAAGGCCGCCTCTGTGGCTGGACCAGCATGGGGGAGGTGGGTGGACTGGGGAGAAATGGAAAATTGCCACTCGGCCAACTGAATGATGATCGGCCGGATCCCCTCACACCAACAAGCCCTGGGAACAGCCTCCAAAGCTGATCCCCGTCATTCACCTGATACGGATTTGGACCCAATCTCCCCTCTCATGGACCCAGGGAGGGCCCCCCCCCCCCCACACAAGCAAAGGGATATGCCATGTCAACTGGAGCATGATGCATGGGGGATGGTGGATGGCATAGAGGAAGATGCGGCAGGATGGGGTCCACTGGCAACCTGAAAGAGTGGCCAGTCAGGCGTGGGAGGTTAAAAAAAGAATAAGAAAAAAGGTGCCCCAATACAATCTTTAAACTTGTGCCCAGGCATCCTGGTGCCCCCCAGAGGAATAAAGCAACCCATCGCACCTGAGCTGCTCTTTAATCCCTCAAGAATGGCCTTAATCTCCCAGGTACACCCATCCTTCCTCCCTGCACCACTCCTTCAGCCATGCGCTGCAGTGAGTGATCAGATGAATTCTCCCCATACCGTAAACCGGTAGGATCTCAGAAAAAGGCATCAAGTCTGCTGCCAGCTTGAACCCCCTTTTTTGTAACTTTTTTTCACTTCCCAGTTCCGCTCACCAGCACCCACCAACCCTGTCATGGATCTTCTAATAGACTCACTGGTTACCACTACTTAACCCACGATGACACAGTGGTGAGTCAGCCAGCTGGGGATGCCAGCAAAGAGCAGACCATGTCTTTTTTTCTCCATCTTTGGTTTTCTCTCCAGCTGTGCCGGTGTGCAATAATGGGTTCACGCATGCTAGCCATGGCACAAATGCGTGCCAGATGTCAAGCAGCTACCCCTCTCCTATCCTGTGCTTCCCAGCCATGCTCTCACCTGGTACCCACCAGGTGGCAGCCATGCAGCAAAAGCAGTGTCCCCACCCCCACACCCCAACCCCAATCATGGCATGACACCATTCCCTGGTATTTTCACTGCTTTCTCGACGGCTGGCCCAACAGCCCATACTTGTCCCTAAAAACAGGTCACTAGTGTCATGTGCAGCAGAGCTACTGATATGCCCAAGGCCTGACCCCATCTTCCCCACCTAAGACAATCCTTAACCTCCTCCAGGGGTCTCCAAGCCTGGTCAACAGTACCTAGGTGAACAATGACATCAAGCCCATTCCCCCTTCCACTCCCCTGACAATTTTTTCTACACTTCCAGCAATACACTTAACTGAAGCCCCCAGAAGGCACCTAGCCATCCTGTCCCCCGACCATCCCTTCCATCCACCTTATGATGGAGCCCGCTATCACAAGCACTTTCCTAGACGTCTCCTTCCTCTTGGACTCTGAGTGCATGCTACGCATCCCCTTTAAGACAGTCCTGGTCTCCTGGGTGGCTACAGGTTCAGGTCTCCTCACTGGGAAGACTGAAATAACCAGCTCAAAGAGGTCGGCCAGTCTGTTTGCTGTTACCACCTCAGGGTCCCCACTGCATGGATCCTTCTTCCCCAACCCACCTTGCTGACTACCATCCACCCCACAGTCTCGATCTAAGGTGTCCATTCGTGAGGAGATGTAGTGGCTAGCTGAACCAGTGACAATTGGGAACCGCTCCAGAGATGGCCAAGTTCATCCTTTACCCCATCCTTGTTCTGAGTGACACTTTCAGAAGCAGAACTGATCACCCTTCTCATCCTGCTCGCAATGGTCGTTGGAAGAACTCTGTGACTTACCTATGCCATCACTGTAACAAATAACATTTTATTATTGGAAACAGCCTTATAACTCTGATTTCAATACAAGTGGTTACTAACATGAATAGGTTTCCCAAACTCAAATGTAAACTCTGCAACTAGTGAATGTATTGGCACGACACCAAATAAATGTTTTGTTTTTTTTTACTGTGACCGTAAAGTCCATGAATAATCAGTGAATCCCAGTACCTGCTCAGCTGTTAAACCATCTTGTCTCAGAAGCACTCTCTATACATATAGTGGGCACTATTTTCCAAAAGGAGCCACAGGCTCCAGGGAGAAGTCCCACTGACAACGCTGGAGCTACCAGAAAAGGAAAGTATGAAGGAACTTCTCCTTTCTGTATCACTCCACGTTGTCAATGGGAATAATTACATAAGGGTTCTAAAAAGCAGTACCTGTCTTCAATATGGAGGGGGAGAATATTGTTCCATATATGACCCATAAGGGCAGCCGCAGGGATTCATCTGCTCACCACCTCCTGGCACACTCTGTACCTAAAAACTGCATTGGTTCAGTCCTGGACATCCAGTTTACCACAGTTTACCAACTCTGTGCATGCATGAATAGAAGAGAAATGTTGCCGCCTTCTAAGTTCTAACAATGAACCCTGGGGCATCAGTAATGGTGTATACCAGACTGCCCAGCACAATCACAGATCAGGGAACTGTGCTCTTACTAAGAGTAACAGTGCATGCCACATTGCCCTTCACAGTCCCACATCATAAGATTCTGTCTCCTTTGGAGTCGCTGGCTCCCAGCAAGCTGACAGGCGCCAGAGTTCCTGGTTTGCCTGAAAGACTGTGGGAACCTTGGAAACAGAGGGTGGGCCATCCCTCAGCAGTATCAGATGCTATGCATTGTTAGGTAGCGTTCTTTTTATGAAACAAAAAGGCCTGCAGTGTGAGAATCCTCCTTGCTGACAACTCTGAACTGGAATCCCACTTCACAAAATCGAAGGTCCAACAGAATCGATGGAGGGACTCAAAGAATACCAGGGATGGGTGTGTAACACTACAATAAACCGCACAGAGAAAACAAACTAAAAGAACAGTTCAGAACAGCTCCTCCTGACTGGTCTGAGACTATGGAACAAGCCCATGAACCCCAAGGATGCTCCCATGACTGGAGCCAACATCAGACAAGAAACAGACACCTGGAAAGTCCAAAACCTGCAGACCATGGCCCCAATGTCTATCATCCTGGGCTCTCATCCCAGTCGAGAAAATTACACGTTACCAATAGCTGATGAATGGATACCTTTCCCAAGGCAATTAAAGTGACAATTGCCTTTTCTGCAAACTCCGCTTCAGTAGACTCCGCCATAGAGTAGATAGGTTGCTAAATGTGTCATCTCTAGATTAGATGTAGAAGACTGTCTATTTATTTAACTAAGCTTGCCCAGCGGAATGGGGTCTGAAGAGAAACCAGTGTTTGCAATGTTGGTTTTACCAATCTGAAAACCACGTTCTTTTTGGCTACTCCGGAACTATTATAAGATGCTTCCTCCTGGTCGCTGAATCTGTTGGAGCCCCCAGGGCAACCATGGAAGTGGAGGAAAATAGATATGCACTGTCGATGGCCTACTCTTGTGGCTGAGCAAGCACCATTCCACTCACATGCACTGAAAGACGTGACTTGGGGGGGGTGGGGCTCCTTTTACACGGACAGAATCTGCTCAGTGTGAATGGACCTTCTGTGCAGTAGGTCAAACACCCCTGAGACCAGGGTTCACCCCCAGTTACCCTACCAGAGAAACCGTTATCAGGGGGAAACCGCTTGCTTTCTGCTCACTGAAGACCTAGTCACTTCTGTGAGCATGTTGACAGGCACTTAAGGATGCGGTGACAGTGCTGGCTGACCTCACCTTCATGGTCAGCGTCTCAACTCAGTCCTGGTAAGAGTGCCAAGGCTAGATACACTGCCTGTAAATCAAAAACACTGACCAAAAAAAAAACACAGGGCTCTCAATTTCCTTGACTGAAACCTGGACTAAACTTGCCCCCACCCAGCCCAATCGACTGGCCAGTACCACTCCAAGAAGGCACTGAGGAATTCCTTCTGACAACCCACCAGGGGAGCAACAAAAAACTGGTCTAGATACTGGATTAAAACCTGGAGGTCCTCCGATGCCAGAATCCATAGTTGCAATGTCCTGTTTTGGAGAGATCTTTTACAACCAGATGTGGAACAGTCTGTAGGGGGAAGCAGCTGACTGGAAGCTCTGCCACAGTCTTCTGGACTGGGTTCTCCTACCTGGCCTTGTGATGTCAGGGCCCCATGGTATTGCTACCACTGTGACAGTATTGGGGACTGACATCTCCCTATCGAATAACCAGTTGCAAGTCTTCAAGACTTCTAATGTCCTGGTCCCAGACTGCTGCACCAACTGCATCAATGAACATTGTTGAAGAGCCCAGACGTGGAATGAAGAAATAAAGGAGTATATGAAAAACTCCTTCTGCCCCAGATTGCCAACACACAACCGGGGCTCTCAAAACACTGCCAATGCTGAAGCTGAATACTGGCAATTAAAATGCAAACTTTCAAATGGCCTGGTACATTAAAGGAAAAAGAATAAAGAATCTCTGTCCAGTGAACATCAAGAGGGACAGCTCTCAGACTGTAGAGACTAAATTCTGACTGCTTACACTGACAATCCAAACAAGAGGTTCAGGCCCAGAGATTGCTGGAACTATCACCGACTTCTCTGATAAAGAGGAGAACCCTTGCCCTAGCATCATGGAAGACTGAAGTCACTGCCTCTATCTATACCAGAAACTGGCTGACTGTTCTTGGGGGGACCAGGAACCGAAGGGAAGCAGACAAGAGATTGTCCATCACTGGCATCTGACAACCACTGCTTGCCATAAACATTCTGCAGCTTTTGTCAAATGCGTCAGGTAGGAATGCACCCGTGTGCCTGTCTGCCGTCCCAGAAAACAAAGGCCTCTCTTTACAGTTGCCTGTATTAACTGGGGAAGCACCTCTACTTCTTTATAACCAAAGTTCTGAGAGGGCCAAATCCTGTTCCTGACTGCCTGGGGCAGCCCAACTCCCACTCCCTCAGTCCAGTTTGGGCATTCGTTGCTGCTTAGAACTGGCAACCTACCTGTCTATCTCTGGATGTCCTTTGGAATGCCATCTGGTTCCTGGCTGGAGATTAACTCCCAGGTTGAGTAGATACAAAACAGATGGCCGACACAACAGAGTAGGCTAACTGAACAAATCCGAAGTGTCTACAGTTGCCTCTCCTGGAGGGAAAAGCTCACAGTGAGCCACAAGACCGTCATCCGTTATCAACCCATGCAGTGGGGTAATCTTCTCAATATGGTATGCCCTGGATAACTGTTAGTCAAGGGCAACTCTGAGGTAATTAAAGGTTATTACAGAACCTGGTAACATTGACCCATTAGTGCTTTGAATAGAAATCTGGTCTTACACATTTGTTTTAATGTGTTAACAACTTAAAAAAAAGGAGCGATTTCATTGACTGAAGCAGTTCAGAGCCATGTAATTACTGACCAATAATTGCAAACCTGAACTACATTCAGTCCAATGAACCTCAGTACCAAAAACCAGTAGATTAATACACTACTGCTTCAATGATTAAAAGGCATTTCCCTACACGTCTCCCCCAAAAGGCAACTTTATAAAGCCTACCGATTCTTAAGTTACAGCAGAAACAATAACATTTTTGTATCAAACAAACGTTCTCACTCAATGGAAAGGCAGATCAGCACTAAATGAATGTCCACACAGCAAAGGCTCAAAGGCTAAATTACATTCATTAGGGTCCAACAAAGTATAAAGAGCACTAAACTAGAAAACTAAATTGAAACGGCTCACACAAACAGGTAGCCATGTTTAACGGCTAGGGATGAGTATGAAATCAACCTCATAATAGCAAGAATAGCACCAAGAATATCATAGTGCATGTACTGTAGCTGAGTGCAAAGGCTGATTTGAATTTTGGATGTTTTTCCTGTCAAGTTGTTAGTGCAAAACAGCCCCAGAAAATAAAAAATTGGAGGTGTACCCCTGTACAAATGAACAGAACTGACCCATACCTCAGCGGTTGCACCTTGCTTATATTTCAACATTCACCGACATCTTCAGAACGAACATTTTTGTCAGCCTGGAAAAGGAAACTGGTCTGCCTTACTGCTTAACTGAATCATGGCCACCAGGTACTTGCAAGCGTGTCTGTGAGGTTACATGCCCCCCAGCATCACGACACACAGCGTGGTCCTAAGTCAGTAAAGGGACTACATAATGTATGGGTCCTCTTTAAGGAGTCTCATTACATATCTTTTGAAACACTTCTAATTTTTTTTTTTTTTTTAATATACATACTGTAAGTGCGATAAGTCACTTCAGGATGTGTGATTACGATCACTAATCACTCACCTCTCTCAGGTGTTTATAGGCACTCGGCTCAAGCGCCTCGTGCCTAACAACACCCCTGTGAGGTTGACTGTTGACCCATAATCCCACACCCTGTCATGCCTTATTGCACATGTAACCCCTAGATGGCGCTATCCCAGGGGCTACTACCCCTGCCAGATTTGCCACTAACAGGTTGAGGGGCCTGGATCCAATGGCGGGTGCCTCCACCCAGAGGTCAGGGTTTGCAATAGTTAAACTAACTTGGTCACAGCCCTCTGGGACACTGCAACCCCCCTTTCTTCCCACTAGTGGCCCACACAATATATCAGAATTATCTTCACAGTATACACTTACCCCCAGGATTGGTTCCGGCACTGGGACCTCCTGTGAAATGAGATACAGTGCAACAATCACAGTACAGTACTAACATGAACCAAATACCTCAGGCAGTATAACTTTGCTGAAACAAGCAGCTCTGATTTATTTAGGGGCTATAACAAGGACAGGGAAATCAGGTTAATTAGCTTATCACTCTAATAATCTACCTATGGCTCTGTGCACAGGCCTATCCCTATCAGTTACTGTCCCTGGGTACCCAAGCCCTAGTGGCTAGTCCAAACCGTGGCAGCTGGTAGGGGCCCTTTCACAGAGAAAGGAGAATTAAACAGTCAGCAGTACAGTAATTCCATTTGGATTTAATGTGGCAATTCAACAGGGAGCGACCCTGAATTAGTACTCACGACCTCCAAATAAGATAGGGTCCTTCAATGTCAGCAGGGCTCACTTGAGGTACACAAACCTCTTACACATTTATATAAAAGAAAGCTATACCAGGCAGGCTGCATCTGTATCCGATCGCAATTACTGCACAATACCGGGAGAACACACAGCAGATTCAGTTCCTGACAGACCAAGTGCAATTTTCAGCAATTCCTCCAGTCTTCTACAGGGTGAGCCTGGTTTCTACTCTTCAGATATCCTTTGATTCTCTTCACAGGGACGGATTCAGTCCTAACAAGCTGTTACACAAGCTGCAGACCGGAACTCTGGGCCTTACACACGTTTTTGACTAAACTGCACACTGAAAAGCACAGGGCTCCTTCCTTCTTCACTGCTAAAGCTCAACTGAAACTCCAACCGACAAAACCGGGCACTTCCTTTGAGTTCCTCCCAGTTCTTGACTGGATTGGCTGTCACTCACAATAGACTGCTGCTGTTGGTCCAAAAGGCACTGAAGTCTAAACTACATCTCCCAGAGTCACTGCCCATACAATCCTCTTGTGGCTGGCTCAGATTAGAGTCAAGTTCTGATTACGTCCAAGGCACCATTTAGAGCTAGCTTACCCCACACTGATTGGTCCAGTTCAGCAGTTCAAAACTAGAATGGGGAACTAGCAGACACAGTTCTGACTGCAAAGAAAGCAGGTTAGACAAACTATAATTTCATTATTACTCTAAATAATTTCTGGCAAACAGTTACATCTTTCAGATAGGTTCCCTTTGCACTCCTAGTGACTGCAAAAATGAAGTGAATTGGCAGCAGCTTGAGTGGTACTCAGAGAAGCACACAGTCCCCCCATACAAACTAATTATGTCTGCAAGCAGACAGCTCTTAAAGAGACAGTACCAGAGGCTCTAAAAACACTCACTGATAAATGGCTTAAATGCCAAACACCATTCAGGCTTGGAGCATTTAAGCAAGCTCCTGGAAGTCTTTTGGGAACCCCCATTTGCAGGGGGGTTACACATACTTAGTGGCAAATAACATTTGTTCTTTCTGTTTCTTCATTGAGTTGTACCACCCATGCCTGTATCTGTTTTAGAGCTGTTCTTGAATTTTTTTATAGTGTAACTGGCAGAGGAGACAAACGCCTCTGAGAAGCATTTTGTGAAAGCTCCTGGAGCTGATGTCAGAGCAAATTGCACTGTTTTGAATAGGTATTGACTTGCCCTTACTTTGAACCTTCGATACTTTCTGTGACTCACCCTTATGGGAAATCATGAAACAGGAACTATTAAGTGCAACAGTATGCTGTAAGGCAAATAAAGCTCCAGACTTAGACAAAATGGCTGAAGACTTTTTAAAGCTGGAACTCGCGTGGTAGATGGATTCCAATATGTGAAAAATGTACAACACAGTGATGTAATATGAAAAAAGTACCAGATTCATGGAAAAGGAACATTATTCCTTTGCACAGAAAAGGTTCATTAAGAGATCCAAAAATGTGCACACCAATAAGTCTCAATGATAATCTGCAAAACTACTTATTAGGATAATTCTTAACAGACTGGAAACATGGATAAAAGAGAAAGAATTTACAGGAAAACTCCAGGTGGATTTCACTTCAACAGAAGCTTCAGGCGGACTTTGCCGAGGTGGGGGTCACTGGGTCAAGGCTTTTGATGAATGTTAAAAAAACTAAATTGGTGCATTTTTCAAATAAGAAGCCTAAATCACAGATTCATATTGTATCACACACAAATAGACTAATAGAACAGGTGGATAGTTATTGCTATCTGGGGGTGACATTTGATTTCATGTTGACTTTTGATGTTCACATAAATAATAACATAAAAAAGGTGACTAAGAAATTAGGAGTCTTGAGACGAACTACCAAATGTTTACAGATTAAGGACAGGAAAAAAGTGGCTGAACAGTTGTTTATGCCAATTTTGATTTATGGGGATTTAATTTATAGAACAACGAGTAAACATCAGTTGATTAGATTGGATAGGGTGCAATACAGAATAGCTAGATATGTTCTGCAGTGTTCATATAGAACTCATCACTGTACTATGCTTATAAAATTGAATTGGCAGCCTTTAGAAATGATTTTTCAAAAAAATTGGATAATATTGATACATAAATATAAAACGTTTTATCCAGAACATTATATTACTCAAACACTTTTCTCTAAAGTTAAAAAGGTAGGCATGAGTTATTGAGATCGGTACATAGACATAGAGTTTATCCTATCAGAATTTATAATAAACACGTAATGGTTCCATTTTATGTCAGGCAGCCAAAGTATGGAATATTCTACCGCCTCCAATAAGATCTCTAGAAGATCACATGATTTTTAAAAATGAAATTCTAAAATTTTATAGAATAGAATGTTGTTGTACATGAGTATGTTAGGATATATGTTTATGTTTTGTAATTTTTTTTTAGTAGTATTTGTGTTTTAAGGTATTGTTGGATAATTGAAAAGTTGTTTATTATTTATGTTTTGTTTTTATGTGAGTATTGTTATATATTTTATGTTTAGTCGTAACTAAGTGAAATACAAACAGGACTATCTTGAGAACAGGATTGTATAATCCTAATGATTAGAATTTCCTGTATAAAAATAAAGTTTTATCATCATCACTTTCAGAAAACACTGCTCTAGAACGAACGAATGTTACACTTTAATTTGTATTATGGAGAACTATATTTTTAAGAACCAGAAACACTATATGACTTTCGTAGACTAAAGTGTTGCATTCAGTAGTGTAAACAGACCTATACTGATAGTGTAAACAGAGCTATACTGTGGGACTATTTTAATGGAAACGGTCTGGACTGAATCTGTTGGAAATAGAATTACATTCAAAAACCTGGTTTTGCATAAGATACAGTCAGGGAGGCAAATTAACCAATACGTTTAAAACGAATGTGGGGGTAAGGTGGCGCTGTATGTTACTCCCATGTTGCTGAACCTGTGTATGGAAGCTTTTCTAGAAAACATAGAGGACCTAGACTTTCATTCACCTAAAATAATGGGAAACAAAAGTCTGTCATTTGTGTATGCCCATGACCTGAGCATCACAGATTGGACTACAAAGAAGAATAAGCAAATCTGTGACCTTACATAAACATTTTAAATTAATAAACTAAACATTTCTAAAAACAAAAAACATGATCATCAGTGAAAAACAAAAATCAAACAAATAGCACTTGGAAGGCAAGAAACCAGAAACTGCAGACAAATACGACTATCTAGCAGGAAGGTTTTTCAGCAACCTAGAATGGGGGGAATCACCTGGTAAAAGTGGACGAAAATACACAAATCTCATGCAAAACCATTTGGCAATCTGCAACAGAGTATAGAAAAATAGCACTGAAGGTACTATGAAAGTCGTGTAGGCCAAAAGTAAAACCCAAATATTATGTGGGGCTGAAGTTTAGAGATTAGCAAGCTTAAATGTTATTGATCACAAAATGACTAACTTATGTAGACCCATTCTAAACTTGTATCTTATAATTTTCTTCAAAAAACAAATATATTCATTCCTTATATGGAACTTAGGCACAGATTAATGCAATATATAGTTTTTAATATATACTGTAGATACTCTTGACAGACATACAGGAGTTACTCCATTTATATTTTGTTTCTTCGAGAAACTTGAAGAGCACCTTCTGCCTAAAAAAAAAAAAAAAAAAAACCCACTAAACACAGAGCTCCCTTACTGCATTGGGAGCCCCTCCAGGCTAGTCTTTTTTTTTTTTTAATACCGCTGCAAACAGAAGGGAAGGGATCATAATTTGCCCCCGAGGGGATGGCTACATGATCTCTCTCAACTTCTTGAGTCTCCAATGCATTCCCACGCTCCTACCTATGGTGAATTTTTATAGTTGAGAGCAGGGTGTATTCCATTCACTTGAATGGAGCATCTTCTTCAAATGTAATTTCCCTGATTGTAAATCAGGTTTTGGTACCTACTGATGGCAGGGTTCAAATAACAACAGCCTTGTTAGTTAAACCCTGGCATCAATAGGTACCAAACCCAATTTACAATCAGGAAATTACATTTGAAAAAGATTGTCCATTCAAGTGAAAGAAGCATACCCCGTGCTCAACCTATAAAGATGTCACAAAACGTTGGAGCACGCTACACACTGGAGAGTCAGGCAGGAAGTGGAGGGGGATTGTGTGGCCAGCCCTGCGAAGGCAAATTACGACCACTTCCATTCCTTCTGGGACTGTATACAGAAAAAAAAAAAAAAAAGACAAGACTAGCCTGGAGGAGCTCCCGATGAGGTAAGGGAGCTCTGTATTTAATCTTTTCTATTTTTACGGCTATCCGGGAATGGTGCTCTTTAAAATTAATTCATTCTTCATCTGGAACTTAGGCACAGATTCATGCAATATATACAGAACAATACATGGGTGGGTGTGTGTAACCAGAATTATACACACACCCAAGGCATGGGATGCTATATAAACCCCGAGAACGAAGCTTGAGGGGTTTATGAAAGCATCCCTCACCAAAGGTGTGTGTAAAATTCTGGTTTTACACCCACTTGCCCACGTTTTATTTGGTCATCATTTTTCATAACACTGGTTTGACCAAGTTGGCGGTATTGGGAACAGTTTGATTAGCTCACACTGAATGTAGCGCGAGCTAGATTGACAGCCACTGATTACAACTGCCCGACTGTATTGCAAAATATCAATTGGGAGATTGCAAATGCAGGGTAAAACCATGGTTATCTGTATATAAAAAATGATGACCAGCAGTAATTAAATAGTATTTCATACAAGTACTGCCTGCATCCTGTTTATTGCACCCTGCACTTTCAGCTCAAAGGATCTGGGAAGAATGCATCGCAGCTGCAAGTCGTTTGGTCTGAGTGAGAGTCAGCTGTTTGTCTTGCTCTGCTTCTCCGTGCCTGTGTTAATTTACAATCCCTCTATTAGCAGGGGGCTGGGGGATTGAGACGCTGACATCATTTGTTGGGAGGGGCTCTTGGGTTTAAAGCTTCGTGCTGCTTATCAGCAGGAGAAACCTGTTTTTTGCTCTGTATTGTGACTGCCTGCCTCCTGTTTACTGCACCCTGCACTTTCAGCTCAGAGGATCTGGGAAGAATATATTGCAGCTGCAAGCCGTTTGGTCTGAGTGAGAGTCAGCTGTCTGTCTTCCTCTGCTTTTCCATGACTGTGTTAACTTAAAATCCCTCTATTAGCAGGGGGCTGGGGGATTGAGACGCTAACATCATTTGTTGGGAGGGGCTCTTGGGTTTAATGTTTCGCGTTGCTCGCTAGTGCGAGTGTTAATGAGCGGCACTAACGCCGCTCTACAGAGAAAAACACACTTTAGCATTTATATGTTGTTGTTTAGGGTGGATATATGCAGTGTTTTGCTAGCTTAGGTAACTTAGGTTGAGTTTGTACTTTAAATATTTGTGTATTGTTAAAGGTAGGAATTGTTTTAAACCTATTTAGTGGTCTGTAGTAGCAATTATTCCTGAAATCAGTTATGTGTAAGGGTTGTTTAGAGGGGCAGTATAATGTACGGATTATCTCTCCTACGTGATTTACGGCCCTTCACTGGTCTCTCGGTATCAGAAACCACGGCAAGATGCTGTCGGGAGGTGCGGATTTGGAGAGACCGGGGTGGTCTTGGGTGGAAGGGAGCTCTGTGTGCTGCGGAGGGTGGCAGGATTGAGATAGTTAGGACTAGAAGGCGCTCTGGATTGCGACAGACACAGGAGAGAGGCCAGACGTGTTTAGTGTCTGTCTCCAGGGAATCCACCAGACCAAGTGGTCAGGTAATCCGAGGGGCTGCCTTACCCACGAATCCTGAGAGCAGTGCTTTGCAATGCCAGATCGATCAGGAACAAGACCGCACTTACTGCGGACTTGATTTCCTCAGTCGATCTGGCTTGCATCACTGAGACTTGGGTTGGAGATGATGCGGGTCCTGTTTTTGAGGCTGCCCCCCCCCCGGGTATACGATGGTGCACTGCCCCAGAGAGGAACGTAGGGGTGGTGGTGTAGCCATTTGCTTTAGATCAGACTTGGGCTTCACCGTGCCCCCAGTGAGAGCACCGGGTTCTTTTGAGTGTGTGGCCATTTATGGGGGTCCGGGCCCTGGCTGCAGGATTTTCCTCGTTTATCACCCCTCGGGGTAGCGGGGAACTTCCTGCAGGGGATTGCCGAATTCGTCACCGGCAAAACATTGGGGGCTCCCAGATTTATTGTTCTGGGGGATTTCAATATTTGGTCCAATCACGAATCTTCTTGGCTTGGTCATAACCTCCTTCAGACTATGTCATCTTTGGGCCTGTTACAAGCTGTTTCAGCTGCAACACATCTGGGCAGCCACACATACTGGACCTGCTGTTCTCGCTGGGGCTTGAGATAAATAATCTTAGGATTGATCGGGTAGTTTGGTCCGATCATTGCACTGTGCAGTTCACGTTCGGGGCTCCCACCGGATGCCCTCCCCCTACAGAGATGATGAGCTGTCGCTCTTTGCAGGGACTGACCCCGGAGGATTTTTTTGGCGGCAGCTAATCTATCGGATGTGAGTAATGCATGCGTCGGAGGCGTTGGTGCCATGGTGGACTCTTATAATAGAGTGCTATCCGACGCCACTTGACTCCTTCGCACCTGTTCATGTACGACCCAAATCTTCCTACCTGAGGTCCCCATGGTTTGATGGGGACCTCAGGGAGTTGAAAAGAAAGGGTCGGAGGCTGGAGTGCTGCTGGCAAAAGTCTGGCCTGGAGGAGGCCAAAATGCTCCTGCATGTGCATTATAATACATATCAGGGGGCAATCAACCATAAGATTGCTGCTGGGAAGAACCGACCAGCTATGCTTTTTCGGACTGTGGACAAGCTACTTCGTCCTGCCTGTCTGCAGCCGAAGAAGGTTTTTTCAAATGCTGAATGCGAGGAGTTTGCTCATTTTTTCTAACAGTGTGTCTGGTATCCACGGGGTTCTCCAGTCAGCAATGCTATAGCTGGTAGTGGTTTCCAAACATGTTCTAAGTGCACTCCGCCTGGTTGGGCAGAGTTTAAACCAGTGGAGGCAAGTGAGATTATTGAGGTGGCGACCAATCTGAATCGCACCTTTTGTGAACTGGATCTGGTGCCGACGCGTTTCTTAATGAGATGCATTGACACTACTGGCCTGGTGTTTGCCCTGATTGTCTGGTGCTCCTTGTCTGAGGGGGTCTTCCCAGACGCTTTGAAGGAGGTGTTGGTGAGACCACTCTTAAAGAAACCATCTTTGGACCCGGAGGTCAGGGCAAATTACCGACCTATCTCCAATCTTCCCTTTTTGGCGAAGGTTGTGGAGAAGATAGTGGCGCTTCAGTTGGAGGAGCACCTCGTAACCCATGAGCTGTATGAAAAGTTCCAATCGGGGTTTCAGGCAAGGCATAGCACTGAAACTGTGCTTGTGTGAGTGCAGAATGATCTCCTCAAGGCTAGACAGTTCTTGGTCTCCTTGATTTCTCTTCAGCATTTGATACTGTGGACCACTGTGTGTTGCTTAACTGTCTCAGGGAACTCTGCGGACTCACCGGTACTGTCATCTGCTGCTTTGAGTCATTTTTAATCAGTAGGAGGCAATGGGTTGTGATGAGGAATTTCTCCTCCACCCCTAGTCTTTCTTGCTAAATACCTCAGGGATCGGTCTTGGTCCTAATGTTGTTAGCAGTATATATATGCTGCCCTTGGGGGGTATCATTAGGAAATATGGTTTGGGTTTCAACTGCTATGCTGATGATACCCAGCTATATTTATCCTTTGCCCCTGGAACATCTAATGCAGTGGATGTGCTAAACAGCTGCCTTGCCGAGATCAACGACTGGAAGGCCTCCAGCAGGTTGCGACTGAACCCCAATAAGACGGAGGTATTGGTGGTGGAGTCAAACAGAGTGGTGATAGGCTGGCATCTGACTCAGAGACTGGACTTGTTCTGGGCCCTGTTTCACTTAAGGCCTCCTCTAGGGTGTGTAATTTTGGCATCATTCTTGATAGGAGTTTGACTATGAAGGCACAGATATCCTCCACTGTCCACTCCTGTTTTTTTCTATCTTAGAAATGTCACCAGGATACAACCACTTGTTCCGCCTCTGAACCTCTCCACTTTGATGCATGCCTTAGTTACATTAAGGCTTGACTACTGTAAAGCGCTCTACCTCGGAGTCACGGGAAGATCTCTCCGCAGACTGCAGCTAGTGCAAACTGCAGCTGCTCGATTGCTTACTGGGCTATCGATGTTTTGTCATACTACACTTGTGCTGTGTTATCTGCACTGGCTGTCGGTCAGGTGGACGATCCTCTTTAAGGTGGGGCTTTTTACCTATAAGACCCTACATGGTCAGGGCCCTGGTTACCTGTTAGACCTCTTCGTACCTGCTGTCTCGACTCGCCCCCTCCGCTCCTCCTGTAGAGGCCCCCTAGCGATTCCCAGATTGAGGCTAAAATTGGCTGGCGATAGGGCTTTTAGTGTCGCCGCCCCAGCACTGTGGAATTCGCTCCCCTCTGGGGTTAAGGGGGCCCCCCACTTGGTGGTTTTCAAGACTCTCCTTAAGGCCCTATTTGCCCAGGCTTTTTTTAGATTAATATTAATCTACAAGTACTGATTTGAGCATAGATGCTGAGAATTTGCCATTTGTTTAATGTTAATATGAATTATTTTATTTTAATAATTTCTGTGTTTTAGCGATACATTTTTGAAATATGTATTTATATACTGGTGCGGCGCCCAGAGCCTCCGGGACTGGGCATCTTTTAAATAAATTCTGCCTTGCTTTCCCATACAAATTCACATCATAATCTAAGATTAAGAGGGGTGGGGTATCTTTACTTAGAGTCGATACTCACACGTATACATAAAGCTAGCTGCATCTATTGCAACAGTATTATCAAAATAGGGAGAACAGTCAGGTATTGAAATGCAGCTGCTACAGGTTGCTAGCATCTCAAAAGTACCTAGATCTACCCCAGAAGCTGCTGTAAGAACTGAAGTGGGCGCCACTAGCATTTGTATGAAAGCAGCAGAAAGAATGTTACAACACTGGATTAAACTGCAATGTCTACAATCATCACACCTTCCTAAAATCTAACATACTAACATACTATTTGCCAGCAGATTAGGCCTTATGGTCTATCAAGTCTGCTCGAACCTAGATCCTTAGTTGGGTGCCGAGACCCTGTCTCTGTATATTGGAGAAAAAAAAAATGATCTAGAATAAAATTTTCACCTTGGCTAACTGCAGTAAGGAAAATTTTCAATAAACTGGGCCTGATGTATGTATCTGAAAATGCACAATTTACTAAAGCTGATGAAGCCAAGAGTTTAAAAGGACGTCAGATGTAGTGAAACTATTGTGGATACTTACATTTATTTAACAAAAAAGTAAAGGTTTTTGTTTGAGGAAAATACTTATATGCATACCATATGTTACGTACTCATGTATCAATAAGTAATAGCCGCTGATTGGTAGTCGCAAGTTTAGAATCACAACATCTACAGCTGGGACCTCTATTCAAGGGTGGCTTTTATTGCAAACTTTTTAAAATCTATGTGACTTTAAAAAAAAAAAAAGCTACTATTTGAGGGTGCGGCTATTACTCAAAGATATACGGCATTTATTTCAAAAATTCACCAGGAAAAGACATACTCGGCTCATAACATCTCGTTTATGGCTACATACTGGGGGAAGGGTAGTACAGTACAGTACAGTACAACATGACAATAAGCTGCAGTAAAATGAAATAAATAGTGAGTAACAGTTGATGTGCAAGGAGACAATAAAAACCACAGACTAAGCAATAAGAACAAGTTACTCACCTGTAAAGTACAGTTGCGTAAGAACTTACCGTAACGGCAGATCTTTGAGAGGAGTTCTTATAGCAGGTAACAACTTCAGAACTAAGTTGCCAGGCACTAGGACTCCACAGAAAACTTCTAGCTAGCAGTATCCAGTGAAGGCCCACTCCCGACTTCACGTAGAGTATAAAAGGGGTAGTCCCCCAGCCCATCCCCAGTTCTCCCGCCAGAGACCCCAGCAAGTTAGTAAAACTGGAGAACCGAGGAGGTTCCTCTAAAAGAGGAAAACAAAGGTATCTGAAATGGAGAAACAGCTACTGGTGGAAGGAGGGAGGGAGGGAAATACAGTACCTGCTACAAGAGCTCCTTTCGAAGATGTACCGTCATGGTAAGTTCTTGCGTAACTGTACTATCTTACTTCAAGATTCGCTCTTGCACCAGGCAACACCTTTAGGACAGAGTCCCAAGCAGTAAAGGAGAAACCCCACTCAGAAGGATGGTGGTAGAAGTCTCCCAGAGAAATCAGGACAGGAGGCTCTGAAGGACTGCAACTCCAAAGCCTGCTCTGCGGCGAGAAGCGATGTCCAAACTGTAGTGCTTCACAAAGATGTGGACAGAACTCCCAAGTGGCAGCTGCACAAATGTCAGCAGCAGACACATTTTTCAGTGACGGCAAAGGAAGCAGCCATGCCCCTGGCAGAATGACCCTCAACTAAGCCCAGTAAGAGTTTATCATACTGAGTGTAGCAAAAAACAATGCAATTAACCAGTTGGATAAACACTGTTTAGAAACAGGAGCCCCTGTCATGCGAGGGGTGAAAGAAACGGACAACTGATCGGATTTTCGAGTAGGCCAGGTGTGCTCCAAGTAATAACGAAGCTCCCTGTGAACATCCCGAATATTGAGCAATGTCTCCCCACGGTTTGAGCACTCTGGGTAATACACCAGAAAGTGGATGTCCTAATTTAAGGTAAACTCCGACACCACCTTTAGAAGAAACTTATGATTAGTTCTCAAGGACACCCCGTCCTCGTGAAAAATTAAATAAGGCTCCTTACACATCAGGGCCCGAAGCTCAGATATCCTTCGAACAGAAGTAATGGCAACTAAAAATAATGCTTTCCACAACAGAAGGCACAGCTCGCAACTTATGGCCGGTTCAAAGGGGAGCAATATGAATTTTTCTAAAACAAACAGAAGAATCCATGGTGGGACAGGATCCCTGATGGGAGGCTTCAAGTGCAAAATGCCTCGTAGGAAGGTTGGGGGAAGTTCCAGCTGGGCAACAGTCTTGCCCTCAATAGGTATATGGTAGGCCGAAATGGCAGACAAGTGCACCTTGAGCAAGGAGCAGCTGAATCCTGCATCAACTAAAGAGAGGAGGTACTCCAATTCACTGGACAGGAGAACAGGTCTAAATTCCAAGCAGTGTCCCAAATGCAAAACCAATCCCATTTTATAGCGTACGTTGCCCTAGTAGAGGGTTTCCTGGCTGCTACTAGGACATTCGCTACTCTAGGTGATACCCCAAATCTGGGGACAGCTAGGTCTGCAGGAGCCACGCATGGAGATGCAGAGATCCGAACTCCAGATGGACCAGGGTTTCCTGTTCCTGGGAAAGCAAATCTGATCGGAGGGGCAGGGAAACTGCAGATTCCACAGCCAGCTGCTGAAGTAGAGGGAACCAAATCTGACATGGCCAGAAAAGTGCCATTAGGATCATCTCTGCACCCTCTGACTGTAGCTCGAGGAGGACCCATTGAAGTAGAGGGAAGGGAGGGAACATGTAAAGGAATCTCCCCATTCAGGAGAGTAACAACGCATCTTGCCAGAAAACACAAGGCCCTGGATCTAGCAAACAAAAACTGGGCAGTTTTGCGCTGCATGGGGAGGCAAGTAGATCTAGGTCTGGATGACCCTATTTGTCGAAAAGAGCTTCTGCCACTGAAAGATGGCGCTCCCACTCGTGGGCCCTGGACCAAGACTGTCTTAAACTGTCGGCTAGGGTATTTTGGATGCCCGGGACATGGACTGCTGATAAGTCCAAGTGGTGGTTCACTGCCCATGCAAACACTCGCATTGCTTCCCTGCAAAGGGAATAGGAATGAGTCCTCCTTTGCTTGTTGATATTAAAAAAAAAAAAACTACTGACGTTGTCAGTTTGTATCAATGGGTCCAGGTAGCAGAACTGTCTGAAAGGCCTGAAGGGCGTATAGAACCTCCCTCATCTCCAAAATGTTGATGTGTAGATGAAGCTCGTGCTGCTCCCAGGATCCTTGTGTCTGGCGATTTCCTAGGTGAGCTCCCCAGCGTTAGCCTGATGCATCAGTGGTCAGGATCTGCCAGGGGGATTCCTTCAGAAGACAAACTCTGTATGCTATTTATTTTAATTATTTATTTTATTTATTAAGTTATCAGATACACCTTTGAGCCAAGGCTCTTTTACAAAGGTTCCACGTCGATGTACAGAACAAAGACAGAATACAAAGACTGTAAACAAAATCAGCTGACATTTATAAGCAGCCAGTATGCTTTGTCAGTTACAGAGCTTAGCAAAGAAGAAGACCTCCTTACAGTAACAATATACAATATAATTTCTGGGTGGTAACAGTCTGAGTGAGGATGGCTACGCCCAGGAGGGAAGAGGTGAGAGAACGGGGGCCAGATCAACTAGGCAGGGTAAGTGAGAGGTGAGTGGAGGAGAGAGGGAGAGGGAGAGAGTGGGGAAGAGTTAGGGGGAAGGCAGGAGGGTGTAGAGAAGTTGCCAGCTAGGAACAGCAATTGCATGAGGCACAGGTGACGAGGTGTTGACGGAGTCTGAGCTTAAAGGCACCCAGCGCTGCTTTGCTGATAACTTCAGGTGGCAGTGAGATGAACCAGGATGAGGTCCGGAATTTGAAAGAGCGCTGACCTCGGGTAGTCCTGCAACGTGGGACGGTGAAGGTAAGGTTATTTGAGCTTCTGGTTTGTTGTGGACCGCTATGAGGAGCTAACAGAGCCTGAGCTCCTGAGAGTAGGAGTTTCAAGGTTAGCTTTTTTGCTACGATGCAGGTTTGATATTTAATTCTGCCAGATAATTGGAGCCAGTTTACTTGTTTATAGATATCACACGTGTGAGCAAGGCAGCTGGATGATTTCAGGAGGCAACATGCCTTGTTTAGTGCTGTGGTGATGTGTCTGAGGGTAGTGTTAGTGGCAGCTCCATAGATCACAATCCCATAATCTACGATTGAGATTATGGAGCTCTGAATGGAAGTACTTAGTGCTTCATCCATAAGGCAGTGCCTAGGTCTATAGAGCAAGCCTATTCACTGTTTTTGCTACGTACAGTAGTCAATATGTTCTGTGTAGCTAAGCGATGAGTCAAGGATCACCCCCAGATATTAAATATTAGTATTAACTTCTCTGGAAAGTAGTAGTAGTAAAACTTTTATTCAGTAAATGAATCGGTAGCTCAGCTGAGACAAGCTCATTTTAAGTGAGGTCCTGATTTACAATGATTACTTCAGTTATTACAGTCATACTTTAGTCATTACTTAAAAAAATACAGTCACACTTAAGTACAAATACATTTTAAATATACATAAAATAAATACAAACAGGAGGTAGGTAATTTTCTGTCCAACTGTGTCCTATTTGTTTACTAAATGCAGATCTGAAAATTAGCTTGTACACGTAGTGGAAGATCTTATAGCATGGTTTCAAGAGGGTGCTTTGCCAGGAAGATCAATTTATGATACCTTAGTGTTACTTCATCAAGTATTTGAAGGAAGTAACAAGGGTTCACTTTCTGGGTATGTCTATATCTTGATCAAGAGAAGGCATTTGATAGATTAGCTCATGATTATCTGTTTTAAGCACTGGAAACGTATGGCATTCTGGATATTTTTATGTCTTGGCTGAAAGTGTTACATGCACAGGTGAGTATTATTCCACCCATACATTAATGGGTGGCTGGGATCAGAGGTTCAACTCTTCGGGGAGGAGACAAGGGTGCTCCCAGAGTCCCATTCTGTTTAGTTTCAGGACAGACTCTATACTTTGGGAAATACAGGGACATGATAACATGAAGGGTTTAGTAATTTAAAATGATCTTACCCTTGTTAAAGTTTGGCATGTGCAGATGATGTTAGTGTTTTAGAACAAGACAAATCAGCTTCTAACCCTCTGACCATGGTGCTGCAGAAATTTTCTGAAGCTTCTGCACCATGGATCAACAGGTCAAAAAGTGCTGAAACAGAATCAGGATCCAGAAGAGGGGAGCAGGCTCAGATAGCAGGTATTACTATAGCGTGTGATAAGGTGGACATCTTGGGAGTAACTTTTGGGGAAGGGGATATGGTCCCCACAACTGTGAACCTAGGGTAAAATCTGCTACAGCCCACGTAATGGTTTGGAAAAACTGGAAAGTAACAAACAAGAAAAGAGTGTTCTTTATTACGACATAGTTGATTCCCAAATTTTTATATACAAGTTACGTATTCCCACCTCCAGTCAGTACTGAAACAAAGCTCCTTAGTTTTTCTGTCCCACCCCCCTTATTTTTATGGGGTAGTCGATTAAACCCTATTAAGAGGGGCATCATGAATTTATCAGTAACACAAAGGGTGTGGGAATGAATCACCCAGAGGTATTTTTTTGAAGTATTTTCGTAAGTTTTAACTTTAGTACGTGTTACATTGGGACTCTAGGATGTGGGTACCCTTAGTGGCAGCAGGGTCACATCCTTTTTTCCTGGGCGACCACAGCAAAAGATCCAGTTTTGTGCCAAGCCCTCAGGAATATACTGTCCAGCTTTTATCAAGATGGTGTTGACCAAAATAAGACAATGGTCCCTGAGCTCGATAGAGGTAGAGACCCTCTCTAGGATTTGTATACAATAGTTATGTCCATGCACTTTTTCCCCAACCCAGTGTTATCATCATGGCCCACAGTTCAGAGGCAAGGGTCTTTGCAACAATTAGTAAATAAAAGACTTCCTGCTTACTTATGGGATATTTTATGGCTTAGTATTTATGAGAGACTAGCAGTAAGAGGGTCCTGGAAACATAAGAATAGAGGGAAAGGATACTGCCCTAAACAGGAGTGCATGCGGGTAACAGCAACTCAGGAACAACTTTTCACGGAATGTGGATATGTGAAAGGTTTTTGGGACTATTTGGTGGGTTTGTGGAATTACAATTTAACTCCTCTGCTCCAATACCTACCCACATCAGTGTACCGCAAGGGTCAATACTGGAACCTTTACTTTTTTCAATGTTTATTAATGACCTCCCTGCTGAAAGCATCACTTGCAAGGCCATACTCTATGCAGATGATCTAGTCATATACCACAGTGATAATTCCATAGAGTCCTTGTCCACCACTCTCACAGCAAACTTTGGGGCCGCACAGAGCTGGTTTCTCTCCAGAAAACTTCTCATTAATGAGAAAAAGACAAAGGCCATGCTCTTTGGCTCTAAGCCATTCCTAGCAAAGGTAGCCAGGTCAAAAACCCCACTCTTGATCGCTATCCCTGTTAGACCTCCACTCGAAAATGTCCCTGCCTTTAAATATCTAGGTGTCATCCTAGACCCCTCCCTTACTTTCAACGAACACAGCAGCAACACTGATGAAAATCCACCAAAAATTAGGTGTTGCCAACCACCAAAATCAACTTCTGTCCCCTGAAGCTCGCCTAGCCATGGCTCAAGGAAACCTTCTGCCCCTCCTTGACTACTTCTCCCCCGTATACTCTACTGCATCCTCTCCCCTACGGACCTGCTTACATACCACATGTAACTCCATCTGCCGCTTTGTCCTTCAAGCCCCTTTTACCACCCACCACTGCTCACTATACCAGTCCCTAGGGTGTCTCTCTCTGCAAGGTCATTTTGACTTCGCTACGGGCAACCTCTCTGACAGTGCAATCAGGAAACATCAGCTGTCCCCCTACTCCTCCCTACTCACTGACAGAGTGGTCTCTCGGAGTCTGCGGGCCTCCTCCATTCCCCCACTGGAAGTCCCTTGCACTACTATTACCATGGGTAGTAAGAGTTTTCTCTGTCTCGGCCCCTTCCCTCTGGAATAGAGTTCCTTTGTCCATCTGGTCATCCCCCTCCCATCAGTCTTTCAAGGCAAACTTAAGGGTGTGGCTCCTGGCTGAGGCTGCCTGTACCTGCAGCTGCTCCCCAGGTAGTACCAGGGCCCTTATCCTGGCACAGCACTATGAGTGCCCTCACCCCACCTCCAGTGCCCCTACCCTCTTGCACTGTTCTGTTTCTCTGTTCAAACTGGATAGGACTACCCGTTTTATTCTGAACTGATAGCAGATTCTGCAACTTAAGTTGCATCTCTGCCTATGACTTGTGCCTATACCACTCTTGGTGATAGACTGAACCTTCATTTTAACTGAATTTACTTCCTTGTCTCCCTGGTGACTGTATGTACATTGCATGTAATACTTTACCATAATCACCCTGTTGAGCCTTTTATATTGCATAGCCACTTAAATGTATGCCACTACAACAGTATGTACCGATTTCTCTGAAATATTTGTACTATGTAATTTGACCTCATACCAAGTGTATTCCGCAGTCCTGTTTTGTTCTAATTGTATCTCTGTATTGTATTGATGTTTGTTGTGTTTGCTACCATGGTGCATGGCTGCGACTGAAAATGGTCCTCTGGATCAGTTTGCTCACCCCGGTCATCAAAGACATAAATAAATAACTATAGAAATACATTGTATTACTGTGATGTCATTTGAGAATCTTATTCATGGATTTGCCTCTATAAAGTGGAGATGACTGCACCACAGTACTTTCAGCATTATTTTTCTTATTCTGAAATATCAGGTGTGGCAGGCAAGTTGTGCTTTAGCCATTCAGCAAAAAGCTATTACATATGAGGAACTAAAACTTTCTGCACAGCAAGCAATAAGTCTTTTATATCAAAAGGATGTTTCTACTTTTTCAACAACTTATGAGACAACACTGTGGCACAGAATTCCCACTACCCTGTATCAGTAAGATCTTTGGGTAGTAACCATGTCCAGTACATTGACGTTTGCACATTATTTATTAATCACTCATCTACTCTGCTTAACTTTGTATAAGGTTTTTTTTTATCCTTTGTGTCTTTGAGTCTCATTTTTCTGGAGTTAGATTATGTATTGAGATTGATATGATAATGTATGTATAAAAGTGTTGTTTATCTTTATGTTAATAAACATTCCCCTACTCTTTCGAGATGTGCCAACTACCAAAGGATCTTTAACCTTCATCCGAACAACTGCCAGAACAGGCAAACGGGACCTCAGTTTAAAGTCTCATCCAAAAAACGGAAGTGTAAAACAGACATGAACATTTATGTTGTTAGAAATAAGACTTGGGATAACAAAGCTCAAAAATCTATTGTGCAGTCAAAGTCTCCCACAGCTGATCGCATCAGTGATGCAAATCGTAGAAATGGGAGGGGGGAGGAGGGATTCCTGGATGCCATGCGAGCAGCTCTTGTTTGCATTATTGAAAGAAAAGGTTTCACAATCACCAGTTATCTAAGGGGATTATCTGTACATGAATTAAGTGATTCTCCTCGAATATTTGTGGAAGTGCAGACTAAGATCAGTCCCAGTGTGGGACTGTATGGAACAGCGTTCCTCTTTAAACCGCCAACCACTTTAGTCCCTGTTTCAGATCTCAAATGAGTCATCAGGATGTAAGGTCCTTTGTTCACAATTTTTAAACAATAAAACTGTCTCTTCTCCAAACATCAGAGTTAACTCAAAAACATCTTGCTTCCAAGTATAATAGCAGCATGGTCTAAAATTGACACTCACCTGCCAACCAAATGCTTGCAGATATGTTGTCTGGCCAATAATACATTTTTCTAGCCCTGCTGCTTGTATAGGAGACAACTAGTAACACAGCACTGACCGAGCTTCCACAGTAAGGAAGCAGACAGAAGAGCATACAAGATCCACTTCTGTGACTACTCATTCAAGTATTTTTTGAAGCTTCAATGGGGAAAAACACTGTGCAAGAATTGCAGCTGGTACAAAACATGACAAATAGCCTGGTTGTACTGGAGGAAGTATCATTTCAAGAAGTATACCACAGGAGTTTAAATTATGTTTCACAGTCACCAGTCAGCAGGGCAAGTCCTTCAGCCCCACAGACACTGCACTGGCCCATGATATACTTATTCAAAGGTCACCTCCTTTAATGCTAGCGGGCAGGGCTAATTAATGGAAAATGTTACTGGCCCAATACAAAATCAACCAGCATCTGGCTGGTGGGTCGATGTCAATTTTGAACCCTAACACCATCAGAGCCAGTGGAATGCTGAGAGGACGGGTGGATTCCCTCAGGCCCCACTTGGCCAGTGACTACACAAAAAGGGAACATACAAAGAGGAAGCAAAGTTAAGAAAGAAAAGGGAGAAGAAGCAAAGTACACTGAAGCAGGAACTGTAAAATTATGCCAAACGTAATGTGTAGTTGCCAGGCCAAGTTGCACTGCTGCTTTCACACATTCCAATCACGTATCATATAGTTGTGAATTTTTCACAAACTTGAATTAAAACTTGTTAGTATGCCCTGTAAATAATGTGAAATTCACAAAGAAACACCTAAGTTGAGGTTATTGCTATTATACACTGTTAAAATAAAGGCACAGTGGATTAGTGTTTAGAATACTGGTTTAGGAACCAGAAGAACACAAGTTCAAACCCCACTGGAGCAAAATACTTGCTGTGTAACCATGTTCAGTTAATCTCCCAGTTCTCCAGTCTACCCAGCTTCATAATTAATTACTATGTTTAGAAGCAAGAATCTAACGAAAATAAGATACTGCACTTCAACTGGATAGCCTAGGTAAATAAAAACTAGTTTTTTGAAACATTAAATGTAGAAAATTGTAGAATTTTATACCTAGAAATGTCCTTAAGGGATACCAGCTCACTAACTCGTCTGGCAGCTGCCATAGCCACCAAAAGTATCATCTTAATAGATATGAACAGACTCGATAATACTAGAATCCCAAAAGGTGGCCTGACATGCTGTTTATGACTAGGTAAAGATTTCACGGGAAAAGTACAGTTACGTAAGAACTTACCGTAACAGTAGATCTTAGAGAGGCTCTTGCAGTAGGTAATTACATATAGGACTGGCGGTGGCAGGCGGCAGGACCTCACGGAAAAATTTCTAGCTAGCAGTCCTTGTCGAGGGACCGCTCCCACGTCAGGTGACCAGCATCAGGAGTTGTCAGTATAAAGGGGCAGTCCCGGACGCCCACCTTTCAGTTCTTTTCCTCCACAGGCCGAAAGAGGCTGGGCGTGAGAGGAGCGGATATTTCTCTATTTGGAAAAGGAGCTGAAAAATCCTAGGGGGATGGAGGGCGGGAAGGTATTACCTACTGCGAGAGTCTCTCTAGAAGATCTACTGTTACAGTAAGTTCTTACATAACTGTACTATCTTACTTCGAGAGGGCTCTTGCAGTAGGTAAATACATATAGGACTGAATCCCAAGCAGTCTGGAATAAAGAAAGGCACCGGGAGGAGGAAACTACTCCAAGAAGTAGCTCTAGCCGTGCAAGCCTCAAGACAGGAGGCCTTGCAAAACAGCTAGCCCGAAGCCTGCTCTACGGCGAGAGGCAATATCCAAACTGTAGTGTTTCGTAAAGGTATGGACGGAAGTCCAGGTGGCGGCAGTAAACAAGCTGCAGAAGCTGCTATTCCTCTTGTGGAGTGGCCTCTGACTTGACCTGGGAGGGTCTTGTGGTACTTGTCATAACAGAAAGTGATGCAATGAGCCAACCACTTAGACAGGCATTGCGTGGAAACAGCACTGCCTTCCCTTTTATGAGCAAGAGAGACGAACAACTGATCAGTCTTTCTGAGATCCTTCATCCTGTTGGTGTAGTACCTCAGAATCTGGTGAACATCCATAGTATGGAGTAAATACTCCCCTTGATTAGAGTACTGTGTAAAAAAGGCAGGTAGCTCTATGGACTGATTTAAGGTAGACTTTGCTACTACTTTAGGTAGAAATTTAGGATTCGTGCGAAGAGACAACGTTCTTTGTGAAAAATCAAGTAGGGGATTTTACACATCAGGGCCTGGAGCTCGGAGATTCTTCAAGCCGAAGTAATGGCCACCAAGAATAGCGTCTTCCACGAAAGAAACTTCAAATCTGCAGAAGCTGCAGGTTCGAAGGGAGAAAGGGTAAGTTTCTCGAGAACAAAATTCAAGTTCCAAGGGGGAGGAAGATGGGGGCCTCAGATGGAGGACCCCTCTGAGAAAGGTCTTGGAGACCTCCAGTTGAGCGAAAGCTTTGTCTGTGAAGGAACATGATAGGCCGAGATGGCCGCCATGTGTACCTTCAAAGAGGAATGGCCGAGACCCAGGTCGAACAGATGACGTAAATACTCCAGCAGAAGCCCCACTGAACAGGGGAAAGGCTCCATGTTCTTGGAGGCGGCCCAAATAGTGAATCTTTTCCACTTCATGGCATAAGTGGGTCTGGTGGAGGGTTTTCTGGCCTCCACAAAATCTCCGCCACTTTGGGAGACCCAACAAAACGGGATTGGGCTAGGTCTGCAGGAGCCATGCATGCAGTTGAAGGGATTTGAGGCCTGGATGGACCAGGGTCCCCCTGATCCTGGGTCAACAAACCTTGAGATAGAGGAAGAGGAAGAGGAGGATCCTCTGAATATTGTTGTAGAAGAGAGAACCAGACTTGCTTGGGCCAGAAAGGAGCGATCAGAATCATTCTCGCTCCTTCTGAAGCTAGCTTCTGCAAGACTCGTGGGATAAGTGGAATTGGGGGAAAGGCATAGATGAATGTCTTTCCAGTCTAGAGACAGAGCGTCGATCCAGAAAGCGCCTCGCTCTGGAACGAGCGAGCAGAAGGTGGGAAGTTTTGCGTTTTGGGGGGATGCGAACAGGTCGACCTGTGGTGTTCCCCAAAATTGGAAGATACTGTCCCCTTGGTCCAGTTCCCACTCGTGAGTCAGAGCAGAAGAGCGACTTAGCCTGTCTGCCAGGGTGTTGTCGACTCCTGGAACGTGAATCGCCGTGAGGTGAAGGTCGTGTTGTGTTGCCCAATCCCAAACCCTCATTGCCTCCCTGCATAGAGGGTAGGACCGAGTTCCTCCCTGCTTGTTGATGTACCACACTACGCACATGTTGTCCGTCTGGACGGCTAGGTGGCCGGGAAGGATGTATTGGTGAAGGGCTTGGAGAGCGTATAACACTGCCCAAGCTCGAGCACATTGATGTGGGAGAGCTTGGTTCTAGCCTGACCAAGAGCCCTGGGTCCGATGAGGGCCTAGATGGGCTCCCCAACCTCGCCTGAGGCGCCTGTGGTTAGAGTCTGGGAGGGGGGAGGATAAAAGAAAGGAACCCCCGAAACAGGTTCTCTCGAACCATCCACCACTGCAAGTCTCACATCATCGGCGATGAGATCAGAACTGAGTGATCTAGGTCGTCCACTAGTTGATCCCACTGAGAGTATAGAGTCCACTAACAGATCCTCATGTGGAGTCGAGCTCGAGGGCCCATCAGGATAGTAGCCGCCATGAGCCCGAGAAGGCGAAGGACCGACCTCGCCGAGACCATCCTGCGGCTGGATAACGGACTTATCTGGGTTTGAAGGGAGGCCGCCCTGTCTGGAGGCAGGAAGGCCTTGCCCATGGTCCTATCGAGGATCGCCCGAATGAACTGTAGCCTCTGGGAAGGGTCCAGATGAGACTTGGAATGGCTGATGGTATTACCCAGGCAGGCAAAAACCTACTGGGTGAGGGAGAGGAAACGCAGGAGTTCCTCCCTGGACGAGGCCGCCAGAAGCCAGTCATCCAGGTAAGGGAACACCTATACTCCCTTGGTACGCAGGTGGGCTGCCACCACTACCAGGCATTTGGTAACTACTGGGGCCAAGGATAGACCAAACGGAAGCGCCCTGAACTGATAGTAGTCTCCCTGGAATGCAAACCGAAGGTATTTGTGATGAGATGGCGGATTGGGAATGTGCAGATAAGCATCCTGCATATCCAGGGCACAAAGCCATTGACCCGGCCGGAGGAGGGGCAGAAGGCTCTACAGAGAGAGCATCCTGAACCTTTTGTACTCTACATAAAGATTCAGGGAACTGAGACCTAAAATCGGTCTGAGATCTCCAGTCTTCTTTGGGACCAGGAAGAAATGGGAATAGTAACCCGTCCCCTGAAGATGAAGGGGGACGGGCTCTATCGCTTGTTTCAGCAGAAGAGCCAAGATTTCCTCCTGGACCAAAAGAAGGTGTTCCAGTGAATACGACGACTTCAGAGTGGGGTGGCAGGGTGGTTTCTGAAGAAACTCTATGAAGTGTCCTTCTGCTATGAGCTGGAGCACCCAAGAATCCGTGGTTATCCTCTCCCATCCCGGAAGGTGGAGGGAAACCTCCCTCCTACCGGTTCCTCCGGGGAGTCCGGAGACAGTGGGAGAAGAAAGGAGTCAGGTGGTGTAGGGCAGTGCCGCAGCTGAAGCATCCGCTGCTTTTTTGGGCGGGGGGGGACTTAGCAGTCGCGGGGGCCCGACATTTTGTGGCCCGCCTTCTCTGGGGTTTCGCCTTTGGCCGATTCAGTCTGTGAAAAGGACGGCGCTGCTGCTGATGGGGATGGTACATGGAATCAACTGATTTCAGAGTCGTCCCCTTCTCCTGCAAATTGGTAATGATGTCCTTGACATCACCCCCGAAAAGCACCGACCCCCGGAAAGGTGCTTCCTGGATAGCAGATTGCACCTCCGGAACCAGACCTGACACGCGGAGCCAAGCATGACACTGTAGGCCTATACCGAAAGCTGAGCTCCGCCCAGCAGTGTCCACTGCGTCGTATGTCGCACGTAGCATGTGGCGACTGGCCGAACGAGCAGAGTGGACGAGATCAGCCAACTCCTGTTAGACTTGGGAGTCAAGCAAGGATTCCAGCTTGGCTTCCACCTGAGTAAGGATGGCCTTCTAGTAGTCCCCCATGTGGCCAACGTAGTTCAGGGCCCTAATCCCCAGTGTGGAGGAAGCGTAAATCTTTCTCCTGTACTGGTCCAGAAGGCGAAATTCCTTATCAGGAGGTGACGAGCTAAGATGTTTTGGGTTCGCCGACCGGCCATGAGCGGCGCTAATCACGACCGAGTCGGCATGAGGGTGAGAATCCAGGAAATCGACACCCTCTGGAGCCTGATATAGCCTATTCGACTTCCTAAGAAGTGGGGCTAAGGCCGATGGCTGTTTCCATATCCTGGTGACAAGGTCAGAATGAGGCTCTATCCAGGGTGGCACTAGTGCAGGAGCGGTCACGGGCAGATCCAGATGTTCAGCGAGTTTCAGACACTGAGGATCTGGTTCCAAGGAGCGCCACTGATGAACCTCCTGGATTTTTCTAAGCAACTCCGTAAAAGAAGGATCCTCCAGAGGAGACTTCGGAGGAGTCCTTGGCCGGGGCTTCGACGGAGAGAGAGGCTCGTCGTCTCTCTCGGAGCAGCCGTCGGAAGAGTCCGAGAGTGAAGAGGAGGAAGAAGAAGAGTAAGACTCCCTTTCCCGACCCGGGGAAGGAACGGGTCCCTTGGATAGTCCCCGGGGACGCGTGTCCTGCCCCTCTCTGGATCCAGACGGAAGAACCCTGGAGACCGGAGGTGGTGAGGGAGTATGCCACCTGGGATGTACGGGAACCTGGGATGGCGCCGTTGCCGGAAGGCGGCTCTCGACCTCTTTGATGAGCTAAGCCTTGGCCTCAGCCCACCAGGAGGCCAGAGTCTCCTGCAGGTCCACCGGCAGCCGCGAGGGAGGTGGAGGAGGAGGCAGCGGGGGATAAGAATATGGGCTATACCCATATGGAGCATAGCCAAAACCCGGCTGCGGGTAACCCGGCGTCAGGTATTGAAACGTCGAGTACTGTGGCATCAGGAAGCCCGGCGTTGGGTACTGCAGTGTCGGATACAGCATTCCCGGCTACACCGGTGTCGAATAAGACAGCGGGTACCCAGAAGCCGGGAAGGGGGGCTGCCTAAGCGGACGCCCCGGCTAGGAACCTCACGGGCAGGTCCGTAGCGGACAGCCTGGAGGGAGGGCCCGATGGGAGCAGGAACTCTCCCTGAGTCGGTAAGGCCGACGTCAGGGCTGACGGTGGAGGCCCTGATGCCAGAGGTACCGACGTCGGAGGTGCCGGCGTCCAGGGAGCCGACGTCAGGTCTGTCGCTCCAGATGGAGGAAGGACTGACAGAGACTAAAATTCCCCAGCTTCGCCCGGGGACGGAGGGGGAAAAACCCCAGGGTCAGGATGGGGGGGACTTTGGTTCCCCAGACAGCAGCGAAGGCTGCGGTGAACCAGGAACGACGGAAGTTGGGGGGTCCGTTGTCGGTTCCCTCGCCGGCTGGACATCGGACGAGCCGACGTGAGGCGCAGAGGTGACTTCTCGGCGGGCGCTGGAGGAGCTGACATCTGACTTATGAGAGCCATCACCAGAGACAGGTCGAGAGGAAGGGTCGGCCTGGTCCAGTGGGGAAGAAGCCGCGTGTCGCCCCGAAGGGTCGGACGTCTTACCTCCGGGCAGACGTCAGAGGAGCTGACGCCCGGCTTACCGGAGTCGCCCATGATGGTAGGCTGCAAGCTTGCGGCCGAACCAGGGGCGGAGGCCTCCAACTGCCCGCAAGGCCCAAGCGCGAGCCAGACGGGCGGGCCGACGCCGCCTCAGAAACCTCTAAGGCGGCTGTTGAGGAGCGATCCCCCGGAGGGGATGTTACCTGTGTGTCTGCGACTCCCGAGGGAGACGCGGTGGAGGAGCCTTTGTCCTGGTGCCTCTCCTTGTCCTTCTTCTTTCGATGGCCTTCAGGGGAAGTGGACGCCTGCCTTAGCTTTGTAAGCTCCTTCTCCACAGAGCTCATTTTCTTCTTAAGAATGTGGGCCTCCAGGGATTGCTGCCGTCTTTTTCAGGTGGCCGCGTTAAAGCTAAGGCAATGCTGTCACTTCTCGACTTGATGATCCGGGCCTAGGCAGAACAGGCACAGGGAGTGGCCGTCCTTGTGCGGTAGTTGAACGCCACACGAATTGCACTTGTTCTTGTGCTCGGAGGGTGTAGGGGACGACATACGCCGACGTTAGTACTGACGTCGAAAAAATAAAGATTTTTCAGTAAAAAACACGAAGAAGGTAGCGCTGATGAAGCACAAACTTTTCTGCAAGACGCTGCGCGAGCTAACGGCGGGAAAGAACTGGAAGGTGGGCATCCGGGACTGCCCCTTTATACCGACGTCTCCTGACGCCGGTCACCTGATGTGGGCGGTCCTCGCCAGGGACTGCTAGCTAGAAATTTTTCCGTGGGGTCCTGCTGCCTGCCGGCGTCAGTCCTATATGTAATTACCTACTGCAAGAGCCCTCTCGAAGTAAGATCTACGGTTACATAGGAACTTACCATAACAACAGATCTTCGAGACCATCTCTTGCAGCACGCCATCACCAGCAGCACTTAGACGTCAGGCTTCAGGACCACATGGAAACCTATCTAGCAGTCTACCAGAGAGGACCGCCCACCTCGATGTCAGCCCATCCTATAAAGGCAGTCAGCCCCCATACCCTCCTCAGTTCTCCTGCGAGTGACCAAAAGCAGAATGCTGTAAGAGAGAACCAAGGAGGATTCTGAGGTATTCCAAGAGCATAGAAAAGAAATACAGAAGGTGCGCCTCATTGGTGGGGGGACAGAAGGGCAAGGAGGAGGAAGCAGGGTCTGCTGCAAGAGATCCTCTCGAAGATCTACTGTTACGGTAAGTTCTGACATAACTGTACTATCTTACTTTGAGGGTATCTCTTGCAGCAGGTCATCACCTGTAGGATCGAGTCCCAACCAGTTCTGGCACTACTGACAGACAGTCTGGATGGCAGGCAAAAATTGTGGCTTATGAAAAGAGGCCCTGAAGAACAGCTAGGCCAAAGCCGGCTCTAGGCTTAGAGGTGATGTACAGACTGTAATGTCTGGTGAAAGTGTGGACACCAGAGTGCCCTTTCTGAGGGGTAAATGAAACAAACAACTGGAAAGGCTTCTGGAAGTCCTTTGTTCAGTGTGTATAGTACCTCAAAATTCTATGCACATCCAAGGTATGGAGCAATGCCTCCCCTTGACTGGAATGCTCTGGATAATAAACAGGCAACATGAAATCTTGCTGTATTCTGACTACTGCAGACTACCAAGCAGTACCTCCATGGAGGAGGGAATCGAACCTACCTTGGGAATAGGCTCTGCAGTACTGCTGTACCAAACCGAGCATCACTCCTAGCCTGGATGTCTGGGGAGTAATGCTTGGTAAATGTATGTACTGTTTTCCAGGTGGCTGCTTTACACATCTCTAGCAAAGGAATATCCCTGGCCGCAGCCAGGGAAGAAGCTGTACCTCTAGTCGAATGAGCCCTCAGGCCTGAGGGAGGTATTTTGCCTAGCTTCTCATAGCAGAATTGAATACAAGAGACAGTCCACCTGGCAATAGTTCTCTTAGTGGCAGGTTTGCCCTTACCCACTTCCCCATAAGTGAGAAACAACTTAAGGGAGTCAAACCTGTGAGCCTTAGTACGCTCAATGTAGTAACTAAGGGCTCTTTTAACATCCAAACTGTGTAAACATCTTTCTCCTGAAGAAAAATGATCAATGAAGAACACAGGGCGAGTCATAGATTGGTTCAGATGAAAATCTGAAACCACTTTAGGTAAAAACCTATCTGTTCCAAGGACCACCTTATCTCTATGGAATGAGATAAAATTCAGCTCCACTGACAGAGCTTGCAATTCACTGATACACCTGGCAGAGCAAATAGCTACCAGGAACACAGTTTTCCAAGTCAAGCTCTGCTGAAGACAAAGGCTCAAAAGGGGGTTGCATAAGCTGAGCAAACATTAAGATCCCAAGCAGGGGTAAGGATCCCTAAAGGGGGGGTTGGTGTGAAGCAATCCCTTGAAAAATTGACAGAATACAGGGTGAGATGACAGTGAGGAAGGCTTTCCCGCTGACAGAAAAGCAGAAACAGCTGACAAATGAACTCTGAGAGTAGCTGGTTGAGGCCTAGGCCATTAAGATGAACCATATAATCCAGAACTGTAGACAACTCAGCAGTGTCTGGGGATATATGCTTCTTGGAACACCACATGCTGACTCTTTTCCATTTGGAGTTCTAAGTTTTTCTGGTGGCAGGCTTTTGAGAGGCTTTGAGAATATCCAGAACCCCTTGAGACAGATGCAAATCTGCATACTCTAACTCTTCAAGAGTCATGCCTTGAGATTGAGAGACCGAAGATAGGGGTACCAAATCCTCCCCTGAGAGGAGGTTAACAGGTTGTAATTCCTGGGAAGAGACAGGGGACGATGGACTGCTAGGGACAGCAACAGGGGGTACCAAGGCTGCCTGGCCAAGTCTGGAGCAATCAGAATCACTTTGCAAGGTTGTGACCTTACCTTGACTAGAACCTTGAACAGTAGAGGAAAGAGAGGGAAGGCATATAGAAATTTCCCTTCCCAGTTCAAAATCAGAGCATCCAGAGGGACTGAGCCCAAGACTGGGGGTCTGCAACAAAACAGAGGAAGTTGGTGATTGTCTGGGGCTGCAAAGAGATCCATCTCTGGAGTACCCCACCTTGAAAAAAATCACTTTCAACACCAGAGGGTCCAGAGACCATTCGTGATGGCCCTGGGAGATCCTGCTCAATGCATCTGCTAGCACACTGTCCTTCCCTGGAAGGTGGACTGCTATCAGAGAGATCTGCAGAGAATAAGCTAGGGACCACAATTTCATGGCTTCCGTGTACAAGGCCGTGGACCGAATGCCTCCCCGCTTGTTGATGTACCATATGGTGGTGGTGTTGTCTGTTCTGACCTGAACCACCTTGTTCTGCACTGACTGAGAGAAAGCTTGCAGGGCCAGAAAGACCACCCTGGGTTCCAAGAGACTCGATATGAAGAAGGGATTCCTGAGGGGACCACAGTCCCTGGGCTGTTAGAGCCCCCAGATGGGCTCCCCACCCCAATAGAGAAGCATCCATGGTTAGGACCACAGAGTGAGACTGAGTGACGAATGGGACTCCTTGCCTGAGGTTGCCCTGATCCTGCCACCAATGGAGAGCCTGGATCTTTCTTCTGAGACCAAAAGGCCCTCAGGTGAAACCGAATGTCCCTCATCTGAAATCTGGCCCCTTGGACCACTGCTGCAGAAGCTGCCATATGGCCTAGAAGCTGAAGGAAGGGCCTTGCTGGCCAAGAAAGACCAGAAGGTGGAATCAAGAAGCCAGCTCTACAATAGCTCTTGCCCTTTCCAGGGGAAGAAAAGCTCTTGCTTTGACCATATCCAACTTTGCCCCTATGAAAGTGAGGAGCTGTACAGGCCGAGAACTGACATGGGAAGACTGAGAAGGAATCCTAGGGAAGTGAGCACTTGCTGAGTCACTTGAAGGTCTGACTTGACTTGGTCTGGGGACTGACCCACAATGAGCCAGTCGTCCAGGTACGGAAATATTTTTCCTTCTTAAAAAGGCCACTACTACTGCTAGGCATTTTGTGAATACCCTTGGAGCTGATGTCAGGCCGAAGGGCATAGCTTTGAACTGATAATGGCTTGAAGGCAATTCGAACCTGAGGTACTTTCTGTGGGAGCACCTGATAGGAATGTGAAAGTAGGCATCTTTTAAGTCCAGGGAGGCTAGCCAGTCCCTTGGCCTTAGAGAGGGAAGGATTATTCCCACAGTCACCATTTTGAATTTTGGTTTTAAAGGATGTTTGTTCAGGTATCTTAAGTGTAGGATGGGTCGCCACTCCCCTGCCTTTTTTGGGGGTAAGGAAGTACCTGGAGTACAGACCTTTGCCTCTGTGCAATGGAGGAACTCTCTCTACAGCCTTTAGAGCCAGTACAGATGAAACCTCTGCCTCTAGGGCAATGGTTTCAGAGATGCTTGCAGGTGGAAAAGATCTGGCCTTCAGTTTTGGAAATTTCTTGAAGCTGAGAACCAGCCCCTGGCTTACCACCTCCAGGGCCCACTTGTCTGAGGTAACAGACATCCAGTCCTGGACGAAGTAAGCCAGCCTGCCTCCTACATGAATGGGGGAGTCGACCCGGGCTGACACATCAGGGTGTTTGCTTGGCAGGAGCCTTAGGTTGAGGGATGGATGCAGCCCTGCTCATCCCCCTTCTGCCTCTCCCTCTGAAGAACCCCCTCTGAGGAAAGGGAGAAGACGCCTGTGCTTGGTAGAAAAGCCTATGAAAAGGCCTGCCCCTGGCCTGCTGCCTGCCTTGCCTTGGCCTGTGCACTCCTATAGGTGGTTCTATACTCATCCATCATTTTCATGTAATTCTCTGTCTGCTCCCCAAACAGATAATTAACCACCACAGGGAAATCTGTGGCCTTAGCCTGGGTGTCCTGTGAGAAGCTAGCACATCTGAGCCAAGCCATTCTCCAAAGAGCCACAGATGTAGTCATGACTCTAGATAACATATCACTGGAGTCCACAGCAGCATGGAACTGTAACTTAGATGCCTCAATCCCATCAGCAGCCACCTCCTCCAGCTCTGAGGCTAGCTTGGGGGAGGCCTGTTTAGCCAGTGCCAGTACAGTGTCCCACCTGGACTTCTAGTACCTGGCTGCACAAGCCATATAATGAGCCTGCCCGAGTCCTAAGGCAGATGCCATATACTGTTTCTTTGTCACAGCATCCAGCTTCCTAGAATCTTTATTGGGGGGGGGTGAAGCCAAGAGTGTATTAGCCTTATCACAGGCTGCAGCCTGCACAACCCCAACATGGCTGCATTGTTGATACAAGTACTCTGTACTTCAGCATGATAAAGCGTACCTTTTGTCCATTTTTCTGTCGACAGGAGGTACAGAATTTGGAGTTTTTAAAATCTTTTGTGTCTGTTTCCCAAAAGACTTATGAAGGGGAATAGACAGTCTCGTGGACTCTTGGATGTCCATCATCTCCACAAATTCAAGTTCCTCTTGTTCCTCTACAGCTTCTTCCACAGGGAGCTGGAGGGTTTCTGCCACTTTCCTGTAAAATATGTAGTGGGAAGGGGACTCAGAGAGCCTAGGAGGGGAAGAAAAAATTACTCACCTTAGTAATGTTGTTTCTTCTAATGGAGTCTTGCTATATTATGACAATTGCAGTTTGTCCCAGCCTTAGAACTGCTCCGGAGGTGAAAGAGTTAACTTCCATGCCATGCATGGAACTTAGAGCGCGAGCTCGGTTAGAAAAGCTCTGTCTGGATAATTTCAAACTGAAACTGTCAGCTCTTTACGAGCAAAACTCACTAAGGTTCTGTGTGGAAGCTGTAACCTACACTAGCCAACTGGCTACTTAAGTATTAACACATTTTCCTGGTCGGGGGAGGTCAACACCAAGACTCAAGTCAGGGGACCAGAAAATAAGATAAGATAAAATAAAACACATCACCCAAACACCCCAAAAAGAAGGGATGGAAAACACAAGATGGGCATCAATAAGTGCCAACACTAGACTGCCCACCCCATCCCTAAAGTAGAAGTTCTGAGAGGGGCAGGCTGGGGGGGAGGTCATAATATAGCAAGACTCCATTAGAAGAAACAACATTACTAAGGTGAGTAATTTTTTCTTCAAACAACATGAAGTCTTGCTATATTATGACAATTGCAGACTACACAGCAGTACCTCCATGGAGGAGGGACAGAACCTACTTAGGAAATAGGCTCTGAAGCACAGCTGTGCCAAATCGAGCATCCCTCCTGGCCTGAATGTCCAAGGAGTAATGCTTAGTGAAAGTATGTACTGTTTTCCAAGTAGCTGCTTGACATATCTCTAAGATAGGGATGTCCCTGGCCGCAGCTAGGGACGCAGCTGTACCTCTGGTAGAGTGAGCCCTCAGGCCTGAAGGGGGAACCTTACCCAGTTTTTGATAGCAAAATTGGATACAAGAGACAATCCACCTGGCAATGGATCTCTTAGTGGCAGGTTTCCTTTCCCAACCTCACCATAAGTGAGAAAGAGTTCGAGGAGTCAAACCTGTGACCCTTGTACGCCTCTATGTAGTAACTAAGGGCCTCTTAACATCTGTTGTGCAGCCTCCTCTCACCAGAGGAGGAATGGTCAGTGAAGAACACTGGAAGAGAATGGATTGATTAAGGTGGAAATCTGAAACCACCTTAGGCAAAAACTTCCTGTTAGTCCTGAGGACTACCTTATTCCTGTGAAAATAAAGTCAGTCTCCACTGACAAAGCTTGCAACTCACTTATGCGCCTGGCAGAAGTGATGGCTACTAGAAACACAGTTTTCCAAGTCAAGTACTTAAGCTCTGCAGAAGACAGAGGTTCAAAGGGGGTTGCATCAGCTGAGCAATGCAAACATTAAGATCCCAGGCAGGGGCTGGGTCCTGAATGGTGGATTGGTATGAAGCAATCCCTGAAAACTTGAAAATACAGGGTGAGCAGAGAGAGAAGAGGGCTTCCCTGCTGAAATAAAAGCAGAGACAGCTGCCAAATGCACTTTCAGGGTAGCTGGTCTCAGTCCCAAAGAATTAAGATGGACCATATAGTCCAAAACAGTGGGCAAATCAGCAGATTCCGGGGAAATATGCTTCCCAGAGCACCATATGGAAAACCTTTTCCATTCAGAGTTATAAGTAGCCCTAGTGGAAGGCTTCCTAGAAGCTTTCAAAATTTCGAGAACACCTTGAGAAAGGTGTAGGTCAGCAAACTCTAACTCCACAAGAGCCAGGTCTTGAGGTTGAGGGATTTGAGATTCGGATACCAAACTCTCCCCTGGGCACAGGTTAACAAATTGTGGTTCCTGTGGAGACACAGGGGAAGATGGACTGCTAAGGACAGAAGGAGTGGGTACCAGGGCTGTCTGGCCCAATCTGGAGCAATCAGAATCATCTTGCAGGGCTGAGATCTGATTTGGACTAGCACCTTGAACAGGAGAGGAAGGGGGAAGGCATAGAGAAACTTCCCTTCCCAATTGAGGAGGAAGGCATCCAGGGGGACTGAGCCCAACACTGGGGGCCTGCAACAAAAAAGTGGAAGTTGATGATTGTCTGGTGCTGCAAAAAGATCTATCTGAGGGGTGCCCCACCTGGCAAAAACTATCCCCAGTACTTGAGGATCCAGTGACCATTCATGATGGCCCTGGGAAATCCTGCTGAGAGCATCTGCCAGGACATTGTCCTTGCCTGGGAGGTGAACTGCTATGAGGGAGGTGTTCAGGGAATAAGCCAGAGACCACAACTTCATTGCCTCAGTGCACAAGACCGAAGACCAAGTGCCCCCTTGTTTGTTGATGTACCACATTGTAGTAGTGTTGTCTGTTCTGACCTGTACCACTTTGTTCTGAACAGATGCAGAAAAAACCTGAAGTGCTAGAAAAACAGCTCTGAGTTCCAACAGATTGATGTGGAGCAGAGATTCCTGAGGGGACCACAATCCCTGGGTGGAGAGGTCGCCCATGTGAGCTCCCCATCCCAAAAGGGACACATCTGTAGTAAGGGTCAGGGAGTGAGATAGAGGGATGAAAGGAACCCCTTGTCTCAGATTGCTCTGATCCTGCCACCACTGAAGGGCCTGGATCAGGGTTTGAGTTACTGGGATCAACCTGGATAGGGGATTTCTTCTTTGAGACCAAAAGGCTCTCAAATGGAACTGAATGTCCCTCATCTGAAATCTTGCTCCTTGCACTACGGCTGTGGAAGCAGCCATGTGTCCTAGGAGCTGTAGAAAATGCCTTGCTGGTCGAGAGACCTGCAGGGTGAAGGAGGAGGCCAGGGCCACCAGGGTCCTTACCCTTTCTAGGGGAAGGAAGGCTCTGGCCTGCTTTGTGTCCAGTTCTGCGCCTATGAAGGTGAGTACCTGGACAGGTTCTAAAACTGACTTTGGAAGATTGAGAAGAAAGCCTAGAGAGGTAAGCAGCTGCTGGGTAACCTGCAGGTGTGATCTGACATGGTCTGGAGACTGACCCACAATGAGCCAGTCATCTAGGTAGGGAAAGATGGCAATCTTTTGCCTTCTTAAATGAGCAACTGCTACCGCCAGGCATTTTGTGAATACCCTTGGGGCAGAGGTAAGGCCGAAAGGCATTGCTCTGAACTGATAATGGCCTGAGGGCAGTTCGAATCTGAGGTACTTTTGGTGGGAGCTTCTGATAAGAACATGGAAGTAGGCATCCTTGAGGTCCAGGGAAGCTAGCCAGTCCCCTGGCCTTAGGGAGGGTAAAATCATTCCCAGAGTCACCATTTTGAATTTTGGTTTTAAAAGGTGCTAGTTCAGATATCTTAGGTCCAGGATGGGCCGCCATTCTCCTGTCTTTTTGGGGTAAGGAAGTACCTGGAGTACAGTCCCTTGCCCTGGTGTAGGGGAGAAACCCTTTCTACAGCTCTGAGAGCCAGGAGGGTTGAGACTTCTGTTTCCAAAGCAAGAGTCTCTAGAGGATTTGCAGGTGGAAAAGATCCGATTCTCATCTTTGGAAATTTTTTGAAGCTGAGAACCAGACCCTGGCTTACTACTTCCAGGACCCACTTGTCTGAAGTTAAAGACTCCCAGTCCTGGACGAAGTAAGCCAGCCTGCACCCTACAGGTAATGGAGAATCGGCTCTGGGCATCCCATCAGGGTGCCTGTTTGGCAGGGGCTTTAGGCTGAGGGGTGGGAGCAGGCCTGCTCATACCCCGTCTGCCTCTCCCTCTGAAGAACCCCCTCTGAACGTAAGCTGAAGAGGAGGCCTGGGTTTGGTAAAAAGGTCTGTGAAAAGGCCTGCCTCTACCCCTGGGGGGCTGCCTCTGAGGAGTGGCTTGCCGTTCCTTGGCTTGTGCACTCCTATAAGTGGTTCTATATTCATCCATTTTCTTCATATAATTCTCTGTCTGCTCCCCAAACAGAGAATTTCCCACCACAGGAAAATCCATGGCCTTAGCCTGGGTATCCTGTGACAGACTAGTACACCTGAGCCAAGCCAATCTACGAAAAGCCACAGATGTAGCCATGACTCTAGAGGATACATCATTAGAATCCACTGCAGCATGGAATTGCACCTTAGATGCCTCAATACCATCAGCAGCCACCTGTTCCAGCTCCTTGGCAAGCTGGCCAAGGGCCTGTTTGGCTAAGGCCATGACAGTATCCCATCTAGATTTCTGGTATCTTGCAACATAGGCCATATAATTTGCCTGTCTGAGTCCCAAGGACTGCCATGTATTGTTTTTAGCCATGGCATCACTCTTCCTGGAGTCCTTGTCAGGAGGATGTGAAGCCAGGGAATATTAGCCTTATCACAGGCTGCAGCCTGAACTACCCCAACATGGCTGCATTGCTGTGAAAGAAATTCTGTATCAGGACCTGACAAGGTACCTCCTATCCATCTTTTATCCACAGGAGGCACAGAATTAGGAGCTTTTAAAATTTTTATTGTTTGTTTCCTGAAGGATTTATGTAAAGGAATAGACAATCTCCTGGACTCTGGGATATCCATCATCTTCACAAAGTCAGGCTCCTCTTGCTCATCCACAGCTTCCTCCAAAGGGAGCTGGAGGGTTTCAGCAACTTTTTTATAAAACAGAAAATGAGAAGGGGACTCAGAAAGCCTAGGGGGAGACTCTCCTAAAGGTCTGTCTGGGGAGATGTCCGGTCCAATGGGCACATCCAGACTTTCAAAATCACATTCACACTGTTCATAATCATCTTCCCTCTCCTCTGGTTCATAAAACTCCTCTATATCATATTCTTGAACCGGTGGAACCGGCCAAACCGACCTTTTGCCAGATAGTGGCGGTTTGGACGGAACCGGGGAAAGCGACTGGACAATTTGGATCACTTTGGCTATCTCTGCAGCAGTTGGAGAAGGAATTTTGGACTCCACACCTGCTGATTTTCTAGTTCTCTTTGCTGGAACTGGCTCCTCTGAGTCAGCTTTTCGTTTGCCCGAGGAAGTCTCGCCCTGGTCAGAGGGCACTCTCTCCGGTTCGGTTGGCACCGAACCAGGCTGGCCATCCGGGTCAGCGGACTTTTTGGCCTCGTTCCCTGAGCCTACCAATTCTCTTATTCAGGGTAGCTGCAGGGAAATTCTTGCACATCTGGCAGTCTGCACTGAGGTGGTCAAACCCCAGACAATAAACACATGTGGTGTGTGGGTCAGCCTTGGCAAAGGCTTCCCCACAGACACTACAGTGTTGACACCCAGTGGGCCCGGTTTTTCTTTTGCGTTTCTCAGACATAATGCCAGCCTAACCAAAAACTTGCCCTTTTTCCAGCAAATGCCAGGCAAGACACCCTTATCGGTTCCCAACCGTGTCACGGGTCATGGAAAAAACCGTAATGAAATCCATTTTTTTTTAGAACCGATAAGAACCGGGAACCGCACTCTAAATAGCTTTACATGAATTTAGAAAAAAGTTTTAAAAACAACCTGATCGGTTCAAACCGAACCGATAAACATTTACAAGTTCCACACAGAAATAAACCTGTCTATTACTTACAATACCACAGACAGAGCTTGAACCGATCGGTTTGCGGTTAAAATAATTATAATCGCGGTTGAATTTAACCGAGAAAAACACTTTTAAACCGAGAAATGAACCGAGCAGTAGGAGGAATCTCCGGAGCGACTGTTCAGTGAGGCGGAGTAAAGAATCTGACAGTTTCAGTTTGAAATTATCCAGACAGAGCTTTTCTAACCGAGCTCGCGCTTTAAGTTCCATGCATGGCATGGAAGTTAACTCTTTCACCTCCGGAGCAGTTCTAAGGCTGGGACAAACTGCAATTGTCATAATATAGCAAGACTTCATGTTGTTTGAAACACCAGAAGGCCTATCTGGGGAGATGTGCAGTTCAATGGGCTCAACCAGACCTCACACAGCTAGATAAATTAAATGGTAAATGCGTACATTAAGTCATCATCATCATCATCATCATCATCATCATCATCATCATCCCCCTCCTAATCCAGTTCACAGAAATCTTCAGGGGCATAATCTTGAACCAGAGGAACCGACCAAACCAAGCGCCTGCCAGAAGGCGCCAAATCAGATGGAACTGGGCGAAGCAATTCTCCAATCCTTATCGCATTGGCAATCTCTTCGGCGGTCGGAAAATTAGTCTCTGGATCCAAACCAGCCGATTTTTCTTTTCTTTTTCTTTTTGTAGGAACAGATTCCTCAGGATTGGCCCTCCTCTTGCCCGAAGAAGTATCGCCCTGGTCAGAGGGCACTCCCCCAGGTTCGGTTGGAACCAAACCGGGCTGGCCATCCAGGTCAGTGGACTTCATGGCCTCCTTATTCCTGAGCCTATCTAATCTTTTTTCCACGGTAGACTTAAGGAAAAGTTTTACAGGTCTGGCAGTCTGAATCGAGGTGGTCAAACCTCAGACAATAAACACAGGTGGTGTAGGGATCATCCATAGCAAAGACCTCCCCACACACACTGCAGTGTTGAAACCCAGTGGGCCCGGTTTTCCTTTTGGGTTCCTCAGACGTAGCCATCCTAACCACAGACTTACCCTTTTTATGGCAAACAACCAGGCAAAACACCCTTATCGGTTTCTAACCATGTCACGGGTATTGGAAAAAGCCACAAGAAAAATGCAGGTTTTTTTAAAACCGATAAGGACCAGTAACCACACTCTAAGTTTAAATACAAAGACAGAATATATAAATCACTAAACAGCCAGTTCAGCTAAACCGGTTGAAAAATCAATTTTTATTATTTCCACAAGTTTACTATATCTAGTTCACTACCTAGTACTTACTGTACCACAGACAGAGGTGTGAACCGAAACTTGTGAAAAAATAATCGGTAAAACCGAGGACTTTAACCGACTTTCGAACCATGAGCAAAGGAGAAATCTTCGCAGTGGCCATTCAGTTAGGCGGAGTAAAGAATTTGACAGTTACACTTCAAAGTGCAGCAGACAGTGGTTTGAACCAAGCTCGAGCTCAACGTTCTATGCTCTGTATAGAAATTAACCCTCTACTCTCCGGGGCAGTTTGAGTGCTGGGGCTAACTGAAATAGTCAGAACACAGCAAGACTTCATGGTGTTTGAATAATGTCCATAAACAGGTTTACTTCTTATATAGTAGCAGACAACATTAGGCTCTCCTAACCACCAATGTGGTTGGTAATGTCTGCTGCTGTCTAAGAAATAAACCTGTTTATAGACACCATCTTGCGACACAGCATGTGTTCTGTTCAGTATCCAGGACTGTAAAGGTGAGGTTGCCATGAGTAAAATTGTCTCTTTTTGCTTGAGCATCAGTGAACTGAGCTGAACCACCTGTGAGCCACTGTATAGACAGGAGTAACAATCAAAGCAATTCTTATCTCATCTACAGCACTGCATCATATCGTGCCAGGTTAATCCAGTTGTACGGAGCAGGTTCTCCAAGTCTTTACAATTTATCCAACTTTTAGGACTGACTAGCCATTTTTCTTTTTTTTCCCCCCTCCATATAGCTTCCCCCCACAGGCTGGCTTCTCGGCTCTGTCCCAGCCCCCCATCCCCCAAGGCTGGAAAAACACTCTCTCAAGACCTACCGATCAATGACCCCAATCACGCATAAATATATGTGAACCTTGTATAAATGATGAAATTCACATACATACATGTGTGAAGAGGTACACTACACAAAGGACGTAGTAATGTTGACTAATGCATCTCACAAGATCACGGATGGTGGTTCTAGGGCAGCTTGGAACTGTGAATCGGCACCCCCCAAGAGGCATGGGGAAGATCACAGATGAGCCACACATGGGACAGAGGACAGCAGAAGATGCTGAGATACAGCAGAGATACGGTGCTGCCACCAGACTGTCTGGTCTGCCCAATAGATTTTGTCTCTGCCAATACCTGCCTCAATAATAGAAACTGTGTTAACCTTTCTGCCGCACCGGTACTGCGAGGTTGGCCCACGAGCCACTAGGCTGCTGGCATATCAGCTGTGCAGACAACGTCCAACCATTCCAGCTGCAATTCTTCCCTTCACTGGCACCTGCCTTATAAAGCCCCATGACACTACCCAAGCTTTCAGTGCTTACTATTATAGTCCCTCGAAACTCCACAAGGCCCAGTTAATACAGAGATAATCAATACACTCCTTAACCCACTGTGCCTCCCCAAGCTTACTGAGGCACAGGGAGCCTCCTTGACATCCCCCATCATAGCCGAGGGGGTGGAGAATGTAATTGGACATTCAAAAACAATGAAAGCCCCAGGTCCAGATGGATATGGGACAGAATTTTATAAAAACCATACAGGAGCAGGTCCTTTCTCTTCCCCAGGCCATAAATGAAGTTATGATTGGTGGCTCTCTGCCCCCCACATGGTCCTATGCCGCAGTATGAGTGATACTGAAGCCAATAAGAATCTGCTTCTGTGAGATTCTTACCACCCTGTCTCGGACCTCAGTGCCAATTCTAAATACTTTATTGCTGGCTTAGCACATAGAATGGACAGACTTCTCTCTTCTTCTTTAGTGGGGCTTGACCATACCGGGTTTATTCATGCCCGTACAACAGACATAGGTTAACGCTACATATCATCAATGAAATGCAGCTCCATGGCTCCTCTTCCATTCTTCTCAGTCCCAACACCAAAAAGTCATTTGACAGGGTGTCCTGGCCTTTTCTCTATGCTGTGATTGGGAAGGCTGGAAATTCCAGAAGCTTTAATTCAGTTACAGCATGCTATATAGAACTCTCCACGGGCTTGCATTAAGGTCTTGGGTCATCGTTCAGCAAACTTCCTCTGTACTGGGGCACCCAACAGAGGTGCCCTCTATCACTGTCATTATATGCAACCTACACAGAACTTCTGGCGCAGGCTATATGGCAAGCGACAACCCTGACTGGTATTCACAAATAGAACACTACATAGTGCTATATGCAGATGATGTGTTCCCTGCGTGATCTCTCCCCCCACAACTTTTGATATTCTGATTTCCTTTAGCGCAGCACTGTGATACAAGTCAAAAATGACTAAAACTAAGTCTCTCACTTTTCATTACTACCCCTCACAGGAAATTTAGAGCCATTTTCCCTTTAAATGGGCTACAGTAAAATTTAAGTATTTAGGAGCCTATCCAACTCCCAAGATACAGCCTATAGGGACAATTATGCTCCTTTCTATGCCCAGTTAACTCAAGATCTTACAAACTGGAACATGTTGTCACTGAGCCTTACTAGAAGGGTAACGGTGATACACACAGTCATACTGCCCAGGGCATTGTACCTGTTTCACAATGTCTCTATTTTCCTAAAACATTCCATGTTCAGGAGGTAGAACAGGGACACTGCCCACTTACTATGGTCTGGACAGTATCTTGAGTCAAACAAACACTGACCCTTCCTAAAGGCAAAGGAGAACTCTCATTCCCACAACTAGAATTTCATTATTGGGCAGGCAGCTCCAAAACATAGCCTTGAGACATAGGAATATCCCTCACACTCTATGGGACCAAACGGAGGCCTCTCTCTTACCCAACATGGAATCTGTCAAATCTTTACCACTTGGAACCGAACCCTGATGTATTTTGTGAAATAAACCCTTGGCTTCGACAGCTAGTTGGGTTTTGGGATGCCATTCGGAAATCACTGTACCTTACTCCCTTCCTTTCTTTAGTATGCTCAATACCATTCTTGTAGGAATTCCAACCAGCCCAAACTGTCTGGGCAGTGGGAGTGTTACTCTCTACAATATCTTCCAAGATTACTCGCAGGGAACAGTTTTTAAAACCTTTGCTGAAGTACAGGCAGAATTCAGTCTTAGGCAGATAGACTTTTACAGATACTTACAACTACAATACTATTATTTTTTCCCTTCCTCGCAGGGCTCAAAATCCGGACTCATACCCTGTGGTTATTCAAACACTGCTTCTTCTCATTATAAAAACAAAAAAAAAACAAACACAAAAGTAAGCACTTTGCAAACGAAGAAATGAATCTGCGCCTGGGGTATAGTGTTGTGGGACTCCATGATGAGCAGAGTTTGACTAAGATTTTCCATTCATTGGCAGAGTACTTCCTTTTGTGTTTTTTTTTTTGTGGTTAAGTTGGTGCAGCACCCGCTTGTTCCATGAGCGCGGGTTCGTTTGTGTTTTGTGTTGTCCTTCTCATTAAATTTGGGGTTACAGAATATATGATCCCCCATCTATATAAATCTTTAGTCGAAATTACTAGAGTAGGGGAAATTCATGACATTATTGCAAAATGGCTATAAGAACTGAATTCCCCCAATAAAAATGCAGGTCATGGATAGTGCCTGCCACGCAACTTTGAGGGTGACTAGCTCTCACCAATAATGAGAATTCACCAGGAATAACTTAGTTCAGTATTTCCGCACACCTGTAATCACATCTCATTTTCAGGTTTCCAGAAGGGCTGCCTTTTGGCACTTCTGTGGAGAACCTGGGCCTACTCTTGTTGAGGCACAAGGTCAGGAAGCATAGGAAAACCAGGAGTAGTTTCTAAATTCACAAATAGCATTTTATTTTTCTCAATAACAGCAAAATAAAATCTAAAAATTATTCAGTGTAACTATTTACAAAGGCAGTACAAACAGAGAGAAGTAAGTCCTCTTTCGGAGTGTTTCTTCTCAATTTCTAATCTCAGTCTTGCTCTCTCTAGCAAAAGCGCTGCTGCTCTTTTTATAAGTCTTTGTGTGGGAACTCGTTAACTCACTCAGCCCCATAGCGCATATCTGCGTAATCAGTAAAATTCCTCTAGGCCACATAGCGCATATGTGCGTCAGGTATTCACTTCCTCTCATCCCCAGAGCGCCTATGTGCATCTTGCACTTCTTATGCACTTTCTGGATCAACCGATCAGGGATAAGGTTATTGGAAAGGCAGGTTGGTAGGAAACATTCCTACCTACCAGAATACCAACTTTATATTGGACACTTTGCTACCTTTCAGACTATTTTTAGGGTTCGATTTGGGTTAAAAAGTAAAGAAAATGCAATTTTTCTGCATTGCAGGTACCATTAAAAAAATTGAAAATGCTAGAAATGCGTAATCTTTGATTTGAAGGCACTTTTCATTGTGATAAATTAGTATGCTGGTGTCTGGGTGCTAGGAGATATACTTTTTGGTTTTAGTTTTTTTGGGATAAAAAAAGTGTAAAAATTTGATTTTCCTGTTTCGGGTACTGCAAAAAAAAAAAAAAAAATATTGTGAATGCTAGAAACGTGTGTGACCCATCATTTGAAAGGTCTCTTTAATATGGACAATTATCATGCTGGTGTCTGGGGTCTAGGAGGTGAACTTTTTATGATATAGGTTTTTATTTGGGAACAAAATGTAAATAAATGCTCTTTTTTTTTTTTATCATTTCAGGAACTGTAAAAAAAATATCTGCAAATGCCACCAACATGAGTGACCCATCATTTAACAGCCCTTGTTATTGTGAACATTTTCACTGCAGGTGTCTAGGGGCTAGGAGGCATACTTTTCCAGTTATCGTGGTTTGTGCGTCATGTGGGCAGCTGTGCTGAGCATTTTTCCGAATTCAGTCGGTTTACTGGTATTATGTGTTGGCACATGCCTTAGTTTATGGTCTGTGTTATTATGTAAAACAGCTCAAAAATATTCTAAACTGTGACAGTGTAATGCACAGATGTTGGTGTGATGGAAAACCATCATACAACAGACATTTGCCACTTCTAAGCTGTTTTTGAGGTTTTTTTTTTTAAGAAAAAAATTAAATTGTCATCGTCACATGCTCTGTAAAAAAACAAAGGTTAATGCTACTAACATGTGTAACCCCTCATTTTAAAGATTTTTTTTTATTGTGAACAAACTTCATGCCGTAAGTTTTGTGATAGGAGTTATACTTTTTTAGTTATTTATACTCCAAGTCAGAGTGTTACCGTTTAAGTTCCGAACATTCTAACTGCTCAGGAAAACTGCCATTTTTACACAGGAATACAGCACTCACTCAAGATTCTATTCTAGAGCTGAGTGAGTTAAGAGAGCCTGCTTATCACAGAATGTTCCTGTAAGTTTACAGAATGTTCTTGCCAGTTTCGTTCCTTGCAGGTGCAGCAAAACAGTACATGGTGTCCCAGAACTGACCTCTTGTTGACAACTCTGCAACGGGCTTAAAAACTGCATTTCAGATTAACCCCTTGAGTTCCAAATAGCTTTCTGCAATCATTTCAACAGTATAACTATATGCAGATTTAAACAAAGGGATACAGTTTCAAACAAAGGAATCTCAATATCAGTGACATTTTCACATAAAGAGTCACATACATTTTTTATAACTGCAGATATGCAAGGTGTGAGAAAAGACAGAAATAGCAAGGGAAGGCAGAGAGATAGCGAGAAGTGGAGAATTGCGAGACCGGAGTGATCAGCTCCTAGGTCTCATGAAAATTTGGCTGCGCAACCAGACTAGAGACAGGAAGAAAAAATTACTCACCTTAGTAATGTTGTTTCTTCTAATGGAGTCTTGCTATATTATGACAGTAGCAGTTTGTCCCACCACTAGAACTGCTCCGGAGGTGAAATAGTTAATTCCATTCCAAAATGGAACTTTGAGCACGAGCTCTAAGAAGCAGCTCTGTCTGTGTAATTTCAAACCTGAACTGTCAGATCTTTACGAGCAAAACTCACTAAGGTCTGTGTGGAAGCTGTAACCTACACTAGCCAAAAGGCTACCTAAAATTAACAACCATTGCTGGGCCCAACACCCAAGACTCAAGTCAGGGGACCAGAACTACTAATACAATTTTAACAACATGAGAATAAAACAACAGGATAATAAAACACACACCAAACCCCAAAAGGGAAGAAGCGTTAAAGGGCATAAAATAGTGCCACACTAAGTTGCCCACCCCACCCAAGTAGAGGTTCTGAGAGGGGCAGGCTGGGGAGGTCATAATATAGCAAGACTCCATTAGAAGAAACATTACTAAGGTGAGTAATTTTTCTTCAAACAACATGAAGTCTTGCTATATTATGACAGTAGCAGACTACACAGCAGTACCTCCATGGAGGAGGGCAGAACCTACTTAGGAATAGGCTCTGAAGAACAGCTGTGCCAAACGAGCATCTCTCCTGGCCTGGACATCCAGGGAGTAATGCTTGGTGAAAGTGTGTACCGCTTTCCAAGTAGCAGCCTGGTATATCTCTAATAAGGGATGTCTCTGGCAGCAGCTAGAGAGCGGCTGTACCCTGGTAGAATGAGCCCTCAAGCCAGAGGGATCTCTGCCCATTTTCTGATAACAAAATTGGATACAGAGACAATCCACCTGGCAATTGATCTCTTAGTGGCAGGTTTGCCTTTCCCAACTTCACCATAGATGAGGAAAAGTTGAGGGATTCAACCTCAGTGACCTTGGTATGCTCTATATAGTAACTAAGAGCCCTCTTAACATCCAGGTTGTGCAACCTCCTCTCACCAGAAGAGGAGTGATCAGTGAAAATACTGGAAGGGAGATAGATTGGTTAAGATGGAAATCTGAAACCACCTTAGGTAAAAATTTCCTATTAGTCCTAAGGACTACCTTATCCCTGTGGAAAGAAATAAAGTCAGTTTCTACTGACAAGGCTTGCAACTCACTTATGCGTCTAGCAGAAGTGATAGCCACCAGAAAAACAGTTTTCCAAGTTAGACACTTAAGCTCTGCAGAAAACAGAGGTTCAAAAGGGGGTTGCATTAACTGGGCAATGCACACATTAAGGTCCCAGGCAGGGGCCGGTTCCAAGGGTGGATTAGTATGGAGTAATCCCTTAAAAAACTTGGAAAACACAGGGTGAGTGGAAAGAGGGGATGACTTTCCTGCTGAAACAAAAGCAGAGACAGCTGCCAAATGAACTCTCAGGGTAGCTGGTCTGAGGCCCAAGGAATTAAGATGGACCATGTAATCTAATACAATGGGCAAATCAGCAGATTCTGGGGAAATATTTTTTCCAGCACACCAGATGGAAAACCTTTTCCATTTAGAACTATAAGTAGCCCTAGTGGAAGGCTTCCTGGAAGCCTTTAGGATTTCAAGAACACCCTGAGAGAGGTGTAAATCAGCAAACTCTAACTCCTCAAGAGCCAGGCCTTGAGGTTGAGGGATTTGAGGTCCGGATACCAAACTCTTCCCTGGGCACATGTTAATAGATTGTGATTCCTGGGAAGACAAAGGGGAAGATGGATTGTCAGTGACAGAAGGAGTGGGTACCAGGACTGCCTGGCCCAATCCGGGGCAATCAGAATCACCTTGCAAGGCTGAGATCTGATTTTGACTAATACTTTGAATAGGAGAGGGAAGGGGGGAAGCATAAAGAAACTTCCCTTCCCAATCCAGGAGAAGGGCGTCCAGGGGGACTGAGCCCAACACTGGAGGCCTGCAACAGAACAGAGGAAGTTGGTGATTGTCTGGGGCTGCAAAAGATCTATCTGAGGTGCCCCATCTGGCAAAGACTATCCCAGTACTTGAGGATCCAGGGACCATTCGTGATGGCCTGGGAAATCCTGCTGAGGGCATCCGCTAGGACATTGTCCTTCCTGGAAGGTGAACTGCTATGAGGGAAGTGTTCTGGGAATAGGCCAGAGACCACAACTTCATTGCCTCGGTGCACAAGGCCGAAGACCGAGTGCCCCCCTGTTTGTTGATGTACCACATTGTTGTGGTGTTGTCTGTTCTGACTTGTACCACCTTGTTGTGGACAGATGCAGAAAACGCTTGAAGAGCTAAAAAGACAGCTCTGAGTTCCAGCAAGTTGATGTGGAGTAGAGATTCCTGGGGGGACCACACTCCCTGAGTGGAGAGGTCGCCCATGTGGGCTCCCCAACCCAGAAGGGAAGCATCTGTAGTGAGAGTCAAATTGTGAGCAGGGGGAATGAAGGGAACCCCCAATCTTAAATTGCTCTGATCCTGCCACCACTGGAGGGCCTGGATCAAGGTTCGAGTCACTGGGACCAACTTGGAAGGGGTCTCTTCTCTGAGACCAATAGGTTCTCAAGTGAAACTGAATGTCTCTCATTTGAAATCTTGCTCCCTGCACAACAGCTGTGGATGCAGCCATGTGCCCCAGGAGCTGCAGAAAGTGTCTTGCTGGTCGAGAGACCTGCAGAGTGAAGAAGGAGACCAGAGCCACTAAATTCCTTACCCTTTCTAAGGGAAGAAAAGCTCTGGCTAGCTTTGTGTAAAATTCTGCACCTATAAAGGTGAGTACCTGGACTGGTTCCAGAACCGACTTTGGTAGATTTAGCAGAAAGCCCAGGGAGGTGAGAAGCTGCTGGGTGACTTGCAGGTGAGATTTTACCTGTTCTGGGGACTGGCCTACAATGAGCCAATCGTCTAGATAGGGAAAAACAGATATCCTTTGCCTCCTTAAGTGAGCCACTGCTACTGCCAGACACTTTGTGAATACCCTTGGGGCAGAGGTAAGGCCGAAGGGCATTGCTCTGAACTGGTAATGACCTGAGGGTAGTTCGAATCTGAGGTACTTTCGATGGGAGCTTCTGATTAGGACGTGAAAATAGGCATCCTTGAGGTCCAGGGAAGCTAACCAGTCCCCTAGCCTTAGGGAGGGTAAAATCATTGCCAGAGTTACCATTTTGAACTTTGGTTTCAAAAGATGCTTGTTCAGATATCTGAGGCCTAATATGGGCCGCCATTCTCCTGTCTTTTTTGGGGTAAGGAAGTATCTGGAATACAGACCCCTGCCCTGGTGCAGGGAAGGAACCCTTTCTACTGCTCTGAGAGCCAACAGGGTTGAGACCTCTGCTTCTACAGCAAGGGTCTCTGAAGAACTTGCAGGTAGAAAACACCTGGTTCTCATCTTGGGAAACTTTCTGAAGCTGAGAACCAGACCCTGGCTTACTACTTCCAGAACCCACTTGTCTGAGGTTAGAGACGCCCAGTTCTGACTGAAGTAAGCCAACCTGCCCCCTACCGGTAAAGGAGAATCAGCCCTGGGCACCCCATCAGGGTGCCTGCTTAGCAGGTGCTTTAGGCTGAGGGGTGGGAGCAGGCCTGCCCACCCCCCGTCTGCCTCTGCCTCTGAAGAAGCCCCTCTGAGCACAAGCAGAGGAGGCCTGAGTCTGACAAAAAGGCCTGTGAAAAGGCCTACCCTACCCCTGGGTGTATGCCTCTGGGGAGTGGCTTGCCGCTCCTTGGCTTGGGCACTTTTGTACGTAGTCCTATATTCATCCATCTTTTTCATGTAATTCTCTGTCTGCTCCCCAAACAGAAAATTTCCCACCACAGGAAAATCCATAGCCTTAGTCTGGGTATCCTGTGACAGGCTAGTACACCTGAGCCAGGCCAACCTCGTAAAAGCTACAGATGTGGCCATGACCCTAGAGGAAACATCATTAACATCCACAGCAGCATGAAACTGCACCTTAGAAGCCTCAATGCCATCAGCAGCCACTTGTTCTAGTTCGCTAGCCAGCTGGCCATGGGCTTGTTTGGCTAATTCCATAACAGCATCCCATCTAGATTTCTGATACCTAGCTACATAAGCCATATAATTTGCTTGCCTGAGTCCCAAGGAGGCTGCCATATACTGTTTTATCGCCATGGCATCAATCTTCCTGGAATCCTCGTCAGGAGGATGTGAAGCCAGGGGAATATTAGCTTTATCACAGGCTGCAGCCTGCACTACTCCAACATGACTGCATTGCTGAGAGGAATTCTGTATCAGGACCTGACAATGTGTACCTTCTGTCCATCTTTTTATCTACAGGAGGCACAGAATTAGGAGTTTTTAAGATTTTTATTGTTTGTTTCCTAAATGACTTATGCAAAGGAATAGACAATCTCCTAGACTCTGGTATATCCATCATTTCTGCAAAATCAGGCTCCTCTTGCTCTTCACAGCTTCCTCCAAGGAAGCTGGAGGGTTCAACAACTTTTTGTAAAACATAAAATGAGAGGGGGACTCAGCCTGAACCACTGGAACCGGACAAACCGACTTTTTGCCAGATAGTGGCGGTTCGGACGGAACCTGAGACAGTGACTGGACAATTTGGATGGCTTTTGCTATCTCTGCAGCAGTTGGAGAAGGGGTTTTGGACTCCAAACCTGCTGACTTTCTTGTTTTCTTCACTGGAACTGGTTCCTCAGAACCAGCTTTTCTTTTGCCCGAGGAAGTCTAGCCCTGGTCAGAGGGCACTCCCTCCGGTTCGGATGGCACCGAACCGGGCTGGCCATCCGGGTCAGCGGACTTTTTGGCCTCTCCCTGAGCCTGCCCAATCTCTTTTCCAAGGTGGCTGCAGGGAAATTCTTACATATCTGGCAGTCTGACTGGAGGTGGTCAAAGCCCAGACAATAAACACATATGGTGTGTGGGTCAGCCTTGGCAAAGACTTCCCCACAGACATCACAATGTTGAAACCCAGACAGAGCTTGAACCGAACGCTTTTGCGGTTAAAATAAAACTATTCTCGGTTGAATCAGACCGAGAAAACACTGTTTAAACCGAGAAATGAACCGAGCAGTAGGAGAAATCTCCGGAGCGACTGTTCACTGAGGCGGAGTAAAGAATCTGACAGTTCAGGTTTGAAATTACACAGACAGAGCTGCTTCTTAGAGCTCGTGCTCAAAGTTCCGTTTTGGAATGGAATTAACTATTTCACCTCCGGAGCAGTTCTAGTGGTGGGACAAACTGCTACTGTCATAATATAGTAAGACTTCATGTTGTTTGAAAGGAGAGGATAGAACAGAGCCTTGTATTTAAACTCTTTCTGCATAGAGGACTTCCGGTGACGTCACGGAGCTAACTGTAAGCGAGTGAAACGAGCTCCCTACCCCATCTACTCAGGAAGACAAAATTTACTTACAATACTACATCAAAAACGGCATCTACTAGTCGTACTAAGGACAAATCTGGTCGGGACAAGCCGAAAACTAAGCTAAATCCACAGGATGAGTGGAGATCGCACTTATCCACGAGAAGGCCGAGCCGCAGCCCTTCACCTGCCAGTATGGCTGACACAGAGGAAGAGACTGGCCAGCTATCTCGCTCGCGTTTTGAGCAAGTTTTTAAGGAAATTAGAGAGATGAGAGCCGAGACAAAGCTGGAATTTAGAAATCTAGACCAAAAGTTGTCGGGGTTGGAGCAACGTGTGGAAAGGACTGAGAAGCGGATTGCACAGACTGAGGACGGCGTATTTCAAAATGGGAAGATCTTGCAAGCGTTAATCGTCCAGACAGAAAAATTACAGGAGAAGTACATCGACCTGGACAGTCGCTCGCGTCGAGAGAACATTAGATTGTATGGCCTCCCTGAAGGCTCGGAAATGGGCCTTATGCACGAGTTTCTTACCGACTCATTGACAGATGTTCTACAACTGCCTAGCAGATACCAGCTGAACATCGAGAAAGCACATCGGGCCCTTCAACCCAAGCCCACAGAGGAAGGTGCTAGACCTCGTTCCATTATTATTACACTTTAATAGCTACAAGACGAAGGAAGACATTCTAATAAGGGCCTGGAGACAGAAGGAGGTCACATATTTAAATCACAGGCTATATTTAGACCACGATTATCCTCAAGAAATCCAAAGGCAACGTTCTCAATATTCAGATATAATCAGGCTTCTAAAAGTCAAGGGGCTCCGCTTTCATATGCCCTATCCTGCAAAAATAAGTGTTTTTTGGCCAGAAGGTGTTAAAACATACAACTCACCTGAAGAAGCCAGAGGAGTACTTATCGAAAAAGGCCTGATGGAATCACAAGCTCCCTGCGATAAAAACTCGACTTCCCAAAAGGCATTGGAGGGCTCTGGATTGGGCAATCTCCCCAGGCAGAAGGAAGAGAGGATGCAGCAAGGAGACGTCATCAATTGCGTCCCTCCAAGCGATGAAAATCTTGCTCCAGAAGTTTCAAGAAAGTCGTGGCAGCCTACAGAATGACTCCTGGGACTGAATGGAATTGCCGGACTCCTCGAAAGTTATGGTACATTACAGTATGGTAGAAAACAAGACGAAACCAGGTCTGTGTTGAGGGCACGCAGTCCCTTCCCTCCTTGTTTAATGAACCGGAACTGAGTCAAGGGCCGATTTGGCATGAAGTTCTGAAGGGACATTTTCTTTGAAGGTGTACTGCAGGTTCTTTTAGTGTTGTCCCTTTGGGCACGTTTTTGACTATACGCAGAGACTTACGACTCGGTTCCGATTTCTTTTTAAGAACCGATTATTAATCCTGGACTAGAATTCATGCTGTGCCCTCTCAAATTGTTATTATACTTTTATAATTATTTAGTACTTAAACAAACACAGTATTGTGGGTTTTCTTCACGTTTTTGATAAAGAAGCATATCCTTATGTCTTCTTTGAGTGGGGGGAGGGTTACTGGTAGCCCCTCTAAAGGGTTCGTTTTGTTTGACTGAGTTTAAGTGACGTCACAACTACACTTTTTTGTGTATACACGAGCCTGGTAACATTCTTTCATTCTTTCAGGCTCCCGAGGAATATCACACTTGGTGTGGTAAGGAACACTCCTCGTTCCGGTGATCCCCCAGTATAGGGAGATTACTGGTGTCAGAAACCCCTGTTTGGTGCATTAAGAGGTTTTCACATTTGGAAGTACAAGTTAATATTTACTTCCATAAACTAAAATTGTTTCCACATCCATGGTTTTGATGTGGTTTTGTTTGGTACAGTTTGTGTTTATAAGTTGTTATGGGGACCTTGTTTCAGATGGTCTGAGGGATGTGTTGGGGGGTTGGGGGAGTGAATGTTGTAGGGGGTGCTTTGTAGGTTACCATCTATCTCTAATAGATAATGGATAAGTCCGAATTAATAACTTTGTCCTTTCATGTGAATAGTCTAATGCACCCGATCAAAAGAATTTGAATAATGTCCTTTTTGCGGAAATCGCAAGCAACATTCACAATGCTCCAGGAGACTCACTTAAACCAAGAAGAACATGATAAACTTAAGAAATTTGGTTACCAGTTAGCCCTATCCACATCATATAAGAAAGTCAGGCGACGGGGAGCTGTAATCCTGGTCCCTAACAAGTGCCCTTTTGAGGTACTGGATACTATTAAAGATAGGGAGGGTTGCTTTGTGGGCTTAAAGGGTAAATAAATGGTACCATCGTCTCCTTGGTTTCGGTGTATGCCCCTCCAGGCTCAGACTTCCCCTTTTATACAGAATTTCTTCTCAAAATATCTGACTGGGCAGAAGGTTACCTAATTACAGGGGGGGTACTTAAACTTACGACTTAATGTCCATAAGGATACATCTGGCGAAGTGGTCCGCAAGAGAGAGGGACAGCTAAGAGGGTAGTTAAATTAATGGGGGAACTTGGTCTCGTAGATATCTGGAGACAGAAGCATAGAGGCAGAAGACAGTACACACTTGTCTCTGCAGCACATCAGTCATATTCGCAACTAGACTATTTTTTAATGCCTAGAGATTCTATGTCCTTGTGCACCGACTCCTGGCTAGGAGACACAGTATTGTCAGACTACTCCCTGATCTATATGAAACTTAAGTTAGGTCCTACTAGACGTACCACCTTCTGGAGACTGAATCTTTCTTTGTTATACAATGAGGAAACCAAGAAGACAATAGAAAAAGTAATAGAACAAGCGGTTAGGGATAATAACGACCCAGAAATATCCCCAGGGATTTTATGGAGCACAGTAAAAGCGTTAGTGCGGGGTAAATTCATAGAGATCTCGTCCAGAAATAAAAAACTGACAGGCGAAAAAGGTTCAGCTACAAAACCAAATAGCCACCTTGGAGTATCAACAGCAGCAGCAGCTAGACAGGGAAAGGGGAAAGTTGTTGAAAAAGCTGAAGAGGGAGCTGATAGAAATACTTGATTATCAAGTAGAACAAAAATGTATTTATTTAAGGCAAAGATATTACAAACGGGGACCAAGGGCATTAAGACTTATCCTGTAGGCTCAGACAGTGGAAGGCCAAAGCTTGTATCCCAAAAATCTTAGACCCAAAAGCTAAGACATGGAAATTCGACGTGGAAGGAATAACTGAATCATTCAAGCATTTTTACCAAGTATTATATAGTCAAGGGGCGAATCAGACTCCTAAGATAATTGAAAGATATCTGGCACCCTTCCAATTACCTAAAATTTCCAATCAACAACAAAAGATCTTAACTTCTCCTTTTCAGTGGGAGAGATACAAACAGAAATATCCTGTATGAAAGCAGGAAAATGCCCTGGCACGGACGGCCTCCCACATGAGTTTTATAAGACATTTACAGAGGTTATTATGCTCTTGATAAGGGAAGCATATAATTCTTTATGGGGGAGGAGGATAGATGTGCTCCATCCTGGGCTCAGGCTATAATTTCGGTTCTGCCGAAGCCGGCCAGGGACCCCACTATATGCTCCTCCTACAGACCAATCTCTATTTTAAATATTGACTATAAAATAATAACAGGGATTATGGCCAGACGGCTAGAAAACTTACTACCGGAATTAATTAATTTGGACCAGACAGGTGTCGGCAGGAAGGCAAACTTTAGATAACATAAGGAGGTCGGTGAATATAATTGAACATCTGCAAAAATCAGGAACCCCAGCTTATCCAATGAGTACTGACACGCTGAAAAGGCCTTTGATCAAGTATCGTGGTCTTTCTTGTGGGGTACCCTGGCTGGCTTTGGTTTCCCGGCACCTTTTCTGAGTTTTATATCCAAGTTACATGCTCATCCCATAGCATACATTAAGGCAAATGGCCATGTATCCAGCTCCTTCAGACTTGAGAGGGGTACCCGACAGGGTTTCCCCCATCCCCTTTACTTTTTGCTCTGTACATAGAGCCTCTAGCACAGAGTATTCGGATTAATAGCAAGATTGAGGAGGTAACTATAGGAAATACCACTCACAAAATGGCTCTCTATGCGGACGATGTCCTCTTGTATTTTACGAACCCTACTGAATCTTTGCCTGAGGTTTTTAAGCAAATCAAGCTTTTCTCAGCCCTATCTGGTTACACCCTTAATTGGTCAAAGACGGAGGTATTAGTGCTGTCTACTGTAGTACAAGAGGATATGAAATATGAGTATCCCATGAAGTGGGATTGTGGGGCTATCAAATACTTGGGAGTCACACTAGGTAAATCCCCACCTTCACTATATATTGACAATTACCCCACTCTGATTAAACAACCGCGAACAGATCTCCAGAGATGGAACTGTATACCTTTTCCATTTTATTCAAGACTACAAATAGTTAAGACTAACATATTGCTGAGATTCTTATACTTATTTCAAACAGTCCCATGTATAATCCCACAAAAGGAAATCAGCAGTTGGCAAAGTTGGGTTAGGTCTTTTATATGGGGAAATAAGTACCCTAGAATAGCCAAAAATGCACTGTTTTAACCGAAACAAGAAGGGGAGGAGAGCCTGTCCATTAATGGTGGACTACTGAATTGCAGCCCAGATGAAAACAGCACTGTTATGTGTGCACCAGAGTTATAGGGCCCACTGGCAACAGTTAGAGCTGCAGCAGGTAGGGAGAACACAACTATGTTCTAGGCTGTTTGATCCACGGTGGAAGCTCATGATTTGAACCACGACCCCGTCCTCGGTCAGGGTGACCCTGTATGGATGGTATCAGGGTATTAGAAGGGGCTATACAGTCAAAAACATTTGGAGATATGTTTGGTGGTCTGCAGATAAAAATTTTACCCCAGCTAGGTTCTCTAATTGGTATAAAAAGCAGGAAGATAGGGGTGTATGTGCTGTTTGGCAGCTACTTCATGGCACAACAATCTTACTGTTCGAAAGAGCCAAGGCCCTTTACAACTGGGCAGAGAGGGACCTTTTGCACTATTATCAACTAAGGAATTATATTAATGATAGGTTACAAAAGAATCTACAACATGAGGATATGACACCTTTCCCCAGAGCATCTGAATTAATCTGGAGCTCAACCCATGGTAAGCAAGCAATAACAATGCTCTATTGGAATTTAATAGCAGACCAAACACACAACACATATCCTTTGCAAAAGCGCTGGGAACAAGAGCTGGGAGTACGACTAAATCAAACACAATGGTGTCAGGTCTTTAGAAGTAGCTAACGTATTATATCTTCCCCAATGTGGCAAGAATTTGCCTGGAAGATCAAAGTCAGGTACTTCTTAACCCCAAGTAGACAAGTACGAATGGGCATGAGATCTAATGCTGAATACTGGAGAGGATGTGGATGTGTAGAGGCTGACATGGCCCACATTTTCTGGTCGCGCTCGTTACTTCAGGTATACTAGAAGGGAGTAATATATCACCTTAGCAAATTGTTTACCTTGGTCACCAGGATAGGCCCAGAAAATATAATTTTGGGACTGTGTCCTTCAGAAATTAAAGGTAAAGAAGAGTGATACCTATGGGCTGTGTTGTGTGTTGCTGTTTTGAAAGCTATTACAAAAAACTGGCTGCAGCAATCTCCACCGGGGCTTACTGATTGGCTCCAGATAGTTTATCAAATTCAAGTAATGGAGAGAATCACCTTTGCTGCCAACCACTGTACAACCTTATACATGAACAGATGGACACGTTGGGACCTATATAAAGATTTTGTGGAATAAATAATTAATTGTGTAAGGGCCCCCCTCTTTTTTTCTCCCCTCCCCCCATCTCGGCTTTTTTTAATCTGACATTAGCTCAACAAGTTGTTATATGTCCCCTATAAACAGTTTTATAAAGTTCTGAGTTGAGTATATGTTAATTGCTTTTAATGTATGAAAGAAGAATTCATTAAGAATTAGAATGAACAGTGATGGAATGTATCTTATTTTGTATATAAAAAGAAACAAGGCATTTCATTTATAATCATTGTAACCAAGTATCTAAGGTGTAATGTAATAATGAAATGTTTTAAATAAACAAAGTATAACAAAAAAAACTCTTTCTGCATAACAAAAGGGGCAGGGCCTTAATTCAACCCTGACACACCCACCATACGCATATTATGTGGTAATATCCCATGCTGTGGCCCTTTTTTCTGGTACTACAGAGGGAATTTGCTGAATTTTATGGAAGAACCAATTCCCCAAGGGATTCCATGATCTGTTCTCTCAATATATTATTCATATAACGCTGACAAGAGGCCAAAATCACCAGAGCATGGCTCAAGCCCCTTCAACCAAGCATACAAACCTGGAGAATAACAGTCAACCAGATTTATAAAATGGAGACAATCACTCATTCCCTAAACGATAAATCAGAGTGTGTTTTAGGTAGTGGACAGGTTGACTCCTGCACATGATGAGTAAGGATGTGAATTTCATCCCACAACACAAAGTGTCTGGAATTTACCTTAAACCATTACCCCAGTAGGAGGTACTGCTCGCACCTCATTCTCACCTGAAAGCTCTCTAATATGCCTATGACTGCCCATTTGCTGGCAGGGTGTGCCTTCCTCCTTCCGTGCTGCCCAATGTTCATGCCAGGTTCTCTGGGCCAGGAGCCCGGGCTCTGCCTGTTCTACCCCCACAGAATCATGAGTCATTAGCACCTGATGCCAAACTACCTTAGGTTTCAAAACAGCAGTTAAGTACAAAAATAGATACTCCACTAGCCTCCATCTTGCACAGTCCCAAAAAGGGAAGGGGGAAGGTATATATGCCCAAGACCTGTAAATAGAAAAAACATGGTTTAAGCTGTAGTGATGACTTATGTTCGCACATTATACTATGATTTACTGCTGTACTATACTTGAAGAATTAGACACTGAAAAATTTAAATAAAAAAAAAATTATATATATATACACACACACACATATAAAAAGATACCTGCCTCACCCCTTCCCCAATGCGTCATGTATCACTCAATCTCCTAAAATGTGCTATCATTTCAGGAGGTTGGCACCACCTTTCTGGAAGGACGACAAAGCTGGAGAAACAGAAAAGTAATGGCTAAGAGGTGGCAGTGGCTCAGACAGCTGATCCTGAAACCTGGAGGTATACAATAAAGAGTGTGTGAGTCTGTGTGTGTGTTTTGCCAGTTATGTTGTTGTATCTGTGCGACTCTGAATGGAGAGATGACTGAGCAAAGCTATGACTTGACTGAGTGAATATGGTATGGTTCTTCGCCGTGACATGGGGGTCTGTACAACACGCACTGTAACCTGAGTGCTCCACTGGGACACTAAATAGCTTAATTATGCTCGTGTGTATCTTGCATATTTTTTGCTCTCTGAAATGCCTTGCTTTGTATACTCTTCTGTATATCACCTGTATTGTTCTCCACTGTCTTGCTTCACAAATATGTTGTCTCCCCTCCCTGTGACGAGGTACCTTTGTAAATGAGTCTTTGACTCAAAGGTTTGTAAATCCGATTTCTTGAAATAAATAAATAAATATGTGCTGCCGACAACCCGCACATGTTTTTCCAGAGTTTCATGCTTCCCAGCATTACTGCCTCCTCTTGCCCACCCGCTACAGACTGATATCAGAGGTAGGTCAGACTTGGCATCAGCAATTGGCACTGCAGCATAGTATGCTCCAGGTCTCCCATCCACCCTTTACTTTTTAAGTGAACTGTGTTTGTTGGGAGGGAAATGGCAATAATATGGCACATTATGCAGATGCATGCCATGCGAGTACCCTTCATGAACAAATCTGTATATTATTATACAGAGCTTCAAATGATGAAGGAAAATAAAACAAGCATTTGCCAATGCCGAATGTTTGCTTGCTGGCATTGGCATTGGTAGTGCAGGAGTTAGAAAAATGCATAATAGGAATGGCAGTGAAGTATTTAATTGAAGCCAACCCCACCACCACCCTGCAGAGACTGACAGGCATTGGGGTGTGCTTTTGGGTCGTCAGGCATAACAGCCACGCCATTTCACCACACCTACCCTGCAGACACAGACAAGTGTCACGGTGTGCTTTGGGGTCGCTGGGCCTTATGCGCATCCCATTCCATCAGGAAATATGGTGAGATGGGTGCAGTACAGGAGAATAGGGTGAACTTTGGGGCCGAAGAGTCCAAGGTACACCTCGATGCCACTCACTGGCTGCAGGGTGTGGGTGGGGGTGGAATGGTGTGAGCATTACAGGCGACAATCCCAAGTCACACCCCTGATGCCTGTCAGTCTCTACAAGATGTGGTGTTATGGTCAGAAACCCTAACACGCCTCAGGAGTTAGTTGGTATCTTCACTCTAAATTTTCAACATGGGTTTTTTGTGACCCCCACCTTAAGAACAGTGGCAATATCAGTTCGTTAGCCGAAAGCCAATTTTGCACAGTGACTACGCCATTTGGCACCACAGGTGCGAAACACATTTCGAACAGGATGTGAAAAATGACAGCTGTACTGTTCATGGGGAGGTGTAAAAAATGATAATGTTGAAAATCTGCCGTGAAAATATAAAAAAAAAACTGAAGTCACGAGCGTGCGTAGGAACTGCACAACGCACACCTGTAATGTAATTAGTTTGGGGATTTTTTACAGCACGTTGTCAACAAAGGCATTCTGGGACCTCTGCTCATGAACAGTGTCACTGTGATTTTCTTAATCTGTCCCGAACAGTGATTTCCCACAGCGACCATGCATTACGGCACCGGAAGTGTGGAAACACATTTCGGCCATGGTGTGAAAAATGACAGCTGTACTGTTCATAATGAGGTGTGGAAAAATACCAGTGTTGAAAATCTGGACTAAAAATATTACAAATTCATTAACTTACAAGGGTGCATGGAAATTGCGCAATGCTCGCTCGTAACATAGTCATTTTATGGACTTTTGTCACCAAATTTTTAACATAGCCATTTTAAGATTTCTGCTCATGAACAGTGTCACTGTGATTTTCTTAATCTGTCCCAAACATTGATTTCGCACACCGACTGTGCCATTGTGCGCTACATGCGCAAAGAAAAAATTACTCACCTTAGTAATTGCGTTTCTTCTAATGGAATCTTGATGTATTCTAACAACTGCAGTTAGCTCCAGCACTTGAACTGCCCCGGAGAGTGAAGGGTTAACATTCTATGCCAGGCATAGAACGTTGGGCTCGAGCCTGATTGAAAACTTTGTCTGTAATACTTTGAAACCAAACCGTCATATTCTTACCAGCTAAAACTCGCTGACTAGAAAAATGTGGAAATTGTAAAATTCCTACTAGCCAACTGGCAACAAAGGCTTTAGATTCCTAAAAGACTCAAGTCAGGAAACCCAAAGACCAAAAACCAAGCAATAAAGCATAAAAACTCAACTAATCAAACACAAAGCACCCAACACAACAGAAAGTGGTCTGAAGACACCCCTGGGGTGCAAAACTGCACCTGCCCACCCACTTCCCATAACAGGTTCTGAGAGGGAAGGCACGGAGGGAGGTCAGAATACAGCAAGACTCCATTAGAAGAAACACAATTACTACGGTGAGTAATTTTTTCTTCAAACAACATGAAGTCTTGCTGTATTCTGACAACTGCGGACTACCAAGCAGTACCTCCAAGAAGGAGGGACAGAACCTACTTTGGGAATAGGCTCTGAAGTACTGCTGTGCCAAACCTAGCATCACTCCTAGCCTGGATATCCAGAGAGTAATGCTTGATGAAGGTATGAACTGTTTTCCAGGTGGCTGCTTGGCAAATTTCTAACAAAGGAATATCCCTGGCCGCAGCCAGAGATGCAGCTGTACCTCTAGTGGAATGAGCCCTCAGGCCTGAGGGTGAAATTTTTCCCAGTTTCTCATAGCAGAATTGGATACAGGACATAACCCACCTGCCAATGGTTCTCTTGGTGGCAGGTTTGCCCTTGCCTACTTCCCCATAAGTGATGAACAGGAGGGAGTCAAACCTGTGGCCCTTTGTATGTTCTACGTAGTAACTGAGGGTCCTTTTAACATCTAAACTGTGTAGCCTCTGCTCTCCTGAGGAGGTATGATCAGTGAAGAACACAGGAAGAGACACAGATTGGTTTAAGCGGAAATCAGAAACCACTTTGGGTAAGAACATTCTATTGGTTTTAAGGACCACCTTATTTCTATGGAAGTCAGGCTCAACTGACAGGGCTTGCAATTCACTGATACGTCTGGCAGAAGTAACAGCAACCAGACACACAGTTTTCCAAGTCAAGTACTTGAGCTCTGCTGAAGACATAGGCTCAAAGTGGGGTTGCATAAGCTGAGCAATGCAAATATTCAAATCCAAGGCAGGAGCAGGATCCCTTAAATAGGGACTGGTATGAAGCAATCCTTAGAAACATTTACAGAATACAGGGTGAGATGACAGAGAGGAAGACTTCCCCACTGACAGGAAAGCAGAAGCAGCTGACAAATGAACTTTGAAAGTAGCTGGTTTGAGGCCTAGGCCATTAAGGTGAACAATATAATCCAGAACTATAGACAACTCAGCAGTGTCAGGGCATATATGCTTCTTGGAACACCAAATGCTGAACCTTTTCCATTTGGAGTTGTAAGTTTTTCTGGTGGCAGGCTTTCGAGGAAGCTTTGAGAATATCCAGAACCCACTGGGACAGATGCAAGTCTGCATACTCTAACTCTTCAAGAGGCATGCCTTGAGATTGAGTGACCGAATATTGGGGTACCAAATCCTCCCCCGAGAGGAGGTTAACAGGTTGTGATTCCTGGGAAGAGACAGGGGAAGATGGACTGCTAGGGACAGCAACAGGGGGTACCAAGGCTGCCTGGCCACGTCTGGAGCAATCAGAATCACTTTGCAAGGTTGTGACCTTACTTTGACTAGAACCCTGAACAGCAGAGGGAAGGGAGGGAAGGCATAAATAAATTTCCCTTCCCAGGTCAAAATTGGAGCATCCAGAGGGACTGAGAACAAAACAGAGGAAGTTGGTGATTGTCTGGGGCTGCAGAGAGATCTATTTCTGGAATGCCCCACCTTGAGAAAATCACTTTTAACACCAAAGGATCCAGAGACCACTTGTGATGGCCCTGGGAAATCCCGCTCAATGCATCTGCTAGCACACTGTCCTTTCCTGGGAGGTAGACTGCTACCAGAAAGGTCTGTAGGAAATAAGCTAGGGACCATATTTTCATGGACTCCGTGCACAAGGCCGTGGACTGAGTGCCTCCTTGCTTGTTGATATACCACATGGTGGTAGTGTTGTTCGTCCTGACCTGAACCACCTTGTTCTGTGCTAACTGAGAGAAAGCTTGTAGGGCAAGAAGTACTATCCTGAGCTCCAGGAGGTTGATATGAAGAAGGGATTCCTTGGCCGGCCTGCCGGCGCAGCAGTAGGGCTACCGCTCGCGACGCCAGCGACCCGGGTTCAGGAACGGACTCAGGCGGCTGAAGGGCCGGCTGCGAGGAGGAGGATTAAGCACCCATCGGCTGCTCTCCTCCTCCAGGTGGGGTGGGATGCAGGTCCTGCTGCGATACTGCCACCTGGGTGACCACGGGTGGAGGCGCAGCGAGACAGCATACAAGGGAGGGAGGACATCTGCTGGGAGCTGGAGCGTTAGCGCGTTTTCACGTGCGTCGCTCCTTGGCTCCCCTTGCGTGAAGACATCCTGTGGGCTGGGATCAAGAAAACGGAAAAACCCTGTGCTGGGCTCCTGTAGACGGGACCCAGCTGTCTGAGATAACCCTTAACCAGGCTCCACAGAGGGGACTGGAGACACCTTCCGACGCATACTTGAGGTGTGAGAGGGGGACTAAGGAGGGGGGGGGGTCCCTCTCCTCCCCGCCCGGGGGGAAAACCGAGGCAGGATGGGGAAAGGCTAACCAGCACTCGGTGGGAGGTACCTGGAGTGGAACTACGGGAACACACAGCCTAAAGATCCCTGAAGAAAGGAGCCTAGCACAGTGAGAAGGGGCCATAAAGAGAAAGTATATATTAAAAAAAAAAAAAAGGAAGGGATTCCTGAGGGGACCACAGTCCCTAGGCTGTGAGAGCCCCTAGATGGGCTCCCAACCCCAAAAGGGAAGCATCTGTGGTAAGAACCACAGAGTGAATCTGAGTGACAAATGGAACACCTTGTCTACGATTGTCCAGGTCCTATCACCATTGAAGGGCCTGAATTTAGGTCTGAGTAACAGGAACTAGCTTGGTAAGGGGATCCTTCCTTTGGGACCAAAAGGTCCTCAGATGGAACTGAATGTCCCTCATCTGAAACCTGGCCCCTTGGACCACTGCCGAAGAAGCTGCCATGTGGCCCAAGAGCTGAAGAAAATGTCTTGCTGGTCGAGAAACCAGAGGGAGGAGGGAGGAAGGAAGAGGCCAGCTGAGAGATGGCTTTTGCCCTTTCCAGAGAAAGGAAAGCTCTTGCCTTGAGCTTGTCCAGCTCTGCTCCTATAAAAGTGAAGAGCTCTACTGGCTCGAGAGCTGACTTGGGAAGATTGAGAAGGAACCCCAGGGAAGTGAGAACTTGCTGGGTAACCTACAGATCTGACTTGACTTGGTCTGGGGACTGGCCCACAAGGAGCCAATCGTCCAGGTATGGAAAGATAGACATACTTTTCCTTCTTAAAAAGGCCACAACTACTGCTAGGCACTTTGTAAACACCCTTGGAGCTGAAGTTAGGCCAAAGGGCATTGCTCTGAACTGATAATGGCCTGAGGGCAATTCGAACCTGAGGTACTTTCTGTGGGAGCACCTGATGGGAATGTGAAAATAGGCATCCTTGAGATCCAGGGAGGCTAGCCAGTCTCCTGGCCTCAGAGAGGGAAGAACTGTTCCCAGAGTCACCATTTTGAATTTTAGCTTTAGTAGGTGCTTGTTTAGGTATCTTAGATCTAGGATGGGTCACCACTCCCCTGTCTTTTGTGAAGTAAGGAAGTACCTGGAGTACAGACCTTTGCCCCTGTATAGGGTAGGAACTCTCTACGGCTCTTAAGGCCAGTAGAGAGACAACCTCTGCCTCTAGAGCAAGGGTTTCTGATGTATTTGTAGATGGAAAGGATCTGGGTCTCAGTTTCGGAAAATTTTTGAAACTGAGAACCGGCCCCTGGCTTACAACCTCCAGGACCCACTTGTCTGAGGTAACAGACATCCAATCCTGGACAAAGTAAGCCAGCCTGCCGCATACTGGAATGGGGGAAGTCGACCCAGGCCGACACATCAGGGTGTCTGCTTGGCAGGAGCCTTAGGCCGAGGGGTGGATGCAGCCCTGCTCATCCCCCTTCTGCCTCTCCCTCTGAAGAAGCCCCTCTGAGAAAAGGAAGAAGAGGTCTGCGCTTGGTAGAAAGGCCTGTGAAAAGGCCTGCCCCTAGCTTGTTGCCTTTGAGGAGTTGCCTGCCTCTCCTTGGCCTAGGCACTCCTATAAGTGGTCCTGTACTCATCCATTCTCTTCATATAATTCTCGGTCTGCTCCCCAAACAGAGAATTACCCACCACAGGGAAATCCATGGCCTTAGCATGGGTGTCCTGCGAAAGGCTAGTACATCTGAGCCAAGCCATTCTCCAAAGCGTCACAGATGTAGCCATGACTCTTGATGACACATCACTGGAGTCCACAGCAGCATGAAATTGCACCTTTGATGCCGCGATCCCATCAGCAGACACCCCTTCCAGCTCCTTGGCTAGCTGGGGGGAAGCCTGTTTAGCCAGTGCCAGTACAGTGTCTCACCTGGACTTCTGGTACCTGGCTGTACAGGTCATATAGTCAGCCTGCCTGAGTCCCAAAGATGGTGCCATGGCATCTGTTTTCCTGGAGTCTTTGTCTGGTCTGGGGGGTGTGAAGCTAAGGGAATGTTTGCCTTGTCACAGGCTGCAGCCTGCACTACCCCAACATGGCTGCATGGCTGATAGAAAAACCTCTGTATCTGAGCCTGACAAGGTGTACCTCTTGTCCATTCTCTTGTCAACAGGAGGTACAGAGTTAGGAGACCTTAGAATGTTTTGTGTCTGTTTCCCAAAGGACTTATGGAGGGGAAGAGACAGTCTCTTAGACTCTGGGATGTCCATCATCTCAACAAAATCAGGCTCCTCCTGATCCTCCACAACCTCCTCAATAGGAAGCTGGAGGGTTTGAGACACTTTTCTGTAAAACAGAAAGTGGGGAGTGGACTCAGAAAGCCTAGGAGGGGAAACACCAGAAGGTCTGTCTGGGGAGAGGTCCGGTTCCACAGGCACATCCAGACTTTCACCGTGATAAAATCAACCTCTTCAAAATACCCCTCCTCATCAAACTCTGGTTCATAAAAATCTTCAGGGGAATAATCCTGAACCGGGGGAACCAACCAAACTGAACCCCTGCCAGAAGGCACCGGATCGGTCGGAACCGGATGAAGCGATTCAACAATCCGAATCACTCTGGCTAGCTCTTCGGCGGTCAGAACATGAAGGTCTGGATCAGAACCGGCAGATTTATCCTTGCACTTTCTTTTAGTAGGAACCAATACCTCAGCATCGTCTCTCCTCTTGCCCAAAGAAGTATCGCCCTGGTCAGAGGGCACTCCTTCTGGTTCGGTAGGAACCGAACCGGGCTGGCCTTCTGGGTCAGTGGATGTCTCAGTCTCCTTATTCCCAAGTCTACCTAACCTTTTATCCAAATCAGACTTAGGGAAATTCTTGCAAATTTGGCAGTCTGAATCGAAGTGGTCAAACCCCAAACAGTAAACACAAGTGGTGTGGCGATCGGCCTTAGCAAAGACCTCCCCACACACACTGCAGTGCTGAAACCCAGTGGGCCCGTTTTTTTTCTTTGGTTTCTCAGACACGGCCAACCTAATAAAACTTACCCTTTATACGGCAAGCGCCAGGCAAGACTCCCCTATCGGTTTCTCACCTGTTACGGGTGTTGGAAATAACGTTCAATTCACGTTTTTTTTTTAAACTGATACGACCGGTAACCAAACACTAAACTTTTTCACAAAAAGATTTTCTAAAGGATCGGTTTGGCCGAACTGATCGAAAAAGCTTTACAATTTCCACACAGCAACTATCCTAAGTACTTACAGTACCACATACAGAGTCCCAAACCGACAAATGGAACTTATTGTGGACTAAAACCAACAACTTTAACCGACTTTGAACTGAGCAGAAGGAGAAATCTCTGGAGCGACTGTTCAGTGAGGCGAAGTAAAAATCTGATGGTTTGGTTTCAAAATATTACAGACAGAGTTTTCAACCCAGCTTGAGCCCAATGTTCTATGCCTGGCATAGAAATTTAACCCTTTACTCTCTGGGGCAATTCAAGTGCTGGAGCTAACTACAATTGTCAGAATACAGCAAGACTTCATGTGTTTGAAAACACATTTTGGGTGAGATGTGAAAAATGACAGCTGTACTGCTCATAAGCAGGTGTGGTAAAATGGCAATGTTGAAAATCTGGAATGAAAATATTAAAAAGACGCAAACTTACAAGCGTGCATAGGAACTACGCAACGCACACTTGTAACATGGTTATTTTGGGAAATTTTTTCACCAAATTTTCAACTTAGGGTTTTGGGGGCCTACTCAGAACGTCGTTATTATTCCCGGTCCAAAGGTGTTCCACGCAGTGACCATGAAATCACCTTCGAGACCGAACAACAAAATGACAGTGAATGAGTTCATGAGGTAGGCCCCAAGAACCCCATGTTGAAAATTTGGTGAAAATAATTCCCCAAAATGGAGAGATATGCACCAAAGTTGAGAAAAAAACATTTATGCCATTATACAGCTTACCAGCATTTCTTCAGTTCACGGTTGGCTTTGAAGAGTGCAGACGTGTTCCCGGTCCACTGAAGATCGTCGCGCTCAGCTCCGGAAGTAAGTATGGGGTGTGTGTGGGAGGTGTGCTACGCAGATGATGGGGGCAAGACAGGCAACGGGGACTTTTTTTTTTTTTTCAGTTTTGTTTTTCTACTGCAGGAAGATGACGCTGGACTTTTGCCATGCTGGGGTGGGCTCCCAGCATGGCAGTTGAAAGGTTATTTTTTGGGGGCGGCAGTGGAGCTGAAGAGGGATTGGGCACCCGTTGGCCATACTGACTTTTGCCATGCTGGGGTGGGCTCGCAGCGTGGCAGCTGAAAGGTTATTTTTTGGGGGGGGCAGCAGTGAAGCCAACGGGGGACTGGGCACCCCGGTCAGCCATACCGTTTACCACGCTGGGATGGGCTCCCAGCGTGGCTCCTAGAGGTCTGTCTGGGGGGGCAGTGGAGCCGATGGGGGACTGGGCACCCATGGTCATACAGTGCATGTGGGTGGAGGGAAGCGCATGAGCATGCTGGGGTGGGCTCCCAGCGTGCTACGTAAGTGGGGGGGGGCGACAAAGAACTGCCTATCACAGTTCAGATGCAGTGAAGACATACGTGTAGGCAATCTGCATACTACAAATTGCCTACACGTTACCACCGTTGATTGTGGCAGTATTTTCCTCTGAACTGTATGCCACCGTATCTGAACGTTGTCATAGACAGCTCGGACAGTCATTGGCGTGGTGCAGCCGCGCCTGCAAAACGGACCAGGGCATTGGAAGTGGGGGAGGCACACCTATGAATTCTCGTATGGTGGCACTATGTTTCTTGCACGTGCGTGCAAGCAAACATAAAAAGTACTGTAGTGGGTAATGGTTCAAAAAATTAAAAAGGCTTAAGAGTTTATAAACATAAAACTATGTTTTAAGTGGACATAAATGCTGGCCACATCCATTCTGTTAGACAAGTAACCCATGAGGTATGCCGTTTGGAGACTGCAATACTTGCAGGAGTCAGTTAACTGGTAGGTCAACTTTCATACTGTGGGTTTTGCTCACTGGTCCTCTGCAGTAGTCCTCCGATTCACCAACGCCCCATAAATCAGCCAGCCCTCTCACTTCCCTTAGGTGCCCTACTGGGCAGGTAGTAGTACCTTGTTGCACAAAAACCTGCTGCTGTCCACAGTAAAAAAAAGTATCTGCCTGCCAGCCTGACTGTCTCAGGACACCTAATGAAAATAATTCAAAGCCTTGACAGTGTATTCAATCTGTCTAGTAGATGCAGCATTTCTCCAAGGGTCTCTGCTCCATCTCTTTTGCTTGCTCTTAGCCCACCACTCTTTCTCTGTCCCTAGTAGATGAGCACCATGCTGTCAACAGAACTGGTTGCGGGGGTTGCTGTGCAGTAATAATATATATATATATATATATATATATATATATATATATATATATATATATATATATACATATATATACATATATACATATATATATATATATATATGTAGATATATAGATATATATATATATTTTTTTTTAAAGGTTATGTTGCACTCTTGAAACTCATTCTGAGCAAGAAGAGGTGAGGAGCACAAATGAAGAAAGCCACTGAGGTGAGTGGGGTCCGGCAGGCAGCGCAAATGTAAAAAGTCACTGAGATGAGTGGAGTCCGACAGGCAGCGGAGGCAGACATGCACCTCTGAACTAGACAATTTGTGCCCTGCACTTGCTGGAGCAGGGTGTAGCAGTTGACTGACGTGGCAGCAGGCGAGGGCCAGTGAGGGAGGTTAAAAAGGCCAAGCACAAAACAGCGGAGTTAGACGACAAACGTACCTATAGAGGAGTCCAAGCCTGGAGGCAAACTCAACTGTGGCTTAGCAAGCTGCCTCTGGCTACGGTAGATTGTGTGCTGGGGGAGGGTTGGTGACTGACCCAATTCCTAATATACTTACCTGCTGCTACCAACCGACTGAGAATGCAGTGTTGTGGGGGAAAATATCAACGTGCAAAGGCGGCAGCTACACAGAAGGGGGAATCTGGATTGGCTGAGCTCAGCAGTAAGCAGCTCCATCACTCACAGTACTCTGATACCAAGCCAGGCAGGCAGTTGTTGCTGGTGAGTAACTGGCTAAGGGGCTGCACTGAAGAAAGGCTGCTGCTAGTGGCACGGCTCTGACCAGTTTCTGTCATGAAGGACTAAGCTGAGATATGTCCCGAGCTGCTGCTTAGCTCTCACCCTACTGTTCGTCATGCCTTCAGTGGCCCAAATCATGCAGTGCAAGAGAGCATTTTAATTTATCTTATGTTCCTTAAGATATCCCCATGTGGCTAGTGACTCATACACACCCACCAACCCACCGCCCGCTGTTCCAGGCACTTCCAGATCACTTGTAAAACCTGTATCTCACTGCTACTGTACCAGCAACAGGGCCATGGTTAGAGCACACTAGGAACAGCTGTCCAGATGCCAGGCCAGATGGAGCAGGAGCAGCTGACTGCAGGGAACTGTAGATCGGATAAATCAAGTGGCTGGCACAGCTACCAATGGATCATCTCAAAGCCAACAATTAGTGTGGGAGTAGATGGATGCCAGGAGGTGTACTGGATAGTGCACACCGAGAGCGACTTTCCAAACCACAGGTCAGCTGGAACAGAAGCAGCTGCTTGGGCAGTATACTGGGAGTAGAGAAACAGGAAGGCTGCCATGTGAGTGGGTGGGTGAGTGCACATTTAAAAAAAAAAAAGAAAAATCTACCTCATTCTACTGTTCTGTAAATCAGGGGCTCAGATCTGCAGAGTTGTTAGCTACAATGTCCCCTCCATGCCCCGTGTCTCACAGATCCAAGCTATGTAGCTGATGTTGTCTGCAGTGAAGCTGGGGTGGATCTGGAGGGGTGCAGAGTGGACGATAATGATATTAAGGTTCATGGGCTGCTGTTCATCATCCCCCCATACACTGCCCATCTGTAGCTGTTGTACTGGCAGATTTGGTGGAGGGGACCCATAACTGGACAGAGGGAGCAAATCACAAGCTGCACTGTTACTAGCTAGCTGCAGATTCAGGGTCAGTGACTAAAGACCAGAAACCTCCTCAGCCTGGTGCACAGCTGTGCACAGCAGAAATAAAGATGAAGACTCCCTAGCACCTGCAATGAACAGTGTTCTCAGGGACAAAATGAAACTGTTGAAGAAAAAAAGTGACTGAAGAGAAAATACTCCGACCTTGTAACAATGCAACAGCTATGCTGCAAGCTGCCTGCTTTTGTGGAGGCAGGAAGACGACTAGCATAATCCATTATGGGAGGAGCTCATATCTTGAATGATGCAAGTCTAACTTCCTGCCTCTAAGGAAGCATAAGAGGGAGATCCCAGTGGTCCTAAAGTTCTGCGTCCACCACAAGGAGTGAGAAACTGCCCTTCAAGATGCTGGGATATGAACTGCTGTTACTTACAATGTGCCCCCACTAGGCCCCATGTCTTAAGAACCGAAGTTATGGGCCAGCACGCCATGCAGTGACAAGGTGATCATTCACAATGTTGGTAAATCAGATTCAGGAATGAGCCCAGGAAGCCAGAGGGCTGGCCAGGGGAGGAGGATCCAGCGTCCCAGAGGATTCTCTCCTTGGGGAAGGTGGGTTACAGACTCTACTGCATTACGACCACTTGGGTGACCATCACCGAGCCCTCACTATCAGCCTCTGTGGGTAGAGGGAAAACAGTGAAAAAAAACTGCCAGAGTGTGGGATGAAGTTAGGGCACTCTGAGTCACCTCCTGGAACCAAGTTGTTCTGTGCAGAGTCCAACCAGCTCCCCACTGATTCCACCTCAAGGGAGGAATTTCGGGGTAAGAGGAGGTGAGGTAAGTCGAAGGGAAAGCAAGGATGGGGTTGGAAAGTTGCCCGAAAAAGTGGATATGGGCCACTGCAGAAGAAAGAGGGAGAAACGGAAGGCAAAAAAATCCAAGTTGTGCTGCTAATGCTGTTTGTAGGCAAAAATACATTCATCATGAACCTATGGATGTCAGGAATACATTACTGCTAAAATATGACAAAATTGTCTGTGGAGTAGTTTGGTTCAGTTTATTGCAAGCTGACTAAAACAAAGCCAGCCCTCTTACCACGCCGGCGACCTGGGCTCGGGAGCGAGCTCAGGCCATGCAGGGTTGACCAGGGGAGAAGTAGGATGAACGTCCGATGGACAGCTCTCCTCCTCCTCGTGGGGGAGGCTTGTGGTTCCCTGTCAGTCAGCGACACCCAGTGGAGGCTGAGTTTGCAACAGAAGTGGTGGACCACGCAAATCTGGGTGGAGGTGATGGCGGACGTTTGTGGACCTGGTGCGGGCACGCGCCCGGACTGCACTCCTGTCACTGCACATCCGCGCCTTCAGGGAAACGCAACCAAGAAATGAGGAAACACCCTGACACCTGGAAGGAAGGCGCTGCTCCACTGCCACCGATGCTGGACTCTACCCTCTGTCTGGATCTCACTCACCGTCAGCCCCCCCCCCCAGTCAGGTAATTAGACTGATGTATCGGAACGCTAAAGAGTGGCCCCACCCCAGGGGGGTAAACCTGCTGGGCGATGGATGGTACAGCAGGGATCACAGGTTGGGAGGTTTCAGGGAGGGAGGGAGGAATCAGGTGGGTAGTCGGCAACCATAGCAAAGAAAGTTTAAAGAAAAAAAAATGACTAAAAACATACTGCTGTGCTGCTTAAGCTAGAATGAAGTAAAAGTACAGTTATGCAAGAACTTACTATAACAAATCTTCAAGAGAGGCACTTGCAGTAGACAACACCATAAAGACTGAGCCACCAAGCGCTAGGACCACACAGAAAATGTAGCTAGCAGTGTCTGGCGGGGGACCGCCCACCCAACATCACGTGACCGATGGCCCGATGGTATATAGTGGGCGGTCTCCCACGCCCACCTCAGTTCTCCCGCCATAGACCTGTGACAGGCACGACAAGAGAAGGAGTGGGCTCTTGGAGCCCAAGAGCAAGGCTGAGGAATAAGGAAAAACAGCAGTGGGAAGGAGGGAGGGAAACCCTTGCCTACTGCAAGAGCCTCTCTCGGAGATCCACTGTTACGGTAAGTTCTTATGAAACTATACTATCTTACTTCGTGAGGGCTCTTGCAGTAGGCAACACCATAAGGACAGAGCCCCAAGCAGTGGAAGTAAGGCAAAGATTGAACATGGGAGGCAGGATAAAGATCTGCAATAGGCAAGAAATTAAGACAGGAGGCCTTGAAGGACGACCAGTCCAAATCCTGCCCTGCATCTAGAGACAGACAATGCCCAGACTGTAGTGCTTACTGAAGGTGTGAACAGAGCCCCAAGTAACTGCCACGCAAATATCTGTGGCAGAAACATTTCTGAAACAAGCAGCAGATGCAGCCATGCCTCTGGCTGAATGTCCTTTAACTTACCCTGGAAGGGGTTTGTTGTACTTCTGATAGCAAAAACAGAATGCAGTTTGCTAACCACTTAGGTAAACACTGTTTTGAAACTGCTGCGCCCTCCCTTTTGGGCGTAAAGGAAACAAAAAGCTGATCTATTTTTCGGACTGACTTTGCCCGATTCATGTAGTAAGGAAAAATTCTGTGCACATCTAGAGTGTGCAGAACTGCCTCCCCTTCATTAGAGTGTTCAGGATAATACACCAGCAAGTGTACAGTCCGATTCAGGGTAAAGTCAGAAACAACCTTTGGTAAAAGCTTAGGATTTGTACGCAAAGCCACCCGGTCTCTGTGGAACATCAAATAATGCTTCTTACACATAAGAGCCTGAAGCTCAGAAATCCTTCAAGCAGAAGTAACAGCAACTAAAATTAACGATTTCCAAGAAAAGAAGTGCAGGTCGCAACTTGCGGCAGATTCAGAAGGAGACAAAGCGAGCTTTTCAAGGATAAAAGTTCAGATGCCATGGGGGAACAGGGTTCCTGACCAGAAGTTTCATATGGAGGATTCCTTTCAGAAAGGTATGGGAGACCTCCAACTCAGCTAAGGTTTTGCCTTCCACCGGGATGTGGTAGGCAGATATGGCCGATAAATACAGGTTACTCACCTGTAACAGGAGTTCTAGGAATGGTATATGTTGTTCATCCACACTGTCTGGCAGGTTCCTTGCCGCTTTAAATCTTGCCGGAAGGTCTTCAAGCTGGCTCCTCCCACCCACCTGGGTGGTAAAACTCACGGCTCCGCCCCATGACACAGATCTAGCCCACTGGAAGCCGGGTTGTGCGCCGAAGCCAGGGAGGTCGGTGGTTATGTGGATGAACAACATATACCATTCCTAGAACTCTTGTTACAGGTGAGTAACCTGTATTTCTAGGGACATGGATATGTTGTTCATCCACACTGTCTGGCAGACTCCTAGCAGTTCTCCGGGAGGAGGGAGGCAAGGCGCACACCCCTACTTGGGAAATAAAGACTGGAGAACCGAGGCCCCAAAACCAGCATCCCGGCGTGACTCAAGGTCGATGTGTAGTGGGTGATGAAGGTGTGTGCTGACTTCCAGGTAGCAGCCCTGCAGATTTCCTGGATAGGGACGTCCCTGGAAGCAGCCACCGATGCAGCGGTATGGCGGGTAGAATGAGCTCTTATCCCTATGGGAGGCTCCATGCCTGCCAGCCTATAGCAGAGATCTATGCAGGAGGTGACCCACCTGCCTATCGTCTGCTTGGCTGCAGGTCTGCCAGGTGCGACTTCAGCGTAGGTGACAAACAGCTGGCGAACCTCTCCCGAACTTCAGCCGTCTGCTCCTTGTAAGAAGCGAGCATTCTTTTAGGGTCCAAAGTATGGAGCCTATATTCGGCCTCCGAGGTGTGACTGGGGTAGAACACCGGCAGAGTCAACACCTGGTTAAGGTGAAACTCCGACACCACCTTCAGAAGAAACTTCGGGTGGGGGTGCAGGACAACGTTGTCCCTGTGGAAGACCAGATAGGAAGACTCGATGGAAAGCGCCTGGAGCTCTCCCATCCTTCTGGCTGACGTGATAGCCACCAAGAAGGTGGTCTTCCACGACAGGTGAGAGATGTCACACCTGTGCACCGGTTCGAATGGCTTGCCCATGAACTTAGCCAATACCAGCAGTAGATCCCACGGAGGTGGAGGTTCTCGCACCGGAGGGGATATGTGATCAAGGCCTTTGAAAAAGCGCCTGACCACCTTCTCCTGCACCACCGACTGCTTCCTGGCCCGCGCCCGGAAAGCAGAGATGGCTGCCAGGTGCACCTTAAGAGTCGTCGACTGAAGCCCTTGCTGAGAAAGGGACCACAGGTAGTCCAGAATGCTTGCCAAGGAACAGGAGGAAGGGTCCAGGCCCTTGCCCTGACACCAAATGGAGAATCTCTTCCATTTGAAGGCACAGCATTTTCTGGTCGACTCCTTACAGGACGCCTCAACGACGCTGAGGACCTCGTCAGAAAGACCCAAGGCCTGGAACTCTAGCCGCTCAGGAACCAGGCCGTCAGGTGCAGGGATTGAAGGTCCGGATGGAATACCTTCCCCTGATTGACTGAGATCAGGTTCAGGCGGGCTGGAAGCTGCCTCGGGAGCCTGGAGCTGAGACTGAGGAGATCTGGATACCAGAACTGGTGGGGCCAGTCTGAGGCTACCGGAATCACCTGCGCCTTGTCCATCCTCACCTTGAGAAGCACCTTGTGGATCAAGGGAAATGGGGGAAGGCGTAGAAGAGGCCCGGGGTCCACGGCCTCAAGAAGGCATCCCCCTGCAGTGAGCCCTGCTGATGGGGGTGGGCATAAAACAATCTCAGCTTCGCTTTCTCCCTGGAGGCAAAAAGGTCCACCTGAGGCGTGCCCCAGTGGGAGAACAGATCTTGTACTACCTCTGGCAGGAGAGACCACTCGTGGAATGCAGCCCCTATCCGGCTTAGGGCATCGGCCAGGGTGTTGGAGGCTCCTGCCACATGGATGGCAAGGAGATCAGTCTCCAGGCTGTGCACGAGTGAGCAAATGTGGAGAGCTTCCCTGCACAGAGGCATGAAGCATGTCCCGCCCTGGCGGTTTAGGTAGTGCATGGTCGTGGTATTGTCTGTCTGGACCTGAACCACTTGACCCCGTAGAAACGGAGCGAAGGCAGTGAGGGTAGACGAACCGCTCGAAGCTCCAGCAGGTTGATGTGGCATTCGGACTCCGAGGGGACCAGAGGCCGTGCGCTGTGTGCTCCCCCAGATGGGCACCCCAACCTATCAGAGAGGCATCGGTCGATAGAGAAACCATCGGCTCAGGGCGGACAAATGGGATGTCCTCCTGCAGATGTGCTGGAACGGTCCACCACTGGAGAGCATTCCACATCCCCTGGGTCACTGTCACTAGCTGATCCAGCGGATCGAAGTGCTGTGACCACTGGCTGGCCAGCCCCCACTGAAGGGGACGCATGTACCAACGGGCCCAACGGACCACGCTGGTGCAGGCCGCCATGAGGCCCAGAAAGTCCCGGGCAGGGCGCGATTGCCCAACCTGAAATGACTGGGCAAAGGAGGAAAGAACCTCGGCCCTGTCCGCTGGGAGCCGTGCTCTGGCTCGTAGAGAGCTGAGCTCTGTCCCGATGAACTGGATTACCTGCTTTGGCACGAGTTCAGACTTGGCCTCGTTGATGAGGAGGAGGAGGCCAACCTGAGAGCAAACCTGGAGGGCCAGATCTCTGGACCGCTCCACCTCCATTCTGGAGGGGGCTGCAATCAGCCAGTCATCCAGGCAGGGGTACACCCGGACCCTTCGGTGCCACAGGAATGCTGTCACCACTGCCATGCATTTGGTGAAGACCCTGGGAGCTAGGGAAAGGCCGAAGGGCATGGCCCGGAACTCACAGAGGGATCCCTCTGCCCTGAAGCGGAGGAATCTCTGGTGGGACGGACGGACTGGGATGTGAAAGAACGCGTCCTAGAGGTCCACAGAACAGAACCACACGCCTCATTCCAAGGATGGGATTATCTGAGCCAGAGTGACCATCCTGAAGGTCCGAGACCTTAGGAACCTGTTCAGGTTGTGCAGGTCGAGAATGGGGCGCCAGCCCCCCGTCCGTTTTGGGACCAGGAAGTACCTGGACACAAACCCCGGGTCTGGAGGAGGATCCGCCACCTTCCTGATCACCTCTTTTTCAAGGAGCAGGGCAATATCGTCTCGGCGAGCTGACAGAGAGGCTGTGAACCCCGTAGCCCCCCAAGGGGCGATGGCTCGGAAGGGCGGGGCCTGCTGAAACTCCAGGGGCAGGCCCTTTCCTACCACCTCCAACACCCAACGGACCGTGATAATAACGGACCAGGCGGAAAGGAAGTGGCGGAGCCGTCCCCCCACGGGGGGAACCCAGGGGGGAGTGACGAGGCTGGGGGCGACACCCCTCAACCCGTCACTAGGTAGGCTTAGAGGAGGGACCGGCTGAGGGACTTTTCCTCCCTGCTTCCTATTAGAGGAAGCCACAGGCTTGAGTTTGGGGTGCCAAGCGCGAGCCTGCTGGCTCTGGTGCTGGTGCTGGTGGGCTGGACGTGCTGCAGGCGCAGAAGGCGAAAAGGACTTACGTTGCTGTTGTCGACGGCCCTTGTCCTTCTGGGCGGAGGTGACTGAGTCCAGAGTGGCACTGGACTTTTCAATCCACTGGAGGTGACCTTCCACTCCAGGGCCGAAGAGGTCGGTCCCCAGGAAGGGGACATCCGCCAGTTTATGCTGGGTATCCGCCGTGAAGGTGGATATCCTCAGCCATGCTCTGCGGCGCATGGCCACCGCGGCTGCAACTGATCTGGCACAGGAGTCTCCAATGTCCAGAGCCATTTGGAGCTGCTGTTTTGCCACCGCCCTTCCCTGGTCCCGTACCTGTCTGACCGTGGTCTGCAGGTTGGCCAGGAGATGAGGGATCACCTCATCCAGGGAGCCCATGAGAGCGTGGGAGAAGTGTGCCATCAGCACAGCCGAGCTGGCTTGGCGGAGGCCAAGGGAGGATGCAGCGTACACCTTGCGCCCGGCATAGTCCAGCTTTTTGGACTCCTTGTGGGGGGCTTATCCACATCCCTAGCATTCCCGGAAGGCCGGAAAACGCTATCGGTGACCAACCCCTCGGCGGAGGGGTGTTCCGAAAAACCAGACAAAGAGCCAGTAGGGACCACATACTTCCTGGCCATCCTGGCCGAAGGCGCAGGACAGGAAGCAGGCCGCTGCCAGAGCTCCAAGGCTGGGCCAACAATGGGTTCAGCCACTGGAAAGGCTTCCGTGGGTGAATCCCCTCGGTCCAATATCTCCCTTAGGGGATACTTGGCCTGCTTGGATACGAGCTCAAGCTGCATCCCAGTAGACTCAGAGATGAGCTGAAGCAGACCCATGAAGGACGATGGGCTTTCGTCCACCGACTGGCCCCCAGGTCAATGGGCCTGGAGAACAGGGAAGAGTCGTCGTCGTCGGACTCCGAGGAGTCCACGAAGAGCTGCCTGGGGCCTGATCCACCCTCCACCTGCTGAGGACGGTTGGGAGTGAGGGTGACCGACAACCTGTGGGCCAGGCCCTGACCCGACCGACAGTCCTGGGTCGGCGCCCCCGATTTCGGTTGTGGAGGCGGAGGTTCCACCACAAATTGGTGGGGCAGCTGGTTTCGGCCGAACAACTAGCCCAGGCTTGGGCACCCCGACTACAGCAAGGGGTTGTTTCGGCCACTTGGGTGACAGCCACTTGATGGCCGGGGAAGGCGACGGCATCAGCTTGTTCCCAGACAGAAGACTGCTGCCACATCAGATCCTCGTACTGTCAACGCAATTTGCGCCGAAGCCTCTCCTCTTCCAAGGAGAAAGACGAGGATGAGCGGCGGCGCCACTTACTTCTGTGCCGAGACCGAGACCGCCAATGTCGTCGGGAACAGCTGGACCGAGAGGATGTCCGATACCGAGACCGAGATCCTCGATGTTTCCGAGGATGGGTCTGGGAAGGGGCGGGGGGAGACCCGCTCTTCCCTCGGCTCGGAAGCCTTGACTGGGGACTCCGGCACCGGAGGCGCAAGCAAGTCCTTGGTCTCCACCAGGGGAACTGGTGAATAAGGGTTGTTGGCTTCACCAGTCGACAGCCCGGACGGGTCGAGAAAGATCTCGACCGCGTCGACGGGTGTCTCGGCTGGCTGACCTGAAGGGGACACCATGAAGCCAGCGGCCTTAGCTGCAACCTCGACCGAAGTCGAGCGTCAACTGTCCGGAGAAGGGGACCTCTCCTGCTCCTATGAACGCCAGTGGGACTTACCTTTCGAGTCCTTCTTTTTGTACCGAAAAGAATGTCGCGAAGGGCCCTCTCCCTTTGTGGAAAGGGATTGGCAAAGCTCCTTAAAAGAAGCTGAATATGAGGTACCCAGAGAGAGCGGGATAAATGCCACGACTGAGGAAGTGGATGATGTGGCCTGTGCCGCCTCCTCCTCTCGGGCGATCATGTTGTCAGTTGCTCAGCCAAGCCAGCCGCCACAGTAACATAACGAGCCTCCATCAACTTCACGGTGGTGGCGCTCTCGGGCGCCCAAGCTGTAACCGGGCAGCGCGGTCTTCCAGGACGTTGGCCAAAAACGAACGGCATAACTCGCAGGCCTGCGGGTCATGGTCTAGGCCGAGGGAGTAGACGCACGTGGAGTGCGGATCCGTCCTGGACATTTTCTGCCCACATGGGCACCACCGAAATCCGGGAGTTGATTTGTCCATCGCAGCCGCGAGGCAGTAATTTGACCGATGTCTTGAAAATTTTAGAATAAGTTTCGGGTGAACCGAAGAATTAGGATCCAGTCTACACGCAGAGCGTTAAGGAGGGAACCTGAGCTTCCAAGCGGTAAGGAAGATCTGGCGTCATGGGGTGGAGCCTCGAGTTTTACCACCCGGGTGGGTGGAAGGAGCCAGCTTGAAGACCTTCCGGCAAGATTTAAAGCGGCAAGAAACCTGCCAGAGACTGTGGATGAACAACATATCCATGTCCCTAGAAATGGATCTTCTGAGAGGAATAACAGTCCCACGTCAGAGAGGTGTAACAGGTACTCCATGACCCGAGGACCAGGGCAGGAGAAAGGGTCCCAGCCCTTGGAGGCTGCCAAGATAGAAAATCTCTTCCACTTCATAGCATAGATGGTCCTTGTAGATGGCTTTCTGGTCTCCACATGGACTTTAGTAGCCCTGGGAGAAATCCCAAAGCGTGAGACAACTATGTCTGAAGGTGCCAAGCAACAAGGTGAAGGGACTTGAGATCCAAATGGACTAGCATGCCCTGATCCCAGGTCAGGAGGTCCTGGCAGAAGGGAAGTGGAACTAGAGGTTCCCCCGCTAACTGCTGGAGCAGAGGGAACCATATTTGGCTAGGCCAATTTGGAACGATCAGAATCATGTGAACCCTCTTTGCTTGCAGTTTGAGTACCACCCTCTGCTGTAGTGGGAAGGAAAGAAAGGCATACAAGAACCTCCCTGTCCAGCAAAGAGACAGTGCATCTCACCACAAAACCCTAGGCTCGGGAATGAGGGAGCAAAACCTGGGTAGTTTTGCATGGTATGGGGAGATGAACAGATCGAGATCTGGTCAACTCCAAAGGTTGGAGATGACGCAGTTCCTACTCGTGAGCTCTTGCCTGAATGTGGTTGAGACTGCCCACTAGGACATTCTGGATGCCCAGGACATGCACTATAGTGAGCTGGATCTGGTGCCGAACTGCCCAGTACCACACTTGCATCACTTCCCTGCATATGGGGTATGACTGAGTGCCTCCCTGTTTGTTCAGGTACCTGACCACGCACATGTTGTCTGATTGGAAATATGAGTGGTCCTGGAAGAAGATGAGGCTGGAAGGCTTGAAGGGTATACAAAACAGCACCCATCTCAAGCACGTTGATGTGCAATGAGAGCTCCTGCTGAGAACAGGATCCCTGGGTTCTGCGATCTCCCAGATGTGCTCTCTAGCCCTGATTTGATGCATCCGTTGTCAGGGTCTGAACTGGAGGGGGAAGTTGAAAAGGGACAGCCAGGCAGAGATCTGTCAGATCCTGCCACCAAAGGAGATCCTTTTGCATAGGATTGAACACCAGAACTCTGTGATCCAGGTTGTCCAACCTCTGGTCCCACTGTACCCCGAGTGTCCACCGCACGACTCGCATATGGAGCCGGGCCAGAGGCACTGTGTTAATAGCCGCCGCCATGAGATCCAGGAAGCGGAGGACCGTTCTGGCCGTTGTCCAACGGATGAAGACCACATGCTGAGCTTGCCTCTGCAGCATTTCTGCCCTGTCTAGGGAGAGGAAGGCTTAATCCTGAGTTGTATCCAGTACTGTCCCAATAAATTGGAGGCACTGGAAAGGAGTAAGGTGAGACTTGGGGTAATTCACCGTGATCGCCACCTTATGGAACAAGTCCCGGGTATCTACTAGAAAAGCCTCCAGGTGGTCCCTCGACGGGGCCGAAAGGAGCCAGTCGTCAAGGTACGGGAACACATAGTGGCTCTGACGACGTAAAGCCACTGCAACCACCACTAGGCACTTGATGAACACCCTGAGGGCAGATGAAAGGCCAAAGGAGAGAGCCTTGAATTGGAACTGCTCCCCCTGGAAAGTAAACCTGAGGAAGCGGCGATGGGTTGGGAAGACAGGAATACGCAGTTAAGCATCCTTCATATCCAATGCGCAGAGCCAGTGTCCCTGATGGGGCAGTGGCAAGAGTTCTGGTTGGGTCAGCATGCAAAACCTCTCGTATTTGACATACAGGTCGAACGTGCTGAGGTCTAGGATCAGCCGAAGGTCTCCCATCTTTTTTGGAACCAGGAAGAAGTGGGAGAAGAGCGTGACCTGGAGAATTTTCTGGAGGTCACTCCATGAACTCCAGCATGTGACCTTGAGCTATTAGCTGAAGGACCCATGAATCTGTCATGCTCGCCTCTCACTCGGAATGGGTGGCTGGCAAATCTGCCCCCTAACTGTGGGTGGAAGAGGGTGCCACAAGTCAAGAAACAGAGGGAGGGTTGGGGTGCGCCACCCCGGAAGCTCAGTGTGACTTGGGGCGGGGGTAGAGGCAGATGAGGGAGCCTGACGTTTGCCCTGACATTTGGCAGGCTGCTGCCTTGTCTGGCGTCTTTGCTGACGGTGAAAGGGAGGCAGAGACTTGGGATTGGTGTTGTGAGCTACATTAATAACCACCGAATCAGCTTTGGGGTGGTTAACCAGATGATCCTTCCCTTCTGGGGCATGGTGCAATCTGTCCCCCCGCCTGCGAGCGGCTGCGATGGACGACGGCTGCAGCCATATAGTCGAGGCTAAGTCGTCGCGGGGCCCCAACCATGGGGGAATGAGCTGGGGGGGCCAGTTCTGAAAGGTCTAGATGCTCAGCCAATCTCTGGCACTGGGGGTCCTGCTCCTCGGTCCTCCAGCCATTAGCCTCCTGGATTTTACGAAAGATATTCATAAAGGAGGGATCCTCCATGGGAGCATGCAGAGTCTCCTTGGGTTTGGGGTCCTCTGGAGGATTAGAATAAGAGCCTGAGGAAGAAGAGGAGGAGTCAGACTCGGTGCCAGGTGAAGGGCTCCTGTCGAGGGACAGGGACCTTCGACGGAGGTCCTCTTTCTGAGGAGCAGCCGGTATGTGACCCAGGTCCTCTGACACGGAGGCACCCAACATGCATCCGGAAGACAGGGAACAGGCCCCTGCTAGGAGACAGGGACCGTGGAGTCACAGCCATGTCTCCCTGGCATCAGTCCAACTCCGATGTCAACTGCTATTTGGCTTTCTTCCACCAGGAATCAAAGAAAGAATCATAATCCACCGGCATTTGCTGAGGAGCCAGCGGGAGATACTGGTAGGCCGGAGTGTGGTACCCCAACAGTGGACAGCCTGGTGTTGGGTACCCGAGCATCAGGTACCCTGGTGTTGGATAGCCTGGCGTAGAGTAGCCTGGCATATGGTAGCCCAGTGTTGGATGACCTGGATAAGGGCCCGACGGCAGGGCTGAGGGACCTAACTGAGGCCCATGTGGAGGGCCAGAGAGACCAGGCTGAGGAGGATCCCGCTGCAAACCTACAGGGAGGCCCGGCGTTGGCCCAGGTGGGTCGATGGGTCCAGACGGAGTCTGGGGTGGGAGAGGTGGCTAAGTTGGAGGGACTGAAGTTGGAATAGCCAAAAGGTCCTCAGGGAGGTCCGGCATAAGGTGGTTCGCACTGGCTGAAGGACCTGAAGGACAGGGCCAGCAGATGGGTGTTCCTCCGATGTTGGGTGGGGAGGAGTCCCAGAGGGTCCCACCGTAGACATCGGAGGAGGGTCCTGAGAGGGGGATTACTCTCAGGACAGCTGTGGCTGAAGCAACAGTGGGCGCTAGTCAGAAGGACCAGCGTTAGATCTCAAGTCAGGGTCCGACATGGGCGCTGGGGCTGTGTGGGCATCGGAGGAGCTGGCATCAGACTTACCAGTCAAACCACTCATCTTAGGCCCTGGAGAAGGAGTGAAGGGCCTAAGGGAGGAAGTAACCTGCGAATCCCTGGAGGTCCCCACTGGAACTGTGACCAGCTCGATCGGGGGGGGCCAAAGGAGGAGGAACAGGTTTGACCATAGTGGTGCCTGTCTTACTGGTAGAGGTCCGCTTGACGGACGCGGCCCTGCAAACAGCACTGCAACATGGAGGCAGACCGATCCCCTTTCTTGTCCTTGTCTCACTTGTGCTTCTTCTGCTTGGAGGCGTGGGAGCCAAAAGGGTCCCTGGGAGATGAAGAAGCTCTCCACATCTGCTGCAGCTCCTTTTCCATTAAAGCCAATTTTTGTTTTAAAAGATGGGCTTTCCTGCTGGCCTGGAGGGCTGAGGAGCTGGGTGCCACACCTCGCACCACACCAGCGACCATGGTTCGAGTGCATACTCGGGTCATCGAGGGTCGGCCGGGGGGCAGGAGGATTGAGCATCCCTGAGACTGCTCTCCCCCTCCGAGGAGGGTGGGGAGGGACTTCCACAAAGGTGCTGGCTCCTGGTGGTGGCTAGGGGTTAGTGCAAATCGTGGCGTAATGGAGGGGTCGGCACAGGCAGACGTCCAACATGTAGGAGCATGTGCCACAGTATCCTTGCAATCCTCACATGCCCGTGCTGTTGGTGGGGGGGGGGGATTTAGGGGACAAAATCAGCTGAATCCTCCGGTACTTATGAGGGTCTGCCCGCGGCGCTGCACCAGACGCTTCACGAGCTCCTTCTGGTCCTTGACCCCTTGGTCTTCCGCAATGGGTTCCATGACATGGCCTGAGAGAAGGAGAAGGCGAGGAGATTGAAGCTGGGCATTGCACCCAATCACGGGAGCCGCCAGTGGACCAGACTGGGGAACCATGGACCACCCAGTCGAGGCGAGGCGACTAAAGCGAAAAAATTTACAAAAAAAAAAAAAACACAAGATGGGCTTCCAGGACTTGCTGACAGCGTTTCTGCGTGGCCTGGCTGAAACTCTGGCAGGCCTCACAGTTCTTGGTGTCATGGTCAGGCCCCAGGCAAAGATGATATAATGAGTGGCGGTGTTTCTCCAGTTTCTGCTTGTCGCAGGCGCACCTGTTCTTGTGGGATTCGGAAGGAGCTGAAAAAGACAATCCAATGTCGAAAATGCTGATTTTTGTAATAAAATAAAGAAATTTAAAGATATACTTATCGAAAAATGGCAGTCGACTGTAGCAGTGTTCCGTGAGGTCCGACATGTGCAGGCAGACTGCTGGAAAGAACTGAGGTGACTATATACCTTTGGGCCGATGTCAGTCATGTGACATCGGGTGGGTGGATCCCCGCCAGCCACTACTAGTTAAATTTTCCATGTGTTCCTAGTACCTGGCGGCTCAGTGCTTATGGTGTTGCCTACTGCAAGAGCCCTTTCAAAATAAGATCTAATAATTTAAGCATACATTTTATAAAATGTTATGGCTGTAAACAAAAGCAAGCTCTCCAACTTAGAAGAATTAGAAATTCCTGTTCTTTCAGAGTTCAAATTCCAGTTCTTACGATATCCCTATCTCCACTGCTCCACAGGACCATAATTTATTTTTCAAGTTCCAGGACAAAAATAAGCAGCTCATGGACCCAGGACCAGTAGCCCTTTCGAGTACTTATCCCGCTGCTGCAGTAGTCCCATCAGGGCTCCAGATAAGATTTTAAGGGATGAGTACTGTACTCTTCATTTTGCAAGTGAGGTGAGTAAAACCAAATTCAGATGTGTACAAATGTCTGGACAGAGTGGAGTGAGGAGTACATTTTTAAAAACAATGTTTTGTTTTTCTAGATGAGACTTGATCAAGTGCCAACAATGCTCCAGATAATACTGGTAGGTAGAAGTAATTTACTCATCAGTTTTAAAAATAGTGAGTAAAACAAAACTGGGATGTATACGAGTGCTTTAAATCTGGAAAAACCTGCTCCTTTTGAATCACCAGTTATGTTATGAAGCACTATTCTTTGGTGTATGGAGTATTCACAGATGTTGGGTAGTACTGGTACTCATTAAAAAATGTTTCTGAAGAGTATTTCCGAAAATGAGGTGAATAAAACAGGTTGGTACTCCCTTTATCTGGAGCCCTGATGGCCCACCAAGGACTCGGTGACAGTACCTCCCACATGCTGGGGCTGCTGCACCTCTTGGGTTTGGTGCTGCAGGTCCTAGCGGGTGCTGCCCCTCCCACGAGGCGTGGTGATGGGTGCTCACCTGTGCAATTCCCCCTCCCAGGCTCAGAAACATGGTGTGGTGAAGTCTACCCACTGCTCTCACCCCTTACACAAATCATCTCACACACTTGCAATCCACCGTGCTTGCCAAGTCCACTGAGGTGGCAGTGGCTGGTAGTTCACTGCGCTACTATGCAGAAAGACCGGGGACTGACACTCAGTCACAACTCCCTCAGTCTGGGCTGGTGGTGCTTTAGACTGGGAGGAGAAGACTGAGGTTGTCTGCAATGCAGCATCTCCAGTGATCCGTGGGAAGCCTTGGTGTCATGTCATACCAGTACACACACACACACACACACACACACACACACACACACACACACACACACACACACAGGCACTAGCGTTGCAGCCAACACCTGTCGTCACAGGGAGGTGTAAGGGAAAATCTATGTACTGACTTCTTGACAGTCCCTTGCCTCCTCTGGTACGTCCCCTTCCTGTAACCAGCCACAGATGCATGTTTCCCGGTTGCCCGCCACCCTGACCTGGACCGGATAAAAGAGGCAAGCTTTATGCACAGCTGGCAGCAGGGGAGTTCTCAGGTGGTAAACTGCTACAAGGAACAGTAATCCCGTGGAAAATGTGGGGAAAAACCAGCCCAAGAGTAGGACAAGGAAAAAATTCACAAAACCTGCACCCACCGGGCCCCAATCTGGCTTAACAAACTACCCCTTGCAATCCATGGGCTGCCCAAGTTGAAACAGTTCAAGACAGCCCTTAAGCAGCACCATGCTTGTCACTCACACCTAACACTCCTCTATCTTAACTATCTGACTCCCTTTCGACAAGGTAGTCCCACGGCTACCGCTCTGTTTTCCCCTACTAACAATCAACCTTAGGGGTCCTGTTTACTGTTACTAAACACCCTCGGTACACTGGCTCTTGTAATATTAAGCCAAGGCCCCATCCTCAGGCATTTCTAATGCTTTAACTGTTACAAGCACCTATGCATCACATATAGGGCTACAATTGCACCAGTAGTGTAGCAAATTCCCAGACAGCCTGGGTGCAAGGGTATGTTATAGGGCCCCTCCGGTTTAGAATAGACATTAACATTATGATTTGGGCCCCAAAAAACCTTATGGGCCCAGGTGCAACTGCACCCCCTGCACCCTTGTAGCTACGCCCCTGAATTGCACCTATCTCCTCTAAAGTAATTTGACTGTAAGTGACTGCAAAAAGCAATTTGTTTGTAACTGAATGTAACAATTAAGAATAACTGTGAGCAAGGTATAATCTATGTACCTGTTGTAACCTGTAACTGCTAGTACTGTTTTGTCACCTCAGACATGGAACCTCTGTAAATGAGCTATGCTCAAAGGTGTATCTGAACATTATATACAGAGAACATGGTTTCTATACAGTTGCATGGTTAAATGGTGGACCTGCCCCTTGTATCTGAATCCTCCTCTGTTATGGCTTGCCTTGTCTTCCTTTTATCATTTGACTCCCCTATTACTGCACCATTGTGTTTGTGTTTATATACTTATTTACATGTGTTTACATGTCTTTATGATGGATGTTACCCGACCCTGTTCTAACCAGGTCCATCTTGTAAAAGAGCTCTGCTCAATGATGTTAGCCTGGATTAAATAAAGATTTTGATTGATTGATTCCAATAAATAAATAAAAACACTTTGCCAGCTACTGGTGGCATCAGACAACTCTTGCTGAATTATCATAATCAGAACAGGGACAACTGGTTGCTTTCACAGCTGACACACAGGCCGCTCCAAGGTCAGCCAGTGGGGGAGTTCCAATACTGGGATGCCTGCTGCCACCTTACCAAGAGCCAAGCGCTTCATCTCCATGATGTACTGGATCCAATGCTAACTGCAGCATGGGATTCCTGGGATTATACGAGATCCCTGGCCTCCAAGATGGCAGTGCGGCATGCTGCCACTGCTCTGGCCCAAGCAACAATAGCATTGAGTTAGCCTTTTTTGTCTTTGTAGATAATTCCTGCAGATCTATAGTCAAAAAACCATTTCACCTCATACATTCTATTTTCAGCATGCATTTCATTTTACCCTTTTGCTTTAAAATTGCAGCCCACACACTGACGCACCACTTTGTTCCTGAAGTTTAATTAACTAGCTTTGCCGATTTGTACCCGGAGAAGATAACATTTTAGTAAGCACACCATTTAGGCTAATGGAATGTCTATACGGACAGTGAGGTTTCAGGGCAGCATTTCATTTTGCACCCGGTAGTAATATCATACTATTAATGGGTGTAGGAAGACATACTCCATGGTGTACTATTTTAAGGTACGGCAACAAAAAGACTCTCAGCTGCTGCCTTTGCCCATCAAAACATAACACAGAAAAGCTAACCCTTTCAGTAATTTTCTTTCTTAAGAATCAAAACTACAAGGATTGGCCACTGATACTGTCTTTGCATCTCAAGGACTATACAACATTACAGGCTCTGTGGTGGTATGTGGGTGTCTGAAGGAGCGATGTATGGCAGCTCTATTTAGCCGTGTATAGGGGGAGCTACAACTAGTGCAATGGTGTACAAAAGTTGTATTTATTGTGCCAGATGGGGTAACAAACATGGGCCTGGTATACGCATCTATATTGTCTGTCTACACCCCTGAAGTGCATAATAAGAGTGATACTTCCATTCTTTGGGCATACATTTTCTAATTATATTTCCTTAAGTATCCCCTGCACAACCAAACATCCTTAGATATAAATTACAAATTACAAATTACATTTGCTTACCATCCACTGTGATATTTTTATTTTTCCTATGCTACAAAACATCCAATTTATCTCTTTACACAAACAAATCCTGCATAGCACATGATTATTGGTTTTATTTAATACTAAATAAACGACCTGTCGACACCACAGGATGTATGGGACCATTTTCTATGAATGTATGCCTTTCCTATACTCGTGGATACAAAAACATGGGAGATTTTTTATGGCAGGCTCGTAATTACAGTACTGCCCATCGTAGACTACTTAGCATTCTATGATTAATGTAACAATCTACCAGCACTGTAGTATTTTATCTGCATTGCAAAGGTACATTTCAAAGGAGTATGTAGTAAATGAAGCTTATGCTTTAGATCTCACAATAACAAAACTATTCGCTCAATAACAAAATTAATCGTTCCACATATTACTTAAAAGAAAGTTCAACTATGAATCACATTTGCCATCGTAGTTCCGATGATCATTGCTTTAAGAATGTTTTAGTTTATTTTTTTAGGAAAATGGAAAATAACCAGTCTTGTAATACATACGACTTTACAGATTGACTCTAAAGGCACTGAATACTGGACTGCAGAAAAGTGTTTGGCTTCAGCAGCAAATCAAAAACATATACATCTACCCTGACAAGAATACCGAGAATTACCCTAGCTCTGTACTACTTGTATTGCACATTTCTCAGCTCACATTAAGAATATTTCTTCAGCAAAAAATGCTTGTACTGCAGAGTGCGTCACAACAATTTCCCTTTTCTGCAGTAGGATGCAGGAAGGGTCATGTGACAACAACACAACTCGGACAAAGCAAAAGAGGAAATACACATTGCTGGGTTTTTCTAAGAACAACATTTTTAGATTTATTCTGTAAAAATGAGGTTTTCAAGAACTGCATGACAAGAAAAGCCACTGACCTCAATTCTGCCCAATTTCACATAATTGTGAAAGAATAAAGTGAAGCCATGAATACATTCTGAAACAAATACATATTAAAGATTACAGAATAGTACTACCTATTGCAGTTTCTAAACCGAGTATCCGAATGAGGTTTATAATTTACTAAGTTTATGTACTTCTGTACTGAAGTATTTATAAAGAATACGCTGAGACATATAATATCGTTTCCAAGTAAGTCCTGGTGAGAGGACGTGGCAGCAGCAGATACACCAATGTACATACACATACAAACAAAATTAATTCAGTCACATTTACACATATTGTTAAGGTCCTTTTCTTTCTTAAGCTACAGTATCAGTCAGCACCTTTATTCGAGTCTAGGATGTTAGTCCACATTTTGGGAAGCACCCAAATGCAGCTTCACCAAATGTCTTCAACAATTTCAATACGGCAGTATAATTTGTGATCTGATAAAGAAAAATGTCGACAATAACAAAAAAGGTTGAAACAGTAAAAGTCCTGCCTGCATGGCTCCCTCCGCCTGTGAAACCATGAGTACTCATGCACTGACAGAAGCCATCTGCTCTCCTTCCACACAAAAGGCACCCTGCCTTGGACTTCGTACCTCTCTAGTGCAGGGGCCCACACCCAGGTCTCCCACACAGTAAAGAAACAAAGATGCTACTAGCACTGGGTTAGCAGTTTGGAACTTTAAAATCTGACCATAAACATACAGATCTTGATGTACTCAGGTCTCAGTAAAAGTACACTTTTTAAAGCTCAAGGGAAGAAGGCATCCATATTCCAACAAACTGGATCCATTATAAACCAAAGGGAAAAGAGACTACTGTCTCAGTTAACAGGCTATACTACTGAAGTGATTCATAAGAATATCCACACAAAGATTACTGAAATTGAAGTGACAGTTTTTCATTTAGGCCAGGACAAATTAATAAATTGATCCTATGATTTTTCTAGGAATTCTTCTTGAGAGCCAAGCAAACCCCAGACACACACACCAGAAGCTTAAATTTGTTAGTATAACTACTCTTTTACTCCATTGGAAATATCGGGGTCAGAAGTTCCATGTCCTGTGACATGATAATCTGGTGAATACTCATGTGAAATGGAGTAAAAAAAAGTGAAAAATATATATCAGTTGCAAAAAACTTTGTTAATGCATCAGTTAGGGTTCCACTGAAAAACGCTGGGAAATGTGATGCTAGGGTTTCTAACCCTAACACCCAACCCCAGCATGCAGCAACAGGCGTGATGGGGGGGGGTGCCTTGGTGCTTTCCACCCTAACCCTCACCCCATTCCATGAGTAAATAAGCTGAGATGGGTACAGTATAGGAGAACAGGGAACAGGGTGAGCGTTAGAGTTGACAACCCCAAGGCACCCCCCTCCCCCCACGACTGTTGCTGTGTGCAGGGTGGGAGGTGTGTGTTAGGATTGGAAACCCTCACGTCACATTTCCAAACTTTTGCCGGTGGAACCCTAACTGATGCATTAACAAAGTTTTTTTGCAACTCATTTCCTTACTTGCTGAGATAGTATAATCATAGCCTTTTATTTGCTTATGGGTGCGCAGGGCTCACTGGGCCCTGTGTTCTCATGCATCCGTCATTTTTGAGAGGATGTAATAGTATCCTTATTCCTCTATGGGCCCTGTGCTCCCATCACTCCATAAAGCTCCGTGTATTTGCGTGTGGGAAGACGAGAATAATTTAACCCTTCCTGTGCCACGGACTGATGCATCAGTCCACAATTTCAATACATTCTCATTGTGTAGGCAGCCTAAGGGTTAAACCCCAAGGACTCCAGAGCAAAGTAATATTTTTTTCATGAAAGCTTCAAAAGGCACATGGGTGGGGCAAGCCCTTTTTTAACCTAAAAGTTTCAGAGGAAAACTGAAAACCGTTTCTTCACAGTGAAGTGATGAAGAAATGACTGTGTACACCTCACATTACAATGTTAGCCTACAGGAAAAGAACCAAAATGTAATCCCCCCACAACTCCAGAGCAATGTAATATTTATTCGCCAAATCGGCAAAGAGGCACATCTGTGGGGCAAGCCCTTTCTACCATGAAATTTCAGACTAAAATCAGAAACCTTTTAGAAACTGTGGAGTGACAAAGAAATAGGTAGTACCATTATAGTCAATGGTAGAGCGCGATAAAGGATCCTTTTTCACAAAGCAGAATTCTAAACCGTGCTAATCCCATTGTAGTCAATGGAAAGTATGGTAAAGGATCCTTTTACGTGAAACAGGACTCTAGATTGTGCTAATCCCACTATGCTCTATAAAGGATCTTTTTTTCATGAAACAGGATTCTAAATCGTGCTAATCCCATTGTAGTCAATGGCAAAGCACAATAAAGGATCCTTTTTCACAAAACAGGATCCCATTTTGTGTTAATACCCATTGTACTCAATGGTTAAATGTATTCCCTGGTAGTCTAGTGGTCCCTCCCCCAATGTCCAGTCGCCATCCTTGTATAATATAGTTCCCTGGTACTGTTGTGGTCCCTCCTCCCTCCCCTATTCACCAATGACCGTTGCCATATAAAAAAAAATTTCCTTAGCAGTCTAGTGGTCCCTTCCCCTGATGTGCGATCATCGTCCCCATATAAAAAAAATTCCCCGGTAGTCTAGTGTTCCCTCCCCCCCTTCACCTATGTCCGATCGTCGTCCCTGTTTGAAAAAAATCCCTGGTAGTGTATTGATCCCTCTCCCCTTCTCAAGGTCGATCCCTGTCCCATTAAGCGGTATATAAAAAGTATTACCCTGGTAGCCTAGTGGTTCCTCCCACTCCCCTGATGTCCCATCGCCCTTGTTTAAAAAAAAAAAAAAAAGATATGTATTTCATAGTAATCTAGTGGTCCCTCCCCCAGTAAGCAGTTGCCATCCCCATATAATAAAAAATTTCCTTGGTAGTCAGTGCCCCCCCATGTCCCCGCCATCCCTGTATTAAAAAAAAAAAAAAAAATAAAAAAAAAAAATGTCCTGGTAGTCTAGTGGTCCTTTCCAATCCCCGAACCCCATCTCATGAAAACCTACTCCCATCCGTGGGGGTCTATTGGACCCCTCAACCCTGTCAGGTACTCACCCACCACCCCGCTCACCTCCATCCCGAGTCCCAGTCAGCGACCAGCACAGCCTTCCTCTCACCTCCATGGCTGGCCGCCAAGACTGAGCTACGAATGAACACGTACAGTCTAGCATGTACTCAATCATAACTCAGTTGCTAGCCAACCGTGGGTGGGGGAGGGCTGTGCTGGTCACCGACCAGGAGTCAGGATGGAGGGGGGGGGCGGGGTGGTGAGTGATTACCTGACAGAGAAGGGGGGTGGGGGGCCACTAGTCCACCATGGATGGGAGTGGGTTTTCACAGGATGGAGACTGGGGAGGGACCACTAGACTACCAGGGAATTTTTTTTTTTTTTTTAATATGGTGATGGTGATCGGACATCAGGGGAGGAGAGGGGGACCACTAGACTACCAGGAAATATATTTTTTATATGGGACGGTGATCAGGGGATGGACCCTAGACTACCAGAGATACATAATATTTCATACAGGGACAGCCATCTGACATCAGGGGTGGGGGAAGGACCACTAGACTACCAAGGAATACATTATTTTATATATGTACATACATATATATATATATATATATATATATATATATACACACACACACACACACACACACACACACATTACACACACAGAGGACACAATCGGACATTGGGGAGGAGGGTGGGACCACTAGACTACCAGGAAATCTTATGTTTTACATGGGGACAGCCATCAGACATTGGGGAAGGGACCACTAAACTACAAGTGAAATCCTTTTCCGCAAGTTGCGACAAAGGATCCTTTTATGAGATGCCTTTGTCGCAATTTGATTTAGAAGAAAATCCCTTTTCGCAAACTGCAGAAAAGGATCTTGCTTTGTAGCACTGCTTTCCCGTGATTTGTGAAAAAGGATTTCCACATGTGAAAAAAAAAAAACAAGCGTCACTAAAATACAGAGAAACTAACTCCAAAATCGGATTCCACGGCTCCCAATTAGGTAAAGACAACTGCTGTTGTCTAGTACAGCTGTGTGTTTTTCAAGCAATTTAACTCTGTAGCCACCATTAACAGAAAACAAGATGGAGGCAACACGGAAAAGGATTCCCTGTTTGCGGCAACGGATCCTTTTTCAAGGTGAACATCTAACTTTTCCCATAGGAAATAATGGGAAACTAACAAATTTGGAATGGATTAATATTTTTTCATCAAACCTTCAAAAGGAATGACTGTGACCCAAGACCTATATGTCCTAAACATTTCAGACCAAAATTCCACACAGTTTTTCCGCAACACAGTGACAAAGAATTTGACAAAACACAGCAATCTACACGTATTTGACACTCCATTATCTCAGCACCCATACATCTAACCAAAACAAAACTTGCCACATCACGGGATCTTTGGACCCTGGTGGCTCATGTCAAATTTCATGTAACTCGCTTGAACAGTTGCAAAGTTATTAAAGTACAACATTTTCAGTTGAACAGAAGTGAAGATTTAACCCTAACTATAGGGTCGAGACCGCACCCCTAAAATACACAGTTTTGAAAATAAGACAAGGCAAATCCCAAGCATCAACTTTATTATTCACTTCATGATTTCTTTTGGGCAGATTGGGGGAGCCAAGATGATGGCTCCTTTTTTTGAACTAAAGTTTCCCATTATTTAAAGCAGTAGTGCTAGTTATTTCAAGTATTTTTTAAAAAATAGGTTAGAAAAATCCTGGTCTCTTACTGGCTGAACCCCTTATTTATGGGTACAGGCTGGATATAAACAAGTCCCTGTGCCAGCCTGCCTCAGTGTCAACTAGAATCACTGTGGCCCATATCGAATTTCCAAACTGTAAACAGCAGCCATTTTTCTTGCTTGGTTACTGAGCAAGCAAACACCCAACACACACACACACACACACACACACCAGTCTCAATGTTAAACTGTTTTAAATCAGACGCCTACTGCCACACAGCCACAAACCACTTTAATCTTTCTTTTTGCTATTTTTGGGCCTGGTCCCCACGATCCTCCCTTCAGAGGTCAGACCCTCCGCCCCACCTGCTGTCCCCCATGCCCAGGCTTGCCACCAGAAAGGCTCCCCCCCATGGACACGGTAGGCAATCATGCCCTGGGGACAGCTTTTTCTGAAGGCTAGATCCCGAGGGGGGTGGGTGGTGGGGAGGGAAGACATGCAATGACATCCAGCACCCCCAAGAGAATGGCGCTAGTCGCAGCAGTATCCCTAGCTCCACTAGGGGTCAGTAAATCATGGACACTTCCCGGAGAAGGGACAGCAGTCCCAGGATGCTCGATCTCCCCACAACCAACCTTCTCACTCCCGGGTCAGACCAGACAGAGGTCGCTGGCGACACAAGCAGAAATCCAACCATTGTGCCAGCGGGCAGGCTACCACTTTAATCTTTAAGCAACTCTAAAACTTTGATCCCACAACATTTTAAAGGGGAATAATCAGCACAAAGGACCTGCTGGTCCCAATGTGCACTTTGAGGGCAGAAACATTTTGGTTTACTTATTGTTTGCTGTAGCATAGTAGATCGTGCCAGACTAATTTCAGGGTTGTGGGCTGACATCTTTTACTACAATTCTTAACATCCCCTGCAGCTGACATCACAGCAGTAGGCAGCAGTGGGAGATTCAAAAGACTGCAGTGCATGTTAGAACTTTTATAATAGGGAAAGGAAACGGGGACATTGTTTAACCCGGAAAGGAAAACTGAGCCGGAGCTTGTTTCCAGGTATGACCTGGGAGCACAAGGAAGTTAAATGACTTGCTCAGGGAACACACAGTATACAAGTGGGAGATGATGGGATTCAATCACAGATCTCCAGGTTTGTAGCTCAGTGCCCTTAACCACTACACTATACTGCTTCCTACATCTTCATAATCTCAGATGTTTTCAGGGACTGCTTTTCTCCAGGGACTAAGTACAGTACATGCTCCATGGAGGACAGTGGGACCAGCAAACAAAAGATCAGAGCCTATATAAACACTACCGTGCACTGCAAGCTATTGAGTCTTCTCACTGCTGTCTACTGCTCTGATGTAATCTGCTGGGGATTCTAGGATTTGCAGTAACAGAAGATGTCAGCCTACAACTAAGCAAAATTAGTCTGATACACTCTCCAGTACTACAACAAACAGTAAGTAAAGCAAAATGTCTTTGCACATAAAGTACACACTGGGACCAGCCCCACACTTGAGTGTGGGGCCCTTGGTGGTGACTCTTCCCCTTTAACGCTACCACCAGCATTCTGGCTGTGTGCTTTTACCACACTGCTGATTTCAAACTGCCAGCATTTCCTGACTGAACCTCAACCAGTCTCACATTCCCAGTAATGAAAAACATCTACCACACTAGGTGGGAGATGTGAGGATAATACGTGTTGATCTCCATCACAGGAGAATGCAGAGTCCTGAACTGCCATCTGTCATCTCACCCAAACATCTCTACTGCAACCACCATCAGTCCTATCCTCACCCAAACCGTACTGCCAACTCCAACTGCGTCTCCCGACTGAAGTCTTCTCAGCAGCCATAACTGTGCTCGTCTATTAGTTTTCCAGAAGCAAGAAAGAAACAAAAATAACCATAACAAGATAACTGTCCCACAGGGAGGGGAGGGATAGCAGGCAACAAGGGGAAAAAACAAAACAAAGGAAAAGAAAGTGTTTAAAAAACAGCAGCCCCTCTACTGGCAGATGTACCAGCAGAGGGAATACTTAAAAAACACTTTTTTAATTCATGTTAAATAATTTTTTAAGTGATTTTTGTTTTAAATATTTTATATCAGACTGTACACAAATACCCATTTTCTAAGTGTAATAATACCCTCCTGGGTACCTACCCTTCCATAGGCTGTAAGACCCTCAGCCTGCAGCAGTGGGCCTCTTTATGCCCTCTGGGCAGGAAGGTTTAGTTTAATACCACCTACCTTACCAGGTATTATTACTAACTTATTCAGTTCCTATGTCAGGCAAGTGTAGGGTGGGTCTGCCGCCTTGTCAACCGGTGCTGAATGCAGACACCGGGGCCCTTGGTTACTTAAGGGGGCCAGCCTGGGTTCTTAAAACACAGGACTGAAACTCACTATGCCTTCTGAAGTGTGGTGCCTCCACCTGAGGACACAGGCAACCTAACAGGATTTTACCCGTTCCCCAGGAACAATACTTTCATCTACCCCCGCTCTCCCCTTCAGGCACTCCCAAACAGAGTACAGTACCCAGTCACGGAGACAGCTATTACCATTAACATAAACAAGTTTTATTTGGGAAGAAAAAAAAAGGAAAATGAGAAAGGGCTGGCAACTTGGCTGCAAGAAAACAAGGTTAGGTAGGCATTTATACAACACACCCCATGTAACCTCTCCCAAGCTCCCACCTGTCTGATACCATACCTGCACCAGAATCTCTTCTTGGGGTACCCCATTACAGAGGCACGCCTGCGATGTCACGGGCTGGGGCCTTAGGTGCAGAAATAACACAAGGCAAAGCAACTTGGAGCAGAAGTAATCATTTGCAATCAGTTGGAGAAAACTGTATATTTAGCTGACACAGCACTAGTGGAAAAGGTGTCCTTGACTTTGGATCACTTGATAGACAACAGCATGAACAGGAGCTTCTCGGCTAAAGGTGAACCGCAGCTCCGTCATCCCAACAAAAATCCTTCAGTGCAGACCTCGATTTCAGTTGGAGTCTTGGACCAATAGGTCAGCAGCAGACTCTCAGGCCAACACGGCAGCACCCTCAGGTGCAATGTCTATGACAGGGTCCTCTAAGCTAAAGACGAGCTCCAGACCCTTTCTCCTTGAATCTCAGGCTCCTTCTCTGGAGCGACTCCAAAGTTTCCTTCGAACAGCAGTAATCAGACAGAAATTTCACTGGAGCAGCAACTTCCCAATTCACATTAACACAACTTCACAAAGGCTCAGTATAACTTGTGCTTTTTTGTGGTCGACAGGGAGCAAACGCACAGTCCTTAAATTCTCACACCTGTTTTTTTCCTGAAGAAACCTTAGCTGCTGAAGTCACAGTCCCCTATAGCGCTGCTACCACTGTGGTTTCAGTCACCTACAGCTCTCTCACAGCTGGATGGAAATGGGTTCACAGCTCTCTCTTAGCTGAAGGCTTCAAATCTTCAAGGTACTGAGGTACAGTAAACTGGCAACCCTTAGGCAAATTCATCTCTAGTCCGAAAAGAAAAAATTACTCACCTTAGTAATTGTGTTTCTTCTAATGGAGTCTTGCTGTATTCTGACATTATGCAGTTAGCCCCCAGCACTTGAACTGCTCCGGAGAGAAGAGAGTTAACTCTATTCCAGAGCACAGAACGTTGGGCTCTAGCTTGGTTTAAACCTCTGTCTGCTGCACTTCAAAGTGTAACCGTCAGATTCTTATGAGCTAATGCTAACTAACTACACCTCCTAGGTAGAAACTGTACATTCACTAGCCCAAAAGCAACCAATTTTTGGGGGTCCCAAAAGACTCAATTTGAGAACCCAAAAACAATAACCAGGTAGTGAACAACATAACTACAAAAAAACAACATAACAGAACTAACTCCCCCTTTCTAAAAAAAAAGGGGGGGGTAGTGCCAAGAACACCCCTGAGGTGCAACATTGTACCTGCCAGCTCACTTCCCAAAAAACAAGTTCTGAGAGGGGAGGCAGGGAGGGAGGTCAGAATACAGCAAGACTCCACTAGAAGAAACACAATTACTAGGGTGAGTAAGTTTTTCTTCAAACAGCATGGAGTCTTGCTGTATTCTGACATTATGCAGACTACCAAGCAGTATCTGCATGGAGGAGGGTACCGAACCTATTTTGGGAATAGGCTCTGCAGTACTGCTGTACCAAACCTAGCATCACTCCTAGCCTGGATATCCAGAAAGTAATGCTTGGTGAATACATGGACCATTTTCCAGGAGGCTGCTTTGCATATTTCTAGTAAGGGAATCTCTCTGGCAGCAGCCAGAGAATCAGCTGTACCTCTAGTCGAATGAGCCCTCAGGCCTGAGGGGGGTATTTTGCCTAGTTTTCATAGCAGAATTGTATACAAGAGACAATCCACCTGGCAATAGTTCTCTTAGTAGCAGGTTTACCCTTCCCCACTTCACCATAAGTGAGAAACAACTGAGGACAGTCAAACCTAAGTGCCTCAGTGCGCTCAATGTAGTAGCTCAGTGCCCTCTTAACCTCCAAACTGTGTAATCTTCTCTCTCCTGAAGAAGAATGATCAGTGAAGAACACAGGAAGAGACATGGACTGGTTAAGATGAAAATCTGAAACCACTTTGGATAAGAACCTCCTGTTCGTTCTAAGGACCACCTTATCTCTATTGAATGAGATAAAATCAGGCTCCACTGACAGAGCTTGTATTTCACTGATACGCCTGGCAGAAGTGACAGCTACCAGGAACACAGTTTTCCAAGTCAAGTACTTAAGTTCTGCTGTAGCCAAAGGCTCAAAAGGGTGTTGCATAAGCTGAGCAATGCAAAAATTAAGATCCCAAGCAGGGGTAGGGTCTCTAAAGGGAGGGTTGGTATGGAGCAAACCTTTAAGGAACTTAGAGAACATAGGGTGAGATGCCAGGGAGGAAGCCTTCCCCACCGACAGGAATGCAGAGACAGCTGCCAAGTGGACTTTCAGAGTGGCTGGCCTGAGGCCTAAGCCATTAAGATGAACGATATAATCCAGAACTGTAGCCAAATCAGCAGTATCTGGAGAGACATCCCCATTGGAACACCCAATGCTGAATCTTTTCCATTTGGAATTATACGTTTTTCTGGCGGCAGGTTTTCGAGAGGCTTTGAGAATATCCAGAACCCCCGAGACAGATGCAGACTTGCATATTCTAACTCCTCAAGAGCCACGCCTTGAGACTGAGAGACCGAAGGTTGGGATACCATATCCTCCCTGAGAGGAGGTTAACAGATTGTGTTTCTTGGGAAGAGACAGGGGAAGATGGACTGCTAGGGACAGCAACAGAGAATACCAAGGCTGCCTGGCCCAGTCCGGTGCAATCAGGATCACTTTGCATGATTGTGCTTTTATCTTGATCAGAACCTTGAACAACAGAGGAAAGGGGGGAAAAGGCATACAGAAATGTCCCCTCCCAATCCAGAACTAGAGCATCCAGGGGGACTGAGCCCATGACTGGGGATCTACAACAGAAGAAAAAATTACTCACCTTAGTAATTGCTTTTCTTCTCATAGAGTCTTGCTATATTATAACAATAGCAGTCAGCCACTGCAGCTGAACTGCCTCGGAGAGGAAGGAGTTAACTCCAGAAGATCTGGAGTTCTACAGCGCGAGGGCGCTGTGCCCAAAGCTCTATCTGGCAGTTTCAAATGAAACTGTCAGATCTTTACGAAGCTAACATCAAAGGACAGAAAGTCTGTGTGGAAAAAACTACACTAGCCCATGGCTACCTACTAGTAGTAATAACAACAATATAAAGAACAAAGAAACACTCAGAGCCATAATAACAAAAATTGATGGTATTATGGTTCGTTTTACCACCCTTGACAAGCACATATGAACCCCCCCTTCCCCCAAAGACTCAAGTCCAGGAAGGGGGCAATATAAATAACCTAAATGAAATAATCTAGATCCCTAACCCAAAGGAAAAGAGGGTAAGGAAAACTACAATGGCATGACACAGTGCTTGCACCAATTATACCCTACCCAAGTAGAAGTTTGAGAGGGGTAGGAGGGAGGGTGGTTATAATATAGCAAGACTCCATGAGAAGAAAAGCAATTACTAAGATGAGTAATTTTTCTTCAAACACCATGAAGTCTTGCTATATTATAACAATAGCAGATACACAGCAGTACCTCCATGGAGGAGGGTCAGAACCTACTTAGGAAATAGGCTCTGAAGCACAGCTGTGCCAAACCGAGCATCTCTCTGGACTGCACATCCAGGAATAATGCTTGGTAAAGGTGTGAACTGTCTTCCAGGTAGCAGCTTGACAAATCTCCAGAATGGGATGTCTCTAGCAGCCGCTAGAGGCGCAGCTGTACCCTGGTGGAGTAGGCCCTCAATCCTGAGGGGGTACTCTACCAGTTTCTGATAACAGAATTGGATACAAGAAACAATCCACCTTGCAATTGTTCTCTTAGTGGCAGGTTTCCCTTTGCCAACCTCGCCATAGGTAAGAAAGAGTTGGAGGATTCAACCTATGACCTCTGGTGCGCTCTAAATAGTAGCTTAAGGCTCTTTTGACATCCAAGCTGTGCAGTCTCCTCTCACCTGAGGAAGAATGCTCAGTGAAAATACTGGGAGAGAGATAGATTGATTCAGGTGGAAATCAGAAACCACCTTAGGCAAAACTTTCTATTAGTCCTAAGGACTACCTTATCTCTGTGGAAAGAGATAAAATCTTCTTCCACTGACAGGGCCTGTAGCTCACTTATCGTCTGGCAGAGGTGATAGCTACTAGGAAAACGGTTTTCCAAGTTAAATACTTGAGCTCTACAAGACAGAGGCTCAAAGGGGTTACATTAACTGAGCAATGCAAATATTCAGGTCCCAGGCGGGAGCTGGTTCCTAAAGGAGGTTAGTATGAAGTAACCCTTTAAAAACTTGGAGAACACGGGTGAGAAGAAAGGGAGGCAGGCTTCCCTGCTGACACAAAAGCAGAGACAGCTGCCAGATGAACCTTCAGGGTAGCTGGTCTAAGGCCTAGGGAATTCAGATGGACCAAATAGTCCAGTAGAATGGGAAGATCAGCAGATTCTGGGATAATCTGCCTCTCAGAGCACCAGATGGAAAACCTCTTCCACTTAGAATTATAAGTGGCCCTAGTGGAAGAGCTTCCTTGAAGCCTTTAAAATATCCATGACACCTTGAGAAAGGTGTAAGTCAGCAAATTCTAGCTCCTCAAGAGCCAAGCCTTGAGGTGGAGGGTTGAGGTCAGGATACACACTCCCTGTGCACAGGCCAGTAAGTCGTGGACTCTGGGCAGGCTCAGGGTAGGGTGGACTGCCAGGACAGGAGCAGAGGGTACCAGGGCTGTCTGGCCCAATCTGGGGCAATCAGAATCACTCTGCAAGGTTGAGATCTGATTTTACTAGTACCCTGAAAAGGAGAGGAAAGGGGGAAAGGCATGAGGAACTTCCCTTTCCAGTCCAACAGAAAAGGCGTCCAGAGGGACTGAGCCCAGAACTGGAGGCCTGCAACAGAAAGAAGTTGGTGGTTGTCTGGGGCTGCGAAAAGATCTATCTGAGGAGTGCCCCATCTGGCAAAGACAGACCCCAGCACTTGTGGATTCAGAGCCCATTAGTGATGGCCCTGAGAAATTCTGCTGGGCGTCCGCCAGGACATTGTCCTTCCCTGGGAGATGAACCGCTATCAGGGAGGTGTTCAGGAGTAAGCCAGAGACCACAACTTCATTGCTTCGTGCACAAGGCTGAAGACCGAGTGCCCCTTGCTTGTTGATGTACCACATTGTGGTGGTATTGTCTGTCCTGACTTGAACCACTTTGTTCTGGACAGAATCTGAAAACACCGAAGAGCTAAAAGACAGCTCTGAGTTCCAAAAGATTGATGTGGAGCAGAGACTCCTGGGGAGACCATACCCCTGGTGGCAAGGTCGCCCAGGTGAGCCCCCAACCCTAACAGGGAGGCATCCGTGGTGAGGGTGAGGGAGTGAGAAATGGGAATGAAGGGAACCCCCTGTCTTAAATTGCTCTGGACCTGCCACCAGTGGAGGGCTAGGATCAGAGTTTGAGTAACTGGGACCAACTTGGTAAGGGGGTCCTTCCTTTGAGACCAATAGGCCCTCAAATGGAACTGAATGTCCCTCATCTGGAATCCACAGGGTAAAGGAGGATGCCAGGGCGATGAGTCTGTCCACCCTTTCCGAGGGAAGAAAAGCCCTGGCTAACCTTGTGTTCAATTCTGCACCTATGAAAGTTAGGACCTGAACTGGTTCCAGAACTGACTTTGGTAAGTTTAGCAGGAATCCCAGGGAAGTGAGAAGCTGCTGGGTGACTTGCAAGTGGGATTTCACCTGACCTGGAGACTGACCCACAATGAGCCAGTCGTCCAGGTAGGGAAACACAGCAACCCCTTGCCTTCTTAAGTGAGCCACTACTACAGCGAGACATTTTGTGAATACCCTTGGCGCAGAGGTAAGGCCGAAGGGCATTGCCCTGAACTGGTAGTGGCCTGAGGGCAGTTCGAACCTGAGGTACTTTCGTGAGAAGGCCTGATCAGAACATGAAAATAGGCATCCTTGAGGTCCAGGGAAGCTAGCCAGTCCCTGGCCTTGGGAAGGCAATATCATTGCCAGAGTCAACATTTTGAACTTTGGTTTCAACAGATGCTTGTTCAAGTATCTTAAATCTAGAATGGGCCCCATTCTCCTGTCTTTGGGGTAAGAAAGTATCTTGAATAAAGCCCCTTGCCCTGATGGCAAGGAGGAACCCTTTCCACTGCTTTGCAGTCCAGCAAGCAGAAACCTCTGCTTCAAAGCAAGGGCTTCTGAAGGATTTGCAGGTGGAAAATGCCTGGCTCTCATCTTTGGAAAGTGTTTGAAGCTGAGAACCAGACCCTGGCCTATTACCTCCAGAACCCATCTGTCCGTAGTTAGGGACAGCCAGTTCCAGCTGAAATAGGCCAACCTGCCCCCCACTGGTACAGGAGAATCGGCCCTGGACACCCCATCAGGGTGCCTGCTTAGCAGCAGCCTTAGGCTGAGGGAAGGGGGACGGTCTACTTGTGCCACGTCTACCCCTGCCTCTGAAGAAACCCCTCTGCGAGACAGCAGAGGAGGCTTGAAATTGGTAAAAAGGCCTGGAAAAGGGCCTGCCCCTACCTCTGGGAGCATGCCTTTGTGGCATGGCATGCTTCTCCTTAGCCTGGGCACTTTTGTAGGTAGTTCTGTATTCATCCATCTTTTTCATATAGTTTTCTGTTTGCTCCCAAAGAGAATTTCCCACTACAGGAAAATCCATAGCCTTTGACTGGGTATCTTGGGACAGATTAGTGCATCTGAGCCATGCCAACCTACGGAAGCTACAGAAGTGGCCATGACCCTAGAAGAAACATCATTAACATCAACAGCAGTATGAAATTGAACTTTAGAGGCTTCAATGCCATCAGCAGCCACCTGTTCCAACTCACTAGCCAGCTGGCCATGGGCCTGCTTGGCTAACTGCAATATCTGTGTCCCACCTAGATTTCTGATATCTAGCTACATAAGCCATATAATTTGCCTGAGTCCCAAAGAAGCTGCCATATACTGTTTCTTAGCCATGGCATCAATCTTCGGAATCCTTATCAGGAGGATGCGAGGCCAGAGGAATATTAGCCTTGTCACAGGCTGCAGCTTGTACCACACCTACATGACTACACTGCTCAGTAAGGAAGTCTGTATCCGAGCCTGACAAAGTATACCTTCTGTCCATTTTTTTTTTCTACAGGAGGAACAGAATGAGGATTTTTAAAATCTTTGTTGTTTGCTTCCTAAATGACTTATGCAAAGGAATAGACAACCTCCTAGACTCTGGAATATCCATCATTTCCACATAATCAGGCTCCTCTTGCTCATCCACAGCCTCCTCTAAAGGAAGCTGGAGGGTTTCTGCAACCTTTTTGTAAAAAATAAAGAAAGAAGGGACTCAGACAGAATAGGAGGAGATTCTAAAGGTCTGTCTGGAGAAATGTCCGGTTCAATGGGCACATCCAGACCCCCCCCAGCCACACATATATTGATCAAATTCCTCCTCCCCCTCCTGTGGTTCATAAAAATCCTCAACTTCAAAATCCTGAACCACTGGGAGTGAACGAACCAACCTTTTACCAGCTGTTGGTGGTTCTACAGATCCCTGAGACAGTGACTGGACAATCTGAATGGCTTTAGCTATCTCTGCAGCAGTTGGAGACACAATTTTGGACTCCAGACCTACTGATTTCCTTGTCTTTTTACTTGGGACTGGTTCCTCTGAACCAGCCTTCCTTTGCCGAGAAGTCTGCCCTGGTCAGAGGGCACTCCCTCTGGTCCAGTGGGTACTGGACCGGGCTGGCCATCGGGTCAGCGGACTTTTTGCCTCTCGTTCCCTGAGCGGCCCAATCTCTTCTCCAGGGTGGCTGCAGGAAATTTTTACACACCTGGCAGTCTGACAGGAGGTGGTCAGCCCCAGACAATAAACACAAGTGGTGTGTGGGTCAGCCTTGGCAGGCCCCCACAGACATCACAGTGTTGAAACCCAGTGGGCCGGTTTTCTTTTGGGTTTCTCAGACATAATGCCAGCCTAACCAAAACTTGCCTTTTGATGGCAGTGCCAGAGCAAGACACCCTTATCGGTTCCTAACCATGTCACGGTATTTGAAAAACCGTTATAATTCCGTTTTTAGAACCGATAAGAACGGAGAACGCACTCTAAAACCCACTGTACACTTTTAAAATGAAAAAAAAAACCAACCGATCGGTTCAAAACCGAACCGATAATTAATTTTCCACACAGACTTAAATTTTAGTACTTACGGTTACCAGATAGAGCTTTAAAACCGAAATGCGGTAAAATAATAACTTTTGCGGTTCAAATGAACTGAAAATACTCATGAACCGAGAATGAACCGAGCTGAAGGAGCTGATCTCCAAGCGACTGTTCAGTGAAGCGGAGTAAAGAATCTGACAGTTTCATTTGAAACTGCCAGATAGAGCTTTGGGCACAGCGTCCTCGCGCTGTAGAACTCCAGATCTTCTGGAGTTAACTCCTTCCTCTCCGGGGCAGTTCAGCTGCAGTGGCTGACTGCTATTGTTATAATATAGCAAGACTTCATGGTGTTTGAAGAGAGGAAGTTGATGATTGTCTGGGGCTGCAAAGAGATCTTGAGTGCCCCATCTTGACAAAATTACATTCAGCACTAGGGGATCTAGGGACATTCGTGATGGCCCTGAGATATCCTGCTCAGAGCATCTACTAGCACATTGTCCTTCACTGGAAGGTGGACTGCTACCAGAGATGTCTGCAGGGAATAAGCCAAAGACCATAATTTCATGGCTTCCGTGCACAAGGCCATAGACAGAGCGTCTTCCTGCTTGCTGATATACCACATGGTGGTGGTGTTGTCTCTCCTGACCTGAACCACCTTGTTCTGTACCGAGTCCAAGAAAGCTTGAAGAGCCAGGTACACTGCCCTGAGCTCCTGAAGGCTGATATGAACTAGGGGCTCCTGAGGGGACCACACTCCCTGTGCTGTGAGGGCTCCCAAGTGAGCTCCCCATCCCAGGAGAGAAGCTTCTGTGGTTAATACCACAGAATGAGTCAGTGATAAATGGGATTCCTTGTCTGAGGTTGTCCTGATCCAACCACCACTGGAGAGCCTGGATCAGAGTCTGACTCACTAGAATCAGTTTGGTTAGAGGATCTTTTTTCTGAGACCAAAAGTATTTTAGATGGAACTGAATGTCCCTCATTTGAAATCTGGCTCCTTGTACCACTGCAGTGGAAGCTGCCATGTGGCCCAGGAGCTGAAGAAAATGCCTTGCTGGTCGAGACACCAGAAGGTGGAAAGAAGCAGCCAAGTCTGTAAGGGCCTTTACCCTTGCCAGAGGAAGAAAAGCTTTTGCTTGGACAGTGTCCAACTCTATCCCTATGAAGGTCAGGAATTGCACTGGTTCGAGAACTGACTTTGGAAGATTGAGGAGGAATCCCAGAGAAGTGAGCAAATGTTGTGTCACTTGCAGATTTGACTTGACTTGGTCTGGAGACTGCCCCACAATGAGCCAGTCGTCTAGGTGTGCAAAAATGGAAATATTTGTCTCCTTAGAAAGGCCACTACTACTGCTAGGCATTTTGTGAATACCCTTGGTTCTGATGTTAGTTCGAAGGGCATTGCTCTGAACTGATAATGGCCTGAAGGCAGTTCGAACCTGAGGTACTTTCTGTGGGAAAACCTGACGGGAATTTGAAAGTAGGCATCCTTGAGGTCCAGGGAGGTTAACCAATCCCCTGGCCTCAGAGAGGGAAGAATTACTCCCAGAGTCACCATTCTGAATTTTGGCTTGACTAGGTGCTTGTTAAAGTATCTTAGGTCTAGGATGGGCTGCCACTCCCCTGTCTTTTCTGGGGTAAGGAAGCATCTGGAGTACAGACCCTTGTCCCTGTGTGGAGTACGAGCTCTCTCTATGGCTCTGAGAGCCAGCAGAGAGGAAATATCTGCCTCTAGGGCAATCGTTTCGGAGATGTTTACTGGTGGAAAAAACCTGACCCTCAGCTTTGGAAATTTTTTGAAGCTGAGAGCCATTCCCTGGCTTACTACCTCCAGAACCCACTTGTTTGAGGTAACAGACTTCCAGGCCTGGAAGTACAAAGCCAGCCTGCCTCCTACTTGGATTGGGAAGTCGACCCGGGCTGACACATCAGGGTGTCTGCTTGGCAGGAGCCTTGGACTGAGAGAAGGATGCAGCCCTGCTCATCCCCCTTCTGCCTCTCCCTCTGAAGAACCCCCTCTGAGGAAAAGGAGAGGAGGCCTGCGCCTGGTAGAAGGGCCTGTGAAAAGGTCTACCCCTGCCCCTAGACTGCTGCTTCTGAGGAGTTGTCTGCCTTTCCTTGGCCTGCGCACTCCTGTAGGTGGTCCTGTATTCGTTCATCTTTTTCATGTAATTCTCTGTCTGCTCCCCAAACAAAGAATTACCCACCACATGGAAATCCATGGCCTTAGCCTGGGTGTCCTGTGAGCATCTAGTACATCTGAGCCAAGCAAATCTCCGCAGAGCCACATATGTAGTCAAGACTCGTGATGACACATCATTGGAGTCCACAACAGCATGAAATTGGACCTTGGATGCCTCAATCCCATCAGCAGCCATCTCCTCCAGCTCCTTGGCTAGCTGGGGGGGGAAGCCTGTTTAGCCAGTTCCAGAACAGTATCCCACCTGGACTTCTGGTATCTGGCTGCATAGGCCATATAGTTTGCCTGCCTGAGTCCCAAGGAGGATGCCAAGTACTGTTTCTTGGCCACAGCATCCACCTTCCTAGAGTCTTTGTTTAGGGGGTGTGAAGCCAAGGCTATATTAACCTTGTCACAGGCTGCAGCCTGCACAACCCCAACATGGCTGCACTGTTAGAACAAGTACTCCCTACCTGAGCCTCACAGCATATACCTCCTGTCCATTCTCTTGTCCACAGGAGTATGAATTTGGTGCCTGGAGAATTTTTTTGTGTCTGTTTCCCAAAAGATTTATAGAGGGGAATAGACAGCCTCTTGGACTCTGGGATGTCCATCATTTCAACATAGTCAGGCTCCTCCTGTTCCTCAACAGCTTCAACCACAGGGAGCTGGAGGTTCTCTGCCACTTTTTTGTAAAACAAATAGTGGGAAGGGGACTCAGAAAGCCTATGAGGGGAAACATTGGAGGGTCTATCTGGGGAGATGTCCAGTTCAATGGGCTTATCCAGACCTTCAACAACAACAACAACAACAACAACAACAACAACAACGTCATCGTAGTACCCTTCTTCCCTTTCCAAATCTGGTTCATAATAATCATCCTGACAATATTCTGGAACCAGACGAACCGACTCGCCCAGGCTATCTCCTTGGCGGTTGGATCCAAACCGGCCGATTTCTTTCTTTTTGACGGAACCAACCCCTCAGGATCGGCTCTCCTTTTGCCAGAGGAAGTATCATCCAGGTCAGTGGGTACTCCCTCAGGCTCGGTTGGAACCAAACCGGGCTGGCCATCCGGATTAACCATCTGGATCAACGGACTTCTCGGCCTCCTTTTCCCTAAGCCTACCCAATCTCTTGTCCAGGGTGGCCTTCAGATAATTGTTACATATTTGGCAGTCTGAATCAAGGTGGTCAAACCCCAGACAATATACAAAGGTGGTGTGAGGGTCTGCCTTAGCAAAGGCATCCCCACACTCACTACAGTGCTGAAACCCAGTGGGCCGGGTTTTTCTTTTGGGTTTCTCAGACGTAGCCATCCTAATCACTTACCCTTTAGCAGCTTTCAAGCCAGGCAAGAAGCCCCTATCAGTTACCAACCGTGTTACAGTGTGTGGAAAAAAACGTCTAAAATATGTTTTTTTGAAACTGATAGGGACCAGTACCTCACACTACGACAAAATAAAGAATAAATTCAATCAAAGCAAATCGGTTCCGAACTGGACCGATTGAAAAGCTTTACAATTTCCACACAATACAGAAAAATAAACAGAAACTAAACTAAGTACAACACTTACTGTACCACAGACAAGGATCCGAACCGAAAAGAACAAGAAAATTACAGTTTAAAACTGACGTTTTACTAAGACCAAACCAACAAGCGAAGGAGAGGTCTCCGGAGCTACTGTTCAGTTAGGCGGAGTAAAGAATCTGACAGTTACACTTTGAAGTGCAGCAGACAGAGGTTTGAACTGAGCTCGAGGCCAACGTTCTATGCTCTGGCATAGAGTTAACTCTTTCCTCTCCGGAGCAGCTGAAGTGCTGGGGCTAACTGCATAATGTCAGAATACAGCAAGACTTCACGTTGTTTGAAACAACATTTCTTTCTGCTGGAACTAGAGTCCTATCCTGCAGGAGGGATCCCAATGGACTGCCTCCCGAGCAGAAAGTTTTGGGAGCTCTCTCTAGCTCCTGAATGGTCCACACACTTGCCAGTCTGAAAAATTAATATTCATTAATCTCTCTCTCGATGCCCCATTGGTCCCCTAAATAGGTGCCTACAAAAGTCCCTGTTTTTATTCCTCTTCCCCTCCTCTCCAGCATTGATGTCTGCCTTTGTTTTTGATCCCCCGGAACCCCGCCACCAGAATTAAAAGGGCCAGGGGAAAAGTCTTTGTAGCCAGACCAGTCTTCGTACAGCCACAGAGGCGTGGGGGCTTACACAAGCCCTTTAACTAACCAATGAAAGTGAAATTTAACTAGAAGGCATATCTTACATACTACAGTAACTACATAAAAAAATACTGTAGTGATTTAAAGAGCAGTAGCCTATCCAGCCGGCTTGTTGGCAGAGCGATTAGATTTCCGCCTGCGATGCTGGTGACTCAGGTTCGGGAACTGACTTGGATCGCTGGAGGGCTGGCCGGGGGAGAAGGAAAGGAGCGTCCCAAGGACGGCTTCACTTTTCTGGGGGGAGGGCGGGGATGCAGCTCGGCGCCTGCTGGCCCCAGGCGGAGGCCAGGAGCATAGCAGGATGTCTCAGCTTGAGTGACTGGGGCAGTGGCGGACGTCGCCGGAGGCCTGGACATCTGTGGCATACCACTCCCCAGGGAGAAAACCAGGAAACTGCCATGGTCGGCTGGATGACGGTCCCTGGCGCCCCGCTGCTGCCAGGCCTCAACAACCGATCCTACCTCAGTGGCACCCAGTCCAAAAAGAAGAGTGCGCTGGATGTCCCCACTGGTACCTTCCCTCTTGGAGGAGAGGAACCCGTCCGGCAAAGGGATACGCCGGGTTACCTGGGGGGGCCACGATGTGAGGTAAGTGGCCAGTGTAGAGGGAGAAGCGAGCAGCCAGGGGGACCTAGAGAGACCCGAAGGAGTGGCTGACCAGGGAGGAGGAGGAGGGCACAAAAACAAAGAAAGAGCAGTTGCCTCTGGGAACACTTTTGAAATCATAATATTTAGGTACAACTCAGTTTATATGTCACATATTCCTGTGCTTCTGTCCCTTGTTTATTATTACTTGCATGTTAAAGGACCTTTATCCTTTAGATTACCTGTTACGGTTGTGTATTAACATACTAACATACTAAAAGACAGCAGAATAGGCCAAATGGTCTATCTTGTCTGCTCGAAAGACAGCAACCTAAGGACTGCCCACCTCACCATCCCCACCAGCCCACAAGAGTGTCTTCTCTAGATTCAGTTTCCCCTTGAACCTGTCCCACCCCTTCTTGAAACCCTCCACTGTCCCCTCCTCCACCAACCTCCCGGGAATCGCATTCCACTGCTCCACCACCCTCTCAGTGAAAAAATGCATTCTCCGCCTAAAGTCAAAATCTCCTGCATGTGACATCACAGGCATGCCCTAGGCAATAGACTGTGATGTCACAAAGAGAATTTATCAATTTTGTTAGTTTCTGGTGATCAGATTAGTGCACTAGACACAGAATTTACTATTCAGACACGACCTGAGAGATTACAATGTGGTAAAAGGAGTGGATAAGTTCCAGTATAAAGAAACACACTAAGACATGAAGTGTCAGAATGACTGCAGACTTACAAAAAAATTAATACATAAAAGCAACAGGTACATACAGATTTAAATCAGTCAGTACAAGTAAGACAACAACAATATTACAGTGGGGATTAGCAGCAACAATAGACGATCTTCAAAGCACAACCGCCTAGTTTTCATGCAAATATCCTTAGTAACTATGAATGAGACAATTGTTACTAAAAATATTTACTGTGAGCTGCATCGAAATATAATCCTTCTCAGTGTGTTTCTGGAGGCAGCAGTTGCTCTTTAAATGGACACTGTCAACCCTTTTAGCATCATATTATTTCTAGTTAAAAACCTGCATTTTGTGATTGCTTGCCTTCTCTAAAATTCCTTAATGCTGCTGCTGTTGTATCTGCCTCCTAGTTTAGTAGAACTGAAATGCATGCTAATGCATAGTTATGCTCAACCTTGTTTTGTTTCAGATCCTTGATCTACTCCTGCTGCATAGTTACTGAACATTATAATCACCCCAAAACAGTGCAGCCACTCATGATGCAATAGCCTCCTTTACTCCCAATGCATAATTAGTGGCCAGACTGTATTCAGAATGCTCCCAAGTCCAGAAAAGATGCAGTGAAAGTTGATCAAGAAAAGTTAACAAGCATGTTTTGGTGTGGTTAAAACCAGTAAGGTAGGCAGCCTGTTTTTCACTTTTTGCAGGCGTGTGTGATTACCTTGGGAGGTAGTCCTGTAGCACCTCTCAACTGACTGTGCACAATCAAGTTTGTAGTGTTTGTATAACCACACTTTTAAAAAAATCAGAGAGGACTTTTCACCTTCCACGCCTTCCTGTAGTCCCAAAACACGTACATAGAAACGTAACATAAAAACATAGAATTTGACGGCAGATAAGGACCGCTTGGCTGACCCAGTCTGCCCATTTCCCTACCTAATGGATAAGCTGCAGATCCTAGTTAACCAGCAGCCTACTTCTTTCTACCCCCACCCCTTACAATTGCCTTACGACTGTCCCATGCATGCTTGAATTCAACCACTGTTTTTGACTCCACAACCTCCTCCGGAAGGCCGTTCCATGCATCCACAACCCTCTCTGTGAAAAATACTTCCTTACATTACCTCTGAGCCGCCCCCCTTCAAATTGTGCCCCCTTGTTCACACCTCTTTTCTGAAAGATGCTACCCTCTTGGACTTGTCGATTCCTTGAGGTACTTGAAAGTTTCTATCATGTCCCCCTCTCCCTCCTTTCCTCGGGGCTATACATATCAAGTTTCTTTAGTCTCTCTCCACATGTCTTCTGGTGCAGACCCTGCACCATTTTGATTACCCTCCTCTGGACAGCTTCCATCTTGTCTATGTCCTTGTGGAGACTGGGTCTCAGAACTGCACACAGTACTCAGATGGGGTCTCACCAGCTGTCTGTACAGAGGGATAACAACTTCCTGTTTTCTACATTGATGCCTCTCCCTATGCATCCCAGTATCCCCCAACCCCCTTACTGCCCTCTCACATTGCGCACTCACCTTTAAGTCATCTGATATGACTACCCCCAAGCCCCTTTCCATTTTTGTTCTTGTTAGTATCTCAACCCCCACTGTGTACTCTTCCCCTGGGTTTTTATTTCCCAGGTGCATTACTTTGTACTTCTTAGCATTAAATCTAAGCTGCCATACATCTGACCATTTCTCTAACCTTGCCAAGTCCCTTCTCATCCTTTCCACCCCCACCTTGTGCATCAACTCTGTTGCAGAACTTTGTCTCATCTGCAAAGAGACATACTTTTCCTTCCAGTCCTTCTGCAATGTCGCTTATAAAGACATTGAAGAGGACCGGTCCTAATACTGAATCCTGCGGTATTAAATTAGTAACCCCCCTTTCTTCAGAGTGGACTCCATTTACTATTACCTCTGTGTCCTATTCTCCAGCCAATTCTTTACCCAGGCTATCATCTTGGGACCCACTCCCAGGCTGGCTAACTTGTATATTAATCTTGTGTGGGACTGAGTCAAATGCCTTGCTAAAGTCTAAGTAGGCCATGTCCACAGCTCCTCCCTGATCTACTACTTTGGTCACCCAGTCAAAGAAATCTATTAGATTCGTCTGGCATGACCTTCCTGCTGTGAATCCATGCTGCCTTGGGTCCTGTGCCCCTCTGGCCTCTAGGTACTTGACAATTCTTTCCTTGCTGCATTTTCCAGATTCTCAAGCCTTTTCCTTAAAAGTGTATTTTCTCTGACCAGCCCCGTAAAAACATGAAGCGTTTTATCAGCAGTTTGAGCAGCCTGCTGAATATCAGCTGCTATAAGTCCCATTCATATCCATTTTCATTTGCTGCCGATATTCTTCGAGTCATTTGTCTATGGACTGAATGGCTTTTAGCAGAGCAGCATTAGTCGGCTGTACAGGGTCTCCCACATTTCCAGGTTACGGAGTCTCCACGCTACTGCCAGGCTGCTGTTCTTTCAGCCAAGCTCCCTCATTCTCCGCTCCTATCTTCTTGTTTGTTCGACCCATGCCTGCTCCTCGTACTAAAATGGTAAGCAAGATTTATATCCTCAGATTCTGCTCAACGTTCTCCCTCTGGTTAAGCTATTTTTAGCAGCAGTAAATTCACTTAAAAAGTAGTTTTAATAAATTTGCTCCTGATGTCTACGGAGCTCCAAAAAGTTGCTGTTCTCAGTTCGGCAGTTGACCATGCCCGGTTTTTCATTTTTTAGAAGAAAAAAAATAATCAAAATCAAACTACCACCTACATAAGCAGTCTTTACAGAATGTGAACAATCACATGATGTGTTTTTTAAACTAAGGAGTCTTTGAGGCTTAAGGGGGTTGACAGTGTCCCTTTAAGGTTGGAAGGGACTCCAGGTCCATCATGTCTGCCCCTCCCCCAATGCACTTCATAAGCAGGGGCCAGCAAGAGTATGCTGTGCAGACATCATGTACTAATTATAAAAGGATTCTCTACCCACCCTATTACCCAGCGTACCCTGTGATTCCATTTGTAAGCTCACCTTGCAAGCTTTGCAACCTGCCACCACCCAATGTGGCACTCAAAAAGTGGGACAGATCGAACATGGAAATTCAGTTCTGAACGCTGTATAAAAGATCAGAGCTCTGGTTTAAATATAGTTTACTGTTAACAGAGCATCAACGATTATAATTAATTTCTGTTTAGGAGCTGAAAGATCAAATGCAGATAAAAACATATAAACTTTACTCTTTTTCCCCTAATGTAAGGACAACTAGGCCTTATTTATTGCATATGAAATGAAGAAAGTAATGGAGAAACTGTCATTTTTGCATGAACAGATATTAATTTGATGCTCTCCTAATTGATGGTTTCGCAGAAAATCCCTCAGACGTTTTTAGACCAGGTAGCAGAATCCTGGATGAGTGCTGATGTCATCCAGGCAACAATAGATAGAAATTACGTACCTACTGTAATTACGATCTTTCTGTGTATCTTCACCATTCATCACAGATGGGTACTGGCTGGAGATCAGGACCCCGCGGGAAGGATAGGCGGAGCTGATGCAGCATCGGCACCGCCCTCGAGGTCGACGTACTACGTGGCGCTCGAGGATTAGCCGTTAAGCTGTGTCGACTCCGCCTGCCTACCAGTTCTGAGTCGCTGGAGAGGTAAGAGGAAGGAATGGAGGGTGGGACAAGAGAGTCCAAGGGACAGAAAAAGGAAGAGAAAACTGAACTAAAAGGAGAAATAACGACTGAGAGGACAGCATAGAGGAAGTAAAACTAAGGGGATTGGGTAGGGGCCCCAATCTCTGAAAAAGGAAGAAGGGAGGGAGGGGGGAGAGAGAATTTAGGAGAGTGAGAGGTAACAAGGATCCAGGACCCCTGTCCGCCACCAGACTGTATAGAAACTGCAAGGAGTGGCAAAGCTCACCTGCCAGAATTCGAGGCACAGAATAACTGGCAATACCCCAAAAGCAGAGTCGGCTATTCTGGAGAAGGACAGGGTACAGGGACTCAGTACTCTCTCTGTAAAAATTTTTGGTGAAAAAAAGGGTTCTTTTTTTTTTTTTTTTATAAATAGGATTGTGATGAATGGATAACAGAAGGAGGGCAACCACCAGTTCTGACCCCGTAGGGGTGAGGATAAGTAGTAGAGAGGAAGTGCCACTCAAACTGTACCCCTTTGGGGAAGAAAATTACCCCCCTGTGTGTCCCAACTTTACCCCGCTCAAAGAGAGGGGTAGGCACAGAGGGAGGAGGGTCCAGAGACTGGAGCCCCAGGGGGATGGCGGGCGGGATTGTGATGAATGGTGAAGATACACAGAAAGATCATAATTACAGTAGGTACGTAATTTCTATATCTTATCTGTGTCAATCTTCACCATTCATCACAGAAGGGTGAGTACCAAGCCCGCCAAAGGGGCTGATTAATTGCACCCTAAGGGACAGTGTCCCTTAGCCTCGGTGGGTGACACACTAAGGGGAACCTTCTGGGCCCTGGGGAGGCCGGAGGTGGGGAGGCGGGCAGGGGTCCCCTGGAGAGGAAGGAATTTGCCGACAAACGCCCCGCCCTACGGAAAAGGGACAGGTTCCCTGGTGAGCCGGAGCAAATCACCCCACGCCGGGCCAAGGGTGACAACCGGGAAAAGCGAAGCCACGCCGATCTCCTGGTGCAGATCGCTGTCCCTACTACCCTGGTAGCTACCTCACTGGCGCCGTAAGATGCCTTGCTTGGTGCCTTTAGCTCAGGTCACGTGCAGAAGAGCGATGGCTTGCCTGGTTTGCTCCCGAGTCAGGCAAAGCAGCTGGGATCTGACCCAGCGCTGACCACAGAACCTGTTGTAGGCTACATGAGTGGGCCTGATGAGCAGAGATGGAGAGAAGCAACCGTGCAGTGAAAGTCCTCCTCCCCAGAAATCAAAATCCGAAGAGTCCTGATCTGGGGCCGGTCATAGTGGAGGGCGCGAAGCCCTTCAGGAGTGTCCAGGTGCGTCAATCCGGACTGTGGATGAGGCATAGAGCCTGGAGACTCTGGGGGAGTGCAATACCTCTGGCTGAGGTCCCTAGGGGCAGGAACTCCGGAGAAGGGCCTCTGCCAGAAATGCATGGATGCCTCCCGAAAGGGAGCAGGCCAGGGCGGCACCACAAGGGTGACTGCACCGAAATCGCCTAGAAAGGCGTGCGCCGCATGCTCAGGATTGCTCATGGAGAGGGGAGAAAGGTGAAGGTCCTCCAGCATCCTCACGAGGAAACGCTGATACTCGGAGAGATCAGCGGCAGGAAGAATATGGACAGACGGTTCCTCTCCCTGAAGAGGGATGAGGAGCTGGAGGTCACCATGCGTTCTGAGTGGCTGCTCGGGGAGGTTGAAAAACCTGGCTGTCCATGGCCCTAGCAGTAGGCAGGGAAACGAGCAGCCACTGCTCTGAACTGTTCCCAGGTGAGAGGACCGGTAGGACCAAGAATACCTGGGAACGCTGGAGAAGGCGGTAAAGGGGAGGGAGCAGAGCCAAGAGAGAAAGTCGGCTGACCTCTGCCAGGGCTGGAGAGCGGACCAAGGACCCCCGCGGAGGGTGTCCTGGAAGACTCCGCAGCAGACAGCTGTACAACCACACTGGTACTGCCTAGGCTGCGCCCAGAAGAATCCCCCAAGTGAGGCGACCGGGGCTGTATAGATCCAGAAGGACGGTCCCCTGCCTCCAAAGAATGGGACCCCCTCAAGGAACCAGAAGGGGAAGGACAGAAGTCTGCGCTTCGGCTTCGTCCAGGGCCCGGGTGGGTCCCAGAGAAAGGTCGATGCGCCGACCCCACACCCCTCGACCCCTCCGAGTCCAAGAGAGTCCTAGTCCTCGAAAGGGCCAGCCTAGGAAGCTGGCAACTCTGGGCTGCCCCCGAAGGGGAGACCAAGGGAGCAGCACCCTCCCCTCCTGTGGGCTTCCCGATAGGCCCCAAAGTTGGGCGATCGAGACACACCACCGGAGGCGGTACCACCGCCGAGGAGTCAAGGAACCCCCCCCCCAAGGCTAGGTTGCATGGCAATTGTGGCACGCACCACAGCCTGCTGGGCAGTACCACTGACCCCAACCTCGGGGGGGAACCAGACGCACCTCAGAAGGGGGCTGACTGAGACCCGTCGTGGAGACCACCGGCTCGTCCTCCTCTGCAGACAACCCGGAAGGGTGTGACTGCCCGCTCGACTCCGAAGAGGTAGAGTCTGAGGCCCTAAGCCAGACGGTAGTAGGGCGAGGAAGGGCGACTTTACCAAAGGGCCCAGAAGTCCAAGCAGTGGCCAAGGCGACACTTGCACCCTCCACAGCCCCACAAGCAGCGCTGGCAGAAGGCGGCAGGGCAGCATGTGCCAATGGTCCCGAACTAGGGCCAGCTGCGGCACCGTCAAGTCCACCGGCACCAGGAGCGGTACCAGTAACAGAGACGGCGCCGACAGAAACCCCAGCCACAGCCTCTGTGCCGACGACGCTGCCAGGCCCTTCGGCGCCGCGATCGGCACCGAGGACCAAAGCGGCCCGTCGACCCAGTGCGGATTTGGTGCGGGCTGCAGCGCCGTCAGACCCCTGGCGGCACGACACCAGCGGCGCCCGAGGCGGCACGGACGACTCGAAGGCCCAGCGCCGTGCTCAACCTCGGCGCCCGGCGGGCTATGGCGAAGGCAATGCTGATTCCAGGCTCACGGCGCCACGAGCAGGGTCAGCACAGCGACAGCGCCGACAAAACCTGACGCCGAAGATGAATCGGCACCGCCGGTCGGCGGACAGGACACGAGCGCCGTGAATGGCTGCCCCCCGGCGCACCGCGACTGCGTCGGGGCGGCGTTGACCGGGCCTTCCGGACCGCGGGAGGCGTGCGGAGAGCCTTCACCCCAAAGGGTGATTGCCATAGCGGCGCCTCCCGCCCGCTCACGGAGAAGCGGGGCCGGGCCTCCTGTGCCGTGGAAGGAGCCTCGGCCAAGGCTGAGCTACGAGGCCAGGCTCCTCCTCCTCGGTCCATATAGAACCGGGAGGGACCGGAGGAAGGCGAGAGGCGGCTTGACAGCCGAGACCTACCCAGTCGAGCTAAGCCCTATTTCGTCTGCTGTTCGAGGACCCGGTGGTCCATGGAGAAGCAGGTGTCGCCTGAATCCATGTTGTGGAGCGGGCCAAAACACGAGAGACACCGATCATGCTGGTCGGTAGCGGAGTACTTGCGGCCGCACGGGCACTGATGCATGGGGGGCCGCCCCGCCTTAGACGACTTCTTGCCCTCCAACCGCAACATGACCTACGGAAAAAACCACCAAAAACAGACTCGACATCGCTAAAATGTAAAATAAATGGAAAGATCTTACCAGCGACGTCGAGTAGGGCAGACTAGAACTAGCAGGAACCGACGGACTGTCGACGACAAAAGGCTAAGGCCTAAAACTCTGAAAATCTCTTCACAGGCTTCCCACACGAGGCGACCTCGGCGGAGGCGATGAACTGGTAGGCAGGTGGAGTCGACACAGCTTAACGGCTAATCCTCGGGCGCCCACGCCGTGCATCCGACCTCGAGGCGGCGCGATACCGTCGGCTCCGCCTATCCTTTAAAAAAATAAATAAAAAAAAAAAAAAAAAGGCTCCCGCGGGGTCCTAATCTCCGGCCAGTACCCATCTGTGATGAATGGTGAAGATTGACACAGAGAAGATCATCATTTTTCTCAAGGTCCTGGCAGCTCAGTACACACGCACATGCATACACACCTGTACATCAGATTGTAAAATGGCAACAACTCATTACTTACTTTAAATTGTATGAGGACCTTTGCCTATTAAATGTTATCAATACAGCATTACATATAAATATTTAATTACTTTCACAGATTAATCAGCAATGTTTAGGGGGCAATTCTTTGAAATAAGGACACAGAAAATTATTATTATTGCCGTATTGGTCCTTGTAACAAAAGATCCAGAAAAATAGATTTGATACCTTTTACCAGACCAAAACAGGTGTTACAAATGAAAACAGGTGCTTAAGCTTTCAGACTACACACAGTCCATCAGAAGCTAATGCCAGTTGTTTTGGAAGAATACATCCTATTAAAGACCAGATCACACATAAAAAAAAAAAACTGATAAAAAGGTTAGTAAAGAATCCCACTGGCCTAAAAATTGCATTTAAATGTCAACTTAACCCTTGCATGGCCTCGGACTGACATATCAGTCCAAAATCCCTATATGTTCTAATTCTGGTCGTCAGCCTAAGGGTTAAAAGGCCAGCCCAGTGGTGCAGAGGGTTGAGGCACTGGATGCCTTACCTCGTGCTATGCCAGTGACCCGGATACAGGAACAGCCTTGGGACATCGGGGTGCCAGCGTGGGAGGGGGGAAGGACTGAGCATGCCAGCAGGCAGCTCTCCTCTCCAGAGGGTGGGTTGCCCCCTTCCCCCATAGATCCTCTCCCACTGGGTGGAGGGCCGATGGATAGCATAGGTGAAGACAGGGTGGCAAAAGTGTCGGGAGGTGGAAGGGGCTAAGCTGGTGCCACAGGGAGAGATGTGTGCCTCCACACGCTCACACAGCCATGTGCTGGGGCCTCGGGGGGGGGTCAGGGGAGTAAATCCGTAAAACACATGTGTGTCCCCAATGACAGTTGGCAGGAGGAGGTGACAGGGACCAAAAAGCTAGATTTAAAAAAAAAAAAAAAAAAAAGTCAACCTGAAACCATATAGAGAACACAGGCTGACTGCTATCAAGGAAAGGCATTCCAAGATAAAATGTCACAGAACAGATACCTCCCTTCTAAAAAAGAACTCATAAAACATACTTGAGGTTCATTTCAAAGAGATTCACTAAGTTAATGGTCTGCACCACATACTGTGGTGCCTTACCTCTGCGACACGCCACCTGGATATGTCTGATAAAAATGCGTTGTCTTATTTACAAGTGAAAGGGATCGTAAATTTGTCCCTAGCCGATCCCTTCCACTTCTCGGTCTTGGGAGCTGCCTAAGATCTGCCCCTATGCTCAAGCACGTAATGACGTATGCCCGGGGAGAGCGTGGGAATGCGCTCCATTAAGGTCTAGAGGGAAACTTTTACAACGTTTTTGAATGAATCCCATTGGTCTAAACTTGCATGTAAAAATCAACCTAAAAAGAGGACAAAGAAAACAGGTAGAATTCTATCCAAAGGAAAGCAATTCAAGGTCAAAGTTGCAGAATGAAAAACTCTTTGGGCCCCGATTCTAAAAGACCCCTTAGATCGCCGCAAATAGGGCTGTGGCACACTCCCGGTGCGTCAGGGACCATGCACCCGATTCCAAAACATTGGGGGTCCCTGCGCCACAACACCCAGGAAATGCCGCAACTGCAGGCTAGCGCCGAACACTAGGCGCATCTGCCGAGCCTGACGGACGGATCCCCATCCCACTGGTACAAGAAGGACCACAATGCCCAGAGTGCCCCTGGGGCAAAAGCAACGCAGGGAATTACCACAAGGTTGTTGGTGCTCGTGTGTGATGCCAGGGGATGGTCGAGACGCAGTGGGGGTGCACTTGTCGGTCTAGCTCCCTACTGGTGTATTCAGTGCCATGAGACTGTCACCCCCACCGGTGCCTAATCACTCCCCAGTATACACTTGCTCTCCAACACACCAGACATACACCCTGTCCCTACTGATCCCTGGACCCCACATTCAGAGCCCCCCGCCAGCTCCCCACCTTGAGAGGCATTGCCACAAGAGGTTTAGATCAGCCCCTGACTGGTCTAACGTGACCCCTGTCCTACCGCCACTACGGGGCTTTTGGAATTCCAAATCGGCGAATGTTGCAGCCCCGCCGTGGCACAAGCCCCCTTACGACCTGGCACACCCAGATACAGGTCACAAGGGTGATGCAGTGCCCCTTTGGTGCAGTGTTTTCCCTTACTGGCGCAGACTGTGTACCAGAATAGGGAATGCTGCAAAAAAATGACGCAAGGTGCAACTAGCATCACTGCTGTTTGATGCAAGCATCTTGCGTATAGCGGAACCCTTTTGGAACCAGGCCCTTTATCTCAGAGACAACACAGAACACACCAAATTCTTTTTTTTTTTTTTTTTTTACTTTTTATTTATAGAGTGTATGATGTTACAGCAAAACTGTATCTCATAGACAATAAAAAGAACTGAGGTACGCAGACCCCTACAATACATGCACTTCCCTCCTTCTTGCTTACCTTATGGCCTAATCTCAATTACTCTCTATGCTCACATCTTCCCTTGTCACTATTTTTGCTTTCTGCACCATCCTCTATCCCTCTTTTTAACATGACTACTGCTTCCTTACTCTCCTATACCTATCCTGTACAACTGTGCTTATGTTACAGCCTTCTTTGCAGTATCCTAACCTTATTTGTCTGGGATCCTGCTCATATTACCTTAGCAATTGTTTTTGCTTCTTCCTCACAGCTGATGTATTACTCTATTTTATATTCCTACTCTGCTTGGTATTAATTTACTCCTGCTTCAGTGTATTCCCACCCTTGTAAGATGTTCATATCAATGTAATGACCTGCTGTAAACAATTTATGTTATGTTACGCTTTGTATACGTTTTTTTTTCTGTACCCCCGCCCGAATTACGTGACAAAATAGTCATTGCCATGGCTAGTGCACCCTACCCGGAAAACAAAAAACTAAAAATAAATAAATTATACAAAACAGGTAATGAGTCCATGTACTGAGAAGGTTGCCATGAGATTACAGGAGTAAAGTCCGAAATGCACTGCTTTTAGAGCAATGATCCTCCCACCTCAGATTACAAAAACTATCTATGAATCCAAGGAGCCAATTCTCTTGAAGGACTCGAGTGTGGAGGGAGAAAAGTGGTCTTAATACTGTAAAACACATATTAATTAGACTGTCTGGTCTCAATCAAGTTGCTTAACAACTCATTAGGTTTGCGCATGGCAAGGCAACCTGCCCTAACAGGGTAACAATATGAAAAGAATATTCAAGCAGTTCACAAACTGAGGAGTGCTCCCTGCACTTACATATGGCTGTTTACAGTAATGGCCTTGAATATATCCTAATACTACTGGTTTTACAAAACAACTACCAGGTACTTCTGGATGACGGTGGAACCGAGTCTGATTCTACCTCTGATCTCTCATCTCAACCAGAGGGTGCCTCTGATGTTGACCAGCCCCTGGAGCAATCGGATACTAGGAAACACACAAAAAAAAAGGACTAAGTTAGGGATGAGGAAATTACATTATATATGTGGAGCAGCATTTAAAAAAAAAAAAAAAAAAATATAAAACCCACTTTACATAAAGAATTTTCATTTTGTAGCTTAAACTTAATGGCTACAAAAGGCAGTTACAAAGATGTAGTAGCATCTATAATAGCAAGCCCAATGCATGGTCCAATAATATCAATGAAAATAAAGTCTCCATTATTCACAGTCTCTACCTCAGGTTCCAAAGCCTCGATGAAGAAGAACTGTACCTCAAGAATAGCTTCACCCTTCCTCATCTGAGGTGTCCACTGCAGGTTTCAGACTCTCAATGAGCTTTTTGGCAAACGCTAAGGCCGCCGCAGAATCCACAAAGACATGGGTTTTGAGGCATGCTTAATTAGGAGCTGTGCTTGGAAATTTAGCTGTTCTGAAGGTCTTTTTTAATGACCAGCAGCATCTTCTTACGTGATCGAGTCTGTGCTGAGAGATCAGGGGAAAAAGGAAAGACGGTTCCCTTCCCAGATAGTTTCCCCTCGAGTAAGTGCAGCCTGTAACAGAGCGATCCAGGCTTCAGGTGTGGAAAGAGTAGCTATGGCAGTATGCGGAGGATGCTGCGCTGCCCCTTGGGATCACTGCCGTTGTGGATTAGTGAACACTTTACTTGGATCCCCGAATCTAAAGGCAACAGCTGTAGATCCCGGAAGATTAGTCTATGGACAACAGGTAATAATTCCACAGAGCCAGCGAACTTAGGTGGAAATCCCACTATTCGAATATTATATTGTCTCTGCATATTCTCCAGAGATTCGATTTTGGTTTTCAATAGATTTAAAACCTTGATGTAGGCCGCGTTGCACTCCGACTGGCGATTCCTGGTCTCCCTAAGATCTTGAATTGCAGCCGCACTGTCGTGGATCAAACAGTCATTTTCTGACAATTTTGCTTCAACTGCTGCAAGGCACTTGTTAGCCTCATCCCCCGTAGCCTGAATTTTGGTTAGCATGGCTAAGAGCTTCACCATCGGGGGCTCCAGAGAGACCACATTTTTTGTAATAGGCCCAGAGCTTGTAGTAGTGCCAGGAGCTGACAAGTATACATCCAGGTTTGACGAGGGGCGTTTTGAGTCCTTTTTTGGGCTCATCTAGTAGCTGACCACTTCTGATTGCCGGTAAGTTAAGTACAGCTTTTAAATGATGAAAGTTTTCTGGGTTTTAAATGAATTACAGGACTCGTAGGCAGAGCTTGCTCAAAAAGCTGCCGCTTTGTTACTGTTCCACAGTGCCCCCCCCCCCCAAGAACACACTAAATTCAATTAAGACCTTGCCTGTGTGTGTTAGTGCATATATTTGAAAATAGCTGCGATTTTAACTCCAAGTAAGGATAGGCTAAGAAAGCATAGTATAATACTAAAAAAGTCTTTTAAATAAGAAATTACCTTTATAGTATGTATAGCAATTAGTGGGTTTCAAGATAGGTTGCGTTAGTGTGAACGATATTCATTAGCAGTTCCACACTTTGTGTTAGCCCTATTAGGAGATGCATATCCTCAGCCCTATGCTCAACTAGTCAATATTGTTCATGAATATTAAAACCTATACTGCTCAACCATGATCCCTCCGCAACTCTGTACCCAATGCCAATTGTTTGTGTACAATTAAAAATCAAACCTAACAAGGACTCCCTAGTAAGTGAGATACTGTATCCTAATATGTCCATGTATCAACATGTGTCAGTACATATCAAATCAAAGGATTCGTATATCCATTATGTATGTAAACATATAGCAATACCACAACGTACCCCTATTATATGTCCATTTACTATTTGTCAAGAGTTTTGCACATGTAAGAAGCAAGCATAACAAAGACTCCCTAGTAACTGAGACACTTATCCCAATATGTTCATGTATCAACATGTGTCCATATATATGCCTTACCCCATAACACCCACATTACCCCCCTCCTCCCACACACTCTTTTTTTTTTTTGCTGAAACCAACATATTGACAGCCAGTTAAAAGAGATCCTATAACTATATAGTATGAAAACATAAAACAAAAACCGCAATGTACTTCCACTGAATAGTATGAACATGCATTGTTCCTGAAGCCGGTGAAAGTTTAAACAGTGTAATGCGACATAAAACTCAAATCAGTGTTCATTCCATCTCCCACCATACTGAGAAGTAAAATGGGCTTGACCTCGAAAGCCCGCCTCTGTTGTGTATTTTTGAAATGTCCTTTCAAAACCAGTACCGACACATTTGAGATGGAGTGATCAGACTGAGAGAAGCGTTGTCCCACTGGTTTTTCTGTGCTCTTTATTTTAATAGCAGGTCTGTGTGTGTTCATTCAGGTGTGGAGAGTTTGTCCCGTCTCTCCCACATACCGTTTGTGGACATCTCTTGCACTGAATAAAATAAACAACATTTCGAGATGCACATGTGTAGTTCCCCAGTATCCTGAATTGTCTGTTTTGTGGAGTATTAATACAATCGTAAGTAGAAATGTGCTCACAAGTCTTACATCTAGCGGAACTGCAGGGTCTTGTGCCATCTGGTGTTCTGTTATTTTGTTCTGGTGCAAGTTTACTCCTAACAATTAAGGGCCAAATATTCAAAACTTTGCCCTGGGGCTAAATTAGCCCGGAACCAATAACCCGCTATATTCAAAGGGATAGTCCCAGTGTTAAACCTGCCGAATATAGCATGCTAAGGAAGCCGGGCAAACTGGGCTGGGAGTGCAGTGCAGAAATAGCCCGGGAATAAGACAACACTGAATATAGCAATCAGGAAGGGCAAACCACAACAGCATCCCAGTTCACAGTGATGTGAAGGAAGGTAGAGGTAAACTATGGGGCCAATGTGTGTGCTGGCAAAGGAGTTGAGTCAGTAAAGCTGCAAGTAGCAGCGCATGTGAAATTACATTGTGCTGAAATGTACAATGATTCTGAAATGTTTGCGTCGCGCAAACGCATTTGCATAGGTTTAGCGCGGAGCTAAGCTGTTTGCCCGGGGCAAAACTTTTCTATATTCAAAAGTGACATGCAAATGAGCCTACTTAGGTAGTCTGTGGGCAAACATCCAGATTAGCATCTCATTCTGACTTGATTTGCATGCAGTTTGCCCAGCGCTATTGCAGGGTCCCACAGCTCCACCTGTAGGTCAGGTTGGAAGTACATGGTGGTAGCTGCAGGCTACATTTGCACAGTACAGCGCAGAATATTGTGCCCCTGGGGACTACACAGCACAGGCGGTGGTGCTGCATGCAACTGTCAAATTGTAGTTTGTGCTACAGTGCACAGCAGACACTACAGTAGCAAGGGGACCAGTAGTGTGAGGGACTCAGCAATGCCTATGGTGTGTACAGCAGTGATGACCACTGCACTGTACACAGTGACAGGCCCAACTTGCAGGTGTTTACAGACAGTGGACATTACTGTTATGCTGTTGTGTGACCCACAGACACTGTACCACTGGCATGGGATGCTCACAGTGACATATACATGGCTGGCTGTGTGTGCTGTGGTATCTGTACAGATGTGCGGTATGTGGCTGGGGGCGGCACATACCATCAGACAGGTACACTGCTGTTGGGGTATTCCCAACACTGGCCCATGTGCAATGCGTGGCTTGTCCCAGCCTTGTGGCCGCACCCAGTCTGTGGTGCAGCCTGGCCACTTGTACGCCCTCCCCTCAACACCCTCCATGCCCACAGAGCTGCATGTGTGTGCTGGCATTGGTTGGCGTCCACCGAAGGGTGGTCTGTAGGTGTGTGTTGTATGGCCGCACTGACATGTTGTTCACTGGGGGCCGGATCACAACTTACTGCCTGGCATAGCTGGGACTGGTGGCAAATGATGGCATCATAGGGCTGCCATCAGTGAGCAGCAAGTTTCCTCTCGGTCCAGCTTATTTCTAGGTGTCATACTTATTGGTTAGGGTCGGGCAAAGCCACAAAGTCACGCAAAACTGGCTTGCCCAGAGTTAAGACTACCTTTTCCTGGGTGGTAATTTGCACTGCGCAAAGTGTTACGCTAAGTCACGCAAAAACACTTTGTGTGGCGCTATTCGCTGAATATAGCATTGCGCCTGTATTCATGTACGCGCCCCCTCAGTTTGCTCTTTGCATACACTATCATTTGGCCCGGCGCCAATGCAGTTTATGCACGCTATTTGACCTTTTGAATATATTGGACCTGCGCTAACCCTGTGCAAGCGGTTTGCGCCCAACGCAAAGTTCTGAATATCTGGCCCCAAGCTGGGTAAATAAGGTGGTTGCTTAGAAGACAGTAGTAGCTGTTCTTGAAAAATACATCTTAGGATCTCATCCTCACTGAATATCGGTTGGAGGTCTTTAATAATTTTCCGTAGAAGCTCCAGATCAGGATGATACGTGACTATTAAGGGTATTCTGTTGGTTGTAGTCCTTTCTTTATACTGAAGCAGTTGTTCCCTTGGTATCTGCATTACACATTTTACTGCTCTGTCAAATTTCTTGCAAAAGAATGCCCCTGCCCAATAAAGGTATTTTTCAACTTGGCCAAATGTCTTTCTCTGTCCTCACCTGAACAGATACGGTGGTATCCCAGGTCTTGACTGTACATTGCAGATTTTTTTCGTGTGCCTTGAGTGATTACTATTCCTACGCAAGTATCTTAGTCTGTCTGTGGGTTTCCTGTAAATGCATGTCTGCAGGGTTCCATCCTTGATGGTGACTGTGGTGTCCAGAAAATTAACACTGGCATCAGAATATTCCAGGGAAACTTTTATGGATGGACGGAGGTTGTTAAGTTCCTGATGGAACTTGAGTGTGTCAGTGCCCTCTGTCCAAATTATAAATAAATCATCAATATAACAGAAATAAGCAAGTGGTTTGTGTGCAGTGCCTTAACAATATCTTTCTTCAAACTGGCCATAAAAAGGCTGGCATATTGCAGAGCCATCCTAGTACCTACTGCTGTTTTCATAGTTTGAACATAATGTTTGCCATTGAAGCTGAACTTGCTGTGTGTCAGAACAAATTCAATTATTCCTTTTTATGGCCAATGGCTGATCATTTGGTTCACTCCTCACAGTTAACCGACATCACTATGGTTACCACCTAAACCTACAGGCTGCTTTAAATATCGCCATTGTGAGTTCTGTGAAGTTATTCCTAAGAGACATTTTTCTTCAGCTAATGTGAATGCCAATTTTGAGATTAGACAGTTTAACTGTTCTTGTAATATGGGAAAAACAGTAGCAGTCGAGGAAAGAAAGCCGATAGGAGCAATAGCATCAGGTGGTACACGAGCAATACGGCACTATGAGACGATAATGCCGTGTTGCTTGTGAAATACATAAAGCAGCCATGGGAGGAAAATGAGCAGTGTGTCAAATATGGGAAGACAAGAAATAGGAGTCATGAAGTTTGTAAATGGCAAGTACGGACAGTAGAGGAGCAGTGGGAGAAATATCAGAGAGGGACTAGGTGAAAGCTAGAACGAGGGAAGTGGGAAAGTTAGATATGGAGAAAATGCAAACAATGTTTAGGTTGAGGATGACGACATACTGATGTCAGATGGAGAAAGAGGCAGTACAGAGCGAGAAATTAAAATATTGCAAAGTGGCGACTACAGAGCAGGTGAGACAGACAGAATGCAGCAAGCTGGACCAGAAGTACTGAGGGAGAGAGGATCCAACGGACCGGAACAGCGAGCAGTACAGGGAACATGCGGAAATGCATTTCAGTTTAACAGTTTTACGGTCCATGGGACTGGTAATTGTAATTATACAAGAGCAAATACAGACTCAGAACATAGCAGAGAGACTGGAGAAATCTGACAAGAGAAAGGAACCGAGCTGTAGAAAGAAAGTGTGAGTACCCAAAGAATACAACGAGAGCGAAGTAAAGCATGATTTCTGTATGCAAATGAGAGACAGATAGACTGCGAACTAGAAAAGGAGCAACATCGCGGTCAGCCTAGCAAGAATATCAAATGAGCAGTCGCTAAGAAATCAATAAAATGTATCCCAATCGTTAAGAAATATATAATCGTACCATTATAAAAAAGGAGAAAAAAAAAACCACATATATGTATGAAAGATTCATTCAGAATTTTCAAAGTAACAGTGAAAATCAGTGAGAAACTTTATTAGTGTGATTGTGTATTGTATTGTATCACCAGAAACATATATAGGAGATACAGATCCATATGTAGACCATGTTACGAGCGCATTAATCCCCTCGAAGGTGACATCTAATGGGAGTTAATGCATGGTTGGACCGTTGTACACACTCGGCCTCCGGCCTCGTGCCACAACAGTCTCAACCATGCATTAACTCCCCATTAGATGCCACCTTCGTCGGTGATTAATGCTTACTAGTATGGGGGTCATTTATTTGGCCACCTGTGAATGCGATGGATTTTATGTTGGAATGACGACCAGAATGCTAAAGCAACAGATAGGCGAGAACCTGAGTGATATTAGGTATGGAAATGAAAAAATGCATTGGCCAAACACATCATGTCACATGGTTCTAGTCTGGGTCTCAAATTCCTTTTCAATGGCACTGAAGAAGTTACACTGGGTCCAAGAGGGGATGACCTGGAGAATAAGATGTTATGCAGGAAGACCTTTTGGATTTATAAATTGGGGGCCCTAACCAGGACTTAATGATAATTTTGATATTTCACCATTCCTTAGAAAATAAAAATGTTTCTTTTGTTCCTTTGAATTGTATGAACCTCGTCCTGTTTTTCCTTTTCCTTACTTTCTTTTACTATCACATTTCCTTTCTGCTTTTCCCTATCTTCCTCTTCCCACTCTATCCCCCATTCCTTCCCTCCCTTGCTTCTGTCTCTCCTACTTCTTAGATCCTATATGTGTATGCATTGCTGTACTATAACAAGTTTTTGTTATTATTCAGTATACATTTTTTAGCTATCTGCTCTTTCCTTTCACTTTGCAGCTTTGAATACCGACTACCACCGCAGAATGATGCCCTATATACTGGTGGAGGAACGTGATCCCTTGGTTGCTGCTGGGTCTCGTGAAATAGTAACAGGACCACTAGAAAGACTTTTATAACCAACATTAAATGTATTTATAGTTTTAATTCTATTACCAGTTGTTTTTACAGGGTTTTATTTAACTCTAAAAACTGATTAGCATTTTGCTCATAAAAGTGCTAAAACATTGTGAAAATACATAATACCTGCCTCACTGTGTTTAACAAACATAACACTTCTAGAAAACCTATATAAATACTTTCTGAACAGTTAGTATTGTCCCAAGGAAAAAAACTGCTAATCAATTATTTAAAACCCTGTTTTATGATAAATGATTCCTAGATAGTTGGGACTACACTACTGGATTTTGCTTTACGATATTTTTTTTAAGATTCATATGTGCATCTGTTGCAGTTTGACATAACAATCGATATGTCAAACATTTTTTAACCTTGTTTTACTTTGTATTTTATGGTGTACCGTCACCTTAAGTAATGACACTGTGTGTGTGTGTGTGTGTGTGTGTGTGTGTGTGTAGGGCCATCCCTGAGGAAGCGCGCATGCACGCACGAAACCGGACAGGCCTTCATTTGAGTTGTGTGTTGTTCCCTATATGGCATTTCAGCTGTATATTACACTTGATTTAACGAGTAAATAAATCATTTTTAGCTTATACTGTGGCGGACGGAGCCATACTTTCTTGTTGCTGATCAAATGGGAATCCTGGCCTGACAGTCCTCCGAGGATGGGTCTCAGGCCATCAGCAACTCAATTTGCAGGGGCCGCACGTGAAGGCACACCCACAGGACTAATTCTATTGTCACCGTTGTGAGGCCCAGAATCTGCAGCAAACTGTGAGCTGAAGCAGACGACTGGCTCCTCAGCCACTGAACCTCTTTCATCAAGGTCTCCTCTCCTGGCTGCTGAAAGAAAGATCTTCCCCTCATCCATTCTAAACACTGCTTCCAGGTGCTCCAGGGTCTGAGACGATTTGAGAGAAAGAGCTTTTCTCCTGATTGACTACCCAACAGTCAGACTCTAAAACCTCCAAAGTCCTGGTCACCAACTTTCTTGCCAGTGTGGCAGAAGGTACTTGAATAATCAAGTCATCCAGGCAAGGGATGACATGATGTCCCTCCTGTTAGAGTTGAGCTACCAGGACTATGAGCAACTTTGAGAACACTCTAGGGTCTGTCGCCAGCCCAAATGGAAGTACCCTGTACTGGAAGTGTTGCCCCAAGACCGTGAACCTGAGGAACCTCTGATGAGACTGCCAGATGGGGATGTGGAGGTGGAGATATGTATCCCTCAGGTCTATGAATGCTAAATAATCCCCCAGCTAGACAGCCCAGATAATTAATTTTAAGGATTCCATCTTGAGGGACATGTGGTAGGCGAACGAACTTGTTTAGATGTTTCAGATCCAGACTAGGTCTGAACCCCCAGATTTCTTGGGAACCATAAAATAAATAAGAGTAGAATCCCAGGCTTTGTTCACCAGAAGCCACCGAAACAATCACCTCAACCCGTCTGAAGTGATCTAACTTTTGCGATACTGCTCGTCTCTTCACATGGTCCTTTCGTACAGGGAATGGCAGAAAGCGTCCCCTTGAGGGAATGACTGTAAACTCTATTGCATAGCCTAAAGCTAGAATCTCCAGAACTCAGACATTTGATGTTATCTGGGCCCATCTTGTATAAAACATTGTGCAGTCTTACACCAAGGGAAGTGGGGCAGAGATGGGCTTGCGCACCCTCATTGTGATGTGCAAACTCTTTGCCTGGGACCTCCATTACATTTTCTGGCACGCACTCCTCGATCACTACTGCCCTTGAATCCAGAGTAGGATCCTTTGGTTCTCTGGTTCCTAATGTTCCAAAAAAAGGATGACCCCCGATATTGCCTCTCTCGCCGCCTCCTTGACTTTTCAAAGTTGAGCTGGCCTTTTTGCAGTTGTTTTGATGTCGGAAGGTGACCTTCTTATCCTGGGTATCCTTCAAAATGTTATCCAGGTCTGAACCAAACAGAACGCCTCCCTCAAAGGCTAAACAACTTGGTCTTCGATGCCTGATACGCGACCCAATACCACAGCAGCTATACCCACTCACATGGTGGACACAATGTGATAAGTGGACCAAGCTGACATGTATACATTCTCCACTGTGGCATCCCCTAGAAATGTAGTGGCCACGGATAACAGCTGCAAAATGCTGGCCCCCTCAGAATATGGAGGAACGAAGCTATCCAGTGTCTTAACCCACAAGTTTAATGCTCTGGCAACAATAAAAGAGGCGCAGGAGGTGCTAAGGTTTGCTCCCTTGAAAATGAAGGCTCTTCTGCACAATGCATCCACTCTCTTATCATGTGTCCCGCTAAGCCCAGACATCCTTCAACTGGGATAGTTGTGTGTGTCTTGCAGAGTTATGTACAGCCTTCTCAGCCGGGAGGGGGCTGGGGAGTTTCCCACTTGCAGGTAAATTTTTATTTTTTGTGTCCAGTGTCCCACCACCTCTGCCCAATTGGGCAGAGGCTCTCCAGCCTTCGCCCCCGCTCGCCACCCAGTCCGGGCTTGCTCCCTCCCCAGGACATTTGGTCGCTAGCACTGGCTCCCTCCCCAGGATGGGGCCATGGGAGCGAGACCCCTCCGGTGGACCTCTGTCACACAGGAGTGGCGGTGGAGGTGGGAGCATCACCCATGAAGACAGATTTTTGTGGATGCTTGACTTTCCCCCCTGAGGCGGGATGTGCAATGACGTCAACAGGCACATCCAATGTCTGTCCTGCCTCCCATGACATGTGGCCTTGGTACCTTGCAGCTTCCCAGACTCCGCCAGGGGGCCACTAATGTGCCGAGAGCTCACCCCTTCCCCCAGCGAGCTGCCAGACAGCACTCTATCCTTCTCCACCTTGGTCAGCCCTCTGACTCCCGGATCCATTCCCAAACCCGGGTTGTTGGTGTCACAAGCAGATGCCCTGCTGCTGTGCTGGATAATTTTATTCCATAAAGGGGAAAAACTGTATCCTCGGTTTTGGCAGATATTTCCTCTGGTCCACACCTGCCCATTCTTGTTCAATAATCTGTTCTGAAGTGTTTTCCAAACTTTATTCACTGTGACCAGATGAGGATGCGGACAGGACAGGATTAACATCTAAGGCCTCCATGGAGTGCACCTCCTTCAGCTGTAATGTCCTACAAGCCTCATTGATCAGACAGGATAGAGATTTGATTTCAAATAGGGAAGGGATAGGAATCCTCCTCTTCGGCTCCATCCACTTCCCTTTCCTCATCAGAGGGCTCATCTTCATCAACAAATAATCTTTTTGGGTCAGGATTTTACCCAAGATCCCCGGTATCCTCCTCCTCCTCCTCACCCTCTGGATGGTCAAGTTCTAGGTCTGCCTCCAGATCAGAGTAGCAGACTTTTCCTGCTCTGGTGCACTTGGACGTGCCTGTGTGGGCCCCACTGACCTCAAGGGCCTCACTTGTGGTCAGGTATGTAGAAATGGACATCCTGCAGAACAGCAGAGCTGAAAAGCTCACATAAGAGCAACAACCAAGATTTATGCAACTGCCATTGCCAACCGTCACCCCAGGTGCCCGCCCCGCTTGGGAGTCTGACTTGGGGGACTGTGAGGCACATTATTAGCTTGAGTAACACAATGGGGGCAACAGGAACCCAGTGGAGAAGGCTGCATTACCCTTCAGCAGGTCTTACACTGTTTAAACACTATAGGTTTCTGATAAGCAATGGTGCCAATGTCACTAGCCAAAAACAAGGGATTATAGCACAAAAAATGTCAAGAAAACTGTCTTTTTGGGGGGAGGAGGAGTTAGAAGGATGCTGCTCTGATCCCCAGCAACCTACTGTGAGGGGGAAAAGGCAAAAGGACTAAAAGGCTCTACCAAACAGAAGCATTCCTACCAACCTGCAGCACTAACAGGCTGAAATGGGAATGATCGCGGTTAAAAAAGGGAAAATTTGAGCTGAAGAATTCAAGCTGCCATGTCTGGGGCTTGAAAATGTACTGACGTGCGTGTGCTCTTGCACAGAGGTGTGCATTTGTGACATCATGATATTGCGGGCGCACTCCCAAGCCCAAAGGTGCGGAACTGACTTGCTGAGGCAAGGGACAGCTGCTTGCAGACAAAACAGAGCATTAGCCCAACTGATAGGGCACCAAGAAATGGTGGGAATCCACACGGCTCAGGAGAGCCGTTACATAGTGATCAGAAGTGCTCTGAAAAGTATCCCCCCCCCCCGAAAAAGCTTGATAAAAGGCTAAAGGCTATATACATTTTTTTTTTCTTAAATATGTACCTACATATCTGCTCCAGGCAAAAGACAACAAAAACAGCCCTCCAAGGCAAAACAAAAAATTTCTCACAGACAGTGAAAAGCATTCAGGGTACCTTTTACAGGTCAGAAACATAACAGCCCTACAAAAGTCCGACACATAGACAGAGGGAGGGAGAAAGGGAAAAGAAGCTAAACACTAGAGCCTAACAATCATCCCCAGATAGTTACCTGAGGCACCATGACAGAAGGACATTGGAGACCTGACGAGAGAGAGAGAGAGAGAGAGAAAAACCCTCAGACTAGTATGGCAGACTTGGCCCCTGATCCAAGCACAATCAAGCAGTGAAAATGGGGAAAAATGGCAGGTTAGCCAATTTGAAAGCCGCAGCTCAACAGGAACAATTTTAAATTTAGGGGTGCTCCCTGTCACCAGGCAGCCCCAACCTGCTCAGCAGAATCACAGCCCTAAAAAATAAAATATCTAAATCAATTTTCTTCTGCAGAGAATTTTCTACGCTGCTTCCCCTGCAATGGCACAGCGAAGAATGGAGAATTGCTGCTATCCGGAATGTTCATGTGCCCAAGATTCTATGCTGATTACAGCCTTTGGCTGTGCAATTTCCTCTAAAAGGGGTGCACATTACCTATATGTTCTAATTACCCACTGACAGTGTGAAGCGCTATAGAAATATGATTTTTTAGCTTTGGAAGCCCACTTAAGTTTAGCAGATTGCCGGCTCCAGGGTTCTGGGCAATGGGAGAAATCTCTCGGCAAGTTGGCGACCTGGGTTTACACCCAAGCCTGGATGACAGGAGCGGAAACCGGAGAGGAGGGTTAGGAGCGTCCACTCGGACGCTCTCCTCCCTGGAAGGGAGGGCACTAGCCTGCACTGCTTCTAGACTGGCTCCTGGCAGCCCCCAGTGGAGAAACACTTGACGGCATGGGTGACCACATACCACTGTGTGTCCTTACCAGGACGCAGTGTGCGTGCAGCCGCAATGTGGCGGTGGGATAGAGGGAAAAAATGGGAAAACCGCCCACTCAGCCAACTGGATGATGGTCGCCCAGGTCACCTCGCACCACACAACCCTGGCAGAAGCCTGCTAAGTTGATCCTCCGCCATGTGCCTGGTACAGATTTGGACCTCATCTTTCCTCTCGTGGGCCCGTGGGGGTGAAGGGATACAACAGGTCAGCCTGCGCACGGCATGGGTGGGAGGTGGTGTAATGGTGGCCGGGGAATGGCTTGGTGGATAGAGGTCCATTGGTGGCCCAGAGTGGCCAGTCGGGGGTGGGAGAACAAAAAAAAAAAAAAAAAAAATAAGGATGGGTACGCCATCCAGGTCATCGAACTCAGGAGGTGGGGCCAAGCCACACTGTCAGAATCCAGGGCCTAGAGACAACGTGCAAACTCCAGGATCTATGGCAGGTACTGAACCACCACTGGCTACAATTTTACAGGCCATCCAGATACTGATCATAATGTCAAGGCTTTTAATGCCATAAAGACCCTGCTAGGAAACATGGATACTGCAGATTAATATAGCAGAGAAGAAAAAAAATTACTCAGCTTAGTAATTATGTTTCTTCTAATGGAATCTTGCTGTATTCAGTGATTCCCAACCTTTGAACTGCCACGGAGAACAAAAAGTTAACTTTCTATGCAGGGCAGAGAATGCTGAGCTCGAGCTCGGTTGAAGTCTGTCTGGAGTGTTTCAAACCTAAACCGTCTGATTCTTACGAGCCCAACTAAACTAAAAATTATATGTGGAAATTGTAAAAATTAAAAAGTTTTGGATTCCCAAGGAAGACTCAAGTCAGGAAACCCAAAAACCAATCTACTACAAATAACAATAATAAATCAATACCCAAACAAAGAGGAGGAGGGTGCAAGCAAAAAACACCCCTGGGGTGCAACACTGCACCTGCCTACCCACATCCCAAAAACAGGTTCTGAGAGGGGAGGCACGGAGGGAGGTCAGAATACAGCAAGACTCCATTAGAAAAAACATAATTACCAAGGTGAGTAATTTTTTCTTCAAACAACATGAAGTCTTGCTGTATTCTGACAACTGCAGACTACGAAGCAGTACCTCCAAGGAGGAGGGACAGAAACTACTTTGGGAATAGGCTCTGAAGTACTGCTGTGCCAAACCGAGCATCGCTCCTAGCCTGGATATTCAGAGAGTAATGCTTGGTAAAGGTATGGACTGTTTTCCAGGTGGCTGCTTGACAAATTTCTGAGAGAGGGATATCCCTGGCAGCAGCCAGGGGAAGCAGCTGTACCTCTTGTGGAATGAGCCCTCAGGCCTGAGGGTGGAGTTTTTCCCAGTTTTTCATAGCAGAACTGTATACAAGACACAATCCACCTGGCAACAGATCTTTTGGTGGCAGGTTTGCCCTTTCCCACTTCTCCATAAGTTAGGAACAACTGGAGGAAGTCAAACCTGCAACCCTTGGTACGCTCTATGTAGTAACTAAAGGCTCTTTTGACATCTAAACTGTGTAGCCTCCTCTCTCCTGAGGAAGAATGATCAGTGAAGAAAACAGGAAGAGACACAGACTGATTTAAATGGAAGTCTGAAACCACTTTGGGCAAGAACCTTCTACTGGTTCTAAGGACCACTTTATCCCTGTGAAATGAGATAAAATCAGGTTCCACTGACAGGGCTTGCAATTCACTGATACGCCTGGCAGAGGTAATGGCTACCAGGAACACAGTTTTCCAAGTCAAGTACTTAAGCTCTGCTGAAGACATAGGCTCAAAGGGGGGGTTGCATAAGTTGAGCAATGCAAACACTCAAATCCCAGGCAGGGGCAGGGTCTCTAAAAGGAGGATTGGTGTGAAGCAATCTTTTAAAAAATTTACAGAACACAGGATGGGAAGATGGTGAGGAAGACTTCCCCACAGACAAAAATGCAGAAACAGCTGACAAGTGTACTTTGAGAGTAGCTGGTCTGAGGCCTAGGCTATTAAGATGGACAATATAATCCAGAACTGTAGGCAATCTAGCAGTGTCTGGAGAAATATGCTTCTTAGAACACTAAATGCTGAATCTTTTCCATTTGGAGTTGTAAGTCTTTCTGGTGGAGGGCTTTCGAGAAGCCTTGAGGATATCCAGAACCCCTTGGGAAAGATGCAGATCTGCAAACTCTAACTCAAGAGCCATGCTCTGAGAATGAGAGACTGAAGATTGGGGTACCAAATCCTTCCCTGAGAGGATGTTAACAGGTTGTAATTCCTGGGAAGAGACAGGGGAAGATGGACTGCTAGGGACAGCAACAGGGGGGTACTAGGGCTGTCTGGCCCAATCTGGAGCAATCAGAATCACCTTGCATGGTTGAGACCTTATTTTTACCAAAACTTTGAACAGGAGTGGGAAGGGGGGAAAGGCATACAGAAACTTCCCCTTCCCAATTCAGGATCAGGGCGTCCAGAGGGACTGAGCCCAAGACTGGAGGTCTGCAACAAAAGAGAGGGAGTTGGTGATTGTCTGGGGCTGCAAAGAGATCTATCTCTGGAGTGCCCCACCTTGAAAAGATCACTTTCAACACCTGAGGGTCCAGGGACCATTTGTGATGGCCCTGAGAAATCCTGCTCAGTGCATCTGCTAGCACATTGTCCTTGCCTGGAAGGTGAACTGCTACAGGAGAGGTTTGCAGGGAATAAGCCAGGGACCATAACTTCATAGCCTCTCTGCACAAGGCCATGGACCGAGTGCCTCCCTGCTTGTTGATGTACCACATGGTGGTGGTGTTGTCTGTTCTGACTTGAACCACCTTGTTCTGTACTGACAGAGAAAGCTTTTAGGGCCAGAAAAACTGCCCTGAACTCTAGGAGATTGATGTGGAGAAGGGAATTCTTGGTGGGACCACAGCCCCTGGGCAGTGAGGGACCCCAGATGGGCTCCCCAGCCCAGGAGAGAAGCATCCGTGGTAAGGACCACTGAACAAGGCTGAGCAACAAAAGGAACACCTTGCCTTAAACTGTCCTGATCCTGCCACCATTGGAGGGCTTGGATCAAGGTCAGAGTCACTGGGATCAGTTTGGTAAGGGAATCCTTCCTCTGACATCAGAAAGCTCTCAGGTGGAACTGAATATCCTTCATCTGGAATCTTGCCCCTTGGACCACTGCTGTTGAAGCGGCCATGTGGCCCAAGAGCTAGACGAAATGCCTTGCTGGTCGAGATACCCGAAGGCTGAAAGAAGAAGCTAGTTCCATAAGAACCCTTGCCCTTTCTAGAGGAAGAAAGGCTCTTGCTCCGAGTGTGTCAAGTTCTGCCCCTATAAAGGTAAGAAACTGGACTGGTTTGAGAACTGACTTGGGAAGGTTGAGAAGAAATCCTAGAGAAGTGAGCACTTGCTGGGTCACTTGCAGGTGAGACTTGACTTGGCCTGGAGACTAACCCACTATCAGCCAATCAACCAGATATGGAAAAACAGAAATCTTTTGCTTTCTTAGAAAGGCAGTAACAACTACCAGGCACTTTGTGAAAACCCTTGGGGCTGAGGTTAGGCCAATGGGCATTACTCTGAACCGATAATGGCCTGAGGGCAACTCGAACCCGAGGTACTTTCTGTGGGAGCACCCGATGGGAATGTGAAAGTAGGCATCTTTGAGGTCCAGGGAGGCTAGCCAGTCCCCTGGCCTTAGAGAGGGAAGGATTATTCCCAGAGTTACCATCTTGAACTTTGGTTTTAAAAGATGTTTGTTTAGATATCTTAGGTCTAGGATGGGTCGCCACTCCCCTGTCTTTTTGGGGGTCAGGAAGTACCTGGAGTACAGTCCTTTGCCCCAGTGTAGGGTAGGTACTCTCTTTATGGCTCTTAAAGCTAGGAGAAGAAACCTCTGCCTCTAGGGCAAGGGTTTCCAAAAGATTTGCAGGTAGAAAAGATCTGGCTTTCATCTTTGGAAATTTTCTGAAGCTGCGAACCAGTCCCTGGCTTACTACTTCCAGGACCCACTTGTCTGATGTAATAGACATCCAGTCCTGGACAAAGTAAGCCAGCCTGACCCCTACTGGAATAGGAGAGTCGATCCAGGCAAGCCCATCAGGGTGTCTGCTTGGCAGGGGCTTTAGGCTGAGGAGTGGATGCAGCCCTGCTCATCTCCCTTCTGCCTCTCTCTCTGAGAAAAGGAAGAAGAGGCCTGTGCTTGGTAAAATGGGCTTTGAAAAAGGCCTGCCCCTGCCCCTAGACTGCTGCCTTTGAGGAGTTGCCTGCCTTTCCCTGGCCTGAGCACTCCAGCAAGTGGTCCTGTACTCATCCATTTTCTTCATGTAATTCTCTGTCTGCTCCCCAAACAGAGAATTATCCACTACAGGAAAATCCATGGCCTTAGCCTGGGTGTCCTGCGAGAGGCTAGTACATCTGAGCCAAGCCATTCTCCGAAGAGCCACAGATGTAGCCATGACTCTTGATGATACATCACTGGAGTCCACAGCAGCATGAAACTGAACTTTTGATGCCTCAATCCCATCTGCAGCCACCTCCTCCAGCTCCTTGGCAAGCTGGGGGGAAGCCTGTTTAGCCAGTGACAGTACAGTGTCCCACCTGGACTTCTGGTACCTGGATGCATAGGCCATATAATTCGCCTGCCTGAGTCCCAAGGAAGATGCCATGTACTGCTTCTTTGCCATGGCATCAATCTTCCTGGAGTCCTCATCTGGGGGTGTGTGATGCCAAGGGAATGCTTGCCTTATTACAGGCAGCAGTCTGTGCAATCCCAACATGGCTGCATTGCTGATAAAGGAACTCCATATCTGAGCCTGAAAGAGTATACCTGTTGTCCATTCTTCTATCCACAGGAGATATGGAATTGGGAGACTTAAGAATTTTTGTGACTGTTTCCCAAAAGAGTTGTGGAGGGGAATAAACAGTCTCCTGGACTCTGGGATGTCCATCATCTCTACATAGTCAGGCTCCTCCTGATCTTCCACTGCCTCCTCCACAGGAAGCTAGAGGGTATCAGCCACCTTTCTGTAAAACATGAAGTGCGAAGGGGACTTAAGGCATGGAGGAGAAACACCTGAAGGTCTGTCTGGGGAGACGTCCGGGTCAATAGGCACATCCAGACTTTCACCATCACCATAATCATCTTCCAACTCTCCTTCTTCCTCAAACTCCGGTTCATAAAATTCTTCCAGGGTATAATCTTGAAGCGGGGAAACCGACCGAACCCAGCCCCTGCCAAAAGGTGCTGGATAAGTTGGAACCGGGCGAAGAGATTCCACAATGCGAATCGCTTTGGCTATTTCTTCGGCGGTCAGAGTATGAGATTCTGGATCCGAACCAGTCAATTTGTCTTTGCGTTTCCTTTTTGTCGGAACCAATTCCTCGGAATCAGCTCTCCTTTGGCCCGAAGAAGTATCGCCCTGGTCAGAGGGCACTCCTTCTGGTTTGGCCGGAACCGAACCAGGCTGGTCATCCCGGTCAGCGGACTTCTCGACCTCCCTTTCCCTCAGTCTACCTAATCTCTTTTCAAGGGTAGATTTGGAAAAATGTTTACAAATTTGGCAGTCTGAATCGAGGTGGTCAAACCCCAGACAATAAACACAGGTGGTGTGGGGATTGGCCTTAGCAAATACCTCCACACACACACACACACACACACACACTGCAGTGTTGAAACCCAGTTGGCCCGTTTTTTTTCTTGGGTTTCTCAGACATGGCCAACCTAACCAAACTTACCCTTTTTTCGGCAACCGCCAGGCAAGACTCCCCTATCGGTTCCTGACCATGTTACGGGTCTTGGAAAAAAACGTACTAAAACCTGTTTTTTTTAGAACCGATACGGACTGGTAACCACACACTAAAGTAAAATACAAAATTTACCTGAATGATCAGTTCAGCCGAACCCATCCACACTTTTTACAAGTTCCACACAGAAAACAGAACGAAACCTATCTAGTACTCACGGTACCACAGACAGAGACTTGAACCAACTATGCGGAAACAAAATTTCGGTAGAAAACCGACACTTCAACCAACTTCAAACCGAGCAGCAGGAGAAATCTCCGGAGCGACTGTTCAGTGAGGCGGAGTAAAGAATCTGATGGTTGCAGTTCAAATTACAACAGGCAGAGACATCAACTGAGCTCGAGATGAACATTCTATGCCATGCATAGAAAAATTAACCCATTGTTCTCCAGGGCAGTTTAAAGGCTGGGGCTAACTGCACTTGTCCGAATACAGCAAGACTTCATGTTGTTTGAAGCAAGGGAGGAGCAAAAAAAAAAAAAAAAAAAAAAAAAAGAAAAGTAGCCAAAAAAAGGTCTCTGGTACCAAGGAAATCAAAAATGACTGGAGACCCAACCGTACCAGGAACTATACTCCGGGCAACCTTTCTCTCCAGGTGGAGAAAAGTACAGTTACGTAAGGACTTACTGTAACAGTAGATATTTGAGAAGAACTCTTGCAGCAGGCAAAAACCATTAGGACTATGCCACCAGGCACTAGGACCCCACGGTAAAATTCTAGCCAGCAGTCTATGGCGGGGGACAGCCCCCTGCCATCACCCATGGTGTAAAGGGGCGGTCCCCCGGCACCACCTCAGTTCACCTGCCGGAGACCCGGCTGTATGAAGGACGGGGAACGGAGGAGGTTCTAACATCCCCTAAAGGGAGAAGAAATGAAACCTTCCTAACAAGGGGGAAGGAGGGAGGGAAAGCAGGCCTGCTGCAAGAGTTCTTCACGAAGATTTACTGTTGCGGTAAGTTCTTATGTAACTGTACTATCTCACTTCAAGATAGAGCTCTTGCTGCAGGCAATAACTATTTGGACTGTGTCCCAAGCAGTACAAGGATAAGATCCACATCAGACGGATGGTGAATACAGAAATCCACCTTAGCTCCTAAGAGCGCAGTCCTTGGAGCACGGCAAGGCCGAAACCTGCTCTTCTTCTGGAAGAATGCCCAAAACTGTAATGCTTGATGAATGTGTGGACAGAACTCCACATGGCTGCAGCAGAGATCTGCTGCGGACACATTTCTGAGGATGCAAACTAAGTGGCGACACCCCTAGTGGAGTGACCTTTAACCAAGCCTGGTAAAGGTTTGTCATACTTTTGGTAGCAGAAAACCATGCAGCTGTCCAACCATTTGGACAAAGTCTGCTTGGTCACTGGTGCCCCTAGCATTCTCCGGGCGAAAGATACAAACAACTGATCAGACTTTCTTAAAGACCTGGTAAGGGCAACGTAAAAACAAAGAACTCTGAACATCCAGACTATGCAACAAGGCCTCCCATCTATCAGAGTACTCTGGGTAATAAACTGCGAGATGAGGTCCTGATTTATGGGGAACTCGGACACCACCTTTGGGAGCAACTTAGGATTACTGTGCAGAGATATCCTGTCTCTGTGGAAAATCAACTAGGGCTCTTTACACATCAGAGCCTGAAGCTCGGAAGTCCTTTGAGCTGATGCGATGGCAACTAAAAGTAGCACTTTCCAAGACAGGAAGCATAGCTCGTAACTTGTGGCTGGCTTAAAGGGAAGCAACATAAGCTTCTCTATCAAAAATAAAAGATCCCATGGGGGAATAGGGTCCCGAATGGGTGGTTTAATGTACATGATACCTCGCAGGAAGATGCGGGAAAAATCTATTTGTGCCAGGTTCCTGCTATCCACTGGTGCATGATAAACTGACAGTGCAGAAAGGTGTAACTTTACGGATGAGTAGCAAGACCTGCATTGGACAGGGAAAGGAGATACTCCAGCACCGAATTCACTGGACAGGTGAACAGGTCCAGATGACAGGCACAAGCCCAAAGGCAGAACTGCTTCCATTTCATAGCGTAGGTGGCCCTGGTTGAGGGGTTTCAAAGCAGCCACTAAGACCTCCGCTACCTCTGCTGACTCCCCGTACTGGTCCCCAACTAAGTATGCAAGAGCCATGCATGCAGGTGCAGAGACTTGAGATTCAGGTGTACAAGAGTCCCTTGCTCCTGGGAGACCAAGTGAGAGGACGGGGCAGAGGAAACGGAGGTTCTATTGCCAATAGTGGGAACAATGGGAACCAAATCTACTGAGGTCAGAATGGTGCTATGAGAATCATGCTTGCTCATTCCGCTTGAAGTTTGAGCAGTACCCTCTGGAGCAGTGGGAAAGGAGGGGAAGACATAAAGAAACCTCCCTGTCCAAGAGAGGGACAACATATCTCACCAGAAAACACCAGACCCTGGATCTAGCAAGCAGAAACTGGGCAGTTTGGCGCTGAGTGGGGATGCAAAGAGGTCCAGTTCTGGAATTCCCCATATGTTGACCAGATCGTCTACTACTTCCTGTAGTAGTTCCCACTCGTGGGCCTGAGACCGAGAATGGCTTAGGCTGTCGGCTAACGTGTTTTGTACTCCTGGAACATGCACGGCTGACAGTTCCTGATTGCGTTCCACTGCCCAGTACCAGACTCTCATGGACTCCCTGTAGAGGGGATAGGAGTGAGTGCCCACTTGCTTGTTGACGTAAAAGACCACCTACATGTTGTCTGTCTGGATCAATAAGGGGCATGGGAGAAAGTCTGTCTGAAATGCCTGTAAGGCGTATAGAATGGCTCATCTTCAACACATTGATGTAGAGGTTGCATTCCAAAGGAGTCCACGTACCTCCTGTCTGATTTTCTTTGAAATGCGTGCCCCACCCCAGTCCCGAGGCATCTGTTGTCAGGATTTGCTGAGGACTGGGACTTCAAAACGGAATCCCGGTCTCTAGTCGGGAGGGTGTGAGCCACCATTCCAAAGTCTGATGCACAGAACTGGAAATCCAAACTTGCTGCTTGAGATCATCCCAACGCTGATCCCACTGTACTCTGCGATTCCACTAATGTACTCATGTGGAGATGAGCTAAGGGCACTGTACTGATGGCAGCTGCCATCTAGCTTAGGAGTTGCAGAAGCATTCTGGCTGATATCTGGCCTGAGGAGGCAATTTTCCGAGCCAGCACCCGCAGGTGATCTGCACTGTTCAAGGGGAAGGAAGGCCTTCCCCTGGACAGAGTCCAGGACAGCCCCTATGTATTGTAATCTCTGACTGGGCCAGGGGGATGATTTGGGAAGATTTAAGGTGATCCCGAGGGCTTGGAACAATCGGAAAGAACTTTCCAAGGTGTGCCGCAGCCGGTCCCTTGTGGGAGCTGTCAGAAGCCAGCAGTCAGTTGAGGTAGGAGTAGACTGAAGTTGGCTGGATAGACATACATGACAAATTCGGTTAAATCTGATGAAAAACGGTAACTGCGCGAAGCACAAAAAATGGCGGTCGACTGGAAGCAGCAGGCATCCGTGGAGCTGAGATGCACAGGTCAACGGCGGGGAAAACACTGAGGTGGTGACGGGGGACCACCCCTTTATATCATGGGCGACATCGGGGGTGGGGCCGACATCAGGGGGCATTCCCAGGCCATAGACTGCTAGCTAGAATTTTTCCATGGGGTCCTAGTGCCTGATGACATAGTCTTAATGGTTACTGCCTGCTGCAAGAGCTCTATCTCAAATTGAGATCAAATCTGACAACTGCCAGGGTAGAAGGTAGCTGCAGAGTTTTTCAGACACCAATTCTAAATTCTAAGTTCCATTTTTTTTGTGTGTGTATTTTCTTTTTATCAGTCTCCTTCACTGGCTTACCTGGACACTCTCTCTCTCTCTCTCTCTCTCTCTGGTGTGGTCACTCGGTGCGGCCTTGCTCCCACCTGCCTGAAGCCTCCAGCCACTGTTCTCCAGTATGGCCTCACCCCCTTCAGCACCATCTAGCCACCCGATCCCCCGGCTTTGAGCCCCCAGGGGTGGGACCGCCGACTCCTCCAGGTGCTCTATCTATAAATCTAGTGGAGCGACCAGGGGCTTGGAAGGAGTACCAGAAGCAGGACTGGATGGCCTGGCATTGAGTGTGGGAGGCTGACCACTGGACCCACCTTCGCCTATCTGGCACCAGGGTATTTTTCCTTTGTTCCACCCCACTGATGCGGATGTACAATGGCGTCAGCATGTGGAGGGTGCGCACCCGCCCCCTCCCACAGATACCTGCTGACACCGTTCCCATTGGCTATTCTCCCCCAGAATGAGTGTCCCAGCCCCACTAAGAGCTGCTATCAGGCAGGAAAATCCCCAGATCCCACCCCAGGAGAGGAGAGCAGTCCATCGGATGCTCAATCCTCTCCTCCCACCGGCAGCCCGAGCTCACTGCCAAATTCGGGTCGTCGATGTGGCGACTAGTGCCTCAACCCTTAGCGCCACCGGGCTTGCTCCAAGTTCCATTCTTAGAATAGAGTTGGTCTCTGAGGCATCTGTCTCTATGAAGAATGATGCACAGAGTGAAACCATATGTGAGAGATTCCTGGTATTAGAAGTATGACTGTTGACAAAGCTCTCAGTGCAACAACCAGCCTGACCAAGGAAAATAGCATGCTGCATGCTCGACTGAAGTCCTCGAAAATGTGGACAGGACCTCTCATATGCAGGTAATAGTCTTAGCTGAAGAAGTGGGAGGCGACAATGTGAAGGCCTTAATGTCGACTTGGATTCTGGAAGTACTGGCAATATTGGCAGAGTAGAAGCTCCAGACAGCGAACTGTATCATACCCAGGTGGGCCACAGATGGAGGAGAACCAAGCTGGAGAATGCTTTTAAATGCCAGAAGGGAGGAGGAAAGATATGAGGTCCTGCTGAAGGCTAAGAGGGCTGGCGGAGTGGAAACTGGTGAGCAGCAGGTACATTTCTTTCCAGACTTGAACTACAGTACCCAGCAAAGGAGAAAAACGATTTGAAGAGGAGTGCGTTCTAAACTGCGCAAGCTTGGGGTAAATCCACTACCTGCTACCACAGGTTAAGTTAAAGATTCAGTATGGTGGTAGGACCTTCCATTATTCCAGTTCTAGTAATGCAGTAAAATTCAATGAGAAAATCCACTGAAAGTTTCAGACATGAGTTGAGCGGAACAGCTGGACGTGCAATGAAGTTGAAACAGGTTTACAATGTTTAGTAAAGTAATCTGTTCTACATATGGGGATTTTTTCAGTGTGGGAAATATGGACATTTGAGGCTCAGAATTTGACTTTTATTAAAATGGTGGTTTCGATTGGCTCTACGATGCAGGTTCGAAACACTTTTGTCAACCAGCATCTCAACAGAATTTATGTCGACCTCAAGTTGCGGTTGACATAAATCCCATTTGTCTCCCAGCCCTATTTTTCCATCAGGGGGCTTTGCCCCCAACCTTGCCTGCTTGGAATTATCAACTCCAGTCAGTTGATTCGGGAAGGGGGTGAAGGACCAGGAGACAGTGTGCCCCTGTGTCGGGCACACCAGCACAGTGACCTGTCGGCAACCTGTTGATTTTGTTGATGGGTTGCTAGGTCGCTGTGTTGGTGTCACTGTCGGGAGGGCATACTGTTTCACTCCATAAATGGCACATTGTATGTGCCTTGAACTTGAAAAATGTTTATACGCTTTAGGCAGTTGCCCCTCTGGCAGACAGCTGGTTGCCTACTGCTCATGTAACTCTTACTCAGTTAACTGTCACAAATGTTATGGGGCTTACCTGACTGTTCTGGTTCCTTTATATGTGAATGTAATGTTTAGAAGCAAGCATCAGGACAGGAGAGGTTATAATTATGGTGATATAATTGCACACCTCAGGTATGTTTTTCTGGCACAAGAGAGCCAGTGGCTGTTAAATGCACCTGAGTAATGTGACTGGATCACATTATGGCATGTGCTGGAGTGGTTTTTTTTTTTTAATAACTATTTTTATCACCCAGAATCCCGGAACTCTCTCTTGCATCCCTCTCACACAACCCACCCTCTACCGCCCTGTCTGAAGCTGGGGACAGACATTCCCCCTGCCTACCTCATCTGCCGACGCAGGAACGATACCACCACTGGACCAAGTCAGGCAGGAGGGATCAGGAGGGCCGGAGGATCGAGCTCGACGTTGTGCATGTGACGGTGGGGGCCCTGGAGGGTGCCGTCGCCTATCTGGGAAGCGGGGGGGCATTTCTTGTTTTTCCCCACTTGGAGTGCAGTGTGCAGTGTGCAATGACACTGCGCACGGCTGCCCTGCTGGCGTCTGCTGCACTCTGCCCCTTACGCTTAGCTGGTGTGCCTGCAATACCCCCGCTCTCCATCGGGGGTTGCCAGGACATAGAGTGACCCTGGATCCCTCCCTAGGGAGAGGAGAGCTGTCCTCCAGATGCTTCATCCTCTTCCCCCCTCCCCTGCCAACCCCCGACTACCCAGGTTCATGGTGTGAGCTGTGGCATTCAACACCTCAACCCTCAGCGCCACAGAGCTGGCGCTCTGGAGTGTCTCAACACACTTATAGATGCCATTTAAAGGTCTGACTTCAAAAAAAAAAAAAAAAAAATACAAGGAACTATTTTAAAAATAGACTTTTCACTCAAGTACTGCATGCTTCCATTTTAACTCTGAAGATAAAACAGTCCATATTCTGGTAATGGGTGGGGTAGCTAAGCAACAGCAACAAAAAAGTCAGAAAACACTGTGTGGCACACATTTTGATTGAAAAAAATGCTATTTTGTATTTCAAATTAATAGTTACGTTTAATGGAAATGTGTTCAAAGCTGTTGACCCGGATAGGTGTGTGTGTGTGTGTGTGTGTTTGGGGGGTAGATTTCTAAGAACGGGTTCATCCATCCGAGATTTAATGTGCTGTTGTAACGTGGCTAAAACAACAAGCACACAAACGAGGACACAGATTGGTTCAAAGCACTCACGTGGTACTATCTCAACATGGCATTATTCCAGCAATAATGCTGTGTTGCTCGTGAAGCACGAAGTAGCCACGGAGGAAAAACAGCACTGTTTCTGAAGTGCATATGTAAGCGCAAAGTGTGCTTTCTACCTACCTATGTATCGACATGGCCATGGGTATGGTCGCAAACTGTGATGAGTCCCCTAAGAAGCGACTGTGACACACGGCAGAAGCGACTATCACAGGCCGCACAAAGCAATTGGGGAATGGCAAAAATAAGTAAAAGAAAAGTAAGCTTTCAAACACACGCAGCAAAATTAGCAGGCAAGCGTCCCATGGCGACTGGAGCAAGTAACACAAGAAATGTAGAGCAGGGAAGATGCAGGCAGAGTTCCAGTCAGCAATATGCAAAGAGCAACAGTAGCACATATAGGAACCCTGAAATGCGACTATTCTGGACCTCCTAGACAGCTTGTAACAAAATTAGCCATCTACAAATGCAAAACACTAATGGAAACAGGGAGAACTGCAGTAAATGAATAGTAATATGTGCTGTTGTGCTGACTACATCAATATATAAAAAGATGTAACTTGTGAAATGAAAGCATTAATGAAAGTGCACTGAACATATTATGTGCATAGAAAAATTGTGTCACTCGTTTTTTCCACAAAACAAAAACAGACAAAAGTGTGACATTCACCTCAAGCATGCCATGTTACAAGCACATTAAGCCACTCCGAAGGTGGCATCTAATGGGGAATTAATGCATGGTTGGGACGACGGTAGGCACTCGGCCTTTGGCCTCGAGCCACAACGGTCCCAACCATACACTAATTCCCCATTAGATGCCCCCTCTGTCGTGGCTTAATGCTTACTTACTTCCTTCTGACTTTGAACCGCCTTGCGATTGCCTCTATATTTTCTGCAAAAACTGACATGCAGCTAAATAGGCTATCTCTGTCCTAAATTTGTACTCAATTTGTTTCTGTATTGTTTCTTTGTCCTGTCTAGGATACCTCCTTGTAAATGATCATTGCTCAATGAAGCGTTCCCTAGCAAAGCAAATAAAATACAAAAATAGTTTGAAGCTTTAATTTCATTTTTTTTTTTTATTTTTTTTTTTATTAGTACTGGACTAAGAAAAGAAAGCTATTAAAACAGATACAATTTGTCAGTTTTATAAGTGCATGCAACATACAAGGTGGAGAGTGTGGAATTTCACCAATATGACAGTGAAACCACATAACCCACAAGTGCTGTATGAGCAAGTGGGTTATGACAGTTTCATCAACAAGTCGTAAATCTCAATCTAGCCTTGGGGTAAGTATTTCTATTACAAAATAACTATAAACACTTGTAAATGCCAGTTCATCGACTTTTGGGGCTCTATTTTTAAGTTCATTTGCAGCATCTCAAAATAATTGCCTGTTTGATCAAAATCATTTAACATTTATAGGGTATCTTCCAGAGTACACTGCAAAGCACTGTCTGCCAAAGCTCACTAGGAACTAGGCACCAAACTCAACTGATGCAGGTTCTGTAATGCTAACATTTTTGTACCCTGCTTAGAAAAACACAAGCAAGTCTTTAGAATTGGCAAACCTTTAATTCCTTTATTCCTCTGAAAGACACAAAAGCCTCAGAAAGCACATCAGTAGTACCCCATACTCTATATTTTCCAGAAGTGTGCTTTCCAATACATGAAAGTACCGCACATGTGTTTCCAATCACTGGCAAAGGAATCTGCCTGCCCCTCCCTCCCTAATATGAATTAGCAAAAGGTTTTTGAAAGGCGCTATAAAAAATAAAGTTTGATTTGATTTGAATCTGAGAACAGGGATTATCGGGGACAGAAAGAAATGAAAGAAAAAGGCCAAGATTGCACTGAACCACTGGAGTGATGCTCTAAAGGCACACTTGAGTCACATGAGACAGGAGGTACTGTAGGAAAAAGAAGATTAACGATGCTAATATGACAATCACTAGGGGCCATAAAACGTGTAGGCAAATTTAGAAAAAAATAGTAGCAAACAAAGGTAAGGACACGCTACAACAACCACAGATCAAAACGTTCTGCACAACGTAAGTTTTTGCAAATGATGACTACATTATTCCTGTAAGAGGTGACAATCAATCAACCTTTATTTATAGAGCGCAATTCTATTTGACCAAAGCGCTTGCACAAAAATTAATCAAATATTAAAACAATATAAAACATACAGACACCCATTAAAATTCAACGGTTCTGAAAACAACACAGATTATCTACATAGGGTCAAGAAAAGCTAATCTGAAAAGATGCATCTTGAGAGTTGTTTTAAAGCTCTCAACAGTCGGGAACTCTCTAACCCGATGAGGTAGGGAGTTCCACAGGGTGCAGGCCATAAACGCAAAAGAACGGGCTTCAGAGGTCTAAAGTTGAACCCTGGGAGCCTCCAGCAATCCCTCATCAGTGGAGCAGAGTGGGTGGAGGCAGCGGTAGGGACAAAGCAGCTCTTGCAAGTATCACGGTCCCTGTCCGTGTAGGGCCTTATAGGTCAGAAGACTGACCTTGAAGGTGATCCACCACTGTACTGGCAGCCAGCACAGATCGCGGAGCACAGGCATGACATGGCAGGATCTTGATAAGCCAGTCAGTCAACAGCCCAGATGCCGCATTCTGCACCAGCTGCAGGCAGCGGATATCAACCCCTGCTAGCCCCAAGTATAGGGCATTGCAGTAGTCAAGGCGGGAGGTCACAAAGGCATGAACCAGAGTAGGAAGGTCATTGGGTGGCACCAGGTGCTTAATCCAGGCGATGTTCCTCAGATGGTAAAAGGAAGTCTGGAACACGGCCGACATCTGGGATTTAAATGTCAGACCATCATCCAAGACAGCGCCCATATTCCGCACCCTATCAGAGGTCAGTAGCTGGTTATCCCCGAGCCAAAGCCCAGAGGGTTCCCCAGCAGACGACCCTCCGCTCCGATGACCTGGGTCCACCACCAGCACCTCAGTTTTATCCAGGTTCAACCTCAGCCAGCTGGCACTCATCCAGTCCTGGATCTCGAAGAGGCAGCTATTAAAGACCGTGACAGCACCACCTTGCTCGGGCACAAAGGACATATATAGCTGAGTAACATCTGCATAGCAGTGAGAAAACAGTCCATATCACCTTATGATATCTCCTAATGGCAGCACATACACCGCAAACAGCCTGGGTGACAAAATGGAGCCCTGCAGGACCCCACAGGACAGGGCAAAAGGGGGCCAAGGAGTAGATCCATGACACCACTCTCTGAGTCCTATCTGTGAGGAAGGATCAAAACCACTTGAGGACTCTACCAGACAGCCCACAACTCAACCGCAGGAGCTCCAGTAACACTTCATGGTCCACGGTGTTGAATGCTGCAGAGACGTCAAGGAGAACCAAGATCTAACAAGTCCTCCAATCTCTCACTATATCAGGAGATCATTCAATACCCGAACGAGTGCCGTCTCAGTACTATGCCTCTTCCTAAATCTGGACTGGAGAGGATCACAGAGATCATGGATAGTAAGATGATCCTCCAGCTGCAGCGCAACTACCTTCTTGATAACCTTGCCCACAAAGGGCAGGTTAGAGACGTGTCTGTAGTTGGCTAGGCAGTCAGGGTCAAGGGAAGGTTTCTTAAGGAGAGGTCTTACTACTGCCTCCTTCAGGGAGTCTGGGAACACCCCCTGTCTCCAATGAACTCCAGACTATCTCAGCCAGGACCAGGCTGATCACCTCAACACATCCCATAAGGAGACACGTTGGGCCCGGGTCCAAACTACAGTAAGTTGGCTGCAGAGACTGGATGATCCTCATATCATCACTAATCGTCATCCGGCTAAAGTCAGAGCAGGTAAACTGGGTACTTGCAACCTCCTGCCGACCTCTATAACACCCACTGGACAGATCTCGAACCTGATGGTGGCAACCTTATCTGCAAAGAAGCGAGCAAACTCATCATACTTACCCTGTGAAAAGGCTCTTCTGGACTGAAGACAGACTGGATTGCACAATCTGTCAACAGTCCGGAAGAGCTGAGCTGGTCGATTCTGCACAGTGGCAATCTCCCCAGACAGGAACTCTTGACTTTTTATGGGAGACTGCCAATTGATAGTCTCTATAGTGAGCCATCAATCTAAGTTTGTCCTCAGCAAGGCCGGATTTTTGCTAGCGACGCTCCAGACAAGGACGATTTAGGTGACTAAACTGTCTGAACACTGAGATGTCTAAACTAATGCAGCATCCCATCAGTCACAGTGTAGGAAAAAAACTAAGAGCATTCTGGAAAAGGTAGTTCTTTGATTAGTATTGAGCCATTTGTTCCAAAAGGGCAAACTACCGTCTCCAGAAGCATCTTTTTCTTAAACTAGATTCTAAATGTCCTGCTTTGCAATGCTACAGATTTCTACACTTTCGATAGCTTTTGCAGAACTTTCAGAAGTAGTCAGCTATTACTTCATATTTGTAAAGTATCTTTCCTTCTGTTTTGCTAATTAGAAGATTTTTCTACCAGACACCTGATATAAGAGGGTAGCATCTTTCACAAAAAAAAAAAAAAAGAATGTTCAAGAACAAGGGGCCATGATATGACAATAGAGGAGGGTAGACTTAGGGGTAATGTGAGAAAGTATTTTTTCACAGAAAGGGTGGTGGATCCATGGAACAGCCCCCCCCGGGAAAGGCTGTATGAATAAAAATGGCAGGGGAATTCAAAAACACATGGGACAGGCATAAAGAAACTCGAGTGACAGGAAAAAGAGGGTAAGCCGCAGATCATTTAGGATCTGCGATATATGAAACAGGTAGGGAAAATAGGCAGACTAGGTGGGCCAAGCGGTCCTTATCTGCCATCAAATTCTATGTTTCTACAGCACTGTAGGTAAGTGTGTGGAACACCACTTCACCTGAAGACTGACATGGTTATACCTCTTCCTCCCTATATATCAAGTCAGTGGCTCAGAAGGTAGCACACTCGCCTCTAAGGCCGGGAGATCAGAGGGCTGTGGGTTCAGTTCCCACATCTGGCACTTGGGTTAATATCCCAGTACTGACACTGTAGTGCAGCATGAGAGGGGTGCTGCACTTCTGAGGTGCCATCTTTCGGATGAGATGTTAAACCGAGGTCCCATCTGCCTAGATTGGTGGTAGTTCAGGTGGATGTTAAAGATCCCATGGCACTTATCGAAAACAGTAGGGGAATTTCCCCTGTGTCCTGGCCAAATTTCCCTCATTCACTGAAAAATACCACCAACAACTTAATCTGGTTCAAGGTCAGTTGGCTTTCATCTGTATCCCCCTTCCCCGGGTCGTGCCTGAAAATAGGCAGGATTTGTCTAGTGCACTTACCCGGTCAACAAAAGCTAAATAAATAAATATATTTCATCAGCACTGTGACTTCACTGATTGTGACATCCCTAGTAACCAAGAAGAGCTGAACCCATCTCCTGCTGCTTGACTGTAACTTGTGACACGCTACCAATCACACAAGTTACCGCTGGTCCGATGGTGCTGAGGGTTGAGGCGCTGGATGCGACACCTCGCACCACGCCAGCAACCCGGGATCCGTAACGGACTTGCATCATTGGGGGTCGGTGGGGTGGAGGTGGATTGGGCATCCAGGGACTGCTCTCCGCCTCCGGGAGAGCGGGGAGGGACACATGCGCATGTGCTGGCTCCTAGCAGGGGCTGGGGGGCTAGGGTGAGTCACGGATCAAATAATGGGTCGGCATGGCAGACGTCTGACGCGTGGTGCATGGGCGGCGTACCGCTGTGTCACTGGTGTCACTGCATGTCCACGCTGTAAGGGGAATCCGGGGTGAAAAACTCAGCTGAATCCTTGGCGCATGAAGGCTTGGCCGTGGCACTTCACTAATCACTCCCTGGAGCTCCCTCTGGCCCAGACCCCTTGGTCTTACACGACTGGGGATGCGAAGCAGCCTATAGAGCGGGTGAAGGAGAGGAGTTGTAGCTTAGGCACAGCGTCCAGTGCAGGAGCCGCTAACCGAGACCTGACATGGGGCACCACAGGGAACACCCCAGCCAAGGAGGTAGGCGGTAAAAAGAAAAAAAATAAAATCACACAAGTTACCCATCTGGCAGTAGAGCTTGTACTGTAACAATATAAACACTTCCAAATAAAAACTAATAAGACAATACTTTTAAAAATTACTAACATTTTCTGCCTATTTTTTTGGTGCCACTCATTATATAAAAAAAAAAAAAGGTGGCATTGCACTCACTAATAAAACAAGAAAAGTACCAAACTTGGGGGGGGGGGGGCTGCTCAGTCATTATTGCATGTCACCTTCCTTAACACTTGATATGCTCCGGACTCATGTACCGCTTCCAACGTCTCGTCCGAGAAGGAAGGCAAACTGAACTGGAATTAATTTTTCTTTCTCTTCTGCTCATACAATTCTTTGTAAAAAGCATAAAATGAAATCAAAACATTTTTAAGTAGGACTCATGCTGTAAGTGCATTAAGACACTTCAGGGACGAGTAATTATGGTGAAGTAATGGTATAGCAGAAACACAAAGATCGCTCAGTCATTCACAATACATGCTACAACTGTTATCACACCTTCAGACAGGATTCTGTACAGGAAGACCTGTTTAGTCCAGACTGCAGCTACTGACTGATGACCTCAGAAACCCATCTGTACCAGCTAAGGGTCATAAAACAGTCTTACTCCTGTGGAGATGTGTGTCAGATAACCCCCCCAACCATGACAAGAGTCAAAAGATAAAACGTACTTGCCAGTTTACTTTTTAGGTGCCAAATCAGTATAGCAATGCTTAAAAAACAAACAAACAAAAAAAGGAGCCCCTAGCAGCAACAACATATACTTTAGCTGCCAGAATGGATTTTTTTTGGGTAGCATTTTGCCACCAAACAAGCAGCCATGTAGAGCCCTGGTTTAAAACTGAATTATGAGATCTGTTTTGCTATCAGGAATAACTATCTGTTTCTAGTGGAAGTTAAAAACCCTACAGCCTGTTTATGAAGAAAAAAAAAAAAAAGTTGGAGAGTAGGGGATATCCGGGCAAAATTTACCCTTAAAATGGTGGGTAGTCATGACTGCTGCACAAAGGTAATTTTGTATAATGCAAGAACTGTAGAGTACTTGACATTTTATAGACCTGGATGTGCCACTAATTTTCCATTCTCAGTAATGACCAAATTAGTTTTGGGAATAGCCAAAATACATGTTTTAATTTTTCCATATTTCCCCATTTGCCAGCATAGAAGTGAAACTGCAGTAAACATTAAGTATCAAAAATGTGTGTGTGGGGAGTACCACAGTGTGGTACTTTTACAGAAATAGGGAAAAAATTACAACGGTTGAAAATTGAGGGGGAAAAAAATAATCACAAGTTACAATGACTCAAATTGGCATTTACACTGCAATAAACACAACATTTGCTTTTTTTCAGTGTGAATCCTTGTTAAAATGGGATATCCACTATGTCCTGACAACATGCCCCTATCTCTCAGACAGTTAATGGACTTAAGATGCAGTCTGCATGCAAGGCACTATACAAAAACCAAAAAAAAAAAAATGTAATCTTATAAGACATACTGAATGATGACACTTCCATCCACAGTCTTGTACAAAAAAAAATCATGGACGACTGCAGACTTGTGTTAGAATACTACAAAAATAACTTGGCTTCTGGGTAGGAGAAATATGTTTCTGTTTAAAATACGGTTAAAATTTCAAGAAGTCAAATAGCTGAGCTGTGACAAACCATAACAGTACCTCACAATACTACACAGTGTTACACCAATTCTAGATATACAAGCAGATTATGGACCCCAGAATTCATGCCATAGGAGGGATACCACTCAGCAGGCTGACCTAAGGCACAGCCCAATTAAATGGCTACACAGCACCAACCTAGTCACAAAGGCAACTGTACTAAAACTTTTGGAAAGCAGTTTCCATCTATTACTATATGGAAAGTGAAAGGACTAGAACTTTCCAATCTTGAGCATGTTACATCAGGCTCTTCCAATCAGACATATCCTCTCCCTTACTTGAGATTGATTTACCTTTACTCAGTAAAGTTTTGGCTCTCAGTGAAAGCAATGATAAAAAATCTTGGTGGCCCTTCGACACCCTCTTCCCAGCAAGGCCTGCTGCTGATCTGTATTCTGAATTAGTGTTTTTTGTGCAGTTTTGAGCCAGTTTTGCCTGCCTTTGTGGGTGGGCTACATACAGGGACGTAACATCAGCTTTGAGTTCTGCATAACAACTTGCAAGACAGCGTATTCTTCCAAATGTGGTGAGGTTGTGTACACATTATGGGGAAGCATTCACACATCGAATTGATACTGCCCCTCAATTTTTACCCACAGTATTTACTTTAACAATGTTATCTGTATTTGCAAATGTGTATTTAGCAGTTCCCCTTTCTCAACTCTGGTATCGAGATTCTGATAAGAAATTTAAATGAAGGGGAAAAAAAAAAAAAAGTAACAAAAATCACAGAGCATCTATATATAAGGTTCTGTCACGCCAGAGAGTAATGGAATCTCCAGCACCAGATGAGATACACCAGAGTGCTGAGAGAATGAAGTACAATACACGCACCCCTGCTGGCAGACTTCTTCACAGAGTCACTATGAATAGGAGTGGTGCCTCCGATAAGAAGTTTAAATGAAAAAAAAAGCAGAGTAAGAAAAATCACAGAGCATCTTCTTACAGTGTTCTGTCACACCAAGGGGTAATGGAATCTCTAGAGCCAGATGAGATGCACCACAGTGTGCTGAGAGAATGGAGTACAATACAGGCACCCCCTGCTGGCAGACTTCTTCACATAGTCGCTATCAATAGGAGTGTTGCCCGTGGACTGAACAGCAACGATCATGCCCCTGCATAAAGATGGAAACAGACCATCCTGATAATCACCCAATAAGCCTGCACTCCCCAATAAGTAAGCCTATGAAAACAATTATCAAAAGGTCTACTGTGATCTTTATTGAGAAGAAGGGGTTCGAGTGGACGCTTTCCTGTTCACTGCTGATCACTGGGGCTACAAACAGTGAATTTCACCGATCTAGTGGAAGCAAATCTACTTAATTTGGATCCGAGCCATTCATTACTAGCTCTACAGCTAAATTATGGGTCCAAAAAAAGACCGACATGCAGCGCAGCACATAGATTCCTACCCTGCATCGCCATCGTGCCCGAGAGGTGCTGGGAGTGGGCTGTCTAACTTGCAAGAGCCACGGTCTGCTTAAATTCCAAACCCGCAAATAATGGCTCTCTTGGAAAAAATTCAAGCAACAGGAGAAGACACGAATCGACAGCTGCCAGCAGTGGAAGCATGATTTACAGTGCTTGAGAACCGGATGCAGATGAACGCCTCTCAAAATAGCTGGCATGCAATCTGAGGCAGAAGGTCAGTGGGAGAAAAACATGGTCTTCGTGAAAGACCTTCGGTTCCTGCACTCCAAAATAGAGATGCTGGGAAACTCCCACAGACAGGCCAATATCCGGATCATTAGCTTTCCTCCCCGTCTGGCAGGGAAAAAAGATCTGGTCCCAGCAATTCACCGTCTGCTTTTTACAGACTTAGCCCTCTTGCCTGAAGATTTGGCAGTTTCAATTCTAAAGGCCTCTGCAATCCCCATTTAGGGCTCGACCGCAGAGTACCGTCGGAGAGTGTCCTCTCACAGCTATAGTGACGCTCTTGAGACCGGAGGCTCATATCCCACTGCTGAAAACTGCAAGGCAGCAAGGCGATCTTGTGTGGGAGGGAAGTAAAACTGCTATATTTCCATACATTTCATCCCAGACTCAGGCAAGGGAAAAGGCACTGCAGGAAACAAAGAAACTCCTGCTAGAAAATTGCATTTCTGCTCAACTACAACTTCCTGACAGGCTGCAAATTCGCCATGGGAATAAAACCCACATTCTAACTGATCCTGAGGCTGCCATGGCTTTCGCTTCAAAGCTCCTAGACGGACAACAGATTTCTAAGAAGTGAATGAAGGCTAATGATTCAGACTCCGACCATAATGAGAGTAAAGTCCCGCAGAGGATTTGGTCTTTCACTCATTCGGCTTTTTAGCCTACCTGGATGTTTCCAATCTATAGCTGTTACACTATTTTGTGGTGGTTTATTATTCTTATAGCATCCTATAGCATTATAAAATTATTAGCAATGTGAAGTAGTTTCCAGAACTGTTGTTATATACAGAATTATTTTCTCACAATGGAGTTCAGTATTTTGGAACTAGGTATGCACTCCATTTGTGAACTGTTTATAAAAAAAATTCTAATTACTGCCTGTATCCCTACCAGCCTTCTGGTATGTGCTTCGAGGTACATAGAAACATAGAATTTGATGTCAGACAAGGACCGATTGGCCCACCTAGTCTGCCCATTTCCCCACCTGATGGATAAGCTGCAGAATCTAGTTACTTAACAGCTTACTTCCTCCTACTCCCCATTAGAATTGCCTTATGCCTGTCCCATGCATTCTTGAATTCTCCCACTGTTCCTGACTCCACAGCCTCCTCAGGAAAGCTGTTCCATGCATCCACAACCCTCTCTGTGAAAAAATACTTTCTAACATTACCTCTGAGCCGTCCCCCCATCTTCAAATTGTGCCCCCCTGTTCTTGCACATCTCTTTTTCTGAAAGATGCTACCCTCTTGTACTTTGTTAATTCCCTTGAGATACTTGAAAGTTTCTATCATGTCCCCCTCTCCCTCCTTTCCTCAAGGGTATACATATTAAGCTGCCTCAGTCTCTCCTCATATATGTCTTCTGGTGCAGACCCTAAACCATTTTGGTTGCCCTCCTCTGAACAGCCTCCACTCTGTCTATATCTTTGCAGAGATGGGGTCTTCAGAATTGCACGGGAGTACTCCAGATGGGGTCTCACCAACTGTCTGTACAAAGGAATAACAACTTCCTGTTTTCTACTGTTGATGTCTCTCCCTATGTATCCCAGTATGCCCCCAGCCCTCCTTACTGCCTTCTTACATTGCTTGCCTACCTTTAAGTCATCTGATAGAATTACTGCTAGGTCTCTTTCGATTTTCGTTATTAACTCACCCCCCATTGTGTACTCTTCCCCTGAGTTTTTGTTTCCCAGATGCATTACCTTGCACTTCTTTGCACTGAATCTGAGCTGCCACATATTTGACCATTCCTCCAACCTTGCCAAGTCCCTTTTCATTCTTTCCACTCCACCTTGTGTATCAACCCTGTTGCAGATCTTTGTGTCATCTGCAAAGAGGCACACCTTTCCTTCCAGGTGCTCTCCAATGTCACTTATAAAGACATTAAAGAGGACCGGTCCCAGTACTGAACCCTGTGGCACCCACCAGTTACCTTCCTTTCTTCACTGTGGACTCAATTTACTATTACCCTTTGCGTCCTGTTGTCCAGCCGTTTTTTTATCCAGGCTTCCACCTTGGGACCCACTCCAAGGCTGGCTAACTTGTATGTTAATCTTTTGTGTGAGACTGTGTCAAATGCCTTGCTAAAATCTAGGTAGGCCATATCCACAGCCCCTCCCTGGTCTACTACTTTGGTCACCCAGTCAAAGAAATCTATTAGGTTCATCTGACATGACCTTCCTGTTGTGAAACCATGCTGCCTTGGGTCCTGTGCCCCATTGGCCTCTAGGTACTCAACAATTCTTTCCTTCAGAAGTGATTCCATCATTTTCCCTACCACTGAAGTCAAACTAACTGGTCTGTAGTTTCCTGACTCTGCCCTGCTCCCACTTCTGTGAAGTGGAATCACATTTGCCCTCCTCCAGTTCTCAGGTACAACCCCATCCTCCCATGATTTGTTAAAGAGAATAGTCAGTGGTGTTACTAGTGCTACCCTTAGTTCTTTTAGAATTCTTGGGTGAATCCCATCGGGCCCCATTGCATTGTCCACCCTCAGTTTCAAGAGTTCTTTCAAAACCCTTTCTTCTGTGAAAGGACTGGTATCAACCCCCCTATTCAGTGTTTCTCCCTTGTTTGGTTTAGGTACCTCCTCATCCTCTTCTGCTGTGAATACTGAGCAGAAATATTCATTCAGTATCCCTGCTTTTCCACCGTCACCCTCTGCCCACATTCCTTCCCCTTCACTAAGTCTCTGTATCCCTCCCTTGGTCTTTCTTCACTCCCTAAAGTACCTATAAAAGGTTTTATCCCTCTTCTTAAAACAGCTGGCTATCTTTTCCTCAGTTTGTACCTTTGCTATTCTGACTGCTTTCCCTGCCTCCTTCTGCTTTAACTAATAAAGTTCTCTGTCCTGCTCCTTCTGTGTTTCACTATATTTCCTGAATGCTATCCTTTTCTCCTTAACCATCCCTGCCACCTCTTTTGAGAATCATAGTTTTTTTTTTCCTTCGTTTTGTTGATTTGCTTCACACAAAGGCTTGTTGCCTTTGCGATGGCTGTTTTGATTATTCCCCATTGTTCCTCCACCCCTCCTTGACCGTTTGCTAGTGCTTTTCTCAGGCACTCTCTCATTTTCCCCAAAGTCTGCTTTCCTAAAGTCCAGTACTATTGTTTTTGTATGGTTTGACTCTATGGCTGTGTTTATTGTGAACCACACAGTTTGGTGGTCACTTGTTCCCAGATAGCTACCCATTTCTAAATCTGAGATCCTTTCTCCTTCCCCATTTGAGAATACCAAGTCTAAGATTGCTCCCTCCCAAGTGGGTTCCAACACTAGCTGTCTGAGGCATGCCCCCTGTAGGGCATCAAGAATGACCCTACTCTTGGATGTGCCTGCAGCAAAGGTACTCTAGTTAGCATCTGGCATATTCAGGTCCCCCATCAACAATATCTCCCCTTTTTCTGCCATTTTAAGGATGCTTTCTATCATGTCCTTGTCCATTTCCTCCCCGAGATGGGGCTCTGTACACAACACGCATGCAGATTGTGGTACTATTTCCTGTCTCCAGGGTGACCCATAGTGACTCATCAACTTCCTGTTTACTCTTTAGTTCTGTTGCTTTAATCCATTCCCTTATACAGAGAGCTACTCCTCCTCTTTTACCCACCCTGTCCCTACTATTGACTGTGTATCCTGGTATGTTGACATCCCAGTCATGGTTCTCTGTGTACCAGGTTTCAGTGACTGCCACAATATCCAGACATCCCTCTTCCATCAAGGTCACTAGTTCAGAGAGCTTGTTGCACAGACTGCGGGCACTGGTACTCATCAGCTTCCATGTATTTTTTATGGCCTTACGCCTTTTAGCCCCATCCCTGCCCTTACCGCCTTTTTCTGCATTTATCCCTATCCTGCTCCCTACTGACTTCTCTACCTTGTTGTTAACCTCTCTAACTACTGTGTTTTGTGGGGGGAGGCTGGGATTTCCTGCTCCTTTTCAGTGCCTCCCCCCTTGGCTAGTTTAAATGCTTGCCAATGAAGCATTTAAACCTGTCACCTAGGATCCTGCTTCACCCCCAAACAGACGCAGACCATCGCGCCAGTATAAGCCTGCATCCCTCCAGGTGGCTCCCCAGTCCCCAATGAAGCCAAAACCCTGAGCTCCACACCAGTTTTTCAACCATTCACTGAATCCCATGGTGCGGAATACCCTAGCATCATCTTTGTCATACATAAGCAGCACCTCCGAGAAGGTTACAGAAACATAGAATTTGACGGCAGATAAGAACCGCTTGGCCCACCCAGTCTGCCCATTTCCCTACCTAATGGATAAGCTGCAGATCCTAGTTAACCAGCAGCCTACTTCTTCCTACCCCAACCCCCTAGAATTGCCTATGACTGTCCCATGCATGCTTGAATTCCACCAGTTTTTGACACCACAACCTCCTCTGGAAGGCCGTTCCATGCATCCACAACCCTCTCTGTGAAAAAATACTTCCTTAAATTACCTCTGAGCCGCCCCCCCATCTTCAAATTGTGCCCCCTTGTTCTTGCACACCTCTTTTTTTGAAAGATGCTACCCTCTTGGACTTTGTTGATTCCCTTGAGGTACTTGAAAGTTTCTATCATGTACCCACTCTCCCTCCTTTCCTCGATACATATTAAGTTCCTTAAGTCTCTCTTCATATGTCTTCCAGTGCAGACCCTGCACCATTTTAGTTGCCCTCCTCTGGACAGCTTCCATCCTGTCTATGTCTTTGCGGAGACTGGTTCTCCAGAACTGCACGCAGTACTCCAGATGGGGTCTGACCAGCTGTCTGTACAGAGGGATAATAACTTCCTGTTTTCTACTGGTGATGCCTCTCCCTATGCATCCCAGTATCCCCCAGCCCTCCTTGCTGCCCTCTCACATTGCTTGCCCACCTTTAGGTCATCTGATATGACTACCCCAGGTCCCTTTCCATTTTTGTTGTTGTTAGTATCTCACCCCCCATTGTGTACTCTTCCCTGGGTTTTGTTTCCAGGTGCATTACCTGCACTTTAGCATCGAATCTAAGCTGCCATACATTTGACCATTCTGCCTAACCTTGCCAAGTCCCTTCTCATCCTTTCCACCCCACCTTGTGCATCAACTCTGCTGCAGATCTTTGTGTCATCTGCAAAGAGACATATTTTTCCTTCCAGTCCCTCTGCAATGTCGCTTATAAAGACATTGAAGAGGACCGGTCCTAATACTGAACCCTGCGGTACCCCACTAGTAACCCCCTTTCTTCAGAGTGGACTCCATTTACTATTACACTCTGTGTCCTATTCTCCAGCCAATTCTTTACCCAGGCTGTCATCTTGGGACCCACTCCCAGGCTGGCTAACTTGTATATTAATCTTTTGTGTGGGACTGTGTCAAATGCCTTGCTAAAGTCTAGGTAGGCCATGTCCACAGCCCCTCCCTGATCTACTACTTTGGTCACCCAGTCAAAGAAACCTATCAGATTCGTCTGGCATGACCTTCCTGCTGTGAATCCATGCTGCCTTGGGTCCTGTGCCCCTCTGGCCTCTAGAAACTCGACAATTCTTTCCTTCAGAAGTGATTCCATCATTTTCCTTATCACCGAGGTTAAACTAACAGGTCTGTAGTTTCCTGCTTCTGCCTTGCTCCCACTTTTGTGAAGGGGAATCACATCTGCCCTCCTCCAGTCCTCGGGTACCACCCCATCCTCCCATGATTTGTTAAACAGGGTAGTCAGTGGTGTCACTAGTTCTACCCTTAGTTCTTTTAGAATTCTGGGATGAATCCCATCAGGCCCCATTGCTTTGTCCACCTTCAGTTTTAAGAGTTCTTTTAGAACCCTTTCTTCTGTAAATGGGCTGGTATCAACTTCTGTATCCAGAGTGTTTCTACTGTTTGTTTTAGGTACCTCCCCCTCTTCATTTGTAAATATCGAGCAAAAATATTTGTTTAGTATCTCTGCCTTTTCGCAGTCACCCTCTGCCCACCCTTCCTCCCCTTTATTAAGCCTCACTATCCCTCCCTTGGTCTTCCTTCGCTCCCTGATGTACCTATAAAAGGTTTTATCCCCCTTCTTAACTGAGTTGGCTATCCTTTCCTCGGTTTGGGCCTTTGCTGTTCTGACTGCCTTCCCAGCTTCATAAAACATACTAAAAACATACTAAAATGCCAGCAGAATAGGCCTAACAGTCTTTCGTGTCTGCTCGTTTGGTCAGCCCCCACCCTGGGTGCTGACCTTGCTGTCCCCCTCGCCTTCTCTGGCTTCTCCCTTCCCAGTTCCGGATATTCTTGCTGCATTGGATTTTGCTTCCAGAACGCTTCCCCTGTACCTGTCCCAACCCGTCTTGAACCCCTCCACTGTCTCTGCCTCCACCAGCCCCCTAGGCAGTGCATTCCATGGCTCCACCACCCTCTCAGTGAAGTAGCACCTCCTCCTTTCTCCCCTGAATCTTCCCCCCTCCAGCTTCCACCCATGCCCTCTAGTGGCCCCCTCCTCCTTCCTTTGAAGCACCCTGACTGTTCCTCCCCTATTTACCCTCTTCATATACCTGAAGACCTCTATCATGTCCCCCCGGTCCCTTCTCTCTTCCAATGTGTACATATTTAGCTCTTCGAGCCTCTCCTCATAGGTCCTGTCCCCCAAGCCCCAAATCATTTTGGTTGCCCTCCTCTGGACCCTCTCCAGGAGGTTAATGTCCCTCTTTAAGTGTGGCCTCCAAAACTGCACGCAGTACTCAAGGTGCGGCCTCACCAAGCAGTTATACAGAGGGAGTATCACTTCCCTCCTTCTGGAGGTGATCCCCCTAGTGATGCATCCCAGCATCCTGTTGGCCTTGGCTGCTGCCCTCCTACAAGTCTCAGAGTTGTTCATCTTGACATCCACCACCACCCCCAGGTCCCTCTCAGCCATCGAGACTTGTAGCATCCCCCCATGGTGTACACCTGGCCTGGGTTTCTGGCCCCCAGGTGGAGTACCTTGCATTTCCCTGCACTGAACCTCAGCTTCCACTTTCTAGACCATCTTTCCAGAGCCTCCAGGTCCCCCTGTAGGGCCACCCTCCCCTCCTCCCCATCCACCACCGCCCCCAGTTTCGAGTCATCCACAAAGAGACTCATCTCATCTTCCTTTTGCTTTAACTGATACAGTTCTCTGTCCTGCTCCTTCTGTGATTCCTAGTACTGGGAACCGTACATGCTACGTGTCTAAGGCCCCTCCCCAATTCCACAAACTCCTCTTGCACTGCTCTGATCCCATTAACAGCCAGGTCATTTGTCCCTAGGTGGACAATGACATCCAGCTCCCTCCCTCGTGCAGCTGCTCCTGCGATCCTGAGGATTCGCTTCCTGTCCCTCCGAGCCATGGTGCCAGGCAGGCACCTTACCTCCCTATCCCCTTCATCCCCCACTTCTACTCCCCTAATGATCGGGTCCCCCACCAGGAGCTGTTTTCTTCCCCGTGGGGTCTTGTGCCATCCTTCTGTGGGTCTCCTTTGTGGAGGTTCCCAGCATCCTCCTTGGTCTCCACTACAGGTGCCTCCATAGAGGAACCACTCTTTGCCAGAACAGCATATGAATTGTGGAGAGGTACAATTGGAGGGCTGCACATCTGTTCCATCACCCTCTCCCTCCCTGAGCCCACCTTGGTCCAACTGCTCCTTTTTCTTGGCAACCTCTGAGGTAACAGTGGTGGCCCTGGTGGTCCCTGGGTGGGAGAAGAGGTTTCATGAATCCTAGCCATGTCAGCCTGGAGACGGGCAACCTCCTCCCTCAGACCAGAGAGGTGTCTGCAAACAGGGCAGCATTGCAGCTTCCAGAATGAATCCTGCTGCCCCACAGCCATTGCACTGCACCACTCCCATCTTATTTTGTGTCCCCTTTCCTGTTGCTTTGTATGCTTACTGTCTCCTCCCTCTACATATTTTTACACTTACTTTCCTACTGCCTATATGCCCTTACAACTCTCACCCTTCCAGTTCTGGGACAGGAACTTTCTGTAGTCTTCAGTAGTCATCTTCTTCTTCCGTGCTTGGATTCAGACCTCCAGCAGCCAGGGGGGTGGAGAAAGAGTTATTTTTTTTTAGGTTCCTTCAAGGTTGATGAAACTAATGTGTCTCAGTGATCCTTCCCTTCCTACTGCCAAACAGGAAGTTCCTGCTGTTAGTCAAATCCAATGGCTATAAAAGTAGAACTGGCTTTGGGTGGGAAGGAGGGCAATTAGTGAAAAAAAAAAAATCTGTAGTTCTAGACTGCTGTATCTTGCATGGAAACCTAAGTGTTCTGTCAAAAACAGCAGGAAGCTGTAATTGGAGACAGCTGCTTTTGTACTACTGAGCTGCTAAGCCACACCCCCAATTAGATTTACCCTCTGCTCTAACTCAGTAACTTAAGCTGATACAGCCCCCATCCTCAGAGAAACACAGTGACTTTCTTCTTTTTTCCTACTTAAAATGAGACCCCCTTCTTCTAGTAAAGTATTTGTTTGCTTAATCCAGACAGGTACTAACTCTTGCAGAGATAGAAGTGATTTTATCAGTAAAAAATCTGTAATTCTAGACTGTTGTATCATGCTCTGAAACCAAAGTGTTCTGTCAAAAACAGCAGAAAGACAGAGGAGCCAATCAACTTAATTGAGCCCAGAACATTTGTCATGTTTCCTTTATTGTTTTGATCTTGATTATGAGAACTCTGCCTCCCATCTATTCTACGAGGAGCAGGACATTTTGGCTGAAATTCTACAAGTTAAAGAAAAGGTGAGAGTGGACTTTTCTACATCATTATCCTGCTAGACTCTTACTCCTCCTTGATCACCTGCCAGTCCTGCAGCAAGTAATGGACATTTATTCTTTTTTTCAAAAGGCCTGTATATTTTACCCTTTGTCCACTGTTTAACTGGTCTGAAGGTTGCTTACCTTTGTAAGTATTTCATGAGTATGGAGTATGCTGTATTTATTAAAATACTATAAATAAAAAAATAAGGGGTTCAATGATATCAGCCAGTATGGGTTCTCAAAGGTTAGATCATATCAGACTAACTTGATACTGCAACTTCTTTGAGGCACTTACCAGAATGGTGGATGTGAATCAGGCAGTGGACATTTTGTATCTGAATTTTAGACAAGCTTTCGACTCAATTCCCCCAAAGATGGTTAACTCATAAATGTTACAAGATGGAACTAGGAGTAAACCTGGTAGCAGGCTGTTGGAAAGAACTGAGAGAGAGAGTTGTGCTGATCGGAAAGTATCTGATATTAAGGATGTCACAAGGGTCAGTGTTGGGACCTGTCCTGTGTAGTGTTTACTGGTACTATAGAGATGGAACTAAACAGTATGGTGATCTCTTAGCAAGGACACAAAAATGTGGAAGAGGATAGACAGGTCCGAGAGGCAGAGTATTAGACGGCATAGTATAGCAAAATGCGGCACAAAACAGAGGATGATGCTAACCGTTTCCAGAAATACGTGGCAGCAGACTGCTAACCATTTTCTGAACGAGTCCATGACACAAGAAAGACTACAGGAGGAAAAAATTCATATTTTAAAACATTTTTCTAATCAGCCTGTGCCAGGTGCCATGCAGTTTCATACTTAAAAGCACTTTCACGCATGAAACTACTATTCAAATTTTTTTCAGCTTATTTAATACCCTGAAGAGGGGAGAACAGCATAAAGAGGGAAGGAGAAGAACTTGAGCAACGGTCTCAGGCCTGGGGGCTGAGGTTTACTGTAAAAAAAAAAAAAAAAAATCAATCAATCAAGCTGATGCATCTAGGTAAAAAATCTATTACGAGCTGCATACAGCATAACTACATGTAACACCCAGGTTCCCCTGGGGTTACTAAAACCACTTCAGTATAGTTTAGGCAGAACTGGGTGATAGCCCTGAAAGGTCCCTTCAAGAATCCTCTGGTCAAGCTGGCCCGGTGGCACTGAGAGTTGAGGCACTGGACGCCACACCTCGTGCCACGCCAGTGACCCGAGTTCAGGAATGAGCGTGGACACCGGGGGTCGGCAGGGGGTCAAGCATCCGGAGGACTGCTCTCTTCTCCCTGGGAGGGCTCCAGGGCTCCAGAGCTTCCCCAGCACAGAAGAGACCCCAGGTGGAGACCGGGGGTACTACTAGCGCAGGAGCACATTGTGGGAGGAGCACGGTGGACATCTATGGGCAGCCACACTGACATCACTGCACGGCTGCGCTCCTGCGAGAAAGAAAAAAAACCTGCCCGAGGACAGGCAAGGCACCTGCTGCCTTGACCACACTCCACCGTCAGGCTCATCATCCAGCTCCCCCCCCCCCCGGCACACTGGATTTCAGATAGCACTGGATTTCAGACAGAATGCCAAGGTGTAAGGCGGTCCCAGCTCAGGGGGCTCAGAGCCGGGGGATCCACTGGGCTGGAGCGGCCTGGATGTGTGGGCTTCAGACAGTGAGGTAGAGTCGGGTCACAGGGGTAGCTGGAGAGAGTTCCTCGGGTGTCCAGAGAATAAAGAAAGTTGACCAAAAAAAATCCTCTGGTGAATCTCTGCTGAGCCAGGGCATGCTGTTTAGAATTTAGAACTCTTGCAGTAGCATAACCACCCTTGCTCTCAGAGCTGCAGTGAGACTCAGTATCAGATAAGAGTCTGGAGTTTGTGTAGAGCAGTTGGTGTCCTGCCAGCTGGCAGCCCAACTTCCACAGGGGAGTGCCCCTCTTCTTTTTTTCTTCACCCTAGTGCATCAGTAAATGGTCCGTGTGCCAGGTCGTGGTGGCGACCATCTGTTGCAGTGTCCCAAGGGGGTAAATTTCTTCACGAATGTGTCATTCTGGATTGGTATCAGTGTGTAGCCGTTGGGGCAATCCCCACCCCGTGTCACTTCTCCTGAAGTGTTGCCCAGAATAGACTGTGTGTTACATTGATGCTCTAGCCTTGTAAAAGGTAATTACTGTACCTGGTATTCCTGACACTTGGAGTACAGTACTTCAGAAAGCCCTACAGCCTGGGGCTCCTGTATGTTAAACTTAAGTGACTCTCTAAGTGTGTTACTGTGGGTGGGTTTCATGGAAAAGGAACCCTGCAGTCCTGTGAGAAATGTTAGTTCTGTAGGAATGTAATAAATGTACAATGAGGGTACACTGGCGCCTACCACAAAGATGCAACTAGAATGTCTTCAGAGGCTGCAGTTCCTGAGAAACTGTGATTGCTGTAATTTCAGAGAAAGTCTGGCTTTGGCCGAACTGAGCTGACCACTAAATCCAGGTTGCAGAGGGGCCCAATCTGCTTACAAGTTCTGGGGTGGTAACTTGGTTCCCCCAGTTTTATGAAAGTTAATATGGAAGGAAACAAAGTGCTCCCACCAGGTCGGGATTGTATGCCCGTAGGTAACATTCAGGATGGCTCTACGACGCTGGCTGTCAGCCCGATCACAGGCTTAGTTATAAGAAAATTTATGTCCTATATTCCTGCTGGTCCAGTGGACCGCTGTCAGCCAGATCGCGGGCATTTGTATTAAAAGAAATAAAGTCCAATATCCCTGGTGGTCCAGTGGACCGCTCGCATGCCCGATCGGGCATTTGTATTAAAAAAATAAAGTCCAATATCCCTGGTGGTCCAGCGGTAACCCCCTCCCACTGAGGCCCACCGCCGCCCCGCCCCCAAGTCAGCGGTGGGTGGCAGCACCACCGCCTGCCCGCCGCCTGACAAGCGTGGTGTAGGGCTGTACGGCTCTGGAATGTGGTATGGTACAGGCTGCCGCCCATTGGCTCACACTGTGGACCAATGGGCGTGCAGCTTCCCTCTGATGTCAGTCGGCCGGGTGGCGGGGCAGCAGGCGGTGGAGTGTTGCCGCCAGCCGCTGACCGGGGCGCGGGACAGTGGGGCTCAGTGGGCGGGTGGGGAGGGGGTACCACTGGACCACCAGGGATATTGGACTTTATTTCTTTTAATACAAATGCCCACAATCGGGCTGCGAGCGGTCCACTGGACCACCAGGGATATAGGATGTGAGTATTTTTATACCTAAGCCTGCGATCAGGCTGTAAGCGGTCCACTGGACCACCAGGGATAGAGGACGCAAGCATTTTTATACCTAAGCCCGCGATCGGGCTGACAGCGGTCCACTGGACCACCAGGGATATAGGACGCAAGCATTTTTATACCCAAGCCTGCGATCGGCCTGACAGCGGTCCACTGGACCACCAGGGATATAGGACGTTATTTATTTGAACAGATGCCCATAACTGGGCATGGGGGGGTGCCGCCGCGGAGGTGCAGCCGGAGCTCGGGTGGCCATCCACACGTGGCAGCTGCCGTGTTGCACCCTGCAATACAGCAGCTCACCTGTGGGTGGCCAGCCGTTGTTCTTTTTTTTTTTTTTTTGGGCTCACCTGTGTGCAGCGCAAGTAGGGGTCGCGCATGCATGGACTCAGCACATCCCGGGCTGAATATCGGGATGTGCACAGTATGCATGGAAACGCCCCCTACCTGCGCTGCATACATTACATGATACGCCCGCACATCGGATTTGTGCCAGGCACAACTCTCGCTTCAATATCGCTGCTAGGATCAGTGGGTTGCACATGTGGCGCAACAGTGTTGCGCATGCGCAACCCTTCTGATAATCCGGCCTGTATGTCTAACTAAATTAAATGTTTGGGATTAGCTATAGGTCTGGGGATTTCTCTACAAAATTTCAGTAGCAATTTGCTAAAAAACTTCAAGTTTTAAATCTCCAGCTTACACCCCAGGGCCAGGGCTCCAGATGAGAAGAGTACCAACCTATTTTACTCACCTCATTTTAGGAAATACTCTTCAGAAAAATGTTTTTAATGAGTACCAGTACTCACCCAACATTTATAAATACTCCACATGACAAAGAACAGTGCTTCATAACATAACTGGTGACTCAAGAGGAGCATTTTCTTCCACATTTACAGCACTCATACCCATCCCAATTTTGTTTTACTCACTATATTTTTAAAACTGGTGAGTAAATCATTCCTACCTGCCAACATTATCTGGAGTATTGTTGGCACCTGATCAATTCTTATCTGGAACAAAAAATTAAAAAAAAAAAAAAAAAGTACTCCCCACTCCACTCCCTCCAAACATTTGTACGCATGTGAATTTGGTTGTACTCACCTCATTTTCTCAAAATAAGGAGTATAGTACTCATCCCCTAAAAATCTTATCTTATCTGGAGCCCTGCCCGGGGCTGTACAAGACCTTACTCTATGAGCTGTAGCAACTCTAATTCTTTAAGACTGTACATCCTGAAGTTATGAAATGGGTGCCAAAATGCTTAAAAATAAGGGCCCAGATATTCAAACTGCGCCATTTTGTGGCGTAAGCCCCTGCGCCGCTCAAAATAGTTGCGCTGGGGTGTGGCCAGGGTGATATTCAAGCGGAGCTGCGCTATGGTGCAACTTGCTTGAATATAGCCCTAACCACCCATATACATAAGCGCAGTGGAAGCAGCGCCAGTGCAAGTGGTCAGAATGGAGCATTGAGATGTGGTGGCGCAAGTTCCATTGCGTCATGCACAGCACCTGCGATATTCAAAGGGTGACATGCAAATGAGGCCATAATTTATGCAAGGCGCACGGGGGGGGGCATTTGCATCTGATTACGGCCCCATTTGCATGCCATTAGCATGCAGGTGTGCCAATCCCCGACAACTTGTGCTCTGCCAGGCAGCAGCCATCGGGACAGACGCCTCCTGCAGCCCGATCGCGGGCATAATGTTGTTCCGCCCCAAGTAGCCCGATCGCGGGCATAACTATTTCCCAGTAGCCCGATCGCTGGCATAACATTGTCCCCAGTAGCGACTGCGGGCACTGTATCCCCAAAAGTAGCCCGACCGCGGGCATAACATTATTCCCCCAGTAGCCTGATGGCGGGCATATCACTGCCCCCGGTAGCCCAATCGCAGGCATAAATCTCTCCCCGAGTAGCCGATCACGGGCATAACACTATTCTCTCCCCGCAGGCATATCATTGTCTCTCCCCGAGTAGCCCGATCGCGGGCATAACATTGTCCCCAGTAGCCGATCGCGGGCATACATTATCCCCAGTAGCCCGATTACGGGCATAACATTGTGTCCCCAAGTAGCCCAATCGCGGGCATAACATTGTTCCCCCTAGTAACCTGATCGCGGGCATATCACTGCCCCGAGTAGCCCAATCGCGGGCATAACATTTATCCCCGAGTAGCCCGATCACGGGCATAACACTATTCCCCAGGGCATATCATTGTCCCTCCCCAGTAGCCAGATCGCGGGCATATCATTGTCCCCAAGTAGCCGATCATGGGCGCCGCGTTGTTCCCCACCCCCGAGTAGCCCGATCGAGGGCAGAACAATATTCCCCCACCCCCAAGCAGCCCGATCGTGGGCATCAGACCCCCAGTCAATATCCCTGGTGGTCAGTGGACGCCAAGTAGCCGATCCGTGGCGGCCCTCACCCCAAGTATAGAATCCCTGGTGATCTGGTGGACCCCACCCCACCCGCCACGGGACCCACCACCCGCTCCCCCCACCCCCGTCAGCGGCGGTGGATATCTGGACTGACTTAATGCGGTATGGGCTGCTGCGCCCGTCAGTCAGTGGGCGGCAGGGCGGGTGGGGTGCTGCCGCCCGCCACGGCTGGCGGAGGGGAGGGTGGTGGAGGCTCCGTGGGCGGGTGGGGTGGGGGGTCCACTAGATCACCAGGGATTTCATACTTGGGGGGTGAGGAATGCCACCACGATCGAAGCTACTCGCAGTCCACTGAACCACCAGGGATATTGGACTTTGGGGGTGGTCTGATGCCCACGATCGGCTACTCGGGGTGGGGGAATACTGTTCTGCCCGCGATTGGGCTACTCAGGGGTGGGGGAATACTGTTCTGCCCGCGATCAGGATACCGGGAGGGGGAATTATGTGCCCGCGATCAGACTACGGGGGATAGTCGTTATTCCGCCATCGGGCTACTGGGGAACTATGTTATGCCCACGCATCTGGCTACTCGGGGGGTGGGGGTACACTTCTGCCTGCGATCGGGGCATGGGTGGGCGCCACCAGGTGCGGTGGGAACAAGTGGAGGGCCACCCACAGGTAGCAGCTGCTGTGTTGTGCCCTGCAATGCGGCAGCTCACCTGTGGGTGGCCCTCTAATTGTTCCTTTTTTTTTTTTGGCTTAACTTTGTGCAGGAGCAGGTAGGGGTTGCGCCTGCATAACTCTGCACGGCCTGGGCTGAATATCAGGCTATGCAGTTTATGCATGGGCACGCTCCCCCACCTGTGCCTGCATACATTACTGATACACCCCGGCGCATCAGGATTTGTGCAGGCGCACTTTTCCCTTTTAAATATCACACTGGGGCGCACCAGTGGGTTGTGCATGGTGCAACACTGTTGCGCCATGCGCAACCGTTTTGAATATCTGGGCCCAGAAGTATAAAATCAAATCATCAGCGATGTCCAGTCATTAGAAAATATTTCACAGTCATGTCATATGTTTTGACCAATGATTTCACAGGATTTTTTTTAAACCCATTTTTAATGCACCTTATAAAACATATAAAACAGAAAAACTGGAAGGTTAAGGATCATGCCAAAGTCTGTAATAATCACAGCAATATAACATGGAGAAGATGATTCACCATGCACTATATAAAGAATAATGCACGGGCAACAACAATGTGCAGGTTTTTTTTTTGGGGGGGGGGGGGGTCTTTTTTTATTATATACACACATTCCAGGTGTCCGAACACTACACAGAAACATAGACACTGCCGGCAGATAAAGACTGAGGGCTCATTTAGTCTGCCCATATAGGTATATCTACCTAATCCCCCAATCTACTGTAGTGTCATGGAGAATTATCCTGTTCCCTCCCGAATCCCCTACCAGATACAAGTCCCCTCACTCTGTTCCAGCCATGTTTAAACCTGTATATAGTACCTGCTCCATTACTTCCACAGTTCTACCACCGTCTTGGTGAAGAAGGATCTTCTCACACACCTGAGGAATTTACAACCCACCAACCTCCAATCATACCACCTCATGACTGCATCCCAATTCCTAATAAATAGGTCTTCGCTGTTCACTCTTTTCATTCCCCTTAGAAACTTACTGTTTTTTAACATCATGTCACCCTCTCCCTTCTGGCCTCCAATGAGTACATGTTCAAGGCTTCCAGTCATTCCTCATAGGAAGAATCCAAAGGGTGCATGCACTCTCCTTAAACAGATAGTCGGAAGCTGTGATTTCTTTCAAACAATAAAGAGACATTTATTTAATTTCAACAATGCACAGCTAATTTTAAAGCCTAGGTGGTCTGAACATCTACCCCTACCTACTGCTAACCTGGCGTGTGCACCACCAGCTCCAAACTCAGAAACATGTCACGAAATTTGGAAACTGTTCCTCATAGGATCTGCCCTGCTGACCCAGGATATGCTCTGAATATAGATGGACGGTTGAGTGGGAGTGGTTTATTTACATATCGAGGGTGTGTAAAAGAACAAGTTTGTTTCCCATATTTTATTTAAATTACTGGTTTTGTGTTTCCCCGTGCATAATGCCTCTTAAACAACTATGGTGAAAAGCACTCTCGGGGTTAAAGTAGATTTATACATACTGATTTTAGGTTGTAATCATATCAAATGAGTAATTATATTTGTAATTACTCCACCATCAAAGTGCAGTACTAAAGAGTCCCCCCCCCGGAAGTCCTCTTCTTCTAGATCTAGAGAGAGAGAGAGAGAGATCCCGAGTGCCTTTTTAATCTTCGAGGCCAGTCTCCTTTTTACATATTTCTGGTTACTATACAGATTATCATCTCAATGGGAGCTTGTTTTTGTGAACAGGAACTGCGAGGACTCAAACATTTGACTCACTGAAACATTTGGGAACTGTGCGTCCTGCACTGATGACTTGTAGTAGCAGAAATCTGGCAGGGTTCTACACATAATCTTTCAATTCCACAGCAAAAAGTTGATGGTGACCTTAACAAACATTATCAGGCAGCTAAACATCCTACTAGTGATTTATTGTATCATTCTACAGTATGTTTACAAATGATTGCTTGCCACTGGTTAGAATGTTTGCTGATGTAACGATGTTAATGTAGGACCCTGCTGGGGAAAAGTTTGAAGGAGGTTGTCAGCTGGATAGAAAAGTCTTTAAAATGCTTTATTTATTGAAATGTTTCACAAGGAAAGGCACACTGAACAACAGGTTGCTCGTCTCACGGTGCATCCTGGGAGAAGGGATGAGGGAAAATAATATACACGATCAAACCTTTGTAGACAGAATACAGTACAACGTGATAAGGAAAAGAAACACACTTACACAATCAACATTAGTACACTAAAATGCAGCATTACATTTTTATTTTATTTTATTTAAACAGCAGTTTGGAAAACCTTTGAACCATAGGCTCATTTACAAAGGTACCTTGTCACAGTAAGACAAACCAAAATACACAGTATAGCAGTACAACACATAAGTATAAGAGTAAATTAAGACATAAATACAAACAAGCTGGTGCAGGTAAATGATAGGAACAGTACTGATAGAATACAGTAATATACGTTATAAAACAGCATTTGGATCGGTAATCCATGGGAGTCGAGGGGATCTATTAAGTGCTATAAGTTTCAGTAGAAGCACCCAAAGGTGAGGTAGTGCAGCAGTTAATTTAGCAACAGGGGGAGAAGGTTGCAGGAAGTTATGGAGGGGAGGAAGGAGAGATTGGTGGAGGAGGATTACAGCAGGGAAGACTGGAACAGGAGCAGGGGAAATGTTATGTGAGTATGAAGGCCAGGGGATGAAGAGGATGGCAGGTGGATTAACCACAGGTACAGTTTACAGAAAGAAAGTTATATAGCACCGAGGAGATGGAGTAGGAGGAAGATGAGTAGTGGATCTGGTTGCGGAAGTGCATTCCATAATTTGGGGAGGTCGCCTGGCCAACGGTGGTAGACCGGCGAGGGATTGCCATTACGCGGGAGTCATATGATCTAAGGGAGTGGGCAGGCAGAGAAGGGGGGATAGCAAGGAGGCGAGATGGGGGGCGGGGAAGAGTTCCAAACCAGAATTTAGATGCAAATTTAGTGCAATGAAGGAGGTGATGGTTTCTAAAGAAGGAAATGCGAGGGAATGGTAGATACTACAGTGATGAGTGGGAAGGGGAGGGTGTCCAAGGCGAAACAACAGAAGGAGTTAAAAAGGGTGTCCAATCTGGTTAGGGAAGACTTGGGAGCGAAACTGTAGACTACATCACAGTAGTCAAAAATAGGTAAGATCATCTTCTGGACCAGTTCTCGCCTTGCCGGTAGCAGGAGGCAGCTACGGTTCCAGTATAACGCACCAAGCTTGAAGCGCAACTTTTTCAGGATGGCATCAACATGGCCCGAGAAGCTGTGGTGTTAGCCAAGCCACACCCCAAGGTATCTAAAGGAGGAGATATCTTCAAGGATTGTCCCATCAAGGGTGTGGAAAGAGGGCAATGAGGGGAGCCTAGAGAGTCTCTGCCTTGTGCCAAAGGTCATAGAGACTGTCTTCTTGGCATTAAGGGAGAGCTGACGGGAGCTAAACCAGAGCTGAACTTGGTTGAAGTCGTGCTGCAGTCTGGTAGCCACTTCATCAGAGGACTGACCTGAGGTGAAGAGGACCGTGCTGTCCGCATACATATGGATTGAGGTGGATAAGTAGGCAGAGGGGAGGTCATTGAGAAATATGGAGAAGAGGATAGGACCCAAAACGGTCCCCTATGGGATGCCAGCATTAATGGGGAGGGTTGGGGATGTGGAGTCACCAATTCTAAAGGAGTGGGTCCTGCCTACCAGGTAGGCTATAAACCAATTTGTGGCACAATCAGAATGGTCTGCCTTGGCGAGGGTGTTTACAAGGAGGATGTGGGAGACAGTGTCTAAAGCCTTAGCTAAGTTGAGAAAAATATCCGATGTGATCTGGACACTATCCATCCCTGAGAGGATAGAGTCAGTGAGCCTAATCAGGGAAGCAGTAATGGAGTGGTACTTCTGGAACTCAGATTGGAACAGAGTGAAAAAGTTAAGTATCAGAGAGACAGAACGAGAGCTGTGAAAGAACCAGATGTTCTTGAAGCTTAGCAAGGGTAGGGAGGAACGAAATGGGACAATAGTTCGCAGGGCAGTAGGATCACTGCCCTTTGAAAGGGGAAGAACAATAGCATGCTTCCAGACCAAGGGAATGGTAGCAGTTGCAAAGGAAAGGTTGAGAAAAACAGGTTACTCACCTGTAACAGTAGTTCTAGGAGTGGTATATGTTGTTCATCCACACTTATTGGCATGTCCCTTTCCCCTTTAAAGGACCACCGAAGTCTTCAAGCTGGCTCCTCCCACCCTCCCGGGTGGTATGACCTCAGCTCCACCTCATGACACCAGATCTTAGTCCGTTGGAAGCCAGTTCTGTGCGTCCACAGCCGGGGAGGTCAGGTGGGTCCGTGTGGATGAACAACATATACCACTCCTAGAACTATTGTTACAGGTGAGTAACCTGTTTTTCTAGGATTGTGGATATGTTGTTCATCCACACTTACTGGCAGACTCCTAAGCAGTTCTCCGGGAGGAGGGAGGCAAGGCCCCCCCAAACTGAATTCACTTGGGAAATGGAGATTGGAGAACTGAAGCCCCAAAACCAGCATCCCGACGTGACTCAAGGTCGATGTGGTAATGGGTATCGAAGGTTTTTGCTGACTTCCAGGTAGCAGCCCGACAGATTTCCTGGATAGGGATGTCCCTGGAAGCAGCCACTGATGCAACAGTATGGCGGGTAGAATGAGCTCTTATCCTTCTGGGAGGCTCCATGCCCGCCAACTCATAACACAGACTTAGGCAAGATGTAATCCACCTTGCAATGGTCTGTTTTGCTGCAGGTCTACCAGAAGCAGCTTCAGCGTAGGTGACAAACAGCTGGCGAACCTCTCGACGAATTTCCGCTGTCCTCTTCCTTGCAATAGGAGAAGGCTCATCTCAGGCCCAGGGTACGGAGTCTGTATTCAGCCTCAGACGTGTAATTAGGGCAGTATACAGGCAGAGTTAACATCTGGTTAAGGTGAAACTCTGATATCACTTTCAGAAGGAATTTCAGGTGGGGCGTAGGACAACCTTGTCCCTGTGGAAGACCAGATAAGGGGAGTTCACCGAAAACGCCCAGAGCTCCCCTGTCCTTCTGGCAGATGTGATAGCCACCAGGAAGGCCGTCTTGCACAAGTGTGACAACGCACACTTGTGCACTGGTTCGAATAGCTTGCCCGTGAGCTTTGCCAGTAACAGCAGTAGATCCCATGGAGGTGGAGGTTCATGCACTGGAGGGGATATGTGATCCAGGCCTTGGAAAAAGCTCCAGACCACCGTCTCCTGCTCCGTCGGCTGACCGGCCCGTGCCCGGTAAGCAGATATGGCTGCCAGGTGCACCCTAAGGGTTGATGACCGAAGACCCCCTTTGAATAGAGACCAAAGGCAGTCAAGAATATTAGCCACTGGACAGGATGGAGGGTCTAGTTCCATGCCCTGACACCAAATGGAAAACCTTTTCCATTTGAAGGCATAACATTTCCTGGTCGATTCCTTTCTGAATGCCTCCACCACGGTGACGACATTTTCGAAAAGACCCAAGGCCTGGAACTCTAGCCACTCAGGTACCAGGATGTGAGGTGCAGGGATTGAAGGTTCAGATGGTATACCTTCCGCTGATTGAGAAACAGATCAGGTCTGGGCATGCTGGAAGCTGTTCTAGGGGCCTGCAGCTGAGGCTGACTAGATCAGGATACCAGAACTGGTGCGGTCAGTCTGGGGCTACCAGAGTCATCTTCACCTTGTCCCTCCTCACCTCGAGGAATACCCTGTGGATCAAGGGAAATGGAGATAAGGCACAGAAGAGGCCTGGGGTCCACGGCCTCGAGAAGGCATCCCCCTGCAGAGAGCCCTGCTGAGGAGGCGGGCATGAGACAGCCTCAGCTTGGTGTTTTCCCCGGAGGCAAACAGGTCCACCATCGGTTTGCCCCAGTGGGAAAACAGGCTGTAAGCTACCTCTGGATGGAGAGGCCACTCGTATGATGTCTCACCTAAGCGGCTGAGAACATCCGCCAGATGGTTTGAGGCTTCTGCCACATGAATGGCTAGATCTTCTGTCTCCAGACGGCTGACGAGGGTCCAGATGCGTAGTGCCTCCCTGCAAAGCAGACGGAAGTGCGTGCCGCCCTGTTTGTTGAAATAATACATGGTCGTGGTATTGTCCATCCGGACTTGAACCACTTGACCCCGGAGCTGAGGAACAAAAGCTGACAGTGTCAGTCTGACTGCGCTGAGCTCCAACAGGTTGATGTGGTATCGGGACTCCTCGGGGGTCCAGAACCCCATGGGCCCTTTTGTCCCCCATGTGGGCTCCCCAGCCCATGAGAGAGGCATCGGTTGTGAGGATGGCCATCGGCTCTGGGTGGACAAACAGGATCCCTTCCTGGAATCGGTCTGAGGCGGTCCACCATTACAGAGCGTCCCACATCTTCTGGGTTACAGTGATCAGCTGGTCGAAATGACCATGGCGCTGAGTCCACTGGGCGGCCAGCTTCCATTGGAGGGGGTGCATGTGCCACCAGGCCCAATGGACCATGGAGGTGCATGCTGTCATGTAACCCAGAAGGCACAGAAAGCCTTGGGCAGGGCGCAATTGCCCAACCAGAAATGACTGGGCAAAGGACGAGAGAACCTCCACCTGTCTGCCGAGAGACAAACTCTGGCTTGACGAGAGTCGAGCTCTGCCCCGGTGAAGCACATCACCTGAGAAGGCATGAGCTCTGACTTGGCCTTGTTGATCAAGAGGCCGAGTTGGGAGCAGGTCTGGAGGGCCAGGTCCCTGGACCTCTCCAGCTCTTTCTGGGTGGGACCTCCTAAGAGCCAATTGTCGAGGTGGGGTAAATTCTGACACCCCACCACCCCCAACCCCCCCGACGCCTGAGATGGGCTGCCTCCATCGATATGCATTTGGTGAAGACCCGGTGCTAGACAGGCCGAACGGCATGGCTCGAAATCGTATAGGGTCCCTTCGCCTTGAAGCAGAGGAACCACCAATGAGACAGACGAATTGGGATGTGAAAGAACGCGTCCTGCAGATCCAGTGAACAGAACCACGTTTCGCTCCAAGGCTGGTATGATCTGGAACAGACTGACCATCCGAAAGGTGCGTGACCCGAAATACTGGTTCAGGTCATGCAGCTCTAGAATGGTGCGCCAGCCTCCTGTCTGCTTGGGCACCAGGAAGTACCTGGAGACAAAGCCTGGGTCTGCTGGAGAATCCACCACTGGAGCCAAACCCAAGTAATGGCAGGGGTAGAAGCCGGGGTCGGCTTATGGCCAGACAAAATCAGCTGTTGCCACATGTGGTCCTCGTAGCGCTGATGGAGTTTCCACCGGAGCCTCTCCTCATCCAAGGATGACAACAACGACCGATGGCGTTGCCTCTTTTTTTGAGTACTTGTGGCTCTTCCTCGGCCTGTTGGTCGAGAGAGTCCTAGACGTCGATCGAGATCGGACGGGTCGATTCGGTTGGGAGACAATGGCGGAACCAGTGATTTCCCAGGGTCAGGGACCACTTCCTCGACAGGATTCCCAGCAGGCTGGGTCTCCTCGTTGGGGAAAGAAAGAACTGGAGTCCAATTGAGAGAATCATCGACTGGGTCAATGATTATTTCAACCTCGTCAATCAACACTTCGGTCGACTGGCCAGGCGGCAAAGCTGAATGTCAGCAGCCAAAGAGGCAATTTCGACTGAAGTCGAGACTGCCACTTCCTGGAACCGAGCTCTCTCCCAATCCCATGAACGTCTTCGCCAAGACGATCCCGGGTCCTTTTCCAGCTACGGGACCAAGAGGAGTGTGTGCCCGCAGGACCCTCTTCTTTAGTCGGAAGAGACTGGCACAACTCTCGGAAGTAACCCAAGAAGGTGGAGCCCAGGTTAAGCACAACAAAGACGCTCCGAGAGGAAGATTCCCCGGCACAAGCTGCTTCCTCCTTGAAGGCTTGAAGAAGAATAATCAGCATTTATATAGCGCTTTTCATACACAGTGTATCCCAAAGCACTTTACAAGCAATGCTAGACTGGTAGTGAAGTGACTGAATGTGTGGTGGCGGCCATATCGCACATCATCACCCACACACAGCCTGGATATTACATGAACCGGTTTATGGGAAGGGGAATGCTGGCCAGGACACTGGGAATGTTCCCTACTCTTTGCGAAGAGTGCCCTGGGCTCTTTAACTTCCACCTGGACACCCACCAGGACAACACCAGGATGGGCAGAAGGGACCTCGGTTTATCGTCTCATTTGAAGGACGGCACACCCCAGTAGTACAGCACGCCCCAATACTGCACTCGGATGCCAGCAATGTTTAGGTGGGATGAGAACCCATGACCTTCTAGTCCAGAGGCGGATGTGCTACCAACTGAACCACGCGGACACCTAAGCTTGAATGCATTACAAGTGCTCGGTGGAGCCCGTGGCCACGGAAACCGCCCACCAAACCTCCTCTGATTTCACCAGAGGGTTCCGTTTTTCTGGCCTCTCCAACTTCAGGCATGCGAGACAGTCGTCAAGGACATTAGGGGGAAATGCAAGGCAAAAATCACACTTCAAGGTGTCATGGTTACACACCAAGCATAGACGATGTGAGGATCGTGAAAGACATTTTCACATCAACACCGCGAAATCTGGGGGAAGACTTGTCTTCCATAATCGAAGATAAGCAGTTGCAAATCGCTAATGTGAACTTGATGAATTTTCGGAATAACCAAAGGTTTTAAAGCCAGGGCCTACAAAATGCGGAAGCACGAAGGAGGCAACCTGAATCTTCCAGCGAAAAGGAAGATCTGGCATCATGGGGCGGAGCAGAGGGTTATACCACCCAGGTGGGTGGGAGAAGCCAACTTGAAGACTACCAGCAATCCTTAAAGGGGAAAGGGACATGCTAATAAGTGTGGATGAACAACATATCCATGATCCTAGAAGTTCAGTTAGAGGAAGAGAAATAGGAGCTTCTAGATAAAACAGTTTAGAGTCCAAACTGTCAGACAAGCTGCCTTTGGAAGGGTTGAGAGCATACAAGGCAGCCATTATGTAAGAGGGTGTAATATTAGAGAATGATAAAGAGTAGGGTGGGAGGAGAACATGAAGGGAGGGAGATCCAGAGGTGGGGGGGGATGGTAATGAGGAGAAGACAGCAGAGGCGCAGGAGGTGAAATAGGAATTGAATTCGGTAGTAACACTAAGATGATCAGTAATGAGAGTGTTGTTTATATTAAGGAGAGGGGTGGGTGGAGTGGAGGGAGGGGAAAAGAGGGAGAGAACAACTTTTCAGAATTTAGACAGTTTATTTATGTTAGCCTGAAAAGTAGAGCAGAAGTAGTCAGCTTTGACTAGACGAGTAGCTTTTGTGCACCGGTTTCTCAGAAAATGGTAGGTGTCGTAGTCTTTGGGGAGCTTAAGAGACTTTATGCGTTTTCCAAGCTTGGTCTCTGGCCCTTTGACATGCCAAGAGTTCTGGGGTGATCCACAGGAGATGGTTTCCCCTTACCCTAGAGCAACGCAGAGGTGCGTGTTTGTTCCAAACCTCTAGAAATTTCATGAAAGTATTTGTAAACATAATCAATGGAAATAGAAGAGGAAACTGGATCCCAGTTTGTATTTGCCGGGTCTTGCAGGAGTGGAGTGATGTTCAAAAGATTTATACGAACGGGTTAGCAGTGCTTTGTAAGGGGCCTTAATACTGTGGATTCTGCATACCATGAAGGTAGCATGGTGGTCGCTTAAGGCATCCAGTAGAATGTTAGAGTTAATAACCCTACGTGGATGGGACAAAAGGGCCCAGTCGAGCAGGTAGTGGTTGCCGGTTTTATGGTTCAGACGGGTAGGTTCAGAGATAAGTTGCGACAAGTTATGTACAGAAATATGGTTGCGTACCTTGTTTAGAGAGAGGAATAACTAATTTAGGTTGAAATCGCCCATTATATATACACTTTACCAGCAGCAGTAAGGGAAATTATGTTGTTGATGAGTTCGGTGGTAACAGAGGGGAGAAGACCCGGGACACAGTAGATCCCAACTATATACGGGATAGAAAATGACAAGGATATATTTAGGATGAGAGCCTCATAGGCTCTAGGGGCCAAGGTAGAAAGTATGGTAGTGAATTGCAAGGCAGTTGAAACATATATTGCCACTCCCCCACCCCTACTGACTCGGTCCTGCCTGGTCATAGTGTAACCAGGGATGGAGAGGGAAGGGTCACTTATATGTTTAAGTAAGCCATGTTTTGGAAAGAATGATAATGTCATGGGCTAGAGAGATGGTGAGAATCTGCAGCAGATCCAGTTTGGGAGAAGACTACTTATATTTAAAGGTGTAGGGTTTTTAGGCCACGGGGGGAGAGCAAGTGGGCTACACTCTTGAGGAGAAGTAGCATTAGAGCCAAATCCTGTGGTGACCAAGGGGCATGGCCCAGGATTCGGGTTTATGTCACCGGAGAATAACAGCAATAGAGCAATGATCATGAAATGGATTTTCACACACTTATACCAAGGTGGTGAGCAAGTAGGGTGGGTAATAAGTGAGGAGTGGTGGGGGGATGGAATTTTAACGTAAGTAGCAGGATGCAGTAAGAAAGTAGAGGTAGGAGTGATGTGCCAGGGCGGAAAGGGTAGTGCAACCAATTAGCGGCGACTGGTGAGGGGGTAGCCGCGGAATAGTGTATCGGAGTGAGAAGCAAGGTATGGGTAAGGGGGACAGGTAGGACTGGAGAAGGAGACGGGTTAAGGGTAAAGGGGGGCAAATTGAGAGGAAGATGGTAAAGAAAAGCTTAATAGAGGTAGGAGACATGGTAAAGGAACCACCCAGATGAGGACTGGATGCCAACTGAGAGATAGGATAGAGTAAGGGGTGGGTTGGTGCATGGGGAGGTACAGTATTAGGAGGTAAGAGGCATTGCTAATTCCAATACAGCAACACACCGTAGAAGAGGCAGGAGTTACTTCTGATTAAGATAAGATTTGCTCGAGCTGGACAAGTAGACAGAGTAACAGAGCTAAGAGTAAGTTAGGTCAAATCAGAGAGCGATGACAGGTAATACAAGTCAGTGCCACTGAGCAACCAAACAACGCTCCGTAGGTGAGACAGAATCTGATGCTGGTAAAGACAAGAATATCTCAACTGAATAGGTAGACAGTATCTGTGAAAGGAGGAGCAGAGATAAGAGTAGTCTGGACAAATCAGGGAGAGAAGACTGGTAAGCAGCAATTGGGCAGATGTGCTAAAGGGGGTAGACAGAGTGACAGCAGTGGATTTAAAGAGTGACAGTAGGCGGGAGAAAATTTCAGATTACAAAGGCAATTACAGACAATTCAGCAAGCACTGGCACTGAGACCCGGCTGGGGAACTCAGGCAGTCTCCCTGGAGAGGAGAGCCATGGGATAGTGGCAATCCAAGAAATTGGCCAATCAGCAGCGCAGAGTCAGGAGCACCAAAATCTTGCACTCCGAGCAAAGCGGAGGTCCGTACCTGAATTTAGAAGCTGGACAAGGAGTCTCTTGAGTGGTGCGGATGGCAGTGATGATCAAATGCTGTACCGCTGATGGGAAAGCGACCAATCAGGGGGGCACGGAGGATCTGTCGGAGGGAGAGAGAGCAACAGGATTATTAGGAGAGAGAGAGAGAGAGAGAGAGAGAGAGAGAGAGAGAGAGAGACCAAGACCAAACAGGGGGCGTGGAAAGATGGACAGCAGACAAGGAGATAGCAGGGGGCCTGAGAGGCAGAGGAGAAGATTAGCTTAAGTGGGAGGAGGGTCAAGCAGCAGTTCACAACAGAGTGCAAGGGGCAGGGCGGGTCAGTGCCGAGCTCAGAGGAAGGGGATTAGCAGATCAGCAGTGCAGGGCGAGATGCCTTTCTGCTAACTGAAGAAAAAGGGGGATGGGGGAAACAGACGACCGAAGAAAAAAAAAAAAAACGCGAATTAAGGACATAGAAACATAGACTTTGACGGCAGATAAGGACCACTTGGCCCACCCAGTCTACCCATTTCCCTACCTACTGGATAAGCTGCAGATTGTAGTTAACCAACAGCCTACTTCCTGCCACTCCCCACTACAATTGCCTTATGTCTGTCCCATGCATGTTTGAATTCCCCCACTATTTTATAATCAACAACCTCCCCAGGAAGGCGGTTCCATGCATCCACCACTCTCTCCATGAAAAACATTTCCTCACATTACCCCTGAGCCGTCCCTCCTCTATCTTTAAATTGTGCCCCCTTGTTCTCACACATCTCTTTTTCTGAAAGATGCTACCCTCCTGGACTTTGTTGATTCCCTTCAGGTACTTGAACATTTCTATCATGTCCCCCCGTCCCTCCTTTCATCAAGTGTATACATATTAAGCTCTCTCAGTCTCTCTTCATATGGTTTCTGATGCAGACCCTGCACCATTTTAGTTGCCCTCCTCTGGACTGCTTCCATCCTGTCTATGTCCTCGTGTAGATGAGGTTTCCAAAACTGCACACAGTACTCCAGATGGGGTCTCACCAACTGTCTGTACAGAGGGATAACCACTTCCCTTTTTCTACTTGTGATGCCCCTATGGTGCGCTGTAAGGCAACTGTAACTAGAGCAGGCAAAGTTTAACAACAGAATGAATGTCTCACTAGCACTTCCATAATTAGGAGAGAGAAGGTAGCATACAAAGAAATTTCAGATCACAAAGGCAATTATAGACAATTCAGCAAGCACCGGCCTGAGACCCGGCTGGGGAACTCAGACAGTGTCCCTGCAGAAGAGAGCCAGTGGGATCGTGGCAGTCCAAAAAATTGGCCAATCAGCAGTGCAGAGTCAGAAGTGGCAAAATCTTGAACTCCAAGCAAAGCGGAGATCCGTACCTGAATTTAGGAGCTGGCTGAAGAGTCTCCAAGTGGTGCGGGTGGCAGCGATGATCAAGCACCGCCGATGGGGAAGTGCACAGTCAGGGGGGCATGAAGGATCTGAATTTAGGAGGGGACTTAGTCTCTGAGTGGTGCAGGCAGCGGCGATGATCAAGCACTGCACCGCTGATGGGGAAGCATCCAGTAAGGGGGGCACAGAGGATCTTTCATAATAGCACTTGTATAGTTCAGCTTCACACTGCATTGTGGTGGCTTAAATTACTGAAAGGCCTCCCAAAACAATGACTTTAGTTTATTTCAAACTCTTAACAGTGTATTTTGTTTGTATGTATTTGAAATTTTTGCTCAGTTTGTAAAAAGAGAAACATGTATACAAAGTCAAATTTAAGCAGTAAATACAAATATAAACATGGCTAACCCACCTGACAGAAATATATACAATCTCTGTTTAAACAAGAATGTTATACGACTTAGTAGCCTTAGGGCAAAACAGATACAGTATGCTGAAAGGAGTACAAGGCTATATGGGAAAGGGCAACGAACATTAACCAAGCAGGTATGCGAGGCTACAAGTACGATTTCAATAATGCCATCAATAAATAACATTCTAGGGGTGGTCATCTGCTGTTCTAAGGCGGAGTGAAGGTTTAGAAGAAGTTAAGTCTGAATGGGGCTGCGAGGAGCAATGGAGAAGAAGAGAAAGAAGAAAAGGGAAAGCAGGAAAAGGTCAGGTTAGTTGATATCTTGGAGGTAGAAGACTTGGTTTGCTGGTCAAGGCACCTAGCTTCACCTGAGCTCTTTCCTTCCAAGACTGCTTGAAAGGCAGAGTAGAGAACCTTACCAGAGCAAGGGAAAAGGATTAAGATTTCTTTCGGCTAAGCAGATTTACTGTGTGGTGTTTTAATTTTTTACTCACAGGGATTGCTACTGTTTGTTGCTAACATTTCATTGCTTTTATTTTTCTCTGTAGCAAAGTGTTTCATAGCGTACATCTTCTCTGAAATTATTTAGGTGGTGCTTTACAGGTTTTACAGTTTTATCTAACATTAGGATAAGCTTCAGGGTTACTGCATTTGTTGTTGACTGATTGTTTCTGCTCTTACCTCCTTGTTCTTTCTGTCACGTGGTTCTTCTTTTCGGCAGGGTAGGGCCCTGCTACCACCCCATCCCCAACCACCCCACACTACACCTCTTTATAGGGTACCACAGTTGTGACATTTCCTGTGGCAGAGCAGGAAGGGGTGGATCAGTGGGGCATCCACAAGGTGAGCTCATTTATAGGGCACTAGTAATTTAACTTGTTATAACAAGTTAAACAAAACAAACACAATCAAACCATTACTTGCATTTTTTTCCTTCTAATTACTCTGACTAGGTTATAAACCCAGCAACTTATCTGGAATGGATATCATTAACTGCAGGTACTGTGGAACAATTTTCAGAAGGACAGTCTTACAGGATTTAGGACACTGTCCTACATGCTGGGCCATTGGAGATCTTAGGGCTCAACTCCGGGCAGCATGGGTAGAGATTGCACGCCTCAAATTTCATATTCAAGAGGAAATACATTATAAGAACCACCCGCCATTTCCCCAGCATCCAACAGAAAAACCTCGACCGCAGAGGGTAGTTGGACCAGGAGGTTAGGAGGGGCAAATCGGGTGCCCCATCACTCTCTGCTCTCCAACATATTACCTCCAAAAACCATATAAACACTACAAACAGGTATTTGCCTCTATCTCTGAAATCAAACAAAGAGGCAGAAGACACTGCAGAGCAGGACACTGCGGCACAGGAGCTAGCACAACAAAACTCACCCAGATCAGGAACCAAATCAAAAAAAGCAAAAAGGGAATCCCAAAAACTTCTGACCATAGGAGACTCCATGATTTGGGGAGTTGATACCCATCTCCAGCCAGGGGTAATGGTCAGATGTCTCCCAGGTACATCAGCATGGAGAGACACTGACCGCATTGCTAAAATTGTTCACAAAGCAGGAGAAAACATTGATGTCCTAGTACACATAGGACTAATGATTCGCCAGCTGGTCAGTTGTGGAGACCAAGGAACACCTGACCAGGCTGGGTGACAAACTATCATCCATTTCGTCCGGCATCTCCTTCTCCGAGATCCTGCCAGTCTGAGAGGGGGGCAGATGGACGGAAGGTCAGAGAAGGGGAGATGGGGAGCTAAACACGTGGCTCAAGGGCTGGTGCCAGGAAAAGGACACAGATTTGTAGGGAACTGGCAACAGTTCTGGAAGTAAAGTTCTTTAAACTTGATGGACTGCATCTGACTAAGGAGGGAGTCAGTGCATTGGGGCAGAAGTTTGACGTCTTTGCAAAATATTTAAACTAGCAAATGGGGAGAGGGGTGCTGCACCCCATACGTCGAATGGGAAGAACATCCTTCCCCCCTCAGCTAGTGGTCAAACAGGGATTCAGCATGTTTGCAGTTCATTTGCATCACCAGGTAAGAAAAAAGTTTTGTCTCCCCATACAACACACAGGGGTAATGCCAAACCTCACCCAACAACTAACACACCAAAATCTGGCCAATGGAAAATCATGTACACAAATGCTCACAGCCTGGGAAATAAGATCCCAGACCTGCAGGCAATAATGTCAGAGGCTAAACTGGACATAGTAGTGAGACGTGGTTTACCAGTAACCACACTTGGGAGACTTCAGTACCTGGCTATGTATTGTTCAGAAGAGACTGAGGTGCAAAAAGGGGGGGAGGAGTGACCCTGTATGTCAATGAAAATATCAAAGCTACAGAAATTCAGAATACACATAAGGAGCCAGAAGAACTGTGGGTCACCCTGGAAACAGGAAATGGGACAGCCATAAGAACTGGGGTTGTCTACAGGCCCCCAGACCAGGGGGAGGACATAGACACATTACTGTTAGAAGATATACAAAACATGACAGCTAAAGGGGAGGTTCTGATAATGGGAGACTTCAACATGCCGGATACAGATTGGTCAATACCAGCAGGAACATCTGCCAGAACTAGACACATAGTGGATTCCCTGCAGGGAGGGCCTCAAACAACTGGTACAACAACCCACAAGAGACAGGGCTATCCTAGATCTAGTACTGACTAACAGGGAAGGGATCACAGATCTCCAGGTAGAAGGTCACCTGGGGGCCAGTGACCATCACATGGTATGGTTCAATTTGGCTACTACATCTAAATCATCCCATTCCAAGGCAAAAATATGGGACTTCAGAGGAGCTGACTTTGATAAGATGGCCAACAGAGTTAAGCTAGCCCTGGCAAAAAAGAAATACAGGTGAGGGGGTACAGGCAAAGTGGGCAAGCATTAAGGATGCAATACTTGAAGCAACATCCCATTGTGTTAGACAGAAAAGGAAGTGCAAAAGAAGAAGGAAACCACTTTGGTTCTCAAATACAGTAGCAGAAAAGGTCAGAGCCAAAAGGCTGGCCTTCAGGAAATATAAGGGAACACAGCGGGATGAAGATAGGGAGGCATACCAAACTGCCCTAAGGGAAGCAGGGAAGGCAGTAAGGCAGGCAAAGTCCCAAACTGAGGAAACACTAGCACAAACAGTAAAAGAAGGTGACAAGACTTTCTATAGATACATTAGTGAAAGGAGAAAGTCCAGAGGGAGTATTGCTAAGCTTAATGGAGAAAAGGGAGCATGTGTGGAGGAGGACCATGTAAAAGCATCTATCCTAAATAGATACTTTTGCTCAGTATTTACTGAAGAGAAGGTAGGGCAAGGCCCACAGCTCAGCACCATGGACACAGGGGGGAGGGAGGTGAGCACTACTCCCTTCTCAAAAGAAAGGGTCCTACAAGAGCTTGCTAAGCCTGGGTGACAAGGCAATGGGACCTGATGGCATACATCCCAGGGTACTTAAGGAGCTAAAGGTGGAACTAGCAGAGCCATTAGCAGAACTGTTTAGTGAGTCTCTGAGCACAGGAGAGGTCCCAGAAGACTGGAGAAGGGTTTCATGTGATCCTGCTCCACAAGAGTGGTAGCAGGGAGTAGGCAGGAACTACAGACCAGTCAGTCTTACCTCAGTAGTGGGCAAGATTATGAGGCACCCTAAGGCAAGGATAGTGCAACACCTGGAATCCATAGGGGCACAGGATCCAAGACAGCATGGGTTTACAAAGGAAGGTGCTGTCAAACTAATCTCATAGATTTCTTTGACTGGGTAACCAGAGTGGTGGACCAAGGGGAGCAGCTGATGTTGCCTACCTTGACTTCAGCAAAGCTTTTGACACTGTTCCACATAGAAGATTGATAAATAAGCTGGGTAGACTTGGGTGGGCTGGAAGTTGGTCAACTGTGTGCAAACTGGTTGACGGGCAGAAAACAGAGAGGGTGATAAATGGTATACAGTCAGAAGAGATGCAAGTCACAAGTGGGGTACCTCAGGGATCAGTCCTGGGGCCAGTCCTCTGCAACATCTTCATTAGTGACCTTGCAGATGAACTAGAGGGTAAGGCTTGTCTGTTTGCAGATGACACCAAGATCTGCAACAGAGTAGATGATCCAGATGGGGTGGGCAGAATGAGAAGAGATCTGGATAAACTAGCAAAATGGTCAGAAGAGTGGCAACTGGATTTAATGCAAAGAAGTGCAAGATCATGCACATAGGGAAGAGAAACCCTGAAGTCACCTATAGGCTGGGAGGGGAGTTGCTAGCAGTCACAAAGGAAGAAAGAGACTTGGGCATCATCATCACTGATGACCTGAAATCATCCAAGCAGACCTCTAAAGCAGTAGGTAAGGCTAGGGGGTGTTGGAGTTGCATTAGTAGAGGTATCACAAGTCGTAGAGGGAGGTAATAATCCTCTTACAAGACACTGGTTAGGCCCCATCTGAGTACTCAGCAGTATTGGAGGCCACACCTTCACAAGGACATTAACCAAATTGAGGCAGTCCAGAGAAGGGCAACCAAAATGGTGCAGGGACTGCATCAGAAGACATATGAGGACAGATTAACAGAGCTCAATATGTATACCCTTGAGCAAAGGAGGGAGAGAGGTGATATGATCGAGGCATTCAAACACCTTAAGGGCATTAACGAGGTGAAAGAGTCCAACATGTTTAATATAAGAAAAATAGCAGGACAAGAAGACACAGCATGAGATTAGAGGGGGGCCGATTAAGGGGGAATGTGAGGAAGTTATTTTTCACAGAAAGGGTGGTAGATGCATGGAATGGCCTACCTCAAGAAGTGGTGGCTATGAATACAGTGCAGGACTTCAATCAGGCATGGTATAGGCATAAGGGAGCAATACAAATGAGTATGAATAGATAGGCCACTGACAGAGCAAAGGTCGATGGCACATTTAAAAGGTAGAAAAAAGAAATGGGCAGACTGGATGAGCCTTGCGGTCCTTATCTGCCGTCAATTTCTATGTTTCTATGTAGAAAGAAAACAAGAGAAAAATAAAGATGGGCAGGGAGAGAGAAATAAGCATAATTTAAGGCACAAAGGATGGATCTGTTTGCATTTGATGTCACACCTAGCACCACCAACGCAAATCAGAAACAGGGGGTTCAATTGTGGAGAGAATACGTTAATCTTTCCAGCGCATAGAACTCGGCTATCATGGTCCAGCGTAGAGATTGTAGTAGTTAACCATCTATATTTACCCTCACTAGTCAGGATACCAAAATACAGCAACATACTGTACTGTATCTAGTTGTACTGCCTGGTTTGTTTATTCCTGTGTTAAGTTGGGGGATGGGGGGGGTGTCAATGTTTGTTTTTCCTCCTTTGGACCACCTGGGGTAGGCCTGCCTATTACTGCTGCTGCCATGCCTCTTTCTGTCTGAATGTTTGTCAGCTGATATCACGTGGTGCCAGTGGGATGCTAGGAGAACAATGCAACTGCAGCAGCTACATCAGTGTTTTGTTGGTCAGCGCAAGTTCGGTACATATTGATAGGAAAGTCTGTGTACAAAATGGTGCACTCAGAGACTTCAGTAGCTGCAAAGTGCCATCACCTGATGACTGAGGCTCTTCTAGGAACTGAGCATGATCGATCAGAGTGCGGACGTGGCATAAGAGGTTTCAGCTGCAAAGTGGCATCATATGCTCGCTAAGGCACAGCATGGAAGAAGTGCAGCTGCAATGGCTCGGACAGAGCAAATAGTAAAAGCGACTGGAACATTTTAATTTGGCAGCTGACTAAGAGTGGCAATGCATTAAGTGAGAAGCACTCTGGAGTGGGACCGACAGTTCCCTTTTCAGTGTGCCTGTAAAAGGCATCATAGCAAGACAGTTGGGGAGGAAGTGTAAATAACAGGCACACGAACTATACAAATTTATTTTTAATATACTTATCCTCTTCCCCAGCTGACAATATTCCCTTCCCGACCAACCCCATCCCCAGCCCCATCACCTGGCTTTACATGAACTTAACGCACCCTCTCACATCTTCCCCCACAGTTTAACACCCCCCAACTGACAGGGGCAGCAGGGCTGTACTGCCACATTACAAGATCTGGTTCTCAGGTGGGCTGCCACATCACCAGTTCAGGGCCTGTGAGGGGTCAGTCCTTCATACTGCCCCCAGGTTGGCGGCTCCCCTCACCCCCCAAAATGCTGCTCCACATACACTGCCACCTGCAGTCACCCAGGTGGCAGTACTGCATCATAACCAACTGTCCTCCCTCTCTGGAAGAGGAAAGCATCCTCTGGGATGCTCAATCCTCCTCTCCAGATCAGCTCCGAAGACTTGGACCTGCTACTGAACCCGGGCCACCAGCATCACAAGCTGTAGCACTACCACTGTGCTGTTGGGCTGGCTCCTATACAAATCATTCCTATGACCAGTGGAAGTACCCTGACTCTGGTGCAAATAACTTTGTGTCCTATCTGAACAGCACTGGAAGTACAGTAGTTAAAAAAAAAATTTTAATTTCTTTGTCCCCATCCATAAAGATGCAGGAACACCCCAATACTAACATGCCTGTTGCATTAGCATTTGGATCCTTCACTCCCACAACATGCTCTCCCAACTGAACAGCCACAGATGGCTAATGAGATGATGGTGGAGCAAAATCACAACACTCCCTCCCTGGAAAGGAGTGTCCATCCCCCCCCCCCCCCAAAGACACCTAATCCTCCTCCTGCCACTCTTCTGCAACTTCTGCAATGCCCTGGGCTCAGAGCACAAATTTAGGTTGCCAACCTGCCTCATGGTACCCTGTGCCATTCATGTATTTGGCCAGCAGATAAGCTGGTTTACAAGGGTTTTTTAGAGCTCTTGCTTCCATCTGCCATGACGATGCAAGCAGTCTGCATGGCACTGTGTGCTTGGTGATCAGAAATGTGCCAACAGCTGAAGTTAAGTTTTGCAGCCACTAGCCACCAGAGCTAGTGACAGGGAAACTCAGCCTGCCTCACAGATTTTCCAATGGCCCAGCCAGCATACTTATTAGAATGTTACCTTTTCCAGTCAAAGCCAGCAGTGCTAGTTAAAAAAAGAATGATGTTACTAGTCCAATTCACACAACACACACACACACACACACACACACACACACACACGCCTGAAGCCAGGAAGGGAAAACTGGCTCCACACAACCATCGGAAGCACCATCACTACCAGCACATTTTCTTGCTACAAGCCTGCAGGCAAAAAATAAAACAAAAAAATAAGCAGGGACACACCAAATAAAACAGCTGCTGCCCTCAATAGTCCGTGTAAGGAACAAAGTTGCCCCCTTTATGGTGCAAAAAGGAAAAAACAGCTAACTGTAGTAATCTTTTTTCTCAAGAAATCTATCAGAAAGATTTACAATAGCATCACCCCTCCCGGAGTGTGATGCCTCACAGATAGAACTTTCTTTTACCTCCTATGCTGGCACCTCCCCCCTCCCCCGAGACTCTCTCCAGTGTAGCCGCTCGATACAGCCTGGTTCCGCCCTGCCTGAAGCCCTCCAGCACCGACCCCCGACATGGGCCCATCTCCACGCCTTGTTCCCCAGTCACCCGGCTCGGAGTCCGCCAGGGCGGGACCACCTACTCCTCTGGCGCTCTATATAGAATCCAACTGAGTGACCAGGGAGAGTCAGAGGGAGTGTCAGATGTGGCCTGGGAAGGCCCAGCATCGAGCATGAGGGCTGATCCCTGGTCCCACCTTCACCTACCGGGTGACCAGGGAATTCTGCTTGTTCCGCCCACCGGTGTGGTCATGCAGTGGTGTCAGCATGCGGAGGGCGTGCTCCCGCCCTCTCCCGTGACACCTGCCGACACCATACCGCTGTTTGTCCCCACCAAGGTGTGTGGTGCCCTCAACCTCCGCTTAGGAGCCGCTATCTAGTGGGGAAGTCACCAAATCCCACCCCAGGACAGGAGCGCAGTCTAACAGATGCCCGATCCTTCTCTCCCCGCCAACCCGAGATCATTCCCAACCCGGTCGCGTGTGTGGCGTGAATTGTGTCGTCCAGCACCTAAACCCTCAGCGCCACCAGGCCGGCCACAGACACAACTTAAGACCTTAGAATACAAGTTCAAACTCTGCATTGTAGTGACACATCCCTACTGAACGAATGTCAAATTTGTTGCTACAGTTACGGGAGCTGTGACCACTAAAAACAAGCTAAACGACTACCAAAAATTTTCAACAATTTCTAAAAATAATTTTAAACTAATTATTTTAAAGCAAACATCGTGTAACATTTAAAAACTGATCACATTCTAGCACTTGCCGAGGAACTGCAATAAGGAATGCTTAAAGAACCTTAAGAACCAATTCTTGTGTGAACCTATTTTCAGATTCTGAAAAGGAAGGCAGGATCTGTGTTTGTAAATCTCACTGATGGATTCTTTAGCGTTTTATTTGGTTTGTTTTTTAAATATCATTTTTATTAAATGAAGCTCATCAGACGTTAAACAAAAGAATCATTGTTCAACAACATCATCTTAAAGTCAAGTTATATCTAAAGTCACAGATGCAAAAGCTGTTATTACTGCAATAAGCCATCATCACCAAAACAGTACCATATTATATTTAGATATTCCTGCAGAATCCATAAAAGTTAGTCAGAAGAGGAAACTGTAAGTTTATCCCAACCCCATTTCCCCTCCCCAGCGGGGGGGGTGGGGGGGGCAGCATCCCAGGGTCTCCCTATACCCACCTGGCTAGGGCACCAAGTCTGTGTCTATTTGCGCTATATACCATACCCATCTTTGCCACTTTGTCGTAAAGGGGCAAGCCTATCATGGAGCCCAGGCGTCAATTTTTCTAGCTGGTATATGTCCATGACAACCCTGCGCCAACCTGCAGTCTTGGGAATTATGGGAGTCATCCATCTACGAGTAATAGCTTTCTTGGCTGCCAGAATATAAAGTGGCAATAATGTTTTATGCCAAGGGAGGGGGGGTGCTAAGGCATAACGGACAACACCATTTCTGCTGTAAGTTCAACCTTCTCCCCCAGTCATTCTTTCAATTCCTCTTGTAAAGTGCATCAAAATGGCATCAGTATTGGGCATAAACAAAAAATATGTCCCAAATCTGGCACTCTGCATTTACAGCCACGCCAGCAGGCCCCATATGAGGAAGGCAAATATTTTATAACTGCTGGAGAGCGAAAGTAACGGTACCTACATTTCCATGAATACGCTCTCCAATTATTAGAGATTTACTGTAATAGTAGAAAGTGTACATTTCGCCCAGGAGGCACCAGACACCAAGAGACCTAAGTCTTTATTCCAGCTTTCCAAAACTGATTGGGTAGAATCTCCTACAGTTTTTCTTACAATCTTACAGATTTGGCCTATTAGATGTTCCCAGGAATCACCAGTCAAGCAGTCAATTAGCATATTAAGAAAGGGAGGTTTGGGGGTTGGTACTCTGGAGAGATCCGTGCGCTGATGTAAAATGTAATCTCTGACTTGTAAATATCTGAATTTATCTCGGTCAGTAAGTCCATATGACTGCTGCAAAGTTTCAAAAGTGGCGCTACCCGAAGGGGTTATAAACTGATATATGTATCGCAATCCCAACCTGCACCAATGTTTAAAAGCTAAGTCCGCCTGAGCCATGTGGAAGTTTTCATCTGCCAACAATAATCTACAGTAATAAAATATATATTTCAAGTTGGGATTTGTTTCCAACTGGAACCACACCCTCAGGATAGTAGAAGTGAATTTTGTAAAATGATGCAAAGGAGGAGATTTTCTATGAGTGGCAAACAAGCTAATGTCCAGGTCATTGATGGTACATTCAGTAGAAATAGTACCGTAAGAAAAGCCAACTTGGCATAAAGCTCAAGGCTGGGCAAATTAACTCCCCCTCCCCCCGAGCTAGAAAAAGCTGGAGGATCAAAAAAAGGACCCGAGGTCTCTTGCCCACCCATATAAAGTTCAAAATCATTCAATTCCAAGAACTAAAGTAGAAGCATACAGGAAAAAAAGCTGGATATTTTAGAAAAGATATAATATCCTTGGCAAAATGTTCATACGAACCATTTCTACTAGTTGGAAAAAAGTTAAACGTAATTTCCCCCATTGAATTTAATCTTCTTGAATTTGGACTGTGAATGGCTCATAGTTTGCTAAATCCACATTGTTAACATCTTTGGCAATATAAATCCCCAAATATTTTTAGTACAGTACGTAGCCACCTTAAAGGGAAGCTGCTTTTTAACGCTTCTGAGGGGATGAAGTTAAGTAAGAGAACTTCTGTTTTGGAAACATTAAGCTTAAAGCCGGCAACTGCCTCATACAAGTACAGTATGCCCCAAACTGCTGGTATCGATGTTTCCAGGGATAAAACAGAGATGAGAACATCATTAGCAAATAAAAGAACTTTTATACTGAATTTGCCCCAAAGGAATGCCTTCTACCTGCATCTCTTTCCTAAGGGCAACAGCAAGACGTTCCATAAAGAGAGCAAACAGGAGGGGGGAAAGAGGACACCCCTGCCGTTTGCCACGTTGTAAGGGGATGGGGAGGAAAGGGAACCATTTATCCAGATACATGCTTGAGGATGACCATGCATATTTTTAAAACATGTTAAAAAGGAGTCTGGAAAATGGAAATCCGACAGGGTGTCCCACAGAAAATCCTAGGACACCCTGTCAAATGTTTTTTCAGCATCAAGATTAAAGGAATGCTGCTGGGATCTGTCTGGTCTGAATATATTCAGCTAATAATAAAGTATGACGGACACTGTCCATAGTGTTCCTATGTTTTCTAAACCCTGTCTGGTCTGGGTGGATAATGGAGGGCAAGAGAAGTTCCATTTTGGTGGCCCAAACTGCCATCTATATTCAGGATTCAAACTGGGCGACACAATGCCACGTCAGTAATATCCTTTTCTGGTTTTGGCAGCACCGCTAGAACTGTATAAGCCCACCAGGGGGGAGGGGACTCTCCTTCTGCTACCTCTCTAAAGGCTGGCAGCATGTATGTGAGAAGCAATTTTGAGAACTTCTTGTACCACTCCTCAATAGATCCATCAGGCCCTGGGTGCTTTTGGACAATGGCTGCCTGAATTTGACACAACACTCCCTCTACACTTATAGGTGCCACTACAGAATTGCATTGTTCCTCTGAGAGACGAGGAAGACGTAGCTGTTTAAGAAAGAGGCGTCTATCCTCTGAGTTAGTAGAGGGCACAGCTGTACAAAGTGTTTGATAGTAAGATGCAAAAATGGATCCGATTTCCTCCTTCTGATGTGTTATTCGTTTTGTGACCAGATGTCTCATTTTTAAAATAGTTGATGCTCTTTTGCGCATCCTTATTTTACACGCCAGCATGAGGGTCCCTTTAGTCCCTCCCTCACAACTGGTTTGTTTAAAAAAAAAAAAAAGCAAAGTCTGCTGAACTTTCAAGTCCATAATTTTCTGTAGTTCCTTCCGAGTTATCTCTGATTTTCAATTGCAACTCTGTCTCCATCCCTGTATAATAGTTGATATGTCTAAAGTTGCTAGGGAAAGGGAACGTTGTTTAACCAGGAGTAGCACACTAAGCCAGATCTTGTTTCCAGATGCGACCTGGGAGCACAAGGAACTTAAGTGACTTGCTCAAGATCACACAGTATGCATCTAGGCAGTTGTGGGATTCAAACCCAGGTCTCCAGATCTGCAGCTCACAGCCTTGACCCACTGCACTAATACTGTTTCTGGGACTGTATACTACTGTATATCCGTTGTAATGAAGATTCATATTTGCATCCTGACTCCATTTTTTCCAGACAGAATAAGCTATCATTTCTCCCCTTATTACTGCTTTAAGTGTGTCCCACATAATAGCTGCCAACACTGGTGTAGTATTAGTATATAACGTATTTTCTGATGGATATGGGCAACAAATTGGGGATCCCTCAAAAGTGAAGAATTAAGGCACCATAGGGATTGCTTTTTAGTTTTTCCCAAATCAATTTTTAGAAGTAACGAGTGGTGATCAGACAAAATTCTGGGGCCTATAGAAATATCCTGAATTGCTGAAAAGTGCTCACATTACGAAAAAATGATCTAACCTGGAGTAACCATGATGGCGCCCTGAATAGTAAATAAAGCCTCTTTGGGTCGGAAACAACTTGTGCCAAACATCCACCACCCCCAATTGTTCTAAGGTGCCTCTCAAGTAGCATAGTGCATTAGTGGTCCTGTATGACCGTGGACTGGAAGAGTCTAAGTTCAGGGAGAGAGTCACGTTAAGATCCCCTCCCATTATAAGCCTGCCCTGTAATAGGGTCAGAACTTTATGTGTAAAAAAGTTTGAACTACTGGGAGCTGCGTCTGTGGTGGCAAGCAGACACTGACGAAGGTGATAGCCTGTGAATACAGCATGCCCTGTACTATTACATAGCTATATATTATATATATTTTTTTTAAACCTTCTGTTTTTGCCCCATTTCTCCTTGCCAGCTGCCAGATCCTCAGACATCCTCTCCAGACACCCTGACCATAACCCACAACTTGTCCACTGCAGGTGGCCCCCCAGTTCCCCAATCTTGGGGACAAATACATCACTCAATGGTAGAGGCCCAGGAGGAGGAGCTGGCAAGGCATGGGTAAGTCAAAAGGACCCTACTGTGGCATGGGGGCAGCTTCATCTGCCTGTTGCAACTGGGGTATTTTTCTCTGCTAAGCCCACCGTTATCCTACCCCAGGGCACGGTCCTGAGAAGTGACCCAGCAAAGCACCCATTAGGGCCGTCAGAGACGGGCGAGCCCCACCCTACCTCTGGAACTCCCCTGCTGGCCCCACCCTGAGCATGTAATGCCTCTGTGTCAATAGCCAAAAAAGCAGGTGCTTGCCAATGAAAGGCCACTTCGGGAAATTACTTATTCCTTCATGCATGACATGCCCTCCCCATGGGCCACAAGAGGGCAGTCATGCAGCAGAAGGAGGTGCCTTCCCTCCAAGGCAGGAGGCGTCGCTGATGGATTCCTGAGAAGGAACCACAATACTATGGTGAGTAATTTGTTTCTTTAAACAGAAATCAATCAATGTTGCTTTACAATACCAGACTTTCTCACAGTACCTTAGGAGGATGGGTCCAGTACTAATTTAGGAAGAAGGTTCTGCAAGACAGCAGTTCCAAAACTGGCATTTCTCCCAAACTCTAAGTACAGGCAGACACTGTGAAGGTGTGCACCGTTTTCCAGGTAGCTGCTTTACAGTTTTCTTGAAGGGGGGGGGGGGACACCCCTTGTGGCTGCCTCAGAGGCAGAGGTGCTCCTTGTGGAATGTGCTTGTAGGCCTCAGGGGGGAGGGGGGTTACTGTAACAGAACTGTATGTAACAAGAGACAGTCCTCCTAGCTGCTGGCTTACCTTTGCCCACCTCTCCAAGATAACAAAAAGCTGGGTACTCTGGGACTTGACATCCTTTGTCCGGTCAATGTAGTGACCCAGTGCCCTTTATAAATCTAGATAGTGCTGTTTTTGCTCACCTTTTCTGGAATGTCCAGGACAGAACACAGGTAGGGCAATTGACTGGTTCAGGTGAAATTCAGCCACCACCTTAGGTAGGAACTTCCTAGTGGCCCTAAGGACTACCTCAGCCATGCAGGAGATTATAGTCTGGATCCGTACAGAGGGCTTGCAGTTCACTTAACCTCCTGGCAGATGTCACAGCAATCAGGAAAAAGAACAGTTGAGCAAGAACATACTGTAACAGTAGATCTGCGAGAGGATCTCTTGTTGCAGGCCATACCTATGGAACTAGAGCCACCAGGACCACACAGAAACTTTTCCAGCTAGCAATTTACCAGGGGTCCGCCCACTCAGACGTCACATGCTGACGTCACCCTATCCTAAAAGAGTGGGTGTCCCCTACGCCCTCCTCAGTTCTCCCACCAGAGACCATAAGGAGCCAGTCTCCTACTGAGGAACCGAGGAAGAGCCGAAGATCCCTGCCAATATAGAAATAACAGAAAGCAGAAGGGTCTCCGATAAGGAGGAGGACAGACAGACACAGAAAGGCCCACAGGGCCAGGGGGATAGAGATCAGGACGGGCATGGCCCTCTACAAGAGATTCTCTCCAAAATCTACTGTTACAGTAAGTTCTTACATAACTGTACTATCTTACTTTGAGGGCATCTCTTGCAGCAGGCCACACCTATGGAATGAGTCCCAAGCATTTCTGACATCAGAAGAGCCAGTCTGGGTGGATGGAAACCATTAGCCTAAGAAAGCAGACCCTGTAGAAAAGCTAGGCCCGAACTGGTCCTGCGCCTAGAGGCAATGTCCAGACTATAGTGCATGGTAAAGGTGTGGAAAGTACTCCAAATGGCAGCAGCGTGGATCTCTGCAGCTGAAACATTCCCAAAACAGGCCATAGAAGTAGCCATGCCTCTGGTGGAATGACCACGGACAGTACCAGGAAGTTCCTTGCCATACTTCCTGTAGCAAAAAGTAATACAGTTGGCCAGCCATTTGGATAAGCACCTTTTAAAAACGGGGTGAAGGAAACAAACAACAGAGAGGATTTCCTATACTCCTTCATAAGGTGTGTGTAGGAATGCAGAATTCTATGCACATCTAAAGCGTGGAGCAATGCTTCCACTGGGTTGGCATGCTCTGGGAAAATAGACAGGCCGGCCCAGTGGCGCTGAAGGTTGAGGCATTGGTTGCTACACTTCATACTGCAACAGCGACCTGGGTTCAGGAACGAGCCCGGGCTGCCGGTGGTCGGCAGGGGAGAGAGGATTGAGCATCTGGAGGACTGCTCTTCTCTCTTGGAGAGGGAGGGTTTGCTGTCCCACTCATCGATCACTCTCTGGCATCAGCCAGGGGGAGATGCAAGCCGGGAGACACCGCCAATGTACTTCGATGGTGTGTGTGTGGGGGGGGCAGGAGTAAAACTGGAGGAAAAAGGAGCTGGCAGGCTCCATGATGGCCGCACCAACACCCCATTCTGGCCCCCGATGTCTGTATTTCGCTCCTGGGGTGGAGAAAAGCCAGCGCTCCTTCGTCTCGCCATGGGAGTGGGGTCCCGGGGGGGGTTTAGGGGGTGTCTGACAGGGGAACGGTGCAGCCAGAGACAGAGTTCCCTCAGAGGGAGGGACTGGAGCCGCCTGCCAGGCTCCACAAGAGGAAAAAAATATAACACAAAAAAGAAAGAAACAGCCAGCCTGACGGCACAGTGATAGGATTTCTACTTGCGATGCCAGTGACCCGGGTTTGGTAGCATGCTCAGATCACTGGAGGACCAGCCAGGGGGAGAGGAACTGAGCACCCGGAGGGCTGCTCTCCCTCTCCCTCTCCGGGGGAGGGTGGGCTGCACTCCTCGCTACGACACCACCACCTGGGTGACTACAGGTAGAGGTGCAGTTGAGGAGGCAGGAACAATCAGGAAGGGCGGTAGTCAGCCAAGGATCCTGAGAGAGGGAACGTCTCTGTGTGCCCTCGCCTCCTCGGCCCCTCCTAGTGTGCTGACGATTGCAGGGGGCAGGACCAGAAAGCAGGAAAAAGACCCGCAGCAATGCCTGGAGACGGGCCTCGGCATCACAAGACCAGGACCGAGGAGGAGTCGCACGAGTCCACCCAACTTGGATGATGGATGGGAGGTTTGGGGGTAGCCTCTCATCCCACTGGGGAGGTAATCCAAGGGCCGATGGCAGGAGAGGACTCGTGAAGGCTGACAGTTCCTGGAGACCTGGCAGGCAAGGTGTCTTGGGAGTCCCGGAGGGAGGGCAGCAGCTACGGAGGTTTACCCCATAAAGAGTAAGTTCAAAAAAAAAAAAAAAAAAGACAGACAGGTGGATGGATTGATTTAAAGCAAATTCAGACACCACCTTGGAAAGGAACTTGGGATAGGTCCACAAAAACACCCTGTCTCTGTGGAAAACTAAATAAGGAGGCTCGCACATGAGAGCCTGAAACGCAGAAATCCTTTGAGCAGAAGTAACAACGCTCTTGTCACAGACAGTTCAAAAGGAGCTAAAGTAAGTTTCTCCAATACAAAATTCAAGTCCCGAGATGGAACTGGATTGCAGATTGGAGACTTCAAGAGAAGAATGCCTCTCAGAAATGTACATGACACCTCTAGTTGTGCCACCGTATGACCATCAAAAGGCATATGGAAGGCTGAAATGGCAGACATGTGCACTTTAAGAGAGGAGGGCATCCGGCTCTGCACCTATGAAATCCAGCACCTGAACTGGTTCTTTCTGAGGCTTCTGCAGATTAATCAGGAATTCCAGGTTCTTGAGAGAGCTCTTTACCTTTTGAATAGAGTGCCTTGTCTCTTGCTCTGTTTTCTCCGAGATCAGCCAGTCATCTAGGCAGGGGAAAAAAAACACTACACCTTGTCTTCTCAGGTGTGCTGCCACCATAACTACACACTCTGTGAAGACGCTTGGTGTGGAGATGAAGCTGAAAAGAAGGGCTATAAACTGGTTTTGGCAGTTTCCCCACACTGAACCGGAGACATTTTCTGTGATTTGGTCTGAAAGGAACATGAACATAAGTGTCTTTCAGGTCAAGTGACCACAGCCAATCTCCTCATTTGAAGAAAGATATCACTGTGCTCAGTATGACCATCTTTTTGATATGTTTGCTTAGATAGCTTACATCTAAAATGGTCACAATTCCCCACTTTTCTTTTGAGTCAGGAAGTATCTTGAAAACAGGCCCTTTCCACACTACTACTAGACAGGGACCTTTTCTACTGCTTTTGCTTGCAGCAGTTTACTTACAGTTCTGACAGAAATCTTTCCGTCAGTGAATGGTTGAAAAGCTCTTTGGTCTCTGCAAACATAGTTAATCCCTGAGCCACTACTACCAGGACCCAGTTTTTACCTATTCCTGAAAACAGTGGGTCACCATTGTCAGACTCCCCACCTGGAAATGGTTGACTGGTGAGCTGGACAGGATAGGGGTTTTGTTTTGGCTGTGGCTTGGGGGCTGCTGCTGCTGCTGCTGCAGCACATTTAGAGCCTCTCCTGCCTCTGCTTCTGGAGTAATCACTTAGGGACTGGTAGTCTTCGATAGTAGCCCTTACCCTTCTGTATGGCCTGTGGAAGCATTTTTCTTTTCCATCTCATTTTCACATTGCTTGCACTTGCACAAGAAAAGTTTTGCTACAGAGAATGACATTTCAGTGTTGTGTCACTGACTAGCCCAATGTATGTCAAGCTGCATTGGACTTGTCCTCAACAGACCAATGATAATGCAAGCCAAGTAGGACAGCGGTTCACAGTTTATGGGTGGAAACTATGTCTAGTTGAAACGAATGAAACGCTCCAATGAGAGAGCACTTCATTCGCATAACGCCATCCCCCCCTCTCCGTTTTCCCTGCTGTACACACACAAAAAACACGTCACCCTTTGGCTCGTCTGTTCCCTGTATCTCATTTCTCCCTTGTCCTCCCTCCTGTCTCCTCATGTTTTGGGCATTTCTTCTAGCCAGCCACCCTCCATTTCTATACCGGCAGTTCCAGTTTCAAGAAGGGTGGTGCCCTCCCATCAGAGTCTGAACTCAAGAGATAAAATGGGGTCAGTACTCTTTACAAACAAACATCGGGAGATATACTGTAGTCAGCCTAAACTAAAAAGGGCAGCCACACAGCACACTTACATTCAGCTTCTGATTCCGCAGAGATTTGTTTGTGTGTAATACATTATCTTTTTCAAGCTAGAAAATTAAAAAAATTAAAAAACACAATATATTTCCATTCTCTCCAATCAAGTCCCATAACCTGATGAGGTTTTGGTTCCTGTTGTCAGAGACTGAGATCCTGAGAACAAAGAGATCATATCTAACAAAAAAATCATTAGAACTCTCTGCTTGTCCCTGGAGATGTGCTACCATCTCCGAAAATCTTGTTTTATCTTTTTGTTCTGATACAATTTGGGCCGGATGAGTCAATGTAGATGGGCTGTCACCCACCGCCAAGTGCTCTTCTCCCGACAAGAAATATCAGGTCTGTCAGGGCAGTGTATCTTGACTCAAGACACACTACCTTGACAGACGACCCATTCTGGCACCAAGTTCAAATAAGACTTCTGTGCAGTGGCAAGTGCAGTTCTGAGACCCCTTACATGCAGATTCCGTGCAGACTTATGAGTCAGGTCAGATGGAGGCTGTGACTCTTTGGGGCGGGCAAGTAAATGTAAGCTGCTGCAGCTGCTTTCCTCTAAAAATTTTCTTGGAACAATAGCGGGTGTCGGCATGAGGTTAGGCAACAAGTTAATACCGAGTGTCGGAGTGGAATTTAGGCAGCCAGTTGTTAAGGATCAATGGAAAATGTTTGCTTCTCTGAAGTTACCATATTTTGCTGTCTTTGCAAAGGTTTTTTTTCCCCCCCAATGAGCTAAGGACCGCGGGAAAAAAAATTATTTAAATATGGTCTTATCCCGTCATGTTACGATTTGCCTTACTTCCTGTGATGGTTTCTCTTTTGCGCTCTGTGTCCCAGTAGTCAGCAAGTGACGTCATAAACTCTCCAACAAATGTCACTGACCATTAGAGGAATGGTTTTAAGAACCGCTGGGGTGTTATACCACCTGTGTAGGACTTTATTTTGGATTACACGACTTCTGCTGTTCCTACAAGCTTTGTGAAGGTGGGAACAGCAGTCTGACCATTCGGACTGTGATATCAGGACGCCCAACTATCTCTGCTAATGTTCCGTATTCCTGTGCTGTTCGAGAAGGGTCAGGTTGGGCATCTCAGATAGCACAATAAATCCCACTGGCTTTCCCTTTAGTCCACATTCCTCAGTTAATAACAAGGGATTCTGCAGTGCGGAGAGTCTTAGGGATGTCATGAGATAATATATGCTCTCAGAGACTACGAATTTGTAGGTATCTTCAAAAGTCCTGTTTAGCTAAGCCATATTTTATTGCTAGGAAGGTTAAAGAGTCTACATGTTGCCTATCTAATCTGAACAAATCTCTGATCACCTCTATTCTCCATGCCTCCCATGTAGGCCAGAGGACTGGTCTGACTCCTATATGGAGGGCCTGGTTACCCCCATAATGGGGTCAGGACCTTTGGTATAGTATCGGCTTTAAGCAGGCAATGTAATTTGGCTCAGTACCATATACAGAGTGCTACTACCAGATTGGGAGCGTGACCTAGGAGGCGCAGAGTATAGGAATATCACAATGGAGAAGCCCCCAGACATGCACTTCTCTATATGTAACCAGTGTGGGGATGTGGAATTTATGGAGGAACATTTCACATTTTTGTCACAGAGAAAATAAAATCTGAAACATAAAATACTGCCAGACATTAATGACATATTTTTCTCCTTCATAAAATGTTTTCCACGCCTGCGCACCGGTAGAGCTGCTGCTCGCAAAGTCAGCGACCCAGGTTCAGGAATGAGCGTTGATCACTGGACAGCAGGTAAGGTGTAGAAAATGTAGTGTCCCAGAGGACGGGTTCCTTTTCGGAGAAGGGGCTGCTGACTCCACTCAAATACTGTCAACTGGATGGCCACACGTGACACCGCAGCGGGAGGCAGGAAGGGGGGGGGAAGACAGTGACAAGGCACATTTCGCACGGTGCTCCTATTATGCTGATATCCCGGATGGGCTTGGGAAAAACAATTCTTTGTCCCAACACCTCCCTGATATACCACTGCAGTGGTGGAAATGAAGAGGAACCAGAGAACTCACTTCCAGCAGTAAAATTATGAACCTGACTCAGTTCCAAGACTAAAATCGGGAAACACTGCTCCTGTGTAACATTTACCAACAAAAGATAAAAATGAATAAATAATAACCTATTAAAATGTAACAAATAATGAGGAAATGTGACTCCAGACCCTTGTCAGGTACGTTCAATCTTTTCTTACATGAAAGGTGGTTGTTTCCCCCAGTGGTGAAATCGGAAAGAGTTCCTCCAGTGGACTTTGTCCATTTTTAAACAGGGTAAGTCAGGTTTGGGAGCAGCTGCTATCTGAGAGACTGCGACGAGTGACGTTGTTTGGTTTTGCTACACCCCACCAGCCCTGGCGTTGTTCCCATTCATCAGTGGAAGGTGACATTTGGCAGTGGCAAGTTTCAGATCATGGTTTTCACCTGTGTAGTTGTGAGAAAAATGAGAACTGGTTGGAAAGATGAGAGAGAGAGAGAAAGAAAAAGAGATAAAACAAAAGATGATGAGTGGAAGGAAGGAGGGAGGAGCAACTAAGGGGAAGGGGGTTGAACAGAAAGTAGATGAGGCCTAGATAATGAACAGCCCCAACTTTCAGAAAATGTCTGACATACTGTAAGATCACAGAAAGGTAAAGGATCCTGACTGCAGCTGCATGAAAACTCCCTGCACTTGCACCAGCAGCTATGCCTCACATAACATGCTGCATAGAGCCCCAGGCACTGAATACTCTAACAAAAAAAAAAAAAAAAAACTGTATAAAACAGATGTAAATCTAGAACACCGAACCAACTACCCTATGTCATAAACTTGCTCCCACATCCTTTTGCACTTCCCGCTTTCTCTCAATGTACAAAGGCTGGCTTGTAAGAGAGTTGTTGCTGATGGGAAACTTCAACCTACCTGAAGTGGACTGGAGACTCCCAGCAGCAGCAATTTCCCAGAGCAGGGACATCCTGGACTCCTTGCAGGGAGTGTTCCTCAGGCAACTGGTAACAGAACCCACTCTTGGGGGAACATTACAGGACCTAGTGCTAACAAACAGAGACAATGTTGCTGACATTACAGTGGCAGACCACCTGGTGACCAGTGCTATACAGTGTGGTTTGGTATAAAAACTGGGTTTGCACTGAACCATACACAGATGACGGTCAGGGACTGCAGAATGGCCAATTTCAAAACAATGGGAGAATGCCTCAGGAATGCCCTGGCAGGGATAGCGATGCTAGGAGTCGTCTAAGACCAGTGGGCAAAATAAAAGAGGGCACGGAAAGAGCTATGAATCTCTGTGTTGGGCAGGTCTGCAAGGGCAAGAGGAAAAGGAGACCGCTATAGTTCTCTACAGAACTAGCAGACGTGGTAACAGCGAAAGAAATGACATTTAGGAAGTACGGAAAGACATAGGAGGAAGACAGGATAAATAATCAGAAAAAATAAAGGGAAGGCAGTGAGGAGAGCAAAGGCACAAACTGAGAAGAACGTTGCCCAGTCAATAAAAAAGGGGATAAAACCTTCTTTAGATATATTAGCGAAAAGAGGAAGATCAATGGGGGGGATAACAAGGATTAAAAACAAAGGGGATATCTGTAAGAAAGGGAACCAAGGGAAAGCAGACATACTGAACAGATACTTTTCTTCAGTATTTACAATTGAAGGGGTAGACTGCAGGCCAAAGATAAGGAACAGGGGCAGAAGTGGTAGGGAGGTGGACACTGTGACACTTGGCCGGCTGGTTATGATTGTTCTTTGATATCTGTAATATAAAATGTGGTGTGTGATTTGTCTCAATAAGACAGCTGTGCCATAGGTCAGGTTTTAGTGGAAATAACAGGATATATTAATCTGAAACCAGGAGACAATTAAAAAGACTAGAGAGCCTTAATTAAGGGTCTCCTGTTTTCCTGACTTAATTAGAACTGACCCAGCTGCCAGGATATAGGGATCGTAAACTTTTATGACGTTTTAGAGAAAAAAAAACATTGTTATATCACTATAGTGCTAAAAGTCACAAAATCCTTTAAAATGCCTGGGAATAGGAACTGTTTGAGATCAAAGAGGGGATTTTACTTAAGGAGTCATATTAGGAAATAAGTTTTTGCTGATGTCACCTTATTTGAAATATCTCCTGACAGGAAAATCATTGTTTGTATAATTTTTTTTATATTTAACAAGGAGGAGCTAGATGAAATCATGGAAGGAGTGCGTGAGACAAACACAGTTTAACCTAGGATCTGTGTCTGATGTTAGTGACACATTTTCTTTGTGGACTCTTTAAGAAACAAGAACTAACTTAAGCACCGTACCAAGGTAATATAGTAGATAGAAAAAGTCTAATTGTATTGTGGTAGAATTTTGTTTTGTACTTTAACCGTGTTCTTTTAAATGATTGCACGCTTTGTGATATATTGTTCTGTGTTTTACATTTATCATATTTGTATCCATTTTTTTTTTTTTTTTTTTTTTTAAGTAAACCTATTATTTTAAAGAGACTGCCTAGATGGGTCTTCGAAGTTCTTTCTTTTTGCATGTGATGTATATAGATGGTTAAGACGGATTAATAACTAACTGTTCATAAGCTTGATGGTGTTACCAAACTGGGAAAAGGTAAAAATATACCCAAAGTCTTTTACAGAGTTTTAAGGGTTCATTTTGGATACCTGGTTAGGTGCCCTTAGGTGAAAGATATCTGGTATCCCCCCGAAGAGCAGATTATCTGAGCCTGTACATTTCGGTACACTAGCATAAAAAGTTCACAGTTTGAATCCCCCCAGAACTTGAGACTAAAGGCTATTCGGACCCACAAGCAGACAGGAGGGTTACCCTGTTATGTTACCTGTTCACAATACTGCACTCGGAGGTTGGCACTGTGGGAGCAGAGGGCCTGACCTGTTGAGTGCATTTGTGACAGACACTAGTTCTTTTACTGAGGAGGAAGTCCTCAGGGTAATAGAGAAATAAAAAGTTGACAAGGTAATAGGACCGAATGATGTTCACCCTAGTATACTTAAGGAGCTTAAAGAGGTGCTGGCTGCACCCCTGAGAGCTTTGTTCAACTTATCGCTGGAAACAGGGGTGGTTCCGACAGACTGGAAAAGGGCAGATGTGGTCCCACTTCACAAAAGTGGGAATAGAGAGGACACAGGAAATTACACATCTGTCAGCCTGACTTCAGTAGTGGGTAAGGTTATGGAATCACTACTGAAGGAAATGTATAACAAAATACCTTGAAAAAAGTGGATTGCAGAATCAAAGGCAACATGGTTTCACAGCAGGGAGGTCTTGCCAGACAAACCAGATCAAGTTATTCGACTGTGTGACCAGGGAAGAGGTCAGGGTGGAGCAACAGATGTGGCATACCTGGATTTCAGGAAGCCCTTCGACATCATTTCACACAGAAGACTGGTGAACAAGCTGGCCTATCTATGAGTGGGACAGAAAGTAGTAAACTGGGTAAGAAGTTGGTTGAGCAGCAGGAGTCAGATGGTGGTGGTAAATGAAGTCCACTCAGGAGAAGGCAGGGTGACCAGCAGGGTGCCTCGGGGTCAGTACTGGGCCCAGTCCTCTTCAATGTCTTTATCAGCAACACTGAAGAAGGGCTAGAAGGGAAGGTCTGCCTGTTCATGGATGACACAAAAATCTGCAACAGGGTGGACACACCTGGGGGTGGGGTGGGGGTGTGGAAGAAATAAGTAATGATTTGCAGGAGTGTTTCAATGCTAAAAACTGCAAAATCATGCACATGGGGCAAAGAAACTCGGGGACTATTTACCAACTGGCAGGGGAGGTACTGGCAACCACCAAACGGGAAAGGGACCTGAGGTAATCATTTCTAATGATCTGAAGGTAGCCAAGCAGAGTAAAAAGGCAGTGGGGAGGACTAGTAGAATCATGGGATGTATAGGGAGGGTTATCACCAGTAGGATGAAGGAGGTAGTGATGCCCCTGTACATGTCACCGGCATGACCACACCTCGAATACTGTGTCCAGTACTGAAGGCTCCACCTCCAGAAGGCCAGGGATAGGGTGGAGGCAATACAGAGGCAGGCAACTGAAATGGTGCAGGGACTGCATCAAAAGTCCTACGAGGACAGACTAAAAGAGCTAAATATGTACTCACTGGAGGAAAGACGGGAAAGGGGGGATATGATAGAAACATACAACTACATAAGCATTTTCCACAGAAAGACAGACTCGAGGACAAGGAGTCGCTGTATGAAGCTGGAGGGGGAAGAGGCTCACAGAGGATGTGAGGAAATAGTTCTTCACAGAGAGGATGGTGGAAGTCTGGAATGGCCTCCCAGCGGAGGTGGTAGGTGCCAAAACGGTTGCAGGATTCAAGCACGCGTGGGACAGATACAAGGGGGCCTTGGAAGGAACACGAGGGGTGAGGATGACTGGAGAAGGTGCAAGGGCTGCGGTGGCACAGTAGGCAGGGAAAATGGACAGTCTGGATGGGCCAAAGGGGTCTCTAGCTGCCGACAACTTCTGTGTTTCTAGGTTACACACAGCAGGCAAAAGAGGAATAACTCACCTAAGGATGGGACCAATTCTCTCAAAAGGTTGGTTTCTCTTCTCAGGTACATTAAAAGGCGAGAGAACCCCATCCCAAAAGTTGGTTATTGGTTCTCCAACTTTGACTGCCTGTGGCCACACCATGGGAGGGATAAAAACTTCATTATACAATGTGGCAAATCCAATGTCCCAAATCCTGCATCCTCACTGGTTGGCTGGCACAATTACCACCGTGATAAATCCTCCAGTGTACCCACTGAAAAAGTACCAGCCAATCTTATATTTATTAACCGGGTCGCTTTACTCAAACGCAAACTGTCACATTTGTCTTGTCGCCGCCATGCAAAACACCGCGGCAAATTGTTTGCATAAAATGACATCCTCTTTCAAAGTGTAGGGACCTCAGTGAGTTAGAAAATAGTTAAAACAAACATTAAAAAAACAACATTTGCCATTGTATAATGTAGATTTATCCCTCCAGGGTGTGGGTACACTGGAGGACTTAACACGACTGGTGTGGTTCAGTCACTCGGCTGCGCCTCGTGACCGAATCACACCAGCCGTGGTAAATCCTCCAGCGTACCCACACCCTGGAGGGATAAACTGCTTAATGTAACAACAAGGGAGGTGAGGGGGCTCCACGATGCCTAACGGTACTTTAAAATCTTCATCTTGGAGATGCCAGTTTGTCCAATGTTCACTTGCAAAGTTAAAACTTAAAAACCATCATGAGAGGCTTTGCTCAGATACTGATCATGCCCCCATGTGCTGACAATCCATAAACAATGTCAGTGTGTTAAAAACATATCTGTGGTGTGACAGCTCTAGAACTACTTAATAGCTCTATTACTAGCTGTACAGAAATGCCATCACATCCCCTGCATATACTGCAGAATAGGCTGACAGGCATACAGATTCTAATTAGAAAAAATATTACCAGTCTGCTGATACACAGTAACCGCACTTCTACCAAAATCAATAACAGTCTTTTCTCTACTCTGAGCAAGGTACCTGTACCCTTCCTAAATCAAAGGCTGTATTGATGCGTGTCCTCCTCGCCCTCGTCTGTAATATGTACTGCGCACTCCACCACACGCACTCAAGAGCACCAATATACTATTGGAAGGAATTCCAAACGATGTGCCAGACAGCAAGTTGGCCCCGTGTGGTTTCTCCCAAGACGAACAACAAGGCTGTTAATAATTACAGGTGCATAGCCCTCGTTTCATTAAATGCCCACACAGCAGCAACACGGGCTCGACGGTGGTTTGTTTACCTCGCTTAGTTGCTGTGGGTCCCCTGGCTGCTGATGCTGCCGACTCCTCCTGCAATATCTCGCTCAGTTGGGCTGTTGCGCAGTGTCAAAATTCGCTGGTTCTTTTGCCAATAAAAAAAAAATAAAATACCCCCACCAGAGTCACCGCTCCACTTCTTCACAATAACACGTCTGACGTACCCTCCTCACGCCAATGTTTACATTCAACCTATGAGAAGCTGCTGCGTTGCGACTAAGCCGCCGGCAGTTTAAACAATGTATTTGGGTCTCAGTCAAACACCTTATTGCCTTACTTCAGCTCATCATTAAGGAACATATTGAAACAAAGTAGTGTGTACTGCTTCCGTTTCCCAACATCTCTCAACAAATTCATAACCTCATGCAGCCAAAAATAAATTCGTTATAAAGTGGACACTTGCCTTCCAAAATGTGTATGTTCCACAACCCCTTGACACTTAAACATACCAAGTACTAATAGTGCTGTAACTCCCCGAATGAATGATAAGGTGACTTTACATGTTCCAAGAAACGTCATTTTTTTAGCCGGACAGATGTGTTTACTTAGGATTACCACCTTTTAAGAAGCCCAAAGTGGGACATTTCATACTGAAATATGATTTTTTTGCAGGACAATATGTAAGCACCACCAAAATACTTATTTTCTCTAAATCAGAATTAGTAAGTTTTTTAGTTGTTTCTAAGGTTTATCATTTTAATGTATTTTAGTTAAGCTATTATAGTTTTTTGCAAAATTTAGAGGAACATCAGAAGTTATTTTGTTCTACTATGCCAGGACATGCAGTATTTTTCATGTTTTTTTGCAGGACACAACCTCCCAAAATCAGGACAATCATGCGAAAATTGGGACAGGTGGTAACCCTATGTTTACTATCCTAGAGCAACTGCAAAAGTATCTCCATCTGGATGTTGTAATGTATATTGCTGCTATTTTGCTTGGTCGGATGTAAACAGAAATCTCCAGCTCCTCCTCTGTTTACCTCAACTTTGAATTTTATCTGCGCAACATTCGCTGGAATGCGGACGTCGAGAGGAAGAGGGGAAAAAACGACAACACTGAAAAGAGCTCGAGCCATGTGGCTTTGGCAGTGGCAAAGAAGGCGCCTGAGCAGCCCCTCACCATGACAACCATAACACGGCTGTCAGGAGCAGCCAGAGGAGGGTGGGAATGCTGGCGCAGTGTTGTAGGTTTGGGAGCGGGGAGGTGCTGTTTATCATGATTCCTCCCACCTGAGGTCTAAAATATCCCATTCCCATGCCGCTTTTCACTTCCCCGCTGCGATCTGACAGACACACGCAGCCCTTCACAACCACAGCTTGCTGATTTCGAGTTCGGGGATAGCGACGGAGGCAGTCTTAACATTTTTATAGGCGACACCACCACGATAACCGAAACACAACCAGCATATTTACTGACAACACCCCCATCATGTCACACACACCAGGTTGCAGGCTATAAATAACACAACTTACATTTCCTCCTTGTATGTGCGTAGGCTTTCGTCTTCACAGTTCCAGGTAGAAAAACATAAACATGTTAATCTATATTGTCATTCAAATTCCCCTTTTTGTAAACGTTTCTCTTGCAGCAGGTGTTTGTTGTTCTATTTGCGGTGTGGTTTGTAACCTCTCCTCCCTAGCGCAGCGATGTTTGGATAGTGCGTGAGAGTAAGCGTCAGGCTAATGCGGTGGGATTTATATCCTCCTCTCTCTCGCCGTTTCCCTCCGGTTTATGCACTGCTGTGTGTGAGCGCGCGTGTGAAGATCTGCACTGTCGAGGATGATCTGCAGCTGACGCTTGGATGTGTAGTCCCCATCGCTGCCTTTCTGACCCTTCTTTTCCTAGTCGCTTTGCAGGGCTCTCAATGCTGTTTCATATCAGATCCATCATGTGACGCCGAGAGGCCTCTCTATGGAAACTTAAATGGGCCTCCCACGTGACTCTGCAGCAAGAGCAGCGACAACAACAACAGCGGTAGCCGCGAATCCACCAGAACAAGCTTCTAGCGCAGCGGAGCTACGGTGCAGGGGCGTGAGACCTACAGCAGAGTAAGGACGCGAGCTTAGCAGCACCAGCCCAAAAGAACAGCGGCCACCACAGTGGCGCGAACCCAGCAGCAGCACCAGTCCCATGGAACAGCGGGACGAAACAACACCAGCACCCCTCTTTACGACGGAGGTGCGAATCCTGCAGCACAAGCTAGAACAGTAGAAAACGTAGCGAGCGCAGCTTGGGCGCCTTCTTCAGCTGCACCTGTAAAGAACCCGCCAGTTGCGCGAGCCCCGCCAATTACTGGCGGAACTACAAGAATGCTTGCAAGGGTTTGGCGTCCCCATAGCTCTGAACTGAGCCTCAGTAGCTAACGCATCGTTGTCATATAATGTGACGAGTTGTCAGTTTGAAGATGGGATCTTCAACAAGAGTGACGGAAGTCCCATCATCCCCAAGCCATTATATAACCTAAGGAATCCCTCACTGATGCGCCATACAGGCAAACACTTACCAGCAAAAAGTGATGCCCCAGAGATAGAACCTGATACTTAAGATGGAATTTCACACTTCGCACTGTGGTCATTGCTTCACTCTAGCCCGTAAAGGCAATTTATTTCTCTGCCTGAAGAGAGCAGTAGCCCAGGAGTCAGATTATTTCTGGTCTCCAGACATCCTTGTTCTTTTCATTCCGAGTTGTTCACTAGCTAGTTGTAGTCAGTTCTTCCACAACTGTGCGTTATTAAGAGTATTGTTTTATAATTTTTTGTAGTCTGTGGTAGAGGTGGGCAAGCCAGGAATTTTTCACCTAGAGCCAAGCCAGAGCTGAGTCTGGGGTCTGACTTGACCTTAGGAGCCAAAACACCAGCCCAGCCCTGGTTACTGCAGGCTGTTCTCTAAACAGCAGTTGAATGTTTCAGACACTACACTGACTGCTCAGTCTAACAAAAATGCTTACTTTGACCATAACTGGCTTGACTTTGGCTCTCAATTGCTTATAGCAGTTGAGCCGAGCCAGGCACTAAGCTTGAGCCTGCTCTGGTTTGCCCACCTCTAGTCTGTGGTTTCTTCGGTTCCCAAGAACTAGAGAAGGCTGCAACACAATTGGGTTCGCCTAAGGGAATTTCATCTTTTTTTGTAAATTCTTCAGTCATCAGGAACCAGAGACGGCTGGAATATACGCGGTTCCTGCTGAAGGGAACTGCATCATTTTCTTAAATTTTGGCTAAAAGGTTTAACATTGCATTTACTGATTTTAAACATAGTAGTTTTTATTTTCACCTAACATGGTTCCCACCGAGAAAGGAACCAGACCACAAATTATCTTTGTGACAAGCCTTTTTTTTTTTTAAGTAAAACTACCAAATATATTTAAACTTGCATTTTTTATTGTTGATATTCCATAGTAGAAAGGAACCAGAGTTAGATCTTTTTCTCTCCAGAACAGCAGTAAACCCCTGCGGTTCTGCCGAAAGTGTTGTTACTGTGTTTTTTTTTTTCTGGGAACCAAGATTTTTTCTGAAGGTCTTTAGTGTTTGGCATGATAGACCCATGGAAAAAAAAACAGGACCAACAGGCTTTAATAATTGAAACAAAACTGCTTCCAGCTCAAGGCAAAGGCAGACTTCCATGTGCTCTGTTTAAGGTGCCTAGGTCTAGATCAAGATTTTACCAGTTGTGAGCTCTGTGTAATGTTTTGCCCTGAAACTCAAAAGAAAAGGGCCAAAAAAAGGGAAGAGCTGATCAGTCTGCCCTTGTGGTACCAAAACACAATAAAAGCTATGAGGGAGTTCCTAATGATAGTGGAAAGCATGCATCAGAGGGTTCATCTCATATATTGCAGCAGTCCCTGTCAAAGGGAACAGAGGAAAAAGTTAAAGCTACTCCGTCATCGGATAAGCATGGAAAATATGGTAAACATACAAGGGTGCCTGAAAGGGGGGAGCCCTGCATCCAGTGATAGCAAAAATACAAATAAAAGGTGCTCCAAGCAGGCACTGGAAAGTGTCCACCAAGAAAAAATTGTCCTTGCCACTCCTCCTGAAAAGGGAAGAGAGCTGGCAACCCAAGTCAAATGTCCTCAACAGAGGACATGGCAAAAATGTGTCTTTTTTTCAAGTCTTTCAGGTCATGGGAAATTTTATGAACATGCATGAGCCCCCTCCGCAGGCTCAGGCTCCAGTCTACCTGCCTGTGGAGGAGGAGGAGGAAGATGAACCTATGGAAAATGAACCAGATAGTTCACCTGAGCAGGAATTTGGTTCCCCTCAAAGGTCTACAGAGGATTACTGATTATATTCCTCTTTCATTAAGCAAATAGTGAATGCCCTCAACCCCCCCCCTCCAGGAAACAGAAAAGGATGAAGAGGAAGCAGAACATATGGATATAATGGGGTTAGGTTGCTGGTCTCCATGCACAATTCATTATAAAAACTCACTTCAAAAATCATGTCTGCATCTACATCAGCTGCAACCATAGATGAAAAGATTGGAAACAAGTATCAGGTGGACAGATGGGGGGTGGGGGTGTAATACCTGTATGTCCGTCATGATTGTTAAGGTGTAGACCAAGTGGTTGCCTGTGAGAGAGCTAAGGTTCCATTCTCTGCACAGCTCCCTGAAAAGGACTCCAGACAATTCGACACTATGGCCAAAAATGTTTATATGACTGCTTTTCTGCACATCAGACAGGCAGCTTACTCGGCTTATACAGCCCAGTACCAGAAAGCACTGTGGAATACAACGCTAGCACTAGCTGATAAGGAGGATGGTGAGTTGGCACAGGAACTGGCTGGACCGCCACCAAATACCATTTCCACATGGCTGTGGACACTAATGACTGCTTCAAAGGTCTTAGCCCATGCTATGTCATGGAGGGGATTCTTCTGGCTAAGGTCAGCCATCCTTTCCCAGGATACTCAGACCAAGGCCATGGAGTTCCAGTTTGAAGGAAATTCACATTTTGGTGACAAAACAGAGACATATATGAAAAAAAGTGGATGACTACAAAACCACATACAAAAAACAACACATTAAAAAAAAAAAAGGCCTCCACTTCCTACAGGTCTTATGATAGGGGAGGCAGATGTAGAGGTTGTTTTCCCAGAACCTATGTCCTCTATGAATACTACACACAAAGAGGTTGCTACAGAGGCAGGAGGAGCTCAGAGCACACTGTGACAGCACCAGCCCTCCAAGCCTCTGCCAAAACAAGACCCCTGACAATTCTGCCCAGGTTGCCCAACCATTACCAGTGGGGGAAAGGCTGGCTGACTACTTCCAGGAATGGGTAAACATTACCACGGACATGTGGGTCCCAGAGGTAATGGGCCAGGAGTTGTCCCTATAGTTCAAAAAATTCCCCAAACTGCAGAAACTCAAAAGCTTCCCAGTCGATCTCCCACAGAAAAAAATCTGCCTGAACTTTACTAGAAGTAAACAAAATACTACAAGCAAAAGCAGTTGAAAAGATCCCAGTCTTACAGTGGGGCAAGGGCTGGTTTTCAAGGTACTTCTTGACCCACAAGAAAAATGGGGAGTGGTGATCCATTTTAGACCTAAGATGTCTGAACAAGCATAGCAAAAATGAAACATTCAAGATGGTCACACTGGGTACAGTGATACCATCCTTATAATCAGGGAACTGGCTATGGTCTTTGGATCTGAACGGCACCCATTTTCACATTCCAGTCAGACTTACCCATAGAAAATACCTCAGGTTCAGGCTAGGAACCTGCCGGTACCAGTTCATGACCTTTCTCTTTCATCTCTATTCACCACCAGAAGTCTTCACAAAGTGCTTAATTGTGATGGCAGCACACCTGGGGAAGCAAGGTGTGGTGGCATTCCCTACCTGGACATCTGGCTAGTCCTGGGGAAAACAAGAGACAAGGTGCTCTATCCAGAAGGCAAAAAGCACCCAGGAAGACATGGAGTTCCTGATAAATCTGCAGAAGTCCCAAATAAAACCTGCTCAGGTGCTGGACCTGATAAATCTGCAGAAGTCCCAAATAGAACCTGTTCAGGTGCTGGACCCGATAAATCTGCAGAAGTCCCAAATAGAACCTGTTCAGGTGCAGAACTCTGCAGGGGAAATACTTCCTCCCTCAGGGAGGGTGTAACATGTGTTTGCCACAGCAAAATCCTTCACAGTGGACCAGCCAAGGCCTGCAAGGGGTTTTCTACAGCTGCAACCACAGTAGTGGTGCCATGGGCTGGGTGTCAGATGAGGAACATTCAGTGCAACTTAAGAGACCACCGGTCTCAAAGATAAAACTTTCCCTAAACTAGTGCCGGTCACAAAAGCGTTGTTATGAACACTAAAGTGGTGGAAGGATGAAAGCAACATTAGATAGGGTATTCCCTTCCTTCAGCAAACCCAAGAAACCTTTCAACAGATGCTTCACTCGTAGGGTGAGGCAACCACCTGGAGGATCTCACAGTAAGTGGCATATGGAGGCCACAGAAGACACAGGAGCACATCAGTCTCCCGGAACTCTGGGCAATATTTCTGGCTATGTCCAACTGCAAGGTCAGTTTGTCCAGATTCAAACAGGCAACACCACAACAGTGTATTACATAAACAAGCAGGGAGGTACAAGAAGATCCTCAAGACTGCTCAGAGGCATTGATGATCTGATACCTGGCTTACTCCCTAGTTGCAAAAATCTCTGTAGTACAGTCTGTTAAATAGCTGGTATAGTATAGCAAAACCCTACGCAAAACATGGAATAATGTTAACCATTTTCCGCAAATGAGTACGATAGACTGCTAACCGTTTTTGAGTGAGTTCCTGGCACAGTAGACAAAATTAATAATTGCTTTAAATGTTACATTTTACTAACCATTCTGTGCCAAGTGCTATACATTTTCACAGCTGATTAGCACTTTAGTGCACAAAACTGCTAATCATTTTCTTTTGGCTTATATAATACCCTGCAGTGCACTTGCCGGCAAAGTCAATATCCTGGTAGACTGTCTAAGCAGAATCAGCCAGGGAAACTACGAATGGACCCTGAACAAGTAGGTTCTGGCCATGGTTTTCAGAAGATGGGGCACCATAGGAATAGATCTGTTTACCTCTTTGGAGAACAATCAGCCTCCAGTGTTTTTGCAGGCCAGTAGCAAAGGGCACTGGCCCAGAGGATGCCATAGCCTTGAAATGGACTTGGAGATTGCTGTATGCCTTCCCAGCATTCCAGCTCGTACAGAGGGTGCTCCTAAAGCTCAGGTGAGAGCCAGAAACAATGATTCTAATAGCCCCAGACTGGGCCAGGCAGGCTTGGTACTCAATGTTCCTGGCTCTGTCTAACAAAAATCCAGTCAGCCTGCCAGTGAGTTACAACCTACTTACCCTCTCTCAGGGCAGAATAACATCTCCAGACTCCAGAACATTATGGCTGAGTGCATGATGACCTACCTAGATTTCAGTAAAGCATTCAACACCATTCCACACAGGAGACTATTAAGCAAGCTAGATAGCTTAGGAGTGGGTCCAGAGGTGGTAAACTGGGTAAGAAATTGATTGTGGGATAGGCAACAGAACACCAGAGGGTGGTGGTAAATGGAGTTCACTCCGAGGAGGGGGAGGGTGACCTGCGGGATGCTTCAGGGATCAGTGCTGGGATCGGTCCTCTTTAATGTTTTTATCGGTGACATTGCAGATAAGCCAGAGGGTAAGATCTGCCTCTTTGCAAATGACACTGCAGATAAGCCAGAGGGTAAGGTCTGCCTCTTTGCAGATGACACCAAAATCTGCAACGGTGGACACTCCAGGGGGGCAGAAAAAATGAGCAGAGACCCGAGAAAGTATTAAGCATTTCCTTGACAATTGTAATATGTGTTCAGTTAAATATTTTTTAAAATATTTCTTAAATATTTTTCCACATGATATCTACCTTAAAATTGTGTGTTGTTTATTAAAATTCCATAAAAAAAAATGTTAGATAGTTTTAGTAGTCATTTAGCTAGTTTTGGTAGTCACAGCTCCATCTAGCTATGGAAACAAATCTGCCATTACAGGCTAGAGTGGAGTGTGACCACAGTGCAGAGTTTGAATCTTAAGTTCTAAATCCCGACATTAGCATAAGGATCCGTCTCCAGGGCATTACCCTCTGCCAGGAAGATGAAGCTTGTGTAAATCATAGTGAGGGAATCTCTGAGAAGAAATAACATTACTACGGTGACTAAGTTTTTTTTCTTGCAGATAATGGGCCAATTTCAGGAATCCAAGCTATGTTGTCTGTATCTACTGGCAGAACTAGGGCTGCCAGCCTACCATCATATTCGGGACCCCATGCCCTGATGGTAGCAGGCAGTGGTAGTCTATGTATCGAGTCGGTGTCCACTTATTAATATTCATGAGTCTATGTTTTGTATAGCAAGCTCCTGCCCGGTGCTCCCAATAAATACCGTGCACTGTAGCTAGACCTTTTAGCAGTGCAGTTGGCACGTAAGGGCTAGCGGTATTAGTGTGAATCACCAGTTGCTTTGGCCGTCAGTGTTCAGGCAACAGCTGTTACTACAGTACTTATAATTAACAAAGTACTATTGAAATGGAAGCTACCTTTACAGTCTTGTCTGCTACAGGTTGGAAACATGTCTGGTAACTCCCATTTCAGTGTCCACAGGGAGTACCGGCATCCTGTCAGGCCTCTGCACTGCTCCCATGGGCTAAGTCATGACTTCTGGGGGCTTCAGGTGGCAGCAGTTGGCTGAACAGGAAATATTTTCTACTCCTTCACTGCTCTCCGGACTGCTGGCTGGCCCGCTTTTCTTGCATACTGCACTCCTTCAGACTGGGAGCATGGTGGGTATGCAAATGGTGCTAATGGTGTGCTGCCACTGCCTCTCTGCATTGCACACCTCACCAGGACTGCAGTTCTGTGGCAGTGCTGGGCACTGGAGCAGCCCTTTATGGGGTGGGACTTGCTAACTGGTGGTGTGCCCTCACTGCCAGTAGTAAGAATCCAGAATTCAGCTCATTATACCTTCTGTTAAGGAGGAGGGAATAAGGATGCATGGCAGGTCATACCTTTAATAAGTGCATACCTCTCAACCAAATGTCACTGAAATGCTGGATGCTGACACAAAATGAGGGACACTGGCCTACAGAATGTGAGATACATCCACTGAACGTAGATACAAACTCTGAACACAGGAATTTAGTGTCTTTACTTGTGCAAGTTCATTTTACTTTAGTGTCATAAGAGTGTTATGAATTTCTTCTTTAAAGTCTGAGTTTGTAGCACCTCTGTGAGGGCAGCATATTTTCCATGGGGTGGATGAGGGGCAAAGTAATTCTGAGAGGTGTAATGATGAGGGACGGTTGAAAGGTTTGAATTAGTGTATAAAGAAATCCTGCTTAATATGGGCACTGCATATTAAAGACCATCTTGTGGTCATGACTGCAATTTTTTAAGTACTATGCAACCTACATATTAGGAGGATAACCCTGTTATTAAGGTCAGCTGCTTTGTTTCCTTGTATACCATAAACATTTCCAACAACTGTTTGTCACCTTTAATATTACTGTTTATCATTGTTTCAGGTTATAAGTATGTCAGATGCAATATCTGTCAAAGGTTACTGCAGTGGTTTCATGGACAGATCTAAAATTGTTAGAAAGGGGAAGTCCCTGCATTTTATGGGCCCTGAGTATGCTTCCCCTTGAGTGGGAGTGACTGGGGGGGGGGTTAACCCTGAATCCCCCTATCCATCTGCCACTGGGTTTTTAAATTAGGACTACATAGGGTTTCTCAACACTTTAACTTGTGAGGATGTTGGCCCTCAAAATGTGAAAAAAAAAAAAAGAACTGTGGGACACCGAATCAATGTCTTGGAGAGAGCACTTAGAACACTCTGGAAAACAGCATTGATGGTCATTGCTCTGGTTGCCAAAACTCAGGTTGCTGCATCATCATACAGACAAAAAAAAGGAGCTTTCATAGGCGTGGCTCAGCATTGCATGATGTGAGTGGCCGTGCCCTCTGGTTGGCAAAAGAAAGTCAAACTACTCATTTGATCAGCAGCATACTAGTTCTGTGGTTTTTATGCTGTTCAGTTTGACATCACAGTGTGCAAGTATGAAAGCCCTTATAACGAACTCTGATCAGAGCCAATACGGCCGTGGAGAGCTTTTAGGAGCAGCATGAGCATTGAAAAGAATATGTGGTGCTCTCAACGTACCTGAGTCAGCCATAACTAATGCTACATCGATTACAGTACTGCGCATGCGTGATACTCGTGCATACACAGTTTGCCCTGGAGTCAGCTGTGCGCAACATGGCAGTGCGACATGACTACGTATGAGCACTACTCGTGCATATGCAGTGTGTTTGTGTCACAGATCTTCCACCCATGCCTTAACCAGCATGCCTCTTGCACCTGGCTGCCACAGACCCTTCTCTGTGTTTGCCCCTCACCCTTTCCTGTGCCTGCACCCAGCCCTCTTAGCAAAATTGGCATGCCCAGGACTCCTGGATAGTTGAAGCCCAGTCATCAGTCCCCTGCATCAAGCCGAGGCTGACTGCTCAAACCCCAGGTGTAATATGGGTCTGGTTTTATAAAATATTAATCCACTCACTTCCTGTATCAGGAGGGATTAACTTTTCTTCAGCTAATTAAAATAAAGTAACGTCTCTTTTGGAATGCAGATACTTCCTGAGACTTACTATGATTCTTGTTAAACAGTGAGGGATTGAATATTTATTCATTTATTTTGACTTTGATTACCGGGTAGGTGTACTGGTTCAGAGGACTGTTTACAGGCACAGACCAGGCCATGAGGCACGAGAGAACAAATAAAAGACAATAATCAGGTTACACAGCAGTAGCAACAAGCTAAGACTACACAAGTGCTAAATACAAGGTAAGGTGACAAGAGGACAGTCAATGTTGATAGAATAGGTAATGTATATTACATATGTGCATTTATACAAAATAAGCAACAATCCGTGGGTAGAGGCTAGGGGAAATGAAAGATGAAGCCTAAGGTAGATAAGGTGGAAAGTCGAGGCATGGTGACATGATGGACCTAGAGTTCTTTACAACATTAAATTACTATATTACCGTGAGGGGCTGGACTTGATGGACCTAGAGTCCCTTACAACATTAAATTACTATGTTACAGTGAGGAGTTGGACATGATGGACCTAGTGTCACTTACAAAATTAAATAACTATGTTACAGTGAGAAGTTGGGCAAGATGGACCTCGAGTCCCTGACAACTTTAAATTACTGTGTTATAGTCAGGGGCTAGACATGATAGACCCAGAGTCCCTTACAAGCTTTTCCATGAATTCTGCATGCACGGAGGGGCAGCAAACTGTTTGAGGATTGTTGTGCCCTCAGTATACAGACTGCTGTAGTTACAGTTGTGAACTTTCCTCCCTGCTAGCCTCACATGCTGTGAAACTTGATCAAACTGAAATAAAAAATGTAAATGTGGAGGTGGACACCAGACAACAAAATAAAATGAGAAAGGTGACAAAGTTAACAGACTGTAAAAACACAATGTCTTATTTGTTTCCCCTAATGTTGCAGGGACAGGTGGCCTGACCCGAGGGCCTGCTGGAGGGGTCAGAGCAGGCATCTCTCCTTTGATGACAACCCATTTGGAGGTGGGTGTCAAGCCTAAGACATCTCAGAAACCCACTGTTGCTTCAATACAGGCTTTCCTGCATGAATTTCAAGCTGAGGTCAATCGGTCAACTTTCAGGATAGAGAGCTCCTTAATAGAAATAACCTCTCGTTGTGCAGCTGTGGAGGCATGGATGGAGAATACAGAAAAAGTTGTGGAAAGTAACTCACTGGAAATCAAAGTGGTCACCGTGAGAGTCCTGACCGTAGAAGGTGCTACAAATGCTGCATTACATGAACAGCTAACACAGATGGCAAGACTGGAACATCTGGAGAATAACATTTTACAAAGAACTATTAGATTAATAGCTTTCCCTGGGACAGTTTCCAATGCAGAGCTAAAAGATGAAGTCCAGAAAGCACTCACAGTGATATTTTCAATTGAGCCTCTCCTTATCTTGTAGAATGTTTTTCGTCCTGCATCAAGGCAGCCCACGGATCCGATGAACTCTTCTCAGACATCTAGAGCCAGATATATAATTTTAACTTTTCAGATGCTGGCTGAAAGAAATAAACTTCTCCAGCTGGCCAGGCAGAAAAAAAAACAGTTATTTTATGATGGCCACCAGATCCATCTGTATCCAGATTTCTGCAAGCAGATACAGCGCAGAAGAGAATTTCTTCCCATTACGTCCGAATTTAAAGAAGCGGGAATAACAACAGCTTTACTTTCACCTGCACATCTGAGGTTCCAATTTCAGGGTAAAAAACATTACTTTGAAGATCCAGATGTGGCTTGGTCTTTTTACGAAACAATGTTTGTATCCCAGAAGGCATTGGTTCAGACTTTGAGGAAGAGGACGAAGTGGAGATTACTGAGTATTACCCCGTTTAATGGAATGAACTTTGAAACATAGAAACATAGAATTTGTCGGCAGATAAGGACCGCTTGGCCCACCCAGTCTGCCCATTTCCCTGCCTACTGGATAAGCTGCAGATCCTAGTTAACCAGCAGCCTACTTTTTCCTACCCCATCCCCTAGAATTGCCTTATGACTGTCCCATGCATGCTTGAATTCCACCACTGTTTTTGACTCCACGACCTCCTCGGAGAAGGCACGTTCCATGCCATCCACAACCCTCTCTGTGGCATCCACTTCCTTAAATTACCTCTGAGCCACCCCCTCTATCTTCAAATTGTGCCCCTTGTTGTTGCACACCTCTTTTTGAAAGATGCTACCCTCTTGGACTTTGTTGATTCCCTTGAGGTACTTGAAGGTTTCTATCATGTCCCCCCCTCCCTCCTTTCCCTGAGGCTATACATATTAAGCTTCTTTAGTCTCTTCATATGTCTTCGCTGCAGACCCTGCACCATTTTAGTTGCCCTCCTCTGGACAGCTTCCATCCTGTCTATGTCTTTGCAAGACTGGTCTCCAGAACTGCACGCAGTACTCCAGATGGGGTCTGACCAGCTGTCTGTACAGAGGGATAATAACTTCCTGTTTTCTACTGGTGATGCCTCTCCCTATGCATCCCAGTATCCCCCAGCCCTCCTTGCTGCCCTCTCACATTGCTTGCCCACCTTTAGGTCATCTGATATAACTACCCCCAGGTCCCTTTCCATTTTTGTTGTTGTTAATATCTCACCCCCCATTGTGTACTCTTCCCCTGGGTTTTTGTTTCCCAGGTGCATTACCTTGCACTTCTTAGCATTGAATCTAAGCTGCCATACATTTGACCATTCTTCTAACCTTGCCAAGTCCCTTTTCATCCTTTCCACCCCACCTTGTGCATCAACTCTGTTGCAGATCTTTATGTCATCTGCAAAGAGACATATTTTCCTTCAGTCCCTCTGCAATGTCCTTATAAAGACATTGAAGAGGCTTGTTCTAATACTGAACCCTCGTTACCCACTAGTAACCCCCTTTCATCAGAGTGGACTCCATTTACTGTTACTCTCTGTGTCCTATTTTCCAGCCAATTTTTTACCCAGGCTGTCATCTTGGGACCCACTCCCAGGCTAGCTAACTTGTATATTAATCTTTTGTGTGGGACTACGTCAAATGCCTTGCTAAAGTCTAGGTAGGCCATGTCCACAGCCCCTCCCTGATCTACTACTTTGGTCACCCAGTCAAAGAAATCTGTCAGATTTGTCTGGCATGACCTTCCTGCTGTGAATCCATGCTGCCATGGGTCCTGTGCCCCTCTGGCCTCTAGATACTCGACAATTCTTTCCTTCAGAAGTGATTCCATCATTTTCCCTACCACTGAGGTTAAACTAACAGGTCTGTAGTTTCCTGCTTCTGCCTTGCTCCCACTTTTGTGAAGGGGAATCACATCTGCCCTCCCTCCAGTCCTCGGGTACCACCCCATCCTCCCATGATTTGTTAAACAGGGTAGTCAGTGGTGTCACTAATTCTACCCTTAGTTCTTTTAGAATTCTGGGATGAATCCATCAGACCCCATTGCTTTGTCCACCTTCAATTTTAAGAGTTCTTTCAGAATCCTTTCTTCTGTAAATGGGCTGGTATCAACTTCTGTATCCAGTGTTTCTACTGTTTGTTCTAGGTACCCCCCTTCCTTTGTAAATACTGAGCAAAAATATTTGTTAGTATCTCTGCCTTTTCACTGGTCTCCCTCTACCCACCCCCCCTTATTAAGCCTCACTGTCCTCCCTTGGTCTTCCTTCGCTCCTGATGTACCTATAAAGTGTTTATCCCCTTCTTAACTGAGTTGGCTATCTTTCCTCGGTTTGGGCCTTTGCTGTTCTGACTGCCTTCCCAGCTTCCTTTTGCTTTAACTGATACAGTTCTCTGTCCTGCTCCTTCTCTGCGATTCCTTGTACTTCCTGAAAGCTTTCTTTCTTCTTGAACCTTCACTGCCACTTCCTTTGAGAACCATAGTGGTTTCTTTACATCATTTAGTTTTGTTTATTTGCTTCACACAAAGGCTTGTTGCCTCTGTGATGGCAGTTTTATTATTCCCCATTGTTCTTCCACCCTCCTTCCTGCCCATGTGCTAGTGCATTCCTTAGGCACTTACCCATTTTAGCAAAGTCAGCCCTCCTAAAGTCCAGTACCTTTGCCTTTGTATGGCTTGACTCTATTGCTGTGTTTATTGTGAACTATACTGTTCGATGGTCGCTAGTTCCCAGATGGCTACCCACTTCTACATCTGTGATACTCTTCATCTCCATTTGAAAGAACCAGGTCTAAGATTGCTCCTCTCGAGTGGGCTCCATACTAGTTGTCTAAGGCATGCCCCTGTAGGGCATCTAGAATAACCCCACTCTTGAGTGGCTGTGGAAACTGCACTCCAGTTAACATCTGGCATATTCAGATCACCCATCAGCAATATCTCCTTTTTCATACTAAGTATACTTTCTATCATTTCCTTGTCCATTTCCTCCCCTGAGAAGGTCTGTATCTAACCCTATGCGGATTGTGGTGCCATTGCCGGTCTCAAATTTACCACAGTGCTTCTTCTCCTCCCTTTTTCTTTTGTTCTGTTACTTTGGTTCCTTCCCTTATGTAAAGAGCTAATCCTCCTCCTCTTTTACCCTCTCTGTCTCTCCTGTAGATAGTGTATCCTGGTATGTTTACGTCCCAGTCATGGTTTTGTGCGAACCATGTTTCTGTGACTGCCACGATATCCAGATGTTCCTCCTCCATCAACGCCACTAATTCAGTTACTCAGACTACGTGCATTGGTACTCATTACTTTCCATTTTTTGATGGCTTTACTTTCTGTTGCAGCATCCCCCACTGACCTTTCTACCTCGGTCTTTTTCCCATTTAGTACCCTGTTTTGTAGGGAGAGGCTGGGATTTTCCTGCCGCTCATCAGTGCCTCCCCCCTTGACTAGTTTAAAAGCTTGCCAATGAAGCATTTAAACCGATTGCTCAAAAGACTTGTTCCTTCCTGGACAGATGCAGACCATCCTGCCAGTATAGACTGGTGTCCCTCCAGGTGGAACCCCAGTCCCCAATGAAGCCAAACCCTGTGCTCCACACCATTTTTCAACCACTCATTAAACTGCATGGTGCAAAGTACCCTTGCCTCACTCATGCCATTTACAGGCAGCACCTCTGAGAAGGTTACTGTGTGTGCTATTTGTCTTAGGCCCCTCCCAGTTCTAAAAGTCCTTCTGCACTGCTCTAATCTCATGTTGAGCCAAGTCATTTGTCCCTAGGTGGACAATGACATCCAGCTCAGACTCCCGTGCAGCTGTTCTCGTGATCCTGAGGATGCGCTTCCTGTCCCTACAAGCCATGGCACCAGGCAGGCACTTTACTTCAGTTTTCCCTGCTCCCCCCAGTTCTATCCCCCTAATAATTGAGTCCCCCACCAGGAGCTGCTTCCTTTCCTTGTGGCATCCTCTGCCTCCTTCCTGTGGGCCTCCCTTGTGACAGGTGTCCTCAGCCTCCTTAATCTCCTCCCTGGGTGCATCCATAGGGGAGCTGTGCTCCCCCAGAATGGTGTATGGATTGTTGAGTGGAACAACTGACTGGGTGTGCCTCATAAAGGGTTGCCTTATAAAATAGCAGTCGGTTTGATACTATATAATAAAAGGGGTTTCTGATGCCTATTTTCTTTTTTTTTTTGCTCAAAGAATTTTAGTTGGGAAGTTAAAAGCTTGGAGCTTGAATGAAGAGAGCATTTTTTTTCTTCTGGGAATGAATTGGCTCCAATTAATTTTATTATTGGATGAGAACAATTTTTTTTGATCCCCTAAAATTATGTAAAAATATTTTTTTGTTCTTTGTTTAGTTACATAAGTAACACTGAAAAGTTATGTTCTTAAAGAGGAACTTTCTTGATGGTCCAGAGAGTTACAGCTTGTAATCATTATATGCAGTACCAGACCTGAAAAGGTGTGGGTATTTGTTATTTTTGGCCAAGGTTTATTGTGCCTTACATAATTTGGATTTGTTTTTAAGCCCTGCTATACTTGCCATTGCTGTTTAGTTGCAGGGATACAAGCTCCTGATGACATCACTATAGGGTAGAGGAGTGACTCACACTGTGCAGTACCATGCAGTTGCAACAGTGTTGCAAGGGAAACCTACCAGTACTCAGTGTACATACTATGTTATCCCTTCCCCAAGACACCCTGTTAGCAATGCATTATGCCAAAATCCAAATGCCTTGTCAGTGTGTGTGTGTGTGTGTGTATGTATATATATATATATTTTTTTGGTAAAACTGACTCTGCCCTACAGTGATGTTCGCAGTATAACCCTGGGTCCACAACAACACCAGGCTCGCTATAGAAGCTCTGGTACACCTTACAGTTTTTAGCAGCTCAGAATGCAAATACTAACTGCAGTGGACAGTAATGAAATACAGTTCCAGAACCAATGCAAGAAGGGGTAATTTATGCATGAAAGTCAAAAGGACTGGTGAAGATTCTCTTTATGGTTTATTATGTTGATGTAATTAAATATGAATGTGATCCTTTTTTTTTCTCTTAAGGAATAAAAACAAAGTGTACAAAAAAAAAAAACAATGTCTTTATGGGTGTGAACAGGAAAATTCACTACAGGACATACAACTAAAATAAAATGTCAACTTCTATGTAACTAACACAAGAAGGCTGAAGGTGACTGGCCCAGTGGAACAGAGGGTTGAGGCATTGGATACCACACCTTGTGCCACACTGGCAACCCAGGTTCGGGAATGGACACTGGTTGTTCGGGGGGGGTCGGCTGGGTGAGGAAGGATTGAGCATCTAGGGGACTGATCTATCTCGGGTTGGGGGAATTTGCGCTGTGCGTTGTCAACTGGCACTCAGCAGTTGCTGGGGATCGCTACAGGTGTGCAGCCACATAGAGGGGTTGGCCCATGTCCTGGGTGATTAGCTACCTCCATGAGGTGGGGACAGCCTCCCCACCCATTTCATGGACATGGGTGCAGGAGAAAAATGGCAGAAAATTTAGGACTCGACAGGACTCCTGATGGTTTGATCGCTCCAGTAAGCCCACCCCCAATACCAGATTTGACATACTGGGGGGAGCACACCAGCATTCCTCGTCCTGTCCCTGCTGCTTAGGAGGAATCCATGGGGGAATTCCGAGGGATGGAAGAATGAGGGATGATCATGGGCCGGAGGATGTACCCCTCTAAGGGAGGGGTCAGAGCCCCTGTCGAGGAGAAACTACATACAGTATGAAAAAAAGGCTGAAGATTAGCTACCAAGATAATCAAGGGTTAAGACTCAAGTGTGTTGCAGAGTAATCAGAGCAAGCAGCAGTGGAATGCAGGACAGCTTGCCAACTGAGAAGTGCTATTGAAAGAAAATCATCTTTTCATTGTTTGTGGAAGTTAGCTAGCTGTTTCAAAGCTATTTATCATATATGCCCTTAAAATGATGAGTGCCTGCTTCAAGACACTAGCTGTTAGGTCCTTAAAGCAGGCATGACTAGAGAGACAAGCTGGAAAAATATTGTTGTAACTGGTCTACTCAACAGAGAGAAGGGAGTAATTCATTCAGCTGGTGTAGTGATTTGCAGTTGTGGAAGGATACACTGAAAACTCCAAAAATCTGTGCTTCGTTATACCATTTTCCCAGCTACAACAAGATAGCTGCAGGCTCCACCCACAGCCATAAAAAGGACATCTCTCATCTTGGTTAACCTGTCCAGTGACCAGTAAATACAATGGTTGCTAGTACTGATCAAATAAAGCAACAGTGTAAGCCTTCTAGAGCAGTGGCACCTGTAGGAACCCACCAAATAGATGCAAACCCTGCAAAAGTGACATAGGCCTCAAGTACAAACATCCCACCACCACAGCAGTTGCACCAGGCCCAGCAGTCCTAGTTAATTATTACAGATATCTTCAACCAAAGAGGAAGGAATGGGGATAGTGTACAATGTTTTGTAAATATTTCCAATTATTGCTAGTTACCTTTAATATTGCTTTCTAATATTTTCTGTAATAAGCATGTTGAAAGTAATATGTGTACGTGATTACAGTAGGGTTTTTATGTTTGCTAGCCAAAGGCAAGTCAAACATATTGGTAACAGTTTTAGTAGCAGTGAGGGCTCAGCTGAGCCAGCCATTTAGGGAGGTGCATTTTGGGGGCTTAATCAGATCATGTGCAAGTCAGCTTGGGGATAAAGTGTACTACTTTATCACTACTAGTCAGGCTCTGCTGCATAACAGAAAAAGCAGTTCCTTGTGTATTTCATATAAGGGGCATGGGATCTGCAGTCTAAAGACATATATATGTTCATTGCAAAAAAACATAGTTAATACATCAGTTAGGGTTCTTACTAAAGCGACAAAGGCAGGGAAATGTGGTGTTAGGGTTTTCAACCCTAATACCCCACCCTGCAAACACTGATGGGCATCAGGAAGGGGGTGCCTTCGGATCATTGATCCTAACGCTCACCCCATTTCATAAGTAAATAAATGAGATGGGCACAGTACAGGAGAATGGGGTGAGCATTAGGGCCGATGACTTCAAGGCTCAGCCCTGACACTTGTCAGTGTCTGCAGAGTGGGGGTGGGGTGTTAGAGTTGAAAACCCTAACACCATATTTCCCAGCTTTTGTCACTTTATTTTTTTTATTTTGGTCCACCTCCCCTCCCCGAAGAGCTCAACCCATGCCTGCATGCCGTCCTCCCATGCCGAAGCTTACCCCCCCAGGGCAGAGCCACTTGGCGGGTGCCCCCTCCCCATGGTCTTTGGTAGCTTGCCTCAGGGTGGGGCCACAGGAGCAGGATCCCTGGTGGACACTGGTGTCAGTGGGGACAGCGGTGGAACAGGGCATCATGCCCGGGGGACCAGATATTTTTTTTTGTAGACTTGCAGCAATCTGTGGGTGGGGACATGCAATGACAGCCAGCATCTGCCACACCTCCTTTGCATTCCGGCACCAGCAGCAGCGGTACCCCCAGCCTCCGCCACAGGTTTGCAATACGCCAGACACTCTTCACCCCTCCACCCAGAGAAGGAGAGCAGTCCCTGTGGCACTCAGTCCTTCTCCCCTCAGCCAACCCTCTTACTCCCCAGTCTGTCTCTGAACCCGGGATATCAGCACCTCAAGCGGACACCTTGCTGCTGTGCCAGTAGGCTGGCTGCCTTTGTCGCTTTAGTAAGAACCTAACTGATGCATTAATGAAGTTTTTTTTGTAATAAGGTCTCTTACTTTTTCAGATAGTATAACCATATCCTTATTTGTCTGGAGGAGCTCAGGGCCCTCTGGGTCCAGCAGTCTCATCCTTCAATAGATGCACATATGTATGTAGATGTGGAAGCACAGGTCCCTCCAGGCCCTATGCTTCCATTCATAGGACAACAGGGACCAAATTGTCAGTATAGCCATCTTATTATCCCACCTCTTGTACCCCAGTACAGAAAAATTGTCAAATCCATGCCGAAAAATAATTCTGCACAATTGCAACGCTATTCCATGCCACAGGTGCGAAAACACATTTTTGGCAGGATTTGAAAAATGGCAGCTGTGACAAACATGAGTTGGGGTAATAAGAAGGCTATGTTGAAAATCTGGGGTAAAATATTTAACATTTCAGAAGTTACAAGCAGACGTAGCGAAATTGCAACTAAATGTCATAATTTTTGCATTGTTTCTTATTTTGACCCCAAATTTTCAACATGGTCTTCTTATGACCTTACCCCATAAACCCTGTAGGTGAAAATTGTAAACTCTGTGCCAGAATGCCATTCCACGCCACAGGTGCAAAAACACATTTCAGCAGGATGTGAAAAATGACAGCCATAATGTTCATGAGGTAGTGTGAAAAAATGGCTATGTTGAAAATTTGGAGTCAAAATATAAGAAATTATCACAGTTATGCACGTGCATAGAAACATTTCAGTGACTGCTCATAACTTGGCCTATTTTAGGAATTATTTCACTAAATTTTCATTGCGATTTTTGGGACCCCACCTCGTGAACACTGGTGCTGTCATTTCATTACTCGGTCCTGAAAGGTGAGTTCATGCAGTAACCGCAAAATCACCTTCTGGGCCCAATTGATGAAACGACAGTGGCAGTGTTCATGAGGTGGGGTCCCAATGAGCCTATGTTGAAAGGTTGGTGGAAAAATACCTAAAAATGGTAAAGTTATGAACCCAAGTTAAAAACGCCATTGAAATATATTAGACAGCACTTACCTTGATTCCTCAGTTTGCAGTTCGGCTTTGAAGAGTGCAAACATGTCTTGGTCCACAGAAGATGACAGCGGATGACCTCCGAAGGTAAGCATAGGGTAAGAAGAGTGTGGGGTTGTGGGTGCTGTGTGGGAGGGTCAGGATGGGGGAGTGGCACGACGAGGGGCCGTTTTCTTTTTTTCAGGTAATAAAAAGACGGGACTGTTTTCTTCTTTACAACTAATATATTATTACATATTTCTGGACACTGGGAGTGGGCTCCCCAGTATCCCGTACTTTTGTGGGGGGAACATCTCTGGACACTGGGAGTCGGGCTCCCTATTGTCCCACACTGGCAGGGGGGCTTCTAGTGCCGACATGGGGATTGGGCAACCCACTGTCTGCAAATGAATCCTACATCATGGGAAAGTTTCCTTTTTTAGGTTTAAAGTAATACATAATTTGGGACACTGGGAGTGGGCTCTCCAGTGTCCCATATTGCTGGGAGGGGGATATGTATCTCGGGATATTTGGAGTGGGCTCCCCAGTATCCCACAATGGCAGGGGAGGGTTCTACTGCCGACATGGTGATTGGGCACCCCAGTGTTGGTAAATTCTCAAATGGGGACAGAAAAAGAATCTCAGATTTAGAAGTGGGTAGCCATCTGGGAACAAGCGACCACCAAACAGTGTGGTTCACGATAAACACAACCATACAATTGCCATACAAAAGCAAGAGTATTGGACTTTAGGAGGGTTGACTTTGGGAAAATGAGAGTGTGCCTCAGAAAAGCACTAGCAAACAGACAAGAAGGAGGGGTGGAGGAACAATGGGGAGTAATCAAAACAGCCATCACAGAGGCAACAAGCCTTTGTGTAAAGCAAATCTACAAAACACAACGAAGTAAAAAAACGCTGTGGTTCTCAAAAGAAGTGGCAGGGAAGGTTAAGGAGAAAAGGTTAGCATTCAGGAAATATAAGGAAATACAGAAGGAGCAGGGCAGAGAACTTTATCAGTTAAAGCAGAAAGTGGCTGGGAAGGCAGTCAGAATAGCAAAGGCCCAAACCGAGGAAAGGATTGCAAACTCTGTTAAGAAGGGGGATAAGACCTTTTACAGGTACATTAGGGAGTGAAGAAAGACCAACGGAGGGATACTGAGGCTTAATAAAGGGGAGGGAATGTGGGCAGAAGGTGACAGTGAAAAAGCAGGGATACTGAACAAATATTTCTGCTCAGTATTCACAAAGGGAGAGGAGGGGGAGGCACCTAAACCAAAAAAGAGAAACACTCTGAAGATGGGGGTCGATACTAGTCCATTTACAGAAGAAAGGGTTCTGAAAGAACTAATAAAATTGAAGGTGGACAAAGCAATGGGGCCTGATGGGATTCACCCAAGAATTCTAAAAGAACTAAGGGTAGAACTAGTGACACCGCTGACTGTTCACTTTAACAAATCATGGGAGGATGGAATGGTATCTGAGGACTGGAGGAGGGTGGATGCGATTCCTCTTCACAAAAGTGGGAGCAGGACAGAGGCAGGAAACTACAGACCAGTTAGTTTGAACTCAGTGGTAGGAAAAATGATGGAATCACTTCTGAAGGAAAGAACTGTTGAGTACCTAGAGGCCAGTGGGGCACAGGACCCAAGGCAGCATGAATTTACAGCGGGAAGGTCATGTCAGATGAATCTAATAGATTTCTTTGACTGGGTGACCAAAGTAGTAGACCAGGGAGGGGCTGTGAACATGGCCTACCTAGATTTTAGCAAGGCATTTGATACAGTCCCACACAAAAGATTAATACACAGGTTAGCCAGCCTTGGAGTGGGTCCCAAGGTGGTAGTCTGGATAAAAAATTGGCTAGACAACAGGATGCAAAGGGTAGTAGTAAACGGAGTCCACAGTGAAGAAAGGAGGGTTACTAGCGGGCTACCGCAGGGTTCAGAACTGGAACCGGTCCTTTTTAATGTCTTTATACGTGACATTGCATAGGAAGTAGAAGGAAAAGTATGTTTCTTTGCAGACAACACAAAGATCTGCAACAGGGTTGACACACAAGATGGAGTGGAAAGGATGAGAAGAGACTTGGCAAGGTTGGAGGAATGGTCAGATGTATGGCAGCTCAGATTCAGTGCAAAGAAATGCAAGGTAATGCACCTGGGAAACAAAAACCCAGGGGAAGAGTACACAATGGAGGGTGAGATACTGACAACAGTAAAAATGGAAAGGGTCCTGGGGGTAATTGTATCAGATGACCTAAAGGTGGGCAAGCAATGTGAGCAGTAAGGAAGGCTGGGGGATACTGGGATGCATAGGGAGAGGCATCAATAGTAGAATACAGGAAGTTGTTATCCCTCTGTACAGACAGTTGGTGAGACCCCATCTGGAGTACTGTGTGCAGTTCTGGAGACCCCATCTCTGCAAAGACATAGAGTGGAGGCTGTCCAGAGGAGGGCAACCAAAATGGTGCAGGGTCTGCACCAAAAGTCATACGAAGACAGACTAAAGGAGCTTAATATGTATACCCTTGAGGAAAGAAGGGAGAGAGGGGACATGATAGAAACTTTCAGGTACCTCAAGGAATCAACAAAGTCCAAGAGGGTAGCATCTTTCAGAAAAGAGATGTGCAAAAACAAGGGGGCACAATTTGAAAATAGAGGGGGGACGGCTCAGAGGTAATGTGAGAAAGTATTTTTTCACAGAGAGGGTTGTGGATGCATGGAACAGCCTCCCCGAGGAGGTCATGGAGTCAAGAACAGTGGGGGAATTCAAGAATACATGGGACAGACATAAGGCAGTCCTAGCGGGGGTAGGAGGAAGTAAGCTGTTGGTTAACTAGAATCTGCACTTTATCTCTTAGGAAAATGGGCAGACTAGGTGGAACAAGCAGTCCTTATCTGCCATCAAATTCTATGTTTCTAAACATGCCTCGGCCCCCTTCGAGGCTGTAAAAGGTTAAAAAAATCTTTGACTTAGGTAAACACCATTAGGTGTTTACCTAAACGGGGACAAAGGAATTGGATTCTGAGGGCAGTTTGGCTAAGAAATGGCCAGAATTTTTTTTTTCCTGTGGCCGTATTTGTGCTGCAAATTGCGGCAGCTGTTTGTGCAACTACACCGTTCATTATTTCTGTAAAACAATGGGATATTGCCAGCGCTATGCACAAACTCCCACTTGTTTTAGAAACACTGCCAGTAGTTTGTGACACAAATACGCTCATGGACAAATTAATGTATTTCTGGGCTTGTGGGGCAAACTGACCACAGAATCTGATTTCTTGCGCCCCAGTTAGGTAAACACAACAGTTGGTGTTTACCAACTACAAGTATTTTTGAATTATCTAAATGTGTTTAACTCGCTAACTTAAACAAGATGGCAGAATCTCAACTCTACATGTCGCATTTGCAAAAGCAAATACCGCTTTCGCAACAACAAAACAGTACTTTCGCATGGCACATCTAACTTTTCCCATAGGAAATAATGGTAAATGTTAAACTTTAATAACTTATGAGTGAATTAGTATTTTTTCACCAAATCTTCAAAAGGCACATCTGTGACCCAAGCCCGATACACCCTAGCAATTTCAGACTAAACCCACAAGCTGTTTCTGAGAAACGGCATGACAAAGGATTTACTCAAAAATGGTAATTTTCAAATTTTTTGACACTCTGCATCTTCGCACCCACACATCCGACTGGAACAAAACTTGCCACATCAAGAGATCTTTGGTCCCTGACAGGGCATGCACAATGTCATGTCAATCGGTCAGATGGTTGTGAAGGTATTAAAATGCAACATTTTGGGTTTAATATAGAAGTGACTGTTGAGCCCTAGCTATGCTGGCACTACTGTGTCACTATAGATATATATTCTTTGCAAAAAACATCATTAATGTATCAGTTCGGATGAATACCACAGTGACAAAGGCAGGGAAATGTGGCCCACCCCAAGGGTTCCCACCCCTACCACCCCACCCCCAACCCCACCTCCCTCCACACACCAACATTCTTTGGGGTGCCACTGAGTTATCTATCATATCACCCCTCTCCCTTGTGGCTTCCATTGAGTACCTGTTCAGTGCCCTAAGCTGATCCTCGAAGGATCTGTCCTGCAGGTCATGAATCATTTTTGTTACTGTATACTGCACTGTCTTAAGCCTGTTCCTGTCTTCTCAAGTGAGGCTTCCAGGACTGGGCACAGTACTCCCGGTGTGGCCTTACCAGTGATTTATACAGAGGCAGTAATACCTCCTTTCTACTGCTATCAAATCCCTTCCCAATATTCCCCAGCATCCTAGCTGCCATAAGGTAGGCATTGTTACACTGGATAGATTGTTTAAGGGAGTCACTTATGATGACTCCTAGGTCCCTTTCCTCAGTAGTAGTACAATCACCCCTTGCTATAGCGAACCACGTAATAACGAATATTGGATATAACGAACAAGATCTCTGGCAGCCGTTTTTTCACTACAGTATGTGGCACTATAAAAGTGGGTAATTTATCAAGTCTTTAGATGCAACCTCATAATGAAGCATCCAGTTATTCTGTTTTGACCAAACTCGCTATCCTTTATTGTCTGAAGGCTGGTGAAAGTTTAGGAAAAATAGCAGCAGAGACTGGCCATAGCAAATCAACTATTTGTACCTAGAGGAAACAGGAGGATTCTTTACAGGATTTTGTGCAGGAGTCAGAAGCGGATGCTCTAAAACGGTAAAGCTCAGATGAGCTGATGAAGCTGAAATAGTCAAAGCCGCTCAGCTGTGGTTCTCACAGCAACGTCCGAGTGGCATTCCAGTTTCTGGATGCATTGTAAGGTAAAAGGCAAATTAGTTTGCCAAAGAAATTTACAGGGAGTCATCAAAACTTAAATCATCCTCAGGATGGCTGTGGCAATTTCAGAAATGGCATCGCATCCGTAGAGTGTCACAGGAGATCAAAGGTACTGTGATGATGCTGCTGCTCTTGAATTTCTGACAAAACTGAAAAAGGTTCTGTCAGATGGAGTTGCAGTCCACATCAAGTGCTCAGTGCTGATGAGATGGGGTTATTCTGGCAGTGCTTGCCAGATATAACATTAGCCAGCAGGACTGAGATTAATGCTAGCAAAGGGTTTAAGGTCTCAAAGGACCATGTAACATTTTTGTTCTGTTACAATGCTACAGGCACCTATAAAATCAAACCCCACTGTATAGGCAAATTTAAGACCCCTCGTTTCCACCATGTCAAAATGAACTCACTATCCCTTCAGTACAGCAACAGCAAAAACACGTGGATGATGACAGTCATTTTCCTTGCACAATTCTTTGACACATTTGTGTCATCTATTAGGGCTTTTTTGCGCAAAAAGAAATTGCAGCCAAAGGCATTGCTGCTTCTGGATCAGTGACCTGCTCACCCCCCAGAGGCTGAATTAAGATCACATGATGGCAAAATCGGGGCACTGTTTCTTTCGAAGAACACCATCTTGTGCATACAGCCTCTGGATGGGGGCATTATTGTAGCTTTTAAGAAACACTACAGAAAAAGGCTTCTAGGAGACTTGGTTGCTGCTGATACAGATAAGGTGACTGACTTTATAAAGGCCCTTACATTAAAAACAATGGCAGACCTGGCAGGGGAGGCACGGGATAATGTGTCAGAGGGTACAATTGCTCACTGCTGGTCAGCAACGTTGGATCCCGCATTTGCTGAAAACATTAGCCCAGATGAGGAACCTGAGATCGATGACACTACTGAGACAGCTCAGATGGCTACAGAACTAAATTTGTTGGATCCGAATGACCCAGAGGCTGCAATCAATGAGTGGCTGACAGGTGATGACACTGCAGATACTGTTGAAAATATGCCCAGCTCAGAGATACTGTCCACTTTTTCAAGTCAGCAAGCAGGAGATGCAAACGCAGAGAAAGGAGAAAATTGTGAGGAGGACGAGGATGGTAAGGATGACTGTGAAGTGCCCCCACCACCCCCGATGCACACTGAAGCAGTTCATAGTTTTGAGATTAGAGTGGAGTGGTTGTCCAGTCAAGAGGTGGATCCAATAAAAATTATCCATCTTATACAGCTGGTATTATTTGTTAAATATGTCGCTGCAAACAGGCGCTCTAAACAGCTGAAGATGACTGACTTCTTCCTTGTAGAGAAACCATAAACATGCTAATACAGTATTACAGTACTGCACTGAGTATTGAAGTATGTCTAAATGTTATTCTAGGTTTTTCAGGTAAAATGTTGTTTATATCAGGGTCACTTATTAGTATATCCCAGTTGTTCCAAACAATATTACCTACAGCTCCTGATACTGCATTAAATTCCAAAAAGCATGTTACCTGACGGTTTGCATATTGTAATTCTTTTGTTCTTTTTTCTAAGAAGTCGTTCTGTTTTTTACCTTTAATTCTGGCTACAGCTTTATTTAAAACTGACTCCTTATAGCCTTTTTCTCTGAATCTTTGTAACAATTCTTTTGCTTGTGATTCAAAGTCAATATCTGATGTACAGTTTCTCCTTAGTCTGACTAATTGCCCATATGGTATGGAATCTCTTAGTTTAGTTGGATGTGAACTATCATTTCTCAGTAATGAATTAGTACTGCTTTCTTTTCTGTATCCTTTTGTAAAGATATTCCCAGTTTCTCTAGCTCCCTCTATAGTAATATCCAGGAAATTGATACTGCATTCATTAATAACTGCTGTGAATTTTAAGTTTAAATCATTTCTATTTAGCCACTGAATGAATTTTTCCTCAGTTTCTTTATTTCCATTCCATATGCAGAGACAATCATCAATGTATCTTTTCCATTGTATGATGTTTTCTGCAAAGGGGTTTACGTTAGAATCATAAAGTGTTTCTAATTCCCATAGTCCCAAAAAGAGATTTGCATATGCTGGGGCCATTGAAGCTCCCATTGCAGTGCCACATATTTGTAAGTAATACTCATTGTTAAATTCAAAATAACTATGATGTAATATAAATTCTAATATGTCATTTAGAAATTGTACTGGAGTCCCAGTATGTTCCTGATCTTTAAGCAAAAAATACATAGCAGCTCTAATACCATCAGCATGTCTTATTGATGTGTATAAGGCTTCTATGTCTATACATATCCATAAATAATTTTGGTTCCATGTTAAATTACATATCTCGCTGATGGTATCACCAGTGTCCCTCAAATATGACGGTAATTGTACCATACTATATTGTAAGTATAGGTCCACAAATTCACTTAAATGCTCAGTAATAGATCCAATACTAGAGACAATTGGTCTTCCAGGTGGATTTGTTTTATTTTTACGAATTTTGGGAAGACAATAAAGGGTTGGGATTATTGGATACTCACAAAATAAGTATTTAAATTCTTGGTCATTTATGTCACCTCTAAGTACAGCTTCATTTAATAACTCACATAACTGTTTTCTAAATATCTGTGTTGGATTCTATGAAAGTTTCTTGTAATTATTCACATTGAATAGTAAGACTTCTACCATGTCTTTATATTTTTCTCTGTCCATTAGTACAATGTTACCACCTTTGTCTGCTTTTTTGATCACTACTGCTGAATTAGTAGTGAATTCCTTCAAAGCCTCTTTTTCTATTTTAGTTAAATTTGAACTGATTTTATTATTCTTTTTATTATTCAGTAGTTCTCTTACCTTGTATAGTACTGTGTTTTCAAAAGCAGTCACACTGCTATTAATAACAAAGGGACAAAAAACTGAATTATTTTTAAACATCATATTTCTAGTTTTAAAATCTTCTGGTATAGGAAATCCCTCTATCTCTGTTAGGTTAATGTTGTCCAAAATATTCATCTCCCTATTTCTTTCATTAGCTCCAATATCTTCTAGAGATGGCTGCATCTCATTTCCTCTCAGGTCTTCTTTTTCCTCAATCTCTGCTAACAGAAAGTCCAATGTTTCATCTAATGTCCCTTCGTTGATTTTCTTGTTTTCCAAATAATCCATTTCTTCACTTATGTTGAATTCCAAGACCAAATAAGTTATTACAAAGAGAAAGTTCTTGGATCTTTAAAGCAAATACAGTTGTACCTTTTGGACTTAATGAAAGATGGGATCTGAAACCTTTACTGAAAGAATAGATAAGAATTTTTGAATATCAGGAATGTTCCCTGGATAAATGGATGGAATTATAATTAGTATGTTGAATAATGATTTCTACTTTGTCTTTTCTGTCCTATAAATCTTCATAGGTTGCAATAATCTAAAGGAAATATCTCCCTTCCGGTACAGATGGCAATCCAGTTTAAAACCTTTTCTGGTCTAGATGGGTCCTCCTGAATTCTCCTGAATCTATCCCTCTGCAATTGCAAAACAACATAAAAGTAAAATAACTGATTTTTGTTTTTATGTTTATATACTATTCTGGATATGTTTCTATCCCAAGGTGCATTACAAGCTGGTAATAGTAGATGGGCTGAAAAGTGATCCAAATATTCTCCTGAATATATTTTTTTGAATCCATCTTAGCACAATTGTTTAAAAACATAGAAGAAAAATTGATTCTTGTTTTATATACTTATTTTGGATATGACTGTTTTCTAAAGTGAATTACAAGTTGTAAATATTGAGTATGCTGATAATTAATGCAAAATTACAATTTTAGCTGGATATTCTTGTTCCATCATGCAAATTATCTATGTCCATAAAGTTGGTGTGTCCCTAGTTCTCTAAGAGAACCCCTGGATAATACATAGAAATTATACAGCATATTGGTAATGCCAAAATTTAACATAATGTGTGTCCATTATTTGTATTATACTGCAAGTAGAAGGATGTGGAAACTGGGATTTTTCCCATTTTAATGTTTATGTTAGTCTAAAATCAATTAACTTTCTTTTTCACGTTTTGTATTCCCCCCCTTTTTTACTATTCCTTGTTTTTCTGCCCCCACCCTCCCCAATCCCTGTTATCTAATTGTTGACTCTCTTTTTGATTGGTTTATATAAATACTATGTCTGGATTGGTTTATATAGTTTGATGTCACTTATGACAATGGTATTTAAAATGCTTAAGTTTATGTTGTGATATTATACCCCCTTGAAGGCACTCTGCCGAGGCGCTAGGGGTTCTCACATTTGGTGGAATAAAAGCACAACAGTTGGTTGTATTAGAATCGCCATTTTCCTGTGGTTTTTGAGCACTACATTTTGGAGAGTGTCCTAGAAAGACCCCTTTAAGATGGTGGGGGAAGGGAGTAGATGAGAGATACAAGCCCCTTGGGGAGTAGGAGAGGGACCCCTGGAGAGCATTCGGGGTCCTTTACATTCTGTGAGAGATCAAGAGAGGCCAGTAAGGGGGAGCAATTTGAGAGAAGGGGAGGGAGGCTAGAGATTTGGGAGGTGGGTGTGCACAGGGTAAAATGAACGTGAGGGTAGGGGGGGTAGGGTTTGTCCAGGGCTTAGAGGAGGGAATTAGGGAGGGACATGGCAGGATCAGCTAGGTGCAAGGTAATTATTGAGGACAGAGCTGTTGGAGTAGGTGGAGGATGAGTGCCGGATTTGGGGGGGTGGATTCCAAACTTTTGGTAGGCAGTGAGAGTAACCGGATTGGCCGATTTGGATGGATCTGCGGGGGACAACCAGGGTAAGGGAGTCAGTTGATCTAAGGGAATGGGAGGGTAGGGGGGTGTTATAAAGGAGGAGGTTAGGTAGAAAGGGAGCTCACCCAATCAGGGCTTGGAGGTGAATTTAGCACAGTGGGAGAGTCACCTATTTGTAAGAGAGGGGAAGGATAGGGCACAATAAAGATCACAGTGATGGGTGTGGGGGGGCATCCAGAGCAACGTGGCAGAAGGAATTGAAGAGGGTGTCCAGTTTGGCCAGGGCAGACTTAGTGGCAGCACCATAGACTACGTCACCAGTCAAAAATGGACAGTATCATCTTCTGAACAGGTTCATGCCTAGCCGTAGGAGGGATTCAACTACAGTTCCTAAGCAGGGTACCAAGCTTGGGGCACAGTTTTTTCTGGATGCCATCAATATGTCCAGAGAAGTTTAGGTTTTGGTCCAACCAAACACCTAAGTACCTGAAGGAGGATGTGCCCTCAAGTAAAGTCCCCTCAAGGGTGTGAAATGTGGGTAGGGAAGGAAGCCTAGAGAGTCTTTGCCTGTGCCAAAGGCCATAGGCAGCTTCCTCTCTGCTATGCGGTAAACTGTTCTCTTTTCATTAGAGTTGCTGATTTCTTTCTGAATGAGCTCCCATTGGTTGTTCCCAAAGATTTACTCTTTTGGGGTGGAAACTTAGACTGGTTTGTCCGTCAATTTCAACCAAAAACCCACTGTCTTCTGTAATACCCATGGATCTCTCAAAATCCTCTCCCAACTGTGAATGAACAATTGAAGCCAAACCACAAAGAGGGACCCCTTATGGGTCTAAAACTGCGAAATATTAGTTGAGGAAGAGATTGACTTTTTCCCATATAGTTTTTTTTTTTATCCTCCTTATCTGCCCTTGCTCCCCAGTTCAGACCGCCCCCCCCGCCCCTCATCTCCTGGTTTCTCTGGGACTTCCCTTCTCTCCCCTTCTTTGTCATCTACCACAGAGCTGTTGTGGGAGGAGGGTGCTTGGTCACTGGTCTGGAGCATGTGAGGGGTCAGTTGTTATGTTGTAGTTGGGGTGGTTTTCTGCCAAATTGTTGCCCTTGGCCCACAGACATGCCATGTCTGCACCCAGATACCTCCAGGTGGCAGATCAACAATGAGACAAAGAACCCCCCCATGAGGGAGAAGTCTTATGGACTCTGAATCCTCCCTCCACAGTCAGCCCTGAGTGACCTTTGTCCGTTTCTGAACCTTGGTTGCCAGTGTGGGAAGAGATGAAGCTGAGCACCTCAGCCCTCAACACCACTGGGCCTGCTAGAAGAGATTGAGTTTTGAGGGATGGCAACATTTGGCTACTCATCTTTGGGCTTTTGAGCACCTTTTTTACTTATTCTGAATCCTCTCCCTGAAGGGTCAGCCTTGGAAATGTCTTACGATCCTGATGAAGCCTCATTTGGAACTGGAATGGCCATGATCAGAGTAACTGTAAAAGTGACTGAAAGAAACCACCTCTTCCCCAGCCATCCCAAAAATTTGTGGTTTAAAAATATTCCAGAAGGAGCTTTACCTGTTGTTAAAGAGGTCTTAGCTACGATGTCTCACAGTTTCTTAGGAAGCTCTTTGCCAAGTAGTTGTCCTCGGGCCTTCCAACCTTCATCCTTCCATGCCTGGTACACAGGCTTGGAACAGAAGTGGATTAGTGCAGCAGTACTCCTTTCTGCTGAAACTGCAGTGAGTATCATCCATCATGCAAACTGCTTTCAGCACCCAGCCCCCTATTATAAAAGGATCAAAGTGGAAGCCTTTGGCAGTAGCATTTTCCATAATACTGTATCTATCAGGACTGCCATGGGCACCACCATATCCAGCAATGTTCCTTAGCATGCTTTTAGGCTGTAGTAAAAGACTTTCCTTCAGCTCTTTCTCCAATCTGCTCAAGAAAATTGTTAGGCTGCTGTCAGATTCTTTTCTTTTTTTAAATTGCTATTTATTTGCCCCCTGCACTCTGTACCTTATCTCCTTCGGGACCCCTAAAGCTAACCTGTCCTTCTTACGTGACCTTATCGAGGTGCCATTTCCCCATGGAGCCATGGCTTAACCCCCAGTCAGGGATGAGGTGGAGGGTTGCACCCTCAAACAATTCAGATCTCATCAGAATGGCAGTCTCAGAGGCCCAGGCAGGGAGATCTCGTGGCACACTGAGGGACTGTCATCATCGGGCAATGACTCAATAATTTTCTCATTTTCTGTCCCCAGCCCACAGCAGCCACGCATACTAGGGTTGCAAGGGTATATGTGTGCTAACACGACATCATCCACAGCCAGCACAGCTTCTCCTACCCCTAGTCTGGCCAAGTCCTTCCATCTCCTACATCCAGAGGGCGGTATGGTAGTGGCAAATGGGACCCTCCCTGTGGAAGGAGAGCATCCTTTGGGAAGCACAATCCTTTTCCCTCCAGCTGGTCCCTGGTGACCCAGGCTCATTCCCAAACTCGGGTCACCAGTGTCACGAGTAGTAGCACTACTGCTGTGCCTAGGGGTTGGCTTGATGTTAAATTCTAGAACCAAAGCAACACCATCATTTAAAATGAAATGGGGACAACCAATCAGAACTTCATCCTATCATTCCTTTCTATAGGCTTCCTCAAACTTGAAATGAGATGTTTGGTTTTCCTTTTATAGGAAACCAGTTCTGAGAGTTGGTGGTGCTTCAGTGACTCTATGTTCCGTCAGTGGGTGGGGCTTATGAAATGTAAGGATGCAGCAGTGTAGTTCTCCCCTGCCAATCCTACTGGACTAGCTGCTAGAGGAGCTGTAATTTTTTTTTTTTATATAGTTTACCTGTTTTTGCTGTAGTGGTTTGGTGGTATCCCTGAAACTCTGATGGTGGGCAATGGCTCCTTTTGAAGCAGATTAGGCTCTGCGAGCAGTGGATTGGCGGCAGATGTGTCTTCATGACCGCTTCTTGGTTAAGATTTTGGTTAGCAGTGATTGCAGCTGATCCATGATCTACGTGCTTGACAGTGTGGCAGAATCAGCACTGGCTTCCTTCTTAATCTGGTTCTGAGCATTTTAAAGGGATGCTGTCAACCTGTTTTGCATCATATTATTTTTAGTTAAACACTCGCATTATATGGCTACTTACCTTCCCTAAAATTCATTAATGTTGCTGTTTGTTTTGTCTGTCTTCTTGTTTAGTAGCACTGAAATGCATGATAATATACACTTTTTTATTTGTTTAAGTCTAGGATTACAAGTACCTTTGAGCCAAGGCTCTTTTACAAAGGTTCCACATCAGGGACAGGACAATACAGTGGTACACAGAGGAGCAGAATGCAATAAGTAAATAAGCAAGTGCAAGTTTACAACAGATTTAGTATACAGTTTCATAATAAAACAAGGAGAGCCTGCCAGAGGCAATTGTCAAATAGTAAATAGGGGCGGAAAGTGGAGCGGGGTGGAATGGTAGAGGGCAGTGGGGGGGGAGATATGGTAGATGGGAGGGAGTGGAAAGAGGGGAGAGGGACAAGAAGGGGGCACCGTGTCTATGACTGCAGGACTGAGCTGAGCGAGTCTAGCTAGGTATGACAGTCACAGGTGCTAGAGGCAGAGAGGTGGAGACGGAGCCTTGTTTTGAACTGACCAAGTACGGGAGCGGTGGAGATCTCTGTGTTAAGGTTATACCACCAACAAGGAGCCCGGTAGGCAAATGAGCATTGACCCAAGGAGGTTCTGCAGAGTGGAACCATCAGGCGATGAGATTCCGAGCCTCTTGTGTGACAGGAGTTACTACTTGGGCTGAGGAGTGATAGAACCCCAGGGAGTGCCAGGCCCATAGTGATCTTCTTAGCCAAGGTGCAGGTTTGGTATTTTATGCAATTAGATAGTTGCAGCCAGCCAGATTGAGCTTAGAGATCACATGTGTGGGTTAGGCGGTGTGACCCAGTGAATAGACGACATGCTTTGTTGAACGAAGTGGAGATACGTCTGAGGGCAGTAGTGGTGGCCGAGCCATAAATGATGAGGCCATAATCAATGATGGAGACAATTGAGCTTTGTACAGCAAGGCGCAAGGCAGCAGGAATTAAGCTAGACCTGTGCCTGTAGAGAAGGCCAAGACGCATGCTGGCAGCCTTAGCGACATTGTCAATATGGGACACATAGGACAGGTTACTGTCAAGAGTGATCCCTAAGTATTTGAAGGTTAGAACCTGTTCAAGGGTTGAGCCATGTTGGTTTGATATGATCAGGGGAGGTGCTCTGTGTTTGCTGTGGGAGTTACGGAAAAGTATAGTCTCAGTTTTTTTGTAGTTGAGAATAAGTCTCTGTGTACTGAGCTGGTCCTTATGGGAGGAGAGAATTACAGCATCGTCTGCATAGAGAATAATTTGTTCAGGGCAGGATTTAGGAAGGTTGTTCAGAAAAAGGGAAAAGAGAAGCGGTCCCAGTATGGAGCCCTAGAGAACTCCTGAACGGACTGGCAAAGCATTAGAGAGAGTGCCTGCAATCTCACTGCAATCTGTTTAACAGGTAGCTTTGGAACCAGGCAGTAGAGTCAGGGAAGAGACTTGCAGTTGAGAGCCGGTTCAGAAGCAGGTTGTGGTGGACGGTGTCAGAAGCCTTTGTTAAATCGATGAAGACCGCACCGGTAAGGCTGCCGCTGTCTAGGAAACTGTGGATTGCTGCGGTAAATTCCATAAGGGCGGAGGTGGTGCTGTGCCCTTTCCTGAAGCCATGTTGCTGAGAACAAAAGATGTTGTGGTTGTCCATATAGTCGGTGAGTTGGTCGGCAACAATGTGTTCGAGTGTCTTTGAGAGGGGAGGTAGTATGGTAGTTTCCATGGTGAGTCTTGTCTTCATTCTTGTATACAGGGGTGACGATAGCGGATTTCCATAAATCAGGGAACTCTCCATGGCAGAGGGAGAAGTTAAGGATCTTGGTGATAGTTCTGTTAACCTTGTTGAGCATGAGGGACAGCAGTTTTAGGTCCAGTGAGTCCCTGCTATAACTTGTGTTGGCAATGGCCTTGCCAATGTACTTGGGAGCTTCATGCTGCTTGACTGATTTGAAATAGAACAGGGGGTAGGTAGTAGAGTAGGGAGCATTGTTAGTGTCGGATTCAGTGAAGAAGTCAGGGGGGAGAATGGAGCTGAGGTCAGTGAATGCAGTATTGAAGGTATTGATGATTGTTGTGGGGTCAAGTGTGAGAGTACCATCGATGCTGAGCATATTTGGAGGTGTTTTTGGCTGTTTACCGGTCACTTCCTTGATGTTGTCCCAGAAAGCTCTACCATTACCCCATGTGTTAGTGAGGGCTTCCCTGTAATAGGTGCTTTTGTGTAGTTTAGTGGCCTTTGTGCAGACATTTCATGCACGCTTGTAGTTCTGGATGGCAGTTGGTGATCCTGAGTCATAGGCCAAGAGCCAGAGGAAGTCCCTTGATTTTAGCTGTGCTATTAGGTCGACAGTAAGCCAGGGATTGCAGAGGGACTTAACTTTATGCTTTTTGAAGGGGGCATAGGTATTGCAGGCTTCGTTGAAGGTGGAGATGAAAGAGTCCAAGACTGTGTTCACATCATTTGCCTTGAAGACTGGCATCCAGTCCAAGTTCCTGAGATGAGATTTAAGAAGATTCAGATTTCCATGAGGGAGGATTCTACTGGTGATGACTGATGGTGGGGGTTTGCGGAATTTGTTGGACCACACACAGGTGATAGGAAAGTGATCACTGAGGGAATCCAGGAGGATGAAGATATTGGAGATTCAGGTGGGGTGGCTGGATAGGATCCAGTCGAATAGTGAGCTGGTACCAGTTCTGTAATTGTGCCTGGTGAGGAAGTCAACCAGTTGTACGAGGTGAAGAGAGGAAATGGTGTCCTTGAGACCTCCAGGATCAAGGGCAAGCCAGTTTATATTAAAATCCCCAAGCATGATTAACTCAGAGTCAGGTGGCTGCATTCGGGTGAATTCCAGGACAGCGTTTAGGCCTTTCACTTGGTCTTTGGGGGGATGTAGACTGCGGCAACTGTGAGTGCTTTATAAACAACTTATAAACAACTTGGTTTGTTTCAAATCCTGAATCAGTTCTTTTTGAATACTTCCTAAACATTAGAAGCACTCCCAAACAGTGCAGTCACTCATGAAGCAGTAACTACCTAAACTGCCACTGCATCATGAGTGGCTAGACTGTACTAGAGGTGTCCCCTAGTCCAGGAAAGATGCAGTGGGAGTTGATCAAAGAATGTAAACAAACCTGTTTGGTGTGGCAACACCAGTATGGCGGGCTGTCTATTTTTCACTTTTTAAAAGAAAAAAAGAATCAGAATAAAATGACTAGCTACATCAGTAGTCTCTACAGAATGTTAGCAAACATACAATGTGTTTTATAAACAAGGGCTATTTTGAGGCCTAAGGGGGTTGACGGTGTACCTTTAAGGGTTGGCCATGATACTACCAACAAAAGTACAGCTACCAACAAAAAGTCCTGGCAAGCAGCAAAGAAGAAAGCAAGCCAGGAACAAAAAGTATTGTATTAGCTACCAAGGAGTATGGGAAAGGGAGTAGTTGAGCTAAGGGTTGTAAAACTATTTAAAGGAAAAACTCTTAATAACACACAGGATGTTTTGGTGTCCCCCCACTTAAGATTTTACAAGTTGTTACATCTTTACCTGAAGATGAGGTTATGGTAGCTAAAGTAATATGCAGTTATATCTTCTAGCGCCTGAGTATGGAGGGAACTACAGGGTTTTAAATAATTGATTAGCAGTTTTTTTCTTGGGACTATACTAACTGTACAGAATGTATTTATATAGATTTTCTAGAAGTGCTGTGTTTGTTAAACACAGTGAGGCAAGAGCTATGCATTTTCACAAAGATTTAGCACTTTTATGAGCAAAACGCTAATCAATTTTTAGAGCTAAATAAATCCCTGGAACTACGTTGTACGGGCTTAGCTAACTTTAGTATGCTGATTTGCTGCATCTTTGGCTTTAACACAGATGCTCCTTATTATTGTAGTATACTGAGAACTGCTGAGGCCACGTAACATAGCTTGTTAATAAGGACAAGTGGAAGTGCTGTCCTTATACAGATATTGCACTACTGTTGGTACAAAGTCATATAGAAATGCTTAGTAACTTGTGATTGACTGCTTGATGTTGATGGAGCAGAACTGCCACAGTGATCATAACATGGTTGAACCATGGCTCAACCACATGATGACCATGGTCAAGAACCATGGTCAACCATGCTTGGTTATGATTAACCATGGTTGTGAAATGGCACCCCAGGCAACCAAGGTCATCTATAGGCAGAGCATGCCATTGGCTATTGTCAAAAGCAGTCAAAACAAAACCTCAAAGGGTTAAATAACCATGGTCATCCATGGTTAACAATAGTCAACACAAGTCCTTAAACAGCTGAATAACCATGGTTATCCTGTATAATAAAATACATTTTTGCACAGCTCAAGTAATTTCATTTATTTCAACAACCATAACATTCAGCAATGAATATATATTATCCAAACATACTTTTAAAATAGGTTTTATTTACTTACCCATTGCTGCCATTTTTCTCTCTTTCTAATGGACTCACTCCTCATTCGTTATTGAAAGAATGGCTTAATCCTCATGTTACACCATCATATAATGAAACTCTTAAGATATGGTGAGTTCTCATAGTAATTTTTTATGCTCAAGTAATTAATTGTTTTATGTTAACCATAAGTTTTGTTCATAAATTGTGAACTGTTAGATTGTGATTATTTATAGAAGTTTAAAGTGTCAAATTCAACATTCTGATATGCAAATAAATTATGCAAATATGGTTGCTGCCATGTGCTCTTATGAGCAAAACATTGTTCTCTTTATATGAGATATCTTTGCCTGGCAGCTTAACCTCTGCATCCTGTTCTTGTAAGTTTCATTTCCTGTTTTTCACAAAATGCAATGTGGCTTTTTTCATTGACCTTCTTGTGACCAGCCTGAAGAGTACATTAGTCTTCTTAATAGCTGCAGCCAATTAAGAGATCCTGTCCCTGGGTTGATTTCCTGCTGGCAGTTCTGTTAACAAGCTTGTGAAAGGTCAAAGGGTTTCTCAAGGTTGAACCCCTGTGTTCCAAACTGCTAACTTCTCTAAGACTTAAGTAGCTGTCTGTTATTATTTCAACAATATAATGATACAGCCTGAAGAGTACATTAGTCTTCTTAATAGCTGCAGCCAATTAAGAGATCCTGTCTCAGGGTTGATTTCCTGCTGGTAGTTCTGTTAACAAGCTTGTGAAAGGTCAAAAGGTTTCTCAAGGTCGAACCCCTGTGTTCCAAACTGCTAACTTCTCTAAGACTCAAGTAGCTGTCTGTTATTATTTCAACAATATAATTATACAGTTGCAAACCAAAGGGTCTCAGTTTCACATAAAGATTCACATATATTTGTAACCAAAGAGAAGCAAGCGGGGAAAGAAAGAATAGAAAGAGCAAGTGAGGGAAAGGAGAAAACAGGGAAATTGTGGGACCATTGGAGTGTGGTTAGTTCCTAGGTGCCACAAGGAAAATTTAATTGCACAATCAGACCGGCAAGAGATAGACAAGTGGCAGAATAGGAGAGGAGAAAATAGATCCTTGATTTAAACTCTTACTGCATAACAAATGGAAGATATTATTCCTTCATTTTTCATCACGTTATAGCAATATTATGAAGATCCAGTGTGAAGAGTACAGTAAATTCAGAGGAGTAAGCTTTTCAAGAGCAGAACATTGAGAGCATGGTTCATTAACTTGTTTAAAAATGTAAGGGTGAGCTGACATTACCTAAGTGATAAAACAGAGAGCAGAAATTTGAGAGCATGGTTCATTAACTTATTTAGAAATGTAAGGATGAGCTGACATTATCTAAATGATAAAACAGAGAGCATGATTCAGTAACACATATAAATAATGTTTTACACCATGAATTAGGGATTTTGAGACCAGATGATAAGAATTGTTTTAACATGCTGTTTGTTAATCAAAATTGTGGAATTTTATTTTTTTAAAGTAAACTTCAGGACCGAAATGAAGTGACACGCATTCAGTGTTTAACTACATGTAACTGATAAAAGAATGGCAGACCAGTGAATTATTTAGTTTGTTTAGAAATATAGCACTATATGACTAATTATACTAAATATATACTAATTTAGTGAACTTCATATTTAGGTACATGAGATACTTGTCTAATAAAATGCAAAATGTGCAGTGTGCAGCAGTTGAACAAAGAATATAAGGTAATTTACACACATGATTTATTCATGAGAAGTATTCTCTGTGGTTGAAACAAACATTAAAACATGCATTAAAAAATTATTTTTTTTATTTATTTTGTGCATTTGTACAGCCAAAAGAATATTAGAATTAAAGAAACTAGTTTCTGTAGAAACTTTATAACTGAGGTATTTGAAATGATCCTTACTAAATCACTGTTCTGAAAGAAATGCTGTTTATCTGTAGTGGTCTATTAATGTAATGCAGTTACTAATTTATAATTTTTGAATTATTTTATTAGCCACAATCCCTGATAAAGAGACCAGTTCTGAGTCTTGAAACATTGACTACCAACAATTGTTTAGTGGCACATGAAAGAATGAAGAAATTTAAATCAAGTGAATAAAATTATTTGATTTTGAAGAAATTGTCTAGTCCAGTTCTTTTGAATAGTAATATAAGTTTATCCCATCCCTGTCACATACCCCCCCGAGAGAACCTATTTTCATTTTTGTTTCTTTTCTTTAAAAGCAGTTTCCAAAATCTTTCTTTATTTCTCTTTTAGCATTATCTTATAACATTTACAGTTCTTTGCATATGCAATGCCCCTGTTTCATAACACATTTTACAGTAAACTTTTCAGTTAAGCACACATGTTTTCAACCTTCTGAATTCTCAATTCTTGAACCATAGCTTGATAGAAAATTAGCATTGACATAAATAAATAGATACATACATAGATGGGTCTGTTCATGAAAAGGGGTTACCAAGGCTCCTATAACTTGTTTTTTGTGCTAATAAAAAAATGAAAACCATTTTCTGTCAGCAGAATGGTACATTTAATATGTGCTAGCCTGCAGAGATAGTTAACATAATACCATTGTTGTAAAATATCCTTAAGTTAATTTTATTGCTATTATATAGCTTGATTTCTGCTGTTTTTTCACTCCCAAAGTGTGACATGGAAACCCTGCTCTTCTTGGTGTGCTACTGTGACAACACTGCACTTCACAGTAGGCAAACAATGTGTTGGGATCACTCTTGACACACTAAAATTTGAATCCCTTAATGTCCTGTGTCCCTTTAACAATTCCTGTTTGCACAGTGCAGCTCTCTATTTACTGTGATGGTCGTAACGCATGGTGTCTTACTCTGTTACACCCATCACAGTAACCCCCAAACACAAGTGTGGTCCGTGTTGCCCTATCTTGCAGTTTCCCTGCACAAAACAACCTCCCATCTTGTGAAAGAAATTATTCTGTCAGCGAGAAGCGCTGCACAGCCATGCAAAGTCACACTTTGACCCCCCACCTGACGTGGTGTCCGAGAATCACGTCTGTTTGCACGTCACAGGTGGGGGTCTATTGGCTTCTGGTTGCGTGTTTTTTGGCGGAAGTCTTGATGGGGAGGTCGCTTAGCATAATGCCCCCCATAAAAGTCACAGTTTCGGCGTGCTCGGTCGCTCTATGGTTGCCGAATTCACCAAAGAAGGTGTCGTGTGTGCTGGAATCCTGAACTGTTACTCTCGTTGAAAGGTAAGCTGATTTACGCCCGTCACGGTGGTCAAACTGTTTTTGGGACTTTGGCAGCGTTAGGGTAAGAGGGGAATACCAAAATAAATTATTTGCTTCTCTCCTGCATGATTTGCCATCCTATTGTGTTGATCAGGAGGGAGAAAGTGTAATTTTTGAACATTTGGGGTGGGGGGCTGTATAGTGAGCAGCTATTCTGTGGCAGCAAATAAACTCAATTGCAATTCAGCTTTTGCCATGCTTTCCTTTTGTTGTTTGGAAAAAATGTGTTTATGGCCCCAGTGTTGGAATCAGCTTTGGGAGCTCGGGGGGGGGGTGCTCGAAGCCTGTATAAAAAAAAAATGATTTTGTTTGCTCGAATATTTGTGAATTGCTTTGAATATAAGGACCATGTGGTGTCACTTCTCGGGGGGGCGGTTGGTGGTGGTGGGGTGGCTTATGTGCTGGTCTCATTCTGGCCGAACAGAAATGCTCCGACTCCCTCGATGCCCTCAATGCTTTTGTTTGCTCGAGTATGTGTTGGTTTCAATATTGCTGGGGTTCTTATGCTGGCCTGGAGTGTTGTTTCTTGGCCTGTGTGAGCATTCATGTTCGGCCATCTTGAGGACCATGCGGCTTGTGGGTCTCTTGGCTGGTTCTTTGATGCAGCAGGGCAGCTGTATGGTGCCCTGATATGACCGAACATGAATGCTCTCACTTGCTCGATGCCTGTAATGCAGTAAACCAAAAAAAAAAAAAAATAAAAAGGGTAATTGGCTGGCCTGGGGCCTGGTCCCCTGTGTTTCATGTGTGAGCATTCACGTTCGGCCATGTTAAGGACCATGCGGTGTCACTCGGGGTTGGTGGTGTTGGGGTGGCTTTATGTGCTGGTCTCATTCTGGCCGAACAGGAATGTTCCTGGAGTGTTGTTTCTTGGCCTGTGTGAGCATTCATGTTCAGCCATCTTGAGGACCATGCGGCTTGTGGGGCTCGATGCCTGTAATGCAGTAAACCAAAAAAAAAAAGATGGTAATTGGCTGGCCTGGGGCCTGGTCCCCTGTGTTTCATGTGTGAGCATTCACATTCGGCCATGTTAAGGACCATGCGGTGTTACTTCTCGGGGTTGGTGGTGGTGGGGTGGCTTTATGTGCTGGTCTCATTCTGGCTGAACAGGAATGCTCCGACTCCCTCGATGCCCTCAATGCTTTTGTTTGCTTGAGTATGTGTTGGTTTCAATATTGCTGGGGTTCTTATGTGGGAGCCGTTTTTTTTTTCCTTCAAATTAAACTACTTGTGCCTTAAGCAATAAGGCATCACCTGGTGTTGGAATTAATATTGTTAATCACACCCTAGGTGTGTAATGTTACATGCCACATCAGAATGTCATATTGCTCGACAGGGTGACTAACTGACTAATTTCTGGGAGTGCCTTATTGTGATTTTATTCTAATTTTCAATGTTTTGCTCATTTAGATGGCGATAAGCTTTTAATGTATGTTGAGTCTTTTTCTTCGCTGCAACATACATTATTTTAACGTTTAAAAATTTGCATCCCAGAAGTATGGTGCATGTTGGGAGGTGCCATAAAGGTGCAGTGATGCACTGCTCACTTCATTAAAGCGAGCAGTACATCACCGCACCTTTAGAGATAATGAAGTCTCCCTACGTGCGCCATACTTTTCACGCTTTACATTTTAAAAGATAATGTATGTTATGGACTGAGAAAAAGACTCAACACACATTAAAATCTTACCCAGAGGGTAAGTTTTGCAGGGCAGGACATTGGATTTGGACAACTTTCCTTTTAAATTTCTTCCATCAACAGTTTAAGAATGCTGGTTCAAAGCATCATTCCATTCATTCAGTGGTGCTAAAGGAATAATCTGACAGCCCTCTTGCCTAACAACACACCCATGGCGTGCATTAATGCCTCAATACTCCCATGCTATGTCTTGATTATTGGAATCCTAACAGCCAATCAGATTGCAGCATTTTCTAAAGCATTTTTATAATATCCTATCTTTCTTACCGTAGAATGGTCTGGAGTGTTCTGTGTGGCTCCCTTGATTGGAAGTATCATGCGAGGTGCATGTTGGCTCTTTTTACCGTCAATAGTCTGGAGTGTTCTGTCGGCTCCCTTGATTGGAAGTATCATGCGGTGTGTATGTTGGCTCTTTCTTACCGTCGAATGGTCTGGAGTGTTCTGATGCGGCTTCCTTGATTGGGAAGTATCATGCGGAGTGTGCATGTTGGCTCTTTCTTACCGTCGAATGGTCTGGAGTGTTCTTGTGCGGCTCCCTTTGATTGGAAGTATCATGCGGAGTGTGCATGTTGGCTCTTTCTTACCATTGAATGGTCTGGAGTGTTCTGTGCAGCTCCCTTGATTGGAAGTATCATGCGGAGTGTGCATTTTGGCTCTTTCTTACCGTTGAATGGTCTGGAGTGTTCTGTGCGGCTCCCTTGATTGGAAGTATCATGTGGAGTGTGCATGTTGGCTCTTTCTTACTGTCGAATGGTCTGGAGTGTTCTGTGCGGCTCCCTTGATTGGAAGTATCATGTGGAGTGTGCATGTTGGCTCTTTCTTACCGTCGAATGGTCTGGAGTGTTCTGTGCGGCTCCCTTGATTGGAAGTATCATGCGGAGTGTGCATGTTGGCTCTTTCTTACCGTCGAATGGTCTGGAGTGTTCTGTGCGGCTCCCTTGTGTTCAGTGTTAGCATTTCCAGCGATTTACAGCATCCCATGTAGTGTGCCTATCCTTCACTATGCAGTGTGAAGTAATCGGAACTAATTTTTTTTGCTTAAAGATTGCTGGAGAAATGGAGAATGTGAGACAAAGACCAAGTATCTGCTGCAGTGCTTTTGCAAGATGCACTTAAAAATGTATGCAGCCCAATATCTGGCAGGGAGCGAAGTCAGCAATACAGAGATGACCTGAAAAAGAATCCTGAACGTTATGCAGAACATAAGAAAAAAACAGTATTACGCTGCAGAAAGTACAGGGCTTCTCTGACTGATGAGAAGAGAAAAGAATATAATGAGAAGTCACGGATGCGAATGCAGAAAATGAGGGAATGGCGGAAGAACATAGTCTCTGAGCCTGCAGGGAGCCTAACAGGTAGGGGGACAACCATGAATTCAAGAGAAGAAGAACAAAAAAAGATGGAAGAAAGAGCACGCTGGAGGGCAAGCAGAAGGAAAGACCGTGCCAATATGTCTGCACAGAAACGCAGAAGAATAAATGAAAAGAGGAGAGAGAAATACAAGGAAAAGAGAGAAAAAGAAAAAAACAGCAGTGTAACTGTATCATTCACAACAACCAGCATTGCCTCTTTACCAACCTCAACACCCTTCACAACAACCAACATTGCATCTTCACCAACCCCAAGATTTCCTGCGTCCTTAACAAATGGAAGCGTTTATGAAACCCCAGTGACTGACACATGATCAAACCAAGCCATCCGAAAAGCACTACAAAGAGCCCACAGAGGACTTCCAAGGTCTCCAAGACGATTTGCCACCACTGTTTCTAAACTTATTTCATGCTGCTCCCCTGCAAAAAAGGAGGCCCTATCCAAAGTGAACGTGAGCATGCCGCGTGTCACAAGAAACCTGCACGCCAAGCTGGTGGAGGCAATGAAAGACAAACCATCGGATTTAAAGCATAAAAACTCAAAGGCACAACGAGAATTGAAGCAGGCCTTTACCAGTGCAATACTGGTACTGAAAAAGTACCGTATGCTCCGTTGTGCAAGCCAGACACTTGGAATCAGCTGGAGGCAGATGATGAGGGCATCACGCAGCCAAAGAGTGAAACCCATCAACAGGCACAAGTCAGCATTGTCTGAAGAAATGGTGCAGAAGGTAGAAAACTTCTTCGAGGCCTCATCCATGCCATTACCACATAAGAAGGCTGTTTCAAATGAACAGGATTGCAAAGGCTTCCTGACAAGCCTCTTCATATTCTGTACAACGAGTTCTGTGAGCAAAACCTGGGCAAAAATTGACCAACCAAATTCCGTAGTCTGCGGCCAAAGCACATTAAACTGGCAAAGGATCAAAATCTTGAGCAGTGCTTGTGTGAGTACTGCACAAATGCCATCCTAAAGTTACAATCATTAAACAGATTTGCAGATTTGCACAGAGTCCCACACTGCAAGATTGCCAGTATATACAGTGCCGCAACATGACCATGTGTCCAAGGTCTCCAGGTGAACAGTTCTTTGCAAAGAAATGCATTGAGAAGACCTGTGGAAACTGCAGTGCAGATGGTAAGAAAAACAGCAAAGGAACTGTTGGACAGACATGGCATGGAAGAACTGAAATGGTACCAATGGGACAGTGTTACCATTACAACAAACACAGAAGGCAATGAGACAAAAAAGAACAGAAAAGTACTGAAAAGAAAAAGCAGCACAGTATCAACATTTTTTGAAGTACTGAAGGACGACATAACGTTTTTGGGACAGCACCTGCATATTGCATCCTGGCAACAAAGTCAGTTTAAGTCTCTAAAAACAAATGTGCCAGAAGGATGTGTGCTCATGGTACTGGACTTTGCAGAAAACTACACGTGTACTTTCCAGGATGAAATTCAATCTGCCCATTGGCACCACGAACAGGCCACTGTTCACCCCATAGTGACATTCTACAGATGTCCTACATGCAGAAGTATTATGAAAGAGTCCTTAGTGTTTATATCGAGTGACCTGAAGCATGACCACCATGCTGTTAGGCACTTTGTTGAACTAGGCAATGCACATCTTCAGAGCATCCGCTCACTCAAGATTGAGAAAGAAGTGCACTTCACAGATGGCTGCAGAAGCCAATACAAATCAAAGTGGGCATTCCAGGACATTTCAGAAGCACCCGCTAAATATGGATTTACAATTGAAAGAGCTTTCTTCGGTTCCAGACATGGGAAAGGACCATCAGATGGAGAGAGTGCTGTGATCAATTCTGGTGCCAGTCTAGCAGTGTAATCCCGTCGAGCAGTAATTGCCAATGCAAAACAGCTGTATGAGTTCTGCAAAAAGAACCTCCACAAAGAATCTACCACTGAAGACTGCAGGCACGATCTGCGCACATTCTTCTGGGTGGGGGAGAATGCCATAAAGAGGAGTGCAAGACAACAAATCAGAGCAGTACCAGAGACACGCAAACTACATAGTGTATGCTCTGTGGCTTCTGGTGTGATTGTCAGACGAGAGCATAGCTGCTTTTGCACTACATGCTTGAGTGGCACAGGACACTGTGAAAACAGTAGCCGTGACAGAACCCTGGAAGGCAACAAAACTTAAAAATATTGTGGACACAAATTCTTCTGTGCCATGGACCAACAAATGTCATTCTGTCCACAAGATGGATACACCAGTCATTTATGATTCTGCACCACTGGCACCTTCTTCCTCCCAGGTCAGTCGGGATGGTAACATGACAGATTTGATCAATGAACCTGAACGCTTACATCTTAAAGCTGCACAAATGCATGTTAATGTTGAAGTGCCAACTACTGTGACTACCGTAGCTTCAAGTAGCAAAAACACCAACCAGCTCCTTGATGCAGCCAGTTCATCAGCACCATCAAGTACAGTGGTCTCTCGCCAAAAACTGGAGCACATAAAAATAAACCACTTTTTATGCCATTTATTATTCAAGCAACTTTTTATTGGAGAACTAACAATGATTGATGACAGGAGGCGGTTCCACTTCAGTTTCTTGAGGCATCGTGGGGATGGCATCTTCACATGGCCACGCCGAAAGGACTCTGATGCTGTAAGGAAGACGAGCCGTATTTTCCATGGACCTATTTTTTTTCCATCACCAGGCACATACAATATCCAACAGGAACAGCTGCAAAACATAATGAAAAAATATGAAGAATTGCAAGACTGCTGGCATTAAAAGCGGTTCATAGCCTTGCAATTCAATTAGGGACACTGACACTGAACATTTCCATGATGGACTGCACACATAGAAACACGATGCAATTATTTGTAAATGGCTTATTTGTGGTGCTTACAACTTACAAAATTCTACAGCTTACAAAACTGTGTGTTATAGTGTGTTCTTTGCGTGGCTCTTGCCACCTGAATAAGGGACACAATAGTTGCTAATGGTGAAATAATGGACATAAAAGCAGGGACCCTTGAGAGGTATGCAGTGGTGTGTCTGTTACACTCATTGCAATGGAACTGCACAGTGCTTTCTGCACATGAAGTGGACAGTGAACTTGTATGTGGCCCACAAAAACAATCTCACTATTGCTGGGAATTGTTGTGCATAATAAAAGATATTCTGACTCCAATGCTGATTTGCACAATTGTAGAATTGCACAGTTTAAAATAGCATAATTATAACAAGCATGTTATCACTGTTTAATGTTACATAATGTCTTTTACTACTTTCAGTCTATAAATAAAGGTGTTTTTAGAGCCGGCCCGTCAGCGCAGCAGTGGGATTTCCGCTTGCGACGCCGACGACCCGGGTTCGGGAACGGACCCGAGTCGTCGGAGGGCTGGCCGGGGAGAGATGGATTGAGCGTCTCATTGACTGCTCTCCTTCTCCGGGGAGGGTTCGGGCAGCATCGGGCGATGGGGACTCCTAGCGGAGGCTAGGAACACCACGCTGCGGCGGCTCAAGAGCATTGAGGTGGGGCAGGGCGTCATGCGTCATTTGCACGTCCGCCTTCCACAGAAAATGGAAAAGGGACGGTTGCGGCCACCCTCCATGAAGCCCGCCGCTGCTTCATTAGCCCTCAGGCTAAGTCCTCCGACCGACCACGGTTCTTGCGGATGTTCCTTCTTCCATCCTGCGGGGCCTCGCCATGGGGTAAGCTACGGGGTATCGGAGGACTAGAGGCTGATTTGGGAGGTGGAAGCCGGTGGTCCGTGACCGGGTTGAGAGTACCGGGTGGCCGGCAACCAGGTTGGTGGAAAAAATGTAAATAAAAAAAAAAATAAATAAAATAAAGGTGTTTTTTCCTGCATCAACAATTGTGTGGTGCCCTTTATTACACTCGCTGGGATGTGTGGTGTCTTGTTACACCCACCATGGTGTGTCTTGTTACGCACACCATGGTGTCTTGTTACACCCACCACAGTGTGTGGCGTCTTGTTACACTCACCACGGTGTGTCTTGTTACACCCACCATGGTGTGTGGTGTCTTGTTACACCCACCTTGGTGTGTCTTATTACACCCATCACACCAGACCTTATTTTTCTTGGGAAGCTTAACATTTTTTATCTTGCAACATACTGTTTTTCTCACATGTGGGTCACAGTATCTTAACCTGTATTACAAAATTAATTTATGGTTGATTTTAAAATTTGACTTCCATGTCACACTTTGGTAACCCCTTTTCGTGAACAGACCCAGATACATAGACAGTGTCGGCAGATAAGGGCCTATGGCCCACCCAGTCTGCCCATTTGAGCCTGTAAGTTCAGTTTGTTTTCCTAGAAGTCTGTTGCACCTTACCCCTGACCTCCAGAATTCCTTTATGTCTATCCCATGCATTCTTAAATCCCGTGATTGTTTCAGCCCCACCACTTCCTCTGGCAGGGTGTTCCACTTGTCCACCACCGTTCTGTGAAGAAATTCTTTCTCATGTTTCCTCTGAATCGTCCTCCCTCCAACTTCATCCCATGCCCGCTAGTCCTGGAACATCTTTTTCGCTTAAAAATAGTGTTTTTCTGCACCCTGTTCCTCCCTGTAAGATACTTGTATGTCTCTATCATATTCCCTCTCTCCCTCCTCTCCTCCAGGGAGTACATGTTCAGTTCCTTCAACCTGTCTTCATAGGACTTGTGATGCAATCCATGCACCATCTTTGTTGCCCTCCTCTGAACCTTCTCTACCCTGTCTATGTCCTTACGTAGGTAATGTTTCTGTTTCTATGCATCACTTTGAATTTAAATGGCTATAGTGCCAGGTACAACCTTGTGATTCTGGGATTTTCATCCTTCATTTGATTAAGCCAACAGAGAGGATTATGATCTGTTATTAGTACAAAGCCAGCTTCTAGCAAATACAACTTCAGGGACACCATTGCCCATTTGGCAGCAAGAATTCTTTTTAAATAGTGGAGTAATTTTTGTTTGTGTCATGTAGTTTCCTACTGATATACAGAGTGGGATTTTTTTTCCCATCTATATTCTAACTCAGGACTGCACCTAGGCCTACCTCTGATGCATCTGTCTGTAACAGAAATTGTTTCTCAAAGTCTGAACTTCTTAAAACAGGGGCTGAATGTAATGCAGCCTTGATGGCTTGAAAAGCCTCATTACACTCTGGGGGCCATTTCACATTATTGAGGCACCGTTTATTCATAAGTTCAGTGAGGGGAGTAGCTAATTGGGCAATGCTGGGAACATATCTCCCATAGTAACCAGCCAGACCTACAATAAAAATTACCTGACATGTTTCTTTGTTTCAGGGACAGGACTGTTGGCTACAGCTTCTGTCTTGGAAATCTCTGGCTTTACTTCTTCATTTCCCAAAATATAACCCAAATATCTGGTTTTCTGTATGCCTAATGCACACTTGGTAGAATTAATGGTTAGGCCTGCATTTTTGATAGATTGGATAACAGCTCATAGGTGTTCAGGTAGATTTTCCCATCTGAGCTGTACACCACAACATCATCCAGCCAAGCAGTACAAAAACCAGAGTGAGAGGCTAGAATGACATTCATGTACCACTGGAATGTAGCTGGAATGCCATGTAATCAAATGGCATGGTGATGAACTGATAGAATCCAACTGGAGTGGAAAATACAGTTTTGTTTCTGGATTCTTTAGAGGAATTCACCAGTAGTTCTTGGTGAGACTGAGGGTACTAATGTACTTGGCACTTTACACTTCCCAATCTGTCCACCAAATCATCTTTTCTGGGCACAGGATATCTGTCAAATATGGATACTTTATTAAGTTTCCTAAAATAAAGGCAGATCTCATACACCCTTCTTTTTTCATTTATAGCCCACCTCCCCTCCCCCACCTCCCCACAGTATTAAATAGAACCTTACTCCGCCCCTTTCCTCAGCCTAGCAGCTGATTGGTCACTCCACTGCTGCAAATTTTCATGCTATTGGCCTCCCTGTCTTCAATACCTGACTTGACCCACTTTCTCACCACCCCTTTTTAAAGCAGTCCCACCCACAGGATCACACACATGCTCTCAACTTTTTCTTCAGCCACTCCATCTAACTCCTCCCAATTACTGCTCTACCTGCCCTATTGTTAGGGACCTCACCCTAATTCGACTATATACCCCTTTCAACTATAAACCAGCTAGCAGTTAAGCAGGCCAGCAACACCAAACAAACTACCATGGGGTGCAACCACCTACCACTACTACTCACTACCTCTTTTGGCATTGCTGGTACCATATACGAATTTGGACCCCTACCTCCCAACTCTGAATCCTCACTGGGTGCAAGCTGGAAGACAAGCATACACATGGCCACTACCACTTCCAGCAACCATAGGCTCTTTATCCTCCCACACCTCCCATACACAGTTATCGCCAAGCCAACCTTGCAAACCATAACCTTAATGGTTAGCTTTCCCCCTAATTTAACACAGGCATATAGACACCTCCCCCACCTGGAGCGCAGGCGACGGAAGACACGAGGGAAGATAAACATCACCCTATCTGCCAGAAAGGTTATCTTTCTGCTACTGCTACTCCCTGGCAATGTTCACCTAAACCCTGGACCAACAACCCTGAGGAGCAGGGGGGTCCATACAGTGAATGGCATAAAGATAGCATTGCTAAACATCTGCAGCCTAACTGCCAAATTTGACCAGCTCCAGTCTTGGATGACCATCCATGCCCCTGACATACTCTGCTTGACTGAAACCTGGCTGTCGGGTAGGATCAAAGATGGTGAGGTGGCCATCGAAGGATTCCAAGCATTTCAACTTGATAGAATAGGCAGGAAAGGTGGTGGCTGCCTCCTATATGCCAGAAACTCACTGAGTTGCTCCGTCCTCCCCATCTCCAAAGTTGTGGAGGATTATGAGCTACTAGTGGTAAAAATACAAGTAGGCCTAAAAGGCAAGACCCTTACCATCGCCACAACCTATCTGCCCCTCAAGAAAGCCAAGGAAGGCATTCCTCTTGTTATGGAAGAAATTAGCACACTCAGAAAGGACTCAGAACTCATCTTGACCAGTGACTTTAATATTAACTGGTTATGTAAGGAGGCAACACCCTCCAGAGACCTAATCACCTCCCACAATCTCACGCAACTGGTAACTCGCCCCACCAGGCAGAACTACACGGCTGGTACCAGCACCCTCATTGACTGAGTCTTAGCTAGCTCACTGACTCTTATTCTCTGAACTCAGGGTTCTCCTGGACATGCTAAGTGACCACTCCCCAATCTCCTTTATATGGACCAGTAAACTTGCCAAAATCCCACCCCGCCTCATCAAGAGTAGGGTTCTGCAGAAAAGAAAACTTGGATCCCTCAAATTGGCCCTGTCTGCCTACAACTGGTCCCCATCAACAAGGCACCTATGCTGGACCAGGCCCTTAGTTTTTTCACTGAGGGCTTCAATTCCATCTGTGATATCTATGCACCATGCACAAAATGGAAAATTTTTGGGGAGGTTAATGGCTGGATTGATGACAAGCTCCTCTCCCTCCTAAAGGAGAGGGACTGCCTCTGGGAAAAAGCCTTAAACTCAGGCAGTAAGCATGACCTACAGTGCTACAAAATGGCTAGAACTCAGTGCACCAAACTTATCAGGCTCGCAAAAGCCAATTTCCATAAGACCCAGCTTAACAGTGCATGGGGAGATGGAAAGAGGTTTTGGGACAACATCAAGAACACCCGTGGTAAAGATCAAAAGCAGCACCCTAGGATGCTCAACATTAATAACTCATCCTCCTCACATCTGCTAGCCATTGCTGATGCCTTTAACCAGGCCTTTACAGACCTGTCCTCAGTGCTGCCTCCAGACTACCTTCTGCCTGTGGAGGACCAAGGTTGCACCAACCTGCTCATAACTAACCTCCCAGCCTTCTACTTTAAGAAGCTGACGGTGAAGGGGGCCCTAACGATGGTCAGGAAAGTCCTAGGCAAAACCAGATTGGGGAGTGATGGGCTAGACATGAAGTTACTATCTCTCACCCTTGATATTCTTATTATGCCCATAACAATGCTATTTAATAAATCCTTGGCCCTAGCTCAATTTCCAGAGGTATGGAAGCAAGCCCTGGTAACTCCAGTGCATAAGAATGGTGACAAGGCGCTGGTGTCAAACTACAGGCCAATATCTATCCTCTCCCCCACTATCCAAAGCTTTGGAAAAAATCGTTGCAAGTCAACTCACAGAATACCTCAATAAGTACAATCTGCTCTGCCCAAACCAACATGGCTTCAGGCAAAAACACAGTACCACCACGGCACTGCTGGAATACACCGACTGTGCGCACAAGGCACTGGATGAAAGCAAATTGGTGGGGTCCATCTTCATTAACCTCACCAAAGCCTTTGACACCGACAACCACTCTCTACTAGTACTCCAGCTCCAAAGATTGGGTGTGGGCACCAAATGCTGTGAATTGGTTCAATGACTACCTAACACACAGGAGCCAGTGAGTCAAAATCGGGCAGATGTTATCCAGCTCCAGAGATGTACTCCTAGGAGTCCCTCAAGGATCAATTTTAGGGCCCCTGCTTTTCAGCCTCTTTGTAAATGACCTACCCACAGCCTGTGACACCAAACTTATTCTGTATGCAAATGATGCCGTGCTGCTGAGCAGCAGCACCTCTCAGGTTGCCCTACAAACAGAACTACAGAACTCTTTCAATAAACTCGAGGACTGGTTCAGTAGGCAAAAGCTGCTACTAAATTACAAGAAAACCAAGGCCATGCTACAATCCAGCCCCTACAACAAACACAAGCATGCTCCTCTCGTAATCACCAACTAGGCTGGTGAGCAGATTGAGCAGGTGCACTTGTTCAAGTACCTTGGAGTCACTATTGATGACTTTCTCACTTAATACGCACCACGTAGAATCCCTTGTCAAAGTGGTAAACACAAAGATCAGGGTCTTCTATAGTCATAAGAAATCCCTCACCCCGGAAGCACTCCGAATCTCAGTCTTCAGCTCCATACTCTCCATGATAGACTACGGCTGGTGGTCTATGGAGCTGCTACTGATACAGTGCTCAAAAGGGTCCAAATTGCACTAAAAGACAGGATCAAATACCAGACTTGCCTCCTGGGAAAGAAGGCACGCCTAGGGAAAAACCCCACCCTGTATAGGAAACCTGCTTGAGGCTTCTCTCTCAACACACATCACCAGACGGAGGAAGAATGGAGCACTGTCCATACCATTCTGCAGAACCTCACTAGGGCAGCGTGCTTTCTCCTATCGGCACCCCCTCTGAATAAATGAACTCCCGATGAAATTACAAACAAACAACAGCCTGTCTCAATTCAAAGTAGGCCTCAAACAGCACCTAATGTCTAACTCAAAATGCACCTGCTTCTCAGGCCCCACTTGATAGACAGGCCTACCCCCAAGGTAACACCCAGCAGGGCTACCTGCCTCCATTCCAGCCTAGCCAAGGGCTTAAGTAAGCTATCAGTCCTCTTCAAATGCACTTGGTACTGCCCCTCCCAACTCCCCCCCAACACACACACACACCATAGTCGACAAAGCCCTCTGGAGCTGCTCCCCCCATCACAGCCCCCCGCCCGTTTCACTATCCCTCCACCTCTCACTCTGTGTGGTTGGTTTCAAACCCAATATCCCTTGTTTCACTGTCACCCAGCCTCTCACCATCTGGGATAGCGTTAAACCCTATGCAGTTACTCTGCCATAGTCTATCAATGGATTTGATGTCCAGGGGTTATTGGTAATTAATTTCCGGAGACTGGTGTTATCCATCAATATCATATCTACAACTGCCCCATTAAGGAAGGAATCATTTTCTATTTCTACCCAAAGAGAGGTTTCTGCCTTTGAGAGGAAAGGCACTAAAGCTTGTAGCTGAGCGGCCCAGAAATATTTATGGAAATCTGGCAAACCTAGACCACCTCTAAATTTTGGCAGAGAGAGAGCACCCTTTCCTTCAGTCTCAGGTGTCTACCTGCCCAAATAAACTTAAGAATTGTTTTTTTCAGGGATGCCCAGAAAAGTTGTGGGGGTCTCACGTTATAGGACTTTGACCTGCTGATACTCTAGTGGAAGTATGGGGTCCTTCCCTCTTTACCAACATCCCTTATTTTCTCCTTCTGTGTTGGACATTAAAAAAATGCCACCCTCTCACCATTTCTTTTGCTGTGTTACTGGTTTGTTCTTCCGACCCTTCGCTCCGATCCCTCGTCCGACAACTGTAGCCCCTCCCAGTAATTGCACTGGAAATATACCGTATTCTGCTATGAATCCCCATTTTTTGAACTAATTTTGCAGTCATTTCTGCAATGTGGCTCCCTAATCACTTATCATAATTGGCATACTTTTCCACCTTTGACTCCCTCATCCATTAGGACCTTCTGTTCTTGTAAGGCTAGGGTACTCATTTATACATCCCTGGGTACTCTTGCAACTCATCTCAGTTGCCTCTCATCCTTTCCCACTCTTCTCCCAAAGAGGGAAAGAAGGCGATATCTAAGACTGATTCTAAGTGCACTTAAAAAATTCCAGTTGTTGCTATTACTATGTTTGGGTAACACTGAGTTAAACCCGAGCCCCCTGCTCCCCATCTCTGCATCGTTTGAACTTGAAGAACTAAAAGGAATGAGTATATTACACATAAATGCTTGCAGTCTCTTTTAGAAACTTGCTTCTATTCGAGTCTTGGATTTGTCACACCAAGCCTGATGTTCTGGTAGTCTCTGATTCCTGGCTCCGCCCCTCTGCTTTAGACCATGAAATAAATATCCAATTGAACAATGTCTTCAGAACTGATAGACAGTCCAGAGGAGGAGGGGTGGCCATATATGTGCAAGACAAATTCAATATTTCCATTATTGACTCTACCTCGATTTCTAAGGAGTACGAATGTCTGTCGCTAAAGGTGCAGCTCTCTTCCTCTTCTTTGCTTTCCATCATAGGCTATTATAGGCCTCCTTTGGTGGAGTTACAGATATTGAACTATTTGTTTAATGCCCTAGTCAAGTCTTCCTCGAAAGTTATTATCATGGGTGGTCTAAACCTGGACTGGTTTTCTCCCAGCTCCAAACCCCTAAAAGAGGTCTGTGATACCTTTAGGCTTACACAACTAATCTGAGAAGCTACCCATCCCAACAAGAAGAACCCTGCCCACAGTAGTCTGATTGACTGTATCTTAATAAATAAACCTTGCCTATACTCTCAATCTGGTGTTTTCTTCACTGACCTTAGTGACCACTGCACTATTGCCTGAGTGAGGTCAACACCCAAACTAGCTTCTATGTCTAGGTATATTGTCACTGTCAGTGGCTCAGCAGGTAGCACACTCGCCTCTGAGGCCAGGAGATCAGAGGGCTGTGGGTTCAGTTCCCGCATCTGGCACTTGGGTTAATATCCCAGTACTGACACTGTAGTGCAGCATGAGAGGGGTGCTGCACTTCTAAGGTACCGTCTTTCGGATGACACGTTAAACTGAGGTCCCATCTGCCTGGATTGGTGGTAGTTCAAGTGGATGTTAAAGATCCCATGGCACTTCTCGAAAGAGTAGGGGAATTTCCCCGGTATCCTGGCCAAATTTCCCTCATTCACTAAAAAAAATACCATCAACAGCTTAATCTGGTTCAAGGTCAGTTGGCATTCTTCTGTATCCCCCTCCCCCGGGTCGTGCCTGAAAATAGGCAGGATTTGTCTAGTGCACTTATCCAGTCAACAAAAACTAAATAAATAAAATAAAAAAAATATTTTCAAAAGATGTCACCGGAACCTTGACCAGCAAGCCTTCATTTCTGATCTCCAGAATTCATGCTGGCAAGATTTTTACCTGGCCCACATGGTGAATTAGGCCTATGAGTCTTTCCAGAGTATTGCACTAGGTACCATAATAGACATGTACCTATGATCAAAACCCAGACTAAGAAAAAATTATGTCCTTGGTTCATAGCTAGTTTGAAATCAGCTTTGCTCAGTAGGGACATATTTTGGAAAAGAGCCCAAAAAAACAAAATTCCTGCCTACTGGTTGGTCTTCAGGGCAGCCAGGAACAAATGCACGAAACTTATCAGAGAGGAGAAAGCAAGATATTTTCATGCTAAATTAAAATCCTTCAGCAGGTGCTCTGCCAAATTTTGGAAAACCATAAAGGACCTGGAGGGACATTCATCTGCGAACTCCTTCCCCATGAAAATTTAATCTGCAGGCTTTCTTGTTACTGACAAGCAGTCAGTTATTGATCTCATAAATAATCACTTCACTACTGCTGGGCTAGTGTTCGACACCTCCCCTGGTAATAGCCTTTGTTCTCAACTTTGTGCTCAGCATTTGGCATGTTCGGTCACTAGCCCCCCCGGTTCATGGCACCGTCTTCTCCTTCAGTCTCGTGTCGTTGAAGCAAGTAGAAGATATATTACTAAACTTGGACACTAAAAAAAGTGCAGGTACAGACTCTATTGACCCCTATTACTTAAAACTAAGCTATTATGTCTTGTCTGCCCCAATCACACATCTTTTTAATTTGTCCCTTGCTCAGGGTGTCTTACCGCCTATTTGGAAAACCGCTCAAGTAATCCCACTGTTCAAATCTGGCGATCTAAGTGATCTAAACAGTTACAGACCTATTTCCCTGCTTCCAATCCTCTCAAAAATGCTTGAAACATTAGCTAATAACCAGCTTAGGAACTTCCTGGAGTCCTCTAATTTGCTCAACCCAGTTCAGTCAGATTCCAGGCCTTGCCATAGTACAATCCCAGTGCTTGCTATGGTTACCAATGACTGGCAGTGTGCCTTGGATGCCAAGAATTATGTGTGTGCCTTGTTCCTTGATTTAAGCAAGGCAATCAACACGGTGGATCACGACTTCCTTCTGGCAGAACTACGATACCTTGGCCTGCACTCCCTGGCAATAAAATGATTTACTAGTTACCTTACTTGGTCATCTTCAGGTTAAAGCTGATAGAGATCTTTCCCCTTTGAAACCGTTGTAGAGAGGCATGCCGCAAGGATCCATCTTAGAACCTCTCCTTTTTGCACTATATATCAATAATATTGTTACTGGCATCAAATCGGCTAACATTCATCTCTATATGGTCTTTTACATTGATAGGCCGACTCCAGAACTGGCCTGCAGAGATCTGCAGCTGGAGTTCAGTTCTCTGCAGCTAAACCTCCTGAACCAGAAACTCCTTTTAAATGCCAAAAAAAACAAGACAATGCTCTTTTCTCTATCAGTTAATGCATCAATCCCCAGCTACCAAGGCACAGCACTATAGATCACTACATTGCTAAGTGAGCCCTTAGAGTTTGTGGATAAATTTAGATATCTAGGGGTCTGGACTGACTTTAAACTATCCTTCACCAACCATGTTGAGGAACTAACTAAAAAACTTAAGTAGAGACTTGGGCTTTTCTATAGAATTAAATATCTACTTATTTATGATGCAAAAAAGAGACTGGTTCTGGGCTGGCCTGGTGACAATGAGGGTTGAGGCGCTGGACGCCACACCTCATGCCACGCTGGCAGTCCAGGTTCGGGAATGGATTTGGGTTAATTGGGGGTCAGCCGGGGAGGTAACGATTGAGCGTCTGGAGGACTACTCTCCTTCCTTGGGGTGAAGGGGGTTTGTGCTCCATGCATCAGCACAACAAGAGGGGTTAGGCCCTCGCTCAGGGTGCTTGACTGCCTCCACAGAGGTGGAGACAGCTGCTGTGCCCATTGCACGGGTGAGGGCATGGGGAGAAAATGGAGGAAAAATACCAGGACCTGGCAGGACCCATGATGGCGTCAATGGGCTGGAGGATGTACCCTCTGGAGGAGGGCGGTCATAACCCCTGCCAGGTCCATGGGGTTGGCACAAATAATGTTGTGATTAAAAAAAAAAAAAAAGAGAGACTGGTTCAAACCACTTTTCTATCACTTCTGGACTATGCAGATTTTCTTTTTGGTCAAGGCCCTAGCTCTATCCTAACCAAGCTTGATACCCTTTATCACCGAGTCATAAGATTTATAACTGGTGCATCTTACTCCACCCACCATTGCTCCCTTTATTCCTTGGTAGGTTGGTCATCACTTAATTATAGAAGGCAAAAAAATGCTGCATTCTGGACCTTCAGAGCTATATCTTAGAAACTTCCACAGTACATCTCTTATTGTCTACCCCTCTGTACTGTAGGTAGCTACTCCCTGAGAAGCCTTTTGTATATTTCTTTAGTTATCCCTTAAGTTCATACATGCTTTGGCAGAGCTTCCATAAGTCATGCACTTCCCCGACTGTGGAGTGAATTGCAAAAAACCCTGATGTTAGCAACCCCAATAAAAATGCACATGTTCAAAATGCTGTTTGCTCGCTCTTTCAAGGAGCTTTGCAACTTCTTCCCCAGATGATTCCTGTCCCCTCCCTGTGCATCCTAGCATAGCTCCCAGAGCCCTTCTATCCCTTCCCCACATTCACTTATATGTGTAATTGGGTTTTACCTCCACATCCCATTTATCTTCCCTCTGCTACTCTTCTCTTACTATATATCCCCTTGTGCTATGATTACTTCTATCCCCTCCCTGGCATATTCTAGCATAACTCCTAGAGCCCCTAACCCTTCCTTATATTCACTCTACTGTATAGATTTTTACCTCCAGGTCCCTTTTACCTTCCCTCTGCTGCTTTTCCTCTCGCCATAGTCTCCCTTATCCCCTTGTGCCTTCCTCAGGACTTCCATGTATATATTGTACATATTATGGCACTGTAGTACTTATCGTTTTTTTGCTTCTTTATACATTAAGCTATGTTCCCTATGTATTTTGAAATATCTCTACACTTGTTTATTATTTACCTATGCTTATACCTAAGTATATTCTTGTATTTTGTTGTATTTTTGATGTATATCTTCCAGGTCCACCTTGCAAATGAGTTCTCTTAATGGTGTTTCACCTTATAAAATAAAGACTGATTGATTGATTGAACTATATCCCCAGACCCCTGTCAGGTATGTGCAGTCCTACATGAAAGGTGGTGGGTTTCCCCAGCAAATTCTTTCTATTTCCAGCACTGGGACCCATAGCACAATAAGACCTATGCATCACCCCTTGAATTCAGCCTTCCTCTGCACCCGTGTGCTTGTCTTTATGTTTTCTGCATTCTTATGACCAGTGTTCCATATTTTTACATTTATGGCACTGCGTATTAGATTTCTAATTTTTTTTTCTTAGTAGAAAAGACAGAACTGCCTGTATCTTTATGTGGCAGATTGCCATGGGTGAGTGTGTTTTGTACTCTTGTGTGTTTAATGTTCAATTTTCCACCATCTCTAAATTTCTTGCTTATTTGGGCATGGCTAGCCATGTACTGTATCACCATGTATCGATAAGCCCCCTGTACTGCCATAACAATGTTCTTTGTGTTATGGTCTTGCACCCACAACCTGAAGTCCATGGACACAGCATTTAGAAACTGTTCCAGCAATATAAATTCTCTCTTAACTGTTTATGTCTTTTTTCATTTACCTTTTCTAAACATCTATCACTCAAGTTTTGCAATTTGTTTGCAAATTCAGCAAAAGACATATCATGCTTTTTCTCTGAGTTCACATATTAATCCTATAGTTCTCTGGAATCAGTCGATACCTAATCAAAATGGTAGGTTTCTGTGGTCTACAAAATTTGAGTCCTCATAAGAAAGTTTTGCAACGGTCTTTGAAGCTCTTAACCAAAGTAATAAAGCTAGACAGGCAGCCCAGGTACTTTCTTCCAATTAATGTATCTTACATAATATTTAAATGGACCTAAGAAATGAACAATTGTACCAAAGAACAGTTGAACTTACAGCACAGCACATATAAAAAGGTCCATCTACAAAGCAGGACTTAGATAAAAATAACTGTTTTGTTGATCATAAAACATAGCATAAAAACAGCATGATGGCAGACAGCCAAAAGTACCCAACTATTTTGTACATCCTTCTATACTTTCTCAAGACTTGGTTAACCACAAGGATATAGCCATTTAAATAGCCAGACCAATTAAGGTACTTTGCATAATCAATATCCCTATTAAAATTTAAGAAGTAGTAGCTATATACTTAATGCAGCCACTCACTGCATGGCTGACTAAAGTAATACTGAACTGTCTGTGCTAAGTAAACTACATAATACTGGCACAATAAATGTGCATGTAGATAAACGTCCTAACTAAATGCATAAAAAATATTTTTTATACAGACTCTGCCAATATAGAAAACTAAATTACAAATGCAATTTAACGAGAACAAATATCCAGATATTCTTTTGCCAATAAATATGATACAACATCCATAAAATACAAGGCACCAGGTACCCCTCATATAGTACATATAAAAATATACATATGGGGCTGGATTTTAAGCCATCCCAGGATTAAGTCCCACTCCGCTGTAGCCAATATGGACTGAAATCTCTGCACCTACAGAAGTCCATATTTTTAGCCTCTGCAGGAAATGGTATACCTGATTCCTTAAGGCGTATCATTTCAGCGCAGCTGCAGCAAAAAAAAAAAAAATGGCCCTAAGCTACCATACATTGAGAAGCCAGTCGTAAACTGGCTCCCACTTTGAGAATATCATGGCTGAGGGGAAAACTGCAGCTCTGTAATTGGTAACCCACTTGTGCCAGTTTTTTCCCCCACAGTTGCAAGAATTTCAAGGGCTCTGAAAATGCAGCTCCTGGAATACAGCAAGATACTAATATGAAAGCATGTTAGAATACTCATCTCTGAGACTTCTGGTGATGTCATGAGATAGGTGGCAGCAGGGGAAGACAGCTCTGCACCTCGCCAATATAGTTAAATTAAAATACCGAGTAAAAACCTACAATACATCACAAAATCACAGCCGTAAATATGGGAGATGTCCAGGCAATGAAATAAAGCTAATTTGGGCACCCTGGTAGGTAAGGTACACCAACTAATACTCGAGGAGGAGAAAACTACCATGCGGTCAGGCTGACAATTGGCCTTCTGCCCCAGATCTCCCAATTCAGTCTCTTCAGCGGATCAAGATGTGGACTTCAAGGAGGAGATGGAGAACATGGATGCAGTTGACTCCACGATCCACAAAGTCATAAACTCTGTGCAAATGCCAGAATCGGCACTGGCAGACCTAAATGTTCACTTACAAGGCATTGATAAAAAACTAGTACAAATGCAGCAACATGTGGAAGACTTAACAGATTCTCAGGGTACACATGGCAGGCTGCTAATGTATCTACTACAGAGGGACAGGGAGGTGCACTACAGGCTAGAAAATGCAGAGAACAGAGCGAGAAGAAATAATTTCCAATTTCACAGAATTCCTGAAGGAGTAGAAGACAAACTCTCCTCCATGAAAGACTTTGTACAATATGTGCTTAAAACAGTGCTGAAAATCCCAGAGGCGATCCCAGTAGACATAGCAAGAACTCACAGGTCACTGGGACTGAAGCCTAAAGACCTGACCTCATGTCCAAGATCGATCATTGTAAAGATGCTGCACTCCCCAACAGAGGACCTGATTCTCTCCACAGTGTGGAAAATGCCTTAACATAGAGCTTGAGGGGAAACAAATATACATCGATCTGGACTTTTCCCTGGCCCTCCAAGCTAAGAGACAAAGTGCCAGAGGGGTAGTGAAAATGCTTAAAGACAAGAAAAATATTAAAGCCCAGGTCTCATATCCAGCCAGACTTAAAGTTCACTTAGACAATGGACCCTGTGTTTATGAAAATACGCTGAAGGCTTCTTCAATGCTGAAAGAGCTTGGCCTGGAATGTCTGGAGACAGGGGCCCTTGAGTTGGAGAAGGAACTGTGCAGGGGAGTTTGGAATACAGCGGGTGGAAGCAGGAAAAAAGCACGCTATGACAAAGACTTGCCACAGTATATCAAAAAAGGACATTAAGATGTTACTGCAGACGAAAAGAACTGGTGGAGCCCTAGAAGGAAGAAAGAAGCTGGGTTGAAGGTTCTGTACACAGTTTTACTGGACACTTGGTGGACTTTCCTCCTGATTAAAGGAGGCATCTTTTTTGTCAGAATCACTTCAGAGAGGCTGCAGAGAAGTGATGGAGTGACAACAGTTAAAACATGTAAGGTATTTTTGCAAGTATGATGATTACAAAGGAGGGGACAGGAGGATCATTTGAACTACAGTAACGGGAAAGGAGGGATTCTAATATCAATGTTACGAAAGGGGGAGTAGAAAAGGAGGGTAGGAAGGTATACAGATTCTGGAACAAGAGGGGGAATGGGCATTGAGGGGGTAGACATGAAGGGGAGTTTGTAGGGAGGAGGGAAGTAGGTTTGAACAGAGAGGAGGGGGGGAAGGGTAATTGGTAGCAACTGGGCAGTGGGCATGCCTGCTCAGATGGGAGAGATATTAATAGCAAGCAGGGGTCAATCTGGGTTGGCTTTGCCCTAATTACAAAGGGCAATGACTACAAATAAGAAAGAAATCATATTCTTCTATTTAACAGCATATTTCTATTATGGATGAACCAGTTTTGTATTTTTAAAAATAAAGGGGGGGAAACGAAGGGGATTTAGGGGAAGTAAAACAAAGGGGGAAGAGAACGTACCAGGAAGGGGGATAGGGTAAGGAAAGTGAAAGTTTAGCAGAAGTGGCCTAGTTCCCTGCAAAGAAATTAAGGGTAAAGGATATCATTAACAGATAGTCAAAAGAGGGAGTGAGGTGGTGCGGACTATCTGGGGGTAGAAATAGCTACACCTGCTAGTGGGGAGGTAGTGATTTCCTCATAATTCAGGAATCACTCGTCATACAACCAATGTGAGGACTGACCTGGGACCAAAGGATCTGGCAGGTCTACAGTGATAACCTCTCAAGTTACCTTGAAGTCGACATTGCTACTTAAGAAAATAATGAAAGTGTTCTCGAATGTAAATGAGTTAGGGTTGAAAGGTTTTTGTTAGGGTTGCATTTGTTTAATCCTGAAAGTAACGGTGTAAAGAAATTTAAGAGATGAAGGAAATTATGTCCAATTTAAAATGGACAATGGTAATAAATTACATCTGGAAACAAGATGGGCTTATTTGTAGAATGTTGTAAACGGCTAAAGTTAAGATCACTTCCCTAAATGTGAAAGGGATAAATTCAGTGGTTAAGTGGGCAGGAGTGTTGGGAGATCTCAAAAGGTTACATACAGACATAGCATTTATTCAGGAGACACATTTAACAGAGGCTGAACAATTGAAACTAAAGAGGAGGGTGGGTGGGGTGAGTGGTAGATCCCCCACAGCAAATGCTAAAAGAGATGGAGTTGCTATCTTAATTAGAAAAGGGCTGGCATTTGGAGTATCAGGCTGGAAAGCAGACAAGGAAGGGAGATGGATTTTAGTGTCAGGTCAGTTGCAAGGAAATACAATACACTTGCTGAACATTTATGCCCCTATCTCGGGAGCTTCCCCCTTTTTCAGGTGAGTTTTAGAGGAAGTGGCAGCCCAGACTGACAGTTGCCTAATATTAGGTAGTTATTTTAACTGTGTTTGGGATCCACAGCAGGATAGATCCTCTCAGAATCATTACACTAACAGGTAGGTTAGTAAGACACTTAGAGACCTAATTCAGGAGCTAGGGATGATGGACATTTGGCGGGAACAGCATAAAGCAAGTAGGGACTACACCTTCTTTTCACTCCCAAATCAGGCTTATTCTAGAATAGACGTTTTTTTTATATGCAAGACTCAGGCTTACAGGGTGGTAAACAGTAACATCCACTCTATCTTAACATCAGACCACATCCCCATAATAGTGCAAGTTTAGTTTGGTCAGAAAGTGAAACACACAAGCTGGAGATTTAACAACTCTTTATTAAACGATAAATTGTTCAAGACAACAATGATAGAACATATTAAACAATGTCAACAGTTAAACAAAGGCGGAGGACAGGGAGAACCAGTAATTTGGGATGCCATGAAGGCAGTTTTGAGAGGCCACATTATCAGCTGGTCAGCTCTAAAAAAAATGCCAGAGACTAGCCAATCAGGAAACCCTAGAAGAGAGAATAAAAGAGTTAGAAGAGATGCATAGACAAAGAGGAGGCAAAAAAACTTTAAAAGAACTTACAAAGCTTAGAATGGAACTAGAGGAGTGAATACACAGAAAAATAGAAGGGCAACTCAGATACTCAGTGCAATGCTATTATGAGGTAGGAGGTAGAGCCACGGCTCTGCTGGCTCTCCGAACTAAAAAAACAGTAGCTGACAGAATGGTGAGTAGAATAGTAAATCAACAGAATAAGAGATTGGAAGAGGTGGAGCCTAATAAGATTGCAGCTACATTAGTTCAATATTATGCACAGTTATATTCAAAAGATCAGATACCGCAGTGGGACTCAGAGAGAGAGAAACATTCTTTGAGAACCTTGACCTTCCCAAATTGAACCCAGAGGAAATTAATATGATAAATGCCCCAGTAACAGACAGGGAAATTACATCAGTAATTATGGATCTCCCAACCAAAAAAATCTCCTGGACCTGATGGGTACAACACCGATTTTTATAAAATGTTTTCTAAACAACTCACCTCCTTCTTGGGAAATTATTCAGACACTATCAAAAACAGGGAATTATTCCACACACGGAATGAGGCCACAATAGCAGTGCTACCTAAAGAAGGGAAGGGAAAGAAAAGAAACTGTGTGAATCTTACAGACCAATCTCCCTACTGAATTAAGATTTTAAAATCTTTACCAAAATCTGGGCTACATGATTGCAAAAAGTAGCACCCAGACTGGTACACCCGGATCAGTCAGGGTTAATCCTAAGGAGACATCTGAAGGATAATGCAAGACACCTATTAAACATGTTAGAGGAAGGTCAGCACGATAAAAGATCCCAAATAGCTATGCTTATAGATGCAGAAAAAGCCTTTGATAGGCCGAACTGGGAATTTCTAAAATATACACTCATCCACATGCGGTTTAAAGTGGAATTTAAGACAGCCTTGGAAGCAATATGTAACAAACCAACAGCGCATGTTAAAGTGAATGGCACTTTATCAGATAGCCTAAATATCCACAGAGGCACAAGACAGGGTTGCCCCTTGTCACCCTTGTTGTTCACCATGAGTATGGAACCCTTGGCAGAAGCAATGCGGACACACCCAAATATTCAAGGAATTATGGTGGGGGGGGAGGTAAACAACAGAGTGTTGCTATATGCTGATGATACAGTGATATAATTAAGAGACCGACAGACAGGATTAAAACATTTACTAAAAAGATAAATCAATATGGAGAAATTTCAGGTTTTGAAATCAATTTGGAAAAAAATGGAAATAATTCAAGTAAGTGGCCAGCCTACACAACAAGTTAAAGCACAGATCCCAGCTAGATAGGGGACAGAAGTAGTTAGGTACCTAGGTGTATACATCCCTAAAAATCTATCCCAAGTTTACTCAAGAAACTATGGGAAGCTAAAAAAAGGATATTTATACAGATCTGAACCGTTGATCAAAACTCCCAACCTTATTTACAAATAGAGTAGAACTATACAAGATGAATGTGCTACCGAGGTTTTTATTTTTCTTCCAAAACTTACCCATAAAGATACCAAAGAGGGGCTAGAAAGAGATTACAGACAGACTGAGAGCATTTATTTGGCAGGGCAGGAAACCTAGAATTAAATGGCAACTGCTTCTTAGACATAAGAATGCAGGGGGCTAGAACGTGCCTAATCTTAAAAACTATTGTGCAGCAGCACAATTAAATGATCTTATAGCACTGTCTAACCCACAGATAGACACAAGATGGAAAGACATAGAAGGAGGAACAAACCAGGGGGAGCCCAACTGGAAGGCTTGGTGTGGGACACCACTCATAACTCAGACATTACAGAAGTAACAAATAGGTGGACTAAGCAAACTTACTTAAATTGGATTGAAGTAAAAAAAAAAAAAGATTTGACATACAAACTAAACAACTGCAATGGGTACCCTTATGGAGGATTAATGGCTTTACGCCAGTCAGATTACATAACACATTTAAAAACTGGGGGAAGACAGGCCTTACCAGTGTATCACAACTACTGGAGGAAGGGAGGATGAAAACCTTTGCAAAGATGCAGAGGGAGTTTCATTTGCCAGCGAGGGACCTCTTTCGTTGCTTCCAGATTAGAAATTTTATTACAGAACAAGGTCTAGATTCATTTGAAGACAAAGCTCTCCATCCTGTAATAGAACATATATATAGCCTAGCACATGTCAAACTCTAAGCAATTCATTTCACGTTTGTACATGCTATTAAATGCAGAAGTAGGAAAGGAAAAGGTGGAAAAAATTCAGGCAAGGTGGGAAGGGGAACGACACATGACAATACTCCCCAAGGAATGGTCCCAGGTATGGCAATCCACACATAGAACAACATTGTCAGGGAGCTGGCATGAGTTTAAGTGGAAAGTCGCAAGCCAGTACTTTTTAACACCCAATGAGTTAAAACATTTTAAACCAGGAACCTCAGATGGGTGCTGGAGGGGATGTGATGAAAAAGGGATGTACACACATGTCTTCTGGGAATGTATGCTATTACAGGACTTCTGGGAAGGAGTCAAAGCTCAGGTTTGGAAAATGTTTGGTCTGTCAGAGGAACTAAGAGGGGAAAATCTAGTATTGGGTCTATATCTCAAACAGCTGAAAGGGAATAACCAATGCTATCTATTTAATATTTTAGTAGTGACAGCACTCAAGGCTGTAACACAGACATGGTTGACTGTAACACCCCCCAACTTTGCAGGACTGGATAAAAAACTGCAGGAAAATTAAGGAGATGGCGCTCATTACAGCACGGCTGAATCTTAGGATAAAGCAGTTTAATTCAAGATGGCCCCCCTTTTTCCACCTGATTGAGGACTTGGAAGGAACACAAATTTTAGGGCAATTAGCCCAGGACTGATACCATTCAAAAGTGAAAAGTGGATATAATCTCTTAATACTGTATAAGGAAATTATATGAATGAAATGAAGGTTATGGCATGATTGTAACTAAAAACAACAGATATGCACAAATCAGGAACAGTTAGTTTAGTTAGTAATAGTTTTAGACTTGATTCATGAATATGATAACAGAAAGGAATGATCAGTATCAACAAGTTAAAGTAGTACTCTCTTTTTTAATAAGATCGTGGTGCATCTATGACTGTGAAAGGATAGATGATTAGAGATTAATCATTATAGGCCTGGAAATATATTGATTGAAAGATGTATATTACATGACATGCTGTACTATGTATGGTCGCTCAGAGATAATAAAGAAGATTTAAAAAAAAAGAATACTCATCTCTAAAAATTATTAAAAAAAGGCACCAATATAAAAGTATCATTCAGACCTAGAGGATTATGTACATTAAGATGATACTTCCAAAATCGTTCATGTTTTAACAACAAACTATTCAGGTCATCCCCTCTAATACCTAAGTCCGCCTTTTCAAGTCCCTGAAATTTAAAATGATCTCCCAAGCCTTTGTCCACTACATGAGTAGCCAAAGCATTGCTAAAGTCTATTTTTTCAGTTTTATGTAGGTTTTCAGGAATCCCTATTTTAAAGCTGCAAACAGTTTTTCCTATATAAAATGCAGTACAAGTGCACTAGCAATATACACCAAATTACCACTACTGCAATTTAATTTAATTTTAATAGGATGATAATTATGCAAAGTACCTTACTTGGTCTGGCTATTTAAATGGCTATATCCTTGTAGTTAGCCAAGCCTTGAGAAAGCACATGAGGACGCACAAAACTGTTGGCTACTTGTGGTGATGATCTGCTGTCATGCTGTTTTTATGCAATGTTTTATGATAAACTAAGGCAAGTTTTTTTTTTATCTAAATCCTACTTTATAGTTGGACCTTTTTATATACTAGACCTGTGAGCTCTACTGTTCTTTGGTACAATTGTATGTTTTTGTCTGTTGCTTCAGCCTCGGTTCTGGTAGCCAACTGTTTGTGCTCTTGCTCTGACCTAAGGAATAAAGCAGCTTATCAGCCCTCAGTATATCTGGGCCATGGAATAGGTTTAAATTTAAACCTACCTGTGCTGAACAATCTGTCCCACCACTTACTCCATATGATTCCTGCTGCTGGTCCAGTCTCTTGAGATGCAGCTCATGTTGGCATTATTTTCTTTCTCTGCTGCCTCAAAGTGATACTGTCGTTCTTCCACCTCTGCTAGGATCTGGTGCTGTCTGTTATACTTCTCTCTGGTGCTGTTTCTTTTCCCTTTGCCTCAAAGTTTTGCATTCGTCATTGCTTTTGTTTGCACGATTTGTTGCAGAAAGTCTGAATCCTGTGAGTGCATTCTTTGCAAAGTCTCTGCACAGGAAATTTCAAATCCCATCATGCTGCCACCAAAAGTGTGACATTGATCTCTATTGGTTGTTCACTCCCAGCTGGGCATGCCCCTTACTATATTTTGTTGTTGTTTGTTTACTGACTGCCCACAGCTCCTGTACTCGTCAGTGTATCGACATGGCTAGATGTTGTGGTCACACTTCCACCTGAAATGTGAATATGCTTATTTCCATATATAAATACGTGGGAATTAGTATTTACTTTCTTTTTCTGAATTAGTCTTCCTCTTTTTGCTGCTAGCCTTTAGTTCTGTTTTTCTTATTTTTCCTCTTATCTCCCTCTTGTTTTCCTTGCTCTAAACTGGCATCCATCAACACTTATGCCAGACTTATTTGAAAAGAATCTCACTTCAACTTTCTTACCTTGACTTTATCTTCAGTCTTCCCAGATCCTTATTACTTTAGGCTTTCACTTTCTGCCCTTTGCTGCTCTACTGTTTCTTTGAGTTCACTGCCTTTTATCCCATCTCCAGCTATGCTAACTTCATTCCTCATCAAGCCTTTTATCTTTTATTTATTTATTTATCTGAATTTTGGTGACTGGGTAAGTCCACTGAGACAATTACAGTCCCTTTTTCAGGGTTGACCCGGGGTCGCAATAAGTACAGAAACAGTGCAATAGTACAGAGAAGTATAATAATGCAGCAAGAATTGTCATTTGGTAAAACAATAATTACAATAAAACATGAAGAAGCATGTAATATAGATGAAGCAAAATCATAAAATGCTAGACATATACAATTGAGAACTGAAGGTAGTAGAATCTAGAGCAGGAAGTTATATTGAGGAAAGGGGAGGGGGAAGTGGCAAAGGACAAGAGGTAGAGAGGGCAAGGTTCAAGGTCAGGTGGGAGAAGAGAATGCAAAAAGGGCAAGCAGGGCGTGTCATCAGCGGAGTAGGATGTAGAGGCTGAGACAGAGGCAGACAAATTAGATTGGAACAGAGGAAAAGAGGAACACGACAGGATGGTGGGGAGCAGAGAGTTCCAGTCAGATACAGCAGCAAATGAGAAAGACCTCCTGGAGATGGCTAGATGCAGATTGTGAGTGACAAGAAGGGGAAGTGTGGCAGAATGGAGGGTGTGAGGCACTTGCCTGAGGCATATAAGTTCACTAAGGCAAGGAGGCGTAAATTTGTGGACAAGCTTAAACATAAGACACAAGGAGTGATACCTCAATTTAGCTCCGTATGGTAACCAGCCAAGAGAGGAGAGGACATCACAGTGGTGTGAACGGGTGTTAGCCCACAAGGCAAACCTTCCAACCCTAAGGTAAGCCTGGGAGAGGAGGGACAGGGAGGAGGAATTAGTAGAGAGTAGCAGTGGAGCTACATAGTTTAGGAGGGGAATAAGAGATGAGGAGGCAATGTTTAGGTAGGAGACAGAGGTGAGGTATGGAAGGATTTGATAGAACAGTCCTAATTTCTGATTTAGAAATGTAACAATGTTGGAGACATGGATGTTGAAGGAGAGTGCTGAGTCCAAGGTAAAGCCCTTGTATTTAAAGGAGTGGACTGCCTGTAAGGATCCCTTGAGAGATGTAATGCTGAGGGAAGAGAGAGTAAACTTTGAGGTGGAACAATGGGAGAATAGCATACATTTAGTTTTTTTTGTATTAAGAACAATATGACTATGGTTGAACCAGTCCTCAAGGGAAGTGAAGTCAGAGGCAAGCTCCTGGTTAATTTGGTGAATGTGAGGAGAGGAACGATAGATGATTGCATCATCTGCATAAAGATGTACGGAAGCACCATCACAAAAGCAGGGAATTTCTTTGTTGCACAGGTACTCCCCCCTTTACTGCTACCCTACATATTAATATGTTTACTACTTTGCCTGTGTAACTTCTGCAGTCTGCTTCTACACTCTCATTTATCACATTACTTCTATGATCCACAAATGCATCCTTTGCTCCCACAACTGGCTTCTGCCTTCTCCTTTAGTACACTGTACCTGCGATCAATTTCTGCCTCCATCTTCACTGCATCACACCCATGATTGACTTCTGCTACCTAGTTGCATGCATGCGCCACTCCCGATGAACTTCTGCTTCATTCTCCAGGATGCCACTCCTACGTGTGACTCAAGTTTGACTCCTCCTACAGTGCCCCTTAGTGCATGACCTCCATACAGGACATCTTCTGTCATCCTGCAGTGCTGCCCCTACTGTCCCCTAGTGCCTGCTATAAAAAATAAAAGGAGAGTGGTTTCCTGCCTCCATTACTGATCCCACCACTTCTATTAGCCAATGAGTCCTCTTTGTGCTGCCAGCCTGCTCCGAGAACTGCTGGAGCAAAAATTAGGAAAATGTATTTCCAGATAGAAATGTGACATTTTAAAATGCATTTCAATCTGGAGATGCACTTTTCCACAGAACTCCAAAAAGTCTATTTTTTTGAGCCCTGATTGACCGTGTCAGTCCTTGGGTAGTAGCTGCCACCAGCACCTTCTGTGTCATTCCAGCTAAGAACTGACACTGGGAACACTTTTTCACCTTGCAGTCAAGCAGTCACACTGGATAGCCTCCGAGTGTCTCTTCAAAGACTGATCAATACTCTCTGCTTCTTCAAGATGAAAATAAGATGCACTTGGATCTTTCTTACAAAAAAAGAAATAAAATCTATTTATTTGGACACAAAATATTCACAAATCACCTTGTTTTTGTTTAAGGGGTTGGTTATAGACGTAGTAAATTGTCAGTTCTGAGAAGTACAGCAACACACTTGCTTAAGAGGCCTGACTGAACTGATCCAAAAGCTGTACTACCTTTCTAATTAAGGATTCTATAATTTAACACTCTCCACTTAGCAGTAATGTCATTCACCATTTGTTGAGGGAATACATTTTACAACTCTGAAGTGTTTGCTCTTGTAAATTAAACAGTCCTAGACATTATGCCTGTCCCCAGATCAGTGATTTGGGTACATCAGACAAAGTCACAGTTCCCTATTACACGGGTTTTGGCTCAGTTTTCATGGGTCATTGGAATCCTGCTTTTCCAGTTGTAGTACCACCAGTCAAGAGCAGATATGCCTGTTTCTAGCTCGGAGAGAGATTCATTTATTTGGATTTAAAAACTATATTTTCTACCATTTTTGAACAGTCAAAACCACATTAATGTATTGCCACAGCTGCAGAGAATACACTGTGGGAAAGTCAAGGAATACAATGCCTCAAGCCAATTTCTTGTCCTCAAAAACTACCAAGTCAAAAGACTCCAGGCTGCTGCAGCATGAAGCAACCTCTGGCTTAACTAAATCGGGAACCAGAGATGTGACCCTACAGATGTCAATACTACCATTGGCCAGCTTGTGTGAATGGTTCAAGATATGGACAATCACTAGATGCTCTGACTCCATGAGTGTCAAACCTAGAAATGAGAATGAACAGTCTTCAACTGCCAGTACAGAGAGCAGAGGGCTGTTACCTGAAATCCCATGACACCACTATCATGGTCCTCATCAAAGTAAGCCACCTGCTTAGATAGCACCTGGAGACCCTTGAAAACCAGGGTAGAGAGCAAAACCTCCAGATTGTTGGGCATCCTGAAGCAGCAGAAAGGGAAGATCCTCTTGAATTTGCCTGCATTTTTCTGCCTCAGATACTGGGACTGACTGAAATCAAACAGACAGTTTCTATTGAAAAGCTATACCATCTCATACCAAGGAGGGATCCTTGGGATTCATCATTGCCCTGTAGCCTTTATGCTGGTCTGCACCAGAATCAGAGATTATGACAGAGCCCTGAAGATTGAGGAACATCAGGTATGAGGATACAGCCTTATCCTTGTTTTGAGACCTAGCCTATAGTACATGCCTTCATTGGAAGGCTTTCAACAGGGTGAGGGGACAACTATGCTAACACAAGGTCAATGGCAGCTTTTACTCCCGGCAAAGCTCTGAATGGTCTGTAATGGTCATGTTCATATTTTTAATGACCTGAAGGATGCTGCTATGAAGGCACAACAGACTGAGCAAGAACTGGGGGTACAAGACGCTGGGGCATGCTGCTCATGACAAGGAGCTGTCTGCCTGAGCACCTAACTAAGACACTATTTGCAGCCACCCTTTTTATTTTTGCACCGCCTTTGCCCACTAGCACCCCACTCCTCAGGGCCACTGATTCCACCCACTCTACTTGCCAGACTCACCCTCACATCTTCAGCCTCACTGGAGTTCACCTTCAGCCATCCATCCCTTGGGGAAGCTTGTTCCTGCCGGGGGCCTCCTCTGACGGTTGTGGAGGGGAAAGACACCTGGAGCCTCCCACCTTCTCTCTAATGTGCTGCATTGTCCCTGCCAGGAGCCTCTCCACCATCTAGATGGAGGAACAAAAGTGCTTGGGCAAAGGCTGAGGGGCTTCATGTTGCTGGCATACTTGGGGGTCGGTTGTCATGAGAAGGACCACACAGCCATTATCTGGCATACAGATGTGGTAATTGCCTCCAGTTTTCACCCCACCCACCACCCGCAAGGATGTGCACACTCCAGCTGACCTGGGAAGGGGGTGCCTGATGGTGCAAGTTCACCTGCATCATCAAAGGCATCACTATGTGCTTCCATCAGAAGCTGCTGCAGGGTGATGCAGCATCAACCCTTCCACCAGGAGGAAAACATCCAACATCCTCTGGGACACTTGATCCTCCTTTTCCCAGCCGGCTCCCTGCAGTCCGAGCACATTCCCATCTCAGGTCACCAGCATGGGAGAGGTAAGGCATGATACGCCTCAGCTCTCTGCACCACCGATTGGCTATATATAATCATTTAATGTGAGGGCAGTTATACAAGTTAAAGGAGAACTGCACTGAACCTGTAAGCTATCTACCCCCACTAACAGCTGTAATTAAGTACTGGTTCCAGTTCTTGTATTGTGCCCTTTATGCAGGCCTGTTAGTAAACATAAGAGGTGTTTCTAATTTAAATTCTGATATAAAGTACCATTTTGGAATGGTATGACATACTTTATGTCCCTCTCAGCCACAGAGTTCTGTAATAGAACATAGATACACTGTGCCAACAGTGGAAGAGCTGAGCAAGAAACATAAACTACATCATGCAGTTCTAAAATGGCACTTACTACCTGTGTATAAATCAGAAACACCCCCTAAAAGAACTATAGAGCCCATAGAGATGGAAGCGTAACAGAACTGAAACCAGTATTTAAAAAAAATGGCTTTTATAAGGGAAAACTACATATAGGTTCAGCGCAATTCTCTGTTAAGGAGGTACTGTACTATAGTGTACTACCCTCTTAAAATGCATAGGTGGAGCGGACTTATAGTAACATCACCTTCCAAGGTGGATGGCTAATCCTACAGCTCTGTCTAGCTCATCTTATTAAACAGCCCACAGCCGAACTGTTTCAGCCTAAAACCTGTCCTCTGGATTATTAAGGGCCGCTACTACTCTGTGGGAAAAGAAATTGTGCAAAAAAGGAATCTACCTTGTCAGATGCTGACAGATGGGAGTCCATAACCTCGGAAAGTGAGGCCTCTTCCAACATGGACAAACTGCAGCCAGACCTCACTAGGCACCCAGAGATGGAGAATAAAAAGAAAAAACTGGGAATAATAATAGGAGAACTCTGAGGCTTCCACATGGAGCCCAAGTCAGAATTTGAACGTGTGCATAAGGAGATCTCAGAATTACAAAAAACTACTACCGAACATCAGGCGGCAATCTCTGATCTTGATTGACAAGCTGACCGGACTGATTGTCTTGTTGAATCCATGAGAAGAATCCAACAGCTCACAACTAAATGTGAGGATCTAGAAGGCAGAACCAGGTGTAAAAACTCAAGATTATATGAGTTCAGAGAAGCAGTTGAAGCTTCTGACATAATTAGCTTCTTGGAATCCTTTTTCCGATCACAGCTGGATTTACCTACTGAATTTCAGTTTAACATTGAAAGAGCACACTGCACTCTGGGCTCAGTACCCACTCATAACCAACAGAGACCCTGCTCTATAGTAATGCAATTTATGTCCTTTGCTACTAGGCAAAAAATACTTATGGGGCTCAGACAGAAAAAACAATCTGCTTTGAAGAATCACATATCTTCGCCAACCACGATTACTCACCGGTGGTAATGGAGCAACGCAGGAAACTAACTCCCATCGTAGCAGCATTATGGCACAAAAATCTCTGATTCCACATTCTGTTTCCAGCTCAAATCTGAGTTTTCTTCTCAGAGAGCACAGTCACTTATAACAACTCTCGGGAAGCTACAAACAAACTTTAGAAAAAAGGCTTTATATTCCCACAGCTGCAGTGCTCTAACGCAAGACAGGTCATAGATCTTAACTCAGCGCTGTCTGATTCCCAACTGCAAGAATGCAAGTATCACTCTGCAGCAACCATGAAAGACATTCAAGCTCTCCTGCAGTCCTTCACTAGGGCTTGACTTTATACCTGCTGCTGTCTTTCATATAAGTGTTGATAATAAAGGAGTAAGTCTGTGATTGGGTTGTGTGTGTGTGGGGGGGTGCTCATGCCTCTCAACCTCCTGCCTCATAAATCAGGGACAAGGCTTAAAAAAGTCGGGGACAAAGGACCAAAATCAGGGACACATGTTCAAAATTAGAGATATCCACCCAGAAAGCTGGTAGAATATGGGGCTTATTGCAAAATGCATTTTCTAAAGAAGAACAAGTCTATAGCTTTAATGCTTGACATTATTTTGTGCTTAAAGTCCCCACTGTTTAGCCACAAAAACACAAATTTTATGAGGGACAGAGTAAAATTTTGAGGCAAAATCAGGGACATCCCTGAAAATCAGGGACACTTGAGAGGTATGGGGGTGCTTCTCTGCTTCTGCCCCTGCCTCTGCACCTAATCCTTTTTTAATGCAACAAATAATATATTACAATAAGCTTCAATTGCAATGGGAGCCGTGATGGTGAGGGGGTCGCTCCTGCACTCTGTTCCGACGTCTTTTTTTCTATAGCTTAATTAAAACTGATCCAGCCACATTTTTGAGGTACCTCTCCACAGGACCACGGCTTTACCTGTGGGACAGGTAGAAACACTCCTGACCAAGCTAAAGGTTCCCCATTTTATAACACATTGATAAATGTATTATCTGTAACCTAGATGATATTTGTCTAACTGAACACAGGCTGGAGTACTGGAAATAAGAGATGGGTGCGGAGGAATGGGGGATTTGGACTCCTCTCATCATGGCCCTTGTAAATAGCGCTAATAGAAGCTTTTATAGCATGCTGTCATTATGCATTTGTCCAAGGGTGGCAGGGGAAGGGACAGGGCAGGTGAGGGCTCCTTGTGTTTTACCCCCCCTTCCCTGTAGCCACGATATGCAGCTCCCATGCCTGTCACTCTGGTAAGCTCCGTAAGATCAGACTAGCACCCTAACAAAAACACCTCCTTGCTGTTTGTCCCATCTGTGGCAGATTGCTGATTTCCTTTTTCATAATTTCTTATGGTCTATTGCACCGTCACGTGGCATTTTGGATCTTCGGATCTTATAAAAGGCACCCCCACAGCATGGGAACATTGTTGAACATTGTGCTGTTTATAAATTACCAGTATATTATTCTTACTTATTTTTTCTCTTTTTCTTCTTTCTTTTCTCCCTCTCTCTCGTTTCTTTTCTTCTCCTTAATATCACTTTCTTTATGTGTTCCTGGTGCTTAGGATGCAGGAATGACCCAAGCTTTGATTTTTATATTTTTTTTCTCACTTGTCAGCTCCAATTCACTTCTGCTCCAGATGGGTAGAGGCTTCTCATGGTTCCCTTCTTGTCTGTAACTGCGATAAGCAGCTCCTATACCTATTGCTCCTGAAAGCTTTGTTAGTGCAGCTGACAGGTGTACTTTTTTATAAGCCTAGACAGACTCGCCAACAGCAACCCTTCTTTACTCCCTTCTATTTGGAGACTGATTGCTAACTTTGTTTTTTTTTTTTTTATAAATACTATACAAGATTCTCCAGTCAAATTCTTGGTTCTATGACATTTTGGATTTTATAAATTCAGAACTTACACGGCACAGAAATCAATTTAAACAACATGCAATTGCTACTACAGGGTTTTGTTTGTTGTTTTTTTTTATCTTTTTCTCTTTCCATTTCTTTTTCTTTTTAATAGACCTTTGAAATTAACTGATTCAGAAATGCAGTGCTACCTCAGGCTTTTGTTTTTTTGGACTGGTGGCTGCAGTTCAATGATTAAAGCAACAGAAGTAATAGGCTGAGGATTGCTCGGTTCTCTTTTGCATCCAATCTCTAACAAGCTCAAGGTGTCTAATACAGAGCATAATATTTAAACTATATACTCAGTCAATGTTTTATGAATAGCATCTCTTAATCCATGTTTCCTTTCTGGAGTATATAGTATTATTAACTCTTAAAGGAAAACTACACCCTCATATCATTTAAATGAATATCCCTTCCCCTAAGGTCCCCCACAAAATCATCCAGGTTCGAAACTTTGCCAGATTAAACCCAAACCTGTTCATGGAGGAACTCAGGCTTACGGACTGGACAGAAGTCCACAGAGCACTGGACCCCTCCTCCGCCGTCGCCGCGTTCCACAACATCTTTGTGGATCTACAAGATAGGCATGCCCCTATCACTAGGCGGAGGGTCCGAGGGACAGCCACCCAGTGGCTGCATGGGGGTCTCCTCTCCCTTATGCGAGCGAGAGACAAATGCTGGCATCGGTTAAAATGCTCACACGATACTGCCCTGTTTCAGCAATACAGAAAACTCAGAAATGAGTGCAAAAAATGATCAGGGGGCAAAAAGCGACTTCTGTAAGGCCGCCCTTCTCAGCTCTGCTAAAGACCCCAGATGGTTCTGGAGAACCATCCAATCACTGGTCGGTGGTCGATCAACCCCGGGGTCACTGACATGCTCATCGGAGGAGTCTCCTGCAACAATCCTCATGTGATTGCCAATGCACTAAACTCTCATTTCACTGACCTCCCTTCCGTTCTCCCACTCGAGGGTCCACATTTGAAACTCAAACTTCTCTGCCACCGCGTCCCAGCGGAGTCTGGTCTGCCCGCCCTCCATTTCACCTAAGGGTGGTATCGGTAAGCGAGGTGCGGTCTCTTCTTCAAGGTCTCTCCCAGAATGCAAGCCCCGGCCTTGATAACCTGGAGCCCAAGCTCCTCAAACTAGGTGCCCCAATCATAGCCTCCCCGGTGGCCCACATCTTCAACCTATCCCTTACCCAGGGTCAGATCCCTGATATCTGGAAGGTTGCTAAGCTCATCCCTGTCCCTAAGCAGGGCAACCCCAAAATCCTGGATAACTACCGTCCCATAGCTATCCTCTCTGCTGTCAGCAAGCTCCTGGAAAAGGTGGTTGCCAAACAACTCTCGGAGTATATCCACTCCCATGGACTGCTGTCCCCTGCCCAACACGGCTTTCATAAAGGGCACAGCACTACCACGGCTCTCATCTCTGTCTCTTCCAGCATCAGAGCTGCTATGGATCAGGGACAACTCTCAGGCGCTGTGTCAATTGACTTATCCAAGGCCTTCGACCTCGTTGACCACGACTTGCTTGCCTCGCAGATGAGGTCCCTTGGTTTATCCCCCTCTGCCCTAAACTGGGTCTCTGATTATCTAAATGGCAGACAACAACTAACTAAATTCAATAAGGTCCTCTGTGCCCCCCTGCCTGTAACCTCTGGTGTCCCTAGGGCTCTGTGTTGGGTCCCCTACTCTTTTCCCTGTTTATCAACAATCTCCCCGATGTGGTCACCAGTTGCCAAGTTACCATGTATGCGGATGACCTGGTTCTCCTGGCCCACTCCTGCGATACAGCCACACTAATCCGTCACTTATCAGAGGACCTCTGGAACATCCAGGCATGGTTCTCCAACCATAAACTGGTCCTCAACCAAAAAAAAACCCAGGCCATGCTCTTTGGCTCCTCTGCCAAAATTTGGGCCTCTTCAACTCCCCTACATATCAACTATGAAGATGGCTCCCCTCTCCCTACTGTGACCTCCCTTAAATATCTTGGAGTGATGCTTGATCCCCAACTGGACCTGGGCAGTCACATCCATAATGCCTGCAGTGGGGTAAACCGTAGCTGGGCTGGCCTACAGGGCTCGGTACAACCTCACCCCAGCGGCTCGTCTAGCTCTTGCCAGGGGAGTATTACTTCCCTCCCTCAGCTCCGCCTCCCTCATATTTGCTCATACTTCCAAGACCCTCCTAAGCAAGTGGAGCACAACGTACAACAATATCTGTCAGTTTGCCCTGGCCGCCCCCACCTCACCCATCACTGTGAACTCTACGAGAAGCTTGGTTGGCTATCCCCGATCAATCACCTTAACTTTAGTACTGGGTGCCTCACGAGTAAAGTAATCAGCTCCGGCACCCCTCCGGAACTGGCCCGGATTCTTGCCCCTGCTGACCTCTCCCCCTACCTGCTGAGATCCCAGGGCCCCGGCCTACTAAATGTACCTACCACCCGCACCATCATGGGGGACTGGAGCTTTGCTGTTCATGCTCCCAGGCTTTGGAACTCCCTTCCTGAAAGTGTCCACACTGCCCCCTCTCACAAGCTTTTCCGGACCTCCCTGTGGGAACATCTTAAGCTGGTCTCTCGCTGTGAATGCCCAAAGCCTCCTTAGCCTCCCGGTGCCCACTGGTATGCTGGCTTCACCTCTCTTGCTCTGGCGTCACCACTCTCGCGCTACTACCTCGTCCAATCCCCCCACCTTACTGACCGACTCTATGGTGCTCCTATGCTCATGACTCCTTACAAGCCCTGCTGGTCATTGTATTTATTTCAAATTTGTATCTTGCCTCCAGCATTAGAAACTGGGTGTACTTTCCATTCAAATGTAAAACTGTAAAAACTGTCTTTCTCTCCTGCTGTTGTATTTAATGTACTCGTCATACCCTATTGCTGTATTGATGTACCTGTTATACCCTATTGTACTCTCCTGGGTCGTTCCTGAAAATAGGCATAAAACTTGTCTAGTGTACTTACCCGGTTAACAAAAACTAAATAAATAAATAAATTTTGTTTCCATGCCAACAGACAACTCCTTTCCTGTAGCTGTTAGGGCTGTATGCATTACCATTAGTTTGTTTTCATTGCTCATGGTAGCCCCTGTGATTGCCCTGGGGGTCTGCATTTCATGGTTGTTAAATCTCATTGTCCATGAGAGCTGCATTAGCATATGAGAACATGATGTCAGATCAACAAGTTGTATCATGTATCTCTATGCTGAAACAACAAATACCCTGCAAAAACTTTCTGGAAACACGTAAACTGAATGAAGTTTAGAGGGAAAAAACCTGCATTACAACTCGGATAGTTAGCAAAGCTCACTGAAGGTAAAAGTGGTATTTCATACCTTCTTGCAGCTTTTTTCTTTGAAGACTAATAAAGCAGACAGGCACACTGAGGACTTTAAAAGTTGATTATGCATTATGTTCTCATATGCTAAGACAGCTCTCAGGGACAATGAGATTTCAATAACCATCAAATGGAGCCTCCCAGAACAGTTACAGGGCCTAGTATGAAGTGTGAAAACTGACTAAGGCAGTTGCACGCATCTCTAACAGCTACATGAAAAGAGTTGTCTCTTGACATGGAAACAAATAAAATTTAGAAGATGTGAGGGTGTAGTTTTCCTTTAAGTGGAGTTACCCCACACAGGGCTGTAACTGGCTCCTGTGAGTTACATGTCAACTTTCTTGTCCACACTGACCCCATCTAAAGGAGCTGTATAAGATCTTCTAATTTGGCTGAGCCAGGGCTCCTAAATCCTAAAAAACACTACAACTTTTTAGAAATAATGAATGTCAAGAATGGGCTACAGGCTCTAGATAATCTCACACACAGCTCCCTTGACAAAATGCCTCATCTGGAGCTCCTTATTAGATCAACACAAAGCTCATATGACCTATGCATTGGAACTGGAATAAGACAAAAGGGATTTCTACTGCAGTACCTCATAACTTGCATTCAGTAGGAACTACAATGCAAAACGTAACATAGTTGGGGCCCAATATTCAAAACTTTGCACCGGGTGCAAGCCAATTGTGTTGCGATTGCACCACAGTTGTGCCAGATTGCTACAGTATATTCAAAAGGCCAAATAGCGCCAGCACAATGTGTTAGCGCCGATGCCAAAAGATAATGTATGCCTGGTGCAAAGTGAGGAGTGGGGACATGCATATAGGTGCAATGGTATATTCAAAATGATAGCGCTGCACAGTGTGCATTAGTGCAACATGTAATGTGGCACAAATTACAACCAATGAAAAGGTAGTCTCAACTCTGGGCAAACCAAGGATGGGGGGGCGTGGACACAGCAGTAACAGGGAACAAGACCGTATGCAGCCAAAGAGGAGACAGTGAGGGCAGACAGCCACCCTGGGCCACTCCATATTCACGGGCATCCAAACCGTGAAATATGATGCCTCAACATTGCTTACAAGCTAACAGTCATGTAAATTATGAAACTGAGCTAAAATTCCACTTGCAGCAACAAACTATTTGTAATTGTTAATGTGATACTAAGTTGATATTTGTGACTTGTGTGTTGTTATTCAATGTATGTATTTATTGTACACTCTATCATCTCAGCTTCACATGTAGTGGCTCTGGGTCATTCCTGAAAATGGACCTTGGCCTAGTGTGCTTACTTTGTCAACAAAGTGATAAATACAACTAGAAATAAAAAATAAATGGAAGAGACATGCTGCACACAGACGGCACTGCCCATGTCACCATCATCTGGCACCAGTCCCAACCCTGCCAGGCATTAGTGGGTGCCCCAGCACCCAGTGGACACCATGGCAGTGTGTCCATACAGCACACATCTCCAGCCCCCTATTGGGGTACACCCACACAATCCAGCACACACATACAGCACTGGGGGAAATGGAGGGTGTTGAGGGGAGGGTGCACAAGTGGGCAGACTGCACCACATAGTAGGTGCTGCCACAAGGCTGGGGCCATCCACACAATGCACATGTTCCAGTGTTGAGAATACCCTAACATCAGTGTGCCTGTCTAATGGTATGTGTCACCCCTCCCCCAGGCACATACTACACGTCTGTACAGACATCATGGCAGACACGGCCAGCCATTTGTATGTTAACTGTGAGCATCCCATGGCAGTGGTGCAGCATAGGTGGGTCACATGACAGCATGACAGTGGTGTCTACTGTCAAAACACACCTGCCAGCTGGGCCTGTCACTATGTGGAGAGCAGCATTCATTGATGCCAGACACACCATAGGCATTGCTGTCTCCCTCACAATTCCGGCCACTATGTTACTGTAGCATCTGCTATGCACTGTAGCAGGGACTACAATATGTCCATGTCATGCAGTACTACCACCCGTGACTGTGGTGCTAGTTCCCTGGACCACAATAGTCTCTGCTGCTGTGTACAAACATAGCCTGCAGCTACCAACATGTTGACCCAGTCTGACATACAGGTGGTACTGTGAGCAGACCCATCTTGTAGCTACTGACCTCTAGTTCCAGTCTGACCTACAGCTGGAGTTGTGTGCACCCTGCAATAGCGCTGGGCAATCCACATGGTACTGCATGCAAATCAGGCCATAATGACATACTAATGTGATTGTTTGCCCACGGACTGCCTAAGTAGGCTCATTTGCATATCACTTTTGAATATAGCAAAATTTTGCCCTGGGCAAAACTGTTAGTGCCGGGTAAACTGGTTTGCCCCACGCAAACCAGTCAGGACCATAGCACAGTATTGCAGTATTTGGCCTGCACAGTTGTTTGCAGCTTTTGTGACTACACTTCTTTGCTAGCACACACATTGGCCATGTAGTTCAAGTTTGCCTTACTCCATGTCTGTGTGCACTGGGCTGCTGTTGTAGTTTGCACTGCCCGGTTGCTGTATTCAGAGCTGTCTTATTTGTCGCTCTATTTTTGCACTGTACTCAAAGCCCTGTTTGCATGCTGTCGTTTGTACGATATATTTAATTGATTTAGCCCCTGGGCTATTCCTTTGACTATAGCGTGTAAATGGTTCTGGGCTATTTTAGCATGCCGGGCAGCGCTAATTGAGCCCCATGGCTAAGTTTTGAATATTGGGCCATTGATGTCTAGGTTTATTACTGAGGTTCTCTAGATGCAAAAGAAGATATAAAACTTTGCCTCCCATCTTTAGCTTTGGCATTTTTTTTTTAATTTAGGTCTCAGATTACAAATACCGTTAAGCTTAGAGCTCTTTTACAAAGGTTCCACATCAGCAGCATAATACAACAGGTTAACAGAACAAAAAGTATAGCAAAACAGTATACATAGAGAAAGGAGATCAACAGGTTTACAGACTAAACAGGGTATGGTAAAATAATTGTAAATAAGAAAAGACGCAATAGTTGACATTCACAGTGAATTTAGGAATAGAAACGAGTAACGCTAAGCAGTTTCATGCACAGGAATGCATACAGTAAATTGAAAATCAGCCAAAACAAGCTTTGTCAGTGACTGGTAAAATCATAAGGTAAGTTGAAATCAGCCAACAGGCCTTGTCAGGACAGATGGGGGGGGGCATTAGGTAGAGGGGAGGAATGGTGAAGGGGGTAGGGTAGCAGGGGGGAGGGGATGTCAGAGATGGTGCTAAGGAGATTTAACAGTAATCAAGTGCTAGGGTTTTAGATTGCCAAAAAGGGTTTCGCAGAAACAGTCACAAGAGCGAGTGGCAGAGAGTAGTCAGTGTAACTTGGATTTGAATGGACCCAGTTTGGATTCGGAGGAGATATCACTGTTGAGGGCATTCATCCAAAGAGGGGCTGTGTAGGTGAATGATCTTTGTCCCTGGGAGGTACAGCAGCGAGGGACCAGAAAGAGATGGGATTCAGAGTCATGGGTATGGTGGGTATGAAGAGAGGTACTGAGAAGACCTTGAATTCCAGGTGGTAGGAGGCCTAGGGTTATTTTCTTGGCCATCAGGCATGTTTGATATTTGATGCAATCTTTGGCTGGAGCCAACCGGATTGGGCATAGAGGTCACAAGAGTGGGTGAGATGGTGGGCTCCTGAGATGAGATGAGGTGATATGCCTTGTTAAGAGCAGTGAAAATATGCCCGAGGGCAGTTTCAGTGGCAGGTTCATAGATTATCAACCCATAGTCAATAATGGAGGTAACAGAGCGCTGTACGGCCTACTTTAAGGCTTCTGGTATAAGGGAGTTCCTGTGTCTGTAGAGGAGGCCAAGGTGAGTATTGACTGCTTTGGCAATGCTGTCAATATGCACCCCATAGGATAAGTTGCTGTCGATGGTGATGCCACGATACTTAAAATATTGTACCTGCTCAAGAGTGGTCCCACAGTGGTTAGAGATAGTCAGGGAATGATGCCTGTGTTTATTGTGGGAGCTGCTGAAGAGCATAAGCTTAGTTTTTGATAGTTTAGCACCAGCTTGTGATCACCGAACCATTTCTCTACTGATGCAAATCCGAGTTGCAACTGGCTTTCAAGAGGCGTGGGATCTGTGTGACTTGTGTAGATAACGGCATCGTCCGCGTACAGTAGGATTTGTTCAGGGCAGGGTCTTGAGAGATTGTTTAAGAAAAGACTAAATAGTAGAGGGCCCAGGAGGGACCCTTGTGGGACACCTGAATGAACTGGTTTAGAGTCTGAGATGACATTATCAATTTTGACTTGTTGAATGTGGTTCTCCAGATAGCTTTCAAACCAGGCATTAGAGTCAGTGGAAATTCCAGCATTGCTTAGCTGTTCCAGTAGTAGGGGGTGATGGACCGTGTCCATTGGAAACCAAATCTTTTTCTTGCATTCTATAAGAATGGAAACTGTTTGAAATCTTTAACCCATTTCCAGGGCTGTGTTTACATAGATAGCGCCCACAGGCTTGAAACTTCAGGTGCCCCCCCCCACCACTGACCCGTGCACCCAGTGTGCACCAGGTGTGTGTCCCCCAACACACACACACACCTCCCTGCCATGTCCTGCTGAGTTACATCCACACCACAGAGTCCCTGCCTGGTCCCACTCATACTCTTTTGAAAACTAAACTTGTATAAAACTTTTCTAGAATATGAACATTTTTACAGTCAAAATGTTAAAATTCCTTTTAATAAACTGTTTACACTTATTTAGAGGTGGGAAAAAAAACAGTGTATCAGCACACAAGCAAGCACAAACACTCGCTTATTTATGGATTTTATCAGAACAAGGCCAAACAGTGTGCATTCTTATTCAGAGTCTCCCTCGTTAGAAAAAAAGTAATGCACTGAACAGAACAAAAGCCACTTTTACCTAAATGGTCTGAGTTCAAGCACTGCAAGTCATTCAGGGGTAGCATTTTAAGGCTAAACTAAAGTTAGTGTCATAACAGACAAGCTGCAAGAATAAATGCACTGCCTCAAGCTCCCGGTTTTAACTTCTTTAGGAGTTAGAGGGAAAAAAAATCTGCAGGTCATGGGGGGGGGGGTTAAATTTTAAAATGGAGGCTAGTGGTTAAACTTTTTTTTATCCAAGTGGTCTGAAGGTCAGGGGGCAGCATTTTTGTTACTAAGTGTGGTGATAACATTATTTAAGAATAAAAGCTACTGCAGTGCCAGTCAGTGTCACTGTCTGATAATACAGAACCTGTGGGTAAACAGTCTGAACTCCGAAGCTGCTGCTATCAATTTAATGTACAGGAAAAAAAAAACCCTTCAAATTCACTGCAGGTCATGGGGTTGGGGAAGTAGCATGCATCCTGAACTTTCTAAAAAAAATTGATACACTACAGATCAACCAGGAGCAGCATTTATTTTTGTTACTACATAACACAGGCAATAAAATAAGATAAGCTTCAAACAAACTGTCAGATGACATTGTGTGCAATAAAGCAAAAATGGTACCTGATATGCTTTGAATGAGTCTGTGGGAAGGTAAATAGTCTGGCAGAAGTTGCAGGCAGCAGTTATTTATCCAGAGAAGCCGACTGACAGGACACGATGACCCAGTCCGTGCGACTAGTTGTGATGAATGATGCATATGCGTTGATTTGGAACACACCTAGTCTACAGCTCGCCTCACACACACACACTGGCTGGCACTGCTCAATCTAACAGATGAAGAACAGTTCTGTTTACTTACTGAAGGAAAGTGGGTCTGGTGCTGACTGTGTGAGTCTCAGTGACCTCTCGACTTGCTTTCAAACTTCTCCCCGACCAGACCAGCCATGAGTACTGGGCTGGCGGCACTGTCTACACTCGCTGTCTGGCAAGGAAGGTCCCTCCCAGTCTTTGCTCTCCAGCCTACCCGACTCCTCCACGCTTGCTCAGTCAGGTCAGGAGAGGACGGAGGATTTGAATTTCTTTCACTTCAGTCCACAATACAGTTAGCTGGGCTAAAATTAAGTAGCTGTAGCTGGCTGGTCTAGCTGCTCCAGACTAGTAATACCGCTCTGCATCTGCTGCTTGCTTGTCTCCCGAATCTCCTACACAGTCACACTTGTCTTGTCTCTGCGATGGTGACTCTCCCAGGCAAAGATCCAGTGGACTTGAAGACACAGCGGCTTGTGGCTTGCGGCTCTCTCTCTCTCTCTTCCTCCCAATTCCAGCTGGCAGAGTGGCGGTTGATACAGTTCTCCTTCTATCTTCCAAGTACTTTGCTGTACTTGTACTGGGGCCATTTAAGCACGCCTTTACTTGAAAGCGGCATCCAATGCGGATGCACAGCACAGTATACTCCACCGCGACCCTAATTGAAATCCTAAATCACAAGGTCCACGGAGTGCTGCTGACTTGCTGAGGACAATAGTTTATATGGGGGCTAGAGCCAGTGGCTGGTGGGCATCACCAGTCGGAGGCATACTGATGTTGGCGCCAGTCAGGTCAGGTCAGCCATTGCCAGCAGTCATGTACATTGATGTCACGTCATCCATTGCCTGAGGGGGGGAGGGGGGCTTGTCATCAGCACAACAGCAGGAGCAATAAACATTTATGTCTGTCACGACAAAGGGGAGGGCAGGGAGCTAATCGTTTAAATGACGCTGGCAGGGGGTCCCTTAGTAGGAGTCTGAGCTGGAACGTCTTTAGACTTTTGTGTCTTTTTTTTGTTTGTTTTTAGCAAGACATACTGGCAGACAATACATGCAGCCAGCCCAGAAAAAACCTTTTTTTTTTTTAATTTTTTTTTCTTGCTGCCTAATTTTGCAGGTGCCCCTAAATGGCTGGTGCCCCTAGGCTGCAGCCTAGTTAGCCTATTCACAAAAACGGCCCTGCCTTTTCCCATAATGCTGACATCAGTGTATCTTAGGAGCTGGAGACTTATAAGACCAATGCTAGCTTTTAGCAGGTTTCTATTATTTGTTGTTGCCTTTGAGAGCTTTAAGGACATCTTACCTACTCCTAGACCTTTGATAATTCCCCTCCTGATAATGGGTGGATACATGCCACCCTCAGGAGACCTGGCCCCCACCCTCTGGGGTTCCAATTTATCTCCTGCCCTGAGATACCTGGGCTGGCCTTTCACCTCTACTAAGTCCGAGATGCTTAAGGAACTGAGACACAGGCTTCTCTGACTTGGAAGTCAATCCTTTCATTCTCTTTGCATTTTAAATGTTTTGCCTGTTGCATATAGTTCTGTGTCATATGACAGTTCACTGCTAATGTTCTCTGTTAGGTCAATCTATCTGGTTAGTTATTATAGTTGCATCTTTCTTAACACTATCATTGAATATACGGCTTATTTTAAGGTACTTTATCTAACCCAACTAGGGTATGGGGCTCCAATTGGGGACAGCACGTACTTAAGGACCACATGCTGGGATTTTTCTTGGTCCTTTCATATTCCCCTGATGGAGAATCTCTGTGCACTTGTTCTGGGCACTCCACCAAGTACTTAGGTTAAAATATGGGTGAAGTACAACCTACAAAGATATATTCATTAAACGTTAACGTCATAAATAACCCGATAAAGAGAAAAAAGATACTGACGGATATGAAAAGTCATGCCCGACTTTTATCTTTCTCCAGGAAACCCACCTGTTCCCCCTGAACACTCTAAATTACAGAAATTTGGCTTTAGCACTGTGGTGGCATCTTCTTTTAAAGAAGGTAAGAGGCAGAATACTGCCATCCTGTTCCCTAAAACCACCCCATTTCAACTCACAAACTACTATGTTGATCCCCAGGGCAGATTAGCAATAGTAACTGGGACTTATATAACCCAAACAGTTACACTAGTCAACCTGTTTCCCCCCCCCCCAAAGCACAGATTCTATAACAGTGAACACATTATTAGGGAAAATTCTCTCCCTACAGCAAGGGATACTTATTATTGAAGGGGACCGCAACATGATTTATGAAAATGTGAACTCCTCCAACTCTCATCCCTCCTAAGTTAGCTGTAAGACCCTATTAAATACCTATGCCTGGATCGATGTTTGGCACCTACTAAACCCCAATACCCATCTTTACACTCACTGTTCAGCACCACACCATACATACTGTATACACAAATTGACCAGTTTCATATTTCAAAAAAACACCAACACATGGTGGTGAAATGTGAGATGTTACCCATTAAGCTCTTGGATCATGCTCTGTTCATTTTAACACTTACATGAGGGAGACCACAGATGCAAACACTCAGGTGGTTTAATAATTTGCTGCTCAACCTAGAAGAATGCCGTACCATGATACAAGACCAGACTGATTTAATTATAGTGGAGACCAGTTCCCTGAGGTCTCCCCTGTCATACTTTGGGATACGCTTAAGGTTGTCCTCTGTGGAGAATTAATTAAATTTGCATCAAGAATCGAAAAGCAATGTTCTGAAAGGCTGGACAAATAACAAGCCTCTCTTAAGGAGTTGCATGTTACACATATGCAGGGAGACACATCCGTGACTTCCCAACTGGGGGGAGGGGCAGCTGCAGTGTAAGGGATTGCTAGCTGCACGTTCAAGCAGACTTGATAGACCATACAGCATGTATCTGCTGGCAGCTTTGAATATTCATATGTTCATAACTAGCTAACACCAGGCAAGAGATTCAGGAACTTTTGAATCTCAAGATGTAGGCCGTTCTACGTTACCTCCACCAAAGATATTATGAGGGAGGCCCTAAAACCACTAAACTATTAGACTTCCGTATTCATCGTCAAATCATCTCCACAGCGGTCACCCGAATTTGAGACACTAAATCACAAACCCTACGTGTTGCACAAGATCATATTCTAGAGGCCTTTAGACATTATTACGGACATCTATATACCCCTGAACAACATTCAGACTCTTTTCTAATTACAGACATTTTGTCACCCCTATAACTCTCTACTATTAGACAAGAGCAAATGGATTTTTGAAATGCCCCAATTTCTCAAACTGAACTTAGCATTACTATTCAGAACCTCCAAAACTCCAAAAGTCCAGGACCTGATGGCTATACATCAGAATTTTATAAGCATTTTGGGGTACAGTTACTCCCCTAAATAGCTGCAGTCTGATCTGTTGTAGCTGATGACAAACCCCTATCCCCTCCTTGGAATCTGGCTACCATTTCAGTGATTTTGAAACCAAATAAAGATACATGATACATTAATAAATGATACATTATGTTCTTCCTATAGACCAAGTTCGGTCATAAATACAGATTATAACATTTTTGCTACCTTATTGGCCTCCTGAATAGATAAAAGTCTGCCTGCTGTAATACAACCAGATCAAACAGGATTTGTTAAAGCCTTGCAAACACAAGATAATATTAAACACACCCTTCATATTCTCCATCATGCCACCTGGTCAAAATTGCCTTTTCTTGTAATCAACCTCGACGCAGAGAAGGCCTTTGATCGAGTGGCATGGCCATTTCTATTTAATGTCTTACACTCTGTGAAGTTCCCTCCTGAATTTATCACAATATTAAAAACATTATATGATGCTCCGCAGGCATATATAAAAATCAACAGACAGATCTCTACCCTTTCCCTCTTCATAGAGGTACGAGACAGGGATGTCCCTATCCCCTCCCCTTTTTGCCATATACCTGGAGCCACTGGCACAATCCTTGTGACAGAACACTGAAATTCAGGGAATAGATCTAGGAGGTAGGCAACAGAAATTTGCACTGTACGTGAATGATCTGCTCATCTACCTCACTCTACCAGATCTCTCTCTCTCTCTCTCTCTCTCTCTGGTGCCTCCTTCAAGAGTTCAGAGACTGCATTAGATATAAAGTTAATACTGTAAAAACAGAAGTGTTGCAGTTTAACTATCAGTCAAGCCCACAAATTCTGATAGCATTCCGTTTTAAATGGAATATGCACTCCTTCAAATATTTAGGCATTCACCTTACTAATGACCTTGCACAATTATACAGTCTAGTTTGTTCTACCGCTCCTGTATGTTCTGTAAACACATTAATTATCCTCTGTTTTGAATGACAGTGGGTAATTATTTACAATTATCCCTCCTTGGTCTTTCAAGTGAAACTACCCTCTGGTTTCAAAGCTACCTCAGTAACCGAACCCAACAGGTCAGGATTGGTGAATTCCTCTCGTCATCCCTACCAATCCACTCTGGAGTACCCTAAGGTGCTATCCTGGGTCCCTTGTTATTCAACATATTCCTGAACAATTGCCCTGCCTTCTGCCATGACAGAACGTTACTGTATGCAGATGATGCAGTAATCTTCACTTGCCGCACTGTCCTTACTTCCCTTCAGTCTCAACTACAGAAAAGTTTCACAGAAGTGGAAGACTGGTTTTACTCACATAAACTCATCCTTAACCACAAAAAAACTAAAACAATGTTGTTCCGTGGAACCCACAATAAGTACAAAGACTGTGAGCTCATAATTAACAACCATGAATGAGTCACCCTTGAGCAGGTGGATATGTTTAAATATCTGGGCCTGACCCTTGACTGCTCCCTGTCATATACCCAACACATTGACAATATCACTAAAACTATGAACTCCTGCATAGGGCTACTATACAAGCATAAACATTGCCTAACGGCTAAAGCCTTGAACCTTGCTATCCAGAGCTCTGTTATCTCAACTATTGACTACAAGTTCATTATCTATGGATCCGCTACTGATACTGCACTCCAGCGCATAGCTGTAGACCTTAATAAGGCAGTTATAAAATGGTCTATATGGCAGGTTTGTTGCCAGTATGTTCTTCAGCAGAAACATGTTCCCCTGTGGGGTTTAATAGAAAAAGTAACATCACAGGTTTGGAATATTTACGATAGAGAGGAGGAAGTTTTGCGCATTCCAGTCATAACCACTTGGTGGAGACATGTCCCTGCCCGAGTGACATGGGATCCTTGATAGAGTAACAGTTAGAGGAATGAATGCCTGCTTTCGAGTAAGTTTTGTCCTGTTTCCGAAATAAGAAGTCTGCTAGAGGTGCATTTGTAGAGTTTTTCTTTTTTTTCTTTTTCTTTTTGTCTTCTTCATTCTCTTTCTGTTCTTTATCTTTGGTGGCACATGAGGATGAGTATTGAGGATGGTATTTGTTAGGTATGCACTAGGGGTGTAAAGACAACTTCAGTATATTGTAATGTTTCCTGCTTCTTATATTATGTTCCAATACAAAATTCCCCTACTGTGCAGTAGGGAGTGCTGTGACTGGTGCTGCGATGGCCAGTTTTCCCGAGTCTGTGCAGGGAATGGATGCCCAGGAGGGTGAGGAGCAGGTCTCCTCCTTGGTCCCTCTTTCATCAGTGACTGCGATGGACGTAGAACAAGGAGTGGAGCAAACCTTTGCATTGGCGGTGGAGGCAATTGAACAACAACAAGCTATGAACCTGATAGAAGTAATGGAAGTGGAACTTCAAAATGCAGATGCAGTGAGTATCCAGTCAGCGGATGACATCCACAAGTTAATGATGGAAGAGAAGCGTCAGTCCCTTGAATGGAGGAATCATTTGGAGAAAGTGCCACAGCTGCAGGAAGAACAGATGGTGATGGATGAGCAGGACAGTCAGAGGATGGGAAAAAGTGTGGCAATACTGGAAAAGGAGGTGGAGGAAGGCAGCAAGGCCACAGATGGCGTACATGGGGAACCAGAGGATCAGGAAAACTATCTGAGGATGTACAGTAGGTAACTAACATTATGGTGGCAGACAAATTGCATGGGAGCCGGGGTAAAAGTATCACAGAACTGGATAACTCTGTTATGGAAGAAAAGTTTTTGGAAGGAGTTGAAGGACAGACAAGGGATGGTGTTTTGCTGTGTGCGGGAACCGAGGGGGAACCCAGCATTTTACAAAGAAAGCAGATGCATTTTAATGTAGAGGTCTCTACAGGGGGACTAGGGAGAACGTTGCCTGCTTAAGACAATATAAGGAAAGGAAAAAAAGGGCATCCAATGGGTAAAGATAGTGGACAAATGACTTCTGACCCTTTACTATGTGACCAGAGCAAACAAGTTACCAGGCCCTTGACAGAACCAGCTGGGTGGGTTGCAAAAGCCCTGGAGGCAGCTGGATGGGTCAAAAATTTAGAAGGTCCTGGATGGGATGCAAATCTCCCCAAATCCCTAGGTGGAAAAGGTGGTTCCACTGTCATAGGGGATGTAGACACTAGTCTGGATCTAAATATTTCTGAGTCCCCTGTGTCTCAAATCACTCCTGGGCAGAAAAATGCTGAGGAAGGAGTGGAACTGACTTTGGATACTAGTCCAAATGTGGCCTTCAACAGTATAATAGAGCTTGAAGGGGAGATCCCTCTGGATAAGGTGTCACAGGATTTGATACCCCCCTTCTGATAGAGGGAAGGGTAATCCCTCCTGAGCAAGTAGAGAACCCTGCACTGGAAAACAGGGAGGAGATAGTAACACTTGCTGAGACAACTGAGCTAGGACAACGACCCCCTTCAGTGTGGAACATGAATGTAAGGGAAAGATTATTCCCTGACAATGTGAGAAATACCTCTGAACCTGCTACTAGATGGCATACAGTACACCTCAAATATAGAGGTGATATGTCTGACATTCCAGACAGGCTCTTTGTTGGTAGAGCCTTGTTAAACAACAGCATGAAGTATTATGCATACGAGATATATACATTAATACACATGCCAGGAGACACCATAAATGACATCAGCTTTAAACACCCTGCTGGACTTGAGAGATTCTGGAAGCAATATCAGATGCTTAAAAACACTTCTCTGTGGAGACCATTCTTGGCTATCCCCCTGACAAAACCTATGTTCAAAAAAATAACAATACTCTTCAGGAATGAGGGGGTAAATGTAGCGGACATAACATACTGGTTAAAACAACACTGTGCAGTAAATGGGTATCCAGAACTCATTCTGGATGAGGAGCATCTACGGACAGGGGGCTGGAAATATAAGGTCACTCTAAAACAGGAAAATGGAGCAACAAAACATCTTCCTAATTGTTTTTTTTTGGGGGGAGAGATAGAGGGGTAATCTTTTACCGAGGGTATCCACGTGCCTGCTATAAGTGTGGGGATGTGGGGCATCTAAGTAATGCTTGCGAAAAGCAAGTGTGGATTATGTGGAGCAGCGGGCCATATAGGTGCTCTATGTCAGCAACCACTAAGATGTATTCTGTGCGAGGATCATAGGCACACTTTTCGTAGCTGTGCTTGAGCTTCACACAACAGTCTGGATCAAGCTATGGCTGCAGAGCATGATGTTTATGTAGCAATGGCCCAAAAAGAAAAAATGAGGATTCAAGAGCTGATGATGCAAATAAATCCACCAGATCCCAAGTCACAAAGAGTGGCTCAGCTCAGAAAAGAACCCCCTGAACAGGAGATGGTAGACATACATCAGCCTGAATTCCCCCCCAATCTATGGAAATACAAACCACGGCACAGGCCTTTGAGCCTGTGCAGAGTGTACGGGAGGTGGCTGAGGAACAGTCATCTGTGGAGAGAGCACAAGAACCTCCCCCCCACAGATGTGGTCTTCAGTAGACAGAGCACCATTTCATGGTGAAAGAGCACTATGATTAACATGCCACCCCCAGAAACAATAAATGACCCCACTTTCAAAGAGGGTAATGAGGTCTAAAGCTGCAAAAAAACTGTGGAACCTCAGACCATAAACAAAGAAACTGAAAATATACCTATATGAAATGTGTATGATGTATTAATGGAAATGGAGGAAGAAGATGAGGGGGAGAGTCTGATATTTCATCAGTTACTTCCTCACAACTTGAAAATGTACTGGAACCAGTTTTGGGGGACAAACCTAAACCAAAAAAACAAGAAAGAAACAAAAGTGAAATGTATGACTTATGAGTTTTAAGTGTATTTACAGCATTTTTCATGGACGGGGGAATTACCTTAATTCCTGCAAATGTGAATAGTATTAAAGCTCAGGAAAAAAGAAACATCACCTTTGCAAATCTGATATCAGTGAAGGGTCAGATATTTTTCTTGCAGGATATTAGGATCCATACTTTACCAGAAATAGTGTCTACACAAAGAGATTGGAGGTGAGGCCCCTCCTTGTGGTCAATAGGAGAAGAACAATGCACAGGTTTTGGGATCATGTTTGCAGGGATTAAAGTGACCATATTGAAGGTATTAGATGTATGTCCAGGTAGAGCTTTTTTGATGGATGTAATCCTACATAATCTCTTCTATAGACTCATAAATATATATGCACCTCAATCAAAGGCTGAAAGGTCTTCCTTATTTAAAGCAATTTCTCCCTTTCTACACACTTCCAAACTGGGGGATTTCAACTGTGGGCTTAATCACAGGGACTGGGGAAGAAAACCGGAAAACGTGTTTAGTGATACACATACCTTACGTAATATTTTAGAACAAAATAGGTTAAGGGACATTTATGACACATTGAAGGTATCCACTGAACATACATTTTTTAAGGGAAAATTATCCACCAGGATAGATTTTTGGTTTATGTCAGAGAGAATTGAAGGAAGTTTAGTCAAGGTTATACAACTAGAAACATCAGACCATATGGCAATACAGGCCACTATAGGTTAACAACACAAAATTTCCATTGGACAGGGATACTGGAAAATGAACATTGATATATTACAGTAAGAAATGCACAACAAAAACATTCAAGAATTTTTAATAATCAGACAAGATATTAACTTTATGTACGATAGTCCCATTGAGTGGTGGAATGATACAAAAAGAGATCTAAAAGATCTGTTGATCTTGATTACCTGTAAAAGGCCAAAAAGTAAATATATACAATATTTAGGGTTGAGGGCTAAGTATTTGAAAATTGCAACACAGATGAGACTAACAGGAAACAATTTGATGGACAGACTTGATATTAAAGAGAACATGTATCTTTATCAAAAAGAAAAGGAGAAAGTAGTGACTAAGCAGCAAACATTGATGACTAAGGGGACAAAAGGACAGGTGAACCCTTATGATTTAGCTTTACAGGGGGGCACAAAATGTAGCTATTTCAGCTTTGAAGGATGAGACAAGGAAGGTAGTAGACAATTGAATGGGGATACAACACATAAGACAAAAACATATACAAGAAACATTTCAAAAAGGAGGGAGACCAATTTGGGACTCCTTATTTCACCATTTGGATGTTCCACACTTAACTGAGAAAGAGAAATTAGAGTTCACAGAGCCTATTACTTTGGAAGAAATTAAAGGAGCAATAACTAAATTATCTACCTGCACCACTCCAGGGAGGGATGGAATCCCCAATGATTTTTATAAGGAATATATAGAGAGACTGGTTCTTTGGTTGCAAATGGTCTTTGAAGCAATGCAGAGAGAAGACAGGCTAGTGCCTAGTATGAGAGATGGGGTAATGATTTTTCTTTATAAAAAGGGAGACCCCCAGAATATTAAGAACTGGAGACCATTAACTTCATTATCCTCAGATTATAAAATATTGACAAAAATTTTGACAGTAAGACTAGCATAGGCATCAAAAAATTAATACTACCAGCACAAACATGTGCAATTCCAGAGCAGAATATTAATCAAAATCTGCTATATATTAGAGAGGTAGTAGAACAAGGACTCGAGATGAACTTAGAAGGTTATATCCTTACTATGGATCAAGAAACAACATTCGATGCTATAAAACATGAATATATATATGGAAGGTTTTAAAATATTATGGAATTCCAGATCAGATGATTACCTTGTTGCAAACATTACATACAGAAGCACAGGTAACTCTACTTGTAAATGGGCACCTTGGAATCCTTGAGTATCTAAAAAAATGGAGTTCGACAGGGATGTCCATTGAGTCCTTTGCTGTATGTATTTGGATTGGACCCAGCGTTAAGAACAATGGAGAAAATAGAATATTAGACCTGTATGAATTAAGGCAGGGGTACAATTCAAAATAAATCACAGCATATGCAGATGATTGTATACTGACAATTGCAGATGTGGAATCAGGCAGGAATGTGGTGCAACTATTAGAAAGTTTGACTAACAGTACTGAAATAAAAGTTAGCAAAGAGAAGAGTAAGGTGTTATGATTAGGAGCTGCCCCATGGTAGCAGACTTTCCAATCCCCATGACGAAAGGTAATATTAAAATGTTAGTCATTTACTGTGGCACGAAAGAAGCAGAAAGTCTAAATTGGAATCTGGCCTATGTAGAAGCTCATCAGAAAGTGCAATCCTGGAAGTCGTGGAAAATGACTGGAAAAAAAAGAGTTTTCCTAATAAGGGCTTATACAGGTCCCATTTTTTTGTATGTTTCACATGTCTACCCTCTGCCGTATAGTATGCACACTAAAATAATGGGTCTTTTTTTCCTCGTGCTTTGGGAAAGTAGGCTAAACCCATTTAAAAAGGTACACACCTATAGGGCCTGGAAGGCAGGAGGATTAAACATGCTACAGCCTTTGGTGTTTCTATTTAGTTATTATTTTTTTTATAGTAGTAACATAAGGCCTTTGGTGCTAGAGAAAGAAGGAATGGGAAAGGAATGCATGCAATTATGGGGAACAGAATTACTTACAGCTTGGGGAAGGGGAAATAGCATGTTTCAGAAAAAAGACTTCCTGCTTACATACAGATTACTTTAAAATACATAAGACAGTGGAAAATTGAGCTACAATATGTTGGTTTTTAAATAATGATAGAAAGAAGTTTTATATGATGATAGTAAAACAATCTTATTTTGAAGAACCACTTTTTAGGGTTCCACCTGAGATAAATTGTGACATGTTACTAGAAAGCATGATAGAACCAAGAATACCTTTGAAAATGCAGCATGTGATATGGTTAAGTGGGCACCAAAAGCTTAATGTAAAGAGGAATCAAAAGCATGAAAAGCAGGAAGAAAGGGTATGCGGTGAGAAACAGTGTATTGAACAGATAGAAACCACGAGGCATCTATTTTTTGATTGTTCATACGTGCAAAGCTTTTGGGTGGATTTAGCAGCATTATGGAATGAGTACAACTTTGAGAATATGACTTATGAATTACTAGTATTAGGGCAATTGCCAACAGTCTGGGAAAAATGGAAAAAAAAGCATGATATATGTTATATTGGCATGTATAAAGTGGTCATTATAGCAGGTGAGATGTCAAAGATTTCTTCAGAATGAAGAAATATTAGTACAAGATGTGTTATTTAAAACCCAGGATGAACTAGATAAGATTTATCAATGTGAAAAGAATACAGTGGGGCAGGAGGTATGCGATTATTTGTGGAAGGATATAGAGTGGGTGGGTTAATATTTTGAATAGTATAATATACAGTAAGGAGTAAAATGCTTATTTCAGGGAATAATTTGTAAATATGTAAATAATAGCAGTTTAAAGTATGAAGCATTATTTCCTGGTTGAGTTTGATTTAGTAAGTCAAGCTGTTTAGATATAGAGGAATGGGGTTTTGAATCTTAAAATTGAAGGCACAGGGTGAAGGAAAGTTAGGGTTTGTTCTTGTTTTAGGTATTATGTTTTTTTTTTCTTGGAATTTATTTTTCCTGTAGTGTGAAGTAGTCATCTTGGAAACATGTATGAAGTAATATATGATTCTATGTATATGCTGATTTTGGTTTTTGAGTGTTAATATAAATTTCCCCTGCTCTTTTCAAGAAATGCCTTGGGATCTTTAACGACCACCTGAACAACCTCCAGAACAGGCAGACGGGACCTCAGTTTAATGTCTCATCTGAATGACAGCACCTCAGGAGTGCAGCACTCCCCTCATGCTGCACTACAGTGTCAGTATTGGAATTTAACCCATGTGCCAGGTGTGAGGATAGAACCCACATTCTTCTGATCTTCCGGCCTCAGAGGCAAGTGTGTAACCTGCTGAGCCACTGACACTGCCTACAGTTGCCTACAAATTAAAATAATTATGTATAAAGGCCAGTGCTTTCTCTAATCCAGCTGTATATACCTATTAGTATCATTGCAGTCCCTTCCCTATTTCGCATCACCATAATGTGTTTTTTAAGGGTGGGGCTGCAGCAGGCAGTCGCTGGATTGGGCAAACTAGAAAGTGTTGCAGATGACTTTATTAGCAAAATATTTTAATAGTGCTTGTTTAAAAAAAAGTTCAAAAACATTCTAATAATGTCTGAGTTAGGTCCTTGAGGAGACAGTTCCTTGTCATGAGTTGCTTACCCTGAGGCAATACTGGTGTCAGCTGCTCTTTAATAGTTCACCATTACCCTTTGTCTTCCCCATATACTGCACCTTCAGTAATAGGTTGGCAATATACTTCATGGTTTCCTGGTGGTCCAGTTGTTGTAGAAGGGGGAGAGTAAATGTCTGTCATCATGCATGCAGATCACCCCTCCCAAGTCCCATGGCCACACAGTGCTGTTGGGCTGTGTACCCAAAGTGTGTAGCCTTTTCTTGGTGAGGGGTAGGGGCTACAGCAACAAGTTCAGTTATGGATTACTGGTCTTGAGACAGATTCTGCTAGTGTACTCTGGCGCTGCACTGGTTAAAAACTGGGTCCAGAATACGTAAGCTAACCTTATACACAGGCAAATTGTAGCCAGTAGCAAAAACATGGAAGACGAACTTTCTGAGGCAGAAGTGCTGACTTGTTTATTTCCCCTGTTGCACAGTTCTCCAAATTCCTTTAACGATGTAGAAGTTATTCCTTTTGTTTTTCTTCTGAGGTGATGTTTTCCCCATAACAAGATCTAAGATAAAACAGGGACCTGAGTAGAAAAGTGGTTGAAGCTACATTTCACCTTTAGAGACCTAGGTTCCTGTCATTTTCAGACCATTTCCAACCGGACTGGACAAGGTGGTGGAACTTTAACCCCTCTATTTAACAGCTTCATGACTAAGCAGTCCTCTGTGTGAGGGCCACAGCAGGAGGGTGTGTCCATCTGTGTCAGCATGGAGTGTTAGCATGTTATACTACCTGTCACCGTCTGCTCCCCCCACCATGTTGGAAGACAACTGTCTCCTCTGTTTCCTATTAGGACTACTTGGCTGCCTTGTCCATATTGTCAGGAAGTAAGTGCACAATCTGTTCATCAATGTAACCTAGTTTTCGTATCTGCTGTGTAACCAAGAATATGTTGCAGTAATAGTCTTTAAATTTAAAAAAAGAAAAAGCACCCATGACCAACAGACACACACACAGGAATATGTATAAACAATAAAAGTCCTTTAATTAGTTCCATAGTACACAATGCATACTGCAACTCGACAGGAGGTATCACTGGAGGTAAAAACAAAATTGACTACTGATGTTTTGCATGGCCACTGCCATGCATCCTCGGAGTAGTAGATGAAGCAGGACCTGGAGAGATCGGACCTTCTTCCTTTGAGTCTGATACAGAGGATTGAAGTAATCAGGATGGTGGTGCTCCCGAGGGCTCTATATCTCTTCCAAAATGTCCCTGTTAACCTTCCGATAAAACTGCTCCGAACATGGAATACTGTAATTTCCAAATTCATGTGGGCTGGTAAGTGACCCAGAGTCAGATTCAAAACCCTTACCCTACCCAGGTCCCAGAGAGGCCTGGCACTCCTCAATCTTAAATTATACAATTGGGCCTCTTATATAGCGTTCCTGATTCAACAAAGCACAGATAACACCCTGACCCAATGGAGAGAAATAGAGGAGGATATCATGCCTAACCCAGACTGGGAACAAGCATTGTTCTACCGAAATCCCCCGTCCCTGAAGCAGTGCACTATGAATCCTTCCATTTACCACCAAATCTGAGTCTGGCACACTATTTGTAAATCTCTACAGCTCACCCCATATCTAGTCTTATTAACCCCAATAGACCTGTTAGAAGACTTCTATCCCAGGTGGTCTGATCACACCTTTAGTGGTTGGAGGCATCTACACCTTAATAGCGTGACACAGTTTCTCATGGGGTCACAGTTTAAAACATTCACTGAGATCCAACAGGAATTTAAACTGCGGTACTCGGATTTTTTCTGATACCTACAAATATGACATTACTTCAATTCCCTCCCAACTGGGGTGCATAACCCAGAGGGATACTACTACTGCAGGTGCTTCAAACTAGCAACCTACCACATGCCATCTCGATCCTAAATAAATCACTGATGGAAACTTCTGGGGAAAATACTCACCTAACTATGGAGAGGTGGAATTCAGAACTAGGGCTCCACCTCACCAGAGAAACATGGGATTCCATTTGTTATACATCCTCCAGATTGACCTGCTCCCATGCTTGGCGACTTTTCTCCTGGCAACTTCTCATCAGGTACTTCTGCACACCAGCCATTACCTCACACTTCTGTGGAGCCACATCAGCTTCCTGTTGGTGCCTCTGTGGTGAGACGAATGCACACCACTCACATGTGCTTTGGCTGTGCCCTAACTTGCAACCATTCATGGGGACCCTCCGAAGAGAGCTGGAGAAAAACTGGGGCCCTGGGATCCCTTGGACAGGGGAATTATTTCTGCTACACGTCTTTCTTCGAGAATTAAGAGGCCCAAACAGCACCCCCCCCATTGGGAATACTACCGCTTGCTGCAAAAAAAGGTAATCACTAAATGCTGGTGTAACCCCCCCGTTACCCAGGGTTACTAGAATCCCTGGCAGGGAAGGCAGCTTGTGAAACTCCAGTTAAATGGATTTCACACTGTCTCACTCTGTTCTCAGTCTCAGCTGAGACTCGGGGATGACATCGCCATAGAACTTTCGCAGCTGCATAAGCCACACTGGAATGTTGCAGTTGGAGGTTGGTGTAGAATGTTGGGGATATTGAATTCAGTCTGTGTGCAGTCTGAGAGAGAGGCAGTAGTACAACTGAGTGTGCAGGCTCTCAGAGCTTTAAGCTCTGTTTTAGAGCTACTTTAGGAAGGTGTGTGTTTCCACCTGAAGAGGAACACAGGAACTGGTAATTGAAGTGGTGGAGACTGCTTTCAGTGGTTCAAGAGCCCCATCTCTGAGGGGATGGGGGGAAGGTTTTTGCCTGTTTTCCAGGGGCAACCCTCCTGTGTCTGGCTAAGGGAAAGAAGCTGCCTATTTAAGTTGTGCTGAGGCACCAGAAACTCTGAGAGAGAAAATTCCTTGAGGAGGAATCGCCTGTGGGGCACCTGCAACCAAAGGGTGAGTTCGCTCTGAAAAAGGGCCAAGTGTTTTTTCACCTAAACAGTTAGAAAGTGGGGATTGGACTGCTTAACTCAGTGGGGGTCTAGAGAAATGGACTATGCCACTTAAAAGTATGTTCAAGTCCAGCACAAATGGGAAGCAAGACAAGTAGATGGAATGTGACATACATTTAGCAAGAATCTACATTGCAGAGTTTTACAGGATGAGGTGTTTACTGTCTAGAGAAATGGCCTGGTATGAATTGTGGGAGCGAGAGGTGGGAGACCCCCCCATCAGTAGTAACCAAATTCACCTCTACGGATTTGCTCTGAGACACCTTTTACTTTCTCTCAGGTACTTGGCCAGTGCCTGAGGAAAGTACCCAGACGTGGGATTGAAAGGAAGAATTCCCTGATGGAGCCAAGGTGCTCTTAGGTGGTTTAGGGAGCCACCAGAAAATGTTTCCATGAAGTATGGAAGGTGTCCGAGTGGCCGGCAAGGGAGCTGAGCCAGGGAAAACCCAGAACAGTGTACAAGTTCGGGCTGTGTAACCCAAAGCAGCGTGCAAGTCCAGGCTGTGTGCCCGGTGTTGAGGAAGTGTTCTTGTTTCTTTTAATCTGTATTACCAGGAGTGTAGCCCCGTGGGGGTCCATCTGTGCTCTGTTTATTCTGTTTGGACGTGAATAAAAAGCCACACTTTAGAATCCCACTTCTGATATTGGACATTACAGTTATTGCTTCCTGTGTTTGGAATTTTTTTTGGGTTCCCTGTGCAGAGTAGCCAAACCTAGCCTTTGTGCCAAGTGACCTATTCCTCCCCGAACCCAGCCCACATGGTATTGCTGTTAGATTTAAACGGCAGACCACCTCGGGTTACACTGGCTTACCAACATGGTACCTGCAGTATAGCACAGTGGTTTAAGGCTCTGAGCTGCAAATCTCGTGACACCCAGCAGACCAGACCTTGGTTTGAATCCCACAGCTTCCACTTGCATGCTGTGTGACCCTGAGCAAGTCACGTAACTTCCCTGTGATCCCAGGTCACTCCTGTAAAAAAGCTTTCAGCTTAGTGTGCTACTCCTGGTTAAACAACTAAAAAAAAAAAAATCCTGGAGAACCATAGTAAATGGTATCTACAGAACAGAGAGGATTACTTATTCCTTGAATGACAAAGCAGCGCTACGTTCAATGAAATGGAACAGATAGCTCATATATGTCATGACTAAGGACCTGGACTTTGTCCCTTAGAACGGGGAGACATGGCTTAGGAGACCCCCTTGAACTTCCTTATCTATCACCACAAAGACAATAACATCAAGGGAAGTTCACCCACAGACTTGGCTCTACTACATAGAGGAGGGAGGTGAGGAGTTTCATACGGCCTGTGGAATGTGTGGGAGAGGGAAGTGGAGGACCCTAGAGAAGGACCAGACTGTGATAATAATATAATTTGAACGAATGAAATGTTGCTATGACCTTTAACAGTGCAAAGTTATTACTACCAGTGATGCAACAGTATGTAACATTTACCCTAGTGAAATACACTTCAAGCTATTTTTAAAGATGAAAGGAACTGTGACGATGTAAAGTTGAAATATCTAATAAAAAAATATATTTTCAAAAAAAAAAAATATCTTTGAGCAAATGCTCTTTTTCAAAGGTTCCATGTCAAGTGCAATAGACAGTAGACAGTATAACAAAGCTATATCCTTAGGGAAACATACTATATTACCTAGGCATAAACATTACTGGGAAAAACATCACACAAAATAAAAAGTGCTGCAGAACTACAACAATGCTTAAACAGTGAAAGATTTCTACAATATTATGTTCCGGTTACAAATAATCATATTCAGGGAACTTCGGCTTAATGCAGCAGTGAGTGACTGAAGCATTGGGAAACATGGAGTCAAGAGGAGCAGCAGCCAAGAAATGGGCATTGTTTTAGGTATAAGCGATGGAAGCAGGGAAGGCAAAATGGGAGAAGGAGGAGGGTGGCAGCTGGGGGGGGGACAGCTAGTACCAGGCCAGTCCACCAGTAAATGGGGTTCCAGTAAGTGCATGGCAGAGAAGAGTGCAGACCGGAAGAGAAACTGGCCAGACCAAACTCATCAACTGATAGGACAATTGAAATGATAGGCAGGTAAGAAATCCAACCTCTGCAGTACATATAAAGTATGATGGGCAGAAGGGGAACAGTTCTGGGTACACCAGTGGGCAACCATGATAGTAGGGTAGTAGTCAGAGACTGATAGCAACCAATTACCTGAATCTACAGGCTCCATTGACGGTAAGGTGCTGCTTCAACTCCGCCTTAAAGGAAAGGAGGCTGTTGTTGTGTAGTAGGTGAGTGGAGATCTCATTTAGCCATAAAGAAGCCCTGTAAGCAAAGGACTGCTGGCCTAGTGTCATTTTTCTAAAAGTGACAGCCAGAGCACCCTGAGTGTGACCCCCTAGTCAGGTAGCCTGATCTACTAGTAAGCAACAATTCACTGAGGTAGGGAGGCACTTTACCAAGAAGTGATTTCTTGCCCAACAGACATGTGTGGTATTTTATCCTGTTGGGAAGATTGAGCCAGTTGGTTTGCTAATATAGGAAGCATGTGTGGGTAAGATTGTCAGCACCGAGAGTCAACCTATGTGCCTTGTTGAGGGCTGTAGCAACATGTATGAGCGTAGTGTCAGAGGTAGCCCATATACCACAAGTCCATAACCAATGACTGACATAATGGAGGAGGAGACAGTGAGATGAAGAGTGGCATGCGTGAGATACTGCCTGTGCCTATACAGCATACCCAGTTTAGTATGTACAGTACAGCTTTTGTGACCTGGTCAATGTGCTGCACAAAGGAGAGGGTGTCATCGATGATAACACCAAAGTACTTGAAAGAATGTACCTGCTCCATGGGGGCTGCCTTGTTGTTAGTGATGGTTAGGGCAGGAATATTTTTCTTATGCTGAGAGCTGGATATAAGCATCGTCTTCACCCTCTTGTAGTTAAGAAGCAGCTTCTTGTTGTGGAACCAATCCTCCAGGCCGTTGAATGAGCACTGAAGCTCATCCTGCAAGCGATGAAACTGCATGCTCTTACTCAGAATGACAGCATCATCAGCATAGAGAATGATTTTACTCTTGCAGGCTTCAGGAAGACTGTTTATAAATAAACTAAAAAGGAGCAGGCCCAGTATGGACCCTTGGAAAACACCAAGTGCAATTTCCCTAGTGGGAGATATTGCTGTCCCAAATTTGACACTCTGGACTTTGCGGAATGAGTAGTCCTGAAACCAGAGGACAACTTCAGAGGAAAGCCCAAGGTGCAGCAGTTGATCTAGCAAGATAGGGTGACTAATGGTATCAAAGGCTTTAGTGAGAGCTATGAATATAGATCCCACTAAATTACCCCCATCTAAGGCCTTGTGAACATAGTCTGTGAATTCAACTAGGGCAGTAGCTGTGCTATGGCACTTACTTAATCCATGCTGCTGTGGACACTGGAGCCCATATTTCAGGAGGCACTCAGTGATGTGATCTGCCACAATCCTCTAAAGTGCCTTAGAGAGGGGGAGAGGATTGAGACTGGCCTATAGTTGGCAGTGTTGGACCGATCCCCACTTTTTAGCACAGGGTAACCAAAGCCAACTTCCAGATAGCTGGGAATTTTGCAAGAGTGAGGAATTTGTTAAAGAGTTTTGGAAATGGACCCACTAACTCGTCCAGTGCAACTGCCACCAACTTCAATCAATATAATCACTCCCAAGCCTTGTTTTTCCATGCACCTTTTTTTTTTTTAATTTATGTTTATTCACTTTTTCATGAACATGTCATAAAAATGACAGTTAGTGGAAACATGCTACATTTTACTACATTTGTTAGCTTCAAGATTTAGTTATTCCAATAAATTTTGATACATCATATGGGGGTACACACAAGATATTTAACAGTAGTCATAACCCTAGGAAGGCTAACCACACCACAAGCTGTGGGGTAGGAGGAGTTGAATTAATACCAGTTTTCAACACGGCCCTAAACTAAGCCATTATCCCACTAAAACAGATTTTGTTTAAAAAGAAATCACTGGGCTTCCCAAGCCCTGCTCAAGCCTCAAGCAATATAATATCTGCAATAAACAATTGTGTCTATAATTTGGCTCCATAGCACAATCTTACTTTTATCAAACCCAACCTAAGGTAGTGTCTGGTGAACAGCGATTAAAGTACACAGTAGATACTAGGGTATTTTAAGTTTAACGTTGACTTTCTAACCAGTTAAAGTAATTTTAAGTTTAAAAATTAACTTTATACCCAGCCTATCTAGATTTATCAACTTAGTATAGGAAACAGGAGGACTGAGTTTGTTTATCAACTGTCCACTTTACACCTTGTTTCAAGTGCCTTTTTGAACTAAACAGGAAGAGAAAAGGAAACAAGTGCACAGAAAAATAAAACTTTACTGCATAGTCCTGGTTCATCAAGTCTCTCTTTGCTGATTGGAGTCAGTCACAAAAAAATAGATTACTTTGTCTGTTTAGCACTCACTCTCATGTCAAAAATGTCCCTCAATGCTTCCTCGGAGATCTCAGCCCTCATCTTTGGATTCCTCAGCTCCTGATAACTCCAGTGGTAGATTGTGATGAAATTCAGCTGCAATTTTGTCAGTCTTTTTCTTCGCTTCCTCTGGGTCATTAAATTGAAATGTTTTGCCCCTATAGGAGAAGCGGAGTCGTATTGGGGCAAGCAAGGAGTGAGATACCCTGAGGCTTTTGAGCTGCTCCAAGCACCTTTTGTATATAGCTTTTGCCTTCCTTAGTCGTGACATGCTTGAAATAGAAATTTGGGTGGGAAGGGTTTTCATGGGTTCTAGGCGGGGGAGGAATTTGTACAGGACAAGTTACAGATGGCATTTACATGGATTGAGAGGTATTTTGAGGCCCATCTATTGAAACTGAATGCTAAAAAAACACAAACTGTATTGTTCAGTAGAAAAATGGGCATGGGGGTAAAGATGCCATACATGCTCAAACCAAGGATGGAGTGGATACACACTAGGTCACACAGTATAAGTATTTAGGTCTGTGGCTGGGCAGTTCACTGAAATGGGGGGACCATATAGGTATGATTATTAACAATATTAACAAACAAACTGGAGTGTTATATTGGATGAGGAATTACATGACTCTAGAAATAAGACTAAGAATTATCAACACATTGATAGTCCCTGTTCTGGACTATGGAAATACCCTGTATGCAGGAGTAGCAAAATTGTATTTGGATATGACTGATATAGTATTTAATAGGTTAGCTCGATTTATCTTGCATGTTCCATTACCACTGTGCCCTATTATGTATGTTAAACTGGGCCAGACCACAGACCAGAAGGGATCTGCATATGTCTCAGTTTGTTCTGATGGTCTATAAGGAACAAGTATCAATATATATTTTAGAAGTATATCAGATTAGATCCATTAAATCCTGCTTACGTTCAGCACAGGGCATTGAGTTCCAGGTTATTGATTGTAATCTTGAAGTGGGGAGGTAAATAGCCCCGTACAGGGGAGCAAACATATGGAATCTATTGCCAGTAGAATTACGAAGTGTCAACTGTAGGATCACTAAAGATAAATTAAAAGGATGGTTTATAGAACAGGGCCAGAGATTATTATCATGTTGTTCAAGGGGAAATACCTAGACTTCTGCTTGCCTATGATTTATATTATATACTATGTATATGTTATACTTGTATTTTATTTTGTGGGTATTTGTGTTTATTATATATGATGTTATTGTATATGTATGGAAAATGTATCAATGCTGCTTGGGACCTCATTGGAAACGAGCTTTGCTCAAATGAGTTACTCTCTTTCATTGAATATGAATAAAAGTATACTACTACTAGTACTACTACTACTATTACTACTAGGTTCAGGGTAGTTCAGGTAGTCAGGTGGCAGTACTGAATTGAGGTCAGAAAAAGCCAAATTAAAGGATTCAGCAGTTATGTGGTGATCAAGGGTAGGGGTCCCATTGATGTTGAGCATAGTTGGATGTCTCCTGTCCTCCTTGCCTAGCAGGTCATTGATATTGTCCCAAAAACGTTTCCTATCACCACAGCTATTTCTGAGTTTTTCTTTGTAATATTCTACTTTGGCTTGCCTAGTGAGATTGGTGCACTTATTCCTAGCAGCCCGGTACTTTTAAAAGTCAATAGGGTTGTCCAGTTTCTAGCTAGGCAAAGGGTTGAAACCTTTCAATGTGGGGTCTCTTTTAGCCATGCAGATCAACTCTGTGGCACTTCTTGTTTTTTTTTTTTTTTTTGTTGTCTTTTGCGTTATGATGGTATAACCCTAGCCTTGAGGGATCTCTTTGACCATGCAGATTGACTTCATAGCACCTCTCAATGCAATTCTCCCAGAGTCTGCCAATAATCCATCTTATCTCATCTGTATTCCCCTTCTTTTAGTCCACTTGCCATCATCAATCATAGATTAGGCCTTCTCTTAGACTCGAGGTCCAGCAGTCACTTCTCCCCTCACCACCACGCCTTGTAGGTGGGGCTATCTTCATGAGTGGAGGGGCCCCTCTGACTGTGCAGATAGACTTGGCAGCACCACATGTCATTATCCCATTAGAGGTACAAAACAAGTGCCTTCCCATCTAAACTGTTCCTCTGAATTGGATTCCAAATTTAGCAGTGATCCAAGCCATCATACTTAATAGCACAAACCACAAGGGATGGCCACCGAGGCCTTGGTTCCCTGCACAGTGAAGTTTTACTTTTCTTCCATATTAGAGGTCATCGTTTTAATATTTATTCATTTTCCACTGAGAGTTGGAGCTGGATGCTGGTCCTGCATTTTAATCCTGGCATTCCCTCAGCACTGGTTTGCCTTCTTCAGCCTGCCTCTCTGTTCTCCTGTAGGAAGTAAGTGCTCACCGATTCATTTCTCTGCTCTTTTGGGCCTTCTTTCCTTATGTACCTTTGGTCTAAAGATACCCCATTTCTGTGACACCTCTAGTGTTAGAACCCCTCCCAAGAGGGTTTCTGTAAATAATAATTCATCAGATCCCTCACCAGAACTGAAAAGATTGCCAATAGAAGAGATCCTGCACAAGGAAAAGGGGAAATCCAGACCTAAACCAATGGCCACGATTATAAAGCTATACGGGGCTGCAGATCCATTTAAAGGGGTTAGAAGAAAATGGGGGAGGATTTGTTCCCTGACTGTTTGACGGAGGGTGACTTGGACATTATAAGGAAAAAGGGAATGTATTGCTCAAGATGCAGTAGGTTTAGGGCAATCCATTACAACTATTGCAGAGGGCATAATTTACTCCCTAGTTGTCCCACAAGATAAACAGGGAATATTCAGCTGCATGTCCGAAATGCAAAACTCAGGAATGCACATTTTTTCACCTTCTGTGGACGTGCTCTAAAGTTAAATCTTACTGGGCAGAAATTGTTAAACTGTTGAACAAGGTTTTGGGGATCCAGATGGAGCCAGAACTGGTGCAGGTCTTGCTGGGACTGTCAAAAGATCTGGAGGGGGGGAACAACATGACTCCACCATTGTGGAATCTGGGCATAGTGATCTCAGAGTGATGTACTGCTCAGGAGTGGGGTTGAGATCACATACCAAAAACCGCACAGTGGGTAACCACCCTACTTCATGCAATGAAATTAGAACATATTCAATACAGAGTGCTAGGACAGGAACTTAAATATTATCAGATATGGGACTCCCTAGAGAAAGTGTTGGCAGCACAGTGGTTACCAAATGGATAGGAATTAGGAAAGAGCACCAAACAATAACACACCATAGGCTCAGTGAGAGGGGAGCCAAAGTCACAGACCATAGGAGCACACTAAAGAGAACAAAGGGAGCACACCAGAACAAACCAGAAGGGAAAAGAATTAGGTTATAGAAAAAGAGTAATATGACATACAAAGAAAAGTGACTTATGTTATCAATGAATGGTCTTAAAAACATTATCTAATGTATCTCTTAACGAAACTCGATATGATGAACCACCCTGTAATGTATAGAAAAATGTATAAATAATAATCTGCAATACAACATCAATCAATCAATCAATCAAAATCTTTATTTATCCAGGTGGGCACCATTGAGCAAGGCTCATTTGCAGGGTGGACCTGGTCATGAATACATCAAAGTACAGTACAGAAGCAGGTATACAAAAAGCAATAATATACAAGGAAGAAAAAGTATATACAATACAGTACAAGGTTGAAATAAATAAAAAAAAACAGCATTATGTTACAATTGAAGAAGTCAGCAGATGTACAATCAACCACAGGCATACAGGAGTTATAAGCAGAGATCTTTTGAGTGAGGCAGCTGGCAACTACACATATAGGGGAAAGAGGCCGTGTATAGGGTGGCAGGTTAGAGAGGTAAAGAAGAGGAGGGATATATTACCAATGACTTGGGGAAAAAATTGAGCTAAAAATTATTATTAGTGTTGATACAGGATGTCCTTACATATAGTGTAATTTTGGACAATCTTACTTATAGGCTTCAATGTTCAAAAATTTATAAAAAAGTAAGATATAATTCAAAGTCCATCAAAACTCATATATTTATTAAACTCTTTTTCCCAGGGTGGCAAGGTGCTCGTTTTGAGAATAACATATCAGGACTTCCAGATTAGTGGAGTTCAAATAAATGAAAATTAAGTGTCAACACTATTCATATACGATTGGCCTGAGGAATTGACGTTAAGCCATGAAACTGTTGCCTCATGTATATGGGTGTGAAGAAAAAGAGTTTAATAAATATATGAGTTTTGATGGACTTTGGATTATATCTTACTTTTTTATAACATTTTTAAAAATTGAGCTAAAACCACAGAAAGTGACGATGGCTGTTGTGTACTTGTTTATTATGATAATGACGGAGGAGGGGTAGATAATTGGGACACTACTATGAATGGGGTGGGACTTTAGCCAGGCTGGAGTGGACAGGGAAGGGTGGGTACAGCAGAAGAGTTAATAGGGAAAGAGTGAGAGCCAGGGGTAGAAACATGGTGAGCATCAGGATGGAAAGGGGGAGTTGCGGAAATAGTGGGCTAGCGGTGAGGAAAACATTTGCAAAGTGCTTTCATGTAGCGATCGTAGAGCGCCTTGAAGATATTCAAGCTAACAGGGCAGCTCAGCTTCAAGTTCCTTTGTAAACTATTCCACAATGTGGGTAGAGAGAAGCTTAGAGCAGCTTTGCTGAAACGAGTTTTGACCCTTGGAAATTGGAGGCCAATTAGGGAATAGCTCCTTAGACCATAGGTGCCTAATACACTCCGGGGAATACAATCTGAGACATATGAGGGGAGCTTGTTGGTCACCGCTCTGAAGACCCATAGGGCAGCATTTCTGTTCCTTCTATAGTGAAGGGAAGTCCAGCCTAACGATGAGTACAGGGAGCAGTGGTGTATGGAAAGTGGAAGGCCAGTAATGAACCTGACAGCTCTGTGGTAGAGGGTGTCCAACTTAGCCAGTGCAGAGGCAGTGCAGTGGCTGTAGAGCAGGTCCACATAATATACTAAAGATAGGAAGGTAGCTTGAACCTCTTGAATCTTGGCCTCCTTTGTGAGCAGGTGGTTAATTCTGTTGAAAAGTCCTAGTCTTTGCCTTAGTTTCTTCTGTAGTTCTTCGAGATGGTCGGCGAAGGAAAGTTTATGATCGAGCCAAACTCCTAGATATTTGAATTTAGCTACATACTCTAGTGTTTCTCCAAGAACAATGGTAATTTGTGGGATAGCTCCCCCCCCCAAGCAGGAATTGCGGCATGCAAGGAGGGGGAGAAGAGCATGGCTTTTGTCTTTTTCGCATTAAGCAAAAACTTTGTTTATGAGCTGGTATTGTAGAAGGTTAAATTCAGCTTGGAGGTCTTCACAGGCTGCTTCCAGCATGGGACAACTCAAGTTCAGTACAGTGTCATCCGCAAAAAAGTGGATGTTGGCTTTTTTAATGGGGTCATTGATGCTGTTAATGAAGACTGCAAAGAGGAGGGGACAAAGGATAGAGCCCTGGGGCACGCCCCTCAGCATAGATTTTAATGGAGAAAGATCACCTTCAGCTTTAACCTGCTGTTTCCTTTCTCCGAGGTAGTCTGCAAACCAGCACATAGATTTATGGTCCAGGCCTAGGGTGCTTAGGGGAGGAAGGAAGCAGGCTGTGATCGACTGTGTCGAATGCCTTACTAAGATCCAAGAAAATGGCACAGACATGCTTTTGTTGTCAAGGTCTAGCAGCCAATCATTGGTCACCTTAGCTAGGGCTGTTATGGTACTGTGCTTTGCTCTGAATCCAGACTGAACCAGGTTTAATAGGCTTCTGGATTCTAAGTATATCCCTAGCTGGCCACACACTATTTTTTCTAGTAATTTAGACAGGGTGGGGAGGAGGAGGGAGATGGGTCTGTAATTATTTAGATTACAGGGGTCACCTGCTTTTAATAGAGGGATGACATGGGCTATTTTCCATTGAGGGTGGAGGCTACCCCTGGGAGAGTGACATGTTGAATAGGTGGGTGATTGGCACTGCAAGCACATGGTAGGCACATTTCAGATAGTATGGCTCTATGAAGTCGGAGCCTGCTCCCTTCCTGGTGTCCAGTTGCAGCAGTAGGTCTTCCACCTCTTTTAGAGAGACAGGCAGGAGGGAGAAGGCCTCCTCGGTAGAGGGGGACTCGTGGGTTGGTGGGCCCTGAGCTGTGCGGAGGTCATTGGCAAGAGAAGTATCAAATGCTAGCCCTGCTGTTGCAAAATGGTTATAGAGGGCTTCCAATATCTCTGATCGGTTAGAGATAACACTGCCACTGGACTTAATTTTTGCTGGAATAGAATTACTAGGTGCATGTCCAGACATGTCTTTTAATGTTTTCCAGAGCTTTGAAGGATTTCTTGAGGCAGAGGCTAGCTCCGAACAATAGTAGGCGGCCTTGGCTGCTCAGACCAACTTGGTGCACTTGTTACATGCTCTCTTAAAAAGACACCAATCCAAGTCATTCTTAGTTCTTCGGCCTTTTTTCCATAAAGTATCCCTTTCTAACAGGGAAGTTTTGAGCTCAGGTGAGAACCAATGGCAGGTGCTGCTCCTGACCTGCACCTTAACCAAGGGTGCATGCTTATTTAAAGCCTCACTTAAAATATCATAAAAAATAGTATATGCCCTGTTAACCGTTTTGGCTAAGAAGAATTCCTGCCATCGCATTGAAGGTTTCAAGTCATGGACATAAGCAAACAAATCAAAGTTGCGTTTGCACCTCTTAATAGAGAACTTTGCCACAAACTGTGGGTTGTGTACGGATCTAATGGTGGTGATTATACAACGATTGCTAATGTCTGAGAAAAATGTTCCAACATGAGAAAACAGGTGTGGCTTGCTAACCAGAATTACATCTAAGATGGAGCTGTTGTTAGGGTTCTTTTTATTTGGGCGAGTAGGCTCGCCAATGAGTTGCACCAGCCCTAGAGTGTCGCAAAAGGATTTCAAGGGAGCTGATGCACTTGATTGCCAATTGTAGTTCAGGTCACCAAGAATAATGGTTTCCAAGGAACTGAGCCCCAGTACGGAACTGAGGTGAGACAGGAGATGCGGCCCGGCAGAAGGGGGCCTGTAGCAGCCTATTACACAGAGTGCACTGGAAGGAGAAAGTTTGATCTTTAGGGTCAAGCACTCATATTCTTTTGGGGAGAATGATGCATCTATGCATGTAGCTGAGTATTTGTTCCTTAAGTAAATTGCCACCCACCTCCTCTTGATTGCCTATCCGCTCAGAAGAGTAAATAATTTGGGATATTGATTTCATTGTCTGGGGTGGCTGGCCTAAGCCAGATCTCAGTGATCACTAGGATATCAGGTAGGGTATGGCTCACCCAAGCCTAGATAAGAGTGAACTTTTTCAGCAAACTACAGGCATTAAGATGCATAAGACATTCCTTTGACACCTGCCAGGTCTGATAGAGAAGCAAGGGTGTCTAATGGTCCTGGGTTGAGTTTGACATTGCCTGAGCACAGTAGTAAAAGAAGCAGGATTCTTTTTAAGGCAGCGAACTGTAATTTGTAAACACTGTTTTTGGGCGATAGGGGAGGTGGTGTCGATGGGTAGGCCTGTACCCACTCCTGGTGTTATACTGGCCTAGTGTTGCAGCCACTAGTGTCCTGTCAGAAATTTGCCATGAACTTGAACTGCTGTACTATGTATTGTATTGAAAATGAATAAAATAAAATTTACCAAAAAAGAGGGTTTCTGTGATTTATTGCATTCTGAAAGTGTTGTAGTGCCTGTAGTATGGACAGTGAGAGACTGCAAGTCAAAGTTAGTTGTAGTGCCTGTAGTAGGCAGGGACAGAGAGAGACCACAAGTCAAAGTTACAATCATGTTGTGTGAACATTCTACAAACTACTGACCAAACCACCCCAGTACTCTACTTCAAATCATTTGGTTATACCCATCATTCCAATCCTACTAAACCCTACCATTCCTTCCCTGTGTTCCCTAACCATTTCCCCATAAGCAGGCGCAACATGCTGGATCATTGAGCTGAATTTTATTTGCCTTCTAGTACCAGTTTACTGTGTTCTCTTGTGCTTATTTCACCTTAAATACTCTGTAGGTTAATTTTGTCTGCTTTCCCTTTACTTTCTTTGTTTCCCTGACTCTGCCATCCCTTAGTTAATCCTTCCTAAGCTTCCTTCCCTCCTAATTCAACCAATAGTTTCTCCCTCTACTCCTTTTTTTCATAATTGATGTTTATTGAAGTTTATGTTTTGTACATACAGGGAAAAGAAAGATCATACAGTACACAGAGAAGAAAACAAATATAATTGCATAGTCATTCTTATCATTGCCTGAAATAGATGGAGAAGGAAACAGGCAGCATACATCAGAGGTGCATAGAAACATAGAATGTGTCAGCAAAAGAGGAATGGTAGGCCCATCTAATCTGCTCTGTTTCCCCTGCCTAACACTACACCCTGGACTCTGTTTGGTCACAGTTGTCCCTTCCTCCTCCCTTACCATTATTTATAGAAACATAGACTTTGTCGGCAGATAAGGACCATTTGGCCCACACAGTCTGCCCATTTCCCTACCTATTAGATAAGCTGCAGATCCTAGTTAACCAACAGCCTACTTCCTCCTACCGCCTACTAGAATCGCCTTATGTCTGTCCCATGCATTCTTGAATTCCCCCACTGTTTTTGACCTGACTACTTCCTCAGGAAGGCTGTTCCATGCATCCACCACCCTCTCTGTGAAAAAATACTTCCTCGCGTTGCCCCGAGCCATCCCCCCTCTATCTTCAAATTGTGCCCCTTTGTTCTTGCACATCTCTTTTTCTGAAAGATGGTACCCTCTTGGACTTTGCTGATTCCTTTGAGGTACTTGAAAGTTTCTATCATGCCCCCCCTTTCCTCAAGAGTATACATATTAAGCTCCTTTAGTCTCTGCATATAGCTTCTGGTGTTGACCCTGCACCATTTTAGTTGCCCTCTGGACTGCCTCCATCCTGTCTATGTCCTTGCAGAGATAGGGTCTCCAGAACTGTACACAGTGCTCCAGATGGGGTCTCACCAACTGTCTGTACAGAGGGATAACAACTTCTAGTTTTCTACTGGTAATGCCTCTCCCTATGCATCCCAGTATCCCCTCCAGTCCTCCTTACTGTCTTCTCACATTGCTTGCCTACCTTTAGGTCATCTGATATGACTACTCCGAGGTCACTTTCCATTTTTGTTGTTGTTATTGCCTCCCTCACCATTGTGTACTCTTTCCCTGAGTTTTTGTTTCCCAGGTGCATTACTTTCCACTTTGCATTGAATCTAAGCTGCCATACTTCTGACCATTTCTTCAACCTTACTGAGTCCCTTCTCATCTCCCCGTTGTGTATCAACCCTGTTGCAGATCTTTGTGTCGTCTGCAAAGAGGCATACTTTTCCTTCCAGCCCCTCTACAATGTCACCTATAAAGACATTAAAGAGGACTGGTCCCAGTACTGAACCCTGTGTACAGCTGAATATAATATCTCATTTTGTTTACCTTATACTTTTGTATAATAAATAGTCAAGGTACAAATGTGTCATCTGTGTCTAATTTGTATATCACCCATTTGTTCCATATTTCACCAGACTGACAACTGATTCAGATATGTCTGTATATGGAGTCCAAAGTTACCACCCAGTGGTTTAGTGTGGGCTGATTTGCAGTGAACCAAAGCCTTGTAATCACCTTTTTAGCTCCTGCAAATAAAGTCAATAGAAACTTAAACTACCATCCTTTAATTCTACTATTACCAGGTGGGATTGTTGTCAAAAGAAGCATGGGGTAACCAAGCCAGGGGTATCAAACATAGCTTCTAGGGCCTTGGATATTGGTTCCCAATATATGGTAAGGAGCATGTTCCCCACAACCCAACCAGCAGATTCCTATTCCCAGCCTCATATATTTTGTTTGGATCACCAGCATTTGCAAAAATGTGTACAACACTTCCACAAGAACTCCCAAAGGCAAGGGGCCATGGTTAATTTATAGGACAGCAGAGCATATCTTAGCAAGGAGGCAGATTGCCAGGCAAACTGTACTGCCTCATTCCATCCTTTAAGTACCAAGGCAGTGGAGTCTGCTGAGAATTCCCCGAGGCCCCTGTAAAGTTGTTCCACCAGGAGGGATCCCACGTCCCCATCTGATGATGTATGACCCATTTAATCAGGTGGTTTTGCATTATACTGTCTACATTTCAATCCTAGATACCATATATAGGACCTGGTTTGTAAATAGTGAAAGGGATAGGATCTGGGTAATCAATATTTGGTCTAGGGAACCTGAAATAGTAATATTCCAGAGGAATCCACAAACTGATGATTGTACAGCAAACCTCGTCTGTACCACTGCTGCAGGAAGGGGTCACTCTTGTTTAACAGACAACTCTGATCCCTTCGTAGGGACCTAGCCCACATATGAACATCACACGACAACATGTGCCAGGGGAAGCACCTGATGTAGAAATACTTTGTGGAGCTGGCCCTTGCGTAATAATCCCAAGCAAGAAAAGTGGTGGGGGCTCAAGGCCACAAATGAAGCCAAATGCCAAATAAAAGAAAATCTTAATTCTTCTTTATTCTTTGAATGCCCCAATGTTGTGTCACCTCATATATGTCTTCTTCGGGGAGAACTACTGTGATTTAATAGACATAAACAACAATAAGTATCTTTGCACAGTCTTTTGAAATTTGCTTAATGCCTCTGAACAAAAAAAGCGTGTAACATACCAGCTGATGCTTCAAAATAAAACCTGTCAGGGTAAAGATTGGTTTACAATAAGCTGGTTGTTTCTAAAATGTGATACAAACCTGCCTAAATACTTCTTTCCACACACTTGATACTATGTACATTTACCACCACATCTCAGGGCAGCCACATGCAGAATTCATTGTGTACTCCTGTGCTACTCTAACCATTTCACAGGCTATTCAGGATTGGCTTCCACTTTCAGTGCTTGCTAGTTTCTAATAGCAAGTTAAATGTTCTTATAATGAACATGCCTTGTTGTTGTGTTTTATCAAACGATAGAAAGAAAGCAACCTATATTTAAGGTGGAGTTATTACTTTTGCCTTTTCTCAACTACTCTGTAAAAAACACAATGTATACCATTTGATCCGTCTCTTATAGTTGTCATACTGTCCTTCAACAGGCAGCATAAACGCTTGTTGTTGATCACCAATATGGATTTCCTTCTTTTTATTCTTTTTTCACAACAGACATATATCAGTACATAAAAGATAGTTAATTAACTGCAAACATCTGACTACCTAACTGCCCCTTAATGTCTGCTGCCGATTGTGCTCACCGAGCCAGCCCCTGCCGAATGTGAGCATCCATACCTTGCAAACTGGAAGTTTAATGTGCACTTGATGCCACCTTAACTAAATGCACATTATCTTCAAGGACAATGAAATACTGAACTTGAGACTGCTAAGGCCATGTTTCATACAGCTGCCCAGATAAAAGTGTTCATAATTTTGGCCACCTTACTATGATACTGATACATTAGTGAAAAGGTGTATTTTCTTACTTGAGAAAAAATTAGTTTGCGATACTTATACACATTTGGTTAGATGTATGGCCTCGTGAGCACTCTTAAGGCAGACTCAATAAATGCAGTCCAAGTCAATTCTTACGGCTATCAGTTATATACTTTGCAAGTTAAAAACAAAAGTTGCAGAATTGCTGAGCATGAGTGACCATATTATTCTGAAACTTAATCTCTGTCTTAATTATGTGTTGTCCACCACTCTATACTTTTAATTCAGTACTCCTCTAATTTCTCAGCTAATGCACTTAAATACCTTCTTCTACTTTAAAGGAAAGGTCCCCTCAGCCTTTTATTCTGTTTTCATGTGTAGTTTGTAGATATGAACAGTGATTGCCTGTACTGCACCCTCCTAATTTCATCAGGATTTAAATATGACTAAGGGTACTTATGTCTGGTGTGAAAACCCACTTGGCTTCATTGCAGAGGTCATGACCTGACTCATGTAAGGCATCCTGGAATTTTGTGATGTTTTAGTGCTAAAGCTTGCAGTAGTTATACTTCATTAGTCATTGCTGCTGCTGTCCTCTGCAGTTCCCTCTCTTATGCTGGTCATGAAACTTTTCAAGGCATACTACAGTAAGTGCCCTGCTGTTTTCTGTAGTTTAAAGTGCAGCTAAGTTAGAAAAAAGATCCTTTTAGAGAAATACAGGGACTTCACAAGACATGTAACAGAACTGAATGAGAGTATAATGTCTGCTGGCTTGTACAGGTACACACCATCAACTCCCAGGATGACTTGCATGAGTGGGATTTTGACCTTTGTTATGGAGACAAACAGGTTTTCACACCTGGGCAAAACAGAGTGAAGCAACCTCATTTACATTTAAATTAGGATGAAATGAGGGAGATGCAAGAGAAGTAATCATTGTTCATGCCTATGAGCTACACAGGTATACAAAAAATAGGTTGAGGGGACTTTCCCTTTAAAATTAAAACAACTATGCAGGCTTACTATGTTCTGTATCTAAAGTTTGGTGGTACTGTAATTTCTACTCAGAGCAGAGCAGTGTTAAGAAAATGAAAAGAACTCACTCACATCTTACAGTGTGACAATCTCACAGTGCAAACTGGCAGCACTGAGCCTGAATAGAGCTTTCCCTCTTGTACCCGTGGCTCAGGTGGGTGCGGTTACAAAATTGGTGCTGCCACACACACTGAAAGTGTGATTGCTGGCCAGCCCAGTGATGTAGAGGGCTGAGTCACTGGTGCCTTACCTCTTACCATGCCAATGACCTGGGGTCGGGAGCAACCTTGGGTGTCAGTGGGTCGGCCAGAAGGAGGAGGATTGAGCATTCCATGGACTGCTCTCCTCCTCCTGGGAGGGTAGGAGGATGACCTCTGAGCTGCTGGCTCCTGGTGGTGACCAGAGACTGGTGCAGGCTTGGGGGTACAAGTGTGGGTCGGAGGGCCAATGTTGGACGTGCAGCACGCAGGAGCACATGCGGCAGTGTCCCTGATGCCATTGCACACCTGAGCTGTGGGGGACCATTGCAGGGAAAAACAATCCTCCAGTACACAATGTGAAGGCTGGCCCTGGCGGTGCCGCAGTGGATGCATTCAAGTCAGCTCCCCCTGAGCCCAGCCCCTAGGTCTTCTGCAGTGTGCAGGGTAAGTAGCAACTGTGAAGTGACCTGGGGAGGGCAGCGCAAAAGGGGTCAGAGCTCTGACTGTGGCTGGTGCTGGGGCTGAGAAGTCCATGCTGGATGGGAGGAACCATAGTTACACCTCTCCAACTGAGGAGGTATAAATAGAATAAGTAATATAAAAAAAAAGAAAGTGTGGTTGCTGGGAAATCCCCCACCCCGACATTTGGACTCCGTTGGTTCAGCTGTGGGCACTTTGCGGGACCACAAAGTGTGTGTAAACCATAATGAATTAAGAGTTCAGGCCACAACTTCTGTGTGACATATTATAAAGAAAACAAAATAAAGTGAATATATATTGAGTATGAAACATTGACATCTCTGCTGTGGAGTACAATTCAATATCCATTGTTTGGTGTGATATGTTAGCACATTAGCAATTGTAACTCACTTTAAGTTTTGTTTCTAAAAACACGGACTAGTGCAGGTGGAGTTCTGATTGTATTGGCACTGAGTCAATTGCCAAATACAGATTTTAAATCTAAAGTTAGGTGAATGGATCTATGGTGTGGATGGGCACTCCCTTAAGTAGCAGGGAACGCTAATGGGTCTCTTTTATTTCTACCATTAATCCAATTCTTAACTTCTCTCAGTGTTTTCCCATGCATAGCATAACATATCACATGGGCACTGCCATATATAGACCACTCCAGATGTATTACAATTAATATGACTCCTTATCTGATATTCCTTTCCTGTGTGCGGATGGTAGAAGTTTTTTTCCTGGGGGTATCCCCACACAATGCACAATGTCCACAAAGATGCATTCCTGCTCTTAGTGGTCCAAGAAGCAGCAGTCCTTAGATTTTTGTGTCTTCCAATTGGTGGTCTATGTGCACAAAACTTGTCTTGATATTAGGTGCCCTCTTGAAAGTAATGATTGGTTTCTGGGGAAATATTCTGCTAGTGGAGGGATATGTCTGCAAAATGTCCCAGTGCTTATTCAAAATGTTTCTAATTGTTGGCATTTGTTGACGATGCATTGTGGAGAACATTACCCTATCCAAGCTGACAGTTTCTCTCTCTCTCTCTTAGTGCCTCTACTGTCTTTACACTGTCAGCTCTTATAGTTGCTTTTTGTGCTATTGTATTTTTGAATCCCTTCTCCAGAAAACTTAGATATCATCTGCTTTTCTCTGCTGTATTAACTTTTGTGCTGCAATTTCTTTTAGCCCTAAGCAGCTGTGAGTAGGGGATGCCATCTTTGAGTTATTCAGGGGAAACTACGAGCATATAAAAGAGTGTATCTGTCTGTGGCCTTTCTGTACAGATGTGTACAAAGCATATTGCTTTGTTTAGTAATACACATGTCCAAAAACAGAGTTTCTGTTTCACTACTACTTGCTGTGAAATGTAAGTTATGGTTAAAGTCATTTAGGTACTGTACAAGGTTATCCAGTTATGGCTCCATGCACATCTATATGAACCAAATGTCATCAATGTACCTCTTTCAAATGTAAATTTTATCCTTAAAGATGTTCTTTACAGGGGGGTGTGGCTAGCTGCTGAGCTGTAAGCAGCAATTCTTGAGAGCGCTGTTAGAGAAGCATCAATTGCTATTATAAACTAAGTTTTGCTGGGGCTGAACTGAGATTTCTACTACAGAAGTGGTAGCTCTTTTGATGCTGAGTAAAAAGATACTAAATTTTACGACTAGATTTCAACTTTTAAAAAAGTAGTCCATGTACAAAAGTCTGCCGCATGAGGTGATGGAGGAGGGTCTAAGGAGCTGCTGCAGTCCACCAAGCAGCAGTGGACACACACCAACCATCCAATGTGGCCCTTCTGCAGGCTATTCAGCAAATCGATAAAAAACTAGAAGACTATGTCTCTAAAGTGTAAGTTCTCAATGTTCGTGTGACCACTATTGAAACAGAGACTAAGGGAACAAGCAAGATAGCAGATCAAGCCCTGACAGTTTTGGCAGGCTTATCCAAGGAATATGCCTAGAACAACTTGAAAATGGAACACGTGTGTCCCACATCCAAATAGTGGGGCTAGTGGAAGACACAGAGGGGTCAGAACCATGATTAAGGGTGAGGCAATGGTTACTTGATAACCTGCAGCTGAATGAAGACATCGCTGTGCTGAAAACTTATCAGATTACCCAACATGGAGCATGGTAGAGGGAGCCTACTGGAGACCCATCACTGAGGACACTGCTGGTGGTACTAACATCAGCAGAAAGGGATGCAGTACTTCAAGCCACAAAACAAAAAGGGCCCTTTGCTTGGCAGGAAAGATCTATTCATATTTTTCCCAATGTCAGTTTTGAAACCCGCATGAAGCGCAAAAGTTTCAATGGTATCCGGTCTCACCTCAGGCAACTGGGAGTACATCATTTCATGCTGTTTCCCACTAGCTTGAAAATCACATATGGTGGGAGAGTTTATCAATTCACTGATCTAGTGGAAGCAACTAAACTGACTGATAAAATCCAATGAGATTTCTCAGCGACAGAGCATACTGATTTGGGTTCCGATGAAGAGGCGGATTAAGGCAATACCCGTTATTAAAATCCCTAGGAAGAGGAATATGGGTCAAGGGTGTGGAGGGGTTGTGGGATAACAGATGAACCAGACGCCGAATGTCAAGTTCAACACACAATCTCTGTATGATGTTTATTTAAAACGCAGCAGATAACCTTAAGCAATGGCATATCCCTTCTTCAATACACCAGTTTGAAGCAACAGACTATACATGTTCTTCCTCTGCACTTAGCACCTACTGACCAACTGACCCACTGATCTAACTTTTCAGTTGAGATTCAGCTTCTATATTTGTCTTGTTTGCTTGGGTGGTGGGGGCTCAAATAAAAAAAAAACACAAACAAGCTAAAGACAAAGAACCTCAGTGCAGAAGCACTGAAGCAAGGGTTACTGCAAAGGGCATTGGCAATAAACCAAGTTTCAAAGAAACACAACATCACACATACTCCCATAATGCAAAGCACCATGGGATGTATATGCAAATCATCATGGAATTTCAGACTGGCTCAGTTTATAGCAGGAATGCATGGTACCAAAAGGGCCTCTCAAACAATCTGCAATTTACATGCATTTAACAACACAACAGAGGGTTTTCCGATATCTCTACTCTGGTAACTTAATTTCTATAAAACAGTCACCTAGTACTTTTTACCTTTATCAAAAACACCTAGTGCCATGGTATTTTCAACATTTACAGGTTTCATACACATAAGGTATATACATCAAGGTATTTTATGACATAGTACCATTGCATACTAAATCCAACAACGAGGAACACAGCCTGTTGTTTTACAGCAGCTCAGAGGTCACAACAATAACCTCCCTGTACAAGGACCTGAGAGGAGAAGGAAAATTAAAGAGGAAGTTATAGCATAGTCAAGAAAGGGGAGGGGGTGCCCAGAGGTGGCCAACCTTATGGACTAGAAATTGTAAAGGATAGATTAGGCTAATAAACAGAAGAACTGTTGCAACAGATTTAAGAAAAGGTCAGTCCTCAAGACAGGCAGGATCTCCCTGTCACAAAGGGGAGGACTAGGTTATGGAGGTAAACGTACCCTGACTTTAATTTCTGTTATGGTCACTTTTGAATACCCCTTCTATGCTGTAACATGTGCAGAGACATGCTGTATCCTTACTGTAAAAACGATGTACTCGTAGTCTGTTCTGTCTGTCTGCTGAAATGTCTGTATTGATTTTGCAGAAAACCAATAAAATACAAGTTAAAAAAAGATGTTCTGTGCAAAAAAGACATTTTCCTGTTCAAACACCTGCATAACACAGAAACATAGACTTTGTCGGCAGATAAGGACCTCTTGGCCCACCCAGTCTGCCCCCTTTCCCTACTGACTGGATAAGCTGCAGATCCTAGTTAACCAACAGCCTAACTTGCATAACACTGACAGGTTCTGGAGAGGGTTACAGGAGCAGGGGACCCACTATTACATTTTTGGGGAGTGTCCTCTCATTCAAGACTACTGGAAATGGATCCATAAGGAGCTGGAGACTGTTTTGGATCTCACTATTCCCTTCCAGTATGAAGTACTAGTGCTGGGCCTAGCTCTACCAGGTTTGAAAAGGCAGAGGTATAGGGACGTGTGCAATGCACTTGGTCTCACAGTAGTGAAAGCAATTACTTGTCACTGGCTATCTCCTACCATAGCAACCCTGATGGAATGGAAAACCAGTGTGCAACAGCTGGTGGATGGAGAGAATCACAGCAGAGCTCAAGCTTTGTACAGAAAAATATGTGGATAAATAGGGAAAGTGGGAAGTATATATATCCCAATCTAAGTTTCTCAGACTTCTCTGAGCCTAATCTGGATCTATAAGAACAAGCATTCATTCCTAATCTTGAACAAATGACTGACACTGTTCATGGATGCATATGTGTATAGGGCCTATGGGCAGACTGGATGGGCCTAGCGGTCCTTATCTGCGGACATTTTCCATATTTCTATGTTCAGGCGATTGTTCTCTTTCATTATTTATTACTGTTTATAGGATACTTTATTGTTTATCAGTGTCTTACTTTTATTAACTATATGCTACTGATTGCTAGCATGGCTAAATATTTAGTTGAAAACAAAGCTAGTAACAACAGTGATATGGACTCATAACAGGAATAAGGACAATAAACCCAAGCTAGAATGTGCTACAATGTGGTCTTGAACTGCAACATCCATCTTATTGTGAACTGCAGCACTAATGCTTTTATAACACCACAATGTTGTTATAATGCTGTACTGCTTGATGCATTGCTCTGTTTCCTCTCTGCTGTATTGTACTATGCTGTCTTAATAAACCTAAAGTTACAAAAGGAATTGGCATATCCTAGTGCCATGGTACTGCCCATAGCAGTAATTTTAACTTGCCCATAGAGCTGTTGTTCAGACTTAAAGTAGCTGTCATTTAATATGATATGCAGCATACCTTGTAGTAGTCTGGTTGGATGCTGCGCACCTTTTGGTCTGTTATCAAGTAGTACTCCCACTGCTCTTATGCCCCGTGCCTGGTGTATCGAGGTATACAAGTCCTTAACATCTATTGCTGCTAAAATGCTGTTATCATGAATTCCTACTTTAGTTAGTTCATTACTAACATACTAAAATGCCAGCAGAATAGGCCTAATGGTCTTTCGTGTCTGCTCGTTTGGTCAGCCCCCACCCTGGTTGCTGACCTTGCTGGCCCCCTCGCCTTCTCTGGCTTCTCCCTTCCCAGTTCCAGATATTCTTGCTGCATTGGATTTTGCTTCCAGAACCCTTCCCTCTATACCTGTCCCACCCTCTTGAACCCCCTCCACTGTCTCTGCCACCAGCCCCTAGGCAGTGCATTCCATGGCTCCACCACCCTCTCAGTGAAGTAGCACCTCCTCCTTTCTCCTAGATCTTCCCCTCTAGCTTCCACCCATGCCCTCTAGTAGCCTCCTCCTTCCTTCAAAGCACCCTGACTGTTCCTCCCTATTTACCCTCTTCATGTACCTGAAGACCTCTATCATGTCCCCCGTCCCTTCTCTCTTCCAACGTGTACATATTTAGCTCTTGAGCCTCTCCTCATAGGTCCTGTCCCCAAGCCCCAAATCATTTTGGTTGCCCTCTCTGGACCCTCTCAGGAGGTTAATGTCCCTCTTTAAGTGTGGCCTCCAAAACTGCACGCAGTACTCAAGGTGTGGCCTCACCAAGCAGTTATACAGAGGAGTATCACTTCCTCCTTCTGGTGATCCCCAGCGATGCATCCCAGCATCCTGTTGGCCTTGGCTGCTGCCCTCCTACAAGTCTCAGAGTTGTTCATCTTGACATCCACCACCACCCCCAGGTCCCTCTCAGCCATCCAGGACTTGTGGCATTTCCCCAGGGTGTACACTTGTCCCGGGTTTCTGGCTCGGGTGGGGTACCTTGCATTTCCCTGCATTGACCTCAGCTTCACTTTCTAGACCATCTTTTCCAGAGCCTCAGATCCCCTGTAGGGCCACCCTACCTCCTCCCCATCCACCACCGCCCCAGTTTGAGTCATCCATAAAGAGACTCATCTCACTCCTGATTCCTGTCCTTATGTCAGAGATGTAGCGTTGAACAGAAGTGGCCCAAGAACTGATCCTGTGGGACCCCACTAATGACCCTCCTGGGGATGAGACTATCACCAACTACACAACCTCTGGGTCTGGTCCTGGAGCCAATTGCCTATCCATCTGATCATCTGGTTCCCACCCCATTTCTCCCAGCTTATTCAACAAGCCCACGTGAGGAACAGAGTCAAATGCCTTGCTGAAGTCTAGAAGAGGCGTCCACTGGTCTACCCAGGTCCAAGGCACTCGTCACCCAGTCATGAACTCCACCAGGTTTGTCTGACATGATTTCCCTGGGATGAATCCATGCTGTCTATCGTCCAGGCACCCTGACTTATCCAGGTCCCCCCCTAGCCTCTCCTTGACAATGCGCTCCATCACCTTGCCCACCACCGATCTCAGGCTGACAGGCCTGTAGTTCCCTGCCACCTCCCTTGATCCCCCCTTGTGGATAGGCACTATATGCGCCACCTTCAAGTCCTGGGGCACCCACCCTGTCCTCAGAGAGATGGTGAAAAGCTCCGCCAGGGGTTTCGCCAGGACATCCGCAAGTTCCTTCAGCACTCTGGGATGTAATTTATCCGGCCCCGGTGCTTTCTTCATCTTAAGGGAGCTGAGGGCTTCCTCCTCTCTCTGCTGTGATTTTCACTTCCGGTACCTCTTCTCCTGCTTAGCCCTCCCTCCTCCTGCCAGTGATGCCTCCCCTCTCCCCAGACCCAGCTGATCGGTTGGGTCCCCCTCCTCAGTATTCTGTCTCCTCTCGTATGATGCAGCACCCCCATTTTCCTTGGTGAAAACTGAGGTGAAGTACTCATTTAGTACCTCAGCCTGCTCCCGGGTCTTGTGCCCATCTCCCCTGATTTAATCCTGCTAATCTGCCCCTTCACCTTCGTTTTCCCCAATGTATCTAAAGAACCCTTGTTCCCTCTCCTAATTTTCCTGGCCAGGTTCTGTTCCTTCCTGCTTAGCCACCCTCACCACCCTAGTGGCCTTCTAGCCATCAGCTTGTACTCCCTCGATCCCTTTCACTCCTTGAGCACTTGAATTGCTTATAGGCTGCCTTCTTTCCCCGCACCACCTCCTGGACCTCCCTGGTCCACCAGCAGGGTTTTTGGGCCCTACCGCATTTTCGTCTTACTCTTGCACAGGTGCTGGTAGCATCCTGCACCCCTCTCCTGATAATTTCCAACCTGCTATCAGCGTCCATGTCTGACCCAATCCCATCCAAATGCTCCTTAAGGATCCTTCCCATTTCCTTAAAATCCGCCCCCCTGAAGTCGGTTACTTCCGTCTTTGTGCAGCCTTCTACCCCTCCTAGGTCCAGGCAGAACCAGACCGTGGCATGGTCACTCCCCTTAATGGGTCCCTTACCTCCAGGCCCCCAATCTGGTCACTGTCTGCCAGGACCACATCCAGTACCAGCGCCTCCTGGTGGGTTCCTCCACCTGCTGAATTAGAGCAGCATCTTGAAGACATCCAACAACCTCTGTTCCCTGGTCACAGAGGATGTCATAGTCTCCCAGTCTGTTCCTGGCATGTTTAAGTCCCCAACACCACCACCGTTCCTCTGCCCAGTCTGCAGTGTCTCCCAACATCTGCCACCAGACTGTCCTCCAGCTCCTCCACGGGGCAGGGGTCTGTACACCACTCCTATTTTTACTGTCTTGCCCCCCATTATCAAGGTGACCCAATCGCCTCCACGGTTCCCTCTGCCTCCTCTACTCCCCTATGCCAATGTGGTTTTGACCATCATTGCTGCCCTCCTCCCTTCCCTCCCCTGTCCTTCCTGAACATAGTGTAACCCTCCAGGTTCAGGTCCCAGTTGTGTCCTGCAGTGGCCCAGGTCTCAGTGACCACCACCACATCCCTGCTCCTCAGTAAGCATCGCCCTGGAGCTCAGGCATTTTATTGCTAAGCTCTGGCATTTATGAGACTACCTTCCACCCTTTCCCTATAGTTCCATTTCCCTGCTCGTGTTCCCATGGGATTCTGTTTTCCACTGGTCTGCACTTTGCCAGTTGGCCTTTTCTGCAATCCTCCAGCTCCCCAGGGGTGGAGACAAGTCCCTCCTTGTCGCACACCTGAGCAGCCTTTACCCCCATCCCTCCCCTTCACAAGTTCAAACCCCACTTTTCACCAGTGACCCCTCTATTTTCAACTTAAGATTCCCTCCTCAAATTGAGATGGAGTCTATCTCTAGCATACAGCTCCTTATCCTCCCAGGTCTCCCCCCAATCCCCCATCATTTATAAGGTTAAGGACATGCATGGTTCACAGAGAGGGTTGTGGATGCATGGAACGGCCTTCCAAAGGAGGTTGTGGAGTCAAAAACAGTGGTGGAATTCAAGCATGCATGGGACAGTCATAAGGCAATTCTAGGGGTTGGGGGTAGGAAGAAGTAGGCTGCTGGTTAACTAGGATCTGCAGCTTATCCAATAGGTAGGGAAATGGGCAGACTGGGTTGGCTAAGCGGTCCTTATCTGCGGTCAAATTCTATGTTTCTATGTTTCATGGTGCCTCAAAAGTATGCAGGTATTGATTTTACCAGCGATTGTAAGTGAATGTTGAAGTATGATGAAAGGAGCTCTAAGACTGAACAAATTCCCGATGCTATGGGCCTGCTAGGAGGTACACTTTGTTTTTTACGTATTTTTAGAGTAGCTTGAAATAGAAGGATCCTTGGGCAGTTTTTGATTAAATGGTCCCCCTCCCATCCCTTCAGCCACCAAAAGTGCGTCATTTCTGCACAAACTCTGATACTAAGCTGCTTTTCCCAGATGTTTCATCTGTCTGAAGCTTAACATAGTTCTCTTCTACTTGTAGCAAATTGATGCACCTTTGTGTGTAGTGGTCCCTGCTAAGTATGACAGTTCCATCCCTCTTATCCACAGGCTTTATGACTATAGTGACATCCTGTTCTAAGTATTTTCACACAACCTGTTAGGGTCTGGTTATATTGTTCCTGAGCCTGTATTGTATTTTTGTGAGTGCCTCCATGTCTTTTTGTACCAAACCTACATAGGTTTCAACTGGTATATTTTGTCCTCCGGGGGCATGAAATTTGATTTTATTTTAAAGCTTGTCTGACCTGTTTCTAATAGGTATTAGCTTTATTCGGGCTAAGTACTATCAGTTTGCACTGCAAGATGATCATGCTGGAAGACATAAGTGAGCTCTTTTCATTTTCTTAACACTGCTCTGTGGTGAATAGAAATTGTTACCAAGCTTTAGATGCAGAGCATAGTAAGCTTGCATAGTTGTTTAAAAATAGAAGCAGGCATTTAAAAGCACTATCTGAGAAATGAGGGGAGTATTGGATTAGTAGTACAGAGTGGTGGAAAACACATCTTAAGGCAGAACGTATGTTTCAGAATAATATGGTCACTCATGCTCTGCAATGTGGTGAACATTTTTTAAGACTTTGCAAAGTATATAACTGATAGTCAGGAGAATTGACTTGAGCCATATTTATTGTGTCTGCCTTGAGAGTGCTTACGAGGCCATACATATAACCAAATGTACATAAGTATCCTAAACTAATTTTTTTCTCAGGTAAGGAAATGCACCTTTTCGCTAATGTAACAGTATCATAGTAAGGTGGCCAAAATTATGAACACTTATATCTGGACAGCTGTATGAAACATGGCCTTAGCAGTCTCAAGTTTGGTATTTCATTGTCCTTGAAGATAACAAGCATTTTGTTAAGGTGGTATCAAGTGCGCATTAAACTTTCAGTTTGCAAGGTTTGGATGGATGTTCATATTCAGCAGGGACTGGCTTGGTGAACACAATCGGCAGCAGACACTCAGTGGCAGTTAGGTAGTCAGATGTTTGCAGTTAATTAACTATCTTTTATGTATTGACATAGGTCTGTTGTTAAAAGAGAAAGAAATTCATATTGGTGATTAACAAATGTTTATCCTGTATATTGAAGGGTAGCATGACGACAATAAGAGAAAGATCAAATGGTCTATGTAGTGTTTTTTACAGAGTAGTTGGGAGAAAGCAAAGGTAATAATTTCACCTTAAATATAGGTTGTTATTTCCATTTTTTGACAAAACACAGCAAGGCATGTTCATTATATGCAGTTTTCTTCTTTTTAGACATTAGGAAGCGCTGACAGTGGCAGCCAAGCCTGAAGGGTCAGTGAAATGGTACTAGTGGCACAAGAGTGCACAACTGATTCTGAATGTGGCTGCACTGAGGTGTGGTGGTAAATGTACAGTATCAAGTTTGTATAAAAAACTATTTATGCAGATTTGTATCACATCTCACAAATAACCAGCTTGTTGAAATGTAGTCTTTACCCTGCTCCTGGGTGGGATCATTAAGCAGTATGGAGCTGGGTTTCACCGTTATGCAGATGACACCCAGCTCTATCTGTTCTTTGCACCCCAGGACTGAGGAGCAGTAGATTTGATGAACAAATATTTGGCTGAGATCCAGGGTTAGATGTCTTTGAACTGGCTGAGACTCAGCTCCAACATAACTGAAGTACCGGTGATTGAGACGAGTAAGGGGTGGGGGGGATGGCAGTGTCTGAGATGGTATTGAGCGTTTGCCTTGGTACCTTTAGGCTTGATGCTGCTCAAAAGTTGAAGAATCTGGGTGTCATTCTGGATGAAGGGCTGACATTTGAGGCTCAGGTGTCAGTAGTCATTCAGAATGGCTTCTACCATCTCAGAAATATTAGCCCAATTTGTTTTCTTATCCCCACTGAAGACCTGCCATCTTTGGTACAGGCCTTTGTGATGTCCTGTCTCAATTACTGCAATACTCTCTACCTTGGGGTCAGTGGAGGTGCACTGTGATGCCTGCAGCTAGTGCAGAACGTGGCTGCAAGACTGTTGACAGGTCTTTCTAGGATAAGTTACATTACCACTGCTCTGCGGGGAACTGCACTGGTTGCCAGTTAAGTGGCATATCTCTTATAAGGTTGGTCTGCTAACCTAAAAGGCCCTGCATGGGCTGGGTCCGGGGAACCTACGTGAAATTCTACATCTTTGTCATCCTGTTCATCCCTTCCTCAGGACCCTCTGAGGAGGGTCTCCTGGCTGTCCCCAGGACTAGGCTTAAAATATCGGGAGACAGATCCTTTGAAGTGGCAGACCCAGTATTGTAGAACTCATTACTGAAGGTTCTGAGAGAGGCCCCATTGGCAGAAACTTTTGAAAAAGGACTTAAAACTTATCTGTTTGTTCAAGCGTTTGATATTTAGTTGTTGCTTTTAACTGGTATTTAATTTTGTTTTACTGTTTTATTTTTATTTATTTTATTTTATTTTATTTCAGTCTAGGTTTAAAATATCTTTGAGTGAAGGTGCTCATTTACAAAGGTTCCACGTCAGTGGGAGGGGTTACAAACTGAACAAAGGTAAGACTAACAGAGATATTCTAATACGACAATTAACAGCTATGCATCAAGAAAATAAATGATAAAGCACAGTAAATTATAACAAGTATTATAAAGGAGGGTAAAGGTAGGGGAACAGGAGAGCAAAGGGGAGTGGGAGGGAGGAGAAGTTTGAAGAGAAGTGGGGCAGCCACAGGCCTTGTCAGGCTTTGCAGGGGGGAAGGGGAGAGAGGGAGAGGGTGGTGACTGCTGGGATTGGAATACGGTGAAAATGATGAGGGAGGGAGACCAGCAGGGGCAGGGAGGGGTGAGAGAGAGGGGCTAGTGGTAAAACTGATATGAGGGATAGAGGAGAGGGTAAAAAGGCAGAGGGCGGGGGAGAGTTTTAGAGAGGTTACATTTTATACTATGATTTTATCATTAAATGTTATGTATTGGATATGTTGTGCCATTCTTTCCTTGTAATGGTGCCCTGGACCTCTGGGGAAGGGCGCCATGAATAAATAAAACTACTACTAATACTACTACTGCTACCACACTGAGAGGATTTAACTCATGACTTATTGAAGTATCAGCTGGTATGTTATATGCTTTTTTGTTCAGAAGCATTAATGGAAATTTCAAAAGACTGTGTGAAGACACTTATGGTTGAAAAATGTCTATTAAATTGCAGTAGTTCCCCAAAGAAACCACGTATGAGGTGGAGAAACACTGAGTCATTCAAAGAATAAAGAAGAATTAGGATGTATTTGATGTTTGGCTTCATTTGTGGCCTTGAGCTGCCCCCCTTTTTTGTACACATATGAAGGTCTTCATAGGAGGCCCGTCTCCAAATAGAATGAAAAACCTTCAGGGTTACAGCAGTTATCTGTAGAACCTTGAAAGGGGAAATACCCTGGAGGGTTGGCATATTGAATTTTATCAAACACGTGGAGAACATTTAAGACAAACTCAATGTTTTCTAATAGGCAGTGTAGGTCTCCAATGTCCATAAGCAACATGGATTACTTGAGCATATTTCTTCAAGTTGGGAAAATGTAGCCTTCCTCTACCCTGCGGCAGTTGCAACAAGGAAAGCTTGATCCTGGAGTGTCTCCATCCCATATAAATCTAGAAATTAATTTGTTCCAAGGTTGAAATGAAAATAATATTACTGTGGCATAAGTGGAAGTATCTGTAAATAGTACAAAATTCTGGGGAGGACATTCTGCTGAATGGCCTCAATTTTATGCGAGCGGGTCACTGGGGGTCATTGTAGGGAGGAGGAGGAGGAGGTTTGAACATCCCTAGGACAGCTGTCCTCCTCCAGGGAGGGTGGGGAACAGTGGTCAGTGTTAGCATAGCCCCTACTGCAGGCTAGGGACTGGCACACTGACGCTATATGATGGAGAGGCAGAGGCAGGGCAGAGGCCTGGTGAGCCACATATGGGAGCATGCACGGCACCACCATTGGCATCCTTGCATGCCCTCCTCTGTGGGAAAAAGAAAAACATGGAGGAAAAATGATGGTGGTTGAATGAAGGTGGGTACTGGTGGTACCGCCTCCCCATACCAGCCGGACTTGCCAGCTCGAACCAGATCCTGTGTATGGTAGGGTTGAGAGCCTCCCCCTGCCAACCCAGCCCTGGAGGCAAAAAGGCTGGTGGTGAGTCCCGGGTGATGTCAGGGGGACTGGCTGGGGTGCCCTCCTAAGTGTGGACCATCCAGCATGGGGCACATAAATAGAATTAAAAAAAAAATCATCATTTCAACAAAGGAGGCCACAGTAGTAGTGGGCATATTGCGTCACAGTTTCACGTTTCATTCAGGAACTTGGTTTGCTTTGCTGGTGGATGGGTGAGCAGCTGAAACAACTTGGAAGGGTGGGGGAACGGAGTGGAGAAGCCCATTGAACCACCAGTTTCAATAACATAATCCCACTTTGTTGGATGGGAGCAGACAAACCAAGTAGACTGGCATTTTTCACTATTACAATTGCAATCACCCAGGAGCTAGGACAAGCCCGTCTGACAATAATTTAAAATATTTAAAACTGTCTCTCTCAATGAGGACCTAACGTACTCACCAAACACTTTTATAACACACAGACTAGAACAGCCAAACTAACACTGAAATAATTGGCCCTACTGGAGCGTCAGCAAATTTAGGAAACATGAGATCTGAAAGGTGTTGCAACTGGAATTTTTTGTCAAGAGTGAAGTTAGGAAAATATGCTTTTGGGGGTTTGTATTTTATTTTTTTTTTTTATTTTCACCTCCCATCCTGTACCCGGTCTCCACCCCTTCAGGAGACACATATTGGCAGTCTCCCCACTCCGTGACCTGCCCAATTTTACCCTGACAGGTCCCCATTGAGCCATGGCTATACCCCCTAGGTGGGTATGGGCTGGGGCAGCTACACCTCAAGAATTTTGCAGGTGTCGGACTTACCGGGATGTCGGGCAGTTGCCGGCAATCAGGGTCTCTGCTGTTTTGAGGTCTCCATCATCTAGGAGACCAGGCACAGTAGTTTCCCATGTTCCTGGGGAAGTGACATGCACCCAGGTGTCATGACATCACTGCCGACATCGCCAATCCCCATCCCCTCAAGTTTAGCTGCGATGCTTGCTGTGTACCTGGCTTCCACCAGAGGCCAGGCAAGCGCCGAGCAAGGACCCTCTCCCTCCCAGGAGAGGAGAGCAGTCCGTCATATGCTCAATCCTCTCCCACCCCTATCGACCCCTGACAGCCCAGGCTTGTTCCCGAACCTAGGTCACTGGCATAGCGCAATGTGTGGCATCCAGCGCTTCAACCCTCAGTGCCACCGGGCTGGCTGGGGGGTTCTAGTTTTGGTGTTGGTGGGTTGAGAAGTTGCTGAAGGACCAAACTCTTGTAGATTGTGTGAGCTGTTGGTGTTGTTTGTCCTAGATCCTGTGGTACTATACCTGCATTGAGATGTCGAGATGATCGGGGAGATGAGGATGACATCCCCTAATCACTGCAGCTGGGTTTCTGGCTCTGGATGCTTACTGGTCTCTGCAATCAGCGGGATCAAATGTAAATACTGGAAGAATGCTGTTTGTTGTTAGGGAAGGGGAGAAGCACTGGGTGGGGGGAAGACACTTGTTTGGAAAGGGCTGGTTTATGCAAACGAAAGAAGTCAGCCACTCTGTGAACATTAGCTCCTTTTTAACTATGCAAAGTTTCCCCCTATAGAAAGAAAAAACAGCCTAGCCAGTCATAGGGCTGTCACTGTTGAGCACATTATAGCCTGAGCTACATTGGGTGTGACTGTAACACACTTCTGATATCACATTATTATGACAAAATGTTCACTTTGCACTGTGTACATAAGCAAACACAATACATTGTTATAAACTACAGTGCTGTACAGTATCACCCATCTAAGAAATTACATATTTGGCGATGAGGGTAATGCAGACTCACTAAAGAATCATCTTAGATTTGGAGTACAACTTTCTTTTATGGAATGCTGGATTTGGGCCTGCAACAGAGTTTCTTCGGAACCTTTTTTTGGGACAGCTACTTTTAAACCAGTGATAAGAGAATATAAGTATTTACTATGGCTGGTTACGGGAAGATTGACAAATAAAATGATGGTGAGAACTGGACTGTGTATACAGGAAGGTTGGGACATGATTTAATTGCAAATGACATTGATGATGAAAGCAAGAGAAAGGCATTTTTTTTACTGTCTGTAGGAATAAAACATATTCGCTCATCAAATCATTGGCGTCACCAGCTAACCAAGGAGACAAATCTTACAAAAAGATTGTAGATTTAGTGGAGGCCCACTGCAACCCAAAGGCAAATAAGATTATAGCACAATATCACTTCTATAAGCATGATTGGTAGTTGGGAGAGAGTGTAATGACTTACGTGGCTGCACTACACTGCCTCAGAGTACTGTAAAAAATAACAAAAAAAAAAATGCTACACACCGAGGCTAAAATGTATTAAATTATTTATTTGTGGTTCCAATCTTTAGAGAAACTCAGGGACCACAAGTAAATAATTTAATACATTGTAGCCTCAGAGTGTAGTGCTGTAATTTTTTTGTTACTTTCTAGTACTTTGTTTACAGCAGCACAAGTAGGGGGATGCGACAGGGTATCCTGTTAATACAGCGAATGATTATTGGCGCAGTGATCTTGTCACAAGTAAGTTACAACAGGCTTGTTGGGCAAGTTTGATTTTTTGGCTGCCTGTGTTGTGAGCATGAGTGCTTTTACAACACCATGTTTCTAGGGTGTTACTGAGTGTTGTAGTGCTGGCAGGAGTGTGCCTGTGTAGTGATCGAACTGGTTTGTGTCTCTGTTGCTGCTGCACGTGTTTTGTATTAATGTGCGTGGAGTGTCTTATTATGTCAATAGTAAAGTAAAAAAGTACAGCATCTGTGCCTCCTGTACTTCGTTCCCTTTCTTGTTCTGTGCCCTCTGTCTAGCAAGCCATGATCTGGAGTTTGTTATATTCATTAATGGGGGTGCGAGGGTGAGCCCCCCTTCAATATTGCATTTCTTCATATCTATGTCCTTCTATGCATATGTAGTTGGTCAGTGATTAATTTTTGGATGTGTCCCTTGTTTTTTCTACTAATTTGTCCTAAAGGATGGCGCTGAAAGTGCTGGACGGCAGAATGTCAGGGAGCCATAGGTACTGTCAGCACATTGCTTCAGCTCTCTTTTACATCAGCAATTTCATTGTCACTGCTGCATGGGTGAACCATGCGGCAGTGCGCTGCTTTTTCCTCACCTCACAGAGTATTGTGAATATGGTAATATTTTGGATGACTTGCTGAGGGATAATTTGGTAAGTGGTATTGCAGATGACAGTATACAGTGCCATTTATTTGCAGAGAGCACAGACATAGATGTTCAAAGATCATTTGAGAAAACACTTAGAATGGAGACAGCTCCAAAAATGCTGAGGATCTGAGGAGTGAAAGCCAGTCTGCCATCTCTCCAGAGCATACTCTGCAAAGTGAGAAGTGTGTGTGTGTGGGGCAGAGCAGAAAGATTAATACAGTGGGAAAATGCTTCTGGTGCGGCAGAATGTATGCCCCAATACTTGCTTGTTTAAGTGGGAGATACGTTACTCTTGTAAAAAAAAGGGGACATATTCAGTGGATGTGCCATGCAGAGAAGGGGAAGTGACCATATAAAATTCAGAGTCCAACAAAGGCAACATACAGGGTGGACAGCTTGGAAACAGAGGACAACGGAGCATACCCCAGTGGACCACAGGATCATGAGTGTATTAAGTTGTTATATGTGCCTCAGCCAAAATGAAAGCTGTATCTTTAAACATTGCATGTGGAAGGGACAGATCGGAAAATGGAATTTGATACAGGAGCATTCTTATCAGTGGTCAGAGAAATAACATACAACAGATTGGGTAGACTCAAGCTTAAAGCAACTAAAACTGTTTTGATGACCTATACAGGTGAGCCCATAAAGGTGCTGGGAGAAGCGCAGGTGCAAGTGAATTATCAAGGTCAAGTAGTTGTGTTACCACTATGTAAGCAATAATACCCGACAGGGTGGATGGTATTGTACAATACTGGACTGCCCAGGGGTGCACTAAGACCCAGCGCCACAGGCAGAGGGCCTTATAGCCCCTGGACGGTCTGGTATTGCACAATATCACCCACCCTGGAGGGTATTATTGCGCTTAGAAAATGGCCCATACATTTTATAATAAATAAAAAAAAGTTTTAAAGAAGTGTAAGTAGTGTTAAAAAAAATAATAAATACATTTATCTTGTAAAGTAGCCCCTCTATTTTGCTGTCCTTACCAGTACAGGACTTTTCTGTTTAGGAGATGCTATTTGCCTGAGCTGCATAACTGCTCCGTGGGTTTATGGGACTTGTAGTCCAATGTGAAAAATTGGGAAGGGATCCGAGGCTACAGTTGGGAGTGCCAGTGGAAGAGGAACACTTGGGGACTGAGGAGAGGATTTACGGTGATTTTTTAGATGGGACAAATCTGAAATGAGATACTTGAGATGGAGTCTCACAGCTCCGGTACTGGTGATTATGAGAGCGGGCAGGGAACTGATCAACAGGAATGGTGGCAGTCGGGCATGCTTTTTAAAAATGAAGAAAAAAAAATGAAGGAGGAACACTTGAGGTCTAAGGAGAGGATGCAGCAGGTAAGAAAATGTACCCAACAGGGTGGGGTTATCAGGACTCTTATTTTAATATTTGCTGGACTGGGACAATGGGACTGAGGAGCAGAGGTGGACTTTCTTAACTTCGGCTCCCTGGACATGCAGACTCCTTGCTGGTTTGTACGAACAACTACAAGTGCCGGCTTTTGAGGGAGCAGGAGCTAGAGTACCTCTGACCCCTTTTAAAACTCTGCAGTGACTTAAAAACTTTCATTGTATTTTAAGGACCTGATTTCTATTCTAAATGTATAGCATGGCTTTACGGGGTGTGGGGAGGTGACTTCTCTTGTTCGGGGGAGGGGGGCTGCCTGGGTCGTTCATTTCCTTAGAGATTGGTAAAAAATGGCAGCTAGTTTGTTTTGATTTTTATTGTGGTACAAGGATGACACTTTTGCCTTTGGGGCATTCAGTTGGCATTAGTTTTTAACAGGGCTCTATTGAAAAAAAGAAGCCCACCTCTGGGATGTTGGCAGCCAATCAGCTGTCAGGAATTTTCTTTGCCATTTTCTAAGTTTTTGTAAGGGCTGGGTCTAGCCTATTAGGAGGAAACTGGCTAAATAATATCCAGTTATCTTGGAAAGAAATTAAGTACGTGACAACTACTCAGGTGAAAATCAGTGAAATAGCAGGGCAGTTTCCTACAGTTTTCCAAGAAAGAACGGGAACCCTAAGGGGTGTAAAGACCTAGATTCATGTAGTCTGTATGGAAATGCTAACATTTTTCAAAGTCAGAGTCATGTCCTTTGCCTTGAAAATGAAAGTGGACTATTTATTTTATTTATTTCAAAAGTTTCACCTGAAAAGACATATTGAGCTGCTAACAGCTCGTTTCCAGATGCGTCCTGGGAGTAGGGAATGTGGAAAATCATATACAGCAAATACAATATATCATGGAGCATAATCTAAGATTGAATACAACATTATAATGGATTCACGTAATAGAGAGAAAAAACAAAATGCAAGTGCAAAACTATTGGGGGGGAAGAGTCAGGAACAGTTGCAGGAGTGAGAAAAATGGTCATGGAGGAGAGACTTCATTTTTATTTAGTTGTTTAACCAGGTATAGCACACTAAACTGAGAGCTTTTTTACAGGAGCGACCTGGGAGCACAAGGAGGTTAAGTGACTTGCTCAGGGTCACACAGTATGCAAGTGGAAGCTGTGGATTAAAACCTAGGTCAGGTCTGCTGGATGTCACCAAATTTGCAGCTCAGAGCCTTAGACCACTGCGCTATACTGCCTCTTTAAAGAGAAAGCAGACAAAGCAGAGAAAACTGACAAGGGAAGGGAGGACTAGAGTTTAGGAAAATTGTACAAGAAAGCAGACTGACCAACAGTAGACTTTCTAGAAGGGATAATGAGGGAATGAGAAGTAATATTGCATAGAGGGTAGCAAGAAGTTGAAGGAGAGGATAAGAGATATGTAAGGAAGGAAGGAAGGAACCCAAACCAGTATTTAGATATAAAGGGGACACAATGGGAAAGGTACCTGGCATCAAGAGAAGGAAGTGAAAAGGCAGAGTAGAGTGAACAATATGAACTAGAGAGGCTGCAAGAGGAAGGAATTAAAAGTCAGGTCCAATTCTCTGACTGGGCAGTACCTATAGTACCAGTCAGGAAAGTTAATGGAGAAATCAGAATACGCAAAGACTATATGCTCACCATTAATCAAGCAGCTAGCTTAGACAGATGCCGTGTTCCTAGGGTGGAAGAACTGTTTACTGTGTTGTCAGGAGGTAAGGCTTTCAGTAAACCGGATCTTTCTCTGGTCGACTAGAACTGGATGAGCAGTCTAGGAAATCTGTGATGATCAATGTACACAAAGGATTATTGCAGTACAATAGCAGTAAATAATGGACAGCTTACTGCAGGCTCCAAACTGTGGTGTGCCTGGATGATATTTTGATCACTGGTGATTCAGGAGAGGAGCATGTCAGGAATCTACAAGAGGTGCTGCAAAGACTTGCATGTGCTGGTCTACATCTGAGGAAAGAAAAATGTAAATTTGGGGTCACATTGTAGTGTATCTGGGTCACAAACTTGATGCAGCAAGTTTACATCCAGTACCAGAAGAGGTCTGCACCTAGTGGAAGCACCAAACCCAGAAACTGTCATTGAACCAAATTCCTTCTGAGGAATGTTTCAGTATTATGCCAGCTTTATGACTAAGCTGTAAACAGTGTAAGCACCCCTGCACAAGTTGCTAGCAAAGTACACCAAATGAAAGTAGGAAAAGAACCAACAGCAAGCATATGAGGAATCAAAGAGGCTGCATTATTAGCCAGAAAGAGAACTCTTTTTGTACTTGTGAAGCTTCACTATGTGGAATAGGAACAGTCCTATCACACAAGAACTGGGATGGTACAGATCAGCCAATGTATATGCCTTGTGGAGCTTAAATGCTACAGAATTTAATTATTCCTAACTTGATAAAGAAAGCCTATAGGAGAATTCTCAGCTCTCTTGCCTTAATACTAAGGGACCTACTGGTCCTGATAAGCAAACAACCTAAAGAAATACATGTTTTTAAACCGCTGACATGTTAGATATTTTCTTTTATATTTGGTTGATCCTGGACCCCTTCCGCTCACCATGCTTCCAAACTAACAGTCCTCCCTTATCTCCCGGTCAGCTCTGTGATGACATGAGTGTCGGGCTAAGCAGTGGGGGGACATCTATGTGCTGGACTTAGTACAGTCTTTTAATACTCTACAACAGCACCTTTTCACATTAAGTCTACTGGTACCGATCGGGGTGAGTCTGCATGATCGGTACCAGTAAACTAAGCATGAAATATGCTGTTGCAGAATATTAGCATACATTAGTAAGTACCAGCACATAAACATTCCCTCTGCCTTAGCCTGTCACTCACATCAACACAGGGTTGGCTGCAGGGGACAGTGGGACTGTTAGTTCAGCGGCATGGGGGGAGAGACACAGGATCAACTAGACATAAAGAAAGATATCTAAGATGTCAGCAGTTTAAAAAAAATATTTCTTTAGGTTATTTGCTTAATCGGGGCCTCTAGGTCTCATGGTATTAAAGCAGGGGGGCTGAGGATTCCCCTTTAAGCATGATGTTTGGTGTACAGTAATTTCACCAGTATGTGTATGGGAGGCCATTCACTATTCTGACAGACCACAAACAGTGTAGTCCACAAACTCAAAGACCACAGAAAGTTTAGTCAGTGTACTCAGCCCAGAGAAAGCTACGCTAAGCATGGCATCAGCAAGAATCCAAAGGTGGCCTCTAAAGTTAGCAACCTATAATTATGCACCAATACAAGCAAGGCAGAACTCATGCAAATGTGGTTGTTCTGAGCCACTTGCCTTACTTGAGACACAAGAGGTACCAACAGCAGAAATTTTGTTTGTGATGGATTTCTGCCATTGCTGAAGATATAGCTCATACCAAAATGGATAATATCTTATTGCAGGTTAAAAAGTATGCGGTGATGGGCTGGCCAGGATACTCTGAAAATGATCCATTGAGACCATATTTCACAAGCACACTGGAACTTGGCACTGAAGATGGGTACTGTGGAAATTATAGGGTCACATATTTTCAGGTCAAGTTTGAACTTGGATTATTAGCCTGGTTCAATTACAGTGGGAGCAGTGCTTTATTTCTGCAAAACGCAAGTTTTCATTTCAATAGGTTGAAATGGCTGTATAGTTTTTTGTAAGTCTAGTATAATATTCAACGTCATCACAAACCTTGTTTAAAAATAGACCAGATAAGTGGCACTGAATGGGGTCTATTCACTGTCACAGGCTGGGCACACATAATAGGCATGTACCCAGCCTGCGAACGTCTGCACCCATGGACAGGTACACGGGGCATGGCATTCACGACTGCCACTTCTGGACATCTGTCTGTGGCCATGCCCTCCGGCACACTGGTGCGTGTGTGTGTGGGGGGGAAATTAGTGGACACAGATGGACATCCAATCAGAGACCCATCCTGGTCCAAGAGTGGATCCTCTACTCTGGGTGGAACAGAGGATTGTGGGACATGCACATCCCTTACAGTTAAATATTTGAGGTGAGTGCTCGAATGGCTGTCTCCAGCCTTCTCTGCTTGACTGGAGGGGTGTGGCAGCATGGCAGGAAAGTTTCATCCACCTGCAGCCAGTGGGTGTACTTCATGGGGGAGGGGAGGGGGAGATGTGCAGCAGCTACAGCAGGGTCTGTGCTTGCATTGCATATACCCCCCACCAGCACTCCATGCCTTAGCGAATGGCACGGCATGGCCCCTGGCCAGTACTCCATCTGTCCATGTGCATAGCAGAGTGGATGGGCAGGGGAGCTGGTACAGAAGGGGCGCACACCCCTTCCATGAATGCTGTGGGGGTGTGCAGGCCCCTGATGTGTGCCTCATTAATGTAGTGAAGCCTATGCGATGCGCATATGTGGCACATAGCTTTCCACTCCTTAATGCATAGGGGCGAATATGTGTAAACAAACGTATCATAGGTATTGTTAATTTTGTTCAGTGGTGGTTTTTGAGACACAAGTACCCTCTATTGGCTGTTATGAAACCAATGAGTTACAATGCTTAAGACTTTACTTTTATGTAATGTATTATCAGGTTCTAACATTGTTAAATACCCCGAGATGTTTTATTGTCACCACTGGGTGACTAGTCTGAAGCTTTTGTTCAATTCTATTAGTCTGAAGCCCTTGTTATACAGGTACGTATATCATTACTTGTCTAATTGAAAGTATGGGTTTGAATGAACTAGGGCAGAGGTCAAACTCCTTTTTGTTGACTTTGGCAAAAACATGCTTATCAAATGTTTCTAGCTGAAGTATAAGCAAAATTCAGCTTAGCCATCTTAATGTCTGACGACATGAGATGAAAAATGGCTGCTCTGTAAAATGTACTGTGTAAAAATATGACCATTTCTTGACAGAGATTTTTGTATGTGTGAACAACATATCATGTACACAAATGCTCGCAGTCTGGGAAACAAGATCCCAGACTTGCAGGCAATAATGACAGAGGCTAAACTAGACATAGTAGCAATTAACGAGACGTGGTTTACCAGTAACCACACCTGGGAGACTTCAGTACCTGGCTGTGTACTATTCAGAAGAGACTGAGGTGCAAGGGGGGTGGAGTGGCCCTGTATGTCAATAAAAATAGCAAAGCTACAGAAATTCAGAATACACATAAGGAGCCAGAAGAACTGTGGGTCACTCTGGAAACAGGAAATGGAACGGCCATAAGAACTGGGGTTGTCTATAGGCCCCCAGACAAAGGGGAGGACATAGACACATTACTGTTAGAAGATAATACAGAACATAACAGCTAAAGGGGAGGTTCTGATAATGGGAGACTTCATTATGCCAGATACAGGTTGGTCAATGCCAGCAGGAACATCTGCCAAAACTAGACACATGGTGGATTCCCTGCAGGGGCAAGGCCTGAAACAATTCAGTACAAAAACCCACAAGAGACAGGGCTATCCTAGATTTAGTACCGACTAACAGGGAAAGGATCACAAATCTCCAGGTAAAAGGTCACCTGGGGGCCTGTGACCATCACATGGCATGGTTCAATTTGGCCACTACTACTAAATCATCCCATTCCAAGGCAAAAATATGGGACTTCAGAGGAGCTGACTTTGATAAGATGGCCAACAGAGTTAAGCTAGCCCTGACAAAAAGAAATACAGGTGAGGGGGTACAGGCAAAGTGAGCAAGCATTAAGGATGCAATACCCCTGAACTCTGTTGCACCATATATTTAAAGTTAGACTCTGTATATTATTGACTCTGCTACTAAATGAAACATTTCTAAAAAAAGATATACTTTTTGTATTGCTCACCATACATTTGCACTGTAACTCGCTATCGTGAGGTTTGGAGCCCTTGCAACACTAGGCAGAGAAGTGTAGTTCGTGGATTAGCTGAAAGAACTACAGCTCAATCAGAAATGAAATTTTAGGCAGTAAAACTGCTTGGGGGACTCTGTTTTTAGTGGAGTGTGTCTAAATCACTACTAGATTTTATTTTAAATTTGGTAATAAATCCTCTTGCTCGGCGACTCGCAAGGGCACTTCTGGTTACAGCAGAGTATTTTAGGAAGCCCTGCTGTGAGCTAGTGCCCCTGAACTCTGTCGCACCGTATATTTAAAGTTAGACTTTGTATATTATTGACTCTGCTACTAAATAAAACATTTCCAAAAAAAGATATACTTTTTGTATTGCTCACCATACATTTGCACTGTAACTTGCTATCACGAGGTTTGGAGCCCTAGCAACGCTAGGCAGAGGAGTGTAGTTCATGGATTAGCTGAAAGAACTACAACTCAATCAGAATTGAAATTTTAGGCAGTAAAACTGCTTGGGGGACTCTGTTTTTAGTGGAGTGTGTCTAAATCACTACTAGATTTTATTTTAAATTTGGTAATAAATCCTCCTGCTCAACGACTTGCAAGGGCACTTTCGGTTTATAGCACAGTATTTTGGAAGCCCTGCTCGAGCAAGGCGAGCATGAGCAGGCGATTATAACTGGCATGCGAATCGCTACAAGACGTGTCGCGCGGTCGCGCTACACGTCAGGAGTGACAAAGGGATGGTAACATTGGGATTTGTAAGTACAACATAGGCCTATTTTAGTACCTATCAACCACAACATAAATAATTTAAAACATGACTGATTTAATTGTCTTAGACAACGAAATATGTAAAAGCACTGTAAAAAAATGGCAGAAAAGCCTGTAAGGAGAGATATTATCACAACTTTGGATGGGGAAACAGGATTGAAATGCAATACCTGTTCTATGTATACATTATTTGATTCTCTTCCCCAAACACCTTTTTATGTTTGTGATAAATGTATAAATAACAGTGTCCTGAGGGAAGACATTGATAACTTCTACAAAAGATTAGCTGTTATCGAACAATATCAAGAAACCTTGAGTCAAACCTCAGGTAATTCCTTAAAGGAGGGTACTGTAAAATCATTGGTGTCCAATATCGATATGGGTGAAACTGACCCTCATAGGGAGATCAGTACATATGAGAAAAGGAAAAGAAGTGACTCAAATGAAAACAGTATCCATAGTGAGTCTGAAGACTGGATTAATGTTTGTATAGGCCACAAATCTAAATCCAGATGCAGGGCAATGTGTAACAATATTAGCCTATCTAATAGATATGAAGCCCTGATTGATTTAGATACAGGGGATAATATCTTAGCTAGGGTACAGGATAGTTCAATAAATGAACAACATACCATCACTCCTTCTACTACTACTGTGATGACTGAATCCCAGGCAGATATATTGACTACTGATAGTGCGGTTCAATCTTCTATTATAGTAGAAGAAGTAAAATATTCAAATAGACAGATATAACTAAGGACATAGTTTCTATGGAAACAGTACCAGCAAATAATTTAACCCGACAATGCTTTGTACTAGGTGATTCAATAATAAAATACACTGACAAAATTGTGTGCCGAAAAGACAAACACAATATAGCGTGCTCATCATTTTGTGGAGCTGGTATAAAAGACATAAATAGAATGTGTCCAGTTATTCTACATAACTCAGGCCCTAATCCACTTGTCATTATTCACACAGGTACAAATGATCTAAAAAAGCTATCCATTGAAGAAATCAAACAGGAATACGTAAACCTTGGTAAAACATTAGTTGAACTTAACTGTGAGAGATGGTTTTCTGAAATATTACCCGTTCCTAGAGCTAATTACCAGACTACTCGTAAGATCAAATGTATAAATGAGTGGATACGTAAATGGACACTTAAAGAAGGTTACCAGTCCATTCCCCACTGGGAATATTTCTGTGACACTCCATCATTGTTTTGTTGGGATGGACTTCATTTAAGTAAGCAAGGTGCCTACAAATTGGGCAGAACATTTGAGAATATCATACAAAAAGCTTTAAACTAGGAAATAAGGGGGATGAGGGTGCAAAACTTGATAACAACTTCAGCAATTTAAAATCAAAGAAACTAAAAATATGGAATATCAATGCCTGAAGTCTGAATAATGTAAAATTAACTGAACAAAAAACATTGATAAATAAATATAATATTGACATTATATGTGTAACAGAAACGTGGTGGGATGAGTGTAATAATTGGTCCAACAATATTGCTGGGTACCAACTTTTTCCAAAAAACTGTTTGGGAAGAAGAGGTGGTGGAGTATGCTGCTATGTTTCAGAACATACAACAGTGTCAAGAAATTAAAATTTCTGAAATCTTTGAAAATATAACAGAAACCCTGTGGTTGAATTTAACATTTTCTCATTCGCCCAAAATTACTCTGGGGATCTGCAACAAACCACCTAACAGTAATAGTAATTATAATAAAAATGTAATAGAGGAAATAAATACAGCTTCTAGTTTAGGTGATACCTTAATTTTGGGAGTCTTCAATGCACTGGGAATAAATTGGGATGAATTGAAAGGAATTACTGCCTTTGAGAAAGTATTGATTGATACCATAATATCTCATGGTTACCATCAAATGGTTGATGCTCCAACAAGGGAGAGAAGTATTTTGGATTTAATTTTTTCAAATTCCATTGATAGAATTAGCAGTATAGATATTCTTCCCCATTTAGGAAATAGCGATCATAACATTGTAGAATGTACAATAAATATTTAAAAAATCTAAATTAAATAGATCATCATTACCATTTGACTATGAAAGAGCTGAATGGAATAAAATTATTGAAGCCTTTAAAAAAATGGATTGGGGAGAATCATTCTGTAAACTAGATGTTAATTCTATGTGGGAAAAATGAAAATCAAAAATTCAAGAAATAACATATTATTTTATTCCTAGGCATAAAAATAAAAATAATAAAGGCTTTATTCCATATTGGTTTAATAAAAATATCAAGGTACAGATAAGAAGGAAAAACAAAGCCTTCAAGAAATACAAAAGTTGTCCTACCTTGATAAATCTTAATAAATGTAAGACTCAACAGAGATCCCTAAAATCTATTATTAAAAAAAGGAAAAGTAAAACTTGAAAATAAATTGGCATCAAATTAAAATCATACAGCTTTTAACGCATGTATTAACAACAACAAGCAAACTGGGAAAAAAATTAACTCAGTGACTGCTAATGGTGAATAATAAATAGTAATAAAGAAATAGCAAACAGTTTCAATAACTACTTTATGACTGTCTATCTGGAGAATAATTCAAAGGTGACTATTCCAGTGGTAATGGACTCAGAAGCCTTCAGTATCAGTCATGATATGGTACTAAATGAGTTATCTAATTTAAGGACTTCTTCATCATCAGCCCCGGACAATATTGACATGATAATTTGGAAACATCTTTCAGATTTAGTAATAAACCCCTTGACTGACATATTTAATAAATCACTTTTAACCGGTACGATTCCCTTGGACTGGAAACAAGCCATAGTGGTGCCAATACATAAAAAAGGAAATAAATCAAATGTGGCAAATTATACATCTATTAGCCTAACAGCAATTTGTTGCAAGATTCTATAAAGATTGATTAAAAATAAAATTGAGAAGGATGTAATCAAATTAGGATTGCAGTATTCTTCTCAACATGGCTTTAGGAGAGGACTTTCTTGCAATACTAATCTACTAGCATTCTATAGCCATGTAAGTTGTAAATTAGACAAGGGTAAACCAGTAGATGTGATCTTTTTGGACTTGGGAAAGGCTTTTGATATGGTTCCACATAATAAACTTATCACACAATTGCTTGATCTAGGTCTAAATAAATTTATAGTAAGATGGATTAGGAATTAGCTGTCTAACAGAAAACAGAGGGTGAGAATGAATTCAGTTCTCTGTGACGAGGGCGAGGTTACCAGTGGTGTTCCCCAGGGCTCTGTATTGGGCCTGGTGTTGTTCGGTTTATACATTAGTGATATGGGAAATGGTGTAGATTCTGTCATTACCAAATTTGCCGATGACACTAAAATAGGTGGAGAAGTAATGTCGTTAATAAAGTATAACGAATTAAGTGATAGTCTCAAAACAATAGAAAGATGGGGTGAACGAAATAATATGACATTTAATGAAAATAAATGTGCAGTGATACATTTTGGAAAAAAAAACAAACAAAATATTCATATTTCTTAAATAAGAAGCTAATAAAGAATAGTACATGTGAAAAAGACCTTGGTGTATGAGTAAACTCTAAATTGTCATTGGCTTCACATATTGTTAAAACTGTAGGGAAATGTAACAGTATTATTCACTCCATCAAAAGAGCATTCATTTCTAGGAATAAAGACAGTGTCCTAAAGTTATATAGGACTTATGTCCTACCTCATCTCGACTATGGTTCACCGATCTGGAACCCATACTTAAAAAAAGATATCATAAAGATTGAAAAAGTACAAAAGAAGGCTGACAAAATCTATTAAAGGACTAAAAAATAAGGAGTATGGGGAAAGACTGGTTGGCCTAAATCTGTACTCTTTGGAGACCAGGAGAATCAGAGAAGATCTATTATTTTTATACCGAATCTTGGAAGACAAGGCCTTAATGGCACAATGTAAAATAAGAAGGATTCAAAAATTAGTAAATTCAAGATCTCACGATAAGCAAATATTTATATATAGGGCATGAACCAATAGGAATCAATGCTTTTATAATATACGTACACCTACAATTTGGAATAATCTGTCTAAGAATGTTGTGGACTCTTCATCATTTGACATATTTAAAAGAAGGCTAGACGAATATTTATTACATAAAAATGTCAATAGATAAACCCACTATGAGTGGGAGACAATTAAATGGGCCAACGGCCTACTTTGTCCATATATACCAAGTTACCATGTTACCAAGTTACCAAGTTACTTGAAGCAACATCCCATTGTGTTAGAGAGAAAAGGATGTGCAAAAGAAGAAGGAAACCACTTTGGTTCTCAAAAACAGTAGCAGAAAAGATCAGAGCCAAAAGGCTGGCCTTCAGGAAATATAAGGGAACACAACGGGATGAAGATAGGGAGGCATACCAAACTTCCCTAAGGGAAGCAGGGAAGGCAGTAAGGCAGTCAAAGGCCCAAACTGAGGAAACACTAGCACAAACAGTAAAATAAAGTGGCAAGAATTTCTATAGATACATTAGTGAAAGGAGAAAGTCCAGAGGGGGTATTGCTAAGATCAAAGGAGATAAGGGGGCGTGTGAGGAGGAGGACCATGTAAAAGCATTTATCCTAAATAGATACTTCTACTCAGTATTTACTGAAGAGAAGATAGGGCAGGGCCCACAGCTCAGCACTATGGACACGGGGAGGTGAGCACTAGTCCCTTCACAAAAGAAAGGGTCCTACAAGAGCTCGGTAAGCTCAGGGTGGACAAGGCAATGGGACCTGATGGCATACATCCCAGGGTACTAAAGGAGCTAAGGGTGGAACTAGCAGAGCCATTATCAGAACTGTTTAGTGAGTTTCTGAGCACAGAAGAGGTCCCAGAAGACTGGAGAAGGGCTCACGTGATCCCGCTCTACAAAAGTGGTAGCAGGGAGGAGGCAGGAAACTACAGGCCAGTCAGCCTTACCTCAGTAGTGGGCAAGATTATGGAGGCACTCCTTAAGGAAAGGATAGTACAACACCTGGAATCCATAGGAGCGTAGGATCCAAGACAGCATGGGTTTATAAAAGGAAGGTCCTGTCAAACTAATCTCATAGATTTCTTTGACTGGGTAACCAGAGTGGTGGACCAAGGGGGAGCAGTTGATGTAGCCTACCTTGACTTCAACAAAGCTTTCAATACTGTTCCAAATAGAAGATTGATTAATAAATCAGTAGGCTTGGGTGGGTCAGAAGTTGGTCAACTGGGTGGCAAACTGGTTGACGGGCAGAAAACAGAGAGTGGTGGTAAACGGTATATAGTCAGAAGAAATGCAAGTCACAAGTGGGGTACCTCAGGGATCAATCCTGGGGCCAGTCCTCTTCAATATCTTGATCAGTGACATTGCAGATGGACTGGAGGGTAAGGTTTGTCTGTTTGCACATGACACCAAGACCTGCAACAGAGTAGATGATCCAGATGGGGTGGGCAGAATGTGAAGAGATCTGGATAAACTAGCAAAGTGATCGGAAGAGTGGCAGCTGGAGTTTAATGCAAAGAAGTGCAAGATCATGCACATAGGGAAGAGAAACCCTGAAGCCACCTATAGGCTGGGAGGGGAGTTGCTGGCATCACAAGAAGAAGAAGAGACTTAGGCATCATCATCACCGATGACCTGAAATCATCAAGCAGACCACTAAAGCAGTAGGTAAGGCTGGGGGATGTTAGGGTGTATTAGTAGGGGTATCACAAATCGGAAGAGGGAGGTAATAATCCCTCTTTTCAAGACACTGGTTAGGCCCCATCTGAAGTACTATGTGCAGTACTGGAGGCCACACCTTCACAAGGACATTAACCAAATTGAGGCAGTCCAGAGAACGACAATCAAAATGGTGCAGGGACTGCATCAGAAAACATATGAGGACAGATTAACTGAGCTCAGTATGTATACCCTAGAGCAAAGAAGGGAGAGAGGTGATATGATCGAAACATTCAAACACCTTAAGGGCATTACCAAGGTGAAAGAGTCTAACATGTTTCAATATAAGAAAAATAGCAGGACAAGAGGACACAGCATGAGATTAGAGGGAGGCCGATTAAGGGGTAATGTGAGGAAGTTCTTTTTCACAGAAAGGGTGGTGGACGCATGGAATGGCCTACCTCAGGAAGTGGTAGATATGAATACAGTGCAGGGCTTCAAACTGGGATGGGATAGGCATAAGGGAGCAATACAGATGAGTATGAGTAGATAGGCCCTTGACAGAGCAAAGGCCGATGGCACATTTATAAGGTAGAAAAAGAAATAGGCAGACTGGATGGGCCTTGCGGTCCTTGTCTGCTGTCAACTTCTATGTTTCTATGTTTCTATATCATCAAGATGGCATTACTCAACATCTAATGCATCAATAGATATAATAATAATAATAATATCCTTTATTTCACACAAGCGCCTTTCCATAACTAAGGCGCTTTACAAAAAGTAATTCTCAACAACAGTGCCATCAACTGTGGTATTTTTTAACTTCCATAAATACCACCGACTATAGTGCTTTGAATATTCAATTTTTAACATCCATCAATGCCACCAACTATAGTGCTTTGAATATCCAACATCATCAAGGTGGTATTCTCAATATCTGATACCATGATCATGTCATCTGCGAGGAACAAGAATTTTTGCAGCAACTCAAAGTTACAGGACTGCAAGACAAAGACAGCCACGTACAGAATCTTATGGCATCTACCATGCCTCAAAATGATGACATGACAAGTCATTCAGGAACAAGACACTCACCAACTCCAAACATCTGTCATGGGATCGGACCATCGAGGAAGAGAATGCAAGCAAGCATCACTCCCCCCCCCCCATGGACCAGGTAAAAATAAGTATTTGTGAATGACTGTAAGCCCTTGCCATATAAACTTTCTATCTAATATTTCATCTTTGGCAAGAGACTAAATGGTCTGGGAGTGAGATTTTAACTGAGGGGCTGTGGGTTTATTGAATAGCTTATGTGTGTGCATGTTTTGCTAAGAACTACATAAACTGTCATCCTCTGGACTGGTTATCTGCCAAGCTGAAATCAGGACTCTTGTACTAACGGTATCAGCTAAAAAGGAACTGATTAAAGAACATAACCTTTCCAGCAACCCAACCCCCTTCAAGGGGGAAGCAAAAGACTATCAGCCATGTGATGTTTTTCTAACAAGAGTGCACTGATACAAATGTATTTGACAGAGACTATTGCATAATATTTGCTAATTGCTTAATACCATCTTTGTTTTCAAGTCTGCATTGCCTAAAATAAAACTGATTGAGTTGTATAGTATGGGTTTTTTGTTAACTGCTTGTCCTGTGAAACTTGCAGCACTCAGTAGCGTAGCAAACTCCCGGACGGCCTGGGTGCAAGGCGATGTTACAGGGCCCCTCCCCAGTTTTGAATAAACATCAAAATTATGATTTGGCCCCTTCAAACTTCATGGGCCCGGGTGCCACTGCACCCCCTGCACTCTTGTAGCTACGCCCCGATAGCACTGTGGGATTTCTGTGAGATTCACCACACTGGGATTAAGATTTGCTCCTGGGCTAGTATAAAGTAAATCAGGTTGCCTCTCACACATTTGTCTTTCAGGTTTGCGTTTTGATAAATAAAATTAGGTCATTCTACTCACATAATATGGAGCCTAACTTGGCCATGAGATCTTTCACGTAAGTAGAGCAGGCCGAGTTAGATACCTGATCTGATCTTAAGATATGATTCCAACTGTGCTATACCACAAAATGTATAAAGTATAATATGAATTTAAACTGAAACATTTTTCTTGTGCTCTGTGAGCAACAGTTGCTGTGCCGCCAAATGTATGGCCTTCAAGCTCTAAGTGTTTTGAAAACAGTATTGTCTTAGTAAGGGAGAGAGATTATTTTAAACTTTCAATCTTTATTGTATTTTCAGAATAAAAAAACAGTAGAAGACAAAAAACATAGGTCTCAAATATATACATAAATAAGTATAAGGGGGTTTAAATAAGATATAATTAAATAGTGCACAGGTTTTATACAACATAAAATATTTCATAGACTGCCTGGAATAACTGAGCATAAGAAATAATTAATAATTTCAGAGCCATACATGTATTGGGGTAGAGAATAAATACAGCATTTAGAAATAAATTATGGGATAAAATCAGAATGTACTGACGTAATGTACAATACCCATTTTCTCCAGTGAGTTTCGAAGGTCTCCTGCGTTTTATTAATTAAGGCAGTAAGTCTCTCCATCTTATACATTTCTATCATCAATTGATGCCAGTTCTCCAGACTAGGAGGAGAGTTGGAATTCCACTTTTTTGTATTGCCTTTTTTAGCAGCCAAAAGGGCCAGATTAAGGAATTTCTTGGAGGAGGCGTCAGAAATTGCCGGAGGGTATAGGCCAAATAAGAAAAGTTGCAGGGACAAAACGAAATTTGGGGATAGTATCTGATGGAGAGCTCCCGTAAGCTGCACAAAAAAAGGGTGAAGGGCCCTACATGACCAGAAAATATGACCTAGGGTGGCATGTGAGGATCCACATTGTCTCCAACAGTCAGGCTTAGAGTGTTTAGAATATTTCTGAATCACCACATGGGCTCTGAAAAATCTAGTAGCTACTTTCCATGCAAAATCTTTCCATTGTCCAGAATTAACACCTTTATATATATATTCTTCAAATATATTTGCCAATTGAGAGGAGATATTGTTACCCGTAGATCTTTTTCCCAGGCCACCCTAATTTTATCTAGGGGCTTATTTTGTAGCCCACAGAGAGCCCTGTATAAGGTAGAGATCAAATGCGAAGGGACAGGTTTCCCTTCTATTGCTGCCACTAGAATAAGCAACAATTCAGCCAGAGGATTTTCCTCCCACATCAGCTTACTCAATGTCTTCAAGAAATTCCTGATCTGAAAATATCTAAACCTTTCATTATAGGCAATGTTATATTTTTGAGTCAGTTCTATAAAAGACAGAATCGTGCCTTCCGACGCAAAGTGGTACACCAGGTGTAAGCCCTTCATCTGCCATTTGATAAAACCTTTATCCATTTTGCCTGGAAGGAAAGCATCTAAGTATGGGAAGGAAAACAGTGCAGGCCTCCAGGGTTTAAAATCTCTATCTGACATCATTTTTTGCCAACACTTGAGTGTTGCCCGGGTAAATGGGTTGGCCACAGCCTCCAACTTAATTGTAGGAGAAAAAGTCAACAGCGCGCCACGAATGTCTTTAAGTTCTGTTTCCTGTAGCTCCACCAACTTCCATAAGGATATATATGTCTTATCCAGCCAATATAGGGGGATCCTTAACTGGCAAGCTAAGTGGTATAATTTAAAGTTTGGTTGGGAAAGACCTCCCATATATTTAGGAGACTGTAGTACAGCCAGATTGACCCAGGGCTTATGGTTTGCCCAGATAAATGCGGAGATTTTTTTCTGTAAGGTCCTAAAAAAGGCGTCTGGGATTGGCACAGGAAGGGTTTGAGCCAAATATAAAAAACGGGGTAGAATTACCATCCTAATTGACTCTATACATTGGCTAAGGGACAGAGGCAAAACACGCCATCTTTATAAGTCATGTGTGGTCCTGGCTAGGAAGGGGGAATAGTTTAATGTAAATAGGTCACACCCCGGGGGTCCTATCCGGACACCTAGATATTCAAAATTTTGTAAATGCCACTTAAAATTATATGTACGCTTCAGGTCCTCTTGTGGATAAAAATTCCACACCAGGACTTCAGTTTTACTTTCATTGACTTCGTAGCCAGAGTTGGCTGCACATTTTTCCAGAGTGTCCCATAAATGGGTGACAGCAGACTCAGGGTCAGTCATGTATATTAAAAGGTCGTCTGCATACAATGCTAACTTATGCTTGGTAGTGTGCACCTCTATTCCCGTTAGACCCTCTCTTTGCCTCAGAGCCTGAGCCAAGGGCTCCAGATATATTGCAAATAATAGAGGGAGAGGGGGCACCTGCCTGTCCCGCAGGGAGAAATAGGGCTGGAGAAAGAGCCGTTCAATTGAGATCTCGCCTTGGGAGGGAATACATAGCTTTGATAGGTTGACTACGGTTGTGGGATTCCAACTCCCTCCAGAACCCCGACAAAAAAGGCCACTCAACCTGGTCAAACGCCTTCTCCGTGTCGAGGGAGAGAAGGAGGAAGCGGACTCCAGAAGCTCCTACTCTGTGTAGTAATTGTAAAGTTCTCTTAATATTATCCTGTGTCTGGCATCCAGGAACAAACCCTGTCTGGTCTAAGTTTATTATCTCTGGAAGGAAAGTTTTGAATCTTTTAGCTATTGTAGATGCAAACACTTTATAATTGATATTGAGAACTGAGATGGGCCTGTAAGAAGAACAGGAGGTTATGTCTTTACCAGGCTTCAAAATGCTAGAAATATATGCATATCGCCATGAGTCAGGGACAGGTTCTCCTTGTTGTATAGCTCTGTAGACCTCAAGCAACAAAGGGGATAAGTCTTTTTGAAAAGCTTTATAGAATTCCCTGGTATAGCCATCAGGGCCCGGACTTTAGTTAACTTTAAGAGCTGTGAGGGCCTGATCTAGTTCTAAATTACTAATGGGGCTTTCCAAAAATTGCTGTTGCATTCGAGATATTGTAAGTAAGTTAAGTTTGCCCATAAAGGCATCAAATGTTTGGGGGTTTGCAGAATGTTCAGTGACGTATAACCCACTATACCGCCCTTGAAAACCTGCTCAATTTCCCGGGGAAGGGTGACCAGCTTTTTCGAAACCGGGTCCCTAATCTGGCCTATATTCGATCTGACTTTTTGCTGCCGGAGTTTGTGGGCTAATAAGCGGGTAGCCCTGGGGCCACCCTCATAGTGTTTTTGTTTAAGGGATTATAAGGCTTGCTCAGTACGTATGTCCAGTATTGCCTGAATCTGTTATTTGGTGGCTTGTATAAGAGGGTAAGCTCCCGCATCCCCTGCCGCATGAGAGGCCTGGAGAGCTTGTAATTGACTATGCAGTTTATCCAATCGTTGTTGCTGCTGTCTTCTACAGAAAGCAGCATGTTTAATTATTTCCCCTCGTAGGACCACTTTAAGTGTGTCCCACAGGACCCCCTGCATAGTGCCATCCCTGTCGTTCTCTTCTAATATCAATTTTATCTTGCGCTGTACTAATTCTACAAAACCTTTACTGTTTAGTAAGAAGTTATTGAATCTCCAGAGAGTATTGCTTTTTTCCTTTTCCCAAGTCATATGTAGTGTTAATATCGAGTGATCCGATATCACCGAGGGGGTCTGAGTACAACTCAGCACTCTATATAGATGTTCTTTAGAGACATGTATGTAATCAATACGGGTGTACACTTTATGGGGTGCAGAGTAATGTGTATATTCTCTCCTATTAGGGTGCAGTTTTCGCCTTACATCTACCCAATGCGCCTCTGAGAGGTACATCTGCATTGCTCTGTGTGCAGGGGATCTCCTAAAGGGTTTTTTTGCAGAGGAGTCAAGACAAGAAGCAGTAAGATTATGGTCTCCTCCCATTACCAAGACTCCCCTACTTCTCTCCACCACCTTCTGGAACAACATCTTCCTAACTGCGGGTCCCTCTCCTGGAGGGACATAAATAGAGACCAAAGTAAGCTCCTGCCCCTCCATCTTACCGACAGCAATAGCAAGTCGGCCTCCTGGGTCAGAATAAGAGCTTGTCAACTGGAAGGGAGTATCCTTAGGGATCAAAACAACTGCTCCTCTCCTCTTCCTTTTACCATACACCGAGGCCACAACTACAGAAAAACCAAAATTTGCTAGCTTTTGGTGTTCCTGCTTGTTTAAGTAGGTTTCCTGTAGTAGAAGGAAGGAAGGTGTTAATTTTTTGAGGGTAGAGATCACTCTGTACCTCTTAATAGGGTTGTTTAATCCGTTGACATTATGTGAACAGATTTTAATTGTAGAGACTCTATTCATTAGCGGCTTGTGTAAACATATACTGTTGCTGCATACAAAATGTAAACAGTAAAGGAATGCTCTGATTTCCCCTTATAAGTAACTCAAAAGGCAATCGATACACTCTTAGTATCCAGTGTATGGCATGATAGCAACAAACCTGAATGAACTGAAAAGACAGTCTCACAATTCGGCTCCACCCGTAGTAGCCTAGCAATGTGTGCACATAGGGGTATAAAAAGAAATAACAATTAACCATAATAGGCCATAACCTGGCCAACATATATACAATTTTACTTCCAATGATAGAGGGAGTGTAAGTTACCCCTCCGATGAAGAAGGGCCATGCCCTAAATATGGGGCAAGGCCCTGTGGGAAGAATTGTGACCTGCACTGTGGTCAGGCCTCCCCAACCCCTTAAACAGTCGGGGTTGAGTAATTGGGACGTCACCCAAAAATAGATATTTATCAGGGCTATTATCAGTCGGGTATTCCAAAGATATGCCCTGAGTGGACGTAATCAGGGTCGCAGCATGGGGTTAAGTTGTTACATGTCTGCCTTCACAGCCTGCCCCTTGAGAATTTTAGACCTTAGGTGTAGGTGCTCTCAGGACCTTAGGAGTAAGTCTTAAATTATCGCCTGAGAGAAAAAAGGAAAAACTCCCACTACTGGCATTACAATAGCAAACTAAAATACTCAAAGTTCCTGTTTAAACCAAGATGTCACAGCTTTTGCTTGTAGATTCAGCAGTCAAATATCGAGAGAGAGAGGCTATCTAATAGCAGTTCCCCAGCATCCACCCCTGATGGTAGTCACATTCCCACAGTTTGAAAAATAAGAAGGTTTACTTGAATTTCACATGTTCACAGTAGGTCCGGCCATCCTCAGGTGTCAGGATTATGAGGGGGCAGTTCTGGATCTTTTTCCAAGGGGCTTCTCCGCCCGATATATTGTTTAAGTTCCTGTAGAGAGCGGAATCTCCCACGTCTGCCTACATCTCTGCGAACATCTGCGTGGTCTTGCCACCGAGAGCGGGAGGGATGTTTCTGCAGTTGTACAGGACCAATCGTCTGGGAACTCCAGTCTCTTCTATTCAGTTCCGAGGAGATTTCTTCTGGGGTTGAGTAAACTGTGGTTCCGGACTCCCAAAAGACCCAGAGCTTGGCTGGGTAAGGTGTTTGAAATGTAATGCCCTTTTCTCGTAGCAACTTTAAAGTTGGTGCATAAGCCATCCTTTTCCTCATAATGCCCGTGGGACAATCGTTGTCAAAGAGTAATCTGGCCGAATTATATGTTACGTTCTTTAGGGGCCAGGCTGTCCTCAGGATCTGTTCCTTATCCCTGTAGCTGGAAAACTTAAGAACCACTGAGCGGGGTCTCGCTGTGGGATTAGTGGGCTTTTTCACTAGGGCTCTGTGTGCTCTCTCTATTTTGAACATAAATGTGGAGGGTAAGGCTAATACATCTTTCAACATGTCTGTTAGGAACTCCTCCATTTTACCAGTCTCAGACCCCTCTGGAAGCCCGTAGATGCATAGGTTATCTCTCCGGGACCTGGCTTCAAGATCTGTGATTTTCTCCTGCATAGTTTCGTATTGATCTATCAAGTAGTCTACTGCATTGTGGAGTCGGTGGGTTTCATCGGCTATCTCCCCAGAAGCTTCCTCTGAGTGATCTAATCTTTCTTCTACCTCTGAAAGGTGGTTTTCTAGCAGTACAAATTCTTTTTTATTTTCAGCTCGAAACACCTTGATTTCAGAGAGAAGCATTTCAAAGCGGGATCGTGAGAGCCTCTCTGTCACCTTATCTGTATCTGGATCTTGATCGCCCGCCATGCTACTCGCGGGGGAGACGCTACGGCTGTCGGTAGGCCTCGTCTGAAATCTGGAGACATCTATCTTGTGCAGGGGTCTTCCTGAGCACGAGTTTGTTTTGCTTTTACTCCCCATCATGTTTTTACTTCTCAGGCTGATATTTAAGTTCACTACAGCAGATTGGGGAGAAATAGTTGGCAGGTTGCTCAGGAGCTATCCCTCTATGCTGCCATACCGGGGGATGACGTCACCGGAAGTCGAGACATTATTTTAATCAACTTTTGTTGAAATGTTGTTAACATAAAACTGACTTTATTCAGAAACCGCCTACCTCCACACACACACACCTCTCTCTCCTCCTCCTCCTCTCTCTCTCTCTCTCTTTTCCTTCACACTGTTCTCCACTATCTATCCCACTGCGTCACTCCTCCCTTTTTTCATTCTCATGCACTACCCCTGCTTCTGCTTGTAAGGCCCTCTTGGCTCTAAACACACACAAAGATAGGAGTCCTGATGATCTTGACCCCAGACGTCTGTATCTCTCTGCTCATGCCATTGCCCTCCCTTTTACCTACCTCCTCAACCTCTGTTTCTTTTTATCCTGTGCCTCTAACTCTTGGGAGTTGGTTACTGTTAATCCCCCTTTCTAAAGGGGGTGACCTCTCTTCCCCTGTTAACTTCTGTCCTATCTCTCTTCTCCCTACACTGGCTAAACTCCAGGAACACCCTGTTCTCTCCAAACTTTCCCCTTTTCTTCACTCAGTATCCTTCTTCACTCCTTTCCAGTCTGGCTTTAGAAAAGTCCACTCCAGTTCCACCTCTTTCATCCAATTCACTGATACTATCCTCTCTGATATGGATTAGGGCCTTGTCACCTCCGTCATCTTTTTTGATTTAGCCAAAGCTTTTGACACTGTTGCCGACTGCATTCCTCCTAGACAAGCTTAAAATAGCTGGACTGTCTACTTCCTCAATTGAGTAGTTCTGCTCCAACCTTGACAGCAGGTCATAAGCTGTCCATATTGGAAGAATTCTATCCTGCCCCCCCATCAGCTCAGATGTCCCCAGGGTTTGTCCTTGGCCCAATTCTTTTCTCTGTTTTTCTAAAAAACCTCCCCAGTGCTTGCTCTCTGTGTCCATTCATATGTACACAGATGAAATGGTTCTCTTTTCCTCTGGCTCCTTTGCCTCTGACCTCATAAACTAGCTTCAACTGGACTTTAATAACATCCAGTACTGGTTCTGAGAAAATCAGTTATACCTCAGTGCCAAGAAAACAGTCTCTATGACTTCTGGCACCAAACAGAGGCTTGCTAGAGTCTCCCTCCTTCCTTCCTTTCATACCCTAGATGGTGCATTAATTGAAGTTGTCTCCTCTTTCAAGTACCTTGGGGTGTGGCTGGATCACAACCTTGATTTTTCATTGCATGTGGATGCTATCCACAAGAAGCTCCACCCCAGACTTGGAGCCCTTTACAGAAATAAGAGAACCATCCTGCTTCCTGCTTGGAGAAATATCCTCACAAAGATGATTCTCTCTCCATTTTTGACTATGGCGATATTGTTTACAGTGCTGCTCCAAAGTTCACTTTAGCTAGACTGGATCCTCTCTTTCATTCCTTCTGTCAATTTGCCCTTGACAGACCCCTGCACACTCACCACTGTTCTTTGTATACCACCCTCCTCCTCCCCTCTCTTGAAGCTAGACCCTTTTCCCACTATGTCTCTATTATCTTTTAAGTTTTGGTTTGGCTCTCTCTCCACTCATATCTTGCTTCTCTCCTGTCTATACCCCCCCCCCTTCTGCCTCTCTCTCCCACAAATGAAATCTACTGCTGGCCAAGCTGCCTTCTCTTTCTGCTTCCCTAAAATATGAGGCTCTCTTCCTCCTTCCAGTCTTTCTGCTGCTTCCCTTCCAGCTCTGAAATCTCACCTCTGTGGTTTCTCTGTTCACTCCTGCAGTTGTTACTGATATTGGGGGAGGATTTATGTTACTTATCTTCCACACTACACTGACACCAAAGTAGCCCCTCTCCCCAGGTTTATCAATCACTCTCCTTTATGCTCAATATTATTCTGTTACTCTATTTAATGTTCTTTTGTCTTCCTTCTAATTGTAGTCAATGGTAATTAACTGTATGACAATTTTATTCATGAAGCATTCTCTTGCAAGTGTATATATTGTTTCACTTAATTCCATATTACTGTATTACTTTTGTACATTATACCTTGGATCTGTTCCGTTCTCTTCTCTCCCACCTTCCCAAGAACGCATGTAGAAATGAGCTGATACCAGCTCAGTATGACTTTCCTGGTAAAACTTTTGAAATCAATCAATCAACCAATAAATAGATACTGTAAACAAATAAATAACAAGCTACTGTCTGGAGTTCAGACAAAACAGGAGGGATGGAATGGAATCTTTTCCATTAAAAAGGCATAGTTTGCAGCCTGAAAGAAAAACAATCATTTGTCAATGCCGATTGTTTGATTAGATGCTGTTGTACCGGGTTTTGCTTATATACATTTGTACTGTATATTTACCCAAGAGAGACCAGGTGAGATGTAATACATCCTTTGCAATGGGGTCCTGAGTTTACACATTTTTGTACTGCATTTACCAAGGATAAATGAAAAGTGCAAAACCAAAAGTCCAAGGGACTGTACCAAAGGCAAGCAAACAATGTTTGTAATTCCGTTGTTTTACCAAGCCTTGTCCGTTAATATGAAAAGATGCTCACCAATGGATAAAGTGGTGCTTGATTCCTTTAATGTAGAGATGCAATAATCCAAATACAAAAATATGAAATGGACAAAACAGGCATACAGTACAATGTAAAACTTCCAGCTTCTTTGAGAAAGCTTGGTGGAGCAAAACATGTCAGGTGACTGATGTGTGCATTTACGTGGAGCTGGAAGTTTTACATTGTACTGTATGCCTATTTTGTCCATTTCATCTTTTTGTTTTTGGATTACTGCATCTCTACATTAAAGGAATCAAGCACCACTTTATGCATCGGTGAGTGTCTTTTCATATTAACGGACAAGGCTTGGTAAAACAAGGGAATTACAAACATTGTTTGCTTGCCTTTGGTACAGTGCCTGTCCCTTGGACTTTCTGTCTTGCACTTTTCATTTAAACTTACTGACCAGGCTCGACCATTCCCAGGTGTGGCAGTACTGCTTTGAATGTCACTGAAATTTATCAAGGATAGTAAAGGTGAGATGTGGTATCTTCTTGTTTTTTTTTTTTTTGTGTGTGTGTGAGTGTGTGGTTCTGCATTTATAATGCATTATTCCAGGGCAGATCATCTTAGATTTCCTTTTCAGTGAGGTTCTGCTGTATGGCCGTATTTTTATACAATTTTGCAATATATTTACCCTGGATAACCCAGCTGTGATGCAATATCTCATTTTCAGTGGGGTCCTGCTTTGACACATCTTTGTACTGAATTTACCCAGGATAGCAAAGCTCAGACAGAAACATAGAAACATAGAATCTGATGGCAGATAAGGACCACTTGGCCCACCTAGTCTGCCCATTTCTCTACCTAATGGATAAGCTGCAGATCCTAGTTAATCAACAGCCTACTTCCTCCTACCCCCCACTAGAATTGCCTTATGACTGTCCCGTGTATTCTTGAATTACCCCACTGTTTTTGACTCTATGACCTCCTCAGGAAGGCTGTTTCATGCATCTACAACCCTCTCTGTGAAGAAATACTTCCTCACATTACCTCTGAGCCGCCCCCTGTCTTCAAATTGTGCCCCGTTGTTCTTGCACATCTCTTTTTCTTAAAGATGCTACCCTCTTGGACTTTGTTGATTCCCTTGATCTATCTTGTTTTCAGTGTACTCCTGTTTTTAGCAGTTTTTACACTGCATTTTCCCAGGACAGCATGGCCAAGATGGACTATCTAATTTTCATGGGGTCCTATATTTACACATTTTTGTAATGTATTCACCCAGGATAGCACAGCTGAAAGGCATGTTACATTTTCAGTGGGATACAGCTTTTACCGTGTATTTTCCCAGGATAGAGTAGCATCAATGCGCAGTTCATTGGGGGCTGTGCTATAATGGGGCCCTAGTTTTACACATTTTTTCTATATATTTATCCTAGACAGATGAAGTGAGATGCAATAACTTATTTTCAGTTGTGCCCTGCTTCAACACTTGTTTAGATTGTATTTAGCTAGGATGGACCAGTTGAGAGGCAATCTAATTGTCAGTGGCCTCCCAAATTTTGACTCCAGATTACCAACATACTCTTTTTATGACCTGATGTTATGATCAAGACAGGTAGAATTTTTTAAACCCCATCTGTAAGATGATTTCGCAGTGCAACTGTGAAAACATGTTTTGGAGGGGATTTGAAAAATGGCACCTGTCATATTCATGAAGTGGGGTAGGTAACAAAAGGGATATGTTGAACATTAGGGCCAAAATCTGCAAAAATAAAGTTATGAGTAAATGTTGGAGCAATTAAACATTTCTTCATAACTTAGTAGTTTTATTTTTACATTTTGACCCTAAATTTTCAACATACTCTTTTTGTGGCTCCATACTGTGATCAAAACAGGTAGATTTTCTAAAATCCTGTCTAAAAGGTGACTTCACAGAGGGGCTGTGAAAACATGTTTTAGAGGGGATTTGAAAAGTGACAAATGTCAAGCTCAACAAGTGGTGTAACAAAAGGGTTGTGTTACTCATTTGGAGCCAAACTTTGCAAAAATCACAAAATTATGAGTAAATATTGAAAAAATTCTAAATTTACTCAGTACTTCATTGTTTAACATTGTGACCCCACATTTTCAACACGTCATTCTATGACCCCAGTTTTTGATCATGGCAGGTGGAATTTTTTTTTAAATCCCATTTGAAAGATGACTTCATGGAACAAATGTGAAAACACGTTTCAGAAATTTGAAAAATGACACCTGTCATGGTCACAAGGTGGAGTAACACAAGGGCTATGTTGAAAACTAAGGGCCAAAATCTGTACACATCGCAATGCTATGAGTGAACACAGAAAACAATTCAATGTTTCTTTTTAGGGCTGCAGTGGGTGGAGCATTGTAGTCCTATTGCTTTCAGGAAAAGGGGACTCTGCATTCTTTCCTTCCTAACAACAGTTACATCACAGTTCCCTATGCAGTCTGTGAAACCCTCCACTATGTCAATGCAGTCTTCTCATAGGCACTATTTTTTTTGGGCTACAGTGGGCAGAGCCCTGCAGTCCTGTTGTTTGTTATGTGGGATGGGGTGGGGGGCAGTGTAGTTTGATATTGCACTGACTCACGTAACAAAGATTCCTGGCTTTCTTTCACGTTAGATGTCTGCATCAGTGGGGGGCCTGGGCTGCTTTAGTGTGACATTACTCACTTTACAGACATTCCCAGCTTTCTTACATCTTTGATGTCAACTTAAGTGTGTGTGTGTGTGTTGGGGGGGGGAGTAATAACTATCTGATTTCAGTTTGGAAAAGTGGAGAAGTCTGGTGCTACTGTCATTTGTACTTGTAATGTGATCTATGGTTGCACTGTCTCAATACTATGCATTTATATATAAGTAGAAACTTATACATAAAAGTTTTTTTAATAAAAGAGAGAGATGTTCCGAACATTGACTTGTTGCTAGATTCTATGACTGCTGAAAACTCTCATACTATAGAGAAGCAGAAGTATGCATTTTCTGTATCCATTTTATCCTGGAGCATAAAGTGTTTTTTAAACAGTTCCTACATCTGGAAGAATGGGAATGGTCCTGGTTAGCTTTAGCTTACAGACATTCAACACCAGATCCCATGGACCTGAATTATTTTAAAATTCCTGCATCATTTATAAAGACAAAAATAAAACCTGTGGCAAAATCAGGTTCTTAGTTTTGAAGTTTTATTGTCATTGTTGTTACTTATTTTCGTATATTCAGTAGGAGTGATATTTATTTTGAATGTTAATTATGCTTGGCAGAACTTTAAAGACACTGTAGAACACAGCAGGTGGTATTTTCAAAAGTTAAAAAAAATTATACAGTTGTGTCAAGACAACTAAATCTGCATCATGCAGATGCAGCATATAATTGCACAGTATTTTAATAGCTGCATCAAAACAATGCTTATACTTGCATCATAATTGTAGCATATTTGCAATATATTTGTGAGTTGCATCACTACTGCATCACGTCTGTGTGTCACTTTTTGCATCACTAATCTACAGTAGATGCAAGTGCAGGGGCAGCAGATTGTGGCGCATCTATCTTCTGATGGTAGTGTACCCTTCTTATGCAGACACAGCTGTGATCTATGTTGCAAAACTGATGCAACTTTCTGCTGCGTCTGCAGCAAATCTTTGAAAATACAGGCTTGTTTATTTGAAAAGTGGGTTTGGTGTAGTGGCTAAAGTACATGCCCTTGGTATTTTTATGTTAGTATAAACAGGGGAGGCTCAGTTGGGGTGCTCCAAAGGAAGGGGGGGCTACTAGAGGGCATGGGTGGAAGCTGGAGGGGGGAGACTCAGAGGGGAAAGGAAGGAGGAGGTGTTACTTCACTGAGAGGGTGGTGGAACCATGGAATGTGCTGCCCAAGGGACTAGTGGAGGCAGAGACTGTGAAGGGTTCAAGAGTGGTTAGGACAGGTATTGGGGAAGAGTTGTGCTGGCAAAGTCCAATACAAGGGGAATATTCTGGATTAGAAATGGAGAATCTGAAGGGGGTGGGGGGGACAGCAAGGTCAGCTTCCAGGTTGGGGGCTGACCAAATGAGCAGACACGAAAGATTGTTAGGTCTACTCTGCTGGCATTTTAGTATGTTAGTGTGTATATTTACCCACCAATCTCTCATAAACTCCAGTCAACTACAGATAATGGGTCCAGAATGAAACACATGCCTTGCAATACAGATTTGCAACAAATAGAAGAAAATAAGATGAGGGTCTATGTCTTGCAGCATCTTCTTTTTCCTCCTCAAGTTCAAGATCAGGAGAATTACAGCAAAGAAGATGCTCCACTCCTAGCCAGTTCCACCTGTTAACTGAAAACCACTGACTGTTGCCCATATATACACATGTGTGAGCTATTAACCTCACCTTTTCTTTTTTTTTGAGTTATCTGTTTTATCCTCTCACTCCTGCTCAGATGCCTGCCACTCCTTTGGGCTCTCCTAGGGTCCTTTCTGCTTCCACCATCCCCTCTCGAGTCCTTGTTCCCTCACAGGTCCCACATAGCAGCCCTCCCATGGTATCTCGGCATTTCCCTTCACTGGGTGGGGCCCACTCCTCCAAGGGGGAATGCACCAGTGGAGGGGGAACACTAGCACTCACTCAGTCTAGGTTGCAGGATGCTGCTGGGGCCTGCGAGGAATGTCTCCCTGGGGGATGCAGAGGTGCAGAGGATCCGGAGGCCATCATACAGGAAGCACCCAGCCATTTTCCCTTTTTCTGTTGGGGGCAGCATAGTGATGTCATGGCATATGCCGATGTCCGCTCCTCCCTCTGTTGCCACTCGGGGTATGCATCCTGCGCTACTCCCAGCCTCCACTAGGAGCCAGCAGGCACCTGACCAGTTCCCTCCCCTCCCCTCGGAGAAGGAAAGCTGTCCATAGGACACTCGATCCTTCTCCCCACGGCTAGCCTACTAGCAACCCGGGCTCATTCCCAAACTTGGGTCTCTTGCGTTGCAAGCGGAAATCAAACTGCTGCACCGGTGGGCTGGCCAACCTCGCCTTTTCAGGAAATATTATACTGTTACCAGCTGCCCTACAATGAGAGGGGAAAAAAGGAAGCAAGGAACGTCATGCTGTTGACTCCATCATTTTTGAAACATTATACCTGTAATATAGAAACATAGACTTTGACGGCAGATAAGGACCACTTGGCCCACACAGTCTGCCCAGTTCCCTACCTACTGGATAAGCTGCAGATTCTAGTTAACCGACAGCCTACTTCCTGCCACCCCCCACTACAATTGCCTTATGCCTGTCCCATGCATGTCTGAATTCCCTCACCATTTTAGACCCAACAACCTCCCCAGGAAGGTGGTTCCATGCATCCACCACTCTCTCCATGAAAAATAATTTCCTCACATTACCCCTGAGCTGTCCCCCCTCTATCTTTAAATTGTACCCCCTTGTACCTACACATCTCTTTCTCTGAAAGATGCCACCCTCCTGGACTTTGTTGCCTTGAGGTACTTGAATGTTTCTATCATGTCCCCCCTGGCCCTCCTCTCGTCAAGGGTATACATATTAAGCTCTCTCAGTCTCTCTTCATATGGTTTATGATGCAGACCCTGCAACATTTTAGTTGCCCTCCTCTGGACTGCTTCCATCCTGTCTATATCCTTGCATAGATGAGGTCTCCAAAACTGCACACAGTACTCCAGATGGGATCTCACCAACTGTCTGTACAGAGGGATAACCACTTCCCTTTTTCTACTATCTGCCTTAAGATATTTAAACTAATCTCCTAATAATTATAAAGATGAAGCACCTTATTATCTTAACTGGAAAATGAGGTGTTTCTTCACAGATGCCCCTTCTATGAAAAAAGTTCCCATCATTATGACAGGAATAACAGTTTAAAATGTCCCTTCCTGATAAAAGATGCATCTAGCCAGGGCTATGAAGATGATTGTACGGCAGCAGGGTAAATCATACAAGGAGAGACTGAGGGTCCTAAATATCTACTCCCTGGAGGACAGAAGGGAGAGGTGAGACATTATTGAGACCTTCAAGTACTTCAAAGAGATTAATAAGGTGAGCAGGGAGGGTATCTTCAGGCTAAACTCCAGCAAAACCCCAAAGGGGCACAACCTAAGGTTGCAGGGTGGGTGTTTAAGAGGGAGGTTAGAAGACACTTCTTCACAGAAAGGGTGGTGATCCAATGAAATACGCTCCTAGAAGAGGTGACCTCATTGAGGACAGTGGACAGCTTCAAGAGAGGCTGGGACAGATATAGGGGGAAGATAAAGGTAATGGAAGGAGCGGAGGAAGGTAATGGAAAGGTAGGGGAAGGGCAGCAGGGACACCAGCCTGAGCTAAGATCCCTGGGCAATGAGCAGACTAGATAGACCAAAAAAAACTAATTCTGTTGGCTTCTTCATATGTTTATTGTTCGTATGAGATTGCAGCCTTAAGAAAAATGTTAATTCTTTCAGCAAACAGCCTACTATTCTGTGTGATAATCTGTTCTTTTAACTGTATAATATGAATAAATAAGAGATTATACTTTGTAGCTGCTGTTTCATATATTTTCTTGGTTGCTAATCAATACAAACCACAATCCTGTAAGATCCTAGAAGGGGCACAATAAATGCTTTTGTTTATTGCACAGTCATATTTATTCTGATTCTTTTCCAACTAGTTAAATTCTTAAAATAAATGATATATACTCTCAGAACTCATTTCCATTCTCATGTTCTTATGTTTGTTTAATAGAGATTTTCTTTTCCAGCCTTCCAGCTGGCACAGCTGTAAGGTGTCTGCTTGTGGTGTTGACATCCCGGGTTTGGTGATGGACTCAGGAGTCATAGGGACGGCTGGGGAGAAGAATCGAACGTCCCGGGGACTGCTCTCCTTCTCCGGGAAGGAGGGAGGGGAAAAGAGTGTCCAATGTTTTACAGACCCCTGGCAGAGGCTGGAGATACCGCTGCAGCCAGCACCATAACCTTAGGGGTTGGAGTGGATGCTGGATGTCATTGCATGTCCCAGCCCCAGGGATCCAACATTCAGAAAGACAGCTGGCCCCAGGCATGACGCGCTACTCTGCCACCATCTCCACTGCCACCAATGTCTGCTGGGCGGGTTCCCGCTCCAGTGGTCCCACCCAGGAGGTAAGCCTGGGCACTGGGAGACAGTAGGCAGGACAGGGCTGAGCTCCAGTAAGGATCGGGGGCTGCCCCCCCAAAAAAGTTGAGGGTTTATTCGCTTTTGCGTCTTAATACATGTCTATAGATGTTCTGTTTCCTCTCACTCCATAAGCTGTGCCTGTTATGTTTGTTAAAACAGTAAAATAATTGTCCCCAAATTAGTCATGTTCTAATATAACTATTCATATTAATATAAATGATTCAGTTAGTAACTAGCACACCCATTATTATTTTGTCACTGTATGACATATTTAATATTGGTAGTTCAGTGTTACTAGTACACTTCCCCTAAAGTAAAAATCAAATAACCTCATTAGCCTGTGTCAGCATCACATCTGTAAGACTGCTGCACTCAAAGCACTAAAGATTCTAAAAGACACCTTTATACTGTAGCACGGCTGTTCAGTTACACAGGGTTACCATCAGCCATGGGTGATACCACATGTGTTCCAGGCCATCCTCACTGCCTTCTTTTTAATGGAGATACCCATCCCTACCATTCCAAGTGAACAAATTATCCACCTGGCATCACCGCATTACTTGGTGTGCCATGCCATTACACAGAATGTAATGACATAATGCACTACTGATGACATAGTTGGCCACCCAGTTGCTTGCAAAAGCCTGCAAAACCCCTCCCAGGCCAACACAGTCAGCCTCACACCGAAAATAAAACAAGGTTGGGGGCTCTGGTATGATGAGAGGCTGATTTCATTAAGGTCATCAGCTTGGACCTAAAAAATGAATAGCAGCACCAGCTAGGAAGCGATACAGTAATACTGTGGTATATCATAAAATGCTGCCGTACACTGCAGGAAACAATGCAGTTCAAGGGCAATTAAAGCTCTTTCTACTGCAGTATTTATAAATGTTCTTATAAGCCCATCGTGATGATTACTATGGAAATAAAAAACAAGTAGCAAACTTGAGAACTAAACAAGATACTGTTAAGCTAAGTATTTTAAAAGGTGCAGAAGTGGGGAGGGGGAAATAGGGTGGGGTACATAATAGTATCCAGTCATGACCTTTACCCAGTATACTGAACAGACCGTGACTAGCCATGGCTTGCAATAACTCTGAATATCGTTATGAATTTTAGTGACTACCACAGCAGCACTGATTTGTGTCATAATTCAAGCTGCAAGTATTTCTAAGGCAGCTGCTTGTAATACTTCTATTTTCAGAAGTGATATTTCTACTGACAGGAGACATGAGAGAAACATGGCAAAGAAGAAATATTTGATACTCAGTGTTTCAGAAAAACACTGCTACAAATGCGGTCCTGAGAGCAGATAATATGCATTCGATGTCTTTGAAAAGTGATATCCCTTATAGTCAATTTTTAAAAATTAATAAAAAAAAAAAGTGACAGGCCCGGTGGTATGGAGGGCTGAGGCATCAAGCCTTACCTCCTGCCACACCGGCAACCTGTGTTCACGGTGCAAGCAAGTTGCCAGGGAGGAGGAGGAATGAGCATGCCAAGGACAGCTCTCCTCCTCTGTGGAGGGGGAACCAGTGATTGGTGCTTGCCTGGCCCCTAGCAGAGGCCGGGGGGATGGCACATTGACACTCTACAAGGTGGGTGGAGGTGAGGCAGATGCCCAGCATGCCAATCACGGGAGCATGCGTGACACTGCAACTCATTTCATTGCATGCCCTTTCCTCCAAGAGAAAAGAAAAGAGGAAGCATGCCTCCAGTGGTTGGATGATGGAGGGACTTGCAGGTCCCACTCCCCGACCAGCTGGGCGCTGACCAGAACTGGATCCGATCTTCGTAGGGGACCTGGGGATCCCCCCAACCCTGCCAGGGGGGCAAGCCCTGGGGGAAGATGGTTGGCACTGATGGTGGGCATCAGGGGGAACGGGGCTGGGACTCCCTCCTGAGCGTGGCCTGCTGGAGACAGGGGAAGAAAAAGTAATGATAAAAACAAGATTAAAAAGAAAATGTAGTTCATCTGAACCATATGACTGACAGGCTAATTAACTCGAGATGCGATTTCTCAATAGGAGATATAACGAATCATTACTGAGAAAGGCTAGAGATAAAACTGATTTACTGAAAAAAAGAACAATGAAAAGCCACTATAAAAATAAAATTCATGAACATGGTCCTGTTACTTTTGTCAGTAAATTCAATCATTTGGCAGGTAAAATTGACAATATAATTTATTGTAACTGCCCTATCCTGCTTGGTGACAATGATGTGCCTTCAGCAGTGGGTGATAACTCATGCTTTAATTCAAGAAGAGCAAACAGTCTGAGAGACAAGTTAGTTCATAGCCAATTTGAGACAAATCAGGCAGCTATCATTAATAACCAATGGTTACCATACAAACCAAAAGGTTTCTTCACATGCTACAATTGTAATTTGTGTACGTATGCACAGCCTGGTAAAGAGTTTGTACACACCCTGCATGAAGATTTAAAGTTGGAGACGTGAATTTATTGATTGCAGTATTGACTTTGTCACATATGTTCTATGGTGTAACTGCAGTAAGATATATGTGTGGAGAACAGTGCTCAGCTTGAAAACTAGCACACAAGACCATTGAGCAGTGTTATTAATAGGAGACTTGACACCCCACTTGGTAGCCATTTGTTTGATTGCCATAATTCAAATCCTAGAGAATTAAAGTTCATAGGCATTGAGAGAGAGTGAATTCTTGCGGGGGTTGGGGGGGGAACAAGTGAATAAACTACTATGGAAAAAATCTACTTGTATTAAGCATTACACCTGCTGGTTTGAACAAGCAATGGGATTTGAAATATTTTTTAAAAAGATTAACTAGCCGCACTCCCTGAGGAAGACTCATCGAGAGTCGAAGTGCTTGGACTTCCTACAGTCATAAAGACTTTTTCACCTGTAGCCATATCTTTACATCTAGCATTTACTGCATTTGTCAAATTCCTTGCTTGTATTGGATTATATTTGTACTTAACGTGTTTCGTGATATTACTGCCATTAAATAATTTTCAGCATTGTGTTGTGCTCGGCTTCTAGTTTCCTTTGTGAGTGCTTAGGTCTTATGGATTCTTTACTTCTGCATTTGAGAGCTGGCCATCCTACTTCCCTGAGCACCGGCCCTGCACCATGTATTGTGCCCCCCCTTTGGAACCGGAAGCATGGAAACAAAAAGATTGTTTGCAGATAAGGACCATCCCCCCCAGTCTGCCAATTTTTCCCTGCCTACAGTAACACCATAGATCCTACATGAGTCAGTTCTCCCTCCCCCTTTTCACCGATATTTTCTTGTGCCTACCCCATGCATTCTGGAATCCCACCACTGTTTTTTGCTCCTACCACCTCCAATGAAATGCTGTTCCGAGAATCCACCAATCTCTCTCTCTGAAGAAGTACTTCCTCACATCTCTTCTGAAATGAACTCCCCCCTACAGCTTCATATCAGGTCACCTTGTTCCTGAGTGCCTTTTTTCCTGAAAAATACTTCCTTCATGTGCCTTGTTTTGTATTTTCCAATAATAAGGCTATATTGAAAACTTGAGGCTGGATTTTCAAATGGTGGTGCATGGCTTGTGTCCAGCCGAGTTGGTGGTGTGCCACACCACTTTGCCGCAGCTATGCCCGAATTTCCAATCTTGGGCACCGTTGCGACATTTACCATGCTTTACAGCAGCTTGTGCCACTGGTCCAGTGCAAGCCCCATAACTTAGCCCTCAGGGAGTGTTGCAGGCTAGACCAGAACACTGTGGTCTAAGGTCCTGCAGCCATTGCAGGACATTGAAAATTGCACTCCTCACCCGGCGAATGCCGCAAGCTCTGTGCGCCCTTTGTTCAGCATACCGGGAGCTTGCAGTATTCTTTATGTTTCGAAAATCCAGCCCCTGGTGTAAAAATATTGCAAAATAACACATTTATGAGCCTGTGTTACATTTTGCAAATGCAGGCTCCTAACTTTGATACATTTAAATATTTTTACCCCAAATTCTTCACCTGCGGCCCTATCAGCTCTGGCCAGAGTTTGTTTAACTTTGCTATTTTGTGACATTTTGACCCCAAATTTTAAGCCCAGTTTTTTTATGACCACTCCTTCTGAACACGACAGATGGTATTCATAAAATACTGCCCAAAACTTCATTTTGTGCCACAATAACGAAAACACATTTTGGCCAGGATTTGAAAAAGGTTACTTGTCAAGTTTATGAGATGGTGTGAAAAAATAGCTATAATGAAGATTTGTGGTCAAAATATTGAAAAACATCAGTTATGAGCAAGTGTTGAAAAATTTCAATGCACCTTCGTAACTTTGTTGTTTTTAATATTCAGACCCTAGATTTTCAACATTGCATTTTTATGACCCCACCTCATGAACCCAGTAGGTGAACATTTTCAAATCCTGCCTGAAATATAATTTCATGTAGTGACTGTGAAATCACCTTTTGGGCCAGGTGTGAAAAATATCACCTACCTTGTTTATGTGGTGGGTACCAAAAAGGCCATGTTGAAAGTTATGGGGAAAAATATTAGAAAATGACCAAGTTATGAGTACAAGTTCAAAACACATTGAAATACAGTACATTGATTGTGCAATACCGGACCTCCTCAGTTCCTGGTCCAGTGTTAAAGAGTGAAGACATGTCTTCAGTCCACAGAAGTTTACGGCGTTGGACCCAAAGTACTTTTTACTTACTATTAGGTAAGTAAGGAGTAGGGGGGGTGTGGGATGGTGGGTGGTGGGTGCTGAGTGGGGAGGTCATATTGGGGGATAGTAATAGTGGGAGCAGTGGTGGCAACAGACATTGATGGACAATTTTCTTTTTTACAGTGTGTAAGAAAAAACAAAAGACAACAAGGGATGATATTATTTCAGGTACAAAAATGGGAAGTGCTGGAGAGGTAGCAGGGATATTTGACAGAGGGTGAGATCTATTTGAAAGGAGTACAGGGCATGGGAAATGACACTGAGGTGGTAGGGATACTTGGCAGAGGGTGGTATCTGTTTGAAAGGGACATGGGGCATGGGAAGCAATAGGGAGGTGGAAGGGATACTTGTCAGAGGGTGGGATGATTGTTAGGGGCACAGTAAGTGATGGGGAGGTGGGAGGGATAGTTGGCAGAGGGTGGGATTGTTTTTATTATTGGGAAAGGTGGCCAACCAGCAGACTGATTGTTATCCCACTCAGCTGGCTGCTGGGTGGTGTCATGCAGATGAAAGGACAGAGCCACTCTGGATTGGAGTGTCTCTTTCCTTTCAACTACACAAAGTTCCACCCAGCAAGCCATGAACAGTGTAATGATCAGCCTCGCTGACTATTGGGCTGTCACTGTTGAGCCCACTGCAGCCTGAGCTGCACCGGACCTGACAGTGACCCACCTCCAAAAGCCCTTACTGTAACAAGATGTTTGCTTCATGCATGCGTGTGCAAGCAAACATAAAAAAGGGTTTCTTTCACAGATGCTTTGCAATTGGCAATGAAAAGGAAAAGAAAAAATGTAGTTTCTGGGAAACACAGCTGGGAGGGTGCAGGGATTGAATGCATTGCCAGGTCTCCTCTCCCCCCACCCACACATACACACACAGTATACAAATAAAGGTTCACTGCAAAAGTGCACCTTTTCTTGATCATTGCACAGAACCTAGTGTCTGTGTGAATGTAAACTGGATTTCAAATCCTTGCAATGGTATAAGATACTGCATTTCTAAAAGCATGTTTTTACGTTAGGCAGAATCTGGTAATTAATCAGGTGCATAGGAATTTGAAGATTAACTCCTTGCTGTAGCAGTGAATATACAAAGTAATTTTTTCTTACTATTATGCCTGGAGTATGCATGTCACAGAAGTCAAAAGCAATTGTAGTATATGATGGAACGTTGCTATGCATGGAATTCCATGCCTGGAATATGCTTGTAGTGCTGCAGTCGTGACATCATTGTTTTGTTGTGCTGCAGTAGTGATTTCACTACTGCAGCACAACATCTTAGAATGCTGCCATGCATCTGCGTTCCTCTCCCCAATTGAACTGGAATCTGTTTTTTTTTTAACTTGAAATTACAGAAACAACCGCAGTACCCTGAATCAGTAATCTGAGCTCGCTATCAATCCTTGAGTGCCTCACCCAACAACCACTAGTTCACTGAAAGGAAGCAGAGTGTCTGAAATGGGCATGGGTGCCCATACACTATATATGATAGCTTCTTCAGACAAGCGTATTCGTCTCAAGTTTTCTATGACAACCAGGGAGCCTCTCGAGTGTAACTCTTGAGGTTCATGTTGCCATAGAAACCTCTCAATACAGACACAAGCTTGTTGTATATGGCTACCCACACATTATCCTCTGTGTTAAGACTTTGGAGTTTTGCTAATGGCAACATTATCATGATGCATGTTGTATGTGATCGAGAGGAGTAGTGAACTTCTCCATCTGAAAATTGGCATCCTGGTGAAGAAATGTCTTCATAAAATGTTCTTGGGAGGTTTACACAAACCTGAAAGGTGACCCCCTCCCTTAAATTGCACTAGGTATTAATGAGGGCAAAACTTACTATGTACCCCCAGGTATCAAATGACCATGATGCTGTGGCAACCTACAGTAAGTAAAGCTGGGAATTTTCCTTTTAGGAACAGGTAATAAGGGGACATGTGTTACAGCTCCAAAGTAATAATGTGTTTCTACTGTGTACATTTTTCAATCTGGTCTACTGCCTAGAAACATAGAAACATAGACTTTGACGGCAAATAAGGACCGCTTGGCCCACCTAGTCTGCCCATTTCCCTACTTACAGGATAGGCCGCAGATCCTAGTTAACCAATAGCCTATTTCTTCCTACCTCCCACAAGAATTGTCTTTTGTCTGTCCCATGCATTCTTGAATTCTTCCACATTTTTAGACCCCACGACCTCCTCAGGAAGGCTGCTCCATGCATCCACTACCCTCTCTGTGAAATAATACCTCCTCACATTGCCCCTGAACCGCCCTCCTTCTATCTTTAAATTGTGTCCCCTTGTTCTTGCAAGTCTCTTTTTCTGAAAGATGCTACCCTCTTGGACTTTGTTGATTCCACCAAGGTACTTAAAAGTTTCTATCATGTCCCCCCTCTCCCTTCTTTCCTCAAGGGTATACATATTAAGCTCCTTTAGTCTCTCCTCATACGGCTTCTCTTGCAGACCCTGCACCATTTTAGTTGCCTTCCTCTGGACTACCTCTATCCTGTCTATGTCATTGCGGAGGTGGGGTCTCCAGAACTGGACACAGTACTCCAGATGGGGTCTCACCAACTGTCTGTACAGAGGGATAACAACTTCCTGTTTTCTGCTGATGATGCCTCTCCCTATACATCCCAGTATACCCCCAGCCCTCCCTACTGCCTTCTCACATTGCTTGCTAAGCTTAAGGTCATCTGATATCATTACCCCCAGGTCCCTTTCCTTTTTTGTTGTTGTTACTACCTCCCCACCCATTGTGTATTCTTCCCCTGGGTTCTTGTTTCCAGGTGCATTATTTTGCACTTCTTTGCATTGGATCCTAGCTGCCATACTTCTGACCATTCCTCCAACCTTGCCAAGTCCCTTTTCATCCTTTCCAAGCCTCCTTGTGTATCAACTCTGTTGCAGATCTTTGTGTCATCTGCAAAAAGGCATACTTTTCCTTCCAGTCCCTCTGCAATGTCACTGATGATGACATTAAAAAGTACTGGACCCAATACTGAACCCTGCAGTACCCCACTAGTAACCCCTTTTTCTTCAGAGTGGACTCCATTTACAATTACCTTCTATGTCCTGTTGTGCAGCCAATGTTTTACCCAGGCTACCACCTGGAACCCACTCCCAGGCTGGTTAATTTGACTATTAGTCTTTTGTGTGGACTGTGTCAAATGCCTTGCTAAAGTCTAGGTAGGCCATGTCCACAGCCCCTCCCTGGTCTACTACTTTGGTCACCCAGTCAAAGAAATCTATTAGATTTGTCTGACATGACCTTCCCGCTGTGAACCCATGCTGCCTTGGGTCCTGTGTCCTAGTCCTGGACACATGGTCATTCACAGGTGTTAAATGGAGCAAGCTCCTTTGTCCTGGTGGATAATCCTGGCACAAGGTAAATAGTGCTAAGGACCAGACTAAGTTTGCATATGGTGACAGAGATCACCTTTCCTAATTTTGCCTCCCCTCAGTATTACAGTGGAGGGTCTGCTAGCTGGAACATATCCAGAGGCAACAGGGGTATTCACAACAATGCTTTCCCACAAGATTCTGACCACTCCCAAGTCCTTTTGGATCAATGACTGCAGTACAGTCTGGGTGAAAAGTATGTGAAAAGGGCTCACTGAAAGCAACCACAGACAACTGGCTCTCCCATTTTAAAAAGGAATGTCAGATAGCCAGGAGAGGGCATATGTGGATATCATAAACCATGGCAAACAAGAACTAACAGGAATAAGGTTAACACCTTCCTCCATTCTAAGACAGTCTGTCTGCAGCAATCATGCATATTTTCCTAACTATTCATAAGTGATACAGGAAAGCCTGTGCTTTTCGGGCAAGGACAATTAAACACACAGCTAAATGGAGGTTAAACATATACTATAAACCAGTTTCAGCATCCCAATGGCTCATGGCCTGCTTTGGTCAGAGTCTGGCCAAACTAGCAGAAGCTAAGATACATTGTAGCCATGAATGTCTAACATGACAACTGGACTGTAAAAGTAGCTCACAAAGAGCAGATGCAGTTGCCCTCTGGTTGGAAGTCCATACTGCCGGAAGAGAGGAACTACTTAGACCTTTAGATAGGTCCAGAGGGCCTCTGCCCTCAAGGGCATATTGGTTCAGGCCTTTCTGAATCCCAGAACCCCTACAAAGTGGTTGCATAACCTCAGGGTTCTATAAGCACTACTCTCAGTTACGGACAAATGCACAGATGTTGACTATGTGCTAAACAAAGGCCAGTCCTGGAAGTAGGATCCAGAGCTGGTCACTACTGTAAAAGCTACAGTCAAAGTTTGCTCAGGCAGCTTTACTGCTAATGCCCAGGTGGGTTAGCAGTTACACCATGAGATGGTCAAACATCCTGATCACCATGTTTAGCATAGCTTTGTGTTAATACTGAAACCAAGGTACTAGTTATAGTGTAAGTTAGCGAAGCTCTTGCGTAAAGTACAGAACATATACACAGAGTACCCAGAAGCCACAGTATGCTGATGTTAAATACTGAAATGGTTCCTTTGTGCTTTATCCTAGATGAAATTGCTAATGATAGGACCAGAAAGGTATCATCTGCCCTAATATAGCCAATTTGAAACTTGCGTCTCACCAGTCTTCATGGATCAGTCAGTGAATGCTAGACAGAAAATTTAAGATGCCGTTGATGTTACATGTTGCAATTTTGAAATTGTCTGATAACTGTTCTCAATAATACATGTGATTAATATCAGGTTTGTATCCATTGTAGAGTTAGTTATAATCATGAAGACGATTTTAGCATCTTAACGATTCCAGGAAAGGGCATATGTGGACAATACAGGGTCACATATTTTCAGGTCAAGTCTGAAATTGGATTATAAGCCTGGTTCACTTACAATGGAAGCAGAGCTTTATTTCAACTTTGTTCTATTTCTGCTGAAAGCAAGCCTGTCATTTGTGTAGGTTGAAATGGCTGTGTAGCTTTTTCTAAATCTAGTATAATATTCAGTGTCATCTTAAACCCCTGTTTAGGAACAGATCAGGTAAGTGATGTTGAATATGTGTGAAGAAGTGTGTCATAGGTATTATCAATTTTACTTGGTGGAGGTTTTTGAGACATGAGTAACCACTGTCACAAACTGGCTCAGTCGGTCAGCCCTCTACTCCCAACATGCCAACCTCTGAGTGTACAATTTGTGGACAGTGAACAGAACAAGGTAATCCTCATGTCTGTTTTGTGGGTTCAAGTCACCTTAGTCTCAAGCTCTGGAGGGATTCAAACTGATAACCTCTTGTTTGCATACCCAATTTTCAGGCTTAGATAATTCTGTCTTTGGGAGGGCCAGATATCTTTGCCTACGGGCACCTAACCAAGTCTACAAAATGAACCCATAGAACTCTATGCAATACTTCAGAGAACTCTATCCGTTTCCCAGTTTGGTATCAATATAAGCTCTTACACAGTGTCAATTATAACCTTTAAAAGCTCCACTTAAATAAAAAGAAATGTCAAGGCACTCCAGGCAGTTTCCATTTTAAATATATATCTTTACTTTAAAATAAGAAAACAGAAAAAACAATACAGAACAAAATTATCCCCAACACATACAGCCTTAAAACAAACAGGTTAAAAGTGCATCCTACAATACATACATTCATACTGGTCTAATCTAATATATGCTTACTTTCTTTCAGTGCTGTGATGTTTCTTCCTCAAACAAAAAAATATATATTGTTGTCTTTCAAGGTTTGCAGTAGGTTTAAGAACCATCTTGAGCCGGCCTTCTCTCTGAGGTCACCTAACTCCGCCTTGGTGTAACAAAATCTAGATTTTATAACACAGGATGTCCAAATAAGATATTTTAAAAAAAACATAATAGGTGACCTCACTGACTCTCCTCTCCTCAAGTTAACCAGACAAAACCAGTTTGTGCTGTGCTACACATACCCATCAAAACGTTTCTTTGATATAAGTCACTGTATTCAAAGCAGAAGTGTATTTGACTCCTTAATCCCATCTGGGCCTTGGCATCTACACATCAAGGTCTCTCTGATGTAAATCAAGGGTTTCCCTGAGGATGTCATGAATGGCTAATTTCATTTCCTGGGATGAAAGCAAATTGGCAAGGAATTGCATTAAAAAAATCTGCAGTTTTAAACCACCTCCTGTCCTTTGAACTTATCCCTGGGGGTCTTGGATGTGTTAGTTCAGCAAGACAGCATGTTCCTCAAACTGACCTTCCCATTACATTTTTTTATATGTAATAAAAAAAAATTGATACAGCACTCAGAACTGGCTGTCTACGTCACACCCACTACTGGTTGTTAAGAAACCAACATGAGTTAAAATGTCTAAGACATTATTTCCTGTAATATATTATTAGTTCTCACATTGTTAAATGCCAAAGATGTTTTATTGTCACCACCATGTGATTAGTTTACAGCTTTTGTTCAATTGTATTAGTCTGAAGCTCTTTTATATGTATTGTATATCATTACTTGCCTAATTGAAAGTATCGGTTTGAATGAACTAGGGTACAGTTCAAACTCTGTTTTTTCAACTTTGGTAAAACATGCTAATCAAATGTTTCTAGTGGAAGTGTAACCAAAATTCAGCTTAGCCACCTTGATGTCTAATGACAAGAGATGAAAAATATTTGCTCCATAAAATGTACTGTATAAAAATATGACCATGTCTCAAGAAATATTATGATATATCGGAACAGTAATACCATCAAGATGGTATTGCTCAACATCTAATGCCATCAAGAAATATGGTAATTCTTAATAACAGTGCCAACAACTGTAGTATTTTTAATATCCAGCAATGCCACCAACTATGGTGTCTTGAACATCAGACACCATCAGATAGTATTCTCAACATGTGATACCATGATCATGTCATCTGTGAGGAACACGTCTTTTTGTGGCAACTTAGAGTTGTGGGACCTTGGGAGAAAGACAACAGCATGTAGTATCATAGAATGCTATTTTATTAAAACTCTGTAGTCAGAGTCTGCCATCCCTCAAAATCATGACTACCACCAGCTCCAAACATCTACCATAGGATCAGTCAAGAGAGGGAAAAAAATGGCAGCAAACATCATTCCCTCCACCGGCCTAGTGGCACTGATGGTTGAGGTGCTGGATGCCACACCTCAGGTCATGCCAGCAACCCAGGTTCAGGAGTGAGCCGGGGCAGTCGTGATTTGGCAGGGGGGATAGAGATTGAGCATCTGCCGACTGCTCTCTCTCTCTCTCTTCCCGGGGGGGTGGAGTGGGAATGCGCTCACTCTAGGAGTGACCTCTGGCAGTGGCTGGAGGGTCACCAGTGTAGCGGCATGGGGTAATGCCTAGGGGGGCAGAGCCATGGCAATCCATAGCCTTGCTGGCCAGGCTCTGTGGGGGGGGGAGGGACAGAAAAAGCAAAGAAAATACCTTCTGCACATCGGGAGATGGTGGTGGCCCCAGTGGACTCTCCCACATCCCAAACACCGGCCCAGATGTGCCCAGGATCTCCCTCTCCATAGGACCCGATGACTTGCAGGTAGGCCCCTCATAGTTAGGAGGTAGCCACCGAGGGGGAGCGGAATCAGCCCTAGAGATGGTACTGGGGGTCGGGCCAGCCTGCAGCCATTTGGGGGAGGAGAGGCCAGGGGAATGTGGGGGTTCAGGTTGGGAGTAGGGTGGAGATCCGTGTGGGCACTCCTGAAGGATGCCTGGTGTGTCAGGAAGATAAAACAAAGTTATAAAAAAAAAGCATCACTCCCTCCCATGGACCAGATAAAAACAAGTGTCTGTCAATGATTGTAAATTCTTGCCAAATAAACTCCCTAGCATCTCATATGTGGCAAAAGATTAAAAGGTCTGGTAGTGAGATTTTACCTGTGGGGGCTGCGGGTTCATCGGATGGCTAACATGTGTGTGCATATTTTGACAAGAACTGTATAAACTCTCATCATCTGGTCTGGTTATATGCCAAGGTCAAGGTGGAACTCTTATACTAAGGGTATCAGTTAAAAAGGAACTAGCATACATTTCCAGCAACCCCTTCCCCTGGGGGAAGCAAAAGAATGTCAGCAGTGTGATGTGCTGCTAACAAGAGAGTACTAGTACAAATGTATTTGACAGAGACTGTTGCTTAATTACTTGCTAATTGCTTCTTTCTCTTTTCAAGTCTGTATTGCTTAAAATAAAACCTATTGAATAGTATAGTTTATATGTTTGTCCTGTGAAACTCATGACATTGTGGGATTTATGTGAGATCTGTTATACTGGAATTAAGATCTGTTCTTGGGCTAGTATAAAATAAATCATGTTGCCTCCCACACATTTGGCTTCCAAGTTTGGGTTTGGGTAACTAAAACTGGTTTGTTCCACTCACAGTGCCTCTTGTGGGGTAGCAGAGTAGTAGTCGTACCTGGAAACAACCTTTAGCTTAGAGTGCCTTTCCTGGTTAAACAATTTCCCCTTTCCCTTAACAGACTTTGCAAGAGAAAGTTCTCAATAAGTTACATGAATGGCATCCAGAAGTAACTTGTATGAAAGTAGTTGAGAGAAGTTTTGTGTGGTGGCCTAAACTGGACATGGATATTCCAAAAGAGATAAACCAATGCAATACGAAATTGTCCTTAGTACCTGATTATTTAAGTAAAATGTTGTCCCAGAGGAAAATTGATCCCTCTCTGAGGAACCCATGTTTTTGGGAAATGGTGGTACCAAGAATAAAAACTAAAAGATCTACACATTCTTTTAGCCAGCTTGGCCTATTGTATGGGACCAGCTTCCATCTGAATTCAGACTACTGTGCTCGAAACCTCCTTCAGTTGCAACTTTGAAACACTGTTTTTTGCACTATATCTCTGTACAGGACATTTGTCTCTGCTCTGTACAATTAGTTTAATTATTTGTATATAATTTAAATTTTGTATCAATTCTGTTTGTATATTGTTTGTATTGCATGTTATTGCTTCACATGAATCATCACTATAAATGAGCTATGCTCAGTGGTTATAACCTTAAATAAATGACTGTGACAAGGTACCTTTGTAAATGAGCCTATGGCTCAAAGGTTTTCCAAACTGCTGTTTAAATAAAATAAAATAAATAAATGAAATGAAAATACATGTCAGCAGACTAGAGATTCTCCCCCAGTTGCTCCCTTACATAGCTGGGAATGGCCAGAGGGTCCATAGTCAAGGATACATATTAACTAAGCTGGCTCATTCATAGGCAAAATGTTCTTATTGGGCTAGGCTGTCAGTGCAGCAGCAGCGCTACCACTCACAAAGCTGGCAACCCGGGTTCAGGAACGAGCCCGGGGAGCTGGAGGGCCGTCCAGGAAAAGGAGGCTTGAGGGTCCAAGGCACTGCTCATCTCCCCTGGGAGGGAGGGTGGATGATGACCCAGTGCTTGCTCAGCCTCTGATGGAGACCAGAGGTACAACAGGTTGGTGTCTTGCATTGGGGGGATGTGTGGCAGATGTTGGCGTACACCTTGATGTCCAAGCTCAGCCTTGTCTCCAGGGGATATTGAGGGGAAAAATAAGTGAGCCCAGCTTTGCCATTGTCAGTGGAGGAAGATGCCCCTCACTGACTGACCCACGAGGTCACAATGGGGACCCGATGACACAAAAGAAGCTTGGGGGTTCTGCCCACTCCATCCCCACCTGGGGGGTACAGCCACAGCTACATGGGGGTCTGACTGGTAGATCACGGGGTCAGATCAGGTTGGCAGAAGGTGGCTGAAATCCTGGGGAGGATAAAATAGAAAGTACAAAAAAAAAATGCTCATATTGGTGGTGGATGACCATGGCAAGTGGTTGGAAGTAATTACTGTTTTGTCTACTATGGCTACAGGAACAAAGAAGTGCAAGATAATACATATGGGGCACAAAAAACCTGGAAAAACATATCAATTGGGGGTGAGGATATAGCATGCACCAAGCAGGAAGGGGACCTTGGGGTTATCATCTCTGATGACCTCAAGGTAGGGAAACAGTGCGACAAGGCAGCAGGTAAAGCAAATAGGATACTGGGGTGCATAGTAAGGGGCATCACCAGCAGGAAACGGGAGGTCAAAATTCCACTGTACAAGACACTAGTGAGGCCCCACCTGGAGTACAGTGTACAGTTCTGGAGACCTTACCTACGTAAGGACATAGACAGGGTAGATAAGGTTCAGAGGAGTGCAACAAAGATGGTACAGGGATTGCATCACAAGTCCTATGTGAACAGACTGAAGGACTTGAATATGTACTCCATGGAGGAGAGAAAGGAGAGAGGGGGGGATATGATAGAGACACACAGGTACCTTATAGAAAGGAACAGGGTGCAGGAATACACTGTTTTCCAGTGAAAAAGATGTTCCAGGACTAGAGGGCATGGGATGACTTTTAGAACTGTCGCAGCTGCATAAGCCACACTGGAATGTTGCAGCTAGGGAAGTTAGGATAGAATGTTGGGACGTTTTGATTTCAGTCAGTAGTCAGTCTGTAGTAGAGTGTCGAAGAGGGGAGGAGGTGTGCTGCAGCTGCAGGCTCTCATAGCCCTCATCTCTGACAAACAGCTATATTTTTGTTTGAGGTGTGTGTTCTCACCTGAAGAGAAACACAAGAAGAGCCAAGTGAAGTGGTAGAGACCGCTTACAAAGGTTCAGGGGCCTCAACCCTGCGGGGATGGGGGAAGGATTCAGCCTACTTCCAGGGGTAATCCCTTGGCCCGGCTAGATGAAGAAGAAGCTGCCTAAATCTAGGTTCGTGCTGAGGCACCAGAAGTTTTGTTGAGATTTCTTTGAAGAAGAAAAAAGCCTGTGGGGCACCTGCAACCAAGGGGTGAGTTTGCTCTGCTAAAGGGCCAATGTGTTTTCAACTGGGACAAGATGAATTTAAGTGACTGCTACTGTGGGGTCAGGAAAAGACAGCCAAGTACAGTTTTAAAAGTTGTGGGAATTGGACTGCTTAACTCTGTGGGGTTCTAGAGAAATGGACACAGCCACTAATTAAGTATGTTTCAAGTTCAACACATGTAGGATGGAAGAAGCAGTAGATTAAATGTGACTTACTTTGAAAGAGAATCTACAAAGTAAAGTGTTTCTAGAAAAGGTAAAACAGAGGAATGGCCGGGTATGATTTATGGGAGTAAGAGGTGGGAGACTCCCCATCTGGCGTGAACAGAGTCACCTCTGTGGGTTCGCTTTGGGACTCCTGTTGCTTTCTCTCAGATACTTGGCCAGTGCCTGAGGAAAGTACCCAGATGTGGGATTGTTGAAGATTTCCCTTGTGGAGCAGAAGTGCTCGTAGGTGGTTTAGGGAGCCACCAACAAATCTCCATGCTGTATGGAAAGTGGTCCAAAGGGCTGGCAAGGGAGCTGAGCCATGGAAGGAAGGTAGTCCCGAGGGCTGGCAAGGGAGCTGAGCCAGGGAAACCAAAAAAGAGTTGAGTTAGGGCAGTGTGCCCTGTGTGTTCTTAAACCTGAGGGTTTAACAGTACTGAAGATGTGTGTGAGCTCTGGAGAAATCTGCATTTACCAGGAGTGTAGCTCTGTGGGGGTCTGTCTATGCTTTATTGTTCATTGGTGTTTGTGAATAAAAGCCACTTTTTAGAATCCCAACTTCTGGTATTGGACATTTCAGTTATTGCTTCCTGTGTCTGGATTACTTGGATGCCCCTGTGCAGAGTAGCCAAACCTAATCACCATGCCGAGTGACACCTTTCTCCCCAAGTTTCAGGTTATAAAAATGGAGGCACCGTGTCATAGGATCTAGGCCCCTCAACCTGTCACTAGCCACACAGACAGGGGTAGCAGCCCTCTCAGTTTAGCGCCAACTGGGGGTTACATCTATGTATCTATGTACGGTTACAATAGAGAAGCTATAAGTAATTTTGTGAAAGAAATGGAATTAAACATGTAAGAGTGGCACCATATCACCCTGCTTCAAATGGACTGGCTGAACAAGCAGTACAAACATTTAAGAGTGGGATAAGGAATGTATCAAGAATGACATGAGGAAGGTAAATGGAGGGACCCTAGAGTTGAAACTTGCCAGAGTTATGTTCAAATACAGATTTTATGGCAAGGGCGAAGCAGCAAGATGGCCGCACTGCCGCTCTGCTCCTCATTTTAGTTCTATTTCAGACCCATTTTGTCATGTTTCTAGCACTTAAACATTTTGAATATACTGTTACTACTGCTAACCTTTCAGATGCCAGCTCAGTGGTGTTCATTTTTTTGTAAAGAAGGGTTGAGAGTGATTGGGACTATTTAAAGAGCTGTGTGAAGTATTTGGCATCTGTATACCTGAAAGGATACCTGAATGAATAGCATTTCCTTGTGCATTCACTTTTATTTCCTGGCAGCAGGAAGGTCCTGTAGTAAAAGGAGGTAGCATTTGGCAATATTATAAAGGTTTTAACCATGTACTTGGTATGTGTCAGCGTGGCTCAGTTGGTAGCACATCTGCCTCTGGACCAGAAGGTCGTGGGTTCTCGTCCCACACCGGGATTGGACTTGCACCTAAAAATCACTGGCATCCAAGTGCAGTATTGGGGGGTGCTGTACTGCTGGGGTGTGCCGTCCTTCGGATGAGACGTTAAACCGAGGTCCCTTCTACCCATCCTGGTGGGTGTCCAGGTGGAAGTAAAAGAACCCAGGGCACTCTTCGCAAAGACTAGGGAACATTCCCGGTGTCCTGGCCAACATTCCCCTTCCCATAAACCGGTTCATGCAATTATCCAGGCTGTGGGTGATGATGTGCGATATGGCTGCCACCACACATTCAGTCACTTCACTACACTACCAGTCTAGCATTGCTTGTAAAGCGCTTTGGATGTATGAAAAGTGCTCTATAAATACTGATTCTTCTTCTTCTACTATGGAAATTCTGAAGGAACTTCGGAGAGTTCATGAAGTGCTTGCTAGGACAGGACCAGGAATCATCCTATGCCCTGCTACCACATTGGCTATTCTGGGTTCCTATCCCCATAAATGGGAGATGGATCCTTCAACTGTCTTTCTGGATTATCTATCTAGGTCCTTTAGGACATGGCAGTCTAGTATGATGGCCTCCTTGAGCACTGTACTATGAAAGGAAATTCCGGGACCATTAAAATGCAGCCCTGGCGATCAATTTTTGGGACTCTGTACTTGATGGAGCCTCGCTAAAGTGCTGATTAACATTTTGACACAGTGTAACTTTGAAAATGATCCGCAAAAGTTAATTGGATTTTGGAAATAGGTGAAGGTTTGATGGGGATGTTCCTTAAATGAAAATTGGATTTTTCTGCCATAGTCTGTACATCCCTTGGGGTATGCTGTTGCGTGACTGTCAAAATCTTGGGTAAGCTTTTTGCTATTAATGCCTTAAGTTGTACACTGGGTCTATGATAAGGCCCTTTAGGCTTATTTCTGGACGAAGTGGGGTATGCAAATCAATGGAATGGAAAGAGATGTATTGAATATCCAACTGCTTTTAGGCTCAAACTGGTTCATCAAACAGGATGCAATGTCTGTTCAATTATAGTGTTTTACTGTTTTTTTATGTACGTTGTACTTTTTGTTTTATCAGACTTATTTTTTTGTGTGTTTTAAACAGGTAATGACCTATTGGTCGAACAAATAAACCTTTATGCTGATGACGTTCAAATACAGGAGCACTTCCTATGCCGCCACAGGCTTAACATAGAACATAGAAACATAGACTTTGATGGCAGATAATGACCGCTTGGCCCACCTAGTCTGCCCATTTCCCTACCTAGAGGATAAGCTGAAGATCCTATTTAACCAACAGCCTATTTCTTCCTACCCCCCCCACAAAAATTGCCTTATGTCTGTCCCATGCATTCTTGAATTCTCCCACAGTTTTAGACCCCACAACCTCCTCAGGAAGGCTGTTCCATGCGTCCACCACCCTGTCTGTGAAAAAATACTTCCTCACATTGCCCCTGAGCCGTCCCTTCTCTAGCTTCAAATTGTGTCCCCTTGTTCTTGCACATCTTTTTTTCTGAAAGATGCCACCCTCTTGGACTTTGTTGATTCCACTGAGGTACTTAAAAGTTTCTATCATGTCCCCCCATCCCTTCTTTCCTCAAGGGTATACATATTAAGCTCCTTTAGTCTCTCCTCATATGGCTTCTCTTGCAGACCCTGCACCATTTTAGTTGCCCTCCTCTGAACTGCTCCATCCTGTCTATGTCCTTGTGGAGATGGAGTCTCCAGAACTGGATGCAGTACTCCAGATGGGGTCTCACCAACTGTCTGTTGGGGGATAACAACTTCCTGTTTTCTGCTGGTGATGCCTCTCCCTATACATCACAGTATCCCCCCAGCCCTCCCTACTGCCTTCTCACATTGCTTGCCAACCTTAAGGTCATCTGATATGATTACCTCCCCCAGGTCCCTTTCCATTTTTGTTGTTGTTACTACCCCCATTGTGTAATCTTCCCCTGGGTTTTGTTTCCCAGGTGCATTATTTGCACTTCTTTGCATTGAATCCAAGCTGCCATACTTCTGACCATTCCTCCAATCTTGCCAAGTCCCTTCTCATCCTTTCCATGCCTCCTTGTGTATCAACCCTGTTGCAGATCTTTGTGTCATCTGCAAAGAGGCATACTTTTCCTTCCAGTCCCTCTGCAATGTCACTTATAAAGACATTAAAAGGACTGGATCCAGTACTGAACCCTGCGGTACCCCACTAGTAACCCCTCTTTCTTCAATTACCTTCTGTGTCCTGTTGTCCAGCCAATGTTTTACCCAGGCTACCACCCTGGGACCCACTCCCAGGCTGGTTAATTTGACTACTAATTTTTTGTGTGGGACTGTGTCAAATGCCTTGCTAAAGTCTAGGTAGGCCATGTCCACAGCCCCTCCCTGGTCTACTACTTTGATCACCCAGTCAAAGAAATCAATTAGATTCGTCTGACATGACCTTCCCACTGTGAACACATGCTGCCGTGGGTCCTGTGCCCCACTGGCCTCTAGGTACTCAACAATTCTTTCCTTCAGAAGTGATTCCATCACTTTCCCTACCACAGAGGTCAAACTGACAGGTCTGTAGTTTCCTGTCTCTGTCTTGGTCCCACTTTTGTGAAGGGGAATCACATCAGCCTTCTTCCAGTCCTCAGGTACCACACCAACCTCCTATGATTTGTTAAAAAGGGTAGTCAGTGGTGTCACTAGTTCTCTGCTTAATTCTTTTAGAATTCTGGGGTGAATTCCATCTGGCCCCATTGCTTTGTCCACCTTCAGTTTTAGGAGTTATTTCAGAACCCTTTCTTCTGTGAAAGGACTGGGATCAAACCCCCCCCCCTCCAGAGTGCTTCTGTTAATTGGATTAGGTACCTCCCCCACTTCCTCTTTTGTGAATACTGAACAGAAATATTCATTCAGTATCCCTGCTTTTTCACTGTCACTCTCTGCCCACCCACCGTCCATTTTATTCAGCCTCACTATCCCTCCCTTTGTCTTTCTACGCTCCCTGATATACCTATAAAAGGTTTTATCCCCCTTCTTAACCAAGTTGGCTATCTTTTCCTCAGTTTGGGCCTTTGCTATTCCGACTACCCTCCCTGCTTCCTTCTGCCTTTACTGGTACAGCTCTCTGTCCTGCTCCTTCGGTGTTTCCTTATACTTCCTAAATGCTATCTTTTTCTCCCTAACCTTCACCGCCACCTCTTTTGAGAACCACAGTGGCTTTTTTTTTCATTTTGATTTGTTTATTTGCTTCACACAAAGGCTTGTTGCCTCTATGATGGCAGTTTTGATATTTATCCATTGTTTCTCCACCCCTCCTTCTAGCCTGTTTGCTAGTGCTTTTCTAAGGCACTCCCATCTAGTCAAAGTCAGCCCTCCTGAAGTCCAGAACCCTCACTTTTGTATGGCTTGACTCTGTAGCTGGGTTTATCTTGAACCACACTGTTTGGTGGTCACTTGTTCCCAAATGATTACCCACTTCTAGATCTGAGATCCTCTCACTGTCCCCATTTGAGAGTATGAGGTCTAAGATTGCTCCCTCACGAGTAGGTTCCAAAACTAGTTGTCTGAGGCATGCCACCTGTAGGGCATCAAGAATGGCCCTGCTTTTGGATGTGGCTGCAGCAAAGGTGCTCCAGTTATCATCTGGCATATTAAGGTCCTCCATCAACAGTATCTCCCTTTTCTCTGCCATCCTAAGTATGCCTTCTATCATATCCTTGCCCATTCCCTCCCCTGACATGGGGGTCTGTATACAACCCCGGTGCAGATTGTGGTGCCATTTCCAGTCTCTAAGGTGACCCACAGTGCTTCTTCTCCTCCCTGTTTACTCTTTTGTTCAGTTGCATTTATTCCTTCCCTTACATAGAGAGCTACCCCCCCCTTTTGCCCTCCCTGTCTCTCCTGTAGATTGTGTACCCTGGTATGTTAACATCTAACAAACTGCTTATGGGGAGAACACTGAAGTCAAAATTGGACTTGATTTATCCTGGGACCTGGCATAAGGTGAAACAACAGCGAAAACAACAGGAACAATGCCACAGTCAGCACACTAGGGGTTACACCATCCAGGTGGGTGATCTGGTGTATGTAAAACATTTCAGAGCGTCATCACCCTCCTTATAGTTGGGTCTCTGGGCCTAGTTTAATTTAAAATTCAAATTGGAAGTAACATACCATAGTAAAACAACGTCAGGACCACATTTTCAGTCGTGAAAGGAGGGGGGATGTCAATGACTGTTCAGTTGAGTGGATGCCCAGTGTTTTGCCTGTCACACCATTGCCAAAGTGGCCAGCACACAGTGATACTCCAAAAAATGTTGAAGCATCAGTGGTCACAGAAGTGAGAGTCATACCAGAAGAAATGATCTGGTGGCCACTCTGAAGTAGGGAACACTGCCCTAGGTGCAGCTGCAGGGCTACTCACACCAAGGGTACTGACAGCACTGAGGCACTTGTCCACAGTGAGTAAGCCTCTACAGAGACTAGACCTTTAACCCAACAAAGGCTTATCTGCAGTTAGAGAGCAGCCACATCTAAGAAGGAGAAAAATCCTCTGTGCACCCACTTCTACCTTTCAGGGCAGTATCGCCCTGACCGGATAGCAAGTTTGTTTATTTTGTTTTATTTATTTAAAGTTGTTAACCAGGTAGGTACACTGGACCAAAAGGTCCTTTTTCAGGTCTGACCCGATGGTGCAGTACAAAATGCAAAACAGACAATATGATGCAACATCTACAATTAAATAAAAACAATTACAAGCATCCTGATACAGCAGAAATAGTTTAAAATTAGATTTAAAACTTTGCAGAGAATCTACAGACCGAAGTGCTCCAGATAAACCATTCCAATATAAAGGTGCTGCTATGGAAAAGGCCTGAGACCCCAACTCAGATTTAAAAGCAATAGTGTTTAATACCATACTACTACGTATTTATTTAGTAATACATATTACCAAATATTTTATCAGCTTAAAGAGGGAGGAGTGCTATGTATTAACTAAGCACTGTTGTTGAATGTTCTTTTTCAAACTACATCAGAAGTTGGGGGGCAGGTACTGACAGTCACTTGGCAGAAAAGGGACCTTGGGTTATCATAACTGGCAACCTCTAAATGGCAGGGCAGTGTTAGTGGGATGCTGGGGTGCATAGAGAGGGGTAGTTCCAGCAGGAGGGGGCAGTGATGTTGCTACTGTGTTGCTTGATGGTGAGACCCCACCTGGAGTACTGTGCCCAGTTCTGGAGGCTGCACCTCAGAGAGGACATAAACATGGTGGAGTCCGTCCAGAGGTGGGCAACTAAAATTGTGCAGAGGTTGCATGAGAAACCCTACGAAGAGAGACTGAGGGATCTCAACATGTACACCCTGGAAGAGAGGAGAGTGAGAGGGGGCATGATAGGGACCTATGAGTTAGGGGCAAACAGAGTGCAGAGGGAGCCTCTCTCAAATGAGAAAGAGCACCAGGATCATACGGCATGCAGTGATGCTGGGGTTGAGAGGGATGTGAGGAAGTACATCTTCACTGAAAGGGTGGTAGGCGCCTAGAAGACGCTGCCAGCAGAAGTGGTGGAGGTGAAAAGGAGGGGGGCTTCAATCATACATGGGGTAGACATTGGGGAATATTAGTAAACAGGCCGGGAAGGTCGCTGGAGACCATTTAGGGTTAGCAGAGACAGATTAGGCAAGGAATATCTGGGCAGACTGGCTGGGCCAAGTGTTCCTTTTTTGCCAACAAATTCTGTTTCTATGTTGTAAGTAAACATGTTGGCCACTAGAGGGAGTGCATTTCCTGGTTTTTGTGTGTGCTAGCTGCTTCACTACATTGCAGCAGCAGGTTGTTTTGGTATCCTTCTAAGTATTGTGAATAAATGGTTATAAACTATAATCCAGTCATCCACCTAAGATATTACAGCCTGTGTATTACCTGTGTCAACAATCGTAGCTTAGTCCATAAATTGGATCAACTTAGGCTCCATAAGTTTAGTCCACAAGTTGGATTACCTCTGTAGTGGGAAAGATCATGGAGGCACTACTTAAAGAATAGTGGCACACTTGGAATCCAAGGGTACCCCGGATCTGAGGCAACATGGATTCACTGCAGGGGAGATTGTGTCAAACAAATCTGATAGCTTTTTTGACTGGGTGACGAGGGAGGTGAATCGGGGTGGTGCTGTGGACATCAACTAACTCGATTTCAGCAAGGCCTTCCACACCATCCCACATAAAAGGCCAGTTAGCAAGATGGGTAGCATGAGCATGGGCCACAAGGTAGTAAACTGGTTTAGAAACTGGTTAACAGAGGGTGGTGGTAAATGGGATCCAATCCAAGGAAAGGGGGGGTGACCAGTGGGGTACCTCAGGGATCAGTCCTCGGGGCCAGTCCTGTTCAACGTCTTCATTGGTGACAGTGGAGGGGCTTGAAGGAAAGGTCTGCCTGTTTAGGGGGATGATAAAAGGACAAATGGCAAGACATGGGAGGCCATGTATACCAATGCCCGCAGCCTAGGAAATAAAATCCCAGACCTGGTGGCTTGATAACGGAGGCTGACCTGGACATTGTAGCTATTACCAAAACATGTTGTACTGGAAACGACTGGGATGTAGCAGTACCAGATTATACTCTGTTTAGAAGAGACGGGGGGGGGGGCTAAAAAGAGAGGGGGTGGCTCTTTACGTCAGGGAGGGTATTAGGGTGACTGAGGTACATGGAATGCAGGGAGGAGTGGAGGTACTTTGGGTCACCCTTGAGATGGGCAACAGCACTGCCATTCACATGGGTGTGATATGTAGACCTCCAGCACAGGGTGAGGAGGTGGGCAAGGTTCTAGTGGAATCCATCCACATGATGTCAGCTAAAGGGGAGGTGTTGCTGTTAGGTGATTTCAGTCTGCCAGATGTGGATTGGAGCATCCCAGCTGCTGCCTCAGCCAAGAGCAGGGACATCCTGTACTCTTTACAAGGGGCAGACCTCAGGCAGCTAGTGCTAGAGCCCACCAGGGAGGGTGCAGTTTTGTACCTGGTACTCACCAATGGGGACAGAATTAAGGAAGTCAGGGTGGGTGAACACCTGAGATCCAGGGAACACCTGGGATCCAGTGATCATTGCACAGTGTGGTTCAGCAAGAGTACAGTGGCAGTCAAACCACACAAAGGCGAGGGTCCTGGATTTCAGGAGGGCAGCCTTTACTAAGATAGGAATATGTCTCAAGCATGTCTCATGCGGGGGGGGGGAGGGGGCAAAAGGGGGGGTGGAGTGGAGGAGCAGTGGGCCCATCTGAAAGGATCTATAGTGGAGGTGACAAACCTTTGCTTTAGGCAAGTAAACAAGGACAAGAGAAAGAAAGCCACTATGGTTCTCAAAGGTAGTGACTGGGAAGGTAAGGGCGAAAAGATGGCTTTCAAGAAATAGAAGGAAACACAGCAGAAGGTGGACAGGGTAGCGTATCTGGATAAACAGGGGGAGGTAGGGAAAGCAGTCATGAGCACAAAGGCAGAAATGGAGGAAAAAATAGCACAGGAGGTAAAGAAAGGAGACAAAACTTTTTAAAGGCACATTAGTGAAAGGAGAAAAAACAGGGGTGGAATAGTAAGGCTTTAAGGGGAAGAAGGAGAGTGTGTGGAAGAGGGCCTGAAAAAAGCATCAATACTGAACAAGTATTTTTGTTCTGTATTCACAGACGAAGAAGGTGAGGGACCATAGTTAGGCAACATGAACAAATATGGGAGAGAGAGATGGACACCAGTCCATTTATAGAAGAGAGAGTCCAAAAGGAACTCACAAAACTGAAAATGGACAAGGCAATGGAACCAGATGGGATACATCCTAGAATATTAAGGGAACCATGGGAGGTGCTGGTGCCACCACTGGCAGTACTGTTCAACGAGTCACTTGATACAGAAGTGGTTCCAGAGGACTAGAGGAGGGCAGATGTAGTCCCTCTTCACAAAAGTGGCAGTAGGAAGGAGGCTGGAAACTATAGATCAGTCAGCCTCACCTCAATAGTGGGGAAGATTATGGAATCACTACTTAAACAAAGGATCATGAAACATCTTGAAGCCAGCGGAGCACAGGATCTGAGACAACATGGATTCACAGTGGGAAGGTTATGTCAAACAAATCTAATTGATTTCTTTGACTGGGTGACTATGGTCATGATCAGCGGGGAGCGGTAGATGTCGCCTACCTCGATTTCAGTAAGGCCTTCAATACCGTTCCACATAGAAGACCTGTGAACAAGCTGGGCAGCCTGGGAGTGGGTCACAAGGTGGTAAACTGGGTTAGGAACTGGTTGAGTGACAGAAGACAGAGGGTCATGGTAAATGGTGCTCAATCTGAGGAAAGGAGGGTGACCAGCGGGGTGCCACAGGGATCAGTCCTGGGCCCAGTCCTGTTTAATGTCTTCATAAGTGACATTGTGGAGTGGCTAGAGGGGAAGGTGTACTTCTCCGTGGATGACACTAAGATCTGCAACAGGGTGGACACTCTGGAATGGGTGAAAAAAATGAGGAGGGACCTAGATAAACTGGAGGAATGGTCCAGAGTGTGGCAGTTGAGATTTAATGCGAAAAAGTGCAAAATCATACAGTTGGGGCATAAGAACCCAGTGGAGAATTACATGATGGGGGGGGGGCACTGATGGTCACCAAACAGGAAAGGGATTTGGGGGTAATCATATCTGATGACCTAAAGGTGGCCAAACAATATGCCAAGGCTGTGGGAAGAGCCAGTGGGATGCTGGGATGCACAGGGAGAGGTATCACCACCAGAAGGAAGAAGGTGGTGATGCCACTGTACAGATCATTGGTGAGGCCTCATTTGGAATATGGTTTGCAGTTCTGGAGGCTGCATCTCCATAAGGACATAGACAGGATGGAGGCATTTCAAAGAAGGGCAACAAAGATGGTGCCGGGCCTGCACCAAAAGTCATAAGAGGAGAGACTGGGAGACCTCAATATGTATACCCTGGAGGAGAGAAGAGACAGGGGAGATAGGATAGAAACCTACAAAAATCTAAAAGGCATAAACAGGGTACTGGATACTAGAGAGTAGCATCTTTGAGAAAAGAAGATGTCCAAGAATGAGGGGGCATGGCATGAGGTTGAAAGGAGGTAGAATAAGGGTTAGTGTGAGGAAGTATTTCTTCACAGAAAGGGTGGTGGATGCATAGAATAGACTCCCAGTGGATGTGGTGGAGGCAAACACAGTGGGTGGATTCAAGCATGCATGGGGCAGGCATAGGAGAACCCTAGCAATTGGAATAAGGAGGTAAAGCCAGAGATCAAATAGAGCCTGTGGCTTTTGCAGTGGGCAGGGAAAATAGGCAGACTAGATGGGCCTAGCGGTCCTTAGCTGCCATCAATTTCTATGTTTCTATGTACTCTCTGGAAGAGAGGAAGGATCGGGGGGACATGATAGAAACATTCAAGTACCTTAAATGCATAAACAAGGTACAAGGGGGCAGCATCTTCCAGTATAGGAGAACTACAAGAACGAGGGGGCATGATATGAAATTGGAGGGCAGTAGCGGTAAAGGGGAAATGTCAGGAAGTTTTCTTCGTGAAGAGGGTGGTGAATGCATGGAATAGTCTGCCACAAGAGGTGGTGGGAGAGAGCACAGTGGAGGGATTTAAACATACATGGGACAGACATAGGGGCACCCTAGAAACAGGGGGGGAGTAGAGAAAGCTGTTGACCTAAGTAGGGTCACTGGCACCAAAAAAGGGGAGGGCTTATGGGCAGACTAAATGGGCCTGGCGGTCCTTATCTGCTGCCAATGTCTATGTTTCTATGTTTCTAGGATGAGTCCAGCAATTCCATGCCTACAGTATGTCCTCGTCAACTCTGAGTTCAGGTTCTCAGCTAGGATCAATGATGTGGGTGTCTCCATTGCTGATTATGCAGTCCACAGAGAGGACCACAGAATGGTGTGACTGTGTATGTCAGTCTCACTCTTTTTGTTTTTACTTATATTCTATGCCTTCTTAATGTCTCCAGCATTCATCTCCTTCAAGAGCTCCATGAGTGCACCTCCTACTTGTGAATACCTGACCACCACAGCATTGGCTTAGCCTCCAGGCAGAAGTCAGGGTTGGGGTATTTAGCCCCAAAACCCTGATACATCAGGTCAGGAGATGTTGGAGCAGAGGTGTAAGGCCTGGATATATTAGGGTCCACCATCATGGGCACTGGAGCCATTTTTCTTGTATCTCTTAGCCCATCTGCGATGTCTGCATGCTAGGAGAGCAGTTTTGGGTGCACACAATTCTGTACTGGCCACACATCCAGTCAGTATCACCCCTCCATTTCTACCTAATGCTGCAAAGCCACTCTTATCATCCATGTTGCAGCACTGCAAGACAGTCAGTCACTCTCCCTCCCAGGAGGAGGAGGAGGAGGAGAGCATTCTCTGGGATGCTGCATCCTCTGTCTCCGGCCAGCCCTTCAATGACCTGAGCTTCTTACAGAACCCAGGTTTCCACCATTGGAGTGGTAGCTCAATGCTGCATTTACAGGCTAGCATCGGTCTCACCCCTAATTTTATCATACTTCTATCCTCTACTTTCTCCCAAAAACTCCTCCCTCCTGGCATTCAGTGGTGGTGTCTGCTGCATTGCTGGTACCAACCCTGATTTCTACCTTCATCTTGTATCTTTCCTTTCCACTCTTTTATGGTGAGCTCCTGATCCTTTGAGACCTAAGCAACAATTTGCCTATCCCCTTCTATCAAAAGATATGCCTTACAAATTCAACCCGTCAATTGCATGCATCTTATTTCAGAACCAACTGGCCTTAATCAAAATCCTCAAACCACCCCTTGACTGGTTTCTCTAACCACTCCCTTGTTGACTGGGTTCTCTTATCCCATCCCCACTGCACTGTGGAATCTGGCACCCTTACACTTTTGGTGACCACAGGATGATCCACTGTGTTCATAATGTCCACTGTTCTAAGCCCCCCCCCCGAAGTACATCTGGTGAAGGTTTTTCTGGCCTCTTCACAAGGCCATCATGTTTAGTGATCTTCACCTCACCAACTGCTCCCCACCTCTCTGTCCACTGGCAGTTACATAGATGATGCTCTTTCTTACTTCCATTCTAAAGTCATGTCTGTTTGGTAAAACAAAGCCCCTTTCCACAGGTCAGATATACAAGGCTCCCACATTCCCTAGATCTCTACTGACCTAATTGCTTGCCTTAAAGTATGTGACTCTGCTTGGTGTCCCTATAAGACCTCCAGCTCCCTGGAGGACATACTGAGGTATAAACGTATAAATAGTTCCATAGTGCCAGTACTAAGGCCATCAGGTCAGCCAAATTAAATTTCCTTTCCATAAACCTCCAGAATAATCTTAATTCTGCACCCCCTCCCCACAGTTAACCATTCCAGTTCTCAAGCTAATGAAGTCCTTAATTGCTAACTGTTCGGATCACCTCCTTTTATAATGAATTCTTAACCTCTTGTGTCCTCTCGCTGCTCCCTCCCCCACCTCCTACTTTCCCCCTTGGCTCCCCATTCTTGTACCACTTACTCAGCAGACATGTATTTCTTTTTCTCTGCCGCACTCTCTAATCTCCCATCTCTCTCTCCTTGCCCTATTTTAATTCTCACAAACTGCATCTCCCCTGCTGTTACCCTGTCTGTTCTACCACTGTTTAACTGTAACAACAGTCACAACCTTAATGGTCTTGATCCTAAACTCCTGTATCTCTTTGCTGCTGTATTGCTGTCCCTGTTTCCTCCTTTCTCGATTTCTGCTTTCATCAAGGTTCCTGGGGCCTGGAAGCATGCTGTAGTTCTCCCCCTCTACTACGGTGAGACTACGTCTCCCTGGGATCTAATGTCCTATGTCTCTGCTCCCTGTACTGGCTAAAGTGCAGGAAAAACTTGAGCTCTCCCAACTTTGTACACTTCCAGAGTCCTTCTTTATTCTAAACTCTTACCAGTCTGGCTTACATAAATCCCACTGCCATGTCACATCAGTCCTATGACTTACTGATTCTGTTCTAAAGGGGATGACTTAGGGCCTATTTATGTCTGCCTTCTTTGTTGACTTCTCCATAACTTTTGACACCATAACCCATCCTATCCTACTCAACAAACTCATAAGGGCAGGTCTCAATAGCTAGTACTCCCTAACTATAGGGGGCAACCAGGGAACTGGAGATAACCTACTGAAGATGGGGTACATGACAGTGTCATACACATAAGAGTGAGAACCATAACAGAAGAGGAGGGAGTACGGCTAGAGAGAAGCTACAGGGAATGACTACAATTGGTCCTGCAAGTGGATGAGGGAAGAGCAGTAGGCATGGTTCTTGGAGGGTAGTCTACTTAGATGCCAGAAGTTTTGATACCAAAATAAGTGCTCTCCAGGCCATGGCAGCAGAGGGCAGCCCTGACATAATGGCAGTGACAAAAATGTGAGTATCACCCAACAATGACTGGGACCTCAGGATCCTAGGCTTTGCAGTATTCTGGAGGAATATGAAAAAGGGGAGGGAGCTGCACTGTATATTAGGGATGCTATCAGTTAGTGGACTAGAGAACAAGGTAACAGAGGGGGTAAAGTAAAATTCTATGGGTACAGCTCATGGCACATGAGAGAAAAGTTTTCTTAATGGGAGTAATATATAGGCCTATAGTCTGTCAGAGGAGGTGGACAGGGTAGTAGCCGAGAAGTTCAGGAGGGTAGTAGCTAGACGGAGTCATCTTGTTTGGGGACTTCATCATACTGGATGTAAACTGTTGCATTCCTGTGGCATGAAGTAGCAGGAATAGGCACTGGTGGATAACTTCCAGAACTGCTTCCTGAGTCAGCATGTGGAGGAGCAGAGTAGGGATGAGGCGAAACTCGACCTAGTTTTGCCTAACCTGGACAACATCTTGGCAGACACGATGGGCCAATGGCTTTTTTCTGCTGACAAATTCTGTTTTTCTGTATTAGCAGTGGAAGATCTGCTCAAGTCTAGTGACTGCAGCAAATTGTGATTTGACTTACATTATACAATGTCAAGAAAGAATCATGGCTCCTGATTGGTCAGTTGGCCATCACAGCAGGGATGTTATCCTGGGCATAACATCCCTGCTGATCAACTAGATGATGATCTCATAGATAGTCTTGATGATTGTTTCCATCTTTTCTTAAAAAAATATTTGTAAACACTAACAAAAATTATTTAAAATTATTTTTTCTGTATAAAACAATGAGCCATTGTATAATAGGAATAATGCCCTCCAGGTTGGGTGTTATGCTGGGATAACATTCCTTGTCGGGTGTTGGACGCCCTTGGCCGGTGGCCTCGGGCCCAACCACCCGAGGTGGGATGTTATCTCAGCATAACACCCACCCTGTCAGGCATTATTCCTTTAGTAGAACCAAAGGCACAAAAGCAGAAATCCTTGACACCAGTAATGGTCTTTAGCAGGATGGATTTGTGCTCAGTCTTCACAGTCAAGGAGTCTGGACCACTACTGGCATGCAGCATCCCAGTCAGGCAGGAAATAAATATGGAATAGGTGAGTATCACAGGGGAAAGGGTGCTCAAAGATCTTAAAGGGTTGAAGGTGGGTAAGTCCCCAGGACTAGATGTGCTACCCCCATGGGTGATCAGGGAGGCTGGGCAGCAGTGCTGGCATCAGCATCCCAGCCAGCTAGTCAACTGCCCGGGCCCCAACACCAGAGGGGGTCTACCAGGGGATCCAAAACAAAATAAGAAACAGATGTAAATTTTGTCTTAGCCCGGCTTGCTGCTTTCAGCTGGGCTACAACAGCACAATAGGATTTGACAGCTATGCTCTTCATTAAAAAAAAAGACAAATAAATAAAAAGGGAATACATAACAATACATTCTAATACATAAAAATAGAATAAAGGCCTTTTCATTTCAAACTCATTTTCGTACTTTTTTCGTAGGTGATCTCTCAACACACCAATGGTATTTCTTCTGGAAAATGCTACATGCGCTGTCTACTCACAAAGCATAGGAGTGCTGGGTGGGAAATTATCTAACTGGATAACTATAACCTCGACACACACCATCGGATTTAATAGGTTTACTGTTAACAATAAATGCTGACAGTACCAACATCATCTGTATTAGATAAGATGATTTATACTAGCAAAATGAAACCTTCCGATTCTCCAGAATCTTCAAAGGTGAAGCACAAATCTGGATGTCAGAAGCAGATGGAAATGACTGTGACAGAAGAAAATCTAAAAAAAAAAAACCTTGCAAGTTAGATCAATAATCAAATTATTTTTGCAGCCTTTTGGCAGTCAGACAGAGATGACCGAAGCAACTGCAGCTGCAGCAACCGAGAACAAAGATGAGCCAGGAGAGCCTGATAACACTGAAAATGAGCTCCAAACCCAATCCATGAGTTTTTCCTACCTCACTTAACTCTCAGAGTCCGGATCAGTCTGAGCCTGTGGCTGCCAAAGCTGCTCAACCTGGTGACCACTAGGGATGGGGCGGACTAGTCTGATGGGAATCAGAACCCCACAGATCTCTCAGTGTTCGGCGGACCCGGGTAAATCAGGACTTGCTCTGAAGGTGTACTGGGTCTGCCTCGCTATGCATGTCTCACTTTTTCAGATGGGATTAAATTGGAAAAAAAAAATCCCCTCCCATCCACCAAACCCAGCCATCCCACTTTCTACAAGGAAACAAACAAACAAAAAAAAAGCTGTTATTTTTTCCCACCTTTTCGACTCTCCCATCATGTAACCACAAGGCTACAAGTGCACATGCTTGCAGTGGTGCTGTAGTATCAGCTGGAGAGAAAGACAGAGATGGTAGTTGTAGTGGATGCCTCACCTGAGCTGAGATTGTTTTTTTTCCCCAAAATCGGTGCATCGAGTGGCTGTGGGTGGGTGGACAGCAGACCAGGCGTAGGGGATATTACTGCACATGCACATGTGTGTGTGGCAGAAGGGGTATTTTATTTTACTTTTTTACTTTTTCCCTCCGGTCATGGCTCGAGGGAACTCTCTCAGGCAACCATATCCTTGTGCCTGCCTGCCTGAAGATCTCTACAGACTGAGCCTTCCCCCCCCCCGCAGCCAGCACCCCCAGTTTAACCCACCCGGGGAGGGTAGCCTGACTCCTTACCTTGGGCTGTCTTCAAAGGCAGACTCCGGCATGCAGGTTTGGCACAGGTGGAGTAGCAGTGAGGCCAGCCGTGCCGAATCCGGCGCTGGGCATGGAGGATAGGTGCTGTCACCTATCCCAGCGAGCTGGGGTTTTCCCTGTTCTGTGCTCGTAACCCCGTGCGTGGGCATGCCCTGACGCTCTGGCACACGGCAACCCTGCCTGCGTCGGCCATGCTGTTGCCGTGCAGCCTGGCTTGCTGCAGCACCCTCGGTCTCCACTGGGGGTCACTGGCTAGCTGGGTCAACCCATCCCCTGTCCCTGGGGAGGAGAGCACCATGAGGGCACTCATTCCTCAACGCTCCCCGGCTGGCCCACCGGTGCCCCAGGCTCGCTTCCGAACCCAGGTCGCCGGTGTGGTGCAAGGTGTGGTGTCCAGTGCCTCAACCCTCAGTGCCACTGGGCCAGCTGGTATTTGATTTTATTGAGATGAATGGCACAAAGCTACCATCTGCGAAGATGGATTCGACACCACCCCGCTGATCATATCCCTGGATGTCAGGCAGCTGCAGTTCACACCCCCTGATATGGATTTAACAGGAAAAACAGTGCCTCAGGGCAGTTAGGGCTGCCCTCACAAGGTTCAAATGAAACAAAAATGTGGAACAGCCCCTTGTTTCACATGCACTGCTGTGCAGTAAAAGTTGGTATCCCGTGTCTTTGGCAACCTCGATTGAGTGGCTACCGAAAGGGCGACTCAGTCGTGATGCCTGTCATTGGGGCAACTGGGAAAGGTGGGTGACTGGATGTGGGGGATGCGCGAAATAGCGACATCCTGTCGCTGCATGCCTACGCGCACGTGGGGGGGGAGCGAGCACACCGAGCGTGGTGAGGGAGGGGATGGAGGGGTTTTAGGGGTGGCACCATGGTGAGCTGTCGAGCTGCTGCTATGGCGTGGTGAATGGGTTCAGGGCTGAGGTGGGAATGGTGCTGGGTTTGGGTCTGGGCGCAGGTGCTTTTTGTTGCGCCCAGCCCAAAATGTTATTTATGCTGTGTTTGCACCCCCCAACATGCACCCCCCTGGAGTTGAGAATCCTTAAGTAGGGGGTGCAGCCCCCCGCATAAAACAACAAATCCCAACTCCCCAGTGCCATTTTGCTGTGCGCCAGGGAGTACATCTCCGAAATATCTTTTCGGCGATGTGCCGTCGCCCTAATGGCGATTGTCTATCGGCGATCGCCGTTATCGCATAGATTCGTGAAAGTTTGATCAGCTATGCTACATTTTTTATTCCTGTATCTAGTTCATATGTTTACTTCAATCTGATTACTCCTTGATCTGTCCTGTTATGTATGTTTGTCACAGACATAAAATAGGAGCAAAGCTTTTCTGAACAGGCTGGCCTTGAGGGAAGAGTTTGGTTGGTTTATTTATTTAAAGGACACCTGCATGCTGCCTTCACGGATTATGCCCTGACTTGTGGACAAAGAGGGATTAACATATGCCAGGGTATGGGTTTACTGAGCATTATTCCACGCTTGGGGGTGTGGTTGGAGTCTCAAGGCGAAACCGAGTGACTTCAACCACCCAGGCGTGGATTAATGCTCAGTAATCCCGTACCCTGGAGTGGGTTAATCCTCTTATAACATGGGTAATGTTATAGTAGAGTTTTACCTAAAGAAATAGTAAAATAAAGCCCTGTGAATATACAACTGTGGGTATATCCGGGATTAATCAATGGTCAGGTGACCTGTTTGGATGAATCAAAAGATAGTATTTTCAGAACCCATGTTATAAGCCTAATTATGCAAATGTTTTATACCGTAAGGGTTTGATAATGTTTGCAGTAGAATCAAGGAGGCATCAGACAAAATATGTCCTGTCACAAATTCATTTAATCATTTTACAAAATAAAACCCCTGGATTTACTATACGTCTTTTAAAATCATCTTCTTGCACTAAAGGTTGCATAGCAAACATTTTCATTTCCCTTAACAGTGAATGAAAAGTACCCGGCCCGGTGGTGCTGAGGGTTGAGGCGTTGGACACCACACCTCATGCCACACCAGTGACCCGGGTTCAGAAGTGAGCCAGGGCCACTGGGGGTTGGCAGGGGAGGGAAGGGATCGAGCATCTGGATGACAGCTCTCCCTTCCCTGGGGAAGGTTCCAAGCACCTGGTGGCAGTCGGGTGCAGCACAGTTGGTGCATGTTCAGCAGAGGAGGAGCTTGGTGGGCAGCCACACGCAGTGCACAGCTTCCATTGTATGTCTGAGCTCCTCAGGGACCAACAAGTGGAAAAAAAAACCCTTCCATTGGGGATAGGCGAAGGGGCTTTCTCCCGGTCAACACTCCCAATGCTGGGCACTCTCCTCTCTGTCCCCCCCCCACCACTGCGGCCCGGCACTCTACACTACAGATAGAGTGCCCTGGGTGGATAGGGTGGCCCTTCCCAGAGGGGGTTCAGATCCGGAGGATTTGCTGGGTCAGGGTGAGGAGTAAGGTGCAGCGTCACAGCGGGAGGTAGAGATTGAGGTCGGAGGTAGCTGGAGAGAGTTCTCCTCTGGAAGGTGTAGAAACAAAGTGTACAAAAAAAACAAACAATGAATGGAAAGTAAAAAGAAAAAAAGAACAGGGTGATAGATTTATTATGTGGGTTTTGACTATGCTTTTTATCTTTTTAAAAGTATACTGATGTGTGATAATGTACCTTGTCCTGTTTGGATTTTGTTTTTAACATATTAATGCTGTTAATGATGGTTGGGCATGTTCTGGTTTAAATGGCTTGTAAGCAATGCCAAACACTTCTTTAAGCAAGGTATCTGCAATTAGGAAGGGGTAGGGGTGTTAATACAGTCAAACCCCCTTTATCCGACCCCCGTACTACCGAACCTCCCTATTTAACGAACCTGATATGTGTCCCCCACTGTTTTCGTATGTTCATTGTATGCTGTCAAAGCTGTCATTAGTATGTGCTACAATTAACTTTAACTCTTTGCATCTGTGACCTGATGACCTTAAACTGACAAGATTCATGCAGTGTAATAGCAGTGTACAGTACTACGTAGCGATGGATTCTCCCTCAGGCAAAAGGAAGCGAGTTGTCCTTTCCGTGGCCCAGAAACTTAGAATTACTGACAGGCTTGAAGGTGGTGAGCATGCTGTTGCTTTAGCACAGGAGTATGGAGTCGGGAAGTCCACAATTAGCGATATAAAGTCTGCTAAAGAAAGATTAAGGGACTTTGCTGTCAGTATTGAGACGGCTGCTGGATCCGATACAAGAAAAAACACCAGGATGTGTAAAGAGGAGGAGCGCGATGCTGCAATTTACACATGGTTCAGGCAGGAGAGGGAGAAGGGCACCCCGATATCTGGCCCGCTCCTTAAAGAAAAGGCATTACAATTTCACATCGTCTTGCCATTTGGGACCATTCTCAGCAAGTGAGGGTGGCTGGACAGATTTAAGAAGCTGACGCAGGATTCGCCAGCTTCATCTTTGTGGTGAGAGGCTAAGCGCAGCAGATGATGGCATTGAGCCTTTATTCAACAGCTGCTGGATATAATAGTGGTTGGTGGTTTACTGCCAGAGCAAGTGTTCAATGCCGATGAAACTGGGCTGTTTTGGTGAGGTTTGCTGAGAGAACACTTGCTCGTGGCTCAGAAAAAGATGCCCCGGGGATAAAAAAGCAGAAAGACAGGCTGACAGTGTTTGGCTGTGTCAACGCTGCTGGTCACAAATTAAAGCTGGTTGTGTTTGGCAAGTTACGAGTTCCTAGATGTTTTAAACATTTAAACATGGCATCCCTCCCTGTGCAGTATGAGGCTCAGAGGAGCGCCTGGATGACTGCTGACATTTTTTTGGTCTGGTTTTCAAATCAGTTCGTCCCTCAGGTAAAGCACTACCTATGAGGGACATGGTTACTACAGAAAGCCTTGCTTCTTGTGGACAATTCACCAGCCCACCCCAACATCGCCAATGTTTGCACACGAGATGGCACAATCTGCTGCATTTTCTTACCGCCCAACAAAACATCTAAGTTACAACCTTGTGATCAGGGAGTCCTTGAAATTTTTAAGAGGGCATATTGTAAAAACTGCTCTAGACCGTGCTTGCTAGCGATAACCATGATACTCCTTTGGCCCACATTATCAAAGCCATAAATCTTAAGGATGTTGTTTACATGGCTGCTGAGGCATGGGATAGCTTACGCCCTGAATCTATACAAAAAGCTTGGCGAAAATCAGGAATAAAAACTAGTCTGGAAGCCACGGAAAATGACCCTGACACTGAGCAAGCTGACCTCCCTATCCCACCAAACACTGATGTCACTGTAGAAGAACTAAAGATCCTTGCAGCAGACCTCCCTGATCCTCCATCTGCTGAAGAAGTGCAGGAGTGGTTGCTGAGTGATGCCCATGAACAAGGTCAGGAGATTCTGTCTGATGAGGGCATCGTGGAGATGGTGACAAAGACGGAGCCGGAACAAGGAGAGGACCTTGATGAAAATTAATCAGAGACTGAAGAGTCTGCTACTATCATGCCAAGTCACACAGAGGCAGAACAGTACCTTGAAAAGGTGATCCTTTACCAGGAATCACAACCGGACTGTGACCCGATACAGATCATGCTGCTACGAAGCGTTAAGCAGCATGCCGCTAGAAAGCGACATGATGTACTTAAACAAAAGTCAATTGCTGACTATTTTAAAAGCTAAACTAAACTACCGCACATAAAATATTTTTAAAGCAAGCACCAAGCACTAAAAATGAAACAAAGATTTGTATTTTGCACATTTTGCACCGGGAATAAAATTGTTACATATTACTGCATCGTGAGTGTGTTAATGAAAGAATGAGGACTGATTTAATGATGGAATCCTGTTTATCCAACCCCCCGATTATCCGACCATATCAGATGTCCCCCAGGTGGGTTGGATAAATAAGGCTGAACTGTATTGGGGCAGTGTGGGTGTAAAATCATAAGTGAAGGGGGCTGGGTTTTTTGTATTGGGGCAGGGTGGACATTGTAGATGGGATGAGGGGTGGGGTAGTTATTCTGGGACAGAGTGGCTACAGCAGATGGGAGGAGGGACAGTGGTATTTATTTGTTTTGGAAAAAGGTTGCTATCAGCAGATGAAGTAGGTAGGGGTGTACATACTGTGGCAGGGTGTACCTACATATAGTACTATGGCAGTGTGGGTGCCACCAGACAGGGAAGGGGGATTAGGAGTGTGCTACATACTGGTGTGGGGAGAGTGTTATCAGATAGGAGTGGATTGGAATATGCATAATTACCTACCAGGTCATATCCGCACAGAGAAAACCAAGCACAGCATGACCACGCTGTGAGCAGAGTGCATGCCTACAGAGCGACAGGGGAATTACAGCGATATGAAAGTATTGCTACCCTCTGATGCTCACCATGAAGGAGGAAGTGGATATGAACACTGCCAGTTGGGTGCTCAGTCGAACCGCTCCCATGGTGGAGTTGCTAGAGCACCCGACCCTGCAGTGGATGGGTTTGGGGAATGAGGTTTCATTCCCAGCTCAGGAATCTTTTACTTTTATTATTTTTTTCTCTTGCCCCCTATGTCCACACCCCCTCAGAGTTGATTATAGTACGTCCGGGGTGTGTGGGGGGTGAAGCTCACTGCAAAACAAAAGGGAAACAGTCAAGCGTGTTTTTACTGTGTTTGCTGCTGTGCGGCTGTGATGTGCGTGGTGTTGTCTGCGACATTATGACCCCGTGCCACATAATTTCAGGGGCAAGATTGGGGGTTGAGATATGTTTAATCAGAGGTACCCCTCCATTCCCCGCTATGAAAAGGGTAAGGGAAACAAACACAACTGGATTATCTATAGCAATCAGGCAAAGGCACAGAATGGAGTCAGAAACATAGACTGGCACACAGGTAAGAAAAAATATTTTTTAATGTTTTGTTGTAGATAGGATTATTTTCAGGTATTTTCATCAATTTTCTGAAGGTTCTGATTTGAATCTGAACCAATCAGAACTAATCAGGGTTCTGATTTGAATCTGAACCAATCAGAACTAATCAGGACTCTGACCTGGATCCTGATCCTTATAATAAGGGTCAGGACCTTTTCATGTCCTCCCACCCCTACTGACCACCGCCATCATGAGTTTTTCAAACTTTCTGAGCCACTGCCAAAGCTCAGTGAGGATCCTGCTGAGTAGCTGGGGCCAGGCAAAATTACTCATTCCTTGGGAAGTCAAGCAGCCTTGAGGGGACCTACGAAGCTGAAAGGGTTGGATATGTTACACAGAGGTTTTCCAGTGACTGAATGCCCTGATGGCACTAAGAAACAATTCTCTTCTACTCACTACTATCAGCAATTAGGCAACGGATCTAAACTCAAAAGAGATTGGTTAGTCTATTCAAAATTGGCTGATTTTGTATTGCTGATTCTGCTTCTGCTGTTTGCTATTTGATCATGATGAGAAGTTGACTTTCTCTATTCGGACAGGCTTTTGTGACTGGAAACATCTGTCTGGCACTGATGGGTCCTTGCATGTGCATGAAATTTCTGCTCCGCACGTTGACAATTACTTGAAGTGAAAAGAACTGGAGTTAGCTTTTAAGGCAAATGTGATGATCGACAAAGGGAGACTGAAGAAATTACTGTATAGTCCAGTTAACTTGTCTTCCATTGTATAGATGCTCCTGGAGACTATAATCAAGGAACAGCTGGTTGACTTCCTGAAGTCCCATGGTCTCCACAATATTAAACAGCACAGCTTTGTTAAGGGAAGGCCCTGTTAGATGAACCTCATGACAAAACTCATGGAATTCTTCAATGCCATGCTGCAAGTGATGGACAAGATCCCAGCGTTGGATGTCCTTAGCTAGATTTCAGCAAGGCCTTTGTCTGTGTGGCCCACAAAACGCTAATGAAGAAACTGGGGACTTTGGTGTTGGGGAGAAAGACAGTAGATGGTTAGAAAACTGCTTAGGAGGGGGAACTCAAATGTGGTGTAAATGGTATATACTCTGAGTTCAGGGGGTAATGAGCAGAGTGCCACATGGGTCGGTACTGAGCCTGGTACTGTTCAGTGTGTTCATTTGTGACATTGAGGAAGAGATCCAGGATAACATGTGACTACTTGTGGATGACATTAAGATATGTGGCAGAGTGGATAGTGAGGAGGTTTATGGGAATTCAAAAGGGACCTTGGGAAATTGGAAAGATGGTACAGGATCTGGCAGCTAAAATTTTAGTGCCAAAAAGTTCAAGGTTATGCACCAAGGGAGAGGTTGTGCTCATAGGGAGGGTTATGCATTTGGAGAGGGGAAATTCATGGACTGAATGTTAGATAGGAAAAAGAGGGTAAGACTAAAGATGAGCACAAACAGCGATGGCTAAGCGGGCATGCAAAGTATGGAAGAAGCAGGTCTAAGGTGAGACCACATTCCTTATTCTGGAAATTGTTTTCATAGAGAATGGGTGAGTGGCTGATGGGGAAGGTGTTTTGATGTTTATTGGGTGGATGTTAAGTACTTTTAGGTGCCAAATGAGACCTTAATTGATTCAATCTGATCTTGCATGCATTAAAGGGGCACTTTGAATGTCTAAGGGCAAAAGCTGGGGGGGTGGCTACCCCCCCCCCCGTGGTTCTGGCCCCTATGGGAACACTGAGAGGATTAGTGACTTGCCTAAGGTCAGACAGTGAACATCTGATTCTAGCAGGGTTTGAACCTGCGATTTTCAAGTTCCCAGACCAGTACTCTAACCACTAGACCACACTACAACACATTGTGTTTGTCGCAGGATTAAACTCTGCTTTGGAACCCATGACCTTACTGGAAATTAAATTCAATGTTTTCTTGCTTTCCAGATTAGGCAATAGTGACAGCATTCACACCTGAAACTGCTCAATTGGAAGATGTAAACCATGAAATCAGGTGCTGCCAGGAAGTGTAAGAAAATGGCCTTTCTTTACTGTCTTTACAGTGCCTACTGTAACACTCCGTACGTAATGCAGTGAACCAATTAGTTGTTCCAGGAATAGGCTGTTGTGATGATATCATTTATAATAGGAATGACTCCGTGAGTCATCGTAAGAGGTTGAGTATTTGAATAACAGGCCAGCACAGTTTGTTTTTGATTGTGGCTTTCACGTAGGCTACTACGAACTTTGTGAAGAGCTGGCCTTTGTCTGCACAGGTGTTTTGCTGAAGACCACACATATACTAAAACTGATGTATCCCAAAAGTGTGCACTGACAGTACAAATTGAGCTATGCAGCAGGTATGTTTTACATGGCGTCAGAACGGAATGGAACCAGTTTCAGGGTAAAGAACAAAAAACAAACAAACTATGATTTCATTACTCAGAGTGCTTCATTGCAATGGCAAAAGCCAAACAATAAACACTCTGACTTTATTAATTCAGCTGTGCACATCTTAGTATCCCATCTGCTATTGTACATAACATTCCGTTCCAGTGCGTCCTGGACGTTCAGTGATGTCAGTTCCTAGTGTTGTGCACAGATTAGTTAATATTTTGGAACAGTACAAACTAGCATCATGGAAAGTTAAGGAAATCTAGAAACAACAGAAAATGCTGGAGAGAGAAAATGCAAAGAATAATCTGTACAATAACTAAAGTCATAAAAATCTGTTTTAGTAGGGAAAATAAACAAGCCAAAGTATATCAAAAGACTGAATAAGACTGAAAGAAAGAAACAAGGAATCATTTGAATGTACTGAAAACTTTTCTAGAAGCAGTACATGTAATATGTAAAAAATGGAAGTGCCATGTCATTTTCAATTAAGTCAGGGAGTGTCTAGGCTCCATTGCTGAATTCTGTTCTTGTAAGCTAAAAATAACTAAGGTGAAATAGTTTATTTTTACATTAGTCTTTCTTGCGGAGTCAAAGAAAAGATCTTCTTGATCCATGTTCTGTGACTCTAGACCAATTACGATAGATGTCTGACCAGGTCATCTATCATGACTGGTCTAGAGTTGGCGCGGACAGGCCAGGACCATCTTTAATTCTGTTTGCAAAACTGAATAAATAAATGTGAATTGTTTTAAGGGGGTTGATTTCTGTTTTTTTTTTTTTGTTTGTTTATTTGTTTTGCCTAAATAAAAACAAAGTTTAAAAAAAGTCTCTTATGGAGGAATAAGGCTGCTGGGCTGTAACCTCTGCATTGGCTCTTAGTAAAGGCTGCCTACTACGATGAAGGGAGCTGTGAGGTTAACTACCCACACAATCACCCCACTCACTGATCTGTTTCACAGTGCTGACCCTGTATTGAACAATCTATCAGCAGAGACAGTCAACATGAAGACAATACAAGCTTTCAGGGTAACCTGGACAAATTTCAGCTGGCAAGGGAATCAGAGTACCTTGGGTAGTAATGTAAACAGGAAATCTCTACAAATGAATACATGTTTGCACAGCATAGTTGTTGGTCCCTACTTATAAACTGTGTGTGTGTGTGTGTGTGTGTGTGTGTGGGGGGGGGTGGACCTAAAGGACCAAGTGTCCTTTTTGATCTTTAAGCAGCAGTATTTATTAGCAAAACATTCCATCATGTTTTGTTTTTTTTAGCAAAAATGTATTTCTATTTATTCAGTTAATGTTGGTGTCCTGGTAAGTACACTGGCAACAGAAGCTTTTTTTCATACACGACCCAGGCGCAGTAGAACAGGCTAGAGAAGTGAAGAGATGTTCCAGGACTAGAGGTCATGGGATGAAATTGGAGGGAGGAGGTACAGAGGTAACATGAGGAAGTATTTCTTCTTGGAAAGGGTGGTGGACAAGTGATATGCCCTGCCAGAGGAGGTGGTGAGAGCTGAAATGATTACAGGGATTCAAGAATGCATGAGAAAGGCATCGGGGGATCCTACCAATTGGGGGAAGGGACAACCCAGTTCAAGAGAAGCTTGAAGAGGCAAAATTACATATGTAATTAGGCAGACTAGGTGGGCCAAAGGCCCTTATCTGCTGTCAGCATCTATTTTTCAGAGGAAGTGATATGTAATACAGTAAAAGTAGCAGTATTTACAATAAGCATTTACAAAATGTGGTGGGTGCAGCAATATTTATAGTATACATATACAACTGCAAGATAAGTACAAAGAAGTTCATATTCATTGCATAGTGGCCACAAAGATGGGACAGTAACCATAAGAAGATTAAGTAGAAATATACAGCAGCTATCAACCTTGGGAGGAGGTTGACAGTATAACAAGGGTACAAGGTGAGGGGACAACACTAGCACAAAAAGGAGAGCAAAGTAAGTGTAGGTTGGAGGGGTAGGGGGAGGTTAGAGAAAGCACTGGCAAACAACAGATGGGGAGTAGTGAGATTTCAGAAGTTTTGTAAAGGTAGAGAGAGAGAGGGTTTTCCTAAAGGGAGGGGGTATTGAATTCCATATAGAGGCAGCATGGAAACAAAAGGACCGTTGGCCCATGTTGGTGCGAAACAGCTGGACAACAATGTTGTTGTAGGAGGTAGAGCAGGAGATAGGGAGATCGACAACATAGAAACATAGACTTTGATGGCAGATGAGGACCGCTTGGCCTACCTAGTCTACCCATTTCCCTACCTACAGGAGAAGCTGCAGATCCTAGTTAACCAACAGCTTATTTCTTCCTACCCCCCCCACACGAATTGCCTTATGTCTGTCCCATGCATTCTTGAATTCTCCCACAGTTTTAGACCCCACAGCCTCCACAGGAAGGCTGTTCTATGCATCCACCACCCTCTCTGTGAAAAAATTCTTCCTCACATTGCCCCTGAGCTATCCCCCTTCCATTTTCAAATTGTGTCCCCTTGTTCTTGCAAAGCTCTTTTTCTGAAAGATGCTACCCTCTTGGACTTTGTTGATTCCACTGAGGTACTTAAAAGTTTCTATCATGTCCCCCCCTCTCCCTCCTTTTCTCAAGGATACACATATTAAGCTCCTTTAGTCTCTCCTCATATGGCTTCTCTTGCAAACCCTGCATCATTTTAGTTGACCGCCTCTGGATTGCCTCCATCCTGTCTATGTCCTTACAAAGATGGGGTCTCCAGAACTGGATGCAGTACTCCAGATGGGGTCTCACCAACTGTATGTACAGGGGGATAACAATTTCCTGTTTTCTGCTAGTGATGCCTCTCCCTTTACTTCCCAGTATCCTCCCAGCCCTCCCTACTGCCTTCTCACATTGCTTGCTAACCTTAAGGTCATTGATATGATTACCCCCCAGGTCCCTTTCCATTTTTGTTGTTGTTACTACCTCCTCCTCATTGTGTAATCTTCCCCTGGGTTTTTGTTTCTCAGGTGTATTATTTTGCACTTCTTTGCATTGAATCCAAGTTGTCATACTTCTGACCATTCCTCCAACCTTTCCAAGTCCCTTCTCATCCTTTCCATACCTCCTTGTGTATCAACCCTGTTGCAGATCTTTGTGTCATCTGCAAAGAGGCATACTTTTCCTTCCAGTCCCTCTGCAATGTCACTTATAAAGACATTAAAAAAGGACTGGACCCAGTACTGAACCCTGCGGTACCCCATTAGTAACCCCTCTTTCTTTAGAATGGACTCCATTTACAATTACCTTCAGTGTCCTGTTGTCCAGCCAATGTTTTACCCAGGCTACCACCCCGGGACCACTCCCTGTTTGGTTAATTTGATTATTAATCTTTTGTGTGGGACTGTGTCAAATGCCTTGCTAAAGTCTAGGTAGGCCATGTCCGTAGCCCCTCCCTGGTCTACTACTTTTTGGTCACCCAGTCAAAGAAATCAATTGGATTCATCTGACATAACCTTCTCACTGTGACCCCATGCTGCCTTGGGTCCTGTGCCCCAATGGCCTCTAGGTACTCAATTCTTTGCTTCAGAACTGATTCCATCACTTTCCCTACCACAGAGGTCAAACTGACAGGTCTGTACTTTCCTGCCTCTGTCTTGCTCCCACTTTTGTGAAGGGTAATCACATCTGCCCTTCTCCAGTCCTCAGGTACCACATCATCCTCCCATGATTTGTTAAAAAGGGTAGTCAGTGGTGTCACTAGTTCTCCCCTTAATTCTTTTAGAATTCTGGAGTGAATTCCATCAAGCCCCATTGCTTTGTCCACCTTCAGTTTTAGGAGTTCTTTCAGAACCCTTTCTTCTGTGAAAGGACTAGGATCAACCCCCATCCAGAGTGATTCTGTTAACTGGATTAGGCACCTCCCCCTCCTTCTCTTTTGTAAATACTGAGCAGAAGTATTCATTCAGTATCCCTGCTCTTTCACTTACCCTCTCTCCCCTCCACCATCCATTCTATTCGGCCTCACTATCCCTCCCTTTGTTTTTCTACGCTCCCTGATGTACCTATAAAAGGTTTTATCCCTCTTCTTAACTGAGTTGGCTATCTTTTCCTCAGTTTGTGCCTTTGCTATTTTGACTTCCCTCTCTGCTTCCTTCTGCCTTAACTGGTACAGTTCTGTGTCTTGCTCCTTCTGTGTTTCTTTATACTTCCTAAATGCTATCTTTTTCTCCCTAACCTTCCCTGCCACCTCTTTTGAGAACCATAGTGACTTTTTCTTTCATTTTGATTTATTTATTTGCTTCACACAAAGGCTTGTTGCCTCTGTGATGGCAGTTTTGATGTTTCCCCATTGTTGCTCCACCCCTACTTCTAGCCTGTTTGCTAGTGTTTTTATAAAAAAGCTGTCTCCCATCTTGCCAAATTCAGCCCTCCTGAAGTCCAGTACTCTCACTTTTGTATGGCTTGACTCTGTAGCTGAGTTTATCGTGAACCATACTGTTTGGTGGTCACTTGTTCCCAGATGGCTGCTCACTTCTAGGTCTGAGATCCTCTCACTTTCCCCATTTGAGAGTACGAGGTCTAAGATTGCTCCCTCACGAGTGGGTTCTAAAACTAGCTGTCTGAGGCATGCCACCTGTAGGGCATCAAGAATGGCCCTGCTCTTGGATGTGGCTGCAGCAAAGGTGCTCCAGTTAACATCTGGCATATTCAGGTCCCCCATCAACAGTATCTCCCCTTTCTCTGCCATCCTAAGGATGCCTTCTATCATATTCTTGTCCATTGCCTCCCCCTGACATGGGGGTCTGTATACAACCCCTGTGTGGATTGTGGTGCCATTTCCAGTCTCTAAGGTGACCCATGGTTCCTCCTCTCGTCCCTGTTTACTCTTTTGTTCCATTGCTTTTATCCCTTCCCTTACATAGAGAGCTACTCCTCCCCCTTTTCTCCCCTCCCTGTTTCTCCTGTAGGTTGTGTACCATGGTACGTTAACATCCCAAACAAGAGGGATCTGCTTACCTAGGTAAGGAGGGGTACCAGTATGGAGAGTTTTGTTCATAAGGGAGGCAAGGGCAAGACTGGCTCTGAGTTTTGGCGGTTGCCAATTGAGAGTAGTCAGCACTGCACAGTGATGGGTACTTCAATTACAGCTGGAAGCAAATTTAGTGATGTGATATAATATAAAGTATGCTTTTTTTGTAGAACAGATTTGCCGGCTGCATCAATGACGACCGAACTATAGTCGAGTGAGGGGAGGAAAGTGGTCTGGGCGAATGTGACCTTGGTGTCAGGTGTCGGGAAATGACGGACTCTGTAGAGTGAACCTAGCTTCTGGTGACTAATGATGGTGGTGTCCTGGAGATGAGTTGAGAGAGAGAGAGAGAGAGAGAGAGAGAGAGAGAGAGAGATCGAGAGAGAGAGAGAGAGAGAGAGAGAGAGAGGTCAAGGTGAATCCCTAGGTACTTAAAGGAAAGGGGCTTTTCAAGACAGGGGCATTTTCCAGCACTGATGCCAAATAGAGAGGGTAGTTTGTTGAGTTTATGCTTAGTCCTGAATAGCATGGATTGTGTTTTCAGGAGATCTAGTACCATGTTTTCTTGATAGAACCAGACTTGGAGCCTGGCAAATGAGTTACTGAGTGTTTGGTTAATGGAGGCGATGTTATCAATGTGGGTGTAGAGGACGGTATTGTTAGCATAGAGGAGTGTATGTCCTGGGTTGCAGACTGTAGGGTGGTCATTTATGAAAATTAAAAACAAGAGAGGCCCTAGAATAGAGCCATGGGGGACTCCACTAGAGACTGGGTTAAGATTCATGCTTAGTGTAGTTTTAGTTTTCTCATATATAATTATTGATGCTTTTACAGCTAATTTTGTAATTAATGACTCACGTCATTTAAGATGGCCATGAATCATAATTTTTAAAATCTCTTCTGCTGAGGTTACCTGTTGTATGTACATGATAGATTCATACTGTGGATGTATTAGGATGGTGCTATCACATGTTTCTGATGGTAAACAGTGCAACACCATAGCAAAATATTTAATTATTTCATGCCTGGCATGGCACTGAGTGGGAACACTTAAAAACTTCAAAATCCTATATCTTATTTTAGGAATGAAAGAAAACAAACAGAAAAAGGTGTAACCTTATATTTTTGCCAGGCAAAACTTCATGTTTACTGACAAATACTGCTGTATTAAATTACTATGTTACTGTTTAATCTCATGATTCTATGGAAGCATAGAAACGTAGAAACACAGAATTTGGTGGCAGGTAAGGACCGCTTGTTCCACCTAGTCTGCCCATCTCCCCCACAGTATCACTGCAGACCCTAATCAGTCTATGGCTCTTTCTCCCTCCCTCCCTCCATCCCTTTCACTAAGGTAGCCTTATGCTCATCCCACGCATTCTTGAACCCCGCTTCTGTCTTTGCCTCCACCACCTCTCATGGAAGGCTGTTCCAGGCACCCACTACTCTTTCTGGAAGAAGTATTTTCTTACATCTCTCTTAAATCTACCCCCCTTCAGCTTCATAGCATGTCCCCTTGTCCTTGAGCTAATGGTTTTCTGAAAAATACTTCTCTCCTGTACCTTATTTACCCACTTGAGGTATCTAAAGGTCTCTCTCATATTCTTCTCCTTCCAGGGTGAAAATATTGTGGTTCTTTAGTCACTTGCTTTAAGGCTTTTGGCGCAGACCCTGCACCATTTTAGTTGCCCTCCTCTGTACCGCTTCCACTATATGTCCTTTTGGAGATGTGGTCTCCAGAGCTGGACACAGTAATTAAGGTGGAACCTTATCAGCGATCTATACAGGGGCAGCACCAGCACCCTATGAACCCCAGCATCCCTCTAGCCCTCCCAACTGCCTTGTCACATTGTCTGGCCACCTTTTGGTCATCTAATATGATTATACTCAGGTCTCTTTCCTGCTTGGTGGTCCTCAATATTACTACTCCACCAATTTTGTATTCTGCCCCTGGGTTTCTGTGCTCTAAGTACATTATTCTGCACTTGTTTACACTGAAACCCAGCTGCCATACCCCTGACCACTCCTCAAGTTTTCTCAGGTCTCTGCTTATCCTGTCTACCCTCTGGAGTATCCATCCTGTTGCAGATTTTGGTGTCATCCACAAAAAGGCAGACCGCTCCTTCCAGCTCATTTGCAATGTCACTTACAAAGACATTCAAGAGTACTGGTTCTAACACTGATTCATGAGGCACCCCACTGGTCACTGTCCCTCCCTCAGAATGAACTCCATTTACCACCACCCTCTGTCGCCTATTCCCTAAACAGTATCTTACCCAGTTACCACCTTTGGACCCACTCCTGTGCTACCCAGCTTTCTTACTAGTCTCCTATGTGGAATGGTGTTGAAAGTCTTACTGCAATCTAGGTAGGCCACGTCCATCACTTCACCCTGATCTAATACCCTTGTCACCAAGTCAGAGAAATCAGTCAGATTTGTTTGACATGAGCTACCTCAATGAATCTGTGCTACCTCATGTTTTGTAGCTCATTGGATTCAAGATATTCCTCAATTATTTCCCTCAGCAGTGTTCCCATTAGCTTTCCCACCACCGATGTTAGGTTGACCAGCTTGTAATTGCCAGCCTCCTCCCTGCTGCCACTTTTGTGAAGTGGGACTACATCTGCCCTCCTTCAGTCCTTTGGAACCACTCCTGTTTCCAGTGAGCTGTAAAATAGGACTGTCGCTCCCTCAATAGCCTTGGATGAACTCCGTCTGCCTTGTTCACTTTCAGATTAGCAAGTCCCTTCAGGACTCTCTCCTTCGAAAAAGGACTACTGTCCCCTACCCCTCCCCACCACACAATAGCTGATGTTACTTATTTGTGGTCCCTCCTCTTCTCCTTCTTCTCTTTCTTTGAACACTGAGCAGCAGTATTTGTTCTGGATATCTGCATTTTCCTGGTCACACTCTTCACAGTCAGGTGCTCCCTTTTTAACCTTATAATCCCTCCTCTGGTCTTCCTCTTTCCACTCACATACCTAAAAATGTCTTGTCCCTATTTGTTGCTGCCTGGGCTAGTGTCTTTTCAGTTTGCACCTTTACGCACCTTACTGCTTTCCCTGCTGCCCTCTATTTCCTCCGGTACACCTCCCTATCCTCCTTCCTCTGCATCTCCTAATACCTTCTGAGTGCAACCCTTTTAGCCTTTAACTTTTCTGCTACCTCTTTTGAGAACCACAGTGGTCCCTTTTTTCTCATGCTCACTAGCTTGACTCAGGGGTTTGTCACCTTAACAATGCCCCCTTTAACTTTGCCCACTATTCCTCCCTCTCTAGAGTCATCCCCTTGCCAGGGCATCCCTGAGCCATTCACCCATCTTTATAAAATCTGCTCTCCTGAAGTCCAGGACCCTCTCCCTTGTGTGGTTTGATTCCATAGCTGTCCTTATATTAAACCACGCTGTATGATGATCACTGGTCCCCAGGTGGTTGCCCACCATGATCTCTGCAATACTGTTCCTGTTTGTGAGTACCAGGTCCAATACTGCACCATCAGAATTGAGTTCACTGACTAGTTGCCCAAGGAATTCCCCCTGCAGGGACTCTAGGATGTCTCTGCTTCTAGTTGAAGCTGCAGCTGGGAGGCTCCAATGTACATCTGACAGATTAAGGTCCCCCACCAGCAGCACTTCCCTCTTGTCTGCCATTTTGCTAATGGCTTCCACCAGAACCCCATCTAATACCTTCCACTGTGCCGGAGATCTGTAGATCACACCACTGCGAATAATGGCTCTGTTCCATGTCTCCAGAGTGACCTACAGTACTTCTACCCCCCCATATTTCTTGTATTTCCATTTCTTTTATGCTTCCTTCACTTAACGTACTGTACCCCCTCCTTTCCTTCCCACCCCATCTTTCCTGAACAAAGCATAGCCTGGTATAGCCATGTCCCAGTCATGGTTTTCAGTACACCATGACTCAATAATGGCCACAATATCCAGATTGGCCTCTGCCATGATGGTCTCTAGGTCTGGAAACTTATTTTCTGGACTTCCAGCATTCACACACATGGCCTTCCAGATTTTGTTAGCACTCTGCTTGTTATCCCTTCTTTCCTTTTTTGCCTCACTCTTCCCCCTCTCTTTTTAATGTGTCTGATCCCATCCCCCTTTGTTTTTATCCCCCTGATTTTTATTAGTTTGCACTCTGAGATGTTCCTCCTCTCCGCTGGTTCTCCTAACTCTCTACTTCAGCCTGGGTGATTTCTTCTGCCACACCCTTGGCTAGTTTAAATGTTCAAAATAACATTTAAATTGCCCACTGAGGACTGTGGGTCCCTCCCAGATGGATGCTGGCCATCACCCCTGCACAGGCCTTCAACTGTCCAAGTGGATTCCTAGTCCTCAGAGCAGCTGAACCCCTCCTCCCTGCACCATTCCTTCAACAACGAATTAAAGCTCTTAATGTGGAAATCCCTCTGCTCCTCCCTATTGTAGATAGGCAGCACCTCAGAGAAAGCGACTGAGCATGCTACCTAAGATCACTCCCCAGCTCCCTTATCTCCCCCTGCACTATCGCAGCCCCGTCCCTAGCCAGGTCATTGATCTCAGGTGGACAGGGAGTTAGAGGCAGTATAGTGTAGTGGTTAAGGGCACTGAGCTGCAAACTTGGAGACCTGGGTTTGATCCCATCAGCTCCCACTTGCATACTGTGTGACCCTGAGCAAGTCACTTAACTTCCTTATGCTTCCAGGTTGCACCTGCCAACAAGCTCCAACTTAGTGTGTCTTTCCTGGTTAAACTATTTTCCCCCTCCCCTCCTCACAGTGACATCCCGATTCCTCTTCTGTGCTGCTGTCCCAGTGATCCCCAGGATCCACTTCCCATCCCTCAAGACTGTGGCACCAGGTAGGCAGCTGAACTCCCTCTCCATCCCTTTCCTATACCCAAATCTATCCCCCTGACAATTGGTCCCCCATCTGAAATTGCTTCTTTCTTCTCTGGGGTCCATTCCCACCCTCCTTGGGGTCTCCACTATGGAGGTCCCCATATCCTCCCTGGGCACTACCACAGCTGCCTCATCCTGGCAGTCTCACCTGCCAGAGCGGTGTAGAAATTTTGTAGCAGTACTGGTTGAGGAATGTGCTTCTGGCCCACCACCCACACCCTTCCAGAGCCCACCATAGTCCAGCCATTCCTCTTCCTTCTCCCTGGCATCCTTTGAGGTAACGGTGGCAGAGCTAGTGGCCCTTGGGTGAAGAAGAAGATCCCCGAATCGTAGCCAGCTCAGTCTGGAGACTAGTGATCTTCTCCCTCAACCCAGAGAGGTGCATGCAGATGGGGCATCACTGCAGTCTCCAGAAGGTCTCTCTGAAAACTGCCACCACAGAGCCACTCCACAGCTCCACTTCCAGCATTCTCAGTTTCTACTGTTCCTTTGTTACTAGGAAGTACTTATATACCCTTACCCTTGACAGGGTGTTTCTGGTTCTTCTCTTATGTTGTTTGTTATACCCCTTAGCACACCTACCCTACACAGAGTGTTACACCTATTCCTAGTTTTGGTCTACCCTTTTGCTTTCACCTGCTCCTTATGTACCCTTTACTCCTGACAGGGTGTTTTCAGTTTCACCCCTTTGTTATTTTTTACACCTACCCTTGATAGGGTGTCACTCCTATTCCCAGATAGGCCTACCTTTTACTTTCCACCATTCCCAGCTGTAAATGCAACAACAGGAATGAACAGGTGCCTTACCTTAGCTGACCGGCAGAGTCCCCCATTTCTCCTGTTGATGACTGATGACACCTAAGATGTCAGTTTTACAACTGTTCTACTCCTTCATTCTTCCACTCACTCGCTTGGACGTGAATGTGACTAGGACTCATTAGGAGTGCTGCTTTTTATCCTCCCTGTAGGACCTCCTTCAGATGAGACTTCCTGCTGTGCAACTGTGCTTCTGATTGGTGCTCTCTCTCTCTCTCTCACATCACTCTCCTCCTCTCAGCTTCTGAGCCCTGACCTTGAGAGAGAGAGAGGGGAAAGAGAGAGAGAGAGAGAGAGAGAGAGAGAGAGGGGGGCAGCTGCTGTCCTGTAAAACAAGGACACTTGAAAGCAGATTAGTTTTTATGAACAAAATGTCAATGGCAGCACTGTACTTTTTACCCCCCTGTTTTGCAGTCCTCTTACTGAGTTGTGTGTTTATTGTGTATTTCCTTTGTATCTTTTTTAGCTTAGTGCAGAAACAGCAGAATTTGACTAACTGATGTGCAGACACACAAGCACAAAAGAGAACCCTCCCATTTACTTGTTTGCTGCTTTTAAAGACCCTAGGACTGTTTTTTTTTAACTTAAATATCAAGTTTCAATCAATCAATCAATCAAATCTTTATTTATCCAGGCGAACATCGCTGAGCACGGCTCATTTGCAAGATGGACCTGGTAAGGTCAAGGTTCAATTTACATAGATACATAAAAAATATTCAATATACACACACTCTAGGATGCTACATAGAATATTCAGTATACACACAGTCTAAGGATACATTCTAATCAGACTATACATTCAATTCAGGTGTCGTGGTAATAAGGGGTGAGGGAGGGGAGCGGGAAGTGGTCTGCCTGGCAGGTAGGGGAGGAGGAAGATGGTGGGGGCCTATACTGTGGAACGGATAAACTGTGGACTGTATGAAGAGGGCAGGAGAGCGGCACTGGGGGGGTTTGTATAACAGGGGTATAGGGCTGTGATATATGACAAGAGATTAAGGGGAGGCAGATGGAAAGGTGGGGTGCATGGAGTGTGAGGGGTGGTGACTCTTAGTAAAGGTGGATACCTTCTGTGAGTTGGCTATCTGGGAGGGAGATGGATAAGATTAGGAATACTCTACTGTTTGTGGAAACAATTACATTTTTCTTTGATAAGCCTGGAATACAGATATTTAAAGGATGTAAATGAGATGTATCTGTTCACTTTCAGGGTCTTCTGCATCGTATTCCATAAGGCAGATAAGACATAGCTGATAGCAGATCTACCATATTGAGAATTGAATTTGGGCACTTTAAGCATGATGAAGTTTAGACTTCTTAGGGCACATTTACTTGATGTGATTTGTGTGAAGCAGTCTGAGACGTAATTTGGTAGCATCTTTGATATCGCTCTATAAGTCCATAGTGTGGTATTCCTGTCTCTTCTAAATTGGGGCAAGGTCCATCCAACTGCAGCATAAAGCGAGCAGTGGTGAGTGCTGAGAGGAAGATCTGTAATAAACCTCAAGGCTCTATGGTAATATTGAGAGCTGTTCAAATTAATACATACAGGATTACCAATACAGGTTTCAAACAGAAAATCAATCTCAGTTTCTGTTAATTTTCCTTATTTGTTTGATTAACAGACAAATATACATTATTCTATTTAATTACGTCTGGTATGTTTGTAGTGGCTGCTTGTCTGTATCTGTAGCTTAGTTTTTGTGGATTTACATGGTTTTCTGCTTGGAGTAAGTCTACACCATTCTTGCTCACTACATCCGTGAAAGTCTCCTGAACTGGATTTCTGCAAAACATCACAACCAGGTATCTGCATTTTTCATTTAAAAATCAACTTTTTGGAAGCTATCCCAAGCAAAACATAAGTCAAGCAATTAAGTCTGACAAACTCAGTGACTCTAGGTCTGCTTGAATCCACATTTTCGTCTGACCTGCTCCATGATCTGTATGTTGGCTTTTCAGCAACCTCTTTGAATGACAAAGAAGCATGCAGACAAAAGGATTTCACATCCTGCATATGCACAGGCACAGTTCATCACCTGCAGGAATTCTAACACATTCTGTGACTCTGGACCTCAGCTGTTGATAATTTCTTTTGGCTTATGACTTAACCACCAGGTATCTATCTACAAGATGCTGAAATCCTTTCTCCTACAAATTCTCCTTATGCTGCTCCTGCTCTCAGGAAATGTTCACCCCAATCCAGGACCACCTGGGCAGCCAGCAGTGGCACCAAGCAGAAGGACAGGGACACTCACCATGGCATCCATCAATGCCTGCAGCATCCTCAACAAACTTGACTCCCTCCAAACATGGATACTACAGCACAACCCTGATGTTCTCTCAGTTGTGGAAACATGGCTAAACCCTAAAATCCCTGATACCTCAGTCTCTATCCCTGGCTACTGCATTTTCAGGCAAGACAGGATTGCTAAACGGGGTGGGGGCTGCGCCATCTATCTTAAGGATACCCTTATGGGTCACATCATCCCATCCCCCAGCCTGAGCAACTCCTCTCAGGTCCTCACAATCAAAATCCTCCTTGGTGCACATAACAAGGAACTCACTGTCATCTCGGTTTACCTACCCCCAAGAGACCAGGCTGCTGGCTTCCATAGCATCATGGAATATCTAAGGGTCCAGCAACATAATTCTGAAACCATAATCATGGGTGATTTTAACATTAACTGGCTCTCCGCTGAGGCCGCTACCTATAAGGATGCAGCCGCGGCGCATCACCTCACTCAACTGGTCAATGCCCCCACTAAGTGTAACTATAGGACAGGCTTCCTTACGCTTCTAGACTGTATTCTATCTAATCACCCTGAATGCATCTCCAATGTTTCTGTACTCCCGGATACAATAAGTGACCATTTGCCTGTCATCTGTTCCTGGTCAAACAAATACCACAAGCCCCCTCCCAAGCTTATCTATGCCAGGGTTATCAAACAAGGGCACCTCCAGCTGTTAAAATCCCATCTAACCAGGCTGAACTGGGCAGTGCTTGACTCCTCAATGACACCAACAAAGCTCTGGACCTATTTATCAAACGTTTCTAAAGCCTGTGACATCTATGCACCAGTGAAAAGATGAAGGTCAAAGGACAGACCAACCCCTGAGTTACTACTGACCTTTAACTCTGCTCAAGCACAGAGACCACCTCTGGCATTGTGCTCGTGCAACTCCGACGCAAGTAAACATACAATTATACAAAGTAGCCAGAAATGATTGCACTCGAAGAATACGGAATGCTAAATGCAGCTATTACAAAGAGGCTCTGACCAACTCTTGGGGCCAGGGAAACAAATTCTGGAACAACATGAAAGAACTCACAGGCAAGGATCCTAAAGCACCACCCACTATGTTCAACCTTCATGGCACTCCTACACTCGACCTAGGTATCATCACCAGCACTTTTAATAATGCATTTACAAACCTGGACAGTGTCCTTCCACCAAATTTTTTCGATGACCTCCCCTCCAGCTCCTCCCAAGTTACCCCCCAACTAGAACGTACAACCCCAAAGTTTTTTTTAAAGAGGTCCCACCACAAGTAGCTAGAAAATACATTCAAAAGGCCATCGGCAAACAAGGGTACAGTGGTGACTCCTTGACCTGAAACTGCTGGCACAAGTCCTCGATGAAATCTTAGAACCACTTACAAAGATCTTTAATCTCTCGCTTAGATTGGGCCATTTCCTCTCTCTGGAAGAAAGCCACTGTCACACGGTTCACAAAAAGTGGAGATGGGACACACACCACAATTACAGACCTATCTCACCTCCTCCCCACTATCCAAAGCGCTGGAGCGAATGTGTTGGACCAACAAGCTGAATTCCTGATAAGATAATGTACAGTGCCCAGAGCAGCATGGCTTCAGAAAAGGGCACAGCACCACCACTGCACTACTGGAATTTACAACCTTCATCCATGCCACGCTTGACAAAGGGAATTGTGGAGGGGCAGTATTTATAGACCTTACCAAGGCATTCGACACAGTTAACCACCCCCTACTGCTCAAGCAACTGTCCTCCATTGGGATCTCCAGCGATGCCCTTCCATGGTTCACCAGCTACCTTGATAATCGGATCCAACGTGTAAGGATTGCAGGGATCTCTTCGGATGAGAAACAGGTCCGCTCCGGAGTCCCCCAGGGGTCTATTCTGGGCCCTCTACTCTTCTCCCTCTTCATCAACAATCTCCCCAGTGCCTGCCACCAAAAAATATTACTATACGCAGATGATGCAGTCCTGTTTTCCAGCCACCATGACATTACAGTCCTTGAATCCCAGCTGCAGCTCGACTTCAATCGCATTGAAGACTGGTTCAATTCTCATAAACTTGTCCTGAACCACAGCAAGACTAAAGCCATGTCCTTCTGTAACCGACAGAGCAGGCACAACTCTCTGTCCCTCACCATCAAGAACCACACTGGGAACCCACTCGAACATGTCAAGGAGTTCAAGTACCTTGGTATTACCCTAGATAGGACCCTCTCCTACACTCAGCATATTAACACTGTTGCCAAGACCGCTAATATACGGATTGGACTACTACACAAACACAAGCACTGTATGCCTGCGGATGCCCTTAAACTAGCCATCTACAGCTCTGTCACCTCTATCATTGACTATGGCCTTGCCATCTATGGCTCTGCCCCAACAAGTGCCCTCCACAGGATATCAGTTGCTCTCAACAAAGCCTGTAGACTACTGATGGGTGCAGCCCGACAAACTCACACCTGTGACCTCTATGCACAGGCCAGCTGGCTACCCCTACGCAGCAGAATACAATACCAGACCTGCTTACTTACCAAAAAGATTCTCCTTGGTCTCATGCCACCTGGTGTTAGCTCACTCCTTACTACCTACAGTGGCACTCAACAAACACGTGGTGCCCAATCTCTAACCTTTCAGGTTCCCAGATGTCGTGCCTCCATGGGTCAGCGGTCCTTTATTTATAGAGCTGCTCAATGGTTCAATTCCCTCAATAAAGAATCACTTTCCTCTACTACACTTGGACCCTTCAAAGGAATCTCAAACTTTACCTCACCTCTACCACTCAATGTGACTGCTTTGTTGAACAGAGATCTCTAAACACCACCCAGCTCACTCATGTCTCACAGCCGCCCTTTCCCAATCTTATTCCCTCTGGCACTGGGCCTTCCTTGTGACTCCTTTCCTGCTCACATCTCCACTGGTACAAGACATTTTCCACTACCATCGGACAGTGGCCCATTAGCCTGCCAACTTCCTCTCCCGTCGCATGCCTGCAATACTAACTGCCTATGGTGCCCTCTTTCTCTTATTGTTACCACAGCCAGCTGCCTACTCAAGCTGCTCGTTTTATGAATATTATCTCAAAGTATGTTATAACTGAGTATCTTTATTTTTTCTTTTAGTTGTTTTGGTTGTTTATTGTGCATTCTTTTACTACCTCTGTATGTATGTTGACCCTCATCCTTTGACGTGGAACCTTTGTAAACGAGCAGTTTCTGCTCAAAGGTATTTGTAATCCGAGAATTTAATAAATAAAAAAAAAATTAAAAAATCTGATTTGCTTCATTTTCTTAGGAGATGTCCATTCCACATGCTGACCAGTTCCAGGCTCCTGATGTTGCCAGAGTCAGTACTTCAAAAAACCTTGGGATTTTCTGCTTTAGAAAGGATTCTCCTTTCATTGCTATTATTAGATGTCCCATACTGTTAACTTCTATATACTAAAATTGCTCTCCTTATAGTTTCTAGATCTACTGAGACCTTAAGTCTTCTGTATTATACTTTTCATAGAGTAAAGCAAAATCTAAACTGTGTAACAGTAACTGTTTAACTCAATAAGCAATAAACTTGTGAGCTACCTGTTTGGTTATCATTTTATCCCCCCCTTCCCCCCCAATCATTTTAATAATAAGATAATTATGAGCTGAAAGGGTAGAGACCCAAACCCCTCTCCTCCTGCTTATACTATGCCCTCCACCGTTTACCCCCCTTGCAGCGACATTTTGCCAGTGAGGTCCCCCACAGCGACTACAGTGCCTAGCCACGGTGGGAGACCCGCTGGAACCTGGCGCTGCCTGTTGGAGGTCCTGCACCCCCCCCCGATCAGCTCTGACAGGAGTTGAGAATCTTTAAGTGGGGGGGTTCTGGGGGCAAAGCCCCCCTAAGAAAACAAAGAAAACAATAGTGAACCAGCAGCCGACTGCAGAATGCGGTTGACCTGCCAGTGCCGCTGACAGGGCATTCAACAGAAATACTGTCAGACTCCTGTCGTGGATCCTCCCTTCACCACCCTCCTAAGGATAGCTGTGTAGGGGGGGATCAAGGCCCATGGAGGGTCTCCTGATAGGGTGGGTGGTTCTATATTCCTTCCCTTTTTAATCTAGTAGTGTTTGGTCCAGGTATGGGGTACCTATTATTTTAGTTATATAATGGAAGTAGGGGTTTCACCGTAAATTGTATTTTTCAATTCCCAGCCTTAGTCTGACTGTGACTGTCTCCGTTGCCTTGATCTGTCCTACTACATTCGACCATTGCCCTATCCTAGGGGTCCTTTCACATAGCCAACTTTGGGTGATGACCTTCTGTCCTGCCACCGCCAATAACCTGTACAGGTATCTATAGGCTTCTGGTCTAAGTTCTTTTGCGGTTAGACCTAACACTAATTGTTTGAAGCACAATGACTGTTGCAAGTTTAACATCTCTTTTATTATCTGGGCTAGTTCCTGCCAGGATATGAACATTTTTTTGCAGTCCCAGAAAATGTGGAAGTGTGTTCCCGGCCCCCCACAGTTTCTCCAGCATCTATCTGTTCTGTTATTACCCAGATGTTTAGTTATTGTTGGAGTAATAAAACATCTTCCTGTTACCTTCCACCTATATTCTCGCCATATTGCTGATGAGGTGGTATGGTGAGTATCGTTCCAGATTTTGACCCAGTCCTCCTCAAATGCAATGTTTGCTTCTGTTTCCCATTTGCTTTGTCTGGCTTGTCTGGCTAGGTTATCTCCTTCCCTCAGTAAACTTTGGTACACACATGAGATAAGTTATTTTGTGTTCTGTCATCTCACTCTTGTATTTATTACCTGAATCATTTCTACTGGCCCCGAGTCCAATACCCTACTCCCCATCTCTGTATTTATGTAATGTCTACATTGTAGAAATCTATAAAAATCTTTATGTGGTAAGTTAGGGGTATTTTGTAGGGTTTTATAATCACAAACTATACCCTGTTGTACAAATTGTGTAAGATATTTCTGCCCCTGTATTTCCCATGTTTCAAAGCATTCATCCAGCTTTTGCATTGGGAAGTCTGGGAGATATTTAAGTGGTATATATGACCATACTCGGGATGGAACTTCCCAGTGTGCTCTGACCAAAAGCCAACACTGTAATGTGTGTTTTGTCCAACCATTCCTGATCTGTCCTATTTCTCTTGGGAAGATAATCCAGGGCAAGAGTCCCACTGGGAGCCTCGGATATGCATTACCCTCTAATGACCACCAGGTGCCATCTTTTGGATGTGCTAGTAACTTTATAATCGGGCCAACTTGTGCAGCTAAGTAGTAATTGTATAGATTTGGTAGGCCCCAGCTTCCTATCTCTTTAGGGGTCATTAAACATGCTTTTCTTATTCAGGGTCTCTTTCCTACCCACAAAAAAAGGAGATTTTCCTCTGGGCACTTCTCCAGTCTTGCTGCGGTACTATAACCGGCAGGGTGGAAAAAAGGAAGAGCAGTCTGGGAAGGACGTTTTGTTTAATTGTTTCAATCCTATTTGAGAAGGAGAGGGGGAGTACATTCCACCTCTTGAGGTCCTTGAATATACGTTGCCACAACCTACCATAATTAACCTGGTATAACCAGAATATATTCGTGGGGATCCATATACCAAGATATCAAACTTTTTCTTTTACCCACCTAAAAGGACTGTCTCTCTCTCCCCTGCTCTTACAGCTCCCCTCCCCAGTAGTAAAGCATCTGATTTATCTGTGTTGATTTTAAATCCCGAAATGGCATTGCATCGGGAAAAAAGCTGTAGCAGATGGGGCATAGATTCCTGATATTCATTCAGATAAACCAGCATGTTGTCTGCATATTAAGACACTTTGCAGACTTGAGAGCCCACTTCAATTGCCTTAAAATGTTCAGTCTGTGTAATAGATGCTGCTAGGGGTTCTAAACTCAAAGCAAACAATAAAGGGGATAAAGGACAACCCTGCCAGGTTCCCTTTTCTATATTATTTTCATTTATCTGCCTCCTTGGTGGAGCGAGCTCCACGGTCTCTGACCACCATACCTGCACCCCCCCCGGACCCGGTCATGTGCGTGGGCTGCACAAACCCACAGAACACAGGAATGGGCCATTATCGCGCCGTACCTTGGACAGGCGCTCTCTCTCAGGTCCGGGGCCACAGGACGCGGCCATCAGCTGCAGAGACTGCCCCCTGTATTTTCCTTCTTTTGATTTTTGGCCCCAGAGTGCAGCATGACAGGACCTCCGGGCACTGATATGCAGATGTCTTGCCACTTTCTGCCTCCTTGCATCGTCACCGATCTGGTAGTGCCCATGGTCATCACCAAGGGCTGCTATAGAGTGGTGGTACCCTGGATCCCTCCCTGGGACAGGAGAGCAGTCCTCTGGATGCTCAATCCTATCCCTCCCCTGCCGAACCCTGGCGACCCGGGCTCATGTCCAAACCTGCGTCGCCAGCGTGGCGTGAGATGTGGCGTCCAGCACCTCAACCCTCAGCACCACCGGGCCTGGTTCCCTTTTCAATATTAAAGGAGGTCAAGAAGGTTCCATTTACCTTAATTTTGGCTGTGGGATGAAAGTAACACAATTGAACCCATTTGAGAAAATTCCCCCCACCGCTAAATGTTCCATGACTGTGAATAAATACTCCCAGTATAGCCTATCAAAGGCTTTTTCCGCATCCTGAAAAAGGGCTCACTGTGCAGAGCTTTTGGGTGTTCTGTATTTTATAATATTTAGAAGTTTTCTAATGTTATCTGTTTGTTGCCCATGAGGAATAAATCCCATTTGGCCTGGGCGGATAAGGTGTTCAATATATTTTTGTAACCTGTTGGCTACAATTTTCATAAGGATTTTTAGAGCTTGATTTAGTAGTGATATAGGACGATATGCTTCACAGGTATCCAAAGGTTTACCTGGCTTTGGAATTGTAGTTATAATGGCATCTTGCCACAATTGTGGGGCCTTGTTATCTGTAAGACAAGTATTGTAAACCTTTGAAAAAATAGGGGCTAGTGTACCGGCAAATTTTTTGTGAAAAGAAGGGCATAAGCCATCTGGCCCTGGAGCTTTCCCAGTCGGGAGGGATTTTGTAATGGAACAGATTTCTGTGTCAGATATATTTTTGCCAGGTCTTTTTCCATATCTCCCTTTAATTTAGGTAATTTATATTTTTCTAAGAATTCCCTTATAGCTACATTTATATTTACTGTCTGGGTATCTTTTTGGTACAGTTGTTGATAATAACCTCTAAACTATTCTACTGTTTCATCCGGGGTGACCCATGGTTTAGTTGGTGCCTTACTGTTTTTTATGTTTGGCACAGTTCTGTCTGCCTGTCTTTTTTTAAATCTAAAGGCAAATAGCCTTGCAGCTTATCCTCCCGTTTCGTTATACTTCTGGTTACAGAATCTTAAGTTTCCCTCTACTTTTTTATTCTCATGTTGTGTTAGGGCTTCTCTGGCCCTGACCAGTTTGTGGAATAACTTCAATTTATTTATTTATTTTTTTTGTGTGTTGTTCCTCACAATCTTTTACCTCTTGCAACAGCCTATTATATGTTAATAGGTTTACTTTTTTCTTAGCCGAGGCATAGCTGATGATTTTCCCTTGTACAACTAGTTTTAATGCTTCCCAAGTAGATATCTGTGAGCATCCTTGTTGAATATAAATATCATGGATGGCTTGGATTTTTGTCTGCTAGTTGTGTCACAAAATGTTTGTCATTTAGTAAGGAGACATTAAGCCTCCAGATTGGTTGTTTTTTTTTGGCCCTTTCTAGAGATTTAGACTAATCGGGATAGGGGCATGGTTTGATAAAGTTATCTGGTGGATCCGTGATTGTTGGATAGTGTGCAGCTTATTTTGCTGCGTGTAAAAAAAGATCTATCCTCAAGTAAGAGGCGTGAGGGTTTGAGTAAATCGTGTAGTCACATTCCCCAGTATGCTGATCCCTCCAGATATCCCTTAACCTTAGTTCTCTAGTCATGCCCATCAAGAACTGGGTTGCTGTTTTATTTTGAATTTGTGTCCTTGCTGTTCTGTCCAAGGCTGCGTTCGGTGCAGTGCTGAAGTCTCCTCCCAGTATGACTTGCTCCTGCGGTACATCCGCAATCTTTTGGAAAACTTTCCTTAAAAAGGCTGCGGGCCTTGAGATAGGGGTGTAAATGTTAATAAAATGCAGTGTTTCCCCTTGGTATTCTGCTGAGACTCTAATATAGTGTCCCTCGTCATCTTTTTCTATTTTGATGCTTTTGATAGCACTGCCTCTTCTGAATAAAACTGCAACCCCTGCTTTTTCGATTATTGGAAGGGGCTGCCTCAACCTGCCCTACTCAACTGCACCTAAGTCTTAAATGTTCTTCGTCCGTGAGGTGTGTTTCTTGTAAAAATGCCACCTAACAATTAAGTTTCCTTAGTTCTGTCAGCAACCTAGACCTTTTAATTGGGGAATGTATTACCTTCACATTATATGATTTGATTTGAATCTCAGCCATTGTCTTTAGGAACTGGTTTTATCTCGTAATGCCCATCTCCAAACCCTCTTTTATAGGTCTAGTAAGAAAATCAACATTAACATAAACTTTAGTCCTAACTTGGACCACAACACCGTGTTCCAGTAATCAACTGCTTATAACAACATTGCAGCATATTGTCCTTCATAACACTTCAAATGTACTTCCTAGGTGAATGGCTTTGTCTCACCAGTCAAAAGCCAACTACTTTCCCTTTTTTGTTGTTTCCTTGGGAATCAGGCCGGGTACACTAGTCAGTTATTTCACCAACTATGTCCTCCCTAGGCCCATCGATGAGAGATGCTGTGACTCTCTCCTTTTTACGCCCCTAAGTCTCTTTCCGGGTGACACCTCTCTCTTCTGCGACTCCCCCCTCTCCCCTCTAATAACTGTAGCATCAAGCATAACATAGAAATATAAACTGAGGGCCTATGATTTTAACACAATTGAATCAAACAAAGTTTCCCTCATGAGGAGAGGTATACAGGAGATCCAAAACATTTAAGTCTTTTGCATCTACTGTCAGTGCCTTGAATGTCTGTCTCCTGGTTATAATGCCCCGAGAACCGTCGAGAAGGAGGAAGTCAGGATTGGAAAAAACAGCTTCCAATAATTAAGAAATATGATCAGTCCTCCACGTTAGAATGATGCCCCAGATGTATCTCTACAAATGAGCCCTTTGCCACTTTCTTCGCTAGCCTGGTAACATCCACTGAAATATTGTTGGGTAACTGCCAGGGTGGATTCCGCTTTTTCCCTTTCGTGTTGACACTCCATGTCCCTGTGGTTAACTTCTGCTCCAACGCTTCCATGGTAAGGTCTGGAAGGGTGACCTGGTGTTCCCTCAAAAATGGCATGGCTTCAACAAGTGAGTTGCAGATTTTAGTTCCTTCCATTGTGTGTATCTTCAGTTTTGCTGGGAACATAAGTTGAGGTTTAATTTGTTTTTCCTTTAATTCTCTTATAACTGCTCTCACCTCTTGGTCAAAGAAGATTTGAATTCCCTCATAGGTAAGTTTTTTTTGGCGCCAAGCTTCTTGTAGAATGTATTCTTTTTCCTGATATCTGAGCATCCTTATAGTCCAAGACCTGGGTCGAGCATTTGTATCTGCAGGTTTTTGCCCCAATGAGCGGTGTGCCCATTTCATGTCCAAAGTTAGATCGGAAGGTATGGAGAGTGTGGATCGCAAAACCTGTTTGATGAAATCTGGGCCAGTAGCATAGCCCTCTTCTGCGCCTTCCTTTATGCCATATATTCCAAAATTATTTCTTCTTGCTCTGTTTTCAGCATCTTTCAAGCACTCTTGAACCAGCCTGTCTCTCCGAAGTAAGTATAGTACGACTCAGTCTGTGGATTCCTGTGCCTCTGTGACTTGAGCGATTTTTGTCTCGTTCATTATTACTTCCTGATCAATGCTCTTAAGGTCACTTTCAAGGTCTGAGAATGCCATTTCTATTTTATTGACTGTTTTTAGGATTTGCTGTATAGCTTGAGTGGTATTTGGGTGCTCTGTTTCTTCATTTTACATAATTTCTGATTCAATTTCCTCTCTGCTGTCAGGCCAGGTGCTGGTGGTAAGGCCTTCCATTGCTGCTCTGATCGAAAGTTGTTTAAATTTTGGCTTAGCTCGTTTATTTTTCAAATCTTTTTGCCTCGGAAGTCTCCTGTCATTTCGATGGATAGTGCAGCTATAATGTTTTTAGAAAATATACTGATGCAAGAGGATTATAATAGATTTAGTCAAGGAATCGCCCAGAACTCTTTAGCTAGGCTGTTTTCATGTAGGTGGCACCACCGAAAGTCCCTAGGACTCTTTTAAACCCTCCTTTCATTGGACTGATTTGCTGACCCAGAAAACCAAAACCAAATTCTCCCATTTAGATTTCTTGCTGCTTTTAGAAACCCTTTGTCTGTTATCCGCTTATATAACCCTCCTGGTATGCTCAGCTTACTTTCTTGTAGTAACTCTTTAATACTCCTAGGCCTGGAACACCTGAGGGCATTTTACAGTTTGGCATTCTCAGTTTGTCTTATGAAGTCTACAACTTTCCCAGTTGCTTATGTTTTCAGTTTCTTGCAAACAACCCACTTATCCATGGTCGTTATTTTCCACTTTGTCTGTTGTAGTCGGTCAAGTACCAATCACACATTTTGTCAGCTTCCTACCTTTTTTTTTACTTTTTATTTTCAAGATTTCACAAAGAATATATTTAACTTTACATAGATACATAAATACATAGACACTGTTGGCAGATAAGGGTCTATGGCCCACTCAGTCTGCCCATTTGAACTTGTAAGTTTACTTTATGTTTTTCTAGAAGTCTACTGCCCCTTACCCCTGACCTCCAGAATTCCCTAATGTCTATCCCATGCATTCTTAAATCCCGTGATTGTTTCAGCCCCCACCACTTCCTCTGGCAGGGTGTTTCACTTGCCCACCACCCTTTCTGTGAAGAAATTCTTCCTCACATTTCCCCTGAATCACCCTCCATCCAACTTCATCCCATGCCTTCTAGTCCTGGAACATCTTTTTCACTGAAAAATAGTGTATTCCTGCACCCTGTTCCTCCCTGTAAGGTACTTGTATGTCTCTATCATATCCCGTTTCTCCCTTCTCTCCTCCAGGGAGTACATATTCAGGTCCTTCAGCCTGTTCTCATAGGACTTGTGATGCAATCCCTGTACCATCTGTGTTGCCCTCCTCTGAACCTTCTCTGCCCTGTCTATGTTCTTATGTAGGTGAGGTATCCAGAACTGTACACTGTACTCCAGGTGGGGCCTCACCAGTGTCTTGTATCGTGAAATTATGGCCTCTCTTTTCCTGCTGGTGATGCCCCTTCCTATGCATCCCAGCATCCTATTTGCTTTACCTGCTGCCTTGTTGCACTGTTTCCCTACCTTGAGGTCATCAGAGATGATAACCCCAAGATCCCTTTCCTGCTTGGTGCATGCTATATCCTCACCCCCCAACTGATATATTGTGCCAGGGTTTTTGTGCCTCATATGCATTATCTTGCACTTCTATTTTTTTTTTATTTATTTAGAGTCTAGGATTACAAGTACCTTTGAGCCAAGGCTCTTTTACAAAGGTTCCACGTCAATTGAGGTACAATACAAACATTACATGGAGTTGAGTAACAATGCAGAAATGGTGCACAGACATTTTTAAGCAGCTGAAATACATTATATTGAGGGAAAGTGAGTACCAGGGGGCAGGGTAACCAGACGTAACTGAGGCTTGGAATGGACACAAAAAGAGCGGTGCAGCCATGGGCATTTGTCAGGCCTCAAAAAAGTGCTTGGAGGTAGGGGGCAAAAACAGGAGGGAAGGGGAGGCTGTAGGAAGAGGAAGGGGGGTAGAAGTAGAAGTGCTAGGAGGGAGATCAGATTATGAGGGACAGTCACAGGAGCTAGAGGCAGCTAGGGGGAGAAGAAGGTTAGCTTTGAACAGGCCCAGCTTTTGCAGAGAGGAGATGTCTTTGTTGAGTCCATTAATCCAGCTAGGAGCTCAGTACGCAAAGAATCTTTGGCCCTGTGTGGTGCGGCACCATGGAATGTGCAGCATTTCATTTTCTGAAGCCCTGGTGAGGTGGGGGTTGCGTGCTGTATGGAGAAGACTTTGGACTCCAATGGGAGCAAGATGTAGAATCATTTTCTTAGCCATTAGACAAGTTTGGTACTTGATATGGTTTGATAGCTGGAGCCACCCTGTTTGAGCATAGAGGTCACACGTATGGGTGAGTCGGTGGGATCCTGTGATGAGTTGGCAAGCTTTATTTAGGGCCAGGGATGAGCGCCTGAGGGCTGTGTCAGTTACAGAGCCATAAATAATCAGACCATAGTCGATTAGAGAGACCACTGAGCTATGCACTGCTATCCTTAAGGCATCCAAGGTAAGGCATTGCCTGTACCTGTACAGGAGACCAATGCATGTGTTTGCAACTTTGGTGACGCTATCTATATAGATGCTGTAGGATAGGTTGCCATCTATGGTGATCCCCAGATATTTAAAGGAGTGAACCTGTTTGAGGACAGCACCAAGGCAGGTTGTAATATTAAGGGGGTGAAGCCTATGTTTGTTGTGGGAGCCACAGAAAAGCATTGACTTTGTTTTCTTATAGTTGAGAACCAGCTTTTGACTACTAAACCATGTTTCAATGGAGGTGGAACCCTTCTGAAGCTTTTTTTGGAGTAGGTGGGGGTCCTGTTGGGTGGTGTGAATGACAGCATCGTCAGCATAGAGTAGGATTTGTTCTGGACAGGATTGTGGAATTTTGTTCAAAAACAGGCTGAAGAGGAGTGGCCCAAGAATGGATCCCTGAGGGACTCCTGAGTGTACTGGTCTAGCATCTGAGAGGACATCAGCTATTTTCACTCTTTGGGAGCAGTTTTCCAGGTAGCTCTTAAACCAAGTTGTAGACTCAGGGGAGAGCCCAGCTTTTAGCAGTTCTGTGAGGAGTAGTTGATGATGGACAGTGTCAAAAGCCTTGGTCAGGTCTATGAAGACCGAACCAGTGAGGTAATTATTGTCCAGGGAGTTGTGAATTGCTCCTGTGAATTCAAGGAGGGCAGATGTGGTGCTATGGCCTTTTCTGAAGCCGTGTTGTTGTTTGCAAAGGATGTTGTGCATGTCCAGATATTCCATTAGCTGGTCAGATACCAGATGTTCAATGGCTTTGGGGGGGGTAGTATGGATATAGGCCTATAATTTCCATGAAGGGCCTTGTCCCCACTCTTGTGGACTGGTGTCATGGAGGCAGATTTCCATCTATAGGGAACTGACCATGGGTGAGGGAGAGGTTGAAAATCCAGGTTAGAGGAGATATCACTTCATCAAGAGTAAGGGACAACAGTTTGAGATCAAGTGAGTCACCACTTATTCTAGATCCAGCAGTTGCTTTAGAGACATATCTATGGACTTCATGTTTCCTGACTGCTCAAGTAAAAGGGGTGACTTGAAAAGGGGGTGGGGTGGTGGGGAGGGTGCAGGAGGGAAGTCTTCATCAAAGAAGTCTGGAGGAAGAACAATACTGAGGTCAGTGAATGCGTTATTGAATGTGTTAGCTATAGTGGAAGGGTCAAGAGTTATAGTCCCATCCACGTCCAACATTGAAGGTGATGTTTTGGGAAGTATTCCTATAACTTCCTTGAGATTATTGCAGAAGGACTTCCCCTTTCCCCAGGTGTTTGTGAGGGCATCTTTGTAATAGTTACTTTTCTTCAGGAGTATTTCTTTGGTGCAGTCATTTCGGGAATGGTTGTAGTTTGGTATATCTACTTACCTATCAGTGGCCCGGGCCTGAAACCATAGGTGGTCCCTAGCTTTCAGAAATGTAAGGAGATCAGCAGTGAGCCATGGATTGCTAAGGCCTTTTACTTTCCTCTTTTTGGTGGAAATTATTATTTGGTTTAATTTCTCTATTGGAGGTGAGAGCTCCAAGGAATTTGTGTATAAACATGGTTTAATTTTGTTTAAAATTATTTATTAATATTATTTTTCCATTAGAGGTGAGAGCTCAAATGGACTTTTATTTTTATTTACAGTTGGAGTAATTGATTGGACTTTGAATCCTGGATTGCAAAGCTCAAATGGATCTTTGTTTTTATTTATAGCTAGAACAACTGATTAGATTTTAATTTTGGATCGTAAATCTGATTTTTATGTATGACATTTGTTTTAATATTTAATGGGGTATTTTATTTTATTTTATTATTTTTTCTTACTTTCTTTTAGAGTTGTTTAAGTTGGGGGTGGGAGGGTTTTTTTTGTGTGAGGGTGAATGAATTGATTTAAAACATGTATTGGAGTATACAGTAAGTAAAATGGTTAGGCAGTACTCCCCCTCAAGACTTAGGGATCTCCGTCCCTTTGAACTACCCCCACTTACAGGGGAGGTTTATGCTAGATGTCAAAACCTCGGCATTATGAGAGCAACATACAGAAAGATACGGGGATCCTGGAACTCTTGGGGGGGATGGGAGGGAAGAGAACGGATATGGGCAGTGAGGGCTAGGAGACGCCCTGGGGCAAAATGGGTACTGGAGCGAGGTTCTCCTTGCCTAGTTCCCATACCCAAGGGCACTGACTTGGAGTGTGTCAGGCAGGAAGTGGGATCACACTTGGATTTCCATCCCTTTTGGGAGGTGTTAAGCAATGCCAGGTCGATTAGGAATAAGACTGCAGTGATTGCGGATCTTGTTCCCTCAGTCGACTTGGCTTGCATCACCGAGACCTGGCTAGATGGAAATGCTGGTCCTGTTTTGGACTCTGCAATCCCGGCTGGGTTCTCTGTGATTCACCGCCCAAGAGTGGACCGGAGTGGTGGGGGGGTTGCGGTCTGTTTTAGACAAGATCTGGATCTCAGGGAAGTGCCAGTTGGTGACACCAACTCCTTTGAATGCATAGTGGGTGCAGGCGCAGGCTACAAGACCCTTCTTATCTGCCGTCCACTAGGGGATGAGAGGGAGTTCCTGAAGGAGGTTGCAGACATCATCACCGATATGGTACTGGAATCTCCCAGATGGTTAATTCTGGGGGATTTCAATGCCTGGGTCGATGATGAACTCTCACCATTTGGTCAAAACCTCCTTCAATTTATGGACTCATTGGGCTTGTCACGGGTAATTACCTCTGCAACCCATGGGGGGGGCATACATTGGACTTGGTGTTCCATCTGGGGATGAAGAGATCTGATGTGGAGGTGGAGCCAGTCGGATGGTCTGACCTTCACGCCCTGAGGTTTAGATTTGTGGCCTCCCAAAATAGGCCTGCCCCCAAGGAGCCAGTACAGTTCCGTTCCTTAAGAGGGGTTACCTTAGGAGGCCTAATGATGGAGCTGGACTTCTCGGATTTTCCAAGGGGTAGCATGGAGCCAGGACCTTTGGTCTTAGTCTATAATAGGGTTGTGACTGAGGCCCTGGATGCCATTGCTCCAATTCATGTTCATCCCCGTACTCTTCACTTAGGGGCTCCCTGGTTTGATAGGGAGGTCCGTGAGTGGAAGAGGAAGGGACGAAGATTGGAAAGATGCTGGCGGAAAACTCAGCTGGAGGTGGATAGACTTGAATTGTTAGAACATTACAAATTCTACCAATCAGCAATTTTCCATAAGAAGGCAGAGTTCCTGTCCAGGGAAATTGCTGCAGCAATGAATAGACCATTCCAGCTCTTCCAGACTGCGGACAGACTGTGCAATCCAGTCTGTCTCCAGACTGGTAGAGCATTATCACAGGTACAGTGTGAGGAATTTGCGAAATTCTTTGCTGACAAGGTATCCACCATCAGGGATGAGATCTGCCAGTGTCCTTCTATGGGACATTGCACTGATCAATCGGGTGGTACTAACATCCAGTTGTACTGGTCTACCTTTAGGCTACCAGCAGTAATAGATATAGTGAGGATTATCCCGATTCTGCGACCCACCTACTGTAAGTTGGACCCAGGCCCTACTCACCTGGTTGTGGGGTGTGTAGATGTCATCGGCCCATTCCTGGCTGGGATAGTGGAGGTGTCATTAGAGAGAGGGATCTTTCCGGATCCCTTAAAGGAGGCGGTAGTATGCCCCCTGTTGAAAAAGCCCTCTCTTGACCCCGACTGCCCAGCAAATTGTAGACCAGTCTCTGACATTCCTTTTGTAGGGAAGGTTATTGAGAAGGTGGTCACTCTGCAACTGGAGGATCATTTGTCCAACCACAATATCTATGACCCTCTCCAATCCGGCTTCAGGAAAAGGCATAGTACAGAGACGGTTCTTGTTCGGGTATTAAATTATCTCCTGATTGCAAGAGATCGGAGGACCCATTCCATCTTGGTCCTCCTGGATCTCTCAGCAGCATTTGACACAGTGGATCATGGAGTATTGCTCGACTGCCTGCGACTTTTCTGTGGTCTGAGGGGAGCTGTCCACAGCTGGTTTCGATCTTTTTTGGAGGGCAGATCTGAGAAAGTGGTGCCTGGAATTTACACCTCGGCCCCCTCAATGGCTGCCCTGTGGAGTACCGCAGGGGTAGATGCTTTCCCCTATGTTATTTGCGGTGTATATGCTTCCATTGGGGACATTATAAGATGGTATGGACTGAGTTTTCATTGTTATGCTGATGATTCTCAGATCTACCTGTCTTTTATGCCTGATCAGGAGTTGGATTCCACCAAGATGTTTAACAACTGCCTCCTGGAGATTCAGGATTGCATGAGTGCTAGTAGGCTTAAGTTGAATTCAGGGAAAACTGAGGTGTTTGTTGTGGACCCTGGAGGGAGGACAACAGGGGCTTGGACTGGGAAACCCTCGGGTTTATATCCTGGGGGAGCCCCGCTTCTTGCCTCTGGCCAAGTACGTAAACTTGGTGTGATTTTTGACGAAAGCCTGACTATGAAGGCGCAGGTGTCAGATGTAGTCAAATCTGCCTTTTTTCATCTGAGAAATATTGCCCGGGTGAAACACTTGGTTCCACGGGAAGATCTTCCCATCTTGGTCCATGCCTTTGTCACCAGCCGTTTTGGTTACTGCAGTGCCCTCTATCTAGGGCTGCCGGGGGTGGATATCCGTCGCTTGCAGCTTGTGCAGAACACGACGGCCAGGTTGCTGATGAGAGTTTCAAGATCTAGCCATACGACACCTGTGCTGTGTGATCTGCACTGGCTGCCAGTACAGTGGCGGATCACCTTCAAGGTCGCATTGTTGACCTTTAAGGCCCTACATGATTTGGGACCCCACTATCTGAAAGACCTCTTGGTGCCTTACTGTCCTGCCCGTTCTCTTCGCTACTCTGATGAGGGATTGCTAGAGATTCCCAGGGTACGTGTAAAGATGTCTGGAGGTAGATCTTTTGCCTATATGGCATCAACCCTGTGGAATTCTCTACCTTGTCAGATACGAGAATGCCTAACTGTTGAAAGTTTTAAAAAACAATTAAAAACTTTCCTTTTTGCCCGAGCATTTGCTGGTACATAACAATTAAGTGTACTGTATGAATGTCTGATTTTATTGTTTTGTAATGTGATTTTATTGGTTTGACTTACTGTAAAAGTGCCCTGAGCTTGGGAAGGGTGCTTAATATAAATAAAATTTTACTTACTTACTTTTTGAAGGGGGCGTAAACGTCAAAGGTAGCATTGAACGTGCTGATGAAGAAGTTAAGTGCAGAGTTGACATCTGATGCATGGAAGATAGACGACCAGTCTTGTTGTCTAAGGAGTAATTTAAGGTGCTTCAATTAACCACATGGAAGGAGCCTGCTGTTTATTAGTTTGGGTGGTGGTGGACTGAATTTGTTAGACCATTCACAGGTGACTGGAGAGTGGTCACAGCGTATCTGGGAGAACGGAGACTTTTGAGATCCGGGATGGGTGGCTGGTCAGTATCCAGTCTAGAAGGGTGCTTGTCCCAGTCTTATAGCTGAGCCTAGTGGGGGAAATGAGCAGCTGAGTGAAGTTGGCAGCTAAGATGGCATCCTTGTAGCCACCTGCATTTGATCCAAACCAATTTATGTTAAAATCACCCATTAGGATTATCTCGGTGCCTGGTGGTTGGGAACGGACAAGGTCAAGGACAGAGTTGAGACCTTTACCTTGATCCTTGGGAGGAATGTAGACAGCAGCAATAGTCAGTGCCTTGTTGTGAACCCCAAGTAGAATTCTGATGGGTAGTATCTGGGCAGTAGAGACTGAGGCGGGGGATTGAATATGGTGCCCCAGGAGAGAATCTTTGAGGTAAACAGCACATCCACCACCTTTTTTAGTGGTCTTGTCAATTCTGAATATGTTATATCCTAGTAGGGTAATTGCACTGTCGGGTAATTTTGGAGTGAGCCAGGTTTCGACAATCAAAAGAACATCAGGGTTGTGTTGGTGTGAAAATAATTGTAGGGCATCAAGTTTGGGTAGAAGGCTACAGATGTTAATCCTTGCAAAGGTGAGTCCCCCAGAGTGACTCTTCTTTGCATTAAATTTCAACTGCCAAATCCTTGACCATTCTTCAAACTTCTGCAGGTCCCTCCTCATTCTGTCTACACCCTTGGTGTGTCTACTCTGTTACAGAGCTTTGTGTCATCAATGGACAGGGAAATTCTGCCTTCTAGGTCCTGCTCCATGTCACTGATGAAGACATTGAATAGGACTGGTCCCAGCACTGATCCCTGTGGTACCTCACAGGTCACTCTTCCCTCTGTGGCGTGACAGCCATTTACCACCACCCTCTGTGTCCTGCCACCCAGCCAATTACTTACCCGCCACACTGCTGTCCTACCCACTCCCATATTACCCAATTTGTTTAATAACCTTCTATGTGGCACAGTGTTGAAGGCCTTGCTGAAGTCCAGATAGGTCATGTCCACTGCCCTCCCTTGATCCATCTCCCTTGTCACCCAGTCAAAAAATTAAATGAAGTTGGTCTGGCATAACCTCCCCCTGGTGAAACCATGCTGCCTTGGGTCCTGTAGTCCATTGGCAACTAGATATTCCACTAATCTCTCCTTCAGTAGTGCTTCCATGATCTTCCCCACTACCGAGGTCAGCCTGACTGGTCTGTAGTACCCCGCTGCCTCTTCATTCCCGCTTTTGTTCAAGGGCACTATATCTGCTGTCCTCCAGTCTTTGGGTACCTCTCCTGTTTCCAGTGATCAGCTAAACAGGATTGCCAGAGGTTCAGCCACCACCTCTCTTAGTTCCTTTAGGACCCTGGGGTGCAGCCTATCTGACCCCATTGCTTTAGCGACTCTTATTCCTTTCAGTTCCTTTAGGACCCTTTCCCGTGTAAAGGGACTTGTATCCATTTCTGCGCCATTCTGAACCCGTGTGCTCCTTCAGGCCCATTATCCTCCTCTTCCTCAGTAAAGACTGAGCAGAAATATCTGTTCAGTATGTCAACTTTACTGTTGTCATCCTCCATGCAGCCCCCCGTCTTCCCCCTTCATTCTCACTAGCTATCTCTTTGCCCTTCTTTTTTCACTTACGTACCTGTAAAAGGTTTTGTCCCCTCTACCCACTGATTTTACAATTAGCTCTTCTGTCTGAGCTTTGGCTTCCCTTACTGACCTCCCTGTCACCTTTTGCTTCTCCTGGTACTTCTCCCTATCCCCTGTCTGTGTCTTTTTGTATTACCTGAATGCAATCTTTTTGGCTTTCATTTTCTCCGCTACCTCCTTGGAAAACCATAATGGCACCCTCTTCCTTTCCCTCTTGCTAACCTGCTTAATACATAATTCTGTTGCTCTTGTAATCCCCGTTTTAAATGTTACCCACTGTTCCTCAACCCTGATTCCCTCCCCATTCCCATTAATGCTTCTTTCAAGCGTTTCCCCATTTTCCCAAAGTCTGCCCCCTAAAATCCAGGATACGTGTTTTTGTGTGGTTTGGTTCTGCTGCTTCTGTGATTTCAAACAACAGTGACCAGTGGTCATTGTTCCCCAGGTGCTCCCCCACTGTTACCCCCATCACACTGTCCCTGCTTGTGAGCATGAGGTCCAGTATTGCCTTCTGCCAAGTTGGTTCCATGACCAGTTGCTTGAGGAAGGCACCCTGAAGGGATTGCAGGATAAATCTGCTCCTGCTTGATGCTGCGACTGGCAGGCTCCAGTCCATGGCTGGAATACTGAAGTCTCCAACCAGCACCACCTCACCCTTGTCTGCCATCCTTCAGATGGCTAGCATTAGCTCCCTATCTGTTTCTTCCTCCTGGCTGATGGTCTGTAGACCACACCTGTGTAGATGGCTGACCCCATTTTCCTTTCCAGCTTAACCCACAGTATCTCTCTCCCATTTTATTCCTTCTGGATCTCTGTGGTCTTTATGCCATCTTTCACATAAAGTGCCACTCCTCCTCCTTCCTGCCTGCCCTGTCTCTTCTGAATATGTTGTAGCGGGGTATGGCTATCTCCCAGTTGTGGTTATCATTACACCAGGTCTCTGTGATGGCCACAATGTCCAGGCCTGACTGCACCATGGCAGCCTCCAGATCCTCAATCTTGTTGCTAAGGCTCCTAGCATTGGCACACATGACTTTCTATGATGTGAACTCCCTGGACTGTTTAGCTGTTCTACTCCAGCCCCCCCTCCCTGGTTGTCCTTTATCCCGGGTTCTCCCTGCTGTCTGCTCTTCTGTTGAATTTTGCCCCTTTTCTGGCTATCCACTCCTTGGGTGCTAATCTCCATCTTTTGCACACTGCTTTGTAGAGATATCCACTCCTGTTCACTGGTTACACTGCTAACTGTGGGGGTGGGCAGTTAGGTACCCTCCTTGTTGGCCTGCCACCCCCCTCCTTGGCTAGTTTAAATGCTTGTCCATGTAGCATTTAAACTTTTCATTGAGTGCTTGGATTCCCCTCCAAGACGGATGCAGACCGTCAGACTTGAACAATCCCCCATCCCTCCAGGTGGGTCCCCAGTCACAAATGAATCCAAACCCTTCCTGACAGCACCAGTTCTTCAACGATGAGTTAAAGTTCCTGTTGCATGTGCCCCTACGCTCTCCCATGCCTCTCACAGATAGTACTTCTGAGAAGGTGACAGAAGTAGCTACTTGCTTAAGACCCCTCCCCAATTTCCTAAACTCTTCCTGAACATCCTTAGGCTCCCCATTTGCCAGGTCATCAGTACCTAGGTGGATAATGACGTCCAGCTAACCCTCTCATCTTGCCTTCCCGGCGATCCTCAGGATCCTCCTTCCATTCGTTCATACCGTGGCACCTGGAAGGCACCTCACCTCCCTGTCCTTCCCCTCCTGTGTTCCTAGTTGGATCCCTCTTATGATAGAGTCCCCCACCAGGATTTGCCTCCTCCTTCTCTGGGGTCAGCTGCTCCCCTGCTGAGGTTACCTCCTTGGTTGACGTCCACATCCTTCCCTTCCACTTCTCTGGGTACCTCTGTTTGGTTGTCCCCGTTTGCCAGTGTTGCATGTGAGTTCTGGAGTAGAATAGGATCTGGGCTGTACCGCTGCCTGACTGCCGTAACCCTCCCTGAGCCCACCGTCATTCAAGTGCTCCTCGTTCTTGGCATCCTTTGAGGCAGCGGCATTGGACTGGGTGGTCTCTGGATGGGGCAAAGGTACTCCTGACCCAATTTACTTTTACTCTGAATCTGGCTACCTTATCCCGCAGTCCAGAGAGATGCCTGCAGATAGGGTAGCTCCTCAGTGTCCAGATAGTCTGCCTGAATATGGCTTCCCCGCATCCATGTACAGTCGACAATTGGCACGTACATGCATTTTTCCAGTATGTGCAAAATATTTACCCTTTGTTACACACTAAAAGGTAGATGTGGGTGAAATTATCAAATTCTGAATTCACAAAAATGTTCACAAACTTCGGTGAATTTTCATGAAATTATTTGGAATGCTTTTACATTTTTCAAGTGGCCATAACTTGGTCTGTTTTAAAGCTAGAGATCTGAAATGTGATGGGCATATTGTCTGATATAGGCTCTAAAAGCTTGCTAGGTCTTATGACATTTGGATGAATGGTGGGGAAGTTATTGGTGCTCAAAATCTAGCAATTTGATATTCATGTGAACATTTCTGAAAGTATTTCTATGCTTACAACTTAACCACCTTTGGAGCTAGATAACTGAAAATTTAGAGGAAAACTTTCTAGGAAGCTTCACAGTGACTGCTAAATAGAGATTGTAGGGTTTAACTATGATCTGCCTCCTGACACGACTTCAAGGGGGTTGCTTCTGAATCTGGGTTGTCATGATGGCAGCATGAAGTTCTGATGCTGGACCATGGTGGTTGCCTTAAAGCCTAATATTTAGGTCAATGAAACTAACAACATTAGTGATATTCTGTTCTCTAGCTTCAAACTTATAGGGGCTTAAAATTCATCAGTTTATGTGATTGCTAAATGTAATTGGTCAGCACCCTCCTGGGCTCTCAGCTTCAAGCTCTCAGGTTCAATTTCTTGGGCATCAAACCAGGATTTTTTAATGTCTCTACTTCCTGCATAGTATTCTAACTGGGGTTTTCTGTAATTATTTTTAAATTAACTGCTATTTCTAAATTAACTGCTGCAGAACTGCAGTGACCTTGTGTGCCAACTACTCTCTTTAAAAAAAAAAGCCACCGAGTTACAGTATCTAACTGCTGCTAATTTTGCTGTTTAACCTTGCTCTTGTAACTGCTGTTTCTTTTCATTTTGCTGCTTGCACTAGCCAATTTGTTTTGGCATTGTTTTATCTAATTGCTATTGCACTAGACTAACTTGTTGCTGTGTTCTGCCTACGAGCTACTCTCTTCCCTGCCTTACTACCTATAGCCACCCTCTCAGACACAAGTGATTTTTGCCCTACCACGGCTTTCCTCTCCTGGTTTTTCTTGCAATTTCTCTGCCTTTTCTCTTTCCCTGCCTAGAGCCCACCTCTTGGACCCAGATCTGCTACTTTTTGCCACTTTTCTGCCACTTTTCTGACCCACAGAACTATCTGCTACTCTTTCTCCTGACCTCCTAGCCCATCACCTGCCATTTTAGAAATTCTCTGCTGCTACAGTTAAGGAACTCCTAACTTTCCCTCCCCAGCTAAGCAACTGCTCTTTCTTGACCCCACCACCCTGCTAATTTCCATTTTCTTTTGTTTGCCCCTGTCTGCCTGAAGCAGATGGGCGCCACTCCCTTGGAGGCCCATCAAGTCCTTACTCTGCCCTGCCGCTCTTTCGAACTCACTCCCCTTCTCTTTGTTTAGTGCTGACCTGTCTCTACTTGAGCCCTGCTTAACCTGCTTTAACTGGCACAAGCCCTAATATCTCGTTCTTTCCTCTCACAGACCAAGGGACATCATGACCCTCAGTGCGCACTGCTGCTTGCAGCCCCAGCTCGGAAGGCAAGCTGGCCACCATAGACCCTCTGCCCCACTCCTGAAGCATCAGGTCCAGCCTCTCAGGTCAACTCCAAAGCCACAGTTTTGATTGGCGGCCCACCATGGACTCCTGGCTCCTCATTGGTTGGCACCCTCCTGGCCTCAGCCTATTGGAGTCAGGGTGGGTGTCAGCATCCAGCCCACCCAGGCAGTTGCCCAGTGCCCCAGCACCAGAGGGGGCCCACCCGAGCAATAAAAAAAGATGCATTGTCAACAGTTAACTTTGCTGAGCCACAGCTCTGCATGCACTGGTAGCATACATGATTGTTTTCCACTCTGATGGCTGTTGTGTGAAGATGTGACACTTGTCACTTTTTACAGTTTACATCAGTGGCGCTGCCAAGCCAAGTGGAAAACTAGGGGATGGAATCCCTGAAAAAACAAAGGCTGCAGTGCGAGTCCTTCCTGCTTGTTGACTGTCAGGGCCCTGGCCCGATCCATTGTGTTCTGTGGTGTGGGGTGTGTGGGATGCGCAGGGCAGCCCAGCAGGCAACCAATGGCTGGAGGAGAGTGTGGTGGAGGGATGGGCCTCAGCAGCCAAGCCCAGCTAGACAGATTTAGCTTAGCTATGTGTGTTTAATTGTTGGGATTTCAAAGTTGGGTGCACGTTGCGTTGGGGGAAGTGGTGGCAATCATAGCACTGGGCGGTTGGGGCTGAGCAGAGTTTGCAATCAGCGATCGGTTGTGCATTAAGCCTGTAAAGCTCTGAAATGGCACCCGGGCACTGCATCAATGATGACAGCAACAGGCATCAGATGAAGCTCCTCATCGTGACCCACCTGCACCACACCAGGAGGTAGGTAGAGCCCCCAGGAGAGAGGGGAGGCTTGTGCAGCCCATTGCAGTGAAGCAAAATCTGCCTTTTTTTCCCCTAGGTTCCACAACAGCGCTTTGCATCACAGTTAACAGTTAACCATGGATAACTTTATTTTGTTTAGTAATGTAATTGACTCTTACTCTTCTGCGAGGGTATTCCCCTCTGTCCGCAGTAGTGCTGATGCGCGTGAGGTACTCTTTGGCTCCTCACTCTTTTCTCTCTCTGAGGCACACTTGGCACCACTCACAGGCTGCATTTCTAGTCTCTGCTGTGCCAGACTTACAAAGTGCCAAGCCGGCTGCCCTGGTTTGATTTTATGTTTTTTCCTATATATGGATGGGTGTGACTAGGGGTGCCTACTGGAGTTTTATTGCCCAGGGCTTACAAAAACCTGATGCCAGCCCTGATTGGTGCACACTGCTCTGGCTCAGCTTCTTGGGCGACAAACCAGGATTTTCAAATTTCTCTACTGCCTGCATAGTATTCTAACTGGGGTTTTTGTTCCACTCACCCTCTCCCACCCCCAGTCTTTATTAAATACTCTCCCTCCCCCAGCAGCACCACCCCCAGGCAATCTCCATCCTCCCCTCTCACTAGTATTGCAACTCCCCTTAAAAAACAGAATGTAGTTAAAGGGTCTAACACTTGTCGGTGTTAATCTCATTGTCACAGTGTGTAGGAATAAACTTCAGATGAGGCAAATTTACAGGTTTAAAACACACCATGGTATGATATTTATTTTTCAAAAGTTAGAAAAATAATAAATGAAAACAAAAAAAATTGCAAAGAAAATCACTACTTAACATCAGTAGTTTCTCATATAATACAATTCTGGATCTTAGAGCTTCCAAGACCCTTCTCAACTGCATTCAACAGCTTGTCTGCCTCTCTCCTCCTCTCTCAGGGCTGAGCCCCACTGGACTGACTCAACTGCTCTCAGTGAAGAGGTTTTTATATGTTTTGGTGGGGTCACTTGACTGAGACCTTTCTATTTACATGTCTGGACATGCTGTTTCATGTCTGAACATGTTGTTTCAAAACCAAAGGTGGGGGGGGGAGTTGTTTCAGTGGACTTCCTGGTTCAGTTAAAGGTACAGTGTATCTCTCCACAGATATTGACTCTGTAAATCTCTGATCCACAGTGACTTAGCACTTTTATAACCTTATACAGTAACAGGTTTACAGTGTGAATTTATGAAAATATCTTAAGAATTTTGTATAACTGTATTAATCATTAAATTTTATTGTTTTATATGGCTTCTGAATCCTTTTTATTTAAAAGGCTTTATTAACTGCACATATTCCTATTTAAACTAGCCTTCATGTTTTTTGTACACAAAATGCACTTATGCACTTTACACAACACCTCTCCAGGTGTTTGGCATCATTCCAGGGACTGAATGGATGGAAAGTGAAAAAGAATGAAAAGAGAGAACTAGTAGGAAGTTTAGTTGGGATAGTAAAGAGCTACGCTAGGTGGCCAGCCTAGGGTGGGGGAGAAGAAAAGCAAAGAGAAAAGTGTTAACTGTTGTGCAACAGAAGCTTTGGTAGTTAGGAAATAAGGAGATAGAAAAGTGGCCCATCAGTCACAACCGAGGGTGTAGCCTAACTCCTCCACACTCATAGCAGCCACTGTGTCTTTGTTACCAGATTCAGAACTACACTGCACTTTCTCTTCAGCTGCTGTCTTGCTGGTCTATAAGGAAACATTTATATCTCTGATGATACTAATTTCAAATACAAAAATGTACTCCCCTGTGCTCTTCATAACTTTATGCACCATGACTGGCCTGTTACTAGTGACTGACTTGTGTGCCATCATCCTTGCTGCTGACCAAGCTTACTTACAATCCTCCAAATCACTTATACTCAGTGACCCCCCACACAAGGCTGAAGCCTACCAGCTCTCCCCCATGGGCTCAGTCATACTGGCCCTCCTGATGAACCATGATCGTCACTTACTTGGTCTGTTTCTACATTCCCTCACTATGCAGTCCCCCCATTGGCACCCCCCTCCCTTGCCACCTCCTCTCACTTCTCCTTCTTGCAGGGGATGTGGAAGCCAACCCTGGACCCTCAAACATGCATATTGACCATGCTAATGCTATCTGGACTGGACGCTGCAGCCTCAGGGTAACACACCTGAATGTATGCAGCCACCCAATTAAGTTCTGCGGACTTGAAGCCTGGGTGTGCCTCTGCAAACCACATGTCTTGGGTCTATCTGAAATATGGCTTAAGCCATACCACAGCAATGCCTCCTTCCTTTCAACTCCCTGGTTACTCATTGCTGCACCTTGACAGTCCTGGCAGAAAGAAGGGCAGTGGTGTTGCACTATACATGCAGGACCATATTAGTGCCACCACTATTACCTGCTCCTCCTCTTCCTCGGTCAGCGAAAGGCTTATTGCTGAAATTGTTCTGGGTGTATCGAAGAAATTATACATAGGCTGCTGCTACAATCCTCCCTCAGGAGGTGCACATGGACTATTAAACTTCCTGGATAGCCTTGCATCAGCCCCCTCCTCCTGGTACACATTCATACTCGGGGATTTCAACCTTCACTGGACAGAATCCTCAGTACCAGAATATGCTCACCTACTAAAGATGCATCTCCTTGAACAAGTCATCTCCTCCCCTACTAGATACAACCCCAGCTCCCCCAACCACTCCACTCTTGACTGGATTGTCACAAACTGCGCAAATCTAGTCCTCCAAGCAGGCACTATCGCTAACTCTATCAGTGACCACACCTCTACATATATCACTCTAACCACCAAATCAATATGTCCTCTCCACAAATTGCTAATTTTTAGGAAATTTAAATCCCAGTATTCAGACTTAGTGCCAAGGGATGCCTGGGCCATAAACTGGTTCTCACTCTACCAACTCTAAGATGTCTCTATGGCAGTGACAGTTTTTACGGAAGCTCTTCGCAGCCTTCAGGACAAATACTTCCCTTTCACCACCAGGAGGGTTAAAGGTGGCAATACCCGTTAGCTAGCAAATGAACTTCTGGCCAAAATGAAAGTAAGGGACAAAATCTGGCAAGCCTTCAAGGCATTCCCCTCCCCCCAATTATGACATGCATACAGATGACTTCATAACTCCTGCAAGCAGGCTGTGACATCACCCAAGTGTAAATACTACACCAACCTACAAAACAAGTCTCTTGACAACCCCCATGGTTTCTGGGACTCAGTTAACACTCTCTTCATCCCAAAATCAAATACATAAATAACAGAGCTTACTTCCCCCTCCAGTCCCATTACTGACCCAGGCAAGATCGCTGATACCTTCAATAGAATGTTTACCGACCTTACCTCCTACACCAGCAAACTCCCTCCACAGCCTTCCTCTGCCCAGAAAAAAAACAGCCATGCTACCCACAGCCATCAAACCCTGTCTTTTATTTCAGAGCTATCGACCATAGTGTAACTGGCAAACTCCTAAAGATACTTCTCACCAGGGGCATCCCAGGCAACGACGGTCTGTAGCCCACCTTTCTGAAAATCCCCTTCCTTGGCCTTGTAAAGCCACTGACCCACATATTTAACCTTGCCCTCTCATCATCTACTATGCCTGACTCATGGAGGCATGCGTACATGGTGCCAATTTTCAAATCCGGTGATCCCGCTTCCCTAGAAAACTATCATCCTATCTCCCTCCTCCTACATCTAAGCAAACTTTTAGAAAAAAATAATTCACCACCAGCTATCTGACCATCTAGATAATTACAACCTTCTGAGCCCCCTCCAACACGGCTTCCACAAACACCACAGCACCTCTTCGGCCTTGGCCCTTTTCTCCAACCATGTCCTTAGAAACATGGACATGGGTATGGTCACAGGTGTGGTGTTTCTGGACCTATCAAAGGCCTCTGACCTTGTTGACCACCACCTTCTCCAATCCACCCTGTTAAATCTAGGCTGCTCCCTGGACGCCACCGCTTGGTTCAGCAGCTACCTCGCTAACAGATCCCAGTCTGTTCTGATAGGCAAAGATACTTCTGCTGCATTACCAATCCATACCGATGTCCCCCAGAGCTCCATACTGGGCCTCTATTATTCTCACTGTTTATAAATGATCTCCCCACAGAAAGAATAGACTGTAATGTGCTCCTCTATACTGATGACCTCATCTACCATAGCGCCATGTCCCTCAAATCTATATCTTCTACCCTCACCACAAACTAGTGAGCAGCTCAAAATTGGTTCCTCTCCAAAAAACTTCTTCTAAATGACAAAAAAATGAGGGCCATGCTCTTTGGCTCGAAGCCGTACCTTGCAAAGGCCACCAAATTGGAAACTTCGTAACACATAGTCACCCCTGCAGGCCCTCCTCTTGACACTATCCACCTTCAAATACTTAGGAGTGACTCTTGATCCCTTCCTTACCTACAGTCACCACATTTCTAACACTATCAAGAGAGTCCACCAGAAGCTGGGGGCAGCCTACCATGTTAAAAACTTCCTGACCCCAGAGACACGCCTTGCAATTGCCCAGGGAAATTTACTGCCCCTACTTGACTATTGTTCCCCAGTGTTCTCCTCCTCACTTCTTTCCCATCTAAATATCATGTATCGTACAACTGTATCTGTCACTTTGCCCTTCAGGTCCCTTCCTCCAGTTATCGCTGCTTTCTGTATCTGTCTTTAAGCTGTCTCTCTCTCTCTCTCTCTCTCTTTCTGCAGGACCATTTTGAACATGCCATGGGCTCTCTAGTCTACACCTCTCTTAGGAACTCACAAAAGTCCATGTACTTCTCGCTTCTCTCTGACAGGGTGGTAACTCAATGTCTCATGGTCTCTTCAGTTCCCACCGGTAGTCCACCATGTATCTACTGTCATGGTGAGCAAGGCTTTCTTTGTCTCTACCCCCTCCCTCTGGAACAGATTACCACCTGCTATTCGGATGTTACCCTCTCATCAGTCATTCAAATCGAAGCTAAGAGATTGGCTTATGTCTCGGGTCACTTGTACCTGCTCCCTAGGAAACACCCTCACCAGAAATTCACCTTAGGGGCCCAGTGTACCACTTGCTTTCTTCCCAAGTACTGGCTACTAAATAAACAATTGACAGTTTTTGACTCCATTGTGAAAATGTTGAATGCTGTAGTGTAACCCCTTATGCACTGTATTGTAAACCCTTGACTGGCTGAATAATGTCTTGATTTGCTGTAAGTGTATGTCCAAGTTCTCTGCAAGCAGAGAAACATTGCTTTGTTTGTCATTAACTTGTTTTTTTAAGATATGATGTTTATGTATCACTGTTTCTGATTCCTATTTACTCACTGTGTTATATGTACCCACTGTATTATAATTTGTACCTATTGTCTGTGCCACTGTACAGCCCAGGTTACAATTGAAAATGGTCCTTTGGATCAGTTTGCTTACCTGGTTACCACAAACATAAATAAATAAATAATTTTACAATTTCTGAAAGTTCAGAGGCTTATAACTCAGTCACTTTTAAGGCTAGAGATCTGAAACTTGGCACACATACTGTATGTATGGGCATAGGTAACATCACCACACTAAATGTGGTACAAGTTGCACAAATGCCTTTGGTTTACACAGTTGTTAACTGTAATTTAAAAATTTACAAATGTTTGGATGCTTATAATATGGTCATTTTTAAAGACAGAGATCTGAAACTTGGTACACTTCTGTATGGGCAGTGTCGTAGTCAACTTACCAAATTTGGTGTAATTCAGAAACATTTGTTTTAAATTAGATCGAAATAACTGAATGAACAATTTTTGGCACAATTTCACAAATATTTGCTGAAATGAAATCAGCATTTTGCCAGAATTCCCCTGGAAGAAGATTAAATTCACCCATCCCTACTAGAAGGGGACTGTTTTAATAAACAAAAAAGCTTACAGTGTGTAGCAGAAATAAAGCTATATGTCATCAAGGCTGCATAATACTTAAAAATATATCCCAGACCATGCCTTCTACACCTGGGTAATAGTGACCATAATAGCCTGGGTAATAATGACCATAATACTATAGAATTTATCATCAAAAGGGAGACACCATGGAGAGCAAGAGGTACAACTACATGGGAAGAATGTGAATACTACAATATGAGGATATTGCTAAAAAATAAACTTTTAGAATTGGAGAAGTCATATGTTCCAGCAAAGAAAATATATAATAAAAGAGGGAAGAAGACAATCTGGTGTACAAAAAAAATATTAAGGTTAAGTGCTCACAAGCAGAAGGCATTCAATAAAATGAAAACAGATGGCTTACCAATAAATATAGAAAATTACAAGAAAAATGTGAGAAAATTAAAAAGTGCAATAAGAAGAGAAAGAGGTAGAGCAGAATTTAACTTAGTGATCAGGAAGGATCAGAGTAAGAACTTTTTTACATACCTAAATGCTCAGAATAAAATAAATAATCAAATGGGTCCTATGATTGTAGAAGGCAGAGAAATACATAATCCAAAGGACATCGCTGATAGATTTTATAAATATTTCAGTACAGTCTATGAAATAAAGGACTCAAATAGAATTAACATTAAGGAAAATATCTATGAAAATCTAGATTTGAGAGTTAAGGAAACTGAAATAAATGATCTGATAAACAAGTTAAAGACAAATAAATCAGCTGGACCAGACCCGATAAACCCTATGCTCAGTAAACAAACAGCCACATTTATTCAGTATCCTCTTGCTATGATAATAAATGAGTCTTTAAAAACTGGTGAAGTTCCAGAAGATTGGAGGCAGGCGACAGTGATCCCCTTATATAAAAAGGGAGGGAAGTCTGAAGTACAAAACTATAGGACAGTAAGCCTTACTTCCGTTTTTGGGGAACTGGCAGAGACATTGCTAAAGAGTACAATAGAAGACAACCTTATGATTCTTGGGTGGGAAGACATTAAGCAACATGGCTTCAAAAAAATAGGGACTGCAATACAAATCTATTATGCTTCTACGAATACATTAGCAAAAATGAGAATAACAGCACTCCCATGGACATAGTTTATTGCGACTTTATGAAGGCGTTTGAAAAAGTACCACACAGTTGTTTAATAAAAAAAATACAGGACATTGGCATAGATAGTAGAATAATTGGATTGATCCCAAATTGGCTTAAAGATAGAACCCAAAAAGTTAGAATACTTGGAGAATATTCAGAACCTGTGGGTGTGACCAGTGGGGTACCACAGGGCTCAGTCTTGGGCTCAGTCATATTTTTACTCTATATAAGTGATCTACACCAGAACATTAAGAATAGGGTAATAAAGTTTGCTGATGACACCAAAATAGGAGGACCAGTAGCAAACGAGGAACAATGAGCAGCTGTCATTAAAGATGTGAAGGAAATAGAAAACTGGGCAACTAGGAATAGAATGCCATCAAGTGTGGATAAGTATGCCATAATGCATCTGGGACTTCATAATGCAATACAACCATATATACTAAATGGGAAAGAACTTAGGACCACTGTACTGGAAAGGGACTGTGGAGTATGGGTGGACAACAAGTTAAATTTTAAGGAATATAGAACTGGTGTAATTAGAAAAACTAATTTCATGATAAAAAAATATCAAAAGAAGCTTCATGAATAAAAGTGTAGCATGCATACTGTCTCTGTATAAGACATATATAAGACCCCACCTGGATTTTGCATCTCAACTCTGGAGTCCATATACCAAGAATGAATCTGAGAGTGGAAAGGGTGCAGAGGTGATTTACAAAATTTATGGGATCCTTTAAATCAGAAAGTTATCATATGAGACTACAGAGAACAGGTTTGTTTTCCTTGAAACAAAGAAGAATTTGAGGAGATTTATTGACCTTTTACAAATTCATGAATGATATGGGATTGATGAAGGAGATGGGAATTGTAGTTCAGGACAAATAATCTGTTCTTAGGGGACACAAAAACAGGTTAAAATAGAAACAGCCAGAAATAATAACAGACATTTTTCATTTCTGAATAGGACGGGGAGAATGTTGAACAAATTGCCTGAAAATATAGTGGATACAAGTTCAGTAGATGGCTTTAAAAAAACAACTAGATAATTGGACTATGGCTAATAAATCTATATAGGCCCACTATCGTGGAGAATGGTATAAATGGGCTTTAGCCTTCTTCCGTTCTATCACCTAGTATGAGAACCTGAGAAATGCTGCTGTCCTACAGTTACACACACACCCTAGAATGCCTTATTGTGCTTATAATTACTGGTGATCAATTTTTTCAATTGGATCACCGAGTTGATATTTGCCGTAATAAGCATTCACGCGCTCCGTCTATCAAAAGGGAGCGCTCCCTCATTGGCTGCTATTTTCTATGTGGGCGGGCTAAACAGTTCTGAAAACATGGCGGCGGCTCCGTATCTTAGTTAGCGAGGTGCTGCCACGGTTAAATCGTCACCTAATCATTCGTTTTATTTCTTTTGTTGCTCCTACTTAAACTAGTACCATTTATTTTTTTAAAGTATCTGGTTGATCCTGCATTTCGCTAGCTTTCTGATACACACACCGTTGGTGTCTGACAGTCTGTGGCTGACACAGGTAAATGCGATCGTAATCGCGGTTTTAGCCGTTACATTTAAAAAAAATATTGTCCCAATCTGAGAGTACAGTGAGCTGGCGGGTGATGCGGGGCAAGAGGGAGAGGGACTGGGGACTGCTGCACAGCTCAGCTGGTTAATTTAGAGTTGGAGCTGGGGGGGGGAGGAAGCTGCTGCATTTGGTGCAGAGAACTACAGTAAAGCTGCCATGGGGATTTCTTGTTTTCAAAGTGTGTGTGTGTGTGTGTGTGTCTGTCTGTCTGTGTGTGTCGTGTGGAGTGAGTGTGAGTATGTGTGTGTGATCACAGAACTAGGGTTGGAAAAAATTGCTCTCCAGCAAGGTATATAAAATAAAAAGAATGTGTGTCCTGTGAGAATTTAATGAGCACCCTCGGTGTGGGATGCTTTCATAAACCCCTCGGGCTTCGCCCTCGGGGTTTATGCAGCATCCCACACCTTGGGTGTGCATTAAATTCTCATAACATACACTCCACCATCCTTTATTCTCTATATAAAATGATACCACAGATTTTTACTGTAAACACTGAGTAATGAGGTTCAGAAAGTTAAATATTTGTGACCTGCGTGGGGGGTGCTCTTTCTGTCATGTGCACCCTGGCACCCCCTCACACACTGACCTCCCTTGTAGTCGGACTGAGTTCTTTAGGGTGCAATATACAAACGAACTACCCGAACAGGTTTTGGTGCCTCTGCCTGGGGCAGGAGTAGGTATATAAAGGCTACCCGATGTGGCCCTAACCTCCCTCTAGGAGCAACTAACAGTTTCCCTCCCATACACACAATTAGCTGGCCCCACACAATATAAATACACACCAAGTAATAACCATGAACAAGTAGTAGACCTAAGAGGGTTCGCCACCCTCTAGTGGGTAGGGGTGACAGAGTGCTTAACAAGGATATCAAAAAGAGCTCATCACTTTACTGTCCATTGGAGAAGGACAAGGGGAGGAGCAACTAACAGGTAAGGGCAGCTGGAGGAGCTCGAAGGACAGCGTGATCCCAAGGCGAATTGTGGAGAAGGATCTCCACTGACTGGAGGACCTAGTGTTGAAATAAGGTATGGTGACTTCTTTTTCTTAAGTTCCAGATGTTTTCAGCGTTAAGGTACTGGGGGGCTGTTCCACTTCTGGCCTGGGCAGTCAAGCTGGGCCACTGTGGTTGTTCTGGGACACATAGAACTTAGGGAGGTGATTAAGTCATGGTGGACTTTATGTTGTCTGTTTTTCTTCTAGGAGGGGGTGACAGTTAGGGACACTGCTTGTAAAGGCACTGGGGCTGGAGGACTGTTCAGCTTTAACTGCCTCAGAAAGAGATGTTGCTAGAATTATAAAGTCCTGTGTAGTTACTGCTAATAGTGCATAGACTGCTCTGAAGGAAGCAGTGCAGGGATTGTAAAGGATTGTAAAGTCGTGTATAGATACTGCTAACAGTACCAAGTTTGCTCTGAAGGAAGCAGCGCAAGGCTCTTAATACCACTGTGGGTATCTCAAGAGGAGGACAGATGGAGCATCAGAGGGCTGGACACACTGGAGGGTGGGCTGTCCAGTGAGGGTGGTTAGGGTCAGCGCGGAGGGTGGTGGTATGGGAGGAAGCGGGAGGCTTGGAGGGCCAACACAGGTAGGATTGTGGGATGTAATGAATGTGGGGCGGTGGTTTGGATGAACATATTGTGGAGTTTAGGAGGGTGTCCAATCAGTAGCAGGTTGTAGAGGCTGGAGAAGGAAGTGCTGTGGCTAGGTAGAGAGATGCGGAGGATGGGGGGGTTCTTGAGGCAGGAGGGGCTCATACAGGGAATAACATGAGGACACCACATGGGAGGAACAGAGACTCAAGGGAAGGGATGGGGAGGGCGTGCAGGAGTGGAACAAACAAGGGGCCTAGCACAACTGGGCAGGCTAGGGTCGGGGACAAGGGGCCAAAGCACAACCTGTCAGGAAAGCAGGTAACAGGTTTGCTGTGCTGGCGACACTAGTGGGGGGGTGCGCAATCTGAAGGTGGGCCGAAGGGGGAGGGAGGGAAATCCACAAGGGACAGGAGCTGCTCAGAGGAGGGTGACGGGGTGAAGGGGAGAGAAACATTACTGGTGGGGAGGACAACAGGGGCAGAGCAGAGGAGGGGAGTCCAGAGTGGAGGGAAGGGAACTGGAGGAAGGGGAGGGAGCGGGGAAGGGGGTGGGAGACAAGAAAGTGGAGGGGTAGCAGAAGGTGGAAGGATGGAGTTAACGAAGTGGCATGCACTAGCAATGGATACCATGGGATAAGAGTGGTGGAGGGGATAAAGAATGAGGAAGGGGTGTGCTAGTGTTGGGTGATTCCATACTTAGAGGGATCAGATGAGATGGCAGGGGAGAAAGGCATAGTAGGATATGGGTGGAGGCTGTACCAGGCTAACGGCAGACAGGGCAGGACAGGCAGTTCTTAAGTGTGCAATTAGGGGCAGAAAGAAACTGCATGTAGTGGTGCATGTGGGCACTAATGACCTGGCGAGGGAGATGGTGGAGGTAGTGAGGAGGAGGTTTGAGGAACTAGGAGGGCTATGTGAGGAAGTGAGGGAATTAGTGGCCTTCTCAGAGGTGCCTCCAGTACCCTGCGCGAGTACGGGAAGGAAATGGAGTATTGGGGAGCTCAACACTTGGCTGGGGGAATGGTGTCGGTTTAGGGGGTACAGGGTAGTGGGGGACTGGGGCAGAACCTGGGACAATAAGGAACTGTATGCACAGATAGGCTGCACCTGAGTGGGAAGGGGAAAGGAGTATTAAAGCAGAAGTTTGAGAGGTACATAGCATAAAGGATAGATCTAAACTAGGTGGGGCATGAGGACAGCTAGTAGACAGGGATCCCGGGGGGGAGCCAAGCATGCCCACCCCTTATGTTATTGGAGTGGTATTTGGAGTGGGGACACACGGTGGGGGTGGGGGGGGAAGCCAGGGTGGGAGGGGGAAAGATGCAGGTTGGAGGGTAGTCTCATTGAATGCGAGAAGCTTAGGTAACAAATTAGCTGAGCTACATGCTGTCTTGGCTGTGGGTGGGGGTGGATATCGCGGCCATCACTGAAACATGGGCCACTCAGAACCAGGACTGGGATATGATGATTCCAGGGTACGGGATATTCTGGAAGGACAGGGCTAGGGGGAAGGGGGGCATGGCGATCTACGTGAGGGAAGGGATAAGGTGCATAAAGGAAGAGGATGTGGAGGGCAGGACAGAGGCCCTATGGATGCAGTTTCAAGACTCCAATGGAAAGACACTGAGGGTGGGGGTAGTGTACAGGCCACCAGCTCAGAGGGAGTTGACCGAGCAGATTAGAAGGGTCTGTAGGAAGAGGAACACAGTAGTGGTAGGGGTCTTCAGCCTCCCTGGGTGGACTGGAACACCCCAACCACCATGTGTGCAAAGAAGAGGATGTTACCAGATGCACTTCAGGACTGCTTCCTGATGCAATTGGTCCATGAATCAACTAGGGTGGTAAGGACTCTGGACCTGGTATTGACAAATGGGGAGGCTGTGAGGGATTTGGGAGTGGAGGACCCCCTGGCTGGGAATGACCATCACACAGTGTGGTTCACATTCAGTAGGGGCAGGGAAATGGGAGGTACAGGTACTAGGGTGATCAATTTTAAGGCAGGGGACTTCAGAAGGATGGTGGAAATTTTGGTTGGGCACCTGATGGGATTTCAGACATGCATGAGCACAAGCCAAAAGTGGAATACCATTAAGAAACAGTTAGCAGAGGCAACTGAGACTTGTACTAGGACATGGAGCAAAAAGAGTAGGGCAAAGAAGCGAAGCTGTCTGACTCAGGAGGTCATGGATAGGGGTGAGGAGCAAGAGAAAGGCATTCCAGAGGCTTAGGAAATCAGGAGGGCAAGGGGACAAAGACGAGTACACAAAGAAGGCCAGGAGGTTACCAGGCTAGTCAGAGTGGACAAGGCTTCCAGGGAGCTGAGACTGGCCCAGGGAATCAAGAACGGTGAAATTGACTTCTTCCGCTACATGAGTGTCCCAAGCCTCCTTAACCCAATGGTCCCTGTGTTGGACACACACTTGATTACACGAGATTTACTTGACTACATCCTTTGGAACTTATCTGTTTCTGTGGATCTTCTAATGTTCTCACGTTCATTTCTAATGTTCTTATGCACATTATGGCAAATGTCTATGCCATTGAATGATCTAGACTATTTATTGTACATATGTATATTAACTAATACTGCTACAGTAGACTATTCTATGTTAGACTGTTTCTCGTGACTCAATGTACTCAGCTCTACTCACTGTTACTAACTCTGATGTATCTGTATTCCTTGTTGTACTCTTCCGGGTCCTTCCTGAAAATAGGGGTATAACTTGTCTAGTGTACCTATCCAGTCAACAAAAACTAAATAAATAAAAATAAACATTGGTGAGAGAAGAAGGGACAAAGACCAGATTGTGAGGATTAAGAAGGATGGGGGGTGGGTGGAGAAGGGGAGGACCAGGCAGAGGCTCTGAATGAGTACTTCTGCTTTGTGTTCACGAAGGAAAAGGGGGGGGCAGATATCCCATGGGAAGGGTGGAGTGGATGGGGGTGGGGCAAGGGTGACTGATTTCAGGATAACAGAGGACAGGGTGCTGAAAGGGCTAAGGGCACTAAGGGTGGACAAGGCACCGGGACCAGACGACATTCACCCTAGGGTACTTAGGTAGCTAGCAGAGATCCTGGTGGAACCACTGGCAGACCTGTTCAATACATCACTGGATACAGGATGCGTGCCACAGGACTGGAGGATGGCCTATGTGGTACCCATTCATAAAAGTGGCATGAAGGATGATCCAGGCAACTACAGACCAGTGAGCCTCAGTTCAATCATGGGGAAAACTCATGGAGTCAATCCTAAAACAGAGGCTGATGACCTTTTTGGAAGACAATGGTCTCCAAGACTGTCATCAACATAGTTTTGTCTTGGGCAGATCCTGTCAAACAAACCTAGTAGAGTACTATGGCTGGGTTACCAGAGACCTGGACAGGACCATGCAGTGTACATGCTGTATTTGGACTTCAGCAAGGCCTTTGACTCGGTGCCACATGGGAGGCTGGGATACATAGGAGTTGGGAACAAAAATGGTCAGTTGGATCACCAACTGGCTGGAGGGTAGGCAGCAAAGGGTGGTGGTGGTGGTGGGGGAACTGTCATCACCAAGGGAAGTTATGAGTGGGGTGCCACAGGGATCGGTTCTTGGACCGGTGCTGTTTGGGATATTCATAGCTGATATCTCAAACGAGATCTAGAGTAGGATCAGTCTATTCACAGATGATACTAAAATCAGATCAGTGGTAGATGACATAGAGGGGTGGAGGGGGCTGCTGGAGGACTTGACCAAACTACAGGAATGGTCGGAGACATGGCTATGGGGTTCAATGTTAAGAAGTGCAAGGTCCTGCACTTTGGAGCAAGGAACCAGTGGAGGAAATATCAGTTGGGAGGGGCACAATTGGAAAGCACCGTGGAGGAAAAGGATCTAGGGATACTAATAACAGGGAGTATGAATCACTCATCTCAGTGCAGGAAGGCGGCTGCAAAGGCAAACAAGATGCTGGAGTGCATAGCGAGGGGAATCTCTGCCAGGCACAGGAAGGTGATCCTTCCCCTGTACAGGTCACTGTCAGACTGCACCTGGAATACTGCATGCAGTACTGGTGTCCATTCCTGAAGAAGAACATCAGTTTGCTGGAGGGGGTGCAGTGTAGGGCGACGAAGATGATTCAGGGAATGGAGGGAAAATTCTATGAGGAGAGGCTGATCCATTTTTCTGTCAAAAGAACTCTACTAAATTGTTATTTACCTTGCCTACTTCCACCTATACCTAGACAAAATGTGTCCTATGTATTGTATCCAATGCTCAAGCTTATAGCGAATTGTACACGTTGTCTTCCTTTACGTTATTTTTGATGCATGAGATTATTGTCATCTGTTTCTGTACCTGCCCAGGTCCACCTTGGAAATGAGTTATTCTCAAAGGTGTTTTGCCTGGTTAAATAAAGATTTGAATTGAATTGAGTTGAACATGTATTCCGTGGAGGAGAGGCGGGGATGAGGGATATGATTGAAACCTTTAAATACTTAAAGAGAAAAAACAAGACTAAGACAGAAGGGATTATTCAGATCAGAAGGGGGAGGTACACAAGAGGGCATCGACTGAGATTGGAGGGGTGGAGATTCAGGAGGAAAATCCGGAGACACTTTTTCACAGAAAGGGTGGTAGACTAGTGAAATACTCTGCCCGAGGAAGTGGTATCGTGTAGAACGGTAAGGGGATTTAAGAGGTGTTGGGACAGAGTGAGGGGGGGTTGTTAAGAGAGGAGGGTGGGGCAGCTGCAAGTTGAGGGGCTAGCTGCACATTCGAGCAGACTCGATAGACCGCAAGGTCTGTTTCTGCTGGCATTCTGTATGTTCGTATTATAAAGTAAACTAAACTCAGATTTATTGTAAAGGGGGCTAAAAAGGGGCATAAAACAGCATAAGAACAAATAACTGCTTGCAATAGTTGTCTCCCACACAGTCCCAGTAGCACCCCCACAGGTGCATCTGTTTTTTTGCTCATGGTCGTGAGTTTGTTACTGTCTGTTGCGGTGGGTACCTCACTGGGCTGCTGGTGGCCAACCAGATTATGTAAGGTTGAAGACAATTTGGGATAAAGAGGGAACACCAGTCTTTCGAATGTAAAATGGCAGAACTTGGCAAGGGGCCCCAATCTGGTTCCAAATGAGAGCAAACAAATGTTTTTTGTGAGCTTCTGCCTGGGCTTTTCCTATAGATTAAGAAAGTCCTGCCCAAGGCTTCACCCCCTTTATATCTCACTAACTAACTAAGTACTTTTGAAAGGAAACTTCTCGGGGCCACAGCCCAGAGGTACTCGCGGTTTGTTGACAGTCTCTGGGGGTGCTGAAGAATACTTTGGATTGGCGATATTGCCAGGAATACAGCAGCCTCTATGAAAAATTACTGCAGGATGATTTAAAGCAGATGCTGGATTCTTCACCCGTGACAGACCTTTCTCGTCTGCACATCTCGGGCCGTTCTTCATCTTTGCCTGTCACGTGCCTTTCATCGTCTTTGTCACATAGGCCTTTTGTCGTCCTCCAAAGGGGCCACCTGGACTTGTGGTCACCCAGAATTTCCAGGGCACACATCTTCTACTGCAGCTGAAGTTTAGATGAGCTTCTTTGCAGTCTCTTCCCAGCCCAAAACAACTTTTCTGGCTGGCTGGGAAACAGTTCAAACAGTTCAGCAGTACCAGCAAATTTTACAATGAGAGAACAGTTCAAACAGTCTACTGCTGAACAATTGTAGCACAGCAAGTCAGGTAAATCCCACTGGGAAAACCAATTGAGCAGTCCAGTTCAAATTCCCATGAGTACCAATGCCCGTAGTCTGGGCAACAAGCTCCTTGAGCTGGTGGCCTTAATGGAAGAGGGATGCCTGGATATCGTAGCAGTCACAGAAACATGGTACACAGAGAACCATGACTGGGATGTTAACATACCAGGGTACATAACCTACAGGAGAGACAGGCAGGGGAGAAGAGGGGGAGGAGTAGCTCTCTATGTAAAGGAAGGGATAAAAGCAACTGAACAAAAGAGTAAACAGGGAGGAGAGGAGGCACTGTGGGTCACCTTGGAGACTGGAAAGGGCACCACAATCCGCACAGGGTTGTGTACAGACCCCCATGTCAGGGGAAGGAATGGACAAGGATATGATGGAAGGCATTCTTAGAATGGCAGAGAAAGGGAGATACTGTTGATGGGAGACCTGAATATGCCAGATGTTAACTAGAGCACATTGCTGCAGCCACATCCAAGAGCAGGGCCATTCTTGATGCCCTACAGGTGGCAGGCATTAGACAGCTAGTTTCGGAACCCACTTGTGAGGGAGCAATCTAGACCTTATACTCTCAAATGGGGCAGTGAGAGGATCTCAGATCTAGAAGTGGGTTGCCATCTGGGGACAAGTGACCATCAAACAGTGTGGTTCACGTTAAACTCAGCTACAGAGTCAAGCCATACAAAAGTGAGGGTACTGGACTTTAGGAGGGCTGACTTGGCAAGATGGAGAGTGCCTCAGAAAAGCACTAGCAAACAGGCTAGAAGGAGGTGTGGAGCAACAATAGGGAATTATCAAACTGCCATCACAGAGGCAACAAGCCCTTTGTGTGAAGCAAATAAACAAATCAAAACGAAAGAAAAAGCCACTATGGTTCTCAAGAGAGGTGGCTGTGAAAGTCAGGAAGAAAAAGATAGCATCTCGGAAGTATAAGGAAACACAGAAGGAGCAGGACAGAGAGCTGTACCAGTTAAAGCAGAAAGAAGCAGGAGGGAAGTCAGAATAGCAAAGGCCCAAACTGAGGAAAAGATAGCCAACTCAGTTAAGAAGGGGGATAAAACCTTTTGTAGGTACATCAGCGAGTGTAGAAAGACAAAGGGAGGGATAGTGAGGCTGAATAGAATGAACGGTGGGTGGGCAGAGGGGGACAGTGAAAAAGCAGAATACTGAACGAATATTTCTGCTCAGTATTCACAAAAGAGGAGGGGGAAGTGCCTAATCCAATTAACAGAAGCACTCTTGATAGGGGGGTCGATCCCAGTCCTTTCACAGAAGAAAGGGTTCTGCAAGAACTCCTAAAACTGAAGGTGGACAAAGCAATGGGTCCTGATGGAATTCTCCCCAGAATTCTAAAAGAATTAAGGAAGGAACTAGTGAAACCACTGGCTACTCTTTTTAATAAATCATGGGAGGATGGTGTGGTACCCGAGGACTGGAGGAAGGCGGATGTGATTCCTCTCACAAAAGTGGGACCAAGACAGAGGCAGGAAACTACAGACCTGTCAGTCTGACCTCTGTGGTAGGGAAAGTGATGGAGTCACTCTGAAGGAAAGAATAGTTGAGTACCTAGAGGTCAGTGGAGCACAGGATCCAAGGCAGCATGGGTTCACAGCGGAAGGTCATGTCAGACGAATCTAATAGATTTCTTTGACTGGGTGACCAAAGTAGTAGACCAGGGAGGGGCTGTGGACATGGCCTACCTAGACTTTAGCAAGGCATTTGACACAGTCCCACACAAAGATTATTAGTCAAATTAACCAGCCTGGGAGGGGTCCCAGGGTAGTAGCCTGGCAAAACATTGGCTGGACAACAGGACACAGAAGGTAATTGTAAATGGAGTCCACTCTGAAGAAAGGGCGGTTACTAGTGGGGTACCGCAGGGTTCAGTATTGGGTCCAGTCCTTTTAATGTCTTCATTAGTGACATTGCAGAGGGACTGAAGGAAAGTATGCCTTTTGCAGATGACACAAAGATCTGCAACAGGGTTGATACACAAGGAGGCATGGAAAGGATGAAAAGGTACTTGGCAAGGTTGGAGGAATGGTCAGACGTATGGCAGCTAGGATTCAATGCAAAAAAGTGCAAAATAATGCACCTGGGAAACAAGAACCCAGGGGAAGAATACACAATGGGTGGGGAGGTAGTAACAACAACAAAACAGGAAAGGGACCTGGGGGTAATCATATCAGATGACCTTAAGGTTAGAAGCAATGTAAAAAGGCAGTAGGGAGGGCCGGGGGTATACTGGGATGTATAGGGAGAGGCATCAGCAGCAGCAGAAAACAGGAAGTTGTTATCCCTCTGTACAGACAGTTGGTGAGACCCCATCTGGAATACTGTGTCCAGTTCTGGAGACCCCATCTCCGCAAGGACATAGACAGGATAGAGGCAGTCCAGAGGAGGGCAACTAAAATGGTGCAGGGTCTGCAAGAGAAGCCGTTATGAGGAGAGACTAAAGGAGCTTAATATGTATACCCTTGAGGAAAGAAGGAGGGGACATGATAGAAACTTTCAAGTCACCTCAAGGGAATCAACAAAGTCCAAGAGGGTAGCATCTTTCAGAAAAAGAGACTTGCAAGAACAAGGGGACACAATTTAAAGATAGAAGGAGGGCGGTTCAGGGGCAATGTGAGGAAGTATTATTTCACAGAGAGGGTAGTGGATGCATGGAACAGCCTTCCTGAGGAAGTTGTGGGGTCTAAAACTGTGGGAGAGTTCAAGAATGCATTGGACAGACATAAGGCAATTCTTGTGGGGGGCAGGAAGATATAGGCTGTTGGTTAACTAGGATCTGCGGCCTATCCTGTAGGTAGGGAAATGGGCAGACTAGATGGGCCTAGCGGTCCTTATCTGCCATCAAAGTCTATGTTTCTATGTTTCCATGTTTCTATGAAGCTGGGCTAGTAGGCAGTCTGCCTCAAGGGTTTTTCTGGGATTGGAAGGGCCTGTCTGCATACTGGCTAGCCTGCTGACTTGTGCAGCCACCCAGCACAGTCTCCACCTCTAGCTTCTAACTGGAACTCTACCCAACCCAGGGCACTGCTTATTATATAGCAGCCCCTTTCCCCCCATCTGATTGGTCAGTCTTTGTCTGGGCTGCATAAAGTGCCCTTTCCTCCAATCCCAGCAGACAAGCCAGCAGGGAGAGTCTATGGGGGCAGCTGTCTTTATTTGCATTGTGCTGCCTTCCTTTGGCAGTCTCCCATTTCATTTACAAGCACATCCATGGGCAAACAATCACTTGCCCTGGCCCCGCTTACTCAGATGGAGCCAGGAAAAAAAAACATTTTGCTTGCAGAGAGCTCAGTTGTGCTAAACAGGACTCCCGAAGCAAGAGGTGCCCATTTAGCACCTTCAGAACCTGTAGGTGTGCATGCCCACTTCACTGTCACTATGCCCAGTCCCACTGCACCCTTGAGGACCAGGAAACCACAAATTCCACTCCTGGAGGCATCTTTATACTTGTTTTCCCACTCCACTACCTGCACTGGAGCTAGGAGTTGCTTTTTTAAATGTCTGCCACACCGTTAAGGGACTTGCGGCTCCTTTGAGTTGGACTGTGCATGCGCAGTCATGGCATTTGCAGCCATATTAGTAACAGCACCAGCCGCCCTGTAAAACCCCCCAACAATGGGTAGAAACGTGTCCCCATGGTGTCTGAAGACACCAACAGACACTGGACCTTGGCTCTGCTATCCTGGTGGGGCCGAGGAACAAGGGAATTTGGCGGCAGTGGCCGCAGAGGATGGGGAGGGAGCCCTGGCCTGAATCCTGCCAGGGGCTCCTGAAGACAAGCCCTCCAGTCCCATTCAGCAGTCCAGGGGACTGGAGGCAGAAATCAACAGGACTGGGGAAGCAGGGGCTGTAGCCCAAACAGGTAAGTCCCAAAATGAGGGGGGCTTATATACTCCCACCCCTAAAATTTTGGCGTCCTTGACAAGACATTGCCTTAATGTCCATAAAGTCCAAGTGGCAATGTAAAACATTACACTTTCAGGAACATTTCTATCTAGACATCCAGTTTCTAACTATCAAGCATTTCAAACATTACAGTGTTATTTTACATTTTCTAACTAGACACCCATATCCTCTCTATCAATTATGCATCAATGTTAACACATGTAGGCACATTGTTAAAACATCTGACATTAGCTTTGACTCAATTAGAGATATTATCAGTACATTTACCAGCCTCATTAACTAATTTTGGTTGGTGATGGGCCACCGTGAACACAGAATAAACAAGGGCCATCATGCACTTATGTCCCACTTGTATAGGAATTTCAGAGGAGGTGCCGGGATGGTCATAAGTTAATTTCATGGTTGATTTACAGGCTCTACCAGATTTTCGGGGGACTACTGCATCTTCCATAGGAATAGGGTGCATGATGCCATCTTCCGGCAATGTGTCCAGCACAGGAGCCTTTTTTGGAATAGCAGGTGTCTGATCAGTCCTTTTTGAAAAGTTCTCCACTAACGCTTCTACAGAACATCCATATCAGCAAAATGTACTTCCTGACCTCCAACTGGGGTTGCACATGGCACTAATGACTCTGCATTATGGTTTACACAATACAAGGGGTCTGTCTCTTCACAGCTTGCTTGGGGCCAGTACATAGGGATCACTGTTTCTCTAGGTTCTCCAGGAGGTTGACACCAGCACATTTCCTCTTCCTCTTCCATGTTTGTACTGTCATTTGTGGCAGATGGTGGAACCGAGTTAGCGCACATGGTGCTGTCAAGAGATGTTAGTGCCATCTTTTCCCCAATCTGGTTACGATTTCTGGTTCAGGCAGGACTCGGTCCATGGCCTGTTACAGTCTCTGAACTGGGCTCGAGCTGACCAATATGCAGAAGGTGGTTACAGTGAATAGTTCTGACAATTCCTCGGTCGCGTTCTTGATGAATACAGTACACAGGTAAATGAGTTAACTTTTCCAGGACAACATTAGGTTCAGAAGACCAGCAGTCGGCTATTTTATGCTTTCCATGGAGGCCAAGATTTCTGAGGAGAAGTCTATCTCCAATTTGTAAAACTTGAAGACACACTTTCTGGTCATACCTAAGTTTATTTGCAGCACTGACTTTACCGGCAGCTTCTGCACCCAATTGATAGGCTTCTTTCTGTTGCTTTTTTAGGTGTTTTGTGTAGTCAAGGTAGGACTCTCTGAAGGTTCCATCCACAGACACTCCGAAAGCTAGGCCAGTTGGCAAACAGGCTTCTCAACCAAACATTAGCAGGTACAGAGAAGCATCTGTAGCACTGTTTCTGGTACAACTGTAGGCTTGCACCAACCTGGGGATGTTCTGGCTCCAATTTCTTTTCTGTTCAGGGTCCAAGGTACCTAACATGTCTAACAAGGTATGATTAAACCTTTCTGTTCACTATGTGTTGTGAGTTCCCTTGAGTGTGGTAGGTTGTGGTGTGTGACTGCTGGATGCTATGTGCAGCAAGAAATTCTTTCACTAAACAGCTCTGAAAGTCGAGACCTTGGTCAGAGTGAATATGCTGGAGTGTACCATAATGTGTTACAAACTCCTCGAGTTTCTGCACAACAGTCCGGGCTGTCTGAATTTTTGTTGGGTAGGCCTATGCATATCTTGTACAGTGGTCAGCAATGACTAAAATGTGGCTATAACCTTTACTGTCTGGTTTCATTGACAAACAAATCCATATATGCCAGTTCCATAGGTTCACTGTTTTCTTTTTTTTTTAATTAGTATTTTATGTGTTTTTCTTTTTTTTTTTTCCCTGTCCCACTCCTATGTGTCTGTGACATGATGTACACGTGTGGAGGAATGTGTATGCAGGTCATTCAGGATGCCCCACCCTACCGGTTGCCTGGTACCACCTGCGTTCGTCACCGAACCTCCATTTGGTGACAGCAGGACTATGAGCGGTGACCCCCACTTGGGAGAGGAGAGCAAATGCCAATCCTGCTAGCACACTTCTATCATGCCGGCACCCTGCCATCGTGAAGTAATTTGTGAACCATTGTTGCCGGCGCAGCTCGAGGTAAGGCATCCAGCACCTCAGCCCTCAGCACCACCAGTCTGGCAGGTTCACTGGTTTTAATGTTTACAAGTGGTGCTGCTTTCTGGGGCAGAGTCTTTCTCTGCACACACCTGGTAAAATTCTTGCAGTGCTGTTCCACATCAGAGACCAATATGGGTCAATAGAATCAGCTTTGCACAAGATTCAGGGCACGCTTGAAGTGGAGATGCCCCATGTCATCATGAAGTGCTCTGAGGACAACTTTGTGATACTTCCATGGCAGTACCAACTTGTTACAGGGCACCATTGTTTTTGCGACTTGGACCATTTGCAAAACCAGTCCATCTTTCAAGGACTACTTGCTCCACTCTCTCAACAAAACTAGAACATCATGGTGATCATTTGGCACTTTATCTGGGCCATCTCCTTATTCTAAAGTTGAGATTACCCTCTCATTTCATAATCTTGCTACTGTGACCATTTTTGTTCATAGCATCAATGGCACTAATGTGACAGACAGGCGTCTTGCTATCTGCATCCACAGATTTGGTACATACAGCTTTCACCATTGCAGGGATCATACAATTTCACTGGCTCTCATCTTGAAGATGAGGTTGCCGAGATAGGGCATTAGCATCTGTATCGTTCAAGCCCTTCTGATACTTCAGGGTAAAGTCATATGTAGAAAGGGCAGATAACCAGTGGTGGCCAGCCATATCCAGTTTAGCAGTGTTGTTGATATAGGTATGAGGGTTGTTATCAGCTCTTATCGTAAGCTTGACTCCACAGAGGTAATCGTGGAAGTGATCTGTGATGGCCCATTTTAAAGCTAAAAAGTCTAGCTTGTGCACTGGGTAGTTCTTTTCACTTGGTGTCAGGCTCCGGCTGGTGAAAGCAACAGGTCTCAGTCCCTCTGGATACTCTTGGTACAGTACTGCACCCAGCCCATCCATGCTGGCATCCGTGTGTAAGAAACAGCGTTTAGTGGGATCAGCAAATGCCAACACAGGAGCTTCAGTAAGTCTTTTATTTATCCCTTGCAATGTATTTTCACAGTCTTGATCCCATTGATCTCCAAATTGCTTGTTAACCATGTAGTACCTATTTTGGGGTGTCTCTCCCCCTCCTGCTTCTTGAAATTGGTTGGGGGGGTATCTGTGCAGTAGATTCATAAGCGGTTGGACCACCTTGGAGAAATCCTGGATGAATTTCTGGTAATAATCACAGAAACCAAGAAAAGATTGTAACGTTTTCAGATTGTGGGGCCTAGGCCAGGTAGTGAGGGCCTTGACCTTGTCAGGGTTGGTTTGTACTCCTTGTGCTGAAACAATGAATCAAACGTATTTTACAGTGGGTTGACAAAACTGACATTTGTCAGTTGACGTTTTGAGCCCAGATTCTTCAAGTCTGTCCAGAACCTTCATCAGGTGTTCTTCATGCTCCTCTAGGGTACATCTGAAAACAAAATTAGGTTGTCCAAGTAGGCTATTACTCGCAGCAGAGTCATGTCTCCCATGACTTTCTCCACCAACCTCAGGAAAGTTGCAGGTGCCTCGATATACCTTGCAGCATCCTTTCAAACTGATAAATCCAAAGGGGCAAATAAAAGCTGTTTTGTCTTTGTCCTCTTTGGCCATGGGACTCTGGTAATACTCACTACAAAGATCCAGTATGAAAAAACATTTACTCCCAGTGAGGCAGACCAGCGCATTCTCCACACAGGGTACAGTATACTGGTCTGTAATAGTGTGCTTGTTCAAAGTCCGGTAGTCAATGCACAAGTGGACAGTCCCATTCTTCTTGTGGGCTACTACAATCGGGGATGCATACACGCTTCTGGATTTGGATATGATACCGGCGGCTAGCAACTCTTGTAGTTGTTTGCTCACATTTTCCACATCAGCTGGGGCTAATTGTCTGGATGTCTCTTGCAATGGTCGGTTATCACTCAGTCTTACATGATGCTCTTCTCCTAGAGCACATCCAACATCCAACTTGCTTGTGGAACAGACATTTACTGTCTCAGCTAGCTTCTGTCTTAGTTGCCACTTGTAAGATTTGGGTATTAGTGAATCTCCAAAATTAAACAAGTTAGGATCAAGCCTATAACTGGTTGTTTGTTCCAGAACCATAAGTTGTACTGCCTCCGCTCGGTAGACGTGGGCTAAGGTCCATCCTTTCTGAATAGTCACTTCTTTATTGGTCTCATTCCTCAGCAGAACATTGGTCTTCTGAACTCCAGTAGATGTACAGGGGCCTGCTACTACCCCTCTCTGTACTAGCAGGCTGTTTGGTTGCTCTCCACCAGTAGGCGTGTCTACAGTGTAAGCAGGGCTTCTGTGTGACTCAAATTCCATCTCCCTCATTACTTGGCACTCAGCACCTGGGGGTAAAACCAGAGGTAGGGCATCTTTTCTGTGAATCACTTCCACTCGCTCATCTGCAGTCTCTGTCTTGCCAAAAGCAGGCCCTTTCATATAGGCACTTTGGATCTACAGGTGTATCTGTAAGCTGTGTATGGACTTTGGACCCTCCATCTCAGGGCATAGCTGTGCCAGTCGCTGAAACATGTTGGTGTTGGTACCAACCAATACTGGTGTCTCACCTTTCATTCCAGTATGGGGGCACACCAAGACAAGATTTTCCTTCAGGGTTTGGACCCTGGCAAAACTTTGTGGGAATTCTGTTTGAATGACAATGTACGTCCAATACATGTAAGGCTGATTACACACTCTCCAAACAGCTAGTTCTTCCAAAGGTTGCAAATGCACATGACTCAAATGTTTCTGGTACTAGTCTTCAAATACAACAGTCACTTAGGCACCACAAGTAGCACAGTGCAATCCACCCCTTCAGTCTTGGCTGGGACCCTGGCAGATGGTCCTATCAGTCCTTGGGGGATACTGGGGCCAGTAACGTTAATAGGTTGTGTCTGTTTCATGGAGCATTCTTCGTTGGGGATCCCAATTCAGTGCTTCACTAGGTCCCTCTAGCAATTCCCGTCATGCTTTTCTTTCAACAACTTTTGCGCCACCTAAGCAAACTTCTCAGGCTTTTTGCAATGTCTCCTTGTGTGTCTATCTTCACTGCAGTGATAACAATAAAAACCATCAGACATTGTGGTATTTACTTTCTCAGTTTCTGGCAAGGCAGAATTTTCATCCAGTGTAGTATCTCTGACCTGCTGAGGATGGAAATGCCTGTCAGGGATTTAGTTCTCTGGGGAGCCCTTAGGGCTTCCACCTGTTCAGTCAATTAACTCTTATTTGTCTTTTCAAATCATCAGTTTCACTGTTGTCTCACCTGGACAAGTCATTGCTGAGAGGAGTCTCTATTTTCTTCAGAGGTGCTGCCATTGGGCCTTACTGTGCAGCTGTATCGTCTTTCTCTCAGACCTCATCCATCAAGTCACCATAGGAATGGGGGTTACTTAGTAGTTCCTCTAAATGCAATTTCATCAAAAGCATTTCTGAGTGTCCATCTCCCTCTAGGACTTGTGCCAACTACAGCCTATTTATGACTTGGGCAGTCACTGCTACCTTACGGTAGATTCTCTGTATCTATTGCTTGAGACGTATCAAGTATTTGGACAGCTTTTCACCTTCTCATTGCACTGTCCCTTGCAGCTTTCTCAGCCTTCTGTGTATTGAGGTACATATGGACAGCCGCATCAGATCAGGTAGTTTGCAAAGCTGCAGTGCCATCCATAGCCAATCCTCTCAAACTCTCCTGCAGCTGGCACCTCTTCTCAGCTTTGGGACCCTGGGGACCTTGTACTATCGGGATGGCTTGACTCATCCATGTTTCAAAATCGTCCTGTTCAGGTAGCACTGGTTTTCTTCCAGAGAAGAGCTTTAGCCTTGGATATGACCCAGTTCCTCTCCCTGGCACCCAAGCTGCAAACCAAGCTGGGGGTTGATCTGGTGGGGTGACACTATCAGCTTTGTAGAATTCTTGCACATCTTGAGGAGTCTTCCCCTCTGATTTCAACCACAATTTAAATTTTACTCTAAAATCATCTGCATCTGAGGGACCCTTAGGCATTTTCTTGCCACTGTTATGAGTCACTGTGGTTCTGGGCCCATCCTTACACAAGGAGAAAGTGGTAGGAAGCTTGGCAACATCAATTTCAATGTCACTCTTGACCAAAGTGCGTACACTTTTACTATTTCGATAGTACCTCAGTCCTTGAACCTTTAAATTGTCAAAAACATTCTATGCTAACAGCTCATCAACAATTTTGGATCTTTCAAACCTTTTTGAAATGGCAGTCACTAAGAAGGCTTTTTTACAGTCCAACTGCTCCCCTTGGCATCAGTCTTCTAAGTCTTGGAGTGCCATTTTGCTATTGCCAAATGCTCCAGGGTGATTTTTTGGGACAATCTTTTTGCTTTTTTGAACTCAGTTTTGGGGTACTACAAGTGTGGAGTGTGGGAGAATCTCAGTGGAGCCTCCTCATGAAAGGGGGGTGTCTCTTTCTGTCATGTGCACCCTGGTGCCCCCTCATACTCTGACTTCTCTTGTGGTCAGCCTGGGTTCTTTTGGGTGCAATATACAAATAGAATACCAGAACATATTTTGGTGCCTCCACCTTGGGCAGGGTTATATAAAGGCCCTAACCTCCCACCACGAACAACTAATAGTTTCCCTCCCACACACACAGACTGCTCACACACAGTATAAATAAACAGCAAGCAATAACCGTGAACAAGTATCATAAAGTAAACTAACCTCAGATTTATTATAAGGGCGAGGTAAAAAGGGGCATAAAACAGCATAAAAACAATAATAATAATAATAAAAAATAATAATATTTTATTTATTAAGCACCTTATCAACAACCAAGGCACCTCACAATTCATAAATAAACACACCTTAAAATACTAACACAAAAATAAGACAGCAGTTAAAAAAGAGATCAATGAATAAAATCATCTGTATCAATTAGCCAAAGGCCTGAAGCCACAAATACGTTTTTAGGGATTGTTTAAATCCCTCCACAGATGTGCACTCCTGAAGCTGGGAGGAGGGGGGATTCCAAAGGGTAGGGGCAGCATATTCAAAAGTCCTTGCCCCAGATGTTTTTAAGCATACCCTTGGAACCTCTAGCAACCCCTCATCAGCCAAGTGGAGAGATTGTCCGGGCCGTAGAAAACCAGGAGCTCTTTCAGGTAGTCAGGGCTCTGTCAGTGTAGGGTTTTAAAAGTCAGCAAGCTGACTTTAAAGGTGATCCACCACTGAACAGGCAGCCAGTGCAGTTCATGCAGAGCCGGCGAAATATGACAGGATTGAGGAGACCCCGCCAATAACCAGGCTGCTGCGTTCTGCACTAGCTGCAATCGGCGGATTTCAACTCCAGGCATCCCTAGGTAGAGGGAGTTGCAATAATCCAAGCATGAGGACACAAAAGCATGGATCAAGGTGGGAAGGTGTCCGGACGGAACCAGGTGCCTAATCCTGGAGATGTTCCTAAAATGGTAAAAAGAAGATTTGACAACGGCTGACACCTGCGAATGCAGGGTCAGCCCTTCATCAAAAATTACCCCCAAGTTACGTACCTGTTCAGAGGCCGGGAGTGAAACACCATTGAGAAAAATTCCCGAAAGTGCACCAGCTTCCAAAAAACAATTGTTTGCAACAGTTGTCCCCCACAAAGTTCCAGTACCACCCCCAAGGGTAAGGGAGCACCTGTTTTTCCGTCATGGCCATGAGATTGTTACTGTCCCTTGTGGTGGGTACCTCATTGAGTTGCTGGTTGCCAACCAGATTACATAAGACTGAAGACAATTTGGGATAAGGAGGGAACACGAGCCTTCCGAAGGTAAAATGGCAGAACTTGGTAAAGGGCCCCAATCTGGTTCCAGAGGAGAGTAAACAAATGTTTTTTGTAAGCTTCTGCCTAGGCTTTTCCTGTAGATTAACAAAGTCCTGTCCAGGACTTCACCCCCTTTATATCTCACTAACTAAGTACTTTTGAAAGGAAACTCCTTGTGGTATCACTTGGAGTACAGCAGTCTCTGTGAACAATTACTGCAGGCTGGAAATTTCAAGCTGGTGCTGGATTCTTCACCCCTGACAGACCTTTCTCATTTTCGCCTCTAGGGCCTTTCATCATCTTCCAAGGGGGCCATCCAAGCTTGTGGTCACCCAGAACGTCCAGGGCACACAGCTTCCACTGCAACCAAAGTTCAGATGGGCTTCTTTACAGTCTCGTCCTGGCCCAACATGACTTTTCTGGCTGGCTGGGAAACAGTTCAATAGTCCAAGCAACTTTCGCAATGAGAGAACAGTTCAAACAGTTTACTGCTTAACAAGTGTAGCACAGCAAGTCAGGTAAATCCCACTGGGAAAACCAATTGAACCAGTTCAAATTCCCTTCGGGGAAGCTGGGATAGTAGGCAGTCTGCCTCCAGGGTTTTTCTGGACTTGAAGGGGCCTATCTGCACACTGGCTAGCCTACTAGCTCATGCAGCCCTCCAACACAGTCTCCACCTCTAGCTTCTGGCTGGAACTCCCCCAAAACCCAGAGCACTGTCTATTATATAGCAGCCCTTTCTCTTTACCTGATTGGCCAGTCTTTCCCTTCTCCCCCTAGCAGTAGGGAGATTTTATGGGAGCAGGCATCTTTATTTGCTTTGTGCTGCCTTGCTTTGGCAGCCTCCCATTTCATTCACAAACCCATCCATGGGCAAACAATCACTTGTCCTGGCACTGCTTACTCTGATGGGGCCATGGAAAACCCCATTTTGCCTGCAGGGAGACCCATTAGGCTGACAGGGCTCCCAAAACAAGAGACACCCATTTTGCACCCTCAGAAGCTGTCGGTGCACATGTGCACCTTGTTCTCGCTGTGACCGGTCCCACTGCCCACTTGGGGACTGGGAAACTACAAATCCTGCACCTGGAGGAATCTTTACACTTGTTTCTCAGCTCTATTACCTGCACAGGAGCTGGGAGATGCTTTTTTAAATGACGGCTGTATGGCCATACTGTTAAGGGTGCCATGGCTCCTTTAAACTTGTCCACTCATGCGCAGCTGCACCATGCATGACCATATTAGTAATGGAACTGGCAGCCCTGTAAAATCCCCAAACAATGGGTAGAACCTTTGTCCCCATGGTGCCTGAAGGCACCAACAGATACCCAACCCCGGCCCCGCCGTCCTGATGGGGCTGAGGAACATGGGAAATTGGTAGCAGTGTCCATGGAGGACTGGGAGGGAGCCCTGTCCTGAATCACATCAAGGGCCCCTGAAGACAAGCTCTTTGGTCCCTTTCAGCAGTCCAGGGGACCGGAGGCAGTAATCAGCAAGTCGGGAGAAGCGAGGGCCATAGCCCAAACAGGTAAGCCCCGAAATGAGGGGGGGTTTACACCTGTGCTTTTGTGCAGGAATAACGCACTGTCATGGGATCTCATCTGACCAATCAGAGGTCTTGGTTTCTCTTACCCATTTTATGATTTTGTATGTGGTGCTGGCCAGTATGTAACAAAAAAATGCAGCATACTGAGTTACTGCAGTAAACAAGGCAGTTTCAATAGCAGTTAATCCCTTTTGTCATGCAGTGTCACAGCATACTGTGTTGAATCCTAGCTTGCTTCACTGTATACGGCTCACATATATAGCCCACTTGAAGTTTGGAAGTCAGCTTAAGGACTATGTTCCAGACCAGCATTGTCTTTCATTGCAGGAAGTGGGAGTCCCTGCTGTTGTGGCTATCCCGTGCATGCTTAAAGCTTGCCACTGTTTTGGCCACCACCATCTCTGCTGGAAGACTGTTCCAGGCACCTGCCACTCTTTTGGTGAAGAAGTACTTCCTTACATCTCTCTTGAATTTACCCCTTTCCAGCATCATTGCATATCCTCTTATTCTCATGTATCTTTTCTTCTGAAAAATACTTCCATCCTGTATCTTATTTGCCCCTGTGATGTATTTATTGGTCTCTGTCATATCCCCCCTCACTTCTCTCTCTCACAGCATGTACATATTGAGGTCTTTCCATTTCTCCTCATAGGGCTTCTGATGCAGACCCTGCACCATTTCAGTTGCCCTCCTCTGAACTGCCTCCACTCTGCCTATGTCCTTACTGAGATGTGGTCTCCAAACCTGGACATAGTACTCCAGGTTGGGTGTCACCAGCGAGCTATACTGTGGCAATACCACTTCCTTCCTTATCCTAGTGATACACCTCCCTATACACCCCAACATCCCACTGGCTCTACCCACTGCTTTGTTGCAGTGCCTCACCACCTTGAGGTCATCAGACACGATTACTCGCAGGTCTCTCTCTGTTTGGTGACCATCAATACCTGGTCCCCCCTTTTATATTCTACCTCTGGGTTTCTGTGCCCTAAGTGCATGATTTTTCACTTTTTTGCACTGAAACCCGTCTGCCATGACCTTGACTACTCCTTGGGTGTTCTCAGGTCTCTGTACATTCTCCCCACCCTTTTTGGAGTGTCCAAACTATTGCAGATTTTGGTGTCATGTGCAGAGAGGTAGACCTTTTCTTGCTGCTCATCTGCAATGCCATTTATAAAGATATTAAATAGGACTGGTCCCAGTATTGAGCCCTGCGGCATCCCGTTGGTCCCCCTGTCTTCTCTGGCATGAACTTGGTTTACCATCACCCTCTGTCACCTATCTCTTAACCAATTTGTTACCCAGTTTACCATCTTTGGACCCACCTCTAAGCTGCTCAGTTTCCTTCTGAGCCTCCTATGTGGAACAGTGTTGAAAGTCTTACTGAAATTTAAAGGAGAAGTCCACCCAGAATGTGCAAAAATATATGTTGTGTAGTGTTTTGATATGCATGTTAAGTCCTAGTGTGTCCTTCTCTCTGTCTGCTATTAGGAGTTTTTCCTAAATTAGCCTGCTAGCTGTATGGTAGTTTTATGACCCCTGGGGATCTCCATCACAAATAGGTTTATTGGCTTTCTTTCTCCTACGATGCACCCTGGTTTATGTGACAGTGATGTAGCTATGCCCCTAGATTTAGCAGGGTCTGTCACAGCTCAGCCACAAAGATAATACTTCTTTCAGAGAAGAAGTCACATTGCTACATTTTGGGTGAGTGTAATCATTATTATTTTTGTTATTAGTACCTTGTCCTGCTATGTTACAACCTATAAGGTGATGTTCAATTTTTGCTACTTAGTACTGGCGCAAAAACTGAAAGTGACACAGAGGAATAGAGTAAACAGTGACATGATTCACACACACACACACACACACACACAGCAGAGTATAGCAGGACAAGGTACTGATATCAAAAAATAATGATTACACTCACTCAAAATCTAGCAGTTTGTCTTCTCTGGAAGAAGTATTTTCTCTGTGGCTGAGCTGTGACAGACCCTGTAACAAGACACTGGCTTCCTGCAGGGGCAATTTGACATTACACCAAAGGGCACTCTGGGAAGACTAGAGGCCATAAAAGAAACCAGAATGGCAGCCTCCAAGGGCAATAAAACAGTTAGGGAAAGTTAGGAAAAACATCTCTCACAGCCAGAGGAAAAGAAAATGCTGGGAACTGGTTAGAACACAGAAAAAAAGACTACTACATATCTTTTTCTGATTTTAACATGGAGTTTTGCTTTAAGTAGGCAACTTCAACTGCCCCACCCTGATCTATTTCCTTGGTCACTCAGTCAAAGAAATCTATCAGGACTGTCTAACATGACCTCCCACCATGAATCCATGCTGCTTTGGGTCTGGTAATCCATGAGATTCAAGGTACTCCACAATCCTTTCTTAAAGCAGTGAACCATTCGCTTCCCGACCAACAATGCCATGCTGACTGGCCTATAATTGCCAGCCTCCTCCCCATCACTTTTGTTAAACAGGACTACATCTGTCCTCTGTAAAGGGACTTGAGTCTACCCCACCCCCTCCAGTGCCCCTTTTGATTTTATGTGGCCCATCCCCTTCCCCTGTGAAGACCGAACAAACGCGTTTGTTCAGGATGTCTGATGTTTTCTGATTCTCCTCTACACAGTTGTCACCTACCCTTCTTAACCTCACAATCTCTCCCTTTGTCTTCCTCTTTTCACTTATGTACCTAAAAATGTCTTGTCCCCTATTGTTACCCCTTGGGCTTTTCTTTCCTCAGTTTGCACCTTTGCGCTCCTTACTGCTTTTTCTGCCTTCCTCTTCTTCTCCTCATAAATTTCCCATTTGTCATATGTCCCAGATGTCATACCTATATGTATATTTAAGTCTAAAAAGATGTTTATTTCTAATTTTATTACGTCAACAAATGTATGACCTTTTAATAAGAGGTTATCAGATTTCCATGTTTTGTTTATTCAATTTGTGGGATCCATATTAAATTGAATGGTTAAATATGCATGATCGCTAATCTTAAAGGAATACTGCCTGTAAGGGGTTCCATGTGATAATCACGACTTTAAAATCGCGATTGTCAAATGAGTGACGGAAATTCGGTGAATGCATTAATAGCGTCAGTACATGACAGCTCCAATAAAGAATGGCGACTTCTGCTTGCTTGGCAACCATTCTATACTATTATATCCAAATCCATGTTTGCAGTTAAATTTTATTAACATAGTTGCAATGTTCTGGTTTTCATGCCTGTTAAGTTTTGCTTTGCCAGCAGGTGGCTCTTATCTCTGTCCCCCATTTACTGCACATTGTATATTGGATATCTCAGCATTCATTTTAATTATTTTTGAGGGTCCCATACAAAATCTTTGAAAGTCCTTCAAGGGCTCAAGCACCTGATCTGCATTCCCTGATTTCTGGGTCATTCATCTATCTGAAAAAATAAAAAAAATAGAGGCGCTCCACTGAGCCTGGCATTTGCTTAATAAATAATATAATGGCACCCCGTGCAAATGAATGGCAGCTCCGAACTGACAGTCCATAAGAAAAGTTAACTGCAGTGACTCAAATGTGCTTTCATTTACAGTTTACAATTTGAAAACATCAGAAAAAAACAAAACACACCAACCATTTGTATTCTTTGCTGCAGATTGACTAGGCACTATCACCACCAAAACATATTACTACTGTCACAGGTGGCATCCCATAAAAGAAGTGAGAAATGTGTGTCCCTCAGTTCAAAATAATAAAAAAACTGGGTTAAAGCAACTTCCAAATTGTCAATAAAAAAAACACATCAACGGAAAAGCACAAAACTGCCGGAGCAAATACAGTGTGCCTAATGTGTGCTCATTTTGAAATGCACTTGCTAATGTCAGCTCCACAAAACATTTGCTGTTAGTTAAAATTACACTTGTAACAGCAGCACAATATTGTTCAAAATATTGACTAAAAATTTAATTGGCCAATACAGTACATTGTGATTTCTGTGTAAAGGACACTGGCAGTCAAGGGAGCCGGCAAACTGTGTGAGGGTTCTTTGCATGAGGGAGGATCAAACACAGCATCTGTAGTGGTCAGTCAGATCACAATTTAGCGTTCTCTTTCACAAAGAATACTATTTATTTTTTGTCCCTTAAAGTAATGCTGTGTACATAGCACTGTTTTGTATGGTAGTTATTTATTAGAGGTCACCAACGTTACATTCGCTATTTAGCAGTTGCTGTTTTTGAGTCGCTATTTTGTCGTCGCGATTATCATGGGATACCCCTGTAAAGTGACACTGCAAGAAGTGTAATTTTATGAATTTTCATTTTTGTTGATAATTTATATGTGACATTCACCATTGTTATATGTAAACAAATGTACTTTTAAAAAACATAATCAGTGTCTAATTTTATTTTATGATTTATTAGAGTCATCGTGAAGTGGTCCAATTGAAGAGTGGGCCGATGTTCAGTGCTGGGACCGGTCCTATTCAACATCTTCATCAGTGACATTGCGCAGGACCTAGAAGGCAGAATTTCACTGTTCGCTGATGACGCAAAGCTCTGTAACAGAGTAGACACACCAGAGGGTGTAGACAGAATGAGAAGCGACCTGCAGAAACTTGAAGAATGGTCAGGGGTTTGGCAGTTGAAATTCAATGCAAAGAAGTGCAAGATAATGCATATGGGGCACAAAAACCCTGGCACAATATATCAGTTGGGGGTGAGGATATAGCATGCACCAAGCAGGAAAGGGATCTTGGGGTTGTCATCTCTGATGACCTCAAGGTAGGGAAACAGTGTGACAAGGCAGCAGGTAAAGCAAATAGGATGCTGGGATGTATAGACAGGGGCATCACCAGCAGGAAAAGGGAGGTCATAATTCCGCTATACAAGACACTAGTGAGGCTCCACCTGGAGTACAGTGTACAGTTCTGGAGATCATACCTACATAAGGACATAGACAGGGTAGAGAAGGTTCAGAGGAGGGCAACAAAGATGGTGCATGGATTGCATCACAAGTCCTATGAAGACAGGTTGAAGGAACTGAACATGTACTCCCTGGAGGAGAGGAGGGAGAGAGGGGATATGATAGAGACATACAAGTATCTGACAGGGAGGAACAGGGTGCAGGAAAACACTATTTTTAAGCGAAAAAGATGTTCCAGGACTAGAGGGCATGGGATGAAGTTGGAGGAGGGCGATTCAAAGGAAACATGAGAAAGAATTTCTTCACAGAACGGGTGGTGGACAAGTGGAACACCCTGCCAGAGGAAGTGGTGGGGGCTGAAACAATCACGGGATTTAAGAATGCATGGGATAGACATAAAGGAATTCTGGAGGTCAGGGGTAAGGGGCAACAGACTTCTAGGAAAACAAACTGAACTTACAAGCTCAAATGGGCAGACTGGGTGGGCCATAGGCCCTTATCTGCCGACACTGTCTATGTATCTATATTCCTATGACAATTGACACTCATGAAAACCAATGTTAACATGCCTTTTAGTAGTGAACAAGCATGCTGTTATGCTCATAATTACTGCAGCAAGCTTGACCACACTGGTATTCATGTACAGGTCTGCCCTCCTCGGGCTTCACCATGGGGGGCCAAGCAGCCTGGCTCCCTCGCTCGCCGGCTGCTCATCGTTGAAGCACCCACCTGCCCAGAACTCCAGCAGGTCTGCACGTCTTGAGCTTCACCATGGCAGCTGGCCCAGCTCCCTCACTCGCTGGTTACCCAACGCTGAAGCACCCATCCACCCAGAACTGCAGTAGGTCTGCCCACCTTGAGCTTCACCATGGAAAGTGACCCACTCCCTCACTCGCTAGCTGCTCATTGCTGAAGTGCCCACCTGCCCAGAACTCCAGCAGGTCTGCTGACCTTGGGCTTCATCATGACAAGCAGCCCAGCTTCCTCCCTCACTGTACGCTCAATGCTGAAGTGCCCACCTGCCCAGAACTCTAGCAGGTACGCACCGATTCTCAAGGGGATTTTTGATTTGAAAGCTGCATTTCTCATTTGCCCAACTGAGCAACCAGCTGCTCCCTGATTGGCAGCAGCTTTGTCTCTATCCACAGTCATTGGGCAGCACTGGTTTTAAATGGAAAAGCACCTTTCATTGTACTGGATAATCTGGGGCTTAAAACTATACTCCTTAAGCACCCTGGGGCTGATTTTCAAAGTTTACTGTTTGGGCTTTTTTGCTGCCTTTTGGGCCTATTCTTAGTTAAATTGTAATCCTGTTAACCTTCTCAGTGATGAGATATTTGCCTAGGCTAACTGTTTGCTTAATTGCTGCTGCCTAATATAAACTTTGGAGGGTATATTTTTAGTCTAAGTTCAAATCTGTTTTTACTCTGTTTAACCTTGTCTCAAAGTAACCTTTGCCCAGCTAAACTGTATGCCCAATAGCTGCTGCTTAACTTTCTGTGAAGGTTTATACTGCCACCAATTCTAACAGACTTGCTAAACTGCTTTTTGCCTTGATTCTGGTCCTAGTCTACCTCCCTTCCCTAGATCTGAGACTATTTTAACCACCTAACTTTGCCTGTCCAGGTGGGCCGACAGCTAACTCGGCTGTGCCAGCTTTCCCTTTGCTTGCTCTCTCTTTCTTTCACCCTGCAGCTTTCCCCTGGTCCCGTGCCAACCCCCAGCCTCTGCTGTTTTAATCTCCAGCTCACCTTTGCCTTTCTGTAGCCGTCACCTGCCACTCCCTTCCAGTCTTTCGCTCACTCTCTGAACCCATTTTCCCCATCCCTGTCAGCCACTGTTGACCCTTACTAACCTCCCCCACCATCCATTTTCAGTCTACGGCATTATCTGCCACTTTGACCATTAACTCTGCAGTCTATTAAGTGCAGTAGTTTAATCTGCCTTTCTGCCCCCCCCCACCACCCATTGTTCTGTGGCACCAAACTCCAGACATCCCTCTGGGCTTCTGCTCCCTGGCATTAGGTACCCATGCCCACCAATTCTCACATGCTCCTCTTTCCTTTGTTCAAGTACCTGTACTGCTCCCTCTTATACTGTGCTTTTATCTAAATTTGAATATATCCCTAACCCCTTCCTCTTGTCCCCTCTTTACAGGTCTGCCCACCATGGGCTTCACCATGGCAGGTCACTGGTCACTCAATGTTGAAGCGCCCACACCCAAAACTCCAGCAGGTACGCACTAATTCTTCTGGGGATTTTCTGCTTGAAAGCCACAGTTCTCATTTACCTAACCCAGCATGAAGCTGCTCCCTGACTGGCCGCGGCTTTGTCTCTATCCACAACCATTGGGTAGCACTGGTTCGGCTCCAGTTTTAAATAGAAAAGTGCCTTTCACTGTACTGGATAATCTGGGGCTTAAAAGTGTACTCCTTAAGCACCCTGGGGCTGATTTTTCTCTCACCCACCCTCCCCCGGAACTCTTTAAATCCACTCCCAGCATAGGAGCCCAAACCTCACAGACCCTGATTCGCCTTCTGCTTAACAAATGAGTCCTCCCTCTTAAAGGGGCCTCCCAAGTTTCTGCTTCTTAACTAGGCTCCTGAAGCTCTGTACCCCCACATCTCCTCAACTTCTACTCCAACTAAAGAACATTGTCCACACCGACGACCCCGGTTCAGGATCAGACTCGGGCCGCAGGGGGCTGGCAGGGAAGAGGAAGGATTGAGCACCCCATGACTGCTGTCCTTCCTCTGGGGTGGGTGGGGTGCAATGCATCATGCTACAGTGATGACTGGTGGAGGCCAGCTGCACTACAGTTGCGTGCATAGTAAGGAGGGGGGAGCATGGGTGGGCATCAGCATGGATGTGCTCTGAAGCCATTGCATGCCCGGCTCCATGGGGATAAAGAAATGGCAGAAAATGGTGGAGCGATCTCTGCGACTGATGGCCATGCTCTGAGCCCCCAGACACAAGAGGCACCTTCACCGGGGTGTGACTGACCCTGTGTGTATGGGGCGATTATCCATGTACCAGATCTGATCCAGGGGTGCGGGTGCCGGTGGCCAGAGGTAGTGGGGCCCACTCCACAGGGAAGCAGAAAAATAGTGGTTAAAAAAAAAAGAGAACACTATCCACGTTCCTCTAGTGAGCCAATTAGGTTTTTCCTCCTTTTAAGGGGTTTCCCCGAGCTGCTAAATTCTTCCTCTCCTTACAAGGCTCATTACTCTGACTCCTCATTATTTACCGTTCTAACCAAGGAACCCTGCTCCACTCTCCTCTAGCCAGCCAACAAGGATTTTTTCTTCCATCTTAAAGGGGGATCCCTAATCTGTTTAATTCTCTCCTCGCTTCCCCTTTTTCCTTTCCTCCAGCTCCCTCCTCAACCCTTGTAAGAGTCACCACTGCCACTAAAATGTCTCTCACCAAAAGCCTCCCTATTTCCCCCCTCTTTCTCTACATAACCTTTCTCGCTGGGTGGAATGCCACCCTCCAACTCCTCACCATCCCCTTCCCCCTCCTCTCCCCCCTGGCCTAACCTCGCCACCCCCTCGCAACACCCCTGCCTAGCTGTTCCCCTTCCCTCAGCCCCACCCACCTCCAACTCCTCCTTTCCTCCCTCCACCTCATCTTCCCCTTTAAAGACACACACTCTCACCAATAAGCTCACCCTTCTATTTGAGTGCGCCCGTTTCCTGTCAGACTCCCAAGTCACCTCCAAACACCTCCCTAGAGTAAGACCAAATAAGCTATACATCTGTGTTTACAGTAGACTTAGGAGACTCCTCCTCCTCTTTCTACTTCTCATCTCTGGGTCCGTCCACCCCAACCCAGGACCCATTACTTCTCCAAATTCCAATACCTCATCTCACACCTCAAACACCAGGGAGCTCAAATTTGTACACCTCAACATCCAGAGCTTAATGGCTAAAAATCCTCTCCTTGAATCCTGGCTCTCTGTAAACCATTTTGATGTCATTGCTCTCTCTGAGACATGGCTCACTGACAAGATCCCCTCCACGGAAATAAACCTAGATGGTTACTCCCTCTAAAGAAAACACAGGAACTGCAAAAGAGGAGGCGGCTGCTTGCTCTGCATCTCTAGCCACCTTTCAGCAAATTAAATAGATTTTCTTCTTGAAACCCATTACCTCGAAGCTCATTCCATTAACAGGAACAGCAAGCTAATCACTGTCAGTGTTGCTTATCTTCTCCCCAGCACTCCCCCAATGACGTAGACAACTTCCTCTCTCTCAAGAACTCTCTCTCCCCCCCTTGGATGTGAATGGATTATCCTCTGTGATTTCAGCCATAACTGGTTATCCCCTCTGTCCACCCTGGCCAGGGAGTCGATCAACAGCCATGGCCTGCATCAGATCATTAACTCCACCACACGAATGAACTACAAGTCCGGCTATGAATCTCTTATAGACTGGATCCCTGTTTCTCACCCAGCCCACGTTACCTCTTCTGGGGTTATGTCCAACTCCATCAATGACCACTGCACAGTCTACTATGGTTGGTCAGCTAAAACCCCACAACGTGATCACAAGTTCATTTTCGCGTGACAGTTAAAAAAACTCAGTTCTGATGATTTTGCTACTGCAGTTGCTGCCATCAACAGGTCACTCACGGAATCAGTTAGGAATATTAATGATGCCATGGATGAGTTTAGCAAAAAAAAGTGTCTGTATCTGTGATACTCTTATCCCCATGAGAAAAATCAGAGTTAAAGGGGATGCCATGAATGGGTCTCTGCTGACTTACGTAAACTCATGAGGGAGAGAGATAAGGCCTGGGCCAACTACAGGAAAACTAAACTCCCCCACCTTCTCCAACTCTATAAAACTCTGTACAACTGGTGTAAGTCTGCAGTACATACTGCAAAGGCCAACTACTCATTTGAAAAACAACGTGACTCTCATGCCAACCCCAGGCATACATGGAGCATCTTGAGCCACCTCATTGGGAGGGGGCATCACCAAGAACAAATCACCCTTTCCAATGACGGCAATCTGGTCTCTGATCCCGGTGGAGTCGCAAAGCTCTTCAATAGCCATTTTGGTGACCTTCAAAAGTATAAGCCCAATCCCCCCTTTACCCTTTACCCTCCCCACAATCCTCCTGCAACCCCCACCCTACTAATTACTTTCACATCCTCACACCCACTGAGGTTGTCAAATTAATTAAAACTTATAACCCCCATCCATTCTTGGGCCAGCACAAAACTGACTATAAGATCTTAAAGACGGCCTGCGAATCCCTTGCCGTTCCCCTCACCAATATCTTTAACTGCTCCCTCTGCTCAGGCACTGTTCCTCTAGCATGGAAACACACCATAATTAAACCACTTCATAAATCCGGGCCAAAAGACGACATTAACAGCTACAGACCCATCTTCCTCCTTGCCCCCCTTCAAAAAATCCTCAAAAACATTATTCAGTCCCAGACCACTGACTTTCTTAAGAAACACAGTCTTTTCACCAAAGCGCAACATGGTTTCCATGAAGGCCACAACACTGAGACAGCCCTGATTAAATTTACTAACTTTATCAACAACGCATCTGATGTTGGCCATTACACAGGTTCAGTTTTCATTGATCTCACAAAAGCCTTCGACCTTGTGGACTACAATATCCTTCTTACCACCCTCTTCTCTCTTCATTTCTCCCCCCAATGTAGTCAGCTGGTTCCGCAACTATCTCTCCCATCGGTCCCATTAAACCACCATAAATGGCGTTCTCTCAGACTCCTGCCCCATCAAATGCAATGTACCTCAGGGATCTATCCTGGATCCTCTCCTATTCACCCTCATGGTCAATTCCCTCCCGCAAATCTGGCAGCACACTGAACTTATTCTCTGTGCAGATGCTGCAGCCCTGTACTGTGAGGATAAGAACCCCTCTTCCCTCTGCATCAAGCTTCAGCATGATTTTTTTGCTTTGTACTCCTGGTTTATCTCCAAAGGACTTTTTCTCAAGTCAAAGTAATCTAGATCCGTGGTTTTCTCCAATCCTCACAAATCAACCGCTTTTGATTTCACCATCCTTGACAACGATGGGAATGCCATCGAGAGGGTATATGAATTTAAATACCTCTGTCTACACCTTGACTGCCATCTGAATTTCGGTCACCACTCCAACATGCTGATTAAGAAAGCACATCAAAGGATCGACTTGCTCTACAGAGCAAGGACTTTCCTTATTGCCAAATCTAAACGACTCCTTGCTATCAGTTTTTTACTTCCTCTCTTTGACTATGGAGTTCTTATCCACTTCCCCCCTGTTTCCCAGAATAACTTTAACTAACTCTGCACCACCTATCATAAATTGATTTTCTTCATCACAGGTCTGCCTACATGAACCCACCACTGTGACCTCTACAGTCTCTCTGACTGGCTCCCCCTTGAGGACAGACTCAACAGCAAGGTACTTATCTTTTTCATAAGTTTTCCCTGGGACTTCTTCCCTCCAGCATCCAAGCTATTTTCCCTCTGTCCATCCCCACAAGGTCCACTTGACACTCATCGTCCCTCTCTTTAGTCACACCTTTCTGTCATAGCACCTGTTGCCAAAAATCCCTTGCCTTCATGGGTCCCAAACTCTTCAACACCCTTCCCCCCTCCTTCATTCAGAGTCAGTCAACTGCCTCTTTCAAATGGAACTTAAAGACGTACTTTTCCCCTTCCTCCCACTGCAATTGTTTCCCCTCCTAATATCTCCTCCTTAACTACTCCTCTCCCTCCCCTTCTCTGCCCCCCCACTTGGCACTCAATCGTCTTGCCTAGTTGCACTCTCCGTGCTACCCATCGTCACCTGCTCACACTCATCTCAAATCTGGTCTGCCAGAACCATTTACCAACTTTCCCTTCCCAGCCCCCCAGCACACTCTTTTGATCCTTACCTTTCTAGAACATCTATGTCATTGTTTAACTGTTGCCTATGTAATTAAGTTTGTTTCATTTTTTTAGACCTGTTACTGTTCATATTGACTTTTGTTAAATACCTCCTCTGTTTGTTACCTTATTGCCCTCCACATACTGGTTCACTGTCTTATGATGTACTGTATCATGTGCCTGTCTTAATTTAGTTTTAGTATCATGTTTGTATTAGTTGTATTACTGGATGCTTGTGAAAATGGGCAGCTGTAATTTGTATTATTTGTATGACTGGACGCATGTGAAAATGGCCAGCTTTTGCTCACTATTGCCTTTCCAGTATAATCCAATAAACTAAACTACATTAAACTAAACATGTTGGCAGCAATGCAAGCTGACACTAGGATTACTACCTTTTAAGAAGCCCAAAGTGGGACATTTCCAACTGAAACATGATTTTTTGCAGGACAGTATGTAACCACCACCAAAATACTTGTTTTCTCATAATAATCAGAATTAAGACTCAGTGCTATAGTTTTTTATTTGTTTCTATGGTTTCTTATCATTTTAAGGTATCTTAGTTAAAGTATTATAGTTTTCTGCAACATTTAGAGGAAAGTAAAAACATGTATTTTCTACTATGAGATCAGGACATGTAGCATTCTTCATGTTTTTCTGCAGGATAAACCTGCTCAGATCAGGACTGTCCAGTGAAAATCAAGACAGGTGGTAACCCTAGACTGACACACATGAACTCACAGTGACACACATGTTAGCTGTCACCCTTCTGTTCATGTTTACAGCAATAGTGCCTTTTCTGTTTCCTGTCACTCAGCAATCTATAGGTGATATTAAATCTGCATTAATGGATTTGTTTGAGGAAATTACAAAAAATAACAATCACAGAAATGCATGTAAAACTACTAGTGATTTATATTGCAAGAAAAACATCAGGACTGAATTTACTCATGATACTTTCAGCATGATTCACAAAAGAAAGCTAAGAGGGATATGATAGTAGTGTTTATGAACGTGGCAGAATCACGTTTTTTTTTTAAACTTTTTATTTATAGGTTTTGATCAATACAGTTCAGAACATACATCCTGTGCAGAGCAAAACAGCAATCAAAACAATAATTTTGATGACAGGATAGTTGAGTCACTGCTCCCTATGGTACAAGATAGAGGGGAGTAGCAATATATTTCATGCAATATAGTAGTCTCAATGGCTAATACTGCTAATGCCTTAAACTGTTACTATGCATAAAATTAAAGTCCAGAAAAAATAGAAATCAACTACACAGCCTTTGTGTTAATTTCAAACAAAGTTATACAAAACTTTCCTTTCAGAACGCCTCCCCCTCACATCAGATTATAATGCTAATTACTTCATCCTTTGTGTAAAAATTGCCCACAGTAAAAATAAGGTTATAATAGGAACACTTAACTAGTAGAATGAGGAACTAGATCCCAAAATGCGGGAGTTTTGAGCAGCCCAGTCCAACTCTCTTTAGCAGGATCAATTAACAGAAACATGGGTCTGCGTTTCACCCTCTAAAGTGAAAACGAAAACTATCAGCTGCCATCTTAACAGTCCCCAGTCTTTAAATCTGACTAAAGCAAAATGCAATTTAATAGCACAGTGGTAAAGTACACCCAAGTAGAAGGCACTGTGTCACTTAACAGGTTAAAGCATCAATGATTTCTACCTAAACTTGCAAATGTTACAGTCTGTGCCAAAAATCAGTTCCAGATAGAACCAGATTTAGAAAATGGATTGGGGCCATAGAAACAGTGGGAACATTGAATCACTTACATCCGAAAAGTCAAGTATCCGTACCCTCAGAATCTGAAGATACATCCCCTTCTCTTGCAGCTCTCTCATCCTCCAACCTCTTGACCAGTTTTCCAGCTTCTTTGCGGTCAGTATATATGTAAGCCTTAAGACCCACAGTTACATGCAGGCGGACTGGCATCAACATGCTGGTTGGGATCTCCAGCTCATGAAGACATCACTGGACTGCTTCAAAACCCTTCCATTTTGTGCGTATAGCATAGGATAAGTCTTGAAATAACATAATCTTGGAGCCTTCAATATCCACACCTTTCTTTGTATGGGATGCCTCTAGAATCCAGTCTCTGGTCACCGAGGATGCTGTTACTATTTGTATAGCCCATGCTCCTTCAGGCTGGATGCTGACTCTTCGTGTCATTACTCAATATGCCCGGATCAAGGAATCTTGCACATCTAGGCCATATGTCTCCGCCATCCATGTGGTTACAAAGGCTAGCAGATCCTCTCCCTCAGTCCTTTCTGGTACCACAATCATCCTCACATTTGTGGCCCTAAACACATTTTCAAGGTACTCCAGTCGGGATCGCAAGAGGGCCTGCTCCTTTACACAGGTGGCTGCCAAAGCCAATGATCTGTTGGATGTCTTTTCTGATTCTTGTGCTGTGCTTACCAAGCCTTTGACCCTTTGTTCCACTGCGACCATTCTATCATGTTTAAGTGTCCATTTTTTTGTCCACCTGCTGGACTCTTCTGTGAGTTGAAGTATAGCCATCTCTAGGGATTCCAAAGTTGCCAGTTGGGGATCTTTTTTATCCAACTCAGCCACAGCAGGGCCCACAGGAGGCGTCGGGGCTTTAGCAGCCCTGCCACGAGGGGCAAAGAAGTTCACTTTTTGATCATTATTCTTTCATCCCATCTTGATCAGATTATCTTCACTCAAACACCTCCTCACATAGAACAAATGTGGGTATTTAAACCATGGACAGATAAATTCAAAAGTGAAAAGTAATTTAATTTTTGGATGCTGCACAGGAAGCTCCCTGACAGTGCGACCGAACGGCTGAGCAACTAGCCAAGTCTCTCCAATCATGTTCTTTTTGTAGTGTAGTGTAGTGTAACAGTAGTCATGATATTTATTTAAAGTAAAAGATGTGTTAACATATTTGACTTTATTTTTTTTAATAAACAAATAGGTATGGCAGAGTGTCTCAGTGCAATTTGAATACACCCATAAATGCATAATGCCATCAAACAAGATTATTATTATTTATTTCAGTAAATCTATTTGGCTGTTCAAATGTTTCTTTTGATGTTCTTACACACACACACACAAACACACACACACTTTTGTGCTGGGCTGTTTGTATAGAAAATTACAATTGTCAACAATAACTTATATAGCGTATGGGAGCGGCTTACTGCACATAGAAATCAGCAAAAAGACAAGCTTGTTGTATCATCGTTGTGACATCATGCTGCTGTTGTTCCATCATTAGTACATCACAACGATGGTACAACCGCATTACTTGTTTTTGTGCATGCACAAGTTGCAGTGCTCAGAACTTCTGAAAGCAGCCACGATGGTTCAGTGATAGTACATAATGTTCAAATCAAACAGTAAGTGCCGATTTTTTTTTGTAAATCTTGCCTGGAACACAGCAGGTCACATAAATAGAGGTTATGGAGTGGAGTGTTTTCACAGACTTTGGTCAAGTGGAGGGGGGCTGGGGGATCCCTGACATTGTGGTGCGACCACCGAAGAAGTGATCAGCAATTTATTTACTATTGCCCATGCACTATACAAGACAATGGATGGGCAACAGTAAACAACAACACTGCTGTTCACTTTTTGAGGTTGTATGACAACTGAAAACCTCTTGAGCTTCATTCTCGATGTATAGATGTTTGTCATGACAACCTCTCAAAGTGAACAGCAGTGTTGTTCACTGTTGCCCATCCATTATCCTCTATACATTAAAAGAACACAACACCCCCAGCACACAGACACACACACATACATACACATGCACTCACACCTGTACTAATCTTCTTATGTCCAGAACTGTTAACCAACATTACACAGAATCTTAATTAGTAAAATTATTGAATATGGTAATTAACAAATTTCATTTCACTAATATCCTACATCCTCGTGATACTTCATGTGCAGGTGCTTTAGATATAATTCCGTGCTGATATATCATGCTGAGAAAATTTGAATCTGACATCAAGGGTTAACCTGTGGGGGAGTTGGAGTTTGTACACCCATGTTTGTTGAACTACTTATCTAGTGTGTTTTACTAGGTCTTGTCTCCTACTTAACTCACCTAAATTAGTACTTATTTATTTATTTGCTTTTGTTAACCAGGTAAGCACACTAGACAGCTAAGTGCCTATTTTCAGGTGCGACCCGGGAGGATTACAATGGTACATGCATGAGCATCAGGCAAAAACAGGGTACATATAATAGCATCAGGCACATAGATTACATCAGGAGGTAGAAAGCAGCATAGTACAAGCACGGGCGGCATATGTCTACAGACGACCTGGGAGATTAACAAGGTACAATACATCAACATCAGTCAAATCAAGGTACTTTCAAGAGCATCAGGCACATAGGTTACATCAGGAGGTAGATAACAGCGTAGTACAGGCATGGTCAACAGAAGTCTACATGTATGGTCAGCCATACCCTCAGGTGGGTATAAGTAGGAGGTAGCATGAGTAGTACAACAGAGTGGGGGGGGACATTCCATTGGTACATCAGATGGCACGAGCTTGCCAGGTGGACAAACTGCTTGCAGTAGCCAGGGACTAAGTGAGTAAGGACAAAAGGAAGCTTTGAAGCCTATCTTGATTGTCCCCCACATTTGTGGGAAATTATAGTTTGTAATTTTTGGAGAGCCAATGATCTACACCCTTTGTAAAGGATTCAAAAGTAATACAATCTATTAGCGCTTGTGGTAGCTGATTCCAGAGCCTCTGTGTTCTTATTGAAAAGAAATAGAGCATCTTGCTTGTTTTTTGCTTTATTTACCACTAATTGTTGATTGTGAAGTCTAGGTACTATTTTTCTTGGTGTTTTGACAATTCCACATTTTTGCATCAGACAGGGTAATTTGAGAACTCTGTATAAGAACAGAAGATCACCTCTAGTACGTCTAAACTCCAAAGGGTGTAGGCCTGTTTTCTGAAGCTTCTCTGGATATGATAATATTGCTAAATGGGGAACCATTTTTGTTGCCCTTCTCTGAATTCTTTCGACCATTTGAATATCCTTGATCATGTATGGACCCCACACTGGTGACCCATAATCTGTATGTGGTCTGATGTATGCTTTAAAAAGTGGGATGGTACATTCTTCTGTCTTAGCTATAAATGTACGGTTAATGCATTTGAGTAGAGAGTTGGCAGTTTTAGCTACATGATTACAATGATTAGAGGAGGATAATTTGTCATTAATCAGGATACCCAAGTCTCTTTTACATGTTGAAGATTTAATTATAATATTGTATAGTTTATTTGTTTGTTTGGGATTGTTGTAACCTAAGTGAAGAACAGAGTATTTGTCAGTGTTAATTGTCATATTGTTTTTCTGTGCCCACTGCTCTAGTACCGAAAGGTCATTTACCAATAAATCCATATTAAAGTTAGAGTCCGCCCTACCACCTAACTTTGTAACATCAGACATTTTTGAAAGAATATTTCTGGAGCTAATCTGCATATCTGAAATGAAGATATTGAACAACACGGGGCCCAGAACTGAACCCTGTGGTACACCACTAGTGGCCCCCACATTACTGGAATATGCACCATTAATCCTAACATGCTGAGTCCTGTTGGTTAACCAGCAATTAATCAATTTTATTATGTTGCAAGAAAACTCCAGATCTGATAATTTAACTAGGAGAATACTATGAGTAAAGCCTTGCTATAGTCCAGGAGAATGACATCTATGGGAATTTTATCTAGTTCTTTACTTGACAACATTATAAAAGGCTATTAAGTTGGTAGTACAAGAATAGCCTTGCTTTTTTATTAGTTTATTTTATTAAACCCTAGGATTACAAATACCTTTGAGCAGGAACTGCTCATTTACAAAGATTCCACGTCAAAGGATGTAGGGTAACATACATACAAAGGTCAACAATGGTTACAGTCTTAAAAACACAAAATTGTCTAAGCATTTATAATACAGCCAAAAATGGAGAGAGTCAACATAAGCGAGCTTCAGACAAGTTTCAGCGTGAACAGTATATAGTTAGTATAGGGTAGGGAGTCAGGAAAAAGTAGGCAGACTAAAGGGCTATTGTCGGTGGGTAGAGGTGGGTGGCAAAAGTGCGAGGTGGATGGGCTGGAGGGCCCCATATCTGAAAGTGCCATTAGAGAGGGGAGGGGGTGGGTGAGGCAGTGTGGTGTGGTGGGTTAAGGAGTGAGAGTGGGGGAAACTGGTGCCAAAAAAGTGGAGCTCTAAGAGAGGTTACAGGTCACCTTCGACTAGGTTAAAATGAGGAGGCAGTTACTTAGGGAGAGACAGTCACATTGAGTGGTAGAGGCAAAGAATAGTCGGAATTGCCTTTTAAAGGGATCAAGCATCACAGTTGTAAGTGTTTCTTTGTTAAGGGTATTGTACCACTGAGGAGTCCTGTGCATGAATGACCTCTGACCCATCGTGGTCTAGCATCTGGGGACCTGGAAGGTTTGATATAGAGCACTGCGTGTAAGCTGGGTACTGCTGTTGGCAGTAAGGAGCTTTGCCACTCCTGATGGCATGAGCCAGAGGAGAACCTTTTTGGTTAACAAACAGGTCTGGTATTGTATTCTACTAAAGAGTGGTAGCCATCTGGCCTGGGCGTACAGGTCACAGGTGTGTGTTAGGTGGGCAGCAACCGTTAGAAGCCTACAGGCTTTGTTGAGTGTCACTGATATCCTCTGGAGGGCAGTAGGGGGAAGCAGAGCTATAGATGACTAGACTGTAGTCAGCAATGGAGGTGACAGAGCTGTAGATGGCCAGTCTAAGGGAATCAGTGGTCATGCAGTGTTTGTGCTTGTGAAGCAGGCTGATCTGTATGTTGGCAGCTTTAGCTACATTGTCAATGTACTGCGTGTAAGAAAGGGAACTGTCCAAGGTGATGCTGAGATATTTAAACTTAGGAACATGTTCAAGTGAAGTCCCCATGTGGTTCTTGATGGTGAGGGACAGAGGTTTATACTTGCTTCGTGTGTTTCAGAATGTCATGATCTTAGTTTTGCTGTAGTTCAGGACAAGTTTATGTGAGCTAAACCACTGTTCAACATGCCTGAAATCACACTGCAACTGATTTTCAACTTGTTTAGAGTCTTGGTTGCTAGTAAACAGTATTGCATCATCCACACAGAGTAATATTCTCTGCTGGAAGACGCTAGGGAGACTGTTCCGGAAGAGAGAAAAGGGTAATGGCCCCAGTATGGATCCCTGCGGGACACCTGAGAGGACTGGTTTTTCATCAGAGGTGACTCCAGCAATCCTAACACGTTGGACCCTTCCCCCGAGGTAGCTAGCAAACCAGGGCAGTGCATCCTTGGAGAGCCCGAGAGTGGTCAGTTGCCTGAGTAGGAGTGGGTGGTTAACAGTATCAAAGGCCTTTGTCAGGTCAATGAATACTGCTCCCCTCCCCACAGATTCCTTGGTCGAGGGTGTCATGGATGAATCCGGTAAATTCCAACAGTGCCGTGGTGGTACTATGCCCTTTTCGGAAGCCATGCTGTTCTGGGCACTGGATTTCATATTTGTCCAGGTACTCAACAAGCTGGTCCAAGACTATTTGTTACAGAGCTTTAGATGGGGGGGGGGGAGGATGGAGATGGGCCTGTAGTTGGTGTGCAGTGACTTGTCTCCACTTTTGTGTACAGATGTAATAGTCACCTGTTTCCAGAGTGATGGGAATTGACCCACTCTTAGGGAAAGGTTGAAGGATTTCATTTAGGACTAGTACAAGCAACTTCAGGTCGTGTGAGTCACCACTGTAGCCAGATTTGTGGATGGCCTTGCATATATAAGTTCTGACTAAGTGCATTGAGATCTCTGTGAAAAAGAACTGTGGAGCTGTGTGTACTTGGGACGAAGTGTCAAAGGAGGAATTGCTGGTGGGGGCATTGAAAAAAATCAAGTGGAAGGACACTGCCAAGATTGGAGAATGCATTGTTGAACGTTATTGGAGATGGTACCTAGGTCTAGCGTAGGTGTTCCATCAACATTGAGCATGGAGGGTGGTGCCTTAGTATCTTTGCCTGTGAGCTCCTTCAAGTTATTCCAAAATTTTTTCCCATCACCCCAGGAGTTGGAGAGTGCTTCCCTAAAATATTTGCTTTTAGCCTTCTGTATAGCTTGGGTACAGCCATTTCTTGCAGATTTGTATTTTTGAATGTCCACTTGCACTGATGTGGCTTGAGCACAGTGTCAGAGGATGGTCCCTTTGTTTGAGCTGTGCTACAAGCTCAGTTTATCCATGGGTTAGACCTGCCTTTAACCTTCATCTTAAGTGGTGCACGGATATCACAGGCCACCGTAAAAGTGGCTGATGAACAGTTCCAAGGCTTTGTTTGCATCATTGAATGAGTCAATTATCGACCAGTCCAGCCTGCTTAGATATGATTTTAGCAGCTGAAGGTGCCCCTGCTTCAATACCCTGGTGTGTATTATTTTAGGAGGGGGCTTGGTGACTTTGTTAGCCCAAGAGCAGATTATAGGTGAGTGATCACTTAAAGTATCAGGTAGTACAGACACCTTAGAGATTATTTTGGGGTGGTTTGACAGTATCCAATCAAGTAGAGTGTAGGTCCCTGTATTATAGTTGCACATAGTGGGGTAGGGACTAACTGTGTGAGGTGTTGTGCCGTGACAGCATCCTTGTAGACGCAGGCCTCAGGTGAAAGCCAGTTTATGTTAAAATCACCCAGAATTATGGTCTCTGAATTATGGTAAGTCCCATGAGGAATTCCATGATGCTGTTGAAACCACTGGCCTGGTCCATTGGGGGTATGTATACAGAGGCTATAGTAAGATTTTTATTATGGGCCCCTAGGAAAATTTTGATGGTGAGGACCTGAGATGGGGATCCTGGGTTAGAAAATGGGATGACTAGTCCCATGGGGGTATCTCTCAGGTAGATGGCACAGCCACCACCCCGTTTTGAAATCCTGTCCTGCCTGAAGAGAGATTATCCGGAAATTGCGACTGCAGTGTCAGGGATCTTAGGGTTTAGCCAAGTTTCAACAACAGAGAGGATGTCAGGATTGTGTTGTTGAATCCAGGTTTGGAGGTTATCAAGTTTACTGATGAGGCTACAGACATTGATTGACACCAATGTGAGGAACCCCACCATCCTATTCTGGGGGTGTGCGGTAGGCCCAACTGGTCCTGGGTTGGGATGTATGTTTCCAGAGAGCAGAAGTAGCATAAAAATAATTCTCAGGAGAGAGGTTTTAAGTATTTTGAAAGTTTGCTTGTTTGTTAGGCGTCCGTGCACCTTGGTGCTATGGTACCGGGCTTGTCCAGCCTTGCTGCAGAGAACTGCTAATACTTGCAGGTTCCTCAGAAGGCTGAACACTCATAGCTTCAGAAGATAACCAGTGTGCCAGATAGAGGTGCAGTGGGCCATGGTATCACTGTGTTGGATCCCTGTGGTCATACCCAGTGCATAATGCAGGGCAGAGGGTGGCATTGACTGGCAGGTAGATTGAGAGGAGGTTACCTCAGGAGAACTGGGACAGTGTAGCACTATCATCACCACTACTAACAATGTGGAATGCAGGTTTAAAGCAGCCATGATTTGTTTTCAGGAAGGAGACACAGTTTGGCAAAAATAGCAGTTTGTCAATTGAGTGATACCTGGTGGTTAAGCCAAAAGCCAAAATAAATGATCAACAGCTGAAGTCCAGTGTCACAGAATGTGTTAAAATTCCTGAAGGTGATTAACTGTGCCTGTGCATATGCAGGATGTGAAATCCTTTTGTCTGTATGCTTCTTTGTCATTAAAAAAGGTTGCTGAAAAGCCCACATACAGATCATGGAGCAGGTCAGACAAGAATGTGGTTTCAAGCAAGGACCCAGAGTCACTAAGTTTGTCAGATTTAGTTGTTTCACTTATGTTTTGCTTGGGATAGCTTCCAAAAAGTTGATTTTAAAATGAAAATGCAAATACCTGGTAGTGATGTTTTGCAGAAATCCAGTCCAGGAGACTTTCACAGACATAGAGAGCAAGAATGGTGTAGTCACTCCAAGCAGAAAACCATGTAAAATCCACAAAAACTAAGCTACAGACACAGACAAACACAAGCAGCCACTACACAGACCCAGGAGGGAGCGAAAAATTGTCTCCATGTTGTGAGTGGTCAACAATGCCTAGATTTTTCATTTCTTCCTCTAATATGCCCTTGATAATTTTTTCCATTACTTTGCACGGGATAGAAGTAAGACTAAAGGAGCGGTAATTGCTCACTATGGAGCGGTTACCGGTTTTAAGTATGGACACAACTGTGGCAGTTATCCAATTGGGTGGAACTGATCTTTCCCTTAATGATTTATTAAAAATAATAGAAAGTGGTAGGGCAATGTTTTTGGCTGTTTCAATCAAATCTTGGATTGATGAGGTCTGGCCCACAACTATTATTTGATTTAAAAATTTTTAACGAAGAAACTCCATCAGAAATAGTTTATAATATAATTATATTCAGTAGAACCTGATGTGATAGTGTTTATCCTAGTTGTGACTTTAAGTTTTGAAAATACTGATACAAAATAGGTGCTGAATGTGTCAGCTGTCTCTCTATCAGATGTAATGGTATTTTCGCCGTTGATGAGTGGTCCTATTTGTCTGTTACTGCCTATTTTGTTATTGAGATAAGAAAATAAAGATTTATGATTATCTTTAGAGTGGGCTGTAAGGAACTCGAGGTTGCATTTTGCCTTCCTGATAGTTCTTTTCAGTTCTTTAACTGCAGTTCTATATTGTCCCAATATGAGTTATTTCGTAGCTATTATACATTTTTTAAACGGGTGAATAATTTTTCTTATGTTTACTTTTCCTCTGAATATCGTTGTTTAACCAAGAAGGAATTTTACCTTTGTTATTATATTTTTTCTGGGTTGGAATATAAACTTTTTCTAGATCAAGTACCTTATTTTTAACAAGTACCCAAGAGTCTTCCACGGTTAAGGGTGATACAATTGTGTCCCATGGGGTATTTCTTAGGCTGTTGTTTATTGCCTCAAAGTTAGCTTTATAATAGTTATATGCCTGAGCATCCTGAACTGTCTTGCTAGTTTCATACTCTAGATCAAACATAATGGTATGGTGATCACTATTCCCTAGTGGCTCTGATAAAGAGAGATTCAAGACCTTATCCTCAATATTGGTTATTGCAAGGTCCAAGATATTGCACCCTCTAGTGGGTTGTTGGACAATCTGTTCAAGCCCTAGCTCATTTAATGTAGAAATAAATGCTTTTTTGGCAGCTGTTATACCAGTAGTAGTAAACCAATTTATAGCTGACAAGCTAGAGTCTCCCAGGATTACGATGTCGCCTTTGTTGTTCATGTGGCTGATAGCCTTTATTAATGAGTCAGTGTATTCTCAATCAGAAGAAGGTGGGCGATAGCATGTGCCCAAGACTAGCTGAGGTTGACCCTGGAACTGTATGGCAACCCATATGCTTTCCGTTGATGAAGCATGTGGGTATTCATGTGAATTAATTGTATCTTTAATGTAAAGATATATACTACCCCCTTTTTTATGAAGTCTATCATTTTGATGTAATTTAAAGCATTTTATCTAAGTTGAATCTGGATCCCACCATGTTTCAGTTACTGAAATGATATCAATATCCAATAAGTGAATATTGGTTTCAAGTTCAGCAATTTTTAACAAATTTAAGGACCTTGCATTAAGTGATAGCACTTTGCAAATTTTGGATTTGGGGAGCTTTTTTGCTAGAGTCTTGGGTGTTATCCCTGACTCCCCCTTTGATGTTAGTTTAAATGGCTGCTAATGTGCGCAGCAGCAGCAGCTGAAGCCAAGTTATAGCCGCTCAGGTTCAGAGAGAGGTGAAGGCAGATTTTAGGAAGCCCCATAGGGAGGCTTTGAAGCAGGGATGGGAGTGGAAGGAGCGAGTGCTGGCAGGAAGGGAGTTCTACAGCCTTGGTACATAGGCAGAGAAGGCCCGATCAACCATTTGGGTGTGAGTTTTAGGAACCAGGAGGATCTGAGAGTCGCTGGATCTTAAGTGGTAGGAGGGGTTTGCAGGTGTGAGGGATAAGAGGGATAAGACGAGTGCAGGAGGGATGGCAGTTCTAATAATGTTGTTGAAGTTGCAAAGGATGAAGGTGTGGTGGTTCTCCAGAGGAAGCCACTCCAGTCGGGAGTATAGCTCACATTGATGTGTGAGGTGAGGCGCAGAGAGTGCCAAGCAGCACACACTGTTGTACGCTGTGTCCCATTTTGAGAGACTGGTTTTTGGGGCATGGGCAAAGGATACCAGGCTGTAGCAGAGCATGGGTAGGAGGACCCCCCTGGCTAGGATGAGACATGTGGCTGAACTGAGACAACCTTTAGCTCTGTATGCCAGGCCCAGCTTGCAGTTGGTTGCTTTACAGGCATTGTGAATGTGCAGTGTGAGGTCCAGTTCTGGGTCAAGGGGTACCCCCAGCTACTTGACTGCATCTGCACATGCAAGAGGGAACCATCAGCTCCTGAGATTTTTAGAGGAGCAGGGCAGCATTTTGTCTTGGCTGAGGAACCAAAGAGTATGGCCTGAGTCTTTTTGAGGTTAATGGTAAGCTTGTGGTCCTCAAGCCAGGTTTAAATTTGGTCAAAGTCAGAGTTTAACCGGGTGTTGATGGCCTTAATGTCCCGAGAGCTTTCCAGGATGGCAATATCATCTGTGTACAGGATGGAGTGCCCAAGGGCTGAGGCTGAGGGCAGTTCATTTATGAAGAGGGAAAACAGAATGGGTTCAAGGATGGAGCCTGGGGGAACCCCACAGGTCACCGGGGCTGGATTGGAGAGGGCCTTGTTAAAGTTAATACATTGCTGTCTCCTTGAGAGGTAGTTAGTGAACCAGGCATGGGCAGGGTGTGAGAAGCCCATGGACCAGAGAGTGGAGTGCAGGAGCTAGTGGTCAACCTGGTCAAAGGCTTTTGAGAGATCCATGAAGATAGCTCCAGTCAGTTTGCCTTGATCAGCAGCAGACCTGATCTCTGAGGTGACCACCGCTAGGGCAGTAGAAGTGCTGTGACCTTTTCTGAAACCATGTTGTGCTGGGAAAAGTAGCTCATAGCTCTGGAGGTAATGGGTGAGCTGTGAGGCAACCACTTTCTCAAGTAGCTTGCTGATCGCAGACAGGTTTGCAGTAGGGTGGTAGTTATTGAGATTTTTCAGGTCGCCTCGTTTGAGGACAGGGATGACCTTGGAAACCTTCCATGCATCTGGAATATGTGAGAAATAGGCTGGGCCGGGCTGGGCTATCCCTCTTCTATGCCCTCAGCTGAGAAGGCTGAGAAACATAGTTGCATGGTACTCTCATTCTCATTCCCTGCCCTTAGACTTAACCTCACCTTTTAAACAGTTCTGGCCACTGTGTCAGTTTCAATACTGTCCTCTTTTCCACTAATCACTTGGTGGAAACTTTGATCTATGTGTTAACAGTTGTCCATCATGGCAACCATGATCCCTGTTTATCATGCAGAGTACTGTGATATCCATGTTGCCGGATGAGTAATTTCAGATCCTGCCATAGCCAGCCCTCATCATGTGTGTTGGCATAGTTGGGGTAAACTATGGCTGATACATGATATTGTTTGCTTTTTCTCTCATCCCTTCATTAATAAATATCCCTTTCAATCTGCATCAGCTGTTCAGCTTGAGTTTATCAATTAAGTGGGGGAGGGGCACCTGCTGCTCTTCTTTCCTGGTTATTTTATTCTTATTTCTTTTATTTAAAAGTTTTATAAAATACAGGATGAATTTCATGAGAAACAAGTCTCATTTACAGAATGTCCCAAGTCATAAATACAACAAACACAATGGAAAAGTAAACAGTTAAGACAACACACACAAAGCAATTGATACAAAGGAAAAATACAAGCAGATTGTTCCTGTTTGTTCCTGTAGCAGCAACTTTTTAAACCATGTTTAAAAATGCCCAAAGTAGGCACATTTCTGAGCTGGGGGGAACAGACTGTTTCAAGACAAAGGGACATAGCGTCATTTCACCAGAATCATAGGGGTTGCAAAAGTCCATTTCATTATAATCATAGGGGTTGTGAAGCTTCTCCATCCACTGAATTTTATATGAGAAAATACTATGAAAATCTTATTTTAGAAGTTGCAGTAGACATCGTAGGGGTCTTGACTGCAACCCTCTGGCTACCCCTTAATGGCACCTCTGGGCTCCATATGAAAAACAGTCTTTGCCATAGTATGTATGGAATTTAGGTAAGAAGAAGCCATGCTCGGACACATCTGTAAAACTGTATTTATGAGCAGGAACATTGATCTTTCTGGTATGTAAGTAGGGGTCTGCTTTTTTGCTGTTTTGTAGATAAGGGATACTCAGTGAAGTGTACACCTGTACGATGGAGACAACCAGTTCAGTTGATGCAATAAGCTGCAATGATGCTCATCCAATTTTGATTTTAGGACGAAATAAAATAACTGGAAGTTAACAGTATCTAAGAGAAGAAGATAAGATTCAGGAATGTGCTGGTAAATGGTATTGCCATAGTCCACAATAGGGAGAATAGCTTGCCCAATAACATGGGGTGGCGGTGGAGGGGAGAGATGAAACAGGTTTCCATAAGTCATATCCCATAACACAAAGGTCAGGGTCAGTAAAAGGTAACTGACTCCTGCTATAGGGGAGGTCTATGTCCTGCCAAATCAGAATCCCAGTTGCATTACTATGCCATTATTTTCAGGAGAATGTCACACTAAACTGAAAAAAAGAATATAAAAGTATGTACTTGACATTTGCTGTAATCACTGCTTGTCACCTGTCATCCCCTGGAAAAATTTCAGCATGTCTGCCTGCAGTGCTTTTGTGGTAGCCACTTACTAGGTCTTCTGCTGTGCTCTCAGTTTTCCTACCACTTCTCAGGAAGTTCTTTACAAAATATGCAAGTTAAACATGCAAATGCCAAATCAGTGGCATAGCAAATACCCAGAGGGCCCGGGTGCAAGAGCACGTTATAGGTCCCCCTACTGATTTTGAAATATAAGAATTTGCTTACCTCAACCAGTTTTGAAAACTGAACTAAAATTGATGTTTCTGAGCCTTTTGGTCTGCAAACACGTCAATTGTTTTAGATACATAAATTTTTCTTGCTGTTTCATTATCTACTGAAAGAATCACCAAGCTAGATAGTTGATCCTGCTTCATTGTAGTATGAAGGTAATTTTTTATAAGTCTTAGTTTTGAAAAAGACCATTCAGTTGGTAGAAACAGTTACAGGGATCATTAGAAACAGCCTGCATGTGGTGCAAACATCAGGAAAACTGAACAAAAGAGAGTTGTTATTAACAATCATTAGTGTTGCTAGCTCTTTCACAGTTTATAATTTCTTTATTTCAGAGTTCAAGCATGATCCTAATGACATCAGTTGAGCTGCAAAAGTAAGGGACAAGTTTGCAGCGTACCTCACAGCTGAAGCAACTCCAGCAAAATGAAACTCTTCATCAGAAGATTCTACAATAAACTGGGGATTAACACAATGGAAGTCATGCACAATTTATTTCAGACTTCAGAACCTCAAGCTGTATTATTACTATGCCAACACTTGCATAAAAAAACATTTACTATGAAATTATTTTCCAGATCTGTTAATCCCTGGTCATCAGATGACTTGTCAACATGATGCTTAGCTTTTTGTGCTCACTTAGACCCGAACTTGTCTCTCACTCCCCATGTATGAGCAACCGTAACCTCTGACTGTCTTATATCTTCAAACATATTCCTAAGATCTTTCATCACTTTGTATGTGTTCTCTAACATCTCTGTAGCTTTGTCTAATTCTTCAGTTTCAGATTGCAATAGTCTGGAAATAGCATTTTGCATTTACTGTTTCAATACTTTTTGTGTGAAACATAATCATCACAACTACATTGAAGCTTTCCAACTGTTTTCATAAAGATGATGCTTTGTTTCTCTCTTCGTGCTTATCAGTTTTGGGAATGATTTCAGACAAGGCTTTGAGTATATCCCTGTATCTTAAAGCAATCAAAGAGTCAATGTGGTAAGATCAACGTGTTGCACAAAGTCTTTTTAGAGTTAAGTTGGATTCACTGAAAAATGATCTGAGTAATGCCCATTAGTGAATTATGTGTCCAAAAGATCTAGTCCTCTCAACTAAGTCATAGAAGTTCCAAAGTTCAGTGATCGTGCATACAGAATTGTTTAACAATAGATTCAGATTACGAGCAGCACAATGCACATATCTAGCACTGGATTGTTTCTCAGTAAGTCTTACTTACACTCCAGAATAGATTCTTCTTATGTTCATAGCACCATCATATCCCTGTCTTCGTAGTCTTGATAGTTCCAGACCTTTATCTTTGATGCACTTAATGATATCATTTTCCAGCTGAGCACCTGATTGACCAATTATTTAATAAAAGCCCAGAAAAACTTCTATTGATATTTATTCTTTTAGGGGATTGCCTTTTTCATCATTTTCTGTGCTGATGTAGTTATAAAATTTGACTTAGCTGGTGGACTTTGGATAAGTTCTGGGTCATGTCCATTATTACTGAATAAAATGGAGCTTTATTGATGTCATTAAAAATACTTTCTGTAACCTGATCTGCAAGTAACTGTATGATTTCATTCTGACTTTGTGGGGTCAGACACAGTACATTGTGGAGCCTTTTGTCTTCGTTAAGAGTTCTTCAAGAACCAGATTATATTTTGCCAAGAGTTGGACAATGGACATAGTGTTGCCACTGCTTACTTTACAAATAATCTCTTTGTGACCTTGGAATGCAAGGTTAGGCACAGTTAAAGTGTGCGTAACATTAACAATGTGATGGAGGACCTGTCTCCATAAGTTAGCCTCTCTTCTTATTTTCAACTTGAGTTCCTCACTGATGGTACTATGCAAGCACCATTGATCACATATTAAGCAAGCTTCAAAATGGCAGTTAGATGTTTTGTGTCTTGCATTGTCTTGAGACAAGTGGTGCCAGGCTTTTGTTCCACTTATCCATATCGATTCATCTGAAATGTTTTTTCCAATCCCCAAAAAGTCAAAAAGGTTGGCAGCAGCATTTGTCTAGCAAAGGAGAATGGCACAGCCATGTTTGTTTACGTCTGCTTCCTGCCTTCATTACTGTTTCATAATATGATGCTGAAAAGCATCGATTAGTCGCACAATCACATGGGAATAGTTCATCAGATTGACAATGGCTATAATTAACAATTAAATATATATTTTTTTTTATTATTTTTTTTCCTCCACCGGAGCTCTGGCTACGGACCCCCCCGCCATCCGTTGTTCCCCCAGCACCATCCCCGAAGATCAGACCCCCTCCCTTGTGCACCCCGTGACTTACCCTTCATGGCAGGGTGGTGGGGAGTTACTCAACCCACCCCAACGGATCCATGCCAGGGAGGTTCCCTTCCAGGGACGGTGCTGCGGGAACAACTTCATACTGCCAGGCTCTCTTTTTCCACTGTTGTTCCCCACGGCGGGTCCTGGCGTGCAATGATGCCTGTGACTGGGTGCACGCACGCTCCCATGTGTGCCCCAATCAAGCGTCTGCCACGTTCCACCCTCCATAGCTTGCAGCTACATGCTGTCAACCCCCAAGCCTCCGCTAGGGGTCAGGCAAGCACCGGCCGTCCAAATCCCCCCTCCCCGGAGATGGAGAGCAGTCCCATGGCTGCTCAATCCATCTCCTCCCTGCTGACCCGACACAACCCGCGCTCTGCTCCGACACTCGGTCATGGTACGAGGTGTGGCATCCAGCGCCAACCTCAGCGCCACCGGCCGCAAACAATTAAATATTTTTGACCTGAACTTACAGTTTCTGTATTGAAATTTGCCTTTTTGGTCAGATTTTCTCTAACCAGTTCAGTTTGAACTTCTTCACTAGACTCGCTCGTTAAAATATCCTTGGTAGTTGAAGAGCTATTACTGTTTTCATTCTGAAAACAGTTTGCTACTGGAGTGTTGTTCAGTTCAACTTCAAGTGTGACTGTCTTGGAGCTGGAAGGTTTATTAAAATTTCCAACACAGTCACTGCCAATGTTATTAAAAGTTGCTGTTTTGTCACTTGTAGAATTTGGCACATCTGAAGTACTAACAGTCTTGATGAAAAACACATCGATTTTTTGGCAATTTCACTATTCTCTCACTAGCTTCCTTTTGCTTCTTCTGCTTAGCAGCTCCTCTCAGTTGCTTAGACATTTTAGAACAATTTCTCACACAAAAATGCAATCTTTACTCCTGCTTGCACTGAGTCCTATGACTACGATCTTCTCCTTCATGTCAACTGCCAAAGCACAATGGTCCTCTTTGAAAACCTCATCAGCAGGAACCTGCCCATTGTTAGTTTATGCTGCTGACTGGCTGAGCCATCAGCCATGTGCACGCTACTGCTGTATCATCAGTCAAACTGAACAATCAGAACCTCACACAGTACACGTGCTTGTATAACATTAATACTTGCAACATCATATTGTGAATGAAAATGAAACAGTGAGGCAAGAATCAAACCTGAATGAACCTGGCTGTGCTATTTTCCTCTGCTAGACAACTGCTACTGGCAACCCTGTTGGCATTTCACAATTCTTTATTTCTGCAAGGGGAGAGTAGCAAATGTTCATTACTTTAAAAATCAAAATCTCTTGCTTCCATTGGGCCCCCTAATATCATGGGCCTGGGTGTGACTGCACCCTTTGCACCATTGTAGCTTTGCCACTGTGTCACATGGCAAAAGGTTAAATGTGAAATTTTAACATTTGATTACATATTACGCTTAGCCGAACAAGAGATCCTTGAGCCAAACTGTTTGCTGGGCTAACTGTACAGTTGTTTTGTGCACTGCACAGATTTTTTTTTTTGTGATAATTGATTTTGAGACACTTTAAAACATGCACAGTCACACACACACACACACACACACACACACAGCCAGACTACTCTTCATGATTTAGCTCTGCGACAGTAATATGCACTAAACTATAATTAAGTTATTTACTTATTTAATGCCCTATATATAGGTCACCCCAACCAATCAAATGTCAGTTTTAACATTTTGGTCCTAATTGTAATTATTTTTTAAATATGGCGTTTGATAATCTTTCATGTAAAACATAAAATGCTGTAAAAAAATCTGGATTTTGGGAAGCTTAGATGTGTGCATGCGTGTGTGTGTGTGTCTATGTATGTATGAGTGTATGTGTGTGTATATGCAGACAGGTCATTTAAAGATGATTCTTTAACAAGTCCTTAATAACTACGCTATTTCTAGGCACATAGTCAGCCCCTGTCTTGAACAAAGGCTAACTTTATAATCACTTTTGTTTGCTGGCACCTTAAAGTGAGATTACAAACATATTTCAAATTAAAATTTTTCATTACTTGTTGCATATTTATATTTCTCCTTCTTTTGTAGAACAAAACTCATAGCTGATTTTAGGCACCAGTGAACCATGCAGTCACTGGGGTACCCCTACTTATAGTAGACCCTCAACCTGAGGTTTTTACATTATTAATTTTTACATTTTATTTTTTCTTTTATTTTTTTTTATTCAAGACTATTTTATAAAATTATCAAGTATGGGGGAAAAGTCAGGAAAGAAATCAACACGCAGTAGACAGAACTATGCTGCAGCTTACAGAATGCTCTGTAAGTAGGTAAGAGAATGAAGCCATCATCCTTCAATGGTATACATCATCAGCCGGGGCAGGTTAACAGCTGATCAACCTCCTTCCCCAACCCCCCCCAAAAAAACACATCAGAGACGAGCCAATCATAGCCAGCTGAAGAAAGAACTAAAGAGTAGACACAGCACCCTCCCTGTACAGCTATTACTGCTGCAAAACGCTGACTACAGTAGATGTGAACACCATTAACTGTCAAATCTCATGTAAATCTTAGCATCAATAGGATACTACTGTACCAAACACCTGTATGGTACTGCTGCTGAGATTTATGTGCGATTGGACAGTTCATGTTGTTCTGGTCAAAGCAAAGACCTTGGATAAAAAAATAATAATGTAAAAGACAGAAAGAAAAAATTACTCACCTTAGTAATGTTGTTTCTTCTAATGGAGTCTTGCTATATTATGACATATGCAGTATAACCCCAGGTTAGAACTGCTCCGGAGGTGAAAGAGTTAACTTCCATGCAGGGCATGGAATCTTGAGCGCAAGCTTGGTTAAACACTCTGTCTGTTGAAGCTCAAACTTAAACTGTCAGATCTTTATGAGCAAAAACTCACTAAGGTTCTGTGTGGAAGCCGTAAACCTACACTAGCCACTGGCTACTAACTACAAAAACACCTTTTTGTTCTTGATCCCAAAACAAAGACTCAAGTCGGAGGATCCAAGAAGGAAGATTTAAGCATAACACCTAAGCACCCTAGAAGGGTGAAATAAAGTGGGCATCAAAGAAGTGCCAACATTGCACTGCCCACTCACATCCCAAAAACAGAGGTTCTGAGAGGGGCAGGCTGGGGGGGAGGTCATAATATAGCAAGACTCCATTAGAAGAAACAACATTACTAAGTTGAGTAATTTTTTCTTCAAACAACATGAAGTCTTGCTATATTATGACATATGCAGACTACACAGCAGTACCTCCATGGAGGAGGGACAGAACCTACTTGGGAAATAGGCTCTGAAGCACAGCTGTGCCAAATCGAGCATCACTCCTAGCCTGGATATCCAAGGAGTAATGCTTAGTAAAAGTGTGAACTGTTTTCCAGGTAGCTGTTTGACATATTTCTAGGATAGGAATGTCCCTGGCAGCAGCCAGAGACACAGCTGTACCTCTGGTAGAGTGAGCCCTCAGGCCTGAGGGAGGAACCTTACCCAGTTTTTCGTAACAGAATTGGATACAAGAGACAATCCACCTGGCAATGGATCTTTTAGTGGCAGGTTTCCCTTTACCAACCTCACCATAAGTGAGGAACAACTGGAGGGATTCGAACCTGTGACCCTTGGTATGTTCTATATAGTAACTAAGGGCTCTTTTGACATCTAAACTGTGCAATCTCCTCTCACCAGAGGAGGAATGGTCAGTGAAGTACACAGGAAGAGACATGGATTGATTAAGGTGAAAGTCTGAAACCACCTTAGGCAAAAACTTCCTGTTAGTCCTGAGGACTACCTTATCTCTATGAAAGGAGATAAAATCAGGCTCCACTGACAATGCTTGTAGCTCACTTATGCGCCTGGCAGAGGTGATGGCTACCAGAAACACAGTTTTCCAAGTCAAGTACTTCAGCTCTGCTGAAGACAATGGCTCAAAAGGGGGTTGCATAAGCTGAGCGATGCAAATATTAAGATCCCAAGCAGGGACAGGGTCACTGAAGGGGGGGTTGGTGTGAAGCAACCCTTTAAAAAACTTGGAGAACACAGGGTGAGCTGATAAAGAAGAGGGCTTACCTGCTGACAAGAAGACAGACACAGCTGCCAAGCGCACTTTTAGGGTAGCTGGTCTCAGCCCCAAGGAATTCAAATGCACCAAATAATCCAGGATCGTGGGCACACCAGCAGATTCTGGGGAAATATGTTTACCAGCACACCATATGGAAAATCTCTTCCATTTTGAATTTATAGGTAGCACTGGTGGAAGGCTTCCTAGAGGCCTTCAAGATATCCAATACACCTTGAGAAAGGTGTAGGTCAGCCTAACTCTTCAAGAGCCAAGCCTTGAGATTGAGAGATTTGAGGTTCGGATACCAAACTCTCCCTGGGCACAGGATAACAGGTTGTGATTCCTGGGAAGACATAGGGAGGGTGGACTGCTAGGGACATGAGGAGGGTACCAGGGCTGCCTGGCCCAATGTGGAGCAATCAGGATCATCTTGCAGGACTGAGATCTGATTCTGACTAGCACTTTGCAAAGAAGGGGGAAGGGGGGAAAGCATAGAGAAACTTCCCTTCCCAACTGAGAAGGAAGGCATCCAGAGGGACTGAGCCCAACACTGGGGGCCTGCAGCAAAAAAGGGGAAGTTGGTGATTGTCCGGGGCTGCAAAGAGATCTATTTGCGGAGTGCCCCATCTGGCAAATATTACCTCCAGTACTAGGGGATCCAGTGCCCATTTGTGATGGCCCTGGGAAATCCTGCTGAGAGCATCTTCTAGGACATTGTCCTTGCCTGGGAGGTGAACTGCCATAAGGGAGGCATTCAGAGAATAAGCCAGAGGCCACAACTTCATTGCTTCGGTGCACAAGGCCGTAGACCGAGTGTCCCCTTGCTTGTTGATGTACCACATTGTAGTGATATTGTCTGTTCTGACCTGAACCACCTTGTTCTGGACAGATGTGGAAAAAAATCTGGAGTGCTAGAAAAACTGCTCTGAGCTCCAGCAAATTGATGTGGAGCAGAGATTCCTGAGGGGACCATAGCCCTTGGGTGGAAAGGTCGTCCATGTGAGCTCCCTTCCCCAAGAGGGATGCATCTGTAGTAAGGGTCAAGGAATGAGACTGGGGAGTGAAGGGAACCCCTGTCTCTCAGATTGTTCTGATCCTGCCACCACTGAAGGGCCTGGATCAGTCTGAGTCACTGGAATCAATTTGGTTAGGAGATCTGTCCTTTGAGACCAAAAGGCTCTCAAATGGAACTGAATGTCCCTCATCTGAAATCTCACTCCCTGCACCACTGCTGTAGAAGCAGCCATGTGCCCCAGGAGCTGTAGAAAATGCCTTGCTGGTCGAGAGACCTGCAGGGTGAAAGAGGAGGTCAGAGACACCAGGGTCCTTGCTCTTTCCAGAGGAAGGAAGGCTCTGGCTTCTTTTGTGTTCAGTTCTGCGCCTATAAAGGTGAGAAGCTGGACAGGCTCCAGAACTGACTTTGGAAGATTGAGAAGGAAACCTAGAGATGTAAGCAGCTGCTGGGTTACTTGTATATGCAGTTTGACCTGTTCTGGAGACTGGCCTACAATGAGTCAGTCGTCCAGATAAGGAAAGATGGCAATCTTTTGCCTTCTTAAATGAGCAACTGCTACTGCCAGGCATTTTGTGAACACCCTTGGAGCCGAGGAGAGGCCGAAGGGCATTGCTCTGAACTGGTAATGGCCTGAGGGCAGTTCGAATCTGAGGTACTTTCGATGGGAGCTTCTGATGAGAACATGGAAGTAGGCATCCTTGAAGTCCAGGGAGGCTAGCCAGTCCCCTGGCCTTAGAGAGGTAAAAGAACTGGGTCACCATTTTGAACTTTGGTTTTAAAAGGTGCTTGTTTAGATACCTGAGATCCAGAATGGGCCGCCATTCTCCTGTCTTTTTTGGGGTAAGGAAGTACCTGGAGTACAACCCTTTGCCCTGGTGTATGGGTAGAACCCTTTCCACGGCTCTGAGAGCCAGGAGGGAAGAAACTTCTGCTTCCAGGGCAAGTGCCTCTGATGGGTTTGCAGGTGGAAAAGACCTGGCTCTCATCTTCGAAATTTTTGAAGCTGAGAACCAGTCTCTGGCTTACTACTTCCAGGACCCACTTGTCTGATATTAAAGACTTCCAGTCCTGGACAAAGTAAGCCAGCCTGCCCCCTACCAGTAGTGGAGAATCGGCCCTGGCTACCCCATCAGGGAGCCTGTTTTGCAGGGGCTTTGGGTTGAGGGGTAGAAGCAGGCTTACTAGAGCCCCTTCTGCCCCTTCCTCTAAAGAACCCCCTCTGGGCATAAGCAGAAGAGGAGGCCTGGGCTTGGTAAAATGGCCTATGAAAAGGCCTGCCCTGCCCTGACATGCTGCCTTTGAGGAGTGACTTGCCTTTCTTTGGCCTGTGCACTCCGATAGGGTGTCCTATACTCATCCATTTTCTTCATATAATTCTCTGTCTGCTCCCCAAACAGAAATTTCCCACAACAGGAAAATCCATAGCCTTAGACTGGGTATCCTGTGACAGAGCAGTACATCTGAGCCAGGCCATTCTGCGAAGAGACACGGATGTAGCCATAACTCTAGATGAAACAGCATTAGAGTCTACAGCAGCATGAAATTGCACCTTGTATGCCTCAACACCATCTGCAGCCACCTGCTCCAGCTCCCTGGCAAGCTGTTCAGGGGCCTGTTTTGCTAGGGCCAGGACAGTATCCCACCTGGATTTCTGGTACCTAGTTGCGTAAGCCATATAAAATATATATAACAATAAGTTGTTTGCCTGTCTGAGTCCCAAAGATGCTGCCATGTACTGCCTTTTTGCCATGGCATCCATCCTCCTGGAATCCTTTTCAGGAGGGTGAGAGGCTAGAGGAATATTAGCCTTGTCACAGGCTGCAGCCTGCACTACCCCCACATGGCTGCACTGCTGGGATAGGAACTCCGTATAAGAGCCTGATAAAGTATACCTCTTGTCCATCCTTTTATCCACAGGAGGATAGAATGAGGAGTTTTCAGAATTTTACTGTCTGTTTCTAAAAGATTTATGCAGGGAATAGACAGTCTCTAGACTCTGGAATATCCATCATTTCCACAAAATCGGGCTCTTCTTGATCATCAACAGCTTCCTCAACAGGGAGTTGCAGAGTGTCAGCAACTTTCTTGTAAAACAAAAATGAAGGGGACTCAGATAGCCTGGGAGGGGATACTCCTGAAGGTCTGTCTGGAGAGATGTCCGGTTCAATGGGCACATCCAGACTTTCAAAATCACACTCACTCTCCTCGTACCCCTCCTCTTCTTCCCCTGGTTCGTAAAAATCTTCAAAATCATAATCTTGAACCGAGGGAACCGACCGAACCAGGCACTTGCCCAATGCTGCCGGTTCGGACGGAACTGGGGAAAGAGACTGGACAATTTGAATAGCTTTGGCTATTTCCTCAGTGGTTGGAGAAAGAACTTTTGGCCCCAAACTAGCTGACCTTCTAGCCCTTTTAGTTGGAACCGGCTCCTCAGAGCTGGCTCTTCATCTGCCCGAGGAAGCATCGCTCTGGTCAGAGGGCACTCCCTCAGGTTCGGTTGGAGCCGAACCGGGCTGGCCATCCGGGTCAGCGGACTTTTTGGCCTCCCTTTCCCTGAGCCTACCAACTCTTTTTTCCACGGTGGCAGCAGGAAAATTCTTACAAATCTGGCAGTCTGCATTGAGGTGGTCAAACCCCAGACAATATACACAAATGGTGTGTGGGTCAGCCTTGGCAAGAGCTTCCCCACAGAGCCACAGTGCGAAACCCAGTGGGTCGGTTTTTCTTTTGGGTTTCTCAGTCATAGTGCCAGCCTAACCAAAACTTGCCCGTTAATGGCAATCCACCAAGCAAGACTCTCTTATCGGTTCCCAACCGTGTCACGGGTCATAAAAAAAACGTAATAAAATCCGTTTTTTTTAGAACCGATAAGAACTGGGAACCGCACTCTAAAGGGCTAGAAAGTAATTTTAAAACCCCTCTGATCGGTTCAAACTGAACCGAAAAAGACGTTTACAAGTTCCACACAGAAGAAAAAATAATAATAAATAAGCCTATCTATTACTTACAATACCACAGGCAGAGCTTGAACCGACTATTGCGGTTAAATTTTGGTAAAATAAACCGAGAATTACACTTTAAAACCGACAAACAAACCGAGCAGCAGGAGGAATCTCCGGAGTAACTGTTCAGTGAGGTGGAGTAAAGAATCTGACAGTTTAAGTTTGAGCTTCAACAGACAGAGTGTTTAACCGAGCTCGCGCACAAGATTCCATGCCCTGCATGGAACTTAACTCTTTCACCTCCGGAGCAGTTCTAACCTGGGGTTATACCGCATATGTTATAATATAGCAAGACTTCATGTTGTTTGAAACATACATCAGCTCACAGCTGTGGAGTCATCACTGATGGGGTTCATGCTATATCCAGGTGCTAAAAGAGCAATATACTTTATAAACAATATTCTTCTTTATTTTACAGGAGAATGGGTCATGCACAGTTATTCTGGTATGATACTGTCCAAAACAGTAGTCATTTATCCTTATAGTTGCTTTTATCACTTATTGCTTGTGAGAGCTCAGATCTTAGTGCCAAGATAAATACCAGCTCCACATTGCAGGTCAAACTAGTTGGCCATAACAAAGTAAACATAACAAGACTGGGGAGAGGATAAGGATAAGACAGGAAGATGGGCGGTGGAACAGTCTGAAAAGTGGTAGGGCCAAGGATGTAAGGGGATAATATTTCCATAGTAATAAATTAACATGATTGCAAAAACTGATACGGCCAGTTATGAAAGTGGTAGGGCCATGGCAATAGTGCTCCTCCCCCTGTTCTGGCACCTATGGACAGGAGCATTCTATCAGGCTGCTGTTATTTTACTGGGTTCCTTGGACATCTCACTTACTCAGATCTCTGTTTGTCTCTCAGTGAGAGTGATTGCATAAAAAAAACAACCGATCATCTTGTGGGGGATGGCATCTTTTCTATATGCCTGTCTGGTCATGCATGCATGATTTGCCATGAGAAAAAGGAAAAAAATAATTGTCTCACACAAATCCTTCAGGACTACACCTAAAAGATACTGAGCTACAGTTCCAAAATGCCCACCCCATGATTATAAAAAACATAAAAGGGTAGCTGTATTTGTGAGTGCAAACAAAAAATGAGGGCAAGAACTCAGGCTGAAGTGTACAGCATAATGAGAAATTACACAAAGCATTACTGTAACACAGAGAGTAGTAAGTTACATAGATACATAGATACTGTCGGTAGATAAGGGCTGCCAGGCCCATCCAGTCTGTCTGTTTATGCTACCTGACGAAGTGGCCAGTGACCCTATCTGGTCACTGGCTTTAGCTTTTTCTTCCAGTCTCTAATATTCCTTTATTCCTGTCCCATGCATGTTTAAAGCCTGCCACAGTATGGGTGGCCACCACTTCCTGGGGTAGGCTATTCCATGCATCCACTGCCCTCTCCGTAAAAAAGAAAATTTCCTGACATTACCTTTTATGCAGCCACCAATCAGTCTCATATCATGCCCTCTTGTTCTGGCTCTACTATTAAACTGGAATATGTTGTCCCCTTCCACCTTCTTCATGCCCTTGAGGTATCTGAACATTCCTAACATGTCACCTCTCTCCCTCCTTTGCTCCAGTGTGTACAAATTGAGATCTCTGACTCTTTCCTTGTAAGGCTTGTGGTGTAGACTCTTCACCATTTTGGTTGCTCTCCTCTGCACTGTCTCTATTTTGTCAATGTCCTTACGAAGGTGTGGCCTCCAGAACTGGACACAGTACTCAAGGTGAGGCCTCACCAGGGTCATGTACAGTGGAACTATCACCTCCCTCCTTTGGCTTGTGATTCCCCTTTCAATATACCCCAATGTCCCAGTGGCCTTCCCTACCACCTTGGCTGTCTGCCTTGTGGGCTTCTGGTCATCTGTGATTATGACCCCCAAGTCCCTCTCTTCTTTAGTAACTGCCAACAGCTCCACCCCCAACCTGTAGTTTGCTCCAGAGTTCCTGATCTCCACGTGCATAATTTTGCATTTCTTTGTATTAAACCTTAGTTGCCACGCATCTAACCATCTCTCCAATCATTCCAGGTCTTTTTTTATCCTCTCCACCCCCTCCAGGGTATCCACCCTTTTGCAGATCTTGGTGTCATCTGCAAACAGGCAAACCTTTCCTTCCAGCCCATCTGCAATGTCACTGATGAAGACCCTGAAGAGGACTGGCCCCAGAACTGACCCTTAAGGTACCCGACTGGTCACCTCCCTTTCCTCTGATTGGGTTCTGTTTACTTCTACCCTCTGTTTCCAGTCCTTTAATCAGTTTTCAATCCAGTTTACCACCTTGTGTCCCATCCCCAGGCTTCCTAGCTTGTTGACCAGTTTCCTATGTGGGATGGTGTCAGAAGCTTTGCTGAAATCTAGGTAGGCAATGTTTACAGCTCCCCCCCCCAAAACTACAGCCTTTGTCACCCAGTCAAAGAAATCTATTAGACTAGTTTGACAGGACCATCCTAAGGTGAACCCATGTTGCTTGGGATCCAACTTCCCCTTGACTTCTAGGTTCTCCACTATTCTTTCCTTGAGGAGTGTTTCCATTATCTTTCCTTCTACAGAGGTTAGACTAACTGGTCTGCAGTTCCCTACATCTTCTTTACTACTGCTCTTGTGAAGAAGGACAACATTTGCCCTTCTTCAGTCTTCTGGGACCACCCCAGTGTCTAGGGACTCACTGAACAGGGCTACCAGAGGGGCTGCCAGTTCAATTCTCAGTTCCCTTAAGACTCTGGGATGTACTGTATGTCATCTGGACCCATGGCTTTGTCCGCCTTCAGCTTTGCAAGCTCTTTTAGGAACCTCTCCTCTGTGAACAGACTGGTGTTTACCTCCTTTTCCTCTGTTCCTTTAAATTCTAGCTGTGGGGCCTGCCCATATGCTTCCACAGTGAAGATTGAACAGAAATATTTGTTCAGGATCGCTGCTTTCTCCCTATCTCCCTCCATTATCTGTCCCCTGGCTCCTTGAAGCTTAGCTACTCCCCCCTTTGCCTTCCTTCTCTCACTGATGTACCTGAAGAATGTCTTTTCTCCCTTTGTAACTGATTGAGCCATTCTTTCTTTGGTTTGTACTTTAGTGCTTCTCACTGCTTTTCCTGCCTCTCAGACACTTCTGGTACATTTCCCTGTCCTCAACTCTTTGTGTCTTCTTATACTTCCTGAATGTTAGCCTCTTGGCCCTTACCTTTTCAACCACCCCCTTCAGAACCAAAGCAGTTTTCTTCTTCTTTTTCCCCTTATCCATCGACCTAACACATTGTTTTGTGACCACCGCTATGGCCTCATTGATGTGTGCTCATTTCTCCTCAACATCCCCCCATCCCCCTTTTTTCCAGTGTTTCCCTAAGCTGAAGTCTCATCCTGGTAAAGTCTGCCCTTCTGAAGTTTAAGACTCTTGCCTTTGTATGGGTTGACTGAATCTCTGTGTCCACCTTGAACCACACCATATGGTGGTCACTGGACCCTAACTGACCTTCCACCTTGGGCCCTGTTATCCTGTTCCCATTGGTCAGTACCAGATCAAGGATTACCCAGTCTCTGGTAGGTTTCTGCACCAGTTGCCTAAGGCCAGCCCCCTCAAGGGAGTCAATGAAGACCCATGCCCTGGCTGAGGCCCCTGCTGGGATGGACGAGTCTATTTCCGGCATGTTAAAGTCTCCCATCAGTAGTACTTCCCCCTTTGCTGCCATGTCTTGCATGTTTTCCAGCAGCAATTTGTCAATTTCTTCTGTCTAAGCTGGGGGTCTGTAAACGACCCCTGTGCAAATGGCTATTCCATTGACTGGCTCAAGTGTGACCCAAACGTCCTCTGTTTGCTCATGCCTGTTCTGAATTTTGGTTGCCTCTATGCTTTCTTTGATGTAGAGGGCAACTCCCCCCTCCTTTTACCTTCCCTGTCTTTCTGAACAGGACATAACTCAGTATACTTATGTCCCAGCTGTGGTTTCTGGTGTACCATGTTTTGGTTATGGCTACTGTGTCCAGATCAGCCTCCATCATTACAGTCATCAGATCTGGGACCTTGTTCCCTAGACTGGGGGCATTCGTGTGCATGACTTTCCATGGAAAGTGGCATCCTCTCACCCCATCTTTGTGCTTAGCCTCTTGTTTCATCCTACTATTCCTGGCATATTCTATGTGGTGCTTCCCTTTTACTACCTTTGTTAACAAATATATCATCTGACCCTGTGTGCATCCTTTTCTGTCCTGTGGTACTGATGAATCTGCCCCAGCATAACATCTTGATTCTACTCAATGTGTGTGCTAACCTGTGGGGGAGGGCTGTCTGTATCTCCCTGCTCCTGAAGTTAGTGGAGTTTCTAATTAGATGCTGTAGAGAAAAGTGGGACACTTCAGTTTTTTTCATCATAAATAGCTAGCTTTCTGAGTGAGTCAGTACTGACTGAAAGTAGACTTTGAAACACTTTTAAAAAGCTACCTAAAAGAATCTAAATTTGGAGTGTTTCTTTGTTATTCACCTTGATGATTACAATTTTTATTTTATTTTTACAAGACGAGTTTGCTCACCGTATTCTCATTCTGTCACACCCCTCAACATTAAACACACATGAACCAGAAGAGAAGTAAATTCTAAAAGCGGACAAAAAAAGTTTGCCATTATGATAACTAAAAAAGTCATGGACTAGTACACAAATATGGAATGGGTGGATACCAATAGCATTGGTTTCAGTTAGCCACAGGCACAGTATTTAAAAATAAACTGCAGTTATTCATCATACAAATTACAAGATATAAGCAATTCCATCCTTACTCAATGTTTCAGTGCCAAAGTGAGATTGACATAGGTCAGTCTACATCACACCCACTTGCTGCCAATTAAAAACTGGATTTCACATGCACAGCGTGCTCCTGCAGATCTCTCATGAACGCACCAAGTGCACAGTAAACAGACGTCAGGCCACAGATGCTGTCTCGAATGCATGTAAACGAACCCCTTTATTGAATCAGGCAAACAGTGGTGCACTGAGATTTTATAAAAAGGAACAAAAAGTAAATATTTTTATAAATAAGACAACATTAGAACAACAAATTTAAATTGCATATATGGATCATTTAAACAAAATGATTCCTGTATATATAATAAAACAATCTTCATTTTAAAGACAGTATCCCTTTGAGACTTTTAATGAATTTTACAACAATTACAGGGTCTGCTTAATACCTTCCTAACCTGGAATATTTCTTGGGCAGGACCATTAAGGTCATAAAATCAGGGAATCACTGGGTTCAGTGTGCCAGCATTTGTCCTGGAGCATTAAGAGTTCAAAACTAGTGAGAAATTGGTAAGTCTCATTCTGTGCTATTTTAATTGCTATTAATGCAATACTCCAGGTTATCATTTTGATATTAGATGATAAGCTGCCATTCTCACTTGTAAGAGGCACCATACCTATATCACTGAATCGGTTATTGTTAACAAATTTTAAAGCATAGAACCTTAACATGGGAGAATCAGATATGAAGGTACTGTAGCAGCACTTCTGCACTGCATGGTATATTGGACTCCATCTGATTTAAAGTTACATTATCTCTGATATTAATACTGTAGCTATTTCCTCCTTGAAACTCTAATATAGGACTATACCAGGCAATACTTCTTGCCTGTGCTCTTATCAACTGGTTCTGATGACTTGAGTCAACTGTTTAAAGTCTTAATCTTTATAAGTAGGAACTTACTTGTTTTGCTTTGACATAGGCAGTGTTTGTAACATGTTGACTTCAAATTCAGCTTCACCTACAGTAATTGCATAGGCTCGCCCAATGGTCTCTGCTTACAATAATGCATCTATCACAACAAGCTCTTTCCCGGGATGATATCAGCTGTATAAGGCATATTGAGTTAAAAGTAGCCACATTTGTTGCAGTCATGATGGTGAACAGTGTAATGTTTTTTTCTGAAGATTACCCCAAGGGATTTTAATTAGTCTTAACCCAAACTGTGCCAGTTGTTGATATGTGTAGTCATAACAATGTTAGTTCTTTTTCAATCTGTTCATGGCGTCATTGGGCACTATTCAATGTTCTAGAAACATACGCTACCAGTTTATTTTGTATCAACACTGCTCTTAGTCTATGTGAAATGGCATTCATGGACAAAGTGGTTGGTTTGTCATTCTCATTTAACACTAGCACTTGGATCACCTTCTGTTTAAGGTCTATGAAGCTCTGCTCCTGTTCATGATGTCACTGCCTGTCTACCCCTTTAGTCAGAAGACTGCAGAGTAGTATGCCAAAATATGTTATGTTCAGAAGAAGCTTGTCCAAGTATGTGACTATCCCAATGAAAGGTTCTAATTCTTCTTTGGACTTTGGCACTGCCTGATCACCTCTAGATGCTGCTAGATCAGTATTTGAAAGTACATGACAAGGCTAAGGGGAAGTCTTGTCATCGACCTCCTGTGACAAAATGGCACAAACACCTTCAGCTCAGGCAATTCATCCCATACTAAGTAATAATCTGCAGGAATTTGAAATGGGAGAAGTTGTATGGGTGGAAGTTAGCAAGGCAAAAAATCATATCTGTATGTAAGTCAAGAGACAACATAATCCCCTAATACAGATTCTAGATCAGACCCTCCTTGAATACATACAGTGTATGACCAAGATGGTAAATGGCTTGGAAACCATGGAGTACATTATGATCATAGCTATCGTAGGTATTACAGAGCAAGAAGACAAGAGTCCATTGTGCTCCCACTTAAATCACCCCAAAGTATCCAGTTATGTTTTTATTTCTGCAGTAGCAATCTAATTTATTCTTAAAATCATTCAAATCCCTGCTACCTACTATCTCAATTGGCAGTGAATTCCAAACGGCTATTATACTTCAGTTATACCAACAAACCCATTTCTTTGAATGACAAACGTCTCCTTTGAGTTGCAGATTATGAGATCTCATATTATGATGCTGATCCTAGGAAGTACAACCTAAACAATCCCAGAGGTCATGATTTTCCCAAGCACTGAAAGCTAGACATAAATCTCCCTGCATTCTTTGGTACTCCAGCGTAAACAGTTCCAGCTCTTGTAACCTATTTTCATAACTAAGGCCTCTTAGATCCCTAACCATTCTAGTTGCCTTCTGTTGTACCCCCTCAAGTGCTCTTATTTCAGTTTTTGGCCTTGGTGCCCAAAATTATGCACAATATTCAAGATTTGGCCTGACCAGTGACAAAATTAAAGGAACTATCATTTCCCTGTCTCTGCTTGTAATGCATCTAAGAAAACTATTAAGCACCCCATTTGCTCTTTATTTAATGCCGTGACAGTGGGTTTTGAAGCTTAGGTCATTAGTTATTGCAACACCCAGATCTCTTTCTTGTGAAACCACCTTCAGTATGTTTCCATCCAAGTAGTACTGTGCTCTCATGTTATTCCTCCCAAAATGCATAACAGAGCACTTATGAGTGTTAAAATCCAGTCCATGCAATTCAGCCCATTGTTCACGTTCTGACAACCCTCTCTGTAAATTTGATACTTTCTGCTCAGTATTTATGGTCAAACCTCCTCTTAGACTGTCTAATATCCCTCTTATAGTCCTTTGGCAGTGTTTTACGTGTGTCCTGGTCAAGTTGTGTTTTACATTTTTTTGTTCTTTTACATGTCTTCTTTTTTATTGTGATTTTCCACTTAGCTCCCTTGTTATCCACAGTGGAATCCTGACAGTCTGCTATATTTTTCCTTCAATGGAACATACTGTATCTGTTCACCAGTGTATTCAACTCATCCAATAAAGCTTTCCATATTTCATTTAGTTCTTTACCCTCAATACTCCTTTGCCAGTCCCATTTTCTGAAATCTCTCCTTATTCCCTCAAAATCTGCTTTATTGAAGCATTTGATCTTAGTTGTTCCATGAACCTCATAATTTTGTTTCTGTAGCCTGAATTTAACCATAGCGTGGTCGCTACCACCTAACGGCACCATCACCTCACAGTTCTCCCCTCATGGGCAGGTTGACAAATTGATCTAGCCCCAGCAGGTTAATAGAGTCTAGGAATTGATCCTCCGTATTCATCTTTCCCTTCCATAACTCCCACTCTATGCCTGGCATATTGAAATCCCCCAGGACTATCAATCTACTCTCTATATCCAGAGTTTTCAGTAAATCTACAAGTAGGGAATCATTATCCCTTGTTTGTGAAGGAGGCCTGTATAGTAATCATGCTATAATTTTAGCTCCTGTCTTGGGGACCATTTTTACCTATACATGTTTGAGATCATCATATCCCATGTTAATATGTTCTGAGGTAATGCCTTCTGACACGTGTAGTGCTACCCCTCCTCCTTTTGTATGTTCTCTCTCCTTACTATATACCGTATATCCCTGGATATTTCTATTCCAGGTATCATCCCTATCCCACCAGGTCTCCGTGACTGGGCAAATGTGAATAGATTCCTTCTGTAGGATGTATGACAGTGCACCCATTTTTTTTTTTTATCAGACTCCATGAATTTAATAGAATCCAGTTCCAACCCATGCTGTATTAGACCCGAGTTCCTGTTTTGTTATTCTCCTCACTATTGTGCCCTCCCCCATCTCCCTTTGTTATCAGTTTAAAACTTCCTTTATGCCTTTGTTAATTCTTTCTGCTAGGAACCTGGTGCCATGCCTATCTAAATGAAAGCCGTCCCTTCCACATAATCCAGGGTCCGAAAAACTATCCCAATGATTCAAGAAAACATGATTTTCATGCAAACACCATCTATGCAGCCAATTGTTCTATTCCCTTTAGTTTCATTCTTCCAACTCTCATTATCAGTAAAATTCCTAAGATTATGATGTCACATCCCTTGCTTTGTAGTGTTTTTTCCACATCCTCAAAATTCTGCTGTACCTTAAGGGGCCTTTGTCTAACAATGTCATTTACCCCAAGATGTAAAACTACTATTGACTATGTATGCTCCAAGTATCCCATCAGTCCCTTTTTTCATTGCAAATTTTTGCTTTTAACAAACTGCTGACAGACGTGCATTCCTTTCTTCTGTTATAGATGTCGCTGTCTACAAATTTTAACACAGAGTCCCCAATGACCACAAGTCCCTATGTTCTCTTGCCATCCCCTCTGTACTGTTAACTCCATTTTCCTGCTTAAATTTGGAGGTGCATTGTTTCTGGGTGTCTCCTGTGTTATCATAGGGGTTTCCTCAGCGCTGTCATTCATGGAACTCTCTCTCTGCAGGTTATCTTCACCCCTTTCTAGTGCACTGTACCAATTCTGTAACTCTGTTGGGTCTGGTATCAGTGTTTGCTTCCTCCTGCGTTTTCTCTCACCTTGCACTAAACTCCATTCCTCTATGTTTGTCTCAGATCTCCTTTAGTGTTTCTGTCTTACCTCTTTTTCTTTTATCGCCCTTTGTCTCAAGTCTGCTTCCTTCCTGTTGTGAGTTTTCCCCCATGACTCCCTCCTCCTCCCCTTGTAGCCTTTTATTTTATTTATTTTTTGAAAATATCGGAATGACAAACCTTTCAGTCAAAGACTCATTTACAAAGGCTCCATGTCAAAAAATACAAGATAAGGTACAATACAAAATAAGACACAGTCAGGATGCACCCTGGGTAAAAGTTACATGAGGCAGCAGTATACATAAATGCAGAGGTACAATGTCAGTGATGGATATATACAGCAAATAAGCAAAGAAAAAATACAAGCACAATAAAAAGAAATACATGCACAATAAACAGAAGGAACATACACAATATGAAGACAATTCTGAGGGAAATTGAGGTAAAAGAGTGGAACCAGACTAGTATGTACCAGGTACAGGAACAGGAAATGGAAGAAATGGGGGGAAGGGAGTAGGGAAAACACGGTAAGAACTAGAGGAGGAAGGGATAGTGGACAAGAGGAGGAGGAGAGGGAAGAGAGTAAAGGGAGGAGTCAGAGGGTGGGAACAGTTGGAGAAGACAGAGAAGACATAGTCTTTACTTAGCAGAGAAGTTGGAAAAGACTTTATCATTACTTAGGGGAAGCTCATGGATTGGGGAGTTACAAGATGAGAGAAAGGGAGATGCTAGAAACAGTTGCAACGACTGGAGGCAAGAAGATGCTGTTTGAGCATACATTTAAATCGGCCTAACCTACAGACAATATGTGGCACCAAGCCTTGCAGCTGTGGTATCTATAAATTCTTCCAAAATATTTATATCATTTTGTAGTTCAAGACATTTCCTTGAGTCAATAATTTTCTTCCTGTAAAACCCTAATAAGTAGGCAGTTATCACAAGATGAATCCCTGTATACTTCCCCTTTTGTGAATATTTCAAGGAAATCACAAACTATAATTGCTTCCCCTATCTTACTTTTGTATTTCAACACTTTGTCTGTTTTGTATTTAAATAACCTGGCCCTGCTATATCTGCTGTCTCGGCTGACATGATGACTGACTAACAGAACCAAGACTCTTCTCCTAGGAAAAAATGAGACTCAGAGGAGGCACGATTACAGTATTCAGATACCTAAAAGGGATAACACAATCAAATGAAATACTGCTTTTCAGGGTGCAAAAGAATGAAAATGTCACTAAATGTCACTCAAGGTAGGAAGATTGAAGGGGAACTTCAGAAAAAGTACTTCACAGAACGAGGGGTTACTGATTGGAATAGACTGACAGAGCATGTTGTATCAAGGGGTGACAGGGCACACTCACTGAGGTGGTGGGAATGAGGGACTTCCCTAAATATGTATGGAAGTACATAGACTGGTTAGGGGGAAACAAGTCAGGACTGATAGACACGTGATGGTATCTCTCAGATGATCAGATGCTGTATGCTGGGCACTACTCCAAACCCATGTGGCATTGTTGCACAGAAGCTGTGGGACTGGTACAGGCTTTGTGGTACAGTCTGGCATGAACATTTAACACTTATTACTCAAACCTCGGAAACCTTGCAAGTCTTTCAGTGGTTGTGGTAATAATATTTTCTGGATAGCAGCAATACTGCTGTCTGTGGGATGGACTTCTACAGCAGAGAACTTTTCCTCTGAGAACTCTCACTCTGTCTTTTTGCATGCTTAAACACATACCCTTTTCTACAGTGGCAGATTGTACTTATTAAAGCTGCTGAAAAATTGCCAAATATAGCAGATGGTGTCTTTACTTGATGCCACACAGAAGGTTGTTGAAGAAATCAGAGGGTCTGAGAGCAGCAAAGGACCTAGTTAAATGAATGGGAAGTTGGTTAGGAGGGAGACAGTGGAGGGTGACAGTAAATAGGGTCAAATCAGGGGAAAGGATGTTCACAAGTGTGGTACTGCAGAGGTCAGTCCTGGGACCAGTCCTTTTCAGTATGTTCATCAGTCACATAGGAGGAGGAATACAGGGTAAGATGTGTCTCTTCACAGATGGCACTAAACTCTGTGGCAGAGTAGATAGTGAGGAGAGGGTAACAGAGTTGTGGTCTAAGGTCTGGCTATTGAAATTCAATGCCAGAACTAGCAAGGTGATACACAAAGGGAACGAGAACCCCAGGAAGATATACTGGATGGGAGAGGTTAAAAGGACACTGTCGACTCTTTTTGCATCATTTTATTTCTAGTTGAAAACCCAGATTTTATGATTGCTTATCTTCTCTAAAATGTATTAATGTTGACGGTTGTTTTATCTGCCTCCTTTCTTAGTAGAACTGAAATGTGTGCAAATTGTGTAATACTACTCAGCTTTGTTTTGTTTCAAATCCTTGCTCTATTCTTATTGCATACTTTCTGAACATTAGGAACACCTGACACAGTGCAGTCACTCATGGTGCAATAGTTTTATCTCCTCCCACTGTATCATGAGTGGCTAGACTGTGCTGGTGGTGTTTTCAAGTCCAGGAAAAATGTAGTGGGAGCTGATCAAGGACTGTAAAGAAAGATGTTTTTTGTGGCAACACCAGTACAGTAGACAGTCTGTTTTTTTACTTTTTTAGTATCTAAAGTTTATTGAAATTTCATTTCATTACATGGAACACACTAATCACACCAGTATAATCAGTACAAACCACCTGACTAATCCTGATGGCCACCGTGCTGGGCATGCTGCAAATAAGCTCCTCAACGTATGCGTTGTTTTCAGTTGTTTTAATCCCTTTCATGGTTTTATTTAAGTTTATTTGATGTTTTATTATTTTTTTGTGAAGTAGAATTAACAAGCTGTGAGTTACTGAATCTACTAGCTATAGAGTGTTACCGAGGGACCTCATCCGATTTTGAGGTGTGGACCGAGGTTGTTTGACCGCTCCCGTTCCCGCTACATTACCCGCTATTGATACAGCCTTGTTACTGCTCCAGCTACAGAAGGAAAGTTTTCAAGGTCTACTCTGGAATTATTGTTGTCCCCCTGGTGATTTGAAAAGTGTGTTTGAGAGTGAGACTGAAAGAAGAAGTGGTGAGAGAGCGGGTTTTGACTTGGGCTTTCGGATGTATGAGATTTATTTAAATCAGTCTGAGCAATATCCAGAGAGGATTACATTGTGGGACTGTTGACTTTTCTGCATGGTGTTGTTGCTGTGGGGTACTACAGAAGCAACCTGGATGGCTGTTTGTGGTTGGAAGTACCTGATGATGGATTCTGACTGAGCCTCTACCAGGACAGCGGGAGAACCCGGTGTTGCTAATAGGCCACCTGGTTCTGCTCCCACTCGGGAGAATTGAGCTTGAACTGACTGGGGAGCTGGCCGGTGGGCTCATAGTATCCTAGGCCCTGCTCGGGTGTTGGCTGCTGGGCTGACGCCGGTGAGAGTTTTGTTTGTAGGGGCATATATTCCGGGCGGTGATCCACACAAAAAGGGCCTTTAGGCTGTTTTCATCGCCTGGAAATTGGATTGTTATCCAGAGGACCTATTCAGTAAGAAGCAAGAGAATAAAAAAGAAAGAAATAAATAATCAGGTTTTAAACTTTCTCATTCAAGCAATTACTGTTTTGGGCAGTGAGAGTGCCTGTGATCATTTTGGATCTCCCAGGTAGTAAGAGTACCTGGGAGTTTGAACCTCATTTAATATTGTTTATCTGACATTATTTGAAATTTTCGGTTAAGAAATCAAATCTTAGACCTGGCTGTTTGTTGAGTATATGGAACTGGTATACATATGTTTGGGTAAAAGTCTTCAACAAGTTGTTCTTATGACTTTTTGTGACTGTAAAATATAATCCTGGGGGCTGGGGAATCTTAAAGTTTTATTCTATAGTAGTGAGAGCACTATGAGGGATTAAGAAATAATTGAAACAAGGGGTTAATTTATTGGTTAGAATAGGGTTATATTTTATTATAGGAGTTTAAAGAGAATTAGGTGTGGGTAGGGGGAGTGAGTGGGGGTGTGACTGTGTTAATGTTAACAAGTTCTGTAATAACTGAGATATGTACTGGGAAGTTAGGAATACGGTCAGGCAGTACTTCCCCTCGAGACTAAGGGACCTCCACCCATTTGATTATCCACTGCTCCCATTTGATGTTTATTCCAAATGTCATACTTTTGGTATCTTAAGGAGATGAGGGAGTAGAAGGAATGGGGGATCCTGGAACTCTCGAGGGGGATGGGAAAGGAGTGGACGGATTGAGACTGTGAGGACTAGGAGGCATCCTGGTGCAAAATGGACACAGGAATGAGGTTATCCTTGTCTTGTGCACATACCCAAGGATTCTGACTTGGTCAGGCAGGAAATGGGGCCACCCTTGGACTTCAGTCCCTTTCGGGCAGTGTTAAGCAATGCCAGGTCAATTAAAAATAAGTCCACAATTGTTGCTGATCTTGTGGCATCTGCAAGCCTGGCTTGCATCACCGAGACCTGGCTGGATGAAAGTGCTGGCCCCATTTTGGAGTCTGTGGTTCTGGTAGGGTTTTTGGTGATTCACAGCCTGAGAGAGGATTGTTGGAATGGGGGGTTGCTGTCTGTTTTTGACTGGAACTGGGTCTCAGGGAGGTGCCAGTTAGAGCTACTAACTCCTTTGAGTATATAGTGGGTGCAGGTGTAGGCTACAGGATCCTCCTCATTTACCATCCACCAGGTGATGGGAGGGGATTTCTGAAGGAGGTTGCGGACTTCATTGCTGACGTGGTGTTGGAATCCCCCAGATGGTTGATTCTGGGACATTTCAATGCCTGGGTCAGCGATGAACTCTTGCCACTTGGACAAAACCTCCTCCAATTGATGGACTCATTGGGCCTAACATGGGTTATTACCACTGCAACCCATGAGAAAGGGCACTCATTGGACTTAGGGTTCCACCTAGGAATGGAGATCTCTGAAGTGGAGGTGAAACCAGTCAGTTGGTCTGACCATCATGTCCTGAGATTTAGTTTCGCAGCTCCCTGAGATAGGCCTGCCCCAAAGGAGCTGGTACAGTTCTGCCCTTTAAGAGGAGTTCCCTCAGAAAGCCTAATGGCAGTGCTGGACCGCTTGGGATTTCCAAGGGATAGCACTGATCTGGGGCCTCTTGTATCAGCCTATAACAGGGCTGTTGCTGAGGCTTTGGATATCATTGCTCCTTCTCATGTTCACCCTCTTACCTCTCATCCAGGTGCCCCCTGGTTTAACGGGGAAATCCATGAGTTGAAGAGGTGAGGACGAAGGTTGGAAAGACACTGGCGGAAAAATCACCCAGAGGGGGATAGACTTAGATTGATGGATCATTATAATATCTATCAATCAGCAATTTCCTGTAAGAAGGCAGAATTCCTGTTCAGGGAAATTGCTACGGTGAAGAACAGACCAGCCCAGCTCTTCCAGACTGTGGACAGACTGTGCAATCCAGCCTGTCTTCACTCTGGTCAAGCGCTGTCACAAAAACAGTGTGAGGAGTTTGCACAGTTCTTCTTCGATAAGGTGTCCTCCATCAGGGATGAGATCAGCCAGTGCCTTCCCATTGGACCTTGCATTAATCAATCGGGTGGTACTAATACCCGACATGCCTGGTCCACCTTTAGTCAACTGGCAGTCGTGGATATAGTGAGGATCATCCAGACTTTGCGGCCAACCTACTGTAGTTTGGACCCAGGCCCTACACGCCTATTAGTGGGGTGTGTAGAAATCATTGGCCCAGGCCTTGCTGGGATAGTGGGAGTTTCATTGGAGAGAAGAAACTTTACAGATCCCTTAAAGAAGGCAATAGTACATCCCCTTTTAAAAAAAATACTCCCTGGACCCTGACTACCCAGCTAACTACAGACCGATCTCAAACTTACCATTTGTTGGGAAAGTTATTGAGAAGGTGGTTGCACTGCAGCTGGAAGACCATTTGACCAACCACAATATTAACGACCCTCTCCAGTCTGGCTTCAAAAAAAGGTATAGCACTGAAATAGCCTTGGTGAGGGTACCTAATGACCTTCTGATGGCGAGAGATTGGAGAGCCCATTCAATCTTGGTTCTTCTTGATCTCGCAGCAGCATTTGACACTGTGGATCATGGAGTGCTGCTCGAGTGCCAGCGGTTTTTCTGTGGACTGAGAGGGGCGGTCCACATTTGGTTTCAATCTTTCCTTAAGGGTAGATCCCAGAGAGTGGTGTCGGGAATTTATTCCTCGACCCTTCATGGGCTGACTTGTGGGGTTCCATAGGGCTCGGTGATGTCCCCCATGTTATTCACGGTGTATCTGCTTCCATTAGGGGACATTATAAGGTAGTACAGATTGAATTGTCATTGCTATTCTGATGATTCTCAACTGTACATGTCTTTTGTTCCCGAACAGGAATTAGACTCTGTTACAGTGTTTAATAACTGCCTACTGGAGATTCAGAACTGGATGAGTGCCAGCTGGCTTCAGCTGAACTCAGGAAAAACCGAGGTACTGGTTGTGGACCCTGGTTATAGGATGATAGGGGCATGGGTGGGAAAACCCTCAGGATTAAATCTTGGTGGAATCCCACTTATTGCCTCTGGCCAGGCGGGAAACCTGGGCGTGATATTTGATGAAGGCCTGACTCTGAGGGAGCAGGTTTCGGCTGTAGTCAAATCTTCTTATTACCATCTAAGGAACATAGCCTGGGTGAAGCACCTGATCCCTCCCGAAGATCTTCCAAACTTGGTCCACGCCTTTGTCACCAGTCATTTTGATTATTGCAATGCCCTCTACTTAGGGCTACTGGGGGTAGATATCCGCCATCTACAGCTAGTGCAGAATGCGATGGCCAGGTTGTTGACTGGAGCTTCTAGATCCAGTCATATAACACGTGTGCTGCACGAACTGCACTGGTTGCCAATACAGTGGCGGATTACCTTCAAGGTCATGTTGCTGACCTATAAGGTCCTACATTAGCAGGGAGCCCACTACCTGAAAGAGCTCCTGTGTCCTTACTGCCCCACCCGCTCACTCTGATCCTCTGGCAAGGGATTGCTAGAGATTCTCAGGGTATCCCTTAAAACATCCTGGGAAAGATCTTTTGCCTTTGCGGCACCTACCCTGTGGAATTCTCTACCTTGCCAGATACAAGAAAGCAAGACCATAGAAGACTTTAAAAAACTGTTAAAGACATATGTATTTAACCAGGCATTCTCAGGAATATAATGAATGTATATGGATTTGTTTTAATATGCTTTTACTTGTTTTATTATAAATTGTGTGTTTTAATGTATATTGCAAGGGTGCCCTGAGCTTTGGAAGGGTGCCTTGTAGAACTAAAATTTGATTGATTGATTGATTGATGGAGTCAATTTACCCTTACAGAGTCTGTACATACTACATTAAAGATAGAATTAGAATTAAACATCTGTCTATATCAACAGTCTCTACAGAATGTGACCAACCAGAAAATGTGTTTATTAAGCTAGAGACACTTTGATGCCTAAGGGGGTTGACAGTGTCCTATTAAGCTGGCCACTACTTCAGAGGAAAAGGACATGGGGTCATCCTAAATGACTCCATCAAACAAACTAGCCAATGTATCAAGACCTACAGCAAGACAGCCAGAATACTGGGGTGTATTGGGAGGGGGTTCGATAGTAGGAGGAAGGAGGTAATACTACCTCTCAGTAGGTCACTGGTGAGATCCCATCTGGAGTACTATGCCCAATTCTGGAGTCCTCACCTCAGGAAAGACAGAGAAAAGCTAGCAATAGTGCAGTGTAGAGTAACCAACATGATTCAGGGCCAACAGGGCAGCTCCTATGAGGAAAGGCTTAGCGCACTGAACATGTACACACTGGAGGCCAGAAGGGAGAGGGGAAAAATGATACAGACCTTCAAGTTCCTGAAAGGAATAAACCAGGTGAACTGCGAGGAGCTATTTAGCAGGAATGGCAGCTTAAAAACATGGGGATGTGAATGTCAGCTGGTGGGGGGTGGGGGTAGAAGATTCCTCAGGGATGCTAGAAAGGTTTACTTTATCAAGGGAGTGGCTGAGCCATGGAAAAGCCTACCGGAAGAGGTGGTGGGTGCAAAAACCATCAATTGGTTTAAGCATGGCTGAGACAGTGTCAGTCTCAGGGGGTATCAGCAAGGCAAGGAGCGAGGAGGGAAAGGAGAGTGAAAACCCCATCTGCACAATAGGTCTCGGGGTAGAGTAGGGTAAAACTGGGCCGACTGGTTGGACCAATGATCTTTTCTGCCTACATTGTCTATGTTTCTATATTTAATATATTGCTTACATATTATCACTACATCAACTTAATTGAAAACTTTTGCAAACCTATGTAACATTTTGTTTCATAAGCACATTAAAGTGGTACATTATTCAACTGTATCATACATTAATATATACAATTTTGACTTTTGGTGCGACCATCGACATAGCAGTTCTTATTATTATTTCCTTGTAGCAATACACGCCTCCTAAGGAAGGGGTAGGATACCCCGAAGCGCTGGGGCAAGATGTGTTTTTTGTGTCAATTTGAGCTTTCAACGTGAAATCTGATTTCAAAGTCTTGAAGCTTATTTAACTGCAATGTTTGTTGTAAGTACTGTGATATTTCACATTAAAATACGTGTTCACTACTGAATAAGTGGGTCTGGAGTACTGGTTCTTCATTCTTTGATCAATACACTGTAGGGCTTGGATTTCCAGAGTTTTTTATGCAGCACTAGTAGCAGTGGTACTGCTGCAACTGCATTCCTGTAAATGCATCATAATGTCTGCTGGTGATTTTCAAGCATGTGAACACATCTGCGACACTTTGCTCAATTTACAACTGAAAAATGATGCATGCATCAACTATTTGGAGCATGTATAATTTCTGACACAGAACGGGAAGCACTTGTGCAAGAAATGAGGTCGCATTTTCTGTGGTATATCAGTCTTGTCTCAATTACCTTAGGTATGACAGAATCAGGCTGCAAGTGTACAAAAATCCAGCTCCTACTTTTTTACTCTGTCACCATATATCAATACACTTTTTATATATCGATACATGATATTGGCACAGTTTCCATCTCTCAATATATGAACATGTGTGACAGTTTTAATAAAATTCCTATAAACATTTTTTTAATTGTAACTGATTTTTTGTTCTACTTTACCTAATTTTATGAGGAACTGTGCTGGTTTTAGTCTGCTAACCCTTAATGTTACACCCTTTATGCCAATGTTACAAACATTTATTTATTACAGAGCAGAGGCTTGTTTCCTTGTGTGATCCAGGGGAAGGGGAAGGGTAAGGGGAGAAGCACAGTTACAAACAAAATACAGCCAGTCTGGTGACATGGTTACAATAACAATGACATAAAGATCACAAGTAGAGTGCAGTACAGACAAAATGGCAAAACATTGTGTAGCCAGGTATGCTGGTGTTAAGTCCATGGGAAGGGGGAACAGAAACTTTAAAGATAACTTATGTTTGTTCTTCAGGACTGGGGTGTAGGCTTCCTCCATGGGGAACTGAGCCAGGAAGCAAACTTGGTTAGCAACACATCAGTGCTAGGCAGGCATTAAAAAGTTCAAACGGCAACTGGAAACATCAAAGGATCCTTTAATACTAAACTTGATTATTCCTTGGAGTTATTTGAAATGGATAACTCAATATCTCACTGGGGAAAAGTTCAGGCAATGGACTGGGGAAGGGGTCTGCTACTTCAGTGTCCATGCACTGTCCATAAGTCTTTATATTCAATTATCATATTCAGCAAGGGCAGTCATTCTGATGACCCCTAATAACTGGGCAGCATACAGTTAACCTTTTCTAGCACTTTAAACTGAACGGTTCAGGCAGCATTGACTCTCCCATTTGCAAATCCAACCAAGCTTCCCTCAGCTGGTGATACTCTCTCTGGCAGGATTCCACTGCATCTACAAATCCACTGTCATCAAATCACAATTCTGGACTGCAATCCCAGATTCAAACTGACCGTAATCCCTTTTTTGTAGGCTGACCTCAATCTCCTATGACTATTTCGGAGCAATCTCGCTCCCCTTAATACAGACAGCATGTACTCAGGGCCTCGTCCTGCTTCAGCTCTCCCGTATGCCTTGCAGCTGAACCACTTAAGTACCCTACCACCTTCAAATTTAGTGGGCAAGGGTAGGCAACCATCCCCAAGGGGTATGTGGTGCTACTGGACAGTGATTGCCATCTTCTGGCCAAGAACTAACCCCTGTGACCAAGACGTTCCAGGTCCAAATTACTTCTTCAGTCCCTGAGGGCTCTAATTTGTAAAAGGCAAGGAGGGGCCAGAATCTCCAGAGGGTCCATGGTGCCACACAGATCCAACCCCCCACTCCCACCCTCGCCCAAGAACTGACCCCATGAGTGAGGGTCCCAAGGTCCAAATTACTTCTGCTGCCACATGATACTTCCTCTAGTGGATGTGAAGTCCAGGCTAGTTTCTGTTTATTGAATGCAAAGTCCACACTCTGCTTGGGTTCAAATCCCATGATGACTGTCACAAATCCACTCCGGGGGTCAGGCTCTCTGCTCCCACAGTGCTCAACCTTGAAGTGCAATTCGTGATTGGGGACAAACAGGGACACCCTGCTGTTTGTTTTGGGTCTGAGCAAACTACTAGTCTTGAGTCTTGGGGTCAATTATGAACCCTTTTTAGCTAGCACACCCAGGTAACAGGTCCAAATATCACTCTTTTTGGAGAAAGCAATGCAATACTTGACCCAGCAGGCATACAACCAACCTGGTTCACAACCCCCTGCCGATCCAACTGAGACTTGGGTATTTTCTTACCTTGCTGGATCTTTACACTGATCCTTTTTAGTGTGGTTGCATATGGTGACACACTAAGCAATTTAACAGTTAAGTCAGAGTTATCAATACTGTTCCACCATTCACGCTCAAAATGAGAAAACAACTCAGTAGGTTTTAAAGAAAAACATTTATTAAAATTAAAAATAGTAAATAAATACAGTACATAAAACAGACATATATACATTAAGGTTACAATCAGAAATAGATGGAACATTTCAAATTAAAGTGCCTTGCAATTGATTTAGCTAATTCTGTCTCAGTGTTCAGCTGGCAACGGGTTCACATTTGAATTACCAGTCTTGGCAGAAGTGGTCTCTCTTGAGTCCAGGAACAAATGTCCATTAGAAGTACAGAACAAAAATGTCTGTCTTGGAAGACTAACCACAGAAGTACGCAATGTTCCCTCAGCAACATGACAATATCAGGGGGAAAAGTTTCCCACCCAGCTTGTGAGGTCACATCTCTGTGATGATGCTGGTTGTGAGGTCACTCTCATTCCTGCATACCGAATTAGTCACATGTCACTGCACAAGGCCAAATATTCCAATTACATAAAAAAAGTATGTTTTCTCTCAAGTGAATCTCAGAGCATGGTTTATGGCAGGTTTAGAATTGCCCCCTTTGATCTTCCAGAGAAACATCTGGGAAACACTCCTCATATTAGATTGAATTTTCATGGAGGTCTATCAGAAACAGCTTCCTTCTTGTTGCTCCACAAAATGTAATATTTTATGACAGATTGCCTAGGTTCAAAGCAGTGGCTTGTTATAACCTGTTTTTTTATAATAGTCTCAGGAAGTTTAGCAGATAAGTGTTAGATTTTCTACAAGCCAGCTGTGCCCCTTTAGGTCAGCGAGAGGGCAGAACATTTTTTTCTTTTTAAAACAAATCCAATGTCCTATTTTGCCTTGTGCTGACTGCTATGTTTCACAAGCAGAATTTCAAAAAACACCATACATTTATAGCAAAAATATAACACAAATAATAGCAGGCAGATGGCTATTGCAACATCCCTCCCTTCTAGACTGAATTTAGGGGAATCTATTTCTAGGCCTGGGAGGAGTTTCCCAAATTCCATTCACTGCTTTAACAAGCATGATAGACCATCTGCATTTGTGTTTGCCGATCTGGCCCTGTGGGTAATGGTCATATCGTATCCCTGTAAGGCAAGGCTCCATCTTAGAATCCTACCATTTGTCTACCTCAAAGTGATTCCTGTATAAGTATGGCTCTAATTTCTTCGGTGCCCACACCAGTGCCAGGTACTCTTTCTCCACTGTAGAATAAGCCTGTTCACTGGGAAGTAATTTCTTACTGAGGTGCACTATTGGGTGATCTTTCCCTTGGTTAGAAGTCTGACTAAGTACTATCCCAATACCCACGTCTGAGGCTTCTGTCTGGACTAAAATGGTTTACTGTAGTCTGGGTTGGTTAACATGGGAGCACCACACAGTGCCTCCTTTAGCCGTGTAAAGGCTTAGTCACAGTCTGGCTCCCATTTTACTTTTTTAGGCATTCTTTTCTTTAGCAGGCCAGATAGGGGAGCTGCCAGGGCACTGTAGTTTGGTACAATTGATAGTTCCCTGCGGTTCCTAGAAAACTCTGGACCTGCTTCTGTGTTACAGGTCTGGGCCATGCCTCTATTGCCTCAATCTTTGCTTGATTTGGATGACGCTGACCCTGTCCTACTATCTGCCCTAGGTATGCTACCTCTGCCATGGCCACCTGGCACATTTCAGCTTTGACAGTGAGCCCTGCTGTCTGTATCCTACCTAACACTTCCTTAAGGTAGGACAGGTTTTTCCTTCCAACTGGCACTGAAGATGGCAATATCATCCAGGTACGCCACGGCGTATTATTCAGTACCATGCAGCACCTGGTTCACCAACCTTTGGAAGGTGGCAGGGGCATTCTTCATTCCAAAAGGCATTACCTTGAACTCAAATAACCCTATCAGAATGATGAAAGCCGACCTCTCCTTAGCTCTGGCAGTTAACTCCACCTGCCAATACCCTTTCATCAGGTCAAAGGTGGTAAAGTAGGTCGCCCCTCCCAACTTGTCTAGTAGTTTGTCTATCCATGGCATTGGGTGGGCATCTGACTTCATGACTGTGTTGAGTCCATGACAGTCTACACAAAAACAGGTAGAGCCATCCAGCATGGGAATGAGGACTACAAGTGAGGCCCAGGGGCTGTGGGGTTTCTGGATCAATCCTAAATCCAGCATTTCCTCTCCACCTCCCTCCTAATGTCCTTTAGGACAGCCTCATACACCTGGTATGCTGTCCACTGTATGGGCACTTGTGTCCCTGTGTCTACATTGTGCATCGCTGAGGGGGTTAGTGCAGGCTTGGCATTAAACAAAGAGGCAAAATCTGCTAAAACCTCTCTCACTTTCTGGGTCTGTTCTGGGGTCAACTGGGGTAACAATTTGATTGCCTCCACAGAGGATTCCTGCTTGTTTTCCTCAAGCAAGTCCAGAAGGGGGTCTGCTTTGTCTGTCCCTTCCCCAGGACCACACACTGCAAAGACCATGTCAGCCCTTTTTGCATATGGCTTCATCATGTTTACATGGTATATTCTATTCCTATGTCTCCTGTCAGGCAGTTCTACAATATAGTTTACATCATTCACTTGTCTGACTACTTTGTATGGTCTTGCCCACTTGGTCTGCAGCTTATCTTTCTGGACTGGGAATAAGACCATGACTTCCTGACTCATCGTGTATAAGCGAGCTCTGGCTCAGTGGTCGTATCATTCCTTTTGGTTCTGCTGGGTGGTTGCCAGGTTGCTCTGGGCTGTTCCCATAAGCTCCTTCAGCTTTTCCCTAAACTTAAGGACATAATCCACTATGGAAGTTCCCTGGGTGTCATGCTTGCCTTCCTAGTCCTCACGGATCAACTCTAGGGGCCCATGCACCCTGTGTCCATATAAAAGTTCGAAGGGGGTAGAACCCTGTTGACTCTTGGGGCACCTCCCTATATGCGAACAACAGGTGGGCAATGTATTTCTCCTAGTCCCTCCTACGTTGTTTGGCAAATGCTTGGGGCATTGATTTTACGGTATCATTAAACCTTTCCACAAGCCCATTGGCTTGTGGGTGATAAGGTGTCTTGTGTCTCTGCACCACCCCACACTTCTCCCACAAACACTTCACCACATCTGACATGAAGGAATCTCCTTGATTGCTGATAATCTTGTGTGAAAATCCAACATGGGAGAAAATCCCTAGCTAGGCATTTGACACTTTGTCCTCAGTGAGGATAGGGTGACTGCCTCTGGGTACTGGGTGGTGTAATCCACCACCATCAGGATATACCTCTTCCCGGAGGAGCCTGGGGTACTGAAAGGTCCCACAATATCCATTCCTACCTTCTGGAATAACTCCTCCACTAGGGGCAAGGGAATTAGGGCAGCTTTGCTTTTACTGCCTGCTTTCCCTATTTCTTGGCACCGGTGACAATTCCTTCACCTGCTGGGTGAAGTTGGGCCAATAGAAATTCTGGGCTGATCACTGCATAGTGCATGTGATTCCCAGATATCCAGACCTTGGGATATCATGAGCAATCTTGAGCAACCGTTCACAGTACCCCTGGAGAACGACAAGCTGCCTGCCCATCACCTCTCCCTCTGTCCTTAGGTCCTGTGTATACAACAGTCCATTGTCCCAATACACATTATGCCCTGTGTCCCATCAGATTCTGCACAAGCCCTCGGTCTCTCTAAACTAGGATCAGTCCTCTGAGCAGCTGCAAAATCCACATTTTCCCAAGGCATGGGACATGTCCCCTTCAGTCTCTAAACTGGGGTCCATAGCTCTAGCATCTGGGCATTCAGGGTCACTGCTATCTCTAACCCTCTGACCATTGGCTACCCCTCCCTCCTCAGAGTAACCTTCTGTAGCTGTTTTGTGAACTGCTCCCTGGGGAAGTTCTACCTCCCTTTCACCACTCCCCTTTTCTGGAAACACAGGCTGGGGAACCACCCTCCCAGTGTTTTCCAGAGGGTCTTCTACAAGGTTCAGGGAACTACAATCAGCCTTTGCCATCTGGCTGCAGGTAACCACACATACCACCCACTTTGGTAGATTATTCCCTACAATCACATCGAGGGTGAGATTGTCTGCTGCAGCCACTTTCTGCACCTTTTCTCCTGTCTCACCCCAGTCCAGGAGAACATGTGCTAGTAGCAAATCCCCTTACTGTTATGAACTGATTGGATAAAAGCTGTCCAGGCTGAACCAAATCCCCTTTTATAAAAATTAAGAGATGCCCCTGTGTGCTTTAAATCATGAGTCTGCACCCCATTCACAGTAACTGAGTGTATGTGCTCCCTCATGTTTACTGGCATACTTTCAGGGATACACAAAAACTCCACCTCTTTCCCAGCACCACTTTACCCACTCTGTGCCTTTTTAGGACACTGTCTAGCAAGATGCCCACGTTGTTTGCAAAACCAACAAACATCATTTCTTTTATCAGGCAAATCCTTTCTTTGAACCTTGGGGCTGCCTGCTTTCTGGGTAGGCAGTGAGGGTTTTAGCTGCCCTGAAGGCATGCTTTTTCCTTTCTGTGCTGCTGCACCTGCCCCACTCCCTTTCAGAGCAGATCTGTTCCTGGCATAGTGATAGGAGAGCTCGGCAGCCTCCTGTACTGTTTTTGGATCGCGGTCCTTTAGCCAGATTTTCAGCTCTCCTGGGCAAGCCCAAAAGAATTGCTCCAAAAGTACCACATTCTCTATTTTCTCTATAGAGTCTGCTTTGACCCCCCTCCCACCAACATTTTAAAAACTGACGTTGCTTTGTGGCAAGTTCCTCATAGCTCATGTCAGAGCTTCTCCTGAGCTTAGGGAATGTAACTCTGTATGCTTCAGGTGTCAATTCATACTGTTTAAGCAATGTAGCTTTAAGTTTTTCATAATTACTACTGTTCTGATTGTCCATTTGACCCAATGCACCACAAGCTTTACCAGTAAGTAGTGGGGGTAGCAGGAAGCTCCAGGACTCCCTGGGTATTTTAGCTTGAATACAGACCTTTTCAAATGAATTTAAAAAAAAGCATCCATATCCTCCCCCTCTTTAAATTCAGCCATTAATTTAGAATTTAACTTGTACCCCAGTCCTGGAGGTCCAGGTTCACCCCTGCCACTTACCTCCTCTGGTGCTGGTCTTTGAAATTTTAGTTTTGCAAGTTCGAATTCCCTCTGTTGCTGGTTTTCTCTTTCCTCAGCCTCTCTCTCTGAAGCTGTTTTTCTCTTTCCTCAGCCTCTCTCTCTCTCTCTCTAGCATTGTCTTTCCTCTCTCTGTCATTGGTTTTCTTCTCTGTCCATCTCCAGCTTCCTCTGCTCAAATTCCCTCTGTTGCTGGACTTCAAACCTCCTCTGCTCGAATTCCAGTTTCCTCAGCTCCAACTGTAGTGGGATCCCATCCAGCTCCAGCACTGTAGTGCCCTTCCCCTGCTGCGGTTTCTCTGGGTTCACTCTGGTCTCACTGCCCTCCTCCTTGGGACTGGACACTGTGATAGACTCTGGCACTGCCACTTCCAAGGTCTGGTCCCCTTTAGTCACCGACTGTGACCTAAGGTCCTGGGCAGTCACTTGTGCATCAGCTACCACAAGAGCCTCCACAAGGTGCTGTTTGTTTCACCCCTCACTCCAGACTCCTCTTTTCTGGTACAACTGCCTCAGGTATTCCACAGTGTATTCACTGTAAGTGGAAGCCATCTTCTTCCCTATTCTACGGCTACACTAGCTTACAGCCAAAAAATATAAAACAGGTAGGGAACTTTAGACTGTAATCAAAATTATATATTTCTTTAAAAAAATCCTGCCTTGTTTGTGTGTGAAACGTTACAGTTTATCAAGTCTGACACACTGGACTGTTAACGCTCGTGCCACCAAATAATTGCACAGTATGCAGACAAATCTTTTAGGTCACACCGCTGCACACCAAATCTGTCACAAATCCACTCCAGGGGTCAGGCCCTCTGCTCCCCCAGTGCTCAACCTTGAAGTGTGATTTGTGATTGGGGACATCAGGGACACCCTTCTGTTTGTTTTGGGTCAGAACAAACTACCAGACTCAAGTCCTGTGGTCAATTATGAACTGTTTTTAGCTAGCACACCCAGGTAACAGGTCCAAATATCACACTCTCTTCAGGAGAAGCAGTGCAATACATGACCCAGCAGGCATACAACCAACCTGGTTGCCAACCCCATGCCAACCCAGTTGAGACGTGGGTATTTTCTTACCTTGCTGGATCATTATACAGATCCTTGTTAGCATGGCTGCATATGGTGACACACTGAGCAATTTAACAGTTAAATCAGAATTATCAATACTGTTCCACCATTCACATTCAAAATGAGAAAATGCCTCAGCAGGTTTTAAGGAAAAACAAAGTTTACTAAAATTAAAAATAGTAAATAAATACAGTACATAAAACAGACATATATACATTAAGGTTACAATCAGAAAATGATAGAAAATTTCAAACGAGCCTCTTCAGGTCAGCTAGAGGGCAGAACATTTTTCCTTTTTAAAACAAATCCAGTGCCCCATGATGCCTTCAGCTGACTGTCATGTTTCACAAGTAGAAATTCAAAAAAAACATATATTTATAGCAAAAATATAGTACAAATAATAACAGGCAGACAGCTATTGCCACAGTGGCTACAGACAAGTGACTTTGTACTCCTCCTCCCATCACATCATCACACTCTGCAGGAGTCTTGAAATCTACAGCCACTGCCACATCCTCACCAGGTCTGGGCTAGGCCTCCTATTCACATGGAAAACCAGCAGGCTCTGCAGAAACAGACAATTGGCCCCAGTCCTGCCCTTTCACTGAACCTCTTTGGTCCATGGTCTTCTACATGGCCCAGATGCGACCCACCCTCCAGGGGTACTCCAACCAATGGCTGACTAGCTCCCCTGGAGGAAGGAAAATTAACTCCTTATGGAGCCTAGGCCCAAGGACCTTAAAAGGGCACAGTGTTTCAAGCTGACCACTGTAGAGTCTCTTCTTACAGGGGGTTAGAATTTTATATGGAGAACAAATAAATTAGTGTGCAAATCATCTGTGCAAGCATAGGGATAGGCTGGAGACAGTACAGCACAGGATAACAAAAATAATTCAGGGCCAAAAGGGCAGAACCTATGAAGATCAGCTTAGAACACTGAGCATGCATTTACTGGGGGACAGAAAGGGGTGGTGGGGGGAATACAATCCTTCAAGTTCCTAAAAGGAATAAACTAGGTAAACTGCAAGAAGCTATTTAGCAGGAATGGTGGGTCAAAAGCAAGATGAAATGAAAGTAAGCTGGTGGGGAGGTGAATTCAGGAGGGAAGCAAGAAAGTTTTATTTTACAGAGAGTGGCTGAGTTGTGGAACTGCCTACCAGCAGAGGTGGTGGGCACAAAACAAAATAATGGGTTCAAGTACCAGTGGGACAGTGTAAAGGGCTTAATGGTTACTCAGGGTGGGGGGGTAGCAGTAAGGCAAGGTGTGAGAGGGGGAGGGAGTAGGATGAAAACTCACATGGACAATAGGTCACGGAGGAGAGTAGGGTCAAGACTGGATTGACCAATTGTTGTTTTCTGCCAGAATTGGCTATATTTCTCTGTTTCTTTAAATGGATTTTCCAGTTTCCAGGCAACAATTACTGTTGAAGGCAACAGGATTCAAATTTCATAATATGAAAAAAATGAGATCCAAGGACAATCCATTCTCAAGTTGGGCTGCTGGTGCAGTGACAGCGCAACAGCTTGCAGCACTGATGACTTGTGTTTGGGAGTGAGCGTGGTGTATTGGAGTGTCAGTTGGAGGGAAGTAGGATCAGCATCCAATGGACAGCTCTCCTCCTATAGGGGAAAGGATCATAGTTCCCCTACTATCAGCGACAGCCAACGAAGGCTGGATGTGGTACAGCCAGGGTCACTTAGAATGGGGAGGAGGCAATGACGGATGTGTGCTGGTTGGGTGTGGGAGTGAGCCCACCCAGCACTGACATCATTGCACGTCTGCACCTCTGAGGGGACAGTACCAGCATCAGAATATGGAAACACCCTGTTGGCTGGAAGGAAGACAGTGCTTCTCAGCCACCATGCCCACCACTAGATCCTACCCTCCTGGGTCTTGGCTCCCTCATCCTTCACCTCCATCTGCAGAAAATGGATAATTGTGCAGGAGTGGCAAGCAGAAGACCCTGCAAGTGAGTCATGGGTGGGGCGGAGGATTGGGACCACAGGCTAGGAGTGTCTTAGGCAGGGCAGGATCAGGCTAAGAGTCGACTGATGGGGCTCCAGTCAATGGTGACCGGAGGGAAAAAGAAAGGTTAAAAAAAAAAAAGGACAATCCATTCTTAATTTATGAAGATAGTTTCATTTTAACAGGCTGTTTGCCCCTTAGCCTTTATCAGTTCCCACTGATTATGTGTGCTCTGAAGTCATAATCTTCTGCTTGTGATGTACAATTGGTTTGCATGATAACATACAGTGAAGTAAGAAGCAGAGCACCATTCACCCTATTTTAAAAGGGTTTCTCATATTCTGTGTCAAATGCTAAATCTTTGACTTTAGGGTGTGAAGAAGCAGTGAGAACAAATACTAAGAGAAAAGATTGTTTTTTTAGAGAGCTTTTTCCTGTCCCAGCCATTACCTGTTGCAAGGATATACCCTGCTCAAACCAGTGTCATTGATTCCCTCAGATTCCCCACCAAAGCAGACATCCAGGCAGGGGCTCCAGGGCAGGGCCATCCTCCCCCTTGAGGCAGTCCAGTCACTGGACTTGGACCTGGCTGGAGCTCAGCGGTGGCATCTCCAGGGGATGCGGGACCCAGGCTATCATGGAGACAACATGTGAGTTTTTCTTCCATGTTTTCTTCCTAATCCTCTCACCTCCCCATGGATGGAGCCTTCTTGTGATCTCGGCTGCTTGCAGTGATGTGCCTTCGAACAGCGCAAGCTCCCTTGGCCCTCTGAAGGGGTCGCTGTGGCACTGAAGCCCAATGCAAACCCTCCCCAATTGCAGCACATTGCTAAGTGGCAGCTGCTGCAGTCTGAGCTGCTGAACTTGGTCACCTGCACAGTAGGGCATCAAACTGCAGTTGAGCCACTGGGACGGTCAACAAAGTTTGTGTTTTAATGAAAATGTCTTCAGTAATAAAAACAGAAAGGTCCTAGAATTCAAATTACTGGAGACTTGTGTAACTGAGTTCTGGTGATGACAACTATCAACGTTTTGGTGGAAACTGTCTCTTTAAGTCAGTCCCCTGTGCATCTGTGTTGTCTATAGGTAGAGAAAAGCATCAGTCTGGAAATAAAACATCAATAAACCTTTTGGAAGGCACTGAACAAAGAAGCTTATTCAAAGAGAATGGTTTCATGACAGATAAACTCTTGTGAATTATATATAGGAAAAACTATGGGGTGCAGTGTGTAATGAGAATTTTATACACACCCAAGTTATTGAATGGCACATAAACCCTGAGGGCGAAGCCTGAGGGGTTTATGCAGCCATTCAACAATGAGGGTGTGTGTAAAATTCGAGTTTACACACTGCACCCCATGCCTTGTATTATTTAGTTGAGGGGTGGCATTTTTTCACCACATTAGATCCCAAACTGTGAGCCTGGTGGAGAAAAGGGAAAAAAAGAGGGATATCTTCATGGTGCGCTGCAAGAGTTTAACAGCTTCATTTAAAACAACTGCTGAACAACATTTGAAACTTTAACTATTAAAAAGAAATGTTAACCGGGTTAAATGAAATGAACCGTGAAGTTTTAAAGTTGGTGGTTTCCTCACAGAAGTCGCTGTTATCTGACTGGTTGAGCTGCTGACCTTTGACCTATGGAGGGAGAGGACAAGAAGAGAGAGAAGAGAGTGAGATGTTGTTAAGGGAGTTGAGTAGAAAACAGGCTCGTGCTGGCAGAGATAAACAGCATTTTGTGGTCGCGAGGCAGTGCTTTCTGCTTATGCTTTCTGTCACACAAAGAACCGTACATTAAATGCCATAATTAACACTAGTTTATTACAGCATTTAATACATGGCTATTTGTATAGGAAAAATTACGACCTGTTAATTAAGTAGAGAATAATACATAGGTGACTTTGTGTTTTGAAGTCTTTTTTACACACCTGAGGTGTGTGATGACCCATAAATCTCGAAAGCAAGGCTTGAGAGGTTTATGTGGTCATCACACAATGAGGCTGTATAAAAAAACTTAATAAGCACATGGTTGCTTATGTTTTGTTTGTTGTAATAACTGGTACAGGGACTTACAGAGTAGCATGTTTTCCACTGTTGTACTGTAAGTGAAAGTGAAATGCAAGTGCTCCAAGCACAGTAATGACTGGGAATAATGCAATACCTGGTTATTATGACATTTGATCACATGGATAATCAGTATGATAAAGGGGGTCACCAGTTATTATAAATGGTTAATGCCTTGACTCTTTCATATAGAAAAAGTTGGTGATGACCACAATATACATCAAGTGAGAAAAACCCTGCAGCTCAAGAAAACTCTGCTTACAGAAACATAGAATCTGTTGGCAGAAAAAGGCCCCTTGGGTCATCATGTCTGACCATTTCTACCTACCTAACGTTGAATGAGATAGCCCTAGTGGCTCTTCACTCCCCCTCCCTTTTTTACCAAGCCATTTTATCTGTTCCACATGTGTTTGAATCCCCCTACTGATTTTGCACAGACCACCTCTTTTGGTAGCTTATTCCACCCCTCCAGCACCCTTTCCATGAAAATATACTTCTTGACATCCCTCTTAAGTTTTCTCCCCTCCAGCTTAATGGAATTGTCCCTTGTGTTTGTGTTCCCACTTAGTCAGAATACCTCCCCTCCTCCACTATAAACTTTATTAACCTAGTGGAGATATTTGTATATTTCAATCATGTCCCCTCTCTCCTGTCTCACTGCCGGTGTGTACATGTTTAGATCCACCAAGCTTTTTTTGTCAGTTTTCTCCTGCTGCCCCAGGATCATCCTGGTTACCCTCCTCTGCACTGCCTCCACTCTGTCCCTGCCCTTCTTCAGGTGTGGGCTCCAAAACAGCACACAATAATCCAGGTGAGGGTGAACCAGTGGCCTATGCAGTGGCAGCAGCACTTCCTTCTGCTCATGAAATGAATATGATCATTTTCCCACTGCCCATCCATATTACTCAGTTACTCTACTCCGCACTGTGTCTGTGACACACCACCTCTCTCTCTGGGCTATAACAGCTTTCAGAAAGGTGTCTGTCTCTGTTTTCCACTGCCACAAGCTGGTTCCACCAGCAAAATCACTTTCCTTCTTTGCAGAGAGCTAGGAGGTCAAACATACAATTGCACAGATTAAAGTCTGGTAGTGTGCCTCTTGAGTGGCGGATGGTAACAGAGTTTTGCCCCAGCCAGTGTAAATCATGAATTACCTTAGCAATAATTTAAATCACAGCCATGACTGTTGAGTAAATAAGTAGCTTTTTACTTAAAGAAGGTCAAAGGTTGCATTACAGGATATATTTGTGTAACACAGGAGAGAAGAACACTGTTACAGGAAAAGTAAACAAATGGTTTTAAATAACAGATGACAAAAGAAAACAGCTATTAACTAAGGTATGCTATTCTGTCTTACCCTCTGCTGCACTTGGAGAGAGAGACTGAATTCCTCTGCTATCTATCAGCTCCCACCGACCTCCATAGCTAGATGAGTAGGCTCAAAGTTTCTCATCTCCAATGGTAAACCCAGCAGAATGCTGCCTCATGTAACTGTCTTTCAGCATCTTATAGTCTCCCTTAGAGTAGGTAATTCCTGTCCCCTTTGAATGCACCAACCATTTACCATGTATGTATTTAATTGTTCCAGTTGGTTTGAAAACCTATAGGCGTCCAATTATATTCATTTTAACATTCAGTTTATATTTGAGTGGTCCAATCCTTTCAAACTCTGTGTGTCTGTTTGTATGTCCACTCTCCTTCTTGGTCACTCTAAGATTTATTACTCAGACCATCGCCATATCTAGATGCTGCAAGACAGTGGAATCCCAGTGTTTTTTTTTAGAAGGCCAGAAAATCCAAGCCGAAAATCCAAGCCATTAACTCCTTCCTTCGCATTTCTGTCACATCTCCCCCCCCCAGGTGATGAAGACCTGTCATTTGGGCCACCTCAGTGAGACAGCCATTCATGCAGCTGCTGGGAAGTGCCTAAAGTATCCAGTCATGCTGCTAGACCTGCCTAGATAGCCCTTCCACATTGGCATTTTGTTTACCACTGCAGAGCTGGATGGTCATATTGTATGCCTGTAGTACCAAGCTTCAGTGTAGCAGTTTTCCATTTTGCTTGCTTGACCTATGAAGCCACATCAAGAGTTTATGATCTGTGACCACAGTAAATTCTTTCCCATGTAGGTAAGGCTGCAGCTTCTGAAGGGCCCACACTATTCCCAATCACTCCTTCTTGACTGTGGCATAGGCTTCCTCCCTGGGCAGAAGCCTCTGACTGAGGTACACATCAGGGTGCTCCTCTCCTTGCTGGGTAACCGGGCTCAGCACAGCACCCAACCCATGGTCTGAGGTGTCCATGTGGACAATGAACTTTAGACTGTAATTGGAGCTGGCTAATACAGCTGGCCCACTTAAGGCCTTCTTTAGCTCCTGAAAAGCAGCCTCATAGCCCTCTGTCCATGGCACTTATCTGGCTTTCCCTTCTTGGTTAGGTTTGTCAGTGGCTTGGTCAGATCACTATAATGAGGGACAGACCTCCAGTAGTACCCCACTGTCCCCAGAAATGCCCTTACCAGTTTCTTGGTGGTAGGAGTGGACCAGGCCAGGATGGCATCAACCTTGGCAGGCTCCGGGTGGATGCATCCACTGACCACCAGGTGCCCAAGGTAGGACACCTCTGTCATACCTATCTAGCACTTTTCCACCTTGACTGTCAGACCTGTGTTCTTCAGCCTGTGGAACACCTCCCGCACATCCTGATGTCCTCCTTCCAGATCTGGCTGTATATGGCTATGTCATCCATATATGCCAGTGCAAACTCACCTGCCCCAGACAGAATGTGATCCACTAGCCGTTGAAAGGTTATACATGCATTCTTCATTCCAAAGGGCATTACTTTGAATTCATATAAGCCAAATGGAGTGATGAAAGCTGATCTCTTCTTGGCTGCAGGTGTCAGAGATACCTGCCAGTAGCCCTTCGTTAGATCCATAGTGGTCAGATACATGGCTCCCCCCAGTCGCTCTAGGGTCTTGTCTGTTCTGGGCATGGGATAGACATCTGACTCCAGGCAGCTATTGAGCCTCTGGTAGTCAACGCAGAATCAGGTGGTACCATCCTTCTTGGGGATCAGTACTGTGAGCAAAGCCCAGGTGCTACTGGATTCCTGGATTACTTCAAGTTCCAGCATCTCCTTGAGCTCCTCTTTCATGGTCTGCTTAACCTGCTCAAGTATCCTGTAGGGAGACTGTTTCAGGGGCACCTGGGTCCCAGTATCCATGTGGTGCTCGGTCAGCATGGTGTATCCTGGTTTCCCTGTGAATATGTCCTCAAATTATCTCAACACACCCCAAATCTCCTGCACCTGGGCTGGTGTTAGTTGGTCAGACAGGGTAAGGTTGTCCACGGAGGATCTGACCTGGGCCTCCCCGAGGAGATCCACCAGTGGCTCAGCCTCAGTTTCCTCTTCTGGTGTGCTACATACAGTGAGGACCGATTCCTCCCTGTCATAGTAGGGCTTTATCATGTTAACATGATACACCTTTTGCCTGTATCACCTGCCAGGTAGCTCTATCATGTAATTGACATCATTAACCTTTTGGACAATGGAGAATGGCCCCTCCCATGCTGCCTGTAGTTTATTCTGTCAGGCAGGGATGAGAGCCATCACTCGCTGTCCCACCTCGTATTCTCTGGCTCAGGCCCCACGGTCATACCAGACTTTCTGCCGCTGTTGTGCAGTGGCCAAGTGCTCCTGTGCAAGCCCCATGAGCTCCTTAAGGCAGGTCCTGAAGTTCAGGACATACTCCACAACAGACTCCCCTTGGGAGGCACGGTCACCCTCCCATTCATCCTGAACCAAATCTAGGGGCCCCTTCACCCTATGGCCAAACAGGAGCTCAAAATGTGAGAACCCTGGACTCCTGTGGGACTTCCCTGTATGCAAATAGGAGATGAGGCAAATATTTGTCCCAATCTCTTTTGTGCTGGTCAGCAAAAGTCCTTAACATGGTCTTAAGGGTTGAATTAAATCGCTCCACCAGACCATTAGTCTGGGGATGGTATGGAGAGGTTTTGAGCTGCTTTACCTCACGATTCTCCCACAAACTACTTATTAATCCAGACATGAAATTGGCGCCCTGATCTGTCAGTATCTCCTGGTGAAAGCCCACCTGGCTAAATATTCCCAACAGTGTGTCAGCTACCTGTTCCATCTCAATGGATGATTGGACCACTGCCTCTGGGTATCTTGTGGCATAATTGACTACCATCAGGATATACCACTTGCCAGTGTGACTTGGGGTGCTTAGTGGCCCCACTATGTCCACAGCCTCCCTCTTGAAGGGTTCATCTGTAATGGCCAGGGGCACTAAAGCTGCCTTGGCCTTGTCTCCCATTTTCCCCACCCTCTGGCACTTGTGGACAAGTCCTACAGTAATTTGTCACATCCTTGCCAATACCAGACCAGAATAAATTGTTGGTCAGCTGCTTTTTCATGTGCTTCATACCCAAGTGGCTTGAAAAAGGGATATCACTGGCAAGGGCCAAAAGCTGCTGATGGTGAACCTCAGAGACTACCAGCTGCTGGAGCACCTCTCCATCTAGTCCTTCAACTGCTGTACATTCTCTGTACAACAGCCCATTGTCCCAGTAAACTGACTGTTTACTCCCTGAGGACCCTCAGCCCTATTAGCTATTTCCCTCAGTTTTTGCAAGGTAGGATCAGCCAGTTGTGCATCCTCTCATCTGATCCTTCCCAGCTCCCCTTCAGAAGACAGTCCTGTGAGCTCCTCTGTTTGTGACTGGGGCTCAGGACTGCTGCTTGTAGCCAGCCCCTCCCCGTGCTAGCCACTTCCTCAGATGCTGAGGGAGGGGCTGGACCCCACTGCATCGCCCCCTCTTCACCCTGAGAAGCTTGCCCTTTTGCCTGACTGTGGGTTGTAACCCACATCAGAGATTCCCTGTGGTCTAAATCATTCCTCATGATCACATTTACAGGGAGATCCTCTACAACTCCCACCTCCTTTTCTCCATGGCCACCCTCCCAGCTCAGGAAGACTTGAGTCATTTGTATTTGGACTATTGGCCCTGTGATTCCCTGGACTTTGGAGTATTGCCCTGGCAGCATCTGTTCCACCTGGATTAGATCCTGCCTCAGCAAGGAGATGTTGGCGCCTATGTCCCTCAATAGCTGGGTTACTGTCCCATTAACTATGACAGGGTGCACATGCTTGGTGAAGGCTGTGCACACTCTACCATCAGACCAGTGTTATTTTGCTCACCCCCTACCCCAGACCTTTACCCCGTAACCATTTTCTGAGGGCATCTATACCAGAAGTGCCCCACTTGATTGTAAATATGACATTTCTTGGGCCCTGGCTTTTGGTTCCCTTTAGAACTGGAGGGTTCTGCTTTAAGCTCAGGTGTAGGTGGGTTTCTTTTGGGATCCCCTCATGGGACACCTTAGAACCATGTGCTGCCCCCCCACCATGAGACTTACGCTATGTGTATAGCCTACTGGCCATGTACAGATCCGCACTTGCTGCTACCTCCTTTGAAGAGCCACATGCCCTGTCTAGCAATCATACATGCAGGTCCTCAGGTACAATTTTAAGAAATTGTTCCCTCACAAGTGAATCTTTGATTAGCTACACAGTGTCTGCTTTTGCCCCATCCACCCACCTGTCAAGGGAAGTACACAATTTAACCTGAAATTCCACATAACTGCCTTCTGGGCTTTTCTTTACTCCCTAAATTTCCTTCTGTAAGCCTCAGGAGTTAATTTAAAACATTTTAACAACACTGTTTTTACCTGGTCATAGTCAACATAGTCTTCATCACTCATTTTAGTAAATGCCTGCAAAGCCCATCCCGTAAGTAAGAGTGTGAGATGTGTTGGCTATGAGCCTTAGCCAATTGAAATTGCTCACATGTTCTCTTAAATTACCTTAAAAATAGATCAAGATCATCGTCCTCTCTAAACTGAGTAAACAATTTAGAATTAATTTTGGCTTCATGGGGAACACCTCCTCCACCATTACTCATGATCTGCTGGTTGCACAGGGTCACAATATCTTTCTCATGCTGTTGTCTCTGGATTTCATGCTGATGTTCTTTTTCTCTGTCCTGACGTTCTTCTTCTCTGTCCTCCAGTCTTTTCACCTCAGTTTCTTTCTCTGCGTCCAGTCTTTTGGCTTCAAGTTCCAGTTTCTTTGTCTCTGCTTCCAGTCTTTTTGCTTCCATTTCAAGTTTTCTCGCCTTGAGGTCCAGTTCCTGGAGACCACAGGAGACCAGTGACTGCTAAGGTAAAACAGTTCAACTGGCAAACTCTGTATTTCAGTGTGCTCGAAAGTCTGCAATCATACCACCACTACCTACCAATTTGTGACAAACCACCTCTCCCTCTGGGCTGTAACAGCTTTCAGAAAGGAGTCTGTCATCGTTTTCCACTGCAATAAACAGGTTCCACCAGCAAAATCACCTTCCCCCCCCTTGCAGAGAGCTTGGAGGTCAAACGTGCAATTGCACAGGTTAAAGTCTAGTAGTGTATCTCTTGGGTGGCTAATGCTAACAGAGTTTTGCAAACAGGGTTTTGCCCCAGCTGGTGTAAATCAAGAATTACCTTAGTAATAATTTAAATCACAGTCATGACTGTTGAGTAAATAAGTAACTTTTTCCTTAAAGAAGATCAAAGGTTGCATTATAGGATATATGTCTAACACAAGAGAAGAACACTTTTACAGGAAAAGTAAACAAATGGTTTTAAATAACAGATGACAAAAGAAAAAGGCTATTAACTAAGGTATGCTATTCTGTCTTACCCTCTACTGCACTTGGAGAGAGAGACTTAATTCCTATGCTATCTATCAGCTCCCATGGACCTCCATAGTGAGGTGGGTAGGCTCAAAGTTTCTCCTCTCTGATGGTAAACCCAGCAGAACGCTGCGTCATGTAACTGACTTCCAGCATCTTATAGTCTTCCTTAGAGTAGGTAATTTCTGTCCCCTTTGAATGCACGAACCATTTACCATGTATTTATTTAATTGTTCCAATCAGTATGAACACCTATAGGTGTCCAATTATATTCATTTTAACATTCAGCTTATATTTGAGTGGTCCAATCCTTTCAAACTCTGTATGTCTGTGTTTATGTCCACTCCCTCTCTTGGTCACTCTATCTAAGGTGTATTAATCAGACCATCACCTTATCTGGATGCTGCTAGGCAGTGGAATCCCAGTGTGTTTTCTTTCAGAAGGCCAGAAAATCCATGCCATTAACTCCTTCCTTCCCATTTCTGTCACACACACCCCCAGTGATGAAGGCGTGTTTTTTTTAGACAAGCGCAATTCAAATCAAAACCAAAAAGACAGACATGATGAGGCAAATGGGGGGGGGGGCATGGCAAAGAAGATGATCCCACCAAGAGGACCACCCGCTCAAAGAATCAAAACCCCAAGAATCCAAAGAACTTATAAACTTGACTGATTATACCTTTACACCAGATGAAAATGAGTATTAAAAAGGGGTTCTCATGTCTTCCTTCTCCAAAGGTTAATAGATTTAACCTATAAATAGAAATGTTTAAGATCTTCTGAAAAATTAACTTTTTTTTGCAGCTTGAAACATGGGGGGGGGCAGAATTTAAATGATGTGGATCCTTCAGTGCACAGGGAGGACTTGAGAGACTTAATGATGGTGAATCTAGAGAATATGGTCACTGAACTGCCGGACTTATCTTCTTTAAGTCCCACTACAACACCTGAAGACTTATTAGAGCTGATAGACTTTGATACCATGGGATGTGCATATGTAAATCTAGAAAATGAAGGAGGGAATGTACATGAAGTTAACAATGCTATAGATTGTTCCAATAGGAAAATGACATTTAAGGAAAAGTCAAAGATTTCACCTAATGTCTCTGATGCAGCACTAAGAACCTACTAAAATATTACACTAAGGGAAACTGATGAGCTATTTTCCAAGAAATCGTATAATATGAGTGGGAATTTAACACCTTCTGAATGTAGGGCACTTGAGCATTTAAAAACTTTAGACTTTATGGTGTTGAATGAAGCAGATAAAGGCAGCAACACTGTTGCATTGAATAAACTAGACTATGAGTTACATAGAAACATAGAAGTTGATGGCAGATAAGGACCGCAAGGCCCATCCAATCTTCCCATTTCTTTTTCTACCTTATAAATGTGCCATTGGCCTTTGCTCTGTCAATGGCCTATCTATTCATACTCATCTGTATTGCTCCCTTATGCCTATCTCATGCCTGTTTGAAACCCTGTACTTTATTCATATCCACCACTTCCTGAGGTAGGCCATTCCATGCATCCATCACTCTTTCTGTGAAAAAGAACTTCCTCACATTACCTCTTAATCGGCCTCCCTCTTGGAGGCTTTATGGCTCCTTTCAGACACTGATACCTATCAAGTATTACAAGGTTTTCAAACTTCACAGTTTCAGACAATCCTATGTGAGTTTATTGAAGGCGCCTACCAGAAGGGTTTTATAATAGAGAATGAAGTGAAGTTTTTGAAAATGGAGTCTCCACAGATTCCCACATTCTACTAATTACCTAAAGTACATAAAAAATTGGAAATCCCCCGGCAGGTCCACAATTCCGGGTATAAATTCTTTGTCTGAAAAACTGTCAACGTTTTGTGACTACTTTTTATAGCCCATTGTTCATAGCTTGTCATCATATACAAGGGAGTCTCTACATGTTTTGGAGTAACTGAACTCAGTGGTGTGGCAGGAGAAATTTATTTGGATTAGCGTAAATATAACCTTATTGTACACTTTGATACTATACCACTTGGGCCTCGAAGCAGTGAACTAATTTTTGTCTGATCCTGTCTTCTCTAATGCCCCACCCATCCAGTTTTTTGTGGATGCTTTGGAATTTATTTTGTTTCATAGCTATTTTTTGTTTAATGGTAAATTTTATTTGCAGAAACAGGGCATGGCAATGGGGGCAACAGTTGCTCCAGCTATGCAAATATTTATCTTGGATGGTGAGAAAATAAATTTATCTTTAACAGCTAGAATGAATTCCTACCATAAATCCATTTCTGGGGTTGCTTCATTGATGACCTGCTGGTCATATGGAGCAGTACCAGAATGGAAGCAGAGTGCTTTATAAAAAGCCTTGATGTAAATAACATGAACCTAACATTTACCTCCAAAATTGATGAAAATCAAATTGATTTTTTTGGATCTTACATTAACAGGAATGTCAAATGAAACAATAATAAGTAAACATTTTAGAAAGAAGTCAGCAGGAAACATGGTGTTACATGCATAGAGTGCTCATCCACAGCCATTAATTAAATCCATTCCATATGGCCAGTTTGTAAGGCTGAAACAAAATTGTTCATCTTTAGATGAATTTGAAAAACAGGGGAAATAAATGTATCTAAGATTTCAACAAAGAGGGTACACTTCTGATATCCTGAATGAATCTATGCAAAAAGGAAGACTCCAGGACATGAATACACTGTTAATACCGAAGGGCAAGATGTGTATAGAGGAAGGAAAATGACATTTATTCTGGAATATAATGCAGTATTACAAAAAAAGTTAAATCAATCTTGTTAAAAAAAATGGAGATTGTTAGATCACTGTGATGTCCCTAATCTGTTCTCAGAAGTACAGAGAATCACATTTAATAGAGGAAAGAACTTAGGTGATATTTTTTATGCCATAGCCATTATACTCCAGCTAAAATGAACACCCAAACCTGGTTGCCTCCAAGACCAATGTGTTCCTACAATTGCAGGCACCGTAGTGCCTGCAAACATGTAAATCAAGAGAAAGTGTTCCATCACCCTTTAAAAGGCTTAAGGGTAGAAATATGGGAATTTGTAAACTGCGCCACTAATTATGTGGTATACATGGCTCAGTGTCCATGTAAAATGATTTACATAGGAAAAACAATAAGACCGGCAAAAGAGAGTTTTTTGGAGCATCTTAGGGATATTAAAAATGTAAATATGGATTCTGCAATCGCTGTACATTTCTTTGAGGAACATCAAAGCAATCCATCTACACTTAAAGGATACCTAAACAACATTTTGACAACAAACTATTCAAAAATCTGACTCCGTAGGCGACTAAAGGAAAGGCTGCTGTATTCATTAGTGCTAAAACTACATTTATATAGTTTACCTAAATGTGGTTCCAGAGCATTTGAAAATTGTAAAATCACCCTTCTACTTTCAAAAAAACTGCCTTACCTGCCTCTTAAGATGGCCGCCAAATGTGTTATGTGATGACATCATCGGAGCCAAAGTCAGAGAGATATATGACTCTCTATAGAGCTAAGTAGTTCTTTTTTCCCTTTGTATAGAATTGTTTTACCCAAATGGTTACAACCATGTGCATTATTTTGTAAAATACACACATGTTAGGCTATGGTTGTGTTCATTTTGTTTACTTTAACATGCTGAAATTGTGTTTTAATCCAACCGACATTCTCAGTGGCAAGCCACAGTGCAGTACAAATCTTGGATAACCTGGTGGTCTAGTGGTTATAGCCAATCCAGGATGCTACAATGGGGGTGCTAGGGTGGTGTGTATGCTTAATATGCACTTTTTAACATTTTTTATTAAACCTTTATATTTCCTACTATTGTTCTTTTCTAGTACGTTTTTGACAGAACCTACAAATGTAATCTATAGTTTGAATGTAAACATTTGTACAATCAATATATCAGACTTCTTCAACAAAGTGAAATGCAGCAGCAGCAGCACCAAGCAAATACGTTACCATGTGTGTGGGGGGGGAGCTGCAGCCACACCCTTCACCACCCCCTAGATCCACCACTTCTTTGTAGCAAAGTTCTTGTGCAGTCCAATGTTAGAGTTCATACCTTCTCGAAAATCAAATATATGCTAGTCTTGTCTTCTTTTTTATGGTAAGTAATAATAATAAGAAGAATCAGCATTTATATAGTACTTTTCATACACATTGTATCCCAAAGTGCTTTACAGGCAGTACTAGACTGATAGTGAAGTGACTGAACGTGTATTGGCAGCCATTTCATACATTAATATCCACACAGCTTTGGACAATTGCATGAACTGGTTTTATGGGAAGGGACTATTAGCCCAGGACAATGGGGTCAGGTAGTGATCAAGGTGCTGGCAGCCCCACATCTTATTTCTCACAGTAATTTGCTCATATTTCTCTCCTTCTGCCCCCCTTCCCTGATTATAGCAGTACCTTGCAAGAGTGGCCTTCTCAGTCCCCTCTGGTATTCATTCTTCACTATTCCTCCTCACACTGAAAGCTGGTGAGCTCATCACCCTTCTGAATCATGAATGCAAGTAGTACAGTCCCTATTTTATTTTGACTTATTAAATATAAACATATCTTTCCACTAAGTCAGGTTGATAGCAGCAGGGAACAAGGGGAATGATGGTCTTTCCTATCCTTAAAAGATCTAGGCTACCTTTGATTAGGCACTATTAAATGATGGGTGTGCACATCAATATGTGCATCATTAAATAGTGCCTAATCATAGGTGGCTTAGATCTTATATGAGTAGGAAAGTCTACTGTTTCACTTGTGCCATGCTGCTATCAGCCTGGCTTACCAGAAGACCATGTTTATTGTTAATATGTAAAGATAGCATGGGAGACTGTACTAACCACATTCATGATGCGGAAGGGTATTGAACTCACCAGTTTTTGGTGTGGGGAGCAGGTGAGAAGAATCAATGCCAGAGGGACTGAAGAGGCCATTCCCGTGGGGTACAGCTATATTCAGGTTAGTTAAAGGCATGAAGGAGGACACTGAGCAGATCACTGTGAGATCTGAAATGTGGGGCTGCCAGCATCGTGATCACTACCCGACTGCGGATGAGAGTAGACAGCAATGACAAATACTCAAAGTGGAAGGGCTGCACCTAAACTGTTACTTTAATTCAGTGTGGGGAGATTACCATTGGGTTGGGGGGGATGTTGAAGTTTGTTGGGACAGTATTGAGGGAGTTGTGTATAGCTCATTCAAGATTTGGAAGGGTGGTAGCCAGCCAACTCACACTGTACAGTAGAGCACAGAAAAGTACTGGAAAAGAATTGCTGGGAACTGTCCTGCAGGGTTCTGCAGATCACAGGTAAAGGAGTAGACTGACACTGGAAGATGGGTGAATTCGCTTATGATATTAGTATGCCTCTCCTGCTAATAATATTGTTATCCATTGTAAGTGCAGCCCTTATGAGGGCATGAACAGCAGTTTTTACGGTGGGTCATGATGCTTATTGCTTGGCCCTCCAGGAAGACCTAGTTGTTGGTTAATGAGACGGGGGAAAGAAAAACAAAAGGGGAACTGTACATGCTACCTTCACTGTGCAGGAGGGTGGTGATCCACTCAATGTTTACTGTAGGAGCAGAAGTCAAACATTGAGAATGTGAACTGGAGAGTGATTTGTGAGGCATTTTTTTAACAGTGCCAGCTGATGATGCGTATCGGTATAGGTGTGTACAATTCTCTGAGATACAAGATTACAATCTGAGGTGTGATAATTCTCTTCATGAGACCGTAAGCACATATGCAGCTCCATGTAGTACTACAGACAGTGTATGGATGGTGGGGTGTTCAACAGAAATCAGGCTAGGTGCAGGGGGTTCACAAGGAAAAAGAAAGCCATATTTGTGGATTAACAAGAGAGCATGAGCTTTGGAACTGAATCAGACTGGTACTTTGCTGTGACCCTGAGCAAGTCACTAAACTTCCTTGTGCTGCCAGGCCACACCTGTAAACAATCTTTCAGCTTAGTGCATCTCTCCTGGTTAACAAAAAACAAAATTCAGTGCATCACATAACCACTAGATCATCAGGTATTTGAAGTGTTGTACTGTACTGCAGTTTTCCAAAGAAAAAGTCAGCTGGATTGCAAAACATTTTCTGCAAGTTAAAGTAAATAAAATGAACAAAATCACAGCATAACATGTTTACTGATCAAAATAATCCTTGAGTTAATACATGGTGTTGATGGACTAGAGGGCATGGGATGAAGTTCGAGGGAGGACGATTCAGAGGAAACATGAGAAAGAATTTCTTCACAGAACGGGTGGTGGACAAGTGGAACACCCTGCCAGAGGAAGTGGTGGGGGCTGAAACAATCACGGGATTTAAGAATGCATGGGATAGACATAAAGGAATTCTGGAGGTCAGGGGTAAGGTACAACAGACTTCTAGGAAAACAAACTGAACTTACAAGCTCAAATGGGCAGACTGGGTGGGCCATAGGCCCTTATCTGCCGACACTGTCTATGTATCTATGTATCTATGTAAAGAGGGAAAGAAGAACTAGTTAGCACTATATAGGAATATATGTAGGTCTCTGTCTGTGACTCCAATGATGTCATCATGACTCATCACTTAACACACTTGGCAGACATCTTAGGGAGAAACCAAGGCTGTTTTTTGAAAGTGAATGGCTGATGTTTACATTTTTCAAAAGCTATGAAACTGCATTTATTTTAGTTACATAAATGCAGTTTTAGCATAAGTGTAAACAGCAGCCTTTACTTTACCTCACTGTGATGCCAGATTTTGGAGTTTGCAGTTTTAAAAAATGGCTTATTTAAGTACCCTTTAAAGTCTGATAGTAGCCTAAGTGTTTGTGATAAAAAAAGTCTGATTATTATTTTGGATAGTTGCAAAAAAGTGTAGGGTCTGCTTCCATGAATGATCTATAATCAGTACCAAATCCAAGCATTGTTTAAGTAAAACACATGTATGTTTTTTTTTTTATTGCAATAATTGGAGATGATCGTAATAAGAAGAACTGAAACAATAGAATCTGGGTTGGACTTTGTAATAACAAAGTAGCTTCGCTGGATTCTAAAATAGTGATGGTTGTGGTATAAGATGAATGAAACAAAAAAAGTTTTTAAACTAGCACATGCACTTTTTATCTTTTTAAGGTAGAGAACACCAAGAAGAAGGAGTTGCTGTTATAACTTCTCTACTGGGACTATATTGCCCTCCTTCCTTCCCCTCCACCCCCTCCTCCACCCTAAGCCAGTTCGGCACAGGATTTGACTGACAACAGGAACTTCCTGTTTGGGAGCAGGAAGTGAGTGATCACAGAGTCACGAAAGACTCACCATCCTAGAAGGAAAAGAGTAGCTCTTTGTCCCCCCCCCCCAGCTGCTGGAGGTCTGACTCTGAGCAAGTAAGGAGACTGCTGAGAAATATAGGATCTTCTTGTCTCAGAACAGGATGATCAGGTGCTTAAAGGGCACAGAGGCAGTAAGTAAGTAAGTAGGGAGAAAAAAAATAAAAAATAAACAGAGGAAAGAGTAAGTATTCCAAACAACAGTTAAGGGGCTAGAAATAAGACATGATAGGAGTGGTGCAGTGCAGTGGCTGTGGAGCAGCAGTCTTCCGGGAGACGTTCTGGAGGATACGGTGTTGTCCCACCTGCAGGCACCTCTCTTAATTGAGGGAGGAGGCTGCTCATCTCCAGGCTGAGTTGGCCAGGATTTGGGGGACCTCCTCTCCCACCCAGGGACCACCAGGGCCACTGCTGTTGCCTCAGAGGTTGCTAAGAAAGAGGAGTGGTTGGACCACAGTGGGCTCAGGGAAGGTGAGGGTGGTGGAACATAGGTGCATCCCTCCAATTGTACATCTCCACAATTCATATGCCATTCTGGCAAAGAGTGGTTCCTCTGTGGAGGCATCCACGGTGGAGACCAAGGAGGATGCTGGAAACCTCCACAAAGGAGACCCACAGGAGAGTAGCATGGGACCCCACAGGGGAAGGAAACAACTCCTGGTGTGGGACTCCATCGTTAGGGGGTAGAACTGGGGGAGGAAGGGGAGAGGAGGTAAGGTGCCTGCCTTGCGCCATGGCTTTGAGGGACAGGGAGCGAATCCTCAGGATCGCTGGAGCAGCTGCATGGGGGAGGGAGCTGGATGTCACTGTCCATCTAGGGACAAATGACCTGGCTGAGAAAGGGATCACAGCAATGCAGGAAGAGTTTGTGGAGTTAGGAAGGGGCCTTAGACAAGTAGCACGCATGGTAACCTTCTCAGAGGTGCTGCCTATCTATGGCATGGATGAGGCTAGGGTGTTCCACACCATGGGATTCAATTAGTGGTTGAAAAACTGGTGCAGATTTCAGAGATTTGGCTTCATTGGGGACTGGGGGTCCACCTGGAGTGATGCAGGCCTATACTGGCATGATGGTCTGCATCTCTCCAGGAGGGGAACCATGATCCTAGGTGATAGGTTTAAATGCTTCATTGGCAATCATTTAAACTAGCCAAGGGGGGAGGCACTGGAAAGGAGCAGGGAAATCCTAGCTCCCCCAAAAAATCAGGATAGTGAGTGAGGTAAACACCAAGACAGAGATGTCGATAAGGAGAAGGGCAGGGGTAGATGGAGAAAATGACAAAGGCAATAAGGACAGGGATGGGGCAAAAAGGGGTAAGGCCCTTAAGAAATGGAGGGTAAAGAGTACCAATGCCCGTAGTCTGGGCAACAAGCTCCCTGAACTTGTGGCCTTGATGGAAGAGGGATGCCTGGATATTGTAGCAATCAAAGAAGCATGGTACACAGAGAACCATGACTGGGATGTTAACATACCAGGATACACAACCTACAGGAGAGACAGGGAGGGTAGAAGAGGGGAAGGGGTAGCTCTCTATGTAAGGGAAGGGATAAAAGCAACAGAACAAAAGAGTAAACAGGGAGGAGAGGAGGCACTATGGGTCACCTTAGAGACTGGAAATGGCACCACAATCCGCACAGGGGTTGTATACAGACCCCATGTCAGGGAGAGGGAATGGACAAGGATATCATAGAAGGCATCCTTAGAATGACAGGGAAAGGGGAGATACTGTTGATGGGGGACCTGAATATGCCAGATGTTAACTGGAGCACCTTTGCTGCAGTCACATCCAACAGCAAGGCCATTCTTGATGCCCTACAGGTGGCATGACTCAGACAGCTAGTTTTGGAACCCACTCATGAGGGAGCAATCTTAGACCTCGTACTCTCAAATGGGGACAGTGAGAGGATCTCAGATCTAGAAGTGGGTAGCCATCTGGGAACAAGTGACAACCAAACAATGTGGTTCACAATAAACTCAGCTACAGAGTCAAGCCATACAAAAGTGAGGGTACTGGCCTTCAGGAGGACTGACTTTGGCAAGATGGGAGAGTGCCTTAGAAAAGCACTAACAAACAGGCTAGAAGGAGGGGTGGAGCAACAATGGGGAAACATCAAAACTGCCATCACAGAGGCAACAAGCCTTTGTGTGAAGCAAATAAACAAATCAAAACAAAAGAAAAAGCCATTATGGTTCTCAAAAGAGGTTTGCCGGGAAGGTTAGGGAGACAAATATAGCATTTAGGAAGTATAAAGAAACACAGAAGGAGCAGGACAGAGAACTGTACCAGTTAAGGCAGAAGGAAGCAGAGAGGGAAGTCAGAATAGCAAAGGCCCAAACTGAGGAAATGATAGTCAACTCAGTTAAGAAGGGGATAAAACCTTTTATAGGTACATCAGAGAGCACAGAAAGACAAAGGGAGGGATAGAGAGGCTGAATAGAAAGGACGGTGGGCGGGCAGAGAGGGACAATGAAAAAACAGGGATACTGAATGAATACTTCTGCTCAGTATTCACAAAAGAGGAGGAGGGGGAGGTGCCTAATCCAATTAACAGAAGCACTCTGGAAAGGGGGAGTTGATCTCAGTCCTTTCATAGAAGAAAGGGTTCTGAAAGAACTCCTAAAACTGAAGGTGGACAAAGCAATGGGGCCTGATGGAATTCACTCCAGAATTCTAAAAGAATTAAGGGGAGACCTAGTGACACCACTTACTACCTTTTTTAACAAATCATGGGAGGATGGTGTGGTACCTGAGGACTGGAGGAAGGCGGATGTGATTCCCCTTCACAAAAGTGGGAGCAAGACAGAGGCAGGAAAGTACAGACCTGTCAGTTTGATCTCTGTGGTAGGGAAAGTGATGGAATCACTTCTGAAGGAAAGAATTGAGTACCTAGAGGCCAGTGGGGCACAGGACCCAAGGCAGCATGGGTTCACAGTGGGAAGGTCATGACAGACAAATCCAATTGATTTCTTTGACTGGGTGACCAAAGTAGTAGACCAGGGAGGGGCTGTGACATGGCCTACGTAGATTTTAGCAAGGCATTTGACACAGTCCCACACAAAAGATTAACAATCAAATTAACCAGCCTGGGAATGGGTCCCAGGGTGGTAGCATGGGTAAAACATTGTCTGGACAACAGGACACAGAAGATAACTGTAAATGGAGTCCACTGTGAAGAAAGAGGGGTTGCTAGTGGGGTACCACAGGGTTCAGTACTGGGTCTAGTCCTTTTAATGTCTTTATAAGTGACATTACAGAGGGACTGGAAGGAAAAGTTTGCCTCTTTGCAGATGATACAAAGATCTGCAACAGGGTTGTACACAAGGAGGCGTGGAAAAGATGAGAAGGGACTTGGCAGGTTAGAGGAATGGTCAGAAGTATGGCAGCTGGATTCAATGCAAGGAAGTGCAAAATAATGCACCTGGGAAACAACAACCCAGGGAAGATTACACAGTGGGGGAGGTAGTAACAACAACAACAAAAATGGAAAGGGACCTGGGGAAATCATATCAGATGACCTTAAGGTTGGTAAGCAATGTGAGAAGGCAGTAGAGAGGGCTGGGGGGATACTGGGATGTATAGGGAGAGACATCACCAGCAGAAAACAGGAAGTTGTTATCCCTCTGTACAGACAGTTGATGAGACCCCATCTGGAGTACTGCATCCAGTTCTGGAGACCCCATCTCTGCAAGGACATAGACAGGATGGAGGCAGTCCAGAGGAGGGCAACAAAAATGGTGCAGGGTCTGCAAGAGAAGCCATATGAGGAGAGACTAAAGGAACCTAATATGTATACCCTTGAGGAAAGGAGGGAAAGGGGGGACATGATAAAAACTTTTAAGTACCTCAGTGGAATCAACAAAGTCCAAGAGGGTAGCATCTTTCAGAAAAAGAGATGTGCAAGAACAAGGGAGACAATTTTAAGATAGAGGGGGGACAGCTCAGGGGCAATGTGAGGAAGTATTTTTTCACAGAGAGGGTGGTGGACACATGGTACAGCCTTCCTGAGGAGGTTGTGGGGTATAAAACTGTGGGAGAATTCAAGAATGCATGGGACAGACATAAGGCAGTTCTTGTGGGAGGTAGGAAGAAATAGGCTGTTGGTTAACTAGGATCTGTGGCTTATCCTGTAGGTAGGGAAATGGGCAGACTAGGTGGGCCAAGCGGTCCTTATCTGCCATCAAAGTCTATGTTTCTATGTTTCTATGTATATGTACTTATTATAGCTATTGATGTAGAACCGATTCTCATGTAGGAAATTTAGGCTTGTTGGTAACAATGTTTACACCTCTGGTACAAATAAGGATAATGCATTATATTTTTGATCACCTTAGGCAGATCTAATTTATTGTAAATGAAATTAATATATATAAAAAAATGATTAACCCATTTTTACTATATAGTAAATAATTAGGCTGTGCCAGACATTGCTGACTAACAATCTTTTTTCCCCACTTATGAATTACATGAATTTATATTTAAAAATGTGTTAAAAATATAAAATACAAGGGAACATGATTCTATAAACAATAGCATATAAGATAAGATCATTATGATGCGGTGAAGTGCAGCAACATTTTACATATACAAAATGAAGTTTTACAATGGGTTGTAACACTGAATGAATTTAATAAGTCACTTAAGGTGATTGGTTGTATCCACTTTTTGAATTGTGCCACTAATGAGATAAAGGTATTTAAGTGCACTTGTAATATTGTGACTTACCCCTGATGAAGAGTGTGAGCCCTTGAATTGCTGAGGAATTCTGATGTTTGTTAAATAAATTTATTATACTGGAGGTATTTGTTATGATCACATTTTTTTTCATGTTTGTCTGTGTGTATGCTCACTCCCCCTCTTGGTCACTCTGTCTGAGATTTATTACTCATACCATCAGCTCATCTAGATACTACTAGGCAGCAGAATCCCAGTGTTTTTTTTCAGAAGGCCAGAAAATCCAAGCCATTAGCTCCTTCCTTCCTTCCCATTTCTGTCGCAGTGTCTTCTATGCTGTACTGGACTCCATGGACCACAGGATGCTTGGTTTGCTGCAGATTCTTTTTTCTACTGCAAAAAACAATTTAAATGAAAATAATCAGCATAGCCTGTTGCAGCATCCCTGTACTGTCTCTCATGCTGTGGGGGGTCATGTTGGAAAGACCGTGAAACACAACTCTACAGCATATAAAGTAAATCTCTTACAAAATATACAGTTCTTGTGCAGAACAGCCAACAAGTACTCACAGCATAAAGCATTTCACAAATACCACTAACGTGCTTTACAAAACTGACAAAGTTCATGTACAGCAGCTTCAACTGTTTATTAACTTACATACAGCATAATTTAACATACTGTACCTGTAAGTATAACATTACAGAAATTAATCAGCATTGCCTGTTGCAGTATCCTTATGCTTTCTTCTCATAAGTAAAACGAACAGCAGCAGGCAATATAAAGCACTGGCTAATTGACAAAGTGGCCAGAAGCAGTTCTATAGTAAAATAATGTCTCACAGAACATTTTTTCACTTGCAACATTTAGCCTGCTGACTATCAAAAAACAATATATTTTATTTAACTTATTTCAATTAAGCTTCTACATGTAAACAATAATACCCGACAATGTTAACAGTATTGGGCTGTACCAGACTGTTCAGGGGCATAATGAGGCCCAATGCCATATAGCCCAATACCTCACACCCTGGAGTGTATTATTGTACTGAGAAAATTGGTTATTTTTCAAATTTTAATAAAATATTTATAAAACAAAAATATGTACTTAAAAATAAGGGGAACATGACTACAAAAATATTTTATTGCAAAGTAGTCCCTCTACTGGTACACCTTCCAGCAGATGGTGCTGCTTTTTTTAGACACATTATTGTCAGGTGCATGAATGTCTCCCCCCCTCACCTGACTGTTATAGCGCTGATCGGGAACAAGACTCCCTACCTGTTTGTATGGCTGAAGAGTGCACTCCCTTCTGAGTGGCACAGAAGCAGATTTAGCAGCATTTAGCAGGAGGCAACACAGGTTAAAGTGGCAGACACCCCCACCAGCTGAACAGACTTCTATAGTGAAGCCTTAAGGTGCTGTTGTCTTCTTTCCAGTACAAGTGTCTGCAGCTGGGATGTTTCTGTGATCCAGACAAGTACATATGCTTATTGGCCAAGTGTGTAAACATTAATTTGTGTTCCTAATGATTTACTGATTTATTTGAAACTGGTAACTGGGAAATGTACATTGAGCCGAGGCTCATTTCCAGGTGCAACTCAGGGAAAGGGCTACAGGAGTAAATATCTTTACAGTACAGTAATTTACATGAAGGAGATAATGTGCAGACAATTAACATCAAAATGCTTAATGGTACAAGCAGGGAACGTGCTGAAGTGCAAAATATGATAAGTAATAGTGTGAGTTGAAAATTGGGATTATCATGATGAAATATGATGTTAGTCAAAATAGACGCAGGAGGGTACATTAAGGAGTTTGGGCTGGTACATGATGGACCCTAAAGAGATGGAATGGCAAATGGGATGAAGGAGCTGGTTCCAAATTAGCAGCAACTGAAAAGAGAATGCAGATTATCAAATAGAGGAATAGGGGTGAGTAGTGGAGAAAGTTTGCTGGTCCCTTGAACGAAGACAGCATGGAACTGGAGGGATTAGAGATAGTAGTGAGGTTAGATGGGAAGGCAGGCACCCAAATTAGTACTTGGTAATTTAGAAAGTGCTGTGCAACTAGTGATGTGAGGGTGGGGGGGACAGAAAGTGTGGCGTAGAGGGAGCAATGGTGAGTATGTGGAGGGGAATTAGTCACAAAGTGACAAAAGGCATTGCAGAGGGTGTCCAGTCTGGCTAGGGAAGTGGGAGGGGCAGTACCATACACCACATCAGCATAGTCAAAGACCATTTGGTGATCATCTCATGGCGGACCAACAGGGATAGACAGTCTTCGGTATAAGGCACCAAACTTAGGGTGGAGTTTCACATGGACAGCATCAGTGTGGAAAGAGAAGTCAAGCTTGCTGTCAAGCTACACACCAAAGTACTTCAAGGATGGGACTGTTTCAAAAGGGGAGCCATCCAGCGTAGAGAAGTCAGGTGGTTTTGAGAGCCTGGCCAGTTTTTGGCTGGTAGTAAAGGTCATAGACACTGTTGTTTTAGTATTGACCTTGAGATGGCTGCAATGGAACCAGTGCAGTACGTTGTTCAAGTCCTATTGGAGTAGCTTTTGCACTGAATCTTCGGAAGGATCAGAAGAAAATATGACTGTGTCATCAGCACACATATGTATGTGCAAATTGACACAAGCAGAGGGGAGATCATTCAAGAAAATGGAGAACAAGATAAGGCTTAAGACAGAACCCTGTGGGACTCCAGCCTGAATGGGGAGTGGGGGTAATGATGCACCTCCAACCTGAATGGGGAGTGGGGGTGATAATGCACCTACAACCTGAATTGAATGCTGGAGGCCTGTTAGGTAGGACTGGAACTAGTCAGTAGCAGAAACAGAAAGGCTAGCCGAGCTCAGCTTATCCAAGAGAAGCGAATGGGACCCTGAGTCAAAGGCTTTGGACCAGATTGTTGAAAATGGCAGCTGTGATATGACCCAGTTCCATTTTAGAAAGGATGGAATCAGTGACAGGTAAAAGGGAAGACATGGTGGAATCCAAAACAAAGCTTAATGGGTTGCTCAAAGAGGCTGTGTTGGTGTTCACCAAGGATCCACCAATCACAGTCTTCAAAAGCAAAAGGCAAAATGGGGGCACCCTGAATGAAAAGCAATGATGCTCAAAATTCAGGAAGGTGAGTTTATTCAGGACCCAAAGAAGATGCTGCTCCCAGACCCCGGTGCTTTGACCATGGGAGTCATCCTCAGGGGGCGTGTCAATACGGAAGGACAGACAGACCGCACTTATAAACCACCAATTTAAAGTAACAGGTATTAAATACAAGTCCCATAATAAATAACATAGTAAATAAATAAACCAGTGTACAACATTTCGACTTTCCCCACACCACACTTATTACTATATCACTATATATACTTATCAAAATACAATATTGACATGTATATAAAAAATCTGTATTAAATATGTATTAAAATACTAGACCCATCAGATTTTCTCAAATGCAGTGAGAGCAGGAGCCACAGACAAATCGCTAATACTGCAGTCAATGGAGAATCATGTATTCACAAAATGTGATATAAAATAGGGGATTCAAAAAACTGCCATTCCATAAATAATGCTCACTGATTAGTACCATGCCCACTGAGATATGAAAAGCTCAATCTATTAAAACAGTTATTTATTTATTTGTTTTTGTTTACCAGGTAAGCACACTAGACAGCCAACTGCTTATTTTCAGGTGTGACCCGGGAGGTTACAAGAAACATACAAGAACATCAGGCAGAGTCAAGGTAACATACAAGAACATCAAGCATAGACAATTAAATAATAGGTAAATAATATCATAATAAGGACATGGGCAACAGTAGCAAACAATAAAGGGGCCTGCCGTACCCTCAGGTGGGGAAGGGACAGAGAGTTACAAGAGGAGTGCGAAATTCGAGAAAGAGAGACCAGGGGAAAAATGGGATGAAATAGTCTAAGTAATCCCTAAAGTACAGTTTGGGCAGGGAATGGACCCAGTGCATATTGATACATTTGATGCAACTAGCAGTTACGAGATCATCAGTGGAAGAAGTGCATTCAATAAACAGGAGTCTCCCCCACAGCAGTCGAGCTGGGAAAAAAAGTGCCTCAGCCAGGAGTCGATTAGGCACAGAGACAGGCGGAGGCCAATTTTAGGAAGCCCCATAGGGAGGCTTTAAAGCAGGGATGGGAGGGGGTGGAGCGAGTGATTGCAGGAAGGGAGTTCCACACTCTGGGCACGGAAGTGGCGAAAGCCCGATCACCCATGAGGGTGTGGGATTTAGGAACCAGGAGGGCCTGTGAGTCACTGGATCTTAAGTAGTAGGAAGGGGTTCCAGGTATGAGGGGTAGGGCGAGTGCAGAAGGAGTGGCAGTTCTGACAATGTTGTCGATGAAGTTGCCAAGGACAAAGGTGCGATGCTTTTCTGAAGGGAGCCACTCAAGCTGTGAGTAAAGCTCACAGCAGTGCATGAGGTGAGGAGCAGAGAGCGCAAGGGGCAAACATTGTTGTACGTAATGTCCCATTTTATGAGACTGGTTTTCGGGACAGGGCAAAGGCTATAAGTCCATAAAAGAGCATGGGTAGGAGAACCCGCTGGCTATGGCAAGTTCTGCGGCCAGGGTGAGACAGCTTTTTGCTCTGTATGCCAGTCCGAGCTTGCAGTTTTTTGCCTTACATGTGTTCCAAATATGCAGGGTGAGGTCCAGTTGTCAGTCAAGGGTTACAACCAGGTACTTGACAGTATCTGTGGCATGCAGGAGGGAGCCATCAGCTCCAAAGATATTTAGGGGAGCAGGGCAGGATATTGTCTTGGCCCAGGAGCCAAAGAGCATGACCTGAGCCTTTTTTAGGTTGATAGTCAGCTGATGGCCCCCTAGCCAGGTCTGAATAAGGTCGAAGTTAGAGTTTAGCCTGGAGTTAATGGTAGTGATGTCCTGAAAGCTGGTCAGGACGACGGGGTCATCCACATATAGGGTGGAGCGCCCATGGGCTGTGATGGAGGGCAGCTCATTTATGAAGAGGGAAAACAGAATGGGTTTAAGGACGGATCCCTGGGGGACCCCGCAGTTCACCGGAGAGGGGTCAGAGAGGGCTCTGTTGAAGTTAGTGTATTGCTGCCTGCCAGAGAGGTAGTTAGAGAACCAGGAATGGGTGGTGGGGGGTGGAGAAGCCAAGAGATTACAGATTGGAGCAAAGGAGTGAGTGGTCGACCCGATCAAAGGCTTTTGAGAGATCCATGAAGATGGCTCCAGTCAATTTGCCTTGATCAGTAGCAGACCTGATCTCGGAGGTAACCACGGCAAGGGCAGTAGAAGTGCCCTTTTCTAAAGCTGTATTGTGCAAGGGAGAGAAGTTCATAGCTCTGAAGGTAGTAGGAGATCTGAGCAGCAACTACCTTTTTGAGAAGCTTACAGATTGCAGACAGGATGACAATAGGGTGGTAGTTCTTGAGATCTTTTGGGTCACCTTGTTTGACATCAGGGATGATACCCGAGATTAGGGAAGTGTTAAATATGTGAGTGACAGGCCAGGCTAGTAGGGATGCTCCCAGGCTGAGCAGTTTGGGTTTAAGGCTGTCATGCCCTACCCCACTGTGAGGGGAGAGACCTGCGAGGAGCTTCTAGGTCTCCTTGGCCGAAACCCATTTTAAGTAGAAAGGAGGTCGGGGGGTCCACTCAAGGAGGGGACCTTGAGCCGTGGTGTCAGGGAACTGGGAAGGGGGAGCAGGCAAGTCAGAGAACAGGGAGTTAAATGCATTGGCGAAGGTAAGGGGTGTTGCAGCTAACCCCGCCAATATGCATGTCGGTGACCTGGACTCTAGCGGACCCTCTGACCATATTTTTAATGTTTTGCCAGAAACTCCTCAGGTTTCTGGCTGAGGATAGCAGGGCAGATTGACAGAACTCGCTCTTGGCAGTGCAGATGGCTCTTTTACAAGAGTTTCTCAGCTGCCGATATTCTATGAGGTCAGTACTGTTGAGGGACATCTTGTATCTCGCCCAGCATTTGTCCCTTTGCTTCCTGAGGGAGAATAGGCTGCCTTGGAGCAATTTTGTGACAGTGCCCCTCACCCTCCTTTTTGTGAGGGGGACATGTTTGTTTTACAAGGGAGTAAACATAGTGAGAAAATGGTCAAGAGTTTCAGAGGGGTTGCTAGTGGCGGTGACCTGGGACCAGTCAGCATGTCGTAGGTCCGCAAGGTAGTCATTAATGTTGAATTTGGAGTAGTCCCTTATCTGGGTCACTTTACAGGGGATTTGGGGCGGGGAGATGCCTCATGTGCAGTAGGTGAGAGATTAAAATCCATGTGGAAAAATGCAGTGAGCAAGTATGGCCATTTACAAATCGGGGGTGGGATATTCAAAGCAGTTGCGCAATGCCCAACAGGGTTGCACCTGCGCAACTGCAGAAATGTGCCAGAGAGCGATATTCAGTGGCAGCAACTGTGCAGTGCAAGTGACCATGTGCCAGTGTGCAATGGTAATGTATGCATGCACAAGTGCAGGGGGCGTAGGCATGAATAAGAGGCGCAGTGCAATACTCAACACCAGACAAATGGCGCAAGCGTGGAGCAAATGGGAAATGTGCAGAGCAAACTTGAGCCTATAAAAAGAGGGAGCAAGTAAGCTTGAAGAGGGGTCAAGAGAGGTTAAAGAGGGGACATTGAACTCCTGGAGAGGGTCCAGAGGAGGGCAACCAAAATGATCTGGGACTTGGGGGACAGGACCTATGTGGAGAGGCTTGAAAAGCTAAATATGTACATATTGGAAGAGAGAAGGGACCGGGGGGGACATGATAGAGGTCTTCAGGTACATGAAGGGATTAAATAGGGAAGAAGCAGTCAGGGTGCTCCGAAGGAAGGGGGGGCAACTAGGCAACTAGAGGGCATGGGTGGAAGCTGGAGGGGGGAGATTCAGGGGAGAAAGGAGGAGGTGCTACTTCACCGAGAGGGTGGTGGAGCCCATGGAATGCACTGCCTGGGAGGCAGGTGGAGGCGGAGATGGTGGGTGGGGTTCAAGAGGGGGTAGGACAGGTACATGGGAAGGGTTCTGGAAGCAAAGTCCTGTGCAGCGAGAATATCTGGGACTAGGAAGGAGGAAGTCAGAGAGGGTGAGGGGGGCAGCAAGGTCGTCTCCCAGGATGGGGGCTGACCAAACGAGCAGACAAGAGACAGTTAGGCCTATTCTGCTGGCATTTTAGTATGTTAGTAAGCAGGTGAAGGACACTTGTGCCAGAGGGGGAGCAGGAGAGAGGGTGATAGGGAGAACTGGCAGAACAGCAGGAGGGGTACAAGAGAGGGACAGAGGCAGTGAGAGAGTGGGACTGTGTGGGAGTGTGAGTGTGTGTGAGTGGGTGAGACAGTCGGGGAGACAACAGTGTGCGAGTGGGCCTGTGACACCCAGCACAGAAGGGGCAGCACAGGTACCCAGAGAGGGGGGGGAGGTGGGGGCCACAGCCCACAGGCCACCAGCCAGGGGCAGGAAATGCAGGTATGTGCCCAGCACAGCAGGAGATGGAGCAGCACACAGCTGGGGGTCCGGAGAAGTCAGCTGCCCAGGGGGGACAGGACAACAGTGGCCATGGCCAGTGCCTGCTTCCAGATGGAGGCGGTAATGAGGGATGTGGGGAGGCAGGAGGCAGTGTGGTGCAGCTGTGGAAGGGCCTGTTGGTGGTACGCCCGGAAGAGGTGGTACTGTGCCCTCACCACCTTCAAACAATACAGCGACATGGAGATTGTGGGCCAGTATCGCCTGAACTGGGCGATTCTGAGGTAGCTCAGTGAGCTGTGCAGTGAGGAGAAGCAGGCACCCACTAGACGGAGCCACGCCCTGACAGTGGAGACCAAGGTCACAGTTGTCATGTGCCTGCTCACCACGGGCACCTTCCAGAGACCAACAGGGGATACCACAGGCATAATCCAGTCGGCCGCATCACAGATCCTCACACAATTCCTCAAAGCACTGCTGCCACATGCTGCGAAATACATCCACTTCCCCAGCACACAGGCACAGCATACAGTGAACATACAGGAGTTACACAGGGTAGTACATATGCCTGTTATGCTAGGGGCCATCTACTGCACCCATGTTGGCATCCACATGCCACCTGGCCCAGAGGGGGTAGTCTACATCAACAGAAAGGGCTACCCCAGTGTCAACTGCCAGGTGGTGTGCGATGCCAGGGGCGCATAATCAATGTCTGTGCCACACACCCTGGAGGAACACATGATGCCTTCATCTGGCATAGTTCAGCACTGTGCCACAGGTCTGAGAGTGAGGACATCCCCACTGGCCACCTAGTAGGTGAATATGCTGAGGCCACGGGCAGCCTGGTGCAACAGGGCAAGGGGTGGGGGCTGCTGGGCAGGGGACTCTGCAGGGTGCAGCTGGGAAGGCTGGGGGCTGCAGCAACACAGTACACCATGCTAACCATATCCCTCTCCACACAGGTGATAGTGGCTACCCACTCTGGCCCTGGCTGTTCACCCCATACCGGTGCCTGTCGACCCCTGCAGAGGAGAGATACAATGAGACACAGGTCAGCACATGGAACATCATCGAGCATGTGTTTGGGCTGCTGAAGGCACGGTTCTGTTGCCTGGACAGGTCTGGTGGTGCTCTACAGTACAGCCCCTCAAAGGCCTGCGGACTATTCCTGGTCTGCTGTATACTGCACAACATGGCTACCAACCGTGGGATAGCTGTCAAGGTCGAAGAGGGGTACAGCATAGGGGACGACACGGCTGCTGGGCCACATGGCAGTGGGCAGCTCCCCCCGGGTGAAGGGAACCCCGGCTGACCAGGATATTCCGGCAGCACTGGGCCACGATTGTGGAGGAGCACTATGGTGCATGCAGGTAGGTGAACATGCACCCATGCATGGAATGGCAACTGTGGCACAGTGCCCAGGCATGTGTGAATGAGCCCTGTGTCTGGGATGGGTGGAGGGGGGCATAGCTGGGCATTTGGTGGGACCCCACGGCAACACGCAGCACAGCACACCCCACCCACATACACCTCACACATCCCCCCACACACCCACACATGCACACAGGCACCTGCAGGCATGCAGCCAGAAGCTGGCACCAGGCTCCATCATCATGCACACGACCCACTGGCCAGCATCTGGGTGGGTGCGCAAATGGCCTGTGTGCGGTACTACCCACAGATGCCACGTCCATGGAATGCACATGCACACACCACACCTATGTGCACACAGGGCGGTGGCAACAGACTGTGGACAGGGAGGTGGCCTGTTCAGAACCACCATACGGTCGCATGGCTGCCGCAGACATGTGGACTGCCCCGCCAAGGTCACCCAGCAGATCAAGGCTGTGCGATGGCCACAGGGGGTGTCTGTGACAGTTCCCCAGGGGTGTTGCTGTGGGACCTCGACTGAGTCCTTGCAGGACTCCTGAACAGGCCCATTCCAGGCATGCCCAGAATGCCCACAGCAGATCCTGGTGTCAACACTGAGGGGGTTGCATGGCGCCATGACCGAGGGGTGGAGAATGCACTCTGTGGGGTCTGCGGTGGACTGCCACGCACCATGGCGGACAGTGGTGCTAGGCCGACCATGACTGCAGCAGTAAGTCGATCCAGGTCTGTGGTCATGTCCTCCCACAGTTGGGTGTTGTCAGCCTGGAGCTGCGCAATGTGCCTGGTGTGCTGCTCTGCAGCCTGGTGCATCTTGGTGAGGAGTGCATGCACCCCTGCCACGAGCAGCACCTGTTGCTCCATGGAGGCCCGCAGCAGACGGGTGTGCTCAGGCAAGGGGTTGGCACCTAGGGATGCCTGGGCAATGCGCCGACCCATGGATGGCATTCGACCTCACTGCCCAACCCCCTGCTCAGGTGGGTGCTGCATAGCAGGGTCCTCATGGGGCTGAACATTCTCTGATGCACCATCGGGGGCCGCTGCACCCGGCCCCCCAATCTCCCCATCCGTCTGCCGCCCCTCCGGCCGCTGTGTGCCGTGCAGCACCTGTGCAGCTACACCACCACGACCATTATCTGGCACCACTACGCTGGCGCACACAGTGACAGCGGGTTTGGTGGCCGTACATCCACCACCAGGGCACTGCCTGCACTGCTAGGGAGGGTAAGTGGTATGGGTGCCTCCCCTTCATTGGCAACACCGCTGACCAGGACGACGGTGACGTCATCATTGATGTCAGACCCCGCCCCGATCTGTGTCTCTGCACACTGTAAGCCATGGCTGGTGTCCCGCTGGAGCACAGCCAGGGCCTCATCCACCACCACACCATAGGCATCCAGCTGGACAGCGGTGTTGGGCTGCAGTTGATCTGGCCTCTGGACACCGGTGGAGGTGGAAGGCCGGTCGTTCAGGGCCTGTCTGACCGACATGGTGGGCACCACCACCCCTGCCACAGCATGCTGGCTCTCCGGTGCTGAAAGGGAATACAGTTGCATTAATGCTGCTGTCACACAGGTCAGCCCCCCCCACCGCCCCCTGCCCCAGATGCTGCAGTACCTACCATGCAGTGATGGGCTCCCACCTATCTGGAAGCTACCGCCAGGCACCCCCTCGATGGAGATGCACCACATGGTGGCTGCCGCCATCTTTTCCTGTGGCGTCAGCTGTGGCAGGTTAGGCTGACCACCACCCATGGCTGCACGTGCGGCCCAGATGGCTGCCACCTTCTCCTTTATCCTGCACCTGTCGGTGCCAACATTTTTTCTACACTCCTGCACAGACCGCTGATGGGTGCCCTGCTGATTCACAGCCACCGCCACCGCCTCACATGCTGCGGCCCTGGCCTGTGGGGTGCCTGTCGTGCCACTCAGCAGAAGCTCCTTGTCGAGGTACTCCTTGAACAGGGCATCCATCTCTGCCTTGGTAAAGTTGGGCCTATGCTTCGTGCAGACCCACGCTCCTCACCGTCCTCGCGATCGGTCATAATGCTTCCTGTGGGCAATGACAGGTAGTCAATGTCTGCTGCAGCCCATACCACCCACCCAATCCACTGTTCCATCTTTCCCCCAGCAATGAATCTTACCTCTGAAGGATGCAATACCAGTCCATTTCCTCTGCTGTCCCGCAGATCCTTTATAGCGCATCATATGCAAATGAGCGGATGTGCAACTGTAATGAGATGCTAATATCCCCAATGTGCCACTGATAGGCTGATGAGCTAATCTGCATATGCCAGCTGAATATTGCGATCTTGCACCTTGCACAATGGACTTGCGCAAGCGCAAGCCATGGTGCAACATTGTGACTTGTGCAATAGGACCATCAGTACGCATGCATGCACTGCTGGCACCTATGCCAACAACGCAGCATACTTTCACTGCACAATATGTAATATGGTGCTCGGCCGCTATTGGGCATGTGGTGCTCAGGCGCTATGCAGTCTATGGCGCTCAGGCACCATGGAGCTAATGGCGCCTGGGCACCATTAACCCCATGGCACACGGGCACTACTGGCTCATAGCCCATGGTACCCACATGCCCCTATTGTGCACCATGCATGGCGGTCCAATAGCATGGTCGCGCGCACGGTGCAAAGGACCCTGACACCAGGCTTGCCCTTTGCCCCTCAGGGTGCCCCACACCATGTGCCGGTGCAGCCAGGCACATATCGTGCATCTCTGGAGATGCACGATTGCCGTGGGCAGCTCATCTCCATGTGGGGCGCGCATCCACAGGATGTGGAGCTCGTGTGCTACAGGGCGCCATTTTGAATTGCCTTCCAGTTGTACAGCAATGCCATGCTGCAGCAGTGCCAGGGCTCCAAATTGGACACAGGTTGAGCTTGTTAACCTTGTGGCCTTGGTGGAGCCCCACACAGGCAGCCTGTTTGGGCAGGTGTCTCTTGCAAGGCCACGAACAGAGGTGTGGCAGTAGGTGGCAGAGGAGCTCAAGCAGGCCACTGGTGTCCAGCGCACCAGTGAGCAGTTTCACCACCGCTATGGGGACCTGTAGCGGAGGGACCCAGAGAGGCTCCAAGCACTGCTGGCATGCATCCGAAGGGGTGCTGTGCCATGGCCAGGTAAGTGTGCATCCTTCATGTCAGTGCCCGTCCAGTGTTCTGTGGGGTCAGCAGAGTCACATTCCATGCTGAGGGGGAGGGTGTTGGGTCTGCGTGCCTTGTGGCCCAGGGCAGTGCAACATGTGTGCTCTGTGCCACCATGCCATGGCTGGGCTGGGTCGGGGAGCATGCTGTGCTGGGGGGAGATATGGTGATGCTGGGTACTGATGTGTTCTTCTCTGTGTTTCCATCCTAGGCCCTGAGGATCGGAGGAGGGCCCTGACTGGCTGGTGCTGTGGGTGGGTCAAGGAGGGCCAATGCAGGGGTACCACAACAGGGTGCAGGCTGCGGGGGTGGTGCTGCAGGACCGGCGCATGGTGCGCCACAGCGTGCAGTTAGGAACAGTTACTCACTACATTGTCATGCAGGGTGGGCAGTGGGGGTGGGCCATGGCCCCCTGTGTGCATAGCCATTGCAGCTGTGTACTGCCTGCGGTGTCTGTTGTGCCATGCTGTGACCATTGTACATGTGTGTAGCTGCTGCAGGTGGGCTGTGTGTGCATCCAGCTGCCAGCTGTGCCACTGCTGACCTGCCACTGTACCATGTCACCTGCCTGCCATGGTGGTGGTGGTGGGTGACCCATGGGTGGTGTTGGTGTGTGGTGTTCTGCATGGCTGTGGTTTGCTGGGTTGGCAGCACATGTGGGCGCACCCACTGTGGGTGGCTGGGTGCCATCCCAGGGGCACGTGTCACCACTGTCCACTGTACACGGTGGGTGGGCTAGGGTGTTCCAGACATGCACTGATACCATGTTCCCTCCTTTGTCCTAGGTGTCCGTCAGCCAGCTGTTAACACCTGCTTCCTGAGGAGGATCTTGGAGGTGACCACTGCCACGCTGCAGGTGGCGAGGATGCTGCAGAAGTTGTTCTGCAGGCAACAGCAGCAGGCAGCAGTGGGGTGAGGCTTCCCGTAGGGCCTGTTGGTTCGTGACCTTTCAACTTTCCTGTCCCCCCTTACCATGCCCTCCCTTGTCCCACTGTGTAGCCCTGCCCCTGTCCCCTTACCTCCCTTCCCTGGTTATACCTTTCTGTACATAGTTTCCCATTCCTTGTTCCCTGTCCCTGGTTCCTTGTATATATGTAAAGTTGTGTTTTATATCTGTTCTTAATACATTATATTATGGTTACCCACCTGTGTCTGGGTCTGCTTTGCAGCTGGCATGTGGATCCATGCTGCAGTGGTGTGCATGGTGGCTGTGTGGTGCTCCTGAGGTGTCCAGGGGGTTGTGCATGATGGTGTTCTCCCATTGGTCAGTGGCTGTGCCCTGGCGTGGTCGTGGGCTGTCTGTTCTGGTTGTGTGGCATGTGCGTTGTGTGCTGTTTGCCTGTGTGTTGCCAGCTGTGGTCCAGGTGGCATGGCACATGCCTTCCTGTGGGGGGTTGCCGGTGGTTGTTCACCCACGGCCACTGGTGCCACCTTACCTACGTGCACCACTGTGGTGTGCATGGCCGGGGGCCTGCTGCATCCCCATGTGCATTGGGTGGTGTTCCACCGTGTGCTTGCCGTGTCTCACTCCTGGCACCCTCAGCACCCTAGTGGCAGCAAATTCCACCCCAGTGGCTTTCTCCTTGCTGTGCCTGTTGCCAGTCCATATGTGTCCTGGTGCATGCACCTCAGCCCCTTGCGCATCCCTGGTTGTGCTATTGTGCATGTTGGGTTGCTACTTGGCGTAGCCCTGGCTGTGCTATGGTGCATGTGTGCGATATTCAGCCATGTTGCGCTGACGCATCCCGCCTTGTGCAACCTTTGAATATCACACTCAGTGCACTGTGGCACAGTGGATTTGCACTGTGCAGGTCTTGTGCTGGCCTCTGGTGCATTTCTGAATATTCCACCCAGGGTCTATAGTCTACTTCTTCATTCAAGTCCCTTGCTGCCTCTGTATTTAAAGTGACGATCCATTTAGTTTCCCTTTTTAAAAGTATTGCTTTATGATCACCACCCTCATTTCAGAGAGGGTACATGTTCAATTCCCATGAAACATAACTCATTGACATTTGAATTATGCCAATGTTTAAAATGAAACCCTAAAGCATTTCTGTCATCTTGGTTCAAAATTGCCCTCGCGTGCTCCTGCATGCTTTTTGTCAGTTATTTCACTGTTTTTCCCACATAATATTTATTGCATGAGCACCAAGTAGAGATGGGCAAAGTGGCCCCAATTCGCTCCGTGAAGTGGAAGGCGGAGTGAAAGCGAATTTGCGGAGTGCTCCGCAATGCAAAGTGGAGTACTTAGTGGGTAACGCGAAGTCCATTGAAAACAATGACTTTGCATTACTCCGCCTTCCCAAACCAGTACTCCACTAATCCTTAAGGCAAAGTACATTGAAAACAATGTACTTCGCCTTACTTCGCCTTGTTTTTAAGCTCCAAAGGCGAATTTTGCAGTGATTCATGGGATTTCAGGTCACATGAGCTCTAGATTGTTCTGCATAGCCTCAGTTTGGGGTAGTGTGTAAGAAACTGTAGGAGACAATCTGCTGTGAGAGCTCTCTGTGATTCAAATCTTCTAAAAGCTGTTAAAAAAGCCTTTTGAGTCATTTTTTTGCTGAAACTTTAGTTCATTGATTATAAGAAACCCTCCTGTGCTCATGTCATTGAGCGTTTATTATTTGTGTGTGTATTTTGAATGTTAATGTACAACATTCAGTCTGTGTACTGAGAGACAGTGGAAGTGTGCTTTGGGAAGGGGTGTTTTCTGTGGTGTAGGTAGATTAACTTGGAGAAAAAGACAGTGTTTTCTGTTTTGGTGATATTTTTCTTGCATAACTGTGTTAATGTACAGACAGTAATATTTTCAATAATTCTTGCCATTTTTTTTGCTGATTGTTGTGGTGCAGCAGTGTATAATGTTAGTTTGTTTAAAATATGTGGTTATATTACTGAAGTTTTCAATTTGCTATGCATTACTTAGTGTGTGTGTGAGTATGTGTGTGACGCATGTCATCAAATCAGACACCTTTTATTTTGCCACATAATTTCAGCAATGTGAACCTGCTATCCACTGCAGCTGTGTAATTTTTTGTACTTCTTTGTGGTATCTTTACTGGTACTCGCACTAGTGACTCTTACTGCAGCAGTGCAGTACACTGCCCCCCACCATGGCCCGCCTCAACCGGCAAAGATATTCTTTTCCAGATTGGAATTTCTGATGGTGAGCACTGGTTAGGTGTTATGCCTTTGCATCTGTATCTCTTCAGTGTGCAGAGCAATCTTAATCTGTCTGTACATTTGCACCTCTTTAGGGCCCAATTTCCTTCTCTAACTTAAGTCACAGTTGTTTCTTTGGCTTCCCTTCAGAGTACTGGACAGGTGTGGTGCATAATTCTGCATGAACATTGTACTCATTAATATGTGTTTTTAAGTCAGGACCATCATCAGGAGTCACTCATGATACAAATCACGTTCTTCATCATCATGGTCACAAATGCAGTCACAAATTATGATTTACGATCACGTCATGAATCACAACAGTAATTTTTTTTACTAGTTACTTGGATGTATTGTAAGCCTGTTTTGTAGTATCTCTCCATGCTTCACCACCCCACCATTGTACTCATTAATGAGTGTTTTTAAGTCAGGGAGTTTTGTGCCACACCTCATCGGAGCTCGGGCAAGTAGAGCCATAGGCATTTGCATTTCTTTATCATCACGGTCACAAATGCAGTCACAAATCATGATTTACGATTATGTTACGAATCACAACATTAATTTTTTACTAGTTACTTGGATGTATTGTAAGCCTGTTTTGTAGAATCTCTCCAGGCTTCACCACCCCACCATTGTACTCATTAATAAGTGTTTTTAAGTTAGGAAGTTGGACAGTGTCTGCAGTACATACACAGACTGGAAAGAAAACTGCACCCATGCAGTTTAGCACAGTATACTTCCACTGCTCAGAATACATATGAAAGGCAACAAAAAAAGGGCATAATTACATACAAGGGTTGGGGATGGTGGAGGAATACATTTTATAACACAACAAGGAAGGTGTGGGGGGGCACATGGTGTGAGGAAAAAAAACTAATGTGGGATCCCATGGTGATCCAGCAGCAGTTCCAGCATGGACATAATTTGCAACTGATGTCCCTTTATGTAAGAAAAATAAAATTTACAGAAAGAACAAATTAAGTAAAAAAAGAGTACAGACAGAAAAGACAAAAAAATGTAGCTTTTAAAAAAGCTGCTGGGTCTAAATCAAAGTTTAAATCTCCTCGTTCTGATCTCAAAGTATTAGCAGTCACAAAACACGCTCCTCTCTTTCTCTCCGTCTGCACAGGAAAAAGTAAAAGTGTCTGCTTGTATGATTCACTTTCTTCCTGCCTAGCTAAAGAGCATGTGACTTACAGTACTGTAAGCCATGTGATGTGTGGAGGGGCTGCCAAATCTGAAACACCAAGTGGATCACTTAGAATCATAATGAGGAACGCAAAAACCATTAAAAACAATGACTTCGCCTTACTTTGCATTGCCATTCTGTCTTAACGCTAAGTGGTAATGACAAGGCAAAATGAGCACTTTGCATTGCCCACTCCATGTAGCGGAGTGGCAATGCGAAGTGCCCACTTCGCGTTCACTTTTCACTGGCAGAATTTAAATTTGCTGCATCTCTAGCACCAAGCCACATAAACAACACATTGTGTGGTACAGGTGATGAGTTCTCTGATTTCTACCTATTGGCCCCCTTTTATAAAGTTTTTTTTTATTTTTGTGCATGTCTACAAATAATGCCATTCTAATTGCAAAGAAACCTGTGTGTGTGTGTGTGGGGGTGTAACCAATTCCTGGAGACTGTTGGAACTGATGATTTTTTACTAGCCAGAAAATGACTCAATGTTAACATATCCCCTAGACTTTTCCCTTTCAGAAATGTCACTTGTGGGCTATTTTGAATGTTAAATTTCAGTATTTTGTCTGCTTTTCAAATTGGCCATAACTTATGGACTAATCCCCCTACTTTACCTGCCAGTGGGTTAAACTCAGTTGAAAATGTGATGAGTCTCCTTGGATCTTGATTGTCTCCACTATGTTTACTTTTTGGTGTTAGCAATGTGGTCCTATCTATCGCTTGTACTCTGCATTAAGATTGCTCTAACACTTTTTTCATAGACCCGTTTAAAAAAATGTGTCAATTCCTTTGTTTGGTGCTCAAATACAGAGTCATCAGTACAATTTCTTTGCATTCTAAAGTACTGTCCATAGGGGATAGAATCCTTCAACTTTTTGTGGTGATAACTTTGATAATGCAATAATAAATTACCTGATGTGGGTTTTCTGAAATTGACTGACATAATCCTGTGGTCTGGGAGGGATTGCAAAGTAAAGTCCAAAAAAATAATACTGCTTTTACTGCTCACGCATGTAAACTTCAAGTTCATGGTATTAGTATTAATGTAGTCCATAAACTGTCCTATTTCTTATTCAACACCCTCCCAGACACACAGGACATCATCAATAAAATTACCCCCCAAAAATGATGTTAGCTGAAAATACAGTATTCTGAAAGATGTGCCTGTCCTCCTCAAAACCCATATACAGTTAGCATTTGAGGGCACAACTGCAGTCCCCATTGCCATCCCACACTTCTGAAAATAGAAATACCGATCAAATACAAAAAAATTCCATTGTAAAAAAAATCTAATGATGATAGAATAAATTCACTATTTTCAGTCATAAGCCTTGCTTTCTGTAAATGATAATTCACCACAGCAATTCCTAAATGGTGTGGGAGGCTAGTATATAGGCTTGTGACATCGATAGCAATCCAAGAATAACTGCTCTGCCAAACAAAAATATCCAGTTTTTGTAGGACATGCGTACTGTCTCTTAAGTAAGATGGTAAAACAAACACCAAGGGTTGTAAATGAAAATCTACTAATTTGCATAAGTCGTATGAAATAAAGTTGATTCCAGATATAATTGGTTTTAATGGTGGATTTCTTGAATCTTTATGAATTTTTGGCAATGCATAGAGGGTGGGAATAACCAGGTATTCCTCTTTGAAATATTCTGCCTCTTTATTGGTAAGTCATCCTCTATACAGTGTCAAATCAACAAAATCAAATAGTTCTTTTAGAACCGAACATGTGGAATCCTTCAAAACTCTTTCATATTCATTTGTGTTACTCAACATATTCACTACCTTGTTTCTGAACCAATCTTCAGACATCAGGACCAAATTACCTGCTTTGTCAGAAGGTTTAATAATTACCCCCCGGCTATTGTTTGAGTTCTTCCAATGCATTTTTTTTTCTATGCTTAAATTGAATAGCTTTTTATTACTATTCTTCTTGTAAATCTCCTCAATACCTGTTATTAAAATCTTTTCAAATATAGCAGTGGTTGTATTATTGTTAACTTGTGGACAAAACTTGGATCTAGGTCTGAAGTTGATAATAGGTACAGTAGATTTGCAGAATTTTCATTATAAGTATCAAACTTCCACAGCAATGCACTTAGGTTGACTTAATCAATTAAACTAATTTGTTGTTCCTCATGAGTTTCAATTAAACACAACTCATCTGGTCATTTTTCATTAACCAATAAGTCTAACTCATCTGTGTCTCCTGCTGCAACAGAGTGATTAACTGAATCAGTCTGACTAGATGCACTATTGAAAGGTGTCATTAATAGATTATTTTTATTTATTTAAGTCTTTGATTACCATGTAGGTGCACTGATCCAAGGGACAGTCTTCAGGCATGACCCGGGCCAAAACATATGGCACATTGAGAAACACAAAACAGTTTTCAGTGAATCAGATAACAACAATACATTTACAAATAATTAGAGGGAAGGTGTCTACAACAGTAAGGATACAGAACATGTTAAGCTAGAACACATGCTTACAAAACAGTTACAAATGTAACAAGGGAGAACCAGTTCAGAGGGCAGACACAATATAAGTGCTATATAGAGGCATATTTGGGGGAAGAGCAGAGTTGAGCAGATAGTAGGTGGGAAGTAGTAAGTCAAGAGAGATTACCCTGATTCACATGAGCATTTGGTGTCTGTCAACAACCAGGATTTGAGATGGAAAAAAAACCAATCAGCTTAAGGTTGCATATCAATTTAAAAACATCAGCTTTAACCCTGAATAAATTAGACTTTGGCACAGGCACAAAACTCAATCCCTTTTGTAACACTAAAAGTTGAGATGGTGTTAATTCAGTATCAGTCAAATTTATAATTGATACATTCTCCCCCTCGGGCTCCTGGAGGAAGCAGCTCCACTGCTTTCCTTTACTTCTCCCCCTTCTGGTTCTTCATCTGTCGGTGCTTTTTTGTGGTTGTTTTTTTCTGGTCTTCTTCTTGCATAAAAAAGGGTTATTGGTGCATGGAATCTCATTTGCTGGAATTATTTTCTGGTGTTTTCTGGTACAGGTCCTTCTTGAAAATGTACTGATTTGAACCGACTCTGGTTACGATTCCCGTCCAGTGACCTCCTTCTGCTCAGTGTCCTCCCTCTACTGGAAAAACAAGTGTTTCTTTCTTAAGCAAACACTTCACCTCTTTCAAAATCACCATTGTCTCTTATCAATTTTATTTTCTTGCAGTGAAATAGATCTTTCTCAGTCTTATTGATCTTACTGATATAATTCTTGTTCAATTTATCAAATTCTGGGTGTTCTTTTTATGCTTTTAATTTGTCTTGGGTTGAATCAATTTCTTTAGTTAAGCTGTCCAGATGTCTGTTGTCATGGTTAATCAGAACAGTCATCAATTTTGCTGTACACTCTGTTAATGTACTTTCCCATTCATTCTTAGATTCTGTATTCATCCAAGCCACAAGTTGGATATTTATCAATTCGCAAGCCACAAGGGCTCTGCTCCTGCTCAAGATAGCATTCAAGGGTAATCTGATTTAAAAAAAGGCTTAATTCTTGTGTTCTCAATTTCTCCATGGTTTTAAAGAGCTTGTGACAGTCAGTATCTACTTCAGGGGTTGAATCACCATTATTTTCAAATAAGGCTGATCTAGTCTTTTGTCTTCTGAGATGGAATGTTTCAGCATCTTTCAAACAGTTATTATCAGTGCTACTTGACTCAGGTGTGTATCCTGGTAGTGCTGGTGTCTGACTCAATCTACTTGCCATTTTAAAAATGTTCAATGGTGTCAGTAGGATAGATGCAAAAAGACTGTTAGTGTGAAACTCACTGTACAATGTCCATAAATTCAATGCTTCGGCATCCTTTTCAAGCTGCTGGCTACAGCAAAATCTGCATCTGCATTCTGGTCACTCCCACTCCAGTAGTTATCATCCAAAACAAAGCTCACTGGGGTGCTCAAAGAGGCTGAGCTGGTGCCCACTAAGGATCCACCTATCCAAATCTTCACACGCAAAAGGCAAAAGGATGGCACTCTGAATGAAAAGTAATAACGCTCACAATTCAGCAAAGTGGGCTTATTCAGGTCACAAAAAAGACGCTGCTCCCAGACCCCGGCACTTTGACCACGTGTGTCTTCCTCAGGGGGCATGTCAATACAGAAGGACAGAGAGACCACATCTATAAACCCCCAATTTAAAGATACAGGTATTAAATACAAATTCCATAATAAATAACACAGTAAATAAATAAACCTGTGTACACTTACTCATTCACCACACCACACTTATTACTATATCACTATAGTTACTTATCAAAATTCAACATTGATTTGTATAAAAAAAGCTGTATTAAATATGTATAAAAATACTGGCCCTATCAGATTTCCTCAAATGCAATGAGAGCAGGAGCTGCAGACCAAGCGCTAGCACTGCAGTCAATGCAGAATAATGTATTCACAAATGTGATGTAACACAGGGGATTCAAAAACTGTTATTCCGTAAATACAGCAACATACAACCAGTCACACAAACACAAATAATGCAGGAACCTAATAACAATGAATTAACTAGCAGATTAGGGAGTTGCATAACACAAAAACAAAAATACAGAAAAGTATGCAAATTATGGAAACCAAACATAAAATGTAAATTAAACAGAACAGCCTGGTAGGGTAATGTTAAGAGCCACACACATTGATCACATTTACAGACAGCCTAAAACATGATACATCAATAGAAATAATAAGCAGCACAGTCCAAGCACAGGGAACACACACATAATACCCCTATAGCCCTATCCTATTGCTGCGCTATTCCACTCAACAGCACTTCCTGCCTTATCCCTTTTCCATTCCTGCCCTCTTTTCATCCTACCTCATCCCCCCTTTCTTTACCCCTCCACTCCTACTGCTCCCCCGTTTGCAACTTGTTCTCTCCCTCTACTCCCCACCGTGGGTCTTTTCTGATTAAACTTCATTGTGGAATCTCCCTCCTTGCTCTTATTTTGCTCCTTCCACCACTCAATTCACCCCTGTACTTCTCTCCTTGTAATCCCTTTCGCCCCTTTCCAGACAAGGCTACTGGCTGTGCTTGACACAATATTTATCTTGCCCTATTGTTCTTTTGTTTACGTAATTACTTTCCTCATGTTGTACTACTTACTGAAGCCACTGTAATTTGTTATTCTTGTGACTTAATGTGGAACCTCTGTGAAAGAGCCCTTGGCTCAAAGGTCTTTCTGATTTGTTAAATAAATAAATAAAATACAGAAATAATGAATAATGACACTGCTAGAAGAAACAGCATAGTGTGAGCAAACCAGTGTGCTCTTACATGGAGTACATTTACAGAGCACATGTAAAATGGATTTGGTAACTAGAAGAACCTGAAAGCAATTACCATGGAGCCCCAACGTAGAGGCACAGTGGGACCAGTTGCAGTACTTACAAGACAGAGATTGAGGGAGGTAACTCAGCAGTCTGAGGAACAGCGTGACTGGCTGAACAATTGACTCACAGCTGACTCCAGGCAGACTCTTTGCTGTCTTTATTCCTGCGGCCCTTAGAACTCCAGCCAACTAAGTGGAGGCCTACTTGTGTGTGTGGCTCAGATATATGAGATGCAGGATTCCCCCTCCCATAATGTGTATGGCTGGCAACACAATGGGGACTGATGCTGGACTCTGGTGACCATGAGCCATTTGGAGGACACAGCTCGATTTGCAGCATTGCAGCGTCCTTCGATTCAGTAAATAATTCAGAAGCTACCATATACTGGCTGATGATATGTGAATACCAACCCACATTCTCATACAAAAAGTTTCTTCTGATAAGGTTTCTTTCTTCCACCAATGTCCAGGGAGAGTATCTGCTTGGTATTGGGACATGATCCGAGACAGCAGAGGGTGGTAAGGAGCAGGGGCATGTGATTCAGTTCAAAGTGAGCATGCAACAGAGAAGACAGTACGGGTGCTCAGTTTTGCTTTATTTTTTATTAGTGACTCCGCTATGGAGCAAGTTGGAGAATCGGGCTGTGAGGGTGGGAAGTGGGATGATGCTACAGTGGGAGTGATTGGTCCAAACAGAACAAAGAGAGAGAGGCCCGTTAGTTTTTTTTTTTTACCAGTTCATATAGATATGGGTTTTTATTTTGTGTTGAGTGGTAAGGGTTGAGAGCAAGTTGAGCAAGGAAGGGAGGAGCAGGAAAAATGTAAGCTCCCTAAATGTCTGAAAAAACATGGTGACTGATCACTTTTTTTAAATGTTCAAAGTGGGCACAGTGATATTAGTTAGTAGTGAGGCAGGCTGGCACTGACACTTGTTTTTTCCCTGGTCTTTGTTGGCACATACATGTACCCCTTCGAAAGGGATCAGCCAATCAGTTACTGGTGAATTTCCAACTAATTTTCTAACAACTAGTTAAATTATAGCGGTGCGGTAGTGCCACTGTAGTTAGGGTTGGGTAGGTACTTAATGTTAAATTGTGATTTTTTTTTGTTATTAAACTTTGTTGAGTTTTGACATTTCCAGCAAGTTTGACATTTAACAAAAACAATCAGTTCACATCAAAAGGTTCTTAATAACTTATATTTCAGTCCAGAATATAGGCATTATTTCATAAGCTACAGTAACAAGTGGTTGAAAACACCCTAGAAGGCTATTACCAATGTAGGCATATTCTGAAAAGGATATCAGGATTCTCTCACCCAGTGACAAGTGATGTGTGGTGTGAGTCTTACCCCAGGTTTCTTATTCCCTTTCCTGCCTATAAGTTCATCCCTTGTACCATTATAGGAGTTCTGCAGCACCCCTAGATACTTGTCCCACATTTTATGATAGTTTCAAGTTGCTTGTCTTAATTTACAGTATACAGTATGTCCTCTTTTCCAGACTGGCTAGCTAACCTATTGCTGACTCCCATTCTGCCACAGATGGATTATTTATTGACTTTCATTTAGTGAGGAGCAGTTTCTTTACTGTTTAGAGCCCCTGATGAGTCAGTTGTGCATAATAAATCCACCCTCCACCTGTATATGATCTAATACAGTGGTTCTCAAGCCCCAAATTCTGGTGGCCTCAAAGGGCCTCAAAGTACCACCACCAGAACTTAGCGGGTGGTCTCATGTCTGATTTTGTTCACCTCAGACCTGCTGTTATAACCCCAATCCCCATGATATACCCTGTCTCCCCTAATATAGCACAATTCTTTTCACATCATGAACAATAAATCAAGCCCCTGATGTATTTCCACTTAAATGTATCTCCCCTGTGTATTTAAAAGTAAAGAAACTGCCCATTCCATTACCATTGTCCCTGGAGCTCTAAAGAGCTCTGTGGCAGCTGTGATGGTGGTCGCACGTGGCCATGGTGGCCTCATTTGAGAAACACTGCTGTAGTAGCCCCAAGAGGCAGACTTTCAGAGATTTAGGTGTACCCTCATTTGAATACTTTACCTTTAAGACTCCCTCACGACTCACACATGAAAGGCATCTGGTGCCAGTCATGGAGTTGAGCTTGCAGCGCTTCTGACAGAACTGTGAATCCCCCAGTCGTTGCATCGACTGACCTGGACATGAGTTTGGACTCATGCAGGACTGGTTTGGGGTGCAGAATTATGCTTTAACTGAGAAGTTCATTTGTGGAAAGTTGCTTTTGGACTACAACTTAGCAGCCATTTTTGAAACCTCTGACCTACTCTTCTATGGCGACAGGGTCAAAGGGTGACTGGCCACCCAATCTGGTTATCATGCCTGAAGAGAGAAAGCCACATGGACTCTGAGGGACTTAATTCAGGCACCTTTCCAGCTGTCAGTTTGCCTGCTGAGTGACAGACCTCCAGAACCTTATGAAATTGACTGACAGCTCAGCCAACAAACTGGAGCTGCTCATTCCCCAGTGAACACCAGGGAAGGAAATTAACCTAAGTCAAGCTGGCTGAATCTACCAAAAGGAGCAGATCTGTGTGAGAACTCAAGAGAGAGAGTGTGCATATATTTGCTGAACAGTCAGAGAGCTGACTGCTGATGTCAGTTCATGCTGCAGAGACAGACTGTATGCGATATGCAGAAGTGAGAAGCAGATCCCCTACTAAAGAAAAGAGAAGTAATTGTGTGCTGAGCACCACATGATTTGAGACTGCAAGCTACAGCTCTAACAGAGACTTTGCAGAGCTGTCATGCAACTGAGTCTGCTCGATCAGCACCACTGCTAGGTGCTGATGGTTATCACCCATGCAGGACTGGATGCCACAGTGTATAGGGTGGAACAGATTAATGAAGACTGACAGAGGAGAAATCAACCTATAAGTCAGCAATGGCTGGAGTCAGGAGAGGCTTGACCTGCATCACAGAACATCTAATGGCTGTGACACCATCGACATCCCAGACAGGAGTGACAAGAAGAGAGAGGAGAGGCAGAAGAACAAGACACCAGCCAGAGAAGGATCACTGCAAAATGTGCCATCTAACCCCTGCACAGTGTGGGAGATCCCCTGAGTAGTTATGAGTAAGGCCAGAGTTTGCCCTACAACAAAACCAGCTAAATATACTGAACTTAGTCATTTGGCCAGGAGTTACAAATATCTCCCTTAGAGGTTTTCATGTAAATGGCCTTTGGGTTTGGGGTTTTCTGTTTCACCATTCATTGCTAACTTTATTTTAAGTGCACCACTGCCGGACACCACATGCAATGCTATCTGATGTATACTGTGTCTATGGCAAGGTCCCCAGTGAAGCAGGAATGATTATTTGACAGGACAGGTGTTTGCATGGGAGAGACCCTCTTGCTCAGCCTCCAGAGGCTGCAGCAGGGGACAGGGCAACACTAGGGGCAGGAAACCTAGCTTCTAATCAAAGGGAAAATCTAAAAAAAGCACACACCAAAAACCATCCAGTAACAACAGTGTGTCAGCCAGTGAGAAAGAGTCTGATGCACAGGAAGGCATCGCTAGTATTGAAAACAGAGAGCAAGGTTGAGGGCTGCACTTGGAAGGGCACGTAATTACAGCCTGGGGAAAAGTATTGATTTTGCTACAACCTGAAGGACACTGAAGAGTGTCCAGGACTAAAGTGGAAAGTGGACTGGGCCCAGAATGGTACAGAAGGCCAGCCACAGGGGACTATACTGCACTACCTTATTGCTGCTAACCCTCCTTTGTCCTCCCATTTAGGGCCATGGTCCCTAATTAAAGTTACTGTTTTTTTGTTTGAAATACTTTTTCAAGTTCTATTTCAGTTACAATGTTATGTGCATGCTTTGAGGGGACACTCACCACAGTGTGTTGCTTCTCTGGTGGGGTGAACTAGTGGGGAGGTGGGGAGGTACTGCATCTGACCCGGGACCCTCAATATTGTGCATCCCCCATACGGCAGGGGTAGTAACCATAACACCAACTGGGACCCAGTTGCATAGGGACAGCATTATCTAGGATTCCATTGGTTTGGGATACAATGGAGGTCTGTATAGTGGGACACTCCCATAGGATGTGGAAGAAAGTGCCCTTAAGTGTTTGACATCACCAGCACGTTTGAGTATAGAGAATACCCACTATGTTCAGCATGTGGTGGGGATTGCTGTGTTCTCATGTTATGCTAATTTATTTATGTAATTCACCAAAAGGCCCCATTGTATAAGCCTGATTACAAGAAAGTCTGGGTAAAGATACAATATGGTATCCTGGAATGGTACAATTCCCTATGTTTTTGGGTAGGCAACCCTGTAGCTTTCTAAGTGACCTGTTTATTTTTTTTTTAATTCTAACAATATTGCTTAAATTGTAAAAGGAACTTGGGCCTCCAGAATACTGTGTTAAATGGGAGGGTCATTAAAGGTTAATGGCAGATCCTTTAAGCCAAGCCTGGGTTACTGGAAACTATTTGCTTTACAAAAGGCCCTGAGCCTAGAAGCAGCATGAAGGTGCTGTGGAGTCTGGAGTTCTGTTATCTTTGGACTTCTGCACCTGGACTGGAGCACTACAACTTAATGGCAGCCAGTTAAGGTTTAAATAGTTTGCAGGGGGACAGAGGGTGAGACATGTCGACTCCAGTCCTGGGGGAAGGGGTATCTGTCTTTTCCACCCCCCAGCTAAGAAACTCTACAGTTAAACTTTTAAATTTGAACATGAAGAACTGGTTGGTCTTTTCTCAGCATGTGACGAGGCCAGTCTATCACAACAAGGAACACCGGAGGCAGGACTTTTGAATTTTCTCAAAAAAGCCTGCAGAGCATTGCTAGGGGCATTACTCTCTCAGAAACTCTCCTGACAGAAACAAGGACTAAGACTTGAACCCCTGTCTGACTTTCCACCAAACAGATGGCAAATCAGCTACCTTCTAAGAACACTTTTCATTCCAGCCACTAAGGACTTTTCAAGGTAGAACTATATCACTAGTTTTAACAGTATAACTTTTTTTGTATAATCTCCAACTTTCCTTTCATACCCTGTAACTAATATCTAAAATATTTTCTCTTATGTTATGTACAGTACTTAGTAACTAATAAGTAAAGCCTTTAGCTTAATTTAAAATAATTCTGCCAGCGTCTGTTGTGTGTGTTGGTTTGAGAAAGTTTGCTCAAACAATTCTTCACCCATCTAATGCTTAAGGGCCAGACACTACTGAGATAGAATCCAAGAAGTGACTCTGTGAATGAAGGGGGGGGTACAAAAGGTCTCTCAAAAGGGTCTGTGGTGTTTCAACCAGTCTCTGCATTTTTCTGGGAAAAGACACACATAGGGTGTATAAAGCATCTCCAAAGGTTTATACAGGCCTATGGCTTTTCTGGTTTGCTGCTCAGTGGCTAAGAGGGTTCTCTCCCAGGAACACAGACTTGAGGCTGTATTTTCACCCCCTCACACAGAGAAAGGAAGCCCGGGACCTCCTGGCAGATGTTAAGCTGTAAAAATAACAAGCACCCTAGAAGGACAGGAGGGGCAATATTCCTGACCCAGTCACAGGGGAATTCACTGTAGCTCAGGGAATGCTGCCCCACCAGAGTGGGCCTGTGATACAACACTCAAGGTTGCAATATATAACATTTGCAAAGGCATTCTAGGAACTAAATTTATATGGGCTGACATTAGCTCAGTCTATAGGTATAGGCTAGGAAAAGATAAGGAATGGGTGTGTATGGTTACAAAATCTTGCAAAATGCATCAAAAACTCCTAGAGGCAAAAAACGATTTGCAGAATTGGGGATCTGAGCAGAAACAACAATTAAAGTGGAAGAAAAACATCAGGAGGAGATAAAGCAGGAAAAAAAAGGGAACTGGATAGAAACAACAAGGGAAGAAACAAAATAAAGCAGATAAGGCCAGTCAAAAATTTCAACAAAGAGTTACTACATATAAGGTCCCAACTGAGTGAGGACATTCATTACTCCTGGATGATGACGTATTACATCAGGAATCTAAATAGGTTATCCAAGGAAGACTACAAAAAGGGATCAGGATAAAAAGTAGTATAATTTTGGAAAGTTTAGATGAATCCATCCAAACGCTACAAAGGGAAGAAACGACAAAGTTTAATGAATAGCTACTTTAGTCAGGGAAATAATAGATACTATATCCTGGGGGAACAAATGGAGGTGGAATGACTGGGGAATATTAACAAAACATATGTAGGTAATACACTTGAATTACTAAATTGGAAAATAGCAGGTCTAGCAGGAAAGATTAGGGGCATTGGTTGTGTAAAGTTTCTATCAAAATATCCGATAGTTATGTTGCAAGAAACCTGGGCTGCAAACCAAGGTGACTGTTATTTGGAAGGATACCAGAGTTGGAACATACCAGCAAAGAAATTAAAAAAATATGGTAGGGCCTCAGGTGGAGTGTGCACTTAATAAATGTCAGACTTGGGTTGAATGCTAGATGTATCATGAGGGATGGCAAATATTATATTGTATGTATTATATTTCATTTCATTTTATTTTATACTGGAAAGTCTGTGAGCACAAGTGCCCATTTTTGCAAATGTCCAGTTAATATATATTTTATATACTTTATTATATTATATATTTTATGGTATTATATATTTTATGGATTATATTTTAAGCTTGCACAAAAATGGATGCAAGGAAGAGGCAGGAAACTACCACCCAGTCAGCCTGACCGCTATAGTGGGAAAAATTGTGGAGACATTACTAAAGGAGAGAATAGTTGACTACCTAAAGGAAACTGGAAAACCTGACCCCAAACAGCACAGTTTCACAGCAGGGTGCTCATGCCAAACAAATATGATTGATTTCTTTGATTGGGTTACCAGAACACTGGACCAGAGTGGGGCGGTGGATATGGCATGCCTAGGCTTTAGCAAGGCCTTTGACACTGTTCCCCACAGGAAACCTGCTAACAAACTAGAACACACAGGAGTCAGACAAAAAATAGTAAACTGGATTAGAAACTGGCTGCAGAATAGGACTCAGAGAGTTTTGATCAATGAGGCATTATCAAGGGAGGGAGGTGTGACCAATGGCATTCCAGAGGGATCAGTGCTGGGTTCAGTCCTCTTCAACATATTCATCAGTGACATCACTGATGAACTGGAGGGGAAGGTTTGCCTGTTTGCAGATGATACAAAGCTGTGCAACAGGGTGGCTACATTAGAGGGGGCATTAGGTATGGAAGCTGACCTAAGGAAACTGGAAGAATGGTCCAGAAATTGGCAGTTAAAATTTAACACCAAGAAGAGTAAGGTAATGCATCTGGGGAAGCAGAACCCATGAAAAAAGTATGTATTAGAAGGGCATCAATTAGAGGAGACAAAGATGGAATGGGATCTGGGAGTGATAATTACCAATGACTTAAAGGTAGGAAAACAATGCAAAAAAGCAGTGCCGAAGGCAAGTGGTATCCTTGGATCCATAGAAATGAGTATTATGAGCAGAAAGCGGGAAGTTATCATGCTCATCTACAGATCCTTGGTGAGGCCACAGCTTGAGTACTGTGTCCAGTTCTGGAGGACTCACCTAAAAAAGGACATTGACCATCTGGGGATGGTGCAGAGAAGGGCCACAAAGATGGTGCAGGGACTGAATCATGAGTCATACAAGACAAGACTCAAAGAGTTGAATTTATTCTCTCTGGAACAGAGAAGAAACAGTGGGGACATGATAGAAACATTTAAGTATGTCAAGGGAATTAATACAACTCAGAAGGAAAACCTCTTCCATGAAAACAGGGCAGCATGTACAAGAAGGCACAACTTGCATCTGGTGGGAGGCAAGTTTAAAAGCAACTCTAGAAAGTACTTTTTCACCAAGAGAGTGATAGACCCATTGAACAGCCTGATACCAGATGTGATGGCATCAAAGACAATAAGGAAATTCAAACTCACTTGGGACAGGCAATGTGAGCAACTTAGGAAAAAAATATAATTGTAGGGGTAGCCACTTTGGACAGACAAGTGGACCACATGACCTCCATCTGCCAACACTTTTCTTATGTTCTTATGCATTGACTTGTCAAAGAATAACAAATCTGTATGCATTTTAATTAATGTATATATACCCCCCACATACTGTAAGATTTCCCATTATGAAATATCTAACTACAATCAAGGATACTTTTATACAAATTCAAACTCAGTATACTGGAGTTATGGTTCTGATTGGAGGCTACTGTAATGCTCAGATAGGGGATATTCCCAAAAATAGGTGTAATAGCTGAAATTTGGATGATGCAATGGGCATCCCAATAAGAAATTCATTGGACCCAAAAATAAATAGACAAGGGGAACTGTTGCTGGAAATACTAAAAACATTGAATTTGAGAATTCTCAATGGGAGATGTCTCAGAGATTGGGGGAAGGGGGGATTGGACATATGTTTATCAGAAAGGGGGTAGTGTATTGGATTACTTTATAATCATCATTTTCTCATTCCACAATTTAGGACAAATGGAAGTCCTGGACAAAGGGGACAGTGACCATTGCCCATTTAAGGTCATACTTCAAAGGCCATAGATTTTGAACAAAGAGAATCCTAAGAATAGAGCAGTAGCAGATGAAAGTATGATGATTTATAATAATAAAATGATTAAATGGACTCCAACATTACAGAATTACTTCACACAATACTGTATGCACAGGAAACAGATGTCCTAAAGCAACTTTGTATAAATGTATTAAGTTCACTAATGATGTTGGGAGACCCAGTCATATACTGGAGCCTTTTGTTTCCTTGGAACAGCAGATAATTCACAATATCAAAGCAGGGCAAAAAAAGATACAATGACAATATAAAATACAAAGCAAAATGGTTTTACAAAAAGTGTTATGAAATGAGAAAATTGTTACGGAGCATGGGAAAAAGAATAAGAAAACATAACAATACTGAGGATATAATAGCTCTAAATAGTCTTAAGAGGGAATATAGGGCATTATTGAATGCCAAAAAGACTAGATTCAACCATGGACTCTGGAATTCTCTACAAACTGCAATTGAATAAAAATATAATATCACCTTTTGGTATGGGAAAAAAACAGGCTTGATGTGGAAGCGGTAATTGTGGCAGGGATATGGCAACACCACCAAAAAATATTTGGTGATGCACAAATTGCTAACAATTCAGTTTCAGTTTATTGATCAACCAAGCTTATTTTCAAGTTAGGCCATTACAATTTTCTTATAAAAGACATGTTGAAATAATAAATATTGACATAAACAACATACGTAATACAGCATATCAGTTTTCACAGTCCAAATAGTGCAACTTTTACATTATTCTATTATTTCAAACATTTTAACAATTAATTCACTGTTTTTATATATTTATAATAATATTTATTTTTACAACTCACAACAGTTGCCATAAATTTAGTTATCCTTATTATTTCATCCATGGTTCTTGGATGTAACAAGATGGATATTGGATCATATACAGTATCTGAATATCTCTTAAGGAAATCTTCTAGGAATGCTTTCCTTTGTTTATTGTAAAGTGGACAAATTTTAAGACTATGCTCTAAGGATTCTGCCATTCTATTGTTCCTTGTGGGTTTGATTCTTGTTTTTGTAAATGTTATTATAACTAATATATTTGGAATTCAAGAACCCAAATGTAGCCCAGGTTATCAAACATATTTGCTCTGGGATTGCTGGGATAATTAGATAATCTTCTGTACCAGTGAAATTTTATTTTTGCTGAACCAAGATGCACATTTTTGTGTTCTTATTATCAGTATGTCTTGGTTTTTGTAGAAAGAGAATAGATGTTTAATATTTGTTTGTATTGTATTGAAATGTTTATTCCTTTTTCAAAATCAGACCATAAATGTCCAAGATCTAATTTATAAAGTGTGTCTAATAAAGCACTTAACCATTGGGACTTTATTCCTTTGTTGAGTCATTTTTTTCTAAAAGGCACTCCCTAGGTAATGAATTATGTGGGTTATTTATAATTTTTAACCAGTATGAAATAAATCTATACTTTATTAAGGTTTCCAAAGGTGGTATTGCCAATTCTGATCTTACCACGGAATAGGTTATGGTTACAGGAACTTAACAAAGCTTTGTAAAAAGCAGATAATAGAGTTTCTAAATGTGGATTTTTTTCATAACCCCATACCTCTGCTCCATAAAGAAGAATTGGTTTTAGTTTTGCCTCTCCTGCTCTTAGTGCAGGAATTAGAGTGTGTCCACCATAATTAATGTTAAATTTTAAAATAACTTTTGTAACTCTATTCATTTTTATTATTTGATCTTCATAGTGGAAGTGCCATGAACCATTAGAAGAGAATATAATCCCTAGATATACATAATCTTTTACATTTTCTATTTTATTTTCTCCAAGAAAGAAAGGAGTATTTTTCTGAATAATTTGTTTTTTTGCTTTGAGAAAATGACCACTTTGTTTCGCTCAGGTTAGTTTTAGTTCTAATTGTTGATATAGTTCATGTAATTTTTAAAATCTTTTTCTGCATACCAGAATAAGATAGAGATAACAACAATATATTGTCTGCGTATGCTGGAATACTGCATGTATAGTCTCCGATTTTTGGCATGTCCCTATTTGAGAATTCAGGGTCTGTGAGTAACAAATTAATATAAATACTGAAGAGGGTAGGGGCCAGCAAGCAACTTTGCTTAACCCCTCTATTAGTTTCAAAGTATTCTGTTAAGTTTCCCCAATTATCTACCCAAATAACTGTGTGGGTGTTTGTGTATAATAGATATATTGGAATAAATAATGAGGGTTTGGCACCTAAGTTTATTAAAATATTCCATTATGTATTTCAGTTTATGGAATCGAAGGCTGCCTTAAAATCCACAAAAAGAGCAAATACTTTGCTCTTTCTTATGTGGATATAGTTTTCTAGAATATGATGCAGACAGTATATGTTATAATTGCCCACAATGTAAAACGTGAGATTCCTAGTGTAGTCATAACATCGAGCCCAAAGGGAGAAGGCTGGTTAAAAATAACTGAGGAGGAGTTAATACAGGCAATAGTGGATCAGATAAGGAACAAAGCCCCAGGTGTAGATAATATAGGAGCTGAAGTATACCAAGCTGACCTTGATTGGTGGGCCAAATTACTAGTGGACCTTTTTGATACAATAGTAAAATACAAAATTATTTCAGCCCATTGGAAAATTGGTGTGATAGTCCCAATACATAAAAATGGCTCAATTTTGGCCCCAGAAGATTACCATCCAATTACATTGTTAAACATAAGCTTAAAAATATTCTCTAGGATACTTCTTAATGGATTATTATTCTGGATGGAGGATCAGAAGATTCTATCTTTCAAGCAGGCTTCTATAAAGGGTGGTCCACAATAGACCTGATTTTTACTTTGAAATATATTTTAGATAAATATATTATGCAGAAAAAAGGATGATTTATGCAGCTCTCCTAGATATTAAAGCAGCATTCAACTCAGTTAATAGGAACATTTTTGGAACCTCTAGCACAGAAAGGGAATGGGGGACAATTTGTTATCTCTCATAAAACTACTGTATACAGACACCAAGTCAGTTATTAAATTTTGAAAGGATGGGGCATTTACGGACCCAATTCTGGCAAACACAGGGGTATAGCAAGGATGTATCCTGGCTCCCATGCTTTTTAATATGTATATTGACATCTTAGTAGAAGTAGTAACATTTTTATTCATAAAATTATGAACAGGGATGATGTTACATACGCCATTGATTGGAGCTCATTTCCAAGGAGATCTTAGTAGAAGATATTGAAAAGGTGGACACTTTCCCACCAAAAGTGAATAGAATACCAGTAAAAATGTTATTATATGTGGATGACACTGTACTCTTAGCTCAAATACAATTAGGACTCAGAAGAGCAATTATAACAATGATGAACTCATTAAAAAACTGGATTTAACACTAAACAAAGAAAAGATGAAAATAGTGGTCTTTGGGGATTCCAAGGCTAATCCCAAACCCTGAAATATAAGCAGAGTCTATATCTTGGAACTTGTAGAATTCACATATTTGTGGTTAACTTTCAATATGCATCTCAGCTGGAGAAACCATATTAAGAAAATAAAAGATAGTGCCATTAATACAATGTTTGCAAGAAATCATTTTGCTCATACTATAGCAAAAAATTAATTTGTTGAACAATATAGGTGCTTTGATGCCAAAGTTAATTCACAATTATACAATGGTAAGAAAAAAATCTGTTCTCTGATTGGTCAGTGTGTACCTGGGACAGTGATGTTATCAAGCTATAACATCACCGTACTAAGTCCAGGCACACACACATATGACCATATAACAGAAATCATGTTGTCACTCTTAAAGTTACCGGTGCTCTGAACCCTCAGTAAAGCTGTGACAGTGTTAACGCCCCCCATTTCCTTTCTGTGTCTGACACTCACACCGAGTACAACAGTTCAGCTCCAGAGTTCACTTCATAAAATGGGTAGATTTCTTACCAGCATTTTGTCCCCGAACTGAGTGGCTTGACTGAACCGCGCTGACCATAACCAACGATCACGTGTGTTACGGAAGCTGCTCATTTTGCAGAGAAAATGCTGGCAAAAAAATACCTGTTGTTTCTGTTCTAACTCCTAATCAGCCTCTCAGTTCTCTACCTGCCACAACATTGTTTTACACACATTCCCGCTGTGCCCTCACTCTTCATCCTGACCGCAAAACAACGGAAATGGTGAGAACCACTGTGAGTGCATTGTATTTAAACCACCATCCTCCATTTACATCAGCGACTATTACTTTTCTTACCATGCTCCATTTGCCTATCAGCCACTTTTCCTTTCTACACAGACAGCGACCACATTCAAAACAGTCCCAATGTCACCCATGGTAAAATAAAACAAAAAAAAGTAATGAAAGAAAGCAGTGACGTCAAACAGCTTTTCAGCCTCCCTCATGTCACATAACATCACCTCAATGAGAAGCACTTCAGAACTGTGCACGGTGCATCAGTCAAGCAACAGTGCCACCCAGTAGTGCAATAAAATAGGGATTTCTTTTTTGAAATGTAAAATTACCCACAGAAAAATCTAATAAAAATACATAAAAAACATACTTTTTTCTTTTGTTGTTACCAGACGAGTCATTGTATAATAGCAATAAGGCACTCCAGGGATGTGTGTTATTGTGTAATAATATCACACCTGGGGTGGTGGAAGCACTCGGCTTCACCTCGTGCTTCGACCCATCCCAGGAGTGATGTTATTACACAATAACACACACCCTGTCATGCCTTATTGCTTAATTATTATATGGATCAGAATTGTTGGGTCTGTTTAGTAATTTGAATGAAATTGAAACAGTGCAGAATCAATTTTTGAAATTATTATTTGGAGTTTCTAAATCCACATTAAATGCAACAGCATGAGCAGAGACAGGTTCTTTGTCAATAAATGCAAAGGTGATCAAAATATGTGTTTGCTATTGAAAAAAGATTAGTATGGCAGCAAATTACAGTCTGCCATACAGTTGTTGGCTGGATATAAAACAGAGGAAGGGGCAGGTTCATACTCATGGTTTGGGAAACTATGTCACAAACTTAATAAATCTGGTCTCCTTTATAATTACATTTTTATTAGTCAGGAAAATTCAGAAAGATTTGCTGAGACTGCACTTCAAAGAATAACAAATATTACCATGCAAAAAGATTTAGCTAATATATGTGACACCTGGGAATACAAAGCATTAAAACAGGTCAAACTCTCATTCAGAATGGAAAATTACATTGCTTTGTGATAAAATTGAACATAGGAAAGCATTGCCCAGATTAAGAGTTGGGATTTTAACTAATATATGGCAAGCTGGCACTTTAATAGCCACAGGTATACCTTGTGCCTGTTGTAATAGTAATGAATTAAGCACTTTACATATTTTACTTGAATGCCAGGTATTTGAAGACAGAGAGAAATGGATCTCCCCAGTGTTTAAGAACCATACTTATGTGGATAAAAAGGCAACAATGAACACAATATTGGTGTCTGAATCTCAAGTGAACATATTTGCTCTAGCCAGCTTTGTATTTAAGGCTGCTGTTAATTAATGGGATAATTAGACAGCTATGTGTGCAAAGAATGTACATTGGACTCAGGTGTTTCACCCACTTAATTTATTTGACTTTTTGGATACCTCAGGATATAAAAGGGTATAAGCTGAGATAAGTTTGGTAGGGCTGCTAGGATATATACTGCTTTATTTATACAAGGGTATGGATATTTTATTGTTTTTAAAAATCCTTGGATTGAATGTATATGGTGTATTTCATGTCTTGTATATGTATTTATTTGTTATGGATTTAGTGTCTGTGTATGTAACAAAGAAATGCTATATATATACGTGATGTTGATAAACTTGACTATGTTCATTCTTATAGGAGTCTAATACATGTGCTGAATTCTGGCTTTTAAGTCTGAGAAAGAGTGCTTTACTGCAGTTACAGTTTTGTCCCATTGATCCTCTGAAAACTGCTGTCCTAAATCCCTTTCTCAGGGAGTTGTAGTTAAGGCCTGAGCACCATAGGCACTTCTGATTTGTTTATGGAGTTGTGAGACTAGTCTTCAACTCTCAAACAGTATCTACAATCTACCCCAGTGATTGCATTGCCTAGACATTCCACCCTCATGTCTGAAAGCCACTCTCAGGGAGCTGTGAAGCTGCAGATAGTTCCAAAGGTGCAGATCCGGTAAATTATAGTACCTTTTCAATTGATTAAAAGTTTGACGTGTACCCTGCAAGAATTATCGCCTTGGCATGTTACGCTTTCCAGAAAAAAAGTTTTATCAATCTCGATATGTGGGGTAAAACAAATGGATGCATGGTATGTCAGTCTGAAACAAAACTTGAATAGCTTGAACAGCCCCTGCCAGGTTTGCTGAGCAGCTGTCAGCCACGAGCAGTCCAAAGTGTCCGTCATTCATGTAAGTTGGATTTTAGGCACTGCTCTGTGGTCCAGTTATGAGAGGTGCTGTCACTCAATTTTTAACCATGCTGGATACTGGCCAGGGCCTCCCAAAACAACATGCACCATCCAGTTTGCATCTGAAAGTTAAGTAGTGCCATTTGATGTTAGGTATGCCTAGCCTCCCTGTAATGAGGATCTATCCAGAGCCAAGCTAGCTTTCTTCTTTTCCCACAGCATCTTTTGAAACAGCCTGTCCCACTGCTGGAATGCATCAGGCAGTAGGACATATGGGATCATTACTAATAGCTAGTGGATCTTTGGTATTATATTCATTACTACAACATTTATCCAGCCCCATCAGAACAATGGCGTAGTTGCCATCTAGCGATATCTACGTACAGTGTTTGTAGCAATGGGATATTATTTCTACTGACCATTTCAGATGGGTTTTTTATCCAGATCCCTACATTGTTTAACTTATTTAGGCATCAAATAAACCCCCGGTGAGTAATGATATGTACTTGGCACACTTGAAAGATAAAAAGCCTCCAACATAGTTCAGTTACTTCTGTAACTTGACAACTCAGTGTCACAGTGAGTCAGACAGAGGTGGATGAGCAGGTGGCCATAGCTGTGGGGACAGCGATCTAGGAGACACATTTAGACACAGGATAAACCCTGTTTGCCATACATAGTAACATAGTAGTTGATGGCAGATAAGGTCCACTAGGGCCACTTATTCTGCTTGTATTCCCCGTCTACATCAGTGGCCTCTGACTTTACTTGGTCATTGTCTTTTGCCTCTCTTCCCCACATCTTGGGTTCCATCATGTCTATCCCATACATGTTTGAATACCCACTCTGTGTTAGCACCCACCACTTTCTGGGGTAGGCTGTTCCAAGCATCTATCACCCTTTATGTGAAGAAAAACTTCCTCACATTTCCCCTTATCCTGCCACCCTCCAATCTCCTATTGTACCCCCTTGTTCTTGTACAGCTCTTGTACTGAAAGATGTCTCCCACTGCATTTTGTTCAAGCCTTTAAGATACTTGAAGGTCTCTATCATTTTCCCATGTTCCCTCCTCTCTTCAAGTGTATACATATTGAGGTATTTTAATCTGTTCTCATATGTTTTCTGATGCAAGCCCTGCACCATCTTGGTCGCCCTTCTCTGGGTGCCTCTGCCCTGTCCATGTCATTGTGAAGACGCGGCCTCCAAAACTGAACACTTTATTCTAGATGAGGCCTGACCAGTGTTTTGTACAATGGTATCACCACCTCCCTTCTTCTGCTAGTGATACCCTTTCCCATTTGCAGCATTTCACTGGGAGACCAGCAAATTTTGCCATGGAGAGACAGGCAAGGAGGCCATGATGGGTACACCTGTATGGACTGACGATACAACTCCCCTCTGTGCTGGAATTAGCATATGGTGCATACATGAATAAATATGGCCTCATATGGCACATGGTCAAGCTATCATATGTAGGTTGGGGCCACAAATGATATGGCAGTGGGGTGAATGATGATGATGCTAATGCTAATGTAAGCACATCCACTCACTCTATACAGTATTGTTAATTTTGTTTCATGTCTTTGCAGCGATATCAAGGGCCACTATGATGGATACTTGTTCACAGGGTTAGGGTGGACAACCAGAGGCCCCCTCAGGTCAGCCACCCACGTATCCCAGTGAACGACCCATGATGGTCATCTTCTACCATTCATGTATGATCTTGGAGGAGTATCAGTAGCCAACTGACATGCCTGATAATAGGGGAGAAGCATTCATCAACAAAGAGGGGGCTTACACTGGGTTATTAGGGTGATGAGTGTATCTGCTGCTATATACCATATTAGGGAGGATATGGGCAGGTATGGCTTAGTGTTACTTTTGGATGTCAAGTGTGTTGGGTTGGGCCACATGTTATTTTCATGGCCTTCTGTTGTAGTTTGTGTAAAGGGCAGGTAGGCCCCGAAATGGTAGTGCCTCCACGCTTAGGGCTACGAATGCATTTATATGTTAAACCCCTATTTTTGCACCATAATATTGCAGCTGTATTTGGACAGGATAGTCTGAAATTTGGCATGTGTGTTCTGGGGCTCAGGATTTCCTGATCCTGAAACATTGGTAATGACTTGTTCAGCTGTGTAAAAGAAATGGAAGGTTGAAAATATATAAAATTACCAAATTAAGACCTTTTTTGTTTAACTGTAGCTCAAAAATATAGACTCCACTTAGAGTACCGTGTTCAGTTCAGGAGGCTGCACCTCCACGAGGACATTGACAGGGTGGAAGCAATCCAGAGAAGGGCTATGAGAATAGTGCAGAAGCTGCATGAGAAGCCATATACAGAGAGGTTGCAGGATGTGAATGTGTACTCTTTGGAGGAGAGGACGGTAAAAGGGGACAAGATTGAGACCTATAAGTACCTCACAGGGTCATGATTCAGATCTATAAGTACCTCATAGGGGTGGACAAGGTGCAGGTGGGGAATCTCTTTCAGAGGAGGAAAAGCACCAGAACACTGGGGCATGCAATGAAGCTGAGGGATATGAGGAAATACTTCTTCACAGAATGGGTGGGGGACACTCGGAAAAGGCTGCCAGAGGAGGTGATGGGGGTGAAAACAATGGGGTGCTTCAAGCATGCATGTGATAGGCGCCTGGGTATAATGAGTAGAGGAAAGGGGAGTGGGGAAACGCCGTGACCAAATAGCATCCAAGGTGTTGTAATAGGCACGGAAAAATAAGGTAGACTGGATAAGCCTTTTTTTTTTACCAGGAGAGACACACTAAGCTGAAAGCTTATTTACGGGTGTGACCTGGGAGCACAAGGAATTTAAGTGACTTGCTCATGGTCACACAGTATGCAAGTGGAGCTGTGGGATTTAAACCCAGGTCTCCAGATTTGCAGCTCAGAGCCTTAAACCACTGCACTATACTGCCTCCTTTACCTACCGGTCCTTTTCTCATAGGTCTCATAGGTGTATTCTGAGCAGAAAAGACAAATTGTACACCAGGAGTGGGATATTCAGAGCAGTAGTTCCATGCGCAATATGGATGCGCTCACGCAAGAGTGGACACACGCCAAAACGCAATATTCAGCGGCATCAGATGTGCAGTACAAAACCCAATGTGCCGTAGCTCAATGGTAATGAATGCATGCTCAAGTGCAGGGGGCAAACTAGGAATAATGTGCTCAGTGCGATATTCAACAGCAGGCAATGTGCACAAGAGCGGAGCAAGCGGAAGTTGTGCGATAGCAGATATGAGCAAATATAAAAGGGAGCAAGTGAGGGGAGGATGATTGTGCTAGAGAGGAGCCAAAGTGAGGGAATGTGGAAACAGAGCGGCAGGGAGCCAGGCAAAGAAGCAGGGTTTCAGGGGTGGCCAAGAGGTAGACGGGGGGCCACTGGAGGCATGTGTGAGTGTGTGTGTGTGTGTGTGTGTGTGTGAGTGTGCATGTGTGTGTGAGGGTCTGAGTGTGCTACAGAGGAAGGAGAGCAGTGGGGCAGAGGCAGGGCACGCAGTGGTGTAGTGCAAGGGGTGCACCCAGTGCAGGGGCAGTACCAGCAGCACACAGCCGGGGGGGGGACCAGGTAGTCAGCCACCCAGGGAGACACCAACCAGAGACATGGCCAGTGCCACCTTCCAGATGGAGGTGGTAATGAGGGGTGTGAGGAGGCAGGCAGCAGGGAGGTACGGCTGTGGAAGGGACTGTTGGTGGTATGCCCAGAACAGGCTGTACCATGCCCACGTCAGCTTCGAGCTGTACAGTGACATCGAGATCGTGGGCCTACACTACCTAAACCGGGCCATTCTGAGGTGGCTCTGTGAGCTGTGCAGTGAGGAGATGTAGACACCCACAAGATGGAGCCATGCTCTGTCCGTGGAGACAAAGATCACAGCTGGCATGTGCCTGCTCACCATGGCCACCTTCCAGAGACCAACAGGGGACACAATAGGGATAACCCAGTCGGCCATATCATGCCTACTCACACAATTCCTCAGCGCACTGCTGCCACTTGATGCGGAGTACATCCGTTTCCCCAGCACACAGGTGGAGCACACAGCAAACATGCTGGAGTTCCACAGGGTAGCACAGATGCCTAGCATCCTCGGGGCCATCGACTGCACCCATGTCAGCATCTGCATGCCACCTGGCCCGGAGGGGATGGCATATATAAACCGCAAAGGATACCTGAGTGTCAACTGCCAGGCAGTGTGCAATGCCAGGGGTGCATATTCAATGTGTGTGCCATGCACCCTGGGGGAGCACAGGATGCCTTCATGTGGCACCAATCTGCACTGTGCCATAGATTCGAGAGCGGGGACATCCCCATAGGCCATCTGGTAGATGAGTATGCAGTGCACACCGGACGATGGGTGCAGATGGGGGTATGTGTGGGGCAAGGGCAGGGGTGCCATGGGGATCAGCCTAGAAGGCCGGTGGCACAGTGTCTCAGACCACCATGCTAATGATACCTCTCTACACACAGGTGACAGTGGACACCCACTGCGGCCCTGGCTGTTCATTCCATACCGGCACCCCTCGACCCCAGTGCAGCAACAGTACAATGAGGCACACACCACAACATGGAATATCATCGAGCGGCTGTTCGGGCTGCTGAAGGCACGGTTCTGTAGTCTGCACACCTCTGGTGGTGCCCTACAGTACAGCCCCTCAAAGGCCTGTGAGCTATTCCTGGCTTGCTGTATCCTGCACAACATGGCCACCAACTGTGGGATAGCCGTTGAGGTTGAGGAGGGGGACAGCAGTGGGGATGATGAGGACGCCGGTCCAGCTTGTGTTGGGCAGCCACCCCCTGGGTGAAGGGATCCCCGGCTGGCCCAGATAGCCCAGTAGCACCAGGACACCATTGCAGAGGAGCACTATGGACCACACAGGTAGGTTAACAGGGCCACAAGCAAGCACCAGGGGCAACGGCACAGCTGACAGGCAGGCAGGGGCAGACACCAGGGCAGGTTCGGTGGCAGTGGTGTGGGAATGGGTGGGGGCCTGCACAGAAAGGCAGAGAACAGCAGGCCTGCACACAGCATGCACACACAGGCACACACCCCCCAACTCACGCCCACAGAGTCACATGCACACCCACCCCCATGTGCCCCCCCACAGGACCCAACACAACCTCACCCAGTGGCAGGCACTGTGCGTGTCTCAGACGCTAAGCACCATTGCGCAGTGGCAGACAGCGCTATGCTGGCATCATCATGCACACGCCACAGTGGACAGCATCTGTGTGGGTGTGCACAGGGACCGTGTGAGTGCAGGACAGGGCACCACACCCATGCGTCGCACACGGAACACCACATTGCACATTGGGCAGCAGCAGACAGCGGTCATGGAGGGGGAAGGGTCAGTCATGCTGCACAGTAGCACAGCTGGCATGGATGCATGGGCGGCCCCGCTGAGTCCTGCCAGTGGCCTCATGGGGTGGCAGCAATGATCCCCAAGGGGTGATGCACATGAATGCGTCCATGTCCATGCAGGTGTCTGCAGGCCACCAAACATGCCCACACCAGGTGTGCTTGGCATACCCACAGCTGATCCTGGCGTCGACATGGCAGGGGTCACCTAACACCGAGAACGGGAGGTGTACATTGTACTCTGCGAGGTGTGTGGTGGCCGGGCACACAGCTGGTCAGCCAGTGTAGCCACGACAGTCACCATCACAGTGGTGTGCCTGTCAATGGCTGCGGTCACATCCACCCGCTGTTGAGCTAACTCTGCCAGGAGCAGGGCATGGTCCCTGCTGCACCGCTCCTCTGCCTGGTGCTGCTCTGCACGGAGTGCATCCACCGCTACCATGAGCCATACCTGCTGATTCACAGAGGTCTGGAGAAGATGGCTCTGGGCATCCAAGGGGTCATCTGCATGGCCAACATGCTGACCCCCATGTTGTTCCTGACCCTGCGGCACAGTGTCCCATGATGGTGGGTGCCACATGGCGGTGCCTTCTTGGGGTACATTCTCACGTGGTGCACTGTTGCTGCCCCCTGTCCCCATTCCCCCATCAACACCGTCCAGCTGCTGCCACTGCCCCTTCGGCTGCTGAGCAACGGGCACTACCAACGTGGCTGCATCAACATCACTGACCCCACTTCCACGTCCACACGCCAGTGCTGCCTCCTGGATACCACAGACATGGCAGGGACAAGGGCTGTTGGGCAGGCAACCACACCAGTGCTGCCTGCACTGCCGCCTAGGCAGATGTCAATCATGGGATCCCCCTGTGACCCACCAACATCACTGTCCAGGACGTGCATCACGTCACCATCAGTACTGGAGTTGGCCCCGATCTGTGTCTCAACACACAAGACACCATGACTGGCGTCCAGCTGGAACACAGCCAGGGCCTCATCCACACCTGCACCACAGGTATCAGTCCAGACAGTTGTGCAGGGCTGCTGGTGGTCAGTCCCTTGGACACCTGTGGAGAATGGATGGGCACTCCACTGGTTCCAGGGCCGCCCCCCTCGGTGGACACACCCACCACCGCTGCCCCATGCAGATGCTCAGGAGCTGTAAAGGAACACAGTACTGTTAGTGGTTCCACATGACCCTGGACCCTGCACCCTTGCCACCCACACACTGCCAGCACCGGTCCTACCATGTAGTGATGGGCTGCCACCCATCTGGAAGCCTCCACCGGCACACCCTCAATGGCACAATGCCGCATGCTGCTGGCTACCTGCTCCTCCAGTGGCGTCAGGCAAGGCACGTCCTGCTAGCCCCCACCAGTGGCTGCACGTGCTGCCCTGATGACAGCCACCTTTATCCTCCTCCTGTCTGTGCCAACCTTCTTCTTGCAGTCCTGCATGGAATGCTGGTGGCTGCCCTGCTGCTTGACCACACGTGCCACCTCACTCCACGCTGCTGCATTGACCTGTGGTGTGCCTCTCTGTCCACTGAAGAGTGGCTCCCTGTCAAAGTAGGCCTTGAACAGGGCATCCAATTCTGCCCTGGTGAAGTTGGGCCTCCACTTCCGCACCCTCCCCTGCTCCTCATCCTCCTCACGTTCGGTCATGCTTGTACCTGGGAGATGGACAGGTGTTACCATGGACTGTTCAGTCCCATACAGCCCTCCCAGACCACTGTCCCCACATCTCCACAGCATGGCACATACCTCCAAAGGCTGCAATACTGATCCATGGCCTGTGCATTACCATGTCGCATTTATAGCGCATCATATACAAATGAGGGTATGTGCAACTGTAATGGGATGCAAATGCAGCGGATGCACTGCAGAATTGATCATGAGCTGACCTGCATAACCTGGCAGAATATCGCAGTGCTGCACCTTGTGCAGTGGTGTTGTGCATGCTCAGCTCATGGCACACCACTGTGGCATGCGCAATCGGACCCACACCATGCATGCATGCGGTGCTGATATGTAAGTGAGCGGTGCAGCATACGCACATAGCGTGGGAGGCAGTACAGTGCACAGCCACTACTGTGCCTTTGATGCTTGTGCACTGTACATCCTACAGAGCACATGTGACATGGTGCAGATGGCGCAGTGCCATCATGCCCCGTATTGCACCACTGCGCCATGGGTGCCATGGTGCCCAGTGCAGTAGGCCACTGCATGGCATCACACACATGCACCCTACTGCGCCCCATACAGGGCCTCTCAATAACATAATGGCACTCCGTGCATGGCCTGACCCTTGACCCTGTGGCTGGACTTTGCCCTCTAGGTGCCATGCAGCCGCATGGCTGCCTCCCATTGCACAGCACGGTGCCAGTGCAATTGCAAATAGCAGTGCTGCACCGCGCTACTGCAGCACGTGGGACACGTACGCTACCAGGTGCCATTTTGCACTGTGGACAGCCTGGATCATGCCGCGCACCAGAGTCCCTGTGTGGAGTGCTATTGAGCTGGCCAACCTGGTGGCCCTTGTAGAGCCACATGCTGGTGCCCTGTTTGGGCAGGTGCCCCTCCAGAGGCTCCTCACCACAGTGTGGCAGGAGGTAGCTGATGGGCTTGAAGAGGCCACTGGGAGCTGTCGTACTGGGCAGCAGTGTCGCCACCACTATGGTGACCTCCAGCGGTGTGACCCTGACCACCCGAGGCACCTGCAGGCGTGTGCCCAGTGGGGAGCAGTGCAATGGCCAGGTAGGTGCTCTATGACCATCACTAGCCATCTACAACTGTCCTTGGGGCACAGGGGTTGGCAGGCCAGGCCACCGGGGGGGGTCAGCACCTGTGTTGTTGGGTGTGAGTGAGCATCATATCCACCCTACACCACCACAACACAGACAGGCTGTGCGGACTGACGCCCGGGGGGGTGGGACCTATGGGTCAGATGTGTACTGATGTGACTCTCTTCATGTTTCCCCCCTAGACCCGGAGGAACGCAGTAGGGCACAGTTGGCCAGGGAGCAGCAGGACCAGGACCATGCCAGGAAAGTAGCTATGGGGAAGGCCACAGTGGTGGTGCTGTGGGTTGGCAGTGCCCTGCAGACCAGGATGCAGGTGAGTAGTGTGTTTCCTTATACACCTGTGCAGGGTGGGTTGCAGGGGTGGTGGTGTGGCATGGCCCTTCCAGCTGTGCACTTCCCACAGTGCCCTCTGCACTTTCCGCAGTACTCTCTGCACTGTCCTGTGGGCCTGCATATGTGGGTGGGTGTCGCAGGTGGGCTGTGGATGCACTCGGTGCCTGGCTGTGCCACTGCCATCCCACTGCATTACCATGATGCCAGATGGCCAGAATGATGCTGTGTGGTACATGGGCAGGGAAAGTGTGAAGCAGTTTACATGGCTATGGTTGCCCGGGTGGGTGGCTCATGTCGGCGCACTCACTGTTGGTGATCGCATGACATCCCAGGGGTGCTGGTCCCTGATGCACGCCGTGCACATAGGGTGGGCTGCATTAGTCAGGGCAGTCACTCATACTGCTTCTGCTCCCTTGTCCTAGGTGGCCATCATTGGGAGGCTGTGGAGCAGACCCTGCGGGAGATCCTACAAGTTACCCGGGTGACACTGGAGCTGCTAGAGAGGATGGACAGGGAGACAGGCGGCACCACAGGCACCACAGGGCGGCAGGAGAGGACCAGGGCCACCAGTAGCACCTGAAGCATGTAGAGGCACTCAATCCCTCCCAGGACTGTACCCCTCTCCCCCATGTCCCCCACATTTGCCTTAACCATTGTCCACTGCCCTTTCCCTTCCCCCTTGTAGCATTCCCACCCATCCCCCCATTGTACATATCTGTATATAGGTTATGATTCTGTTGTTGCTGTTGTTGTTCTGTTTTTATACATTTGTTTATATCTATGTCTGTGTCAGTCTCTGATTTGCAGTGGGTGCATGGTGCCTTGCTGCAGTAGTGTGCATGGCTACTGTGGGGTGGGGCTGGCTTAGGCATGTGTGTGCCTGGAAGGGCTCCTCCACTGGTGTGGGTGGAGGACATGGGCTCTGTCTGGGGCATGTGTGGTGTGCCCTGTGCACCGTTCGCCTGTGTGCAGTGGGCTGTGGTGCACGTGCTGTATCTCATCTGCCCCTGTCGGTGTGTGCTTTGCCTATATGGCTGTGGCTATTGCTGCTACACTTGCACCACGTGTGGCTGTGGTATGCATGGTCGTGTGGCCCCCACCACTGTATGCTCAGCTGAAGGCGTGCCTTCAAAGGCAGCACATGCCTGTCACCCTGCAGGCACGGTGCCCTTACTGCTGGCATTTCAGCCCCTGGACTATTGTATGTCTGTCCCTGTTGCCACTGTGGGAGGTGCTATTGGTTGCTCCCTCCATGCAATCCATGGTGAATGGGGCAGTGCTTGTTGTCTGGTGGCTGTCACATGGGGTCCTGCTGCATGGAGGTGGTGTTCTGATCACAGGCCCCTGCACCTGCCATTGGGGTGGCCAGGTTCATGGGGTGACCACCACATTTCAGGATCACCAGCACACTGGGGGTGGGCTGGCCACAGGTTACACAGCACCATGGGCCTCGTGACAGCAAGGCATGTCACACTGCTTTGTGTGGCTGTTTGCTGTTTGCAGGTGTGCCCATGTGACTGGGGGGGCATTGTGTGTGCCCTCTGTTGCCTCCTGTGTGGTGCAGGCCTCCATACACCACAGGAGGGTGCTGTGTTGCCTGGTGGGGCTGGTGCTGTGGCGGGGTGGGTGCATGGGTGGAGGACCTTGCTCTAGCCCTGTGTTTGGGGTGCCTTCATGCTTGTGCTGGCATGCAGGGTGGCCATTGTCTCATGTGGGGTCCCTCGGGTACTGGTGCCAGGTCATCCACCTTGCTGTGCCTCCATGAGGGCCATGCTGGTGGGCCTTGTATGGTTTGTAGTGGCGTTGGTGGACGGTGTCACCACCTGTGTTGGGTGGTCACGGTGGGGTTGTGGTACTTGTGCATTGTGCTCTGGGGTGACTGGATGCCTTGGCACAGTGATACCAGACTGCCTTCAGTGCCATACACTGTTTGGTTCTGCTTCTGGGCTATGTGTCTTGGGTGCTCTCTACTGGGGTAGGGCAGCAATGGTGTACTGCCGAGCATTGGTTGGGGCTTGGCCATCATTGGCTTATGGTCCCTGTTGGCTGGTGGACAGTGCAGGGGTGCAGTGCCCAGTAGGTGGGGACTACTGGGTCACATCTGCTCGTGGTTCAGCACTGGGGTTCGAGGGTCAGTGGCCCATCCTGCACCCATCTGGTAGTGCTGCTCATGGGGGCCTTGTCCTGGTCAGAGGGGCTGGGGGTTGGGGGAATGGTCTGTCTGTCCTGGTGCATGCTCCTCAGCACATGGCATATCCATGGCTGCTGCTCAGCTGCTTCCGGTCTTTGTCCATGCGCATCCCTAGGGGTGCTATTGTGCATCGTCCCTGCTCCATGGTGCATCCCTCGTTACCCATGGCGCATCTGGTGTGATGTTCAGCCACGTTGCGCGGGTGCACCTTGTCCTGCGCATGGTTTAAATATCGCGCCCATTGCACAATAGCGCACTGGACATGTGCCTGCTCCCTCTATTGCGCATCTTTTTTGTGCAGTCTGAATATCCCACCCCAAATGCCCATAATACTCACGTAAAATCAGTGACTATACCCAGTTATTCCATTGCTTATACAAAATTCATCCCGCTTAGTCTTAAAGTCAATCATATCTTTGCTGCCTACTACCTGTAATGGTAGCAAGTTCCACAGTTGTACAACTCTTTGATTATACCAGTAGGCTCTCTTATTTGAGTGACAAAAATCCCGCTTAAGTTGTAATTCATAGGATCTTATATTTTGTGTCTGATGTTTGGACGTAAGTCCCAGGCAGTCCCACAGGTCGTTATTGGTCAGTGCCCCAAAAACCATACACATATGTCCCCTCAATCTGTGGTATTCCAAAGAGTACATCCCCCAATTATGCAACCTTTGTTTATATGTTAGTCCCTTGAGGTCACAAATCATCCTCACTGCTTTATGCTGGACCCCCTCAAGTGCTTTTGTCATAGTTTTTGTGCCTGGTGCCCATAATTGAACACAATACTTATGGTACAGTCTGACCAATGACACCTACAGAGGAACTACCACAACTGTTTCACCACTAGCAATGTGTCTTGTGATGTTAGTCAAAATTCTGTTGGCCCTCTGTTTAATAATGTGACAGTGTTTTGTAAATTTTAGATCATTGGTTATAATGATGCCCAAATCTCTCTCCTGGGTCACTTCCTTTAACAGTCTACCCCCCAAAAGATATGACGTCTTGATGTTGCTTTTGCCGAAATGCATAATCGAGCATTTATCTGTATTAAATTCCAACCTGTGTGAACTTGCCCACTGCTCTAGTTCAGCCAAGGCCCTTTGCAAATTGTCGATATCCACTGGATTATGTACAGGCATGCCTATTCTAGTATCATCTGCAAACTTAGAAGTCTATATGCCCTCACTACATTTCATAGAGGATACGTAAATATTAAACAAACATGGACCCAAAACTGAGCCCTGAGTGACCCCACTAGTAACTGTTCTCCAGTCTGAAGTGGTAACCCTGAGGCTTACCTGCTGTTTCCTATCTGTCAAGCAGGAGTCAATCCAATGTATTATATTTCTAGTCCCCTCCCCCTTCATTAAGGGCTCAATTAGTTAACAGTGTTGCACTTTGTTGAATGCTTTTGTAAATCCAAAAAGATCAAATCCACCAGAGAATTGTGATCTAAGGCCTCACTAATTTTGTCATAGAATTTAAGCATTCTGCCAACAAATTCTATGTTTCTATGACAGCTGGAGCTTGAAACTTTCAGGTTAGTCAGAGTCTGACACAATGAAGTGCCTTTGATGGGTTGTTTCACTAAGAAAAGTTTCATTTTTAAATTACTACAATTTAAAAATGCTGTTGTCTAGCATGGACATAATGCTTTTTAATAGCTTTTTAATAACTGAAGCATGAAAATGACTTTTTTTTTATTTTGGCCATAACTTGGTCATTTGGGGTCCAATTGGCTCCAAATTTTCAGGTTGGACATATTAGTACCCCACCTCATGTATATATGTGTCACTTTGTTAATGCACTATAAGGTGGGGTGCCATTATGCCCACCATGAAAAAAAACAAGAGAAACAATAATTTGATTTTCTGTTAACAGCTTGTATAGAAAATTTTTCTTTTCATGCTGGTTTAGAACAAAAGATCTAGCCAATGACTGAAACTGACAATGACTGAGGGCTGGGATTGTGGAGCTTGTTCTGTCTAAAATTGTTGAGATCTTTAAAAAGTTGCTTAAATATGGCAATTCTCTCCTATTAAGTATCTAATTCTCCTTGCAGCATTTCTATCTGATCTTAGTTTGCTTTTTTTCTCTGTGGTTCAGCCTGGAATGTAAAAAAAAAAACTGTATGGAAGGGAAAATAAAGATAAACAAGGCTGTAGTTAAAGCTGAAGGGTGATGGCAGGGTTGTTTCATTCCAAGCAACCCTTTTGTGTCCATTCTCTGAATGCTCAATACACAGAATAGCTTCCTATCCTAAGGCTTTTAATTTATAATCAGTCCAAGTAAAGCACATATGGCACATATGTGAATTTATTGATAGTACAGTAAGGATAATTAAAGGACACCTAAATCGTCATTTTACATATTTTTTAATTGACTCCATAAGTTTGTAAGGGAGAGGCTGTTGTTTACATTTATACTGAAATTGCATTTATTAAAGTGGGATAAATGCAGTTTCATAGCATTTGAAAATTGTAAACACAGCATCTCCTGATTCAAAAATCCTGCTTCAACAACCCTAACATGGCTGCCTTGATGATGTCAATGAAGAGAGATATCCCTAGCTATGCAGATGTATAGTAGCTGTACTAACCATATTCAAATGCAAATAACTTTAAAATGAAAAATGATGGCATGGTACTGTGAGCATGAATGTTGTTCAACACAAAAATATCTATAAAATTAGTAGTGTTTCATTTACATGTACCTTTTAGTTTTTTTTTATAATTAGCAAAAAACATCAGAAAATGCAAATGTTTTCACTTTTTAAAACGAAAAATGATAGCATGGTACTTTGAGCACAAAAGTTGTTCAGCACAAAAATATCTACCAAATGAGTGGTGCTTCATTTATAGATACATTTTAGATTTTTTATAATCAGCAAAAATGGCTGGAAATTCAAATTGTTTTCACTTTTTTGGAGGTGTTTCATAAATGAAATATGCTACCTCCCTACTGGAAATATTTTTGATATTTTTTGTTCTCATGCTGAATGACCCGATGACATCACTCATGGTTTGGCCACTCATGATGTCATTGGGTCAATCATCATGAGAACAAAAAATATCAACAATATTTCCAGCAGAGGGTAACGTATCCCTTATACAACCTTTGAAAAAAAACTTCTGTTCATGTATCAGTTTGTGTTGCTATTAAAGTGACAAAAGTATGGAAATGCGATGTTAGGCTTTTCAGCACTAACTCCACATTTCCTCCAAGCAACCAAAGGGGGCAAGGCAACAAAAGCATCCACAGACATCCATCATCAGGTAAGAGAAACAACATACAACTCTTTCCACATGACACAGGAGACATCCTTTGCAGACTGTGTGAGAGGCCTTTCGGCACCATGCAATTCTGCTTGAAGTTGAACCAGCATAACATTCTGTGATTTGCATATGCAGCTCATGATGCTTTGAATTGTGTGGGCATGTGTGATTTTGTATTTTCTTGAAACTTGGCTTCCCAGCCACATGCCCTTTGGGGTAACCCTTGCCTCAGTTTGCTCACAGAGGTTCTTTGTCTTTTAGTTTTTTATTTTAATAGGTTCACCACAACATAACCCAACAGACCATCTTAGGGTAGCTGGTTCATTCCACTGGGGTGTCAAACAGATGAGGCATACTGATGAGTCCTGGTAGGATGAAACACGTGTCTATGTCATCTGTTAGCACCCTTTGCAGACTGTGAGAGGCCTTTCGGCACCATGCAATTCTGCTTAAAGTTGAACCAGCATAACATTCTGTGGTGATTTGCATATGCAGCCCATGATGCTTTGCATTGTGTAGGCATGTGTGATTTTGTATTATCCATAATCATGGTCCAGTGCTTCTTTAGCCATGGATACACACGCACACTTGCACACCACCTGAGAAGTGTGGCAAAAAAAATTCCAATAGGATCACATTGTAAATTGTAAGTAAGGAATAACACATGACAGGGTGTGTGGTAATGCTACAGTAAATTACTACATGCCCAAGGTGGATTGTGAGGCATGAGGCACAGCTGAGTGCTTTCAACCACTTAGGAAGTGTGGTATGTGATTTCCATAGGATCACATTGTAAATTGTAAGTAAACAACACATGACATGGTGTGCAACAATGCTAAATTGCTGCATGCCCGAGGTGGGTTGTGAGGTGGGTTCTGAGGCACAAGGCACAGCTGAATGCCATCAACCACCTGGGAAGTGCTGAAGGCACCTATGCTGCCATAGAAGCACATGCTAAGGATGTGGGAGAGTCAGCAGGTGGCTGCTCTGAGGTGCAACAGGCCCCTGGCTTTTTCACCTGAAAATAGAGGTAACATTCCAACTTAAATGGCACACACCTGAATGACACAAAATGAAACCAAAAAAAAAGGGAAACAGTAGCAGAGCGACATGTAGCTCTGGGTAGTATGAAGAAGGCAGTTTTCATATACACTGACTAAATGCAAGGAAGTGTCAGTGGGTGGCTGTGTGAGAAATGCAGCGTGCCCTAGATCACTTTGCCTGATAATGCAAAGTGGGAATGCAAGAATCTGTGGCTCACTCTGTCATGGCAAGGCAGCATTGACAGAGCAGGGGGAAAAAAGCAATGGAAACAGTAAGCATACGACAGTTTTGCACCCCCTTTCCTGTTTGGAAGGGGGGAGGTGGGAGCTATTTAAAAAGCAAATTGCAGTTTGGTTAATTGGAGAAGAGGGATCCTCAAATTGTTTCTTACACCCATGCCCCTGTACAGGTCACACTTGCCAATGGATAGAACTGACAAACAGTTTTTGATGCACTGGCTGCCCCCCAAGCCCCATTGGATCTGCTCAAGCCTGTCTAGTTATGGGACTGTGCCCCTATCACAGCTTTAGCCATTTCCACAGAGTTCCATGACCATGTGCTAACCCTGTTTACAGGCTGTTTCAATCTGACTGGCATTTCCATGTGGCTTCTGCTGAGATGCATAATAACCCTGCCTCATCTTGGCGATTATTATTTCGTGAGTGTAAATAGCTATGGCACTTGCTTGTGTGCATATACTTTCCACTCCCTGTTCCTAGTTTGTCATGCATAGGTGTCAGAAACAATCTGAGGACCTCTCTCCTCCAATTAGCCAAACTGAAATTTGCTTTTCAAATAGCTCCCACCTCCTGCCTTCTGAATGGGTGAAAGAGGGTGCAACATTGTTGTACTTTGAATGTTTCCATTTCTATTTTCCCCTATGCTGTCAGTGCTGCCTTGCCATGACAGTGTGAGCCACAGATTCTTGTATTTCCACTTTACATTATCAGGCAAAGTGATTTTAGGGCACACTGCATGTCTCATGCAGCCACCCACTGACACTTCCTTTTCTTCCTTGCATTTAGTCAGTGCACCTGAAAACTGCCTTCTCCATACTACCCAGAGCTACATATTGCTGTACTGCCAATTCCCTTTTTTTGGTTTCATTTTGTGTCATTAAGCTGTGTGCCATTTAAGTTGGAATGTTACCTCTGCTTCCAGGCAAAGAAGCCAGGGGCCTGGTACTCCTCAGAGCAGCCACCTGTTGTCTCTTCCATGTTCTTAGCATGCACTTCCATAGCAGCATAGGTGCCTTTGGCATCTAAATGAAGACATCCACACTTCCAAGATGATTGATGGCACCCAGCTTTCCCTCATGCCTCACAACCCACCTCACAACCCATGTGGGGTGTGGTAATTTAGCATTACCTCATACTCTGTCGTGTGTTATTACTTACGTACAATTTACAATGTGATCCTATTTGAGTTTTATATCACACTTCAATGGGTGGTTGAAGGCCCTTGGCTGCACTTCATGCCTCACAACCCACCTGGGACATGCAGTAATTTAGCATTGCCACACACCCTGTCATGTTACAATTTACAGTGTGATCCTATGGGAATTTTTTATAGCACTTTCCAGATCCTGTGCAAGTGTTCATGTGTATCCATGGCTACAGAAGTGCTGGACTATGATGATGGCTATCTCTTGTGTCATGTGGAGAGAGAGTTGTATGATATTTGTTTTACCTGATGATGTATGTCTGTGGTTTCTTGTGTTTCCTTGTCTCCTTTGGCTGCTTGGGTGGGGGAAATGTGGGTTAGTCTTAATAACCCTAACATCGCATTTCCATACTTTTGTCACTTTAATAGCAACACAAACTGATGCATTAATGGAGTCTTTTGTAAAGAATATATAAGGGATATGCTACCCCTGCTGGAAATACTGTTGATATTTTTTGTTTGAGAGTCGATTGACCTGGTGACATCACAAACACACTCCATTTGTGCCATACCTCCAGAAAAGTGAAAAAAAAAATTTGAATTTCATGCCACTTTTTGCTGATTATGAAAAATGTAAAAGGTATATATAAATGAAACATCACTCATTTGGTAGATATTTTTGTGCTGAAAAGCTTTTGTGCCCAAAGTACCATGGTATCATTTTTTTTTCATTTTAAAGCTATTTACATTTGTTTGTTGCAAAAAGTGAAAAAATAAAGAATTTTCTGCTGTTTTTTGTTCATTCTAGAAAAACTAAAAAATATATATTTTTATTTATTTATTTATTTGATTTTTGTTGACCAGGTAAGCCCTCTGAGAAAAGAAGTCCCTTTGCAGGGATGACTCTGAATTAGTTACGTAGATGTACAATACAGTAAAAGACATAGATATACAGTTTCATACATGATAATGGTTCCACCAAGCTGCATCGATAGGAATTCTTTCGAGCAGCATTACAACAATGGCACAATGCTGACAGCTGGCACTGTGCCATCAGAGGACACAAGTGTTTTTTTTGAGGGGGGGCATCGTGCCCCACACCCCACATGCAGGGGGCTCTGCCCTCACATCCCCTGCACTATAGAGTGCTAACTCCAAGTTGGAATTGTTTCGGGGGGAGAACTCCCTGGAGACAGCAGTATTGGATGAACAGCAGATGATTACAGCAAACAGCCGATTCAGTCGCTGTAATGGTCTTCACTGTTATTCCATTGCTGTTTGAATGGCATACCCAAGATAATACATACAAATATAGACATGTTTAAATTAGTTACATGAGCTAGCAAGGCATATATGCATACATACAACTCTTGTTCAATGACTATATATATTTAAATACAAGGGGAAAACTGCCTACACTTGTTTTCTCTTCACTAATTCTGCATTTATATATATATATATAACATATATATTATTCAACATGAAAAAATAGCAGCAGCAGCTCCTCACATGTCAAACGTTTTCATGTCAACTGTAGATAAACAATTAATATAGCATCATAAATCAAGCACAAAAAAAAGGAGGGATGAGGGGGAGGGAAGGAGAAAGGGAAGGATAAAAAGAAAAAAGAAAGATAAAAAAGTGAAAAAGAAGAAAGGAAAGGGGGAAGGGCAGTGGGGGAAAGAAAGAGGGAGAAGGGGAAAAGAAGGATATAGAAAATCCTCATATATTCATTCTTTTTCACTTTTTTATCTTTTTCTTTCTTCTTTTTATCCTCCCCTTTTTTGCACTTTATTTATGATGCTATATTAATTGTTCATCTACTATTGTAATGCACTGATTTTGGTGTGGTATTGATGCACTGGCACTTTAACTGTCTGTCCTTATAAAAAGTTATTGGTAACCTAATGATTACGTCTTGAGAAAGCGTTAGTTGATGTAAAAACATTTGCTGTGTAAGGAGCTGCTGCTATTTTTTCATGTTGAATAAATGTCATATTTTTTTAATTTAGACCAAGCTGGGTGGTCTTTGGCACCTACACTGTGCTAATTAGTTGTCCCTTGTGTGAAAATATATATTTTGAGGGGAACATTATTATTTTTCTGCAACAAAAATGCAATTACTTTCCACTTCATTGCTTTACAGTATACTGGAATTCCCCTTCTAATCCTTACTAGCCAGTTGAAGTTAATGTAATTTAGATTGCGGCTGGGAGGAGGCATGCATTGTCGAAATGTAAATACATTATTTGCATTTGTTTCAGAATAAGTAATCTACAATAAATAAAATTCCCAGAAAATGTGGTGGCACTTTAAAGAGCAAGTTTGCAGCAATTTGGGTCAAGATTAAATGGGGCTGATTTTAGCTGACTGTTCAGGACGAGTTCTAATTTACATTTATTATTATAACATTTCCTTTATTAGGGTTGGACAATGAACTAATGAGCTCTCCCTCAGCACAATGTCACTTTTATTTATTTCTTTGGGAAAACATTTAGATACACTAAGGTGCTGTTTAGAAAATGACTTGATTGATCTTTCAGTACCATTTTCTAGGTTGAACCAGGTGCAATGCCATTGCTGTAGCAATGTATTAAGGACATTATTAGGTTTTATTAATTTTTTTTAACTTTATGTTTATTAGTTTGACAAACATACAGTTATTGCTCCAAAATTTAACATTACAATTACAGATAACAATTAGGGTGCAACTCCTCTTAATACTCTCAATTGATCCGTTAAATGTTAAAAGATTTGTCCTTGGAGGGAATAACCAATACTATTATATAAACAGCCATAATATAATCTTATTGCTGTATAGGGAGTCCATGAGCTGTATGGTGTTTTAAAAAAATATAGTTCACAGTGTATATTGTCCAATGTGCATCTCACAAATTGGGGAAGTTTCACCATGCTTAATCAAAGTAATTACACTTATTAGTGTCGAAAGAAAGAAAGTTTAAGACTCAATACCATAAATTATAATCCCGTATTTAACAGCCACAACAGCTGCTCTTAATCTATAAAAGGCACATAAACATTATAAACAGTTTCCAGCAATGATACAACAGAGACTGTGTAAAACAAAAAAGGCACAGTAGCACAGAAATAGCTAATATAAACAGTAGTATTTTACAAACCACCTAAAGAATCCCAGGTTTGTCTAATCTGATATGGGGCTTTACAAGGGGGTATAGAAGAAAATTTATAAACCCAAGTCCATATATGGTAAACAGGAAAACTGAATAAACATTATAAATGGGTTTTAAAATGCTCATGGCACTAAACCATCCCTCCTACCCCATTACCATTGCAGTCCTAGAGTCCACAATTATAGTATGTAGCTGTTTAGGAGACTTCTTCATCCGACGATGGGTCATCTTCCTCAGTTGCTCTTAGTTGAGAAGGGGGTATTCCTTTGACACCACTTTAGAGACTCATCTGGTTCAGAAAAAGGAAAATTTTGCCACGGTGCACAATCCTCAGGTGGGTCGGGAAGATCAGGCCATGTAGAATTCCTGTCTCTCATAGCATCGCCCTCACTCCATTGAACCTTTTCCTCTTCTGCCTGGTGGCATATGAAAGATCAGGGAAGAGTCATATTTACTGGCCATTGTGGAGCAGGTATTTTTTTTTCATTGAGCCAAGGCTAATAGATAATCCTGCGAGCCCACTCTGTCGGTCATCATCACCACCATGTGTGGGGCCTCTGGATTGTCTTGATAGCCCCTAAAGGTGACTTGGTATGCCTTCTGGATATTCTGGACGGTCGGGGTCACCTCTTCTCCCAGCTGCTATGTAATACACTCTTGCAGAAATAAAATCAGATGATCACCTTCACATCCCTCAGCAAGCCCCAGAATCCTCATGTTCTGGGCTCTCACCTGATTCTCCTACATTTCTAACATTTCCAGTTGGGATTGGAGATGTGAAGCTGCAGTGGGAGTTGTGCTGCTGGCTTTGGTTACAGTAGTGAGCTAGCTAAGGTACTGCCTATCTATTTGCCAGTCCATCTCTCTCTCTCTCTCTCTCTCTCTCTGTCCCTCTCTCTCTCTCTCTCTAGTTATCTGTATATTTGTTTAATCCTTCCCCCTCCCAGATCAGCCAGCCCTCCCTTGTTCTTCCCCAATACCCTTGTTATTGAAAAAGTGAACTGGGGTGTCCACCTCAGTACTAAATGCCCATCCCTCCACCTCCAGGTCACCTGCCCTCCTTACCAATTCATACATATAAAATAATAAGTGGATCGGGGTGCCCAGCCTGCTAATGCTTCTCCTCTTGCCACCCTCTCCTCCAGGTTACCTGCCCACCATCCCCAATATACTGTTAGTGACACCAGGGTGCCCAGCCCTGGTACAAGTGAAGATCATCCCTGTGTATTGGCTGGAAGATGGACTTTTTGGTATATTGTAAAGTGCTGGCAGGGGAAGGAAAAAGGGTTAATGAGATTATTTCTGTACTGAAGACTTTCTTCTTTTCTTGCTAATATCCTTGCTATTGCAAAACTAGAGTTGGCAGCTAGTATACTGTGCACATATTGTTACAGCTGAACATATAAACAAAATTAGAGTTAGCAAGGGCTATGTGTGTAAAATGTGCAGTCTCAGACTGGAAAAATACAGTAATGTACCCAGCAAAAGATCACCTTGCATGAACATATGCTGTGTTCTGGAAATATAACCTCTAATGGAAAGTATATATAAAATAGCTTGTGAGAGGTGGAGGGTGAAGAACTACAAACCCTGAAATGAAGTGCTGAAGCCTCCATGACACCTGTCTGGTTCATCCTCCCAAGGGAAAGTAACTGATCATTGCTGGTACCTTGTAAAATGGGCTGCCAGGGCTAATGCAGTATATTGTGTAAATTCAATAAACCTTGCTTTTTGGTGTGCAATTACTAATTTCCAGTGTAATGACTGGCTCAAATACCCTAACATCTTTGCACCTCAGATGGGACAAGGTTAATTTGCATCCCAAAATCAAGGAATAAGAGTATGCCAGGATTGCAGCCTAGATATGTCTGTTATTGTATGTTGATAGTAAGATAGAGACTGTCAGTGGAAGGTTTCATTTTCTGAAATCTGGTCTTGCTACAGGTTGCATAACATGGAGCAATTTATTGTTGCTCTTGTGATTGCCCATGAGGCTCAGAACTTTTGCAAAGCAGATAGACATAAAGGAGACCCCTGGGAATATGTTAAGCAACAGTTTTGTTTAGAATCAGATAATAAACTTGAGGACAAACAGAAAAAAAGGCTATTGTATGCAAGGTTTATATGTTACTGTTTTAACTTTGCAGGACAAGGTCAAATGTATTAGGAACACATGGCAGAGGTGACAAATATTAACTATAAACTGTGAAAGGAAAATGAGGAACAAAAGGAAGTACTGGCAACTGGTCACCCAATATGGTTTGACTACACATCTGGATGAGAAACAAAAGGAAACAAAAGGAGCTAGACAGACTGCAAGTGCACTAGAAGTACATAATCTGTGATAAGTACGATCTTGAGCAGCAGTGCACAGACCTTAAAGGAGCCATGCATGTGCAATATGAGCAGTTGTAAGCACTAGCTAAGGGCACCAAGACTGATCTCTCCAAATGTGACCAAAAGTGTAAAAAATTACAACGGCAAGCTTTAAATGACAAAGGTTAGAGACATGAAGGAAAACTTCAGCATACCAGATAACCTTAAACTTCAACTTTACTTTCTCTATTTTGCACTGCAGCCCACATTTCTCTGATGCTATCCTTCCCGTCTTATCTCATTTTTTATCTTATCTAAACTTGGATTTGATCACCCGTAGATTAGAAATCTCTTAATGCTCTGACCTTTCTCTCTCTCTCTCTCTACACACACACACACACACACATACGTATGCACACACACACATACACATACTAGTCTACACTGCTTCAGAAGTGCAGAGAACAGCTTTGGCTTTTAGTGCTGTATGATAGAGATAAAATAAATACTATAAATTTAATGTTATGTCATTATGTGCTTTACAAAGGCTTAGACATTATAACACAGTATGTGGATGAATTAGAATTATTTTTTTTTCTTCTCTCTTTGCATAACAGTGATGCTTTATAAATGTTCAGGGTTAAAGTGTTGCATGTGTTAAAAACATTATCTTAGTCAGTTACTGAGAAAAAAAACCAGTCAAGTCAACTTGGGGAACACAGAGAGATATAAATGTTTATAGCCTTTCTTTATATGTGTGTTTTATTGTAACAATAACTTTGTGATAACATTGATGATTTTGATAATAGTGCTATGTGATATCTTGGTTTGAATATTTTTGCCATATTCTGCTTTGCACCTGGGACCATCTAGTCCCTTGAATCAAGTTAATCCCTGCTCTCCCCCAAACACATACTCACAAGCCTGTCTTTCACTGGTGGGTTATTGTTCAGAGTTCAGAAACAATAGGTAGGGAAAGGATTAAATCTTTTCCACTATTCAGCTTTTGCAGCTTGAATGAATAAAAAAGTGTTTTTTAATAGCTATTTTGCAATCACTTATTTAAAGGAAACAATGTAGTTCCTAGGTATTGAAATGCATTGCCAGTCCCCACCCCCCACACACACATATGCATAAGTATATTCAGATAATTGGGCAAGCAAAGATATTATATTAGACTGGATAAAACTGATGGCAAGATTGTGTTTGTATGTGAGTGAGGATTATTTGGAGTTTAAGTTTAAATTTAAGGAGGCAGTACAGCACAGTGGTCTAAGGCTCTGAGCTGCAAATCTGGTGACATCCAGCAGACCAGACCTGGGTTTGAATCCCACAGCTTCCACTTGCATACTGTGTGACCCTGAGCAAGTCAGTTAACCTCCTTGTGCTCCCAGGTTGCTCCTATAAGAAAGCTTTCAGCTTAGTGTGCTATACCTGGTTAAACAACTACTGTAAATAAAAAAAAAATTAAGAATGCAGAATACAGAGAGAATATTCAATGGTGGAGACATTGGAATTGTTTCATCAGAATGCAGGAAGAAATGAAGGAATCAGTTTATCCGCTTATTTGTATGCATGTATGTTGTAAAAGCACAAAAAGTTTTTTTTTTACTTTCTGTTTATGCCCCCTCCTGTCTCTACATCCGTACCTCTCTTCAGGGCACCCAATGAGACTGCTCTGGCTACACCAGGGAATGGGAAACTTCCACTCCACAGATGCCCACCCCAATCTAATTAAGCTCACTCGGATTGCCACCCGAGTGGGGTGGAGGTGTCCCCCTTTGCCCATCCTTACCCCAGGGGAGCAGACACTTCTGCAGAGCTTCTCTCCCAATTCCTCTGGTTGCTGGCACTGGGGCCCATCTCCAGGAATGGATGTGAGGCTTTTCCTTGTTTTTCTGGTCCCATTCCCTGCAGATGCCAGCATGCAGGGAGGTAACAAGGAGACAAAGGCACACTCAGATGTGCCTTCACTCTGGACCCTCAGCTGACATCCACCCCTCCCTGAAGCTACTGCTCCTCCACTGCACCTCCACCTGTGGTCACCCAGGTGGTGGTATAGCAATGGGGAGTGAAGCCCTCCCTCCCAGGAGAAGGAAAGCAGACCTTCAGGTGCTCAATCCTTCTCCCCCAGCTGGCCTTCCAGCAGCCCAGGCTTGCTACCAAACCCAGCTCACTGGCATTGCAAACAGTAGCGCTATCACTGCACTGGCGGGCTGGCCACAAAGAGGTATTTTAATGCAAAAGTACAGTGTGGCATGAACTAATGTGCTTAAATCCCTACGCTATGCATCTACTGAAATTATTCCTTAAGAGGCATGGAGTCCAGGCAACTACTACCAATTTTATTGGTTTGAATCTAGGTGGGGGTGGGCACATACTTAACTTTGTACAGAAACAAGAATGCTCTCATTTAGCTGTTAATGTTAGCTCATTTGAAGTTATTTGTAGTGTTTCCATTGCTTTGGCATATTTGACATTTGTGCCATCTCATTTGCAAGGGAGTCCCAACTCTTGGTATATCCCTATTGTGTAAACAGCAGGTTTTTCTTCTTGTAACATATTGCTTGTTAACCATAAGAGGTTTACATTTTTTTCTCTTTTCCCTCTCCTTCTCCAAGGGGGCGGGGGACATGTTTCCAAAAGAGGCAAGTTTATAATAAACTGGTTCATTATGGGTTAATCTGACAACCTTGAGTTCTGAGCTATAGCTCGAGAAGGGAAGCAGCTGGGTGCTCTCCAGTCCACAGGCAACAAGGATATTTATTGAGTTAAGTGCTTATTAAATGGAATGAAGTTTATATTCTGAAACTAACCATTTAATTTCAGCATTTTAAGATTTTTAACATTTCGTCATAGACAGGATTCCCTTGTATCATTTTGCATGTGTGGTCTGTAATATGGAAATGGCACTGTGTCTGGAAGAGAGGGAGTCTACCACCCCACACATTTGATTTGCTTCTCCATACCAGAGTTTTTACATGTCTGGCAGTATAACAATTTCACTGCCTTAGACGGCACGCCCCTCTTCTATGCTGTTTTATTACAGTGCATTGTTTTCTTGGCCACTTCTACAGTCTGTTGATTTTATGTAAATGGGATTACATTGTTAAAACCAACTCCAAAACCCATTCCCTTTAGCAGTGGCAATGCCCAAGCTGATCTCCTTGCAAAACAAGGAGCTCAGTGGGTTGGGGGAGGGGGCATGAACCTTCCATACACCCACACAACCTGTGTCAAGCTTCACAGAAAAACAAACCAAGTACATTTAGCTGAGCAACAGAAGCAAGACAAGTAACTAACTACTTTATGGCAGTAGTGGATTCCTGTAGGCTGAATGTTTACAAAAAAAGCAAAAAATCATAAAAGAAATCACAATTGTCATCCAGAGACTGACATTTCTGCTGTATACAGGTCCAGGAACTTATTTCTTTAGGACCTGATGTGCCCATGGGAAGCCATGAAGGGTGCATAAAACACCATTTTGAACATGCAGACAGTTGGGTGATAGCACCACTATATTTAGGGTTGAATCGGTAGTTTAATGTAAAACCACAGTTTTTGCACTTTAATAACTTTGCAGCCATTCAACGGATTTGCATGACATTTTGCATATATGGTCTCATGTGGTAGATCTATGGATGAGACAAGTTTCATTGTGGTCAGATTTGGAGATTCCAAGTTCTGAATAGTGCAAAAACTGAATTTTCAAAAGTGTTTTCCCATTGGTTTTGCTGTTTTTTCTTTGAACTTGGCTACCGCCCAGATTGTTTGGAATTGTGGTCTGAAATTTTCATCGTCAGCAGCAGCATCATTGTTGACAAAATCCAGTGCAAAAATCTGATGCAGGCATTTATATAAGTGAAAGTAAAGAAATAAAAAACAATGATACACATGTCCCCACATAAGGCCCATATTCCATCATATCCCAAAGTAAAAGAAAATTCATAGATTAAAAACAGTATGTTTATGCATAAACTGTACATTATTCAATGAAGTCCTCACAGTGGCAGTAGCAGTCAAACCAATAAGTTGCAAAAGTAATGTGTAATGATGTTACAAGATAAATGTTTACAAAAGAGATTTATTTGGAGGTATTTAAGGTGGTGTCTATCTGAGAAATTAAGTAAGGGTTTGTTTTTTAAATAACTTGAAAAATGTGTGAATGTAACACATACAATTAAAATATTTTATTTAAATTTTTTATATTTTAATGTTAAACAGTTAACCAGAAGAAGCCAGAGGTTGGCGAAATGTTGGGGCACAGATGAAAATAAATATTAAATAAAAAGAAATTAATTGATATAAGTTTTCTACATATGGTTTTTCAACCAGAGTTGGTGCACTAATGTAATAATGAAGATTTTCACACACCTGGCACTGTCTCTGTATTCTGAACTCTGAGGAACTTTGGAGCAGATTTCCCTTTGAAGTTCTTTTAAACCACTAAGTGGGCCTGGTCCCACTTCAAGGCACAGTTCCGTCTCTTCAGGAGTCTCTGATGCAAATGAGCGCATAACATTGGGAGCCAGCAGTGGCAGTCTAAGGACCCACAAAGGGCTACTTCTCACCACTTCATGTCCTGAATTTTTGGTATGCAATTATGCATTTCTACTATAATCATGGCTCGAATAACCAAACACCCTAGACATCTGTATCTGTGGTCACATGGAAGCACAGGATCCAGAGGGCTCTGTGCTTCCACAGCCCACCGGACAACCCAATTAATTCTTGACATTGAGACCCTCCACTTCCATAGGTGGACAGAGTCTTTCTTTGGCACAGGGTCCAGAGGGCCCTGCACATATCAGGATATGATTCCGCAATCTAAAAGAAAGGAAATTCTTTGAAAAAAACTGCACTAATGCACCAGTTAGGGTTCAACATAATGCTGCAAAAGAAGGTAAATGTGGTGTTAGGGTTTCCAGCCCAAACTTCCCACCTCCCCCAAAGCAGAAAAAGGACAAGACTACACAAGCAACCATAGACAGCCATCATCAGGTAAGACAAACAACATACAATTGTTTTCAGATGACACAATGCAGTAGCACTGCTGTGCTACTTTTGTGAATTTGAATCTGTGGCTGCATAGGCACAGGCCCTGTGTGTGTATGTCATACTGCATGCATAAGTATGTGTGGCTGCAGAGGCACAAGCCCCATGGGGGTCTGTCCTTCTGTAGACAGAAGGCCCATGAGGTCTGTGCCTCTGCAGCCAGAGGTACTGATGCATGCTGTACAAGGTACCTCACTAGATAGCATGATCCTTTACTGTGTGCATTTCTGTATGTATCTGCATAACTGAAAAACTGCTGCCACCTTGAACAATTTCTAGATCTGCTGCTGAAACCATTATACAAACATTGCAACAGTACTTTCATCTGCATAACTGTAGGCCCTAGAGGGGCCTGCACTTCTGAACCTAGAAGTCAGTATGCATTTCTTACACCTGTGGCTGAAGAGGTACAGGCCCCTCAGGGGCCTGCAGTTATACAGACACAAGTACTGTTGCAATGTTGGTATCATGGATTGTGTGGCACCTGCACCTATGCAACTAGAGGTTGGTGTATATGTCTTAACACCTGTGGCAAGCACATGCCCATCAAGTGTGCGTATTTCATACAGTGTGCATGAGTACCTGAGGCTACAGAACTGCAGGTCCCATGGGGCTTAAGCTTTTGCAGACAAAAGAACTCTTGTAATTTGAGTATCATGGATTTGTATCTGTGGCTGTAGGGGCCTGTACTTCTGCACAGAGAAGCAGTGTTGAGATTAGAGTATTGTGGATTTCTATCTGCAGCAACAAGTGAGTGTGTATGTTTTGCCATGCACATGCCACAGATACAAATCCATGAAGGTACCACATCAGAACTACTGCATTTATGTCATCCAGAAACAGTTGTATGTTGTTAGTCTTATCTCATGATGGTTGACTGTGGTTGCTTGTGTGGTCTTGTCCTTTTGATGGTTTGAGGGGGTACGATACTAGGGTTGGAAACCCTAAAATCATATTTCCCTACTTCTGTGGTGTTATGTTGGGATCCAGTACAAGATCCTGACACCCAAAATCCTGAGGATTGAAATCCTGACCTCAAAATCCTGATGGCCACAATCCCAACGATGAGAAAATGTCAACAGCAAAATTCCTGATCTGTTCCATGAGGGGCTCTGCCCCCACCCCTGTAACATATATAAAAACAGTGCCTAGGGTCACCATACCATGGGGAACATGGCTGTCAGGAGGTCTGCCATACTGTTGGGATTTTGATTGTTGGGATTATGGGTGTCAGGATCTTGTATGGGTACCGTTACATTGAACCCTAACTGGTGAATTAATGCAGTTTTTTGCAAAGAATGTATATTATTAGGGCACAGTAGCACTCCTATAGTTAGGGTTGAGTAGGCTGTTTAATGTTAAACCCCAGTTTCTGAACCTTAATAGCTTTGGCGCTGTGTAACAAAATAGCACAAACTTTGGCATCAGCAGTCAGGCTGTCAGCGTCTCAAGATGTGACAAGCTTTGTGATGGTATCTTGTTTGGTTTTTGAAATATGGAATGCTAAAGAATGGGGGGAAAAAAGTTGGTTTCCATATAACTGAACGTTGCATTTTTTGTTTTGTTTTGTTTGCTCTCACCTACAGCCTAGATAGTATGGAATTTTTCCATAGAATTTTCAGGGCTGAAGGGGCCTATGGTAAGGATGTGTGTTTCAAAGGTTTTGTGAAAAAAATTCATACAGTTTCAGAGTAGTAAGTATTTGTTTGACAATCTACAAATACAAATGGTAAAAAAAACCTGCTGTGGGTACTTATTTTCATGATTTACTTGTTGTGTGAGAAAAGAATACTGATCCTGTGGGAACAAATATTGATCATGGTAGCCGCAATCTTGTTTTTGTAACTCACAAACATTGAAAATACATAAAAGGGATATATTTTCAAATATCAAACACCCTAACCTCCTCCGGTACCACTTTCTTCACCCCCTTCCTCTTTCTATGTTAAATTTACAATTTATTATAAGTGGACCGGGGCGCCCAACCACAGTACCACTTTTATTTGCCCCTTCCCCTCCAGGTTGACCACTTATTCCAATTATATTAGTGGCAGCACTGGTGCCACCAAAGACTGGACACCAGGGTGCCCAATCCCCAGTGTTGGAATGTCACCTGAAAGAAAGAAAACCATCACTCATATTTTTTTACCTGTAAAAAAGAAAATGGTCCCTCACTGATCTGACTCCACCACACCCCCACCCATACAACCCCGACCTCCCACTTAGCACCCCACCCCACCCCACACCCTCACAACCCACACACCTTCACTTTCCTGAATTTGTCTCATGACATAGATTCACTGTCTGACTGAAAACACATCTTGCTGCTGGAACTGGTTACCATGATATGAGAAAATAAGGTAAGTCCAGTTTAATGTATTTTAATGGGGTTTGAACTTTTCTTCATAACTTTGTCACATTTGAATATTTTTACACCAAATTTTCAACATGGCCTTTTTTGGGACCCCACTACATGACTGTTGGTGGAATTATGCAAATGTGGTCTGAAAGGTGACTTTACGGTTGCGTTGCAAAATCACCTTTCAGGTGGGATTTCAACATTTTCACTGCCCTTGTTCATGAGGTGGGGTCATAAGATGGCTATGTTGAAATTTGAGGTGAAAATATGAAAAAATGCTAAAGTTATGAATGTACATTGAAAATGTTCTATGCTCACTCATATATTTGGTAATTTTCAATATTTTGATTCCAAATTTTTAACATGGTCATTCTTTCATGCCACTTCTTGAATCCTTGCCAAAATGTGGTGCTGAATGATATTTCAGTGGGGATGTGAACATTTTCTCAGGACTCAGAGGGTGGTGTTGGGGGTCTTTTCCTCAGCTCCATTCCCTCTATCCTGTGGGGTACCACAGGGTTCCATTTTGGCACCAATGTTATTTGCAGTGTATATGCTGCCATTGGGAGTGATTATTAGATGGTACTGTTTGAGTTTTCACTGCTATGCAGATGATACTCAACTGTACATGTCTTTTGTGCCTGATCAAGATGATGCAGTTTCAGTACTAAACAGCTGTCTAGCCAAAATCCAAGACTGGATGAACATGAGTTGGCTGTGGTTGAACCCTGAAAAAACTGAGGTGTTGGTTGTGTACCCAGGTCATCATGAGGTGGGTGTGTTGGCAGGTTCTCCCTCGGGACTATGCCTCGGAGGTGCCCAGCTACACACCTCAGACCGGGTGCAAAACCTGGGTGTTATGTTTGATGACTGTTTGACCCTAAAGTTGCAGGTGTCTACAGTTGTTAAAACTTCCTTTTATCATCTGAGGAATATTGCCTGGGTTAAACACCTGGTTTCCCCCCGACAATCTTTCAACACTGGTTCACATCTTTATTATCTCCCATCTTGACTATTGCAATGCCCTTTACCTATGGCTACTGGGGGTTGATATCCGCTGCCTGCAGCTGGTGCAGAATGCGGTAGCCAGGCTTTTGATTGGTACTTCGAGAGCCAATCATATAACACTTGTGCTCCATGGACTGCACTGACTGCCAGTGCCGTGGCAGATCACCTTCAAGGTTGCTTTGTTAACCTATAAGGCCCTACATGACCAGGGACTGGGTTACCTGAAAGATCTTCTTTGTCCCTACTCTCCCCCTGACCTCTCCGATCCACCGATGAGGGATTGCTAGAGATTCCCAGGGTCCATTTAAAGACATTTGGGTTAAGGGCATTTAGTTATGCAACCCTGACCCTGTGAAACTCTCTACCTCATCGGGTATGAGACTGCCTGACCATTCAGAGTTTTAAGACCGCATTAAAACATATCTCTTTGATTTGGCCTTGCCTGATTATTGAAACTGTTATGGTATTTTATTGGTTTTATTTTAATTGGGATAATTATTTAATTGTGTTTTTATTGTACAGGTGCCTTGGTTTGGAAAGGCACCTTTTTATAAATAAAGATGAATTGAAAAAAAAAATTTACCTACCAGGTTCATGACGTGAGGTAATAAAAAGGCTATACTGAAAATGTGGTGTACAAATGCGGTCAAATGCCCAGGTTATGAGAGAACATTGCAATATTTCAAAATTCACTCATACCTTTGGTAATTTTCAGTATTTTGACTTCAGATTTTCAACCTAGCTATTTTTCCACACCACCTCATAAACATGACAGGTGTCAGTTTTCAAATCCTAGATGAAACATGTTTTCACACTTGTTGTATGAAATTATGGGTTTCAAACAATATACTATAAATGCCACACGTCATGTTTACAAGGGGAGTCATAAAATTACCATCTTGGAAATCTGGGTCAAAATAAAATACTATAATTATTAAACTTTGTGTATATTGCCAGTCCTTACCCAGTGGGTATGCTTTTTGATCCTGTGCTGGAGAGCTGAGTTTGGGGGAAAACTCAGTGACCCAGCTAAATGAGTTGAGGGTGGGAGGATGGTGATATTATGTGACACTCCTCCAGCCAGGAAATGGAAGCTGCAGGTATGCCTGCATAGGCCCGGGTACCATTTAGTGACAACAACTCTTCTCTTGGCATAGGGTCCTTCACATCTGCACCCATGGATGGCAGAGGGCTCTGTGTATTGGCTGAGAGATGGACTCTTTGTCCTGTGTCTGCCTCTGCAGTGACATGGAAGTATATGAACCAGACGGCCCTGAGCTTCTGCAAGTCCACCAACTAGCCCCATCAATTCTTGACATCCATCGCTGCATGGAAGTAGGCAGAGAAACTCTTCCCTTGGTGCAGGATCCAAGGGGCCCTGTGTGTCTTCATCTGTTTATGCAGGTTCTGAAGGGACCTGTGTGAATAAGGATAGGATTCCACTATCTCAAACAGGAAGGAAATTCTTCACAAAAATCTTTCTCAATGCATCAGTTAGGGTTCAAGTTAACACCACAAAAGTAGGGAAATGTGGCATTAGGATTTCCAACCCTAACTTTCCACCCCACCCCCCAAGCAGCAAAGGGTAAAAACATTAGGGTTTGGGGTCTCCAGAATCTTGGTGAATCAGTGGTGGTGGGGGGTCTTCCTTAGGGCTGTTAACCCTAATGCCCTGAGCAAATGATGTCAGATGTGTTGGCAACATGCGATGACACATACTTCTCTACCGTTGAAGAGTGTACCACAATGAGACACTAGCTTGGAGTTGTACCTTGTACTTTGGACAAGAAGCTACGTGTTAGGGGAAGGGGGCATTAGGGTTGACAACCCAAAGGAAGACCCCGCCATTGAATCACCAAGACTCTGGAGACCCCAAATCCTAATTTTTTTCCTTTACAGCTTGGGTTGGGGGTGGACATGGGGAGTTAGAGTTGGAAACCCTAACGACACATTTCACTACTTTTGTGGCATTAACTTGAACCCCAACTGGTGCAGGAACAAAGTGTTTTGAAAACAATATATATAGATACATATATTATACTTATGCAGTAGCATAAATATATTTAGGGATGAGCAGTGTAGGTTGTAGTGCTTGTGGTCAGTCATATTCTGTTTTTGGGCACTGTGCAGCAGTTTGTTTTTTCTTGTACTGTACTACATGGTTACAGGGATGTGCCATCACTAATGCAGCTGCCCTGTTGGTACAGTTTTGGAGCCTGGGATATAGACATGCAGACATCTTTCTTATGCTTTAGGTCACTGTCTTCTGGAGCAGATGATGCATATGTCCAGGAATGCCCATGTGCAGAGCAGGTAACACAGAAGGAGCAGGACAGAGAACTGTGCCAGTTAAAGCAGAAGGAAGTGGGGAAGGCAGTTAGAATAGCAAGGGCCCAAACCAAGGAAAAGACAGCCAACTCAGTTAAGAAGGGGGATAAAACCTTTTATAGGTATATTAGGGAGTGAAGAAAGACCAAGGGAGGGATAGTGAGGCTTAATAAAGGCGAGAGTGGGTGGGCAGAAAGGGACAGTGAAAAAGCAGGGATACTGAATGAATACTTCTGCTCAGTATTCACAAAAGAAGAGGAGGAAGAGGTACCTAATCCAATCAATAGAAGCACTCTGGAGAGGGGGGTCAATACCAGTCCTTTCACAGAAGAAAAGGCTCTGAAAGAACTCCCAAAACTGAAGGTGGACAGCACAATGAGGTCTGACAGGATTCACCCCCAAAATTCTAAAAGAACTAAGGGCAGAACTAGTGACACCACTGACTACCCTTTTTAACAAATCATGGGAGGATGGTGTGGTACCTAAGGACTGGAGGAGGGTAGATGTGATTCCATTCACAAAAGTGGGAGCAAAGCAGTGGCAGAAAGCTACAGACCTGTTAGCTTGACCTCAGTGGTAGGGAAAATGATGCTAACACTTGTGAAAAAAAGAATTGTTGAGTACCTAGAGGCTAGTGGGGCACAGGACCCAAGGCAGCATGGATTCACAGTGGCAAGGTCATGTCAGATGAATCTAATAGATTTCTTTGACTGGGTGACAAAAGTAGTAGACCAGTGAGGTTCTGTGGATATGGCCTACCTAGACTTTAGCAAGGCATTTGACATAGTCTCACACAAAAGATTAATAAACAAATTAGCCAGCCTGGGAGTGGGTCCCAGGGTGGGAGCCTGGGTACAAAATTGGCTGGACAACAGGACACAGAGGGTAATAGTAAACTGAGTCTACTCTGAAGAAAGAGTGGTTACTAGTGGGGTACCGCAGGGTTCAGTACTGGGTCCGGTCCTTTTTAATGTCTTTATAAGTGACATTGCAGAGGGACTGGAAGGAAAAGTATACCTCTTTGCAGATGACACAAAGATCTGCAACAGGGTTGATACACAAGGGGGGTGGAAAGGGTGAGAAGGGACTTGGCAAGGTTGGAGGAATGGTCAAAAGTATGGCAGCTTAGATTTAATGCAAAGAAGTGTAAAGTAATGCATCTGGGAAACAAAAACCCAGGGGAAGAATACACAATGGGGTGGGGTGGGGGAGGTATTAACAACAACACAACTGGAAAGGGACCTGGGGGTGGTCATATCAGATGACCTAAGGGTAAACAAGCAATGTGAAAAGGCATTGAGGATGGCTGGAGGGATACTGGGATGTATAGGGAGAGGCATCACCAGTAGAAAACAGGAAGTTGCTATCCCTCTGTACAGACAGTTGGTGAGACCCCATCTAGAGTACTGTGTACAGTTCTGGAGACCCCATCTCTGCAAGGACATAGACAGGATGGAGGCAGTCCAGAGGAGGGAAACTAGAATGGTGCAGGGTCTGCAACAGTAGTCATATGAAGAGAGACTAAAGGAGCTTAATATGTATACCCTTGAGGAAACAAGGGAGAAGATAGAAACTTTAAAGGGAATCAACAAAAAGTCCAAGAGGGTAGCATCTTTCAGAAAAAGAGATGTGCAAGAAGAAGGTGGGACAGCTTAGGGGCAACATAAGGAAATATTTTTTCACAAAGAGGGTGGTGGATGCATAGTACAGTCTTCCTGAGGGGGTCATGGGGTCAAAAACAGTGGGGGAATTCAAGAATGCATGGGGCAGGCATAAGGCAACTCTGGTGGGGGTAGGAAGAAGTAGGATGTTGGTAAACTAGGATCTGCAGCTTATTCAATAGGTAGGGAGATGGGCAGACTAGGTGGGCCAAGCGGTCCTTATCTGCAGTCAAAGTCTATGTTTCCATGCTGGAATGCTGTAATGACATGTGTGCACAACACTTTTGCTCAGCATGTTGTGTGCACAGTGGATTAGCATCTGGCACAGTTCCACATTTTGAGTGTAGACACCACTATGCAATTCCGCTATTAGGCTACAAGCACGCCCAGACCCTTTTTGGATTGGGTCCCTGATATTTAATTTATGTCCCCAGCTCAGAGACTGGGTTAGATTGCGCGTTGGAAATTTTTGTGGTCACAGCATTGCGTCCGTCCATATTGAAGCAATTTCTCATTTACATAAACAAATATAGCATTTGTGACCCTGTCTGCAGTACATAATTCTTCTAGGGAAGGGTTTGTGCATAACAAATTAAAATTTGGTGTCAAGAATCCTGTGGTCAGTCCTATATTCACAAGAATAAACTAAATGGAACATTGGCTCGTGAATATTTCAGTACAATTGTCTACTTCAAAGGTCTTTGACCTATAGTATAAAAAACAGTAGGTGTTGGAAAAAAAACTTGTTATGCTTGGTAACTGGATCTGTTCTTCGTTCATTGTTTTTTAGATGGGTTTGGAAGACGTGTAACTGAATGAAACTAACCAAGACTACATGAAGATTAAAAACAATCTTCCAAATACCTTACAAAATACTTATTTTTACATGCAAAGTTTGTATCAGGACTAATCAAAACTTCCAGGGCAGTCATTTCTTGGATGATTAATAACTGAGTTGGTTAGATGGTTAGGGACTCTTGGTGAGTTTGTCCAGTTGTTTTTTACCTCCTAGGAAATACCTACTATAAATTATTAATACTTTAAGAGCTACTTACACCTTAAGAAAAGGTTGGGCATTAAAACATAATTTAGCTTGTATGCCATGTATTTTTGTTTATTCTTTATTATGCAGCATGTGCATGAAAACAGGACCATTGTCACGTGGATGTCTTTTACTACTGTAACATTTCTACACTTGACATCATTATACTCTGCATGTGATGTTGTAATCATTTCCACCACAACAGCTGTGCTGTCACAAGCATAGGATTCTGACATCACCTGTTGACAAGCAGCAGGAGCTGGTGAAGGCCAAAGGATTAAGATTTTATCATGACCTTAGTACCTGACTCTCATGAAGAGAAATACAGAAACAGGAAATATAAGTAAGAAACAACTCACCACATGTTGTACATTATGCAAGGAATAACATATGACAGACAGGGAATTATTCTATATTATACAGTGGTCTTAAGGAATAAACAAGCTTGATTGACAGGCTGCTGTTGTAAAACTCCAGACATAAAGGTAAAACAAGTTCCAACCACAGATCTCATAACATAAACAATAAATCACTATACTGCAATTCTCTTCAGAAAAGCTTACCTTAAATGGTTGCAAATCACAGCATAAAAGGCATTCTTCAGGTAAATTGAACTATTTAGTTAAGTTTTTTGCCTTTAAACCTAGAGTTGGAACTACAAATCCTGATGTATGAACATGCTTGGTACATCTCATTTTTATGCATACAGTAACTCCAAAATGGCATACAACTGAAATTATAATGAAATCAGTTGAGTCACTCAGTAAAATGTACTTTCTCACCTACTACTCACTTTTATTTATTTTATTTTATTTTTATTTTAGTTTTTGTTGACCGGGTAAGTGCAGTAGACAAATCTTGCCTATTTTGGGGCATGACCCGGGGGAGGAGGATACAGATGAATGCCAACTGACCTTGAACCAGATTAAACTGTTGGTGGTACTTTTAGTGAATAAGGGAAATTTGGCCAGGCACCAGGGAAATTCCCGTACTCTCCACTGGGGAAACTGCTGGCTGTCTTGCCAAGATGGCAACTTCTCCTGAGCAAGCTCAGTGTGATGGTACTGCTGTGACACAAGTTCAGGCCTCTGCTCCTGTCCTGTCCACTCAAGAGGCCGAAGATCTTGCCTTTGTAATGTTGGAATTTTTGGCTACAAACCCAGATTTTGAACATATGGAGGTTTTGTCTGATTCGGATGCTTTACTTGGAAAATGTGTGGTTGCCTTACGTGATGCAGTGGGAGCATCAGAGTCTGTTTCTTGCTCTATATCGCAGCAGTGTGAGCTCCTTCAGCTACAGAAACAGACCTAGTTGGAAAAAGCTCGGGACTTGGATTGTAAAATTAAGGCTTTAAATGCCGGCTCTCCGGCGGTTTCTGTGCCTTCCTCGGACAAGCGGATGCTGAAATGGGGGCACCATGGGAAGGACAGTGCCCCTGTTCTGGCCTGATCACCTGTTGTTTTGCTCCATTAGGATTGTTGTGCAGCTGGCAGTGTGAACAGCGCTCCTGCTGTGTGCCGAGAACTTCCTGTTAGGTTTGATTGGGAGACAGACATGCAGCATGTTACCTCGGAATCGCTTTGTTTTGTATCAGACCGCTGAGTTGTGGATGGCTCTAGCACCTCTGCACCACAAGCTCCTGTACTGGAGGTTACTTTCTCTTTTTAGGAGTGGGCTAAAGAGACAGCTTGGAGTGACTTAGTCCCTGATTTACCACCTCTAACCTTCCCCCGACTGTGCAGTGGCCTGCTGCGGGTTCCTAGTCCCCAGAACTTGCCTTGTTTGACGCTGGGTGGATTTAGGATCGGACGGGACACTGGATACCTGACCCGAATGATCCATCCTACAAACAATTATGTGAGTCGACTTCTTCTGCTGTAGCCACCTATGTCAGATCTTCAATGAGCTCCAACAGTCCCCAGGGTAATAATCTTTCACTTTCTAAGACTGATAATGGTATTCCTTTAGGGGTCTGTGTTACTAACAAGATTGATGTTGTTGGGGAGGGGACACCTGCAGCGGTTCACCTTGGACCTAGTCCTGAAGCTTTAGGGGAACATAGAAAGGGATCTTCTATGGCCCCCATGTTTAAACTGGCTGATCTCTTCTACTCAAATAGGGAACCTGCCCCCAGGAGGAATGCAGTCAGGCTACTGTACAAGGGGGGTCTGGAATCTCCTCCAGACAGGTTGCTTATTGCTAGGCAATTGTTAAAATCATCTATGAAGTTCTTTTTTCAGAAATGTTTGCCCTTATTAGTCTAGGTAATGGGAATTTTTATATCAGATTTAAAAATGTATCTGATTTGGATAGGTTCTGGTCCCAATATCAGACGCTGACAAATAGCCGTCTTTGGGTGCCTTTTCAGGCTGTCCCTTTAACTAAGCCCTTGATCAAGACTATTACTATCATATTTTGAAATGAGGGCATTAATGTTGAGGATATTTTGTTCTGGCTTTGACAACAATGTGAGATTTTGGGGCGGCCTATGTCTACGATGGACAGTGAGCAGATCCTGGATGGTGGATGGAAGGTAAAGGTTAAACTTCTGCCTACCAATTCGGGTCCTGTTCACCTTCCTAGTACTTCCTTTTTGGGTAGGGATAGGAGGTATATTTTTTATATTGGACAGTCCAGGTCCTGTTTAAAGTGCGGCTCTCGGCTGCACCTTAGCTTGGCCTGTGACACTGCTAGGTGCAGTTACTGTTTGGAGTATGGTCGTGTGGCCTCGGCATGCCTTAATTTGTTCAAATGCAACCTTTGTGAGCAAACGGGGCATGCTTATGGTCATTGTCCATGGGCATCCCACAATCATGATGACTGCCCTTCCCATGAAGGGATTATTACTCAGGCACAGCACGCCCTGGCCAAGACTGCTGCATCAGTGACAGTACCACAGAATAGTCATCAGGAGTTAGTGTCTCCCAATGCAGGGTTAGGAGAGGTAGTACCTGTTACAAACCCTTGTCAGACTGCTCCTCCAGAAACTCCTGTGGTGATTGTGCCAGTAGATGGCATGGGTGGGGAGCATGACACGCCACATGAGGCTGTTCCTGGGGAAATTACTGAGGTTGACATGCCCCCCCCTCCAGAGATGCCTTTCAAGATCATTCCTCTGAGAAAGCAAAACCGGCAAGGGAAAGCCATGTCCTCTACTAAACATTCATCCAGACTTGATCCCCCTCCTGATACAGTACAGCTGGGTAATAGGTATACTCCACTTGGGGATGGTATGGGGGGGACTCGGAGGAGGACAGTACAAATACCTCGTCTGTCCTGTCCACTACTGACACGGAGAGTAGGACTGAGGACTCTATAGCCAAAAGGACTAGACAGAGGCATGTGGCCGCAACCCCTTATAACTGTTAATTTTCCTTTGACAGGGTGTTTGTTTCCTTTTTCTATGTGACATGCATTCCTTGGCAGTTTCCACCATTAATGTTAATGGGATTAAAAGTTTGAAGAAACGTATTGTTTTTTTTTCAACGCTTAAGGGGTTACATTCTAACATTATTTGTTTACAGGACACCAGGTTAAAATCTCATTTAGAGCTTCAACCTGCTTCACAGAGTTGGACTCTGGGGCTGTCCTTTTGGTCACCCGGGACTGACCTCAGTGATGGGATTGGGATCCTTTTTTCTAATCCTGCCATCTCAGTTTCTAGGTTAATAGATGTACACCCAGGGAGGGCTCTCTGTTTAGATATTTCCTTCCTTTTGGAGAGATTTCGACTCATTGCCGTACACTGTATGCTCCACAGACTAAAGCTCAAAGAATAGCATTGTTTAAAGACATTCAACCCCTTCTCCATACTTCTCGCTTAGTGATTTGGCTGGGGGACTTTAATTGTGGGCTAACTCAGGCTGATAGAGGCCTTCACACTACAAAACTTTTTTGTGATTCTGTAGCTTTGCAAAAGACGGTTTCCACTGCAAATCTGATCAATGTTTACAGGATGATTCACCCTACGGGGGGGGGGGTATGTTTTTTATAGGGGTACCCTTAAAACACGAATTGATTAAATCTTTTTGTCCAGGGTAGTTAAGGTGCTAAAGGTCTATGCTTCCTCTATTGAATTTTCAGATCATGGGGTGGTTACAGCCTTGATAGCTTGAAAGGGTACCCCCAGATGTAAAAAGAACAGATGGAGGTTGAATCAATTGATGTTGGAAGATCCTAACACTAGGAAACTATGGTTAAGAGAGTGGGCAGCGTGCTTTTTATGTTATGACACTATTCTAGAATGGTGGGAAGACTCAAAGAAAGGATGGCAACTTTTTTTTCAGCACCAGGCTCATATTAAGGCTAATAAGGATTATTTGGGTTACCCTAAACTCTGACATCAGTTACAACATTTGATTTCCCTATCAGATACTACTAGGCATGACTATAGTCAGTCTATTGCTATTATTAAAAAACAGATGATTAATCTGCAGTACGATAGGGGTAGGTCCCTAGATCAGGAATTACGATCTGGAAATCACATGACTAAACAATCTTTAGATCCATTTACTGAATGTAAGGGCAGAGTTGACTCTCGGCTTATCACCTCTTTTACTGATATGGATGCTACCACAGTACGTTCTCCACAGCAGCTGTTCTCTGTGGTGGAGGAGTATTTTTCCCAAGTTACGTCTATAGACGTTTCTTCAGAAGACAAGGATATGACTCAGTGTCTGTCTATGCTGAATTTACCTCAGCTTCCTGATAGTGATAAAGTAGTTTTGGAAGCTGAAATTTCTTTGCAGGACGTCCAGGATGCCATAGGTTCTTTGTCCTCTCGCTCGGCTCTTGGGTCTGATGGTATTGGGGCAGGATTTTATAAATCCTTCTTATCTGAGTTGAGGCCTGTATTAGTCATTTTGCTGAATTACATTTTACAGTCCGGTGCATATGCACCTTCTATGACTGAAGTTTTGCTTTTGATTTACAAAAAGGGGGACAGGACTGATCTGAGAAACTGGAGTCTGCTCAGTCTCTTAAATACAGACTTGAACATTTTGAGTAAACTTTTGCTGACTAGGCTTTCTAGGGTCACCCAGTCTCTTATAAGTCCTGCACAGACCTGTTCTATAAGAGGCAGAAAACAACAAGACAATTTTGATTTGGCTTAGAGAACAATTTTTTAAAGGATAAACTGAACAGCTACAAGGGGTTGTGTTAGGCCTGGATCAAGAGAAGGCCTTTGATAGGGCTTCTCATTGTTTTTTGTTTTTGGTTCTGAAAGCTTTTGGGATTCCTGATACATTCATGGGTTAGCTTTCTTCCATGTATCAGGGGGCCGTTATGATACTGAATGTGAATGGTTGGTATGGGCGGAGTATTCGTGTGGGCAAAGGGATACATCAGGGTTGTCCCTTGAGTCCAACACTGTATACTTTCTCCATAGATATCTTTATTTGACTGTTGCAAATGAATCAGGCTTTGGAAGGTATAAAGTTACCCCCTAGTTTCTCTTCACATAAGGTTCTAGCTTATGCAGATGACCTGGTTTTACTTTTATCACCTCATGTTTCTGTTCAGGCACTCTTGGACACTATAGAGTGCTTCTCTAGCTTATCAGGTTCAAAGTTGAATTATGATAAAAGCAAGGGAGTTGTCGTTGGGTCCACACCTGTGCCACCATCTGGTTTACTGGCTGGGATTCTGATTTCTAGAGACCCGATTAAGGTTTTGGGAGTGTAGTTTGGTCCTGGTGACATGGCAGGAGTCAATTGGGATATAACTCTCACCAGGGGGCAGTGGCTGATTAGCAATTGGAATGGTCATTTGATTTCAAAAAGGAAGAGGGTAGTGTTAATTAAAACACTCCTCACACCAATTTTTTTGTATATTAGTTATATTTTTCCACCTCCTTTTTCTGACTGGACTAAAACTGCTTAGTGTCCACTTTCAAGCATTTTGGGGGTCTAGGTTAAACCCTATAAAGAGAGATTTGACCTATTTGCCTAGATCTGAGGGTGGTGAGAATATGATTCACCCAATTGCTTTCTTTTTCAGTATCTTTTTAACATATAATTTTGGGTTGGTTTTGAGACCTGGAGAGATTTTGTGGAGACCTCTTATGGAACACTGGTTGCAACTCTGTATGGGCTGCTGGTGGGATAAGAAACCTAGGTTCTTAGCTAGATTACCCACATTGCCCTCATATGTACTTGCTAGTATTAAACAGGTCATCAAATGGAACATTACTACTCATCACCTGCAAACTCTGGACAGGAGACAGCTATATAGATATATTCTTTCTGTTGATTGTCATGTTGAGGTAATCTTTCCTGACTGTCCAAATGATAGAAAATGGGACATCTTGAGACTCCTTGCAGATAAAAGAATCCCCTCTTATGCCTGGGATTGCCTGTGGTTAAGTAACTATGGGAGGCTGGGGGTGAATGGAAACCATAAACACAGTTATCAGAGAGATACTGTTCTAGAACTAGTTGTGTTCAAATACTTGAAATCCAACATTTGTTTTTCGGCAGGGATTATATTAAGCAGTTCTGGGTTTATTTGGCAGGTGCTTGGAATGAAGCTGAAATTGGGAGTATTGATTACCCCACTTTGATGTTTGGGCCCTTGAAGGATACCTTTGCTAAACATCATAGTGACACAATCTATGTAATCCTTTGTATCATAACATTTTATATTTGGCAATCTAGATGACTCTGGATCCTGCAACAAAAATAAATGACTTATGTTGAATTGTTTAATAATATTTGTAAAGCTGTTAAGAGTTTAATGAAATTTAATTCTGAGACAGGTTCATGTGCTTGACCACAACGTTTTTGGATCCACTGTGCTTCATGGCTACATTGATTTATGTATGTTTTTGATTCTGAATTTTCTATTGTTTTGTATGTAATGAAGTCCAATTTCTCAATAAAATTCCCCTACTCTTTTCAATAAGTGCCATTGGATCTTTAACATCCACCTGAACTACCACCAATCCAGGCAGATGAAACCTCGGTTTAACGTCTCATCCAAAAGACAACACCTCAGAAATTCAGCACCCCTCTCATGCTGCACTACAGTGTCAGTACTGGGATATTAACCCAATTGTTTTACTTTTATTAAATATATCAAACTCATTAAAACACACCAAGTCATCAAATGTTGCATACTCTGAGCTATTTAAGTGATTTGTTTTCTGCATGGCTACTTGTTCTGACAAACAGATTGGGGTAAAACTGACTTATATACAACTTACATGTATGTAGCCAATGGTAGCACAGGTAGTACCTATTTAGCAGGAGTAGCACCTGTTTGGCAAGTGTGAGTAACAGTATAAATGTGTGTGGAGTTCCTGTCTGGAGGAACAAGTGTGTATACAACCAAAATGTGGTGGGCATACAAGTAAATTTATTATTAACTACATAGGAATGGGAATGAGACATGCCATTGTTGTGCATATAACCAGAATGTGCATACATCCGATATACAAATAAGTGGAAAGTACTATATTTTTTTCTTAAATAAATTCTACTGAATTAAAAATTATGACTGTTTGAAGTCTTCTTTTTTCATTGTATAATAGCAATAATACACTTCATGTCATATCATGGGATAGTCTCACTTATAAAATTGGTTGGAAAAGTCATGTGCTGTGATTGGTGTAATCTGATTACATAGCTGCTCCTTATTTCTGCTCAACAGCAAAGGTCTGAAATGCTTAATTTTCTGAACTTATACAGTACTAAAATTAAAAATCTGGGAAGCTACTATATAGTCACAATAAAGCACACTACAGTGTGTGTAATTGTTGGAGAATGGTACTTCTCTGGTATGCAAGGCACTTGAGATTGCCTTGTGCCTCACTTCCTGAGGTATGGGGGTATCCCACAATAATGTACACCTTTCCATGTCATATTGCTTTAGTAACAATCCAACTTTGGGTTTAAATCTCAAGCCCAAAGAGTAAGGGATTTTAAACACCAGAAGGTACAGTATGTTAATAGCAAGCATAATTCCCTATCTGGAATGTGTTATTCCACTTATAAAATGGTTTTAAATAACAAATGAATCAGAATGTTTTAAGGTCAGTTGGTTTATTTGCATAGTGAGCTCTCTGATATGGAATAGTTATACTGTGACCTGAAATGGTTATACTGAGAACTTTTTGATCAGGAATGTTTATCGTGACTCAAGCAAGAAGTTATTAGCAGTTGTTAATTATTTTTATTAGAAATTCAACCTTTACAAAAGCAATGGGGCAAGATGGGGTGTACTCCAGGGTCCTAAAGGAACTAAGAGAGGTGGTGGCTGAACCTCTGGCAATCCTGTTTAGCCAGTCACTGGAAACAGGGCAGATACCCAAGGAGGACAACAGATGTAGTCCCCTTATATGAAAGTGAGAACAAAGAGGAAGCAGAAAACTACAGACCAGTCAGCCTGATCTCAGTAGTGCGGAAGATCATGGAAGTACTACTGAAGAAGAGACTGGCGGAACATCTGGCTGTCAACAGACTATGAGACCCAAGGCAGCATGGTTTCATTGGGGGGAGGTCATGCCAGACCAGCCTCATTGAATTTTTCGACTAGGTGACAAGGAAGGTGGATCAGGGGAAGGCAGTGGATGTGACCTAGCTGGACTTCAGCAAGGCCTTTGACACTGTGTGACATAGAAGGCTGTTAAACAAACCAGGGAATATGAGAGTGGGCAGGACAGTAGTGCAGTGGGTGGGTAATTAACTCGGTGGCAGGACACAGAGGGTGGTGGTAAATGGCTGTCATTCCACAGAGGGAAGAGTGACCAGTGGGGTACCAAAGGGATCAGTGCTGGGACCAGTCCTATTCAACATCTTCATTGGTGACATTGCGCAGGACTTAGAAGGCAGAATTTCCCAGTTTGCTGATGACACAAAGCTCTGTAACAGAGTGGACATGCCAGAGGATGTAGACAGAATGAGGAGGGACCTGAAGAAGTTTGGAGAATGGTCAAGGGTTTGGCAGTTGAAATTTAACACACAAAAGTGCAAAATAATGCATATGGGGCATAAAATCCCTGGAACAACATATCAGTTGGGGGGGGTGAGGATATAGCATGTACCGAGCAGGAAAGGGACCTTGTGGTTATCATCTCTAATGACCTCAAGGTAGGGAAACAGTGCAACAAGGCAGCAGATAAAGCAAATAGGATGCTGGGATACATAGGCAGGGGCATCGCCAGCAGGAAAAGGGAGGTCATAATACCACTATTCAAGACAGTAGTGAGGCCCCACCTCGAGTACAGTGTCCAGTTCTGGAGACCTTACCGATGTAAGGATATAGACAGGGTGGAGAAGGTTCAGAGGAGAGCAACAAAGTTGGTACAGGGATTGCATCACAAGTCCTATGAGGACAGGCTGAAGAACTTGAATATGCACTCCTTGGAGGAGAGCAGGGAGAGAGGGGATATGACAGAGACATACAAGCACCTTATGGGGAGGAACAGGGTGCAGGAAAACACTATTTTCCAGTGAAAAAGATGTTGCAGGACTAGACGGCATGGGATGAAGTTGGCGGGAGGGTGATTTAGAAGAAACATGAGGAAGAACTTCTTCACAGAAAGGGTGGTGGACAAGTGGACTACCCTTCTTGAGGAAGTGGTGGGGGCTGAAACAATCATGGGATTTAAGAATGCATGGGATATACATAAGGGAATATTGAAGGTCAGGGGTAAAGGACAACAGACTTCTAGAAAAACTTAAAATGATCTTGCAAGCTCAAATGGGCAGACTGGGTGGGTCATAGGCCCTTATCTGCCGACATTATCTACGTAAATTATTTTATCTTTTCCTGGAGATCTATTGCTGTGAGTGAAAACAGAACCATATCATCAGCACATGCAAGAATCTTTTTTTTTATCTTAGGAGCACCAAACTCCTGATCCATCATATAATTCAATAAGCTAGTAACATAGATGTTAAATAATGCTGGAGCTAATAAGCATACCTGTTTGACCCCTGCATGTACTGGAAAAAATTATGAAATGTTGCCAACATTGTCATATCTGATAATAGTTTTATTCCCTGTATATAACTATATATTAGGAATTAAGATAGCATGATCTATTCACAAGTTATCTTTTTCCATAAAAATTTTCTGTTAAGAGAGCACCTGAGAAAACTCGAGGAGTTGTCAAAGGTATAGCAGCTGGGTTTCACTGTGAAAAAAGTGCAGATTAATGCAGTTAAGGTGCAGAAACCCTGGGGCAGAGTACAAAACAGGAGGAATGGTACTGACAACCACCAAGCAGGAAGAGACCTCTGGGTGATCATACTGGATGACCTATACGTGGCTAGGCAGTGCGACAAGGCCATTTGGAGGCCTAGTGGAATACTAGGGTGCCTATGGAGGGGTATCACCAGCAGAAAGAGGGAGGTGGTATTGCCTCTGCATAGATTGCTAGTAAGACCCCACTCAGAGTACTACGTGTCCAGTTCTGGAGACCACACCTCCAGAAGAACATAGAGTGGAGGCTAACCATAGGAGGTCAACTGAAATGGTGCAGGGTCTGCATCAGAAGTCCTATGAGGTGAGACTTAAAGACCTAAACATGTACACCAGGGAAGAAAGGAGGGATAGGGGAGATATAATAGAGACCTTTAAACACCTCACGGGGGTAAACAAGGTACAGGAGGGAAGTATTTTTCAGAAAAAAGGTGCTCAAGGACAAGGGGGCGTGATAAGCAGCTGGTGGGGGTAGAGTCATGAAAGATGTGAGGAAGTAGTTCTTTACAGAAAGCGTGGTGGATTCCTAGAGCAGTCTTCCACTGGAGGTGGTAGTGGCGAAAACAGTGGTGTGGTTCAAGTATGCATGGGATAGGCAAAAGTGAATTTTAGGGAAAGACGTGAAGCTGCTAGAGATCATACAATAGGCTGGGAAAATGGATAGACTAGGTGGGCCAGGTGGGTATATCTGTTGGCAAATTTTATGTAAACGTGGCAGTAAAATCTATGAAAAATGCATAAAGTTTAATTTTTCTCAGTTTTAATTGTTTTTCAAGTAAGTGTGAAAAAAATATCAATTTGATAAATTGCCAATTAGCCTGACAAAATCCTGCCAGATATTGTGAAATTATGTGTTAGTATCAAGCCATTCTGTCAATTTTACCAAGAATATTTTAGCAAAAATCTTTGATATGGAGTCTAAGAGACTAATAGGTCTGAAATTATGGGGATCATGTACAAAGCCTTTTCTACGAATAGGAACAACTGTATTTTTCCACCAGGATTCCGGAATAAAACTTTGTTTAACATGTTGAAAAGGATTGTGAATACTGTAATCTATAAATTTAAATTATACTAATATAATTCCATAGGTATACCATCTGGCCAGGGGCCTTATAAGAAACAAATGAAGTAATGGCAGCTTCGACTTCACTTAATGAGATGCTCAGGGGTTCACTTGAAAAATCAAGCTCTATATCAAAGATTTCTTGACCTTCCAAAGACTTGTTTTTCTTACAGATTTTTTAAAGTACATAACCCATGTTTCTTCTGGAATATAGACTGATAAACATGGCTGAAATTAATTATTACCTTTTGCTGTTATCCGAGATCCAGACTTGGATGTCCTATAACTGGATGAGACTCAATCCAGAAAAGACGAAGGTACTAGTAATTGAACAGGGTCATCAGCGGGATGTGGCTACCTCCAGAACAGGAACAGAGTTGTTTCTGGGGCACCACTTTGGTGGAGGCCACTAAGGTGCATAATTTGGGCGTCATTTTTGATGACGGCCTGGCTCTAGAACATCAGGTGTCGACTGTTGTCCACGGTGATTTCTACCACTTAAGAAATGTTGCCCAGATTAAACCCTTAATCCAGCAAAAAGCAAAAAGGCAGCTACAAGCTCCAAGAATACAGCCAAAGAACAAGTGGGTACTCACATAAGCAGATGGATAGGTTCAACTCCCCATTGCTGTTTCCTGTAATAGATAATCTCCAGTCCAGATGCAATAGGATAAAAGCAATACTTTACTCAAAAGTTAGTAATCAGCAGAAAATGATGCAAGTGCTCCCTGCCCCAAGTACCCTTAATGCCATCAGAGGGCTTAGCATCACCAGTACATGCTTTTGTCATGTACAGGTTCGATTACTGTCTCTACTTCGGAGTTAGTGAGTGTAACCTCCGCAGACTGCAGCTGGTGCAGAACACTGCAGCTAGGTTACTGACGGGTATTTTGAGGTCCACTCATATAACCTCGGTCTTGCGTGAACTGTACTGGTTGCAGTCAGGTGGAGGATTGCATTCAAGGTGGGCTTGCTCACCTATAAGGCCCTATGTGGCTCAGGTCCTGGCTACCTGTCTGACCTCTTGACACCTGTCTGCCCAGTGTGCTCACTCCGGTTGTCCACGGAAGGCCTCCTGGTGGTCCCAAAGGCGTAGTTCAATACATCTGGGGACCGTGCCTTTGAAGCGGCAGGACCAGTGATGTGGAAATATCCTTCAAGAGTTCTAAGGGAGGCTTCCTCTGTGGAAGCGTTCAAGCGGGGCCTGAAAGCTCATCTTTTTAATCTGATGTTTGACATCCACTAATTTTAACTAATGCGGTATAAGGTTTTAAGGGGTTTGAATGTTGAATTATGCATGCTTTGATTATTATTTCTGATTTTAAAGTTTTAACTGTATGTTCCCTGTTATCACCTCTGTGTAAAGTACCCAGAGCCTCTGGGATTGGGCGCTATGGAAATAAAGCTGACTTGACACCAAAGCCAAGAATTTTTTTTATCATTAGAATTGATAGCTTTAAACATTTCATCCTAGAGATACATGTGGTAAATCTATTTCTCTTTTTTCAATAAAGATGCATACTGTTGTCTTTCTTTGTTTCAAGTATTAATATTATTTCTAGTAGGATTATTTTTTGTCCGTCTAATAAGTTTAGTCAGTTCTTTTAACATTTTTTACACGCTTGATTAAACTATGTGTGAGAGCCTTTACCTTCATTTGTTTTTGGCACATGTAAGACAGGATTCAAACACTTGGAAGGCCAGGATCTGTTGGACAATATCAGTCTGGTTTTCAAAAACAGTGCGAGACTGTGATAGTTGTGTCAAGGGTCTTGGATGATATCCACTCATGTATACCGTTAGCACAGTGAACAAAACACAGTGAAGCTAACATAGCGACGGCTGCACATCAACGGGAACTACAGCAACAGGAATGGCAGGCCGACAGGTGTGTTACTGCAATGGTGTCATCTGTTGACACCTCAGGCTCCACCAAGCTGCACAGACGGGACACACATCGACCGGCAATACAATGACAGCACCAGAGCAACACCTGAAACAATGGCACGAGCCCACGGTGACTCACCACCTCACCAACAAACAGCATGACCCAAGCAGCAATGCAGAGGACTCTGCTCCTCGCACCTCAACCAAAAAGGAACAACCACCGAAATGCACCAGCACAAGAGACAAGGGTAAACACACACACCCACCCACCAGCACAGGAGATGAGGGCAACTCCCCCCACCAGCACAAGAGACGAGGGTGGACCCCCCCCTCCACCAGCACAGAAGATGAGGGCAAACACCCTCCCCCCCACAGATACCCATGAAGAGCACCGAGACACGGGATTGCATGTATGACAGCTGTTTATTCAAGTAACACAGGCACTAGTTTACAGTGTCAGGCACACATATGTCCCACTACCACCCCCACACAGTGCAAGATATGACAGCTGAGCAGCCTGTAGAACAGCTCCACCAACCAGTAGGATTACACAAACAGCCTGATATTCAAAGCAATTCCCACCAGATAGTCCTTGACACACTGTGCCCCATACTTGTCCACAATATGGTGTGCCATGCCTGACCAGGGCTCGAACCTCACCACCAAAGGAAAAGCTACAAGCCTGCCTGGAAAGTAACCCACAGTCCTGCTACTGCTAACTGGCAGATCCAGAGGCTTTTTGTCCCCTGCCAAAACTGTTGCCTGGGATCCTCCGAACTCCAGTTTGTTGCAGGGTCTAAAATCTACAGAAACAGACAAATTAGGACCACTAGCTCAGCATGTACCGAACCATGCTCTGGTGGCTTGATTGGAGCTGCTGGTCAGAAAGTCATATACCCCCTCAGGTGTGCCGTGCCCAACTGGAGCACGGACCTTGCTGCTGGAGGAAAAGCTACAATCCTACCCTGGGACATGACCCACAGTCCTGCTTTGTTTGAGCTAACCACACTTCCCCTGCCTGCCCCTACTTAATCCGTCTCCTTTCCTCTCCCACTCAGGTGTGCTGTGCCCGACCGGGGTTCACAGGGGCGTAGCTAGGGGGGTTTCCTGGGTGCTCAGAACCCCCACGCTGACTGTGCAAACCCCCCCACTTGCCAACTGTGCAACCAGGACCCCCCTCACTTGCCGACTCATTGAGTCTCATGTGGGATTCTTCTCCCCCCCCTCGACAGTCCCTGATCCATTACTGAGACCGTCACTCACCATCTCACTATTCTGGGTGATGGATTTGGACCTGGTGTCTCCGCTCAAGCCCTGCCTGCTTAAATTTCTACCGGCACGCAAAAAGTTAAGCCCGACTGGTGCAAGGCATGCAGGGAAGTCGGGCACCCTCCCAGTTGGCGACGCTCAGCTTGTAGGCGAAGAGGCCTTGGCCGGCCTCGGCTCTGCATCATGTGTGAGTGCAGCTTGGCAGTCACATGATGCAGAGCCACCGCATAGCACCAAAGAGCAAGCTCATTAGCCGCACAGGCAGGAGACCGTCAGGTTGTGAGGAGGCAGCTTGCCTGCGGCGCGTGTCCCAGTGTGTTAAAGATTTAAAATCACAAACAGTATTGAAAATATACTTGTGTACCTGTTTCATTTTGACTTGGGCACTGGGGGGGATCTTTGGTGCAGGAGGATTCACATAAAATACTTGGAGCTGCAAATTTAGGCCTTAACAGTGTGGAGGGGCAGCAGACTCACCTGACCAAGGACCAGGTGCGCAGTGAAGTCAGGGAGGACAAATTGTAATCATGTTTGCTGCAACTCTGGGCAAAATAAACAGAAATCAATGGGGGAAGTAAGGGTCAAGGTCTGGAATGATGACTAAATGAAAAAAATTACCGCAGAGACAGGGATTATTTCAGGTCCATTGTGCAGCAGCTGCTGTGACCGAGGTGAATTTGAAATGGGGCAAAATTCAGGAGGGTTATAAGTCACTGTAGCATGGTTAGGGTTGGAATTAAGGTAAAGCCAGGGGGATCTTTCAGGTAACATGCACTACTAGTGCTCAGCTGATCACTGAGGTGAAGTGGCCGGGGGAAAAGTAAATAGAGTAACTTATTTCCCTCCTGAATTTAGAATAAGTGACTCTGGCATGGCTATGATTGGAATTAAGGTAAAAATAATTACCTCAGGAGGATATTTTTGATGTAACATCATGGCAGTGCTGCAGGTCCTTTGAGGTGAAATGGGATGGGACAAATAAAACAGATTCAGAAGGCATAAGTAAAGACTGACATGGCTAGGAATTAAGGAAAAAAATACCTCAGTCAGCCAGGGAGGATATTTTCATGACTGCAGCTCCGTTACTGAGGTGAAAATGGGGCAAATAAACAGAGGAATAAAATAGCTAGGAAATAAGGTAAAAATCACCTCAGCCAGAGAGATATTTCATGCACTGCAAGCAGTTTCATGAGTGAGGAGAAATGGGGTAAATAAACGGACTCAGGGAAAAACTTAAGGAAAGACTGACGTAGGAATTAAGGTGGATATTTCAGGTAGCATGTCCAACTCCGTGACTGAGGTGAAATGTGGTAGGCTGTTCCATGCATCCACCACCCTTTCTGTGAAAAAGAACTTCATCACATTACCCCTTAATTGGCCTCCATCTAATCTCATGCTGTGTCCTGTCCTGCAATTTTTCTTATATTGAAACATGTTACACTCTTTCACCTTGTTAATACCCTTTAAGTGTTTGAATGTTTCAGTCATATCACCTCTCTCCTTTCCTTTGCTGTAGGGTAATCTGTCCCCTCATATGTTTTCTGATGCAGACGACCCTACACCATTTTGGTTGCCCTTCTCTGGACTGCCTCAATTTGGTTAATGTCCTTGTGAAGGTGTGAGTTGCAGTACTCCAGATGGGGCCTAACCAGTGTCTTGTAAAGAGGGATTATTACCTCCCTCTTCCGACTTGTGATACCCCTACTGATACACCCTAACACCCCCCCAGCCTTACCTACTGATTTATTGGACTGCTTGGATGATTTCAGGTCATCTGTGATGATGATGCACAAGCCAGGCAGTCACAAGGGAAGAAAAAGACTTGTGCATCATCAACTCCCCTCTCAGCATATAGGTGGCTTCAGGGTTTCTCTTCCCTATGTGCATGATCTTGCACATCTTTGCATTAAACCCCAGTTGCCATTCTTCAAACCATTTTACTAGTTTATCCATATCTCTGCTCATTCTGCCCACCCCACCTGGATCATACTGTGTTGCAGATCTTGGGTGTCATCTGCAAATGGACAAACTTTACCCTCCAGTCCATCTGTAATGTCTGTGATTGAGGGACTGGGGGAATAGGAAATAAAAGTGTGACTGGCTTATGAATTAGCACAGCTAACTGGACACAGAATGTGATGAGGTTACTTATATCTGCTGATCACATCACACGCAGGTCAAAAAACGTAAAGGGGTTCTATCTGTGAGCTGTGTGTATTACTCTCATGAGACTGCATATTAAAATACAGTCAGGGTGGTGGGCTGATCGGTGAGCTGCCTGTGTAATCCATCTCATTCATGGAGTACTGATTAAAATTACACAGGCCCATAAGATTAATGGTGATTTGAATTCAATTATTCCACAACATGCTGGGTGACAATGAGAGTAGTAAAAAATAGCACACAAATATTATAATTTCACAATACTTTTTTCTGGCAGATAAAGACCACTTGGTCCACTCACCATTTCCCAGTGGCTAAGCTGGGAGATCAGTTCTAACAGCATACACTTCTAACCCCTCCGTACTAGAACTGTCTTGCGCCTGTGTCCCTACATTCATTTTCACACCAGAACCTCAGGAAGGCCATTCCATGCATCCACCACTGCCTCTATGAAAAAAATACTTCCTCATGTTGTCCTCAGTCACCCTCCTCTATCTCGAAATTGTGACCCCTTTTCACATTTTGTTCTAAAAGATGCTACCCTGTTAGACTTTGTTCCTTTTAGGCACGAAAGTTTCTCTCATGTCCCCCAGTCAGGCTTCTTACGCCTAGAGGCTATATTCAGGTCCTAAAGTCTCTCTCTCTCTCTCTCTCTCTTCATATTTTGCTGTAAACCATGCACCATGTTAGTTGCCCTCTGGGCTGCCTCCATCCTGTCTTTATGTCCTTGCAGAGAGATCCCCAAAACTGCACGCAGTACTCAGGATGGTTCTCACCAGCTTTCTGTACATGGATAACAACTTCCTGTTTTTTATTGGTGAAGACACTGACTATCTCAAGATCCCCCCAGGTCTTCTTACCTTTCCCACTGCCTTAGTCTCAGCATCCAGTTGTCTCCATGCTTGAACATATTGCTGTCAGTTACTGAGCACATGAATATAAATAGAGAGAAAATCCCTGTAAGATGCTGGGTTATGGTCATCTTACTGTACTACAACACCCTGCTTTCTTACTTAAGTTCTTATCTTGTTCTTGCCATCAGTTGACAGACACAGATGATTGGACTTGGCTGGGGCCTTTTGGCAGGGGTTACAGTTAATATTGTGAAGTTTGTTCTGTTTGCAAGGCAAATACATTTAAAGTAATGTGATTGATATTGAAACCATGCATTAAGTAAAACTCTGCTCCTCCATTTCAAAAAGGGACATTGACTTGGATCAGTCTCTGAGATGGCAGCTACTAAGAAGCGAGGATTTACCAATCAGGCAACTCTTTCTTCATTTGGATTTGGAACAAAATGACCATTAAGCCCATCAGAAAGTGGAAGCTCTCAAGGTGTGTCTCTTGTATATTGGAAACGCACTGTTGAATCTTTATCATCAGTCTTTTCTACAACAACTGAATTATAGTCAGAAAACAGAGTCATGATTCTTCTTTGCATAAGAATGATTGTCTTTCTATCTTGTATTGTGCCTCCCACCACTCCATGTTTTCATATTATAATAGGTAGTTTGCACTTGTCATTAATGACATTAGTCTGAGCAATAAATACATTCAAGCATTGAATGCACTTATTGCTACAATTATTTCATGGCAGGAAATGAAAGGTTCATGTAGTTTCTGCACACGCTTAATCCTGCTGGTCATATGATCTTTCTCACTAAAATACTCCCATTACCACCTACACTTCACCGTTTGCATGTTCCCATTGTCTCAATCTCCCCCCCCCCCAGCAGTTTTGCAATACTGTTATTTGGGAAACAGTGTTTGAGTAACACATAAAAAAAAACACTTGTCTCATCTCTGCTTTCATTTTCCCATATGCATGAAGAACTTAACAATGCCTTTTGTATTTTTAGATTCAGGCATTGCAGCAGGCAGTGACAACAGAAGCACTGTTCAAGAAAACTTCTCCAATGAAAACAGCAATAATAGCATACTAGTGCAAAATGTGCAAAATGAGAGTAGCAGTATGCCAGATGATGGCCCTTATGATATTGGTAGAATCATTGGCACCTCACTCAATGATTCTGAGAAGTATAAATACCTCACTCAGCACTTCAGTCCATCAGCTACTTATATGTTTCCAAAGACAGCGATGCATGCTAAACATCGATCCTTCCAACACAAATGGTGTATTGAATACCCTTGGCTAGTTTACAGTGAATCGTTGAGGGGTGGCTTGTGTAAGTTTTGTAGCTTGTTTGACTACAGTGATAGCTTGGGCACTGTTGTCACTAAACCATTAACTAACTGGACAAAAGCAAAGGAGATTCTAAAAGAACACTGCAAGAGACAATATCACATGAATGCATTGGAAACAGCTCAGGATTTTAAAATAACTATGGAAATCCCAGAAAAATCAGTGAGGAGCAAACTTGATGCTAATTGTGCTGCAAGAATTGAACAAAACAGAAAAATATTAGGATCAATAATATAAACTATACTTGTCTGTTGTTGCCAGAATATAGCTTTACGTGGCCATATTGAGAAAATAGATGATGATACCCACAATCCAGGAAACTTTATCTCCCTGTTAAAATTCAGGGTAAATGCTGGAGATACAAGTTTAGCTGAACATTTACAGTTCGGTGGGAGAAATGCACAATATCACTTGCCAGATATTCAAAATGAGTTGATAGAGATTATTGGGGATCAGATTCGAGACAATATAATTAAAGACATAAAAGATGCTGAGTACTGCTCTATTCTTGGTGATGAAGTTACAGATGTAAGTAACAGAGAAGTTTTGTCTCTGGTACTGCGATATATTGACAAAACTCAGAATATAAGAGAGGATTTCCTAGACTTTGTACCTTGTGAGAGAATAACTGGTGAGGCACTTGCAAAGAACATATTACATACATTGGTACAATGGAGTCTTGACATTCAAGCATGCCGAGGCCAAGGATATGATGGGGCCTCAAACATGTCCTCAAATGTTCGAGGCACACAAGGTTTAATTTGCCAGCAGAATGAATCCGCTGTTTACGGGCACTGTAATGCGCATTGCCTCAATTTGTGCATACTGAACTCTTGTCAACACCCTGAAATCCGGAACATGCATGATGTGCTTAACCAGTGTTGTAACTTCTTCAATTTCTCACCCAAAACAAATGAGCTTCTGTTGAAAGTAGTAGGGCGTAATTATCCTGAAGCTAAACGAGTGACATAGCAATCTCTTTGCAGAACAAGATGGGCAATGAGGCATACAGCATATGAGATATTTTATGATCTTTTTTCACAGATTCTCATTGCACTACATGTCATCAGTAACGGACAGGAATATGCTGATGAGTATGGAGAATGGAATTGGGATGCTGAGACTAAGACATTAGCAAATGGGATTCTTTATTCTATGGAGAATTTCCGTTACATTATTTGCTTCATCACAGTCATGAAGGTACTGAAGTTTGTGCAACCACTGAGAGTAAAACTGCAAAACAGTGCAATTGATATAATTAATGCTTACAACATGATTACCACAGTAGAGGACAGTATAAAGGTAGCTCGAGAAGAAATTGAGACTCTCTTCCACAGCTGGTACACTGAGGCATGTAGTGTTTCAGAAAAGGTCAACATTCAACCTGAAATACCATGCACTGTTGGGAGACAGACTTACCGAAGCAATACTCCTGCAAGTGATCCTGAAGAGTATTACAGGAGGGTGATTGTAATCCCAATGCTTGATTATCTCCTTGAGGCACTGGCTGTGAAATTTTCAAGAACACACCAAGTTGTGGCTAAGCTAATGGGCCTTATTCCATCAGTGGTTAAATGCAATGGTGGAAACATCAACCTAGATGAAGTTATCAATTTCTATAAAAAAGATATTCCTTCTCCTCAGGTTATAGATGTGGAACTGCTAACATGGAAAATTAAATGGCAAAACAATCAAAACCCACCTGATACTGCTGTAGAAGCATTCAGAGCCTGTGATGCATCCTTTTTCCCAAATATATACACTTTACTCAAGATACTCTGCGTAATTCCAGTCAGTAGTGCACAATGTGAGCACTCTTTCAGTGCTCTGCGAAGGCTCAAAACTTATATCAGAAGCACAATGGGAAATGAGAGAATGTCAGGCCTTGCCTTAATGCAGATTCATTGTGGAGCCAAAGTAGACACTGATAAAGTGATTGAAAAGTTTGCAGCAAAACATCCAAGATGGATGTTGCTTGTAAATGTGATGGCACAGCAACAAAATGAGAACTAGAGTAAGAAAGCAGGGGGTCCATTTAAGTAATTTCTTCCTATCAGGCATCTTAAAATACTTTAGTATATTTGCCATTTTGAAGCTGGGAATCCATATTTTGCATCAATCCAGACTTTATCTACAGAACTAGATTAGAGAAGATAAATCTGATAAACAAACAAGAGAGCCTTGCAAATAACTATGTGAAGTTGTGGGTTATAGTTGCAGTGTGCATGTTACTTTTTATTCTTACACTCTGATGACACCCAGTTGTCAAATAATTCAATCTACCATCTGTATCTGTTCTACTGGTTTGATAATTTTAATCACATTGATAATTACAGAAAGCTAGCCTTGTCTTAATGCACATTCATGTGCAGAAAAAGTGTAACTTGAGGAAGTTGAAAGGTTTGCAACAAAACATACAGGGTAGTGGTGGTTCTGTGATGGCGGTAACAAAATTAGCACTAGAGTAAGAAAGCTGTGATCCACTAATTTCTTCCAACCCAGCATGATTTTTCTGTTTATTTCCATACTACATGTTTTTATTTTGAAGCTGGGACTCCTTATTTTGTGTCATTTACAGACTGAAAAAATATCAACATGAGTACAGAAGATAACCTGATAAACAAACGAGTTCTAGGAAAATAACTATACGTGTTTGATGTGAAAAGTAGTTAACGTAATGTTTGTAGTTAACATTTAAAAACACTCAACACCCAGTTGTCAAATGTGTTATTCACTGGTTGCATACCACTTTGATGGGAAAAGCTGTGTATCCCATGTGTATCAATATGCGGCGCACATTATAGACAGGCACTTTATATATGTTTTAAATATTTTTAATGCATTACTGTTTAATATGTGAGCTGCACACAAACAATAAACATTTAAAAATAAAAAGTACCTGAGTATTATTTGTTTTCCTTAAGAGTGGGGGTCATGCATGTAAAAGAGGTAAAGGGAGGAAAACAATTAACAGAAACCATGCAAACTGCGGGCAGTTTTTAAAAGGGGAATACATGCAGTGGGAAAGGTGGAACATAAAGGGCAAGGCAATAGCTGAACAAATAAATTAAACTTGGGGAAATGGAAATTACTCCCCCGCCAAAAAAAAAGTTTAGAAGGAGCAGCTGGCTGAAATACTTGAGATTGCAGGGATGGATGAGAATGATGATTCGAATTTTGAACATTTTGTGACTCAACAATTATTGCCTAAAATGCACGAAAATACACCATTTAACACCTACATTTTCAAAATGTTCTGGGGGGCATGCCCCCAGACCCCCTTACAATTGTTTGGGAAACCACCCACCACCAAATCCTGGCTATGCACCTGGTTCAGACCTTGTCGCCAGGAAAAAAAACTACAAGCCTGCCCTGGGAAGTGACCCACAGTCCTGCTACTGCTAATCGGCAGACCCCGAGGCTTTTTTCCCCTGTCGAAACTGCAGCCTGGGATCCTCCAAACTCTGGTTCATTGCAGGGTTCAGAATCCACAGAAACAGTTGAATTAGGACCCAATAGCACAGCCTGTACTGAACCATGCTCTGGTGACTCGCCTGGAGCTGCGGGTTGGAAAGCCGTATACCCCCTCAAATACGTTGGTGTTTGGCGCCTTTGGACATTTTGAATTTTCAGTGCCAACACTCTGATTGGAGGATCTCAGTCTCACTGACTTCTCTCCTGCTGGTCTCCATTTTACCTTGCTTCATTAGAAACATAGAAAGATAGAATTTGATGGCAGATAAGGACCGCTTGGCCCACCCAGTCTGCCCATTTCTCTACCTGATGGATAAGTTGCAGATTCTAGTTAATCAACAGCTAACTTCCTCCTGCCTCCCACTAGAATTGCCTTATGCCTGTCCCATACATTCTTGAATTCTCCCACTGTTCCTGACTCCACAACCTCCTCAGGAAGGCTGTTCCATGCATCCACAACTCTCTCTGAGAAAAAATACTTTCTAACATTACCTCTGAGCCGTCCCCCCTCTATCTTCAAATTGTGCCCCCTTGTTCTTGCACATCTCTTCTTCTGAAAGATACTACCCTTCTGGACTTTGTTGATTCCCTTGAGATACTTGAAAGTTTCTATCATGTCCCCCCTCTCCCTCCTTTCCTCAAGGGTATACATATTAAACTGCAAGCCTGCCCTGGGAAGTGACCCACGGTCCTGCTATTGCTAATTGGCAGACCCCCCAAGGCTTTTTTCCCCTGCCGAAACTGCCGCCTGGGATTCTCCAAAGTCCGGTTTGTTGCAGGGTTCAGAATCTGCAGAAACAGATGAATTAGGACCCACTAGCCCAGCCAGTACTGAACCATGATCTGGTGGCTCTCCTGGATCTGCAGGTCAGAAAACCGTATACCCCCTCAGGTATGTTGGTGTTTGGCGCCTTTGAACATTTTAAATTTTCAGTGCCAACACTCTGATTGGAGGATCTCAGTTTCACTGACTTCTCTCCTGCTGGTCTCCATTTTATCTTGCTTCATTAGAGATGCTTATCAGCGCTGTTCACCTTGAGACTATCTTCATTTTTTGTAAAGCAAGAAATTCTCTCTTTTTTTTAAGTGTCTACTTTCCCATTTGCAAATTATACTACAAAGCCACTAAAGGGCAACAACAGGAATCTCTCCTATTAAAGGGGCAACACCTAATATTTACTCCTTCCTCTTCCATTCCAGCGGACCTGGGACATCGCTCTTTCTGAGGACCATCCCCGGGGTGTGGGCTGAGGTTCCCACCTGTTTCTCTGGCCGGACCATGCTCACCCTGTAAAGCCGCAAGACTTGAATGCCTGCCCCTGCTCCACTTCCATGCTGGTGGAGCAGGGCCAGAAACAGGAGCAAAAGCTGCAGACCAAGCCTCCCATGCTGGATAGTAGCCTTGAGCCACCCCACTGGTTCGGCCGCAAAGCGTAGCTCCCCAGGTATGTTCAGCGTCAAAACCGCCTCTCAGGCAACAAAGGATTTTGAACATCTGGCACCTGATCACTGATTGGTCTAGGCTTCCAGTGACTATCTGGGATTGGCTGATGCTTGTGTTTCAGCTCTTTGCCTAAATTTCTATAGCTATATCATAATTCCTCTTTGGCTACATTTTCTCTTGCCTAGCCCTCTGTGTGATAATTACATTCACCTGTATAACCATGGTTCTTCGTCACATGTTCAAGATGCTCCCATACTACTAATCCTACTATGCCTTAACTGGGTTTCTATAACATTCCCAGGATCCTGTCCCTCTAGTTCTTCGAACACCCTACATGCCCATTTCAGTTTTTCTAACCTAATTACTGCATCTCAACCTATGCTTGCTTTTAAGCACCTCCTATTCTCTAAGGGCTGTATCTTTTATGCAGTGACCACACTTAAAAAATGCCTGCCAAGCCACTCAGCTCCTTCACTGTTTTGCTATCGAAAACTATGGTTCCTTGCCATCTTAACCATCTTTCTTGCGGGAATGTCAAAATTAACCTGGGTCCACCTGCCCTCTTCTCCCTGGCTGACATCTTCACAATTTTTAGCAAAGGGCTCATCATTGCCCATATGAACATCAGAAGTCTCTCCCAAAATTTCACTGATCCTGTGGCTTGGGTCAGTGTCTATAAGCCTGACGTACTCTGTTTGTCTGAAATGTGGCTAAAGCTGACTATCCCTGACTCGGTATGCTCGCTGACTAACTACTCCTTTATCTGTAGGGATAGGCTATCCTCAAAGCATGGCGGAGGGGTTGCCATGTTCTATACAGATCATCTAAACATCACGGCCACCCCGTCCTCAGCATTCTGTGAGTCCCTTCACGCTACTTTCACCCTGGGAGCCCCAAAACTCCACATTGTCTGTGCCTACAATCCCCCAAATGGAGGCACTGTAGGACTGCAGGAATTATTTGATTAGACCTCTTTGCACTCCAGACATAATGAGGTCATTATATTGGGTGACCTTAACTAAAATTGCCTGGGGACTGCCCATAGCACACTGCTCTCTCTGGTACAAAATTATAACCTTCACCAGCTGTTAACTGAGCCTACTTGAGTTACTCCTTCATTAAAATCCTCTACTCTTATTGACTGGGTACTGGTAAACTGTCTGAATCATGTACACCAAGCAGGCATATTGGTAGATTCACTTACTGATCATTCCCCTGTCTTCTGCATCTGGAGTCCCGAGGCTGCTCCATCCCCTCCACTGCACTATGTCACCTTTACAAATTTCACCAACCTGGATATTGAAGCTTTTCAGCATGATGTCTCAAGGATTAACTGGTCTAGTGTTTATCATTCCCATAATGTTAAGTCTGCACTAAGTATCTTCCTTAATGAATTCCTGGCCATCCAGAACTAGCATGCCCCCAAGGTGACATGGAGGGTGAGGGGTAAACAAACAAGATGGCTTCACAAAGACTTGCTGAAAAATCTACATTCTAGGGACAAATGCTGGAAAAAGTACAGAAGTCTTGGGGCTACAAGCTGACTATGCTACCTACAAAACTCTATGTAACTCCTGTAAAAAACAGGTCAGAACAGCTAAGAGTGCCTACTGTAAAGACTTACTGCTAGGCTCTTCTGGGGACCCTAGGAAATTCTAGGCCCATATCAAGACCTTTCTCATGCTTTCCAGTAAACTACCCCTAGTGACATGGTATTAAATGGAGTACATTGCAATGACTACAGCACCATTGCTAATTCCTTCAATCAAATGTTCTCAGACCTGTCTCAATATACCTCTGCCTTCCCATCACCTCAAGCAGCCTCTCTGCTTTCAGCATGAACACAGTCCACTACCTCAAGCTATCCTTCTTAACAAATGTCTAAAATTCCCCCATTCCACTTCAAGGTAATCTCAAGCGCTGAGGTCTTAAAACTATTACGTACTGTCTCTGACAACACTAGCTCTGGATCAGATACACTTGAGCATTGGCTCCTGAAACTAGCAGCATAGTACATAGCTTCCCCTCTGGCTAAAATTTTCACATTGTCTGTCTCCAATAGCCAAGTTCCAGACCTCTGGAAGATTCCTTGTGTAATGCCTGTCTTTAAAAAAAGTGATCTCTGGGAGATTACTAACTGCAGGCCTATAGCCATCCTATTGATCCTAAGTAAAATTCTGGAAAAACTTGTTGCAAATCAAACCATTGAATACCTCACAAAGTACAGCCTTCTCTCTGACATGCAACATGATTTACATAAAGGTCATAGTACCTCCAAAGCTCTTCTCAAATTCACTACCAATGTGCTTACCAATCTGGACGCCAGCTAGCTGACAGGGGCAGTTTTTGCAGACCTTAAAAAGGCTTTTGATCTTGTTGATCACCCCTTGCTCCACTCATTCTTTGCAATCTGAGCTTTTCACCCCCAGTTGTTGCCTGATATGGAAGCTTTCTATCAAATAGAACTCAGATTGTGAAATTCAACTCCTCCTTATCTGATGGTGCTGTCATCAATATTGGGGCCTCCCAGGGCACTATTCTGGGACCTCTTCTTTTCTCACTTTTTATCAATAACATAGCCAAGGTTTTTCTTTCATGCTCATCTATAATCTATGTGGATCATGTTGTACTCTATTCAGGCTCTGATAAGGTCGCCAGCATAAATGCACCCCTTTCCTCAGATTTCATGAATGTCCAAAATTGGCTTTCTGCTCATATGCTTGTACTTTATGCTAAGAAAACCCAAGCAATGTTACTTGGATCTGCCCCTAAACTTAGGACATGTCATACTCCCCTGTTGGTGCAAGACCACAGTGGCGCACAAATAGTATGCGCTACATCTTTTAAGTACCTGGGAATTCTTCTGGACCAATCTCTGAACTTCAGCCTACATATACAATCCACGTGCAAGGCAGTGAATGCAAGGCAGCGAATGCTAAACTGGGGGTCACTTACAAGTCCAGTTTCAAGCTAACTCCCTCTGCTAAACTTGCTATTGCCAGAGTCATATTACTCGTTGCCCTCACCTATGGCACACTGACCTTTGCTGCCACACACAAAACCATCCTTCATAAGTGGGATGTCACTTATAACAATATCTGTCGATATGCCTTCTCACCACCATGGCTTAAGCACCACTGCCAACTGTACAGGGACCTGGGCAGGTTATCCCCCTCAGCTTGCCGTCAACACTCTCTTGACTCCTTGATTGACTCTATACTCAGAAACCAGACTCCTTCAGCGCTCGCAACATTGCTGGTACCTCAAACCTCCTCCTATGGACTGCGCTCCATAGATAAGTCCTTGCTGAATGTGCCTAGATGTAAAACATCAAAAGGCTCTGTTGCCTTCAATCACTCTGCTCCTAAGTTCTGGAACTCCCTCCGCCAAGCACTTCAAATATCAGGATCCCATGGCAGCTTCTAAAAGGAGCTGCACCAACATCTATCTCTTGCTGAACTCTGCTCTTGTTTTAATCCTCCTTAATCCACTCACCCACCAGATGCTTCCTCACCTAACTTTTACCTCCCTACCTCATAGTGCTTCTTACTCTTACTATCTCCTTGAGGGATAATCTACCCCCCAGCAGTATACCATGATGTGTGCAACCGTGATTGAGTGACCCCTGAAAGGGTGACTCAATCGTGGCACATGGCACAGTGGCTACCGGGCAGCTACATCAACCAGATGTGGTGGGTTGGTGACCATAGTGACAGGAAGTCACAACAGGTACATGCACAGGGGGAATGGGAGCAAGCATGCTACAGGTATGCATGCGATGGGAGCAAGCATGCTCGGCGAGGGGTGGGAGGGGATTTGAGGGGTGGCACTGATATAGGCTGATGAGCTGGCCCCATGGTGTACAAACATATGAACATATGAAATTTACCAGCAGATAAAGACCTAGAGGTCTATCAAGTCTGCTCAAATGTGCAGCTAGCACCCCTTATTCTGCAGCTGCCCCTCCCTTCCACTCTTCCATTTCATTGACCCTCCCTCTTGTCCTGTCCCATCCCATTTTGAAGCAGTCCACTGTTCTACTGGATACCACTTCTGCAGGTAATGCATTCCACCCAGCCACCACCCTCTCTGTAAAAAAATGTCTCCTCATCTCCCTCCTGAACCTCACTCCAGTCTCATATCATGGCCCCTGGTGTCCCTCCCCTCCCTTACTTTGAACAGTCCCTCTGTACCTATCTTGTTTATTCCTTTCATGTACTTAAAGGTTTCAATCATGACCCCCCGTCCCTCCTCTCCTCCAGCGAGTACATGTTCAACTCCCTCAGCCTCCTCTCGTATGATAAGTCCCCCAGCCCCTTGATCATCTTTGTCACCCTGCACTGCATCCCCTCCAGTAACTTAATGTCCCTCTTCAGATACGGGTGCCAGTACTGCACGCAGTACTCCAGGTGTGGTCTAACTAATGACCTATACAGTGGCAGAATCACCTCCTCCCTTCTCAAAGATATACCCCTTGCAATGCAACCCAGCATTTTGTTGGCCTTTGCAGCTGCCTTCCTACATTGTGCCGAGTTGTTCATTGACCCTGTAATGAGCACCCCCAGATCCTTCTCCTCCTCCTCTGTCTGGGCTAGCTGCACTCCCCCCAACTGGTAACTCCTCCTTGGGTTCTTTATCCCAAAATGCAGCACCTTGCACTTTTAGGCATTAAACCCCAGTTGCCAGGTGTCTGACCAGGTTTCAAGCTTTGCCAGATCATTCTGCAACCCCTGCCATCCTCCTAGGTCATCTACCACCGCTCCTACCTTGGTATCATCAGCAAACAGTCTGATCTTGCCCTTGATGTCCCATGATGTGTCTGCAATGAATATCCCAAGCAACACTGGTCCCAACACCGAGACCTGTGGGACAGCACTTGTCACTACCCTTGGGTGTGAGAGCTCCCCACCCACACCACCCTCTGTTGCCTTCCCTGAACCCAGTTCCTTATCCATCTCACCAGCTTTGCACCTGCTCCTGTGCCAACTAACTTACTTCCCAGCCTTCCATGTGGCACCGAGTTGAATGCCTTACTGAAGTCCAGATACAGGACATCCACTGCATGGCCCCTGTCCAGTTGCCTAGTTACCCAGTCATAGAACTCCACCAGGTTGGTTTGGCAGGATCTACCCCGTATGAAGCCATACTGTCTGCTGTCCTGTAGTCCTTTAGCCTCTAGAAGGGCCACCAGCCTCTCCTTCAGGATAGTCTCCATTAGCTTACCCACGATGGATGTGAGGCTCTCTGGTCTGTAGTTTCCCAGTTCATCCTTGGGGCCACTCTTATGGAGGGGCACCATATGAGCCATCCTCCAGTCCTGAGGTACATACCCCAAATGTAGTGAGGCATTAAATAGGTCTGCCAAAGGCCCTGCAAGGACCTCTGCCAGCTTCTTCAGTACCCTGGGGTGGATGCCATCTGGGCCTGGCACCTTGTCCACCATCAGTGCCTTCAAACCATCCCAAACTCTGCCCTCCATGATTTCCCCATCTGTCACCCCTTCCCTGTTTTTTCCATTTCTCCCCCTTGGGTGTCACCCTCCTCTTCTCTTTAGTAAATACTGAGCAGAAGTACTCATTTAGTGCTTCTGCCTTATCGCACCCTGCTTCCACCCAACCCCCCTCCTTCCTAATCCTTACTATGTGGTTCTTACAGCTCCTTTTCTCTCTGATGCACCTAAAGAAGTCCTTCTCCCCCTTCTTAATGCCTTGTGCCAGCCTGAGTTCCGAAGATGCCTTGACTCCCCTTACTGCCCTTGTCACCTCCTTCAATTCCATCAAATACTCCTCCCTGTCCTTCCCCCTCCCTGTTTTCTTGTACTTCCTAAAGGCAGCTCTTTTCTGCTTTACCTTTTCCATGACCTTCTTGCTCAACCAGCTTGGTTTCTTAGCCCTAGCCTTCTTGCTATGGGCCTTGCAGCAGGTTTTGGTTGCCTCCACTATCCCTAGCTTTATGAGCTCCCACCTCTGGTTAGTGTCCACACTAGATTGAATTCTGGCCAGGTACCCTTTTACCACTTCCCCCATCCTCCCAAAGTTAGCCATCCTGAAGTCCAGCACTCTTGTGCCAGATTCCACTCCTTCCTTGCCCATATCCAATATGAGCCATACTGAGTGGTGTTCACTCCCTGACAGCAGCTCCTCCACTGTAAGTTCTCTCACAAAGTCCCCATTCACCAGCAAAAGGTCAAGGCTATTCCCAAACCTGGTTGGTTCACTGACCATTTGCAGCAGGAAGCTATAGTGGGTTGGCTCGTGGCTTTAGTGGCTAGGGTGCTGGGTTTGGGTCCTGGCACTGGTTCGTTTTTGTTGTGCCCGGACCAAATTTTATTTTTTTTACATTTGGCCCCTCCCCAACATGCACCCCCTGGAGTTGAGAATCCTTAAGTAGGAGGTGCGAGAGCAAACTCCCCACCAGGGGTGCATGGAGGGGTACAGCCCACCACACAAATGTAAAAAATGCAAGTCTCCGGCACCATTTTTTGGTCAACTGGGGAGTCAGAGCACTGAAATTGATTTTCAGTGCTCTGACTTCACCGTAAAGGTGATCGACCTTTGGCAGTCACCGTTATCGCAAAGAACCACCCCTCAGCACACCTGAGTCTTGTCTTGGATGCCATGATAATGCAATCTGCCCAGTCAGGATTTATTTCGCTGCCTATTTGAACCTTTATTTTTGTGACTACTTTTGACCAATATTTCTTTGCTGCTATGTTGTGGTATCTCCTCCTTGACTGTGTGTGTTTTTATGCCCCAAATTCTATGTGAATTTCTATGATTGTTATTATCCTGGCTGCATGTATTCATTACTACTGACTGTTTTGACCTATAATATTGTAATTTCATTGTACTCATGCTATGTACCTGTGTTTGATTGTTGTACTCTCCTGTGTCGTATCTGAAAAAAGTCATTTCATGGCTAATGCATCTACCTGGTTAACAAAAACTAAATAAATAAAAAAAATGTATATTCATCAAATGCTGGCTGCTGTCCTTGTACCTCGTCCATGATAATTGTTTGTTTATTTGCTTAACAGATAAGCATACTGGAAAAATTAATTCCATTTTCAGATGTGACTCACAAATAACATAAGAAATTTACATACGCACATAGAAACATAGAAACATAGAATTTGATGGCAGATAAGGACTGCTTGGCCCACTCAGTCTGCCCATTTCCCTACCTAATGGATAAGCTGCAGATCCTAGTTAACCAGCAGCCTACTTCTTCCTATCCCCACCCCCTAGAATTGCCTTATGACTGTCCCATGCATGCTTGAATTCCACCACTGTTTTTGACTCCACAACCTCCTCCGGAAGGCCGTTCCATGCATCCACAACCCTCTCTGTGAAAAAATACTTCCTTATATTACCTCTGAGCCCCCCCCTCTATCTTCAAATTGTGCTCCCTTGTTCTTGCACACCTCTTTTTTTGAAAGACGCTACCCTCTTGGACTTTGTTGATTCCCTTGAGGTACTTGAACATAAACATAACATAACATAACATAACATAACATAACATAACATAACATAACATAACATAACATAACATACCAGTACTCTCCTGGGTCATGCCTGAAAATAGTCTTTTCTGGCTAGTGCACCTACCCGGTTAACAAAAACCAAATAAAAAAAAAATAAACATAACAAACATCTAGGATTATAACCATGTCATTTGACAAGAGATTAGTTAAACCACATACATTCAGATAAAGTGCTAGAATACAAAAACTCTGCATATGAAAAGGCCCTAGCAGAATTAGCATTTCTAATAATAAATGGGATGTTAATCCAGTTATTCAGAGCACAATATCCCAGAACATGTTGACCCATTACTGTTCTCTTTAAAGGCAGCTTCAAAATGTGATTTTCAACCCTATTTCTGGAACAAAAAGACATATCATGAATTTTTTAATTTCTGGCCAAACTTAATGGAATACCAGACTTGAGAATTCTAAAGGTAAAATTAGCCATTACGTATTTAAAACTTTGCTGGACTGTCATCCAACCCATCCTTTTAAAAATGTCACAGTGGTGTGTAGTTTTAGAAGCAGCGAGTACAAAATTACCAATTAACTGCAATAAAGTAGATTTTTTTAACAATTATGCTAGCAGAAGACTTATCTGTTATCACAGTAGCATAATTTACAACTGGAGCCAGACATTGTTTTGCTATGATCATTCTAAAATCATTAGTTAAAAATGGACAGCGTCCACTGGACAGCCTCTCCTTCCCCCAGATGCACTCCTTCCCTACTAGGTCCAAACAGGGATGCAACCCATTGTCTTCTCTGAGGACCTACTATATCCATGAGTGTAACTCACAATTTTGTAATATTATGTAACTCAAGTAACATACAAACTACTACATTATGTAACCTAAGTGTATCTATGTTAAATGTTCCTTTTACTGCACCTGTAATGTTATCCTCTGTTTTAATCTGCACTGTAATAACTGTCTTGATGTCTGCCCCCCCCCGTGACGAGGTGCCTTTGTAAATGCATCTCTGACTCAGAGAGGTTGCAAACCCGATTTGTAATGAATAAATAAATAAATGAATAGAACACAATCTGTATAATAATGCCAGTATTTAATTAATCTTAGTAGTTACTTTAACAAAATGTGGTTCATAACTTAATATAGGGTCCAAAAGAGCTCCTAAAAAATGAAAATTGTCCACATTTGCAAAGAAAGTACCATCAGAAGATTTAACCTGCAGACTCTGCCCCATCCATTTAAGATTTGCATTAGTACCAAACACCATAGTTTTAGTTTTCAGTAGGGCTGTGCGAACCTCCAATAGTTCTACCTCATGAACTTTCTGAGTAGAACCAAAAACGTTCTACCAGATTCTACCAGGTAGAACCCAGTTCTACCAACTATAACTGGGTTCTACCAGCTATAACCAAGTTCTACCAAGTAAAACCAGGTTCTACAAAGTAAAACCAGGTTCTACAACATATAAACAAATTGTAACTGGTTCTACTTAATTAAGAAACCCACAGAAGTTTTTTTTTGGCATGTTTGGGAAAGTACATGTAATACTAAGAATAGTATGTTTTGCAAAGTTCTGGTGCATAGGATTCTGTCTCACTGTATGGAACATTTACAAAACTTACCATTCTTAAAATTTTAGTACTATGTGTACTTTCCCAAATGTGCAAAATATGTGGATTATTTTATTCAAGTAGAACCAAGTAGAGCTTGATTAAGAAGAACCTCCCTGTGTTTTCACTACTAAGACTACTTAACTTGACGGAGCCAGCACTGCTGTACTGACCCGTTTGGGAATAAATGTCTCTGTTTTTGGTGTATCTACTCGATGGAGCCAGCACTGCTATACTGACCTGTTTGGGAATAAATCTCCCTGTTTTTGGTGCAGCTACTCGACGGAGCCAGCAATGCTGTACTGACCTGTTTGGGAATAAATCTCCCTGTTTTTGGTGCAGCTACTCGACGGAGCCAGCACTGCTGTACTGACCCATTTGGGAATAAATGTCCCTGTTTTTGGTGCAGCTACTTGATGGAGATAGCACTGCTGCACTGACCTGTTTGGGAATAAATATCCCTGTTTTTGGTGCAGCTACTCGATGGACACAGCAATGCTGTACTGACCTGTTTGGGAATAAATCTCCCTGTTTTTGGTGCAGCTACTCGACGGAGCCAGCACTGCTGTACTGACCCGTTTGGGAATAAATGTCCCTGTTTTTGGTGCAGCTACTTGATGGAGACAGCAATGCTGTACTGACCTGTTTGGGAATAAATCTCCCTGCTTTTGGTGCAGCTACTCAATGGAGCCAGCACTGCTGTACTGACCCGTTTGGAAATAAATGTCCCTGTTTTTGGTGCAGCTACTTGACAGAGACTGCAGTGCTGTACTGCCCTGTTTGAGAATAAATCTCTCTGTTTTTGGTGCAGCTACTTGATGGAGACAGCAATGCTGTACTGACCCGTTTGGGAATAAATGTCCCTGTTTTTGGTGCAGCTACTCAACGGAGCCAGCACTGTTGTACTGACCTCTTTGGGAATAAACGTCTCTGTTTTTGGTGCAGCTACTCGACGGAGACAGCACTGCTGTACTGATCTGTTTGGGAATAAATCTCCCTGTTTTTGGTGCAGCTATCCGACGGAACCAGCAGTGCTGTACTGGCCTGTTTGGGAATAAATCTCCCTGAATTTGCACCTAGAGGTGTAACCAGCATTTGCTATAATTTTTTTTTAAATTAGGAACATTCATAAAATCCATTATGGAAAGACAGGAAGCATGTGGAAGCCCCAGCTATCACCACATATTTTAGTACCACAAGAAATTAATTTGGTTGGAAACAATGTGGAAACAAAGGGTTGTACTTCCATATATTTTGAGACTGTCCTAACTTACAAAAGTATTGGATGGAAGTATATGGGACAATGCAACATATTCTGGGTGAAGCTATTCGTTATGGCTTTCCTAGTTTAATTTTTGGGTTATTACCAATGTTGATTAGAAATAATCACCTCAAGAGTCTATTTCAACTATTGTTAGCAATTGTTAAGTGCATTACTTTGTGATGGTTGCATGATGTTACACCACATGTTTCCTCATGGGCTGAAAAAGTTGATTAACTTCAGAATATGGAATGGATCACAGCTGATCAACACTTCTAAAGAGAGTTTTTTAGCCCAATCTGGCATCCCTGGGACTCATACATAGTGGGAAGACCCAGGGTTAATTCACCATGAAACTTACTTGACACTGTTAGGAACTTTTTAATAACTGTATTTCTGTGGTCTTGTCTGTTCATCTCGCATGATATTATGTAACTTATCCCTGCCTCACACAGAAACACCTCAGTCCCTGTTGAAGTGTGGGAGCAAGGTTCAGGAGAAGACTCAAGCACACAGGAATATGATGAATGGCACCCAAATGGGTGTCATTTTATTAGGTGCCTATTTACAATAATGTACATTACAATAAAAAAAATGTATATATATATATATATATATATATATATATATATATATATATATTATTGTCAAGATGTTAAAGTTGTGAAAAAGTTTTGATCAGTCTTGAAGAAACCTCTTTCTCTTCTTTCTGTAGTGGGACCGTAGGAATCAGTACCACCTCACCAATCAATTAGACCATGAACCAACAATTTGAGGTAGGACCGCCCTTTGTACAGTGCATTTCTGGGGAATGGAGAGGGGGAACATAACTAGCAGCACTAACAGCTCTTTCTACCAGGGCCCTAACTAGCACCACCTCCCTGACTTTATCCATCGCACATGACCCATATACCAGTTGTCCTATCTGTCCTGCAGATACAGAGAGCCAGATGAGAGCCAAGCCAATAAGTAACAAAAATGAGAAGAACAGAAAGGAACACCAGCAGGGCTGTGAGTGTGTCTTGGAAGACAGCAGAGCGGGGAGGGACACCGGTGGAGCTGTGAGTGTCGTAGAAGAGAGCAAAAAGGGAAGGGATGCCAGCGGGCTGTAAGTGTCACAGAACAGAGCAGAGTGGGGAGGTACACTGGTGGGGCTGTGAGTCTCACAGCTTGGCAACACTTTCCTGTGTATTTGTGTGGAGTTGCATTATGAGTCTAGCACCAGCTAGCAACTTAGGACTATTTTTTCTTACACAGCAATAAATTAAATAAAAAATAATTTAAAATGAAAACATAACGATTGTTCTTTATTTTTTTCTCTCAAAAATAAAGGGAACCATTGTATTATCACAATATACCACTCCAGGGTGTGGGTTATTCTGGGATTTACCCACTTCTGGTGTGATTTACTCACTTGGTCTGCAGCCTCAAGACCAAACCACACCAGGCATGGGTAAATCCCAGCATAATCTACACCATGTTGTGGTATTTTGCTTAAATGACTGCATGATCATGTGATTGGGGAGTGCGACAATTCACTTCTGACTACTTACTCCCTACAAACCCGCTCCCATGCATACGCTCCCGCTACAATTTGCCCCTGGAATAATTCGCTCCCAATTACTCAATCCTGCTGCAAAACTGTACATGCCCTGACCCGAGTAAAACTAGTGGCAGAACAGCGGCAGAAAGTAAACATTCTGGGTTCAGTTAGTATAATAAGGCCATGTTTGTCACTTATAAAAATCAGTAGAGAATCCCCAGCATTTTAATAGAAATTAAACTTCATGGCACCTTCTCTACTGTTGGATATAGTGATTTCTGTCTTTTTATCTCCCACTGATCACAGCAGAAGATGCCTTCCCTGGCAAATTAGGTTAAGTACAGCAGGACCCAGAATATGAGCTGCACGAGCTTCCACACTAGGATGTGATCCTCATCAGAAGTGCAAAAAACATTTTTTGATTTAAATATGAAACTATGCATGAAAGCTGGGCATATACTGTTGCAGTTCCATTGGATGAAAGGTAAAGCTTCAGTTAACCCCAATCCCTATGATAGTGGTGCAGGCCTATTGGTATGCTGCAAATCAAATTACAACAAGTGAGTGCCCAGCTAGTCATGAGTCAGTCTCTGCAGTCTGAAACTGTCATGAGGTAATATTTACAGCTGCAGGTAACTTTAGTTCAGCAGCGAGTAGTAGCAGCTAGTTCAGGAGTGAGTAGTTGCAGTCTGGGTAGCGAATTGATCAGGAGCTTGTTAGCATGGGAATGAATTGACTATGGAGCGTATCTGCGGGAGTGAGTTTGTGGGGAGCGAGTAGTCGGGAGCAAATTGTCATAGACCCATGTGATTGTATTCCACAAATCACAATGCAAGATTTCTCTTTCCCATTTTACAAACTGAACTGTGTCTGAATGCTAACATTTTCAAACTAGTTCCAGGGACTTTATTAGCTTAATGAATATTCTGTTTATTACATAATGGCAGAATGACTATCCCTTCAAATATGTTTGCAACAATGTCTGAAACCGATTACTTGCATTTCCCTTTACAAATGTTGTTACATACAGTATGTCGGCAACAACATCTGAAACTTGTTACTTTCAGTATCTCCGTACAATCCCTTGTACAAATGTTATTACAACGTCTAAACATGATAGCCTCTGTTTATTTGCTTGTATCATGTCTACTGTATGGAATGTGTACTGTAAGGAATCACAGAAGGAGCAGGACAGAGGATTGTATCAGTTAAAGCAAAAGGAAGCTGGGAAGGCAGTCAGAACAGCAAAGGCCCAAATTGAGGAAAAGATAGCCAACACAGTTAAGAAGGGGGATAAAACCTTTTACAGGTACATCAGGGAGTGAAGGAAGACCAAGGGAGGGATAGTGAGACTTAATAAAGGGGAGGGGGATGGGTAGAGGGTGACTGTGAAAAGGCAGAGATACTAAACAAATATTTTTGCTCAGTATTCACAAATGAAGAGGGGGGAGGTACCTAAACCAAACAATAGAAACACTCTGGATACAGAAGTTGATACCAGCCCATTTATAGAAGAAAGGTTCTGAAAGAACTCTTAAAACTGAAGGTGGACAAAGCAGTGGGGACTGATGGGATTCATCCCAGAATTCTAAAAGAACTAAGGGTAGAACTAGTGACACCACTGACTACCTTCTTTAACAAATCATGGGAGGATGGGGTGGTACCTGAGGACTGGAGGAGAGTAGATGTGATTCCACTTCACAAAAGTGGGAGCAAGGTAGAAGCAGGCAACTATAGACCTGTTAGTTTAACCTCAGTGATAGGGAAAATGATGGAATCACTTCTGAAGGAAAGAATTGTCGAGTACCTAGAGACCAGAGGGGCACAGGACCCAGGCAGCATGGATTTACAGCGGGAAGGTCATGTTAGGCAAATCTAATCGATTTCTTTGACTGGGTGACCAAAGTAGTAGATCACGGAGGAGCTATGGACATGGCCTACCTAGATTTTAGCAAGGCATTTGACACAGTTCCACATGAAAGATTAATATACAAGTTAGCCAGCCTGGGAGTGGGTCCCAAGATGGTAGCCTGGGTAAAGAATTGGCTGGAGAACAGGATGCAGAGGGTAATAGTAAATGGAGTCCACTCTGAAGAAAGGGAGGTTACTAGTGGGGTACCTCAGGGTTCAGTACTAGGACCGGTCCTCTTCAATGTCTTTATAAGTGACATTGCAGAGAGACTGGAAGGAAAAGTATGTCTCTTTGCAGATGACACAAAGATCTGCAACAGAGTTGATACACAAGGTGGGGTGGAAAGGATGAGAAGGGACTTGGCAAGGTTGGAGGAATGGTCAAATGTATGGCAGCTTAGATTCAGTGCTAGGAAGTGCAAGGTAATGCACCTGGGAAACAAAAACCCAGGGGAAAAGTACACAATGGGGGGTGAGATACTAACAACAACAAAAATGGAAAGGGACCTGGGGTAGTCATATCAGATGACCTAAAGGTGGGAAAACAATGTGGGAGGGCAGTAAGGAGGGTTTGGGGGATACTGGGATGCATAGGGAGAGGCATCACCAGTAGAAAACAGGAAGTTGTTATCCTTCTGTACAGACAGCTGGTGAGACCCCATCTGGAGTACTGCATGCAGTTCTGGAGACCCAATCTCCGCAAGGACATAGACAGGATGGAAGCTGTTCAGAGGAAGGCAACTAAAATGGTGCAGGTTCTGCACCAGAAGACATATGAAGAGAGACTTACGGAGCTTATTATAGGCTTGAGGAAAGGACAGAGGGGAACAGATAGAAAACTTTCAAGCACCTCAAGGAATCAACAAAGTCCAAGAGGGTAGCATATTTCAGAAAAGAGGTGCAAGAACAAGGGGCACAATTTGAAGATGGGGGGCGGCTCAGAGGTAATGTAAGAAAGCATTTTTTACAGAGAGGGTTGTGGATGCATGGAACGGCCTTCCAGAGGAGGTCATGGAGTCAAAAACAGTGGTGGAATTCAAGCATGCATGGGACAGTCATAAGGCAATTCTAAGGAGTGGGGGTAGGAAGAAGTAGACTGTTGGTTAACTAGGATCTGCAGCTTATCCATTAGGTAGGGAAATGAGCAGACTGGGTGGGCCAAGCAGTCCTTATCTGCCATCAAATTTTATGTTTCTATGTATGGGACCTCACTGAAAATGAACTTTGCTTAACTGAGTATCCGATTCATATGCTGAATAAAATATTTTACTGCTACTACTTTCTGTCCCTGAGCGTGCTGGCCCCATTCTGGCCCAGCCAGCCCCGGCAGGCTACTGCCTACCCCCAGGAGTCAGACACGGTGTGATTCCCACAGATTGCCCCCCTGTGGCAAGATCCAGAGAGAGATGGCCACCCCGCCCTCTGAGAACACTCATTCACACTCTGTAGGGCCCTGGGGCAATGGTGTGGGGCAGAGGATGAGCTGGGTGTCATACACTGGCACTTTTTCCTGTTTTTTCCCCTTGTCAGATGGCATGCAAGGGGTGCAGGTGCATATGTTTGTGGAGGCATGCATGCACCAGATGCCCAGCTACCAGAGCTCCTCGACGTGTTGCTCCAATTGCCCCACCACCATGCCTTCACGTGGTGGTGGTCTTGGAGTGGTGTAGCAATACCTCCCTTCCCATGAGAGGAGAGCAGTCCCTTGAACACTCAGTCCATGACTCTCGTGTGATCTGAGTTCACTCTCAAACCCAGTACACCACTGTGGTCGGAGGTATGATGTCCAGCACCTCAGCCCTCCATGCCACTAGGCTGGCTGCTTTATGAATATTGTTAATGGGGTCTATAGGCAAGTGCCAGGGGGATCTGGGTTTTATTATTTACTCCAGGTCCTATTTGGGCAGTGAAAGGGTGAGATGTATAATCTCATGGGATGCAGTCCCCACAGACTGATGACCACAGAATTTGCTTGCTGTTTTATTGTCCTTTAGTGACCCAGGCGGACAGGGAATCATGTGGCAGCATTACTCTAATGTCAGTGCCTGATGTGTCCTCAAGGTGCCAAACTGTAATTTCCATCCTATTGGATATTACTTCTGCTCAGCATCTGTGAAGCCCCTTGGCTACTTGTTGTATCTTGGGTAGCAGTTTTGTGGGACTTGACTGTTGTGTGGTAAGCTGCTGGGGATCAGCTCTCCTGGCTGGTAGGCAGGAGGATAGCACACATCATCACAGCAGGGAATGGACAGAAGCAGGGACCTGTGGTAAGTGATGATAATTAAAACATGAAAGGGCTGATGATGGTAATTATGGGGTGGTGGTATAGATCTGGGAAAACTTGTAACACAAAACATATACTTAAAGGCACCGTGTATGGTATTACCTACAAAAAAAGTGTTACCAGTTGAACACTGGAGAAACACACATTTCTATAAATACTTTGCAGAGCACTTGAAACCGCTTGGAACACCCCTTCTACATCCTTTGCGACATATGTCACTTCAGTTCAGTACAGATAAACCACAAGGCATATGACACTGCAGCCTATGGAATGTATCATTGCTGTGGAACACACTCCACAAAGAAACAAAAAACAAGGATTTATCTTCAAACACAGGACCTTTGAACCGCTGGAGATGAGCATTCTATATTAGGCATCAAAACATTCCATGACTCATAGCGAAACTGCAAATTGAAAACAAGTGCCTATATAATTGTACATAGCAGCATGTAAACATCCAAGCAATTGAATTTAGTTAACCTAGCTTCTGCATGTTAAAAACGCAACCCAATAAAGTGTGCTTTGACATTCAACAAGTTCCGCCTTCAACTATATATATATATTTTTTATTTATTTTTGTTGCTTGGAGCAGAGATGGGCAAACATTAAATTATGTGGGCAAACTTGCTGCAAAACTGTAAGTTCACCCGGTGAAAAGGTTAAAAAATGTAACTGTGTTTTTTTCTTCTATTATGTTTTTATCTGATGTTTTTCCCCTGTTTTCGTCTGCCCCCTTCCCCGTGCACATGCGTGTGTTCTGAGGTGCCCTGCTGACTTGCCATCCCCTCCCGCCTGCGCTGCCACCAGACCTCCACCCAGTGGCAGTGGAACTATGGGGGGGCGACAACCACCCCAGGAGAGGGGAACTGCCATTAGGCTGCTCAATCCTGCTCCATTCCCCCCCCCCATGATGGCATATTGATGACCCGAGGTCATTTCTGAACCTGGGTCACCGGCATGGTGTGAGGTGTGGCATCCAGCGCCTCAACTCTCAGTGCCACTAGGCCGGCTGTATGTTTTTTTTAAAGAACTTATCACCTTCCCATCACACTGTCCTACTTAGTCCTAGATAAGCAATAAGACAGGGGAGGTGAGATGCTACTGATATCTCATAACACTCCAGAAAATAAATGGCAGCAAACATACCATATATAATTCATTCTGACTATTAATTGCTCCATGCATTTACGACGTACTAATTATTGCTGGCCAATGTTCCAAATCAACAGTTTTACATTCATCCCTGCTTGTTTAGGATAGGAATGTAGCAGCTGTCAACAGAAAAGGTCCTCTTGGCCCACCTAGTCTGCCCTAAAGTCCCTACCTACCGTGCTACCATAGATACTATTTGATCTCCGGTCTTAACGCCCCCCCAGCCCTGTTACTAAGGTTCCCCTGTGCCTATCCCTTGCATGTTTGAATCCTACTACCATTTCAGTACCCACCACCTCTGCTAAGAGGCTATTTGAGACATCCAGCACCTTTTCTGTGAAGAAGTATTTCCTCATATTTCCTCTAAGTCTCCCCCCTTCTAGCTTGACATCATGCCCCCTTGTCCTTGAGCATCTCTTTCTGTGCAAAATGCCCCCCCGACCTTACTGATATATTTGAGGTATCTGAACATTTGTATCATGTATCCTCTTTCCCTCCTTTCCTCTAGGGAGTACATATATAATTCCTTGAGTCTTTCTTTGTTGGGCTTCTGATGTAGGCCATGCACTATTTTGGTTGCCCTTCTCTGTACTGCCTCCACCTGATTGATGTATTTTCAGAGATGGGGCTTCCAGTACTAGACAGTACTCTAGGTGGGGCCTCACCATCGATCTGTACAGGGGTAATACTACCTCCCTCTTCCTGCTGGTGATACCCCTCTCTATTTACCCCAGCATTCTGTTAGCCTCTCCCAGTGCCAACAGGATAGTGGTCCTTGTGCAGTTTCAGTTTCAAATAAACAGCAGGCTGTTGTTTTAAAGGCTGGAATTCTCCTGGCTTCTGGAGATACAGTACATATTTGAGTGACAAAGCATATTTTTAGTGCTTTGATAGCAGGCACCGCCTTTCTTTATTTCTCTCGACATGGCCTACAGGTCAGATCAGGGTTGTTAATTCACTATGAGATATCACACCTACAGTAGGTGATGCAGAAATTAGGTGAAGTCAAGTGCCATAATTACTCTGGGTGTGGTGATCTTGCACAGTAATATTAACAGAGAATGTAACTGTGCTGGGTCCCTCAGATTCTGACAGCCCATGAAAAGAGCTTTCAAATTAAAACAGTGGGCTTGCATGTCTGTCTGGCCTGCGCTGCTCGTCCCCTTCAGACTGGTCTATGTAATGCGAGGTCAATGAGGAATAAAACTGTGGTAATGGAGAATTTCATTGCCGATTCCTCAGCTGACCTCATTTGCATTATGAAGATCTGGTTGGGTAATGGTGCTGGTCCTGTGCTACTGGCATCTATCCCTTCTGGATACTCCGTAGTGCATTGTCCAAGGAGGGACTGTGGAGGGGGCAGGGTGGCCATCTGTTTTAGATCCACCCTGTGACTCACTGCACTCCCAGTGAAAACATTTGAATCCTTTGAGTGTGTCACTGCCAGATATGTCTCAGGTGCCAGTAGCAGAATCGTTCTCATCTACTGGCCTCTGGGTGGTGGGAATGTGTTTCTGCAAGAGCTGGTGGATTTCATCATCAAACAGCTGTTGGAGTCTCCCAGACTATTGGTCTTGGGGGATTTCAATGCCTGGGTCAATGATTAATCCTCCCAGTTTGGACAAGAGCTCCTCCAGGTAATGATCAGGACTGACACAGGCTATTACCTCTGAGGCGCATAAACATGATCACACACTGGATCTAATCTTCTCACTGGGACTTGATATAGCTGCAATCAAGGCTTATCCGGTCTTCTGGTAGGATCATCATGCAGTTGCATTCCAGTGTGGGGTCCCCTGTTAAATTACGCCCTCTGTGGAGTTTATCCAGAGACGTCCGAAACATAACTTGGAGCCTTGTAAACTCCAGGCACACTGGATATCTTGGGCATGCTGCTCACTTGTGCACTAGGACCAGAGGTGGCTGTTGAGCTCTATAACATGGCACTGATGGCTGCCTGGACTTGATCGCACCTTTTCACGTTCACCCGTTGACCTCCCAACATGGCTCACCCTCGTATTGTGCTGAGCTGCTCCAGCTGAAGACTAAGAGGCATAGGTTGGAACATTCCTGGAAGAGATCTGGTTTGGTGGAGGACATATTGGTGCTGAGACTCCATTATGTTGAGTATTGGTGGACAATTGACTGGAAGAAAACAGAATTTTTGTTCAAGTCAATTGCTGCAGCAAAGAATCGTCCAGCTAGCTCTTTCACATTGTTGACAGATGGTGAAATTCTCCCTGTCTACAGTCTGTGAGGCCTGGTTCAGTAAAGAGGTGTGAGGAGTTTATGCATTTTTCTCTGACAAAGTGTTCAGCATCAGATCCTGTATTTCTTCTCATGGCCTAGCAAGCACTGGGGGTAACCAGCCTTGTGGAGGCACTGATCTGACGATCTGGGATGAGTTTCGATTGGTTTCAGAAGCTGAGGTCCTCTGAGTGATCACTAGTTTACGTCGCACCAGCTGTGACCTGGACCTGGGCCCAACATGGCTAACTGTTGATTGTGTTGGGTTCCTGGGTCCAGTTTATGCTGAGATTGTTAATGAGTCCTTGAGGGAGAGTGTCTTTCCCTCTGCCCTGAAAGAGGTGGTGGTGAGGTCCCTCTTTAAGAAACCATCCTTGGACCCTGATGTTCTTGCAAATTACAGGCCGGTCTCTAATCTTCCCTGAGTAGGAAAGATTACTGAGAAGCTAGTGGCATAGGCGTGCATGGGGGAGGGGGGACAATCCTGGCCTCAGCCCCCCCCCCTTAAAAGGCATCCTCCCACCAGATTTTAATAATTATTGCTTTTGCTTTGTTTTTTCATCTGGGTAGGTTTTCTTTTAAGTGCTCCTTTTTCTGGGTTTTGGGCTTGACACTCTGATTTTCACTGACTAATTGTTGAAAAGCAACTGTCTGAACATGAAAGCCCCACGTCACACAGTCATGGCTGAAAAAACAAATGAATGCTGTCATGTCATGCGCGGTCCAGCCTTACTATCTGTACATGACAGAGCATTCAGTTTTTACTTGCGTGTGGGATTTAACAGTATCAGTGCAGAATGTGGTGGAACTGAGTTGCATCTGTTGCCAGCAGCTAGTTGTCATCAAACCCTTACCCTTCCCGATCCTGAGACTAATCCAGACCAGACCCTTCCCCCAGCAAACCGATCCAGAGCCTGCTGTGACTGACACTGACTGCAGCAACAGCCATAACCTGACAGGACTGTGTGTAGGATTGAGTGGAGTGGAGGAAGGACAGTACCAATTTATAATTGGTATGTGTTCAAAATGTACATCGGTGCAGGGGTGGGGAGTGGATCAGATGTTAAGGTTATGTCTGATCTAGTGTTTGTTTTTTTTAATTATAATTGTTCATACCATACAAAACCTGAAGGAAGACCATTCTCTGTCTGTACTCAGTATATTTTGCTAGAAAAGTACACTAGGAAGCAATTTGTTAACATTCAATGTTAAAACTAGATATGCTGGTACAAAAATAATTTTTATACAACTGCAAATTAATTCTGTGACAGCCAAGCATCCCCCACTGGGTTCTAAATGAATGAAATGCCTTCTAGAACATGTGACATCTCCTGTAGTTGGAAGAGCATCTATAATCACCAGGCAATGTTCATCAATTCGGTTACACTTCTGGGGTGGGAAAGGAGAATAAATAACTGTGCGCTGTTTAACTTTCTCTTAAAAGATAAATGATCAAAAGTTTAGTATTGTACTCTTCACAATATTCAGCTCTCATTCAAGTCTACTGTATTTTTTTTAATGTGTGATGATGCATGCAGAGATTAAACTGTGCTTCGAAAGAATGAATTGGATCAATCTTACGACCCGCTTTGCTTTAGAGAAAATATTGCCCTAAAGAAAGAGGGTATTTCCCCAGGTTATGTATTCTGTGACACAAATGGATCTAAAATAAGGATGACCAAGACTAAAAATAAAATAAGGTCCTACTGTGTGTTAGGCTACAGCTCCTTGAAAATGCGTCATGTTTTATGCCACTTTTATGGATTCTGGCATCAAATGTGGCGAGTTTTCCAGTCTTTCTTAGCAGACACTTTTGTGTATTTTGACCTTCAGTATGCTACCTATCCAGTTCTGCACGGCGGGGTAAAGATATGTTCCACCTAACTCTGTGCATGTTGACCCTGGATGTTGACGACCTGTCCACACTTGGTGATTTATTACTGCCACAGGCAAGTGTTGGACTGGCCACCTGCATACAGTAGCTGAAGGATTTCAGAAGAGCAACTGCCACTCTTGGGTTAGATTCTCTCACCATTAAAACACTAAATATCCTTTTATAATATCTCTTTTCTAAACATCTTGTTTTCTGATCTCTGCAAGTAAATACCCAACATGCAATTGCAGAGCTACTTAGTGTCACACTGATTGCAGTGGCTTTTTAATATTAACCCTGGGATCATTTATTTAAATGATCTGATTGCCCAAGTCCCAATTCTGTAAAAATACAACTTTAGCTGTCTGTTTCTCCATCCAAGTCCAACCTGAGAGGGTGGAGTGGTGAGGCAGGACTGGAAGGCTGGCTGCTGGCTGCTGTGCCACCACTGTAACTTGAGGACCCAGGGCTGTGCTTCATCCTGGGCTATGACTGAGTCTCACTTAGCTGCAAAATACAGCAAAATGCACCATTTACACTAAGATTTTAAATACATTTCCTGGGGGAGGCATGCCCCCAGACCCCCCTAGTTTTGTTAGGAATTTGCCCCCTTTTGTGCACTGCCTCTGTGCATGCCTCTGGGTGGTGGCTGCACAGCTGTTAGACCACTTCGAGAGTCTTTCCGTTTTCAAACTTCTCATTTTTCTAATGACATCAGGTTTAGTTTGCTCAAGCTGTCATTATTCTGTATTTTGCTTATTTACTTGCTTAGTTATTTCTCTTGGTATCTTATCTGATTTATATCATGGTTCTTGTAGGGACACCTGAACTGTGAACAGCAGTCCAGGTGCGGGCAGACATATGATCTGTAAAGAGGTGCAAGGACTGCATGGGACTCTGGTCTTACTACTATTTCTAATGGTCCACCAGATTTTATTAGCTTTACTAACTGTCTTGTCCATTTGTCTTGAGCAGGCTAAACCATTTGTTATGTAAATCCCTAGGTTTTTTTGAGTGTTGTTTTTTTCCAGTTGCTTCTCACATACAAAATAATTATAATTTTTATGTTTGTAATCTAGATACATGACTTTGCAATTCTCTAGATTAAAGCACATTCCCCATGAGACAGCTCACTTTGAAATGGAATCAAGATCATCCTGAATTCAAATTACTTCTTGTGTTGCACAGGTAATGCCTATTTTTGTGTCATCTGTATATTTAACTGTCCAGCTATTTAAACCTTGTGTTAGGTCGGTTGGGTATTAATTGCAGCTAAAACTAGCATAAAAAAAAAAAATTTTCATTGCACTGCTGCTTGAAACAAGTTTACGATATATTGGCCATAATCTCATAAAGTCTCCCATCTGAGCCTTTTCCTACCCTCAACAAAAAAGGTGCCCAAGAGCCGTGGCCTGCCTGGCTAAAGGCAGTGTAGGAGGACAGAATCAGAACTTTGGAATGGAACCATCGTCCCAAATATCTAATTTTTCATTAATGATAAATTTTAAGAAAATGGCTTAAAATTCTTTCTGAATGACCACCCTGATGGCCCAGAGGTGATGCTGCCATACAGGTGAGCTGGGTTTGGGAGCAGAATTGGGTCACCAGCTCAGGGGACAGGCCTGGCTGAGGCAGCTGCCAGATGGTAGTGCACCTCAGCAGGGGACAAGTGATGGTGACTTTCAGCATCACAAGTATCCTCTACGGCGGGGCCAGGGCACTTGCCTGTCACCGTTGGGCTTGTAACATCAAGGCCGATGGAGACATGGCACACATCACTGAGGTGAAAGGTGGGTTGGGGGGAAACAGGAGTATAAAACACTCCCAGCTGTCTCCATGATGGCTTACAGAACCTGAACAAAGTATATACCCAAGTACAGGGAATATCCCTGGATAAGTGTAATGCCCCCCCCCATGGAGGCTTACCTTATTGCCCAATGTGCTCACATCTGCTCCCATTTCTGGAGCACCTCTAGCTCTGCTTGCCTTATCTCCAATGTTGCCCCCAAGTCTCACCGCCACAGCCAGAGTCCAGAGTGTGCCCCAGGTTTTCCCAAGCAGCCCCAGTGTAATTTTAGCCTTTTTCAGGCTCAGAAGCTGGGCTATGATCCATCGCTCCTTGCTGTAACACTTTGGTGCTATGCAACGATTGCACATGTGCAAATCATGCCTTTGATCTCCTGACCACCAACTTTGTAGACAATCAGAAGGTACTGTAGCTCAACGGTACTGGTGCCCCATCTCGCCTAAATAGGGACCGGTGATCTCAGCCAGGGCCAAGAGAGCCCTTTTCCTTTTGTGAGTAAGGAGCACCACAAAGTGCTAAGGAACAGGCTCATGAATATTAATTAGGAGCATTGTAAATATTAATGAGGGTGCCTGTCTGCTGCAGGTGGATCACACATTTTAGTAGCAGTGACAGGCTCAGGAGTGGAATGAGCAGCTGAATAAAGGCTGCATTTAAAAGGACACTGAACGGGCTACTAAATCAAAAGAGGAAATGATTTAAATAAAATAAATAATTGCTGGCTGCTCCAGACTGTAAACATATGGGACTCAGGGAAACTGCCTGTCTGCTGCCTAGGGGCACTGTTTTTTGGCAGCAGCAACAGGCTAAGGACTGAAGCAAAATGTTTAAACTGGGCAGCGTTTACAAAGGCACAGCAGTGTCAACAAAACAGTGGGGCAAACATCTAAATAAAGTAATTAGTCTGGCTGCACCACAACTTTACATTTGGGACTGTGATAATCTGCATTGGGACTGTGTGTTTAAGCAGCCTTCTTGTGCAGCAACAGCCAATCGGAAAGCCAGGATTTGTGGGATAGTGAGAGGCTTGTGGGACTTTACCTAGTGCTTGTTGGGAAAATACAGAGACCTAATTCAGGTGCCAAAACAAGGAGCCTATTGTGCATTGAGTGAGGCTAATGAATATTAATTTTGTGGACTGACAAGTACTTCAGCCAATTACTGTGGGAGTAACAAGTTATCTCAGCCAATCAGGAGCCCTAGAAGGACTCTATAAAAGACAGCGTTTTCCAGGCTGATCAATGAGTTCATGCAGAAGGCTCCCCCCCCCCAACAGGGAAGGGGACTCAGACCCCAGCTAAGCAAAATGGGCCTAGTGATTCAGCGTGAGACTCTCCACAGGGGAGGGGGCTTTTCTTCTGCCAGAGAAACAAGTGGCTACAAACAGAAACAGTTGTTAGCCTGAGGGTTGCCAGAAATTGTCCTCCAGGGGCTAGCCTTGTCCCTTCCACATTGGGAAAATGTGGGAAGAAGTCAGCATCTGCCTGCAGTTGTGTGAGAGCTGCAATAAATGCTTCTGCCTCAGCAGTAAGAGTACTGAAGAACTGTCTGCAACTTCCAGCAAAGGAGAGCATCAAGAATCCTTCTGCGTGAGTAAACCTCTACTTACATATGCAAGCTTTAAAAGAACTGTAAAGGATAGTGAAGCCTAAAAAGCTGAGACAGTGACTTTCTGTCTGTACCCTGTGTCTGTCTAACACTGAGTGAGGGTGGCCTTCCATTGCAAGTGACCAGAGAAGGGTCCAGTATTCAAGAACGTGATGTGACTGTTTGCAAGTGCCTACAGGATTGGAAGGGGAGCACCCAGAGCACGTGGCTCTTCCTGACATTGCCTGGGAGGCTGGTACCTGTCTGACTGGAGCTGCAAACACCAGCATAGCCAAGAGGGACTCTCTTTAATATGTGTGAATGTCCAGTTGGAGCTGCTAATGCCAGCACAGCCATGAAGGACTGAGATTTTATGATCTATACGTGACAGAATCTGCAGTAACTGTTTGAATTACCAAGTCAAAGTACAGAGAATTGGTCTGCTGTGGAGTGTGAGCAATCAGGTCATGCTAGCCTCGTGGGGAAGCACCCACATGTGTGAATGTCTGTATCTAAAGCTAAAAGAACCAGGATGGCCACGTTTGCCCATAGTTGAAGGGACTGTGAGCAATAAATGTGCTTAATTAATAAATGTGCTGAATGCAATGCATCCATCAGATTGGTCTGGGACACAACCTGGTAGTGTGCCATATACGGTGCTGCAATATCCACTTCCCTGAGAGGCATAGCCTAGATGTGGGGCTGAAGCGTGCCAGCCCCGGTCCCAGCCTAGTCTTAACAGAGAATGATTTCAACCCAGAGAGGGGCACTGCCAACAGAAGTAAAAGTGTAAGTTTCTGTCTCAAACAAGGGTGCCAGAAGATGGTAAAAGCTGAAAGGGCTGAGAATCAAAAGGGCACTTATGAGGGTACAAAGGGCACTTTTCCTATACTAGTTTTTGCCATACAGAAATCAAAAGTGGAGTGGCTACCACCCCTTTCGTCCCCCCGGTTCCGGCACCTATGATCTCAAAAGCTATAAGATCCTGCAGTTAGTAATAGGCAGCTGGCTGCAAGCCTTTGCCTGCATCTTAGCTGCCAGAGTCAGAGCCTGCCTGCTGAAAGCATCTAATTTTGCCTTGTACAGCTTGATTCTGTCTTACCGATGAGGACTTCCAAACAGTGAGTACACCAGAACCAACCCTGTTGTTGGAGAGACATGTAAATAGTTCAGTGTGTTGCTGAGTTCGACATCTAGATCCAAACCCTCTAAATCAGAAGGGGGTTAAATTTGCAATCTCTACAGTCAAGATGCATGTTCAAAAGTAACATTTAACGTTAATCTGCTTATTTCTTTAAGGGACCCAACTAGCCAGCCAAAGACAGCTGCACCAAACAACAGGCCTGCACATTTAAGAACTGTTTAGTACTGGGTACCCAGGTTGAATGTGTGGGATTGCGGGGTCCGTATGCATTTCTGGGAGTGGTACCAGTGTGGGCACTAATGGAGAATGTGCAAATTGTTTTATGCAGCTAGATAGCTTAGGCAGCATCAGGGATCTGAATGCCTCAGAGGTTGGTGGGTAGCCACTGTAATTGATGTTTAAATTTAAAAGGAATACTGATTACCTGAATACTATTTGCAATACCTAACTAAACCGAATACCAGTTTAATCAATTGCAAATAGCTTAACCTCTAATTCCCATTCCCTGCTCCTAACCTTCACCCCATGTAAATAAATTGTTGTTGATGTTTTTTTTGCATATACTTGTCTCATGAGCATATTATTAGTAGAGAGTCAATAATTCATCAAAATGTCTTAATTGTTGGGAAATGTTTATTGGATCATTTTTGGGGTGGCACTATGTACTCCCTATCCCCCTATGAACTCAGGCACAGAAATGAAAGATCTTTCACTCTGGCTGACCCTCTACTACAGCGGGCAAAGCTGCTTTCTCCTACTGGCTTCCCTACTTGTGGAACAAACTTACACCTGCTATCAGAAATTCACTCTCTCACTCTAGTTGCAAGCAACAGCTACATCTCCTTCCTCCACCTTTATGCCACTGCCACAACTGAGCTAAACCCGTAATTTCTACTGACTTTATCTTTCTACAATTCCTCCCCAGCACTTATTAAAGATTCATTATGTAGAGCACTTACTAGTGTATAGTTCACCCCTAGAGATTCATCACGTCATGTTTTTGCTCTCACTGCTGTATTATATTCATTGTAATTAGCTGCTATTGTTCTGTTGACTAATTCTCTACATTTATTGTCTGTTTAGAAAATGGGGTTATTCCTTGCTGTCATCTGATTGGCCAGCACCCCGGACAAAGGGGTACATTAACTTTCAATAGATGACCAGCAAGGAAAAACTCCCAGCTACCTGACCAAAACACCAGCTGGCATATCAAAGTGCTGCAACGTCAACTTTTTTAAACCTGATGAGGCAAGGTCAGAACTACCTATCAGGCAAAAATGTCAGACCAGCTCGCAGTGAATTTCGATATAATAAATATATTAAAAAGAAACAGCATACTTACCGACGATGAAGAATCACAGACGGAACCCAAAATAAGCCGAGCTGTAAAAGAAAAACCGCAAGTAAGTGATCGTTTCGTAGCGCTCACTGAACAACAGTTAGACACCATAGAAAATCAGCGACAAGAGCAAAACACAGTCAAAAACACGAAGTGGGCAATATCCGTTTTCGAGAAATGGGCAAAACACAACCACATACAAACCGACTGGCAAGCAATTGAGTTTGAAACATTAAATGAGTATCTCAGGTGCTTCTACGCCAAGGTCTACACCAAAAGGGGGCACAGAGTACTCTGTAGCCAGCTACTGCACTCTCCAAGCAGGCATAAACTGCCACTCGGGCACCACGGAGGTCAGGAGGACCATCAGCATAATCGGGGACCCAATATTCAAATCCTCAAACAACGTCCTTCAATCTGTGCTGAAACAGTTAAGAAAAGAACACAAAGATACCTCCACACACTACCCTGCAATTAGTGAACCAGACCTACAAAAGTTACGGAGCAGCCCTGCACTGGAGCCTTGTTAAAAAAGTATGGTTTGATGTGCAACTACACATGGCTAGGCGCGGCCTGGAGGAGAGTCAGAGACTTAACAAGGGACAGTTTTACATTGAAAGAAGATGAAGCAGGCAATCGATTCATCACGCTAACCCACAACCAAGAAACAAAGAACCATAAAAACCCACAAGAGATAAACAAAGAAAACACAAGAGGCTTCATATTTGAGCAGAAAAACAACCCACTCTGCCCTGTAAGCTCGTTCATCAAATATCTAGACAAGTGCCCACCTGATGTCAAAAGCTTCTATCTGCACCCGAAACGGCTCCCACAAGAAAAACTGAACCAGCAGCTGTACTGATATTCAAAAGAAGCAAGGGGAAGAATTACTTAGGCTCCTTAACGTCAAAACTAGTGAGGAAGCAAATCTTTCCCAGTGCTATACTAACCATAGTATATGCGCCACTGCAGTGCAGCTTCTTTCACAAGCAGGACTGAGCAGCAAAGAAATCGTCGCAGTTACTGGCCATCACTCCGAACAAAGTCTTGCAACCTACTGGGCACCATCCACGTCTGACTGCAAAGCCTGGTGCTCTATCCTAACAGCAGCAAACGGAAATCAAAAACAAGAGACCTCCACAGAACCAGCAGAACAGGAAACAAATCGGCATCAAAACGAGAGCAACTGCACCAGCCTGCCTCCCACAAACAATCCATCAATAGGAACACACAACGTATTTCAGCACTCCAACTGCACTTTCAACAGCCCAATCCAGTTCATAACCTACCAGAAATGAATTAAACCCTCACCAATTTCTTATTTTCTCCACACCCTGACGTTAACAGTTTAAAAAAACGTGGTTCAACACTGTTTCAGTTTATTTCAAATATCCCAAAAAGGGACTATTTTTTTGTTTTACACAGTTGAAGTTATTAAGTTAAAAAAAATAAAAACTATATATTATTGAAATTGCAAAACCTGAGTCTGTCTATTTTTTTTCAAAAGAAACATATTTTCTAAGCGCAATAATGCCCTCCAGGGTGGGCGGTATTGGGCAATACTGGACCGCCCAGGGGCTATAAGGTCTGATGCCATTACACCCCCTGGGTGGTCCAGTATTGCCTAACTACCACCCACCCACCCTGTCGAGCATTATTGTTGTTTGTCCACACTCCTTCCCCCCAGGTCACACCTGGAATCGAGTCTCGGCTCAGCATGACTTTCCCAGTAACCAAATGTTTAAATAAATAAAAAATAAATAAACTATGGTATTGTGGGTGAGTTCAGCATCCTAGAGGGTTGTACCAGGTTTAATCTAGCCCATGTAAGTATACTCTGGGTGGAGGCACTGCTCAATTTTATCATGTTGGGGAAAGAACCAGTTTAAAGTTAAAGTATGGACCCAGGTCCCTCAACCTGGTTTGGTCAGCCAGGCAGGGGTAGTGTAGCCCTTCAGATACCCGTCACCAGAGTCACATGAATGGAGGCACCAGTGGGGTCTCCTATATGCCATATCACGCCCGGCATGGACCCGCCCTCCAGCTCCTCAGCCTTGGGACCCTTAAAATGGTTGGCACCTATAGAAGTTAATGGAAAGGTATTTTGGTGTCAGATCTTCTTTAACATATTGCAATCACAGACTGGGCCCCAGTACTCTCTGCTGTGGATGTCACAGTTGCTGTTGACGACCTTCTAAACATCCTCCCCTCTCTGCAGGATAAGCATGCACCTCACATCAGAAAGAGAGTTAGAGGCGCTATCACTAAATGGTTACATGGGGACTTGCTCTCCCTCATGAAAGCCCGCGATAAGCACTGGGGTAAATTTAAAGCCTTTAAGGAATTGTCTGACTACCATGAATACCAGCAACTCTGCAACATTTGCAAAAAAGCCATACGTAACGCCAAGAGTGAACACTGCAAGGCTGCCCTCTTATTCTCTGTTAGAGAGCTTCAATACTTTGGGTACACTATTAAAACAATAATTGGGGGTTATAGCTGGTGTGATACTAGGGATATGATTGTCGATGGTAGAAACTGCAATAATGCTACTACTACTATTACCAGTGCCTTTAACAAGCAATTCTCCACTCTTTCGCATACACCTCCATGTTTACTACTGACAATGATGGGCCATCAACGTCTAACCATTCCTCCCCTCCAGAATCTCTGTCTTGCCCACCTTTCTATTTTAAGACAAGCTCAGTGAGGGAAATCCAAAAGCTTATCGCTGGCCCTTCTCCTCATATGAGTGCTGATCACTGTGACCTTGAACCAAAACTCCTAAAGACTGGGGCCCCTTTGCTTGCGCTCCCAATATCCCATATTCTTAACCTCTCCCTCATCACCAGAACTGTTTCTGCAATCTGGAAAGTAGCAAAGGTTGTTCCTGTTTTCAAGCAGGGTGACTGGAAATGCATTGAAAACTATCATCCTATAGCCACCCGTCTGGTGTTAGCAAGATATTCGAAAAGGTGGTGGAAGTGCAGCTGTCGGACTACCTGTCTAAACATACCTTACTGTCACCTGAACAGCACAGATTTCATAAAAGACATAGCACTGGTACAGCCCTTGCTAAAGTTACATCTGATATAAGGATTGCCATGGACCAGGGGTATGCTGACTGGGGCTGTATTCGTGTACCTCTCAAAGGCATTCAATCTAGTGAATCACTCCCTGCTCTGTACCAAGCTTCACTCCCTTGGTGTTGATGGTCCAGCCCTCAACTGGTTTTCCAACTATCTCACTGGCAGGCTACAGCTTGTTAAGTACAATAGAGCTCTATTGGAACCTGTTCCTATCACTGTCAGTATCCTTCAGGGATCTATTCTGGGCCCTATCCTCGTTTCTCTTTTCATCAATGACTTCCCAACAATCCCTACCTATAGTACCACAATCCTATATGCTGATGACCTAGTCCTCCTAGCTAGCTCAGGTGATGTCCATGCCATAAGTCACAAGCTACAAGCTGACTTCAATAAACTGCAACATTGGCTCGTGACAAACAAGCTAGTGCTGAACTTTAAGAAAGCTCAACTCATGCTCTTCGGCTCCTCTGCCAAACTCAAACAGTGTCCTGTCTTACTCAGTGTCTTAAGTCTTGACAGTGTCCCAGTTGGCACTACATGCTCCTTTAGTTACCTGGGAGTTACTCTTGACCCCCAGTTAGACATGTCTCTACACAGTCAAAATGTCTGCAGGGCAACAACTATCAAGCTTGGACTTGCATACCAGGCTGGTGGATCCCTTACTGCTACTGCATGGCTTGCCCTTGCTAAAGGTTTATTCCTTCACTCTCTCAGCTATGGGCTGACAACCTTTACCCTCGCTGCTAAAACTAGTTGCTAAATGGGATATGGCCTATAATAATATTTGCCACTTTGTCCTTGCCATCCCTTGACTTACCTATCACTGTGATTTATGCAATCAACTACACTAGTTGTCCCCAGGTAATTATTCCTCATTTGTCTTGGGCTGCTTCATAGACAAAATCGTCCCCAATGCCACCCCACCCGCTCTGTCCAAACTCCTTTGGCTGGCTCTAGCATCATACCGACTAAGGTCAGCTGACTTGCAACCCCTCCTTGTCCCAACAACTTGTACACTGTCAGGTGATTTAGCATTTGCTGTTTGTGCCCCTAGATTCTGGAATACCTCCCCCACCCGCAACCACCAGATATACCCCCACCCAGCCCATCTTTTTTTTTTTTTTTAACTCTGCTTTATTTCATCCATTACATAGACAAACAGCAGTCATTATTAACTAGAAGTCCAGAGGCACAGTCAAGTGGCCTCTTTGGGCAGAAAACAGAAGTATGCAATGCATACTCATTAGTGGTATCGAAATTAATAATAACATTCAGTGCCACATTTTGCTGTATGTAAAATTGTATTCCTTAAATATTCCCCCAAGGGAATACTTGCACTTTTATGCCAAAAGTCAAACAAATAACATGCTGGGCTAACCTGCCCAGTTCTAACTTATGGCCATATTTGTGTCCACACTTCTCCCTCTCCGAGAACTCATTCTCTGCATACATCTTCTGACTTAGAACCACTTAACATCTTTACATGGACAGTGCATCTACTATGCCTCCCTCCTCTTGAACCTCTCTCTTGCCTCCCCTGCTCCACTCCCATACTACATCTAACATGCCTACCTATCACCTCAGTCATCTTGTCCTTGCCCAGCACAACAAAACAGTTTTGCAAGTGTATCGGCCCCGAAACTGATGTAATTCTCTGTTTATTCACCCATATCTCCATATTCGCCTCATATCTAATGAGCAAAAGAGGCCTCAGCCCCGCCAATGTGTCAGTAAGTTTCTGAATCTTCCTAAGAATATAAAGTCCATGCTTGGTTAGGGCCAGTGTATATAGTGGTTTCGCACCTACATCTGCGTCCTCTATCAGATACCATTGCAATGTTGTTCTCTGTTTAGCCCATGTCACCAGCATTGCACCCTGTGAGGCCAGATAATAAAAATAGAAATTAGGCAGGGCCAGCCCCCCGGCCTCCCTCGGAAGATGTAGTATTGTTTTGGCAACTCTGGGTCTTTTACTATTCCACACAAATCTGGAAATCTGCTTGTTAACTTTGTTCCAATATGAAACAGGTATCCGAATGGGAAGGCACTGAAACCAAAGAGAAAACGGGGTAGTGTGTTCATCTGTATGGTAGCCACTCTTCCCACCAAGTTTAAGGGCAATATTCTCCATCTTGCCGTGTCTCGCTCCAGAGCCTCCCACAGCAATTCATAATTTGCATTAAAGAGCCAATTTAGGTCTATTATAATCTGTATGCCCAAATAATGGATCTGATTCCTTGGGGCCCGTCAAAAAGGGAAAGTGCCCCTAAATTCCTCTGGGCATTCTTCACTTAGGACCAGGGCCTCTGATATAGAGAAGTTAATTTTATAGCCTAAAACTTCCCTGAAAGTTTGTAATAATTGTATAAGGGGCAGCAACAAAATTTCTGGGGTTGACAAGAAAAAGATGGAGTCATCTGCATACAGAGAGTTTCTGTTCGATCCCCCCCTGCCATAACTCCCCTAATGTTGGGATTGCTGCGCACTTTAACTGCCAGAGGCTCCAGACTGATGGCAAACAGGAGGAGGGAGAGAGGGGGCAGCTCTGCCGTGTCCCCCTCGACAGTGGAAAGAACTCAAAGCTTATACTGTTTGCCCTTCCTAAGGCTTTGGGACTGATATATATAGTTGTGATATAGCTCCTAGGAATTTGGGGCCAAATTTCATGTGTTCCATGGACGCTTTTAGAAACTGCCAGTTAACCCTATCAAATGTATTTTCAGCATCCATGGATATGGCTATCTGAAATTGGGTCTGAGTCTTTTTGGAGGAAACAATGTTTAGCAACTGGCAGATGTTATCTGGGAGGTGTCTGCCTGAAATAAAGCCAGTCTAATCTTCATGCACTAATAAGGGGGCCATTGCCTGTAATCTTCCTGCCACCTGTCTGGTAAACAGTTTTAAATCGACATTTAGTAAAGATATGGATCTATAAGACCCATATTCCAAAGGGTCTGTCCCCTCCTTAGGTAACACTGACATTTGGGCTAGTCGCCAGGATTCCATGACCTCCCTCCACCCATAATCTCCTTACAAACCGGCAGTAGAAGTGGGAGTAACTGGTCAGTAAAGGTCTTGTAAAACTCTGCCATAAAGCCATCTAGGCCTGGTGATTTCCCATTTTTCAAACCTACTATCTTGGCCTTCAATACTACCGTGGAGATCCCCACCTCCAGTCTGTCCTGTGCCTCTTCAGAGAGGGCTCTAATATCCATGCCCTCAAAAATGTTATCTATAAGGCCTCCAGAGTCTAGACTCTCATCCTGTGTATACAGAGACATATTGATAATCTGCAAATATGTTAGTGATCTCCCCTGGTTTGCCTGTTAGATTCCCCCCTTTTCTTGGGTCTCTCAGTTTTAAAACCAATCTGCTGAGCTGTTGTGTCTGGAGTGTAGCTGTCAGTAATTTTCCAGCCCTATTTTCCGCCCTCTAAGTATTGTTGACAAACCCTTCTATATTTCCCCTCTAATTGGGCATGAATTAAATTTTCAAGGGCTACCCTCTTTTCTTTGAGGAGTTTCTTAACTTCTAGGTTTAAAGTAATCTTATGTTGAAACTCTAGGTCTTTTAACTTATCCTCTAGGCTCTCTAGTTTACTTGCCATCTTTCTCTTGTGTTCATCTGCAAACTTTATGATCTCCCCTCTAAGAACTGCATTTAGGGCGTCCCATTGGACCGCATGGGATGTCTCTCCCACTAGGTTCCTCTGTTGGTACTCTTGGTTTGTGGACTTGATTAAATCTTGGAAATCAGGTTTATTCAACAGTCCCACATTAAACCTCCAATGTGAATTTCGAATAGGGAGCTATGGCCAGAGTTAATCTGACCGATGTGGTCAGACATCGCACATGGCATGATTTTACATGCCAAGGTTGAATTATGTTCACTCCTCAGAAATTAATATCAGGTCAATACTGGTATAGCAATCATGCCTGTTGGAATAATGAGAATAATCTCTGGACTGCCCATTGAGCCCCCTCCAAATATCCTGTAAATCTGCCATCCTGCTTAATTTAAGAAGAGTTTTTTTTTCCAGTTGTTTAACCAGGTGAGACACACTAAGCTGAAAGCTCGTTTACAGGTGCAACCTGGGAGCACAAGGAAGTTAAGTGACTTGCTCAGGGTCACACAGTATATGCAAGTGGGGGTGTGGGATTCAAACCCAAGTCTCCAGATTTACAGCTCAGAGCCTTAAACAACTGCACTATACTGCTTCCTGCTATCCCCCTCCTAGTTCCCATTGCTGAACCTCTCCTATCAAGAGTGGAAGATAAACTTGGGTTGAAGTTCCCTCCCAGGATGCAGAGCCACTCCGCAGAGTTCAGCAGATCTACAAATATTTTTTTGAAAAAGAGAGAGGCATCCTTATCTTCGTTTGGGGCATAGAGGTTTAAAATGACACAGGGTGTGTCTCTGTAGGTGGCCCACAATTTAACATAACGACCCTCTGGCTCGATCTCTCCCCTTTCCACACTCATGGGACATGCTTTATGTATTAAAATGGCCGTTACACTTCTATGAGGGTGTGCATGGCCCACAATTTAACATAACGACCCTCTGGCTCGATCTCTCTCACCTTTCTACACTCAGGGGACATGCTTTATGTATTAAAATGGCCGTTCCACTTCTATGAGGGTGTGCCCCATATATGGAAGCATAGACTGAGCCTACCCAGCCATGGCATAGTTTGGTATACTCCTCCACTGTAAGGTGGGTTTCCTGTAACAGAGCAAATTGAGTGTCCATTTCTGCCCAATTCCTGTATTATCTTGGCCCTTTTTATGGGACTGTTGATTCCCTGGATGTTATAAGTAGTTATATTTAGACTATCCATAGTCTACAGCAAGGTGGCTCTGCATCCCTAGAACCCAGAACCTGCCCGGATCCCACAGTGGTGACCCTGGCTCTGAACCAGGAAGGGGCAGGGGAGAGCGAAGACACATGACTAACAACAACAACTCCACATTAACGATCATAACATAACTAAAACATTCAAACAATAGAACTACGCCTCTGGGCCTAACCAATACCCAGGAGCATGGATCCACATATCCAACAATTTTTTATGACTTCCAAGGTTCCACCCCTGGTGCTCCTTAATGATGGGTAGTGCTGAAGTTAACTCCGCACTGTGCTGCCATCTCCTGGCATGTCCAGGGATGTGCAACAGGTGTGGTTCTGCCAACACCATACAAACATTCCCACTTATCTCCCGCTTTCCCTGTATTTGTTGTATTTTTTCTCCCCCCCCCATTCTCCCTCCCTCAAAAAGAAAGGGAAAAAGAGAGCTTTGGGGTGAGGGGAAATAGATTGTCTGGCCCCAGCCCCCTCCCATTTTGTATGTGCCCACCCCACCTAATTATTTATGTATACCTCCTCTCTCTTAATCAAGTGTTTCACTAACTGGAGCTCTAAATATTTACTTCATTCTCTTTTTGTCTACCTATTTATAGGCAAGACAAGGCTAGAGAAAATATAAAGGTGGAGTGCCATGTAGTACTACTTACATTCTCAAATTAGTTCCACATTTAGAGGTCTCTCTGGATCTACCCTACCTACTTCCACCCATCCCTCATTTGTTCCGGTCCTTTTTTAAATTATAGTCCCAGAACAAACTGCCTGTGTCTCTAAATATGAAGTTTCGGCCCAGCCACCTATGTTGAGGGCAGTCCTTAAGGTACCTCTTAGACTCCACCAATTTCCATTTCTACCTATTCAGGGACCTATGCCGCTGTCGTATGGTCTGAGGCACCTACCTCTGGGGCCTGAGGCTGAGGGTCACTTTCCATCTGCCCCCTGGTCTGTGAGTTTGCTTTCCATCTCTTGCTAGAGGATTGATGGTGTGACTTGAACTTAGACCAGGTACTGGGCTCCGCAGCTGTAGCCGATTTTCCAGGCTGTCGTAGACCAGGCTGACCCTCCACCAGCTGTCATTGATGTTTCTCCAAGTCCTTGACTGCTCTGGGGTCAACGTGCTCATCGATCACTACTTCAAGTAAGGCCAGAAAAATTCTTTGCCTCCCGAACATTTTCAAAAAGCCTGGTACCCCTAGCCGAGGTGATTCGGAGCTTGGCAGGGAAGTCTACCCTGGCTTTGAGCACTTTGCTGTGGAGTTCTTTAACAACTGGGAACCAGAGCTTTCTGCGGGCCATGGTCATGGGGGCATAGTCTGGTTCTAGATATTGTTTAGTGTCCCCGAATATGATTTCTTTTTTAGCTCAGGCCTTACGAAGAACTATTCCCTTCGCTCTGTAACCCAAAAAACGCCATAATGGTAGAGCGTGGCCTGGCTTTAGGATCCTTCACTGGGGCCATGAGGGCTCCATGTGCTATAATGATATTTAGAGGGGTATCTTTGTCAAGGTCCAGCAGTTCTTTCAGCAACCCCTTGATGTACCCCGGCATGTCTCCTGATTCAATATGCTCAGGTAGTTCATGTAGTCTCAAATTAATGCGGTGTGACCTGTTCTGCAGATCTTCTATTTTGTTGATCACTGCCTGTGAAGGATTGTGGAGCTGTAGTAAGGCACTGTTATACAGGTCCACCGTTTCCGAATATGTGGTAAGATGCTCCTCCATACAGTGTAGCTGCTTCTCCTGTTGCTGGATTTTATTCCTGTTATCCCCAACCTCTGTTTTAATTGTGTCTAGGGTTTTGGTCAGGCTTCAGAGTTCTCTGCAGGGCTGCCGAGAACTTTCTGTGAATTCCTCACCCTCCTCTTCGGACTCACTTGCTGAATCTGGGGTCCTGGTTTTCTGGAGGCCTAGTTGGCGTGTCTTCTTTTGCTGAAGCCTGAGGAGCTAGATTCAATTTCCGTTGTTTTAGGCTTCCCACCGGCGTCGCTCAATGTTTTGTTCTTGAAGCCATGGAGACATTTGATTGCTACCAACAATTCTTTCAAATTCACTGGGTGAGGTGATCAAAAAATACTATTTTCTCCAGGGAATCAGCAGGAGTTGATCAACCCAGTGCCTGCATGGTATGGCGTCATCACCGGAAGTCCCACCCATCCCATCTTTAATAGCTCCTCTGGTTGCACCTGAAGTTTGCCTCAGCCTGTAACTGTTCCAAGGCTGCTTGATATCCCCTACCCCTGCTTGGACCCTGATGTGCACCCTCCACTTTCCTAGTTCCCTTACCCCCTCTGAGCTCTAGTAAGGGAATTATCTACCCTGCATGTCCTTCACCTCAGCACTTACCATCCTCAAAATGGGACAAATTACGCTTGTATTATTTCCATGAAATGTAACCATTATTTGCTTGTTCTTACTCTTGATGTATATGCTTATCTGTTCATCCTGTACCTGTTTATTTGTATCACTCTGCTCATTGCTTGTATTTCACATTGTTGTAATTCCCTTGCACTGTTTTGTAAACCATGCTCTTGTAATTTCCCGGGTCGTACCTGAAAATAGGCATTCCTTGTCTAGTGTGCTTACCTGGTAAACAAAAGCTAATTAATAAATAAATAGGCTCTTTTGCTGCTGATCAGTAAATGTATTAGGGGAGTGATCGCTCTCTGTGGCCAAAAGTGGAATTGCACCACATATTTCTTCCATTGTAAAATACTAGTATGTTACTGTTGAGGGTCTTCGGGGAAATGTAGCATCTGCTAATGCTCACTGTCATTTTGCAAATGTTTTATTGTTGTTTTAGAATTGAATGTATGTGTCTAGCATAGGGCATTGTGGTAACTAATTTTAGATAAGGAGCCATGTGTCTAGCTAGGCTGAAATTGTTTAAATGATTGTTGAATTTGGAAAAGGTGATTTCTCTGTTTAAAAAGTTATTGAATGCAACTTATTGAGTGCCAGGCTTGGCACATGCATGGTGAGGATGCCAAGCTTTGCAGGCAGGGGAGACTGTAACGCCCCCCCAAATGGGGGCTTCCTTATTGCCCACTTTGCTTCCATCTGCTCTCATTTCTGGAGCACCTCCAGCTCTGGCCACCTTATCTCAAATGTTGCCCTCAAGTCTCACCACCACAGCCAGAGTTCAGAGTGTGCCCCAGTTTCCCCAAGCAGCCCGAGTGTAATTTTAGCCCTTTTCAGGCTCAGAAGCTGCACAGCAATCTACCGCTCCTTGCTGCAGCACTTTGATGTTAAGTGGTGATCAAGCATATGCAAACCATGCCTTTGATCTCCTGACTGCTGACTTTGCGGTCAATAGGAAGGTAGCCCAGTGGTCCCAGTAACCCTCCTTGCCTAAATGGGGACCAGTGACTTCAGCCAGGGCCAAGAGAGCCCTTTTCCTTTTCTGGGTAAGGAGCAACATGAAGTGCTAAGGAACAGGCTCATGAATATTAATTAGGAGCCTTGTAAATATTAATGAGGGTGCCTGTCTGCCGCAGGAGGGGTCAAACATTTTAGTAGCGGCGACAGGCTCAGGTGTGAAATGAACAGTTGAATATGGGCTGCATCTAAAATGACACTAAAGGGGTTACTAAATCAAAAGGGGAAATTATTTAAATAAAATAAATAATAGCTGGCTGCTCCAGACTATAAACATATGGGACTCGGGGAAACTGCCTGTCTGCTGCCTGGGGCACTGTATTTCAGCAGCGGTGACAGGCTAAGGACTGAAGCAAAATGTTTAAACTGGGCAGCGTTTACAAGGGCACAATACTGGCAACATAACATTGGGGCAAACATCTAAATAAAGTAATTAGTCTGGCTGCACCACAGCTTTCCATTTGGGACTATGATAATCTGCATTGGGACTGTGTGTTTTAGCAGCCAGACTTGTGCAGCAACAGCTAATCAGAAAGCCAGGATTCCAAGCCAGGATTTGTGGGACAGTTCCAGAGGCTTGTGGGACTTCACTTAGTGCTTGTGGGAAAAATACAGAAACCTAATGCAGGTGCCAAAACAAGGAGCCTTCTGTGCATTGAGTGAGGCTAATGAATATTTATTTTGTGATTGCTTTAGCCAATTATTGTGGGAGCAACAAGTTGTCTCAGCCGCATGGGAGCCCCAGAAAGACTCCATAAAAGACAGTGTTTTCCAGGCTGATCAGTGAATTTGTGTGAGAGACCCCCCCCCCACAGGGTTGGGGGCTCAGGCCCCCAACTAAGCAAAATAGGCCTAGTGATTCAGTGTGAGCTCCTACACAGGGGAGGGTTTTTTTCTTCATCTGCCAGAGAAACAAGTGACTACAAGCAGCAACAGTTGCTAGCCTGGAGGTTGCCAGAAATTGTCCTCCAGGGGCTAGCCTTGTCCCTTCCACATTGGGAAAATGTGGGAAGAAGTCAGCATCCTCCTGCAGTTGTGAGAGAGCTGCAAGAAATGCTTCTTCTCAGTGGTGAGAGTGCTGAAAAATTGTCTGCAACTTCCAGCAAAGGAGAGTATCAAGAATCATTCTGAATGAGTAAACCTCCACATACAAATGAAAGCTTTAAAAGAACTATAAGGGGAAGCAAAGCCCAAAAAGTTGAGAAAGTGACTTTCTGTCTATACCCGGCATCTGTCTAATGCTGAGAGAGGGTGGACTTCCATTGCAAGTGACCAGAGAAGGGTCCAGTATTCAAGAACGTGATGTGACTGTTTGCAAGTGCCTACAGGATTGGAAGGGGAGCACCCAGAGCGCGTGGCTCTTCCTGACATTGCCTGGGAGGCTGGTACCTGTCTGACTGGAGCTGCAAACACCAGCATAGCCAAGAGGGACTCTCTTTAATATGTGTGAATGTCCAGTTGGAGCTGCTAATGCCAGCACAGCCATGAGGGACTGAGATTTTGTGATCTATGCTTGAGAGAAGCTACAGTAACTCTTTGAATTACCAAGTCAATGTACAGTGAATTGGTCTGGTATGGACTGTGAGCAATTGGGCCACCCTAGTCTTAGGGAGAAAGCACCAACTAAAGGACCATGGTGGCCATGCTGGCCCATGGTTGAAGGGACTGTGAGCAATAAGTGTGTTAAATTAATAAATATGCTGAATGTAATGCATCCGTCGTAGATTGGCCTGGGACATAGCCTGGTAGTGTGCCACATAGGGTGCTGCCAAATGCACTTCCCCTGAGAGTCATAGCCTACATGTGGGGTTGAAGTGTGCCAGCCCCGGTTCCAGCCTGGTCTTTCCAGAGAGTGATTTCAGCTCAGAGAGGGGTACTGCCAAAAGAAGTAAAGGTGTAAGTTTACATTTCAAAATCTATAAGATTCTCAACAAGGCCCCCTGGCTGCACTGTCTCCCGCCCTCACCCACCTTCCCTCCCGTATCTCAACTCCTGCCCCTGCCCCAACCACCTCCCGTACTCCCCTTACCCCTGCACCTCCTACCCCTCGATCTCCTACCCTCACTTCCCCCACCCCCACCCCTCCTTCCCTTGTCTTGCTCATAGCTCAAGTCTTTGTACTGGTTATTACATGTCTGTAAGTCAATGACTATATGTTTGTAACTAAAAATGATGACTGTTGCACATGCTGACGTGGAACCTTTGTAAAAGAGCCTCGGCTCAAAGGTATTGTAATCCTAGATTGAAATAAATAAATAAAAAAAATCCTGCAGCTAGTAATAGGCATCTGGCTGTAAGCCTTTGTCTGCATCTTAGCCTCCGGAGTCAGAGCCTGTCTGTTGAAAGCATCTAATTTTGCCTTATACAGCTTGAGTGTATATTACCGATGAGGACTACAAAACAATGAGTACTCAGGGACCAACCCTGTTGTTGTAGAGACATGTAAATAGTTAAGTGTGTTGCTGAGTTTGGCATCTAGATCCAAACCCTCTAAATCAGAAGGGGGTTAAAGTTTGCAATCTCTACAGTCAGGATGTGTGTTCAAAAGTAACATTTAAAGTTAATCTGCTTATTTCTTTAAGGGCCCCAACTAGCCGGCCAATGACAGCTGCACTGAACAACAGGCCTGCATCTTTGAAAACTGTTTAGTACTGGGTACCCAGGTTGAATGTGTGGGATTGTGGGGTCCTTATGCATTTCTGGAGTGGTTCCAGTGTGGGCACTAATGGGGAATGTGTAAACTATTTTATGCAACTAGATAGCTTAGACAGCATCAGGGATCTGAATGTCTCAGAGGTTGGTGGGTGGCCACTATAGTTAATATTTAAATTTAAAAGGAATACTGATTACCCGAATACTAATTGCAATACCTAACTAAACCAAATACCAATTAAATCAATTCCCATTCCCTACTCCTAACCCTCACCCCATGTAAATAAATTGTTGTTGATGTTTTTTTTGCATACATCTGTCTTGTGAGCATATTATTAGTAGAGAGTCAATAATTAATCAAAATATCTTAATTGTGGGGAAATTATATTGGGTCTTGTTTGGAGTGGCACTATGGTATTGTGGATGGGTACAGCATCCCAGAGGGTTGTACCAGGTTTAATCTAGCCCATGTAAGTATACGCTGGGTGGAGGTACTGCACAATTTTATTATCTTGGGAAAGAACCAGTTTAAAGTTAAAATACGGACCCAGGCCTCTCAATCTGGTTTGATCAGTCAGGCAGGGGTAGTGTAGCCCTTCAGATGCCTGGCACCAGGGTTAAATAAGGATTGCTGGGAGGGGGGAAAAACACAGAATTCAAGAAAACAAATTCTGAGTTATGATTCCTTTACATAGAAGCATATAATTTGTCAGCAGATAAGGACCGCTTGGCCCACCCAGTCTGTACAGTTTGTCCCTGCCTATACTATCACCACAGACCTTACTCAACCTCCAGTTACTCCCCCCACTTTCTTACTAAGACTCCTTTGTACTTATCCCATGCATGCTTGAAGCTCTACTGTCTTTGCTCCCACCACCTCCATTGGTAGCTTGAGCCAGACGTCCACCATTCTTTCAGTGAAGTTATATACTCACAGCATTACTAAATTTCCACCTTCCAGTTTCATTGCATGCTGTCTTGTCCTAGTGCACTTTCTCTTCTGAGAAAATACTCCCCTCCTGTACCTTTTTTATTTATTTGATATTCGGAAAAGACCTTTGAGTGTAAACTCTTTTACAAAGGTTCTATGTCAGGTTACAAAGACAGAAGATGAGTACAGTATTCAAAACACCACAAGGAATAACAATTGAATACAGGATAACAGTAAATAACCTCTAGGCAAGTACAGATCATGACAGTAATAAAGGACATAAAATTTCCAATCTTAGTGCGGACACTAGTTTCGTGGATTAGGTTAGGCAACAGTGAGATGGACTGTATGTAGTGAGGGAGAGAGAAGGGAGAGAGAAGGGGAGGAATCAGCCTCAGGATAGGGCCTTGTCGAGGTATACAGTTGAGAGACAGAATGGCAATGGTTTGAATGGACGGGGGCGGGGAGTAGAAGGGGGGCACCCAGGAGGGGAAGTGCTAGACTAAGGTCACAAAGGTAGGGGCAAGTGGTGGAAGGGGTGGAAGGGTGCTGGAGCCGGGTAGGGCACCCGGTACAGAATGTGAGGAAAGTGAGTAGGAGTATGCTGTAGGAGGACTGGGGAAACTGATTTGGCGGGTGGACATTAGCAAAGCATAAGGAGGAGGTGCATCAGACCACCTGTGTTGCCACTTGGGGGGCTGTGCACCCTCGTGAGGTGCTTATAGGTCTCTATAATGTCCTCCCTCTTTCTATGCTCTTCCAGGATGTACATATTGAAATCCCTCAGTCTCTCCTTATAGGGCTTATGATGCGACCCCTGCACCATTTTCGTTGCCCTCCTCTGGACAGTCTCTACCCTGTGTATGTCCTTCCTGAGATGTGGTGTTCAGAACTGAACACGTTGCTCAAGGTGGGATCTCATCCCTATCTTCTTCTGCTGGTGATTCCCTTCCCTATACACCCCAGCATCCCAGTGGCCTTGCCTACTGCCATGTCACACTGCCATACCACTTTGAGGGTATCACGTATGATAGCCCCAAGGTCTCTTTCCTCCTGTGTGACCATCAGTACCTCTCTTCCCATTTTATATGTTGCCCTTAGGTTTCTGTGCCTTAGCTGCATGATTTTGCACTTGTTTGCATTGAAACCAAGCTGCCATACCCTCAACCATGCCTGAGTTTTCTCAGGTCCCTACTCATTCTCTCCAACCCCTGCAGTATATCTACCCTATTGCAGATCTTGGAGTCATCTGCAAAGAAACATACCTTCCCTTCTAGCTTTTCTGCAGTGTTGCTTGTGAAGACTTTGAAGAGGACTGGTCTCAGCACTGAGCCCTGAGGTACCCCCGCTGGTCAATCTGCCTTCATTAGAGTGAGTGCCATTTACCACCACCCTCTGTTGCCTATCCATCAGCCAGTTCCATACCCAGTTTATCACCTTGGGTCCCATCCCCAAACTGCCCAGTTTCCTTATATGCCTTCTGTGTGGTATGGTGACAAAGGCCTTGCTGAAGTCTAAGTAGGCCACGTCCACCGCCCCACTCTGATCTATTTCCTTGGTCACCCAGTCAAAACAACAGATCATGTTTGTCTGACATGATCCCCCACCCCACCCACAAAAATCCATGCTACCTTGGGTCATGCAACCTGTTGAATTGAAGAGACTCCACTAGCCTTTCTTTCAATAGTGTTTCCATTAACTTCCCCACTACTGATGTCAGACAAACTGGACTAACTATAGCTGCCAGCCTCCTCCCTGCTGCCACTTTTATGAAGCAGGAATAGATCTGCCCACTCTCCAGTGTTCTGGAACCACTCCCATTTCCAGTGAGTTGTTGAATAAGGCTGAAAGAAGTGCAGCCAGTACATCCCTAATCTCCTTCACCAACCATGAATGTACTCCTTCTGGTCCCATAGCCTTATCCACTTTCAGATTTGGAAGTCCTCTCAGGACTCTTTCCTCTGCCAATGGACTTGTGTCCACTTCCCTCCCTCCCTCCAGTTTTCCTGCTCTGTCTATGTGGTCTGTCCCCCTCTCCCTCCACTATTAAGACTGAGCAGAAGAATCTGTTCAGGATAACTGCTTTTTCCTGATCATCTCTGCACAATCTCCCATGTACTTGTCAACCTCACAGTCCCTCCCCTTGTCTTCCTCTTTCTGCTTATGTATCTGGAAAAGGTCCTGCCTCCTTTAGCTACCCCATTGGCTATCTTTTCCTTTGTGCCCCTCACCACCTTCTCTGCTTCCCTCTGCTTCTCCTGGTGCACCTCCCTATCCTCTTCCCCTCAGTCTCATTGTACCTCCTGAATGCCACCCCTCTAGCCCTCACCTTTACAGCCTCTTCCCTCAAGAACCACAGCAGTCTCTTTTTCCTCCTGTTTTTACCCACTTCTTTCATGCAAAGATTTGTTGCCTTCACTTTGCCATCCCTTAATTTGGCCCACTTTCCTCCACCCACCCAGGCAATCCCCCACCGCTAGGTTGTCTCTGGACATTCATCCATTTTCCAGGACCCTCATACTTGTCTGATTTGTCTTTGCCATTGTCCTTATGTTAAACCACACTGTATGGTGATTCCTGGTCCCGAGGTGGCATCCCACCTTAATGTCTGCAATAATCCACTCCTCCCCTCCCCCTTAGCCAGTTCCAGTTTTATAGGCACAGGATTTGACTAATAACAGTAACTTCCTGTTTGGGAGCAGGAAGGGAGTGATCACAGAGGCACAAAAGACACACCATCCTAGAAGGAAAACAGTAGCTCTCCATCCCCCCAGCTGCTGGAGGTCTGACTCTGAACAAGTAAGAAGGAGACTACTGAGGAATAGAGGAACTTCCTGTCCCAGAACAAGAAGAGCAGAAGCTTTAAAGGCACGGAGGCAGTATGAAAGTAGGGAGGAAAAAAAAAATAAATAAAACAATAAACAGAGAGAGGAAAGAGTAAGCATACAAAACAACAGCTGAGGGGCCACAAATAAGACATGATGGGAGTGGTGCAGTGCAGTGGCTGTGGAGTGGCAGTCTTCCGGGAGACGTTCTGAAGGATGCAGTGTTGTCCCATCTGCAGGCACCTCTCTGGGCCGAGGGAGGAGGTTGCTCATCTCTAGGCTGAGTTGTCCAGGATTTGGGGGACCTCCTCTCCTACCCAGGGACCACCAGGGCCGCCGCTGCTGCTTCAGAGGTTGCCAAGAAAGAGGAGTGGTTGGACCACAGTGGGCTCAGGGAGGTGAGGGTGGTGGAACAGAGGCACATCCCTCAGTTGTACCTCTCCACAATTCATATGCTGTTCTGGCAGAGTGTGGTTCCTCTATGGAGGCACCCACAGTGGAGACCAAGGAGGATGCTGGGAACCTCCACAAAAGAGACCAACAGGAGGGTGGCATGGGACCCCACAGTGGAAGAAAACAACTCCTGGTGGGGGATTCCATTGTTAGGAGGTAGAACTGGGGAAAGGGGGGGGAGGGAGGTAAGGTGCCTGCCTGGTGCCATGGCTTGGAGGGACAGGGAGTGAATCCTCAGGATCGCGGGAGCAGCTGCACGAGGAATGGAGCTGGATGTCATTGTCCACCTAGGGACAAATGACCTGGCTGGGAAAGGGATCAGAGCAGTGCAGGAGGAGTTTGTGGAGTTGGGGAGGGCCTTAGACAAGTAGCACACATGGTAACCTTCACGGAGGTGTTGTCTGTCTATGCCATAAGTGAGGCTAGGGTGCTCCACATCATGGGATTCAATCAATGGTTGAAAAACTGGTGCAGAGCTAAGGGTTTTGGCTTCAGTGGGAACTGGGGGTCCACCTGGAGGGATGCAGGTCTATACGGGTACATGACAATTCGTTCCCGATTTCTTGTCCCACGTCAATTCACTCCCGACATTACGTTCCTACGTCAGTCCACTCCTATAACGATCCTCTCCCAGACAATTTGCTCCTTTGAAAAAATAATGAAACCTCCATACAGTATGTTTGTGCTCTTATAACACTTCACATTATCTAGGTCTATGTAATGACAAACAAGGGGCACTGATTTGAGGAGTTGTTCAAAGCTAGATACGAAGCTACCTAATGGCTAGGTCATCCCAGCCCTTGGCCCATATGTTTTTTTAACCCAGTAGTATATAGGCTGTCAACATTATTTTCTTGCCTAACGTATTTACTTGATACCAAAATCTTCCTGAAAGTCTGCACCCCCCCCAGTCTGCCCTCCTGTTGGGAATCATGATATGGTGAGCATCACATAACTTATTAAGTTTGCAATTGCATTGTTTCCCAGTTGCTTTACTTATTTTCAAACCAACCATTTTGTGAGAAGTTGCTGTGGGCAGGTATTTTTCTAGTCTATTTCTGCGTGGCGACACACATTAACATTGCGTTTGTTCATATGCGCATTACCGGGTGAGTTGTTATTGTTCACACAAAGCTGAAACTTGATGGAGCGTAGATCAACATCGTAACACTGCGTACTTCTGGGAGTGTCAGCATGATGGAATGTAAGGAATCACTGTTATTGTTAGCATTGGGAGTGAATAGTCTCAGAAGTGAGTTGTTCTAGGAGTGAATTGACTCCGGAGCGTAATGTCGGGAGCGAAAAGCCACGGGCAGAGTTGTCGGGAACGAATTATCGTGTTCCCTGTCTATACTGGTGCAATGGTCTGTATCTGTCCAGGAGGGGAACCAGGATCCTAGGTGATAGGTTTAAATGCTTCACTGGCAAGCATTTAAACTAGCCAAAGGCAGAGGCACTGAAAAAGAGCAGGGAATACCTAGCCCCCCACATAAAAATCAGGGTAGTTAGTGAGGTAATCACCAAGACAGAGAAGTCGATAGGGAGAAGGGAAAGGGTAAATGGAAAAAAGGCAAAGGCAGTAAGGACAGGAAGGGGGCAAAAAGGTAAGGCCATCAAAAAATGGAGGGTAATGGGTATCAATGCCTGTAGTCTGGGTAACAATCTGCCTGAACTGGTGGCCTTGATGGAAGAGGGATGCCTGGATATCATGGCAGTCACAGAAACATGGTACACAGAGGGCCGTGACTGGGATGTCAAGATATCAGGGTACACAATATATAGGAGGGACAGGGAGGGTAGAAGAGGAGGAGGAGTAGCTCTCTACATGAGGGAAGGGATCAAAGCAACTGAATTAAAGGGTAAACACGTAGGAGAGGAGGCACTGTGGATCACCCTGAAGACCAGAAATGGCACTACAATCTGCATGAGGGTTGTATATAGACCTACAGTGGCGTGAAAAAGTATTTGCCCCTTCCTGATTTTCTCTATTATTGCATATTTTTCACACTGGATGTTTTCAGGTCTTTAGACAAAATATAATATTAAATAAAGGGAACCTGAGTGGACAAATAACACTTTTTTTTTTACTTATTTCATTTATTTAATAAAAAAAGTTAACCAACACCAACTGGCACTGTGTGAAAAAGTAATTGCCCCTAGTTAAATCAACCCAATTAAAGGGATAATTAGAATCAGCTGATTGAACATAGCCAGGCTTGATTACAGCCAGGCCCTGCTCAATATAAACCTCACTTATTTTGGCCCTTACCATCAGAGTCACATTGCCAGCACAAAGATTCAACAAGCACATTATGCCATGATCAAAAGTTCCTGAAAAGATCAGAGAAAACATTTTGTTGCCCTCTATCAGTCTGGAAAGGGTACAAAGCTATTTCTAAGGCTCTGGGACTCCATAGAACCACAGTGAGCCATAATCTCCAAATGGAGAACACTTGGAACAGTAGTGACCCTTCCCAGGAGTGGGCGGCCTGCCAAAATTACTCCAAGGCGCAGTGTAAAATCATCCAAGAAGTCTCAAAGGATCCTAAAACAACATCCAAAGAACTGCAGGCTTCTCTTGCCTCAGCTAAGGTCAGTGTCATGACTCCACAATCAGAAAGAGACTGGGCAAAAATGGGCTTCATGTGAGAGTAGCAAGGCGAAAACCACTGCTAACAAGAAGAAGATAAATGCTTGTCTCTCATTTGCCAAGAAGCACCTGGATGATCCACAAGCCTTTTGGGAAAATGTTCTATGGACAGATGAGTCCAAAGTGGAACTTTTGGACTACATGGATCCCATAATGTCTGCTAAAGCAAACACAGCATTCCACAGTAAGAACACCATACCAACAGTCAAACATGGTGGTGGTAGTGTGATGGTGTGGGATGCTTTGCTGCCTAAGGACCTGGATGACTTGCCATAATTAAAGGAACCATGAATTCTGCTCTGTACCAGAAAATTCTTAAGGAGAATGTCCAGTCATCCTTCCGTCAGCTGAAGCTGAAGCGTGGTTGGGTCATGCAGCAAGACAATGATCCAAAACACAAAAGCAAGTCCACATCAGAATGGCTAAAAAGAAGTAAAATTAAAGTTTTAGAGTGGCCTAGTCAAAGTCCAGACTTAAACCCAACAGAGATGCTGTGGGGACCCTGAAACGGCAGTTCATGCTCGAAAGCCTACCAGATGTTACTGAATTAAAGCAGTTCTGCGAGGAAGAGGGTTAAAATTCCTCCACAGCAATGTGAAAGACTGATATTGAATTATAGGAAGTGTTTGGTTGCAGTCATTGCAGCTAAATGTGGCGTAACCAGTTATTAAGTGTAAGGGGCATTACTTTTACACAGTGCCAATTGGTGTTGGTTAACTTTTTTTCATTAAATAAGTGAAATAAAAAAAAAAAACAAGTGTTATTTGTTCACTCAGGTTCCCTTTATCTAATATTCCATTTTGTCTAAAGACCTGAAAACATCCAGTGTGACAAATATGCAATAATAGAGAAAATCAGGAAGGGGGCAAATACTTTTTCACGCCACTGTACATCTCAAGGGCAGGAAATGGACAAGGGAATGATAGAAGGCAGAAAAAGGATTGTTAATGGAGGACCTGAATATGCCAGATGTTAACTGGAGCACCTTTGCTGCAGCCATATCTAAGAGCAGGGTCATTCTCGATGTCATATGGTGGCATGCCTCAGACAGCTAGTGTTGGAACCCACTCGGGAGGGAGCAATCTTAGACCTGGTACTCTCAAATGGGGATGGAGAGAGGATCTTAGATCTAGATCTAACCCCCTTGTTACCCGGGGTTACTAGAATTCCAGTAAGACATAGTGGTAGGCAGGGAAGGCAGCTTGTGAAACTCCAGTTAAATGGATTTCACACTGTCTCACTCTGTTCTCAGTCTCAGCTGAGACTGAGGGATGACATCACTATAGAACTTTCGCAGCTGCATGAACCACATTGGAATCTGCAGAAGCGAGTTAGATTAGAATGTTGGGAGTTTTGAACAGTGAGTCAGTAGTCTGCAGTTGGAGATTGGTGTGAGAGGAGCACTGCAGTTCTGTGCATAGGCCCTTGGAGCCTCAGCTCTGAAACAGAGCTACATTTAGGGAAAGGTGTGTGTTTCCGCCTAAAGAGGGACACAGTAAGCTGTTCGTTAAAGTGGTGGAAACTGCTGATATGGGTCTCTGTGCCCCATCCCTCTGGGGATGGGGTAGGAAGGTTTGCCTGCTATTCCAGGGGCAACCCCCTGGCCACTGCTAGAGAAGAAGCTGCCTTAGTTTTCCCAAGTGTATTGGGGGTACAAGAAGATTTCGAGATTCACCTGTGGGGCACCTGCAACCAAAGGGTGAGTTCTGCTCTTTCTAAAGGGCCCATGTTTCATCCTGAACTGTGTTAAAGTGGGGATTGGACTACTGAAGTAGTGGGAGGCCTAGAGTAATAGGCTTAGCCAAAAGTAAAAGTATGTTCAAGTCCAGCACAAAGGGAAAGTTAAGACATGTAGAGGAGATGTGATACAGTATATGTCTACCCAGTAATCTATATTTCCAAGCTTTCAAAAAAGTTGTTTAGTGTCCAGAGAAATGGCCAGGTATGGATTGTGGGAGCTGGAGGTGGGACCCCCCCATCTTTAGTAACCAGGTCCACCTCTAAGGATTTGCTCTGTGGATTTCTACTTTGCCTCTTGCACTTGACAAGTGATGAGGAAAGTACCCAGACGTGGGATGGAAGGAAATTTCCCTTTAGGAGTTGAAGGCTCTAAGGTGGATTGGGGAGCCACCAACAGGAAAACTGGTTTATTCCCATATGGACCGTGGATCAAGTGGCCAGCGGGGGAGCCGGGCCATGGGAAAAACCCAAGTAGTGTACAAGTCAGGCTGTGTACCCAAAGCTGTGTGCAAGTCTGGGCTGTGTGCCTGGTGGGTTCAGAACCTGAGGGCTGGAATAGTGAAGAAGTGTTCTGTGTCTCTAATCTGCATTACCAGGAATGTAGCCCCATGGGGGTCCGTCTGTGCTTTGTTTGTTCAGTTTGGATGTGAATAAAAGCCACACTTTAGAATCCCATTCCTGGTTTTGGACATCACAGTTATTGCTTCCTGTGTTTGGATTTACTTGGGTGCCCCTGTGCAGAGTAGCCAAACCTAGGCCCCCTGTGCCGAGTAACCTAGTCCTCCCTGAACCCAGTCCCCACCAGGTACTGCTGTCAGCTTCAACAGCATGCCACCTGTCATTTTGCAAAAAGGCAGGGGTGAGGGCCTTACATAGAAGTGGGTAGCCATTTGGGAACAAGTGATCACCAAACAGTGTGGTTCACGATAAACACAGCTGCAGAGTCAAGCCATACAAAAGTGAGGGTACTGGACTTTAGGAAGGCTGACTTTGTCAAAATGGGAGAGTGCCTCAGAAAAGCACTAGCAAACAGGCAAGAAGGAGGAGCGGAGGAACAATGGGGAAACATCAAAACTGCCATCACAGAGGCAACAAGCCTTTGTGTGAAACAAATAAACAAATAAAAATGAAAGAAAAAAACAATATGGTTCTTAAAAGAGGTGGCAGGGAAGGTTAGGGAGAAAAAGACAGCATTCAGGAAGTATAAGGAAACACAGAAGAAGCAGGACAGAGAACTATACCAGTTAAAGCAGAAGGAAGCGGGGAAGGCAGTCAGAATAGCAAAGGCCCAAACCGAGGACAAGATAGCCAACTTGGTTAAGAAGGGGGATAAAACCTTTTTAGGTACATTAGAGAGCAAAGAAAGACCAAGGGATGGATAGTGAGGCTTAATAAAGGGGAGGGTGGGTGAGAAGAGAGGGACAGTGAAAAAGCAGGGATATTGAATGAATACTTCTGCTCAGTATTCACAAAAGAAGAGGAGGGGGAGGTACCTTATCCAATCAGTAGAAGCACTCTGGATAGGGGGGTCGATACCAGTCCTTTCACAGAAGTAAGGGTTCTGAAAAAAACCCTAAAACTGAAAGTGGACAAAGCAATGGGGCCTGATGGGATTCACCCCAGAATTCTAAAAGAACTAAGGAGAGAACTAGTGACACCACTGACTACCCTTTTTAACAAATCATGGGATGATGGTGTGGTACCCAAGGACTGGAGGAAGGTGGATGTGATTCCCCTTCACAAAAAAGTGGGAGCAAGACAGAGGCAGGAAACTATAGACCTCTTAGCTTGACCTCAGTGGTAAGGAAAATGATGGAATCACTTCTGAAAGAAGGAATTGTTGAATACCTAGAGGCCAGCAGGGCACAAGTCCCAAGGCAGCATGGATTCACAGCGGGAAGGTCATGTCAGATGAATCTAATAGATTTCTTTGACTGGGTGACCAATGTAGTAGACCAGAGGGGGCTGTGGACATGGCCTACCTAGACTTTAGCAAGGCATTTGACACAGTCCCACATGAAAGATTAATAAACAAATTAGCCAGCCTGGGAGTGGGTCCCAGGGTGGTAGCTTGGGTAAAAAATTGGCCAGACAACAGGACACAAAGGGTAATAGTAAACAGAGTCCACTCAGAAGAAAGGGGGGTTACTAGCGGGGTACCTGCAGGGTTCAGTACTGGGTCCAGTCCTTTTTAATGTCTTTATAAGTGACATTGCAGACGGACTGGAAGGAAAAGTATGCCTCTTTGCAGATGACACAAAGATCTGCAGCAGGGTTGATACACAAGGGGGGTTGCAGGTGGAAAGGATGAGAAGGGACTTGGCAAGGTTGGAGGAATGATCAAAAGTATGGCAACTTAGATTCAATGCAAAGGAGTGCAAAGTAATGCACCTGGGAAACAAAAACCCAGAGGAAGAGTACACAATGGGGGAGGGGGGTGCTATTAACGACAACAAAAATGGAAGTGGACCTGGGGCTAGTCATATCAGATAACCAAAAGGTAAGTAAGCAATGTGAGAAGAAAGTGAGGATGGCTGGGGGGATACTGGAATGTACAGGGAGAGGCATCACCAGTAGAAAACAGGAAGTTGTTCTCCCTCTGTACAGACAGTTGGTGAGACCCCATCTGGAGTATTGTGTACTGTTCTGGAGACCCCATCTCTGCAAGGACATAGACAGGATGGAGGCAGTCTAGAGGAGAGCAACTAAAATGGTGCAGGGTCTGCAACAGAAGCCATACGAAGAGAGACTAAAGGAACTTAATATGTATACCCTTGAGGAAAGGAGGGAGATGGGGACATGATAGAAATTTTCAAGTACCTCAAGGGAATCAACAGAGTCCAAGAGGGTAGCATCTTTCAGAAAAAGAGATGTGCAAAAACAAGGGGACACAATTTGAAGACAGAGGAGGGACGGCTCAGGGACAATGTGAGGAAGTATTTTTTCACAGAGAGGGTGGTAGATGCATGGAATGGCCTTCCTGAGGAGGTTGTGGGGTCAAAAACTGTGGGGGAATTCAAGAATGCATGAGACAGACATAAGGCAATTTTAGTGGGGGTAGGAAGAAGTAGGCTGCTGGTTAGCTAGGATCTGCAGCTTATCCAATAGGTAGGGAAATGGCAGACTAGGTGGGTCAAGTGTCTTTATCTGCTGTCAAAGTCTATGTTTCTATGTTTCTAATACTATCCCCATTTGTGAGCACCAGGTGCAGTACTGCCTCATCTCAAATGGCCTCTGCTTAGTTGCTTGAGAAACGCCCCCTTCAGGGAGTCCCAGCCATAGCCTCAGCTAGTTTATAGCTGAGGCTGTGGCTGGGACAGTCCAGAAGTCCGTCACCAGCAGCACCTCCCCCTTTTTTCCATCACAATGATGACTTCCTCCAGTGTCTTATCTAATTCTTCCCCTTGTGCTGGAGGTCTACTTATCACCCCAGGCTGAATAGTGGCTCTGTCTTCTGTCTCCAGGGTGACCCACAGCACCTCCAACCCATCCTTTGCCCCTAGGTTCCCTTGCGTTTCCATCACTCTGATACCCTCCCTCACATGCAGCACAATCCCTCCACCCCATCTCCCCTCCTGATCCTTCCTGGTATGACCATGTCCCAGACCTGGCTTCCTGTGCACCACAACTCAGTAATGGCCACAATATCCAGGTCTGCCTCTGCCATGATGGCCTTCAGGTCTGGAATTTTATTTCCAAAACTCACTGTGTTGGCACACATTGCTGTCCATATCTTGCTCCCTATCTGCCTGCAACCCACCTGTCCCCCCTTCCTGCCTTTGTTGCCACTTGAAACTTTCCTCTCTTCCCTCCCCCTTACTAACCTCTTTGTGTGTTGCCTCCTCAACCCCTCCCTTTCCACCTCTTCTGTTCTTGTTTCCCTTGCCCCTACTATGCATCATCTTCCTTTAACTTATGCCCTTGGGAGTTTCCTCCCCTGGGACCCTCTCTTCCTGTTCATTCAATTTTTTGGGGGCGAAGTTTATGCTTCCTTTTGTATTACTGCCCCCCCCCCCCCAGTTAGTTTAAATGTTCATCAAAGTAACATTTAAACCTTCCATTGAGGACTGCGGTCCCCTTCCCAAATGGATGCAGGTCATTACTTCTGTATAGACCCTTATCCTTCCAGGCCAGCTCCCATTGCCATTGAAGTCAAACCCCTCCTCCCTGCATCATTGTTTCAACCAAGTGTTGAAGCTCCTGGTGCAGAGTACCCTGTCTCCCCCCTCAGCTGTAGACTGGTAGCACCTCAGCGAATGCCAGTATTCATTCTACTTGCAATGGGCCCCTCTGCAGTTCCCTAAGCTCTCCCTGTACAACCCCAGCCCCATCCCTTGTTTGGTCATTTGTCTCCAGGTGGACAATGACATTCCGCTCCCAACCCTTTTCTGCCACCCTGGTGAGCCTTAGGATCTGCTGTCCATCCCTCCGAGTCGAAGCACCAGGTAGACTCCTAATCTCCCTCTGTCCACCCCTTGCTACTCCAAAGTCTATCCCCCCTGGCAATTGAGTCCCCCCACCAGAAGCTGCTTTCTCCTCTGCTGGGGTCCTCTACCTCACATCTTGGGGTCTTCCCTTTAGTGGACCCCACATCCTCCCATGCCACCAGTGCAGGTGACTCCTCATGGCAGTTCCATCCTGCCAGAATGGTGAAGAAATTTTGTATTGGCACAGGCTGAGGAATGTGCCCCTGACCCACAACCCTCCTGGAGCCCACCATGGTACTGTAGAAAGTAATTTATGTAATGTTACCCTCCCAATTGTCTAGGAGTATATGTTGGAACATTCGCTCTGGGAGGGGCCTCACACAAAAAGTTACAAAACCACTTACATGACCTCCAAAGCCTGAGGTGACCTCCAGGGCTCCATTGATACCCAGCAGGTCCAACAAAGTTGTGAAAGAAAGGGTTGCATAACACAACGAATATCCAAACGGGGAATATTAGAACAAAATAGGATTCTTTATTCCTCCACTTGAGCTCACATAAGGATGATAACTTTTTTTTCCTGCTGATAAAGTCTACTGTTTATCACCACAGACTAAACATCTCTCTTGCACTTCTGGGTTGGATTCAACCCTGGTGGGGTATTTCACTGACACACAACTGGCCCTGAAGGAGGCACTGGAACTCTTGGAATTCCCCATCCCAGGCACCACAGGTGGGGACTCCCTGGCTATCTCCTAGCTCATTATTCCCATTTCCTGACTACTTGGCAGATTCATAGTCTCGGGGCTGACACCTTGCAGCACTAAGAGATCCTGTGAGGGATCTGCAGAACACACCTTGTCCTCCCACAGAGTCTATTCATTGACATTTTGCTAGATTTTCTTTTTCACTTGAACAAAGGTACCTTGCCCACCTGGGTATCATGTCTGGTGTCAACAGGCACTACACAGACTTCTCTCAATGGGGCACACTGTCCCTCAGGACACACACTAAGGGAAAATTGCAGTTTCTAACAGGAATTTGTAACTTGCCAGTCACTGTCCCTCTCTTGGGAAGGGGGAGCACTGATGAGTGCCCTCCCTCCCCAAGAGAGGGACAATGGTCAGCTTAAATGTAAAATAGAGTGAACATCATCTGAGATCCTTTGCCCAGCAGACTCCCTGGCACCAACTTCCTCACAGACAGACCTCTAACTCTCTTCAGATGGGTTTTTCTTCTGCTGGAGAGGGGCACCCACTTCAAGGGCTTTGTTTGACAGCCACTGCCATGAACGGGTACTTTTTCTGGAAGCCTGGATCTATAGAGATACTTTCAGGACAGTGGGAACTGGCACAGTCTGCCAGTAGTATCTCTGCCACCAACTCTCACTCAGCAGTTTCTGCCCTTCAACAAAGACCACAGACTCCTCCCCTTTGGAATGCCAAGTCAAACCAGCTGACCCAGTCCTCCAAAGGCATAGAAAGCTGGCACAACCTAGAGGTCAGTGTCACAAACGCACTCTACAGGTCAGGCCCTCTGCTCCCACAGTGCTGACCTCAGAGTGCAGTAGTGTGAACAGGTAACAGACAGGATAAACCTCTTGTCTGCTTTTGGGTCCAAATCACCTATAGTCTCAAGTTCTGGGGGGGACTCAAACTGTGAATCGTATGGTAGCATACCCAAATGTACAGGCTCAGATGATATTCTCTTCAGGAGGATGCAATATATCTTTTGCCTAAGAGCACCTAACCAGGTATCCAAAATGAACCCTTAAAACTCTATAAGAGACCTTAGGTATGTTCTTACCTTTACCAAGCTTAGAGACACCATCAAGCTGTTGAACAGTTTTGGCAGACTTAACCATCTATACGTCAGATGCAAAAAGAACTGGCAGACGCTCAGGAAGTCTTTCAAAGAAAAGGTACTTTACTAAAAGATGATAAAAATATGAAAAATGAAAACACAGAACAATATATCAAGGAGATCACAATCACATAAAAGAACAAGGGAAAATTACAAAGCAAAACTCCTACCACAATACATTTAGATCTTTGCTATCTAAGGTGTTACCTCTAAAAGTGTATTTTAAAGTTAGATCAGAGAGCTATGTCTCTCTAGAATCCCAAGATGATGTAACCTTCATTTCAGACACACGTATCGGTTTAAACTCTGTGTCTCCACACCCCTTCTGTGAGTCATCTAGCCCCTCCTTTTAGAATATAAAATTACAAACAATGATTTCCTATCAGGAGGTATTTGAAATAAGGTGCCATCATAAGAAAAAAGACATTTCCTATATATAACTCCTTAATTACACATTTCCTTTGAACTTAACAATCCCACACTGGCACCAATGTGTTAAAAAAACCAACATGAATCAGCCTAATGATGTCCTGTTTTTGAAGTCATAAAGTCACATTTGATTTCCACTTCAAAAAGCCTAGGCATGTCATAAAAAGGTAATACAATGCCATTCTGAAGGAAGTCAGTTAATGAAATGGTCCCTGGTCAGTTTACATATCCTGTAGCTTCACTGAAACCTGTGGGGGGGGGCACCCATGGAAGCACAGGCTGTCTTATGTGAGGCAATCACATACTATATTTTTATTTTACAAATATCATACAGTACAGTAATCATAACCAGCTGGCCAAGCATCACACTCCTCCCCACCTAGACTGAATTTGGGGGCTCTATCCCCTGCATGGTATGAGCTCCACAAGTCAGTTTACTCCTCATATAGACGTGACAAGCCATCTGTGTTCTGATTGGTTGCTCCAGCCTTATGTAAGATCGTCATGTCATACCCTTGTTTCTGGTCTGGGCCATGCCTTGTTCACCGCTATTTTTACTTGGTTTGGATGGAGCTGCTCCTGGCCTACAACATGCCCGAGGTATGCACTTCAGCCATTGCCACGTGGCACTTCTCAGCTTTGACATTGAGCCCGGCTCTCTGTATCCTGCCCAGCACTTCCCTAAGATGGGACAGGTGTTCCTCCCAGCTGGCACTACAGATGGCAATGTCATCCAGGTACGCCACAGCGTATTCCTCAGCACTATTTAACACCTGGTTCACCAATCTCTGGAAAGTGGTCAGGGAATTCTTCATTCCGAAAGGCATTACTTTAAATTCAAATAAGCCTATTGGAGTAATGAAGGCTGACCTCTCCCTAGCTCTATCAGTTAACTCTACCTGCCAATACCCCTTTGTCAGGTCAATAGTTGTAAGGTATGTTGCCCCTCCCAACCTGTCCAGGAGTTCATCCGTCTGGGGCATCGAGTGGGCATCTGACTTCGTGACTGCATTCAGTCCATGATAGTCCACACAGAAATGAGTAGAGCCATCTGGCTTGGGCACAAGAAGAACTACGTGTGAGGCCTGGGGTCTGTGGGATCTCTGGATTACCCCTAAATCCAGTATTTCCTCCATCTCCCTCCTAATGTCCTTTTGGACAGCCTCTGACACCTTACATGCTGTCTGCCATATGGGTGTATGTGTCCCTGTCTCCACATTGTGCATTGCTAAGGGGGTTAGTCCAGGCTTGGTGCTAAACAGTGGGGCAAAGTCTTCTAAAACCTCCCTTACTTCCTGGATCTTGTCCAGGGCCAACTGGAGTGACAATTTAGCTGTCTCCACAAAGGACTCCTGCTTGCTTTCTTCCAGCAAGTCCAGAAGGGGGTCTCCTTCATCCGTCCCCTCCCCAGGACTACATACTGCAAACACCATGTCAGCCCTATTAGCATATGGCTTCATCACGTTAACATGGTATATTCTTTCTGTATGTCTTCTGTCACGTAACTCTATGATATAGTTCATGTCATTTACCTTTCTAACTACTTTGTACGGTCCTGCCCAATCAGCCTGCAGCTTGTCTTTCCGGACCAGGATAAGTACCATGACTTCCTGACCCACTGTGTATGAGCAAGCTCTGACTCTACGGTCATACCACACTTTTTGTTTCTCTTGGGCAGGTGCCAGGTTGCTCTGGGCTATCACCATAAGCTCATTCAGCCTTTCCCTAAACCTAAGGATGTAATCCACTATGGAAGATCCCTGGGTGGCGTGCTTGCCTTCCCAGTCCTCCCAGATCAAGCCTAGGGGCCGATGTACCAGGCATCCATATAAGAGCTCAAAGGGGAAAAATCCTGTCGACTCTTGGGGCACCTCCCTGTATGCAAACAACAGGTGGGGAAGGTATTTCTCCTAGTGCCTCCAATGCTGTTCAGCAAACACTTGGAGCATTGACTTCAGGGTACCGTTAATGCTTTCCACAAGCCCATTGGCTTGCAGGTGATAAGGTGTTGTGCTCCTCTGCACCACCCCACACTTCTTCCACAAACATTTAATCAAGTCCGACATGAAGGAACCTCCTTGATTGGTGATAACCTCCTGTGGAAATCCAGCATGGGAAAAAATCCCAAGTAAGGCATCTGCCACTTTGTCTGTCCTCAGTGAGGATAGGGCGACTGCCTCTGGATACCGGGTGGCATAATTCACCACAGTCAGGATGAACCTCTTCCCAGAGAAGCTGGGGATATTTAAAGACCCCACAGTATCCATTCCCACCCTCTGGAATGACTCCTCCACTACGGCCAAGGGAATTAGTGTGGCTTGGGTTTTCTTACTCGCCTTCCCTATTTCTTGGCACCGGGGACGAGTCCTGCAATACTTCTTCACCTGCTGGGTGAAGTTGGGCCAATAGAAATTCTGGGCCAACCACTGTATAGTGCACATGATTCCCAGATGACCAGACAAGGGAATTTATTCATTTATTTAGCTTTTGTTTACTGGGTAAGTACACTAGACAAGTATTATGCCTATTTTCAGGAACGACCTGGGAGAATACAACGTGAGGAACAACAGTCAAGGAGACATGGCAAAGAGAGTACAGTTTTTTGTCACAGCAAACAAACATGTGGGAAATACATCATTTGACGCTGGGGAAACATATAGTAGTAAGCAGATTTCAGATTATACACTCTAGACTAGCTAGGTCAACTGACATATATACAGGTCATCATACATAGGATTGGAGCATTGCTCAAGGACTGGACTGGTCATAATATAACTTACAACATTGTTGTATACACCCCCTAGGCTAGTTGGATTGTGGACAGGTATATAGAGCTCATCACATTTTTCTAAATATGCACATGTTAGACAGAAACAGAAACACTTGGTAGTACAAGTTTCTACCAAGTGACCAAGGTGCAATATGTCATGGTTAGCCTATGACCGTGGAGCAATAATGGGTGTAAAAATGCCCAAGGCTTTTTAGGCAGGAGTAGGCAGAAGTCATTGATACAGTGGGGAAAATATCTCCAGGAATTCAATGGAGACACCCTGGGGAGGTTCAGACAAAACAATTTGACACTTTGCTCTAGGGATTTGGGGCAGTCACACTCTGATGCTAGTTTTAGGAAACCCCACAGGGAATTTTGAAAACTCAGATAGGAGGGAGCAGCTCGGATATCCACAGGCAGCGTATTCCAGAATCTGGGTGCTCTTATGGCAAAGTCCTGATCCCCCATGAGGGTCCGGGTAGGAGGGACTTTGAGCATCCCTGATGTGAGAGACCTAAGTTGGTAGGGGGTGTGATTCAGTTTAGGCAGAAGCCGGGCCAGCCCCTGGGAGGTGCTAGTTCTGATCACTTTCCCAGAGAGGCATCCCAAACCAAAATCAAGGTGTCTAGCTGGTGAGAGCCAGCAGAGTTTCTCATATAGCTCACAACGGTGGGTGAGTCGGGGGGGCAGCCAAGGCAAAATGACAAATGTTGTTGCAAGCAGTGTACCACCGTGTATATCATGTGCAATCTTGAGCAACTGCTCACGGTACCCCTGGGGAATGATAAGCTGCCTGCCTATCACTCCTCATCTGTCTTAGCATCCTGAGTATACATTAGTCCATTGTCCCAATAAACTTTATGTTTTATGTCACCTCCCTGTGCTCCATCAGAGTCTGCCCAAGCTCTCAGCTTCTCTTGACTAGGGTCACTTTTCTGAGCAGCTGGAAACTACTTACACATTCCCAAGGAATGGGACAGGTCCCCTTCAGTCTCTAAACTAGGGTCCCTAGCTCTAGCATCATGGCATTCAGGATCACTGTCATCCCTAATCTTCTGACAATGGGTCACTCCTCCTTCTTTGGAGTAACACTCCCTAGCTGTTTGGTTAACTGCTACTGGAGAAATTTAAACCCCCTTTTCATTAGTCTCTATATAAGGAGAGACAGGCTGGGGAACCAGCCTCCCTGTGGTTTCCACAGTGGCTTCTATGGGGTCCAGGGAACTACAATTTTCCCTTGCCGCTTGGCTATGGGTAACTGCACACACCATCCCCTGTTTGAGATTGTTGCCAAGGATGACGTCAACTGATAATGTTTTGGCTACAGCCACCTGTTGCACAGTTCTCCCTGTTTAACCCCAGTCTAGGAGAACACTAGCGAGTGGCAAAGTTTTCTCCTCACCAGTGAACCCTTGTACAGTTATAGATTTATTGGGTATAAACTAACCAGACTCTACCAGATCCCCTTTAACCAGCATCAGGGATGGCCCTGTGTCCCTTAACCCTTGTGTCTGTACACCATTCACAGTGACTGGGTGCATGTGTTCCCTCATGTTCACAGGCATGCTTCCAGGGACACACAAACAACCCACTTCTTTCCTAGCCCCATTCTGCGTATTGCTCATTCTTTTGGGACACTGTTTGGCAATATTTATTCAATTTTATTTTATTCATTATAAATCAGGTTTGCAACTTTTGAGTCAGAGAATCATTTACAAAGGCACCATGTTGCAGGGGGGCGGACATCAAGACAGTTATTACAGTGCAGATTAAATCAGAGGATAACATTACAGGTGCAGTAAAAGGAACATTTAACATAGATACACTTAGGTTACATAATGTCATAGTTTGTATGTTACTTAGGTTACATAGTGTTACAAAATTGTGAGTTACACTCATGGATATAGTAGGTCCTCAGAGACGACAGCAGGTTACATCTCTGTTTGGACCTAGTAGGAAAGGAGTGGGTCTGGGGGAGGGAGAGGCTGTCTAGTGGACATTGTTGAGCTGGGGCCAAGGCAGGCATGTACCACAGGTTACAACAGGGGGTTAGGTGCACCTACAACAACGGGTATTAAAGATATGGTTCCGAAGGGCTGTTTTGAAGGAGCCAATTTTTGGCAAGTTGGAGATGCAGCTAGGGAGGGAGTTGAACCAGGTGGGGGCTTGGTAGAGGAAGGATCTTTGGGCAAGAGAGGTCTTGGTTCTGGGCACCTTGAAAGTGGCCTTAACAGAGCTATGGGTGGTGACAGACAATGATGACTGCTGTAGGGAGGTGGAGACCCCCGGGGGTGGGAGAGTCCTAGCAGAGATTTCTTATCGAGAAGGCAGGTCTGGTAGAGCAGTCACTCCTCAAAGTTGAGCAGATTGGTGGTAGTATAGAGAAGGCAGGTGTGAGTGCGGCTGAGGGCACCGGTCAGAAGCCTACAGGCCTTATTGATGGACTGTTGGATTTTGGAGAGGGCAGTGTTGTCAGCTGCAGCGTAGATGGGCAAGCCATAGTCCACGAGGGACAAGACAGAGGAGGTGATGGCCAGCCTAAGGGCAACCTGAGGCAGGCAGTCCCTGTGCCGGTATAGCAGACCAATCCGAGAGCTAATGATGACTGACAGGGCATTAATGTGGGCGTAGAAGGAGAGGGCGGTATCGAACGTGATGCCTAGGTACTTGTATGTGGTCACTTGTTCTAGCGGGTGCAGAATGCTGGGGATAATCAAGAGGGGGGTATTTTTAGCTTTATTTTGGTGGTGGGAGAAGAGCATTGATTTGGTTTTCTTTAGGTTAATGACCAGTCTGCGGTTGCTGAACCACCTTTCGGCTTGGTTGCAAGCTTGCTGGAGGAATAATTGGAGGGAGGTGGGATTGGGATGTGAGGCAATGAGGACTGCATCATCAGCGTAAAGGAGCATTTTACCAGTACATGAGCTGGGGAGGGTGTTGAGGTAGAGACTAAAAGGTTTTGGACCCAGGATGAGGCCTGAGGTACCCTGGAGTGAACGCAAAGAGTGCTGGAGAGGGAGCCACTGATCTTGACACACTGGGATCTAGTAGAGAGGTAGCTAGAGAAACAGGAAATGGGACTGCCAGAGAAGCCAAGTTGGTGGAGAGAGTCGAGTAGAAGGGGATGACAGACAGTGTCAAAGGCCTCGTCGAGGTCAATGAACACTGCTCCTGCAAAGCTGCCAGAGTCGAAAGCAGCATGCAGGTGTTGGGAGAATTCCAGGAGAGCTATGGTTGTACTGTGTCCTGGGCAGAAACTGTGTTGCTCTGGGCACATAATGTCATACTTGGTTAGGTATTCAGAGAGCTGGATCAACACCACTTTTTCAAGGGCTTTAGAGAGTGGGGGGAGGATGGAGATTGGCCGGTAATTGTTGGGGGTGGACCGGTCCCCACTCTTATGTATGGGTGCGATTTCAGCAGCTTTCCAAGCACTTGGGAACTGACCCAGGCATAGAGACTGGTTTAGAAGGTCAGTCAGGGGGACTAGGACTTTGTCCAAGACCATATGGAGGATTCTGGAGTCGAGGGGGTCACTGCTGGGGTTATTGCTGCTTAAGGCATTTAACAGGTGTGGCCTGGCTTCTTGGGGGGATAGGTGCGCAGGTAGAATGGTGGGCAATACAGGACCGGAGGGAGAGAGATGGGTATTGGGTCAAAGAAGCTGCTGGGGAGGACCGAGCTTAGGTCCGAGAAGACAGTGTTAAGACAATCAGCTATAAGGAGTGGATCTGTGGTGGGGGTGCCATTGATGGAGAGCTGAGATGGTGGGGGGGGAGTGGGACTTCCCATTTAACTCTTTCATATTATCCCAGAAGGTCGGGGCTGAGCCCTAAGTGGAAGCGAGGGTGGTCTGTTTCTTTGCAAACCCAACATTCGTTTCTTTTCTCAGAAAAATCTTTTCTTTGAAACCAGGGGCTAACTGGTTTTGGTGGAGGCAGTGTTAGTTTTAGCTGCCCTGAAGGCGCGCCTTTCCCTTTCTGCGCTGCCATGCCCGCTCCATTCACTCTCAGAATAGGTCTGTTCTTGGCATAGCGGTCTGAGAGTTCAGCAGCCTCTTGCACTGTTTTGAGATCTTGGTCCTCCAGCCAGGTTTTCAGTTCTGCTGGGCATGCCCCAAAAAACTGTCCTAACAATATAGCATTTTCAATTTTATCTACAGAATTTGCTTCAAGTCTTTCCAACCAACGTTTTAAAAACTGACGTTGTTTAGTGGCTAGCTCCTCATAGCTCATGTCGGGGCTTCTCCTGAGCTTACAAAATTTAGCTCTGTATGCTTCTGCAGTTAAATCAAACTTTTTTTAAAAGTGCAGCTTTAAGCTTGCTGTAATCATTACTGTCCTCATTGTCCATTTGACCCAATCTTTCCTGGAAAGTAGCGGGGATAGCTGTAAGCTCCAGGACCCTCTAGGAATTTTTGCCTGAATACAAACTTTTTCAAAGGAATTTAAAAAGGCATCCGTATCCTTCCCCTCTTTAAATTCGGCTATCAATTTAGAATTTAATTTGTAACCCAGTTCTAGTTAAACTCAAGCCACTTACCTGCTCTGGTGCTGGTGGTTGGAGTTGTAGCTTCTCCAGTTCATGTTGCCTCTAACGCTCATGCTCTTCATGGACTGCTTCTCACTGTTCATGCTCCACTTCTCGCCGTTCTTGCTCCGCCTCTCACCATTCTTGTTCAGCCTCTCTCTGGAACTCCAGTTCCATTCTGTGCAACTCAGTCTGTAGCCTGATTGCCTCTGGCTCCAGAATGCTGATGACTTTCCTCTGCTGCTGTGGCCCTTGGCTTGCACTGGCCCTGCTGTCCTTCTCACTGGATCTGGACATTGCACTGGCTGCTGGCCCCTCCATGCCCAAGGTTTGGTCCTTTACAGTCACAGTCTGTGACTCGATGCTCTGGGCATCTGCTGCCATTAGGGCATCTATGAGGTTCTGCTTGTTGACTTTCCCCTCATACTGGACTCCTCTACCTGGTTCCTGCCAAGGCCCTCACCAATCTAACACTGGCTAGGCCTTAGCTGGCTCTGTCATATTCAGTTCTATTTGAGCTAATCCCCCTGCCCCTGTTGATTCCTCTCACTCCCCCCATATCATCACCGGTCACACCCTTTCCTGAAACTTGCAACCAACTCAACATTGACCTTTGGCAGATGGTTTCATTGTTCCACCACCCTTTTTGTGAAGCAGCATTTCCTGAAGTCTTTACAAAATTTCTCCCCTATCAGCTTGTTGTTGTACCCCCTTGTGAAGGACCCCTTGCTGGGCTTAAATAGTTGCTGACTGTCCACCCTGTTTATTCCCTTCAGGTATCTGAAGGTTTCAGTTATGTCCCCTCTCTCTCTCTCCTGGCCTCTGGGAAGTACACATGAGGTCAGCCAGTTTTTCCTCGTAAGTCCTTCCCTGCGGGCCCTGAGTCATTGCAATTGCTCTCCTTTGGATTGATGCCAGATGGTTCTTATCCTTTTTTAGGTAAGGGTCCCTGAACTGTGCCCAGTACTGCTGATGCAACCTCACCAAGGACCTGTACAGAAGTAGGATTACTTTCTTCTCTGGTTGAGAAGGCTCTGTCTGTGCATCCCTGCACACTGCAAGCTTTCTGTTACACCTTGATGTATTGGGCTGAGGTCTAGAGGCTGTCACTAATTATCATGCCTAGATCCTTCTCCTTGGTGGTCTGCTCTAATAATGCCCTCATTCAATACTCAGTCCTCAAATTTTTCCATTCTAAGTAGATAACCATACATATTTTGGCATTAGATGTCAGTTGCCAAATCTAGACCGTCTTTCTAATTTCCCTGGATATCTTTTCAATTCCTTTCTGCCTTTCTCACTATCCACCCTATCACATATCTTGTGTCATCTGTAAATTGATGCACCTTGCCCTGACTTGCTTCTCATATGTCACAAATGAAGACACTGAAGAGCACTGGGTCCAGGTCTGACTCCTGTGGATACCTATTCATAACTCCCTCTGACTTCAGGGGGTGTGTACCATTTAGTATCACCCTTAGGATTCTTCCCCCTAGCCAATTCCCCACCCATCTAGTGACTTTTCTCCAATACCTAAGTCCCACAGATTCTATAGTACCCTTTTGTGGGACACGGAGTCAAAGGCATTGCCAAAGTTCAGTTACAAGATGTCCAGCGCTTGGCCCTTGTCCAAAGCTTGGGACCCAGAACCGAAGAAATCAATGAGGTTCATATGACGAGAGTTCCCCTTCACATAACCGTGCTGCTTGCTGTTCTGCAGTCCAAGAGACTCCAGGAAGTTGAAATAGCAACAAAAAATGCTCAGTGATGAAAGGCTGGTGCAAGGTAAATGTAAAATACAGTAACCAAAAAGGAGCAACCCCCAACTCACCAGTCAAAAAGACTCAAGAGTGGCAGTGGAGCTTGCAGCCAACATTGAAAGATGCACCTCAGAACAGCTCCATCTAAATGACTTTCAACACAAAAATCTGAAAGTGGAGTGAACGTTTTGCATTTTCATTCAGCACAATAGCAAGATCTCGTCGAGTGGAATTGAGTAATATAATTTTTTGTACGAATCCAATTGGGAAGCTGTTCCAAGCTCCTGGTCCAGACGCTTGGAAACAGAAACAATAGAAGCCATCAGAGCTGCAGGGAAAAAGCGGGGCAGAGCAGGAACTGAGTGGCGCATCAGAACCAAAAAGCATGTCACTGCTTCAAGACATTAGGGAGCTGGATTGAATAGTAAAGAGCTTTAACACAAAATTCACCACAGTAGAAATGAAAGTTGATGAGGTTGCCCTTGATGTAACCAATCAAATGAATCAGCTTCAAAATCAGTGCTGTAGTGTTCTTGTTATGAAGAGCAGACACAAGGAGCTACTAATATGTGATCATCTTTGCATAAACTGAGAACAAAGGTGCATACACAGACAGCAAAGGTTAAAGGGCTTCAGACTGAGCATGACAGGAAACTACAAGGTCTACAAATTGCTCTCTACATGACTACAAGTAACATGGCTACCAAATACTTCCTTAAGGTCAGGACCCAGTGTTTTCTGTGATTCTACGGTTGCAGCAGTGGCCACAGAAATCGGGGCTGACCGTAGAAATTAGTGCTTGCTGCAGAAATTAGGAAACCCAGCCATACAGCCGCAGAAATGCTAGTTATGCTATGCGACCACACAAGGCAAGGGCATAGCTGTTGATATGTTAAGTATGACATGGCATACATGCTCATTAGAAAAGACGGCAAACTCATGCCACCCACTGCAAAGCCGAAACACAGGTGGCTGCATGGCATCTTGACTATTGCTGGATCTTGTTACATTACTCTTGCCAGCCAGCATTATTGGGGGTGGAGGGGACTGATGCAAGAGTAGCAGAGCTTGAGTAGGTCCATGGCAGTTATGATTTGCTGCTGTGTAGGTGTGGGTAGCTCAGCCATGTTAATTTTTCATTTTGAGGCTTTGTCTTCTGTGTAGTTTTAGCTAAGTGTGTATGTCCTCCTCTGATTATAAACTAGAAGAACAGCAAATCCCACCAATTTTCAGAAGAAGAAGAACAGATGAGCCTTTAAATGTGGGGTGGGAGGGAGAATTAATTAAAAAAGAACACTGATTCCCATGGCTGTGCCAGGTTTGGGTTATTGATGTTTAATATTTGTGATAAGAAGACTACATACTATTAAATGGCCTGCTATTCCACTTTCATTGTAGCAGAATTGTTGCATGAAGGCAGGCAAAGGGTTAACTAAGACTTAATTCCTTTGAAGGTATGCTGTTAAGCCACAATTTATCTGCCACAGAATGGCTGCAGAATCAGTAGTTGTTTTGCTGCAGAAAGTATGAAGTCCTGCCGCAGAATGTAGGTCCACTTTGCCGCAGTAAACACAGGGCCCTGCTTAAGGTCAGTAACACATCTACTACACTCCTCCCCCTTAGATGAGACTAATCTAAAAACAATAACATCCTTAAGTAGATTATTCAGGCCACAACAAGTCCATATTTTTGCAGCCTGAACATGATCTGATCACAGATCAGTAGGTACTCCTCCATAGTGGGTGCTGTAACCAGAACATCGTTCATTAAGCAGATGACTTGGTCAAGGCCATAAAAATCTGGTGCATGGTATACTGGAAAATGGCTGGTGCCATTGACACTTCTTAGGTCAGGCAGTTGTACTGGTACAGTCCTATGCATGCATGTGCGTGCTGATGGTTAGGAATAGTTTTGAGTCAGGGTAGAATTCCAGGTACTGGTATGCAAACAAGAGATCCATTTTACTGAAGATTTTACCACCCGGCAGTGTGGCAAATAGGTCCTCTATGTTAAGTAAGGGATAGGGATCTGGATCCACACATTGGTTTACTGTGACCTTGTGTTAGCCATACATTCACACACTACCTTGTTGTGCTTCAGGACTATGACGATTGAGACAGCCCAGTTGCTCCTCTCCACTCTGGACATGATGCTGTATTGTTCCAGACTATCGAACTCATGTTCAACTGCCTCCTTCAATTTGTAGGGCAGAGGTCGAGGTTTGTGGAAGATGGGGGTGGCACCTTCTTGCATTTGGTTCCCTGCCTTGAAGTTCTGAATAGTGCTGTATTCATTTTGGAATATAGGGGCATGCTTGCCTTGCAGTCATTCGATCACCTCCTGTGTTGTCTCTGCCACTGTGTGCAAGGAGAAAATCTTTTGCCAGTTAAGCTTTATTTTCTCCATCCAGTTCCTGCCAAGAAATGTGGGTTTCTTCCCTTGTACAGTGATGAGAGAAAGAGTCCATTCCCCTCCCTTGTAGGTCACTGGAATTTGTATCTCCCCCAATGTGGGAATCCAATTGCCTATAAAGGATATTAGTGGGATGGATATGGTTACAGTGGGTACTGGTTGAGACAAGTGGTGTAGATGTGTTTGGGTATGAGTGACACTCCTGCTCCGGTATTGAGCTGCATGCTCACAGGCGTGTGTACTAACTCCAGACTCAGGCAAATGCCATCTTCATGGCCTTGTGTGATGAAGAGAGTGAAGAGGCTGAAGAAGTCATCTCCCTCCAGAGCTTCTGGCAGAGTATCCATCACATATTGTGCTCAGGCTTCACAAGATGTGCTTCTGCAGACCCATGCCAAATGTCTCACTTTTCTGCATTTGTGACATGTTTCTTGGTGGAACCGACACATGTCTTGCTGGTGTTCTCCCCCACATCCATAGCCAGGTTGCTGAGCCTTGGCTTGCGGTGGTGGTTTCTAAGAAGCTCGGTGAGGAGGGCATGTTGTCATGTGGCTTCCCCTTGATTGAGGCTGACCCCTGTTAGTTTGAGCAGGGGCGACTCTGTGGATGACCTCCCTGTGTGAGTCTGTGTGACATGCCAGCTCTCCAGTACCTTTCCAGGCAAGTAAAGTGCTGATATTATGTTACATGTGGACTTGAAAGTCAAATCTGGTTCTGTAAGAAGGCGCTTTGAATAGTGGTAATCATGAAAACCCCAGACCAATTGGTCCCTTAAGGCATCGTCAAGGATTGCATTTATTCACATGTGGTTGTCAATTTTTTCAGCGGGATTATGAAATCAGCATTTGACTCTGCCTTTCCTTGGAGGTGGTGTTGGAATCACATCAGTAGTGCTCCAGTATTACAATGGGTTTGGGCATGAAGCACTGTAACAGTAGGCCCTTAAGTTGGTCATAGTCATGCCCACTTAACAGATCTGGTGCCACTAGACTGTTAAGAAAAGCAAACACAGAGGCTGGAAGGATGGACAGGAAGATGTCCCATCACTCATTGTCCTGCTCCAGAATTTTGTTCGTTGATAGCCAGTACTTGAACCTTTTGATATTCATATCAAAGTGCTCAGTACTGCAATGATGTATTGTAGTTACTAGGGGTTGGGCAGTCTGTTTCCATTGCTTGTGTGCTGGGAATTTTTTTTCTTCTTGCACTTTGCACTGTTGAGCTGTTCTCAGCTTGCTTCTGAAGATGACAGTATCTATTCTGATTCTATGCTAACTGAGCAGCCCTGCTGTTGTTTAGTTCTCAGTCAGGGATGGCCAGAGGCACAGTTAGCAGCCTCTTTGTGTCCCTTGATCAGTGAGGGGCGGACAGGAGTTTTCAACTCCCTGCCATTTTATTCCCAATGTCAGATGCTGTATGCTAAAAAGTTCAGCTCTTTTCTTGGCTGAAAAAGTAAAGTGCAGCTCTCTTCTCTGTAAGTTTCTTTTTATTTCTTTTTGTTGGGGATCCTTTTCCTCAGCAGTTTCAGTAAGGTACCAGATAATCAGCTGTAGACAATGCAGGCAGGCTGGGTGTAAACTGAAGAGGTCTTACTGGAGAGCTGTATGGACACTACATCCACAGATTCCTTCTTTTACCTCATCAACACTGCAGTATTCTTGTTATGATGAACAGACTGACACAGACACAAGGAGCTGCTGCCACATGACCATCTTTACTCAAACTCAGAACAAAGACACTCTTCACAGCAACCAAAGGATAAAGGGTTATGGACTGAGCATGACAGGAAACTACAAGGACTACAAATTACTCACTACAGTACTACAAGGAAGACGTCTGCCAGGTACAGTAGTCCCTCACAATAATGAATGCTTTCAGAGCTATGTCTGCTATTTGTTATAGCATCTTCTTCATTAAAGCGAGGGATGCTAGATTACAGCTAGAATTAAAAGGCTTTGCTGGGAGTTCAGTGGCCAGAAAGTTTCTTGCTTTCATACCCCTACAGGGTGGTAATTCCTCTGGAATAGCGTGCGAATGGCCACAACCAAAACTAACACAGTTACACAAGCATAACACTATACTGGCTGTGTAGGTCAGTGAATTGAACGGCTTTGTCTCGAGTTCAGTGGCCAAACAGCCAGCCACTCCCACTTCCTGAGCTATATAAGCAGTTCCACTCAGCCTCACTGTGAAGCATTTTGTCTTTGCTCCACCATTCTCCCCTCCTCCTTCAGTGGCAGCGCTCTCTCCTTAGAGGGATTCCTCAGGTACCTTTAGCCACAGGAACCATCCTTTGGCACCTATAGGGGCAGAACCCTCTCTGAGAGTTCCTTGCTTTCATACCCCTACAGGGTGGTAATTCCTCTGGAATAGAGTGCGAATGGTCACAACCAAAACTAACACAGTTACACAAGCATAACACTATACTGGCTGCATAGGTCAGTGAATTAAAAGGCTTTGCCTGGAGTTCAGTGGCCAAGCAGCCAGCCACTCCCACTTCCTGAGCTATATAAGCAGTTCATCGCAGCCTTGCTGTGAAGCATTTTGTCTTTGCAGCCGAAGGCTCTGCCAGTTTGTTCCCTGAGCTGGTTGGACCTCCCTGGCTGGAGCCCCCACCTTACTTGTCTCTGCAGGGCTTCTGTGTTCGTTTTCCTGCTTTGGTATGTATTTTACCTTCGGCTGAGTATGCTTCCTTCCTTTTTTTTGGGGGGGGGGCTTTTCTAGGCTCCTAGCATACTGTTATTCAGAGCTCATAATGCTAGCTTTCAGTTACTCAACTATAGCTGGTCCATGTGGCATATTTTATTACTCTCACCTGTCTCAGATTACTTGAACCTAGCTATACAGCTTACTCATGCTTGTTCCACTTACCTCATTGCTGCAATCTCATTGCACTGCCTGTTTGACAATGCTTAAAAGCATTATGCCTCCTTTATTTGCACTTACAACTCAGTGTACTCATTTATTTACTACTGCTGTACAGGCCTACTTGCTTCCTGCTGCTACATTGTTTACACCCATTCCTATTGTACCTTGTTTACTCTGAGGTTAGTTGAAGCTCCTGCTGAGGCTATTAAATTAGCTTTTATATCTGCATGTGGTTCTTGGCCTTTCTTCGCTTCCTTGTTTGTCCTAAGGTGGGGACTGGGAGGTGTTTGGGGGGTCGTGACCTATGTGATTAATTAATTCTGTTCTAAATCCTGTCTTCGCCACCGAAAATCCTGAGTTTGTCACCTTGATTTGGCTATTCATGTCTGGCTGGCTTGCCCCTAACTCAGTGCTGTTTACTTGCTATACAGTTGTTATGCAGTTCCACCTATTACTACTTCTGCTTACTGACCTATCAGGTCCACACTTGCTTACGCAACTGCTGCTCCTAGCTTACGCAGACCATTGCTTCATGCCTAGTGCCATCCCTTCGGCCTCGACCTGGGATTCTACAGCTCTCAATATGCATTCGACCTTGCAAGGTCTCAGCACTGAATGCTCATTACGATCTCAGCACACCGTGCTCATTCAGCTTACCTGCTTTCAGCACTCAATCAATTCTGGGCATGTCAGCCATTCTATTCTGGTGCAGGGTTCCTGCAGCCGACGGTCTCGCTCTGCATTTAGTCGGCATCATTGAGCGTGTCCAACTTGGGGCGGGATCTTTCTCACCTGACCCATACCTGGGAATGTCCTCGCCCCGGGCTTGGCTTTAGCTGCCTGGTACGTGACAGCAGCTCCTGGTGTAGAATTTAAGACTAGCAGTGAAGTGTGGTTATGACGATCTCCTTTGGCTCTAGTGTTCCACTAAACCGGTTGGCTATTGACTTTAGTAATTTCCCTAGCAAAGCAACTTCACTGCATTCTCCCCATGACTGCCTCTGGTTCACCTGGTTTGATTTAGGGTGGGTAGGCCAGGTGAGTGCCTCAGCAGTTGTTGCTCTACTCCTGTGCCTTGGATTCTCATATTGTTGCAGAGTTTTCTCGCAACCTTCCATGACGCTCCTGCTAGAGGGTTTGAGCGAGAGCCTTCCTCCAAATTGGAATATTTTCCACCTCCCTTTAATTGGATTTTGCAAATTGCAGCTGCAGAGCCATCACTAAATACATTTTCCCAAGCCTGGAGGGAAGGTGACCTAGGCCTTGGATACCCAGAGATTTCCTCCTCATAGTGTTTTTTTCTCTCCTCCGTTGCCTCAGGTCATGACACTTAGTTAGCGTAGTTATTTCCCCTAGTTTCCTTAGGTAGGTTCCGTTGTTGGGTGGAGGTGGAGGATATCCTGCCATTCCCTCTCTCCTAAGGGGATCCCCTCCTCTCAAGGCTAAACATTACTATCATGCTACACAAACCTGGGCAGTCATTACGTTATCCCACTGAACATCTCATTGCATTATCAAACTGCCTGTGCTTCTCTACTACTACTACTACTACATTACAATTACTGCTCTTATGTCATAGTTTCTGCCTGCTCATATGCTTCATGTTGCCTCCTTTTTGGGGATGATACTACATTTCTTTTGGAGATTCTTAAGGCACCTTTAGCCACAGGAACTGCCCCGTGGCACCTCTAGGGTGGAACCCTCTCTGAGAGTTCCGTGCTTTCATACCCCTAAAGGGTGGTAATTCCTCTGGAATAGAGTGCGAATGGCCACAACCAAAACTAACACAGTTACACAGAATCATATTACGCCTGTGCTGCACGAGCTGCACTGGCTGCCGGTTCAGTGGCGGATCACGTTTAAGGTCGGTTTACTGACCTATAAAGCCCTACACGAACAGGGACCGCGATATCTTCAAGATCTGCTTGTTCCCTACCGTCCCTCTCGCTCACTCCGCTCCACCAGCGAGGGATTGATAGAGATTCCCAGGGTTCGATTAAAAACATCCCGGGGGACACGGCGTTTTCTTATGCTCCCTACCATGGAACTCTCTACCTCGTCGGATACGAAGCTGCCTGACCGTTGAAAGCTTTAAGTCAGAACAGAAAGCCTATTTATTTCAAAAGGCGTATGGGGAGTAGTTATTGCACTGTATTGAAATTATAATTTATTGTTGTTTGTTATACTGTATGTATGTTTTTATATGTATTTAACTGTTTTATTGTACAGCGCTTTGATTTCGAAAAGCGCTTAAAAATAAACTTTTACTTACTTTTTTACTTTACTTACTTACTTACTTACACAAGCATAACACTATACTGGCTGTGTAGGTCAGTGAATTAAAAGGCTTTGCCTGGAGTTCAGTGGCCAAGCAGCTAGCCACTCCCACTTCCTGAGCTATATAAGCAGTTCCTCTCAGCCTCACTGTGAAGCATTTTGTCTTTGCCCCACCATCCTCCCCCCCCTCCTCCAGTGGCAGCGCTCTCTCCTTGAAGATTCCTCAGGTACCCATCTAGCCACGGGAACCATTCCGTGGCACCTCTCTAGGGCAGGAACCCTCTCTGGGGAGTTCCTTGCTTCGTGCCCCTACGGTGGTAGTTCCTCTGGAGAGAGTGCGAACGGCCACAACCAAAACTAACACAGTTACACAAGCATAACACTATACTGGCTGCGTAGGTCAGTGAATACAGGACTACTGTATCTGCACTGTCTGCTAGTGCATGCTCTTGTCCCGATTCTCATTCTCCCTCATTCTTCACAGTGCTCTCAAAGTGCTTTAGTTTCACTTACAGTTGATCTGTTAAATTTAAAATAACTGTAGCTCTCAGCTGTTGCTGTTTTCACCTCATGCTGACCTATTCTGTGCACCCCCCCGCCCTGTACTCAATCTCCCCCTCATCTTGGTCAACACCTCCATCCCCATTAAAATCAGCTACAGGGAATTGAGTAGGGACTGGCTAATAACCAATACTGTACCATTTCTAGTGTGTTGAGAGATTGAACTTCTGACCACGTGCCAGAGAGACTGACAGTGTATGGGAGAGACTGCATCAGACTGAAAGGCTCTCTCTTCTGGTTAGTTTATGGCTGCTTAGTTAAGGTGCTTAAATCATGATGTGCTATACTGATAACAAAAACAACTTGTTATGCATTTTATTTATTGTATTTAGCTGGGTGGGTGGTGGGAACAAACTGAAAGAGTAGGTTCACTGTGGCTGGAAGTTCCAGTGGTGGATCTCTGCTTCAGTTCCTCATGGTCTCTGGTGGTAGCTCTTCTCTTAAATTCATGCAGTACAATACTTTTATTTATTTCTGGTTATTTATTGTATGTACCAGGTTGAAAGGGTGGGTTTTAAATCTTTGTCCGACACTAAGTAAAGCCATGTACTTGATAACTCTGCACAGCACAGCACTGAGCATAACAGCTGATAATGTCGGGAGCCTCAGTCACCATTCATTACACCCAATTAGAAAATGGACTTGAAAAATAAAGCGTCATGCTCGGCTGAAAACCATAGTCAGGTATGCATTTTTTTTTCAATAGAGCCCGCTAAAAATCGAATGCCAATTTGTGGTGTCCTATTACTTAGAATATCATTGGGAACCACAAAGTTTCAAATCCATTTGTCGCCATTTGTTTACTCTTGCTAAGTGAGAGATGGGACTCCCCTCCCCCAGACCCGCTTGTTACTATTGGCAGTCATGAGGCACTTCTTCTGAAGTTCAGAAAAGTGTGTGAGTGTGGGGGAGGGATGTCCTTTTTTTCTACCCCTGCTGCTGTCTGTTTCCACTCACCTGCAGAGCAGAGCCTACCATATCTTGACCATGGTCTCACCACACACTCAGTCACTATGCCACCTGCATATTTAGATCTGTGGCAAACCAGCAACACATCTCTGACTCCTACTGAAAAATCCATTGTACTGCACTACTGCCATACATCCGAGTATCCAAATCTGGTGCTCAGCATCTTACTACATAATTAAAAAAAAAATGCCCATTAGGGTAGGAAAACAGATGGTGTACTGTGGTGAAAGGGGTTGCAGCCTCATAAAAAAAACCCTGCTCATTAGGGTACGGAACGGATTGAGTACTTTGTAGGAATGGGCAAGAATAGTGTCATTGGCACTCATACCTGCTTTTTGCAGGCTTAGACTACCATCGTAGTAAATCCACAGACCTTTCTTCCATCCATCCATCCTTGGCAGCTCCATGGTACGGCTGCTCACCGGCCCCCACCGCTCCTCAGTTACCCGGCACTGCCAGTTAACTGATTTTTTAAATGGTTACCTGAGCTATAAGTGGAACACCAAAAGCATAAGGAAGCTCAGAAATGCACCTATTATACTGCATTTTTAACCATTGTAAGCCTTGTTGGGGGGTTCATTACCATGACAACCAGCTCCAAAAAAGGTCAAAACTACAGAAGCTGGATTAGGACAAAATGCCCTAGCTTAAAAAGAAACACAGCATTGTAATGCAGGTGGAGGAACTATTTTATTATAAAAAAAAAAATCAAACAAGTAAGTGTTTAAACATTTCGAAATAAAAATTATTTAAAAACATATAAAATAGGGTTACCCATTTTCTAACTACAGTAATACCCTCCAGGGTGTGTGTTATTGAGAACTATCGGACCTTCCAGGGGCTATAAGGCCCTCAGCCTGCAGCGTCATGCCTCATGACGCTCGTGGGCAGTCCAGTATTTTCCAATAATGCCCACCCTTCCAGGGTCTATAAGGCCCTCTGCCTGCGGCGTCAGGCCTCATTACGCTCCTGGGTGGTCCCATATTTCCCAATAACACCCACTGTGACGGGCATTACTATTGCTTATGTATTCGCTATTGTGAGGTTTACTATAGCAAGGGAGCGATGTGCTTCCTCAATGTTAGTACAACATCTACTGCAAGTGGCAGTGGCAGCAGGACTAGTTAAAGAAAACAAATTGTTTAAGGGCTCCCAGATTTATAGGGATTCTTGTATTTTATGGGTAAATGAAGCTATCTACAGGGAAATTGCTCCCAAAGACTTGCACCGGTTGTATGGGAAAATAGGATAATTCATCTTGCATAGGAAATAATGTAACCTACAAGAAAACCTAAGAAAATTGCCTTGCAGTTACAGGGAAAAGCCAAACTAATCAAGCAGCACTGTTGCTATATCTTTGCTTAGTACACATAGAGAACAGTGCAAGACTTCAATATTTGTTTGCTTAGAGTACTGGAGGAGAGTAAAAGACTGGACCTACTCACTTCTGTTACTGGACTCCTTAAAAAACCTGCTGAATTTAGACTTGACAGACCAGTTTTATAGGGGATACAGAACAACACCCCAGAGAAGTACCCTCAAATCAATCCAACTGAGGACCATACTGCTGGTGAGCTTAGGATCGCATTTATGAGATGCTACTTTACAGGCGGTGAAAGAAAAAGGGCAAATGCTCCTACCTGATGTACAACAAATTTAGTCTTAGCCTGATCTAAGCCACAAAACTCAACAGAGAAAAAAACATTTTGACACCATGTGGGCCAGCATGTGGGAACTCACTGTTGCACATACCTTACAATTCCCTGCAAAGTTGAGACTGTTATGCTGGTTAAACTTCATTTTTTTTTCAACATTGGCCTGCTGGTGCATCAGTAGTGCTACCGCTTGCAGTGCCAGTGACCCAGGTTCAGGAGTGAACTGGAGGCATTGGAGGGTCAGCCAAGAGGAGGAGGACCAAGCCTGCACAGGACTGCTCTTCTCCTCCTGGGAGGGAGTGGCATGGCACCTGGAGCAGCACTGGCCCCTAGCAGAGGCCAGGGACTAATGCACCAGGGCAGTGGAGGAGTAGTGGATGTATGGTGCATCACACATGGGAGTGTGTGCGTGTCACCACCATTGATGTCATTACATGCAGCTCCTCCATGTGACAAGGGGAGAAGGGAGGTACTGAAAGGGGAGAAACACCCCGGTCTGGCATAGATTGGTCATCTTGCCTCTTGCAGGCTCTGCACCTGGTGACTTGGGTATGGCTGCTGGAGCCTAAGATCAGCGGGTTGAGGACACTTCCCACCACCCCACTGCTGGGGAGAGGGTTAAGCCACAGGAGGGAATGCCAGGTAAGTCCCAAGAGAAACCAGGGTGACAGGGCTGGGGGCCAGGCATGATGAGAAGCCTTCCAGAAGGGGAAAAGTGGTAGCATAAAAATAAATTATTATAATCTCACCAATGCAAACAAAAATTTAGAAGTGATTAAAGTGAACTTTGCCAAGTGTCAGAAAATCCCGGACTTGGTGTGTGTGTGTGTGGGGGGGGGAGAGGACTGATCTGAATATAAAAATTGTGCATAAATGTCACTCATTAATGTATAATTTCACAGTAAGCTAGCCCTGATGACACAAGGTATTCTTTAATTGCACAGAGTAAGAAGAAGGTTGTTATCTCTACTGTATAATTACATGTGGTCAGAATAGGTGTGTGAACCGTAGATCAAAATTGCTGTGCTATTTTCAGTTTTTGTTTTTTTTGTAGTTTATTTGAAACACCTTGTGCAGGCACCATTTGTCGTTGGTGTTCACACACCGGGGAGAAGATGGCCACTGCCATGTGGTCAGGGGGTGCAATATGCAACCCTTGATCGTGTTCCCCTGTGTCACAATAGCCATCTAACCTGTTATTATCTGTATATACTTTTGATATAAATATATGTTTTTGAATTCTGCTTGTGAAACATGGCAGTCAGCACAAGGCATCATGGGACCTCAGATTTTTAAAAGAAAAAAAAAAGTTCTGCCCTTGCTTGCTGGAGCAGATGGTTTGTAAAAAAGCTGACTTCCTGGGACTATAATAAAACCAGGTTATAAAACAAACCACTGCTTTGAACCCAGGAAACTTGTCATGAAATATTGCCTTTTATGGCATATCAGGAGGGAAGCAGTTTCTGACAGATATCTGTGAAAATTCACCCAGCTATGAGACGTGTTTCCAGGATGTTTCTCTGAAAGATCAAAGGGATAATTCTGATCTGTCATAAAGCAAGCTTGGCGGCTCACTAATTAAGAAGTATATATTTTTTTTATTGGAATGATTAGCAGTATGCAGGGTCATGTGACTGATCAATTAATTACAGGGCTAAGAGGGACCTCATGAGAACAGCCAGGACAGTGACATCACAAGAAGGGTGGGACTTTATCTTTGATATTGGTGAAGCCTGCTGCAAGGACTGACACTTTTTGTTCTGGACTTCTAAGGGACATTTCAGTCAAGATAGGTAACAACACACATCATTTGCCAACTGAAACTGAGTTAGAACTAGTTAATTCAGTTACAATGCACTTTATTTTGTAATTATCCATTTCTTTCTGAATGTAATCATTATGTATATATGTTCTGTTTTATATACTGTATTTATTTACTATTTTTAGTTTTAGTAAATTTGGTTTTCTTTAAACCTGCCTGAGACATTTGCTCATTTTGAGTGTGAATGGTGGAACAGTCTTATTATTTTAACACAGCTGTTAAATGCTTATTGTGTCACCTTATGCAACCATGCTAACAAAGATCTATGTAAAGATCCAGCAAGGTAAGAAAAATACCAGTGTCTCAATTGAGTCGGAAGGTGATTGTGAACCAGGTTGGTTGTATGCCCGCTGGGTCAAGTATTTTGCGCTGCTTTCCCCAAAGAGAGTGTGATATTTGGATCTGTTACCTTGGTGTGCTGGCTAAAAAGGGTTCATAATTGACCCCAGGACTTGAGACTGGTAGTTGCTCTGACCCAAAACAAACAGGAAGGTGTCCCTGTTTGTCCCCTGTTCATGAATCACACTTAAAGGTTAGGCACTGTGGTAGCAGAGGGCCTAACCCCAGGAGTGGGTTTGTGACACCCTGCACTCAGCTTAATATCACCTTTCCTGCAAGGATGCCATTTGCATTTGCAGGTAAAGTAGGATGTCTTAAATGGTTATACTGTTTTCTAAGTTACCACTATTAAGTCTAATGTGCTAAATGCCTAAATGATACTTTTTATCTTTTTATATATACAGTATTTGAAGTTTACCAGTGTTTTAAAGTTTTATGGCACAGCAGCTCAATTTTTATGAAGACCAAGATTCAACAATATTTTAAAGTTTTAAATTGTTTATTGTAACAATTGCAGTAACAGCGTGGGACCCTATGGTGTTCATGTCTTATTTTTATATGCAGGTTGTATTTCCATTTTTATCTAGCATACGTGGACAATTAGTATGATGTTATGGTGTGGATGTGCCTGTTAAACTACTGAACCTCACCACCATTGTGCTGCACAAAGATTATCTGGGATGGATCTACCTTCCTTCCTTCCTTCCTTCCTTCCCTCCCTCCCTCCCTCCTTCCTTCCTTCCTTCCTTCCTCTTTTATTGACCAGTTATTGACCAGGTACACACACTAGACAAACACAGCACCTATTTTCAAGTGTGACCTGGGGGAATTACAAAACCAAAACAACAACAATACAATGAATATATACAGGTAGCAGGATGGCAGATTGACAAACACATAGGCAGTAAGTAGAAAATTAAAAACAAAAAATGTCAGTAAACATAAACCTGTTACAAACATGAGTTAGGCACAGATCACAGAAGCAGTTTTAAGTAAGTTATACAAGGTAACTAACCCCCAGCAAAAGAACAGTGAGTCACCCTAGAAAGCGAGAAGGCAGTAACATAGAAAACTCCAGATCACTAGGATAAACCACCGCACAGTTAAATGTTGCTTTCCAACATGTGACCCCCCCTCACATGAGGTAACAGAGGACGATGAGTTTATTATTCTATTGTTGCATTACCGATTCATATTACTGTACTCAAAATCAAGGCTTGTACATGGGCAGTAGTGGTACTCTTATCTTAAGAAGGCAGTTAGCTTGCTGGAGACAGTCCAGTGAAGGGCAAGCAAGATGATACAGGGATAGCAGAGCAACATCTACGAAGAGAGGCTCAATGTGTACTCTCTTGAATACAGAAGGGAGTGGGGAATATGAACAAGACCTTCAAATACCTTAAAGGTATTAACAGGGTGCACATAGAGGGCCTCTTCAGTCATAATAAGAACAAGTCCAATGGGGACATAGCCTAAAGCTGGCATGGGGGAAGATTCAAGAGATAGATGAGGAGGCACTTTTTCACTGAGAGAGTGGTGGCCAAATGGAATGAGATGCCAGAGGAGGTAGTCTCCCTAAAAACAGTGTGTTTATAAAAAAAGTCATTTTGAGGAGCAGTAATTGTGACAAAATTTATTACAAATATTTTAAAAGCAAAGTTAGCAATGCCGACAGCATAGCCAAAATGAAACTTGATGTTCATACCAGTATGTGCATTTTTTCAAGTGTGCTGGATGCCAGCATTATCAAGTCTTACATGATGACATCAATCAGAAAGCATGTGCAAACAAATCAGTTACAAATCATGAATACATTAGAAGAAATGCAGGCATCCCAAGGGAGGATACCAAAAACATTCAATGGAATGAGTGAAGAACTCTGAATGAATTAAACAGACGACATAAACGTTATCCAATCAAAAACAAAAATGTGGGAACCGAAAACACTGTATTTCACACATTTAACATACATAACCATATTTACTATGCATTATTATAAACAGTTCAAATCATTAGAGTGTAAAGCTTCAATATGTGTAGTTGGGTGCTGTTCATCTTTAATGTATAGGATCAGTCCCAGCGCCACAAAATGTTTAAACCGATAGGCTAAAAACACGATGGGCGTAATGTGGACCTAAGACATACAAGGGAACATAATCATACCACAAAAGGTTCTAACACAGATTTATAATTGAGCCCACAACCTTCAGTGGCCTTTAGTTATTAGATGCAAAATGATTCATGATTAGGGATCCAGTTATTAAGACTAGGCATGGGGTCATAATGTCATACCTCTCAATCGCTCAGCATTAAAAATCATAGCACTGGCCTTCAAAAATCATAGCAAAGGGCCAGGATGTGTAGCACTTTCTTATTTTAAACAATAATATGTCTATAGATAGTAGACCCCATATAGTTAATGATGAGGAATGTTTCTATCAACTTAGTTTAATGATTTAATAATTTGTGTGTCCAGAAATAGCTCTGATATTATGAGGAACATCAGTAAACGTATGCAGAGCAAGGTAAATTTGAATGTGAAAATCATAGCGCTATACAAAATTCATAGCAGTTGAGAGGTATGCATAATGTTGCTCGGCAGAATGCCATGCGGTACAATGGCATTGCGTGATTTCTTGTAGTTTTTTTGTTCTGTGGGGGGGTGCTGTGCCCCCCCGGACACCCCCACTAAAATTTCTAACTCCGGGGGGGTCCAACTCGGAGAGCACACAGGTACTGTACGGGTTTTGCCATAATGTCGTACACTATTACAACATTATGACCCTGTATGTTAAGGGCTACCATTTTGAGGTCCTATCAATACCTTTTCCAAACCCATGAAGTTGAATTCATGTCCATTACTCATTTCCATAATGCAGACAGCTAATGCACTACTGTCATTTTTGTGCATAATGCAACAGAGATGCTCACCAGTTCTGACCTTTAGCCTCCTCTGTCTTTTACAAACACAAAAACATTTGCATTAGTACACAGCCAAGTAAATGACATTATCAGTGCTGCAATTAATGAACTACCTAACACTGAATTATTTTACCAGACACATGTTTACAAAAAATATCTGATCTGAGTATCAATTTAAGGATTTACAGTGATCACAGGGATAATTGCCTATCACTTGGGTTTAACTGTAGAGGCCAAAAACTACTGACAACTTTATCCCCAATATTAGGATCATGTTTATAGACAAAACGTGGACGACAATGAGAATATATCGATAACATAGAGTCCACAGTCAAAGCAGGCCATTGCTTATGTATAATCTGTTCCATTTATTTAGATTGAATGTGCCGCACATCTCCGGACTTGCATGAACCGTCAGGGGCATGACCATATTCAAAAGCCACCAATGCACTGCGAACCCCCAACTGCGCCACCGCTCACAATCTTGTGATGCACCTGTGCAAATGAGGGGTCCCTCATACATAAGCTGTGCATCACAGTATTTGAAATCCCCCTGGTGAAGACATGGCTGGCTGTACTGGTGCAAAGATAAGTTTTTCAAACCCTACCCTAACTATGCGCAGGGCAGGCTGGTGCCCTGCGCACAGTCTAGGGCCAGGTACATAGGCCCTCCTCCAAACCCCAATCCCTGAACACATATGTAAAAATATACACCCCCTTCCCGAGCATTGTAAATAATAAAACATGCCCCGATCCTCTTTTGTGTAGTGTAATGACCCCCCCACCCCAATCAATGTAAATAATAAAACATGCCCTGATCCCCTTTTGTGTATGTGGCCCCCACCCCAATCAATGTAAATAATAAAACATGCCCTGATCCCCTTTCCATAGTGTAGTAGCCTTACCTTGCCCTGATCACTGTTCACACTAAATTATGTCCCAAACCCCATTTCCTGGTGGCTACTGGTCCTCCCCAAGTAGGCTGCATCCCACCACCCCGCACCCCCCCATCCTGACCTGGGCCGGTAACTGGCACACCCTTCTCACCCTGCCATGGCCAGCTGCCAACTGATCAGTACTGGAGCAAGTACAGTAAATAGTACACTCTCACTGGTTGTTTCAACAACCAGTGAGGAGCTCTATTCACCATACACACTCAGTACTGATCAGTCAGTGGCGCTGTGGCAGGTGAGTAGGGCTGTGCCAATCACTAGCACAGGTCTGGATGGGGGAGGTGGAGTGCACCACTAGTTGGGGTGAGGGGACCACTAGCCACCAGGGAATGGGGTTCGGGACATATTTTAGCATGAACAGTGATCGGGCGGGGGGCACTACACTACAGAAAGGGGATAAGGGCATGTTTTATTATTTACAGTGCTCAGGACTGGGGAGGGGGCCACTACACTGCAGAAAAGGTGATCAGGGCATGTTTTATTATTCATAGTTCTCAGAGCTGGGAGGGCCACTACACTACTGAAAAGGGAATCGGGGCATAGTTTAATAGTAACAGTGATTGGGTGGGGGGTACATTTTTACAAATGTGATGGGGAGGGGGTTGTCATTTACTTATGAGTGCTTGGGGCAAGGGAAGGGGGGTTGTCATTCATTCATTCACAGTTGATTAGTGCATAGGAGGGCTGGCCCAGTGCAACTGACAGTGGTGCAGCCATGCAGATGAGCCCACAATGGACATACAAATGGCCCCATTGCACCATGCATGGCTAATGGACTCATCTGCATATGTGGGCTGAATATCACCCTTGGGGGCCATGGCGCAGACCAGTGTGCACCCTGCCATGGCCAGCCGCCGACTGAACGGTACTGGAGTGTGTATAGTAAATAGTACACGCTCATTGGTTGTTTCAACAATCAATGAGCACTTACTATTAACTGTACACGCTCTGGTACTGATCAGTCAGTGGCTAGCTGAGCAAGGGTGAGGAGGGCTGTGCCAGTCACTAGCATGGGTTGGGATGGGGGTGTGTGTGGGGTGGTGGGTTACAGCCTACCGGGATGGGGTCAGGGGACCACTAGCCACCAGGGAATGGGGTTTGGGACATATTTTAGCATTAACAGTGATTGAGGTGGGGGGGCCACTACACTATGGAAAGGAGGATTGGGGCATGTTTTATTATTTATAGTTCTCAGGGCTGGAGAGAGGGGGCCACTACACTTTGGAAAAGGGGATTGGGGCATATTTTAATACAGTAGGAACAGTGATCGGAGTGGGGGTACATTTTTACAAATGTGATGGAGGCTCGGGAAGGGGGATGTCATTTACTTATGAGTGCTTGGGGCTTGGGGAGGGGGGCTGTCATTCATTTACAGGTGATCAGGGCATGGGAGGACTGGCCCAGCACAGTCCACTCTGAAGAAAGGGGGGGTTACCAGTGGGGTACCGCAGGGTTCAGTATTAGGACCGGTCCTCTTCAATGTCTTTATAAGCGACATTGCAGAGGGACTGGAAGGAAAAGCATGTCTCTTTGCAGATGACACAAAGATCTGCAACAGAGTTGATGCACAAGGTGGGGTGGAAAGGATGAGAAGGGATTTGGCAAGGTTAGAGGAATGGTCAAATGTATGGCAGCTTAGATTTAATGCTAAGAAGTGCAGGTAATGCACCTGGGAAACAAAAACCAGGAGAGAGTACACAATGGGGGTGAGATACTAACAACAACAAAAATGGAAAGGGACCTGGGGTAGTCATATCAGATGACCTAAAGGTGGGCAAGCAATGTGAGAGGCGCAAGGAGGCTGGGGGATACTGGGATGCATAGGGAGAGGCATCACCAGTAGAAAACAGGAAGTTATTATCCCTCTGTACAGACAGCTGGTGAGACTCCATCTGGAGTACTGCGTGCAGTTCTGGAGACCCAATCTCACAAAGACATAGACAGGATGGAAGCTGTCCAGAGGAGGGCAACTAAAATGGTGCAGGGTCTGCACCAGAAGACATATGAAGAGAGACTAAAGGAGCTTAATATGTATAGCCTCGAGGAAAGGAGGGAGGGGGGACATGATAGAAACTTTCAAGTACCTCAAGGAATCAACAAAGTCCAAGAGGTAGCATCTTTCAAAAAGAGTTGTGCAAGAACAAGGGGCACAATTTGAAGATGGGGGCGGCTCAGAGGTAATTTAAGGAAGTATTTTTTCACAGAGAGGGTTGTGGATGCGTGGAATGGCCTTCCGGAGGAGGTTGTGGAGTCAAAAACAGTGGTGGAATTCAAGCATGCATGGGACAGTCATAAGGCAATTCTAGGGGGTGGGGGTAGGAAGAAGTAGGCTGCTGGTTAACTAGGATCTGCAGCTTATCCATTAGGTAGAGAAATGAGCAGACTGGGTGGGCCAAGCGGTCCTTATCTGCCATCAAATTCTATGTTTCTATGTTTCTATCACGGTGGCACAGCCATGCAGATGAGCCCATAACGGGCATGCAAATGGCCCTATCATGCCATGCATGCCTAATGGACTCATCTGCACATGTGGGCTGAATATCACCCAAGGAAGACATGGCACATACCAGTGTGCACCACACAGTTCCCCTATGGATGTCATTCAGCGCCATACCTTGGTTGCGCAGCATGGCACATGCTGACCCCCTGCTGTGTACCATGCATCCAGGGTTCGATATTCGAACAGAATGTGCGGTCTGTTCCAATTGTGCATTTTGTTTGAATTTCACACCAGAGCCGGCCAGCCCAACTTATTTGCGCGGCGCACTGTTATGAGTATGCATCCGGCCAGCTCTGAATGTGGGGCCCATAGTATATAGTAATAACATTTAATCTGCTATCTGAGTACTGTTCCTTTCCTGATCCATAAGCAGTGTTTCCCTCTCTTTAGCATCAGCATGCAATTTCCCTCTGAAAATGCATGTTTCAGTATAGCCTCCATAACACAACCAGGTCTGAAGGTCCCTCACTTTTAATTCATAATCGTTCTCTCTACTACAGTTCTGTTTATGCCTACGGAACTCACAAGTCTGGACATTAGATAATGTGTGGTGTTAGTGGCAACTGTTGAGTCAAAGTAGCAAGTCTTGATCACAGGACTTTCTATAGAGATTGCTATATAAACGGCTCTTTATAAAAGTCAAATCCAAAAAATTGATCTTATGCATGTCATGTGTCAATGTAAATTTATGATTTAGATTAGGACCTTCTAAGTATGAAACAGAAGATATCAATTCAGTTGAAACAAAATTTATCAATTCAGCTGTGTCACTGCACCCCTACTTCAACAATATTGTCAATGTACCTCTAATACTGTAGAATTTGATACTGTGGAAAAAATGGATTTTTTCAGCATTTTTGACACACTCTTCCTTCAAATTTCCCAAGAAAATCATAGCACAGTTGGAGGCAAAGGATGCTTCCATAATTGTACCTTTGGTCTGGAGGTAATGGCTATCTAATAAAGAAAAATTGCTAAAGGTCAGACTTTTTCAGCCAGCAACACCAAACCAATCCACCTGCTCATAGTATATAGATCTGCTTGCACAAGATAGCTCTTTAAAGTATCTAAACCCTAATGGAGTAGAATATTTGTATAGGGAACACAAATGTGGAGCATTACCAACAACCACTGTTTGTCCACATGTATATACTGTCCAAAATATCCCAAATTACTGTGGTGTCTTTGATATATGATCCCAAACTGCTAGCTAATCCTTTAATATGTGCATCCACAAATTTCACCAATGGCTCCATACGGCACCTACAGTATGCTGGTTACCATCTGGCACTCTGGAGGAAATGTACTGTCTTTGTAAACCTTGGGCAAAGAATAAATAGTTTCTTGAACAGGAAATGGAACAGACAAAAAAATCCTGTGTATGTTTAAGTGGGCAAAGGGGAACCTGCGACTGCAACCCATAGTCATGGCCCCTAAACATTCCCCTGCCCACTGCAGAGCAAAATGACCTCAACCTCTCGCACATCAGTGGTACACAAATACATACAAATTCAGTAACAAACAACAAATATGAATGGAAAATGCTGGGTAGGAATCTTGCAGTGTGATAGGCACTCCACAGGCACAGTAACTTTCATAATGGGCAATATTCAACCAATAAACATCAGCTCAGTTCAGCTTTGGGCACACTAAGGATATATATATATAAGTGTGTATATATAATCATTTATATTTTCTTGCCATATGAAAAGTAGCAGTATAAGTGTGTAGAAAAAAAAAGATTTTTAGCCAGTGTTTAGGGCACTTGTCTCTAAAACTCTAACAAGTAGTGTGAGGAGCCTAGCGTAGGAGATTAGCCTTGGGGCTGAGTAGATTCAGAAAGCACTGTGAATCAGGTGTGTAACTGGGGGGCAGAGCTGCCAGAGACTTAGTGGTTTCTAACAAAAGCCGGAGCTCCTCCAGTTTATGTCTTTACTGGGATTGACACAGGCAGTTGCCCTCTGAAACCCATCAGTGTGGCCATACACTGGATCTGATTTTCTCATTGGCACTTGACATTGATGGGGTCAAGGTTGATCCAGTCTCTTGGTTAAATCATCATGTGGTTGTTTTCCAGTGTGGGGTCTCCTGTTCAATTACCCCCTTTGTGGAGACTATCCGGCGCTGTCCTAAACATAAATTTGAGCCTCGCAAACTCCAGGAAGCACTGGATGTCTCAGGTACGCTGCTAGCCTGTGTACAAGGTCCAGAAGCAGCCATGGAGCACTATAATACGAAGCTTATGACTGCCCTGGACTCTATAGCGCCTTTCCATGTTCACCCCTTGACCTCCTGCCATAGCTCACTGTGGTACTGTGCTGAGCTTCAGCGGTTGAAGACTGAGAGGCATAAATTCACATGTTCCTGAAGAAGATCTGGATATATGGAGAACAGATTGGCATTGAGAATTCACTATGCCAAATATCAATGGGCAATTGACATGCAAAAGACAGCATTCCTATCACAGTTGATTGCTGCAGCCAAAAATCTTCCAGCCCAGCTCTTTCACACTGTGGACAGACTGTTAAATCCTCCCTGTCTGCAGTCCATGGGAGCTATTTCTGCAGAAAAGTGTGAGGAGCATGGGCCCTTTTTCGCTGACAAGGTATCAGACATTATATTGGGTATTTCTTCTAGTGGCCTGGCTAGGACTGGGGGTGATCATACCTATAGTGATGTAGAGCTGGCTGTCTGGGATGAGTTTAGTTTCTGAGGCTGAGGTCTTCCAGGTGGACTTCAGTTTGTGTCCCACCAACTGTGTACCGGACATGGGTCCAATGTGACTGATTCTCAGTTGTCCTGAGTTCCTAGATCCAGTCTTCATCGAGATCATGAATGGGTCCTTGAGGGAGGGTGTCCTTCTTTCAGTCTTGGAAAGGGCCTTGGTCAGGTCCCTTCTAAAAAAGCCATTGTTGGAACCTGACGTTCTAGCGAATTACAGGCTGGTCTCTAACCTACACTTTCTAGGGAAAGTTATTGAGAAGGTGGTGACTGAGCAACTGACAGATTGCATGGAGTCTTTTTCCATCTATGAACCTCTCCAGTTGGATATTCAGCATCAGTACAGAACTGAGATGGCTCTAATCAAGGAGACTCTTGCTCTCCTCCTTGTGAAGTACTGAGGGCAATGCTTAGTCTTGGTGCTCTTGGACCTTTCAGCAGCATTTAACACAGTGGATCATAGGGTGCTGTTGCATCACCTGAGGAACTAGGTGGGCCTCACCAGTGCAGTTTTGTGCTGGTTTGGGTCCTTCTTGGACAGGAGAACACAGCAGGTGGCTTTGGGGAGCTTTATCTCAGAGCCATCTGTGTTGCCCTGCAGTGTTCCACAAGGTTTGATCCTCACTCCCATTGTATTCTCTATGTATATACTGCCACTAGGGGAGATCAGAAGATGGTACAATGTGGGATTTCACTGCTATGCAGATGATACTCAGTTATACCTGTCTTGTGCCCCTGATGATACATCTACGACTCTGGTGCCGAGCCATTGTTTGACTGATATTAATGACTGGATGGTCTCAAACTGGTCATGTCTTAACCCAGGCAAAACAGAGGTTATGGTTATTAAACCTGGTCATCAGGGCAAGAGCAGGGTTATTCTTGATGCCCTACAGGGGGTATGCCTCAGACAGATAGTGTTGGACCCCACTCAGAAGGAAGCAATCTTAGACCTGGTACTCTCAAACGGGGCCGGAGAGAGGATCTCAGATTTAGAAGTGGGTAGCCACCTGGGAACAAGCCACCACCAAACAGTGTGATTCACGATAAACACAGCCGTAGAGTCAAGCCATACAAAAGCGAGGGTATTGAACTTAAGGAGGGCTGATTTTGGCAAAATGGGAGAGTGCTTCAGAAAAGCACTCGCAAACAGGCAAGAAGGTGGAGGAACACTGGGGAAAAATCAAAACTGCCATCACATAGGCAACAAGCCTTTGTGTGCAACAAATAAACAAAACAAAATTAAGGAAAAAAACACTATGGTTCTCAAAAGAGGTGGCGGGCAAGGTTAGGGAGAAATAGATAGCATTTAGGAGTATAAGGGAACAGAGAAGGAGCAGAACAGAGAACTGTACCAGTTAAAGCAGAAGGAAGCAGGGAATGCAGTTAGCATAGCAAAGGCCCAAACTGAGGAAAAGATAGCCAACTCAGTTAAGGAGGGGGTAAAACCTTTTATAGATACATCAGGGAGGGAAGGAAGACCAAGGAAGGGATGGTGAGGCTTAATAAAGGGAAGGGGGGTGGTCAGAGGGTGACTGTGAAAAGACAGAGATACTAAACAAATATTTTTGCTAAGTATTCACAAATGAAGAGGGGGAGATAGCCAATTCAGTTAAGAAGGGGGATAAAACCTTTTATAGGTACATTAGGGAGTGAAGAAAGACCAAGGGAGGGATAGTGAGGCTTAATAAAGGTGAGATAATGTGGGCAGAGGGTGACAGTGAAAAAGTAGGGATACTAAACGAATATTTCAGCTCAGTATTCACAAAGAAAGAGGAGGGAGAGGTACCTAAACCAAACAAGAGAAACACTCTGAAGACGGGGGTCGATATCAGTCCATTTACAGAAGAAAGGGTTCTGAAAGAACTCCTAAAACTGAAGGTGGACAAAGCAATGGGGCCTGATGGAATTCACCCCAGAATTCTAAAAGAATTAAGGAGAGAACTAGTGACACCACTGACTACCCTTTTTAACAAATCATGGGAGGTTGGTGTGGTACCTGAGGTGAGGACTAGAGGAGGGTGGATGTGATTCCCCTTCAAAAGAGTGGGAGCAAGGCAAAGACAGGAAACTACAGACCTTTTATTTTGACCTTAGTGGTAGGGAAAATGAGGGACTCATTTCTGAAAGAAAGAATTGTGAGTAACTAGAGGCCAGCAGGGAACAGGATCCAAGGCAGCATAGCTTCACAATGGGAAGGTCATGTCAGATGAATCTAATAGATTTCTTTGACTGGGTGACCAAAGTAGTAGACCAGGGAGGGGATGTGGACCTGGCCTACCTAGATTTTAGCAAGACATTTGACACAGTCCCACACAAAAGATTAATAAACAAGTTAGCCAGCCTGGGAGTGGGTCCCAGGGTGGTAGCCTAGATAAAAAATGGGCAGGACAACAGGATACAGAGGGTAATAGTAAAGGGAGTCCACTCCGAAGAAAGGGGGGGTTACTAGCAGGTTACCGGAGGGTTCAGTACTGGGACCAGTCCTCTTTAATGTCTTTTTAGGTAACATTGCAGAGGGACTGAAAGGAAAAGCATGCCTCTTTGAAGATAACACAAAGATCTGCAACAGGGGGTGGAAAGGATGAGAAGGGATTTGGCAAGGTTGGAGGAATGGTGAAAAGTATGGCAGCTTGGATTCAATGCAAAGAAGTGCAAAGTAATGCACTTGGGGAAACAAAAACCCAGAGGAAGAGTACACAATGGTGGGGGGTTAGGCACTAACAACAACAAAAAATGGAAAGGGACCTGGGGGTAGTCATATCAGATGACCTAAAGGTAGGCAAGCAATGTGATATGACAGTAAGGATGGTTGGGGGATACTGGGATGCATAGAGACAGGCATCACCAGTAGAAAACATGAAGTTGTTATCCCTCTGTACAGATAGTCGGTGAGACCCCATGTGGAGTACTGCATGCAGTTCTGGAGACCCTATCTCAGCAAGGACATACACAGGATAGAGGCAGACCAGAAGAGGGCAACTAAAATGGTGCAGTCTGCACCAAAAGGCATACGAAGAGAGACTAAAGGAATTTAATATGTATACCCTTGAGGAAAGGAGGGAGAGGAGGGACATGATAGAAACTTTTAAGTACCTCAAGTGAATCAACAAAGTTTAAGAGGGCAAAATCTTTCAGAAAAAAAGATGTGCAAGAACAAGGGGGCACAATCTGAAGACAGAGGGGGGAGAGCTCAGGGGCAATGTGAGGGAGTATTTATTTCATGGAGAGGGTGGTGGATGCATGGAATGGCCTTCCTGGGGTGGTCATGGAGTCAAAATCAGTGGGGGAATTCAAGAATGCATAGGACAGATATAAGGCAATTCTAGTCGGGGGAGAGTAGGAGGAAGTAGGCTGTTGGTTAACTAAGATCTGCAGCTTATCCAATAGGTAGGGAAATAGGCAGACTGGATGGGACAAACAGTCCTTATCAACTGTCAAAGTCTATGTTTCTATGTTTCTGCAGTGGGGAATAGGGCCATCTCTGCACTGGGCAGCCATTCTCTCATTGCAGCCAGTGCAGTTAAGGATCTGGGGGTCATTTTGGATGACAGATAGACATTTGAGCAGCAGATGTCTTCTGTCATCCGATCTGACTTTTCTCATTTCTGGAGTATCGCCAGGATCTGGCAGTACTTAGCACAGGAGGACCTAGCGACAGTTATCCAAGCTTTCGTCACCGCTAAGTTGGACTACTGTAACGTTTTGTATCTAGGGCTATCTAGAGGTTTTGATGCATCGACTGCAGCTAGTGCAGAAAGCTTCAGGCCAGATGTTGGTGGGCTCCTTGCGGAGTACTCAGATTATGCCAGTCTTACATGTTCTACACTGAATGCCTTTGCATTTGAGAATCACCTTCAAGATCTGCTGTTGACATACAAGGCCCTATGTGGTTTGGGACTGGACTACTTAAATTCCATACCACCCAGTATGTCCTTTCCACTCCACCAGTGCTGGTTTGTTGGCTGTCCCTCCTGCCAGGCTTAAATTATCAGGCGATAGATCCTTTGGAGTGGCAGCTCCTATTCTTTGGAATTCATTTCTCTACCATTTTCACTCAGATAGCACAGTGGAGGCCTTTAAAGCCTTGTTGAAAACTTTCCTGTTTGATCAACCTTTTTTCTTATGACATATTTTGATTTTTTGGCCAGTTATTGTTGTTAATGTCATATAGCACTGTGTCATGCTTTGTTTCTAACTCTGTAAAGCATTCAGAGACCATGTTGGATTGAGCACAATATGAATAAATTTGTGTTGCCTATAAAAGACTCCCTTGCCCAGCGTATCCCACCCATCACACTTGTGTCCCAGCGTGTGAATGGAACAGCACAGGAGTGGAAAGGGTATTGGCATCTTTGGCATCGGTAGGCATACACACAGGCAACAGCAGGCACCCAGGGAGCTCTGTTGGACTGACAAGGTAAGGTAGCTAACCTGTTAGCTTACTGTTACTTGTATAGGGAACTGCAGGTGGTGGAGTAGGAAGCGTCTGTGGGGACAGTAACAAGCAGGCAGCTACTACAGGTGAGAATAGGAGCGATGGTGCAGAAACTAAGAAGGGCGTAAAGGGGAGGGTTAATTAAAAAAAAAGAAGTAAAGAGGCAGAGGTGTACATTGTTTGATATAGCTAAGCAAGTAAAGGAGAAAGCAAGGGAATAAAGGGGACAGCAAGAAACACCCTATCAAGGGTAGGGTGATAAAGTACATACCATTAGGAGGTGTAGGTGGGAGGTGTAGGTGGAAAGAAACGAACACCACAAGAGGGCAATAAAGGCAAGGTACAGTTGATAGCAGTAGGTAGCAATATATGTGAATTATGGGAGTGGTGCAGTGCAATAGATGTGGAGCTGCAGTTTTCCAGGAGACATTCTGGAGACTTTGGTGCTGTCCCATCTGCTTGCACCTCTCTGGGTTGAGGGAAGAGGTCACTGGCCTCTGGGCCGAGCTGGCTAGGATCCAGAGGACCTCCCCCCCCCCAGGGGCCAGTGAGTCTACCACCATTGTCCCAGAGGTTGCCTAGGAGAAGGAGAGCTGGCTGGATCATGATGGGCTCCAAGAGGGTGGGGGTGACAGGTCAGGGGCACATTTCTTAGCCTGTGTCACTACAGAGTTCCTTCACTGTTCTGGCAGAATGAGACTGCCAAGAGTAGGCACCCAACGTAGTGACAAGGGAGGATGTGGTGGTCCTCCGTAGGGGAGGCCACAAGGTGGGAGGTAGAGGACCCCAGCAGAGGAGGAGGAAGCATTTTCTGGTGGGGGATTCAGTTGTTAGGGGGGTAAATTTGGGAACAGGAAGGGGGATGAAAGGGAGGTAAGGTGCCTATCAGGCACCATGGCTTGGAGGACTTGGCAGCGGATCCTACGGATCCCTAGGGTGGTAGGGTGAGGGGGAAGCTGAATGTCATGTTCCACTAGGAAACTAATGACCTAGCAAGGGACGGGGCCGGAACTGCCAAGGGAGAGTTCAAGAAACTGGGGAGGGGCCTAATGTACGTAACACATATGGTGGCTTTCACTATGGTGCTGCATGTCTATGGCCAAGTGGAAGATAGGGTACTCCGCACCAGGAGCTTCTACTTGTGATGAAGGAATGGTGCAGAGAAGAGGGGTTCAACTACATTGGGAAATGAGAATCAACCTGGAAGGTTGAGGGTCTATACAGAGGTGAAGGCCTGCATCTCTCTGGGAGAGGAACTGCAGTCCTTGGTGGACTGTTTAAATGTTACTTTGATGAATATTTAAACTAGCTGAGGAGGGTGGTGGAAAGACAAAGGGAGGTATAAACTGTCCCCCATTGACTGAAGCTGTAGGAAGGGAGGGAGGACCCAAGGGGAGGAAAATCACCCAGGCAGCAGGTTAATGGGAACAGTAGAGAAGTAGAAGACAAGGAGATGTGAACAAAAGTTGCAGAAAGAGACGGAAAAATGAGGCAGGGCACAAGGGGAGGAAGTGGAGTTGCCGGCAGAGTGGGAGCAAGGTATGGAGGGCCATATGTGCAAATGCGAGGGCGTTGTAACATGTTTTTACTGTTTGTCTACTATGGGTCATCATTTCAAATGAGCTTGCTCAATGGTTTAACTCTAATAAAAATGAAATGAAATTAAATGAATGAAATGTCTTGGAAATAAAATTCCAGACCTATTTACCATTGTGGCAGAGGTGGACTTGAATATTAGAAACATAGAATTTGATGGCAGATAAGGACCGCTTGGCCCACCCAATCTGCCCATTTCCCTACCTAATGGATAAGCTGCAGATCCTAGTTAATCAACAGCCTAGTTCTTCCTACCCCAACCCCCTAGAATTGCCTTATGACTGTCCCATGCATTCTTGAATTCCACCACTGTTTTTGACTCCACAACCTCCTCCAGAAGGCCATTCCATGCATCCACAACCCTCTCTGTGAAAAAATACTTCCTTACATTACCTCTGAGCCATCCACCTCTATCTTCAAATTGTGCCCCCTTGTTCTTGCACACCTCTTTTTCTGAAATATGCTACTCTCTTGGACTTTGTTGATTCCCTTGAGGTATTTGAAAGTTTCTATCATGTCCCCACTCTCCCTCCTTTCCTCGAGGCTATACATATTAAGCTCCTTAAGTCTCTCTTCATATGTCTTCTGGTGGAGACCCTGCACCATTTTAGCTGTCCTCTTCTGGATTGCCTTCATCCTGTTTATGTCTTTGTGGAGATTGGGTCTCCAGAACTGCACACAGTACTCCAGATGGGGTCTCACCAGCTGTCTGTACAGAGGGTTAACAACTTCCTGTTTTCTACTGGTGATGCCTCTCCCTATGCATCCCAGCATCCCCCAGCCCTCCTTACTGCCCTCTCACATTGCTTGCCCACCTATAGATCATCTGATATGACTACCCCCAGGTACCTTTCCATTTTTGTAGTTGTTAGTATCTGACCCCCCATTGTGTACTCTTTCCCTTGGTTTTTGTTTCCCAGGTGCATTACTTTGCACTTCTTAGCATTGAATCTAAGCTGCTGTACATTTGACCATGACTCCAAACTTGCCAAGTCCCTTCTCATCCTTTCCACCCACCTTGTGTATCAACTCTGTTGCAGATCTTTGTGTCGTCTGGAAAGAGACATACTTCTCCTTCCAGTCCCTCTGCAATGTTGCTTATAAAGACATTGAAGAGAACCGGTCCTAGTACTGAACCCTGCAGTACCCCACTAGTAACCCCCCTTTCTTCAGAGTGGACTCCGTTTACTATTACCATCTGTGTCCTGATCTACAGCCAATTTTTTACCCAGGCTACCATCTTGGAACCCACTCCTAGGCTGGCTAACTTGTATACTGATCTTTTGTATGGGACTGTGTCAAATGCCTTGCTAAAGTCTAGGAAGGCTATGTCCAAAGCCCCGCTCTGATCTACTACTTTGGTCACCCAGTCAAAGAAATCTATTAGATTCATCTGACATGACCTTCCCGCTGTGAATCCATGCTGCCTTGAATCCTGTTCCCAGCTGGCCTCTAGGTACTCAACAATTTTTTCCTTCAGAAGTGATTCCATCATGTTCCCTATCACTGAGGTTAAACTAACAGGTCTATAGTTTCCTGCTTCTGCCCTGCTCCCACTTTTGTGAAGTGGAATCACATCTGCCCTCCTCCACTCCTCAGGTACCACCCCATCTTCCCATGATTTGTTAAACAGGGTAGTCAGTGGTGTCACTAGTTCTGCCCTTAGTTCTTTTAGAATTCTGGGATGAATCCCATCAGGCCCCATTGCTTTGTCCACCTTCAGTTTTAAGAGTTCTTTCAGAAACCTTTCTTCTGTGAAAGGGCTGGTATCAACTCCTATATCCAGAGTGTTTCTGTTGTTTGGTTTAGGTACCTCTCCCTCTTCATTTGTGAATACTTAGCAAAAATATTTGTTTAGTATCTCTGTCTTTTCACAGTCACCCTCTGACCACCCCCCTTTATTAAGCCTCACCATCCCTCCATTGGTCTTCCTTCCCTCCTGATGTACCTATAAAAGGTTTTACCCCCTCCTTAACTGAGTTGGCTATCTTTTCCTCAGTTTGGGCCTTTGCTATGCTAACTGCATTCACTGCTTCCTTCTGCTTTAACTGGTACAATTCTCTGTCCTGCTCCTTCTGTGATTCCTTGTACTTCCTGAATGCTTTCTTTTTCTCTTGAACCTTCCCTGCCACCTCCTTTGAGAACCATAGTGGTTTCTTACATCATTTTGTTTTGTTTATTTGCTTCACACAAAGGCTTGTTGCCTGTGAGATGGCAGTCTTGATTATTCCCCATTGTTCTTCCACCCCTCCTTCCTGCCCATTTGCTAATGCATTCCTTAGGCACTCACCCATTTTGGCAAAGTCAACCCTCCTAAAGTCCAGTACTTTTGCCTTTGTGTGGCTTGACTCTACTGCTGTGTTTATCGTGAACCATACTGTTCGATGGTCACCAATTCCCAGATGGCTACCCACTTCTACATCTGTGATCCTCTCTCCATCTCCATTTGAGAATACAAGGTCTAAGATTGCTCCCTCTCGAGTAGGTTCCATTACTAGTTGTCTAAGGCATGCCCCTATAGGGCATCTAGAATAACCCCACTCTTAGAAGTGGCTGCTGCAACTGCACTCTAGTTAACATCTGGCATATTCATATTGTGGCCATTACTGAGTCATGATGCACAGGTACACAGGTAGCCATGACTGGGACATGACCATACCAGGCTGCACTCAGTTCAGAAAGGATAGGAAGGGGAGGAAGTAAGGAGGGGTTATGCTGTATGTAAGAGAGGGTATCAAAGCATCAGAAATGCAACAGAACCAGGGGGAGTGAGGGGCTGGAGGCACCGTGGGTCGCCCTGGAGAGAGGAGCTGAAGCCACCATTCACACCGAGGGTGATATACAGACCTCCAACACAAGGGATGGGGAAGCCATCAGCACAATGGCAGAAAAAGGGAAGGTACTGGAGGTGCTGCTGGCAGGGGACTTCAGTCTACCAGATGCAGATTGGAGACTCCCATCTGTGGCCTCGACTAGAAGCAGGAACATCCTAGATTCCCTGCAGAGGGCATTTCTCAGGCAACATGTCAAGAAGTCCATTAACTATGGGGCAGTACTGGAGCTCACAAACAGGAACAGTATTGCGGATGTCAAGGTGTGGTATCACCTGGGCACCAGAGATCACTGTACAGTGTGGTTTAACATATAGACAGCTGCAGAGGAAAACCACACAAGGATGAGGGTCTTGATCTTCAGGAAGGCAGACTTTAAAAAAATGGATGCATGCCTTAGAAATGACCCGGGGGGGGGGGGAGTGCTGCCTCGGTGAGGTGGAAAAAGAGTCGGGCAAATTAAGGGGTGGCATAAGGAAGGCAACAACCTCTGCACAAAAGAAGTGAGCAATAACAGGAGAGAAAAGAGATTAATATGGTTCTCTAGGAAAGTGGCTGCAAAGATAAGGCTAAAAAGCTAGCGATCAGGAGGCACAAAGAGGTATAGCGGGAAGATGATAGGGAGGTGTACCAGGAAGTGCAGAGAGAAGCAGGGAAGGTGGTGAGGGTCACAATGATGCAAACTGAGGAAAAGATAGCCAAAGGGGTAATTAAGGGGGACAAGACCTTTTTAAGGTACATAATTGATAAGAGGAAGATAAGGGGAGGGATTGTGAGGTTAAGAAGGCAGTGGGAGACTGTGCAGAGGAGGAGCTTGAAAAATCAGACATCCTTCACTGTGGAAGGGGAGGGGGATGGACCACATAAACACAGCAGGAACACTGGGGGAGGAAGGTTGGCACAAGTCCATTCACAGAGGAAAGAGTACTGAAAGGACATGTGAATCTGAAAGTGGATACAGTTATGGGATCAGATGGGGTACACTCATGGGTGCTGAAAAAACTCATGGAGGTACTGGCTGTACCTCTGACAGCCCTATTCAACAAATTACTGGAAACAGGAATGGGTCCAGAGGACTGGAAGAGGGCAGATGTAGTCCCGCTTCCTTAAAGCAGCAGCAAGTAGCAGGCTGACAACTACAGGCCAGTCAGCCTGACCTGAGTGGTGAGGAAGTTAACTGAGACACTTCTAAAGGAAAGGCTAGTTGAGTATCTTGAATCCAGCAGGTTATAAAACCCAAGGCAGCATGGATTCACTTGGGGGGGGGGGGTTCCTGTCAGATGAACCCAATTAATTTCTTCAACTGGGTGACCAGGAAAGTAGATCAGGATGAGGCAGTGGACGTGACCTATTTAGATGTCATCAAGGCCTTCAATACCATACCACACAGGAACCTTATAAGGAAACTGGACAGTTGGGGGGGGTAGGTCACAAGATGGTAAAGTGGGTATGGAATTGGTTGATTGATAGGCGACAGAGGGTGGTGGTAAATGGCACTCTCTCTGATGAGAAGAGAGTGACCAACAGGGTACCTCAGGGCTCAGTACTGCAACCAGTCACCTTTAATATCTTTATAAATGACACTGCAGAAGAGCTAGAGGGAAGGTATGCCTCTTTGTAGATGATACCAAAATATGCAATAGGGTAGACACTCTGGAGAGAGTGGACAGAATGTGTAGAGACCTGAGAGAACTCAGAGTGGCCAAGGGTATGGCAAGCTGGGTTTCAATGTGAAAAAGTGCAAAATTATGCACCTAGGTTGCAGAAACCAGCACCCCTAGTGCTCTGCGGCACTTTGTTCTGATTTCTGCAGCAGGGCTCCTAGGATTCTGCAGCGGAATTTTCTGATTTATGTGGCATCATTTATTAATTTCTGTGGCAGAATGTAGTCCTGCCATTGGCTAAAATATGATGTGGTGTCATCGATTATATCACATGCCGAGCACAGAGGAGGGGATTCAGGGCAAACGGGATGGGTAAGGGAGCGGGGCACTATGGAAAAACTGTATATTTGAATGAGAATTCACCAAAAACAGTGAATTCTGCGACACTATATATATTCTGAGGCATGATGCAAATTCTGTGGAAAATTCTGCAACTGTGAAATGGCAGAATTCCAGGGGCCTTGACAAATGTTTTATTTATTTTATTTTATTTTTTTAATTTATGTTTTTGGTGACCGAGTAGGTGCGCTGATCCAAGGGACCATTTTCAGGCACGACCCGGGCCATAAGCAATGGCACATTTAGCAAAACAGAATACAGGAGGAGTAACATGGCCACAATGCAGGCCATTAACAATGAGGTGCAGGGAGTTACAGTACAGAAGGTATTAACAAAAATGAGAATACAATAAGGTACAAGGTGAAGTTGTAGGCTAGCGACAAGTCCATATACATCATCACAGGGACATGGAGAACAATACAGTAAGGTGACAAAATACCAGGTAAACCATAGAAAGTGCAATTTCAAAAAGGCACACCAATATCAAAATCAAGTAACAACCAGGTGGATATTCAAAATTCAGTGCGACAGTCCACAATAAGCAAAGTGCAGTGGAGTAGACTATAGGGAGGGGAGAGCGGGCCAGGTGGAGTTAGGAAAGAAGCTGTAGAGAAAGGGGGTGTCGCAAGGTTGGGGAGACCCCACAAAAGGTGGGGGGGTGGAGAGGTGGAATCATCCCAGATTACACAGATGGACACTGATATTTGGCTTCCAGTAATAGCCAATCTTTAAAGTCGCTTTTGAAGGATAAGTGGGAGGAGGACGAGTGGAGCAATATAGGGAGCTTGTTCAATAAGGAGGGGGCAGAGACAGAAAAAGCTTTGCTGCCCATGGTAGTAGAGATTATGGGAACTACCAGGGGGAGGATGGATGATTCATGGAGGCACCTAGTAGCCACTTTGCCCGTGAGCAGGGATGAATAAGGGGACAGGTGACCATCTCTGAGTGCAGTGTCTATTAGGCAGCCCAAGGTGTAGTTGAAGAGTCCTTGAAGTGGGAGACAACCAAGCGATTTGTATAACTGAACAGAAACTCAGAGGCAGAGTATAGAATGGTGGGAAAGGTACTGACGGTTACTAAACATGAAAAGAACCTTGGGGTAATCATAGCTGATGACCTCAAGGTGGCTAGGCAATGTGCCAAGGCAGTAGGCAGGGCCAATGGGATGCTGGGGTGCATTGTGAGGGGTATCACCAGCAAAAGGATAGAGGTGGTGTAACCACTGTATAGATTGTATTTATAGATGGATTTGGTGGCCATAACAGAGTTGTGGTGTGGTGTACTGAGAGCCACGACTGGGACATTGCCATGCTAGGCTACTCTATGTTCAGGAAAGATGGGGCAGGGAGGAGACAATGTCTAGGGGAAGATTTAAATCACTGATGAACTGGGGAAAGGGGCCCACAGCATAGACACACATTTCCGAAACTGCACAGCATGAAAGGCAAGAAAAATAGCTTATCTTACCTCTCGATGTCTTCTTAACTTCTGAAACTCCAGGTCTCCAATGCAAATATTGCTGGAAACACCCCAGGAATACCTCCTTCTTTGGAATCAGGCACTCCCAGATGAACCGCAGCCACGGCTCCCCTTGGCCCGAACCCCAAGCAGGTGTAAGCTTCTGGAACAGGCGGCCTCCTGAAAATGCAAACTCATGGACTGATTAAAAACTGAGGATTTATATTTCATTTACCACTGTTGTTCCGCACCAAATCACAACTCGCTGTTTCTTCCCCAAATAAGCACTTTATTTTCCCCTGTGCCCAAATGATCACAGGGCCACAGGGGCACCTTCTTACATAAAAATGCATATCAGCTCCATGGGGCTAGAACTTTTTACATATGCTACAATTGCTGGCAACTCAAAAGAAGGAGAAAGATCTTATAGACAGTTACAGCAAGGCTATAAATTTTTTCCCTTTGAACTTAGGTGTTTTACCCAAACTGGAACTTCTTCTCTTCAATGAAGCACAGGCCCCACATCTCTCTGGCGCTAGTAAGCAACCCTAACTTTTGCTCTTACTGTTCCTTTTCCCTGATCAGGCCATGTCTTAACCCACACAGAGAAGTGAACAGCATCTCCCACCTGATCCTTGGACCCAAACGCCTAATCCTTCAGGGATTTCAGGAATGTTCTCCCTCTGACCAATCCCTGATTGACCCTGGGAGCCTTGAGTCACCTGTAAACACTTCACTTCATGCATCCCTCTATATCCCTTTTCTGCTGTGGAACTGCAGCCACTATGGGCCTAAATACCTGCTCATAAATGGAGGCCCCGGGGCCTGCCCCAGACATGGGCATGGCGAACCCACAGCATACCCAGGCCACAGCCCACTGCCACTGCCACACCTTGAGCAGCCCTGCCACACAAAGGATCCAGGGCCCTGCCACAACCCAGGCCCTCCGAGCAGCTCAAGTCCTCCGCTGGTACCCTTGGCATCCTGTCCCCGAAGTGCCCCTCTAAGATGGCAAACCAGATGGTCCCCAAGCCTTAACTGCATCCCACCATCCAACTCCTGAGCTTGCTATAAGCATCCAACCAGAAGCAACCCTCCAAGGCCTGTCTGAAGAACTGCTTAAGGCCCTACCTTCTCCCTCCTACCAGGCCTCACTTCAAACTCACCCCAGGAAACCCCAACTCTCAAAGGACGCTGACCGTCTATCTGGCCATCCTCCCTCAGAGCACCCATTCCCTTTTGGACGCCACATCGCTGCACCCACTGACTCTGACTAATCAGTTGGGGAGGTTCCCCCTTAACAGGCCCAAACCCGGACCGCCGAGCTCTTGCCTTGCCTGCCTCTCCTTCTACTTTCCCAGCCAGCCCCCACAAACTTCCTGTTCCTCCCTTTCATATCCCTGAAACCCTACTCTCTGCTGCCACCTCATGGCAGCCAGCAGGAATTATGCCCCCAGAGCAACAATAAATCCCTAATCTCTGGGGGAAATAAGTGGGAGGGGGGTCCCTAAAGGAAGTATAAGCCCATCTCAAAGAGAGGAGGCTTACACTCTCCCCCCACCCAGGAAATGGAATGATGGCAGAGGGCCCAAAATGACCTCCCCTCTAACAAACAAAACTGGGTATGCTCATTTCCCCAGCCTACCAGATAGAGAACCACCTCAATACTTTGTCCCAAATCCGGGTCTGGCTTGGTGGTTAGATCCCCAAATGAGTCTCAGTCAATGACGTAGTACTTGGTGCGTGTCCCCGCCAAGTCCTGGACCAAAGCAAATTTAATTAAATGGGAAGCAGTATAGCGCAGTGGTCTAAGGCTCTGAGCTGCAAATCTGGTGACATTCAGCAGACCAGACCTGGGTTTGAATACCACAGCTTCCACCTGCATACTGTGTGACCCTGAGCAAGTCATTTAACCTCCTTGTGCTCCCAGGTCGCTCCTGTAAAAAAGCTTTCAGCTTAGTGTGCTATACCTGGTTAAATAACTAACTAAAAAAAAAAAAAACTGGGTATGCTCATTTCCCCAGCCTACCAGATAGACAACCACCTCAATACTTTGGCCCAAAGCGGGTACCCTCCCCAAGCTACTCACTCTAACCTATTTATAACCCACTAAATAAAGCTTACCTGTGCCAGGAGACTCCACACATTTTAAGATTCAAAAACTATTACTACTGATTACTGACAAGAACACAATTATTTGTTGCTTATCTAATGTTAATAATCATCAGACAGTTAAACAGCATGGAGGTAGATTTTGAAATACCGAAATCCTTATTCTTAATGATACCTCCCCCCTATTAGAGCAAGTTGCTTTATGTACAGTAAAAAATATATGAACATTCACACACCAGGCTCTCAACCATGCACTCTCACAGTCACACCCACCACAACAGTTTAAATGCAATTTAAGCTATTATTCAGCTATAATAAAACTCTAAGGTAACAGTTAGCAATGATCATTTTATTTAATTTATTTTTAATTTTTTTATTTATTGTCACATTGGAGTTACAACCCTTTGAGTCAGGGACTCATTTCCAAAGGCTCCACATCAGGTTACAGAGAATTCAAGTTAATACAAGTTATAGTTGCAGACAGATACAACACAATGAGCTAAATATACTAAGACAGTCGGGTGCAACCAGATATTTTAGACAGAGCAATGGCAATTATATACTGTACAGGTGAAGCTGTGAGCCTATACAGTGAGGTAGCTAAAGCAAGTAATCATATTTAACTAAACTGTATGCTAATAAAACTTTTCCTTTTTCATTTTAATAATTATACAGTCATTGTACCCTGCTCCGATGAGCAACTCTCCTGGCACAGTCCATGAGTTCTTTACAGGGGCTTAAGTAGCAGGTACCCCACCAGGTGGGAAATAGAAATCTGGGTCTGGCTTGGTGGTTAGATCCCAAATGAGTCTCAGTCAATGACGTAGTACTTTGTGCGTGTCCCCGCCAAGTCCTGGACCAAAGCAAAGTTCTTAAGCAGATTAAGTCTGGACCACTGTGCAGTTTGGCACATTGCCCGTGCCTTCTGGTAGAACTGCTGAGAGAGGGAACCACCTCCTTCAGGTCGATGCTTCAGTCTCTCAAGTTGTTTCTTGTAAATCCATTCCTCTCACATCTCTTCTATGATGTCCCAAACTCTCTAGGACATGTATGGATAATTCAGAAATGGGTATGCAATTCGCAATCTTCTCCTGACCCACCACTCGGCCTGACTCCACTCTTGAAGGTCCAGAATGCTGGTCCTCCGAGCTTGTCCTGATGGCAAGCATACTCCCCCTCTATACCTGACAGTTATGGGGTCACTTCTGTTCATCTCATCCATCTGGGTCTGGACGGTCCTGGCACAAACTGGCAAATGTGTAGTGTGGTCATCCATGGTGATCACCAGGTGGTGAAAAGGTCGGGGGATGGCACAGTATACTTAGTAGTTCTAGAATTGGAATTTATTGCCTATAAACTTCTCCTCATCCACTTCCTCTAATTCCTCCAGAGCTTGGGCACTCTCCTTAATCTGTCTGGGTGCATCAGGTTTTAAACTGGCAAGCCCACTAGGTTTTAATATTTTGGGCTTGGCTCCAGCTGAGGACTCCAATTTTATGGACAGGGCCGGGGGGCTACCTCTGGTCAGGGATCAAGGTGGGACCCCCTAGGCCCTGGGGGGTCTCCTGCCAGTTTTCTGAGACCCCTGCCCCTCCCTCTGCCATGGGGATAATTGGTAGCCAGCTCCAGGAAGAAGGGCAGACATCTGTGCTCCCTGTCACCCCCTGACTTCACTTTCTCAGCAGCACTCTCTTCTTCATCTGTTTCAGTGACCATATCTGGAGAAGCTCTCCTGGCTTTTGCTGTTTCTTTCAGGGTGCTCTCCCCCAGGGTAAGTTTTCCAATGGCTCCAGAATCCCCACTGCCCAGTGACCAAAAGGTAAGGGAACCCTCTGAGACACTTGGAGGAGATCCTCAGAGGAAAACTGGTGGGGCACGGTCAAAGGTGCCTCCTGGGGCTGAACTGGAACATATACCACACACTAGCAGTCACACAATTCCTTCCCCCCCCCCGATATCCACACCTCACACACTGTTAATCTGCTTGTCCCTTCTCTCTGGCTTGCCAATGTGAGGACAGCAAAGAGGCAGGAACTGTCATCAACGGCTCCTCTTGGGGGTGAAATTTCTTCCTCTGATTTAAAACCGTGGCCTGCTATTTTTCATCGCCAGTCCTTGAATTCACCCCACAGTCTCCTCTACTCTGCAATTCTCCCCACAATGCTCAGACAATAAAAGAAACACTCTTACTGTTTTTCTTTTCTCCTGGCTGCTATTTCCACACCTTTTTTTTCAGCTTGTTCTAAACACCTTTTCACCCTATGCTGGCCATGTGGCACACACAGCTGTGGTGCTGGATGCCACACCTTGCACCATGCCAGCAACCTGGGTTCGGGAATGAGTCCAGGTCATCGGGGTCATCGTGGGGGAGAGGGAGAAGAGAGTGAGTTGCTGCCGGTGAGCAACTCTCCACCTCGGGAGGTATCTGGCGGGTCTCTTGGTGCTTGGCTGCTACCCAGTGGAGGCTGGGTGGTAGTACTGCCTTCAAGAGCCCGGGCGTAAGGCCAGGGGAGGGCATAAGGGGCTGTAATCTGGAGCTGCAGCACACATGAGTGCCTCTACACCCATGTGGCACCGCTTCTGGGGTCCCAGGAGATTAGAAGGGGAGAAAACAGTGGAAATCAGGGACACTGCTCAATGATGCCTCCAGGGAGTTCTGCCGGGACACACATAGCGCAGGTAAGTTCCCAAACGACCCTGAGTCCGGTAGGGTGGCAAAGATTAGCAGTGTCTGCTGTGGAGGATAAAAACAGTTGACAAAAAAAAAATAAACACCTTCTCACCCTTCTCTATGCTGCTAGAAAAATGACGCTGGCTCATAGGCTGTTTTCTTCTCCCTGCAGCCATCCACCAATTAGAGGTGCCAAAGGCATCACATGACCAGCCAGTCACCTGTGCACACCACACCAGGAGAGAAGAGGCCTACCTTTACTCCAGGCCTAGCTCCCACACCACCACGAAGATTTTTAAAGTGCGCCACATGACCTATGTGAGGTGGGAGGCCTGCCAGCACCTTGGATCCAGGAAACTTAGGGTCCAGTGGGGTTTTGGCATGCAAGAAACATCCCAGATGAGTCCCCACATGTAACCACCCACTCCCAGAATGTCTAGGGGATAATTGAAATTGCTGATGAACCAGGGAAGGGGGCCCACAGCATATACACACTTCCAAAACTGCACAGCATGAAAGGCAAGAAAAATAGCTTATCTTACCTCTCGATGTCCTTAACTTCTGAAACCCCAGGTATCCACTCCAAATATTGCCATAAACACCCCAGGAATCCCCCTTCTTTGGAATCAGGCACTCCATGATAAACTGAAGCCATGGCTCCCCTTGGTCCCGAACCCCCAGCAGGTGCAAGCTTCTGGAACAGGCGGACTCCTGGAAATGTAAACTCATGGACTGATTAAAAACTGAGGATTTATATTTCATATACCCCTATTGTTCAATACCAAGTCACAACTTGCTGTTTTTTCCCCAAATAAGCACTTTATTTTCACCTGTGCTCAAATGATTGCAGGGCCACAGGGGCACCTCTTTACATTAAAATGCATATCAACTCCATGGGGCTAGAACTTTTTACATATGCTACAAATGCTGGCAACTCTAAAGAAGGAGAAAGATCAGTTACCGCAAGGCTATAAATCTTTCTCCTTGGAACTCAGGTGTTTTACCCAAACTGGAACTTCTTCTCTTCAATGAAGCACAGGCCCCACATCTCTCTGGCGCTGGTAAGCAACCCTAACTTTTGCTCTTACTTTTCCTTTTCCCTGATCAGGCCATACCTTCAATCCACGTGGAGAGGTGAGTAGCTTCTCCCACCTGGTCCATGGACAAAAACACCTAATCCTTTAGGGATTCCAGGAATTTTCTCCCTCTGACCAATCTCTGAGTAACCCTGGGAGCCTTGAGTCACCTGTAAACATTTCACTTTGTACAGTCCTCGGTATCCTTTTCCTGCCATGGAACTTCAGCCATTATGGGCCTAAAGGCCTGCTCATAAATGGAGGCCCCAGGACCTGCCCCAGACATGGGCATGGCAGACCTACAGCATACCCAGGCCGCAGCCTTAACTGCGTCCCACCATCCAACTTCTGAGCTTGCTATGAGCATCCAGCCTGGAGGAACCCTCCAAGGCCTGTCTGAAAAACTGTGGACCACCCGACCCTTAATTGATCGGTGCCCCAGGACCTGCCCCTACCGGGTGGAAGCTCTCCTGTGCCCCCTAAATCACCTGGGCCACCCTGCCATGCCAGGTGTGGGAGGGGACCACTGCCACTGGCCTCTCCCTTGTGGGAGCCCTGCCATGAGTCCCACAGCCCTGGAAGCCCAGGCTGACACCTGCATGGGATCACTGGGGTTCCTCCTTATGGCCCTACCATCTTCCTCCTACCAGTCCTCACTTCAAACTCAACTCGGGAAACCCCAACTCCCAAATGATGCTGATCAGCTATCTGGCCATCCTCCCTCGGAGTATCCATTCTCTTTCTGGCACCACATTGCTGCACCCACCAAGTCTGACTACTCACTTGGAGGGGAAGTACCCCCCTTAACAGGCCAAAACCTGGACCACTGAACTTCTGCCTCTCCTTCCACTCTCCCAGCCAGCACTCCCCAAACTTTCTGTTTCTCCCTTTTTATATCCCTGAAACCCTGCTCTCTGCCGCTACCTCATGGTGACCAGCAGGAATTACGCCCCCAGAGCACCAATAAATCCCTAAACTCTAGGGGGAATAAGTGGGAGGGGGTCCCTAAAGGGAGCATAAGCCTCTCTCAAAGAGGCTTACATATGTAAGGGAGGGAATCAAGGCCATGGAGGTACAGGGGCACCTGGAGAAAAAGGAAGGCCTGGAGGTGCCGTGGGTCATCCTGGAGACAGACTCTGAGGCTGCTCTCTGTACAGGGGTGGTAGACAGACAGGGAGATGAGTTGGATAAGGCAGTAGATGATGCCGTCATCAGGATCGCAAGTAAGGGGAAGTGCTGCTAGTTGGTTACTTCATTCTGTCAGACATGGAGTGGAGCCTTCCAACTGCAGCTTTGGCAAGGGGTAGGGCCATCCTCAACTCCCTGATAGGGGCTTTTCTCAGGAAGCTAGTCAAAGAACCCACTAGCAACAGAGCAGTGCTGGATGTGGTGCTTGCAAACAGGGAGAGCATTGCAGATGTAACATTGAGCAGTCCCCTAGGTACCAGTGATCACTATACAGTGTGGTTTAACATTAATACAGGAACAGAGCCTAACCACATGAGGGCAAGGGTCCTGGACTTTAGGAGGGTGGATTTTAAAGAAATAGAAGGCTATCTCAGAAATTGCTTTGTGGGGGATTGCCATGGAGGGGCAGAAGCACAATGGGAAAAAATAAGGGAGGGAATAATTAGGACAGTTTCTAAGTGGCATAGGTGCTCCTGGTAGGTCTGCAAGTAGATGACGATATCATCGAAGTATAACAGTACTATTTTAAAATTTTTGACAGCTCAGACAGTGTTTTACTAGTTATTGGAAGGTGCCAGGTGCATTACATAGTCCAAACAGCATTCTGGTAAATTCAAATAACCCATTGGTGTGATGAAAGCAGTTTTTTTCTTGGTCGGCTGGAGTCATTGGCACTTGCCAATACCCACTGGCTAATTCGAGCGTTGGGAACAGTGAGGCTGACTTCAGAGCAATAAGTGTGTCTTCAGTCCTAGGGAGCGGGTAGGCATCTTTGTAAGTCACCTGGTTCAGTTTCTGGTAATCGACACAGAATCTCAACTTCCTTTCTTTCTTCTTAACCAGAACTATGAGTACCGCCGATGGGCTGTGACTATCTTGGATGACCTTGGTGTCCAACATCTCCTTAAGCATCTCTTTCACTGGCTAGTACATGATGGGAGGTATGGGCCTGAACCACTCTTGGATTAGTAGGTGGTCGGAAGGAGGGTTGTAATGTTATACAGCCTCACTACATCCAAAATCAAGAGGATGCTGGTAGAAGGTACCTTTGTGCAGTCAAATCAGTTCTAAGATTTCTTTCTTCCGATCTTTGGGTGTGTTATTGGTGTCCAGGTCAATCTCTTCATCCATGCCTCTTCTGTGGTTATATTAGAGATGTCTGTGGCTACCACTGAACAACTGACATTCAGAGCATCTAGAGGGACTCTAGAATCTACTTTGACCACATCATCTGGTTCAGTCTGCAGCAGTCATCCAATCGGCTTGTTCTGATACAGCCATATCGCAGTGGCTCCATGATTGAGTACCCTCAGTGGTACTAGTCCCTTTTTTTTACCTCCTCCTCAGCTGGCCTTGTTCTACCTTGCATCTACCCACAGCCCTGTCACCCATTGTCTCTGGGACTTCACCCTGCTGTTATTCACTGTTCCATGGATTCCCTTCATGCCAGAGCCTCACGGGATCCCCAGACCCAGAAGGAGGCTAGGTAATGGATGTATGCCAATAGGCAGCTCAGTGAATGGTGCAGAGTTTGCGAAGGAGAACAGCATCATTCCGCACAGCCATGGCATTTTCCAATGTTTTCTCCCCTCCCTCAGGTGCCCTGTGAATGTGGACTGATCAGATGCATGCAAGTGTGTGTGTCCCAGTCAGGAGGCACCCCATCACCTTATGGCTCTACGTGTGCCACCACCTGTGGTCACCCATGTGGCAGTGCCACGACAGAGGCCATGGTCCTCCCTCTATGGAGGAGGAGGAGAGTGTGCTTTGGGATGCTCAATCCCCCACCCCTGGCCAACCCTTAAGTGACCCTGATCAGTTCCTGAATCCAGGTCACCTGTGTGGTGGCAGGTGAGGCACCTGTGCCTAAGACCTCCATGCCACCAAGCCAGCTCACACTTGACCCTTCTTGACTAATACCAGGCTTTGGGCAGTCATTACTGGGCTGTCTTCAGAGTAACAACATGGTTCCAGTATCAGTGTATAATCTTGACCTTGGATTCTTGCTTTCGCCTTGCATAAGAGCATGGTCTCTGTTCCTGGGTTCAGCCACACTGCCTGTCTATTGACTATTTGAACCTTGCCTATCTCTCCTTCCTCGTTAGTAAACTGCTGATGGCTCTGTATCAGGTTAATGGTTTGCTGACAAGCTCGCTTCTCAGGCTTGGGCAATTGTGTTGCTTGCTGCTTTAAAGCATTCACAAGTTCTTGGTAGCAATGTTGGAGAAAATTCATCCCCACCATGACTGGCGGTAAGTTGTTGGTCAAGGTCACCACTGACAATGAGCCCTTGATCCTGGAAAGTGATGTTTCCCAATTGAATGCTAGCCTCCATGTCACCCAAGTAGGAGATTGCAAGACCATTTCTTGTGATCAGGTTGATCCATTTCTGTGGTGGCTTCTGAAGCTGGTTTCTTGGCCAATGCTGGAGAAAACATTTGCTTTGAATGGTTGTAACTTGTGAGCAAGTGTCCAAGAGTGTCAGGAACTCTATACCATTAATATTCACAGGGATGATTGGGCATCTTCCCATGAACTTATGTCTATCAAGACATGCTGGAATTAGTTCTGCTCTGCCTGAGGCTCAGTCCTCTGCATCAGGGACACTTTGTTTAAACTCACTGTGGTCAGCCTCCGGTCACATCTCCAGTCCACATCACCTGCATATGGGATTGTCCTGGGTGTTGAATCAGTCACTAGGCCATCACTATGGCGTCATCTTTCCACTGTGGTGGGATGTCGGTTCTCTCTTTTTCGATATGATTCATGGTCCTGTTCTCTCCTCCAACCATCTTTCGGGGTTCTTTCTTCATGGCAGACACCTATCAATCTTTTGGTCAGCTCCACTAGCTGTTCCTGCATCACCCGAGCTCTATTGGAGGTGGGAGGTTCATCCCTCCTGATGGGTTTCTCTGACATCTGGGCCATGTGGTGGGCACCATATTTGCTTCTGGTGTGTTCACTTCCCAGACTGTAGCATTTGTGGAACTGGGGGAAACCAGTAGATCCTGCTCCAAACTCTTCACTGCGACTGTACCATGAAACAGTTCTGGATATGGGATTTCAAGGGGGTGGTGTACTCATGTACTGCTGGCAACAGTTGAATCTCCATCCAGATATCCAGTACCAAAAACTTTGATAGCCTTTTCTTTGAAGTCTAGAAAAGTCTCATCTGGTGCTTGCAAGTGGAGTATTCTAAGTTCTCTTTTTAGTGTGTAACTACAAACTCCTTCAATGAATTTATCTGTCAAGGCTTTACCAGGATTTCACACATCTCCAGGGTCTAAGCGTTTAATAGCTCTGAGTGCCCCTTTCAAGCTCAGTGCACACTCCCTCAGACTCTCTGGGTCCTTGGGTTCTAGCAAAGAGTGCATCTGTAACTCTGACAATGTTTGAGTGTCAAATGTGTGTTCTTTGGGCCATGATACAACTTCCCGGTGGGCTGCTTCTCCCAACTGTCCATAAAGATTTCTATTTTTACTGTTCCAGTAATTTGTATAGTGTGAACATGGCCTTCATCTTGGCTCTGATCTCTCCCAAGTTACTGGTGGTGGGATCTGTCGGTTCTCCGGTGTACCTGGGTAACTATGGGGCAGCAAAATGGTAAGGTATGGTGAGAGGTTACATCTGAGTACCAGGGTCTCCTTTTCCTATCCTTTCAGTGTAAGCACTTATACTCTCTAGTTTGGACAGCATCATGATGGAAGCATACTTGACTTTGGACTCCTTGACTTTTTGTACCCTATTCATGCACCAAGGTTTCATGCCAGTTGTGGTAGGCACGCCCCTTGTGCCATGACCAACTGGGCTACTAGTTCTGTTACATTCCCTCAGACCTGAAGCTTCTCTGAACTTACAAGGAGAGGCAGACATGTCTTCAGATGCAACCAAGGAAATTTTTTAAAGAGAGGCGAGTGCAAGTGTCACGTCACACAACAATAAACAAGCCACTAGCACTGTGGTACTACTTTAGATATTTGTAAAATGCTATACTTGATGGCAACGTTAGGTACTCTGTACAATCTGTAACTCTAAGGTAAGCACAAATACTCTACCAACTCTAAGAACCCTGGCCAGGTGTAGCTCAAGGTTTTAATCTGGTTGGCCCTTTTTGTAAAGATTGGTGGCTTAGTATTCTGCAGGTGGTGAGTGCACAAGACAATGGGGATGCACAAAAGGGGGTTTCTTTTCAATGGGTTGGTGCACTAGATGGAGCTCAAATGGTGTGCCTCCAGGAGAGGCCAGAAAAACTCTTGATGGCTATCAGGGATCACCAGAAGGTATTCCTCACCCCTGATTTAGAGAACTTGGTTGCCTGGTAAAGGTCATGTCAGACCACCAGGCCAAAGGCACTTGAAGACCTTTGCATCAATAAAGAGGTCAAGGCAGACAACTGAACAAAGTAAGTCAAACACTGGACTCTTTTGTTGGACCCTCTGGACATCAGTGAAGAGGATGTGGCAGACTGCTGAACCAGGTCATACTTGAAGCACAAGCTGTATTCCAAAATCTTGAGGCTTTTGTCACTCCTGGATCTGGCTGCTTCCATTGCTTATGGATCTGGCTGCTCTAGTTGCTTCTGGATCGGGGCACATTCATCTCTCCTGGATCTGGCTGCTTTCATCGTTACAAACAAGAAATCCTACCCCACTGTTCACTGGTGTCCCTAACTACTGAGCCGATGCAGCTCCTAAGCTGCCTTCACTTTTCTTACAATGATGGGCTGAATCACTGGAGATACAGGAGGTGACCTTGCCTGACTACCACCCTAACTTCTAACTCTACAGCCAGCCCTGAGTTGAGTAATGCATGGAACAGAATACAAGATCACAGGAACTAGTAGCTCTACAAACAGTCAATATGTACATACTCAAGAGTGCTGAGAGAATTTAAAATCACACACAAGTCCAATAGGATGACAGGTCAGCATATCAGTAGTAGAAACTGAACTTGTGAATGCAAATAATTTCATTATGCTAAAAAAATTTTCCCATCAATGTATCAAACAAATATGCAAAGTAGCAGTGCAAACAATGCAGATATGGCTCACCAAACTGTAGACAAACTTCCAGGTTTTTGGCTGGGGAGGGAGGGCAAAAGGGAGCTCAGAGGCAATGGCAGAACCACTTAGTTCTAGTCAAGTGATGAACTGCAGTTACGGCGAACATCCAGTATGCCTAAAAGAGATTCAAGCTATAACACTGGAGACCAAAATGCTTGTAACCAGAACAAGAAAATGGTGGTGCCCCGGCACACTCGGACAAGCTGGCCAGTGCTTTGGCAATTGCATCCTGCTGCTAGCTTACATAACAATGTCACAGAGATGTCTTCATCAGAGTGTGGTATACGCACCCTGTGGTACCAAGGATTTAAAGTGATAAGTTAAAGGTAAATAAATTAGTGCAGAACAGTGCAAGTGTACAAAAAGCAGCAAAAAGACAGTGTGCAAAAACAGCAAAATGTACAAATCCACACAACAAAGGGAAAACTAGGAATAAAGGGGAAAAGAAAAGAGGGGTAAGGAAGGGGGAAGGAGAAAAAGGGCTTGGCAGCATATGACATTTAAAAACAAACTGATTTCAGATTAGCATCATGACCATGCATATCCATATTGAAGGTCCGAGGTACATCAGTTCAGAGGAATGAGTATATAGGAAGACTATCCTTTAATCCATAACGTGCCCTCATGTTTATTATACAGTAGTAATCCAAAGTGCTTCTCTCTGGTGGAGTTTCTTCACTAAGTACCCACCACGAATTCCCAGATTGATCTTCTCAATGCTTAGGAACTTTAGTGTTGCCACAGACCCGTATCCAGCTTCTGAGTAATGTTTGGCCATAGCAATGTTATGGTTACCTGTCCAGACTGCTGTCTTATGCTTCCCTATACAGATCCCAAATTTACCATCATTAGGCCAGGACACCAATGATATAGGATCCTAGACGGGACTAGGATCGCAGAGGAAGATTATCTTGTTACAACAGATTTTGAAAGCTTATATTCAAACATCTCCCATAAAGGGAGTTTTGTAGCACTTAACAGAGCCCTAACCACTAGAGGGAATCATGTGATGCCACCCTCATCTTTATTGATTTGGTGAGATTTGTCATAGAGGGCCAGTTATTTTATTTTGAAGGTGCCTAACTGTCTGAAGCAGACTATTCATATAGTTAGGCTAGGTGTTTCTGCATTTCTGCATGAAAGTCAAGATGGCGGCCACGCTGGGCTAGCCACTTCATTCTGCTCTGTTTTGTTTCGCCTTGCCTGTTCTATTTTATCTTTTCATTTATTTTTTGATGTTTTCTGTAATTTTGTAGAGGGTTTTACGTTTTTTGTTTTATTGTCACCGCTACCCGTTTTATCATCATCGTTACCCGCCTTTATTTTGCATTAGTATACCTGGTTTGCTTATGTTCCGTTTTCCGCTTTCGGTTCGGACCGTTTTTGTTTTGTTCCACGGGCCGGGACCTAGTGTGCTGTTTGAATACCTGGAGAACTGTGAAGAGCTGTGGTGTTCTAATGGAGAGACCTGGTGATATTTTAGAGAAGCCTCTCGGAGTCCCTCGTTTACTCGATCTTAGTGCCTGGATCGATTTCTTGAATGTGGACTGAGTTTTTGCCACTATTACTGTTTTATTCGTCCAGGGAGTGGACCAGTCGGTTTTCTGGCTTTGAGCCGAATTTAAGCAAGTTACTGTCTGGAACTGTTACCGTGTTACCCTGTATGTGGATTTGAACCAGCGACTGTGTTCTTTGGAATATCCCTGGATTTATTTATGTTTGGCCAGTGGATCGTGGGGAGCAGTGATCCGGTGGAGTCGTTTTGAAGAGCCTTTAAGATAAGAGGATATAAAGTCTTAAGTGACATTTTGATGGACTAAACGCTATTTTCTGAGATTGACATTCTTGGGCTTTAACAGTTGGGCTTGCAGAGTTCCTGGGGGGCCCCGGGTCAGTGTCACACACAGAGGTAGCGAGTGGGGTAGGCTGGAGGGCTTGTCCTTTACTCCCCTTCCTCTAGACTCCTGGGGTAGCCAGCTGGGGGGCCGACTCCTCTTTGAGTTGAAGTAGTGGGCTACTGACTTTCTGGGCTGGTTGGAATCTGCGGCCTGCTAGTGGCCTTTCTACGATTTGAATTGGAGTTGGATTTTGAAGTCCTGTGATTTTGAAGACTGACTTATATTGTTCGCTGCTCCTACTGAGTTTGGGTGGTTATTCAATATTTGTATCCTGTTGTATATATAATTTTTGGCAAATTTATAGCTTGACAGGATCCCTGTTGACTGCAGTTATATATTTTTTTTTTTTTATTTGCTTAGTGGAAATAATATGAGCAGTGAGAGCGCTTTATAACATCTTTTATCCCACCTGTTTCCGGTATTGTGAGAGAGTCCCAGAGGGTGGCTTCTAAATTATTTCCTTCGTTTATTATTTTTTATTATTATGATTTAATTATGATTACTTGTTTATTTTTGTGAGGGTGTTTAATTTATTTTTAAGTACCAGGTAGTGAGAGGACCTGGGAATAATTTAAAATTGTTTTTGGTTAATTTTTGGTTAACCCCCAGGCTGTGAGAGGACCTGTGGGTTAATTCAATAAGTTAGGTTTTGTGTTAGGGAGTTGGTTTAGTTTCATTTTTATTTTATCGGTCTTATAATTTGTAGTTGTATAATTTTAGTTGTAGGAAATTTGCGGGTAGTTTAGGATTGGTGTTGTTCTTGTAATTTTATTATATTTATTGTTTTTAAATTGAGCAGCTAGATGTGCTTGCTTGCCCCTCCTGTCTTATGCTACTCGGCCTCCGCTATCCATGCCCTCCACCCCTTCTCTTCACCCCCTGCCTGCTTATATTTATCATCGTTGTCGGGCACTGGGGATTGCCTCGAAGGGGCGGGGAGTCGGGGCGGTGGGTGGTTGTGGACAGCGGAGTGAGCGGGGCCTTCCCATGGGGTGGTCAGGCCCAGAAGACGCCCTGGGGCGAAATGGCTGCTAGAACATGGTGACTCTGTTCTGGTTCCCATACCCAAGGGTACCTCCAGTTTGGGAGGGCAAGAGGTTGGGACAACTCGCCAACCTTGTCTAACTCAGGCATTGTTGTGCAATGCCAGATCTGTCTGCAACAAGACTGGTCTTACTGCAGATTTTGTTGCAAGGGCAGATCTGGCTTGCATTACTGAGGCCTGGTTGGATGGGAATGCAGACCCTTTTTTAGAGGCCGCTGTTCCCACTGGGTACTCGGTTAAAACATCGCCTGAGATTGGATCGCAGGGGGTGGTGGCGGTCTGTTTCAAGACCAAACTGGGCCTAACTGGTGTACCAGTTGAGGAGGCCAGGTCATTTGAGTGTATTGTGGTAGCTGGTGTAGGGTGCAGGGTGCAGGATTACCCTCATTTATCGTCCACTAGGTGATGAGAAGCTTTTTCTGCAGGAAATAGCAGATTTTGCTGCCAACACGGCCTTGGAGTCACTCAGACTGATGGTTCTGGGTGACTTCAGTGCTTGGGTCGATGACGAATCTTCACTTTTTGGTCAACATTTCCTCCAGGAGATGACATCTCTGGGCTTTACACAGGTTGTTTCCTCAGCTACACACAAGGGAGGTCACTCTCTTGACCTGGTCTTCCTCCTGGGGATCGAGGCTTCTGATTTGGTGGTGGAACCAGTCAGTTGGTACGATCACTACTCAGTTGGGTTCAATTTTGAGGCCCCCCTGGGTAGGTCGGCCCCTGTGGAGTTGGTCGGGTACCGCCCATTGCGGGATGTGGTCCCTGAAGACCTGATGGCGGTTATTGACCTCTCATTGTTGGACGAGTTTTGCACTGATCCTGAACAGCAGGTAGTGCAATATAATAGGGCCATATCGGTAGCACTTGATCAGATTGTGCCAGTTCGTGTTCACCTCCTTCCGCGTCATCCCACTGCCCCATGGTTTGATGGGGCTCTGAGAGGGTTGTGGAGGATGGGGCATAGGTTGGAGCGTCGTTGGAGGAAGACCACCACTGATGCCGACCACCTTATTTTGCTAGAGCATTATAAACTCTACCAAACAGCAATTTCCCATGAGAAGGCAGAATTCCTGTCCAGGGAAATGTCTGTTGCACGGAATCGACCAGCTCAGCTCTTCAGAACTGTTGACAGACTGTGCAACCCAGCCTATCAGCAGATCCGTCGAGTTTTTACTCAAACTGATTGTGAGGAGATCGCTCGATTCTTTGAGAATAAGGTTGAAGACATCAGGAGGGAGTGCCTCCAACCTCATTCTAAGGATGTTACAGTTGATCGGTGTCCTGTCGCAGAGCCCAGAGTTTCCTGGAGTGTCTTTGACCTGCCGGACCTCGTAGACACTATGAGGATTGTCCATGAGATGTGTCCCACATGTTGTAGTTTAGACCCTGGCCCTACCTCCCTGATTTTGGGTTGTAGTGAGATCATCAACCTGGTCTTAGCTTGGATTATCCGGCGTTCTTTAGATATGGGAGTTTTTCCTAGCTCTCTGAAGGAAGGGGTGGTGACCCCCCCTTCTGAAGAAAGCATCTTTAGACCCGGATGACCTTGCAGACTATAGGCCAATCTCTAACCTCCCTTTTGTGGGAAGGTTATTGAGAAAGTTGTGGTGGCTCAATTGGATAATCATTTGACCATCCATAGTTTATACGAACCTCTCCAGTCTGGTTTTCGGAAGAGGCATAGTACCGAGACTGCTCTGGTTCGGGTGCTCAATGATCTCCTGATGGCGAGAGATCAGAGACACTGTTCTATCTTGGTTCTCCTTGATCTATCATCAGCTTTTGATATTGTGGATCATGGGGTTCTGCTCAAATGCCTGAGGTCCATTTGTGGGCTGTCGAGTACAGTCCTCAGATGGTTTTCATCATTCCTCGAAGGGAGAACGCAGAGAGTGGTCTCGGGTTTGTTTTCATCTGGGGCCTTCTCTCTGCCATGCGAGGTGCCTCAGGGCTCGATTCGGTGCTTTCCCCCATGTTATTCGCAGTATATATGCCACCTCTCGGAGACATTGTAAGACGGTATGAGCTGAGGTTTCACTGCTATGCTGATGATACCCAGCTCTACCTGTCTTTTGCACCTGACCAGGTTAGTGCTACCTCGGTACTGAACAACTGCCTCGCAGACATCCAAGACTGGATGAATTCCAGCGGTTTAAAGTTGAACGCAGGAAAGACTGAGGTTATGGTTGTGGACCCGGGTCGCAGGGTAGAGGAACTGAGGACTGATCTCCCCTCTGGATTAATCCTGGGGGTGGACCAGATCCTCACCTCTGAACGGGTGCGTAACCTGGGAGTGGAGCTTGACACTGGTTTGACCCTCTGTCATCAGGTGTCTGCAGTTGTCAAGCTGGCCTTTTTCCATCTTAGGAACATTGCCAGGATTAGACATCTTGTTCCACCCAGTGACCTGCCAGTCTTGGTCCATGCCTTTGTGACATCTAACCTTGATTACTGTAACTCCCTTTACCTAGGACTTCCTGGTAGTGCAGAATGCGGCAGCACGTTTGTTGACTGGGGCTTCTAGAAGTTCTCATATTACCCCTGTGCTGCGCGCTCTCCACTGGCTGCAAATACAGTGGCTGATCACCTTTAAAGTGGGTCTTTTGACCTACAAAGCCCTTCACGGTCTGGGTCCCGACTACTTGAAAGAGCTCCTGGTGCCTTACACCCCTCTGTGACAGCTCCGCTAGGCTGATGAGGGGTTGCTGGAGATTCCGAGGGTAAATTTGAAGTCATCTGGTGCCCGTGCATTTGGATTTGCTGCACCTACCCTCTGGAATTCTCTGCCCCATCAGCTCCAGGAGTGTAGGACGGTGGGGAGTTTTAAGCAGGCACTAAAGACTTTCTTATGGGAAAAGGCGTTTCCTTCTTTGTTCTGATTTTATACTGTTGTATTGGAATATATGTTTATATTTGATTTTATTGAATGTATTGAATATGTTTTTATGTGTGTTCTTGCTGTACAGCACCTTGAAATCTTGAAAGACACTCCATAAAATACATTTTATTATTATTTTTATTATTATTATTATTATTATGTGCAGCACAAGGGAACTGTAATGTGCACAACTTTTGCCCCGAACATGCAAACATATTGATATGGTGGCCTGGGAAGTTTCCGTCATTTATGACCCAGAACAAATGTATTTAAAAAACAGATTAAGCTGTGGAAAAAATATATAGATGATTATCTTATAATATGGTCTTGTGAAAATGAAACTTTGTTGGCCTTCCTTGATTACATTAACAATACTAATCCACACCAGAAATTTAAGGATCAGATTAGTACTCAAGAGATTTCCTTTCTGACATTTTGAATGTCAAAGAATATGGGTGTAACTCCCAGCAATCTGGGGACTTACCTGAGCTAGCAGCTCCTGTTTCCAGCCACTCTCCTTCAGGTGCCTCCCATTAGCCTGCATATTTGTTTTGGCCCCCTGGTCCTTCTGCGCCCTTCTGTGCCTTTTTCCTAAGCTCCAGTATAAAATCCAGCCCTCCGGGGCTCAAAAAAAGTAGAACCGTGACCCCCTGTGCTGCAAAAGGCACTCTGGTGCTGACAGGGATTGCGCATGCGCCATCGGCGTCTTTGATCTCCTGACCACTCAGCTTGGGGTCGACTGGGAGAGTAGTTCAGCGGACCCGGTGTCCCCACCTGATCATTGGGACCCGATGCCCATAGACAGGGTGGAGAGAGACCATTTTCAGAGAAAGTTGAAGAGATCCATGAAGTGTTTCAGATCGGGGCTCTTAAATATTAATGAGCCAGAGCCCCGATCTTATGAATAATCAGGAGGGTCTGTTCTGCCCTCAGAAAGCTGTATTTCGGCTACGGCCAAGAAAAGGAAAGGGAAAAGAATTTTTTTTGAAATAAAGTAACTGCTGTATGTTTGGGGACTAATGTTGTAAGGGCAAATGTTTAAAAATATAAATGCTCTACTCCTGGCTGCACCAGCAACCATTGGGACTCAGACAAAACAGTCTGTCTGCTGCTGCAAGGTGTCCTTAAATATTGGCAGCAGCAACAGGAAAACGGACTGAGCAATTTACAAAATCTGTGCAGCGACAGCAAGTACACATTCAGGGCCAACAAACTGTGGGGCATTTGGGCAAATATTTAGTATATTCTGGCTGCATCAGGACTTTATTGGGACTGTACCTATTCTGCTTAAGGGACTGTGTGTTTAAGCAGCCATTACAGAGTGGCACAGCCAATCAGAAAGCCAGGATATCAAAGCCAGGACTTGTGGGACATTAGCCAAAGCTCATGGGAAACTTCCAAGCACTCATGGGGAACTAATTTCAGGTGCCAAAACAGCAAATCAACTGTGCATCGAGTGAGGTTCATGCATAATTCATTTTCTTGATTGACAGACCCTCCAGCCAATTGGAGGTCAACCACCCAAGTGCCAGACTTAATGGTTCACACAGGGAATGAGATTAATTCATGATGCAGTGCAAGGTTAGTTCACATAGTAATTCAGGGTAATTTTCAATGCATGATATATTCAGTTCACACAGTAATTCAGTGTCTTTTGCAGTACAGAGCATATTCAGTTCTTCACACAGTAATTCGGAGTCATTTACAATGCAGGGCACGTTACTTCAAATTCAGAGCTGTACTATGTACCATTTGTAAGAGAATGTATCTGGTAGTAATATTAATATTTTTACTCCTGTGGAATCAATTTGGTCACACCCAGTGGGTGGAGTTATTCTTTTACCTGTCTGTCCTTTTACAGTACAGCTCCCATGGAGCGGTAACTTTGTTGCCCCTTATTTAACTTCTGTGGAGCTGTAATGACTTTTTGCTATTAACTCCTGTGGAGCTGTAATGCCTCTTCCCTATTAACTCCTGTGGAGCTGCTCCCAAATGCCAAACTAGATGGTCTGGTAATCAGACCTGTCTCAGATCCCTTTTCAGAGTGGCTCACTTGAGCTGTCCAGTGTCTCTGCTCTATACTGCCTCTGTGGGTGGTCCTTGCTGAGAGTCCCTCCCACTCAAGCAGCCTCATCCGCTTGCTCCATCGCCGAGTGGCACAGCACACCTGCTAACTGATAGAGAAACTCTGGAGCTCAATAATTCAACAGTGGTCAGCGCTTCTAACCTGTGCCACCATCCACTCATCACTACTGGAACTGCCTGGGAGCAGTGAGAGATTGGGAGGCCTGGAGAGCCTCACAGTGACATTGTACTGAAATGGAGGGAGTGACCATGGATCTGCACTGCACAGCTGTTGGACAAGGGGATAACTGCCGTGACCCAACTGGAGCCACTGAAGGATAAGGGATGACCTGAGAGCTGATGGGACTGCTTCACCCTACCAGGTAAGCCTTTTTCAGGTCACTGTTGCTCTCTTGTGCCACCTCTACTGCTGTCCGATTCTATTTTCAAAACTGCAGTTTCTCCTTCAAACTTGGCTTAGGATTCTAGATCAGAACCTCAAGCTCGAGTCAACTAGTAGCAGTGCACTGGGCTGAGGCAGAGGCCTCAGCATACGTGCTACCTGCTCTAGGGAGTGTGCGAGCTGGCACTCATAGCGGAAGGGCTGAAGTGAGAGAAACAACACAAAAAATTACTTACTTTAAAGAGACACTGTCAACCCCCTTAGGTCTCAGAGTGTCCCTAGTTTAAAAAAAATTTATTAATGCCATCATTCTGTAAAGATTACTGATGTAGCTGGTAGTTTGATTCTGACTCTTTTTTTTTTCTTTAAAAAAGTAAAAAAACAGACTGCCCACCACACTGGTGTTACCATACAAACACAGGTTTGTTTACTTTCCTCGATCACCTCCAACTGCATCTTTCCTGGACTTGGGAACACCCACAACACAGTCTAGCCCCTGATGGTGCAGTGGGAGTTCAGGAGGCTACTGCCTCATGAGTGACTGCACTGTTTGGCTGTGTTTCTAATGCTTGGAAAGTATGCAGTAAGAACAGATCCAGGAATGTAAACAAAACAAGTTTGTTTATAAATATACATTAGCATGCATTTCAGTTCTACTAAACAAGGAGACGGACAAAACAAACAGCAACATCAATAAATGTCGGAAAAAGTAAGCAACCATAAAATGTAGGTTTTTAACTAGAAATAATATGATGAAAAACAGGTTGACAGTGTCCCTTTAAATTAAGCACCACTGCTAGAGTTGATCAGACAGGACCTGACTGGGGAAGTAAGATGAATGGGATGGCAGGGCTACTGCCAGACTGCTGGGGATTCTGGCTGCTGGGGGGTCTCTGATAACCCAATTTATGGGTGTTGGGGAGATTGCTGGAGTTCTAGTACATTGGGTAGGGTGTCCAAACATTCACTCACTCCTTTGCTATGCCCCCACACTCTCTGCCCCTCGTTCTCTTGTACCATAGTACTACCTCTGCTTTCCTGAGAAGCTCTAATAGGACCCTGGCTTTATTTCTGTAGTGCTTCAAATTTGTGGCACTACAAGATATCCGCCTTGTGTTCTGTTTCTGAGACTGACTCAAACTCCAGTCCCAGATGCATCCTTCTCATTGGTATCTTTCACAGGTACATTCTCTTCTATAGCAATAATACCCTCCAGGGTGGGTGGTATTTGGAGATACTGGACCTTCCAGGAGCTGTAAGGCCCTCCGCCTGCAGTGTCGGGCCTCATTACGCCTCTGGGCGGTCCGGTATTTCCCAATACCGCCCACCCTGTTGGGTATTATTGCTTACTTAGTGAGTCTTTCCTGATTAAATGTTTCACATAAAATAATACAAATAAAATGATTTACAATTGATTTGTTTGCACATGTTTTCTAACTGATATTATTACTTAAAACTTGATAATGTTGGCTTCCAGTACTCTTGAAAAAGCACATGTACTTGCAGAAAACACCAAGCTTCATTTTAACCATCCTGTCAGCGTTATTAACTATGTTTTTAACATATTTATAATAACTTCTGTCACACATTTTGCCAATTTAAAATGATTCTGTGGCTCTTTTTGACCATTTAATTGGGGGTTAGTCTTTTTGCTTACTGGATTTTACATTTATCTTGCATCAACCTTTCACACTTAAGAATTTCTTTTGCTGCTACTGAAACATTTTTTTTCAGCCAACTCGGTGATCAAATTTGTTTCAGAACATGGTGGTTTCTGAACTGCTTAACACCCACAGCATGAGATTAGATACCAATAACAGGTTTGTCAGCTCACTGTTTTATTGTACAAGGGATGAAAATCCTTTACTAAGACAATTGGATACATCCACAACTAATCAAGTTGCAAACCTTGACACAAGTGACATTGTTACTATTAAAGACACTTTGTTTGGCTTGAGTGTACTGCACTGAAATCCCAGCATCTGTATTGGCAGTGTGTGTTGCTGGAGGCTAACCTCATTGCAGTGAGAGTGTAGCATGGTCTACACTTGACAATGAACAGCATTTGGCCAGGAAAGGCAACCTTTAATGCAGAAATGGCAAGCATCACTCTTGAAGGCTTGGCGGCTTTAACCCATTTGATGCTTGAAGATGCAGTTGATACTAAAGCAGCTATCTGTACAGAGCTGATATAGAAGGAGCAAATGGTGAGTTAACTTCAAACCTCTTCCATGCATGCTAGTTACACAGCAGCACTGCTACAATAGACTGTAAAAAAAGTATGATAGCAAGAATAGTGTGACAAAGAGAAGAACGTTTGTAAGAGATGAGGAAGATTTTAAACTGGTACACATTCTTGACTGTAAGAAAGGCAGAAAACTCCAGCTAAGCTCTATTCTGAAAAGATGCAATGTTAGTGATTCCTTGTTTCCTAGTAACTAAGTAAAGTGTTTATTTGTTTGACCATAAATAAATATAAATGTATTACAATGAATACATAAATAATAACTTCATTATTTAAAGATCTTCTTACTAAAGAGCTGAAAAGTTGTATTACTAAGCTTTGGGACATATTTAATTAAAAATGAATGAATTACAGGCCTCACTTCCTCCAGTAGCTGAGGATAGGTGAAAAGGGATTAGAAAATGCCCACTATTAAAGGGCATGTAGGTCACGAGAGTCTGATCAACTTCAGGTTGGCAATATCCTAGAGGTTAGTGTAATGAGCTGTGAATGAGCTTGGTATATCCAAATCCATCAGACCTGGGTTTGATTCCTACAACTTCCACTTGCATACTGTGTAACTCTGAGCAAATCACTTAACCACCCAGTGCTCCCGGGTCACCTCTAAAAACAGGGACTTGTGCCTATTGGGCCTTACCCGGTTACCAAAGAAAGAATAAAAAACTTGGGTACCATGTATCATATAAAGATAATCACTATACTAGTTAGGGCTATCAATCATAGCATAACATACCTTTTCACCAGTCACCACCATTACAATCTAACCGATGTAACTTTCTTTTTTATTACAGAAGAATAACATTTAGGAATTGCTACTGCATCTTTGATTGACGTAAGATGCAGCAGGAGAAAAAGAACATTGTACAGACTACTAGCATATATTTTGAGGATGCTTCCAATGAACGTGTTTCTCCATTCTTTGTACAAAACACACTAAATTGTTACATGGTACAATATTTCAACAAATCCCATATTACAGGGATAATTTAAAAACAATTTTACAGTATCTTTGCTTTGTTTCTATTTTTCCCTCTAGAAATTTGATGACAGCAACACCAACCTGGCCATCATGATGATAAATCTTCTGAGATCTGGAGATTAAGTCAAAATCAGATATTCCCTGATGCCATGGGATATCCGATTTTGTTTGAACCAGGGTGCACTTTTCAATTCTTTATCTAAGTCCATTTTCTGTGATTTCTCATTGTCTTTTTCATACATGTTCTAGAGGTCAAACCTATATCTATTTTCTTATTGTAGGCAGTCCACAGATGATTCATCTTGATGTTAGTCAGCTAAGAAGGAAGAGATGACAACTGGAGTGAATGTCTGTCCAGAGTTTGCCAAGATATTTTTTTCTCGTAGGCATTCTTTTGGTGCGTGTTGTCATTATTATTAATGAGTCTTAACAAATAAGCCACTAGTCTAAGTTCTACATGGGCTTGAAGGGAAATTTTCCCCAATTCTGCCCTAACCATTGCGATTGATGTTGATGTTGGTATTCTTAACAAAGATTTCTAATAATAAAGCAAGGGTAGTTCTATATTTTTTGTAGTTTTTTGTGTCCCAAACCTCCACACCACGTAATAAAACAAGGTTAAACTTCATTCCCCTGATGACTAATGCTGAATTCCATGCACTCCCCCCATAACTTTAACTGAATTTTAGTAAAACCTGTCCTATATGTTTGGCTTCATTAACCTGCCCTTTTAAGTGCTGATTCCACTTTACATTATTTGTGAATTTTACTCCTAAATATTATATATTTTTATTTATTTATTGAAATGTTTCAGCAGGAGGGCACACAGAACAACAAGTTGCTCGTCTCATGATGCGACTGGGGGGGTATCAACAAGAACATACAGATTATACAAGGAATGGATGGGTGCATGTTACACAGTATGTAGGAATAGGTAGACAGAAAGAAGCGCAGCAGTTTGAACAAAGTACAAACAGATACAGTTATTAAAATTATACCAAACAAATATGAGCCCACAGTTTACAATACAACACTACAGGCAGTACAAATAAAGTAGCAGAACTATCAAAGTGCAATCATATACCTCGAGCTAGCTCAGGGCAGAGTACAAGTGCTTTAAGGAAGAGAGGGGAGGTGAGTAACTAAAGGTTGCTAAGGAGGAAAAGTGGAAGAGGAGGAGGTTGGGGGGAAGAGCTGGAAACAGGCAGGGCCTAATATCTTCTAAAGGAGATCAGGACCCTGCAAGGAAGGAGGGGGGAGGAGGGAGTGGGAGAGGGAATACAGCCAAAACCTGTTTCCCTTTCAGGGTGATGAGAACCCAGCAAGGGGGAAGGAGTTGGTGGATAGAACTAGGAAAAGAAGACTTCAGGAGGGATAAAGCTGGTGCAACTAGGAGAGAGGAAGTTGTCGGGAGCAGTGCTTAGAGAGAAGGAAGAAGAGGAGTGTCATATTTGTGGGGGGAGGGAGTTCCAGGTTTTAGGGAAATGATTCTTTTATCATTTTAATTTTTTCTTTGTCTCTGTAAAACATGACATTCTTAGTATAATAATTCTTAGAACCAAATGTCATGATTTTGGTTTTATCCGGGTTTATCCTTAGTTCTAGTTTATCACACTCAGTTTTGAATCTTGTGATTTTTTTCAAGATCTTTCTGCAATAATGAAAAAAGTACCACATCATGCATAAGCTAGCCCATGGCGTGGTTTAGCTTTGATTTTTGGTGGGTCACATACTTGAGCTGTGTCAAACTGTAATAGAAAATGTACATACATGTTAAATAATGTTGGTGCAGGAATGCAACCTTGCTTTACTCCCCTGTTTGCAATAAAAGGTTCTGAGAGGTTGCCAGCATTGTCATACACAGAAACATAGACTTTGATGGCATATAAGGACTGCTTGGCCCACCCAGTCTGCTCTGTTCCCTACCTATTGGATAAGCTGCAGATCCTAGTTAACCAACAGCCTACTTCCTCCTACCCCCCACTATAATTGCCTTATGTCTGTCCCATGCATTCTTGAATTCACCCACTGTTTTTGACTCCCACAACCCCCTCAGGAAGGCTGTTACATGCATCTACCACCTTATTGTTGTGTTATCTGAATATAAATGTATTACTGTAAGTAAAAAGGAATTATTTATACCCATTACTGCCATAATAGACCAAAGTGTATCCCTGCTAATCGACTTGAAATCTGATGAAAAATCTACAAACAGTACATGCAGCTTCATTTTGTAAGCATTTGATATTTTTCTAACAGATGCGTGAAAATAAAAATGTTATCAATTGTCAAGAATCCCAGCCTGAAGCCTGCTTGTAATGGGGGCAGTAAGTTATACATTTCTGGCCATTTTGAGTCTATTTAGTAAAATATTAGCAAACATGTTTGAAGAAGTATTGAGAACACTAATAGGGCAAAATTATTTATTTATTTAGTGAAATGTTTCACCAGGAAAGACACATTGAACAACAAGTTGCTCGTCTCCTGGTGCATCCTGGGGGAAGGGGTAGTGGGAGATATATTTGATGAAGTAAAGTACAATATAAACCAGGTAAAACACCGATGTAAACAAGGTACTTAACATTGTGCAAAACCAGGTAGAGAACAAACGGAAGTAGATTATATGGACTTACAATAGACAAGGAATATACAGAGGTTGATAATCTGACAAGAAATAACAGACTGGGAATACAATTTACAGAATTCATAGCGCATCTTTAAAGTGCTGTAGAAGTAGTAACCTGTGTAACTACAATTACATTATACATTGATACCGGCTAGGGTTGGGCAGGCACGAAGAAGTTAGATACAAGAGTAGTTAACAGAGAGGAAGTTGTGAAGTGCTGCAGTTAATGAAGTGGGTGACGATGAGTGGCGAATCTGTTGAGGAAGCAAATTCAACAATTTTGGGAAGCGGTATGAGAAGGTAGATTGGCCTATAGTCATGGAACATAGGGGGACTACCAGAGTTCTGTGGTCATGGGATCTGAGTGAGCGGCCAGGACTAGAGGGTATGGTTAGGAGGAAGTAAGATATGGTTGGAGTAAGCCAAACCAGAATTTTGAGATGAAATTAGCACAGTGGTGTAAGCACCTGTTTGCAAGAGAGGGAAATGCCAGGGAGTGGTAGGGATGACAGTGATGGGTGAGAGGAGGAGAATCGAGAGCAAAGTGACAGAAGGAGTTGAAGAGGGTGTCCAATCTGGCTAAGGAAGTTGTGGGAGCAGCACTGTAAACTACGTTGCAGTAGTTGAAGATAGGAAGGATCATTTTCTGGACCAGTTCATGCCTAGCCAGGAGAGGGAGGCAGGTCCGGTTCCTATATAAGGCACAAAGCCTGGGGCACAGCTTTTTCAGTACAGCATCTATGTGGTCAGAGAAGGTGAGATGTTGATCAAGCCAAACACCCAGATATCTGAAAGAGGAGGTGTCCTCAATAGCTGTCGCGTCAAGGGTATGGAAGGAGGGCAGGGAAGGCAGCCTTGAGTGTCTCTGCCTTGTGCTGAAGGTCATGGAGACTGTTTTCTTGGTGTTAAGGAAGAGTTGATGAGTGCAAAACCAGTCCTGGACATTATTGAAGTCTGGTTGCAACATCTAAAGAGGACTGGTCAGAGGTGAAAAGGACTGTATCATCTGCATACATATGTATGGAAGATGAGTTGCAGACAGATGGGAGGTCATTAAGGAAGACAGAGAACAGGATAGGGCCCAACACAGATCCCTGAGGGACACCAGTGTTGATAGGGAGAGGAGGGGAAATGGAATCAGTGATTCTGACTGATTGTGTTCAGCCAGTTAAGTAAGCACTAAACCAACTTGTGGCGGAGTCAGACAGACCAGCTGAGGAGAGGGAGTTGAGTAAGAGGGAGTGGGAAACTATGTTGAACACCTTGGCAAGATTGACAAAAATGGCAGATGTGATTTGTCCACATCCATCCCTAAGAGGATTGAGTCATTAAGCCGAATCAGAGAGGTAGTGGTGGAGTGGTGTTTCCGAAAGCCAGATTGGTAGAGGGTGAAGAATTAGAGAGATAAGATGATAGTTGTGTTAGAAAATGTTCTTGCAGCTTAGCTAAGATAGGAAGGTGGGAAATGGGGTAATAGTTCCCAGGTGAGGAGGTATCGCCGCTCTTAGGTAAAGGAAGAATGACAGCATGCTTCCAACTGGTGGGGATAGCAGCCAACTCAAAACAGAGGTTGAAAAGAACAGACAAGGGGGTTGCGGTAGCTGAGGCAGAAAGGTATAATAGCTTTGGATCCAGGCCGTCAGGTGAGCTGCCTTTGTTAGGATTAGGGGCATACAATGCCTCCAACATTTCAGACAGTGTAATTTTGGAGAAGGAGAAGTTATTTGTTAGAGAGGATGAGCAAGTGAAGTTGGCAGGTGTGATCAGGCTCATAGCTGGTAAGGTGGCTAGTAGAGCAGAGGTGCAGGAGGTGAAGTACCTGTTGAAAGCAGCAGCAACACTAGGGTGATCAGAAATCAGGGAGTTGTTTATATTGAGAAGGGGAGGAAGGGTAGCCAGGGGAGGGAAGAGAATGTATCACTTTCCAAAATTTGGAGGGATTATTAAGGTTGGAGTGGAAGGTGGAATTGAAGTACCCAGCCTTGGCCAAGCGAGTGGCTGTCATGCACTTATTTCTCAGGGAGCGGTAAGCTTCATAGTCTTTGAGAAGCTTAGAGCATTTGTGAATCTTCCAAGCTTGATCATGTGCTTTTTGGCATGCTATTAGTTCTGGAGAGATCCAAGGGAGGTGGCTCCCTCACACCCTGACTCACTTGAATAGAGGCATGCTGGTTCCAGACTTTGAGGAAATTATCTCTGAAATAAGCTGCTGCTGCATCTAGCAAGCTTGCAGATGCAAGGGGGGCCCAGTCAGTATAGTCCAGATCACGTAGGAGGGGGGTAATGTTCAGAGATTTGTATGAATGGATTAGTAAGGTTTTATGAGGAGCTTTAATTTTATGTACTTTTCGTACCAAGAAGGTCATACAATGGTCACCGAGGGCATCTAGTATTCTAGAATTGATGAACCTGTGGGGGTGCGAGGTGAGGACTCAGTCAATTAAGGAGTGATTACCCATCTTGTGGTTTAAGCGAGTCGGGTCAAGGATGAGCTGGGTTAAGTTGAGGGCATGTATAACATTATGCACTTTGTTTAGGGTGGGAGTAGACCAGTTTAGATTAAAGTCGCCCATGATGTATAATTCACCCGATGTGCAGTGGGACGTTATAGAGCTTATAAGATCAGTAGTAATTGAGGAGTGTATGCCAGGGTGGCAGTAGGCACCTGCTACAAAGCTGGATTTAGAAAAGGGGAGGAAGAATTGTAACAACAGGACCTCATAGACTTTAGGCACACAGATGAAAAAGATAGAGGTGAATTGGACGGATGAGGAGTCGTAGATTGCCACACCTTCTCCTCTCCCTATCTGGTCTTGGTGGGTAATTGTATAGCTTGGGATGGAGAGAGGGGAGTCATAAATATTATTGTTAAGCCAAGTTTCAGATAGGATGATTATATCAGAGCCAAGCGAGGCAACCAGAGGCTGGAGTAAGTCCACTTTAGGAGGAGGCTGCATATATTAATGTGTAGTATTTTGAGGCCATGAGGACATTTGGTAAGACACAAGAGTGAATTAACAGCAATATGGGATGGGGGGCAGAGGCATTTACTTGGCATGGTCCAGGGTTAGGATTTATGTCCCCAGATGATAGGAGCAAGACAGCAATAATGATAAAGTGGAGTTTGACACTCTTGAACCAGGACGAGGTGAGTGGATGACAAGGAAGGGGGCTAGTAGGGTGAACTGAGGGGGGCTAGAAGCTAAGCATTAGTATTAGAGTGCAATACATGGTCATTTGGATGATTAAGGCACAGGATCAAAAGGGGTAGTGTGCCCATGAGTGTGTGTAGAGAAAGGGGGAGATAGCATAGATGAAGGCAGGGGGATGGAGAGAGGTGTGGCAGAGCAGTGCTGGTGAGAGAGGGATGTGTGGGACTAAAAGTAGGTAGTGGGAGAGTGAGGGCAGAAAAGAGCATTAAAAAGAGCTTGGGTGTGTAAGATGACATGATAGGGTTTGTAGAGGGCAGTGAAGGTCAGAGGGGTGAGAATCTACTAGGAATAACAGGCTGAGTAGGGTGATGAGACAGTCACAGAGTAAATATATACAGAGTATATTGAGGCAGGCCTTAATCCTTCCAACTTACTCACAGCACACTAGATCACTTGAACTCCTGCTGATTAGCACACCGAAAGAGCAGTGGAAGTAGAAGGGTAAAGTGCCCTTTAAGAAAACTGTCACTTTAAGGGAGTTTTTGCTGAACAACTTTTGAGGGTGATAAGGGGGCGTGTCTAGTCTAGGAAGGGGGAGGAAGAGTATTTAATAGAGGTTGGGGCAGGGAAGGGTGAGTGGGACAAATTAATTAGTATCCAGACAAAGTTCAGGGAGGCAGAAATGATCGAGAAACAAGTGAGACCAGAATTAATTGCAAGACTGGCTCAACTTGCAGTTTAAAAATCAGCACAAGTAGGGCAGACAGAGGTCACCAATTGGGAGCCACATTTAAGTACACTGACCAATCGTATTAGCAGTTTTCAAGTCGTGCTTCTTTTGGAGAGGTATGCCATACCTAAAAGCTTGTTTCGAGTGCTCAGCAAATGATGTGGGGAAACAGAGTTGTAGGTAAGATACAAGCAGGGAGGCTACGAGAAAAGTAAGGAATTGGGGGGGGGGGGACAGTTTTTAAGAAACAAAGGTGGAATAAACAGAGCAGCAGAAATTTCAGCAATTTCAGTAAAAACAAGGGTTGGAAGAGGCTCAGTTTTTAAAGAACAGGGAGCAATAAACAAACAATACAAATTACAGCAAAATTGAGATTTTAAATCAAAAGCAATCCTGGCTGAAGTACAATTTAAGCTGGCATTCTAAATTACTTGTGCATAAAAGTTACTGCTACTAAAAACATTGATTAATGGTCCTGAATCAAGCAGTACTGACTAATAGTGAGAGTTATGAATTTACCATAGTACAGAAAATAAAAGTTTATGTGCTAAGAGAAACAAGCGAAGCCAGAATTAATTGCAAGACTGGTTCAACTTGCAGTTTAAAAATCAAAGCAAGTAGGGCAGGCAGTGGGCACCAATAGGGAGCCGCATCCAAGTATGCTGACCAATTGTATTAGCGGCTTTCAAATTTCCGAGATCATGAAGGGATTCCTTTTTGTGAATAGACACTATGATATTCTTTTTCTAAGAAAGTGGAATAAATCATTCTCTGAGGCAGCTATTAGAAAAGGTTGCTAAAATGGGCACCCATAGATTCACCATTTTCCTTAAATATATTACAGGGCACTGAGTCAGTGCCAGGTGCTTTATTAGCAACAAATGTGACTACTGTGTCCACAACTTCTGTTACTGAGAAAACCAAGGAGGGGGTATTAGAAATTTCCAGATCCTTACTATTTCCAATATATACAATAGATCTGAGTTGAGAATTGTAAACTATATTTTTGTAATGTGTCACTCAGTTTTCCTCTGGTATATAATCAGAGAGGGATAATGGGTATGTGTTGGTGCCTTTTGCTACTAAGGTCCCAAAGGAGTTGATATCATTTGAAGTAATGACTTCATACCTTTCCTTCCATCTTGGTTTCTGATAATTTAGTTTTACCTGCTTTAGTAATGCATTATACTTTTTTCTTTGACAGTTTAGCTGATTAAAATGTATCATGGACGGATGTTCCTTGTTCATCCTCTTTAGTTTTATTTTACCTAACTTGCAATTGCTGTGAAACTAGCTGTTAGTTTTCCCATTCCTCCTTGTATTACCAGTGTAAGTAACGGTACTGTATAACAATTTAAACAGTGTTTTGAGATTTACTGAAGATGCATCTGCTTGTGTAGGCTCTGAAATGGATTGGAGAATGCTTGCAGCTTCCTTGCCATGTAACTCATTTATTTTGTCTAATACTAATACTAAGTGTGGTGAAAGGCTATTTATTTCAGCATTATTTGTTATGGTTGCATTGCTGCACATTAAAATTTCTAGTATCACAGGCGCATGATGACTTTCTTCTCTTATTTCAATTATCAGCGATGAAAAACAGAATGACTCATGGGAGAACAAAGAATACAGTCTATTGTACTTCATCCATTAGGAGCAAAATATGTAATTTTGCCTGTTTTATCCTCCTGGAGTCTTCCATTTAATAGTATTGAAGCATGGTCTAAGATACATTTTTCAGCGATGTAACCATTCTCATTGTTTATCTTATCACAGTTTGACCTTGTAGGCACATTCACAAGTTATATATATATATATATATATATATCCAAGAGATCTGTGTCATCAACATTTGCTACTCTGGCATTGAAATCACCAGCAATTAATAAACAAGCTGTAGGAAATCTAGATGTGACTGCTTCCAGATCAGCATCTATAAGTTCCCAAATGCTCCCCATACACTGAAGAGATCCCCTTGGTGGGATGTAAACATTAATTAAAATAAGTGCAATTTCATCCCAGTGTATAACCGTAATAATGTAATTTTTTTTCTGTTTTAAACTAATTCAAAATTTTGATGCCAGGCTGAATCTTAATATATGTAGCAAGTCCAACCACACTCTTGCCATATCTAGTTGGTCTACTGGCAGGTGCACAAATGGTTTCATATCCATTTAGGTTAACTTTATATTGATTCCACGTCGCTTGGAAGCATAATACTGTGTATTGAGTTAAAAAAGATATCTACTCAGTGTCTGCTATTTTTCCATGCAGGCAAGCCACATTCCAAGAAAAAAAAATTCCCTTCTAAGATAGTAACTGGCTTAGGTAAATCTGCCATCATATAATGATTCTCTGAGTACCAGAAGTAATTGTTCTTTATTTACTGAATCTTTAACGTCATGTGTAACCCCTAGGTGGCGATATTCTAAGGGCTACTGCCCCTGCCTCTATGGCAATACACAGGTTGAGGGGCCTGAGTTCTCTAGTTAGGTGCCTCCACCCAGAGAAATGATATTGGGGTTGCTTATCTGCTCTGGTATAGCCCTCTGGGAAGCTATGACCCCCCACCAACCCTTCTAGTGGCTTAAAGAATACACAATGGTACATTCACAATTAATAGGCAGCAGTAATAATGTGCTCACGCCCTTTTCACTTACCACCAGGGCTGGACCTGTGGCAATGGCCCTGGAGACCCCCTGAAAAATGAGGTTAGCAATGCAGCAAAACAATCTTAATACTATAACCCAACTAATAATATGCACACTAGCCAGGTTAAATGTGAAAAAAGACAATCAGGTTTATTTAGGGGCAGTGAACAAGGGAGGGGTGTGAATCTAGCAGAATGATTAGCACTCTGATTTAAATCAGGATTGTTCAGCATGCACCTTAAGTCCCAATTAGACAGTTCAACAACCCCGGGGTTGCTGAACCCAGGAGGAGTGGATATCTTTACAAAGCAGTATGCAAAAGATGGAGATAAGCACCCAAGGGGGTAGATAGGCAGAAAGGGGACAAAATTCAGCAGAATGGCAGACAGCAGGGAGAACAAGTAATAAAGGACAACCAGGGAGGGGGCTGGAGTAGGACAGCTAAACAGTCCAAAGAGTTCACATCATGGAAAGCCATGTGTGCCAGTGCCAGGAGCCTTAGCAACAAGATGGAGGATCTGGAGGCTGCCATGGTGCAGTTGGACCTGGACATTTTGGCCATCACAGAGACCAGGTGTAATGATAACCATGACTGGGAGATGGCCATACCCAGATATAACATGCTCAGAAGAAACAGGGCAGGCATGAACCCAACCCAATTATTTGTAATCCAATCCGTATGGCTCAGTCCGTTGCAAGAACCCAGTAAAAGAAAACAATTAGATGATACCACAATGATTTTAGCTTTCGTTGCAGGGAGCTACCCTGATTTGTACTCATGCTACCAGGATCTGACTGCACTGCAAGCGATATGTAGACCTCATGGTGATGATCAAGGAGGCCAGGGGAAGCTGGGCCGACACAACTCACGTCTGGGTGGTTGCAACCTGCTCAAAGGTTGGGCAGGGGGCCGAATCCCCAAGCTGGTCTTTTGCCAAGATGGTCTCTGGTGCAGAAGTAGTGGTCTAGGCTGAGATGGCAGGGCCCAGGCAGGATGAACAGTTCTGGAAAAGTTTGTGATCTTCTGCTGGTGAAGCCTCCAGCTGGCATGACAGATTTGATTGTGGGGAACTAAATCATGGCCCATGAAACACATTCAGCACATTTATATCACTAACGTCTTTAAACAACAGTTCGGATTCAGTCCGGTTGCAAATTAACAATTTCACTGTGCAAACCTTTCAATCCAAGTCTAATTCTCTCAACTGTTGGGCTGATCACTTCAGGAGCAAGTGTTTGGTCCAAATTACCAGTCGTGGTAACAAACTTCTTTCTTCTGCCGCAGTTCCAAGGCTGGAAATCGGACAGGTCTGACTTCTGCAAAAGACAGTTCAGTCACCGGAGAATGTGGCAGGAAGGCCAGCTAAGCCTCTTCTCATTGATTCCCCTATGCCCCTTCTGGGAGCAGCTGCTCGAAGGTTCGAGCAGTTCACTCTTTCACTTCCAACTCTAACTGATCCACTGCTTCGGCAGTTCTGGGGATTTCTCTTGTAATCCAAGGGGTTCAGTTGGCTGAGGGAACTGTCAGTCACAGTAAGGGCTCCCCCTCCAGGTCCATTTAGGTGCCAGCACTCAAAACTACAATATTTCCTTCTGACAAGACCCCTGGGGACAGGCTTCATTTTAGGTCCCCAGTGGTTCTATTGGTCCAATTACTGGAAGTCTAGGACCTAACATGGCAGCTCCCATCCAAATGTTTGAGCTGCAATAAAAGCAGGTTAGACAAACTTCTGTACCTTTACTATAACAGCAGATAAACAGTAAACAATCACAGTTCCTATGAGAGCTTCCTCTGTGCAAATAGCGACTGGAGAATGGAGCAAAATAACACACTGTCTGGCCGGTCGCAAGCCCTAAATCACTTGTACCCAGCCCAGACCAATCTCTAAACACAGATTAGGTACTATCTTAAAGGGACAGGTGTGGAGGCTCAATATGGCACTCTCATATGAAAAGAAAGAACTACTTAAGACAGGACACCAGCCTGACAGTGGACATTAAGGAGCCCAGGAAGACATTATAGTAAACCCTAATTTGTAGGGGGGTTATACATGTAAATCTATAGTAAGAATGCATAAGTGATCTAGTTTTTGAAGCGTTTTCAAGTATCTGTAAAGCTAGAGTATGATTCTTTTATACAGAGATCCATCTGGCCTTCTTTTAGGGTCTTTATTTCCCAAAAAATATTTTGAATGCCCCTTTCTCCTATGTTCACCTTTAAGATGTTTTAGACCAAAAAAGAAATTGCTGTGTGTAAAGTAGTGTTATCCTCTTTAGATAATTTTTCCATTCCAAATGTGAACAAAATTGTAGGATTGCTTAAATGTTTTCATCCCTTTTCGCTGATACTGACCTTACTGAAAGGTTCCACTTCAAAGATACTAATACATATCGGAGAACCTTTTGCTCGATTTGAGATCTTGGATTATTTCTGTCTCTAAAGACTGTTAATATATTTTCTTTGGGTCTGTTAATTCCTAATTCAACTTGAAATAAAACTGGGATTATATCAAGGAGTGACTGTCTAGTCTCATTTTGTTTAAGAAAGATACCAGTAATATGCAAAATAGTTTAATTACCTGTGGGCATAATATTTTAAGATTATCTGGATTTCTTGTCTAAGACTATCCTATATGCTGATCAGGGCCTCTGTGGTTAAAATTAATCACTGGGGATTGATTTTCCCTTTTGTACAGGGAGTTTACTTTTTTGTTGTCTCCTTTAGTTTGGTTTACTACTATTGATACTGTTCTGTCTTCATTACTTATTGTTTCAGATTTTGTTTTGCTCTTCTTCCAAATTTTGCACGTTTTTGATTTTGTTCGTTTCTCACTGTTTTCATATTTAAGATTTCTGCTTCACTAGGGTAACTAAATTTGTTGGAATGTTTGCCCAGGTCAGACTGCTGTGATTTTTACCTTCTTTTTTCTTTTCTTTTCTTTTTCCTTGATTTTTCCCATTACTGTGCTTGTTTTTACTCATTACTGGTGCATCTGGGATATTATTGTCAGGAAGGACAAGTGCTGATTTTGTTTTTCCACATCTTCAATTTTTGTTGAAGAGATTCTAACCTACTGACCTTGTCTTGTTTTAGTGAGCAAAATTAGTTCTAAGTTCTGTCAAAGCTTCTAAAATTACTAGGTTTGACATTTAAAGGATGGATCAAATCCTGAATGGTGTATTTTAATAACTTTGTAGGGTACTGATTTACTATGTCTGTATCAATAACTATGTTTTCTACCTGTTGATTTAACTGTTCAAAGACTGAGTTAGGAGATGCCTATGTGTTAAGGTTATAGGCTCATTAAATTCTAGATCCTGAGACCTGGCCAATGAACTATATGAGTTTTCTGACAAATTCAGAGGGTTAGGTCCCTGCATGTGAAGATAAATGGCTCCCTGTCCAATACCCAGCCCGTTCGTTCCGGGGTACCCCAGGGCTCCATTCTGGGCCCTGTACTTTTCAGCCTCTACCTAGACACTCTCCCCAATTCCTGCACAAGAAAAATGCTCCCCTATGCCAACGATGCAGTTCTCTTTGCCTCCCACCCCGATCCCTTTTCTCTCCAGGTGTCCCTCCAGCACACCAATAACCAAGCTGAAAAGTGGTTCTCTGACCACCGACTTGTCATTAACCTAAAGAAGACTAAGTCAATACTCTTCTCTCATCACTAAAACAAGGCCAAGAATGCCCCCCTCTTCATTCTCCCCAGCACTTTGCACCCGCTGGAGTAAGTGACCCTTTACAAATATATAGGCATCACTTTCGACTCGGCTCTCACCTTTCACACCCACATCAATGCTCCATCCTCCACCACAAATTCTCAGATAGGCCTACTATACCGTCATAGAGATTTCCTCCCTCAAGTTGCCCTCTGGCTGGCTATCACCTCTTCTGTCCTGTCGCTAGTGGACTATGGCTTGCCCATTTACGCTGTGGAGGACAATACTGCCTTGACTAAAATCCAGCTGTCAATCAATAAGGCCTGCAGGCTCCTGACTGGAGCCCCTAGCTGCACTCACACTTGCCTGCTCTACTCCACCACCAACCTGCTCACCTTTGAGGAGCGTCTGCACTACCAGACCTGCCTAGTCACCAAAAAACCTCTTCTAGGGCTCTCCCCGGGGTCTCTGCTTCCCTATGGCATGTGTCCTCATCTGTTGCCACCTGTAGCTCTGTCAAGGCCACCTTTCTGGTGCCCAGAACCAAGACCTCACTAGCCCAGAGGTCCTTCCATTACTGAGCCCCTGCTTGGTCCAAGTCCCTCCCACCCTGCATCACAGACATTGCCAAAATTGGTCCCTTCAAAATCGCCCTCCGGAACCATCTCTTTAATACTTGTTGCTGTAGATGCACCTAATTAATCCCACTGTGGGATCCTCCTGTCAGGCCTCCCTGACTTGACAACATCCTCTGGACAGCCTATCCTCCTCCCCTCCCACCCCACTCCCCATCCCTACCTCCACTCTCCAGGTATTATCTAGGTATGTCCAGGGTTGTACCCCCAAGGTAACCCTTGGGTACCTTGTATATGACTGTAACCTATTATAAGTAACACTATTATGTAACCTATGTGTACTCTATGTTTAATGTTCTGTACCTGTACTGTTCTCACTGTTATAACCACACTATGTAACTCTGTCTACCTCCCTTGCGACAAGGTGCCTTTGTAAATGAGTCCATGACTCAAAGATTGTAAATCTGACTTTCCTAATAAATAAATAAATAAAAAGCTCCAATTTGCTTCTCCTACTTTCTTGTAATTTTGGCGACACTGCTACGCCATCTTGTACAGTTATTACACTTTAATTGTGTTGCTGTGTTTATCTGTCATATAGTTCTACCTACCTTCTGTAACTGGTAAAAAAAATGGCAATAATCAATAAAGCAATGGGGCCAGATGGGGTGCACCCCAGGGTCCTTAAAGAACTAAGAGAGGTGGTGGCTGAACCTCTGGCTATCCTGTTTAGCTGATCACTGGAAACAGGGGAGGTACCCAAAGACTGGAGGATAGCAGATGTAGTCCCCTTATACAAAAGTGGGAACAAAGAGGAAGCAGGGAACTACAGACCAGTCAGCCTCACCTCGGTAGTGGGGAAGATCATGGAAACACTACTGAAGGAGAGATTGGTGGAACATCTGGTTGTCAATGGACTACAGGACCCAAGGCAGCATGGTTTCACCAGGGGGAGGTCATGTCAGACCAACCTCGTTGAATTTTTTGACTGGGTGACTAGGGAAGTGGATCGGGGAGGGCAGTGGACATGGCCTATCTGGACTTCAGCAAGGCCTTTGACACTGTGCCACATAGAAGACTATTACACAAACTGGGAGGAGTGTGGGCAGGACAGTAGTGTGGTGGGTAGGTAACTGGCTGGGTAGCAGGACACAGAGGGTGGTGGTAAATGGCTGTCACTCCACAGAGGGAAGAGTGACCAGTGGGTACCACAGGAATCAGTGCTGGGACCGTCCTATTCAACATCTTCATCAGTGACATGGCGAGGACCTAGAAGGCAGAATTTCACTGTTCGCTGATGACACAAAGCTCTGTAACAGAGTAGACACACCAGAGGGTGTAGACAGAATGAGAAGTGACCTGCAGAAACTTGAAGAATGGTCAGGGTTTGGCAGTTGAAATTCAATGCAAAGAAGTGCAAGATAATGCATATGGGGCACAAAACCCTGGCACAATATATCAGTTGGGGGTGAGGATATAGCATGCACAAAGCAGGAAAGGATCTTGGGGTTATCATCTCTGATGACCTCAAGGTAGGGAAACAGTGTGACAAGGCAGCAGGTAAAGCAAATAGGATGCTGGATGTGTATAGGCAGGGGCATCACCAGCAGGAAAAGGGAGGTCATAATTCCACTATACAAGACACTAGTGAGGCCCCACCTGGAGTACAGTGTACAGTTCTGGAGACCATACCTACATAAGGACATAGGGTAAGAAGGTTCAGAGGAGGGCAACAAAGATGGTGCATGGATTGCATCACAAGTCCTATGAAGACAGGTTGAAGGAACTGAACATGTACTCCCTGGAGGAGAGGAGGGAGAGAGGGGATATGATAGAGACATACAAGTATCTTACAGGGAGGAACAGGGTGCAGGAAAACACTATTTTTAAGCGAAAAAGATGTTCCAGGACTAGAGGGCATGGGATGAAGTTGGAGGGAGGACGTTTCAGAGGAAACATGAGAAAGAATTTCTTCACAGAACGGGTGGTGGACAAGTGGAACACCCTGCCAGAGGAAGTGGTGGGGGCTGAAACAATCATGGGATTTAAGAATGCATGGGATAGACATAAAGGAATTCTGGAGGTCAGGGGTAAGGGGCAACAGACTTCTAGAAAAACAAACTGAACTTACAAGCTCAAATGGGCAGACTGGATGGGCCATAGGCCCTTATCTGCCGACACTGTCTATGTATCTATGTATCTATATAATCTCTTTCTTATTAGGTAGAACCATGCTACATTCTAGTGCTTTACTTGTTATTATTGTTGCTACTCTTTTCACTTTCATTTTTTTTCTTTTACATTTTGTTTGTTATGTTTTTCCTCAATAGCCCCTTAGTGTGTTTGATTATCCATTCCGTGGCATCTTTGTTTGAGGTAGTGTCAACTGAATAATTGTCTTTATTCTGAGTTCCTGTAAAGGCTACAGACAGACTCCTTTTTTTCGGAGGGGGGGGGCGAGGCCTCTGTTAATTTAGTTTCATTTTTGGCCTCCATGGGAGTAGATGACACTATGCTTAGATCGCCCATGAAAACACAGCTAGTTATCTTATTTTTTTCTTTTTTTTTTATCAATTTCAGCTTTACTATGTAGGGGAGCTGTAATATATTTCCTGCTTCTAGTATTCATTCTTAGTTTTTCTTAGAGTGAAAGGAATAGAAATAAAAATCCTAAATATCCCAGTCTACTTCTGCTGATACTGCACAATTGTTTTTTTCTACAGAATAAAATATAGAGTATTAATCGTAATAAAATTAACTTGGCAGAGGTGTATTATTAGGTGACAGGAAACGGGAAGTAATGTGTAAGATCTCTATCACAATAAAAAATTAGCAGACAGCGATAACTCTTAAACCTTTTCCTATAAGGACCATAGTAAAGCAGTAGTGATGCTCAGGCTGACACCTTGAAATTAGCAGTGTCTCTTTGTGTACTGACTGGAAAAGTATAGCTACTTATCAATAATTCTGGTCAATGATTCCAGTGCTTTTCTGATCCCTGGCCATTGGGGCCGAAAGCAAAATGTCACTACAAAAGTCTCAGGCGACTTTAAAATTCCTTTGCACTCCCTTTCTGGGAATAAGAAATCTGTTTTGTGGCTAAAATGGCGGTATACTCACTGCAGCCTGAATATCTTGAATTACAGTCCCTGGATTCATGCTGGTTAGTTTTGAAGGTATCTAACAAGGTACAAGATTTTGATAATGGTTGAAATTTTGTATGCTTTACTGACTTGTAGTTTTCTTTAACAGTAAGAGTCAGCAACAACCTTTGGCCTCCCCAACAAGTACAGGTGTGTAGATACAATTCCCTCTATATGAATTAAAGGATAACATTTATTTATTTATTTATTGTTTCCTGGGTAGGTGCACTAGACAAATTAATGCCTATTTTCAGGCATGACTGGGGAGAATACCATGAGTGCTGTATAACAATAAAACACCATACAAATACAGTGAATGCAGCGTAACAATAACAACAAGATTAGGCATACTGATCAGTATACCAATCATTGGTAAAGAGTATCAGAGGAACGGTTAACAAACACTAACAATGGTCAATATAAATTACAGTAATAGTAAACAGCAGATAGCTGAACTTTCACACAAAACATTAGGTACCAATGAAGCAACAAATTAGATGATACAGAGTGCCAAGTACAGGAACATGTGCAAGTGCCAGTGGTCAATAGGTGCTGTTGGAGCTCAGTTTTAAAGATGGAGTGAGACAGAGAGGAGAGCGCAAGGTAGGGGGCAACGAGTTCCAGAATCAAGGCGCAAAGCAGGAAAAAGCCTGTGTACCCATATTAGTGATGCGGTTAGGTGCGGTGAGTAGTTCACGGTGGGAGGACTGGAAGGGATACAGTTGATAAGACTTCTTGAACATGACAGGGAGTTTAGCGGGTGTACCTGACCGAATGAATCTGCGGATAGTACACACTAGTGAACAGTGCATGAGAGACATAGAAGATAGCCACCCTAGTTTACAATAAAGATCACAGTGGTGTGTCAGCCCCTTAACTTAACCTAACTTCACTTCACTTAACTTAACTTAACTTAGGTTAACTAGAGACTTAAAATAAACAGACTTTACCAATGCTGGTTGTCTATAGTAGGGGAAAAGTAAAAATGGACAGAAAGCCAGAGCTGAACTCAGTTACAGATTCACACTATAGCTCTGGCATGAAATAAGGTTCTAAAATTAGGTTTATCCAGTTAACTTTTTTTTAAATTTGGCCCCTAGTCTTAATCAATATAACAATAGTTAGGATAAAAGTTAGGACTTAAATCTCTCAAAAGGATGTCTAAACATGGCTAATTTAGTGGGCCATGTCCAGTATTCAGGCCCTGTTCACTGTTCAGAGTGTTAACTTTTATAGAGAGGCTGTTTTCCAGGGCAATTATTTTTATTTATTTTTTATTTATTTTTAGTCTTTGGTAACCGGGAAAGGCCTACTAGGCACAAGTGCCTGTTTTCAGGGGTGACCTGGGAGCACTGGGCGGTTAAGTGACTTGCTCAGAGTCACACAGTATGCAAGTAGAGGTTGTGAGAATCAAACTCAGGTGTGGTCTGCTGGATGTACCAAGCTTGTTCACACCTCGTTCCTCTAATCTCTAGGCTATACTGCTAGCCCAAGCTTTCCCAAGGCTGGAACCATGGGAAAGCTTAATCACCCAATTGGGTTAATACTTAAGACTCAGTTTCAATATTCACTGTAACCCTGGTGCCATTATCTAGTGAGAAACATTGCCAACTAGGGATGAGAGAAGAACATGGCTGATATGCAAAAATAAAAGCTAAATGCTGAAAGCTCTTTTGAGTTTAAGGCAAACCATTCTTGGGTAGCCTACAGCAAACAGCTCTTGCTGGTTTGCTTCCCTCGTCTGCGTTCTGCTGCCGGGAATGTCGTCAAACACACAGAAGCTCTTATGGGTCATGGAGGAACATGTGACCCTTACACCTGAGCAAGCCTGAGAAATTAAAAGCTGCTAGCTAATTTACTTAAAAAAAGACATTTGTATAAAATAACATCAACAGTAAAAATAAAAAGCAGATTATATACATACAGGTAAATTACTAATAATAAGTCTAGGTAGACTAGGCTCAAGATTTTGGTAGTCTGAATGGTATTGTATCTGAAAAGCGCAGTACTACACAGGTATACAATTTATAAAGCCATAGGTTAATAAAAACCATTATTCCTGCGGGAACAAGCTGGAACCTTGGGAAAGTTTAATCACCCAATTGGGTTAATACTTAAGACTCAGTCTCAATATTCACTGTAACCCTGGTGCCATGTATCCAAAAGCTACTACCCCTGCCTTGCAGGCCGGAAACAAGGTTGAGGGGCCTGGGTTCCCATTCTGAAATTAAAACTGGTTCTTTCCCATAGAGTACATCATTGCGCAGTGCCTCTACCCAGAGTACACTTTTCAGTGGGTTAGAATAATACCTGGTACAACCCCCTGCTGTACCCACCCACAATATCACAATGCCACCCCACACATGGATTAAAAACCAAAACCCTACATTTCAACCTTTCAAGAATTAAAGTCTCACTCTAATAATATGCTTATGACACAAGATTTATAAAAATGGTTAACCAACATTTATTTACAAGGGGTGAGGGCTAGGAAGGGTAAATTGGAAGGAGAGGTCAAATAACAGTTTAGCTTGACTGGCATTTTGATTGGCATGGAATCAAGGTAATCATTTTGCATAATGATCTCAAACATCTATCACAGTGGCCACCCACTAACCTTCGGATGGATTCAGTTTTCTCTCTATCTAGCAAGCTGCATCAGAAAGTAAAACACATAAAATATCCAGTGCTCACACTGGCACCTGTCCTCAGTTCAGATAAGGACCCTGCAATCCTACACCTCTGGGTACCCAGTACTAAATAATAAAGTTGCAGGCCTGATGCAGCTGCAGCTGAGTTGGCCAGTGTTGGGGCCTTTAAAGGAAAAACAGATTAGCATTCTTTCTTTAGATTACTTTTAATAACTCTGACTGATCTTGAAAATGCAAACTTTAATCTTTAACCTTTTAGACTTGACCTCCGTACTCGGCAGAACTAGGAATAACTATTTACAGTTTCTCACAGGGTGGCAGAGGTGACTCTGCCTACTCAGGGTTTGGAAGTCCTTATCAAGTCTAGACAAGCTTTAGCTGAGGTGCAGGCAGGAGCTTTGGCTGACCCCTTTCTCGACAAGGCTCTTGCAGCTTGCAGGCTGGAAACTTTCTCAGCTGTTGGCATATACCCCTCTCTCTGGGCTTGATGTCACATTCCGGTTTTCTTTCTGGAAACAGTCCAGGCTGGGACCGGGGTCAGCACACCTCAAACCCCCACGTCTAGGCTATGCCCCTCAGGGGGAAGCGCTTATGGCAGTGCAAAGCTGGCAGGCTACCAGACTGACTCCCAGACCAGTCTTGGATACAGTCTCTTACAGGTTTCAGGCAATTCAGGTACTTTGGACACTCTTGCACTTCACCCACAATTGCTAGTGTAGCAGCCATGGTCCTTTCACCATAGGATGCAGTCTAAAGACAAGGGGTGCATTCCCAACCTCAGGTAACACCCAAATTCAAGCACAGTCCATCACAGTAAAGGAATTCTCTTTTCTTTCTTTCAGCCAGTTAGGAACACAGTTTAGCACAACTGCTGTGGCTTTCTCAGAAGACACAGTCTTTTGGGCAAAATCTATTTCTCTCTCCAAAGCAGAATAGGAGCTTAAGGGATGACCCCTAACAAAGATAGCAGGCGGAACTTCAGGCGTGGCCTCCACCTGCTTTAAACACTTTACTTGTCGACAAATCTTGCTCAGTGTAGCTTCTCACAAGCTCGAATCACAATATCAAAGTCCCTCTTGGCAAGCTGGCATGTGCAGCTCCAATTGGACACTTACAGAGTTCTCACAGGCAACTTCAGGAAAAACTCTGACCTTAGGATACCACCGTTTCATTCCTGTAGGCACACTTAAACAGTCACATCAGGCATTTCACAAAACTGGACCATCCATGGTCACTCTTGTGACAGATGTCCACCATATCCTTGGCACTGATCAAATGCAGAGTGCAGACAGATGAGTTACTTTTACATTTGGTAGAAGTTTACTCACTGAGCATTGGATGCAGCTTTCCCTTACCTGAAATCACAGGATTCGTCAGCACTCTCAATGCTGAGGCAGAACCAATGTTCATGCAGCCTTCTCACAACTGCAGGCAGACTTCTTGCAGCTCTCACACAGCTGATGATAGCTCAGGTTTCTTCCCCACATTTTCCCAAAAATGTGGAAAGGCAAATGCTAGTCCTGGGGGACAACCTTTGTCAATCCCCAGGCCAGCTACTTCCATTCCTTGCAGCCACATTTCTCTTAGCAGAGACCAGAGCCCCCATTCCCATGGAGGGGCTCCTGCTGAACTGACTAGGCTCATTTTCTTTGGCAAGGGGCCAGAGCCCCCCTCCCTGTGGAGGGGCCGCACTGCACTGACTCAGCCAGAAGAGTCTCTGGGGTTTTGCAGCTCCTGATTGGCTGATTCCATTGTCCTTCACAAAAATGAATATTCATTAAGCCTCCTCGACCCCTGATAGAGTCCTTGATTGGGCACTTACATTTGGTCCCTGCTTTTCCCTCATAAGTCTTTGGCACAGTCTCAAAAGTCTCAGAGATAAATTCTGGCTTTCCGATTGGCTGCAGAAAGGTCAAAGGATGCAGCTATGGCTGCAAACATATACAGTCCCCAAGCAGTCCATCAGTGTCCCAAATTCAAAGTTCTGGTGCAGCTAGGTTAAAATAAGTCATGGCCCCACAGTTCAATAGCACCTTCCGTGCTCTGCAAAGCGCTTATTTACAATGCTGTGCCTGTCACTAGCACTAATGTTTAGGGCCCCTAGGTGCTAGAACAGGCTTGCTCTTGAATATTAATGCTGCCTTTATTAATATTCACGAACTGGAACACAGTGCAACACTCTTTATGTACAATGTCCCAAGGCTTGTCTCCAGCCCTGCTCAAGTCACTGACCCCTGATCTGTTCCAAACGGGGACTGGAGCCACCAGAAAGCCTCTCAGTTTACCGCTAAGGTGGCAAGAAAATACGGAACACCTCCATGCATGTGTAAGCTGTCCGCCCGGCCATGAAGTGTATGGGGGTAAAAGATGGTGGCTCCGCATGGCTCTGAATGCCCACCATGGGCAAAAATGAGATGCAGGGGCTGTTTAGGGGCTCAGGAGTACACAAATGGATTTGGGCTGTGATGGTGAAAATTCGGGGGAAACGGGAGGACACCAGCAGCACTGAAAGACAAAAGGGGAGAATGGGAGCACTTAGGGTATGCCCCACAGAGGGGTTACATCACAATATTCACACTTTCTCAATGTTCAGTGTACAGTTTTCTACTCTAAGGCAGCTCAGATCCATGTGAAAGTGGTCATGGTAAAATCTCAGTGAGTGCCCCAGATTTCATTGCCATCTGCCTTTTGTCCCGGTACTCAGATTATAAACTTTAGTATTCTCTTGTTCTCCAGTTCCTGTTCCCATTCCAAGTTGACTCCTACATTTGCTCCATTCTCTGCAGCTCAGGTTCCACTCCAGTCTCTGGTCTCTAACCAAATCTTCCCACCCATCCATTTTGGTACTCACTCCCGAATGTGTAATCCCACCCTGTACTGCATTTATGTTGTGGTTTATCAAAGAGAATAAGCAAAGCAGGTGTGAGCAATGGACAGAGGAACAGAAGCAGGCAGAGCTCATGGAGGGTGGTCTCCTTGAATGCCAGAAGCACTAGTAACAAAATCACAGCATGCATGTTTAGTACAACTGTGTCAGCCTGTCCTAGTAACAAGATCTTTAGGTTCTAATAACAATTACTTTTTTGTGGTTCGTTTCGTTAAAGTTGATAAGGTCAAAGTGATTTTTTTAATCTTGGACCTCTCAGTTTTCCTGGTGACATCAGATTTTCTGCTACAAAACATTTATTCAAAACAAATATTAGAAATCATTTGATGAGGCTGAACCAGTGGCACAAAGGGCTGAGGTGGGGGATCTTTACCTGCCACCACACCAGCGACTCAGGTTTGGGAGTGAACCTGGGTCGCTGAGATTGGCCGAGTGGAGAAGGATTGAGCATCCCATGGACTGCTCTCCTTTCTGGGGGTGGGGAGACATGCTGACTTGGCCTTGACTGCCATCAGGTGGAGGCCTGTGGTGGCGAAGGTCTGAGCAGTATAGGAGTGAGGAGCCAGGGCTCCACAGTATGTGTGTGTGCCTCCACACACGCATACCTACAAGCTGCCATGGTCGGGATAGAAGGGGAGAAAACAGAAAATGGGGATGTGTGGGCTTAATGAAGCCCTGCCCACTTTTTCTGGCCTGTGCCACTGCCCAAGCACCAGAGAATCTTGATGTCTTATAAGTTCCAGGAGGGAGCAGACGTCAGATAGCCCACCTGCACAAAACCCAAAAAGTAAAAAGCTTTATAGGAAAAAAGAAATCATTTGACGGAAATATCAAACTGTACATGTGCTTTATTTGTAGTATGGCATTCTTTTTATTTATTAATTCAGGTTTTATGCTTGTATTGTAATTTCTGTACACATGTCACTCCTCAAAACAGGCCTTTAACCTAGGGAGCTTACCTGATTAAAAAAAAAAAAAAAACCTGAAATAAAATAAAATAAAAAATGAGCAAGCAATGACAGCAGATGGCAACCATGGTGATGGAAACATGGGCATCAATCAACAACACAGAAACATAGACAATCATGGCAGAAAAAGAACACAGGTCCATCCAGTCTGCTCCAGTTCCCTATGTGCCCTGGGACCTATTGATGCTCCAGAGTGCTCACTCTTCCATCCTCACCCCAGTCTCTTCCCCATATCTGATGCCCCAAACTATCACAGTACCCTTCATTCTGTCCCATTTATGCTTATAACCTCTGATGGTTTTCACATCCATCACCTTGGTTGGTAGCCTGTTCCATGGCTCCACCACCCTTTCTGTGAAATAATACTTCCTAATGTTGCTCCTGAACCTCCCTCCTGTTAGTCTCCATTTGTGACCATGTGACTGTGAGCCAGTATTCAAATTAAATAATTCCCCACAGTGCACTCTGCTAATTCCTTTTAGGAATTTAAAGGTCTCTATCATGTCTCCCCTCTCCCTTCTGGGTTCCAGTGATCACATGTTAAGTGCCTTCAGGCAGTCTTCATATGACCTGCCCTGCTGGCTCTGGATAGTTTTTGTTGCCTGGTGCTGCACCGTCTCCAGCCTATCCCTATCCTTTCTGAGGTGAGGACTCCAGAACTGGGTGCAGTACTACAGGTGTGGCCTCACTAAGGATCTATACAAGGGGAGTATTATTCCTCCCAATGCAACCATGCATCTTACTTGCTTTGCTGTATGCTTTGTTGCATTGACTTGATTGCTTTAGGGAGTCACTTATGATGACTCCAAGGTCACGTTCTTCAGTTGTGGTATTGAGTCTCACCTCTCCCATCCAGTACTCCATCCTGGGATTCTTGTTCCTCAGGTGTATCACCTTGCACTTTTTGGTGTCGAATTTCAACTGCCAAACCCTTGACCACCCCTCCAGCTTTTGTAAGTCCCTCTGCATTTCCTTTATTCCCTCATCACTATCCACCCTCCCACAGAGCTTAGTGTAATCCACGAAGAGACACAACCTAACATGCTAACATACTAGATGCCAGCAGAGTAGGCCTTTTGGTCTATCAAGTCTGCTCATGCTTCAGCACCCTGATTGGGTACTGTAGCCCTCTATCTGTCTCCTTCCACTGTTACTCCATCCCCCAGTCCTACCCCCCCCCCAGGCAAACCAGCCTCTGCTTCAACTCTTGCCTATACCTGTCCCACCCTCTCTTGAATCCCTCCGCCTGCCCAGGACCGCCTCACCAATGTCACTGGGGAACATGCTGAGGCGAACCGGCCCTCGAACAGATCCCTGTGGGAATCCCACTCATGATCTCCCTCTCTTCTGATCTAACCCCACTGACCACTACCCTCTGCTGCCTTTCCTTTAGCCAGTCTACTATCCAGTTTACTATGACCTTAGCCACACCCACATCCTCCACTTTCTTCAGCAAGTGTATGTGAGGCACTGAGTCGAAAGCCTTACTGAAATCAAAGTAGAGCAAAGCCACAGCATATCCCCTATCCAGTTCTCTCATCACCCAGTCAAAGAAAACTATCAGGGTTTGGCTGTATTGCAGGGTCTGTTTTCAATGTGAGTCCTGTAGCTACTAACCTCCCTAGCCTGGGGGATTTTGCTGATCACTTGACCACACAGTGTGGCTCACTGGAGAAGATCCATTCTTGAAAGACAGAAAAGTTACCTTACTGAAACTCTTGGTCTTCAAGAAAATCAGCTCCACAGAGTCACACTTGTCCACCCTCCATCTTCCAGGCTCACCCTCCTAGAACAGGTATGTGCTATGAAGACAGACGTTGGTATCCCTTCTTACAGGGACTGGTGGGCTACCTCATGCTCATTTTAGTTTATATGGTTCATGTTTTTTCGCTCTCCTCCTTGCTTAAAAAGGTACTGAGGTGACAGGTTTCAGCACTGACATATATGCTACGGATGCACACATGATGACGTGCGTTGGTGCTAGGTACCGACACTGCCAGCCTCAAAAGTGCGAATCTGTGGAGAATATAGCCTTGAAGATCAAAAGTTGCAGTAACTTTCCTAAATGCCAACACCTACTGTACACTGGATATTGCCCGACTGTATCTCCTCATGACCACTGGAACAAGATGTAAAATCTGTATCTTGACCAATATGTCAGAAATGGTACAGTGATACCTACTGCTGTTACTCAGACAGGACACATCTGGGAACCAGTTGTTGCCTTTCTCAATGTATTTTGGAAAACATTTCCAAATTAATAAGAACATACACATTTCTAGGATAGAACAATAGGTAGAACGATGCATTTTAAGTGTTGTGTTTATGAGGTGGTGCGAAAGTTTAAAAAATACTGAAAACAAAAGATAGAAAGTACATACATTTAGATCAACAATAGTGGTAACCTACAGTCCTGCTGTTCTGTGCTCTGTAGCTTCCTCCACTGGAAATCCCTTCCCCGTTAACAGCCAGTGAAGCATTTTACTAACACATGGTGCGCAACCTAATCTCTGGTTATTTTTGTAGTGAAAACTGTCGGAGAGAAGGGGACAATGTACCAAAATGGCACATACCTGGGATGAACCGAGCACAGCCCAGGATTTGTCTGCACATGGCCCAATTCACAGCCACTGGCCCCCTTTATCCACAGGTGTGGACATGTGGAATTGGGGCCAGTGCAAAAGTGGATCCTCTACTCCATGTGGAGCAGAGGACTGGGGGATAGACAGTCCCCCAAGTACTTCCATATCCCTGACTAGGGGATACTATATGTATTTTTTAATTTTGCAACATCCAGGCCCCCAGCCCTCTATGCTACATTGGAGGGCTATGGGGCCAATAGAGCCCCACAAGTGTACTGGGTGAACAAGCCTAGTGCTGTTATCCACCCAGGACACACCTTGAAACCAGTTGTTGTGCTTCCTAGTATACTACGGAAAACGTTTTCAAATAAATAATAAAAACATACAAATGTAAGGGAGCAGGAACAGAACAATAACCTACGATTCTGCAGCTCTGCATTCTACAGCTTCCTTCCATGGAAATCCCCTTATCACTAACAGGTGGTGAAGCATTTTACGAAGATAAGGTTCACAAGCTAGCCGCTGGTTATTTCTGCAGTGAAAACTGTCACAGTCTCTTGAAAACAAGGCCCTTAAAGAATTGAAGATAGCACTGAAAGCAAAAAGCAATATACAAAATGATTTTACGTTAATGTAGCGAAGTGCAAAGTACTACACCTAGGGATGAGGAATCTGGGTTGCACATACAGTACATCTTGTGTGGTGTAACAGTGAACAGTACGAAAAAGGAAAAGTAGGATCTAGGGGTCATTGTGGGATATTAGCTAAACCAGACAGTGTCCACACTTTTTTCAAAAACTCCCAAGTTTTTGCCACTTTTGATGCAATTTACAACAAAGTGTTGCATGCCTCATAAAGTGATTTAAAATGCCCTAATATGATGATGTTTGTGTTAAACCTGTTTGGTAAAACTGTGTTAAACATATTGGGTAACACTGCCTATAACCCTTACTTTATAGCTGATAACAGTCCCTGTATGTGATGCTGCTCCATGTAATTCTGTACATTCTGAAACCAAGGCATGGTTAAAAATGGGCCCAGTGACCAAGCACACTTCCTGGCCAAACCATAAATAAAATAATAAAGTGATCCATGTGATACTTTTCTGACACAAAGTTTGAACATGAGATGTGGTTTAAACAGCATACAAACTTTGGATGCAGTCTCAGAACTGTGCCACAAGTGGCACTGAACCCCCCCAAGTCCTTCCTTGAAAAGGCACCCTAATCCCTTCCATTATCACAGTACTATGTTACTATATTTTTATATTGCATAACATGAAGCTAGATGGAGTAGAGGCAGGCAGACAAGGTTAAATATAGAATCCCCTTTGAAACTGGTGTGTTCTTAAAAGTTAAATATAGAACCATACAGGAACCTCTCTGGAGCTGGAAAGACTGTACTTGGTGTGTGTGTGCGTGTGGGGGGGGACATTAACAAGGTCATGCAGCCAGCCATGGATAGATCAGGGTTGGGGGAGGCCCTTCAATCAGGGTTATCCAGTGCATCAAAGGCTGATTCATGCGCTTGGGTTAATTTAAGTTTGATGGTTCCTCCATCCCTCGGTCAGGGATTACACAGTCTGGTCCCACCCCACCACACTTACTTTCACATGGTTCATCTCTTGCTGTCTTTGGACTGGTTGCATGCAGTGTAGAGCTGTGACATCAAGTCCGTTATGGCTTCTGACCACAGTCCTACAGCCTTGTCCTTCTAGACATGCACACAGAAACATAGAGTTTGTCAGCAGAAAAGGACTGTTTGGGCCACCAGTCTGCCCAGATGTCCCCTACTTAATCTGCCTCCACAGGACCTAACTGGTCTCCAGCAAGTCTCCCTCCTCCCTGACTGTTTTCTAATACACTCCATGTCTATCCCATGCATGCTTGAAGTCAGCCACTGTTTTTGCTTCCACCTCTTCTGCTGGCTGTCTGTTCCTGGCATCTACCACCCTTTTAGTGAATAAATATTTTTTTCATAACTATCTTAAAGTCCCCCCCCCAAGCTTCATCACATGCCCCCTGGCCCTGGTGTTCTTCTTCATTTAAAAGAGACTTCCCTCCTGCACCCTGTTCCTCCTGTGAGGTACAAAGAGGTCTCTATCATGTCCCCTCTCGCTCTCCTCTCTTCTAGGGTGTACATGTTGAGATCCTTCAGTCTCACCTCATAGAGCTTCCCATGCAAACCCTGCACCATTTTAGTTGCCCTCCTCTGGACTGCCTCCACTAAAGCAGTGCTTGCTACTGAATCTATGGTCTCGGCTACATCACTGTCACATGAGACAAGATGCATTGTAGGCACCAGAAAAGCAATAAACTTATCTCAGATGGAGATCCCCAGGGATCGAAACTACCATAAAGCTAGCAAGCTAATTTAGGAAAAATGTCTGATAGCAGACAGAGGGGAAGGACACACTAGGACTTAACACACAAATCAAAGCACTCTGCACAACACATGTTTTTACAAATTCTGGGTGTACTACACCTTTAAGAATAAACCCTCCCACCCTTGCAACCTCAGCTGCTTTGGCTAGCATCCAGGGCGTGAGTTATTTGAATTAAAAAACATAAGCCTGTGGCTTACCTCGCCCCTTTGCTTTGTCCTTTTTCGGTGCTCCTGTATTGAAGGGAGGGCCTCCCACCTATAACTCCACACTCTGGGTGGTTCTTTCCTTCCTGGGGCCTGCCCACCCCTTCTATGGCTTTGATCATTTTCCCGTACCACTGGTACCTAATTCCACCCTGGATGCCATTCCTCTGCTGAGGCGGTCAGTACTTTTGCACTAGTGCTGTTGCCGACTCAGCCCTTTCCAGTGGAGAAAATGTGGTCAGAAAACTGCTGAGGAGCAAGGTGCTGTAGGCGGGACCTGGCTCACGTTGCCCACGCTGCTACTGGCTGCTTCAACTCCTTCTCTCACTCTCTCTCACTTCCACCTGGCTGCTGTTTCTGGGTCCCGATGTGGCTTTACTCATGCTGCCAACAAGGGACCGCAGTCAACTTTAAAATGAAAACAAAAAACCAGGGCAATACTGAGCCCTCAACATGCCTGCCGACCATGGGGAACACTGACTGCTGACACAGCTGGCCGAGGGAGGGAGTCAATGGACCCAGCATCAAGTAAGCTTTTTTGGGTGCTTGTTGAACTTGTGTCCATTCCCTCCTGGACCAGCTTGAATAACTCATTCTAAACTAACTCCTGAACAACTGTTGGGGATTTGCTTAGATGCTCAAGGCTCCAGAACATGAACCCCAAGCCCAACTACTTTTAATAAAAAAAAAAAAAAAAATGCCCACATGCTGGGCAGGGACAGCAGTTCCAGCGTGTGGCCTGCCTTGCCCTCCTACTGCCAGAGCTAAAAAGGGGGGAGGGGGTTCCAAGGCAGCAGAGAAAGGGAAAAAAACCAATAGTTTTAGCATTTTAAACACAGCCCTGACTTGAGTTCAGGGACAAACTGCTGGAAGGGAGAGGGAGTCCTTGTACACAGGCTGTGGGCACTAGACCCCAAACCCAAATGCTGAAACCCTTCCCTCTATCTCGGAGCTCCTGTCACGCCACCCTGCAATGATTATGTTTGGGGGGGTACTATTACACCGTGCATAGTACCTTCTTTAGGGCATCAACATTGGAGCACTACATACGCACACTCTGCTACTTTGCTTGATTTCTCTGTTGCTACATTTAAATAGCACTCAAAGCTTGCTCCTGCCTTACGCTGTCGGCATCTTCCACATACTATTCACACACCGTTCTGCTTTGCTTAGAGTTAAATTAAACTCACAGCTCAGGACAATGGTTTATGCAGTGATGCCTGCTGTTTTCTGTAATCGGATTAGCTCACTCTTTAGTGTGGGGCATGGGAGAGCCAGCAAAACTGGAGAAAGTCGATGACAGCAAAATGGAGATCCAGAATGCTAGAGAGAGACGAGAGACATCCGTACTGCCTGGTGAATCCTCACTGATGCCAGCACACTTTGTCTCTCTGCTAGATGTCTCAATCAGGGAATAATCAGTTGTTTAAAAAAAAACAGTTGACAAGGCACTTGAACAGCATTAAACAGAGGCTGACCAGAGGTTTGAGTTCAGCAATGCTGTGAAGGGGACAAGTTGGGAGTGTAGATCAGGAGTTTAGGTTCAACAATGCCATGGCGGACAAGTTGGGAGTGAGGAACAGGAGTCGCAAACTAACATTCACAAATAATTAGGTGTGAAAAATTATTAGCAGCTTAACAGGAGGACAAGCCTAGCCAAATCTGACCACAAATAATCCCATTTAGGCAGCAGGTGTGTCCCATTTAAATAGTTATAGCCCCCATAGTCTAACATAGCCACTTAATCAGTGCCCAGTGGTATGTCCCACTAAAGCGGATGTCCTAATTATCTGTGTCCCAATTAAGTGGCTTCTATTGCATTAGTTTTTAAAAAAAGGTCAACTACTACCTTTTATATCTGAAATGCTTTTTATTTTCCCTTTTGTTAATTAGAAGATGTGTTTACGTGATGTTAGTAGGTGTGATGTGTGGAACAGCAATTCTGCCTGGCAGCTGACATATCTAACTCTATTCATCCCATTATATCATCAAAGCTGTGACCTCACTGACTGTGACATTACAGATACTTAGGAAGAGCCACTCGCCCACTCAGTAGCTGTCTGGTCAGTAACCTATGATGTCAAATCAAATCAAATCAAATCATACTTTATTTATAAAAAGTGCCTTTCTTGCAACCAAGGCGCTTGTACATAATAAAACAAAATACAATAAATAATCCCAGCAATAATCAATAAAATCCTACAGTTTAAAACTCTAACAATTATGATACAACATTAAAAATCTGGATATGTCAGTTCAAATAAGTGAGTCTTTAGTGCAGTTTTAAACTCCTGGATGGTCAGGCAATCTCGCACCCTACGAGGTAGAGAATTCCGTAGGGTCAGGGCCACAAAGCTAAAAGACCAGGCCCTAGATGTCTTTAAACGGACCCTAGGAATCTGTAGCAATCCCTCATTGGCAGATAGGAGAGGGTGGAGGGGACAGTAAGGGCGAAGGAGATCTTGTAAGTAACTGGGTCCCTGGTCGTGTAGGGCGACATAGGTCAGCAAACCGACCTTGAAAGTGATCCTCCACTGCACTGGCAGCCAGTGCAGTCCGTGGAGCACAGGCATTATGTGACTGTTTCTAGATGTACCAGTCAACAGCCTGGCTGTTGCAATCTACACTAGCTGAAGGCAGCGGACATCAACCCTCAGTAGCCCTAGGTAAAGGGCACTGTAGCAGTCAAGGCGAGAGGTAACAAAGGCGTGGACCAACATTGGAAGATCCTTGGGAGGAACCAGGTGTTTCACCTGGGCGATATTCCTCAGATGTTAAAAAGAGGTGTTGATGACTGCAGACACCTGCGATTTCAGGGTCAAGCCATTGTCTACAATAATGCTCCAGTTCCACACCCGGTCTGAGTTAGTCAGCTCAACACCCCAGAGACATAGTCCCGAGGGTGAACCTGCCGATAAACCCGCCTCCTGATGATCAAGGTCCACAACCAGCACCTCAGTTTTAGCCGAGTTCAACTGCAGCCAGCTCGCACCCATCCAGTTCCAGATCTCGGCGAGACAGTTGTTAAATACTGGGAGGAACACATCCTGACCAGGTGCAAAGGACATGTACAGCTGAGTGTCATCTGCATAGCAGTGAAAACTCAGACCATACCACCTAATAATCTCTTCTAACGGCAGCATATACACTGCAAACAGCATGGGTGACAAGATGGAGCCCTGCTGCACCCCGCATGATAGGGGGAGAGGGGCCAAGGAATAAATCCCAGACACCACTCTCTGAGTCCTACCCTTGAGGAAGGATTTAAACCATCTGAGGGCCATACCAGACAGTTCACAGATGAGCTGCAGGTGTTCCAACAGCACACCATGGTCTACAGTGTCAAATGCTGCAGAGAGATGAAGGAGGACCAAGATGGAACGGGTCTTCCGATCTTTCGCTATTAGGAGGTCATTTAGCACCCGGATAAGGGCTGTCTCAGTACTATGCCGCTTCCTAAATCCTGACTGGAGAGAATCATAGCTGGTCAAATGATCATCCAATTGCGATGCAACCACCTTCTCAATAACCTTATCCACAAAGGGTAGGTTACAGAAAGGTCTGTAGTTCACCAAGCAGTCTGGGTCAAGGGAGGGCTTTTTAAGGAGGGCCGAACAACCGCCTCCTTCAGGGGATCTGGAAAGATCCCTCTCTCCAATGACCTTCAGACTATCTTAACTAGGACTGGGCCGATCTCATTTACGTGTCCTACCAGGAGGCGTGTGGGACCTGGATCCAAACTACAGCTGGTTGATCTCAACGTCTCGATGATCATCACTATGTCAGTGATTGTGGGTCAGCTAAAGTCAGACCAGGTAAACTGGGGGCCAGACATCTCCTGCCGACCACCGCAACTTCCATTAGAGTGAGCCAGACAGATACCAGACCTGATTGTGGCAACCTTATCTGCAAAGAACCAAGCAAACTTGTCACACCATTCTTGTGACAAGGCTCCCCCAGACTGGAGACAGAATGGATTGCACAACCTGTCCACAGTCCAGAAGAGCTGAGCTGGTTGGCTCTGTGCAGCAGCAATCTCCCTGGAGAGGAATTCTACCTTCTTATGGGTGATTGCTGATTGGTAGACCACATAATGGTCCATCAATCTAAGTCTGTCACACTCCAGGCCTGATTTCTGCTAGCTCTGCTCTAACCTTCGTCCCACTCACCTCAGCTTCTTCAAGGTCTCATCAAACCAAAGAGACCTTGGGCAGAGGTTGAGGGGGCGAACATGAACAGGTGCAATGGAATCCAGGGCCGCCACCACTGCCTTATTATAGGCAAGTACTAGATCTCCTGGATTCATGCATTCAGTTGGTACACCCGATAGATCCAGTACATTCATTAGGCCATCTGGGGTAACACCCCTTAAAGGATGGTACCGGACTATCTCCGTAGGGGCAGGCCTACTAGGGGGAGCTAAGAAACTGAACCCAATGGTGTGATGGTCAGACCACCCGACTGGCTCCACCACCAAATTGGATGTCTCCATCCCCAGGAGGAACTTAGCATGAGCTGCATTATGAGGAGTTAACGGCAAATTGAGTTGGTTAATGAGACTGCATTATCGAGAGTGGAGGAGCATGAGGAGCAGGGACATGGAACATCATTGAATAAAGTGAGTGGGTTAATGAGACTGTAGTGGGTTAGACAGGATGCTACATGTTTATGGAAATGCCAATTTGTCAGGCAACAATTATGTGTAATGACAATTTGTCCACAACATATATGACTTCTTGATATTTTTTGTTGTGTCATTTAGTCCCCTCGACATTTTGTCCATGTCATTTTGACCGTGTCATTTTGTCTGGGGACATAATGTCCGTACATGCATCACAGTATGTATAAATGTTGCTTATTTTGCTCAGTTTGTTATTCACCTGGAGAAGGGACCTGTGAAGCCCTGAAAGCTTATGTACTATACTCTCTTTGTGCAAGACATATGTCCACCAAAAGGTATCAAACCTTCCAGCGACTCCTGTTTCCCAAGGACCAATACTGTACAACTAAAATCTCTTTTTACTAAATTCTTTGGAACATGAAAATACAGCAGTTAACAGTCACTGCAGAAACAGGGTCATCATGTAATATAGTGCTTTTCCACACATCCGGCATAGTGCTATTACATAGAAAACTTACTAGTGAGCAAAAGGAAAAAGAAAAATACAGTATGCGCCGCTTGTACCGGACTAGTTTGACATGTACTGTCATGGCCGTAGAAGCGGCATCTGTTACACACAATGTGACTTTTCCTGAAAGAAAAAAAAATGTGCAAACTGCAGTTAGAAATACGGACAACAAGCAGACATAAACAAGAAGGGGCAAACATACTAACTAACAAAGAACATGTACTGAGCACACATGGTAATGACTACAGCTCCTGTGGGGTTAAATTCCATGTGTTACCCTGTGAGTTTCAACTTTATTTAAACTTTGTTTAAACTGTGAGTTAAAATGCAGCTTTACTGTACCAGCACCATAGTTAGACCTGGCTCTGGTTGATGAAGTCCATAATGGCAGTCTGCTTCGTCTTTGGCATGGTGTACCGCATCCACGCATTCTCTGTTTGTGCTAGTAAGCCCCAGTTCGGAATAGCATCTGCACTTTGCTCTGCTGCACTCTGCAGTGTCAGCAAGGCATTATGGATATTGGCGGGTGTAACACAGACCTCCTCTTGGTCTGTCTCTTCTTCCGGATCTTCCTCCACTTCCTGGTCTGTGTCATTTCCAACCAATCCAGATACAGCTTCATTGATGCAAGAGACAAGCAGGTCCACTTCCAAGAGGCAGAAGGGGTTGAAGGTGTTGCAGGCACGGACATGTTCAGGAGAGCAGTGTAACCAGCAGCAGGGTGACACAGAACAAGAATGACCAGAAGTTGTAAATGCACTACTCTTTTAGCCACTAGCATAAATTAAGCTGAACTAACCGGCTACTGTAAGTGAGGCAATTAAGGTAATTGAGGTGTAATCAGTGGTTTTCACACTCGGCTGCAAGTGTTGTTTGCATAACAATAGGCGAAGATAAGTGCAAATGGTAGCTGAATGTAAAGAAAGGGGTCATTAAGTGTTAACTTAAACTTAACTGGATGGTACATGCGGAGCATCAGATCCATTTTATATGCTAGTTTCTGAATGCGAGTTAATAGAATTTGGCATTTGGCAAGTGTGATATGTCCAGTAGAACCGAATGTCTGGTTCATCCATGGATGGTACATTTGGCGCATATTGTACTTCAAAAAAAAAAAAATACAATTGACTACTTGTTAAAATTTGTAACATTTTCCTGTCTGCTACTTTTTGTTCTACTAGCTCTTTAATGTGAGACTAATACATGATGATATTCGTCACCTTCCGAATATCATTTCACTACTCAGTCTCAATCATATGCGGTGACCATATTCATGGATGCAGAGAAGACATTCTACTGGGTGAACTGGGGGTTCCTACACAGAATGCTGGAGGAAATGAAGGAGGGACCAGTCCTTCCTTGAGTGCATGTCGCCGAAATAGCCCCCAGGTCACAGTTAAAGTTTATAGGGTCCAGTCTTACAGATTTTATTTAAAAGAAGCTCTAGGGAGGGTGCCCTCTATCCCCACTTTTGTTTAGCCTGTGCATTGAACCTCTTGTAGAGGCAGTTCACCAGTACTGGAATGTTCAGGGCATTCAGGGGGTAGGGGACAAGGACCATAAACTATCACTCTATGTGGATGATTCCCTGTTCTGTTTAATCTTGCCAGAGACTCCCATTCTGGCTCTGTTGGTGCAGCTGAGGAAATAAGGGTCCATCTCAGGCTACAAGATTAACTAAGAAATCTGAGGCCATTGTTCAGCAGGCCTGTATTGGGAACTTCAGAGGTTCTTTCCCCTTTAAATGGTCCACCGGAGCATAGTACGATATCTGGGAGTATGAATTACCCCAAATTTGCAGCTGCTGTTTTCACTGAACTATGAGAAGCTGTATGGGGAGCTCAGGGTGGATAACACCTGTTGGGAGTTATTGCGGTTGAGCCTGGGTGGTCATATCCAGATTTCTCATTGTTTTCCATGTGTTGCTCCTCTATATCCCAGAGGAATTTGACTTAAAAGCTTTTCATATCCTTTGTCTAGGATTCTGGCCAACATTAAGTAAATAAGAGAGTGTTGGGCCTCTCTGGGAATGGGGGCTGGCAATGTCAGATATTAAGCACTACTACCTGGGTTCACAACTGGCCCTCAATATCACATGGATCAAAAAATAGGGGACACTTAATGGGTTGAGTTGGAGGAGGACCCTTCGCTCTATGGGCCGCTTTTAGCTCTGCCTCATGTATGGTTCACTACACAGCTTTGGGCTAATATTAGCAACTCTTCCATGAAGCTGTCACAGACTTTTTATCTCCCAGAATGCAGCCCATGGCTGTTATCAGTTTCACAACTGCCCAGATGTCTGAAAGGGTTACATTAGTATGCTACCACCACTTACTTTAACCTCACTTGGGGTATCTCTAGATCTGAATCCCATCAGAACCACTGACAGTACAGTGCTCCTTACCAAAGGTCAAATGAGCTACCCATTCTGTTACAGCTGAGAAGACACTTGGGCATCATCATCACAGATGACCTGAAATCATCCAAGCAGAACACTAAAGCAGTAGGTAAGGCTAGAGGGATGTTGGGGTGTATTAGTAGGGTATCGCAAGTCGTAAGAGGGAGGTAATAATCCCTCCTTATAAGACACTGGTTAGGCCCGATCTGGAGTACTGCATGCAGTACTGGAGGCCACACCTGCACAAGGACATTAACAAAATGGAGGTAGTCCAGAGAACGGCAACCAAAATGGTGCAGAGACTGCATCAGAAAACATATGAGGACAGATTAATGGAACTCAATGTGTATGCCCTAGAGCAAAGGAGGAAGAGAGGTGATGCGATCGAAACATTCAAGCATCTGAAGGGCATTAACAAGATGAAAGAGTCTAATATGTTTCAATATAAGAAAAATAGCAGGACAAGAGGACACAGCATGAGATTAGAGGGAGGTCGATTAAGGGGGAATGTGAGGAAGTTCTTTTTCACAGAAAGGGTAGTGGATGCACGGAACGGCCTACCTCAGGAAGTGCAGGGCTTCAAATAGGCATGAGATAGGCATAAGGGAGCAATAACAATGAGTATGACTAGATAGTCCATTGAGAGAGTACAGGCCTATAGCACATTCATAAGGTAGAAAAATTGGGCAGACTGGATGGGCTTTGCGGTCCTCATCTGCCGTCAACTTCTATGTTTCTATGAGATACAGTAACTGCTTTAGATACAGTAACTGTAGCCAGCCTCTTCGGAGATGGATCACAGACCTGCCAGTTTATCCCTAGTTATCTGTACCTGAAATGACTCTGTCACAGAAAGCATGAAGTACATAAAAATAATATTTAATACTCCATGATAGTTACATTCTTTTTGGTTATGAAAGGAATTTGGCCCCTTTGAAGTTTACCGTTAAAACAGACACCTTTTAGCTGAGAAGTGACCAGCCCTTGATGTTTAAGTAGAACAAAAGAACCGTTTACTGGACAGAAACAGTAGCTGTCCCCACCCAACCTCTGTGAGAATCCAGGAGTGTAATTCTCAAGTCACAACAGACCCCTCCCCAGCCAAAATACCTACAGAGGCCCATCTGATAATCAAAGAAAAAAAAACAAAAAACAGATACAGTTAAAATACATTGCAAGTTATTGTATCCCTATCTCCCGGAAACATGAAAAACAAATCTTTTAGCAATCCAAAATGATGTTTGTTTATAAAATGGGTACAAAAAGTGAAGATATATGATTGACTTAAACACATCACTTGACCGTGCATTACTGTATAACAACATATGGTCATCTTTGTAGTTAACCTACTCGCAAATCAATGCTCCTGTATAGAATTTTTAAAAACATATTGTGAGCCATTTTTTCCCTCAGTAAACTTAAAGTCTCAAGGCTTCAGTATCCAAACAATGTTCTTTTAATTATAAATAATAAGCAATTCACGTTGTAGGACCTAATAGAAAAACACATAAAACATTGTATAACACAAGCAATGTTTTTCAATTTTTATTACAGATCACATTGTCAGTAAAGCAGAAATACAGATCCTTTTATTTTTTTTCATTCTTTGTTAACTGGGTAAGGCCTATTAAGCACAACTGCCTGTTTTCAGGGGCAACCCAGGTGCTTTAGGCTGGTTAAGTGACTTGCCCAGAGTCACACAATATGCAAGTGGTGGTTGGGAGACTCAAACCCAGGTCTGCTGAACCAAGCTCATTCACAGCTCGTTACCCTAACCTCTAGGCTATACTGCCAGCCAAAATACACATTGTCAGCACAGCACAAATGCAGCTTTCCTGGGCAGCTTCACTCATACATCCTCACTTTTTCCCCCAGTTCTCAAACCACCACCACAGCATTTAAAAAAGTCCCAAACCAAAAATATTTATAGCACTTACCGGGAACACCTCAGCAAAATGAAGACTCACTGACACACCACCAGTCTGTCTCTTTCTCTCTCTCTAACAGGTACAACAGTACCTTACTCTGTCACAGTAACCACACAGTATACTGCCGTCATGATAGTTGCAGCACACAGTCATTATGAATGGATCCTGATTGGGGAAGTATTTTAAAAAGAAATAAAAATGTTTACTAAAGCGACAATTATTGTAGCCTCAAGGCCCCGCTGATTAGACACCACCAGGGTCCCCGATTTCACTACATCACAATCTCACTGTTGCAGCTCCTCTCTCTCTTACCACTGAGCAACTGACTGCTCTCCCTCTGTAGGGAACAACAATAACAGTAATTTTCTTTGTAAAAAACATTTTTGTGATGTGTGTGGGTTGGGGGGATCAATACAAACATTAAATATATGTGCTTTCAGAGGGACAAGGTGTAGAAATGGAATTGCCACCATACTATTGAAAAACAACATCTTCAGGAAAACCTACAGCTACCAGAAGGGGGGGGAAAGCCCTTAATCAGCACAAAAAAGGGTGTCATGTTCCAGTAGGTGGAAGAATTATTTAAGGACAAATCCAGGTAAACATTTGAATTTATATTTATTTAATAATGGATATTTTATTTCCTAAACACATTTAAATAAGAGAAACCCATTTTATACACACAATAAGACATACTGGGGGTGCGCATTGTGCTGAGATAACTGCACTTCCAGGGGTTGAGGAACTTCACCTGTGGCCTCATGCCTCACTATGCTCCTGGGCTTACGGTTATCTCAGCACAATGCACACCCCATTGTGTCTTATTGCTTTGTTTTCATGTTAGCAGGTTTTTCTCTTACTTCTATATCCCCAGTTTTCTCTCTCACTAATGAGTCATTAATTCTTTGAAGCACATCCCTTTCTTTACTGGGCCACTGGTTATTGCCTAGACAAACCATTTGTATTGCTATGCTGTGACCCATTGCAGTGCCTGATGTCCATGTTATAGGACTGCAGCACCAGGCTGCATCTTAACAATTTAGGGTTCTGCCAACTGATCCTGTGGGGCCATGTGAGGTCATTGTAGTCAGTGACCAGTGTGACCCCCCCCCATACATAAATGGTTGCAGATTCTGCAAAGCCCAGAAGATATCCAGACACTCTTTCTTGATTATGGAGTAGGCCTCCTCTCGATGCAGCAGCTTCCTGCTCAGGTACACAACTGGGTGTTCCTCCACCGTCTGCATTACCTGACTCAGAACTATGTCTAGCCCATGATCTGATGCATCCATGTGCACAATGAACTTCAGAGAATAGTCAGGGCTTATGAGCACAGGTGCCTCACATAATGCCTCCTTAAACTCATGGAACACTGTTTGACAGTGGTTCATCCACAGAACATTTTCTTCTTTGTGAGATTGGACAGGGCTTTGGCCATACTGCTGAAGTTTGGCGCAATCTTTCTATAGTACCCTGTTGTCGTTAGGAAGACTTGTACTTTTCTGTTTGTTTTGGGCATGGCTCATCCCTGCATGGCCTCAGTTTTTGCTGGCTCAGACTGAAGGTACCCACTCCCCAACCTGTGCCCAAGGTATGACACTGCTACCATCTCTATTTGGCACTTCTCCACCTTGACTGTCAGCCCAGCAGCCTTCAGTCAATGGAGCACCTCAGTCAAGTGCCTGACATGATCCTCCCATGTCTGGCTGTACATGGCAATGTTGTCCATGTATACCAGAACAAAATCTCCTGCTCCAGACAGAATGTGGGTTATGAGCTGTTGAAAGGCAACAGGCACATTCTTCATCCTGAGTGGCATTACTTGAAACTCAAACAGGCCAAATGGAGTGATGAAGGCCGACCTTTCTCTGGCTTCAGGGATCAGGGGTACCTGCCAATAGGCTTTTGCCAGGTTTATGGTTGTCAGGTATGTGGCTCATGCTAACCTCGCTAGGGTCTCATCCATCCTGGGCATGGGATATGCGTCCAACTCTGTACAGCTGTTAAGCTTGTGGTAGTCGACACAGAACCTCGTGGTCCCATCCTTCTTGAATCAGTATCACTGGGGTGGATCAGTGACTACTGGACTCCTGGATTAACCTAAGAGCCAGAATTTCCTTGAGTTCACCCTCACTAGCATGTTTCACCCCCTCAGGAACTCAGTAGGGTGGCTGCCTCACCAGGCTCTGGGACCCCAAATCCATGTGGTGCTCTGCCAGAGTGGTAGACTCTGGTTTGCCTGTAAACATTTCCCCAAATGTGTGCAGCACTCCACATATTTTGGCAGCTTGGGCCAGTGTCAGTTGCTCCAAGGGGCTGACATCATCCACTGAGGATTCTCCTTTAACTCCTCCCAGGAGATCCACCAGTGGATCTGCTTCTGCCTCCTTCTCTGGATAGCTTCGCACAGACAGGACCATCTAGTCCCAGTCATGGTAGGACTTTATCATGTTTATCTGGTAGATTTGCTGCTTGCATCGTCTGAGAGGTAGCTATGTAATTAACATCATTCACCCTGCTGATCACCGAGTAAGGTAACCCTCCCAAGCCACCTGTAATTTATTCTGCCAGACAGGGATGAGTACCATCACCTGTTGCCCAACTTTGTACTCCCAGACTCTGGCCCCATGGCTGTACCATGTCTTCTGTCTCTGTTGTGCAGTGGCTAGGTACTCCTGTGTGAACCCCATGAGCTCACTGAGCCATGTTTTGAAATTCAGAATGTACTCCACAACATATTCCCCTTGGGGGGGATGCTTACCCTCTCTTTCATCCCTTACTGAATCAAGGCGGTCCCTTAACCTATGGTCAAACAGAAGCTCGAAATGGTGAGAACTCTATTGACTCCTGGGGAACTTCCCTATATGTGAATAGGAGATTGGGTAAGTACATGTCCCACTCTTTTGCATGCTGGTCAGCAAATGCCGTTAACATAGTCATAAGTGACACATTAAATTGCTGAACCAGATCATTAGTCTGGGGGTGGTATGGGGGCCTCGCCCCTCACTTCTCCCAAAGACTAGCCATTAAGGCATACTTGAAATTGATGCCCTGGTCCAACAGAATCTCCTGGGGAAACCCACTTGGTTAAATATCCCCAGCAGTTTGTTGGACACATTTTCTGTCTCAATGTAGGACAAGGGCACTGCCTCAGGGTACCTTGTAGTGTAATCCACGATCATCAAAATGTACCTCTTGCCTATGCAAATTGGGGTGCTGAGTGGCCCCACAATGTCCACAGCAACTCGCCAAAATGGCTCTTCAACTATAGACAGGGGAATCAAAGGTTCCATGTCAAAATGCGATCACTATTATGGTGAGTGTACATCACCAAAAAGCAAATCGTCATTATACACTTGCCGGCGACCGTACATCCGGCAAAAGAACAAGTGTTTTTAGGGTTAGGCTCCCCACCCCCTGAACAAAGATAACTAACTCCAGGGGGGTCCATGTCGAGGAAGGGGCACAGCTCACATTTGTGGAAAAAATTAAGTGCCGCACACACAGGCAGTGGCAAAATTGTAACCCTCCCAGTCCCCAGGCCCAAACCCCATACCTGCTTAGCTAGAGCTAGCCACCCTCACCACCACGCCACAGGGCTAGCTCAGCTGGAGTGGACACAGCAGTCCCCTATGGACCTTTCTCCTATCCCTCCCCTTCCCTTCGCTATCCCCCCCTTCCTGTTGCTCTTCTCACAGTCACTTTTGTTGTAGAATCGCTACTCTTGTAGTGCCTTGATGATATAACTGAAAATGAGTCACTGTTTTTGCAGTCGCTCATTTTCAGTCACTATCATCACAGGATACTGAATCAAAACTGCCTTAGCCTTGTCTCCAACCTTTCCTACCATCTGGCACTGTGGACAAGTCTGTCAGTAGTTTATTTATTTATTTATTTTATTTATTTATTTATTCAAGTCTAGGATTACACAATACCTTTGAACGTAAGCTCTTTTACAAAGGTTCCACGTCAGTAATAAAACAGTATACAGTATTAGAACAGTACACGGGCATCAAACTTTGGCGAAAGCAAGAGCTGCAGCAGGAGTACATGAGGGGAGAGTAGGGGATAGAGGTAGGAGGGTGAGGGGGGAAAGGAGGGAGAGCACAGAGTTGAGATGGAAGGGGTGGAGAAGGTGGGAGGGAGGAGCTGAGAGGGAGGCATGGGGTGGGAGAAAGGAGTGCAGCCCGATGGCCTTGTCTGGGACAGACAGTTGTAAGTGTCTGGTTTGGGGAGATGCACATTTGACGTAGAAGTGCTTGATACAGGGGATTAGGCAGGAGGGGGGCACTAATGGGGGGAGCAGTCACAAGAGCTGGAGGCAAGCAGGGAGAGTCGAAGTCTGGACTTGAAGGCCCCAAGGGTTGGTACGGCGAGAGTGTCACTACTAAGGGAATTTAGCCAGTAGGGTGCCCTGTATGCAAACGATCTTTGTCCTTGGGTAGTCCGACATCATGGGATATGTAGGGAGTTAAGCTTGGACCTCCTTGTAAGGGACAGGCTGGACCTGGATGAGAGAAGAGTGTTCACTCCAGGAGGGGCAAGGCCCATCATTATTTTCTTGGCAGTGATGCAAGTCTGATATTTAATTCGACAGTCAAGTTTCAGCCACCCAGTCTGGGAGTAGAGTTCGCAAGTGTGAGTGAGACGATGGGATCCTACGATGAGTCGTTTGAGAGATGTGGCTGTGGCAGAGCCATATATGATAAGACCATAGTCGATGATGCTAATGACAGAGCTGTAGACTGCAATTGACAATGCGTCAGAGGTAAGGTGTTTCCTATGCCTGAATAGTAGGCCCAGTCGGGTGTTAGGTTTCGCCACATTATTAATGTGGGCAGCATAGGAAAGATGGGGGTCCAATGTGATGCCAAGGTACTTGGAGGATTGCGTATGTTCAAGTAAGACACCTTTCGTAGTTTTGATGGAGAGTTTGTAGTGTTGGTTTTTGTTGTGCGGGCTGCTGAAGACCATTGATTTTGTTTTCTCCTGATTGAGGATCAGTTTATGTGTTGAGAACCAGGCTTCAACGGAAGAGAAGCCAAGCTGGAGTTTTACTTCCAGGGCTTTAGGATCATGATGAGAGGCTAGGATAACTGCGTCATGATGCATAGAGAATGATTTGCTCAGTGCAGGAGTCTGGTAATGTGTTTAGGAGCAGGCTGAAGAGGAGGGGTCCCAGGATAGAGCCCTGAGGGACCCTGGAGTGGACAGGTCTGGGGTCCGAGAGGGTATCAGCAATTCTAACTCTCTGTGACCGATTGATGAGGTAGCTTTCAAACCAGCTAATAGAGTCATGTGACAGCCCAGCATTTAGGAGCTGTCCAAGCAGGAGGCGGTGATTTATGGTGTTGAAGGCTTTAGTCAAATCGATAAAGACTGAGCCCGTAAGTTGACCATTATCCAGTGAGTTGTGGATAGCACCAGTGAATTTGATAAGTGCAGAGGAGGTGCTGTGCCCTTTTCTGAATCCATGTTGTTGCCGGCAAAGTATGTTGTGCTTATCCAGAAAGTCAGTAAGCTGGTCGTAGACAATGTGTTCTAGTGCTTTGGGGGGGAGGAGAATTGAAATGGGTCTGAAATTCTCAAGGGTTGTTTTGTCACCCCGTTTGTGGATGGGGGTGACGGTGGCAGATTTCCATTTATCTGGAAACTGGCTTAGGCTGAGGGAGAGATTTAGGATCTTGGTCAAGGGCACAAGTACCTCTTCAAGGGTGAGCGACAGGAGTTTGAGATCAATGGAGTCACTGCTGAATCTTGAGTTCCTAATGGCTTTGGAGACACACTTGCGAGCCTGGTGAGTTGTGACTGTTTTAAAGAAGAAATGTGGCTTGTTTGGGGAAGAGTTCATTTGGGGCAGAGGAGCATGGTTGTCGTTGAAGAAATCAGTGGGTAGAACTGAGCTGAGGTCGGTGAAGGCAGAGTTGAAGGAGTCAGCAATGGTTTTGGGGTCAAGTGTGGTGACTCCATTTATGTCAAGCATGGTTGGGGGGGATTTGGACTGTTTCCCAGTGACTTTGTGTATATTTTTCCAGAAATCTCTTTCATTGCCCCAGGAGTTGGTGAGGGCACTCTTATAATGGGCAGATTTCATTTGACAGATGGATTTGGTGCAGTCATTCCGAGCGCACTTGTAGTTTGAGATGTCATTTTGCCTCCCAGAGTTTCTGGCTAGTTCCCAGAGGTTGTCCCTTGATTTCAGTTTCTTTAGGAGGTCACCTGTGAGCCAGGGGTTGCTGAGTGCTTTGACTTTGCACTTCCTTAAGGGGGCATAAATGTTACAAGCCTCAGTGAAGATTTGAATGAAGTGATCCAGGGCAGTATTCACATTGGTTGCATTGAAAATTAGAGACCAGTCTTGGAGGAGGAGATAAGATTTGAGATGTGTTAGCTGACCGTGAGGTAGAACTCTGCTGGTGATGGTTTTTTTGGGGGGGGGGTTGTGAATTTACAAGACCGGGTACAGCTGACAGGGGAGTGGTCACTGAGAGCGTCAGGTAGGACAGTTGTATTTGTGATCTGTGAGGGGTGGGTGGTAAGGATCCAATCCAGGAGGGTGCTGGTGCCGGTCCTGTAATTTTTCCTGGTTGGTGAGTCAACCATCTGTGTGAGGTTGGCCGTAGCGATGGAATCTCTGTATGCACCTGCTTCAACCTCAGGCCAGTTTATGTTGAAGTCACCAAGGAGGATGGACTCGGTGTCTGGTAGAAGTGACCTGATGAAATCTCGAACTGCGGTTAGCCCAATTCCTTGTTCTTTTGGAGAAATGTAGATGGTGACAATTGTGAGGGCTTTGTTTTGTGCACCTAGGAGGATTCTGATTGGAAGAATCTGAGCAGTAGATGAGTGGGAGAGGGTATTAATGGGGTGACCCCTGATAGTGTCTTTTAAGTATACAACACAGCCACCACCTCTTTTAGCCAACCGGTCGAGTCTGAAGACATTGTAGCCAGTGATGTTGATTGTCTGGTCAGGGACCGAGGGCGAGAGCCAGGTCTTGACAACTGCCAGGATGTCCAGGCAGTGTTGGCTGGTAAGGGCCTGCAGGGCATTGATTTTTGGGAGGAGGCTGCAGATGTTGATGGACATGATTGATAGGGCACCAGTAGACTTGCTCAGGTTAGGGGCCTTGTTGAAAGGTGGGCCAGAGTTTGGGTGCACATTGCCAGATAAAAGTAGGATCAGGAGCACAAGCCGCAGAGTGCTCAAACGAAGTTCCTTGATGGAAAACCTATGTCTTCTCAGTAATCAAGCATGGATAATATGGTGAAAGTGCAAGGTTGTGGTTACGGTGAAGAGAGAGGACTGGGAGGGTACACTTAGTCCAGTTGCGGTAGGGGGCAGTTCCTTAAAGGTATGTGGGACCCAGGACAGTTGGTTGGGTACTTGATGGAGAGTACCCAAGTGGTGATACGCTGTTTCAAGTAGGTAGCAGCAGAGGGGAGAGGGGAAGCAGGCTGCAGGGGAGTACAGCAGAGGGGCGAGGGCTGCAAGGAGGAAGAGAAAGGAAAGGAGAGAGTGGGAGGAGCACAGTTTGCCACATCCTTAAAGATACTGGGTCAGTAAAAATTGTTAGTCAGATGCCTTTTTGTACATCTGACTTCTTAGTGTCTGGAAAAGGGTATATCAAGGGCTAAGGTCAGATGTGGCTTCCTATACTCCTTAGGAATTATCTGCTGGAGTGCTCCTTCATCTTATCCTCCCTTTGAAACCCATTCACGATATAGCAGCCCAGTCTCCCAGTATATCTCCCTTTTCTCCAAACCCTGAGAGTCACCTTCCACCCTGGTGGTGAACTCCCTTACTTTTTGTAAGAATGGGTCAGTTTGCTGAACTCTCCCCAGCTTAACACACCTGACCCACTGTCCTGTGGGAGAGCCACCCACAGCTGGACTCTTCTCAGTCTGTAGCTGTGGATCAGAACTGCTACTCCCATCTTGTTCTTCAGCTCCTTCCCGTGCTGCTGAGGGAGGGGTTGCTTTCAGTTGCACTGCCCCCTCTGTGTCCTCAGGAACCAATTCCTTAACTTTACTATGGGTAGTGATGAACACAATGCTGACCTGACTTTCCTAGTATAGCGTGGTGGTTAAGAGCAATGAGCCGCAAACCTGGAGAACCGGGGTTGAATCCCACAGCCACCGCTTGCATACTATGTGACCATGAACAAGTCACTTAACTTCCCTGTGCTCCCATCATGCACCTGGAAACAAGCCTCAGCTTAGTGTGTCTTTCCTGGCCAAAACCTGTAAAATAAAAACAAATAAAAGTAATTATCTGCAATTAAATTCACAGGCAGGCCTGATACAACACCCACCTCTCGTATGCCTTGGCCACCTTTCCAGCTTAGAAAGATCCAGGCCATTGGCACTGAAGCTGCAGGACTCATCACTCCTCTAATTCTGGAAAACTGGCCTGGCCGGATCTATTCCTTGTGAATCAAATCTTGCTTTACCATGGAAATGGAGGACCCATGGTCCCTCAATCCCTGGGTTACCATCCCATTTGCAAACACAGGGTGCATGTGTGCAGTGGAGTTTGTGGGAACTGCTCTCTGGGTACAGGCCACTAGCTGTTGGGAGCTTTCACAGCTACCCTCTCCAGCTGCATGTGCTCCTTTGGCTATATTTTCTGGACAGTTCTACGACAAGTGTCCCAATTTTTGTCAGATATAGCACCTGTGTTCCCCTGACTCCTTACTTTTGAAATCATTTGGCTTCTCTTTCTGCTCAGGCTCAGGATGGCTTCCTTTAGGTTGTCCCCCCCCCCGGTTCCCTTAAAACTACATGATGTCCCTCCCTCATTTTTTTTTTTTTTTTTATTTATTGAACATTTCGGAATTACAACCTTTGAGTCAAGGACTCCTTTGCAAAGGCTCCACGTCATTCAGGACAGGACATAACAACAACAGAGTGTTAAGAATTCCACAAAAACCAGTGACATTACAATACGACAGAGATAAACATCATAGCATATGTTAATGCTATTCGTCAGAATGGAAATCGTAGGGTTACACAGTAGAGGTCGTCGGTTAGAGGCTTCCAACAGGACAATACCATGTTCAACAATACAGGATATGGTTAGCGCCAGGGCTCGGTTAAAAGAAATCTGGCGGTTGAGAAGATCAAGTCAGAGAGGTGGCCCCTGTGTTCAGCCAGTCCAGGGGATAGAGGGGGAACATTTGCAGGTCACAGAGTTGACTCTGTGCTGAAAGCATGGTTGGCTGGGTACAAACTGATCAGCCCTCTTGGCTACCTTCTTCATGGAACTTGGCATCCTATCCAGCAACCATATTCTCAACACCTCTGGTACTGTCCTTAAGTACTATTCCATGAGGAACAAAGCTTCTATCTGTTCCACAGAACCAGCCTTTGCATCCTTTAATCATCGCTCTAACAAACTGCCTAGTTGTACATACATTTCAGAACAGGTACATTCCTTAAACTTCTATATTTTCATTTATAGGCCTAAGGAGTCAATTCAAACATTTCAACAAGGCATTTTCACACTGTTTAAGAGCCACCTATGTCCCAAGAAGAACTTTAAAAAACATATTTGGACACAAAGCAGCTTATATTTCTCATTAACTCTGTATTTCTTATCCCCATTATTTATTACTGAGGCCATATGCATGAAAACAGGATAGCTGTTCATTGAGGGTTCATCAGCTCCTATTGCTTCTTCCCAACCTTATGTCATAGTACTCTGTTTGTGACATCACAGTGATTCCCATGGCAACAGACTGTGGTGTCACAACACAGCATTTTAATGCCAAGTAGGGAATAAGCTATAGAGGCCGATGAAATCTAAGAGATACAGATCTTGTTTTTGTGGGAATTTCTTCAGTAAAAAATAATGGAGTGGAAAATCTATGGAAATCTGTAGCAGATATATGGAACAACAGCTGAACTGTGTCTCAATATTATGTTTTTTTTAAGTTTTTCCAATGGCATCAGCTGCTCTTTAAAGTCCATGCAGTCCTCACTGTCTGACCTGGCAAAGGCTTCTAATGCTCTGCTCATAAGAAGTGGCAAAGGGTGAGTTGCCCAAGAAGCACTGTTCAATTCAAATTACCCACAAATTATCTTAAAGGATTTTTAAAACAAATCAAGTCATCCCTCTTCTGGTACTTGGGAAACATTTTGGAATTAATTTTGGCTTCTTTGGTCGAACCCCTGATGCCAGTACTTAAGGTACATGCTGTTGTCTTCTGGTGCAGAATCTTCATCTCTCTCTCATGTTTATGCTTTTGCTCTTGCTTCTCTCTCAGCTGGATCTTGTGCTGGTGCTACCTTTCTCATGCCTCAGCTTCCAACTCTGTCCTCTGCAGCTTTGCGTCTGCCTTTGCCTTAACCAGGGTGCGCTCCAGATGCATCATCTCTACTGCAAAGCTGCTCCAGTTCTAGGCTCTGGCTCATTTGAATTTCCAAACTTTCTGAAACAGTCTTGCCCTCATGACTCCTACACGAAGGCCCAAGATCCCATCATCATCTGAATTGCTCCTTCCAACGTGAAAGTGTGTGTGTGTGGGGTGGGTGGGCTTGTGGTATCAGATGCTCCACTCTGAACTTCAACAGTAGGTTGATCAACTAGGTTATCCATATCTGTTTCAGGAAGTTCAATGTCTTGTATATGAGTAGCAGAAGATTCTTGGCCAGGCGAGCCAGAGGCTAGCACAAGGGCTTCCTGCTCTAAAATTGGCTGCTGGGGAGGTGGGATCATGAGCACTGAAGTAGACCCTGCAGTATGCTGTTTAAACAAATGAGGCTCAGTATTCCTTGAAAATTCAAAACTGGATGGTAGGTTAACATCAAACTGTGTCATAGAATCATAGAATATTGTCGTCAGAAAAGGATGCCAGTGGCCCATCGAGTCTGCCCCCCCCCGTATTTACATCCCCATCCCTCCCTGCCCCCTTTTTTCCCCCGGCCAATACCTTAAATCTTTCCCATGCTCTCTTGAATCCCCCCACTGTTTCAGCTCCCACCACTTCCTCCGGTAGCCTGTTCCAGGAACCCACCACCCTTTTGGTGAAGTAATGTGCCCTTAAACTACCCCTAACTTCCCCCCCCAACCTCAGACTGTGGCCCCTAGTTCTATCCATGTATTTTCTCTTGAAGATGCTCCCCTCCTCTGTCCTGTTTATCCCCCTTCACATACTTGAATGTTTCGGTCATGTCTCCTCTCTCCCTTCTGGTCTCCAGTAGTAGTAACATTTATTTATACAGTATCACACTATTAGGACAATTCACACCCTATTTACAAGGTGTACCTGTGCAGTGAACATGTAAAATTCAAGTTTCCACACATAACAATAAAACTAACATATCACAATAAGGTTGTATACCCTATAAGTAAATAAGAAAAACACAAACATTTAACAATCATATAAATTATTACAACACTGGTCATCAAAGACTACACTAAACATACAGATACCAACTACAAGTAACATTTAAGTGCTATTATACTTGTCAATTGCACACACATCTAAAGCTAAAGTGCTGTCTAGCCTTTATTTTCAAACAGCATTCTGTAAGATCCAGATTTCTCAGGTCTGGAGGTAATGCATTCCGGGCACTAGATACGCTAAATTCAAAGGTCATTTTACCAAAATTATTAACAATCCAAGGCTGCATCAGATTCCTAGCCCCATTTTTCTTAGATTTAAACTGTGTCTAGGTCTTTGTAATTTATCTATCAAATGTTGGGGTGATTTATTTCTAAACATACTCCAGACAAGGTTAGTTCAAATATTCCTTTGTTTTAGGTCGAGTGATTGCCAGCCAAGCTTGTTATACATTGAGCAGTGGTGAGTATTATAGCTACACCTCAAAACAAATCTTGCCAATCTATTATAAAGATGATCAAGTTTTTCCAACTGCTGTTTACTTGTGTATCTATAGATATGATTCCCATAATCGATTATCGGCAAAATTAATTGATTTGCTATTAATAAACGTACAGATTTTGTTGTGCTTGTTGTAAACCTTCTTGCCACCCCATACGTCCATTTACTTTTTTTACAAGAGCTGAGATATGGCAATCAAAGCTTAAATACTGACCAAAGTAAACCCCGAAGTATTTGTAAGTTGCAGTTTGAGTCAAACATTTCCCTTCCATTGTCGTTATATGTAAGCACAAGCTTTTTGATCTAGATTGCTTAGATTCAAATAACATTGTTTGTGTTTTTTTTACTATTGATGACCAAACCCAGAAAAGTAAAGCACTCCTGCACTACCAAGAAATCTTGCTGCAATTTGGTTTCTACTTCGTTGGGGCTGCCCCCCTCAGCCACTAACATAGTATCATCCATGTAAAGGCAGATACAGGAGTGCTCAACAAAGTCTGGGTGATCATTAATGTAAATAATAAACAATAGTGGCCCCAGGATCGATCCCTGGGGCACATCATGGATTATTGCTAAAGTGTCTGACTCAAATCCGTTTGCTATTACTGCCTATGTTTTTCCATTTAGATATGAACTGAACCACTAGCAAGATTCATTTGTTAATCCTATGTTTTTTCGTTTTCCCATCAAGGTGTTATGGTCCACCAAATCAAATGCTTTTGACAGGTCCATGTACACCGCACCAACAGACCTTGCCTTCCCCCAAGACAGTAGCTACTGTATCCAAAAAGTCCATTAACGTGGTGGCTGTGGACCTGCCTCTTCAGAAGCCAGACTGATATCTCGTCAGCTTTTCATACTAGTGAGTACAGGTCCAACTTCTCCAGCCTCTCCTCATAGGTCAGCCAATGCATGCCTTGCACCATCTTAGTAGCCCTCCTCTGGACACTCTCCACCGCATCTATTTATTTATTTTTGTTTATTGAAATGTTTCACCAGGAAGGCATACGGAACAACAAGTTGCTCATCTCCTGGTGTGACCTGGGGGGGAAGGGGTACAAAGAGTATACATACAAGAAATACAGAATATACTGTACATACATGAAGTACAGATATGCTCCTTACGCAAGTGTGGCCTCCAGACTGAACCCCATTCTCCAAGTGAGGCCCTTACCATGGACTTATATAGGGGCATAAATACCTCCTTCTTTCTACTCATTATACCCCTCCCTATGCATGCCAGCATTCCATTTGCCCTGCCTACTGTTTTCCTGCACTGGTTCCCCACCTTAAGGTCCTCCAAAATTATAATCCCCAGGTCCCTCTCCTGCTTTGACCCTTTTAATTCCTCTCCCCCTAGCATGTACTTTGCCTGCGGGTTATTATGCCCCATGTGCATCACTGAATGCTTCTCGGCATTAAAACTCAGCTGCCATACTTCAGACCACTCCTCTAACTTACCCAGGTCTCTACTCATTGCCTCCATCCCCCCATGATGTCCACCCTGTTGCAACTCTTCGTATCATCCGCAAACAGGCACACCTTCCCCTCCAGTCCCTCAGCTATGTCTGTGATAAATATATTGAACAGTAAGGGTCCTAGCACCGACCCCTGGGGTATCCTGCTTGTCACATAGAAACATAGAAACGTAGACTTTGACGGCAGATAAGGACCATTTGGCCCACCCAGTCTGCCCATTTCTCTACCTATTGAATAAGCTGCAGATCTTATTTAACCAACAGCCTACTTCCTCCTACCCACCACTATAATTGCCTTATGTCTGTCCCATGCATTCTTGAATTCCCCCACTGTTTTTGACCTCACAACCTCCTCAGGGAGGCCGTTCCATGCATCCACTACCCTCTCTGTGAAAAAATACTTCCTCATGTTGCCCCTAAGCTGTCCCCCTTCTATCTTCAAATTGTACCTCTTGTTCTTGCACATCTCTTTTTCTGAAAGATGCTACCCTCTTGGACTTTGTTGATTCCACTGAGGTACTTAAACATTTTTATTATGTCTCCCCCCCCTTTCCTCAAGGGTATACATATTAAGCTCCTTTAGCCTCTCCTCATATGGCTTCTCTTGCAGACCCTGCATCATTTTAGTTTCCCTCCTCTGGACTGCCTCCATCCTGTCTATGTCCTTGTGAAGGTGGGGTCTCCAGAACTGCACACAGTACTGTAGATGGGGTCTCACCAACTGTCTGTACAGAGAGATGACAACTTCCTGTTTTCTACTGGTGATGCCTCTCTCTATGCATCCCAGTATCCCCACATCCCTCCTTACTGCCTTCTCACATTGCCTGCCTACCTTTAGGTCATCTGATATGACTACCCCAGGTCCCTTTCCATTTTGTTGTTGTTAGCACCTAACCCCCCCCCCCTCAATTGTGTACTCTTCCCCTGGGTTTTTGTTTTCCAGGTGCATTACTTTGCACTGAATCACCCTCCGTTCACTGGAGTACACCCCATTAACTACTACCCTCTGGCTTCTGTTTTTCAGCCAATTTTCTACCCGCTTTGTTATTTTTGGCCCCACCCCATGATCTCCAGCTTGCTGACCACCCTTCTGTGAGGAATGGCGTCAAATGCCTTCCTGAAATCCAGGTAGACCACATGCACTGCCTCTTTCTGGTCCACCACCCTTGTTACCCAGTCAAAAAATTCTATGAGGTTTGTCCTTTCCTTACTAACCAACCCCTGTGACTCAGTATATACACCATCCCCACTTGTTGGTAAGTCCGTGCAACTGGTGGATGATGGTTCTTCAACACTGAATGAGGGCTTTTCAACGTTTATACTAGATGCATTTGTAGAAGACACCGACTGACCTGAGAAGCAGGGGCTCACCCACATCAGATAATTAACTGTTACTGGTCCAGAAGATGTCCAGCCTTTCCCAGCCTCTGCTCTAATCCATCCAGCTTGCATGAGCACTTTCTCCGTGCTTAGAGTAGACAGGGGAGAGTCAAAGTCCCTGTGAAGTTTCCTGCGTGCGGCTCTCCCAATCCTCCCCATGTAGCTTGTTCCAGGTCGCCTTGGAGGAGTATCTCCTTTAGAAAATGCCATACCTTGCACTTGGATGACTGATGCTTTCCCACCACGATGCTGTAGAGAAGAGGCACACTCATGCATTGTGTGAGCCACTGCAGGGGAGATGCTTTACCCATTTTACCACCCCCTGCAGAGTACACTGAATGGCACCATCACTGGAGCCGCTGTATGGAGACTGTGGTACATCAAAGGCAAGACCGCTGACTTCTGCATACCACTGCTCAGCTAGAGCAGTGTACCGCTGTCAGGGACAGAGTTTTCTGTCAAGTTCTCAGAAAGAGCAGCCTGAGTATGGTCAGGGCTAAAATCAGTCTTCTATAGGTTTAAGTTACAGGGACTGTGTCTCAAAGGATTGGGACAGCCGTGATGTTGTCGGGCCATAGCACCATACATTTCTCTGGATTGTCCATGTCAGGAAAGGCTGTCACCAGTTCAGGAGCATCAGGAATTTGAACTACCAGATTTTCAGTCAAGGGTACAGAGTCAGGCATGCTGGCTGTAGTCCCTACAGTCTGCTGTCTAACCCTCAGCTTCTGTGTTTGGCATTGGTCCTCCTCTTCAGCCAGAAGGTGCATAAGAGCTGCCCTTTTCTTTTTGGAGCTGCAGATCCAGTAGTCACTCAGCAGTCAATGCATTATCTAAAACAGTTTGTCCCTGGCTTGGACCACTGTCTGTAACATCCACAGAACATACACCTGGATGAGGGTCTTCAGAAGTACAAACTATTCGGAGTTCTTGACTATCTACAGTAGCCTGTGTAGGGATTTCCATCTCCTCCTCACTTTCAGGTACACATAAATCCACAACAACAGTATAGTCAGAAACTACAGCTGCCATGTACTGTAGGTCATTGCAGCTAATCCCCTGCTAGCTACCTCAGGACCTCTCCCTGCAGCAAAGATCTCAGTTGAGGTTACCTCAGTACTCCAGGTGGGGAGGGAAGCAGACTTCTCCACCTGAGATGCCATCACTACCTCCACTCCAGGGTCCTCCATTCCTCCAAACAGGAAGTAGACAGGGTCCCCTGCAGGAAGAGTAGGGGAATTTTTTATTAAAAACAAAAACATATCATTAATCACAAACATGGTTACATCATTTTACAAACATCCATATGTCACTTTTCAACCAGTACCAGTAGTATTTTTCCACATTTTCCTTGCTCTTTCTTCCCCCAAAATCCTACATTCTTCTTGATAGATTTTATCAATTTCAAACTGTACTTTAGAAACATAGAAGCATATAATTTGACGGCAGATAAGGACCACTTGGCCCACCCAGTCTGCCCATTTCCCTACCTAATGGATAAGCTGCACATCCTAGATAACCAGCAGCATACTTCTTTCTACCCCCCACCCCCTAGAATTGCCTTATGGCTGTCCCATGCTTGAATTCAACCACTGTTTTTGACTCCACAACCTCCTCCGGAAGGCCGTTCCATGCATCAACAACCCTCTCTGTGAAAAAATACTTCCTTACATTACCTCTGAGCCGACCCCCATCTTCAAATTGTGCCCCCTTGTTCTTGCACACCTCTTTTTTTGAAAGATGCTACCCTCTTGGACTCTTGGACTTTGTTGATTCCCTTGAGGTACTTGAAAGTTTCTATCATGTCCCCCTTTCCTCGAGGCTATACATATTAAGCTCCTTTAGTTTCTTTTCGTATGTCTTCCGGTGCAGACCCTGCACCATTTTAGTTGCCCTCCTCTGGACAGCTTCCATCTTGTCTATGTCCTTGCGGAGACTGGGACTCCAGAACTGCACACAGTACACCAGATGGGGTCTCCAGATTTAAACAAAAGATCCTGCAAAGACTCTTTTTTTTCCTGCAGTATTCTCTGACATCTATTTTGCCATAATGCCCATTTCAAAACTGCTAGGATAACATATACCGTACTTTTGTTAAAATTACTCCATTCCTTAGATAATTGCCCATATACTAATACATCATAAGTCACATGCCTGAAACATTTCATCCCCCCAGAACTTTGCCGGCATTCTCCAGAAGGGTTTGATATAGAAACATTTGAAAAACACATGCGACATAGTTTCTTCTTGCATCCCACAACTTATTTCTCCACATAACCTCTCTTCCATTTTTTTATGTTTATTATTGCTTCTCACATTCAATTTGTCATGACTACACAACCAGACTGTCTCTTTCATTTTCTTGGGAATTCTTTTATCTAAGGTTGCTGCCAGCAATTCTTTTATTGCTATACGTTCTTTAACCTTAAAAACTGTCTCCTCATAGAAATTTCTTTCCATTATTTCTTTATATATCTGTTTCCTATTTTTCCTAATCAAGGAATCTATTTTAACCCCCCATTGTGTGAGGTAATATCTGCAAGTTTCCATATATTCTGGACATATTTTCCCACCCTTATGTTTCCTTTTTTCCCTATATTTTTAACCATAGAGTCATCCTACTTATATAATCATCCTTTAGTTTCCCCTTTTACCAAGGGTACTATGTTGAAAGTAATAAACACACCCACTAAAAATACAATTGGCTGTATCATATTTAACCCACCATCCTTTATATCCCTATATGTTATTCCTCTCTTTATTGGATTTAGTTTGCTTCCCCATAACATCTGAAAAAAAGAGATAATATACTAGTCTGCATTTCCAGTGGTGCAGAATACACATATGCTAAGTACAAAAAAATGGGCAAAATGAGTGTCTTTAATAAATATATACTTTTTTCCCTTTGTCATATTCTGTTGTTTCCATTTCTTGACTTTCCTTTCTGCAATATCATATTTTTCTTCCCAATTCCTTTGGATAACCTTTTGGTCGCCATACAGTATCCCCATGATCCTTATCTCTCCCAGTACTACTTCTAATTCTCCAGGCTTACCTATTTTAACATCCCCTAATGGATACATTTTACTTTTATTTATCTTAATCCCTGTGTAATGACTATTGCTTTCCAACAAGTCCAGCATCTTATCCCCTGCTTCCTGATCTTTGGCTAGTATTACACAATCATCTGCGTACGCACTAGTTTGGCCAGTCTTTCTCCTTGCCACATTATATTCTGAATGTCCTTTTCCTCTTCTATTTTCCTTAAAAGGGGCTCCAAACATAACACAAAAAACAAGGGGCTTAATGGGCAGCCTTGTCTTACCCCATTTTTAATGAACATATGTACTCCCAAGTTCCCATTTATCATTTGGCAAATTTGTGCCTCCTTATACAGAGTTTTAATCAGGTTAATCATTTCATCTGGTATTTCATATTCTTTTAATGTATCCCATATATATGTATGTTGTATAACGTCAAAAGCTGTCTCTTGGTCCAGAGCATGCAAACATCCCTCTATTTCTTTTTTTTGCCCTTTAGTGATAATTTCTCTGATATAAGTTAAGTTTTGCTGTATTCTCCTCCCCGGTATTGCACATGTTTGCTTCTGTAAAACTAACTGTTCTGCAAAAAATCTTAAACAATGATTTATTATTTTGGCCAGCATTTTATAATCAGTTGTTAATAAATTTATAGGTCTCCAGTTTTGAATTTGTGTTCTCTCCCCTTTTTTGAAAAGAAATATCATTACACCTTGTTTCATACTTTCCAAAAGTTCACCCCTTTGAAAATTTTCATTATAGATTTGGACTAACATAGGAGTAAGTTTTTCTTCAAAGACTTATAAAAAGTATTAGACATTCCATCTATTCCTAGTGCTGTATTATTTGATAATGTTTTAATTGCTTCTCTTATTTCTTCCTCCTTAATTTCTTTATTAATTAACTCTGCTTCCTCATTTTTTGATTTAGGCATATTAATAGTGTCAAAAAAGTAGTTCTTCTACTTACACCTTTCTTTTTGGTATTTTCCTTTCAGGAATTCTTGCATTATGCATTTGATATTTCCTATATCTGTATACACCTTACCTTGTTTATCTTTTAATTCATACATTACTGTCTCTTTAATCCTATCCTTATTACTATCAAAAGGATTTGTTTAGTGTTTTGTCTCCTGCCTCCTGCTTTTCTGTTCCATTATAAGAAATGTAATTCTACTATATTGGTATTTTCCCATTTCTTGCTTAATATCTGTTATTTGTAGTTCTTCGTTTACTTTATATTTTGTTTGCCTTGTAAGTAATTTATATAACTTGGCTCTTAAACTCAAATACTTTCCATATTTTGTAGCTTCTGCCATTTTTCCTTCCTCTATCAGTAATTGTTTAATGTAAATTTTTGTGTCCTCCCAACATTCTATTTTTTTATCATACATTTCTTTTACAGTAACCCTTGCTTCTAATAAATCTTTTATATTTTCTTTACATCTTTCTTCTTCTAACTTTGCTACATTCATCCTCCAAAAACCTTTCCCAAATACCATATTTCCTAGGTTTATGTTTATTTCACAGCCATATGGTCTGTTGTTTCAGTCGGGAAACTTTTAACTTGCTCCAAAACTGTTTCCTTTGCATCCATCCAAAAATATATTCTCGTAGATCGTTTGCCTTTAAAATATGTATGTTCACCTTTTTTCCCTTTTATTTTATACGCATCTTCCAACCCTGTATTTACCATGATTTTCAAAAAAAAGTTAGTATCACAATATACTTTCTCTGTTACTCTCCCCAATCAGCTTTTGTTAATCCACAATTAAAATCCCTCCGCCATAATACCAACTTTGAAGTATGCAAATATGGTTCAGTTTCCCCCCATTAACTTATTTCTTTCTGTTTTGATTTGTAGATTGTAAATTACTATTATCCATATTGTGATTCTTTTCAATATACAATCAACTATGAAGGCCCTTCCTGGTACGGGTGCTATTATCTTAAGGACTTTAACATCTTGAGACATGAATGCTACCCCCACCCTCGAACATCTCTCTTCCCCAACAGACCATAGGGAGGGCCCCCATAGTGTGCAGCCTAGCGTCTTGTAATAGCACTATGTCATCTTTTAAATCACTTAATATTTTAAAAGTGATTAACCTTTTCTTTCTATTTTTAATGCTATTAACATTATTAGTTAAGCACTTTAAATTCTCCATTTTGAGAGTTGAGAGAGTAAATCAGTTCATCCTGTGTCCCTAGATTTTTTCCTTTTTTTTATGCCTGAGTATCTGACGTCCCTTCATCTGTTGCCTCTTCCCTGTGAGATGAATCAATGCTAGAATTCTCTGATTCCTCATCCATTGTTGGCCATTCCCTATCTTGTAAAAGAGTATACCCGTTTGTGAGTTCCACCCCTTCTCTGTCTTTTTCCACCAAAATCTTCTGTTTCATTTGGCTCAGATCCCTGTTTCTGGATCTAGTCACCATGGTAAATTTATTTTGTATTTGTCCTGTTGCAGCTTTCTCTACCTCTGTGTGCACATTACCTCCTTCTTGACTCTGCTTTCCTTCTTTCTCCTTTCCTGTAGCATTTTGGACCTTTTTTCCTACTTCCTCCTCCCTTTTTTCTATTGTTTTGTGTCATCCTCCTGCAATGCTTCTAACACAACTTTATTTTGTTCCCCCTTTTCTTTCTGTGCCATTACCAGGTAAACATCTTACTCTGCTCTTTCCCCTGTGTCTGGGCTATTGTGCACATGCATTGCTTATATGTTCTTTCTCCCCACACTTATAACAAGCTCTGGGTTGTCCTGCATAAAACACAATGCCATGATGTTGTCCTAAAAAAAAACAACAGTTAGGTAAATGCTGCATTTCTCCCTCCACCTGTTTTAGAGTTATCTTATATTTCCAACCTCCTGTCCATAAGCACTCTTCATCTAGGATTGGTTCAGGTGGACCATGTACTGTGTATCGTAGTTTCATCCCAAAATTTATATCTATGACATTGACCCCTTCATTCCAAAAAAGGACTGTTGCTATTTTAAAGGCTGGTTTTGTGAGGGGTATTGTGATATAATTTTTCCATTGCTCAGTGTATTTTAACTGCTGGTGTAGTTTCCAAAATCTGTCCAGGCCCCCTGGGTGTTTGAAGCTAATGTTATATTCTGTGCTGCCTGGAACATGAATAAGCGCATATATTTCATTTGGGTAATACTTCATACTTTCTTTTAAAAGACATCTGCCAATAAAAATCCTGCCTGGTGCAGCTACTGATGATCCTCTGAATGTAAGATGCACTGCGTTTCTCCTTTTAGCTTTTTGAGGCTTGTTTTCATTTAGGAACAATTTTTCTCTTGTATTCCCCCTCCAGGTTTCCTCTTTCTCTTTCTTTTGTTGTTTTCCCAATTTTTTTAATTCCTCATCTATTTGTATTGTTTTCTGCTCAACTTCCATTGATGTATCATCACTTTCATTCATTCCATCTATACATAGAATTTCTTTAGTATCATCTGTCTCTGTCAACTTCCCCTGATTTTGTTCCTTTACAGTCTCTTCTTTTTCTTCCTTTTTTCAACAGTGTGACTTTCTGACACTTTTAATCCTTCTCTTGATGTGCTGGGCCTATTTGGGTCCCGATCTGACCCATCCTCTTTCAATTTCCATCCTGCACTTACTAGGGCCTCTGTAACCCACTCTGGATTATCTTTAGAATTTTCCAATACATGTTCATCCGAGCCTTCCTCTGTTTCTTGCTTTTCACCTTTATTTCCTTTGTTGTCCATTTGGGGGGCCCCCACATTCTTTTCTGGCAAAAACAGACCCTGGTTCATCCTTGGGTCTGTTTTTGTGGAGGGGCACCACGTGAGCCATCCTCCAGTCCTGGGGTGTGCATCCTGTTTCCAGGGAGGTAGTGAACAAGTCTACTAATGGCTCTGCTAGGATTTCCACCAGCTCCAGGACCCGGTGGTGTATGCCATCTGGACCAGGTGCCTTATCCACCTGAAGTGCCCTTAGTCCTCCCAGTACCCTGCCCATTGAGATTACTCCATTCATCATCCCTGCTCCCCCATGCCTACCCTTCCTAACCCCTGAGGCAGTGACCCATCCTTCTCCTTAGTAAATACAGAACAGAGGTATTGATTGAGTGCTTCCACTTGATTTGCCCCCTTTTCTGCCCACCCCTTCCTTTCTGATCCTTAAAATTTGATCTTTGCAATTCCTCCTCTTCCTTATGTAACTGAAGAAATCCTTCTCCTTTTCCTTGATACCTTGTTCCAGCCTAGGCTCTTTTGAAGCCTTGGCTGCTCTGACTGCTCTGGTCACCTCACTTGATTTCTTCAGCTATTCCTCTCTATCTTCCCCCAAATTGTATCTCTTGAATCTCTTGAAGGCTGCCCTTTTTACCTGTTACCTGATCCAACACCTCCCCACTTAGCCAACTGAGTTTTGTAGACCTAGCTTTTTTACTTCATGCCCTGGTGCAAGAGGTAGTGGCCTCCTCAAGCCCTAGCTTGACTACTTCCCATTTTTGATTTGCATCCATGTGTGGTGGATACTAGCTAGGTGCCTGGCCACTAAATCACCCATCCTACCAAAGTGGGCTTGCCTGAAATCCAACACCCTGGTCCCTGTTCCTGCAGCTTCCCCGCTCATGTTAAGTGAGAACCACACTGTGTGGTGGTCACTCCTTGCCAGTGGATCTTCCATCCCCAGCTCTCTAACAAACTCCCCATTAGTCAGCATGAGGTCCGGAGTGTTACCCAACCTGTTTGGCTCATTCACCATTTGTACTAGGAAGCTGTCCTGGAAAGCTTCCAGGAGGACCTGCTCCCTTATGCTTCATGTGGCTGGGGTGCTCCAGTCTACCCCTGGCATATTGAAGTCCCCCATGATCATGGTGCTACCCTTCCCACTTACCATTCTTATCTGCTCCACTAGTTCTCCATCCAAGTCCTCCGACTGAGGTGGTGGCCTATACACCACCCTATCCTAAGTGTCCTGTTCCTGGAATCCTGAAATTGTATCCATAATGCCTCTGCTCTACACTCCTCTCCCTCCTCCCTGGTACACCTTATCCCCTCCTTCACATGCATAGTTACCCCACCCCTTTCCCTTTATCCCTATCCCTGCAGTATAGATTGTACCTTGGGGCAGTCAGGGTACATACATTTCCTTCCAAAGACCCAGAGTGAAACATCATGGACACCAGAGAGCTGCAGACCCTAGGCTTCAAAACCCTAATTTTGCAGATGGGATGAGCTTAGGGTCCATCTTGCTTGTCCCTTCTGCCATACTGTAGTGACTATACTAAATCTGACTATGAAGTATGGTCACATTCTCCACGCTTAACAGCCAGAATATTAACCTTACGCAGGCTGTGTAACCTTCATTGTCATAATTTACCTACATGATCTGTCTTGTCCTGCTGTAAAAGCCTGAATGGTGATAATGAAAGTAAGAACCTTTTCAGGCTCTACTTAGTGACGGATCTAGTCACAAGCAGACACACTTTGTCCAGCGCTACTGCAGAGTGTTACTACGTCTGACAATGGATGTATACTTACCACATCAGGTAGCACAGTGTGCAGTCTGAACTCTGCTATTGTAATATCTATTTTCATACTGGATAACTGATGAACATGCTATCAGAAAGGAACGGTTCCTCCACTAGCATGGGAATTATCCAAGTGACCTAAAAACAAAAGTGGAATGCAAACAAAACAAAGAGGAAGAGAAAAGGCTATGCTATGAGAAAAGAACAAAAAAAAAATTGTGCTTGAAATGTTTCATAGACTTTTAAAAGATACAATGCAATAACAGTTGATGATTTCATATAACAGCAGACAGTACATATGTAAAGTACATTTAAAAATTTAAGAGTACGCCACCCGTGTGGCCAGCGGTAGTGAATTGTGCTGCTGTACCAATGCGCTGGGTTTGGAAGTGAGCCTTGGAAGTAACATCAGGAGGCAGACCAAGGCCAAGACAGCTGCTACTTGGTAGTGCATCTCAGCCAGGGAGAGTCAGTGGCAAGTTCCACCATCACAACAACCACTGTGGCTGGGCCAGGGGAGCTTACTCCTGCCATGGGGCGAGCCGTAGCTTTGCAAAGTTAACAGAGGCACTACCTCCGTCAAGGCAGGTGAGAGGGAAACACCATAGGAGGAAAAAAACTAGTAGATACCTGAATGACAGCTGGGTTCAGCCTGTATATCACTGTGAACAAGGTATATCCTGAGATGAGCTACCGGCTGAGGAGAAAAACCTACAGTATATGGACAAACAATTAAGACAATGTGACATAGTAAGCTCAAGCCGTGAAAAACGTGAAAGAATACAGACAAATTGATGAACAGTCCTAACAATGTAAGGATACTAATTCGTTTCATTTTTACCCTGACTGTCATGAAAGCAGAAAATTGGTTCAAATTAAGGGCAGAAAAAGACTTGAAATCCATTCAGTCTTCCCAGGAACACTACCTGGAACTACTTTGATATGGCTCCTCCCTCAACCCCAAACTCCCCCCCCCCCCGTCATTGTAACCCTCCTCCTCACCTTTACTTGGCTACCAATCCTTTAAACTCATTCTAGCCATTTGTAAACCCAGCTATAGTTTTCACAGAGATTTGTACATCAGCATAGTGTATCATATAGCGTTATTGTTGACTCATCCCTTTTCATTTGCTAAAGTTTTATTTGAGCTGTCCTGTTCTATGACACAAAAGACAGACTTTTGGTATTATCTTGTGGAAGCTCATGGGGCAGGCTAAGCACAATAGGAACCCTGACAAATGAGCTTGTTGCTGGCTGCTGTTATTTTAGACTCTATACCCTCTCTGTGTTTGTCAAAAGCTATTAAAACACCACATAAATACATTATCCATCTGTGTGTATACTAACTGTCTTTCTCTTTGGTGGATCCATTGACTGAGAAGGGCATTTACTGGAGGTCATGTCCCATTCCTCCATAGCAAAGGCAACTAAAAGGCAACCTTTCAGGGTTATTTGTGTGTTTTTTTTTTTACACTAAAACTGTACTCGAGACTACTAGATAGTGGTGGGTATCTGAGTTTCCAGTTTTTAATGGACATTTTATAAACTCACAAAGCTGGAAGTGCCATTGAGCAACACTTCCAGTTTACCATCGATAAAAGTCCGCGGCACATGGTGGAGGCAACACACTGGCAGATGCAAGTGCATCCACCTGTGTCCACTGAGGGAGACGAGCAGACAGCCCTTCCTTCACATTGTTTGCATCTGGTAAGGTGCAGTTTACTGATTCAGCTTGATTTCTTGTCCTGTCCTTTTATGTAGCAGGGATCCTAAAGAGGACTTCTGGGAATTACATAAAGTACTGCATGTTTGCTCCCACTTGTGTTATTATCTATGGCTACACTTGCGTAAAATGTTCAGCATATTCAGCACTGTTAATAGAACTAAAAAATGTCAAAAATAATTAACACAGAGCACATTAAATTAACAATACTGAATCATTTGTCCAAGCTATCTCTGCTGAAATCCCATTAACTGCATCAAAACAAGTGGAAAGTGAAAAATGATGATGATGCCTGCAGTCCTAATTCTCTTGAAATAAACCCTAAAAGAGGAAGGGAAGACATGGAAACCACAAATAATGAATGAAGTCTAGTTCAAAATAACAGACATAGAAAAAAGGCAGGAAAGTCATGTACAGTATCACAGAAGAGACTCCACCCTTCAATAAATATATTGTACTTGACAGTAAAGCCACACCCCTCCCACAAGGCATAGCCAGTATGAGTACATCTGTTAGGTGAAAGATAGTCATTGGTGATTCAGTTATATGGTGCACAGACTCAGTTATTTATAAACCTGACCAGGAAAACATGACAGTCTCATGTTTCCCTGAAGCTAAGATAAATGATATTGAAAAATGCATAGATAATTTACTTAAACATTCTGGCTACCATCCTACCATAGCACTCCACATTGGTACCAATGATGCAATAAACTCACATGAAAAGGACATTTGTTATGATTTAGTTGAATTATGAAAAAAATAAAGAACAAGGGATATGATGTAGCAATTTCGAGCATACTAATGATACCAAGGGCACGTAAAGAAAAACAATCATTCATATTAATATTTGCCTTGCAAATTGGTGTAACAAAGCAAGCATTATGTTCATTAATAACTGGGAGGGCCAGCTCTGTGGTGCTGGGTGATAAGGGATCACCTGGCATGCTGGCAACCTGGGTTCATGCCCGAGCCCATGACAACAGGAGCAGAGGCCGGTGGGGAGAGTTTGGAGTGTCTGTTGAATGCTCTCCTCCCGGGGGGGGCAGCCTGATGGCCCACTGTGGTGGTGCGCTTTGCAGCATGGGTGACCACGTGCAGCAGTACATCCAGCCAGGATGCTGTGTGCATGCGTCCAATTCATGGGTGGAGGGAGGGCTGCAGAGAGAAAGAGGGAAATAGCAGTCACTCAGCCAACTGGATGATGGGGACCAGTCCCCCATGCGCCACAAGCCTGGAAGTGTTCAAGCCGATCCCTTGCTGAGCTTGGCGTAGAATGGAATATCATTGGGCACATCTCCTCTCCAGGTTCCCCTGTCCCGGGAGGGGAGCCCCATATAAAGGGATATGTTTTGGTCAACCAGGCGGTGGCGGTAACAGGATGGTGGATGGTGACAGAGGGACTGGTGGTGGGGCCCTAGGCCACCTGAAGGTGTGGCTGGTCAAGGGCTCATGTGTGGGAGCATATATAAATAACACACACAAAAAAAATAACTGGGACTGTTTCTATAATAAAAACATTCTTTTCTTTTTCTAAAGATGGGCTTCATTTAAATAAATGGGGAGCAAAATCTACAGGCCACATGACTGAAACAACTCTACACAGAATGATTTTAAACTAGCCCTGCAGGGGGAACATAGTAAACAAATCAATAAGATTAGAAACCTCCCTAACAGAGTCTTTCCCAGTATGAAAGATCCACTACCCACCAATTGCTGGTTTTAGTGCAAGAAGTCTATCTAATGAAAGGGAAGAGCTGGGGCACTAATTAGTGAAAAACAAGTTGCATTACTATCTATTACTGGCACCTGATGGATGAATCAAAACACCTGGGGACAGACATACAGGGCTATAACCTTCTCCATAAAGACAGGCCAAATAAGAAGGATGGGGACATTGCACTCTACATTAGAGAACGACTATTGACCGTTGATGTTTCCACCAAAATTAGGATTCATCAAAATGAAACAGAGACTTTATGGCTCAAAATCACAAGCAACAATAAAAGGAGCCTAATTATAGGCTTATGCTGTAGGCTTCAGGACTTCTCCATGGAAACCATCTGTAACATCTTATCATAAATTGAATTGGCTTGTGATATGGGAGATATTATTCGCCTGGGTGACTTAAAACATTGTTGACATTGACTGGGTTACAAAATCAGCATCATAAAGGGTAGGTAAATGATTAAGCAACATTTCTAAACAATTATGACTAACATAATATGTCTTGGACCCAACTAGAGGAAATAATGTTCTTAACATAATTCTCTCAGAAAATATTCAGATAAACAACTATACGATAAGAGCTCCCCTGGGTAACAGCGATTGCAACCTGTACATTTTGACATAATGACCTACCATCATTTCAAAAAAGGAATCACAGAGGTATATCTATATAGTAAGGCTGACATCACCAACATTAACAAAACACTTGATGGCATTGACTAGGATCAGCTCTTCAATAATAAATCTACCGAAGAATGTGACAAGTCTTTAAGGGGATGAATCTAGAAGTATGTGCAAAATACATATCTAAGATCAAGAACTAAAATAATAATAAAGGTATTAACCCTTAATGGCTGTCTAGAAAAATTATTAAACTTATTAAAATGAAAAATAAATCATATAAGACTTATCTGAATAAAATGAAAAATTACTCATGGATAGCTTATCAGCAAAATTTGCAAATGTGTAAAGTTGCTTTTGGGAAATCAAAAAAGCTATGGAAGTTTCCTTAGTAAAGAATGTAAAGAATGATGTTCTGGGTGGCCTGGGTTCAGGTCCCAGCTGAGGCACTTACTTCGTTTTCTCCTTTGTTGGTATGTGTTCCATAAATATGCACACAACACCCATGTAATTAAAAATGTAGTAGTTATTTGTGCAGCACCAGGTTGTACAGTGGAGAAAGAATAATATGTGCTCTGGGATGGTCCAGATTCCCATTGCCTTGGTGGCACAGCTAGTTAGTGCAACCTGAACGGTATTCCAGGCGGCCTGGGTTCAGGTCCCAGCTGAGGCACTTACTTCATTCTCTACTTTGTTTATATGCTTTTAATACCTACTTTAGCTCATTGTTTGTCCCTATAAGTAGAACTTTTACAATTACAAACACAAAAGTAAATAAAGTTGTACAGATATATATACCAAAGAAATTAAGGACAAAATTAATAAGTTAAAACTACACTCTTCACCTGGGCATGACAAGAACTCATGTAAAATGTTAAAAATCAATGGTTGAACATATAGCAGACCCTATTAAACATATTTACCAAACATCTGTAAATTCTGGGCAAATATCAAATGACCGGAAAATGGCTGAGGTAGTTCCTATATGCAAACATGCTCTGATCAGAGCTGATATGGCTGTGGAAAGTTTTTGGGATGCTTTTACCTATTATTTCTAATGTATTTGCACAATGCAGATCTGCTGAGAGGCAGTTTCAATGTGGTCTTTCTTTTACACATTTTTACAATGTATTATCCTAGAATATACCTGCTGATTGCTATATATTTAGCCTGGATAGTTCACAGAAGAAATGGCATCTTATTTTCGGGTGGTGGAGCACTGGCAGTAGGATTCTGGAATGTGTCATATATAGGCATGAGCTGTGTGCGGGCAATAATGCCCAGTGGCCATACACCTCAGGCACTCACATGTAGATCCATTGTCCCAGGACCGTTGCACTGCTCAGTGCAGTTGACAGACAATGCTGTACCCACTCACACAGGTCCTGAAACAGGCATGTTACAGCTGACCACCCTTTTGTTTGTACAATTGGGGAACCACAGACACACTATCCATTGCCTGGAGTGTACACTGCAAATAGCATTGCAGGATACTACACCCCATGGCACCCAGCATACCTCAGCAGTCCGAAGGGTGGCATGTTACACAGGGGAATGGGTAGAGTGTGGGCCTGCAGCAATGTATCACAGCAGGAAGATACAGCATTGACAAGCCATGCATTGGAGGTATGTCAATTCCCTCTTATGGTTTGCCAGAGACATACACATGGCTGCATACACTGGTGAGTCCACAGCTTGTGTAGTGTCCCAATGCATGGTACAGCCACTTGGGTCATTCTGGAGTACAGCTCCCTGGTCCGGGTCCAGTGCAGTCGGTGGCTGGCCATGGCAGGGTGTGGAGGGCAGTCCCAGTCTCTGCAACAGGTCGGGAATGCAGGGAGCACAGGTTTCTACATACCAAGGTGGTGGGGGGGTCCTCTATGCTATGGATATGGATTGTGGCTTCCTCTGGTGCGACTGGGTCCAGGGAGGCCTTACACTATGGAGCTCTTTGGGGATGGAGTTGGATTGATTGGGGATGGGAAGGGGTACCTCTAGTCCACCAGGGCTGACAGTCTGCTGTGCATCTCAGTGCACTTCTACAGTCTTCCTGTGTGTGGCTGGCTGGGTTAGGCCAGCTATTCATGGTCTAACTGTGGGCCATGCTACTCTGGATTGTGAGGGGTGCATTCCCACTGAGTATGCTGCAGCATGGTATATGCATGGGAATGCACCCTCAACTTGCACGGCATACTATCTGTGTGCACCCTGGCCCATTCCCTTGTGGCTGGCACATCCTGCACATTTGAATATCATGCTGTGGTGCATTGTTGGAGTTGTGCAGCACATCTCCCTTTTCCACCGGGATACGCCATGCATCTCCTTTGAATATGGGGGCTCTGGACCAGGCTACCCTGAAGAAATACATTATCAAAATGGTAAAATCATGACCCCACTGAAAACAAGATATTGCATCTAATCTGGGACAGCCTGAGTAAATAACAGTGCAAAGATGTGTAAATGAAGATCCATATGACAATGAGATATAGCATCTCCCCTGCACTATCCAGGATACAAAATAGAGGATAAGAAATATTTAAAGGAAATCTACTCTGAACTGAACTTCACTGTGTTCATTGACATAAACAAACAGTTTCTTTATAGTTTCATAACATATTAGAATGCAGTATTTATTGTGAATGTTGTGGCCATGAGGATGGTGTGTACAGTGTGTGTGTGTGTGTGTGTGTGTGTTTGTGTGTGTGTGTGTGTGTGTGTGTGTGTGTGTGTGTGTGTGTGTGTGTATCCAGGTAACAAAATATAGGATAAGAAATAGTTAAAGGAAATCTACTCTAAACTGAACTTCACTGTGTTCACTGACATAAACAAACAGTTTCTTCTTTTATAACATATTAGAATCCAATATTTATTTTGAATGTTGTGGCCATGAGGATGGTGCATACAGAGTGTGTGTGTGTGTGTGTGTGTGTTTGCTGTAGCTCAATATATTTTTTTCCCAAAAATCATAGTAGAACATGCCTGCTGATTGCTACATATTTAGTCTGGGTAATTCACTGAAGACCTGGCATATGTCTGAGACAGTACGTATTAGATAGTGTCTTTAGAGGTTAAAAAAAAACTGTGTAAACTATAAATTTGCTGGGAAAGGGATGATATTTATGGGGTCTGAATCTTTCCTGAAAGACAACACATTCCCAAGTGAAACTAGTAGGAAGACGCTGTTTAAATGCTAACTATTTAAATGTGCAAGTTGTTGCATTCTGAAGGGGGTAAACAAATCTCCAGTTTAATAGGCAACCAATATTTAACAAGCTGTTTCAGTTTCCTAATGGCATCTGATAAGCAGCTTGGAGTTATGTCTCCAACATTCTTAACAGAAAGAAGGGAGTATTTTATTTCAGTTGGCATGGAAGGATACATTGAAATGTCCAAAACATGTGTTCCACAATACTCCATTTTCCAGCTACAGATAGCAAGATGGCTGTAGGCTCCACCCACAGCCATAAAAAGGTGATAAACATAGTTTAAGCAACTATAGACCAGTTTAACATTAATCCCTGGGAAAATGTTAGAAGGAATTATTAAGGATAGGATCACTCATCTAAATAACATCGACCTAGATCAGCATGGTTTCACTTCAGACAGATCCTGTAGTACAAATTTGCTGTGCTTTTAAGAAAAAATCAGCAATGCACTGGATAACAAAACCCCATGTGGCATCATTTACCTGTATTTTAGTAAAGCCTTCAACCTGGTTCCCCATTTGGCAATTACTGTAAAAATGCAAAATGCCAAAATTGACCAGAGCTTAATTAACTGGACCCTCACTTGGTTATCCCATAGATGCCAAAGAGTCATCATCAGTGGACACAAATCCACCCTCAGGAAGGTCACTAGTGGGATTTGCCGGGGATCTGTAGTAGGACCACTTATCTTTAAAATATTTATATCGTACTTGACAAAAAATCCATAACCACATGGTCTACCAAATACGCAGATGATTCCAAGCTGGAAGACCCATGTGGGACCAATAAGCAAATATCATTAATCCAGACAGATCTCAACATCATATTTAATTGGGCTAAGAAATGTGAAAAAGAAGTTTAACTTGGACAAATGTAGAGTAATGCACCTGGGTAATAAAAATATACTGTAAAACACAAATACATACTAAGTAATAACACTCTGCTCCCAACTGCTAATAAGACAGACCTTGGGGTAATTGTGACTAAGGACCTTGAGCATATTAAACAAAGCAATGAAGCAATTGCTTGTGCAAACAGGGTCATGTGGTCCATTAAAAGAAATATTTGATTGCGCAACTAAAACGTCATCTTCCCCCTGTATAGGGTTTACGTTCACCCACATTTGGATTTTACCATATAGTTTTAGTGCCTGCAAAGGATGAGTAATATATACTAAATAGAAAAGGTTCAGAGGAAAACCACAAAACTAATATCAGGTTTTAAGGATAAGACATATCCCAGTAGATTGACAGAGTTAAGGCTTATGCCACTACTTGTAGAACTAAGGCAATTATGGGAGATCTCCTATTGATGTACAACATCATTAATGTCCCTTATCTAATGTGCCAAAATGAATTTTGAATTAAAACCTATTCATACTGGTACTAGTGGACACCCAATACAAATTTTGGGGAAAAAATCTACACCATAAAGAGAAAATACTTCTTTACAAAAAAGTGTAAACTCTTGAAATACATTACCACTGGAAACAGTAATCAGCAGGAATAAAGCTGAATTCCAGAATAAATTAGATGTGCACATTATCAATGATGGTTGTTTGAATTATTTCAGCTAGACAGCACAGAACTACCTATGGGCTTACCCCTTCTAAGCTCCATGTAATCTCAATACAGCCCTTAGTTAATGTGGTCATCATTCAAATCCTGAACAGCAGATGTAACGGCGATATGTTCTAGTAGGTTTAGCTGCCAAGAGGACTCCAGAGCCAGAGTGTCAAGCTGCCAGACAGGAAGCAAGAGCTGGAGTGTTCCTCTGCTGCAGGCGACACCAGAGGAGCTGTTGGATCCAGCTGCTGCTAGTGTCCAGCATGACACATGCAGTGGACAAAAAAGTGAAAATGAACATTAAAAAAAAAAAATGAATGAGCATGTAATACTGCTTTGTCTTTTGGTCAGTTTCCTTTTCTCTGTTTCTACTCTGTCTGAATGTTTTCATTGCCACTACTGCCAGGTTATTGCTGTTCACTGAAAATATTTGCCTGCCTGTCTGTTGCTCTGTGATATTCTTATTCATTTTTTGATTTGTGTGATGAGTGATAAAGCGGGAACTGGACCCCCCCCCCCCAACTAATGTGTTATTTTTTTTTTCATTTTCCAACACGTGCCACCCTTCTTATACAACCTCAAATGGTTTACAGATTACTGTGAAGTTGGCTTCCCAAATCCTAGAAGGCAGTTTTGCCTGGTAGTTAGAGTGCAGAGCTGTGAACCTGGAGGCCCAGTATCGAACCCTGCAACCAGCTCTTACTCTGCATCTCTACTTTTTCTCTGATCTATGTCTTTGCTAATTGAATACCCTGAAATTGCAACAACTCTCTCCCCTCCCTGCAGAGTATAGTCTGCATAAAGGCCCTATATAAAACCAAATACCTTTCTAGTAGAGAGGAAGCTGTGCTACTCTATCTGGTGCAATGCATTCTCTAGTATTACTGCTACAATTTGCTTCAGAATGCTCTCCAACATAATAAATAAAGTTCCACCTTGTGTGTGATGCTGCTATTGTGGAAAACATCCCAACACTCTGTTCAAGTAACACTACAGTATCTAGTGCTTTTGCACTGATCTACATGCCAGTTGCAAGTTAAAATGATCTACTGTACCCTCTGCATGAACTAATGAGTTGGGGAATTAATAAGCATGAAGAACCACATACTAAATATTTGCATCAGGTTATCTTTTTATGTACAAAATCAAATGGCAGTTAGAAATGATAATGATGGGGTGGAGCCAATGGCACTGGGCAAAGACATACTTTCTCTTTGCTCTGTCCCACAGACCATCTTCAAACTTATATTTTATAGTTAAAGTTCTTGAACTTTCTTAAATTACAGTACATCTAATCCATACTGATCTTCTGTATCCTTCTGGTTGATTTTAGAGCATACGAATAATGGGCCCTACTAAGAAATGAATAGCCAAAGAGGACAGCAAGAAATTGCAACAGGCCTCAGGATCCAGAGCACAAGATAAGGTCTTGGGTGCAGCGTCATGTGGAGTGGAAGAAATGCTCATGGAGGTAGTGAAAGACATCCACGCGCTTGAACAACGAGTGATCACATTCGATCAGAAAATGACTGATTCTGGTGCCCGGTTCCTGATAGGTGAAAGTCAAGCCTAAGAGCAGAGCTGGTGCAGCTCTGAAAGACACTGCAGTAGTATCCTGCTTAGGCAAGGAAAATAGATCACTCAAATACCACCTAGAAGCTGTGGAGAACCAAAGATGCTCCAGCAATGTAAGAATCCTGGAGCTCCCTGACCTGGTCGAAGGTGAGGATCCAAAAACTTTTGTTGGGAACTGGCTGTTGACAGAACTGGGCCTAGAGCCTCCTTCTATGGTGGGGAGAACATATATCCTGGTACTTATGCAAAAGTTCACTGGTATTGTGGTATAACTGAGGAATTTGCAGCCACAAATTTGGTGCGATATTGTATTAGTGTTTGAATAACATCTATTTGTTGATGCAAATACTGTGATTTGCCTCTGTAAACACAGCATTATACCACAATAGCAGGGAACTTCTATACAACTATCACTGCAAAATCAACCCAAGGTGGAGACAGAACATGACCAGCACTCCTGGCACAATTATGGCAGTCCTGGGAGGAATCCAAGAGTGAGGCTGAATATTGGAAGCAGCCCAAACAACTGGCTCCCCTGGAAACCTCAAGTAGAGAAAAACTCCCAGTATTCCCAGACCTTGGTTTCAACACCAGGGCCCATAGGAATTCTTTTCACAGGGTTCATGTAAACCTGAAAGCTTTGGAAATTACACACTCGAAGCAGTATCCTGCCAAGCTTCATATAATTTATGCAGTGAAGCAATATCTGGGGACCCAAAAGATGCAAGGACCCTGGTGAACCACATCAAACTTGACTTTGGGACCCAGGATGCTCCAGACACTGCAGAGGATGATTGAATGTTTATTGGGCTTTAATTCCTGTATATAAGTAAGGGATGTGGTGTGGGGAGGATGGGAGGTGCTTGCTGGTGATGACTGAGGGGGGGCTATATGCCCTTATGCTAGGTTTTAATGTTATCAGTGCTTAAAATACATCAGTATCACAATGTTGAATGTGTGCATAGGCAAATCCAAGATGTTCCTGGCCGCATGGCGAGATGAGACGCCTGTGTTTCCTCCCCCCTGACAGTGCCTGACAATTTGTTACATTGAATGTTGGGGTCAGATCACCCTGTTAGCTTGAGAGGAAGAGACTGATTTATAATTCAGGGGGCACGAGGCATATGCTTGTACTCCAGAATCTACATTGTATGCTAGTGGGCCAAGGAGCCTACTCACCACTGGAACAAGTTTTAATGACTACTGGGAACATTTTCAGCTTTGAGACATGATATAGTCTAACTAGTTTTTATCTTTCTTCTTTCATGGCTGGAGGTGATGACTGTCACCTGTGTTCTGTCAACACAGTTTCTACGAGTGTTACTCTGCCATGCCTACAGTACAGACTTCTCCTGAATCTCTACAGTTTTTCTTAATTAGCCAGGGACTGATTGCTGCTTTTAAGTTCTTTCCTATGTTATTGGCATCAAAATAATAGATGTTATGTGGGGAGAATGGGGACTGTACAATAATATATTGTTAAAGTGGATTTTTTTTTAACTGGGAGCAAAAGATTGGATGTAGAAGCCCGATATGGGATGTTCTTCTATAATAATGGATTGGGCCACCCTTTTGTGGCACTCAGTGGGGCTATGTGTTTTTCTATGGGCTTAGGCCTTTACTATTCATTGTGGTTAATCCCCTGTATGTGATGAACAGCTTGGGACCGATGGATCACCTTTCCTATTGTAAGCATTATGCCTTCCTGTATTTGACATATATTGGTTGGGTGTTCTCATATGTAAGATTTACTTATATAATGAATAAACAGATTTTACAAAAAAAAAAAATGATGAAGATGGTGATGATGATGATGAAATGCTACTGCACTAGAAATTGTGAGATATCTCAGGATTCTGCAGTAATAGTGACTGGTCATGATGGACTGCACCTTACACTTTTCTTCAGTTTTCTTATTTTTCATGCATTATCATTGTTTATTTCAAGAGTTCTGCATTAGAAATATGACCAAAAGCTGCTGAGCTATGGCATATTATTCTTTAAATGCCAGTTCATCGCTATAAGTCATGTCTGAGAGACATTACTTGCTGCCAGTTTCAAAACAAGGAATCCGCACTCACCAAATAAAGGAAACACTTCAGAGAGGTTAGAAGATTAAAACCTTTTGCTGGCTTTATGTTTCCCCCAAGCAGCTGACAAAAAGGGCAAAAATAAATGATAATTCTTCTGTTCACTTTACCCCTCTGTCAAGTACCTAAAAAAAGCTACATACCATGCCACAGGCTTGAAAAAAAGGATGAAGAGGCAAACCAACAAATATAATCAAAACAACTGCAGGAAGTTATGACTATGATACCAAGTGACACTCCTTGGATGACCCTAGTGAACTTTAGAGTGTCTCCTCTCTAACTTGATCAGTGTCAGTCCGAGCTAAAGCAAGTGCCTGTGGCTGCACTTCACTGAGTACTCTCAACAGGACAAAACATCTGTCTGTAGCTTGTCATTTTCAGCCTATACTGGATCAGATGTACAAGCCTGCTTAAAAGGTGATGTCTGTTCTGACAAAGTCAGCCTGACTTGCACAAGGATTCACATGCAATACCTGTTATTCCCTGCACTGGGATTGAGGCTTTAGTTAGAGTATGCATGTGCTTTGGAGAGATGCACCCAACAGTCCAAGCTAAGGCAAGGTAGACCCTTTCAGAAAAGCCTGATTAAAAAAAAGTCTATTTATAAATGAAATTGTGTTTACGACTACACTTTTAAAAATTGCAATTTCAGAAATTGTACTTTACTTTTAACATTTTGAGACAAAAAAGTATGAATAACATTAAAGTTAAAACAGTGCCTTTTGGTTTTTTGCAACAGTTGTTATGAAGTTTTGTATTTTTGAAGTTAAAGGGTCTTGGCAAGTTCTGCTTATGGTTTCCTGACCACATCCTGGAGGGAGATAGCAGAAGGGGAAGTCAAATAGTAAATACGTGCTAAGATATATGCATTATATACAGTATATATATATATATATATATATATATATATATATATAATATATATATATATATATATATATATATATATATATATATATATATATATATTTACGTAATTCCTGTGAGTATACAAAACAGCACATATTAACAATATCTTCAGTGTGGTCAGCCCTACAATGAGAATATCACATTTATCCTCACTGTAGGTTGTTTATCCACACAGTGGGTCCACCACAGGCAGATACTGTACTTAACCACAGCTCCAACTTCACCCACGCACTGGCTGCAACTCTAAACCTCTTCAGTGTGAAACCGGCATTCACACTAAGACGTTCATTTATTTTCACATTTTAGCAATATTTAAAACCACTCCCAGCAATTTTTTTTAATACACAATACCCTCAGACCTTACAAAAAGTAGACCAGTACTGTTAAATACCTCCTTCCCTTTCCATCTCTGACTACCAGACACCCTACCTCTCACTGGCTCACAGTACCTCCGGCTTGCCAGTCGGTATTGCTGCCAAAAACTAAAAGTAGGATCAATCAGATAACAGCTCCAAGAAACAGAAACAACCAGATAATACATTTCTAATTAATTTATAAAAAAATAGAAATAGGAATGAAAACACAAATAAAACTATACACAGCAACCGGGCTCCCTCGCTAAGTGAGAGCTGCTGCCCTGCCATTTTCCAAAGTGTTCATCCCACCCACACACACACACACACACACACACACACACACACACACACACACACACACACACACACACACACCACACACACACACACACACACACACACACACACACACACACACACACACACACACACCCCACACACACACACACAATGGGAGCCAAAGAAATACAGCTCAGAAAAAGTAGGGTCATAGTGACCCTAGCAACCATGCTAGTGTCCCTAGATAGCCACTAACATGGACGTAGAAAAAAGAGCCAAGCATAAAGCTTAAAAATATCCTCTGTCATATATATATAAAAAATTTAAAACTAAACCAGAAAAACTAATAACAAAGCATTACATAAATGAAATATGCCATGGCATGACTGGAAATATTAGTAATATTTCCCCCTCATGCAGTTTGACCTTGTGACATCGCTTTCGGCTCCACCACTCATGACATCATAGGGTCAAACTGCACTCTGGGAAATATCACTGATATTTCCAGTCATGCTATAGCATCCCATATATATATATATATATATATATATTGCAAAAAAACTCTGTTAATGCATCAGTTAGGGTTGATTCCACACCAACAAAAGTCTGGAAATTCGATGTTAGGGTTACCAACCCTACCCCCCCCACACACACATCATCCACAGACCAATAGGCACTGGGGTGTGCCTTGGGATCATGAGCCTAACTCTCACCCCATACCATATGTATACAAGCTGAGATGGTACAGTATGGAGAATGGGGTGAGAGTTAGGCCCCGATAAAAGGCACACGGTGCTGACAATCTGTTAATGGATAGTCGCTGTAGTGTAATGTGAGGGGTAGGGTTGGTAACTAATCAATTTTCAGACTATGAGTGGAATCAACCTAACTGTGCATTAATGAAATTCTATGCAATGAATTTCCCTTCTTTTGAGAAAGTGAAATGTTACTCATATATGGTATCCATAGATGGGAGCGCAGGCCCTCTGCCCCTGTGATCCCACCCACCCATCAGTGTAGAGGCATAGTGCAGGAGGGCCCTGTGCTCCCATTTTGCATAAGGGGATGCATATTTGGGAGCAAGGGCCCTCTGGGCCCTGCGTTCCCACCCAACTATAAGTGTAGAGACATAGTGCCTGAGGGCCCTGTACTCCCAGTATTGCAAGAGGGTATCTATGGGTGGGAGCGTGGGCCCTCTGGGCCCTGTGTTCCCATCTACCTATAAGTATAGAAACATAGTGCAGAAGGACCCTGTGCTTTTAGTTTTTCATAATCGTATCCATGGGTGGGAGAGCAGGTCCTCTGGGCCCTGTGCTCCCACCCATCCATGATTGTAGAGGCATAGTGTAGGAGGGTCCAGTGCTCCCAGTTTGGCATAAATAGCATGCATATGTTGGAGCAAAGGCCCTCTGAGCTATGCATTCCCACCTACCCACAATTACAGACACATAGCAGAGGCTTAGAGGCATTTCAAGTAACCCTTGTCATGCTTATTTTGCAATATTGGCAGGTCAAAGCCAATGGAGAACTCTCGTTTCTGAAACCTCCCCTTAGAGAGGTACCTCAGGGTTCTATTTTAGGACCTCTTTTATTTGCACTTTATTTCAACAACATTAACTCTGGTATCTCATGTAATGCATATTTAGCAATACTGGCAGGTCAAAGCCGTTGGGGAACTCTCGCCTCTGAAACCTGTCCTTAGAGGTGTACTCCAGGGGTCTGTTTTAGGACCTCTTTTATTTGCACTTTATATCAACAACATTTACTCCAGTATCTCATCAGCAAATATCCACCTCTTTGCTGATGACACTGTTCTTTATATAGATAGACCCACCCCAGAGTTGGCATGCATGGATCTGCAACTGGAATTTAATACCCTGTAGAAGAACCTTCTCCATCTGAAACTCCTGCTTATCGCCAAAAAAAAAACAAGACCATGCTTTTTTCACCTGCATCCCCAGCTTCCAACCCTTACCCTGCAATGCAGATTTACACTTTCTCTCTTGGGGGAACCTCTGGAATTTGTGGCCAAGTTCAAGTACCTGGGGCTCTGGGTTGACTGTAAGTTGTCCTTCTATGACCATATTGAAGAACTATCAAAAAAACTAAAACAAAGGCTTGGTCTATTCCTCCGTATCAGGCATTTACTAATACAGGAAGCCAAAAAGAGGCTGGTTCAGTCCACCTTCTTGCCTCTATTAGACTACACCAACTTCCTATATGGCCAGGGCCCCAGCACTGCTCTAGCTAAGCTTAACACAATTTACCATCGAGCCTTTCATTTTATAACCAGTGCCCCATACTCCACCCACCATTGCACCTTGTACTCTAAGCTTGGCTGGTTATCTCTTAAGCTCAGATGGCAAATTAATGCTGTCATCTGGATGTACAGAGCAACAATAAACAAACTTACTCAGTACATCTCCGACTGCCTGCCTGTCTATACTGTTGGCAGCTATCTGCTTAGATGCCTCTCTTTACCTCTCCCTGGTCATCCCGAGAGTGAGAACACGTTTTGGCATGGCATCCATTAGTCATGCCCTCCCCGTTCTTTGGAATCACTTCCAAAAAACCCTAAAAATATGGATGCCTGTCAAACTAGCCACCCTTAAAACCTTATTAGCACATGTCCAAAATGAATCCTGTAAATGTTTTCCCTGACAATCCTCTGTCTATCCTCCTTGCTCTCTGACCTCCTTTATTTCTAGAACTGGTCTGCCTTCTGTTCCTTCCAATGTTAACCTCCCATTTCTACACATTGCATTTATGGAATGTATGATTTATGTCTATATGGTTATACATCTGTATAAATTTATAGTGTGTATACATCTGGTCTTAGTTAGCCTTGTACACTATGTATTAGTTAGACTCTTTTTTTTCTTACACACTTTCTGTGTGGACAGACTGAACTATGTTCATACATCTTGTATTTAGTTTGCATATTACATATCAGTGTTCCCTACTTCCTCCACTTTGTTGGCTTTACTACCTGCTTTGTATAATTTTTATCCCACTGTCTGTTATTCCTTTTGTCTTTTAGTTGCTTACCCAGATCCATCTTGCAAATGAGATTGTCTCTCAATGATGTTTCACCTGGTAAAATAAAGCTTATTGATTGATTGATTGAATATCTCAGTAACCATAGAAACTGCGGAAAAATTTTTTTTGCAGTTGTATTCATGACCTAACCACCTCCATGCATGCCTAGTACACCTAAGCTGCACTTAGTGAAAAATCTGTATCTCAAACAGTTTTTGAGATATAGGCATGAAAGGTTTCAGAGCTGCCACAATGTTATCCTATGTGAAAATGTGCAACTTCAGAGTGCTGTAACTCTGGAATCAGTGTAAATATTTGCACCAAACCAGCAAAAGACACATTTGTGGTGCAAGGGCTTGCCACTCTGCAAATTGTATTCCAAAAGTACAAACCATGTAGTGGCAGTGAGATGGCAAAGAAACTGTGGTTTTAGTGGATGCCACAATGTTATCCTATGGGAAAAATTCACAACTTCAGAGTACAGTAACTATGGAAGTGATTTAAATGTTTTCACCAATCCACCAAAAGGCACATCTGTGGTCAAGGGCTTGCCACTCAGCAGCTTGTAGCCCAAAAGTCCAAACCATGTAGTGGCAGTGAGATGGGAAAGAAACTATGATTTTGGGAATTGTACTGTCGCAAATTGTGAAAGTATGTCGCAAATTGCGAAAGTACGGTGTGATACTTTTGCAAATTTGTGAAAGTTTGATGCTTGGACTGTCGCAAATTGCAACAGTACAAACAGCCAGATCAAAATAAACGTATTTCTGGGTGATTTTTTTATCACAACATTATTTATACCACCTTCATGGACCTGGCAGGGGCTACAACCCCCCCCTTGCCTGTGCAATGGGTGCAGCAGCTGTCTTCACCTTTGTGGAGGCAGCCAAGCACCCTGGGCATGGGTTGAACCCCTCTTGTTTGCTGATGCATAGAGCACAAACCCCCAACCCCGAGAAAGGACAGCAGTCCTCTGAATGCTCAATCCTTACCTCTCTGGCCGAGCCCTGAATGACCTGAGTACATTCCTGAACCCAGGTTGCTGGTGTTGTGTGAGGTGTGGCGTCCAGTGCCTCAACCCTCAGCACCACCAGGCCAGCTTTTTTCTGGGTGTTTTTTAAAAACTGTGATGCATGGATGCTGTTCCTAGGACCCCAGGTAGGTAAATACAACAGCTGGTATTTACCTAGGTAAAGTAGTTTTTAAACTATAATGTTTTTTCTCCACCATTAACTGAAAGCAAGATGGTGGCAGCACGGCAGTACAGAGGGCATATGCGACAGTAAAACGCGCTATAGTAGACAAATCTGTCACTGCTGCACGGAACATATATTTTTTTCCCGTAGGATATAATGGGAAACTTTAAAGTGTAATAACTTTTGAACAGATTCATATTTTCTCACCAAACCTTCAAAAGGCACTTCCCTGACCCAGTCTCTATATATCCTGAACATTTCAGACCAGACGGACAAACTATTTGGGCTGTAGAGACAAGCAAAGAATTCTCAAAAGTTGAATTTTTCCCACACTTTTCGATGCTCCACAGCTCCACAACAACAAATCCAACCAGAACCAAAATTCCAGATCCAGAGAGCCATGGTACAATACTGTGCACGCCAAATTTCAGGTGAATCAGAGGAACGGTTGCAAAGTTATTAGAGTGCAAAATTTGGGGTTTAACATAGAAGTGGCCATGCAACCCTAACTATGCCTACCCTACTGGGCAGGTATAATATATATATATATATATATACTGTACAAATGTGTGCATATGCATATTATATATATATATATTAGAGGCAAAAAACTCCATTTAATGCATCAGTTAGGGTTGTTCCACAGTGACAAAAGTGAGGAAATTCAGTGTTAGGGTTGAAACCCCACTTGGACCCCTCTAGCCCACCCCCCCAACCGGCATCAGGGTGCGCATTGGGGACATCGGCCCTAACTCTTACCCCATCACATGTGTAAAGAACGTGAGGAAAAGGGGAATGGGGTGAGAGTTAGGACCGATGACTCCCAACACACACCTCGATGCCAGCACATCTGTGAGATGTTGGCTACCTACCCTCCAAATGTCAAGCCAAAAGACCAAACAGTTCTTTAGCAGCATAGTGGCAAAGAACCAGTTTCATTTTGGCCATAGTCTGAAAAAGTACTGTCGAACTTTGTGAAAGCTCTCACACATTCATTCAACAGTGTCACAAGTGCGACACTACTTTGAGAAAGTACTTTTTCCAGAAATTTGAAAAACATATTTCTGGGGTGTTTTACCCCAAAATAAAGACATGCCTAGCATCCTCAGGGTCCGACTAGGTGAATGCAAAAATAATTAGGTTGCTAATGGTCCCAAATTTAAATGGCAAGCATTTTTCTGATCACCAACTGAAAACAAAATGGCGGATTTGCGAAAGTAAAAACTGCATTTGCGACACTTTCGAACTTTTTAACTTTTCCCATTGATTTATAATGGGAACTTGTTTTTTGAATAACTTTTGAACCATTTAATATTTTTTCACAAAATCTTCAAAAGGCACTGGGCACCCGGCCATGTTTCCTAAGAGTTTTCGTTACCGCTCGTGCAAACTGTATGGAAGCCTATGTGAGCAAAGAATTCACAAAAGCATAAATGTGCGCACAGATCTGACTTACTAACTCTGCAACTGTATATCCCACTGGCACAAAAGTTGGCAGACTCCAAGATGTATGGTTCTTGATCGTGCATTCCAAATTTCAGGCAAATCCATTGAATGGTGGCAAAGGTATTATGGTGTAAAGTTTCACCCTTTAACCTTGAAAGTGCTACTCAACCCTAACTATGGTAGCACTACCATGCTACCATAATATATATATTATATGTACATACTGTATATATAGAAATACAAAATCACACATACCTGATAATGCAAAGCATCATGGGCTGTACATGCAAATCACCACAGAATATTATGGTAGTTCAACTTTAAGCAGAAATATGTGGTGCCGAAAGGCCTCTCACATAGTCTGCATATATATATATATTTATGCAATGGGGGCGAGGATAAAAAGTCGCAAATAACAGCAGCATTTTTGGCTGGTCAGACCTACAGTGAGAATATCGCATTTATTCTCACTGTAGGTCATTTATCCTCACTGTAGATAATAACCAGACACAAACTGCACTTCACCATAACTGCTCAGAAATGTTTTGATTGGTCGGAGCTGGCAGCATGAGAAACACAATCAGAACTGACCTGCTCAGTTGCATGCCAGCTCCCACTGTGAATTTCATTTCTGTGCAGCAGCACACAGAACGCTTTCATTTTCTCCCCAAATCTTTTTCCAGCAGCAGATACAGTCCATAGAAAACTCTCCCTCTGAACACACCTCAAATTTACACATGCACTCAACTGGCAGCTGTAACTCAGAACCTCCTCAATGTGAAAACAGCATTCACACTGAGAGGTTTATATATTTATTTATTTTTGCACAGTTTAATTTATAAAAAAAAAACACATCACACATCGCAAAACCCCTCCCTTCCTTCCTAAACAATTTACCGAATACCTGTCTCCTTTCCCACCCCGTCTTGCAGTACTCTGACTTGGACCACCTACCTCCAAACCACTCACACTTACTTTGATAGCCAGCAGCAACTTCCTTCTCTGAATAAACACGCTTCCATTATACCAAAAACAGGATCAACCAGATACACGTTTTTCAAATTAAACAATGCTAAGTAAGGAACGAAAAGTACTGAACGGCTCCCTCACTAACCGAGCGCGACCGCCGCCATGTTTTAAAAAAAATTCAGCCTGCCCACAAGAAAACACGGCCAATAAAATGCCGCGTTCACCAACACAACCACATAGGGACCATAGAAACCACACTAGCATCCCTATATACTGCCACCACTGCCTCTCATGAAAACAAAACAGCAGAGATAAAAATATTTAAACACATATTTAAAAAAGGAAAAACACAAGAACCAAAAAAAAACACCATTGCATAAACTGAATATGCAATGGGGCTACAGAAAATATCCCTGATATTGCAGTTTGACCTTGAATACCTCACTCGTGGCTCCACCACTCGTGAGGTCATAAGGTCAAGCTGCACTCGGGGAAAATATCAGGGATACAGTATTTCCAGTAGCCCCACTGCATATCCTATATATATATATATATATATATCTGTGTATGTGTTAAAACTGCATTTTATTTATTTTTTTAAACATTTTATTTTATAAATATGGAATATATAATGGATTGCAGTGGAATAACACATTTACATTCATTAGTGAGTAGTAAGACCCCATAACTCACGAGTGGCAAAGCCACAAGTTATTTATGAAGGTCTTACCATTCATGTGTGCAGATAAATGTATTATTCCACCACAAACCATTATGTAGTTGACATTTATAAAATGGGTCTAAAATTGAAGAGACTTTCCCAGGGGAATTTTTTAAGTGTTTTTGTAATCACCTTCAACCTCTCATGGTAAATACATTCTTGGAAGTCGTGGGGGTGTCCGGCTCCACCCTCCTGGGCCACAGCGCTGATACTGGTGATACCCAAACTGGGTAAGGACCCCTCTAGATGTGCCTCTTATCGCCCTGTCTCATTGCTAAACACAGATTATAAGATCCTGTCCTCCATTATGGCAAAAATAATTCAACATTACCTCCCCCAATTGATACAATTAGACCAAAATGGGTTTGTCCCAAGCAGACAGACGCAAGACAGCTTGAGAAGAACTGCCCACCTCATTGACCATATCAATATCTCCCGCACCCCGGCTTTATTAATAAGCCTGGATGCCGTAAAAGCATTTGATAGGGTTGACTAGAATTTTTTGGGAGTGGTCCTTTCCTGGTTTAGGTTCCTGAGAGAATTTACACAACTAATATACAAATTGTATGACTCCCCGTCTGCCTATGTTAGAGAAAATGGCCACATTTCCCGACCTCTGAAACTTGGCAGAAGCATGAGATGGGGTGCCCATTATCCCCGCTGCTCTTTGCTTTATACAGTAAATAGAGTCTCTTGCTCAATCTATCAGAGAGAATGAGAACATACGAGGACTATGAATCAATAGGTTCAAGGATAAGTTGGCCTTATATGCTGACGATGTACTAATGTACCTTACGGAGCCAGATTCCTCCCTCTCTGCCCTGTTTCAGCAGTTGGAGAAATATTCTTCCCTTTCTGGATATAAGCTGAACTGTGGTAAAACGGAGGTACTTAGTTGTAATTATGCCTTCCCCCCCAGGTCTGAGGAATAGATACCCCATGAGGTGGGATCTAGATTAGATGAGTTACTTAGGGATCAGGATTGGTATTAGTAATCAGCAGCTATGGGATCTTAACTAACCCCCTCTGATTGCACAGCTAAGGAAGGATGTTCAGAGATGGACCCTCCTGCCATTGTTTATACACTCTAAGACACAGGCATTGAAGATGAATGCCTTACCCCGGTTACTCTACTTATTCCAATGTGTTCCCTGCCCGGTTCCACAGAAAGATCTAAATATATGGCAGAACATGTTTTTCAGATTCCTGTGGGCTAAACACTGACCTAGAATATGCAGAGCTCTCCTTTACACCCCTAAGGCCCAAGGAGGCTTAGCTTTCCCAAACCTACAGGGCTATTGGGTGGTGGCCCAAATGCGGGTGGCACTTTTATGGGGAAGTCCTGGATTTGACCCCCATTGGAAGAGAAAGGACTTGGCAGTCAAGATCGAACCTCTCTTGTAGGCCATCATGTTCCAGGGTGGGGTTTGGTCCCCAGAGGTATGCTATACTGGAACGAGGGCAGTTCTGGAGGGATGGAGACAAGGTACAGCCCGTGGTCCCACTTGACAACAGTTATGGAGGTTCCACTGGTGGGCCTATGATCCTCTTTTTCCAGAGGCTACATTGGACCCCTGGTTTAGGAAATGGGCCAAGAAAGGATTTCACTCCCCTTATCAGGTGCTAATAACAGATAATGTTATCTCCTTTGAGGCAGCCAGACAGACATTTGGCCTTCTTTCATGGGATAATTTGAGATTTTACCAAATCTATAGCCTTCAGAGATTGCACTCCTGAGTTCAGGGAGATACAGCGGAACCCCCTTTTTGAGGCATTTGGTCATTAGGGGGAGGTACAGGGGCCATATCCCTATATATCAAAGGTTTATACTAGATATGTCCCTACCCACAGAACAACTCACACTTAAGTGGGAAACAGACCTGGGGATCACCCTCTTGGAGAAACGATGGAGTGCCATATAGTGGATTACATGGCAGACGACAGGGGCCCGGTCTGGTGGGAATATGGCTGGGAAGTGAGGTCTCGGTACTTCTGGGTCCCAGCACAGGTAGTGCATTATGCTCCAGTGGCAGGCTTGGCCTGCTGGTGGGAATGTGGCCAGGACCCAGCCTCCCAGGTGTACATTTTTTGAACCTGTCAGGTACTTAGGGGATACTGGAGGGAGACTGAACATCACCTTAGGGAGATTTTCCAGTTTCAGACTCCTCTGGGTCCAGAATACCTTGTTTTGGGTTTATGGCTGAGGGAGGTGAAGGGAAGAGAGGCAATATATTTGTGGTTGGTTCCAACGATAGCCGCCCTTAAGGCCATCACCAGGAAATGGGCTCAAAGGACTCCTGCCTTGGTGGAGGACTGGAGGGCTATTATAGAGAGCATTCATTTAATGGAGAAAATTATTTTTGGCCCTCACCACCAAGCCCACTTGTATCTGAACAGGTGGTTCAGGTGGCTCTTATACAAGCCTAATATGGGTGGAGATGCTTAGGTCCTCAGCCCTCACTCTCTATCTCCCCCCCGCTTACCTGGTCAGAGAAACCATGAAGAGTATTCAGATCTTCCATCCCATTACCTCAGGAGCAACCTCTCAGTTTCTGAAGTTCAGACATTGAAGTATCTCCATCGAGTTCAAGTAGATAGAAAGTTTTACAAAGTCAAATGATAAATCTTTATGGTTTGTCAGGTCTGTTTATTTTTGTCATCATATGCTTTATTCAGTAGAATGCTATCTCTTAGGTACACACTGTGCTGTCATCAAGATTTGTATTTGGTACCTATGTATATGATGTACGATGTATACATTTGAATATGATGTAACAAGCCCATATGGGTCTACCACAATAAAGGAAGTATAAAAAAAATGGAAGAGACTTGATTGGGTAAAACCAGTCAGTTGACTGTGCATTAAGTAAGCAATAATACCCAACAGGGTGGGCTTTATTGGGAAATACCAGACCGCCCAGGGGTGTAATGAGGCCCTACACTGCAGGCAGGAGGCCTTATAGCCCCTGGAAGGTCTGGTATTTCCCAATAAAGCCCACCCTGGAGGGTATTATTGCACTTAGAAAATAGGCACAGTAACATCAAAAAAAAAGAAAAATTGTTAATAAAAAATTTATTTCAAATACGTTTTATAATAAAATAGTTCCTCCGCCTGCATTATAATGGTGTGTGTGTGTGTATGTGTGTCTGCTCGCACATGTGTTTGAGATAAGGAGTATTTTCCCACTGGAGAATCTGCAGAAAAAAAAGCTGGATGTATGCAGTTACAGCCCCCCTCCCCCGACTCCCGGCTTCCTTGTGCAGCACTTGTGTTTCCACCCTTCAGTTTGTTTTTAATTTTTATTTTTATTTATTCCCCCACACCCCCAGCCAATGGCAATAGCAGTTTTGTAATTTTTTTGACCCGGCAGATACCCTGGATGGGTTTGTGCCCCAGAGATGGAGACAGGCTGATGGCATGCCATCCAATCCATTGGCCGGTGTTTGGGGGGGTGGGGGTGTAAGTAGCTACTGCTCGCAGTGACAGGTTGGGCAGCTTCAGTTTTTTTTTTGTTTCCTTCATTTGTTTTTTTAATGGCTAACATTTTCTTTAATGACACATGAACAGAGGAATGGACGGATGGATGGGGCGGTGCTGGCCAGCTGCCAACTCTCTCACTAAATGAGAAGAAAAAAATGGCGGCCAGTCAGTTTGAAAAAATTCGGGATGCCCAATGATAACCCAAGTAATGGGGCACCCCAAATTGGCATTTGTTTTTAGCTGGGCTCTTTTGAAAAATAAATGCATGCCTGGAGAGGGCTTTCAGCCAATCAGGATGCTTTATTTTTCAAGCCCATTTTGTAATATAATTAATAATGCACAGTCATCCTGGTCCTAAACCTGATGGGACTTGTTAACGGCCACATGACATAGTTAACCCCCTACACCCAGAACTGACCTGCCATCACAAATATGGCTGCCACCTTTGCTTACTAAAAACCTTCATTTAGGCCCTAAAAATAGATCCACACTGAACCTATAAGTCCTTTTCCTTAGTTGAAGCTGCTTTTTAAGTGTTGGTTCAAATCCTGTTAATCTTTCAACTATACAGACTTTTAGTAACCACAGCAGACATTTCCATTTCTGATTCACAATCTGGCAGTAAGTGTCACCAACCACACTCAGCAGGTCAGGCCCTCTGCTCCCACAGTGCCAACCTCTGAGTGCTGTGTTGTGAACAGGTAACAGAACAGGGTAACCCTCCTGTCTGCTTGTGGGTCCGAATCACCTTTGGTCTCAAGTTCTGGGGGATTCAAACTGTGAACCTTATGCTAGCATATCCAAATGTACAGGTTCAGATAATCTGCTCTTCGGGAGGATGCCAGATATCTTTTGCCTAAGGGCACTTAACCAGGTACCCAAAATGAACCCTTAAAACTCTTTAAAAGACCTTAGGTATATTCTTTCCTTTTCCCAGTTTGGTAACAACATTAAGCTTATGAACAGCTGTCAGTCTTAACCTTCCATACATCACATGCAAAAATGAAGAACTTGGAAGACACACCAGGCAGTCTCTTTAAATATAGATTTACTTAAAAATGGATAAAAATATGTAAAATGTAAACACAGAACAATATATCACAAACATACAATCACTTAAAAGAACAAGGTTAAAGTACAAACATAAACTCCTACCACAATACAATTAGACTTTTTCTATCTAATGTATTACCTTCTTACAGTGCTTAAGGTAGTTCTCTTGGGAGTCCCAAAAAGGTAATGTGTGTCTCAGATCAGACACAGTCCTAGGTTAAAAGTGTGTCTCTCTCCATCCCTTCCATGAGGTCATCTAGCTCCTCCTTTTAGAATATAAAAATTATACAAACAGGATTTCCTATCAGGAGGTATATTAAATAAGGTGACATCAGCAAAAACTTATTTCTCAAATATGGCTCTCTGATCTTGTGTGGTTTCCTGTTTTTCCAAAGATCAAAAGTTTTTTTGAACAACTCTGCCATATCTCACTTAGGTGCAATATAGCTTTTTAACACCAGTTGATATTAACTGTTCTACTGTTCTTCCTCTTAAGATGTCATAAAATGTATATTTTAGTTCCCCAGCTTCAAAGCAGCACAGATCATAAACAAGGCCATAAAATGCAACTTCTTGGAAGTTAATCACATGACAGAGCTCTGCTGTTTAATATATATCCTGTCATTTTAACTGAAACCTGGGGGGGCATCCCACAGGCTGTCTCATGAGAGACACACACATACCACATTCTATGGACATCCATGGCACACAGGGTGTCTCTTGGGAGACACTCACATACCACATTCTATATTACAAATATCAAAGAACAATCATAACCAGCTGGCCAAGCGTCACAGTAAGTACCATTTTAGAACTGTATGATGTAGTTTATGTCCCTCTCAACAACAATGGCATGTAGAAGAACATAGATGCATTGTGCCATGTATTTATTTACTTACCTATTTATTTATTGATATTTATTATTTGCTGACTGGGAAGGTACACTGGTGCCAGGCACCTTTTTCAGGTGTAAACTGGGTACTAACTTGAAGTACATTATATAAAACAACATGTCTAATGTATTCCAACCTCTATACTCATATGCTCTCCCATCTCAACTCTCCCTTCCCCTTAACTTCCTACCCCTAAAATCCCTCCCACCCCTCTTCAACCTCTCCCTCTCTATCTCCTCCCCTCCTCACTCCCCTCCACAACATCCTCAACCCCATTCCCATTCTTCCTGCATCCACTCCTCCTCCCCCTCCTCCCCTATCCTATCCCCATCAGTTTGTCCCCTCCATTCCTCTATACCTGCTATTCCCAACCCTAGTCCATCTTCCCCCTTCTCTTCTTTCTCTACTCCCGTCTACTCCCTGTGGTCCCCTCCTGTTTAATTTACCTCTTTCTACCCTGTCCTGTTCCTGACATTACAGCCTACGAGTGCCTGGTACCTCACACTCCTGATGTAATCAATTTGTATTGTCATTAATTATGCCAATTACATTACTGTACATTGCTGTGCCTTATTTCATTATCATATTACTGTGCTTTTTACTTGTTATTATGTAATTATCCCTTCCCACCTTCCCTCAGGACACATTTGGAAATGAGCTTTGTTCCTCAGTACAGTATGTCTTTCTTGGTAAATCTCTTTTAAATAAATAAATAAACATACAGAATGCTCTCCAGGACCTGCAGTCTTCAAATATGACCCTGAGGTCCCTGTACACACTGAATCTAAGGTCTCATGGTTGAGGCAGAGGCTCCTTTCAGTGACTGTATGCTTGTCCAGGCTGTGGCTGCTCCAGAAGTCCAGGCCATGGTTCCCAGTGTCCTCAGACTTCCCAGTCTTAGGCCACAAATCTGCCTCCTGGTGCCAATGCCAGACTCACAAAAGGTCAAGGTATAAAGAGAACCCCACTACCCTCACTGCTTTCTGACTTCCCTCCTCTTCCTCCAACCTCACTTCCTCAGGAAGTTCTGGTGGGAGGCCACATCTCCCTCTTCTTACCAAGGTTGAGGGAGATCACAACTGATGCCTGGGTACTGAAAATAGTTCAGCACGGACATGCCCTAGAACTCCTTTCTGTTCCTCAAGTAACCCTCCCACCTTTGCTAAACTGATATCCACTGGGACATCTTGCCCTCCTGCTGGAGGAGGTTCATGCCCTTCTCCACAAGAATGCTGTACAGCCCATCCCAGATCATGAACAAAATCTGGGCAATTATTCCTGGTACTTCATGGTAATAAAATGGCCCAGGGACATAAGGTCCATGTTAGACCTTCGGGGAATGAATCTATTTATCAGATATAAAAAGTTTTGAATGTTCTCTCTGCAGTCCCCACCCCCCCTTACCGAAGGGAGACTGGATGGTTGCTCTAGATATGAAAGATGCATGCTGTACCTTCATATCAAGATCTGCAAGTCCCATCAAAAGTGTCTGTGTTTCCTGCTCCAGGTTTGCACTATCAGTTTTGTGTCTTGCCCTTTGGTTTGTCTTTGGCAAGGCATGTAATTACCAAGTGTTTTGCAGTGGTTGCAGCTGCCCTTCACCAGGAGGGGCAGTATGTCTTCCCATATATCAACAACTGGCTTCTGAAGGCCCTGTCACAGTAGGCATTAGTCTATACTCTGTTTTGGACCCAACAGCTGTTCAACCAGCTGGGCTTCTAGTGAACAAGCTGAAGTCAGTCCTCACTCTGTGCCATTGTCGCCAATACATAGGGGCTGTTTTGGACACAGGGCTGGGTTAGGCATGTCTGTCCTCAGACCGTGCTGCTGCACTAGTGGCCTAGGCTCAGCTGGTCTCTTCCAATGACTTTGTCTCAGCCAGATGCCTTCTATGACATAGTTACTGTCCCTCTGGCACATCTGCACATGAGGATCCTCCAACGGTTCCTACAGACACAGTGGGCACATCGTTATGACTAGTTGGGGTGTCTCATAGAGGTGACTCCTCCTGCTCTGGTGGCTGGAACATTCCATTCTCGAGAAGGGATCTCAATTTCTCCATCCATCCCCTATCCTGGTTGGGGTGTGTGTGCATGCATGTGTGATATTTCTGATCATCCTGCTGCCATCTCATCAAGTGGTATTTTTAACATCTAACAATACCATATCATCTTAACACCAAGCCCCAGCTGACAGAAGGAAGAAAGAACATCTAGTCTTCATCCATCTTCCCACACACCTAGAAAAAGGAGCCACTTATAGTAAAGTACACACCAGTAGGAGTTCACCTCACATTTGCCTGAAGACATCTGAGTCCAGAGCTAAAACCAGGTAACACAACTGTTTTACGACTGTGAGCCCTTTCCAAACAATACTCACTCAAGCTAATAGTCTATGTAATGTCTTGATCTGAATTCAGCAGACCTTCCCCCAAACACCGTTACTATCAAGGCTGTACTAATGTGCACAGATGGCTACCACTCTACTTGCATAATTACTTGCTAACTGCGTATATAGTCATTTTTCTTTTCTCATTTCAAGCCTGTGTTGCTTAAATAAAATGACAAATGGGTAATAGTGTGTTCTTTTCTAGTGAGTGATATACTGTACCTCGGTTAACTGTAAATCTTTCTTGTCCAATGAAACTCACAACATTTTAGGATTCATGTGAGGTCCTATAACTGGGATTAAGGTTTACTCTTGAGGTAGTATAAAATAAATCATGTTGCCTGCCACACATTTGACTTACAAGTTTGGGTTGGAATAACAAAAAACAGGTAATTCCTCTCACATGACTGGCCATGAGGATCCTGCAATGGTTCCGCTGTGCACAGTGAGCACAGCATTCTGATGAGCTGCAGTGTTTCATAGAAGTGACTCCTCCACTATGTCGCTCCCTACTCTGGGGCTAGGACTGCTCCAATGTCAAGAAGGGATCTCCATTTCTCCATCCATCCCCTCTCCTGGTGATGAAAACAGATGCCTCCAGTTTGGGCCAAGATGCCCATCTGGACACCTTCCAAGCTCAGAGCCAGTGGACCCCTTTGGATACCATTCTGCACAACAACACTCTGAGATGAGAGCTGTTTTGCTTGGCCTATAGGCATTCATTGCCACCCTTCCAGGGCATCAGCTGCTGATTCATACAGACAGTATTTTGGTGATGTAGTACATCAGCCAGCGGGGTGGAGTCCACTTGTATCCTCTCTGCAGACAGGCAGTAAGAGTTTGGCACTGGGCTATGGAACACAACACTTTTCTGTAGGCAGTGTTTCTGCCCGGTACTCTCAATACCCTAATGGATTGCCTCAGTTGGTCTCGGGCCCTCCGCAATGAGTGGGAGCTCTTAGACTTTGGTGTGGACTACCTCTTCATACAATAGGGTCACCCAGACACAATCCTGCTTGCATCTCCATGCAATCCAAAACTGACACATTTCTGCCCACTCCCTCCAGGGCCTGGAGCTTTCTGGTGAGACTTGTCCCTCTCCTTGGAAAGAGAGGTTCATTTTTCACAGATAGTAGCAGGTATGGCTGGGAGATACTTTCCAAGTTTTGAATGAATAAGGGTCCTCTCTTTTAGTACCCTCCAATCTCAATTTGGATTCACCAATAGAGAACAGTCTGGTATCTTCAAGTCTGGATGTATTTACTGAAACAAGGCAGGCACAAGGCAAAGCTCCCCCCCATGAATTTAATATGTCATATGTTAATATCTGTCCTTTGAAGGGAAACTTGAGGTCATTTGACAGGAAATGTCTACAGAAGTTTACAGGACCTAGCACATTCAGATTCCAAACTGACTCTGAAGAGGTGGAACCGTGGTCTCTCTGATGAAATTGATTTGGATTCCTAGTCTAAATGGTTTCTGCAAACCGTTAAAATTACCTCTTCACCTTTCTGGAGAGAAGTCTCTTGGAAGTGCTGATCCCAGTACTTATGCATGCCAGTGATGCAGGCATCAAATATGGGGGAGCACTGGTGTTCTTGCTGGTGGAAATGTGGGGAAACAAGGGTTGATCAAGCCCATGTATTCTGGCTTTGTGCAAAAATCTCTGCATATTAGAAGGAGGTTAAGTTACATCTGCAGCGATGATTTACAAATCTCCCACCTCTGTCAACAAGTTTCCTTTAATTGAATATACAGTGCAGTCCTGATCTAATAAATGCTGTTAGACCAGAACTCCCTATCTAACAAACTAGTCTGTTGTCACCCAATTATTCGTCGGTCAGGGTCAGCTGCTTTTAAATTCCAAATGCACTTCCTATTTGGCCAGTCGGTCAGTTACACTCACTTTCAGTTCTGTCTGTCAAAATTGACAGTTCACTTCCTGTTTGAAGCATCAGATCTCTGTTTCACTATGTCAAGAGAAAGACTAATGTGCTCACCCTGCAGCAAATACTTTGAATCCTCAACCATCTTGAGAATGGTGAATGTGCAGTTGCACTTGTTGCAGAGTACAGGATTGGCAAGTCCACTGTGAGTGATATTCGTGTTGTTAAGGACAAACTTTGTGAATTTTCAAGTGCTAAGGAGGGCTCTTCAGGCATTGAAAAAAAGAAAGAACATGAGAGCCTGCAAGAATGATGAACATGATGAAGCAATCTAGCTGTGGTTTTGCCAGGAGAGGGAGAAAGGCACACCAATCTCTGGTTCTCGCCTTAAAGAAAAGGCTCTACAGTTCCACACTAGGCAGGGTGGAGATTGTTGCAGCATTGTTGCCAGTAACAGCTGACTTAATCATTTTAAAAAGCACCACAGCATCCGCCTGTTGTGGCTGTGTGGTGAGAGATTAAGTGCTGCAGATGAAGGGATAGCATAATTTCTGCAACAGCTGAATGACCTTATTACAGCTGAGTCCCTGTCACTGCACCAAATTTACAATGAGGATGAAACTGGGTTGTATTGGCAGTGCCTGCCAGACAAGACCCTGGTCCACTGTGCTGAGAAGGATGCTCCAAGCTTTAAAAAACAAAAGGACAGAATCACTGTACTAACTTGTGTAAATGCTAGTGGTTCCCATAAGCTCCCTTCTTTTATCATAGGGAAGTCTTGTGAGCCCAGGCATTTTCAACATGTTAACATGTCAGCTCTTCCTGTGATTTATGGCAGTCAGAGAAACGTCTCGATGGGTGGTGTCCTGTTCACAAACTGGTGCAAAGATCGTTTTGTGTCCAGTGCTAAAAAGGCATCTGGCTTTACTAAATTTTCTTCTAAATGTTGTGCTTCTTCTGGATAATTCACCTTCTCATCCTGAAATGCCAGTTATCCAAGCTTAGGATGGCATCATTCAGTGTTTATTCCCACTTCCAATCACCAACTCAAAGATCCTGCCCTGTGAACAGAGAATGCTTGAAATTTTCAAGTACTAGTACTGCAGGAGATTGCTATAGTTTGTGCTATCAGACACTAATGAGGACCTGGTCCTGCAGGAGACTGTAAGGTCAATTACACTCAAATATGTAGTGTACATGGGCAGAGAGGCTTGGGAGAAGGTGTGACCTGAAATGATTGCAAAAGTGTGTCAGAAGTCAGATCTTTTTATAGCCAATATTCTGGAACATAAGATGGTCACTGAGGGAAAGAGAGAGAGCAGATTGACCCCGACAATGACCTTGAGTTGTGATATTAGCTGAGGAAATGATAACCAAGCTGAATGTCTTCTTCACTGAAGATGAAATGGTGGGGTGAGTTATGTGTGACAGACCTGAGGAAAGACACGAGTTTATGTTCGAAGATGCCATGATAGACGCTACCAGGAATCAGCTTAAGAATGAACCTGAGAATAAGGAATGTGACAGCGATTAGAGTGAAGAGGAATCCACACCAATCTCAATGCATTCTAAGGCTGTGGAGTGCTTTACAATGTGCCTGACATACCTGGAAGATCAGCCAGACTGAGGCCCTGTTCAGGTTATGCTCCTGAGAGGCCCCCTTGTGAAAGCTGCCAAAAAAAAGAGTAGTCAACCTCCAACAAACTACGATACCGAAATTCTTTACACTGCTGAAAAAAAAATTGAAAGTATGGCACAGTGCAATGAACAGTAAATATACTGTACAAAGTAAAAGTAAAAAAAAAAAACTACACAAGCATATACTGTATATAAAAAAAGTCATACCATTACACCTAAGTCCCTTACAGACCCGTCTTCAGCCTATATATTGCTGTATATCCACAACAGATACAGTTTAGTACATACAGCACGATTACAGCATGCTATCCGACAGTCAACCTACCGACACTCACTACACCGAATTCCCATTTATGTGAACTTAAAATTTGCTGCCCATGCTGTTTGGCTAACTGGGAGTGTACTGTACCTCCTAGGGATTTAAGAATTCATGGTAATTCTAAAACATTGCTATTTATGTTATTAGTCACATCTCATAAAACTATAACTATACTTAGGCTTGAAGAAGACTCTCATACACTTTAGCATTTGTCTATCAACTATATTATATGAAACAGATGACTTTCTCCCTTTGGAATCACCTACAACATGTCATGGACTGTGATCCATCTTTCGTACCATGATATCTGGACATCTTCAAATATATGCTGTATATAGCTGTAATCTGGGATGCTAGCTGCACACTCGGGCAGACTTTGATAGACCAGTTGGTCTTTTTCTGCTGGAAGTTTCATATGTTCGTATATTTGGATGTTGCTATTGGACTCCTAAGATCACACATTTCTTTGTTCCTGTGTACTGTAGTCATTTTCCAGATAGGCAACCAGAATGACTTTGTCACTGTTCAATGGAGGTAGCAGTCTTGCTGTAATCTTTTTCTGTGACTGTCAACATGCAAGTTGCCATTCTAATGCTGTCTAATGTGGATTTCAGTATGATGTATCCTGTTATCCTTGTTACTTTTATGAAAACTAATAACACTAAAATATTAAAAAAAGAAAGAGAAATTCATGTACTCCTTTCCCCCTTCTCTCTCATACAGAAGGTTCTAGTCAGGCTGAAGATCAAGTTGAAAACCTTGATTCTGGTGTCCCATACCAGCCCAGACAAATCTGGTTTCCTCTACTCCATTACTTGGCAGTGGAACCTCTTCCCAGTCTCTCTTCAGGTGGCACTTCTGACGCATGAGCAGGGTGCTCTAGTGCATCCAGGTCTTTGATCCTTGTACCTCCATGCCTGGCTCCTCCGGATGTAGAGCTCTCCTGCTTTGGGATTTTCCAAGTGATTGCTGCAATTCTACTGGAGCTCGGAAGCTGTCTACATGGTACACCTACTCACACAAATGGAAATGTTTTGCAGTCTAGAGTGATGCTCTTATCCTGGATCCCTTTATGTGTCCAGTTAGCCTAGTGCTGGACTAACTCTTGTCCCTAAAAGACTCATGCCTTGGGTGTTCCTCTAATAAGGTCCACTTGGACCACTGTGTTGACTTTTTGTGCCCTCATGGATAGCAAAACTGTGACACAGATTGAAGTGTCCCATAGGTTCTTCAGAGGTGTTCTACTCTTATACCCCCAGTCTGTGATTCAGTTCCAGTGTGGGATTTTAATTTGGTCCTAGAGACCTTTACTCTGCCTCCCTTTGAGCCTGCTGCTACTTGGGAGCTGTGCTTCCTCTCTTGGAAGACACTGTTCCTAGTGGCTATGACATCTGCCAGATGCATATCTGCATTACAAGGTCTGGTTGCAGACCCTCCTTTTCTTATTTTCCACAAGGACAGAGTTACATTACATACTAAACCTTGTTTACTACCTAAGGCCATGTCTGAAAGAATGCTAAATCAGATCATTGACCCTCCTGTTTATTTTTGAACTCCCATGAATAGTGGGAAACATTGTTTACATATGCTGGACGTCCGTCCAATGCTGCGTTGGTATTTGGATCATACTAAGGGTTGTAGAAAATCCTCACAACTGTTTATGGCAGTCACTCCCCCAAATGGTGGGCTCTCCCATTTCTAAGCAGGGCCTATCCAAATGGTTGGCCTGCTGTATTATTACTTTCTGTTACTGGATGTGCTGTAAGCAGCTTCCTGGTCCTGTCCGTGCTCGCTGCACCCATGGGTTGGCTACTTTCATGTTCATGGCTTGTTTTGACAGTGTGTCTGCCGCTGACATACATGTTGCTGCCACTTGGAGTACTGTTCATACATTTACTAAACATTACAATCTGGCCATCATCTCTCATAGCTGTGCCAGCTTTCACCTTACTGTTCTGCATTACCTCTTTATTCAGGGTCCTTAGATCCTGCCATCCTCCCTCAGTGCTTGGTACTGCTTGGGGAATCATTCCATGATGTGGCTCAATGGAGAGATAGGTTCCCAAAGGTGAAGATAGAATAGTTACTTACCATAAGAGAAGATCTTTGAGAGAAATCCCTACACAGGATACAGCAGACAGTCAAGAACTCCTAATGGTTTGCCCTTCTGAAAACCCTCATCCAGGTGTATCTTCTGTGGATGTTACAGACAGTGGCCCTAGCCAGGGATGAACTGTTTCAGATAACGCATTGACTGGGACTATGATGATGGCCAGAATGAATGTGTTCACAGAGTCTGATGGCATGGAGGCAGAAATTAACTGAGTGAAGGAGGTCTGCTGAAACAATGACTGATATGATTGAGAGTGACTGACTGACTGAATGATGATTGCTGAAAGGAATGACTGATATTGATGAAGAGTGAAATGACTGGAGAGGTACTGAAAAGTGAATGCATGTCAAAGGTTAAAATCATAGGTAAAACCCAGCCACAAGCACGAAAGACTGAATACTGTAGTACACTAAGACTGGGCAATAAGTGCTTAAGTAGACTAAGACTGACTGACGTTGCAGAGTAGGAGTGGGAGCAGCTGCCTTGCTAGGAAGCCAGATGAAATCAATTTAGTAGGAATACAGAGGAACTAAAAAGAGGTTTGCAGCTGCCTTGGTAGTTATTTCTTCTTTCTTTCTTTGAAAATCGGTAACTGAGACACGCACACTGAGCCTAGGCTTGTGTCCAGGTGCGACCGAGGGGAGGGAAACGGTGGAAGAACAGCATGATGCACAATAACAAGTCAGTTGAATAACATTTGATAAAATGTATAGGTACAAAATTAGATAAATGCAAAAAAGATTGTTCCAGAGAATAAAACAGTCACAGTTCAATAATAAACACTTTGACAAGAGCAGTGGTAAAGTAACAGCAATACACAGTGTGCAAAGACGATACTGACAATATGCGACATCTGTAGGGTGAATTGTGACCTGTAGGACAAGCTTTTGCCTGGTCTTATGGTGGAGGGAAGAACAGAGGAAGTGAAACCAGAGACAGGTATTGGGGACCCAGTCAGCTGACATACCAGGAACACTGAGGATCAGGATGGGGAGGTGTCAAAAGGAAGGGTAACAGGAACAGGTGGGTGGGATTGGGGTTGGGGTTTCAACTGGTGCCTGAGGGAGCTAGGGGAGGAGGAGTGGCAGAAGGAGGAGGGGAGTTGGTTCCAGAGTGAGGGAAGTTGATAGGAGAGGACAGATTTTCCAGCAGAGGAGCGGGGTTAAAGAGTGGTGAAAATGCAGTGGCCCCTGGAACAGAGGGAACAGGAAGTGGGAAGGGGAGTTGGAAGAAGAAGGGAGAGGTTAGATGGAAGGGAACCAAACCAGTATTTGGATACGAAGGAGTTACAGTGAGTCTGGTGACATGAGGGCAGTGGTAGGACGGATAGGGAGGAAAAGAGGGAGCAATGGTGGGTATGGGGGGGAGTTTGTAGCAAAGTGGCAGGAGTTAGAGGGTTTTCAGTCTGCAAGGGAAGTTGAAGGGGCAGTGTCATAGACCACATCTGCATAGTCGAAGTCAGGGAACACCATTTTGGTAACAAGCTCCCTCAGGACATGTGGAGATAAGCAGTCTTTGTTGTGGTGCAAGGCACTGTTGGCATCAATGTGGACTGAGAAGTCAAGCTTACTGTCAAGCCACACACACCGAGGTACTTGAAGGAATTAACTACATCAAGGGGCGTGCCATCCAGTGTTAAAACCAGGGAAGCAGTGAGTCTGGCCAATTTCTGACTGGTACCAAAAGTCATGGACACTATTTTTTTAGTGTTTTCTGAGTTGGCTGCATTGGAACCAGTGCAGTATGCTGGTTGAAGTCCTGATGGAGCAGGTCTTCCACAGCGGCGGTGGAGGAACCGGAGGTGAAGATGACTGTGTCATCTGCATACATATGAATATGTGTGTTAACACAGGCAGAGAGGAGGTCATTCAGAAAAAATGGAGAAGAGGTTGTGATCTAGGATGGAGCCCTGTGGGACCCAAGCCTGACTGGGTAGTGGAGGTGACAGAACACCTCCTATCTGTATTGAATGTTGACAGCCCATGAGGTAGGAATGGAACCAATCAGCAGCTGAAGCTGATAGGCCAGCAGAGCTCAGTTTGCCCAGGAGGAGTGGATGGGATACCAAATTGAAGGCTTTAGCCAGATTGATGAAAATGGTGGCCATTATGTGCCCCGATGCATCCCAGAGAAGATGGAATCACTGACACGCAGCAGGAAGGAGATGGTGGAATGGTGCTTCCAGAAATCAGATTGGAAGGGTGAGAGGAAGTTGGAAGATGAAAGGAAGTTGAGGAGTTTGGAATGGACCAGTTTCTCTTTCAGCTTAGAGAGAGAAGGGAGGAGGAAGATGGAACAGATGTTGCTAGGAGAGGAGGAGCCACCCTATTTATGAAGTGGAATAACTTTGGCAAGCTTCCAGAACTGAGGAACTGCACTGAGGGAGAAGGAAAGATTGAGTAGGTGAGTAAGCGGAGCTGCAATTACAGGAGCGAAGAAGTGGAAGAGCTTTGAGTCCAGACCATCAGGGCTGTATTTTCACAGGTTGAGGGAGGAGAGGGCAAACAGGATTTCCTGGATGGTGACAGGTGGGAAGTGGAAACTCAGTGAGTGGTGGGGTGGAAGGAGGGGGGAACAGGAGGGGAAGGAGAGGTGCCAGCAGTGGGAAAGGAAGGGAGGGCACAGCATGAAAAGAACTCATTGAAGTGAGCAGTAACAGAGGTAGGGTCAGACACAGGTGAACTATTAACCACAAGGATTGGGGAAGCAGACTAGGCAGGGGGGTCAAAAAGATAGTGGATAACCTTTCAGAATATAGATGTGGAGTTAAGGTAATTCTGGAAGTTGGCTTTGAAATAAGGCTATTTTGCAGCCCAGACATCCTTTGTGCAGTTGCTCCTCAGATCCCTGTAAGAGATGAGGTCAGGAGAGGAGAGGGATAATTTACAGCGGGTCCAGGCAAGATCATGGGACTTGCACAGGTTGATGATCTGGGTGGTAATCCAGTGGTGGTGGGAAGTTTTGACTTTGTGTTTTCTGAAGGGGCATGCTTGCCCCAGACAGAGGAGAATTTGGAGTGGAACAGGGTGAGGACCACATCAATATCAGAAGCAGAGAGGACGGCAGACTGTCTGTTGCAGCAAGGTCGCTCAGTAGAGCATTGATGTTTAGTGACCCAAGAGAGGGACCAGATGTACGTTGGCAAGGAGGAGGATGCTGGATTTTCCTGATGCAGAAGGTAATGCAGTGGTCACTAAATGAGCCTGACAATATACCTGCTGTAGCAGTGCAGTGGGGGTGGAAAATTAGAACCCAGTCCAAAATGGTATGGTTGGTGAAGTTGAGATTGAGCCAGGTGTGTTCTGAAATAATCTGGGACAAATTAAGGGTTTCAATCCTGTGAATGGCACATTCAATGGGGAAAGCCAGTTTGCATTGACATCTCCAAGGAGATACAAAATCACACATACCCCCATAATGCAAAGCATCATGGGTTATATATGCAAATCACCACAAAATGTTATGCTGGTTCAACTTTAAGCAAGAATGCATGGTGCCGAAAGGCCTCTCACACAGTCTGCAAAGGGTGCCAACAGCAGACACAGACATGTGTTTTGTTCAGGCTCGGAAACGTTTTTTTTTATTTGGCTGCCCACGGACAACCTGAACCTGAAATTTGGTTGCCCCATGAAATTTTTTGATTGCCTGTGACATTTAACTGATATATATATATCTGTGACGCGACTCACAAAATTAGTGTTTTTAATTCTGGTGGCTCAGTCCAAACGCTCAACATTTTTTTAACCCTTTAACTTAATAACTGCCAAATAAAACAAATTCCAATAAATTTTTAAGCAGGTAAGCACACATTGATGTCATCACTCATGAACACAACACTTGGTAGCAACTTTCCAAGTCTGAATTAGTGTTGCCTTGACAGGAAGCAGATGAATTCACAGTAGTTTGATTTTGTTTACTGGTGGTCGAGCCAGAGCCAGGGCAGTCAATAAGGAACACAGCCTACCAGACAAACTAACTTTTCTTGAGTCTCTGACGGAGATGAGAGTCTAATCACATCAAAACAAAATGGCTTTTTTCCTGGGAAGGGATGAGATATGATAGATAGGATGGAATGGAGGATAGCAGTGTATTTGACTAAATGTATAACTTCTTTTTCCTTTTCAGGTGATCTGGTTGGTCAAGTCAGGGGTTACACTTCGAGAAAATTCAAAATGCTGTATTGCTTTGCTTTTGCAAAACTTTTGCCACTTTGGTAGTGGACTAAGTCCTCTGGCTTGCTTTTTTGTTTCAATAAAGTATTTTTTACTGATGAAATGAAATCTGTGTGTCTGTGTATTTATTTTCAACCACGGTCTGACAAACCCAATGCACAACAGACTCACAATTCCAAATACTTTTTTTATTTTCAGTCTGAGACTGGTCACTGGAAAGGACTAGGACTGGACGGAATCCTCAAATTAAAATGTAGTCTGTCCACATACTTACTGAGTCTGTGACTCCCTATTCCCACCAACACTTGTACTGGCTGGCTGAAGCCAAACTGTTTCTGAATTCCCCTCCTCATCACACACAACACTCGCACAGTGACAGCTCAAGTCAATACTTGTCCTGGACTGACTGACTCACAGTGTCCTTTATTTTCTTTCTCTTTCTCTATCTCTTTTTTACATGAAGTGTGTACTGTTGTGTGTTTGTGACTTCTAACAACAGCAGCACACTTTTATCTTTCCAGGTAGGCACTAGGTAGACTGGTAGTGGACGTAGACAAACTAGTGGTGGTAGAGTACTGTGTAGACCAGTCTATTGCTATATTAATCTCTCCTAGTCTCCATAGGCATATATATTACCAGCAGTCAAGAGCACCCTTCACTCCCTAGAAAAGTAATCTTTCCTCTGTCTTCTCCCGTTGTACTTTGACTTTGGTTCTGTCTCTTTGTTTTCTACTTTTCTATATATTATGCAAGCAGACAGTACAGTCCCTCTCTCCCCTTTGATGAGTCCTTACTGCTTTAGCACTGTCTGCTAGCCTGCACACAGACTGTATATTAATTAGTCTTCTAGAATAGTGATCATCAGCACTAGACTGCCTGCCTTAGCTGGTGGGGGGGGGGAACAAACAAAACAGCAGTCAGCTACCTAAGTAGCCACCGGCAGCCTCTGTCTGACTGCTTAGCTTAGATATATATATATATATATATAGAGATATATATATGGGATACATGATGGGCAGTAGTGGAATATGGAAAATATTCTCACTCCTGCAGAGTGAGCTCTGGATATTCCATGAGTGCCAGAGGCATACGTTAAATATACAGTGCTCAAATGCAGGAGTGAGAGTATTTTCCATATTCCATGATCTGCCCATCATGTGTGCTATTTATACCGTGGAGGTGAGACCAATTTCAGTGAGAGAGGCATGTTTGTTGTTATGAGGTTCATGCCACTTTAAATGATGCTGGTGCTGTGGTGTGTGTGTGTGTGTGTGTGTGTGTGTGTGTGTGTGTTTGTGTGTGTTTGTGTGTGTGTGAAGTTTTATGAATGGGTTGTTGTAGTGAGCTGTTGTTGGTTGGTGTGTGTGTGTGTGTGTGTGTGTGTGTGTGTGTGTGTGTGTGTGTGTGTGTGCAGGTCTTGATTGGGTGTGCTGAGTTTTGGTAATTGGTTGCCTGAGGGAAGTTCTGTTCTGTGACAAGCTGGATGTTTGCAATATGCTGGTTATTCGTTGTTCGTTTTGTAGGTCAATATGTGGCAATGCAGGATTCAGTAATGTACTAAACTCGGGTTTTGAAATGCAGCACAAGAGATTTGGAGAATGTTACATTTAGAAGGAGTGCTGCAGCTGACTGTCATTATCTAGCTTAATTGTGTTAATTTCAGTGTAGGGCATGTTTTAGAACTCAGCAAATTACAGGGGTGTTTCTTAGTGTTTTCAGATGCAGGTGAGTGATGTCAGCAGAGTAGGTATAAATGGTATTTATTTTAACTCTGCTGATGTCATTAGGATTTATTTCACTCCAGTGAAAATAACACGGTTTATTTCACTGGAATTGATCTCACCCACGGTATAAATATAAATATATATATATATATGTATATACATATATATATATATATATATATATATATATTTCTATTTTCCTTTTTCCTCTCAGTCAGCCTGGACAGAGAGCAGTGCAGCCAGTACAGCCTCTCACACAAATCACAATCAGAGTGAGAGAGTGAGAGTCACTACTTTACTCCCCTAAGCTGCCACAACAGGGATGCGGTAAAAATTCAAACTAAAAAGAACTGGCAAGCACTCCACAGCTTCCTGCCTCTGCCTGGCTGTCTATGGTTTTAATTGAGAGCTGGGATTTTGGGAATGATTGATTCAATATTTTTTATTATATTATTATGCATCTGGTCCTGCTTATTAACTTCAGTCATCCACTATGATCTGTCCCCCTGTGGAGTGCTCGACCCACTAAGTCTGAAGTCAGACTTGGGCCCGCAGTACAGCCACCCGCTCCCCCAACACAACGCTCCTTAGTCTCTCTCCTTCTGTCTAGCTAATATCCCCTCTTCACAGCCAGGCAAGCCACCAAATCCTTGAGCTCTGAAAAGAGCTTTTTTTTTAAATTCTGCCCAAGTTTTCTCCTCCTTGCCCACCACTCCTAGCACTCACACAGACATGCACACTAAGCACGCTGCACACAACACCCTCCTTGCTCCAAGATATCTGTGTAATTGGTGCACTACAGCACCGTAGACAGTGTTTGCTCAGTACTCGAAAGACGGTCTCTCATTCAGTGTGGCACACTATAGGACCACTAAACTCAACTCCACCCAGGACTGCCCCTTCACTCTGCCTACTGGCTGCCATAGACCTCAATCCTCATCACTCGACAGGCAGACTGGGGAAAGCACATGATGGTCAAAAGTTAAGTCAGTTGACATGGGCAGCCTAATTGGAGATCGCACCTGCACACCCTCTTCCTCCTCCTCTATGACTTGTCAGACTCCTCCCCAGGAAGCAAACAGGTAATTTTCTGGAAAAAAAGACATGGGTCTTTACTTGGTAGGCGGGGATGCGCAATGCTGTAAAAATCAAGCACATGTCCAGACTGTGAAATCTAATACACGGTTTTGTTGCTTGCCCGACGGGCATTTGAATTGGGAGATGTACTTGTCCAGATTCAGTTTTCTATTGTCCTGGGCTGCCAGGTAATAGGATTTCTCCCAGCCTGGTTTTGTCCTAGAAGGACTCATCAGTGTGCCTCATCTGTATGACACCCCAGTGGAATGAACCAGCTACCCTAAGTTGGTCTATCAGGTTTGGGTTGTGGTGAGCCCAATAAAAACAAAAAACAAGCTAAAAGACAAAGAACCTAAGTGTGTAAGTATTGAGGCAAGGGTTACCCCGAAGGGCATTGGCCAGGAAGCCAAGTTTCAAAAAAATACAAAATCACACATACCCCCATAATGCAAAGCATCATGGGCTATATTTGCAAATCATCACAAAATGTTATGCTGGCTCAATTTTAAGCAAGAATGCATGGTGCTGAAAAGTCTCTCACACAGTCTGCAAAGGATGCCAACAGAAGACACAGACACCTGTTTCATCCTACTAGGACTCATCAGTGTGTCTTGTCTGTATGACACCCCAGTGGAATGAACCAGCCACCCTAAGTTGGTCTATCGGGTTTGGGTTGTGGTTAGCCCAATAAAAACAAAAAACAAGCTAAAAGACAAATAACCTAAGTGCATGAGCATCCCCAAGGAGCATGAGTTCAGCTGTGGAGGAATAGGAGGTGATGGAGGAAAGAGAGTCAACCAGGGACGAGTGTGAGATCTTAGGAGAGGCATAGAAAACCCCAATGAATACAGGGACAGAGGAGGGGAATGAGTGCCTGACTAAGAGACATTTTCACTAATTTCTCCAGGGGAGACAGCCAGAAGACAGTGTGAGGTCCCTAGTAATGCTAGAAGGAGTAGACACTCAAGTCAGATAGAAGAGGAATGTGGTCCTATGGCCACGTAAGGAGGTATACCATTTCTGTAAGGAAACAAATGACTTGTTATAAATAGGTGTACATGAATTTTGATAGACACAAGATGCTATTAGATGACACAGCAAATAGAATGGGTCTGATGAAGTAGCATCTCAGGGTATGAAACATTACCCAGAGGTGTTTCATGAGAAATAAATTATATTATACTAGATTTACTGATTGGCCTTCACACAATCTGTTCTGCATTGGTATACTGATAGTCAAGCAGGTGACCCAAAGCATAAACTGTAAACACTTAATACAGACGTACAGGCAACCAGGACTCCTTTTGAAAATGGCAGGAGGGTGTGGTCTTCCTGATGGCCTTAGTACATGAGAGAATCTGTCAAACAGAGATGGCAACAACTCCTCCACGTTTTCCCAGTATCACGTTAAATTAGCGACTGATTTTGAGCAATGGGAATAAAAGCAACGTCAAAACAGTGAATGTGAACATGGCACTGTGCTAATAATTGCTGTGTGCTATTACTACCACAGTGCAGTTGAGCGCAAAGTGTTGTTGTGTATCTGGAAGGGTTTGTCTATGTTTGTTTGGCAAGCACCTGCTGAGCTGGCCAAGTGGTGTGGCGGTTAAGCAACTGCCTTTGGAGTGGATGACTTGGGTTCAGGACTGTCTGTAGGCATACAACATTTTTGGGGGAACATGTATAATTTTATTAATTGCTGATATCTGTCCCATTACCCTGCCCTCCTGACATCATTCCCCCCTGTCTGTAGTGTCCCCCCCACTGTTCTTCCCTGCCAACATGTGTACCCCCAATATAGCGCCTCCTGAATTTGCCCCCTTCCCCCATATCAACCCCCCCGGAGTTGATTATATTAAGTTAGGGGGATGCAGGGGGCATAGACTCCCACATAAAACAAGTAGTTGCTTTTTGTGTGAAGCAAATAAACAAAACAAAACGAAGGAAAAAAAACACTATGATTCTCAAAAGAAGTGCCGGGGAAGGTTTGGGAGAAAAAGATAATATTCAGGAAGTATAAGGAATGACAAAAAAGGAGCAGGACAGAGAACTGTATCAGCTGAAGCAGAAGGAAGCGGGGAAGGCAGTCAGAATAGCAAAGGCCCAAACCAAGGAAAAGATAGCCAACTCAGTTAAGAAGGGGGATAAAACCCTTTATACTGTAGGTACATTAGGGAGTGAAGAAAGACCAAGGGAGGGATAATGAGGCTTAATAAAGGGGAGGGGGGTGGCAGAGGGTGACAGTAAAAAGGCAGAGATACCGAATGAATACTTTTGCTTAGTATTCACAAACAAAGAGGAGGTGGAGGTACCTAAATCAAATGATAGAAGCACTTTGGATAGGGCGGTCGATACCAGTCCATTCACAGAAGAAAGGGTCCCAAAAGAGCTCCTAAAACTCAAGGTGGACAAAGCAATGGGTGACCAAAGTAGTAGACCAGGAAAGGGCTGTGGATATTGCCTACCTAGACTTTAGCAAGTCATATGACACAGTCCCACATAAAAAATTAATAAATAAGTTAGCCAGCTTGGCAGTGGGTCCCAGGGTGGTAGCCTGGGTAAAATATTGACTGGACAACAGGACACAGAAGGTAAAAGTAAACAGAGTCCACTCCAAAGAAAGGAGGGTTACTAGTGGGGTACTGCAGGGTTTGGTACTGGGACCAGTCCTCTTTAATGTCTTTATAGGTGACATTGCATAGGGGCTGGAAGGAAGAGTATGCTTTTTTGCAGACGACACAAATATCTGCAATAGGATTGATACACAAGAGGAGGGAGTAGAAAAGATGAGAAGGGACTTGGCAAGGTTGGAGGAATGGACAAAAGTATGGCAGCTTAGATTCAATGCAAAGAAGTGCAAAGTAATGCACCTGGGAAACAATGACCTGGGTTCAGGACCATCTGTACGATGGGGGTGTACTAACAACAACAAAAATAGAAAGGGACCTGGGATAGTCATATCAGATGACCTAAAGGTAGGCAAGAAATGTGAGAAGGCAGTAAGGAGGGCTGGGTAAATACTAGGGGGATACTGGAATGCAAAGAAAGAGGTATCACCAGTAGAAAAGAGGAAGTTGTTATCCTTCTGTGCAGACAGTTTGTGAGACCCCCATCTAGAGTACTGTGTGCAGTTCTGGAGATCCCACCTCCACAAGGACATAGACAGGATGGAGCAGCCAGAGGAGGGCAACCAAAATGGTGCAGAGTCTGCACCAGAATCCACACGAAGAGATACTAAAGGAGCGTAATATGTATACCCTCGAGGAAAGGAGGGAGAGGGGGGGACATAATAGAAACTTTCAAGTATCTCAAGGAATCAACAAAGTTCAAGAGGTAGCATCTTTCAGAAAAGAGATGTGCAAGAACAAGGGGCACAATTTGAAGACGGGGGGACGGCTCTGGGGCAATGTGAGGAAGTATTTTTTCACAGAGAGGGTGGTGGACACACGGGACGGCCTTCCTGAGGAGGTCATGGGTTCAAAAATAGTGGGGAATTCAAGAATGCATGGAACAGGCATAAGGCAATTCTAGTGGGGGGTAGGAGGAAGTAGGCTGTTGGTTAACTAGCATCTGCAACTTATCCAATAGATAGGGAAAGGGACAGCCTAGGCGGGCCAAATGGTCCTTATCTGCCGTCAAAGTTTGTGTTTCTATGCTATTTGGTAAAAATAGTGCCGGTGACTATTCCTATTGGGAGCTATGGTGCACATCGCCGTTTTCAGTTTTCAGTGATGTGCACTCGCTGACTTGTATGTCTCTGTTCTATATTTGGTGTTATGACATGGATCCCATTTTCCCCTGTCCTGCTTTAAGAGATGGAAATCAGGTAGGGTCAGGCTGGAGTCCAGACTCCTGGAGGAGAGCTAGGATTCAGACTTACAGGGAACATCAGGAGAGTGTAGTTGCACTCAGACAGAGAGGAGGTCGAGCTTAGGGAGAAAGTTCCTATTTCTTGGTGTGGACAGCAAATAGAAAAGACTGAGATAGCACAAGCCAAAAAACAGAAGGATGACATAGATAGGGTATACTGTAGAAACTAGTAAGCACACTGAGAACCAAAACAGAAGAAAGCAAAGGAGTTATGTGAGGACTTGAGTGTAGCAGTGTTGGAACAATAGGCTGAAGTACCAATTTCATATTATAGACACTTAGCTTAGTCTTTAGCCCTGTGTCATAAAATTTGCATAAATCATATAAACACTGTAAGACTGGCTCAAATCTTACTTACCACCTATTGCATGCAGTTCTAAATAAATGGAAAAATGTTTTTGGCATGCCCTTATGTACTGTAGTAAATAAGAAAACAGATTTTATTTGTCCCTGTACAATTTAACTAATTACTGATCATTTGGGTGGAGATACATTTCAAACCATGGTTACAGTTGGAGGCCACACCCTTTACTGAGAGGATGTGCTGAGGATGTTGGGAAGTGCTGGTGACTGAGCGAGCTGCTAGACGCTGCTTGGCTGGGGAGAAGCAGAGAAAGCAGGGATCATACAATGCCTTTACCTGGTCAAGAACAAGTATGCTACTGTTGCCTTAGACCAGAGTGTGTGACCCTTTCCAGTAAACCTTGTGTGACTGTAATAAGTCAGTACTGGTGCCTGTAGCCTCTGTACCCCTTCCGAGGAAGCCAGTAGAGTAGGTGGTGGTGAAGGCCCCCCCCCCCCGATTGAGGGCAGCGAACATTGAGGGATGCTGTCAAATCTGCTGTGAAAATGAAGGACAAAACCTTCTTGCATATAGATTTGCTCTTATTCCAGCTCCAGTTATAAATTTTTGGAGATTATAAAGAATCCTTATTATGCCAATGTGGTAATCTTAGGAAACATGTGGGCTTTGAAGGAGGAAATGGCCAATTTGAGGGCTGATGTATTTTACAATCAAGCCTTACTGGAAAAATTAACAAAAAAAGAGAGGCGATTATCAAACAACCATTTTAAGGGTGCCTGAACTAGCCAATAAAGCTGTGCACGTTTCCTTACCACCACCCTTCAGTAAGGAACAAGGAGGGGAAATAGTAAAGCAGGAATACCAAAAGCCTAAGCACAAAAAATACAAAGGAAAGAACATGAAAGAAAGACATAGAAAAAGGGAGATAAACCTGAATAAGAAGAGGAAAGAGAAACAGGAAAAATAAACAAAATTAGATCATAGGTCAGAGGCACAGATGAAAGAAATACAGATGGAATTGGTTCAGGTTGTTGATCTGACTAAATCAAATACAAATACAACACAACCCCAAGGGAAAAATAAACATGGAAAGAAAGTATGATTTAAAGATACAGAGAACAGAGAAAGTGTGAGACAAAGTGTAGGGAGAGAGAAAGATTGAGTCAATGAAAATGAAATTATTGTAGTGGAAGATTTGGATGCTGTTGAGGAGAGGTTGGGATCCTCAAGACCCTCCAAGTGGCCCTTGAGCACAGAAGGACTCAATTTGAGCCAGATGAAACTTTACATAATCCAATAGATAGAGAGAGAATATCTGATTGAAATACATGGGATAAGCTGTTTGGATGGTGACTCTTCAGAAACTCTAGCAAATTTTATGCTCTCCCTGTTTAACATTTCACAAAGATACATAATCATGCTTTAAGACCTCCAAATTTGATGTACGCAGACTATCTAAATGATAGGGAATTGGTCTGGTCAGTTTGGCAACAAGCCCAAACCCTTTCTGTATCAGGAATTTCGAATGATGACTCCCATGTTGGTACCTAAGGAAACAAATTCAAATCCAATAAAAATTAAAAGCACAAAGGAGGAAAAATAAAAAATTATATATAGTGAGGATGATACGAAAAGAGCTAATAGAGTCATGAACACAATATTTAAATGTGAAAAAAATCAATTGGATACATGGGAAAGCAAAACGGTAGCAATTTTTGGATGGAAATTAGATTCCAAGGACTCAATAGTCATAACCAAACAACATCTCTCAGACATTCTGTCAAGAACTTTGGATCTAAATAGTTCCATGGAATTTTATAGAATGGATTACTCTGCATAATGAAAGCTCTGAATCATCTCAAGTGGATCTTACGTTTAAAAGTACAAAGATGGTGGATATGTTTTTGAAGGTCTCCCCGGTTTTAGACCATATTGGCCTTCACATAGTTAGTTCACATAAGTCCTGGATCACCCCCCCAACTCCTAAACTAACTTCAGACCAGAGATTATCTGTGGTACAAGGCTCATAGCACTAGGACCAGCTCTGACATCCAAAGGTATAAGGCTGCGTGTAATAAGTGCACCAAGGCAATCTGCCAGGCAAAAGCACAATATTTCAGGGCCGAGTTACACAACACCTGGCGTGACAGCCAAAATTTTTGACAGAATATAAAAGTTCTAATAGGTGATACGGAAAAAACAGCCCCCATGATGCTCGATCTATATGGTAACATAACCCAGGACCCTAAAGAAATTGCTGATGTATTTAACAATACCTTCACAGACCTGACTGGGATCCTCCCCCCGACTTCCTAAAGCCAACATATGCTGTGTTACATCCCCCCACCAAAACCCCACCCTCAAACATCACCCCTTTTCTACCTCAGAGTCATTACAAAATCAGAAGCAAAGAAATACCTCACAAAAGTGTTGTGAAAGACCAGGCACAGTTGTGATGGTCTTGAACTGAAGCTAATATCCCTTACTCTCGATGAAGTCCTGGCCCTGCTGACTAGAATAATTAACGTGTGGTTAATATCAGGTATCTTCCCAGAAATTTGGAAAGCAGCAGTGGTAACCCCAATTTTCAAAAGCAGGGATAAACTACTGCACACCAACTACAGGCCTATTTCCATTTTACCACCTATCTCCAAAGCGCTGGAGCGAATAGTCTATGACCAGCTGATAGACTACCTAGACAAGCACCAACTACAGTATTCAACATGAATTTCATAAACAACACAGCACTACAGCAGCGCTGCTTGAGTTTATGGGCTACATACATGACACACTGGATTGAGGGCACTTGGTGGGCACAATATATATTGTCCTCACCAAGGCCTTTGACACAGTCAGCCATTGTCTCCTCCTTACTAAACTAAGCAGTATTGGCATATCTGCTGACACACTGCCATGGTTCAGTAGCTACCTAACTGGGAGGGAGCAAAAAGTAAAAATAGGCAAAACTCTATCCGACAACCAAAAAGTCACAACCAGAGTACCACAGGGCTCTATCCTAGGGCCTCTGCTCTTTAGTTTATTCCCGAATCAACTCCTCCAAGTACGTAATGAAAAAATCCTCCTGTATGCTGATGATGTGGTCCTATATACAAGTCACCATCACCCTAGCATCACTGAACAACAGCTACAGTCACAATTCAAAAACATAGAAGATTGGTTCCTGAATGCAAAGTTGCTACTAAATCACAAAAAAAACAAGACCATGTTATTTGCCTCCACGCAAAACAAACAGAAATCTTCAACACTAACAATAACAAATAAACAGCAGGAATCACTTGAGATGGTCAAACACTTCAAATATCTAGGCATCACACTTGATAGCATGCTCTTCTACTCCCTCCATATCAACCAAATTGCAAAAATTGCTAACAGGAAACTTAGACAACTCTACAGGCATAGGTACTGCCTAAATGATGCTGCCCTTAACTTAGCAATTACCAGTTCAGTCTTCTCATCCATTGACTATGGACTTGTCGTGTACAGTGCAGCTTCCAATACAACCCTAAAAAGACTTGCCACCACACTAAATAAGGCATGTAGACTTCGACTTGGTGCTCCTAAATTAACCCATACATGTGACCTTTACTCACAGATGGAGTGGCTGGACCTTAACAATTGGATTCTGTAACAAACATGTATCTAGTCCAAAAAAGCAACCCTCAGACTAACCTTGAGCAGCACCCAGAATATGCTCTACCCAGCTACAACAACCAGGCCAACCAGAACTACAAATAGAAACACCTTCAGAATCCCATTCTGCAAAATCACGCAGAGCCAGAGATCCTTTGGATACCAGGCCCTGCTCACCCTGAACTCTCTACCCCTGAATTTGCTAGAGATTCATAACATTGACCTACTTAAATTAAAACTCCACTCCCACATAACCAGCCAAAGAAAATGCTCCTGCTTCATTTAAGCTAGCGACTGCTCTGAAGGCCTAGCCCTACCCCAACTTGCACTTTGTTATAGCTCCTCAATTATGATACTTATCTTTGTCAATTCCTCACCCTCCCACCCCTGTACTGCCTCCCATCCACTATTCCTTAATGCTTTCTCTCCCACCTACTTACTCCACCCCTTTCACTAACCCTTTCTTGCTCAAAGACTACTGTTCCAATTTACCTCCCCCTCTCCTCTACCTGTAACCCCCTCTACACCACCTGCCATCCTCCAGCATTTTACTATCCATCCTTTCCCCACTCTGTCCTTTGCTCCTCATATAATCCCCTTCTCTCCTTGTCTGCAAGCATCCTCCATTGCTCAACCCGAATTATGTCATTCCAATGTTTTGACTCTACTAAGGTACTTTCTCAGCTGTTACAACTGTGTCTTCTGGATTCACCCATTGTCAAAATGTACAACTCAATGTATGCCACCTAATCAACTATATGTAAAATGTGTAATGTTCCTTGCTACCAATGTTGCCCCACTTATTTTTTATCATATGTATACTCATGTTTGTCATTTGTCCTATGTACCTGATGTGGAACCTATGTAAATGAGCTATGAGCTCATAGGTTGCAATCCGAGACTCCAATAAATAAATAAATAAAGTAAATAAGTTCAGCGTGAATGTATCATCTCAAAGTGAGCTAAAAACTAAAGATGAGATTCATAGTAATATACATTCTGAGATTAGTTGTTCTAACAGATTTGCAATTTTAACACCAGAATATATATTATGACAAAATAACCTAGATCTTAATAATCAAGAAAACAGAAAAGAAAAGGAAATAGGGGAGAAAAAGGAATGTTTTCCAATATCATCATGGAATATAGAAGGGCTAGTATATAAACGGGCAGACAAAGAAACCAGGGCCTTTCTTTTCCAATGGGACATTCTATGTCTACAAGTGACATGGCATATGAATGTTATACAGATTCTAGGCTTTTCAGTTTATTCCCTGCCAGCTGTCAAGAAAAAGAAGTATGGGCACAAGAAGATGGGGTTAGTGATATATACTAAAACATTCTTAAATTTTAAAGGCTCAGTATTACAAACCACATCAAAGAATATACTTGCAGTTAATTTAATAAATAAAGATATTCAAAGGATTATCGTTAATGTTTATTTTTCCACCTAAACAACAGTCATTTATAGAGGTTTGGACCAAGTTTAAGAACTTTTTGGTTATCTGTGGAGAAAAATATAGTCACAAAGAGATTTATATTTTGGGAAACTTTTATGTAACAATAACAATAGATGAACATAATGAAGATTTCAGTTCAGAACTATAAGAGGGATTTATGGCTGTCAATAAAAGAGTAAGCAGATATAGAAATACTACAGATAAAAAATGTAATAAGGGGGCAAACTATTATTCAAAATGCTATCAAAGAATAATTTTTGTCTCCTGAATGGACGACTACCTGGTAACCAAAAAGGGACATTTGCCTTTACAGGAGGGCTTGGTTCCTCTACTATCGATCTAATTTGGGTAAATGTAAAAGCATTAAATAATGTTTGGGATTTGAAAATATTAGACAGAGCAGAATCAGCTCATGAACCACTGATACTGCTTTGCAAATTACTAATAACAACTTTCTAAATAAAGCATCTGTAAATAAAACAAAAGATGATATGGAAATTCTAACTAATAAATGGGTACGATGGACTGTAAATGCTAAAGAGAAATTTTTGGAACTATTTCAGGACTCAGAAATAAAAAAGTTAATGAAGAAGTTAGAGAACCCAGTTATGGCTGTGGATATGTTAGAATAGTGGGATTTATTAAACTCACAAATTAGACCTTTTTTAAGGATTAATAGAGTTGTCAGAAAGGGTTATGCTACTTGGTTTAATAAATCAGGTACAAAAAGCAAAAAAGAACTGCATAAACTAGCTAGATATTGTAAATAGAATAAAACAAAAGAAAATAATAGTTTATTAAATAAAGCCAGGAAGGAATAAAAAAAAATACTGGATGCAGAGAGCAAAATATTATTGTAAAATGTGGGGACCAGCTAAGAAAGGCAATATATAAAAAAACAAAACTAAATTTTGGACATTGATTAGTCAAGGTTATAATGCATACTCAGAGAGCATTGAGGCCCATGTTCCTCCAATACTTTGGGAAGAATATCCTAAACGTTTATATTTTTCTGAAGCAGAAGAAATGGAATTCAAAACTTATATACTGGAGATTCAAAGGGAAGAAAAATGTATAGCCCCTTTCCTATCTTTATACATGAATCTAATATATATAAAGCTATTGCGGAATCCAGATTGAGCAAAGCTCCTGGCCCTGACTAAATAGTTACAGAGGTATATAAGTTTTTTGTAGATAAATGGATAATGATCTTAAAGAACTTAAGTATATTGCTCAGGGTAGAGATGCTCCACAAAGCTGGAAGGGAAGTATTATTTTCCCTCTGTTTAAAAAAGGTAATTCACTGGATCCCAAGATGTATCATCCCATTAGTCTCTTGGATGTAGCACATAAACTTTATATGAAATTAATCTTACAGAAGTTGCTGGATTGGTTGAATGAGAATGGAAGACTGAGTGAGTATCTAAATGGATTCAGACAATCACATTCTACTATACAACATTGTTTCATTCTCTCCCATTTATTATGGAAATATAGTAAGATTAAGAAAACACAACTTTTTTGCTACTTTATTGATTTCAGCTCAGCATTTGATAGCATAAGTTGAGAATTGTTATGGAAAAAACTTGAACATTTAAATATTGACCAAAGTTTACTCAACATTTTAATAAGTATTCTTACAGGTGCTTGGGTTTCTATACAGTATAATCAAAGGGGAGATCTAACTTCTTCAATTAATACAAATCAAGGGATTAAGCAAGGGTGCTTATTAGTACCTACTCTTTTTAACATTTATGAGAATGATATAATACAGAATCTTGAGGACTTTGATTTTCATTCTCCTTCAGTCAACCAGAAAACAATTGCTTGTTTAGCTTATGCAGATAACATTATTCTTATAGCGTCATCATTATTGGGTTTGCAGAGAAAGATAAATAAATTTTCAGATGTATGTAAAAAGAATCAGTTAAATATTAATAGAGACACAACAAAATTGGTAATATTGGGTAACAAAACATTTAAAAGACATAATCTGTACATCACTGGTAACAAGATTGAGCAAAATATTATGACTATTTAGGTATTAGATTGGCAGACAATTGCTTATGGAAACAACAAAAAACATTTATTTACGCAAAACTAAAAACTGTTTTTCGGCATTCAAATGCTTTAATGCAAAATTGGGTAAGGGATCAATAGAAGGTGCATTGAAGGTAGTAAATGCTAAAGTAAAGACCAGTACTTTATACAGGGCTGCAATCTGGGCATTCACGAACATAAAAACACTTGAAGTCATGATAAATAAGATGTATAGATATTTACTGATGTAGTCACAATCAGTCCCAGGGGAATTATTGAGATTAGTGGGACTTACTAAGATTAGTGCTGGGTCAATATTCATTAGCGACATTAATTAAAGAAAGACAGTTTGCCTTTCTTTTAGCACTATTTCAACTGCCCATTTTACACTTGCCAAGAATATGTCTTGAAGAACAAATAGAATATTCTACTAGGGGATTTGCCTTCCCATATATCCAAATAATCAAAAAGGAACTTTTTCCACTTGGTTTGGGTCATCTTCTTTATGAAATATATCTGAGACCAAAAGATGAAATCATTTTTCAGATTAAAAATAGATTGAGAGACACAGCTATAGTAAAGGATTTGGAACACTTAAACAAACTAAAACATTACAGATGGTTTAAGCAATTAAAATCCATGCATTTTCTAGAACCATATTTGAAAATATTTATTTTATTTATTTTTTATTTATTCAATCTTGGATTACAAATACCTTTGAGCAGGAGACCACTCTTTTACAAAGGTTCCATGTCATAAAGGGTGGGTATACATACATTGTGGGTTTAGGAGTATCTAGCTAGGTAAATAAAACATAGAAAAAATACATTGTAAATAGGAAACAGAGATGGTTTTAACCCTAGGATAATTTAGGTAACAGTAGCAGCCTAGATGGCATTGTCAGGTAAAATACAGTAATCAAGATATCCAGAAGGAGAGTAGGGGGCACTGAGTGGGGGGGCGTGATAACTATTCAGGGGGAGGTGGGAGAGGAGAGGGCAAGGTATTGCAGGGCCACAGGAAAATTCCAGGTAGAAGGACAAAGTAGGAGTAGCGAGGAGAGGGTAATGGCCTGAAGGTGAGTAAGACCAGGATCAGAAGATAGGGAAGTGGGGAGGAATTAAAACATGCAGTCACAGGAGCTTTTCTTCAGTAGGTGTTGTCTTAGCTTGGTCTTGAAAGGCCCCAATCTCTGCATGGCATCATGTTCAGTGCTGAAGTTATTGAGCCAAAGTGGTGCCCGGTAGGCATATGACCTCTGCCCTTAGGAGGTCTTGCAGCATGGAATGGTGAGAACCTGATGGTCAGAGTTCCTGATGCAGTGTGGGCCTGTGAATAAGCTTAGTAGGTTTGTGACTCCAGAGGTTGAAGTCTGAGTAGTGTTTTTTAGCTAATAGGCAGATTTGGTATTGTATCCTGTTTTCAAGTTGTAGCCACCCAGCTTGCTCATAAAGGTTGTATGTGTGTGTTAATTGGGGGGGAACTGGTGAGCAGTCTGCAGGCTTTGCTTAGGGCTACTACTATCCTACATAGTGAGGTGGGAGTAGCTGAGCTGTAAATGACCAATCCACAGTCGATAACGGAGACAATTGTGCTGTGTATTGCGGTTTGAAGGGCTTCAGGTGTAAAGCATTTCTTGTGCCTGTGCAGGAGCCCAATTCTTATTAATATTATTAAAACCAACACAAAGGAAGCTTAATACAAGATTTTGTACGGAATTGTATGATTAAATCATATATACTTTTCTAAAAAAAGATTAGGCTATAACTCTTCTTTCTGTAAATGCAATACAAATAATGAAAATTATTTTAAACACATTCTGCTACTCTGCCCTTTGTATTCAGTCAGAAGGCAGGAATGGCTTGGGGACATACTTGGGGGGGGGTCTTGACCTCCCTCCTGATCAACTAGTGTTGTATCTTTTTAATACTGAAAGCAGGGACATATTGCAGAAAGTGTGTGGATTTCTTGTCACAGTTCATTGGTAAAGCAAGGGATAGAAACACATGACAAAATTTCTTTACTCTTTGTCCAAGGGTATTATTGTATTGGTCTGGTAGGAAAGGTAGTAAATCTTATATGAAAGATTGCAAAGAGATCAACATTTTATTTCTAAAGAATTATCCTGTTAGGCTTATTATAAGTTAAAATGGTGTATTATGATGTGTTCTGAACAATTGTATTATGAGCTGTTATGAGCAAATCTATGTCATTTTGAATTTTAAATGTACCTGATTGATTATTGTTGTTATTCATCGCTCTCATTTTTGTATTGTAAAGACTTATAGCCAAACAATAAAATTCTTTGTACTTGTACTAATCATTTGCATAGATATACAACATTGTAAACATAGTGAAAAGCAGCATAAGTGCAAAACAACAAAGGTTTCGGAAAACAAATAAAATGACAAAGAAAAACCAGCAACATTCAAAAGCAATGAATAACACCAGCTGTATACCTATATAGCATTACTTTCTTGCATAAAAACTTGTAAACTCTTTACATTAGTGTGTTGGATTATATTTCTGTGTAGAACTTGTTTTAATACCTTATAGCATGCAAAATGTGTATATCTTTTAGAATGGGTATAAGCTTTCTATATACCCAAGCTTCTGTATTGAAGACATTATTCTCCTTATGCAACCTCCCATCTAAGCCCAATTAGAATATTATAAAATGTAATTAAAATAATACTCAGACATCTGATTAGCTGTGGAGTCTGGTTTCTTTCTTAATTTCAGAATGTTGGTGAGAATCCTTCTTTTCCCTGGATAGCGAAGTTCTTTTAGTGACTGGATCCTGTTGCTGTTTCTGTTTTTACTTTTGTCTCCACTTGAACCCTGGACTTTGGATCCATGTGTTGTCAACACAGCACTGCAAACTTGTTTCTGGCTGATGGACAGCACGGTTTTGGAAGTAATTTCAAAACATTACTTAACAGTCAAAATGTCCATTGCACAAACAGAAGTCTTTACTGCATCAGGATTTGGAGGCTTCTGCTATGAAGAGTTGTTTTTCCTTGTGGCTGGCTTTGCTGTAGTTTCTGTTTCCTTCCATGCTTGAACCTCAGGCTCTTGACCTCCGCACCTTTGGTATAAACACAGTAATGAAGACTTGGTCCCTTGCTAGTCCAGCCATCACCAGACAGGCTTGACTCTTGGTAGAAATTTAAAACAGCAAAACAAGCAACAACATTGGTAGGTCCACATAAATAGATCCTTACAGCATGGTGTATAAGCAAGAACTGGGCTGGATCTTCCAGTGTTTGGCTTTATTACTGCTGGTCAGATTATCGTACTGACATCATTTCTTGCACATTTTTCCAACTTTGATTGGATTCTGCAAATGATGTAAGGGGTGGCTTTCCACCCTTTCCAAGGACTGATTCTCTGGTAATTTGTTCAACAAAAAGTCCAGAATTACTTTTCCTCATAACTTTTGAATGCAACAAAATATCATTTTCAAACAAATATAAGTTAATAATGACTGTAACGTTAAATTTTAACAAACTCTTTTAAAAACAAAGTGATACTTCTGTTTTTCATGTTTTCAGCTTTAGAATGAGGTAGGTTTCATCCAGAAAACTCTTTAGAAAAGTCTTTAAAAGCATGGAATTCCATTGCAAAGAATTGTCTCTTTGTTTGTAAGCACTGGACCATTCAGTTATGCTTCCCAAGTGATTAGCTCAAAATCTTTAAGATGGTCCACCTCTGTCCAGCAGCAAATTGTACACACAAAAAATATATCTTTGCACTTATCATGATACCACCTTTCATTTCAGATCAAACTTAGGTATTTTCTCTTTCAAGCTTTTGATACAAAATAGATCATCAAATAACTCACCCTCTGTTCAAGTTATATATTTCCAGTTCAGCCAGTCAACAGGTTGCAATATACTCTATTCACTGTGTAAGTTTCATGCTGGCAGCATCAAGAATAGTCTTGCAGGAAATAAAAGTCCTTACTCCCATTGAGGCTTGTGAACAGTCAAACAGTTTAGATTGTTTTTCTTCCTATGGCTGCTCTTTACGCCTGGTACCACAGTATACATCACTAAGATGTCATTGAAGAATGTGGTTGCTATGGCTACATCAGATTGTGTCCTAGTCTTCCAGGCAGAGACCCTAGAATGCAGGTAATATCACAGTCTAAGGAGGCCCTAGATGGGGTGGGGGATTAGGCACATCTGGTTTTAAAAGTCACAGTTTGGTCAGCTTAAAACCTCTTTTCCATTCATGGAGACAAACCCTTTAGAGTCTTTGAACAAGCTGTCTAGTATTACACCCCAGTTACCTTAATTAATAATTAAGCATTTATAAAGACTATAAAATAATAATTAAAAAAATGCAAAATAATAAAATTGTAATATTTTTTTTTTCACAACTAGAATTTGTTCCTACAGCAGGAGTGGCTAACCAAGAGAAAAAAGGGAAGCACAAGGTACAGCCAGGAAAGGCAGAAAGACAAAATACTGACCTAGAAAGTCACTGAAGGAACAAACTGAACAGAAAGTCCAAAGAGCACTGAGGAAAGTGGCAGCAGAAACAGGGAGAAGTGTGTGTGTGTGTGGGGGGGGAGCCTCTGGTTGCAGTAAAGAAACAACGCTTCTGAATGACACTGGAGGAAGCTGGGTTAAATACCTTCATTGTAGTGGCTAATTTGAACAATATCTCTTTGTTGCTATGTTGTGGTATCTCCTCCTAGGCTGTGTAGGTTTTTTATGCCAAACATTCTATGTGAATTTAATTGATTGTTATTGTCCTCGCTGTATGTATTCATTACTACTGACTGTTTCGACCTATACTATTGTAATTTCATTGTACTCATGCTATGTATCTGTCTTTGATTGTTGTACTCTCCTGGGTAGTGCATGAAAATAGTCATCTCATGGCTGATATACCTACCCGGTTAACAAAAACTAAATAAATAAATAAAATACTTCATGGAGTGGGGCATGACTGGTTGCTCCTGCCCATCGAACTGCAGGTGTAGCCTTTTAAATATGCTGATTCTAATTTTACAGTTTAGTACTTCTGGTCTGAGCCCCTCTTTAAATAAATACAAGTTTACAAGTTTATTTATTACAAAAGTGCGTATAACATGTATGTTTGACACACACATTTTAAAAAATAACATTAAAAATGTTTCTACATTATTACAATATCTCTATAATAAAATATCTGCTGACCTTTTCTTTTTCCTAGAATTTACTGCTGCTATTATAAACCAGCTATCCTATATAATACAAATGTATTATCCAGAATTTAATAAACATTGCAATTTTCCTTCCTGTGAGTCCACATTGATATTATCTAATAATTCTTGTAGCCACTGATCTCATATCAGTTTTAAATGCTCACAGTCTAATATAATGTGTAAAGTCAACCATTTCACTAGCAATTGCTCTTACTCCTTGTTGATACTGCATCCATGTCATCTGAAAAAAATCTTGAACTATAATTAACATTAAATCTCAGTCCAGATATTGATTTGACATGCAGACCATTCTCACACTTAGAGACAAATGGTTCCATACTATGTGTTTGTTTAAGTTTTGAATAGAATTTGAAATTCTGTGTTATTGATAATTGCTTGATATTCTTTTGTTTATAAGTATCCAATATTCTTATCTTAGCCTGTTTAGAATAGTTATTTGCATCTATATGGTTCCAGTTTTGGTTTATAGATTCTAAACTAATTTTGCTTACGTGCATATTGAGTCCCTAAAACCATGTCTAAGGCTTAATATACCCAATTACCAAGGCCACTGATTTATGGTGATTAAAACAATGAAATTCTATTTTCAAGACTTTAGATTCCAGAATTGCACCAGTGATTGTTACTCTAATTTCCGGATTTTACCCAGATTCTGCTGTCATTCTTTTAGTATGTGTATAAATAATCAGAATAAAAGAAGGATTAATATACAGAGCATTAAATAAAGCAAAATTAAAATAGTACAGGAAGCAGTTATAAGAAAAATACAAGTTTTGTAAATTTACTGAGCTAGTATAAAATGGCAGATTCCATGAATTTTTGGTTTTTACTGGTGTTCAGGCAGCCCTAATTCTGGAATTCTACTGGGTTTTCCGGTAAAAACTGAAAACCAGTGGCCTTGCCAATTACTCTATTACCTGTACTAGCCACACTATCCATCCAACAATTATACAGTAAGGGGGTTAAATAACTAAAAGTAATTATGTGTTGTTTTCCTGATCATCACACTCTCTTTAACACATATAAACAAATCACAGTAATGAAGTAGTCACAGTTTTCATTGCTAGCTTTGAACACTTTTTCATTAAAAATACATAAATTGGCTTGAAATGCAAATTAGATAGCTATGTTTTCATAGTTTTTATTGTGTTTGGCTTTTCCCCCAAAGTTACCAGAAAGTAGACTATTTCTATTCCATGTTAAAATGGAAGCATCTATTAATGACAGATCTAAATTTTTAGTTTTTTTAAATAATTTATTTTTATTAGTTTTAAGTCAGACTTTTGCTCCCAGGTTGCCCCTGAAAACAGGCAGTTGTGCCTAGTGGGCCTTACCAAAAGACTAAAAAAAAAAAAAATTTATAAGAGCAATAAGAGGTTCCAGGGCATGACATTATGATAATGTAATACATGGATAAGTCATATACTACTACTGAAATCCATCTAAAAAAATTCCCTGTAATACTTACTTACTTAATATCCCATAATACTACTGTTGGATTCCTGTAATGCAATCAATAAGAGCTTGTACTATTATCGTTCTGAGCTCCCAATGATAGTATTATGAGAAATCTGTCTGTATATGCACTGCTCAAATACTCATGCTCGGCATGAGCTGACTTTTACTGTAGCTTCCATGTACAGTAGACGCTGACTCCCTGCTGACTAGATTGTGACAAAAATGGAAGCTGCAGTGTGAGGCCAAGCAAAAGAGAGAGAGACTAAGACTTGAGAATGTGCAGCAAGGTCAGTTACAGCTTTATTGCATGATTGCTAATCCTCAATACTGCAAAAACTTAACCATGCTCTTTCACATGCCCTCCAAACTGAGAGCATGCCCATCCCCTCTATCCACAGCATATCAAGATGGCACCTTGGTCTCAACCACTCCTTCCTTTACACACCTCAGAATCATTCTTGACCCTACTCTTGATTATACATCTTGTGTTACGGGTGTCTGCAAATCTGTGAGCTCCATGTTTGGTGTCTCATATAAAGTTGCCCAAGACCCAACACCACAAGCACGCTTCACCACTGTCAGAGGAATACTACTCCCAAAACTTCTCTATGGAACCCCAGTGTACTCTTCAGCTTCAAAAATCCACCCTTCTCAAGTAGGATGTCACCTATAATAATATCTGCTGCTTTGTGTCTAAGTCACCTAGACTCACTCACCACTTCTCCCTCTATGATAAGCCGGGTTGGTTCCCACCGTCTCTCCTGTGTGACCATAGCTACGGAGATGTCATCTTTAACATTTTACTAAGTGGGCATCCTCAGTCCCTTGCCTCCTCTCTCCAGATTGTTGAAAATGGCTACCCCCTGAGATCTACTGAAAATGCCCTGCTTAGAGTCCCCAGAGTTAAACCTCATGCTGGTGAAGTGTCCTTTGCCTACTCTGCCCCTAAATTCTAGACCTCCTTTGCTCCTGATACGTGATGATGCCCTCCCCGTACATTCCTTCCATCTCAAATGCCATAAGCATCTCCTTAGCCAGGCACTCTGCTCCTGGTATAGTACTTGAGTTTTTCCATATGTGCACTTTTTCCAAGTGGGAATTGCTGATTTAACATCCTCTAATCAGCACCCTACTGAAGTCACTACTATGAATATTATTTTAACTCCCTCCCCTCTCTGCAATGTCTTTGTGTCTCTCTATACTAAATGCACCATTATTATGGGTTTCTTTACAGGCACATGGATCTGTAACTACTTTTTTTTCTCTCTACATCACACAGAAGGTACTACAACGTATGTGTGTCCCTCTTGTTGCAATGTCATTTTTTCAAAGAGTGTCTGTGTAACTGATGTTAAAAAAGCCGAACACTGATCAACAAATATCACTGCAGGGATACAATTTATTTAGAGCAGATAGAGAGTCTAGAGGCGGGGGTGTGGTTATCTACGCCAAATCTAAGTACTCGGTAACCAATATTAGTTGCAAATCTCTAGCCAAGGAATTTGAGTTAGTTTCGCTGAGCCTTCATCTCCCCTCCTCGGAATGTATCACTATCCTAGGTGGCTATAGACCCCGCCTGGTGGTGATGAAGTCCTTAATCTTTGAAATCCATGTTCAGAGATGCAAAACTGAAAGAATATTTCTAGGAGATCTAAATATGGACTGGCTGTCTCCTAAATCACACGGCCTCAAATCCCTTTGTGACAAGCTAGGTCTTGGGCAATTAGTCAGTGAACCCACTAGGAACAACACTCTAAATACTGCCAACAGTTCCATTCTAGATGTGGTACTAACCACCCATCCACACAAAATATCTCATTCGGCAGTGTTTCACAAAGACATGAGCGATCATGGAATTGTTGCTTGCATAAGATCTCAAATTAAGGCCTGGCCGCAGCCATCTTTATAACAAAAAGATCCTTTTGCAAATTCAGTGCAGTAAACTTCCTATCTGACCTGAGCATGATCAGATGGCAAGATCTCTACCTAGCCAAAGATGTCAACAAGGCAGCTTACATCCTTAATGACAAACTCACTACAATAATAAATAAGCATGCCCTTTCATCAAAGTAAGGGTACGGAACAATTCCAACCCCTGGTTCACCTCGGATCTCAAGGCAGCCCTTATAGCTCGAGATAAGCTCTGGGCTAAAGCTAGACATTCAAGAAGTCTTCGGATTGGCAGGCCTTTAGAACAGCCAGGAATAACTGTGTGAAAAAACTTTCACTCTGCTAAAGCTAACTATTATATTTCTACTTGAACAAGCTAAAGGTAACCCTCATAAAATATGGAAGACTATCAAAGCTATAGAAGGATGGGCCCATGGCCCCTCTGTCCCAACAAAGATAGTTGCAAGTGGCAAGATTGTGGAAAACAAGTCCCTAATCCTGGAGGAACTTGACTCCCACTTTGCCACAGCTGGATTAACTTTGACTCTTCACCTTATGCTGGTGCTGCGGTGAGCCAGCATACCCCTCCCCACATCTAGTCCTGCACCCAGCCCCTTCCAATTGCGTGAGATAACTATAAAAGTAGAAGATTCTCTTCTTAACTTAGACACCAAAAAGCACAGGGACGATGGCTTGGAACCCTTTTTCCTAAGGTCAGGCTACGCCCATCTCACTGTCCCAATTCTCCACATCTTCAATCTTTCATTACATCTGCTACTGTGCCATCCTGCTAGAAATCAGCACATATCCTCCCTTTATTTAAATCTGGTGACCCACGCGATGTAAACAACTATAGGCCTATCTCCATATTGCCTATCCTTTCTAAAGTTCTCGAAAAACTAATCCATATTCAGTTAAAATCTCACTTGGAAACCTTCTCTCTCATTAACCCAGCTCAATCCGGCTTCCGGGCTAATCATAGCACAATCACTGCACTAGCAAAAGTAACCAATGATTGGATCTCTGCTATAGATGCTAAGAAGGTAACTGGCACAGTCTTTTTGGACCTCAGCAAAGCTTTTATTTATTTATTTAGTTTTTGTTGACCGGGTAAGTGCACTAGACAAATCCTGCCTATTTTCAGGCACGACCCGGGGAAGGGGGATACAGATGAATGCCAGCTAACTTTGAACCAGATTAAGCTGTTTTGATACTGTTGATCACAAACTATTAATCAATTGCCTTGCAAAGTTGGGTGCCACATACCGTACCACCCAGTGGTTCTCTAGCTACCTAACTGGAAGATCCCAAAAAGTAAAGGCGGAAGCCTTTTTTCCTGCTGCCTTGCCAGTTGCAAGAGGAGTCCCCCAAGGATACATCTTAGGCCCTATCTTGTTTTCTTTGTACATTAATGACTTAGATGCTAACATATCTACATCCAATCTGCACTTTTTGTGGATGATACTGTGTTGTATACTTCTGGCTCATCATTATCTTAAGTCAAGGAGTGCTTCAAGCGGACTTTGCACATTGAGCATAATCTAATAAAGGCAAAGCTTCTGCTCAATGCTAAGAAGACTAAGCGATGATATTCTCTGAAGAGTGTCACAGGCCCCTCAATACCCTTGCCCAAGACTTCATTGTCACCATGCTAAATGAGCCTCTGGAAGTTGTAACCAAATTTAAATATCTGGGTATCTGGATCAACAATAAATTATCTTTCAATGACCACATCGAAGATGTCTCTAGGAGGTTAAAAGCAAGGTTAGGTTTCTTCTACAGAAATAGGCCCCTTTTCCCCCTTGAAACTCAAAACAAGCTCGTACAGGCCACTTTTCTCCCCCTACTCGACTATGGCGATGTAATCTATTCCTTCACCACTCTTGCAAATCTAAGTAAACTGGACATCCTTTATCACCTTGCGTTACGGTTCATTACCAACTCCCCTTACCGTTCGCATCACTGTGACTTATATGCAGCTGTTGGTTGGACATCCCTTACTACTAGACGCCTGATCCATGCTGGGCTATGGACTCTTAAACTGCTTCTGCAGAAATTGCCAAGCTATCTCTCTTCCCTTATTAGTATCTCACATAGTGCATACTCGTTAAGAAAATCTGACTTTATTATGCTTGACATACCAAGGATTGGACCTCCTTTGGTAAGCGATGCTATTGCATATGCCCTTCCCTCCATTTGGAACCAATTACAAACCGTACTGAAACTAACTAGCACAGTTTCAATAAACTTCTACAAATCGCTAAGTTCAGCCAAAATAAAAGACACCTGTAACTGTCATTAAGTCTCTTCCTTCCCCATGTGTGACATATTTATCCACTGGTAAGGTATAATTGCTTTGTCATATTAACTGCTTTCTCTTCTCCTTCTACTCCTGGCTTTATCTATGCTTACGCTCCACTGCTACTCTATCAAATCACTTCTCCCCCCCATATCAATTGTAGTCTGTTTGTTCTAGCTGCCAAAATATATGTATTGCACACACCAGTCATCATGTTTCATTTATCAGTATGCAACCTGTAAGTCGCTTCCCTGTGTCATATTAATGTTTACCACCTTCGGTCACCCTATGTGGTACCCTTCTATGTATATACAGCCTGTATCATGTAATGTGCATTTCATGTATATACTGTTATTACCTATCTATATTTGTACTTTAAGTGTTTATGTCACAGGACCTCCTTGTGAATGAGCTAGCTCAATGGAGTTTTCCTGCAATAAACTTGAACTTGAACTTGATGGCACTGCAAAGTGTGTACATTCTTATCAAGTTTAGCCTGTTCTATTAGGTATTCATTTCTTGCCAGTGTATGTTTTTCAATATATTGTATGTCCCTCTTTTTACATTTGCATCTTTCAGAGGCCTGTCTCTGTAACTGATGCACTGCGAACTGCATATATTCTTATCAAATCTACCCTGCTCTAACCTCCTGAGTTACACCTGAACATAGGCATTTCACTGCCTAGTGTGTCTACCTGGTAAACAAAAGCTAAATAAATAAATGCTGCCTCTTTATGTTATTAAGAAATCATGCTGCTTGTGTGCTGCCGCTCTGAAGCCCTGTGAACAGTAAATGGCAATCGAGCATCCAAATGAGTGGCAGGTCTCTAGTTTAAATCCCGCTGTGGGTTTCATCTCTATTCTTAGCTGTCTCCTTCTCTGCTCCAAATACTGCCATCAAACAGGGGAAGATCTGTATTTTTGCCACAAGCTGCTCTTGTTCTCTGCTCTCATTTCCTGATAAAGTGGATGCAGGAGTGAGAGAGAGAGAGAGAGAGAGAGAGATAAAGATGGAGAGAGAGAAGCTGCAGTGGCTTTTGAGAGGAGGGAATGTTAAACAGGATTACTTGCTTTAAATAAAGAGCTCTTTTTTTAATTAAGAAATCACACTGCTTTTGTGCTGCCACTCTGAAGCCCAGTCAAGCATACAGCTACTGGTGAGAGAGAGAGAGAGATGAGGAGAGGGAAGCTGCTGCAGCTCTGGAGGGGAGGAGGGGACATTCCTGGAGCCATATATTTAAAAAAATAAAAAATAAGGGGCTGTGTATTACCCGGCAATAATACCTTCTCGAGGTTCTGGTGACATGTTGGAACCTCTCAAGGTTCACATGACACCAGAACATCTCAATGATATTATAGCCTCATAATACAGAGTCCCCTGTCTATTTTTCTATTTATAATTGTACTTCTCAGGTGCATTTAATGAAACTTTGCTTTGCCTCATACCTAACAATTTTTATTTATTTCAGATTCGGATTGATACTTTTGAGCCAAGGGGTCGTTTACAAAGGTTTCAAGTCAGTCTTGTACATAGGACATAACAAAGGTTACAGGGAATCAGTGGTGAACATGAACAGCAGAGTACAGTACAGTCCAAGCCACTTTGCACGGACTCGGATAACGCGGACAATCGGGTAACATGGACAGATTTCAGAAACCAAATCCATGATCTATCTGTTATATATTAAATTATCTCCTTAATGCGGACCTGGTGTGCCAGCAAACATGGACAGCAGAAGTGAGATTAACAAGGGCAATTAACGTTTCTCGAGCTGTCAATTAGGCAGTTAAGTTATTTCCGTGCAGCTACTTAAGTGCAAAATGCACTGAAACACACATTCTTTGCTACTGAATGAAACAGACATGTCTAAGCACCCAGGCATCCCATTATCATGAAAGATTGAACTTCTTAAGCAGACGGAAGCTCTGCCAAAAATGAGCATCAGGAACCTCTCAGCTCGGCTGTCCATACCAAAATCAACAGCATCGGACTTAATAAGAGACAAAGACAAGCTATGGGGTGAGTGGCATTCTAATTAGAATCCCCAGATGAAGCAACGAAGGGAAGGGAAAGACTCTGAGGTCGAGGAGGCTCTCTTACTGTGGCTTACCACCATAAGGGAGAGAGAGGTGATGGTTAGTGGGCTCTTGTTAGCCTCCAAGGCTAAGCAGCTAGCGACTGCTATGGGCAAGGAGCATTTTCTCCCAATAGATGGGTGGTTACAGTGTTGGAAGGTACGGCATAACATCTGCTTTAAACGCACACATGGAGAGGAGCAGAGTGCTGATGGCACTAGTGCCAGTAACTGGGTGAGGGAGGTTTTACCAGACATCCTATCCAACTATTCAGGAGAAAATATTTTTAATGCCGATGAAACCAGTTAATTTTTCTGGTGTGTTGGGGATGGAGCTCTGGCATTCCGTTTTGACAAGCTGTATGGACACAAAAAGTTTAAGGAAAGGGTATCCATGTTAATGTGTTGTAATATGCCCAGTTCTGAAAAGCTCGATTTAGTTATAATAGGAAAGTCTGCCCTTCCAAGATGTTTTAGGGGATTAGCTCACCTACCAGTCACCTATGGCAGTAACCGCTCTAGTTGGATGACTGTAGAAATGTTTATGGAGTGAGTGAGGGCTTGGGACAGGAAACTTAGAGGCCGCAAAATCACCCTATTGCTGGATAATTTCTCAGGCCACCCCCATGTCCCAAACCTCCAGAATATAAAACTTATTTTCTTGCCCCCAAACACTACCTCCATCATTCAACCCCTAGACATGGGTATCATCTATTCAATGAAATGGCACTATGTAAAGGAAATGCATTCCCGTGTGCTGGAGGAGATTGATGAGGGTGAAGATTTTACTGCTGCTGACTGCATAAAGAAAATAAATCTTTTGGATGCTGTCCGAATGTTAAAGAAGGCCTTGGACAGCGTTACTCCAGAAACCATCCAGAACTGTTTTTCTAAAGCTGGATTTAAGCAAGATGAGAACATGGTTGAAATGCAAGCACTCACCCCGATAGAAGAAATGATCCCGCCATCGCCCGGACTCACAGAAACAGATTTTGCTTCTCTATGTCACCTCAGAGATCAAGATGATGAAATTGCACCAGGTGATGAAATAGCGAGGGTATTGGAGGGAGTGCAGTTTGCAAGCAGCCAGGACCAGGAAGTAGAAGAGCCAGAAGACGACCCAGATGAGCAGAAGCTCCTACCTGTAACAGGCAGTGATGTGCTCACAGCTCTGAACACACTTCGCAGAGCCATAGAGCAGCGCGCAGATGTAAGACCAGATTGGAATCTGTTGGCCAGTGTGGAACAGAGTTTCCAACTATATGCTACAAGCACCACCAAACAAACTAGAATTAACCAATTTTTTAAAACAAAAGAATGAATGAAGATATGTTTTTAATCTCAGTCCCTACACAGTCCCTACACAAGAAAAGTGAAAAGCATACACAGTATCCTGCAAAACACTGCACTACCCTCACACCTGCCCTGTATAAGCTGTATAAGCAGAGCAGTAATAAAAGCACATAAATGTGCTTCGCTGAATAGTTCTGTAAAGTGCAAAAGCACTCTACTGCCATCCACTGGCAACTGCGGACATCGTCTAATGCGGACAAATTCCACAAGTCTCGTTGTGTACACATTAAGTGGCTTTGACTGTGTATACAAAGACAACAAATTGGTTACATTGTATAGTTTCAAAGTGCTATAACAATAACTCTAATAGAGTGTGGTTCAATATGTTGAGCTAAGCGAAAGGTGCAGCCTAGGGATGGAGATCCCAGGTAACAGTACCATTAGGTTGGAGAGTAATACTGCCAGAGTTGGCTTTGTCACGTGGTAACGGGGGGGGCGGGGGAGTAGAATGTGGGAGAGTGAGGAGAACCTGAGGCTGAATAAAGGGGGGGGGGATAGGGTAATAGGATGTATAATGGGCATAGGTGTAATGAGAGAGGGTAAGGGTTATCATGGGACTAGGTCTAGTCTAGGCAGGGCAATGACAGGCATTTACATGTGCTAGGTGGGCATGAAGCCCAGATTTGAACTGGCCAATCTTTCCAGCTTCAATTAGGGTGGGTGGGAGGTCATTGAAACACCTGGGACTCTGGAAGGACAGGGATCTCTAGGCAAGCAAGGTATGCTTAAAGGGCACCAAGAGCCCCCCTTTGGTTGCATTTCTGGTGTAGATGATGGGTTGCACATTTTTGAAAAGGTTAGTGGTTGACTCCGGATGAAATCCAAGCACTGATTTTTTAACCAGAAGGCAGGTCTGATACTGTGTCCTTTGATGCAGGGGGATCCACCAAGTCTCTTGGTATAAGGTACAAGTATGGGCCAGGTAGTTGGTCCCCAGGACCAGACGGCAGGCCTTATCAAGCAAGGTTCTGATCCTTTTGAGTGCAATATCGGAGCCAGCCCCATAGATCATTTTCAATGGTGGATAGTATCGAGCTACTCGTGACCAGTTTCAGGGCTTCCTTAGTCATTGATTGTCAGTGGTGGTAATGGATACCCAGCTTCACATGTGCTGAATTAATGATCTGGTCTATATGAGTAGTGAAGGTGAGGGTGTCATCCAGATGTACACCCAGGTATTTAAAATTAACGACTTGCTCCAGTGTATCCCCCTTATGGCTCCATATTTGCAGCGGGCCATACTTTTTCTTGGTCATGGTACTATGAATAGCATGCACTTGGCCTTTTTATAGTTGAGCATAATTTATTCTGAATGAACCATGTTTCCAGGAGTTGGAAATTGGTTTGGAGGTTGGAGCAGATCAGGGTCAAATCCCTACCTGGTACTGAGATGACTGCATCATCAGCATAAAGCACAACACGTACTGGGCAGGCAGAAGGCAGGGTATTGATAAAAAGGCTGAAGAGAAGTGGCCCTAGGATTGACCCTTGGGGGACTCCTAGGCTTACCGTCCTTGGCTTAGAGAACAAACCATTAACTCTCACTCGTTACATCCTCCAAGAGAAGTAGCTGTGAAACCATGCTACAGTGTCAATGGACAGGCCAATGGCTAGAAGACTGTTAATGAGTAGATGATGGTTTATGGTGTCAAATGCCTTTGTGAGGTCTATAAAGATAGACCCCACTGCATAGCCAGCATCCAAGGCATCATAAAGTTGGGAGGTGTAGTCAACCAGGGTGGTAAGTGTGGAGTGTTTCTTATGAAATCCATGCTGTTATTTGCTGAGTAGGATATGTTTTTCAAGGTACTCTGTGAGTTGATCTGAGACCACCTGTTCCAGGGCTTTGGAAAGGGGGGGTAATATTGAGATGGGCCTATAGTTAGACAGCTTAGTTCTGTCACCACTTTTAAAGACAGGGGTGACAAGAACTTCCTTCCAACTATCCAGGAATACACCCATTCTTAAGGGGGCATTGAGAATTTGGTAAGTAGGCCTGCTACTTCATTTAGTGTAAGGGCAATCATCTTCATGTTGATAAGATCACTACTCATTCTTGTCTTCCCTAGAACTTGCTTGACATACCTTATGGTCTCAGTCTTGGATATAAGCCTGAAGTAGAAGGGTGGAGAAGTGATGTGTGTGTGGGTTGACTCGCAATGGGGTGCTGTCCTGGTGGTGAAGGGGAGAGGTAGTCACTTGGTAGCACTAAGCTAAGGCCTGTGAATGCAAGGTTAAATGCAATAGTTATTACACCTACCTCTTGAAGTGTTCCCAGACGCTGTTACTATCAGATCCAGAGGTGCCCTGGATGCCTTGCCTGTGAGGGATTTTATTTATTTATTTTTTGTTGATCAGGTAAGTGCACTAGACAAATCCTGCCTATTTTCAGGCACAACCCAGGGACGGGGATACAAATGAATGCCAACTGACCTTGAACCAGATTAAGCTGTTGGTGGTATTTTTAGTGAATGAGGGAAATTTGGCCAGGACACCAGGGAAATTCCCTGACTCTTTTTCGAGAAGTGCCATCAGATCTTTAACATCCACCTGAACTACCACCAATCCAGGCAGATGGGACTACAGTTTTAACATCTCATCCGAAAGATGGCACCTCAGAAGTGCAGCACACCTCTTATGCTGCACTACAGTGTCAGTACTGGGATATTAACCCAAGTGCCAGATGTGGGAACTGAACCCACAGCCCTCTGATCTCCCGGCCTCAGAGGCGAGTGTGCTGCCTACTGAGCCACTGACACAGCAACATTTAACATATAGTATGTGAGCAATAAAAGATATGACAACAATGCAACTGAGGTGTGAGATTATATTACCATAATGTACACCTGTCATATCTTATTGCTTAGATACCATACTATTATTAATGTTTTATTACTGTTTTATCTCATTTTAGCTTAACATTCTCTTGTTCTAGTATAAACTCTCTAGCTGATCTATTGTCCTCTGTGTTCTGTTTTCAGACTTTAAGTGGGAATGACATGTTTAAAGTGAAATAACTTATTTTTAGTGAAACAATATGTTCTAAATTACATAAATGTTTATACCAAAATAGCATGTTTTATTTACCAGTTTATTCATCACTGCTGTAGTATATTGCATATCTGACAGGGCTTGTTCTAAAAGCATTGCTATTAGTTGGATTGTCTCTCAGATGATGAGCTGATAAATATTCTGCTTGTGAAGTAGAATATCTGGGAGAACACAGTTCACCTCTGAGTCCCAGAATTCCAAGCTGAGGCCCTCTGCCAAGTCAATTATCGAGCAGCATTTGTGCCGACTGTGAAGACAACCACTTGGCTACCCTCCAGACCAGTGGAAGGGTGCAGCCATGATAGCCCAGAACACTGAGGCAATAGCAGGACAAACCCAGGGAAAATGGGCAAAAATCAAACAATAAAACCAATCAGGTCCCGATGGTGTTAGGGCTGAAGTCAGGCCAGGGAAGCAGAGGTGGAAACCCCCTTGAGACAAATAGTGAATTGGAAAAAGGAAGTGAACATTAAAGAGCAGTTCGCAAACTTGGGGGTGAAGTTACTGGGCATGATGACCCCATGATGTTGCATCTCTGCACAAGTTCCTTATTTTTTTTATGTTCCTCTTTCCAACTAAAATATTCTGAGGACATTTATTTTATGTTTTATTTTATTTAGTTGTTTAACCAGGTAGTAGCACACTAAGCTGAAAGCTTTTTTACAGGAGTGACCTGGGAGCACAGAAAAGTTAAGTGACTTGCTCTGGGTCACACAGTATGCAAGCGGAAGCTATAGGATTCAAACCCAAGTCTGGTTTGCTGGATGTCACGAGATTTGCAGCTCAGAGCCTTAAACCACTGCGCTATATTGCCTCCCAATTTTTTTTAATTTTTTTACACTATTGCATCAACCAGGGTGGTAAGTGTGGAGTGTTTCTTATGAAATCCATGCTGTTATTTGCTGAGTTGGATATGTTTTTCAAGGTATAATTATAATTTATATTTTGCCTCTCAAGACATTTAGATCTGCTAAAGAGGACATTGTTATTAGTGTCGATAAAACACTGACTAGAGCTCAAAAGAAATCCTTGAAAAAGGCAGAGAAACTTGTGTAAGATGCCAACAGTGGGCTGTAATTGACCATATTAAATAATAATAATAAATAATAAAAAATGTTATTTCGCATAAGCGCCTTTCGGGCCATCAAGGTGCTTTACAAAAAGATAAAAACAATGAACATAATAATAGAATAAATAACATACAGATAAAATAAGTAACAGGGGATCAGAGTTATACGGTGTCATCATAAATGTGACTCCATAAAAACATTTTTTCAATGCCTATTTAAACCCCTCCACAGTCATGCACTCCCAAATCTGACAGGGTAGAGAATTCCAAAGGGTTGGGGCCACTTGCATAAATGCACGGGCCCCAGAAGATTTCAGAGACACCCTCGGAATTTCTAGCAACCCCTCATCAGCCGAACGCAACTGTCGCACTGGATGGTAAGGCACAAGAAGCTCTTTCAAGTAGTCAGGGCCCAGTCAGTGTAGGGCTTTATAAGTCAGTAAACCAACTTTAAAGGTGATCCACCACCTAATCGGCAGCCAGTGCAGATCGTGCAGCACAGGAGTAATATGGGATACTCAAGAAGCCCCAGTTAACAATCATGCTGCTGCGTTCTGCATGAGCTGCATACTGTGGATTTCAACCCCAGAAAGCCCTAAGTACAGGGAGTTACAATAAGCAAGGTGCAAAGTCACAAAGGCATGGACCAATGAGGCCAAGTCCCCAGATGGAACCAAGTGCTTAATCCTGGAGATATTCCTAAGATGATAAAAGGAAGACTTGATGAGGGCCGACACCTGAGATCATAAAGTCAGCCTGTCGTCAATCACTACCCCCAGGTTTCGTACCCGTTCAGATGATAGGATCTGAGAGCCCATGAGAAAAAGTCCAGAGGGCTGATCAGCCCTAAACCCCTCTATCGGGCGACATGGGTCCACTACCATCACCTCCGTCTTTCCAGTGTTCAGCTTTAACCAGCTTGAGTTCATTCAGTCCTGGATTTCAGCCAGGTAGGTATTAAGTACCGAGACAGCTCTATCCTGGTCAGGGGTGAAAGGTAAACAATTCAACAATAGGCAGCCGCAAGATCGGGAGCTGGAGTCTGAGCCTTCTGACTTGGAAGGGGCCCCTGAACCTGAAACCACTGCTCTAGCAGACCCATTAGGTTCTATTGCCAAAAAGAAAGAAGGAAAGAGTTTTAAATCTCCAGATGATACCTTAACTGCTGCTTTAAGGATTATGCAAGCTCTACATGCAGTGCAGGAGCAGGACTCTTTTGAAATTAAAAAAACTCAACAGATATAAATGCAACAGTGGCAATATCCGTGCAGGGCCAGCTTTAGGGTATGTGGTGCCCCTAGGTGAACTTACATATGCCCCCCCCCCCCAGCAGGCCTGTTACCTGGATTTTTACAGGGGATTCTTTAGTGAGTGGTAAGGTATGTTGCGACATGGGGCTCGATTCTGAAGAGTCCTTAAATCGCTGAAATTTTCTGGTGATCTAAGGTTGTGGCACACTCTCGGTGTGTCAGGGACCATGCACCCAATTCCATAAAATTGGGTGTCCCTGCACCAAAAATCCTGGAATTACTACAAAGGCATGCTCGTGCCAAACACTAGGGACACCTGTAGGACCTGCTGCACAGATCCACCAACCCCCCACCAGGCGCAAGATAGAACTTAATGCCAGAAGGGCTCCTGGGGCAGAAGTGGCACAGGGGAGTACCATAGAGGTGCTGGGGAGCAAGTGGGTATGCCAGGGGGATGATCCGGCATCCGGTGGAGGTGCCCTTGTCAGCACCAGTCACTTAATAGTGTATGCAATGCCATAATAATGTCACCCCCGCCTGGTGCCCGATCACCCCCCACTTGCTCCCCAACACCCCTATGATACTTCCCTGTCCCTACTGCCCCCAAACCCCACATACAGAGCCCCCACCTCGGTTCCTCACCTTGTGGAGCAATGCCACAAGGATAGACTCCACCTGGCTGGTCTAAAGTGACCTTAACCCCATACATGGTAGGGCTTTTGGAATCCCACTGAAGGGAATGTTGCAGCCCCACCATGGTGCATGCTGCCTTGTGACCTGGCATACCCTGATGTGGGTTGCAAGGGTGGTGCAGTGCCTGTTTGGTGCAGCGGCAGCGTAGACCATGTTTCGGAATAGGGAATGCCCAAGGTAGGACGCAAAGTGCAACTTGCATCATTGATGTTTGCCGCAAGCACCCTGCATCGCTCTAGCGGCTTCTGGAATTGGGTCCACAGTTTGCAAAAAATGTTTGTAAAAAGCAGAGGGTCTGGAGGCCTGTTGGGGTTTTAGGTGCTTTTTGGTGCATTTTAAGCCTTATATTGAAGACAAAACAAAGTTCTGTTGTCTTTCGAGGGCATCTTATACATTAAAGTGGGTGGGGGGATGGAATTACTTCACAATGAAAATATTTTATTATGAAAAAATGTCACAAACACAAACACTGGAAAACTCGTACCTCAGCAACTATTTTTTTCCTTTAACAAAACAATTTAGTCATACAACACTACATTCTTTAATCCCAGCTAGATTAAGAAGGCTAGTTAGCACTCATGTCTGTTTACTGAAATGTAACTGCAACTTGCCTGCAAGAGCTTGCATTTTGTTTTGTTTTTGGCCAAGTTTGCTACAGGTAATAAACTTTCTGATGGCAATCACACCTGGGACAAAACTTTTGTTTTCTCTTCCCCCTTTCTACCATTCAGGCATTGATACAGAACTCCCAACTGAGTCTTGTCATGTGGCACAGGTGGCTTTAATTTGTTTTACACAACATAGTACTACATAATCATCTTATATTGCACAGCATTTTCACCATGGGGAAACCAGGGCAAGGCAGAACTGGGGTTGAGGGTCCACAGTCAGGGAAGTTCAAGAACAAGAAACAAAATGTCAGGAAATTTACATTTTTTGTTTTAGCTCACCTAACTGGCTTCATCACTTCAGAATCATCACTCAGGTTGTCACTGACCTTGTTAGACAAAATGGTCCTCCTCTTGACAAATTGTTGCTCCGCTGGTCTGGCTACCCCTCTGAAACAACATGACTGCAACCAGTCCAGGACCACATACACTCAGTGGACCCCATGGGACCTCCTGACTTCAACAATAGGCAGTTGCTTTTTTTTTCCTTTGGCCCGAGCCTGGGATGAAAATCTCCTCCTCTGGGATGCCAGGGGGTGGACCGCCAGTCTCCACCACACAGTCAAATCCAGGTTGCTCCTGCTTCCTGGGCCTGCTCTGCTACCCCCAGCTGGCTGGCTGCTGCTCATTTGCTCTGCAGTCACTGGCCCGCAGGCCTATTCAAGACTGGTAGTGAGTACTTCTACTTTACTCTCACCACTCAAGTCCCCGCTCTCAAGGGGTCTCTCTCTCTCTCTTGAACTTCCAAATGACTCCCAGGCCACTCACTGCACAGCCCTGCCCCAGTGGTGATGATAAACCACTCAACAACTGTGAATCCATGATGGTCCAATACTGTCCAGCTGCTCTACGTGCTAACCCCTCGGACCATGTCCTCTCCCCGATCCTATCTCGACTCATTAAGTCCTGGCTGCAGCTGGCTCCCATCCCTCCTGTGTCACAGTGGGAGAGTTCCAGTACCTTCAGCAGCACAGCGCCCCTGAGTCCTCATCCTTAGTAGCTCCCCTGCCCTACACACTGACCTTCAGTCCTCTTTGGGGTTCGTCTGTTTTCTTTTGCAAATTTAAAATGGAACTCGGCTGTCCCTCACTGCTTGCTAACACAGTCGTTCAATCCCTTTCTGCCTCATGGCTGTCTGCAAATGCCACCAAAACTGATTATATCAAGTGCCAACCACTCCCAGTCCACACCACTCTGTACATGCACTCCAGCCGCTGTAGTGCCCAGCATAAAACAGACAGCAGAGATCCAATGGAAATGGGAGTGGCTCTTTTATGGGTGGTTCCAGCAGGCAGGCAGACATGCAACGATGACTCTGACAGACAAGTCTTCACCCCCCCCCCAAAAAATATTACACCAGATTTTTGTTAATTGTCAGTCCATCCAGATCACTTGCAAAAAAAACAAATTAAAATGAAATAATTTTGTTTGATGGTGATGGTTCCTTCTACTGAATGGCACCCTAGGCAGCCACCTGGTTTGCCTGTCCTTAAGGCCGGCTATGTATCCATGTCTGCAATACAGGCTGTTACTGAGATGTTCAGTGAACAAGAACATGAGGTCAGCCAGCTAAAACTGGACACTGCTACAGTGAGTGTGGTTGGCACAGCAAGTATTGGGGACTTAACTGGCAGACTTGCATTGGGTTCAGTGGGGCAGCAGGCAACCTCACTACTTTCCCACCAAGCTCTATAAGAAGCGTGCAATTCAAGAGTCTTCCAGAAGCTTGTTTTTTTATCACCATCCACCCCTTCTCCTCTGGCAGCTTGCCTCTCTCCATTTTGGCATCCTCCCTAAGGTACCTTTAGTCAAGGGACCTTGCTTCACCAGCACCTCTGGGGTAAAGCCCCCCTCAAGAGGGTTACATGCCATCGAACCCCACAAAGGTGGTAGTTACTCCAGAAAAAAAGAGTGCAAATGTCTATACATACTCAGTCATTCCTGTTCCATTGTAGCAGAAGCACAACCATGTTGCACAAGCATCCTACACACTTAGTTATCCACTAGTCCAGTGAACTGTAATAAACTCAGAAACTGAAAGGTTAGAAAACCTCACTAGTGAGAAAAAATTGATGTTTATGGGAGTACCCAAAAATGTAATAGAAGGTCCTGTGACATTAACAGTACATGAGATGTGGGTTGGTATTTCCAAAGCAATTGAAATTGACCTGACTGTGACCATGGAAAGGCTTTCTCATTTTCAATTAAGAATGCAGACCTTTCTTTTTAATATCTCTGCTGTTTTTTTCCTCAATATCAAATGTTGTGTTTTTGGCCGGGCACGTTGGTACTGAGGGTTGAGGCGCTGGACACCACACCTCATGCCATGCCGGTGACCTGTGTTCGGGAGTCAGCGCAGGCCTCTGGGGATCAGCAGGGGACGAGAAGGATTGAGCATCACAGGCACAGCTCTCCTTCTCCAGTGAAGGGGGAGACCAGCTGTCAGTGCATGCCAGACCCTTAGTGGCAGCTAGGGGCTGGCACACTGATGCTGCAAAGACGTCCGGTCAGAGGTGGGGCAGATGCCTAATGGGGTGCATGCACAGTAGCGTGTGCAGTGCCAGTGCTGGTGTCCTTGCACGCTCCGCCCTTGAAGGGGAGATAAAAAAAATGGGTCTCAGGTCGTGCGGCATGAGTGGCCATCCTCCCCGGGCCCCAACTCTGAGAAGGCACTTCCCCAGAATATAGATCTTGTAATGGTGAGTGAGTTGGGGGCTCCTCACCACCCTGCCATGGAGGGGAAGCTGTGGGGGAAGAATGGGAAGCCAGCAAGACGTGAGTGTGGGGCTGGGAGGACAGCTGGGATGGAGATCCGACTGGGACCTGAGGAGAAAAGGTAATGTAAGAAAAAAAAAAAAGAGCCAGCTCGATGGTGCTGAGGGTTGAGGAGCTGGACACCACGCCTCGTGCCACACCAGTGACCCGGGTTCAGGAATGAGCTCAGACCACCAGGGGTCGGCAAGGGTGAGAGAGGATCGAGCATCCAGAGGACTGCTTTCCTCTCTCAGGGGGAAAGAGAGCTGTCATCCCACTCATTGATTGCCCTCTGGCAGCTGCTGGAGGGCAACGCAAGTAGGGAGACATGTACCGATGTCATCACATTGGTAGACAGGGAGGACAGGAGAAAAAGTGGAAACGGAGCCTGACAGGTTGAGCCCAGTATCTGGATTGGGTCTTGGGGGGGCGGCGCACTCCTTCCTGGCCCCAACATGGGGGGGCAATCCATGGGGGACTAACTGGAGTCAGCAATAGGAGATGCAAGGAAGCCAGAGAGTGAGTCCACAAGGAGGGACCGCAGTCACCTGCCAGGGCTCCCAGGAGGAAAAACAGATAATAGAAAAATAAAATAAAATGTGTTTTTATATTAAGTGTTTCTGCTATGAGCCATGAGACTCCCTCCCAGAACAGTTGGATCTTGGGACAAGCCCACAATATGGATGTGTAATCCCTTCTTTGTGTGCAACTTCTATAGGTTGCCACAAAATGCTGCATCATTATCGGTGTTTTGAAAAACAGAGTTAATGTTTTCCACCTATAATATGTTCTGTCCAGCTGTCTGCAGCTGCGGTTTTCTTTGCCCAAGTCCATATGCCCCCTGCAGCAGAGATTGTTTCTTTCTATCCCTGCTTCCCTTTCCCATTTTAGCCAGATTTCCTTATGTACATCAGGGGTAAAGCTGCAGAAACACTGATAGAGTCAGGAAATTCCTTTCTAAATGCATCCAGTAGATTTCCCTTCAACCAAAAGTTCCAAAAAAGGTTTTGATGAGTCCTGGAGCTGGGCTTTTAATAGGTTCAATGGTAATATAATGGGAGAGATCTTTAGGTGGTACAATCTGGGGTTTCACTGCTATGCGGATGACACCCAGTTGTTCCTGTCTTGTGCCTCAGGTGACCTCTCCACCTCAGGTACGCTGAGCCAGTGCTTGGCTGAGATTAATAATTGGATGTCTGCTAACTGGCTCTGTCTCAACCACAGCAAGACATGGTGATCGAACCGGGTCATGAAGGGGTCTCTGCGACGGGAGGTTGCTCACTCTAGTAGTTGGTGGGCGGCCTCTGCTGGTGGTAAGTGTGGTTAAAGATTTTCGTGATTTTCACGATGACCGACTGACCCTTGAACAACTTGTGTCATCGGTTGTTTGATTTGGAATTTTCCATCTCTGGAATAACTCCAGGATCCGACCATTCTTAATGCCTGATGATCTGGCTATGATCAACCATACCTTTGTCACCAGTAGATTTGATTACTGCAGTGCTCTATACCTAGGGTTGTCTGGAGGATTAATGTGTCGACTGCAGCTAGTACAGAATGTGGCAGCCAGGATGTTGATGGTTGCATCAATGAGGGATCATGTCACTCCTGTTCTGTGTGCTCTGCACTGACTACTTGTGAGTTCGCTCATCACTTTCAGGATTTGCCTGTTAACTAACAAGGCCCTACATGATTCAGGACCTGACTACCTCAAAGTGATCCTGGTGCTGTATCGACCTATCCGCCCCCTATGCTCCTCCGAAGCTGACTTACTTGTTGTACCCTCCTCTCTCCGTAAGAGGTTGAGCGACAAAGCTTTTGGTACTGTTATACCATCTTTGTGGAATTCTCTTCCACTTTATATATTTGAAGCCGGCTTGGTGGAGGCCTTTAAAGCCTCTCTAAAAACTTTTCTTTTTGAAAAAGCCTTTCGTTTTATTTCAAATTTTGATCTGAATTCTTGGGGGTGTTTTTACTGTAAAGCGCTCTGAGCCACTGGATAAGGTGCTATATAAATACAATTTGCCTTGCCTTAGAAACATAGAAACATAGATTTTGACAGCAGATAAGAACTGCTTGGCCCACCCAGTCTGCCCATTTCCCTACCTAATCTATAAGCTGCAGATCCTAGTTAACCAGCAGCTTACTTCTTCCTACCCCCACCCCTAGAATTGCCTTATGACTGTCCCATGCATGCTTGAATTCCACCACTGTTTTTGATGCCACAACCTCCTCTGGAAGGCCGTTCCATGCATCCACAACCCTCTCTGTGAAAAAATACTTCCTTAAATTACCTCTGAGCTGCACCCTTCTATCTTCAAATTGTGCCCCCTTGTTCTTGCACACCTCTTTTTTTGAAAGATGCTACCCTCTTGGACTTTGTTGATTCCCTTGAGGTACTTGAAAGTTTCTATCATGTTCCCCCTCTCCCTCCTCTCCTCGAGGCTATACATATTAAGCTCCTTAAGTCTCTCTTCATATGTCTTCCGCTGCAGACCCTGCACCATTTTAGTTGCCCTCCTCTGGACAGCCTCCATCCTGTCTATGTCCTTGCGGAGATCGGGTCTCCAGAACTGCACGCAGTACTCCAGATGGGGTCTCACCAACTGTCTGTACAGAGGGATAATAACTTCCTGTTTTCTACTGGTGATGCCTCTCCCTGTGCATCCCAGTATCCCCCCAGCCCTCCTTGCTGCCCTCTCACATTGCTTGTTCACCTTTAGGTCATCTGATATGACTACCCCCAAGTATCTTTCCATTTTGTTGTTGTTAGTATCTCACCCCCATTGTGTACTCTTCCCTGGGTTTTGTTTCCCAGGTGCATTACCTTGCACTTCTTAGCATTGAATCTAAGCTGCCATACATTTGACCATTCCTCTAACCTTGCCAAGTCCCTTCTCATCCTTTCCACCCCACCTTGTGCATCAACTCTGTTGCAGATCTTTGTGTCATCTGCAAAGAGACATACTTTTCCTTCCAGTCCCTCTGCAATGTCGCTTATAAAGACATTAAAGAGGACCGGTCCTAATACTGAACCCTGCGGTACCCCACTAGTAACCCCCCTTTCTTCAGAGTGGACTCCATTTACTATTACTCTCTGTGTCCTATTCACCAGCCAATTCTTTACCCAGGCTGTCATCTTGGGACCCACTCCCAGGCTGGCTAACTTGTATATTAATCTTTTGTGTGGGACTGTGTCAAATGCCTTGCTAAAGTCTAGGTAGGCCATGTCTACAGCCCCTCCCTGATCTACTACTTTGGTCACCCAGTCAAAGAAATCTATCAGATTTGTCTGGCATGACCTTCCCACAGTGAATCCATGCTGCCTTGGGTTGTGAGCCTCTCTGGCCTCTAGATACTCAAACATTTTTTCCTTCAGAAGTGATTCCATCATTTTCCCTACCACTGAGGTTAAACTAACAGGTCTGTAGTTTCCTGCTTCTGCCTTGCTCACACTTTTGTGAAGGGGAATCACATCTGCCCTTCTCCAGTCCTCGGGTACCACCCCATCCTCCCATGATTTGTTAAAGAGGGTAGTCAGTGGTCTCACTAGTTCTACCTTTAGTTCTTTTAGAATTCTGGGATGAATCCTATCAGGCCCCATTGCTTTGTCCACCTTCAGTTTTAAGAGTTCTTTCAGAACCCTTTCTTCTGTAAATGGGCTGGTATCAACTTCTGTATTCAGAGTGTTTCTACTGTTTGTTTTAGGTACCCCCCCACTTCCTTTGTAAATACTGAGCAAAAATATTTGTTTAGTATCTCTGCCTTTTCACAGCCACCCTCTGCCCACCCTCCCTCCTCTTTATTAAGCCTCACTAGCCCTCCCTTGGTCTTCCTTCGCTCCCTGATGTACCTATAAAAGATTTTATCCCCCTTCTTAACTGAGTTGGCTATCTTTTCCTCGGTTTGGGCCTTTGCTGTTCTGACTGCCTTCCCAGCTTCCTTTTGTTTTAACTGATACAGTTCTCTGTCCTGCTCCTTCTGTGATTCCTTGTACTTCCTGAATGCTTTCTTTTTCTCTTGAATCTTCCCTGCCACTTCCTTTGAGAACCATAGTGGTTTCTTACAACATTTTGTTTTGTTAATTTGCTTCACACAAAGGCTTGTTACCTCTGTGATGGCAGTTTTTATTATTCCCCATTGTTCTTCCACCCCCTCCTTCCTGCCCATTTGCTAGTGCATTCCTTAGGCACTCACCCATTTTGGCAAAGTCAGCCCTCCTAAAGTCCAGTACTTTTGCCTTTGTATGGCTTGACTCTATTGCTGTGTTTATTGTGAACCATACTGTTTGATGGTTGCTAGTCTCAGATGGCTACCCACTCTATATCTGTGATCTCTCTTCATCTCCATTTGAGAGAACCAGGTCTAAGATTGCTCCCTCTCGAGTGGGCTCCAATACTAGTTGTCTAAGGCATGCCCTTGTAGGGCATCTAGAATAACCCCACTCTTTGAAGTGGCTGCTGCAACTGCACTCCAGTTAACATCTGGCATATTCAGATCACCCATCAGCAATATCTCCCCTTTTTCTGCCATTCTAAGTATTCTTTCTATCATTTCCTTGTCCATTTCCTCCCCCTGAGAAGAGGTCTATACTAACCCCATGCGGATTGTGGTGCCATTGCCGGTCTCCAAATTTACCCACAGTGCTTCTTCTCCTCCTGTTTTCCCTTTGTTCTGTTGCCTTGATTCCTTCCCTTATGTAAAGAGCTACTCCTCCTCCTCTTTACCTCCCTGTCCCTCCTGTAGATAGTGTATCCTGGTATGTTTATGTCCCAGTCATGGTTTTGTGTGTATCATGTTTCTGTGACTGCCACGATATCCAGATGTTCCTCCTCCATCAAGGCCACTAATTCAGGAGCTTGTTACTCAGACTATGGGCATTGGTACTCATTGCTCTCCATTTTTTGGTGGCTTTACCTTCTTTTGCAGCATCCCCCACTGACCTGTCTACCTCGGTCTTTTTCTCATTTAGCACCCTGTTTTATAGGGAGAGACTGGGATTTTCCTGCTGCTTATCAGTGCCTCCCCCCTTCACTAGTTTAAAAGCTTGCCAATGAAGCATTTAAACCAATTGCTCAAAAGACTTGTTCCCTTCCTGGACAGATGCAGACCATCCTGCCAGTATAGGCTGGTGTCCCTCCAGGTGGAACCCCAGTCCCCAATGAAGCCAAACCCTGTGCTCACACCATTTTTCAACCATTCATTAAACTGCATGGTGCAAAGTACCCTCACCTCACTCATGCCATTGAAAGGCAGCACCTCAGAGAAGGATATTGTGTGTGCTACTTGTCTTAGGCCCCTCCCCAATTCTACAAAGCCCTTCTGTACTGCTCTAATCTCATGATTAGCCAAGTCATTTGTCCCTAGGTGGACAATGACGTCCATCTCAGACTCCTGTGCAGCTGTTCTCATGATCCTGAGGATGCGCTTCCTGTCTCTCCAAGCCATGGCACCAGGCAGACACCTTACTTCAGTTTTCCCTGCTCCCCCCAGTTCTATCCCCCTAGTAATTGAGTCCCCCACCAGGAGCTGCTTCCTTTCCTTGTGGTGTCCTCTGCCTCCTTTCTGTGAGCCTCCCTTGTGACAGTTGTCCTTAGCCTCCTTAGTCTCCTCTGCGGGTGCATCCATAGGGGAGCTATGTTCCCCCAGAATGGTGTATAGATTCTGGTGTGGAACAACTGACTGGGTGTGCCCTTGTTCCACCATCCTCACCCTCCCTGAGCCCACTGTGGTCCAACTGCTGTGCTTTCTTCGCAACCTCTGAGGTAGTGGTGGTGGCTCTGGTGCTCCCTGGATGGGGGGCCTTGTCTTGCCTTGCCTAAGTTGGAGGTCACAAAGAATGTCCCTCCCAAGGAGCCCAATTTCCTGCAGCAATGTTTGAAATATTTTTATGTTCTTCGACTGATATAAATGCCCCGGGCAATTTAGGCCCTGTCTCTCCCATCTATGAAAAGTTGGGTCCCCCTAAGCTGTCATAAAATCTTTGCACCCAGGAATTGATGTGAATCTAGAAACCCCACTGAATAATTTCAATAATTTAAGCATGTTCCAGTGTTCCCCCCAAATGGATAGTGTGGTTTTTGCCCATGGATTTGAGCTAGCAGCCACTGCTTTGTGATCTACCCATGTCAGCACAGTTTTCCCTATATTACCTTTCGCTTAAATCTTGGTTCCACACTTCTGTCATATGAGTGGACAAGTGTTGCAGCTAGCAAACAGCATAATGATTTCATTAATTCGGGAGCCACATTCCTCCCATCTCTCTCGCTTGCTCCTTTTAGTCAAATTGGTGCATTGTAGTCTGGGTTTCTTTCCTGCCCAAACAAACTTCAAAATTATTTTATGTAGACCCATCCAAATCTTTTTGGGTACTCCAATGGGGAGATTAGTAAAAATGAAAAAAAGCCTAGAAAACACATCACTGTAATTCTTACTTCCTCTTTACAGCCCATTAAGAATAGGGGTACAGTAGGTATTTCCATCAGTTGCTGTCATTCCGAATGTCTACCATTACATTTTCTAAGTTTAATAGGCTGTGTCTTTTGGGTGCTATCTGAATTCTAATATAACTGACCCCCGTATATAGCCATCTACATGGCATCACTTTTGCAGCTCTGGTGTAATTTTCCCACACCCATCCATAATCATTTTGTGAGCTCAAGATCTCTGGCATTCCTACCACTGGATCCCCATGGTGTAGCAAAGTATTGCCTGCACAGAGTGCCATTTTTGCTTCCTCTTCTTATAGTATGGTCAACTTCATCTTTTCATTAGATCTGACAGCTTCAGTGAGTGGCTCAACACTGAGAGTGAACAGCAATGCTGAGCAAGAGCATCATTGTCTGGTACTCCTCCCATTTTCAAAGGTATCTAACATTGTGCCAGTAACTGATTCTGGTGGTAGGCCTGGTAAAGAAAGCTGTAACTGACTAAATTTGTCCCCAAAATTAGATTTAGTGAGAGCAGCATCTGAGAAACTCCAAATTAGTCAATCAAAGGTATTTTCAGCATCTCTGGCTATTGCCAAGGATGTGTCTGGGGATGTATCCTGGATCACGGAGCTCCATGAAGCAATGGGCAGATGAAGTCTTGCGCGAGGATCTTGCAGCTTGTCCCCTTGATTGGAGGTCTGGTCACTTGTCACCTTCAGCTGCTTCTGGTCTGTTGCAGAGCTCTGTGGCAGGACCACACCAGCCCCAGAAGGTCCAGACCTGGGAGTGGCTCCACAGCCTGGCTCCCCACAATGGATCACAGGTACCCTAGCACCCTAACAAGCACCAGTGACCTCCTGAGACAGTGAGTCCCACTTGGAAGGGGTTAACTGATTTTTCATTTTTATTTTTTATGCTTGTAAGCAGGATGAGCAAAACTGCCCATTTTATTTATTTATTTTTATTTATTTATTAAACTCTAGGATTACAAATACCTTTGAGCAAGAACTGCTCATTTACAAAGGTTCCACTTCAGAGGATGGAGGGTAACATACATACAAAGATAGACAATGATTTATAGTCATAACACGTTTTATAGTTACAGTCCTAAGTGTAGGGAGAATTCAGAGGGCAGCTTAAATGAAGTCTCAGAGTAAAAAAAACTATACAGGAAGGACAATTAGGTGAGCAGGGTAGTAGGGGAACAGAAGAGGCGGGCAGGTTGAGGGGTCTCCGTCGGAGTGATGGGTGGTTAGAAGTAGTGTAAGCAGAGTTAGAGATGAAGGGGGCAGATGTCTGAAAGGTACAGTAGTGGAGGGAGGGGGTGTGAATGATGGAGGAAGGGCAAGAGTGATGTAGTGGGGGGCGTGAAAGGTGGAGGGAGGGCATGGGTGGGGCAGGAGCAGGACAAGCCTCCCTGGCTCTGGGTGAGAACTCCCAAACGGTGGGGTCCTCTGCAGTCCCTGCACTGAGTTTGAAAACCAACAGAAATCACTTGCAGGTGCTTAAGCAAAGTCCAGTTCCAGTTAGCAGTGGGTGCCAGCCCTAGATCAATGAAGCAGAGGTGCAATCAACAGGGGGATCCAAACACAATGGACCCCTGCACACCAGTCCACACTTTCCAGTCAGAAAATGTCCACAACCTTTTCTTCAGATGCAGCTGGGACACAGCTCTCAGCCACTTCAACCAGTTCACTCAGGAAATCTATAGCTCCTGGCTAGCACCCCGACATCCAGAGATGCTTTGCCTCTTCAGAACCAAATAAATAAATAAACACTTGCGGTTCCACGAAGGTAAAACAAACTCTCAGCAGCAACTGTGGCACTCAAATAGAACAGATCAGTCCTCTCAGCTCAATTCAGTCCACAAGCGCAGGGTTTCTGCAGCACTTTTCTTCTACAAAATAACTGAATAACTCAGTACTTGGGGAATCAAGGTATCAGTTCAGTCTCTCGCTCTCTTTCCCCTGCTGATCCTTTCCAGAACGGAGCAGAGCAATCCCCTCTAGAGACCTGGGAAAGGCCTCTCCAGTCCAGATCACCTCTCACAGGAGACCTCTGACTCGTCCAGAGCCTGGGAACAGACTGAAGAAACCCAGAAAATCCAGTGGGTTTCACTCGAGAATCCAAGTTTCTGATTGGCTGGTTGAACCTATCAATTGTCCATAACCATAGCGATCAATATTTACCGAGGGCTTATTGGGGCATGGTTTAGACACCTGAATTACTCTCCCCCTTTTCCCAGGAGTACCTTTGTCACAGATTTGTGTGCCTAACTAGATGATTGGCTGCTGTTTGAGGTCATAATGCCATCAACATGTCCACCTCCATTCGGATCTATGCAGTCCAACACAGTTCCCCACACTCTAATGTCTGGTGCAGCAAAGGCAAATATCCTTATCTGATAATAACTCCCCCCCCCCCATATTGTAGCCCCAATGGCCCCTACTAAACCAGCCCACTCTTGGTTTCAGGCTCACTGTGCCCCCACTGTCGCTGCCACTGAAACATATGCCCCCCAGGTGGCAGGCAGCTCCTCATTAATATACTTGAGGGCTCATGAATTATTCATGAGCCCTTGCTATGTGCCTGAGTTCTAAACTTTATTTTTAAATAATGAATAGAGAGGCATCTCTTCTGCCTCATCAAGGTCTCCGGTCCCCATTAGACTCAAGAGGGGCACCAGGACTGCTGTCACACTTTACAACTGACCGCAAAATCAATGGTCGGTGAGATCAAGTGCTGCAGGCGCATGCGCAGTTGCCACACACTCCGTGGAGCATGGACAGTAACAACGACCACAACCCAGCATGCCAAGCCTAACATGGGCTGAAATCAAGAAAGGCCACTCAGGAGAAGTCCCTGAACACCAGGGGAACTAACAGGGTAGCCAAACAGCCCACAGAAATGGGACAAAACAGGGAAACCAGGTACAATAAAGATAAGTCCCCAGAGGGGGGTTACATATATATATAGTTATATTTATACAACAGGTGTGAGTCTGGATTGGCCAAGATAAAACTACTATCTTATGACCAACTTGCAAGATAGTACTACTATCTTGCAAAGCTGGGTATTTCACAATAGAGTACCAAGCCAATCAGAGTAGCTTTTACAATGCTGATGACATCACAATAGAAATGTGCAGCACAAAAAGCCAGCATATGTGAGATGCTTTGTAGACTTAGTTGCTTTCTAATTTGCATCTGTTTTGATTGCATTGGCTTGTATTGTATAGACTGTATTAGTCCAAACCATTTGTCTCATATGTGAGACCCCAGCTGATTTCTGTAGTCAACTTTGGAATCCACATAAAAGGGGGACATCGTAAGGTTAGAAAGAGTACAGCATGGTATGACTAAAATAATAACAAATGTCAAAACTCTTACATATAAAGAAAGAATTGGAAGGTTGGGACTATATACCCTGGAAGAGAGGAGAGCATGAGGGGACCTAATCTTACATTTCGATATTATCGAGAATGATACACTTAAAGAGGAACTAGGCATTAAACAAAAAAAGCAAGACTCACACACTAGAGGTCATTCATTGCAAGTACAGGGTTCAGATTTAAAACAAACAAAAAGGAAGTTTTTCTTTAGTGAGAGTGTGGTGAACTTGTGTAATAGCTAACCGGCAAGTCTGGTTCAGAATGGTAATAGAGACATTTTTAAAAAAGGTCTTGATAATCTTATTCAAAGTGGTATGAAATTACATTATTATCAGTAAAACACAGGAGCACGTATGGGCTTATGTCTTTTTAGCTCCTTACCAATAGTGAACAATAGTGGACATTTCTAGACCCTCTTGTGCTACTGCTCCTCCCTCCCCCTCCTGAGTCACCTGGCTCCAATAATACTCACTATTTAAATCTACGCCCTCTTCTCCACTAAGATTTTTGCCCCCCTACTCACACTCTGATAAGGTTCAGTCCATCTTGCAACTGCAATAACAGTTAAGTCACACCCCCAACAGCCCCTAAGTAACTTCTATTTCTCAGTCTCCCTCTCTCCAGTTATACTCCCCACCTATTTCCCTGCTTGTATAGCCCTCCCTTTTCAGGACTGTGGGATTCAAACTGGCTCTTCATCTCTCCCTCCAACTGTAGGGTGGCACCCTAACCACTTGGCCAACACTACCATAACATAATTCTGGCCACTTGCTATTACAGCATCTGCAAATGAAGCCGCTATTCCTCCCCCTGCTGGTTGCCTCCATGGCTGGCATGTTATTGATATTGAATTTTTGTGCCTCACTGCTTGCAGTAGATCAGCAAAGTTTATCCTCCTTTTCTGCACTCCACCGGCCTGTTGAGCTGCCCCAAATGTAGTTAGATACAAATTAACTCCCCTGGGCCCTACCTTCCTTGCCCTCCTCTCTAACCCCGAAAGACAACTGCTTGGTTATTTCCTGCGCTTCCTCACTTTCTCCTCCACCCCATTGCCCTCGCCTACCTGCTCACTCCTCTCCCTTCTGCTCCTTGCTGGTGATGTCGAAAGCAACCCCAGCCCTATACATACACAGATTGACCTTATCAATATCACCTGGGCAAAGCCTTCTGGTCTGGGAATTGCCCATCTAAATATTTGCAGCCTCCCTTCCAAGTTCCTGGAACGTGAGGCTTGGATGGCCCTTTATAAACCCCATGTCCTTGGGCTCTCCGAGACCTGCCTAAAATCTCTCAACCTTGACCCTTCTTTGGGGGGGGGGCACTGTAGAGTTTTCAACATGGTGGACGTCTTTTTATAAGCAGCAGTTTGAGTGGGCGATCAACAATAATTTTTGCTGAACTGGTGAAAGTTATCCTAGCAAATTTGGTGGTGACTGATTGCTGAATACTTCCTTAATCTAAAGATGGGTCCTAAAAAAGATAAACATTCAGCACATCTTATCGATTCTCATCTGCTCTGGGACCAAGAGGTGGGCTGCCCACACTGTCGAAGGCTAGGCCAGCGGAGACCCTGAATCCACAACTTGTTGCTCTCCTCGAAAAAATCCAGACAATTGGAGAAGACACAAATCGTCGACTTGTGCCAATGGAGTCTCGCATTACAAAGCTAGAGACTCAGGTACAGGCAAATGCCTCTCACATAACAGAGTTCAACTCTGAGAGGGACCACCAGCAAGAGACGAATGCGGCATGCCTTATGGACTTTTACTTTTTGCACTCTAAGGTGGAGTTACTAGAGAATGCCCAGAGACAGACAAATGTCCACATCGTTGGATTTCCGCCTCGTCTGGCAGGGAAAATGAAACAGTTACCGCCGGTTCACCGACTGATTTTTAATGACCTGGGCTTGCTGCCTGAAGATTCTGGAATTTTTTGTTACGATGGCCTTTATTATTCCAATCAGGGCCAGGCCACAGAGCTCTGCTGGGGAGCACCCTCTCACAGCCATAGTGACACTCTCAAACCCGGAGGCATGGATCCATTTGTTACAGGCAGCTCAGCAGTGAGGAGATCTTTTTTGGGAGGGCAGTAAGATCACTATGTTCCCCCCACATCTCCTCTCAAACTCAAACTAAGAAAAAAGCCCTAAAGGAGACAAAGAAGCTCATTTTAGAAAATGGTATTTCTGCACAACTTCAATTTCCTGCTTGGCTACAAATTAGACATGTGAATAAAACTCACATTCTAACAGATCCTGATGCTGCTGTGGCTTTTGCATCAAAACTCCTAGAAGATTGCCAGGGGAAAAGGGAAGGACGAGAGGCAGATGATTCAGACTCAGATCCTAATGACTGAACATCAAACTGTGGTGAACTTTGCAGCTCATATTTAAGGCATTGTGGCTGATTTAATATTTCCCTCTACTGATGTTACGGTGCCTTTTCTTATATTAAAACTGCTGTTTATATGCTAAGGTGTTAACAATTAACAATCCATGCTGGTAAGCTCTTATGATCTCCTTTTGTATACTGTTAGTGAGGAGGCCCAGTTCATTATAGGAGCGAATTAGCTCTACTCAATTTGTGAACTGCTGATAAAAAGTTTTGATCCTTAAACTGTATCCCTACCAGCCATCTGGCATGTGCTTTATGGTAGGGGAGAAAATCATCATAGTTGAGCCCAGGATATCTGTTAAATAATATTGTTTGGCTTCTATCATTAGAAGTGCAGCCTCCCACTTAATTTTCCTATCCTACGAGGGGATTGTGGCTGATATCCTGCAAGTCACAGAAACAGTGAGAGTGGACACTTCTCCACCTTTATCTTGCTGAACTTTTACTCCTTTAAATATCTGGCAGACCGAAAGCAACCATGGACATTTATTACTTTCTGAAATGCTTGTGTATGTCTCCACCACGTATCTTGCTTATCGGGTCTGTATGTATTCTATACTGTTGGTATTACGTGAATATAGTGATTGCTATATTTAATTAAATACTATAATTAAAAAGTTAAAAAAAAAAAACCTTGACCCTTCTTTTCAGCTCCCAGGATACTCCCTCCTTCACCTTGATAGACCAGGAAAAAAGAAGGGTGGGGGAGTAGCATTGTATGTGCAGGAGCATATCTCTGCCATCATTGTCAGTTGCTCAGATCTGCCCCTCCCTCTGTGAATGGCTCCTTGTTGAACTGACCCTTGTCTCCTCCAAAAAATTCTATCTGGGTTTCTGCTATAACCTGCTCTCTGGTGGAATCCCTGGCCTAACTAACCTCCTTGATGGCCTTGGACTACTCTCTCCATCCAGGAACACTGTATTGCTAGGAGATTTTAACCTTAATCGGTTGGGGGTCCATGAGCCTGACTATGCAAACCTCCTGAAAACTCACAACTTGAGCAAGTCATCTCATCCCTTACCACGGTAAATGCACGCACACCGAATCACTCACTACTTGACTGCGTAGCCACAAATCAGGCTGACATAATCCTACAGGTGGGTACCATGTCTGATTCTGTAAGTGACCACTCTCCTACATACATCATACTGGCCACCCCCCCCCTAAGTATTTGTCCTTCAGACATTTTAACTGCCTGGATTCTGCTACAATCCTCGAGGATGTTAAAGCGGTGCATTGGTCTGCCCTCTACCTCTGCAACAATGTAACCTCTGCAGTTAAATTCTTCACTGATGCCCTCCTTTGGTTGCAGGAACTCCATTTCCCTCTCACTACTCGCACGGTGAGAGGGTGCTGCACCCGCTGTTTTTTTGGTTTTTTTTTGTAAACTTCATTTAATACCAGGTGCCAGCAAGTATGGGACAGATCTCTCAGTACATAATCCAAATAGTTATGACACAGCTAAATAAATTGAATATATGCCAGGTACATTAGAAGTACATTTGACAGTGGAACAGAACTTCCTAAGTAAATCACATTAATGGCAAAATATCTCTCATGATATCTTTCAATTGGGGTGGAACGTCCACAGAGCAGGACCAAACCACTCTCCCCCAACAAGATGACCCAAAAGGGGGACTCTAATAGAAGTCAAGCTAGAAAATTTATCATTTTAAAAGGTTGGAAACCATGGGTCTTGTAGTGCGCCTCCGAGAGGGGACCATATCTTTTGGTATCTCTCTAGCTGCCCTCTCGCTGCGTACTGGTTGTGTTCTAGCTTCATATACAGGAACAAAGAGTTGATCCAGTGAGCCAGAGACAGAATTGAAATTTGACTGCCAAGTCTGGGCCAGCACTCTCTAACCCACTACCAGGCCCAGGTTCCACAGCAGCTGATCCTCCCAGAATCCCTGCTGTCCTCCACTTGGCAGACTCAGGAGAATGTCTAGCACATCGGGGGTTCTATGCACTCCCAATACTCTAGCCAGAGTGTTGGCAATATCCCGCTAGAAGGCAAAGACCTTAGGGCATTCCCATACTATATGAAAAAACGTCCCTGATTGGGCCTGACATTTCGGCCATAGGTCCGATATTGATGGATCTATTTTATGTGCCTTTTCTGATGTAAAGTATGTTCTTTGCAAAAAGTTATAGTGGCTAGCTCTCGGTCTATAGTTCACAGAACAACACATCCCATGCTTAAATATACAATTCCAGTCTCCCTCTGTAAGTGAGAGAGGCTGCAAGTCCGCCCTTCACCTTTTCTTCAGCCTCGCGAAGGGATCAGGTAGGGCACCCAAAAGAGTTTTATAAAATTTAGATAAAGACAAAGACAGCCAGCCCCCCTAGATTTATCAACAAGATCTCCTCCAGGGGGCAGTGGGTTAACAGAGGTGGGGCCCCACTTTCATTTCCCCCGATTCCAAGTCTGGACCGGATCTGTAGGCATGTAAAGAAATGAGAGGTCCGAAGGTCAAATTGCTGAGACAGATGTTGATAGGACATGAAAACTCCATCTCTGTTTAATTGAGATAGTTGGGACAACCCCTTTTCCCTTCAACTGGCCAGGACTTTCCAGACTGGGTTTGGGATCAGATTCCCCTCCCAAAGGGCAGACTCAATTGTTGCCGCTGGAGAGAATGATTGGGGGTTTCAGGATTTTATGGACTGCCAGCCACACCCTAATCGATGTCCTAGTGAAAGGATTTTTAATATTCCAGGTTGTCTCCTCTCCAAGGAAGCTGCAAAGGGGGATTTGTAGAGACCAGCGTCTCCATTTAAATTCTTCAAATTCACCTAGTCTTTGCTCACAGAGGTGTGGGGGACAATATCAGTGAGGGAGGCCAAGTGAGCCAACAAATAATACAAGTAGAGATTTGGTCATCCCAGGCCCCCCTTCCAACTGGTTGCCACAGAATTTCTTTTTTAATTCTGAGTCATTTATTTGCAAAGTTTTTGGCCCCTCTAGTGCTCTAAAGAAGGTTAGTGGAACGTGAGCCGGTAAGGTCTGAAAGAAATACAGACATTGGGGTAGGATACACATTTTAGTTAGGTTAACTCTTCCTAATAGCATGAGAGAAAGCAAGGACCATCTAGCACAATCCTCCTTTATTTTGTGCAAAAGAGATTTATAGCTTACTTCCCATAGTTTAGAGATCTTTACGGGGAGCCTAATTCCTAGATATTTGATTATTGAGACCGGAGCAATATTACTACCTGCTATGTTAATTGGAACTACTTCCCTTCCCAAGAGCATCCACTCACTCTTTGACCAATTGATTTCATGTCCAGATAAGGGTCCGTAACCACCAAAAAGTAAGGAGAGGGCTGGAAGAGCCTCAGAAGGATTGGCGATGAACAGCAGCACACTGTCGGCAAACAGGGATATAACATGTTCTGTTGGCCCATGCACAAAACCCTTAATATGGGGGTTGTTTTGAATTGCTGCTGCTAGGACCTCTATGGTAAGCACATAGAGAAGTGGGAAAAGGGGACAACCCTGCCTAGTTCCCCTGGCGAGGTCAAAGGCTTGAGAGATGATGTCATTTGTCAGGACCTGTGCTCTAGGGGCCCAGTACAATGTGGTTATCCAGGACCGGAAGTGAGCTGCAAACCCAAACTTTCTCAGGATGGCAAACATGAAGGGCCATGCAATGTGATCAAAAGCTTTTTCCGTGTCGAGTAGTGCTAAGAGACCCCAGGCCCCCCCATCCAATGGTGCATTATGTTCAGTGTGCGCCTAATATTATGTTTGGCCTACCTCACTTTAATAAACCCACCTTGGTCAGGGTGCACCAAACCTGGGAGGACCCCCTCCAGCCTGGTCACTAACATTTTCATTATTATTTTGTAGTCCGCGTTTAACAAGGAGATAGGCCTATAGGAACTACATTTGGTGGGGTCCTTCCCTGGCTTGGGCAACATCATGATGGTAGCTTAGGTCTGGGATAGAGATAATCCCTCACCATCCAAAACCTCTTGCACCATTAGGTACATGAGAGATTGGAGGTCCTCCCAGAAGACTTTATAGAATTCTGAAGGGATCCCATCCAGGCCTGGGGCTTTTCTGGATTTTGGGGTCCAAATCGCCTGCTTAAGTTCATTCAAGGATTGCACCCACTGGTTAACTAAGGAGTTGCTGTCCCTAATAAAAGATAGGGATAGTAAGTGGAAAGCCTACAAAAAGACCCAGTCCCCCCAACTCTGGAATGCATACAGGTGTTTATGCAACATATGCAAGCAAACTGCCAAATCCCTCAAGCGTAACTTCTACATAAATTAACAAAGAAACAACCTTGGTGATCCACCTCGTTTCAGGGTCTCTAATGGATCCCTGCTAAACCCCAGGACTCACAGCCAAATCACTCAACTCTCCTCCCCTTCAGGCCCCTTGAATGATCTGGTGGAAACTGCAGAGACCATTAACAAAAAAATCTATGACCTGTCCATCTACCTTAGTAAACTCCCCTCTCAACCACCCTCTGGCCTAGTAGTCAGACAGACCCCTCCTCCTCCACACCCCCTCACCCCACCTCCTTCTATTTTAAGGCTATCAATCACAATGTTACTGCCAAACACCTCAAGTCCCTCCCTGCCAGGGGTAGCCCTGGCAGTGATGGTCTCTTCCCCTCATTCCTTAACTCCCCTGCTATCATTGCACCCATCACCTATATATTTAACTTTCCCTCTCCACATCCATGATGCCTGACTCTTGGAAGCATGCTAATGTTGTGCCTATATTCAAAGAAGGTAATCCTTATTACTCGATAACTATAGGCCCATCTCCCCACTCCCTCACCTTTGCGAGCTTATGGAAAAAATTGTACACTTCCAGTTATCGGAACGTCTTGCAAGTACAATCTCCTGTGCCCCCAACAGCACGGTTTCTATAAGCACCACAGCACCACATCAAACTTGGCCCATTTCTCCAATCATGTCCTAAGAAACAGGGATGTGGGAAAGGCCACTGGTGCTGTATTCATGGACCTGACTAAGGCCTTTGACCTTGTCGACCACCCCCTTGTCCATGCAACCCTTCTACATCTTGGTCGCTCCACTAGAGCAACAGACTGGTTTAGAAACTACCTTGCCGATAGGTCTCAATTGGTTCTGCCTCCTCTTCTGACCTACCAGTCTCCACAGGGTGCCCCCAAGGATCCATCCTTGGGCCCCTACTATTCTCCATTTTTATTAATGCACTCCCTGCTGAGAGTCTCACCTGTGATGCTCTTCTCTATATGGATGTCCTTGTCCTCTACTACAGTGACAAGTCTCCTGCAACCATCTCCTCCACTCTCACTTTTAACTATTGTGCTGCCCATAATTGGTTCCTCACCAAAAAACTTCTGCTTAAAGAAAAAAATACGAAATACATGCTGTTTGGATCCAAACCTTTCCTCTCCAAGGTCTCCAAGACAAATTCCCCCCTAACTGTATGCACACCTGCTGGCCCCCCTTGAAAACGTCCCCTGTTTTAAATACCTAGGCCTAGCTCTGGACCCCTCACTTACATTCACTGAACATGTCAACATGTCTGTGCGTAGAGCTAATCAGAAGCTAGGTACCGCCTACCGCCTCAAACAGTTCCTGTCCAGTGAAGCATACCTCGCAATCACACTTGGTAACCTTCTTCCATCATTGAGTACGGTTCTCCTGTCTATTCCCATGTGTAGTCGGCCCTGCACTCTAGACTAATCACCATCTATAACAGTATCTGCCGCTTTGTCCTCCAAGCTCCCTAGTCTCCCATCACTGCATGCTGTACCAGTCCCTTGGGTAGCTACCACTGCAAGGGCACTTCAATTATGCCCTTGGCTGCCTTGTGGACAATGCACTCAGAGGTGGCCTCCTGTCCCCGTATTCATCCCTCCACACAGGTACAGCTGCGTCTAGGAGTCTTCGGGAATTCTCCATCCCCCCTTGGCTATTCCATGTATCTCTTCTAACATGGGCAGTAAAGTCTTCTCCATCTCTGCCCCCTGTCTATGGAACAGCCTCCCCTCATCACTCCACTCGACCTCCTCTGCCCTTCAAAAACAGTTTCAAAGAATAGCTACTGTCCAAAGCCATATGCCATTGTTCACTTGGGTAATCTGGTGGTATTCTCATCAGTTTGTTACCCACCCACCCACCTACTCCCTTGGTTGTCCCTTTACTGTGTCCACCCCCTCCTTCCCTGCTCCTCTACTGTTCTTTGATCATCCAGCCACCCACAACACATAGTTGCCCCCGATTCCACGGCACACACAGCCACAAGCTTTACCTTTCCAGCCACCCACAACACATAGTGGATTGAGCCTCTTTAAAAAAAAATGTCCAGTTGCCCCTGATTCTGTGGCACAAGCAGCCATGAACTTTCCATTTCAAAGTAAGTCTTTAAAAAACAACTATCTAGCCGGCCCGGTGGCACTGAGGGTTGAGGCACTGGACACCACACCTTGTGCCACGCTGATGACCCAGGGTCAAGAGCGACCTCGGGTGTCAGAGGGTCGGCCGGGGGGGGGAGGAGGATTGAGCAACCCAGGAACCACTCTCCTCCTCCGGGGAGGGAGGTGTGGGATTACTGTGGCTGGCACAAACGGCATCAGATGTGCAGTGTGTGGAAGTGCACACAGCAGCGGCATTGATGCCTTGCACGTCCATGCCATAGGATGGGGAACCAAACAATGTACAAAAATCCTCCAGCATGCTGGATGAGTCAGTTATGCAGTGGCCATGATTTGTTCCAAGCGTCCATCTAAACAACATAAATTTAACTTTAAAAACAGCCCCCATTCATTTCTATGGAAGCGCGCCCCCACGCTCTACAAATCATGACATCACAAAACATGTGAGCGTGGGAGTGGATCGCTGACTGAAGTGCTATCAGGAAGTGGAAGGGATCAGAGCAGCTCGGCTCTATGGAACCAAAATACAATCCCTTCCCTTCTAAAATAGGGGCTATTAAAAAATAAAATATGGGCATCCTAGGACTTCTGCCCAGATAAGCTCTAGTTATGTTTCTTTGGGGGAATCATCAAAAGGCCCGAGAAAGTTACTCTTTAAAAACAGTAAATTTATTTTCCTAACCTTGGTCTCATCCTGCTCTCCATCGTGGATCCAACAGCAATGTCTAAAAGTGCCGCCAATTCCAAACTGACACTGAACACAGCTCATTTGAAACTGCCGCCCAGCGTGGCTCTTCTACACTCGCCCTGCTGGGATTGTGGCATCTGAAACTCCCGATGAAGATGAGCATGACTCTTTTCAATGACCCAACTCTGCTCTTTTTAAAACAAAAGACAAAAAACTTGCAGATTACATGCAGGTTTGCTGCCTCCTGCTGGACAAACAGTACAACTGTCGTCCAAGACTAGGACTACTTTTTCCATATTGGAGTTCAGTTTAGTTTACATTTTTTTTTCCTTTTTTACTAATTTAAACAAAAAATCTAAATCTTAAAAAAAAAAAATCTTATTTCCTTTTGCTTATGGACCCATTTCATAGTCGCAATAAGGCACCCAAGGGGGTGCGTTGTGGTGGGATAATGGCCCTTCTCAGGTGGTGGAAGCACTCAGCTTGTCAGAAACGGATTTATTTTGAAATCAGCATTCTGTGCAAGAGTCTTTAGACAGTTTCTCACATTTGTAAAACCTTTTATCTGTCAGAAACAGAAACGCTGAGACAGTGACAATGATCACAGCAAATAAACTAAATCCTATGGAATTTACCATGGCGGAGGGACTATTTTATGTTAATTTCAAACAAACATAAGCACAAATTATTAAACAAATTATTCAAACTACAGTAACTTGTAACCCAATTATAGAAATAGCAATAATGAACTCTGTGGAGTTATGCTAATGTCCAGTTAATCACTCCCTTGGGGCATGTGGCACTCAGCTTTGCCTCGTGGCACATTCTGCCCCCAGAGCGATTAACAGGACCTTAACATAACCTCAGTCATTCATTATTGCTTAAATAGCAGAAGGTTTGTTAAATAATAAAAAGGTGCCCGGGTCGACCTATACGGACCAAAAAAAGACTGTCTGGCATTTATAAATGAAGTTCGCCAGAAACTACAAAATCTATCCATACCATTTTCTACTGATGGGGAGACCTAAATGTTGTGCTCAGTCCAAAAATTGACAGTTCAGATTCCTCCAGAACTTTGTCACAGATGGCTGTAGCTTGGAGGGGTTGTCCTAGGAGACCTAAACATGACTGACATATGGCGGCTTTTGAACCCCCTAGATAATGGTTTTACTTTCAAATCCTCTTGCTACAGGTAATCATTGAGAACTGACTACTTGATGATATCTATGGAAGGGGTACCAGGTTACATACAAACATGCAAAATTGCCAGAAGATAAAGGCCTTATGGTCTATCAAGTCTGCTCGATTGTGCAGCTAGCAAACAGGGTTTGAAGAAAATGGAAGCTCTCCCCATCACAATATTGGATAACTCTCCGGTAAGGTGATGTATGGAGATTGACTCAGAATGCTCTTGCACCCCACATTGGCATATCAACAGTTTCATCCTGCAGGACAAGCAGATAAAAGGACTTATAGATGGAGAGAGATTGATAAGTTCATAAACCTTAATAGTCTGGAAGAAACTCATTGGGTTATGACATGGGAAGCACTGAATTGCACATTGAAGGGTAAGCTTATCGCCATTTGCACCCTTAGGAAAAAGAAACAAGCTGAACAGAAGAGCAAATTGCTATAGGAAATAGAGAAGCTGGAGCAGAGTATTCAGAAGAGATCTGGGAGGCTTGTAGGGCCAACAAAACACAAGTACAATGCAAGTTTAAGGGAGTCCACAGAATCTGCATACGGGAAATTGAAATATATAAATAATGTCCCAAAGTTCACCAAAATTCTGACACTAAGGCTAAGAGAGGAACAGAGCAAAACAGTTATCAGAAGAATAAAGAAGGAAGGCTCAGAGGGGGTAACAAAGGATCCATATCAGATTAACCCCTCATTCGAAGAATTCTGTAATAAAACTTTATTCGAGTCAAAGCACATGTTCCTCAGGGGGGATATATAACATTTCTTTGACCAGGTGCTGTTAAGGCAAAACACAGAAGAGAATCAACAAATCTTAGAGACCCCCTTGCAATGGAGGAAATACTGGAAGCTATCAAGGGTTTTGGCACCAGGAAAAGCCCCAGGGTCAGGTGGATATGCTTTGGATTTCTTTTTTTTTTTTTTCTATTTTCTTTTTCTCTCCTCCTGCCCGGTCGTCCAGGGTATCCGCCCGGTCATGGGCCGACGGCTTCCACCCCCAGAGCGGCCTCAGGCCCTCCAAGCCCGTGGCTTACCACCCCGCAGGGGCTACGGGATGTGAGGGCCAACACCCCGCAGGGACCTGTATTAGGGTCGGAGGGTCGCCTGGGGCTACCTGAAGCCGCGGCTTCATAGAGGATGACCGGCAGCCATTTTTCCAGATTCGAGGCGGACGTGCAATGACGCCTGATGTCCTGTCCCGCCTCCAAAGTGTCTTTCGTGTGCCGGTAGCTGTGCGACTCCCAGCCTCCGCCGGGGATCGCTCGTGCTCCGAGCATCAAGCCCCCCCTCCCCCCTGGAGAAGGAGAGCAGCCCATAGGATGCTCAATCCTTCTCCCCAGCCGACCTTCCAGCGACCCGAGTCCGTTCCCGAACCCGGGTCGCCGGCGTCGCAAGCGGAAATCCCACCGCTGCGCCGATGGGCCGGCTCCAGCTTTGGATTTCTACACCACCTTCAGATACAAACTGGCTACACTGTTACGGGAAGTATACAAAGAGGCTTATGCCCAACTAGCTTTGCTGCACTCAATGCAGGAAGGGCTGATAACATTCCTCCTCAAACTGAATAAAGAAGAGACACTCTGTACAAGCTGTCATCCTATAACATTGCTCAACTGTGATGCCAAAATATACACAAAAAGAACATTTAAACATAGAATTTGATGGCAGATAAGGACTGTTTGGCTGTCCCAGTGTGCCCATTTTCCCCTGCCTGTACTGTCACCACAGACTCTACTTGATCTCTGGCTCCCGCCATCCCCCCTTTGCTTCCCACTAAGATTTCCTTGTGCCTATCCCATGCATGCTTGAAGGTACTGGTTACATGTCTCTAAAAAACTCTCCCATCATTAATCAGTAACCACCAATTGGGCTTCATGCCAGGGAGGCACATTAAGGATAACTTAAGGAAAATGACCCATCCATTGATACAGGCACAGAAGAAACAAGACCCAGCAGCACCTGGACCCTGTGGCATGGAGGGCTGAGGTGCTGGGTGCCTCACCTCCTACCATGCCAGTTAGCTTGGTTCAGAAACGGATGCATGCCTATGAGGGGCCAGCTGGGGAGGGAGGATTGAGCATCCTGAGTACAGCTGTTTTCACTTGGGGAAGGGGGTCAAGACACCTCGCTCAGTGGCTACCACCTAGTGACCCTAGGTGGCAATGCAGCGGGATCTTAGGGAAGGTGTTCCACTCATTGGGATGCTGGGGGAAACCTCAGTGGAGGTGGAGTGTGGACAGTGCATCATTAAACTTGGTGCAAGTCCAGGGAGAAAACGTGGAAAAAAAAAAACAGCCGCTATATTAAGCCCTGCCTTTGCAGGCTCCACACAGCAAGGGCAATTAATACAAGAATAGGGATCCTATACAGGCATAGACATTGCCTCACACATGAGGCATTGAACCTGGCCATCAACAGCTCGATAGTCTCCCTCGTCAACTATGGCCTGGCAATCTACGGGTCGGTGACAGACACAGCCCTAAACTGCATCACCAATGCACTAAACAAGGTGGGCTGGCTGCTCACAGGTGTGGAAAGACTCATGTACACCTGTGAGCTCTACACCTGGGCAGGCTGACTACAACTGAAGGACAGAATAAACTACCAAATCTGCCTCATCACCAAGAAATGCTTCCTCAACCAACTATCCACAGGGGTCCAGAATCTCCTAACCCCACTCTCAAGCACCTGACCCACAAGGAACTCCTCCACTCAGACCTACAAAGTTCCCAGATGCTGCATAGCTCTGGCACAAAGTGCCTTTTACTATCATGCTACACTATGGACCAATGCCTTTTCTCCTGACGTAATCAATGCCACATCTATTGGATCATTCAAATGCAGGCTCTGGCAGCACCTAGTAAAATCTAGTAAATGTGATTGCTACCATTAGCACCCTCCCAGAGCATCAACCAACTACCTGCACTTACCTCCTGACAACTCATTGGGTTGAGGGACCACAATCCCAGCACTTTAGGTTACACCTACCCCCCTAATCATGACATCTCTCACACTTCCCTACCCCCTCAGATGCTCCCAACTACCTTACTCCTTCCACCCATGTTTGCAACCCCTCCTTCTTCTCACTTCTGAGAGCTTCCAACTAGGGTGTTAACCTCTGCATGCTGCTATACTGTCTAAGCTGTTTAATGCTGTTGTACCCTGTAACTTACCTGTACCATATGTAACCCTGTCATCTGTATTGTACTGTCTATGTAACTGACATGGAACCTATAAATGAGCATCTGCTCACTGGTGTAATCGAAGACCTCAATGAATAAATAAAAGAAAAAAATGAAAAACACGGCAACCAGGCACCTCCGAAGAGACCCTCTGGTGGAGGTGAGAAAGAAGTGAGATAAGCCCCAGAGAAGCTAGGTGATGGTTCTGGGGGGTGGGTTAGATGGGCAGTGCTGGGCATTCAATAGGAGGATGAACAGAAGATTGGGAAAAAAAAAGATCAGTGGGGGGAGCTGATAAGCAGCTAGCAATGCAGACGTGGTTTTCTCCCGCTCCGACCCTCCGGCGAAATAATTAGTAAATAAAAGGATAAGATACCTACTTTGTGTAATATTTGTCAGTAATAGAAATAACTGGACAACAGAATGGACTAATATCTAACTTCAAATCCAAATAAAAGCCAGCATATTGCCAGTAAAAGTGGGAAAAAGCAGCTGGCCAGTAGCCAGGCCTAAAGCGTGGTTACTGTTTCACTTTCAGTGGTCGATATAAGCACCCTTGGGTGGGAGCTGATGGGCCAGGTACTGGGAGCTCTGGAACCTTGCCTGGGCCAGCTAGAAAGAAAACTGGATGTAAAACTGCAAGAAGTTGTCGATTCTCAAACACTGCAGGCTAATCGAATATCAGAGACCGAGGACTGTATTTCTCGACTGGAAGACGAGATGGCCTCGGCGCCTGGACAAGTGGTGGCACTGCAGAAAGAACTGGAAGAATTTAAAGAATCATTTGATTACCAAGAAAATTATCATATAAAGCTCAATTTGAGACTGAGAGGACTTCCAGTGGGTAAAGAAGGATCGGATGTGCTGGGCTTCTGTGCAGAAAAGCTCCTGGCCCTCCTGGGACTCATGCCTAAAAACGGGAAATTCAAACTTGAGAGGGCTCATACAGCCATGATGCCCAGACCTCCAGCAGAACAACTGCTGAGGCAGATCATTATGGGGTTCCATAATTATCAAGATAGAGAGACTGTGCTACAGGCGTATAGGGCCAAGGGGAGCCTGGTTTATGAGGGGTCTAGAATATTCCTCTCCCAGGACTACTCGGCCCATCTGCTCAAATGACGCAAGATGTTCAATGCAGTGATGGCAAGGTTCAGGAAGCTGAAAATAGAGCATTTCATGATCTACTCAGCCACGTTGAAAATCCGCCATGAGGGTGCCATGTTTTCCTTTTGGGAGATGGATAAAGCGGATACCTTTGTGAAAGATCGCAAAAAGAAGCTTGGGTGAAGTGATGTGCAGGAGGCTCCTGCTTTTGCTAGTTTTTTCTTGTTTGTACTTCCGAATATATGCTGAATTGACCCCTTGGTACTCCCTGGTTTTGCCTAGGCCTGGTCCCATGAGAATGTCAGAGTAACAATACAGAACAGCACGCTACCTTGGAGGTAGGATTCTCTGGTTCAAGGATTGAACTTTGGCATCCCCAGAGTTTGAAAGTAATTAGACACTGGCCTGAAGGGAACAAAGAAGACTGATGGAACATTTGGGACTCTAAAGGGAGATATAATGAAGCTGACTCTTATGGATGTGGATATGTGCAGAACGTTATAGGGCCTGAAAAGAGACTGTGAGAATCTATGATAGTAACATGGACTTAGGCCTAAGATGTGGGAGGCAAGAGACAGCAGCAAGGCCTCATGGATATTGCAATGGAACCCAGTCAGACTGGAACCAGAAACAGCGGCTAACAGGTAGGCTGGTATGCTGCCTATACTCCCACCCTGGAACTGGTCTACAATATTAATATTAATACTACAACTGACATTGATAATAACTTACATGTTAAGCAAGGGTAGTTCTGCCTCTGGGTGTGCAAGACGGTGGGGAAGGGGGCATGAAATCGAATATATGAGACTTCAATAAGGCCCCACGTTATGGGCTCAGGGTGAGCGAGAACGCTGGGGGACATGGGGCAGCTTGGGTGGCAAGGGAGAAGCAGTCAGAGGGTAGTCGGGGTCACCAGCACTCTATCCGGTTATGATAAGTTGTTAATATCAAAGTTGGTTCATGGCCTACTACAGGCTATTTGGTGGGATATCTTGCATCAAATAAGCTGGGAGAGGAGGGGGAACATGATCTGCAGGTGGGTTTTTGTAGGCACTCATGTATACATCGCAGTTTGTGTCTGGGGTTAAGTTAGTAGTAGGATGTACACTCAGAGGAGGGATGGGGTGGGATGACAACAGGGAAGGGTTTTCTTATAAGGTCTAGGACTAAGACGGGAGAGAGGGAGGAAGTATGTGACCTGACTGATGAAGGAACAAAGTTTGTTCAGAAGGAGTTTGGAGGAAGGGGGTGAGAGAGGGAGGAACACAACATTTTATACATCTGTTGAATATTTTATCTTGTTTTTTTTGTGGAAATGTGTTTTACAGGTGCATGCAGAGCAATGGCAATTGGGGAAAGATGGGGCAATCTCTCGGGTGATATGAATGTATGGTATGCCATGAGGGGCCACGATGTGGATGGTGGAGACCTAGTCAGGGGAACAGATTTGCCGTGCACCATGGCTAAGGCAAGGGACATCACAGTGGTCTCCTGGAATGTAAGGGGAATCTCTACTCCTATAAAATGCACTAGCCTGATTACAGCTCTTAGGAGGTAGAGCACGCAGGTTGCAGTGTTGCAAGAAAACCATCTTACAGACCAGAAGCACACAAAGATGGCACATGGGTGGGTTGGTGTATGCTATACAGCATCCTATTCATCATACAAAAGAGGGGAATCCATTCTGCTGCATAAGAACTGTCCATTTCAGATTAGGAAAGTGGTTAACAACCCAAAGGAGGGCAGGTATATATTTGTCACAGGGGAGGTATATGGGGAGGAGGTTACATATGGGAGCGTTTATGCCCCAGCAGTACATGACCCTGCCTTTTATAAGGAGTTGTGAGACTTGCTTGATTAAAGAACATTTCAAGGGGTTAATATTGGGAGGAAATTTGAACTGCACTATGGACCCACCGTTGGATCATTCGAAAGTACGGGACAGAACACAGGAGGCAATACGCCAGTGTCAGATTGGTATGTCAGATTTAGACATGGTGGATGGATGGTGCATGGCAAATCCAAACCACATGGTACATGGTCTTGAATAGATTCCATATACTTGCCCCAAGCATGGTATATGAGGATGCAGAATATCAAACATGGTCCAATACATATATCAGATCCAGCCATGGTCATATTAATGATATCTGGGAAGGAGCAGAGAGAGGGCCCAACCCCATGGAAATTCCCCATGTATATGCTGGAAGGCAAAGAATTCAAACAGTACTTGGAAGAGCAGTGGATGTTTTACCTAGGGAATAATGCAAATTCCCCACATCTTAGGCCACGATTTGGGATGCAGGGAAGGCATACACGAGAGGTGCTATTATCAGTTATGTTGTTAGGGCTAAAAAAGGGAGACAGCAAAAACCAGTGGAGTTGGAGTTCCACCTGAGGGGCCGTGAAAACAGGGTGACAGGGGGAGAAACAGGAGAAGGCAGAATCTTGCTGAGTACTACTAGGGAGGCTTTGAATGCCCTGGTGAAAAAAGAAGCCCACAAGTCATGGATGTTTTGTAAAAAGCAGATGTTTCAATGGGGGAATAAGCCTGGTCTATTCCTGGTGTGACTAATGAGAGCGGGGAGGGATCCCTCTCTGATCCCTGGAATTAAGGATGGTGGGGGAGGGGACCTCCTACGGGACAAGAGGCAGATTAAACAACAATTTAGAAGTTTCTTCCAACACTTATACCAGGCGGAATGTGAGGGTGGGCTTGATCTGGCCAAAGACTTTTTGGATCGACCTAATTTACCTGGGGCCACAGGGGAGCAGAGGGCCAAGCTCGGGAAGCCAATTACGAAAGCAGAGGTCTGCAAAAGCAATTCTGGGGCTGCAGGAAGGGAAGGCAAGCAGACCTGATGGCTTCCCAGCAGAGTATTACAGGTGCCTGGCAGGTCAGCTGGCGGGAACCTTAAGTGAGGTTTTCAAGTGGACGGAGGGGAAGTGGGTCATACTTCCTGCCTCATGCTTTGATGCTGTGGTGTGCCTGATCCCCAAGCCTGGGAAAGACCTGGATGAGTGTGCTTCCTTTAGACCTATCTCCCTGTTAAACTGTGACCTAAATATATTGGTGAAAATATTAGCCACCAGATTGGAGCAGGTCCTGCCTGACCTGGTGCACCCAGACCGGGTTAATTAAGGGGCGTCTCTAATACCACAATGTCCATCACCTGCTAAATGTGGTCTGAAGGGTGAACTGATCACAGAAAAATACATATATCATTGGATGTGGAAAAAGCATTCAACCAGGTGGAATGGAGTTACCTCTTTGAGGCACTCTCCTGGTTTGGTCTGGGTGACACATTCATTGGATGGGTACAGGCGATGTATCAGTCGCCTAGAGCACAGATATTAGTGAATGGTGCCCTCTCTGATAATAATAATAACAATAATAATTTTATTTATTTGGTGCCTTTCCATTGCCAAGGCGCCTAACAATATAAAAACAGCTCATATAAAATCCAATAACAAAACAATACAATTTAAAATCATATACCAGTCAATAACAGAAACTTCAATTATCTAAAAAAGCTTCTTGCCACACAAATGTTTTCAAGCCTTTCTTAAATTCCTCTACAGTTATACAGTCCTGTAACTGACAGGGTAGAGAATTCCAAAGGGTGGGGGCTGCATAGGCAAAAGCTCTTGAACCAGCTGACTTCAAATTCACCCTTGGAATCTCGAACAACCCCTCGTCGACAGAGTGGAGTGATCAACCAGGGTAGTAAGGAACCAGAAGCTCTTTCAAATAGTCCAGGCCCTGTCCACGTAGGGCTTTAAAAGTCAGTAAACCAACTTTAAAGGCAATCTGCCTCCATACTGGCAGCCAGTGCAGTTTGCGCAGCACCGAAGTAATATGGCAGGATCGAGTAGAACCTGTCAAAAGCTGGGCTGCCGCATTCTGCACTAGCTGCAGGTGATGGATTTCAACCCCAGAAAGCCCTATATAAAGGGAGTTGCAGTGATCCAGGCACTAGGACACAAAGGTGTGGACCAAGGTGGGAAGGTTGTCAGACAGAACCAGAGGCCTAACCCTGGTGATATTCTTAAGATGATAAAAGGAGGTTTTGATGACAACCGACACCTGAGAATGTAGGGTCAGTCCATCATCTAAAACTACCCCCAGGTTATGCACCCATTCAGAGGTCGGGAGAGAGACACTGCCAAGAAAAATTCTGGAGGGCACACCAACACTCAACCCCTTTATCTGATGACCGGGATCCACAACCAGTAGCTCAGTCTTTTCCGAGTTCAACTTCAGCCAGCTAGAATCCATCCACTCCTGGATTTCTTTGGGACAGTTGTTAAAGGCCGAGAGAGCTCCATCCTGGTCAGGTGCAAAAGAAAGGCAGAGTTGGGTATCATCTGCAAAACAGTGAAACCTCAGCCCATACCATCTTACAATGTCTCTGAGGGGTAGCATATACACTGTGAATAGCATGGGTGACAGCACAGAACCCTGAGGCACCCCACAAGACAAAGCAGTTGGGCCTGAAGAAAAAACCCAGACACAACTCTTTGTGTTCTACCCATGAGAAACGATGTAAACCATCTGAGGACTGTCCCTGACATTCCACAGATATGCCTCAGGTGTCCTATCAACACCATGTGGTCCACGGTGTCAAAAGCTGAAGAAGGATCCAGAAGAACCAAGATGGAACGGCTCTTCAAATCTCTCACCATCAGGAGATCATTGAGTACCCGAACCAGCGCTGTCTTGGTACTATGTCTCTTACCAAAACCGGACTGAAGCAGTTCATAGATGTCATAGATGGTCAAATGGTCTTCCAGTTGTGCTGCCACTACTTTCTCAATCACCTTCCCAATGAGGGGAAGGTTAGAGATAGGTCTGTAGTTTGAGAAACAGTCTGGGTCCAAGGTAGCTTTCTTCAAGAGTGGTGTCACCACCGCCCATTTCAGGGAGCTAGGAAACTCTCCCGATTCCAAGGAGCACCAGACTATCCGTACAAGGACTGGACTGATGATGTCACTACAACCCAAAATTAGGGAAGTCAGTTCAGGGTCCAAACTACAGCACGTAGGGCGCACACACTGGATAATCCTCATGACATTTATGAACTCCGGTCTACTGAAGGTACTCCAGGAAAACTGAGGTACAGTGACCCTGTACTGATCACAAACAACCCCCATAGGGTGTGCTGGCTGCAGTACCACCCTGATGTCTGCCACCTTATTTGCAAAGAATCAAGCAAGCTCACCGCACTCTAATTGCAAAAAAGCTTTCCGAACATGCAGACAGGCTGGGTTCCACAGTCCATCCACAGTTCCAAATAGCTGAGCTGGTCACTTCTGAGCAGCCACAATCTCCCTGGACAGGAATTCTGCCTTCTTACAGGTGATTGCAGATTGATTGACTAAATAATGGTCCATCAATCTAAGGTGGTCGACATCAAGGGTGGACTTTTGCCAGCAACGCTCTAACCTTCGCCCCTGTCTCCGCATCTCCCTGATAGGTTTGAACTGGCAAGAGGAACAAGGCAGGGATGTCCCCTCTCCCCCCATTGTATGCACTGGCTATAGAACCCCTGGCTGTGGTGATCCAGCAGTGTGGGGAGATAAAGGGGGTAGAGGGGGCACCAGAAAAACAGCATAAAATCACTCTTTATGCGGATAATATGCTTTTGTTTGTTAAGGATCCACAGAGGTTGATGCCTCCATTACTAGACTTAGTAGATATGTTTGCCTACTTCTCAGGATACAAAATTAATCTAAATAAATCAGAATTATTATGTCTACCGGGAGGGGGTGGGAGAGAAGGGACATGGGATCTACAAGTTGTGACTCATAGTTTTACATATCTGGGGATCCAAGTGGGTAGATTATTGGGGTCAATATACAAACTAAAATACACACCCATAATTGAAACAATAGAATCAGATCTGTGCAGGTGGGGGCCTCTAACTATCTCTTGGTTAGGTAGAATCAACCTAATTAAAATGAATATTCTACTCAGGATTTTATACATTGTGCAGATGGTACACATTAGGCTGAAAAGAGAAGACATTAAGAGACTAGAGGCAGCAGTTTTAAATTTTATATGGCAGGGGAAAAGACTGAGGACCTGTCTAAAGAGACTGAAGGCAGATGCAAATAGAGAGGGATTAAATTTCCCGGATCTGCGTAATTATTTTCTAGCCATCCAGCACCAATACATTCAAGACTGGGTAAATCAGCCTGAAGTGGCTAGCTGGGTGGATCTGGGGCAGGCAGGGTGTCCTGTCAGGGTGTCTTGTGTATTTGGCCAGAAGGTGGTGCAGGGCATATGTGGAACGGGGAGAGAAGAATCCTCTGGTTCTGTTCATGCTGGATGGGTGGGGGCAGCTTCTTAGGAGTAGAAAGGCAGGGGATGTCAAGACCCTACTATTACCCCTGACCAGGAACTCTTTTTCCTTTCGGGGCTGGAAGACATAGGATTTAAGGAATGGGAAGCTAAAGGAATTAGGAGCCTGGGAGACTTGTATACTGGGAGGGGGCCCTACGCTCCTTTGCAGATTTGCAGGGAGGCACAGGGTTGGGCAAGCACCATTTTTTTCAGGTATCTCCAGGTCTGGGCATATGTCAGGAGACTGGTTGGAGGGCAGGAGGAGACCTCCAGGGTGAAACCGGTGGAGCACCTGATATATGGGGCAAGGAGAGACCGTAGGGGTATTATCAGAAAGGCGGCAAGGATAGGGAAGCAGTATTTGCCTGACATAACACAAAACAGTAAGACACTGTGGGAGTGGGACTTGGGTAAGCAGATAAGAGAAGATAACTGGAAGGTGATGTTAACTCTGCATTGTGCTGTATAAAAGATTTAAGGAATCTTACTATAAGTTTGTTAATTGACTCTATTTCCGGCCCGCAATAGTGAATACTGTAGCAGATGTAGGAGGGAGATGGAGACATATTATCACTGCTTCTGGGATTGTACGGTGCTGCAGGACTTCTGAGAGGCAGTCCTGCTGGAGGTGGAAAAGATGATAGAGAGAACACTCCTATTGGATCCTCTGGTATGTTTGTTTGGGCTGGAAAGGTGGGAGGAGGATGAATGGGCACTGCTGCCTAGGTGGGCCAGGGTGCTCTTGGTTTTGTCACGACATTGTATACAGAATACTTGGGTGTCAAATTCACCTCCCACACTTAACCAGTGGTGTACCCTATGTATCCAGATACTGGCAGGGGAAAAGCTCACCCTTGTAGTAAGAGGAAGGAGGGAGAGCTTTTTTCGCATATGGGCTCCCTACTTAGCTTCAATTACACCAGCCGAAGCTCAGGTCATGCAGAAGGGTTTGGAAGGGTAGGGCCCTGGAGAAAAAGGAGGGGACCTTCATAAGAGGTAGGGTTGGACTGATAAGAGAGAGATGCTCATATGTGAAGTGGTGAGGAAGTACCCAACAGTATTGAAATTGGTTGGTGGGTAAAGATTATAAATTGCTGTTGAGACACATATAGTAATGTTGAGAATGTGAAAATATGCACCTTTGAAGGAAAGGTATGAGATACGAATTTGTGTAGCTTGTTGTTTTTGTATTTCTGTGTTTTTGTGTATATGCAATTACCTCAATAAAAAGATTATCCAAAAAAAAAAGATCCAGCAGAACAGGAAGCCTTGGACACAGAAAAGATTTTAAACTGGGTGGAATGGCCATATCTTTTCCAGGTTATAGAGAGGAGCGGGCTTCCTCTGTCTGCATTACGATGATTCATCTGTACAGCCTTCTTATTTCTGTTTTTTTTTTGAAAATGTAACTTTATTTCTTGTTATCACATTTACATTCATAATATACTGTACCTCAAAATGACCTTATACACACTAAAAAGTCACATTTCTAGTATACTACATTGTATTAAGCAACATTATACTATGGTCTTGAAAGGTTTTGTGAATCAGACAGTTCCACTGTTGCTTCCTTGTGGACCATCTATGTGCTAACTATGGAGCCTAAACAACAACTGCTGCAAGCATTTATTTAGTTTTTGCCCCCCAAAAAAAAAAAACAAGCAATTTTTTAACTTTTTTCATTTGCTTGTTTTCATTTTATTTCTTTTTATACTTTGAAGTTCTTGTTATTTATTTAAGAAAAACAGGGGCCTCTACTCAGCATGGCTGGATTAACCTATATGCAGATTATGCCATGGCGTAGGGCCCCATGGTTCAGCAGGGCCCCCTCACAGTTTAATGTAGCTTAATGTATTTCCTTTTTCCCAACCCTGCAAGGCCATAGCCACCAACCTCGAACTGGCCATACTTGCTGTACTGTCAAGTGGCTGTGGGATCATCACATTCACACCACTGCCAAAAAAGAAAAGCCCCCGCCCCGAATCAGGTCCCCCCTCCCCACTCTGAGCGAGTCTCTCAGTTTCTCTGGCTCCGCCTCTCGGGGTTGGGGTGAGCTGAACAGCACAGACAGAGTAGTCTGCGATCGGTCCACCCTGACCCCACCACCACAACCAACCATGTCTCAGAGGTCCTCCTGGAGGTGTGGCTACTAGGAAGCGGGAATCTGCGTGCATGTGAGTAGTGTCAGGGCATGTGGCCGGGCAATGAGGAGTCGAGGATGGAGGAGGATGAGTGGACAACGGTCAGTCAGAGATTGTCTCGCTCTCAATCGAAGAAGACTACAGACTACTAGTAGAGAGAGCAGGCCGGGCTGGAGTCGACTGATTTGCCACTGTCCAGCGCTTCTTTTCATCGGATGTTGGTGACAACTCTGACTCCGAGAGTTGGAGAGATGGTGTGCTGCTCATTGTGTGCTGGTGACTATAGTCAGTCAGTGCTGCTGCTGGGCCTCTGGTCCTGTGAGGAGTCCCAGGCTGAGTCCGATGATCGACCAGTCTGTCAAGGCAGGCCACACCACCAGGTATGTTGTTACTTACTGCTTGCTAAGTGCAAACACTGTCATGTTGACTTTCTTATTTTGTCTTGACTTCAATGATTTTAGGATTTGGTGGATAATTTGGTTGGCTCAGCTCCTCACAATACCATACAGAGCTGCGGCAGGAAGTCACAGGATGGACATGGTACGTGCCAGGGAGTCAAAAACAAATGCAAGAGCTGTATTATAATGTTACACAACCCCTCTGCACCTCTGGTGCACATTGTCATCATACTCAAAATGTCCAATCCCATTAGAAGCTTGCTAGATTCTAAATTATATTGTAGGCAGTATGGATCATCTCTACAGGAGGTATATTAAAACGTTGGGGGCCCACAATGGAATGACATGGACCCAGGCAATGAAATCTCCTAACACTAATAGTCTGTTGTTGTCCAACACCAGATCAACCATGAAGTCTGCTAGTTGCTGCAGAAAATCATTCCTGTGCCCCTGAGATTGCCCATAGGAATGATCCCACAACCTGCACCCAGCACACCCCTAACAGCCACGCCTTTAAATGACCTGGTCACTCCTGCACAGAATGCTGTGAGTCAAAATGTGGATCTGAAACAGATGGCCAACCTGCTCCAGTCTACTTCCGCCTCAGTAATGCACCATGCCCGGTCAGACTAGATGCCTTCGGCACAGGGCCGGCATCCACACCTGCCAGGTCCCAGTGATGCACACAAGGTCAGCTGAGGAGGGTGCACTGCATGCACCCATTGTCTGTCATCAGCTCCTCTATGGCTGTGTCAATGGTCCAGTACATCTTCAAGCTGCTTCATGTCCTTCTTTTTTAAATAAAGTACATTATTGGATTGTCCAAAAAGAGACATACATAAAATATTGTAACAAATTTTATTTCTATAAAATTTGCTTTTTCTATACCGGTCTGCTGACGTCACCAAGAAGTTTCCTTGGTGATGCCACCCTCAGCCAAAGGTAGCAGGCTTAAACTGACTTAGGGGACAATGTTGGGTTGTTTAGGCTGACAGCTGGACACCCAGTGGGTTGTGTGTAGCCAGCCACTGGCAGGAATGAAAAAGTGCCTTAATAAGGTGGAGGCACTGTTCCCCCTGAAAAGATACCACTGCCACCACCCAGAGAAACAAACTAAGAGGGGCACCAAGTTCTACTGAAAATAACCATCCACAGAATCTAGTGAAATAAATAGCCTTTACTAGTAGAGGATAAAGGGTAATGCAGTACAAAATTTTCCCTCTGGTCAAGCAAACTGTAAAGGGCATATTACTGTAACTTCAGTGACAAAATCACTATAAAAGGCTTATTACTGAGAATGTGGCTTATCATTGTAACTTTAGCAAAAAGAACCTTAACACACCACCACCCCAGGGCTTCTCCTTGGGTGCCATACTTCCCCCAAGGACTGCTGCAAGAATTGTAAAAATACAAGCCTTTTGACACTGAAGTCCGCTGCTAGCCGCCTTGCTAGCCAAGTGTCCCGAGGTGCTGCGATGCTAGCCACCCTACTAGCCGAGTGTCCCAAAGGTGCTGCATCACTAGCTGCCCAGTTAACCGAGTATCCCAAGGCTGCTTTGCCACTAGCTAACCTGCTAGCCCAGCTTCCAATGGGTGCTTCACCACTAGCCCACCTGCTAGCCAAGTACCCCAAGGTGCTCCATCACTAGCTGCCCTGCTAGCTGAGTCTCCCAAGGTGCTCTGCCACTAGCCATCCTGCTAGCAGAGTCTCTCAAGGTGCTGCACCACTAGCTGACCTGCTCTGCTATGCTGCTAGCCAACCTGCAAGCTGAGTCTCTCACCAGGTACCTGGGAGGGCTTGATGGGAAGGCTGTCTGGCTTCAACAGCCTCCCCTGCTGCTGAACAACAGAGACAACTGCCAAGCCTGAGTGATGCAGCTCTTAAGCCCAGAAAGAAAGGCCATGAGGCTGGTAGGGCTCTCCTAACTGCCCTTGCAGGTCCCACAATGCTCCTTTCTGGGATTCTTCTTCAGAGTCCCTCCTGAACCCCTCACTCAGTTCTCCTTCTGATCTCCTCCTCCATCGAGCTCCTTCTCCAGGAGCTCTTCTCCAGTGAGTTCCTTCTCTAGGAACCCTTCTCCAGTGAGCTCCTTCATCAGAAGCTCTTCTCCAGTGATCTCCTTCAACAGGAGCTCTTCTCCAGTGAGCTCCTTCATCAGGAACTCTTCTCCAGTGATCTCCTTCAACAGGAGCTCTTCTCCAGTGAGCTCCTTCTCCAGGAGCTCTTCTCCATCGAGCCCCCTTCTTCATGTCAGCGCTCCTCCGGGGACCCCCTTCCTGGGGCTCTTCCTCTGGCCTTCCCTTTCAGATTCTCCCTCCTGACTGCCTTCAGCCCTCCAGGCAGTCTCCTTTTATGCTTATGGATGGGGCCGTGGCTACCTTGGGGGACCCCCTGACTGGATGGCTAAGGGGCAGTGTTGATTGGTTATGTAGTAGGACTCCATATGCATAACCATTCAGCTTTGAGAGCTGCTACTAAGCCCTCACACTGTCTCCCTAGCATGTGCTAGCCCCAATGGCTTTAACTGTCATTTAGTGTTTACACCACTGACAGTTGGAACCTTTGATGTGCCGCCATAAGAGTAGCTAGATCGGGACTCCTGCGGGCAGCAATCTTACTTTCAAATTAATGATGTTTCCCCAGAGTCAGGAGGTCGAGTAAGGTAAAGAAAGTCCTTCCTGACCCCCTTACACCACACATACATTTTTCTTTTTCTTTTTTTTTAACTTTCCCCTGTTCCCTGCCCTGAGGAATCCATTCTTTAGGTCTCTTTGGCTGGGTTCTGACATAGCAAGGATCCCAGCATCATTCTGCATGGGATCAGTAGTTTCTTTGCCTTTGTTTTTTCTTCCAGTCTGATCCCCCTGAGGGTACCAATGCAGAGGACTGACATCCAGACAGGTGGTTGCTTACGCACACCACTGTCAAGTGTCCACAATGCCCTCCCCATCTCCAGCTCCCATATAGAGAGCCATTTTATGTCATACTGCCCATGCTTCCACAAGCAGCAACGTTTGTGGGTATCGCTGCCCTGGAACCTGCCCCCCCCCACAGGAAGAGAACATCTGTGGGGATGCTCAATCCTACTTCCCCCGACCAACCCCCAGGTTGCCCGAGTCCATTCCAGAACCCAGCTCACCAGCATAGTGCGAGGAGACACCACACATTCATTTTAAATAACTAAAAAAAAAAACAGTGGAAGCAGTGGCCAGAGCCGCTGATGAGATGCCCTCACTTTGTCTTTGGCAGAGCGCCCGATGCGGCTGAAATTTCAGCTGTTACATTACCCCCTTCTTCAGTGGTCATGTCCTGTGTCCTAGCACAGCTTTAACTGTCCAACACAGTGGCACAACTTTAAATGTCCATCACAGTGGCACAACTTTAAATGTCCATCGCATAGTCTTTGTGCCATGCAAGTGGCCGCATTGTCTTTCTGGAAGTCCTTGGAAGCAAAAAGGGATTTACAGCCCCCACCTGGATCAACAGCCATACTGTACATTTTTAGTTCAGGATCCACTGTACAGTCTAAAACAGTTCACTCACACTCTCTCTCTCTCTCCTGCTTGCTCTTTGTACAGTTCCAGCCAGTAGCAGTGCACAGCCCGGGAATCAACCCCATTAGCAGAGTCAATAATGCACAAAACATCACTTCTGGGCCCCGGGTCATCCAAACTGACTAATTAAAAAAACAGCTATCTTTAGAGTCTTGGTTAGTCTGTTTTCTGGGAATCAACAAAAGAGAAAGACCTCTGTATAGAAAAAATCCTCTGCATGGGCTTGAAAATCCCACTGCTAACACCAGTGTAACACATTTTATTTCTATAAAATTAGCTTTTTCTACACCTGTCTGCTGATGTCATCAAGAGGCTTCCTTGGTGGCACCACCCTCATCCATAGGTAGCGGACTTAAACTGACTGCCGTTACTATTAGGGGATAAAATGTAATGCAATACAAAATTTTCACTGTGGTCAAACAAACTGAAAAGTGTTTATTACTGTACGTTTAGTGAAAAAATCACTATAAAAGGCTTATTACTGTAACTTTAGAAAAAGGCTTATCACTGTAACTTTAGCAAAAAGAACTTTAATGCACCACCACCCCAGGGCTCCCTCCCCGGGTGCTGCACCTTCTCCAAGGACTGCTGCAAGAATTGCAAAAGATTCAGGCCTTTTGAAGCTGAGGTCCGCTGCTAGCCGTCTTGCTAGCCAGGTGTCCTGAGGTACTGCACTGCTAGCCACCCTACTAGTAGCTATAGATCACATCCTGGCTTATTTCAATGTAAATGTCACCAACATCTGGAACAAACATGCTCCTCTGAAGCAAGTTAGACTGCATGGTAGCCACCTCCCCTGAGTAACCCCTGAACTCCTGGCCTGTCAACAAGCACATGACAAAGCATGGAATACCCATAAATCCTCCACATTCCCTTGTGACCACGCTATCTACCAATCTCTCCCCAGCACCTGTACCAAAGCCATGCACCTAGCTAAAGCAGAGTACTTTCGGTTCACCTTTAATGCTAACGTAAACAACCTGTCTAAGTTTTGGAAAGTAGTTCACTCACTTTTCTCTCCCCAGTCTAAACCCTCTACCCCACTACTCAAAATAAACAACCTACTCACTGCAGACCATCCTACGGTAGCTGCTGAATTTAATTCCTTCTTCATTTCTTGTGCCTCCACCCTGCTAGCCTCCCTCCTGCCCCTCCCTACTACCTCTGCCCTGCCTCTTCTCTCCTCCCATCACTTCCGTAAAATGAAGAGCTTTGCCTTCTCACCCATCTCTCCCAGTGATACCTTAAAGGCCCCACTCTCTATCAACCCAGCAAAGGGTAGCTCCTCAGATGGCCTCAACCCTAAGCTACTTTACCTCTCTGCTCCTTCTATTCCCCCCGATCTTCTCAATCTGTCTTTCTGTCCCTGCAGACTGGAAACATGCTATAGTTCTCCCCTTACCAAAGGGTGGTGATCTCTCACCATCTGGGAACTACCGCCCCACCTCTCTCCTTCCCACTCTGGCTAAACTCCAGGAACACCTTGCTCTCACTCAACTCTCCTCCTTTCTAGACGACTCTTATTTTTTCACTCCCTTCCAATCAGGTTTTCAAAAGAATCACTCCACAACCACTTCTCTACTTAGACTCACTGACTGTATCCATTCAGCCATGGATAGAGGTCATATCACTTCTATCTTTGTCGACCTTACCAAGGCTTACAACACAGTCTCCCACTCCCTCCTCCTTGAAACCCTCTCGTCAACTGGGTTGTCTCTGCTTGCCTGTAACTGGATCATAGCCTACCTGGTAGGTAGAACTCAATCTGTCAAAATAGCTGACTGTACATCCTCTCCTTTACCCATCTCTACTGGGGTGCCTCAAGGATCCATACTTGGCCCTCTCCTATTCTCGGTTTTTCTAAATGACCCACCATCAGTATGCTCCTCATCCTATATCCATATATATGCTGTTGGCATGGTCTTGTTCACCTCTGGCTAATCTCCCTCCGATGTAACTTCCAAACTTCAGCTTGACTGTTCAAAGCTGACTAAGCTCACATCAACTTTTCCTCAATGCCAAGAAGACAGTCTCCATGACCTTTGGCACTAGGCAGAGACTCTCTAGGCTACCATCCCTTCCCTCCTTCCACACCCTTGACGGGACAACTCTAGAGGATTCTACCTCTTTTAAATACCTGGATGTATTGCTTGACCAACACCTTAACTTTTCTGTTCATATTGATGCCATCCTGCAAAAACTCCGCCCCAAGCTTGGCGCCCTGTACAGGAACCGTAGTCCTCTACCACTAACAATTAGGTGCGGTCTTGTTCAGAAAATGATCCTCCCTATTTTTAACTATTGCGACATAGTTTACAGTGCTGCTCCCATGTCTTCCTGTCGTTGAGGCACAGGTCAGGAAGATTAGGAAAATCAGGAGCAGTTGTAGAATTCGACAAAAATATTTAATTGTGCTAGCAGTAACATATACAACTAAAATTGTTCAGTATAACTATTTACAAAGGCCAAATAAACAGAAACAGTCCATCTGAGTTTTTCTTCCATCTCTGTGTCCATTTTTCTTTTTAGCAGTTGCAGCTCTGCTCTCTTATAAGTCCTTCCAATCCCCATTCTTAACAAGCATCCTGTTCTTGTATCAGGCATGTGAAGCTAGAACACAATATCCTAGAAATGAGTCCCCTTTTCCACAGCTCCTGCAAAAGACTTAAAAATGTGCACTCTGGTAACCTCGCGTTCCAAATAGCTTTTTGCAATCATTTCAAACCACCATTATATACATTTCAAAAATGAACACTATATATTTTCTAAACTAGGGGATCCCAATATCAGTTACATTTCCACATAATGATTTGCATATATTTTTATATCAGCGGATCTGCAAGGGAGAAAAAGACAGACAGCAAGGGAAGACAGAGACAGTGAGAGGGAGAGAATTGCGAGACTGTCGGGGTGATCAAATCCTAGGTCTCACAGGAAAATTTGGTTGTGCAACTAGACAGACAAGAGACAGGAAAGGGGAGAATAAAACATATCCCTTCCTTCAAACTCTTTTCATAAAAACTGGGACAGGGTCCTATTCTACCCTGTCACATACACTCCCTTCCTTAAGAGGGAACTTTTGTTTTATCAAACAGGTTTCCAAACATTTTTATTAATTCTCTACTAACATTTGCTGCTTTCAGAAATTAAGTACATATGCATTTATCCATTTTTTCTATAACAGTACAGCAAATAGTAAAGTTTGAACCCAAATATTTGTTTTTCAACCTTCAGAGCCCTCAATTCCTGATCCATAACTTGACAGAAAATCAGCATTGCTATTCTCTTTACCAGATTTGTGTATCACCGTGAATTTAAATGGCTGTAGTGCCAGGTACCACCATGTGAATCTGGAATTTTTATCTTTAATTTGGTTAAGCCAACAGAGAGAATTGTGACCTGTTATAAGTACAAAGTCAGTTCCTAGCAAATAAAATGTAAGGGACTCCTTGACCCACTTTTCTGCTAAACATTCCTTTTCAATGGTGTAGTACCTTTTTTCTCTGTCATGCAACTTCCTACTTATGTACAGAATAGGATGTTCCATCCCATCTATATTTTGACTCAATACTGCACCTAGGCCTACCTCTGATGCATGTTTGCAACAAAAATGGTTTCTCAAGATCTGGGCTTCTTAAAACAGAGGCTGAACACAATGTAGCCTTAATGGCTTGAAAAGCTTCATCACATTGCCTCTAGTGGTGTAGGGTGGGGGGAGAGGGGTGGACAATTCCTGGGGAGGGGCGGAGGGAGGTTTATCGGTTTGTTGTTAAACAGTTGTCTTTAGTACAATTTTTCATTTAATATCTGATCTCAGAACATGTCTCATTGGGAGCCATGGACCGCTGTATCTCACTGACTATATTATGTTATTATGCTCCTGACTATATATGTGTGGTTGTAAAGCTTTTTCTTGAATTTCAATAAAGTATACTAAATAAAGAAAAAAGAAAAGCTTCATCACACTCTGGGGTCCATTTCACATTATTTGAGTACTGTTTTTTCATGCGCTCAGTGAGGGGAGTAGCTAACTCAGCAAAGTTGGGAACAAATCTTCGATAATAACCAGCCTGCCCTAAAAATGACTTGACATGTTTCTTTGTTTTAGGGACAGGGCTATTAGCTACAGCTTCTATTTTAGAAACCTCTGGCTTAACTTCTCCATTTCCCAACACATAGCCCAAATATCTGGTTTCCTGCACTCCCAATGCACGTTTGGTAGGATAAATAGTCAGACCTGCATTTTTGATAGCTTGGATAACTGTTCATAGGTGTTCCAGATGGCTTTGCCAGTCTGGACTGCACACCATGACATCATCCAGGTATGCAGCACAATAACCAGTGTGAGGGGATAACATTACATCCATGTACCGCTGGAATGTAGCTGGCGCACCATGTAAACCAAATGGCATGATGGTGAACTGATAGAATCCAACAGGAGTGGCAAATGCAGTTTTATCTCTGGATTCTTTAGCTAAAAGTATTTGCCAGTAACCCTTGGTAAGATTGAGGGTACTAATATACTTTGCACTCCCCAGTCTGTCCACCAAATCATCTATTCTGGGCATAGGATAACTGTCAATTTCTGACACTTGATTATGTTTCCGAAAATCAAGGCAGATTCTAACACCCCCTTCTTTTTTGTTTACAATTACCATTGGAGATGACCAAGCACCCCTCAACTCCTCTATTGTACCCACTTCTTTTATTTTTTGTATTTCCTTAACCACATCAGCTCTTAACCACTCTGGTAACCTGAATGTCTTTTGTTTAATCGGACAAGCATTCCTTGTCATTATTACATGCTTGACCCCTTTTGCTTGGCCTGGCACAGTGGGAAAAGTACTGCTAAATGTCTTTAGCACATTACAAATGTCTGCAGTTTGTTCTGAGGTTAAGGAAACATTCACCTTTACAGCATCAGCATTTACAGTTTGTTCCAGTCTATCATAAGCTACATCAATATCTTCTTTATCAGTTTCTGGTAAAACTAGCAAAGCAGCTTTTGGCATTTTTTCAACCCATTTCTTGAGGAGATTAACATGGTATATCTTAATAGGATTTTTCCTGACAGTGGTCTTGGTCTCATAGTTAACGGTGCCAGTACATCTAAGCATTTTATAAGGTTCTTGCCACTTCATTAACAGTTTATTTTCTGTTGTGGGTAACAGTAGCAAAACATTTTCACCTGGCTCAAAAACTTTTTCTTTTGCCCCATGGTCATACTATACCTTCTGCTGGTTTGGGGCCTCTTTCTAATTACTATGGGTAATTTCAACATATTTTGCCAGTTTCTTTCTTAGGGCACACATATAAGATATTATAGATTGTTTCTGAGTGGAGTTATCTTCCCATGTTTCTTTTATCACATCCAGTGGCTGCCTACCATACAGCATTTCAAATGGTGAAAACCCTGCTGATGCCTATGGCACTTCTCTGTAGGCAAAAAGTAGGTAAGGTAAGTATTGGTCCCAATCTTTCTCTTTCCCTTTTACAAACCTTTTTGACATGTGTTTTAGGGTTTGGTTAAAACGCTCAACAAGACTGTCTGTCTGAGGGTGATAGGGGGAGGTTCTTATGGCAGTCATATGTAGCAGTCTGTACAGCTCCTTAAGTAATGCAGCACCAAAATTACTACACTGATTAGTAATAATTTCTTTAGGTATGCCCAGTCTGCTGAAAATCTTTGCAAGCTCTGCTGTCACTTTTGAAGCTGTGACAGTATGCATTGGAACTGCTTCTGGGTATCGAGTAACATAGTCGCATACTACCAGGATAAATCTGTTACCCTTTTCACTTTTGTCTAAAAGACCAACCACATCCATTGCAATTCTCTCAAAATGAACACTTATCAAGGGTAGGGGCATCAGGGGCACCTTGTCTTTTCTAGTGACTGGGGCTACTTTCTGGTACTCAGAACAGGAATTACAATAGGTAGTAACATCTTCATGAATTCCAGGCCAGTAAAATCTATACAGCAATCTGGCATGGGTGCGATCCCACCCTGAGTGACTAGCCATAGGATTATCATGTGCTATCTGTAACAACTCTGTTCTATAATTATGCAGTATAACCAATTGTTCTGTCTGTTCCTAAGTCTGAGGTTTAACCCAAACTCTGTACAGTAACCCGTTATATGTTTTAAACATTGGTTCACCCTGTTTTGGTTTCACCCCCAGCTGTTTAAAATAACCTTGGAGAAAAACATTGTTAGCTTGTTCTGAAAGAAAATCACAATCAGTTATCAATTTAATTTCAGCATTTTCATATGTTAAACCCTTATGTCTATCAGTCATTTGTTGCCACGGTCTTTCTTTCCTGGATTTCTGCATCTTGGAGTTGTGCTCAAACAAGTCCAAATCAAAATCACAGAAAGGAAAAGAGTCCCCACCATCTGAAATTTTCTTTGCCTGAGCTCTTGTCACTACAGCTACTGAAACATCAGGATTTACTCCCTCTTCGATTAGCTCAGTAAATCCTGGAAAGTCATTTCCAATAATCACAGGTAGAGATAACTTAGGTACTACTCCCACTTTCATTTGGTGCGACACACCCTTAATGGTCAGAGTCACTTGGGTGGTGGGATAGTATCAAGTGTCCCTGTGGATGCAGATGACACCAGTACCTGGTCCTTTTGCACAGTGTTTTCCCAGCACCTCAACATACACTAGGGTCTGTTTGCTTCCCAAATCAAGGAATCCCTTCACATTCTTATCCTCCACCTTCACATCTGTTAAGTACTTGACCCAATTTGCCAAGGACAAATCTGCTTCAGTGCCACTCTCCTTACTATGACAGTTTCTTGCAATATGGCCTGGCTTATTACAGTTATAGCAAATAACGTCTCTGGGCACAGATTTGTTATCCCCACCAGAATTCTTATCAGACTTGAAGTTTAAATGGGAAAAAGATTGTCTTACCAGTGCTTGGCTGTTGCATCACTGCTGTGGCACCTGTCTGGCCATTTGGTAGTCCTCGGCCAAAGAAACAGCCTTTTTCCCACTGTCTGTTCGGTGTTCCTTTACCCAAAGTTGCATGTCTGTAGGCAGGATATTGTTAAATTGCTCCATGGCAAATGTGTTGATGATCTGTGGGACTGTTTTACTCTCTGGTTTGAGCCATGTTATCAGGAGTTCTCTGAGCTGGGTGAAGGCTTCTCGAGGATTGTCGGCCGAGTTGTACCTCAGAGATCAAAATCTCTGCCTGTAGGTCTCTCCGGAGATGTCATACCTTTTCAGGATTTCACTTTTTACCAGGTCATAGTTTTCTGACTGTGCAGTGTCCATATTGCTGTAGGCAAGTTGGGCTTTCCCTGTCAGCAAGGGTACTAGTCTGATTGTCCATTGCTGCTTTGGCCATTGGCAGGCTGTGGCAACTCTTTCAAAAGTTGTCAAGTATGCCTCGATATTATCTAAGGGACACAACTTTGTAAGCTTAATGGCTTTTAAGTTGCTTGTGTTTTGTTGCTCATCTGGATCTGTGACAGAACCTCTGCCTTTGATAACTTGCAAGGCATCCAGCCATCACTGCTCCCATCGCTGCATCTCTTCTCTCCTCTGCTGCTCCTGTCACTGCATCTCTTCTCTCCTCTGTGCTTCTAAATGTTGAATATCTTTTCCTCTCTGCTTCTCTGTCTCTTTTTGTTGTATAGCTCACCATTTGAAAAAGTCCATCAGGCTTTCAGGTTCTGTCACTGCCTGTTCTTTTTCCATAACTTGTGCTGGCTGTACAATCTCAGCTTGGACTTCTATCTCTGCTAGTTTGGCTGCCATTCTCCTGGTAACCACTCCTGGACTTGCTGCTGCAGAATCCATACCTTTCTCTGTGCTTCCCTGGTACTAGATTCAGTACCCACGCACAAAACTCCTGGCTTAGAGTATGCACAGCATAAATCCCACTTAGGCTGTCACCATCTGCCATTGAAGCACAGGTCAGGAAACACAGGAAAATCAGGAGCAGTTGTAGAATTCACCAAAAATATTTTTTTGTACTCGTAATAACATATAAAAATAAAATTGTTCAGTATAACTATTTACAAAGGCCAAATAAACAGAAAAAGTTCATCTGAGGTTTTCTTCAATCGCTGTGTCCATTCTTCCTTTTAGCAGCTGCAGCTCAGCTCTCTTATAAGTCCTTCCAACCCCCATTCTTAACAAGCAACCTGTTCTTGTAAGTATCAGGCATGTGCAGCTAGAACACAATGTCCCAGAAATGAGGCCCCTTTTCCACAGCTCCTGCAAAAGACTTAAAAATGTGCACTCTGATAACCTCTTGAATTCCCAATAGCTTTTTTGCAATCATCTCAAACCACCGTTATATACATTTCAAAAATTAACGCTATATATTTTCTAAACTAAGGGATCCCAATATCAGTTACATTTCCACATAATGATTTGCATGTATTTTTAGATCAGCAGATCTGTAAGGGAGAAAAAGACAGACAGCAAGGGAAGACAGAGACAGTGAGAGGCAGAGAACTGCGAGACTGTCGGGGTGATCAAATCCTTGGGCTCACAGGAAAATCTGGTAGCACAACCAGACAGACAAGAGACAGCAATGGGGAGAATAAAACATATCCCTGCCTTCAAACTCTTTTCATAACAACTGGGAAAGTGTCCTATTCTACCCTGTCACACTTGCCTTGCCAGACTGGATACTCGTTTCAGTGCTTTCTGTTGCATCACTCTTGATGCTCCTTCCTGCACACATCACTGCACCTTGTATCATTCTCTCATTTTCCCTTCTCTTGAGTGCAGACGTTTCTCCCACTGTGCCAAATTCACTTCTAAATTCTGGCTTGGGACTCTCCCCTCTTACCTCTCCTCCTCCCTCACTGCCCCACCACCCTCCTCTCGACCTCTCAGATCCACTGATGCTCACACTCTAGCCAGTCCTCATCGCTCTTTCTCCATAGGCCAGGAAGCCTTCTCCTAATGCTTCCCAAAGCTCTGGAACTCACTTCCTCCTCCTATCAGACTCTCATTGTCACCTTCCTCAATCTCTCTCTAGCCCTAGATAATTTCTATTCCCCTAACTGCACCTGTTTTTAGCCTCTTTAACCCTAAACTGCATTTATTCTCAGCCCCCTTCTACCCTCCCTTCCCCTGACCCCCTCACAGGGTACTTTTGGGGTCTATACTGTTTCTCTCTGTAACCCCTCCCCTTTCTACTCCTTCACCCACCCTCTGCCCCACTAATACTCATCACTATCCTCCTCTCCAGTTCCCCCTCCCATGCCTCTCTATCTCCCCCCTTTCTACAAGGTCTTGTCCCCTGGCAGGGTTCACAGCATCTTGGAGGGGGGTTAGATACTGGCTGAACCTTCCCCCCTCCCACTACCTTCTCCCACCCTCTACTCATCACCATCATTGCCTCCCTCCCTCCCCCTTTTTTCTCTCCCCTTCCCTTTCTGCCTGATCAAGTCCCCCTCACAGGGTTCTCAGCAGCCTGGAGTGGGAAATTTGATCATGGCAGAGCCTCCCTCCTCCATCTTCCCCAACTCATCACCCTCACTCTGCCCAAAGTATCTCATAACTGCCCTCCCTTGTGTTTACATTAGCACTTCCATTCTTATGCTTCACTAGCACTTTCAGCTGTGTCAGTCTTCTGCTAACTTATCCCCTACAGGATCATCGCTACTGGCCTGTTACAATGTATGTTAATCCATAACTGGCTTGTACACCCTTACCAGCTGGTTTGGGTCCCTTGGCTCTGTACCTGTAACCAATGATTTGTTTTAGTATGTACTTGTACTGCTCTTGTATTCTGTGTATTTGCTGTTCTCCCAACTATTATACTCCCTCACCACAGGATGCTTCTGGAAATGAGCTGTTTGCAGCTCATGTTTTCTTTACTGGTGAAACATTTTCCAAATAAAAAAAATAAGCTGAGTGTCCTAAAGGTGCTGCATCGCTAGCCGCCCTGCTAACCAAGTGTTCCAAGGTTGCTTTACTACTAGCCAACCTGCTAGTCGAGTTTCCAATGGGTGCTTTGCCACTAGCTGATCTGCTAGCTGAGTGTCCCAAGATGCACCGCTGCTAGTCACCCTGCTAGCTGAGTCTCCCAAGGTGCACTGCTACTAGCTGTCCTGCTAGCCAAGTCTCCCAAGGTGCTCCACTGCTATCCACCCTTCTAGCCTAGTCTCCCAAGATGCTGCATTGCTAGCCAACCTGCTCTGCTGTGCCACTAGCCGACCTGCTAGCTGAGTCTCTCACCAGGTATCTGTGAGGATTTTGGGGAAGGCTGTCTGGCTTCACCAGCCTCCCCTGCTGCTGAACACCAGAGTCAACTGCCAAGCCTGAGTGATGCAGCTCTTAAACCCAGAACGAAAGGATATGAGGCTGGCAGGGCTCTCCCAGCTGCCCCTGCAGGTCCCACGATACTCCTTCCTGGGATTCTTTTTCAGGGTCCCTCCTGAACCCCTCACTCAGTTCTCCTTCCAATCTCCTTCTCCAGGAGCTCTTCTCCAGTGAGCTCCTTCTCCAGTGAGCTTCTTCACCAGGAGCTCTTCTCCAGTGAGCTCCATCTCCAGGAGCTCTTCTCTAGTTAGCTATTTCTCCAGAAGCTCTTCTCCATTAAGCCCCCTTTTCCATGGGAACACTCCTCCAGGGGCACCACTCCTGGGGCTCCTCCTCTGGACTCCCCTTCCAGACTCCCCTTCCTGACTACCTTCAGCCATCTTGGCAGTCTCCTTTTATGCTCATGGCAGGGGGTGTGGCTACCCTGGGGAACCCCCTGACTGGATGGCTAAGGGGCAGTGCTGATTGATTATGCAAATCAAGGGCTTGACTGCATCATCAATCAGTTTTGAGAGTTGCTACCCAGCCCTCACGCTGCCTCCCTAACATGCACTAGCCCCAATGGCTTTAACTGCCATTTAGCATTTAAACAGGGTAGCATGATGCCAAGGCATAGGAGGAGCATCAGAACTAAAGAGGGAGAGACAGGGAGGAGGGAAGGAGAGAGAAGTCAAGATGACTAGGGGTCTAGTAATGGAGGAAAGCCTCAGTGATGGAGGAAGAAGCCTAGTCTCAGCAACACTGAGAAGGCAGGTAACAGGTTTGCAGTGTTTGCAGAAATGGTGGAGGGGAGGAGCTGGGTCCTCAAGATGGGGCAGGAGGGCATGGGGCAGGGACAGCCCAGGTGACAGCAGTTGGACAGAGGAAGGAGGGAAGGGGAAGAGGGACTCAGTTGGACTGGTGGATGGAGGGGATGGGGTAATGGGGGAAGGGCAATGCTGGTGAGATAGATGCTAGAGACAAAGCAGGAGAGGGTTGGGGACCCAAGGTAGTAGGGGCAGAAGGGGATGATAGTGAGACAGTGTAGGGGGGATGGATTGCATGCCAAGGGAGGCAGTTGGGGAAGGTACGGGGGATTGGATGGAGTTACTAAAAGGCAGGGTAAGGGGGAGTCTACTAACAAGTACATAGAAAAGAGGTTGGGGAGGTATGAGGCATGAAGAAGGGGGTTCTAGTGCTGGGGAATTCCATACTGAAGAGGATCAGATGGGGCAATAAGGGGGAAAGGCATAGCTGAATCTGGGTTGAATCCATACCTGGGCTGACTGCGGACAGGGTGGGGTAGTTTCTTCCTAAACATGTAGGGAAGGGAAGGAGGGGACCTCATGTCATGGTGCTCATGGGTATGAATGACCTGGCAGGGGGGGATGGTGGAAGTGGTACAGGTGAGGTTTGAGGAAATGGGAAGGCTGTGTGAGGAGATGGGGGGATCAATGGCCTTCTCAGTTGTGCTTCCAGTACCTTGCATGAGTACAGCAAGGAAAGGAAGGATAGACAAGTTTAATACTCGGCTGGGGGAATGGTGTCACTCAAGGGGGTATGGCTTGGTGGGTGGCTGGGGTAGAACCTGGGACAGGAATGACCTGTATGCCAGGGACAGACTACACCTGAGCAAGGAGGGGAAAGTGGTACTGAAGCAGAAGATAGAGGAGTACGCAGAAACAAAGATTAATTTAAGCTAGAAGGGGGAGTGGCGAGTGGTCAGCTGGTAGATAGGGGTCCCGGAGAGGGGGGCCTGACAAGCTTACCCCCCTAGTTAATGGGGAAGGCAAAGAGGAGGGGACATGGGTAGAAGAAAGGAGGGAGAAGGGGAAGGGAATGAGTTGGAGAGTGGTCTCACTGAATGTGAGGAGCCTTGGAAACAAGTCAGCTGAGTTTCAGGCCCTATTGGCAGAGGGAAGGGTGGACATTGCAGCCATCATGGAAACATGGGCCACACAGTATCAGGACTGGCAGTTGATGGTCCCAGGGTGAAGGATATTCAAAAAGGATAGGACCAAGGGGAGAGGGGAAGGGGTGGTGATCTATGTATGGGAGGGGATAAGGTGCACAAGTGATGAGGGGAAAGAGGGTAGGACAAAGGCCCTATGGATGCATTTTCAGGACTCAGGAAACAGGACATTGAGGATGGGGTGGTTTATAGACCACCAGCTCAAAAGGAGAACCTGGACAAGGAGTTAGCTGAGCAAATACAAAGGGTCTGCAGGAAGGGTAACACGATGCTGGTTGGGGACTTCAATCTACCTGGGGTGGATTGGAGTACCCCAGCCACCACAAGTGCAAGGTAGGAAGTCCTGTTACAGGCATTTCAGGACAGCTTCTTGATGCAGTTGGTCCATGGGCCAACTCGGATAGAAAATACTCTGGGCCTTGTACAGTCTAATGGGGAGATGGTAAGGGATCTAGGGGTGAAGGACCCACTGGTGGGGAGTGATCACTACTCTATATGGTTTACACTCAACATGGGGAGGGAAGTTGGAGGTACAGGTCCCAAGATGATTGACTTTAGATGGGCAGACTTTAGAAACATGGTGGAAATTCTAGCGGGGCACCTGGAGGGGATTCAACCAGGCTGGAACACAAATCAGAAGTGGGATGTCAACAAAAGGGGCTAATGGAGACTACAGGGGCATGTACTAGAACACAGAGCAAGAAAGGGAGGGCAAAGAAGCCCAGTTGGATGCCTCAGGAGGTCAGGGAGAGGTGAGGGCCAAGAGAGAGGCATTCCAGAGGTTCAAAAAGTAAGGGAGGAGAGAAGACAAGGAGATGTACATGAAGAAATCCAGAGAAGCCGCCAAACTAGTCAGAGCAGCCAAGGCTTCCAGGGAGCTGAGGTTGGCACAGGGTATTAAAAATGGAGAAAAGGATTTTTTCAGATACAGAAGGGAAAGAAGGAACAACAGGGACCAAATAGTGAGGATAAAAAAGGACAGGGGTTGGTTGGAGAGAGGGGAGGATCAGGCAGAAGCATTAAATGAATACTTCTGTTCTGTATTCACGCAAGAGAAAGTGGGGCAGGTAACACAGGGGAGGGGTGGGGTAGGCGAGGGGAAGGGGGTGACAGATGTAAGGATTACTGAGGACAGGGTACTGGAAGGACTGAGGGCACTGAGGGTGGACAAGGCATCTGGGTCAGATGGCATTCTTAAGAAGCTGGCTGAGGTTCTGGCAGGGCCACTGGCTGACCTGTTCAATACACCCCTGGACACTAGATGCATACCACAGGACTGGAAGATGGCCCATGCGGTGCCCATCCACAAAGGTGGCCCAAGGATGAACCAGGAAACTACAGGCCAGTTAGCCTCACATCAATCGTGGGGAAGCTAATGGCGATAATCCTGACAGAGAGGCTGGTGACTAGGGCTGCGCGAACCTCTAAAAGTTCTACCTTGCGAACTTTCTGAGTAGAACCCAAAAATGTTCTAACTGGTTCCACCTGTTCTACCAGGTAGAACCCAGTAGAATCAGGTTCTACCAGGTAGAACTGGGTTCTACCATTTATAATCAAGTTCTACCAAGTAAAACCAGGTTCTACCAAATAAAACTAGTTCTACTATGTAAGAAAACAAGTTCTACTAAGTAAAACCAGGTTCTACATGGTATAACTAAGTTCTATAATACATAACACAAAAAAAAATGTGCATGGTTCTACTTAATTAAGAAATCCACAGAAGTATTGTTTTTTGTTTGGGAAAGTAGATGTAGTACTAAGAATGGTATAAATACAATTATGTTTTGCAAAGCTTTGGTGCATAGGATTCTGTCTCCATGCTCGAAAGCTTTGCAAAACTTACCATTCTTAAAGTTAGAATCTTAGTATTACATGCAAATTCCAAAATGTTAAATAAAATACGTGGATTTTTTTATAGTTAAGTAGAGCCAGGTGGAATGTGTTTACTGCTTATATATTATAGGACCACCTGGTTACCCAGCAGATGCCTAAAAATACTTATGTTGAAACAGATTTAGCAAGCGGTAAAGGTCAGGGATGATATATGACTCGTATATTATCCCTGACAACTTTAGCTTTTTAAATCTGGTTATAGGCAGCCCAAAGGGTTAACCCCCTGAGCTACACCCTGTTACAATAATTTTAAATCTTCCCCCACTGTTAGACTCAGGTACTAATAGAGCCCAGTTCAAATAACTGGCTCATGGTACCTTTAGCTTCAGCTGCTTTAGTACCAATAAGTACATGGACAGAAGTTTACAGTACAAAATGTATTTAATCCACAATGTGGTAAAGCAAAATACCACACTGCCTCAGCTGCCTACCTTACCTTCCTCAGTGCCCTCGCCGAGGAAGGCATGGTGCCGATGCGCTGGGGCAGTGTGATATTTTGCTTTACCACATTGTGTGGATTAAATTATGTTTCTACTTTAAACTTTGTCTGTGTAGTTATTAGTTTGGGGCTTTCTGTTATTCTGAGTAACTGTCAATGTTAGTAATACATTACCCACCCTAGTTTTCTCCTTTCCCTCTAGTACACTCTCCTGCCCTGATCCCTATACCTCCCAAAGGTAACTATGTCAATATTACTTCATTTGTCCCACCCTCCAAAACATCTGGCCCTTCCTCATCTTTACTCAGAATAATTGAAAAACCCATAACAGTATACCATCTGCAAATTGTGTTTATGATGCCAGGTCACGTGCATGGTTTGTTGTCTAACAATGGAGGGCAAATTGTATTTGTAAGAGGGAGTGTCCCAGGGGGTTTGGAGGGCTTGGAGTTTTGGACGGGGGCTAGGGTAAGATCAGTGATTTTTTTATTGTCATGATAGTCAGTTAGTGCAGTATGTGGGAACATCATTTTGTAAAATCTATTTTTTTTTATTTTCATTTTACAGGTTATGATGAAAACAGTTTCTATCTGGTGAATGGTTCCTTCAGATCAAAACATTGGATATCACTGGGTTCAACACTGAAATTGGGAATGTATTATAAAGTTTACATTTTACAGCAAAAAAAACAACAATTTTTAAATTAAATTCCCATCTAGAATTGAACCAGAAGAACAGCTGTTTATTATTTATTCATTCTATTAATGTTTTTGTTTGTTAACAGCCAGTAATAAGTATTCATTGAGTGTGTATTTTGTAATAAAAATCCTATAAAACAAATGGAGAGCTGTTTGACAATGTGTAGTCATTTCTGGTTATTTTAGCTGAACTGCCATACGCAGTGGTCCTTCAATTTCTGGTGCTAGTCAGATTGAGCCTTAGTGGCACATGAGACGTTGAACCAGCAGTGGATGTTTGTTTCTGAAATTAATGGAACTCAAGGATGAAGAGGAGACAGTGGGACCCACCAGTGGAGGAAAGACAGCTGGAAAGGCTAGTGGCTACTAGTGGCAACAGAATCCTTCACCATCATCGTCGTCGCCATCAGCGTGGCATGATGCCATCTGTGTGCTGTCAACCTGCATAAATTTGGGACAGTATATGTTTTTGAATTGAGGCAGGTTCATGTTTAAAAAAGTGAGCCTCTCTACATTCTTCATGGAAAGACATGTTCTTTTGTCATTCACTATTGCTCCAGCAGCACTAAAAATTCTCTCTGAATATATGCTGGCAGGTGGACAACTGAGGTATTCAATTGCGATCTCAGTTAAAGAAGGCCAGATCATTTTTTTCTGTTGCCAATAAAGCAATGGTTCATCACCTGCAGTGAGATGTACAGTCTCCTCCATATAATCCTTAAGCATTTTTGTAGCAGGGACTTCTGGTACCACTACAGCCGGCTGAGCCTTCCCAGCTATCTTTATCAGATCAAAGTCTGACAGCATGTCCCACAGTGGTTTGTCCTCTTGTGGTGTAGCAGCAGTTCTAGTTGGTGTTTGATGACCCAAAACATCAGTAGTGGTGGCAGCAACAGCATCAGCAAGAGCTGATTGTGCTCCATCCCTTCCTCTCCGCCAGATTTTGGTCAGAATTTGAATGTTGCCAAAAGGACACTGATGATGTACTACTTTTATCAACTATACATGCTGACACTTCTCAATTAACAGTTCATGATAGTGTTCCAGGTCTTTAAAGTCATGTGGTTTGAAGAATGTTTCAATTGTATCCTTAAACCGAGGATCCAGAAGTGTGGTCAAAATGTAATGTTCTGCTTTGCACATATTTACAATGTGCTCATCATCCAGGAAGGTTTGTATCATTTTTCCAACAAGTGATGCAGCATTGATGTCATCATTGTCAAAGAACTGTGACTTGAGACGCTGCAGTCTCATCCTGATGAGTGAAATTAAGGGTAGGATCTGACAGTCCAGCACCATGAGAGCTCACCACTCGGGTAGCCTCTTCAAAGGGTTTAAGGATACAACAAAGATTCTCCATCAGACGCCACTGATTGAGGCTGATATTCACATCTCCTTTCCCAATGCCATATTGGACTGCATATTGATGAATGGCTTTCTGTTGTTCAAGCATTCGCTGCATCATATAGTAAGTGGAATTCCATTGGGTTGGAACTTTCTGTACCATCTGGTGGAGAGGGAGGCTGTTTTCAATCTGAATCTGCCGCGACAACTTTCGGGCTTTCACAGAATGGCTAAAGTGGGTGCATACAGTGCGGGCAGCTGCAATCAAGTTCTGCACATTTCGGTCCTCACTGATAAAGTCTTTTCCCACCAAGTTAATAGTGTGTGCAAAGCATGGTACGTGTGTAAACCTGCCAAGTCTTACTGCTTTCACAATATTTGAAGCATTGTCAGACACTATAAACCCTGGTTGCTAGGACTTTGGAGTCAGCCACTCAGCAAACTTTTCTTCAAGGCCCTCCAGAAGATGTTCTGCTTTGTGGTCTTTTTCAAAACCATAAATACATAGAACATAGAAACACAGAAACATAGACTTTGACGGCAGATAAGGACCACTTGGCCCATCTAGTCTGTCCATTTCCCTACCTACAGGATAGGCCGCAGATTCTAGTTAACCAACAGCCTGTTTCTTCCTACCCCCCACAAGAATTGCCTTATGCCTGTCCCATGCATTTTTGAATTCTTCCACAGTTTTAGACCCCACAACCTCCTCAGGAAGGCTGTTCCATGCATCCACTACCCTCTCTGTGAAATAATACTTCCTCACATTGCCCCTAAACCTCCCCCCCTCTATCTTTAAATTGTGTCCCCTTGTTCTTGCACATCTCTTTTTCTGAAAGATGCTACCCTCTTGGACTTTGTTGATTCCACTGAGGTACTTAAAAGTTTCTATCATGTCTCCCCTCTCCCTTCTTTCCGCAAGGGTATACATATTAAGCTCCTTTAGTCTCTCCTCGTATGACTTCTCTTGCAGACCCTGCACCATTTTAGTTGCCCTCCTCTGGACTGCCTCTATTCTGTCTATGTCCTTGTGGAGATGGGGTCTCCAGAACTGGACGCAGTACTCCAGGTGGGGTCTCACCAACTGTCTGTACAGAGGGATAACAACTTCCTGTTTTCTGCTGGTGATGCCTCTCCCTATGCATACTCCAGTATACCCCAGCCCTCCCTACTGCCTTCTCACATTGCTTGCTAACCTTAAGGTCATCTGATATGATTACCCCAGGTCCCTTTCCTTTTTGTTGTTGTTACTACCTCCCCCATTGTGTATTCTTCCCTGGGTTCTTGTTTCCCAGGTGCATTATTTGCACTCTTTGCATTGAATCCAAGCTGCCATACTTCTGACCATTCCTCCAACCTTGCCAAGTCCCTTCTCATCCTTTCCACCCCTCCTTGTGTATCAACCCGGTTGCAGATCTTTGTGTCATCTGCAAAGAGGCATACTTTTCCTTCCAGTCCCTCTACAATGTCACTTATGAAGACATTAAAAAGGACTGGACCCAGTACTGAACCCTGCGGTACCCCACTAGCAACCCCTCTTTCTTCAGAGTGGACTCCATTTCAATTACTTTCTGTGTCCTGTTGTCCAGCCAATGTTTTACCCAGGCTACCATCCTGGGACCCACTTCCAGGCTGGTTAATTTGACTATTAATCTTTTGTGTGGGACTGTGTCAAATGCCTTGCTAAAGTCTAGGTAGGCCATGTCCACAGCCCCTCCCTGGTCTACTACTTTGGTCACCCAGTCAAAGAAATCTATTAGATTCGTCTGACATGACCTTCCGCTGTGAACCCATGCTGCCTTGGGTCCTGTGCCCCACTGGCCTCTAGGTACTCAACAATTCTTTCCTTCAGAAGTACTCCATCACTTTCCCTACCACAGAGGTCAAACTGACAGGTCTGTAGTTTCCTGCCTCTGTCTTCGTCCCCACTTTATGAAAGGAATCACATCTGCCTTCCTTCAGTCCTCAGGTACCACACCATCCTCCCATGATTTATTAAAAAGAGTAGCCAGTGGTTTCACTAGTTCCCCCCTTAATTCTTTTAGAATTCTGGGGTGAATTCCATCAGGACCCATTGCTTTGTCCACCTTCAGTTTTAGGAGTTCTTGCAGAACCCTTTCTTCTGTGAAAGGACTGAGATCGGCTTCCTTATCAAGAGTGCTTCTGTTAATTGGATTAGGCACTTCTCCCTCCTCTTTTGTGAATACTGAGCAGAAATATTCGTTCAGTATCCCTGCTTTTTCACTGTTCCCCTCTGCCCACCCACCGTTCATTCTATTCAGCCTCACTATCCCTCCTTTGTCTTTCTATGCTCGCTGATGTACCTATAAAAGGTTTTATCCCCTTCTAACCGAGTTGGCTATCTTTTCCTCAGTTTGGGCCTTTGCTATTCTGACTTCCCTCCTGCTTTCTTCTGCCTTAACTGGTACAGCTCTCTGTCCTGCTCCTTCTGTGTTTCCTTATACTCCGAATGCTACCTTTTCTTCCTGACTTTCACAGCCACCTCTTTTGAGAACCATAGTGGCTTTTTCTTTTATTTTGATTTGTTTATTTGCTTCACACAAAGGCTTGTTGCCTCTGTGATGGCAGTTTTGATGATTCCCCATTGTTGCTCCACACCTCCTTCTAGCCTGTCTGCTAGTTCTTTTCTGAGGCACTCTCCCATCTTGCCAAACTCAGCCCTCCTGAAGTCCAGTACCCTCACTTTTGTATGGCTTGACTATGCAGCTGAGTTTAACATGAACCACACTGTTTGATGGTCACTTGTTCCCAGATGGCAACCCACTTCTAGATTTGAGATCCTCTCACTGCCATCGTTTGAGAGTACGAGGTCTAAGATTGCTCCCTCACGAGTGGGTTCCAAAACTAGCTGAGGCCTGCCACCTGTAGGGCATCAATAATGGCCCTGCTCTTGGATGTGGCTGCAGCAAATGTGCTCCAGTTAACATCTGGCATATTCAGGTCTCCCATCAACAGTATCTCCCCTTTCTCTGCCATCCTAAGAATGCCTTCTATCATATCCTTGTCCATTCCTCCCCTGACATGGGGTCTGTACACAACCCCTGTGCGGACTGTGGTGCCCTTTCCAGTCTCCAAGGTGACCCACAGTGCCTCCTCTCCTCGTTTACTCTTTTGTTCAGTTGCTTTTATCCTTCCTTTACATAGAGAGCTACTCCTCCCCTTCTTCTCCCCTCCCTGTCACTCCTGTAGGTTATGTACCCTGGTATGTTAACATCCCAGTCATGGTTCTCTGTGTACCATGTTTCTGTGACTGCTACGATATCCAGGCATCCCTCTTCCAGCAAGGCCACCAGCTCAGGGAGCTAGTTGCCCAGACTATGGGCATTGGTACTCATTACCCTCCATTTCTTGAGGGCCTTACCCCTTTTTGACCCATCCCTGTCCTTATTGCGTTTGTCACTTTCTTCATTTACCCCTGCGCTTCTCCCTATTGACATCTCTATGTTGGTGTCTACCACACTTACTACCGTGATTTTTTGGGGGGCTAGGATTTCACTGCTCCTTTCCAGTGCCTCCCCCCTTGGCTAGTTTAAATGCTTGCCAATGAAGCATTTAAACCTATCACCTAGGATCCTGGTTCCCATCCTGGACAGATGCAGCCCATCGTGCCAGTATAGGCTTGCATCACTCCAGGTGGACCCCCAGTCCCCAATGAAGCTAAATCCCTGAGCTCCACTCCAGTTTTTCAACCACTGACTGAATTCCATGGTAAGGAACACCCTAGCCTCTCCTACGCCATAGATGGGCAGCACCTCTGAGAAGGTTACCGTGCGTGCCACTTGTCTAAGGCCCCTCCCCAATTCCACAAACTCTTCCTGCACTTCTCTAATCCCTTTCTTAGCCAGATCATTTGTCCCTAGGTGGACAATGACATCCAGCTCCCTCCTCTGTGCAGCTGCTCTGGCAATCCTGAGGATTCGCTCCCTGTCCCTCCAAGCCATGGCGCCAGGCAGGCACCTTACCTCCCTCTCCCCTTCCTCCCCCAGTTCTACCTTCCCAACAATGGAGTCCCCCACCAGGAGTTGTTTCCTTCCCCTGTGGAGTCCCCTGCCACCCTCCTGTGGGTCTCCTTTGTGGAGGTTCCCAGCATCCTCATTGGTCTCCACTGCGGGTGCCTCCATAGAGGAACCACACTTTGCCAGAATGGCATAGGAATTGTGGAGAGGTACAACTGGAGGGATGTGCCTCTGTTCCACCACCCTCACCCTCCCTGAGCCCACTGTGGTCCAACCACTTCTATATCTTGGCAACCTCTGAGGCAATGGCAGTGGCACTGGTGGTCCCTGGATGGAAGAGGAGGTACCACAAATCCTGGCCAACTCAGCCTGGAGATGAGCAACCTCCTCCCTCAGCCCAGAGAGGTGCCTGCAGATGGGACAACACCGCATCCTCCAGAACGTCTCCCGGAAGACTGCTTCTCCACAGCCACTGCACTGCACCACTATTTCTGGCCCCTTTAACTGTTTGCAATCCTTACTCTTTCCTCTGTTTTTTTTCTTCTCTCTCCTTATTTTCTGCCTGTGTGCCCTTTAAGCCCCTGATTGTCCTGTTCTGAGACAAGAATATCCTGTATTTCTCAGTAGACCCCTTACTTGCTTAGAGGCAGACCTCCAGCAGCTAGAGGGGGCCGGAGAGCTACTCTTGCCCTTCTAAGATGGTGGGTCTTTGGTGGCTCTGTGATCACTCACTTCCTGTTCCCAAACAGGAAGTTCCTCTTGTCAGTCAAATCCTGTGCCTATAAAAGTAGAACTAGCTTTGGGTGGGAAGGAGGGCAATATAGTCCCAGTAGAGAAGTCCAGTCACACAGCAGTCCTTCCTCCTGGTGTCTTCTGCCAAGCTAGTGAATGAAGCTGCCTGCCTTCGAACTGTGAAAGTCCCTTGCTGCTGCTGCCAGTGCCACTACATGATGATGATAATGATGAGGAGGAGGAGGAGGGAGGGAAGTTTACCCAATGACCAGTCACAGCCATATAGTCAGTCATCTGACCACTGGTTCACATATCTGTCGTGACATGAACTTGTTTACCCACTGAACCTTTCAGAGCATCAGACACGCTTTTCTAAACAGCATCATACAAGTCTGGAATGGCAACACAGGAGAAATATGTCTGGCTGGGGACCTGATACTTTGGCACAGTAATTTCCATGAGTGCTTTAAAACCTGGATTAGCCACAAATGAGAATGTGAGCAAGTCAGTGGCTATCATCTCCCCAACTGCCTTTGTCAGTCGCCTTGCCTCAGGCCTGTTGAGCTTATATTTCTGTGACTGCTCAAAGCAGTCTTTCAAAGAAATTTGATGCCGGCTATGCTTGCTGCTATCACTTGATTTTCTGGGCTGCTTCCCTTGACCTTTACTACCATGAGGGGTGGATGTTGTGGCCATGGATGGTATATGACTCCAGTTGGGCTGTGGTGGTGAACTCAGAGGGGTAAAGAAACGTGAAATTGAGGATGCTGTGCTTTGACTGGAAGGAAGACTTTCATCATCCTCCACCTCCGCATCAGTTACTTCATCACCTTGGTAAACATCCATTATCTCATCCTCCTCAGCTGAGTGCAGAAGTGCAACAACTTGTGTGTGCTCCTTTTGTGCTTTTTGATACTGATAAATGTGAGACTTGTTCATATGTCTTATCATTGTTGATGTTCCCAGTCAAGTATCCACTTTACCATGACTTCATTTTGTTTTGCATAATTCGCAAACCACATGGCTGCCAGATGATTTATCTTGTGTGAAAAAATCCCACACAATGGATTTCACAGATTTTGTTGCACTGCTGCTTATAGGGAGGATAGGTTCATTACTACCACTGCCACCACCACAGCCACTACTACTTCACTATCTCTTTGAGGTCTTTCGATGGCCATCTGCATGTAATTTTGAAGATGCACAACCTCTCTGACTGGTTGAACTGCATCTCTTTCTTCCGCTCCTGAAGCATGTCCATCTTCAGTCCTCTGTTGTTCCTCTGCATGTGTGGGTGTCTGACTCTCCGAGTTATGTCCCACCATCATTAATTTTTTTTAGCACCACAGCCATCCTTCTGAGAACTATTTTGGTTTTTTTTCTGCCTCAGTATTCCTCTTCTTCATCCCACTCCCCAGAGCTACTGCTACTTGACATACTGACTGCTGCCTTATCTACTACAAACTCAGGATCTGTTCCACTGATTTCCCCCTCACCCTCATTGGTCTTCTCCTCCTCCTCCTCCTCCTCCTCCTCCTCATCATCATCATCAACCATCACTCTGCTTACTAAAACTTGCTGCCACACTATTATGGCCCTTGTGCTCATCCTCTGAGTACCATGACGGGTTACTCCTGCAATGTCCTGAATTTTCTGTACTGTTGTTACTATTGCCTGGATTGCCTGAGAAGTGCTGCTGTTTTTTTACCACTCATGGCTGCGTCGAGTCAAGTACTTTTATTAAGACACAGGGATATTTTCTCCCTAACAGGTAAATACAGCACTACTGGCTGCATCGATTCAAGTACTTTAAGTGGTAAGACACAGGGATATTTTCTCTCTAACAGGTAAATACAGCACTGCTTGCTGCATCGAGTCAAATACTTTAAGTGGTAAGACACAGGGATATTTTCTCCCTAACAGCTAAATACAGCACTGCTGGCTGTGTTGAGTCAAGTACTTTAAGTAGTAAGACACAGGGATATTTTCTCCCAAACAGGAAAATACAGAACTGCTGGCTGCGTCGAGTCAAGTACTTAAAGTAGTAAGACAGTGGGATAATTTTTCCCAAACAGGTAAATACAGCACTACTGGCTGCATCAAGTCAGGTACTTTAAGTAATAAAACACAGGGAGATTATTTCCCAGACAGGTAAATACAGTACTACTGGCTGCGTCGAGTCAAGTACTTTAAGTAGTAAGACAGAAGGATAATTTTTCCCAAACAGGTAAATATGGTTACGTCAAGTCAGGTACTTGAAGTAGCAAAACACAGGGAAATTATTTGTCAGACAGGTAAGTACAGTACTACTGGCTGCGTTGAGTCAAGTACTTTAAGTAGTAAAACAGACGGAGATTATTTCCCAGACAGGTAAATACAGCACTGCTGGCTGTGTCAAATCAGTTACTTTAAGTAGTAAAACACAGGGAGATTATTTCCCAGACAGGTAAATACACCACTACTGGCTGCGTCAAGTCAAGTACTTTAAGTAGTAAAACAAAGGGAGATTATTTCCCAGACAGGTAAAGACATATGTTGTTAAAATGAAAATCAGATTCAGGGCCAGGCTACACAAAAAAAACCAACCTTGACTCTGCCTAGGTTGGTTCAGTTGAACATTTTGCCTTGAGTGCTCATTCCCAGATAGAAAGCACTAAAATCTGTTTATCTGCCCCAAGAAAGAATATGAAAGATGCTGCTTGTCTAATGCAAAACCAAAAAAATCTGTGCTGTTACAACAAAGAGTCTGTCTGAGTGTCTGAAGTGGACTCTGTTACCCCTCCCCCACAACACAAACTGCCGCCTGCTACTGCTACTATTTAATTTAATTGCCTTGCACCAAGTTGCTGTGTTAACTTATTTAGTTATGCTTATCTCTCTTCAAAATCAACCTTTCAGGTTTCCAATTTATTTTTTTCAGTTCAGTTCTTCACACACACACCACCAACATGATTCATCATGATGAGTGACTACAGTACAGCACTGCCACCCACCACGCGCTCCTGCTGGCATTTTCCCTTCCCCCTACTAACTCCCAGTCAAATGCTCCCGCTCCTCGTCTTGTCCAGTAAAATAAGAAAGAATTTACATCAACTGTTGCATTGCACTGCAGTAGTGCCAGCAATATATATTTTTTAAAGGTACAATTGAAGCTTTTCCAGGCTCATACATGGAGTACAAGACTACAGATGGAGAGAGAGCAGTTCACTGCCTTTCTGCTGCTTGTCTCATCAACTGCCAGAATCAGAAAACTGGTGCTGCGCGACTCGACTATGTCTAGCCAGCCACCCACATGACTGTCTGTTCTCTGCTGGCCAACAGATGGAGATGTCTTGCCAGACATAGCCTTTTGCAGCCAATCACCCACATGCTTACAAACAGTCCAGGCGGGAATAAGGCTGACATGTGGGATTGATTGACTGCTGCTGACTGGGCTGTCATCGGTGTCGTCAGGTGATCACTGATGAGGGATCTAGTCTGCACCACTTGACCAGGCACTGTCTCCAATATGAAATATGTGAACTTTAGTTCACCTGGTTCGACCCTGCAATACCAATAAATTTATAAAATATTGCAGGGGCGAACCGGGCGAACCAAGTTTGCATATTTCTTCCATATGTTCGCGGATGGCGGACTAGTGCAAACATTGTGGGTTTGACCATTCAGGCTGAATGGTCGGACCACACTTGCAGCCCTACTGGTGACCTTTTTGGAGGACAATGGACTCCAGTATGGGCATCAGCACAGGTTTGTCTTGGGCAGATCCTGCCAGACCAACCTTATTGAGTACTATGATTGGATGAAAAGGGAACTAGACAAGGGCTATGCAGTGGAGGTCCTGTATTTGGATTTCAGCAAGGCCTTTGACTCTGTGTTGCACGGGAGGCTGGGGGGAAAGCTGGAAGCTGTGGGGGCGGGAGAGAAGATGGTGAAATGGATAATGAATTGGCTAAGGGGTAGGTAGCAGAGGGTGGTAGTGGGAGGGGAACTTAGCACTGAGGGCAGTGACGAATGGAGTGCCACAGGGATTGGTGCTGGGGCTGGTGTTGTTCAGGTTATTCATAGCTGATATCTGACATGGGATCTGAAGTAAGATCAGCCTGTTTGCAGATGACACCAAAATGGGAAAGGTGGTTGATGACATTGAGGGATGCAAAGGGCTACAGGACAACCTAACTAAACTGCAGAAATGGTCAGAAACATGGCAGCTGGGGTTCAATACCAAGAAGTGCAAGGTAATGCACTTCAGAGCAAAGAACCAGAGGAGGGACTATCAGCTGGAAGGGGTACAGTTGGGTAGCACCGTGGAGGAAAAGGACCTAGGGTACTTATAATGGGGAGCATGAACAACTCTACTCAGTGTAGGAAGGTGGCAGTGAAGGCCAACAAAATGCCTGGGTGCATAGCAAGGGAAATGTCCTCCAGAAGTAGGAAGGTAATCCTCCCCCTGTACAGGTCATTGGTCAGGCCACACCTGGAGTACTGCATGCAGTTCTGGTGCCCATACCTGAAGAAGGATGTCAGATTGTTAAAGGGGGTGCAGCATACAGCAACATAGATGATCCAGGGATTAGAGGGTAAGCCCTATGTAGAAAGGCTGAGCAAACTAGGCATGTATTCCTTGGAGGACAGAAGGGATGGGGGGGGCATGATTGAGACCTTTAAGTACTTGAAAGGGATAAACAAGACTTGAACAGAGGGGATCCTCCAATTAAGAAGAGGCAGGGACATGAGAGGGCACAGTCTTAGACTGGAGGGAGGTAAGGAGACAGTTCTTCACGGAAAGGGTGGTGGGCAAGAGGAACACTTTAACACAGGAGGAGGTGGCCTGTAAGATGGCAGGCAGTTTCAAGAGGTTATGGTACAGGGTGAGGGTAAATCTAAGGAGAGGAGGAGTGGGAGGGGTAGCTGCGAGATGAGGGGCTAGCTGCACAATCGAGCAGACTCGACAGACCGTGAGGCCAGTTTCTGCTGGCATTTTCGTATGTTTGTATATTTGTAAACCACTGACAGAGCATTTGATGTTCTGCCGCAGGAGCTGCTGGATCAGGACCACTGCGGGTGGCACTTTTACTTTCAAATTAATGATGTTTCCCCAGAGTTGGGAAGTTGGGGAAGGTAAAGACAGTCTTTCCTGACCCCCTTACACCACACATACATTTTAAATAAATAAAAAAAACAGTAGAAGCAGTGGCAAGAGACGTTCATGGGAGGCCCACACCTTTCTTTGGCAGAGTACCCGATGTGTCTGAAATGTCGGCCGCTACAATATATAGCAACAGGAATAACAGATTTCTGGTGATGTGGTATGACTGGAAACACCCTGAGCACAAATCTTCAAACAAAACTGCCCTTTAATCCTCCTAATTCACTCAAAGCTTCAAAATAAACATGAAAACTGGTGAAAAGTGTATTGCCTGCTCATACAGAAGACAAATAGGGATCCTTTGCCAGCAGATTCGACAGACAGTATTGGTTTCAATTTTGGCGGTTCTTATAGCAAGTGTTCACAGACCTTGTACTCCATCCGACAAAAACAGATGGAGGCCATGTTCCCTAGATTCCAGAGCCTGCAATGGCAAATGGATGTCATGCTTGCCAAAATAAGGGAATTCTGGAAAGAAATGAAGCTCATAAATAGTGCACTAAGGACTGATATGTAAGCAATAAGACACAAGGGGATGTGTATTAGACATTTCTGGCTGTGCATTAGAAATGTTTAATGCACACCCCTTGAGGGTCTTATTGTGCTTATAAAATGGGCATTTTTGCTAAGTGTTATTCTGAACCAAGAAAATTATTTTTAAACTATGTGAAAATTAGCAAGACCACTTAAATTTTTGATAATATAGTCCTTCCACCTGATTTTTTATAGGCCTTTTAACTTTTGTGTACTGCAGGCTTCCATAGTTAACAACCCCGCCTTCACTGGAGTAAGTGTGCTGTTTAATTGCTAAAATAGGTTTGGTTTTTTAATTTTTTTTAACCTGTCTGTGAAGGGAATAGATGAGCTGAAAGCCCCTATAGAGGAGGGGAACCAGGATCTCAACGGAGGATGGTGTTAAAGCGAGGATTGTATGGTAAAGTGGATTGGGAGCTCAAGGTCAGGTTTAACAGTTGTCACAGTGGATGAACAGGCCACAGCTCTGAGAATGCGAGTGAACCCCAGGAGTGAACAGTAGGCGGAGGTGAAATTGCAAAGGATCGGTGGGATCAGGGTGTGTGTAGCTGCTAAAACTGGAGCAGTCAGGAGCTTGTAGCAGACACAGTGGCTGGAGACACAATGGAGTGCCTGTTTTCCATTTCTTTCTTTTTAAGTTTGAATAGGCTGTGTATCCACAGGGAAAGCATAGTGTAGCAGTGGGCAGTAGAGTGCTGCACAGTTTGTGTGTGATGTTTAATGGCAGATACAAAGGAATCAGTCTGTGAGAAACAACAAAAAAAAGAACAAAACAGTTTTCCTGTAAGATAACGAGGGTGAGCCGTTCGCTTTAAAAGTTTTGTTAGGCAATGAGCAGTGTCTAGGAGAGAGCGGAGAGTGGGAGCAATTGAGTGGTCAGCAGGTGGTGTATGGAAATAAATGGAGATGGATAGGAAATCCTGTCAGCAGCACTGTAGCTTTTTTGGGGGATTGAGGTTCATCAGATATAAAGAGCATGTGTGCCATCAAGTTGATATGATTATGATGTTTGAAGGGTTTGGGCAATGTCCTGGCTAAAATGGCAGCTATTCAAAAAATGAACATTTGATTGGCTCAGTAATACCTTTTTTTTTAAGTGCGGATGAGGGTTCCTGAACTTATTGCTAGCTAAGCATTAGACACTTCTAATGCATGGCTAGCAATCAATCAAAATACAGGATGTTCACTACCCATTTTATAAAAATGAAATAGAAGAGACTGCTGGACCTGAATAACCAGATCACCAACATGACTTCTGAGTGGGCCATAGTTCAACTGCATCATTCAATACAGGCCCTGCAGGAGAGAGATGATGATACCGAATGTAGAGCCCACTGCAATAGCCTTCTAATAAACACTCTGTCAGAGGGAGTAGAAGGCACTGACGTTATATGCTTTCTATAAACCATGCTCTGATCAGTCCTAACACTCCCTCCCAACCTCACGCTTGAACTACAAAAGGTGCACAGGGCTCTGGGGCTGAAGCCAACTGTTTCCAAGCCCTTCCCCATTCAGTGATCCTGTGCTTTCTATGCTATACAGAAAAGGATAGAGTTCTACACCAAGCATGGCTGCAAAAGGAGTTCAGTATCAGGGCATTCAGAATTATATTCATAACGACCACTAAAAATTAATAAAGTATTTTCAATGTTTTCTGAACTATGGTATTACTACACATTAATTAGTAACTGCATAGTTTTCATCTTAATTTCCATTCATCTTGTGACCTTAAATGCATGGCCAACATTTCAGTCTCCCCACCCCACCCCCAGCACCACCAAATTAAAGCCTGCAAAAGCATCAAGAGGGCCACCACCTTTTATTTTCCCTTGTTTGATTTCCACCATCTGGCTTCTGCAAACTGAGTCCTCCCCTGCAGAAAATTGTGCACCTTCCTAACAAACAAGGAGGAATCCCACTCTCATTCATTTTCCTTAACAATATCTTATGATCAATAAGATCAAAAGCCTTATAATAATCTTCCTTTCTCCCAAAGCTCCTGCAGACCTCCAATAATTTGAGGGCCACAGTTGTGTAGAGCACCCTTTAAGTGATCCAAATTGATTTATGGAACTCATTATCCACCTATACACAAAGCCCTCAAGTAATCCGGCAATAACTCATGTTAAGGAAACAGACCTAAAATCCTTACTAATGTCAGTTGGAAATCCAGTTTTTGAGATGGAGACAATTGTAGTTTCCTTCCATTGAAGGGGGATCTGTCTATTTCTCATGAATTTATTAAACAGTATGCTTAGCGTTCTCCCCAAGAACTTAAGACAGAAGTTGCCGGTGGGGTGGTCAGTAATCTTGGGCTACAGCAAGCCCCACCACCACTCTCCAGGCTGGTTTTCATGGGACAAATACTCTGTTCTAGAGGACCAGCTTTTGGTGAAACAATTTCTTTATGAAGAGCTGCTGCAATAGTGGTGGCAGCTGCAACCTGTTCTCCTGTCTTACTTTCCCTCATTTTACAAAATGGATAAAACAGAATAGTTTATTAACCAACAGATGACAAAGTCTGTTCGGAAACTTAGGAGCTGCGCAGCACACTTGGTGGCCATCCTGATCCTGCTGTAAGGATGTTATTCTTTACAGAAAGGGTGGTGGAGAAGGGGACTGCATTGCCAGAAGTGGATGGCACTCCATTTACCCCCAGCTCCAAACGCAGGTGTGATAGGCAAATGGGAGTGTTTCAAGCCAGACAGAGGAGAGAGGGAGGTAGGCAGCTAGGGGAAGAGCATGAGTGGACTAGGAACTGAAGTGGGGCTGGAGATTAAAATAATAGTCAAGTCCATCAATAAACTAGCTCTGGTCCAGCATTAGACTAGGTACGGGTGCAGGTAAGTACTTATCAGATCCTAGGGGCAGTTCGTTTTTTTGTGCTGTAAGCATCTATGTTTCTCTGTTTTTTTTCTAATTAGAAATTCAGCTAAGGAAACAAACAGCAGGAGTAATTAATTCTGAAGGGCAGAGATCCTGTTTTCATACAAATGTCTTCAGTAATGAGTAAAGGGCAGAGAACTGCAGAGAACATAAATGAAATATGAGCTGAACTGTGCCTTAAACATTATGGCCCAGATATTCAAACTGCGCCCAAAAAGTGCGCAATAGCAGGAGCAAGCACAAGTCCATTGCACCCATGTGCAAGAGGCGCGATATTCAAAAACTGAGCTGGCCAAACTCCGCCTACAGCCGACGACTGAATATCGCACCACCTGAGCCATAGCGCAACTAGGGAGGGGAAGCTGAGCAGATCTGATGTGCCATAGCGCAACTAGGGAGGGGAAGCTGAGCAGATCTGAAGCGCCATAGCGCAACAAGGGATGTTCAGCTGAGCAGTCCAGAGGTGCCATAGCGCAACCAGGGATGCTCCCCAGTAGCAGGGCGGCAATGCAACTGCACAACCAGGGAAGTAGGGGCCCACCACCCATGCTACAGAAGGACACAGGAACACACAGCAGAACAGACATCATCCCCCCACACCCCACGCACTGCACAACTGGGGGAGGGCTGGAATAACCACTGGCCCATGGAGACAAGCTACCAACCCACAGCCGGGCCATGGTACCCCATCACATCCCCCAGCAAGCTGTGACTGGCACACAAGGAAGGCTGACCACCCCATGCCACACCATCCCCCCAATGCAGAGCACACCCTGCACCATGACCCCCAGACACCCTGCCCAGGAGCAGCATCCACCACTGCAGGAAACCCCATGCATGCCACACCCCCACTGTGACAATGCAACCCTGTGCACCACAGAACCATGCAAGGTGGCCCCACCATGAGCACCCATCAGTGGGTGGCAGCACACAGCGATGCAATGACAGCATACACAGTGCCACCACGCACAGCCCCCCTGAGGTATAGCTGAGAGACCAACCATGCATCAGCACACGAGGTACCCCACATGGGACAGGGCATGCCCCGGACACTACCACCAGTGGTACAGCACCCTGCACACTCTCCCAATGACACACCCCAACCCAGCACTGGCCACAGCAGCCAGTGAAGACACCCACAGTGGTGCATGGAAGCATGCACCACACTGGATGCCACACAGTGCATGGACAGACACCCACCCATACCCAAGGGCACAACAAAACAGGGACGCAGTAGCGGGCCAACCAAGCCCCCAGCGTGGGTCCATGTAAACTGTGTACACACAACCTGCAGTCCTCCATGGCGCAGGAGAGCCAGCCACCCTGCGCAGGCACTGTGGACCTGTACGCCACCATCATTTGCCCGGAGCACAAGTCACAGACAGTGGTGCACATCCCCTGCAACACACACAAGCCACAGCATGGAGGTGGATCAACAACTGTGGAGGCCACAGTGTCCCCCGAGGCAGACATGCACCACACCAGTGACAGGAGGCAACCCAGCACTGTGACGGGTACAGTGGCTGCCCTGCATGGACAGCCACCACTGACATGTCAGCAGACCATGCAGATCACAGACATGCATGGGTGTCAGCTGCACAGGCCACAGACGGGCTGACAGGGGCACCATGGACACAGAGCACGCACCATGGACCACTGCTCACAGTCATCCAGTGCACAGGGCACAGCACACACACCACAGACACTGACTGATAGCTACCCCCACACCATAGTCACCTCCCCACGGACACACAAACATACCCATGACTGCACCACCACTGACGCCATGCACACCACTGCAGCTGAGCACCTATAGCCCGCTGCAAAGCAGAGACTACCACAGTATTCATATCAAAAGATCTGTATTCAAAAACAATATCAAAATGAACTATATACAATACTATATGCAAAGTTGGGAGGGAGGGCCACAAACAAGGTGGGGGGGTAAGGGACAGGGGTGAACAAATGGGACAGGAAAGGAGGGGTGCGAGGGTGGGTCCAGGGGGGTAGGGGATATCAGGGGCAGAGGGACTAACGGGAGCCATGCTCCCCACTCTGGCTGCACCTCCGCTGGTGCCTCGTGCGGACCCCAATCTGGTCGATCCGTTGAAGGATTTCTAATGACACCCTTGCCACAGTCAATATCTCCCTCAACGCCTCCCTGATCTCCATCAGCTGGTGGACACCTAGGACAAGGGAGCACAGTCAATAGGTGTGAATGCACAGCCCCATACAGCCCACCCACTGTGCATGGCATATGGCCATGGGACATGCCTCTGTGATGGTGTGTGACCACCCACAGTGATCACGTCCACAAGATCTGCCCACCCGGGTGCATTCAGCCATGCAGAACGCTGCACACACCCACCGGCCAACTCATGCACAGCACCACCGTGGCTGTTTAGTGACATGACTATGTGGTGTGAAGGCAGTGGCACAGCTATGTACCTGGTGCACGCATGGACCACCATCGATGCAGTCCCAGACATGCATTGCCACTGGACAGTGCTGACTGCAACAAGTTGCGTGCATGGCAGTGGTGTCAATGGATGGTGGCCATGCCCTGCTGCCCACCCTGTTACACAGCATGCAATAGTAATCATGGTGGTATAGCACTCACCATCATCGGGCCGGTCCCTTGGGTGCTGTGGACTGTCGCCCCTCCTTGCATCCCTGTCCTTTTGGTGGTGCTGCATTTCATGGGCTAGACACCACTCCTCCAGCCCTGTGGTGCTAACATGGAGAGAGGAACATCAGTACAATCCTGTAGCAAAGCCCCCCTGCCCTCAGGTGTGTGCCCTCCCACCCAGCCAGACCCACCCACCACACCCTGATAACACCACCACAGCCAACACCAGATGGTCCCTCCCCCATGTGCTGGACACATACAACTGTGATACCCATATGGAAGATAAAAGTGTGTTGATGTAACACCTACCTGGCCGTGGCACCATACCCCTCCTGGCATGCCCGCAGGCAGGCAAGCAGGTCTGGATTCCTCTGCCACAGGTCGCCATACCTGTGGCAGCACTGCTCTGCTGTCCGCCCCTTCCTGTGGCCTCCTCTAGTGCAGTGGCCACCTCCTCCCACACCTGGCTCCTGAACCTGTCCAGGGCTGCTTCCCCAAACAGTGGTCCATGGAGTGTCTCCACTATGGCCACTAGGTTGGCCAGTTCTACCTGGCTCCACTGTGCAGCCCTCCTCCATGCCACTCTCCTAGTTCAGTTGGCCAAAATGGCGCTCTGCAGCGTGGCTCCCCACGTGCAGATGCTGCGCGGTACAGCGGCTGCCATTCCCTATCGCGCTGTCACCGAACAGCGCGATAGAGGTGGACCCATGCCTGATGCAAGGTGCCTAGAGGGAAAAGGTCAGGCACAGGGTCAAGGGGACTCTGGCACATGGACAGGCACAATGCCATTGGAACCCAATACGTGTAGTGCGATTGGATGCCTGTGTGCTACCTCCAGTAGCAGCCTACCACACTGTTGCCCAAGTGCGCCTATGATGGCCCAGTGCCACAGCACCATGTAGGTGAACATCGCTGTAGCACCACTGGCACAATGGTGGCCGTGCTCTGCATTGCTTCCCACGCACAGCACGTCAGCAGCACGGCAGACGCCTGCGTCAGCAACCCGGGCATGCGCAGTGAGGTATGTACTGTGCATGTCACAGAACTGCGCCCTTGGCTCAGCACGTTCAACACAATTGCGCAAAGTGCAACAGTGCGATATTAAGTCGTCATATGCAAAACAGCTAATCAGCCATTCAATAGCGCAGCACTGCAATTTGCATCCACTTAAAGTTGCGCCTCGCCTCATTTGCATGGATTGCGCTATAAAAGTGCGATATTGGGCTGCACTGGCCATAGTTGGTTACTGCAGTCTATTGGTGAGTTGCATGCTGTTTGGGAGCGTGGACTGTGGATTTAGGGACATGCATGGGACTGCACAGTCACAGGTAACAACTGTCATTTTTACAGGCTAAATAATGACCGAGCGAGTTGTGGGAGAGGAGGAACACAGTGGTGGGAGGAGGAGGAGGCCTAATTTTACCAAGACCAAGACTGATGCCCTGTTTGAGGCCCACCTGGATCAGGAGCCGCTTCTCAGTGGACGGCAGGGAACACCTCACGCCTGTGCTGCTGCATGGGAGGAGGTGGCACGAGCAGTGAACCTGCATGGCAGCCACCAGCGCTCTGTGCAGGAGTGCAAGAAGAAGTTGGGCACAGACAGGAGGAGGATAAAGGAGAAGGTGGCTGCCATCAGGGCAGCATGAGCTGCGACAGGTGGGGGACAGCCGGAGGTGGTACACCTGACCCCACAGGAGGAGAGGGTTACTGGAAGCATGCAGCGTTGTGCCATTGAGGGTGTTCCAGGTGGTGGCTTCCAGACGGGTGGTAGCCCATCACTGCATGGTAGGTCATGGTCTGTCTATGGGGGGGCAGGGTAGGTCACATGCAGTAACTCAACTTTGTTTTCTCTTACAGATCCTGAGCATCTGCATAGGTCAGTGGTGGTGGGCCTGTCCACTGAGGACAGAAAGCTGGAGATGGAGGAGGGCCCATCCACCTCCACAGGTATATGTGGCTCAGTGCGACAGTGGGCCCGCCTGACTGTCCACACTGATGTTGTTGGAACAGGTACGGAGGAGGCCCTGCCTGTGTCCCAGCGTGCCAGTGTCCATGGGTGCCAGCATGCTGTGACTTGGGCTGGTGCCGGGTCCATCACTGATGATGATGTCGCTAATGGCATGGGCAGTGACATGTGTGTGCCATGGGAAAGCCACACAGCAGGTAACATCATGGCCATGGCTGTGGGTGGTGCTACCGTGGAGGCCTGCACATCAGTACAGTCCCAGCCTGTGCCTGTCAGCACCAGTGGGGCAGCACTGGTGTGTGTACAGGACAGTGGGACTGTTGCAGCCACTGCAGCAGCACCAGTGAGGCCTGGGGAGCGGCAGCCTGAGGGGCAGCATCAGCAGTTGGCCAATAGGCTTGGGGGTACAGGGTCAAGGGGTGGCATCTGTGCACTGCCTGTGGACATGCCCAGACCTGGTCCTGGTGTGCAGCGCCCACCCTCAAGGGGTGCTGAGCATCAGGGCCGTGCACACCCTGCGGGACAGGATGCTGAGGGGGCAGATGACCTCTTGGATGAGCACATCTGCCTACTGCAAGCATCAGTCCAGCAGCAGATGCGGCTTTCGACGTAGGTGGATGCACTGCATGCGGCTCTGGAGCAGGCAGAGGAGCGTCACAGCAGAGACACCCCTCTGATCCTGGCAGGGATGGACCGGTTGTGGGAGGATGTGACCACTGCCATTGATAGGCTGACACAGACATTCACTGCTATCATGGCCACAATGGGCACACAGTCATGTGCCCATGAGTCGCAGACACCACGCAGTGCACTGTCCACCCCCGGTTCCCGGGTCATGCAACACCCTCCCTGTCGACACCGGGTTCAGCTGTGGGCATTCCGAGCATGCCTGCCACAGGCATGTTTGGTGTGCTGCAGACCCCTGCATGAGCACAGTCGCATTCATGCAGTGGAACCCTTGGGGGACCATCAGTGCCACCCCAATGAGGCCAGTGGTTGGCCTGTCAGTGCTGGTGGGTCTCAGCAGGGCCACCCACTCATCTGTGGTGGCCAGAGCACTGTGTCGCGTGACTGACCTGTCTCCCAATGCAGCTACTGTCTGGTGCTGCCCTGTGTGCATTGTGTCTTTCAGCGGGCATTGTACGGGTGGGTACTCAGCCCTGCATGCAGACACACAGTCCATCTGCACACCCTCCAGCTGCTGTCCGCAGTTGCGTGTGCATGATGATGCCTGCATTGCACTGTACACCAATGTGCAATGGTGCTCAGCATCTGACACACGCACATGGACAGGCACTGGGTGTGGTGGTCTTTGGACATGTGTGTGGCTAGGGGTGGCGTTCGGGGTCGGTGTGCCTCCTACCCTTTGTGCATGTTTGGTGCATTGTGTGTGTGTGTGTGTGTGTGTGTCCATTTGCGTGGCATGTTAGACCTCACCTATCCCTGGTTGTGTGTGTGGTTCCATGCCCTGCCACTTCCCTTGATGGCATGCACCCCTGATGTGTGTACATGCGTGTTTGTGGGTTGTGCCTTAGCCACTGTTGGCTGCACATGGCCTCATGACTTACCTGGGTTGGCTGAAGTGCTCCTCCATGATGGTGTCCCGGTGCAGCTGTGCCAGCCAGAGCAGTCGGGGGTCCCGTAGTCCAAGGGGGGCTGCCCATCACCATCGTCACCGGTGACCTCATCGTCCCCATCGCTGTCCCCCTCTTTGACCTGTACGGCTATCCCATATTCATTGGCCGTGTTGTGCAGGATGCAACAGGCCAGGAATAGCCTGCAGGCCTTTGAGGGACTGTACTGTAGGGCACCGCCAGAGGTGTCCAGGCAACAGAAACGTGCCTTCAGCATCCCGAACACCCGCTCAATGACATTACATGTGGTGACAGGTGCCTCATTGTAGCGTTGCTGCGATGGGGTTGCGGGCTGCTGGTAGGGTGTGAGCAGCCAGGGATGGAGTGGGTATCCACTGTCACCTGTGTGTAGAGGGTGGAGGTTAGTTTTGTGATCAGCATCGCCCTGCCCCGGGCCATGTAGGCCACTACCCATGTCACCTCTGACCATGCCCACCAGGCCCTATGATTGTCCATGTGGTTTGAATAGCACCCACTAGGTGGCCAGTGGGGATATCCCCACTCGAATCTGTGGCACAGTGCCGACTGGTGTCAGATGAAGGCATCGTGTGCTCCCCAGGATGCATGGCACAGACATTGATTATCTGCTCCTGGCATCGCACACTACCTGGCAGTTGATGCTGGCATAGCCCTTGCAATTGATGTATGCGGCCCCCTCGGGGTCAGGTGGTGTGTGGATGGCCACATGGGTGCAGTTTATTGCCCCTAGCATGCCAGGCATACGTGCTACCCTGTGGAACTCCTGTATGTTTGCTGTGCACTCTGCCGGTGTGCTGGAGAAATGGATGTACTCTACAGCATGTGGCAGCAGCAGCACGCTGAGAAATTGGGTGAGGTGGCGTGATGTGGCCGACTGAGTTATGCCTGTGGTGTCCCCAGTTGGTCTCTGGAAGGTACCCGTGGCGAGCAAGCACATGCAAGCTGTCATTTTCGTCTCCACTGACAGGGCATGGCTCCGTCGTGTGGGCGCCTGCATCACATCACTGCACAGCTCACAGAGCCGCCTCAGAATTGCCCGATTCAGGTGGTACAGGCCCACAATCTTGGTATCACTGTACAGCTCGAAGCTGGTGCAGGCTCGGTACTGCCTGTTAGGGGCATACCGCCGACGGGCCCTTCCACGGCCACAACCCCCTGTTGTCCACCTTCTCAACCCCCTCATTATGACCTCCATCTGGAAGGTGGCACTGGCCATGTCCCTGGCTTATGTTCACCCCCCCAGCAGCTGTTACTGTATTCCCCCCCGCTGTCCTGACTGCTACTTCCCCTGCACCAGGAACACCTGCCTGTGCTTGCCTCACTGCTGTGTGGTGTACTTCCCCCTTCTGCACTGTCTCCCCACATCATCCCCTGTGGCTGTTGCTTCCAGGTGCCATTTCCTTCCTGGCCCTGTGTGTCCCTGCTTTCCCAGTTTTCCCTGCTATCTTTGGCTCTCATGTGGCTTCTCTGTAGTGTTCTTGTGCCTCTCACTTGCTCCCTTTTATTTTGGCTCATTTCCGCTGTGGCGCAACTTCCGCTTGCTCCCCTATTGCGCATGGTGCAAGTTGTTAAATATTGCACTGCGCCATTTATGAATGGTTCCTCCCCCTTCCGTTGTGCATGCATTAATTATCATTGCACTATTGCTCAGCGTGATTTGGGGGCGCAACTGCCTCCTGCTGAATATCACAGAATGGTGCATTTTCGGACTTGCACAGGCGCAACCTTAGTGCACATGGCTCAACTCTTTTGAATATCTGGGCCTATGTGTTTCAACATTTTTGTTTAAGTTGTAGGGCTTTTGCAAAGATTTCTGAATCTTATGTTATAATGGCTGGGGATTTCTTCCAAAATCTTAAGGAAAAAATTCCCCAAACATTTCATCAGCATGTGTGTTTGAGTTCTACTTTCTTATATTATTCACGACTTATCCTCCACAGCCTTCAGGCTGAGCTGTATCCAGTCCCTACAAGCTGTAGCAAAGAAGTGAATACCCCAGTAATGTAAATGAAATTTAAAACTGTTTATGACACTCATATGTAGCATAAGTAGTTTATTTGAAGGACGTAGTACCACATCAGATCAGGTCCCTGACAGCTCAGAGCCATGCTTTTGGTTTATTGTAGGATGGATTAAATGATGTTATTTGGTTCACCACAAGTTCCTGTTTGGTGTCCTGAAATGAAGCACATGTCTCAACCACATAATTGCAAAATTTACATTGGCTACTAACTCAGCAGCTGTGTGATTTAGAAAACAATCAGGTACAGTATACCACACAAAACAGGATTTTTGAAACCATTAATTGTGCAATAATTGAATTTACCTTTAAAGGGAACACAAACTCATCAACCTTGCATTTTACATTATTTAGTACAGCTGTTAATTAGGGCATTTGTGAAGCATTTATACAACAAGCATTTGTCAATGCTGGAGTTCGTCTTTGGGATTGCTGCTGGTACGCACCGACTGGCAGGACTACAGTTCCCAGCAGAAAGAACTAGTTATGCCACCAAGTTCACATTCCTGTTGAAATACAGTGAAGTGCATACCGGTTTCCTCAATTCATGATCTGGCTTTAGAAACATAGAAACATAGAAACATAGACTTTGATGGCAGATAAGGACCGCTAGGCCCATCTAGTCTGCCCATTTCCCTACCTACAGGATAGGCCGCAGATCCTAGTTAACCAACAGCCTATATCTTCCTGCCCCCCACAAGAATTGCCTTATGTCTGTCCCATGCATTCTTGAATTCTCCCACAGTTTTAGACCCCACAACTTCCTCAGGAAGGCTGTTCCATGCATCCACTACCCTCTCTGTGAAATAATACTTCCTCACATTGCCCCTGAACCGCCCTCCTTCTATCTTTAAATTGTGTCCCCTTGTTCTTGCAAGTCTCTTTTTCTGAAAGATGCTACCCTCTTGGACTTTGTTGATTCCCTTGAGGTACTTGAAAGTTTCTCATGTCCCCCTCTCCTTCTTTCCTCAGGGTATACATATTAAGCTCCTTTAGTCTCTCCTCATCACGGCTTCTCTTGCAGACCCTGCACCATTTTAGTTGCCCTCCTCTGGACTGCCTCTATCCTGTCTATGTCCTTGCGGAGATGGGGTTCCAGAACTGTACACAGTATTCCAGATGGGGTCTCACCAACTGTCTGTACAGAGGGATAACAACTTCCTGTTTTCTGCTGCTGATGCCTCTCCCATACATCCCAGTATACCCCGGCCCTCCCTACTGCCTTCTCACATTGCTTGCTAACCTTAAGGTCATCTGATATGATTACCCCAGGTCCCTTTCCTGTTTTGTTGTTGTTACTACCTCCCACCCATTGTGTATTCTTCCCTGGGTTCTTGTTTCCCAGGTGCATTATTTTGCACTTTTTGCATTGAATCCTAGCTGCCATCGTCTGACCATTCCTCCAACCTTGCCAAGTCCCTTTTCATCCTTTCCACGCCTCCTTGTGTATCAACCCAGTTGCAGATCTTTGTGTCATCTGCAAAGGCATACTTTTCCTTCCAGTCCCTCTGCAATGTCACTGATGAAGACATTAAAAAGGACTGGACCCAATACTGAACCCTGTGGTACCCCACTGGTAACCGCCCTTTCTTCAGAGTGGACTCTATTTACAATTACCTTCTGTGTCCTGTTGTCCAGCCAATGTTTTACCCAGGCTACCACCCTGGGACCCACTCCCAGGCTGGTTAATTTGACTAATAATCTTTTGTGTGGGACTGTGTCAAATGCCTTGCTAAAGTCTAGGTAGGCCATGTCCACAGCCCCTCCCTGGTCTACTACTTTGGTCACCCAGTCAAAGAAATCTATTAGATTCGTCTGACATGACCTTCCCGCTGTGAACCCATGCTGCCTTGGATCCTGTGCTCCACTGACCTCTAGGTACTCAATTATTCTTTCCTTCAGAAGTGACTCCATCACTTTCCCTACCACAGAGGTCAGACTGACAGGTCTGTAGTTTCCTGCCTCTGTCTTGGTCCCACTTTTGTGAAGGGGAATCACATCCACCTTCCTCCAGTCCTCGGGTACCACACCATCCTCCCATGATTTATTAAAAAGAGTAGCCAGTGGTTTCACTAGTTCCTTCCTTAATTCTTTTAGAATTCTGGGGTGAATTCCATCAGGACCCATTGCTTTGTCCACCTTCAGTTTTGGAGTTCTTGCAGAACCCTTTCTTCTGTGAAAGGACTGGGATCGACCCCCCTATCAAGAGTGCTTCTGTTAATTGGATTAGGCACCTCCCTCCTCTTTTGTGAATACTGAGCAGAAATATTCATTCAGTATTCCTGCTTTTTCACTGTCCCCTCTGCCCACCCACACGTTCATTCTATTCAGCCTCACTATCCCTCCCTTTGTCTTTCGCTCGCTGATGTACCTATAAAGGTTTTATCCCCTTCTTAACTGAGTTGGCTACCTTTTCCTCAGTTTGGGCCTTTGCTATTCTGACTTCCCTCCCTGCTTCTTTCTGCCTTAACTGGTACAGCTCTCTGTCCTGCTCCTTCTGTGTTTCCTTATACTTCCGGAATGCTATCTTTTTCTTCCTGACTTTCACAGCCACCTCTCTTGAAAACCATAGTGGCTTTTTCTTTCATTTTGATTTGTTTATTTGCTTCACACAAAGGCTTGTTGCCTCTGTGATGGCAGTTTTGATAATTACCCATTGTTGCTCCACACCTCCTTCTAGCCTGTTTGCTAGTGCTTTTCTGAGGCACTCTTCTCATCTTGCCAAAGTCAGCCCTCCTAAAGTCCAGTACCCTCACTTTTGTATGGCTTGACTCTGTAGCTGAGTTTAACGTGAACCACACTGTTTGATGGTCACTTGTCCCCAGATGGCAACCCACTTCTAGATCTGAGATCCTTTCACTGCCCCGTTTGAGAGTCACGAGGTCTAAGATTGCTCCCTCACAGTGGGTTCCGAAACTAGCTGTCTAATGCCTGCCACCTGTAGGGCATCAAGAATGGCCCTGCTTTTGGATGTGGCTGCAGCAAATGTGCTCCAGTTAACATCTGGCATATTCAGGTCTCCCATCAACAGTATCTCCCTTTCTCTGCCATTCTAAGAATGACTTCCATCATATCCTTGTCCATTTCTTCCCCTGACATGGGGTCTGTACACAACCCTGTGCGGATTGTGGTGCCTTTTCCAGTCTCAAGGTGACCCACAGTGCCTCCTCTCCTCCCTGTTTACTCTTTTGTTCAGTTGCTTTATCCCTTCCTTTACATAGAGAGCTACTCCTCCCCTCTTCTCCCTGCCTGTCTCTCCTGCAAGTTATGTACCCTGGTATGTTAACATCCCAGTCATGGTTCTCTGTGTACCATGTTTCTGTGACTGCTACAATATCCAGGCATCCCTCTTCCATTAAGGCCACCAGCTCAGGAGCTTGTTGCCCAGACTACGAGCATTGGTACTCATTACCCTCCATTTCCTGATGCCTTACCCCTTTGCCCCATCCTGTCCTTCTTGCCTTTGTCACTTTCTCCATTTACCCTGCCCTTCTCCCTATCGACACCTCCATGTTGGTGTTTGCCACACTTACTACCGTGATTGTTTGGGGCTAGGATTTTCCTGCTCCTTTCCAGTGCCTCCCCCCTTGGCTAGTTTAAAAGCTTGCCAATGAAGCATTTAAACCTATCACCTAGGATCCTGGTTCCCCTCCCGGACAGATGCAGCCCATCATGCCAGTATAGGCTTGCATCACTCCAGGTGGACCCCCAGTCCCCAATGAAGCCAAATCCCTGAGCTCCACACCAGTTTTTCAACCACTGATTGAATCCCATGGTGCGGAACACCCTAGCCTCTCCTATGCCATAGATGGGTAGCACCTCCGAGAAGGTTACCGTGCGTGCTACTTGACTAAGGCCCCTCCCCAATTCCACAAACTCTTCCTGCACTTCTCTAATCCCTTTCTTAGCCAGGTCATTTGTCCCTAGGTGGACAATGACATCCAGCTCCTTCCCCTGTGCAGCTGCTCCGGCAATCCTGAGGATTCGCTCCCTGTCCCTCCAAGCCATGGCGCCAGGCAGGCACCTTACCTCCCTCTCCCCTTCCTTGCCCAGTTCTACCTTCCTGACAATGGAGTCCCCCACCAGGAGTTGTTTCCTTCCCCTGCAGGGTCCCCTGCCACCCTCCTGTGGGTCTCCTTTGTGGAGGTTCCCAGCATCCTCCTTGGTCTCCACTGTAGGTGCCTCCATAGAGGAACCACACTTTGCCAGAATGGCATAGGAATTGTGGAGAGGTACAACTGGAGGGATGTGCCTCTGTTCCACCACTCTCACCCTCCCTGAGCCCACTGTGGTCCAACCGCTCCTCTTTCTTGGCAACCTCTGAGGCAACGGCAGTGGCACTGGTGGTCCCTGGATGGAAGAGGAGGTCCCACAAATCCTGGCCAACTCAGCCTGGAGATGAGCAACCTCCTCCTCAGCCCAGAGAGGTGCCTGCAGATGGGACAACACCGCATCCTCCAGAACATCTCCCGGAAGACTGCTGCTCCACAGCCACTGCACTGCACCACTCCAATCATGTCTTATTTCTGGCCCCTTAACTGTTTGCAATCCTTACTCTTTCCTCTGTTTTTTTTTCTCTCTCTCCTTACTTTCTGCCTGTGTGCCCTTTAAGCTCCTGATTGTCCTGTTCTGAGACAAGAATATCCTATATTCCTCAGTAGACCACTTACTTGTTCTGAGGCAGACCTCCAGCAGCTAGAGGGGGCCGGAGAGCTACTCTTGCCCTTCTAGGATGGTGGGTCCTTGGTGGTTCTGTGCTCACTCACTTCCTGCCCCTAAACAGGAAGTTCCTGTTGTCAGTCAAATCCTGTGCCTATAAAAATAGAACTAGCTTTGGGTGGGGGAGTGAAGGAGGGCAATATAGTCCCAGTAGAGAAGTTCAGTCACACAGCAGTCCTTTCTCCTGTTGTCTTCTGCCAAGCTATTAGCAGAATCTTTCTAAGGCAGTCTTTAAATGTAGCTTCCTTCTAGCTAAGCCACTCCCCCTACTTACCAGATCTTTCTACAGATAATTTAAACCTCACAGCAGTTAAGTCCTTTCAGTCACCTGAGATTTACACCTAGATGACTTTTCAGTTACCCATTCAGTTCAGTTTACCCAAACACACACTTTTTTTTTTGTTTTTGTATGTTAGTTTTTTTACCCTAAATTAAAGGTCCAAATACAAAAGTTCTTCTACTTTAGTCCCAGCAGAGAAGTTCAGTCACACAGCAGTCCTTTCTCCTGTTGTCTTCTGCCAAGCTATGAAGAGTGACGATGTGTCTGTGGTTCAGAGAAGATAAGGGCACTGAAGCCCCACCATGGGGGACGTTATGGTTAGAAACCCTAACATCCCGGGTGTTTGTTGGTATTTGCACTACAAATTTTCAACATGGCCTTTTGTGACCCCCACCTCATGAAAGCATTTGGGACCTCTGTTCATGAACAGTGGCATGTGATTTTGTTAATCTGTCCCGAATGTTGATTTCTCACAGTGACCGTGCCATTCTGCACCAGATGTGCACAAACACAGTTCAGGCAGGATGCAAAAAATTAAAGCTGTACCATTCATAGGAAGGTGTGAAGAGAAGGCAGTGTTGAACATCTGGAGTGAAAATATTAAAAATGCTTGAACGTATGGGCATACATGGAAACTGCACAATGCAATCTCGTAACAGTCATTTAGTGGAATAATTTCACCAAAATTTCAACATCGGCATTTTGTGACCTCTACTCATGAACACTGTCACTATGATTTTCTTACTCTGTCCTGAACGTTGATTTCCCACAGCAATCGCGCCATTGTGCGCCAGATGAGCGAAAATACATTTTGGGAAGGATGTGAACAATAACAGCTGTACTGCTCATGAGGAGGTATGCAAAACTGACAATGTTGAAACTCTTGAGTGAAAATATTACAAATCCTCGACGTTACGAGTATTCGTGGAAACTGCGCAGTGCACGCTCATAAAATAGTCATTTTATGAACTTTTGTCACCAAATTTTCAACATAGGCATTTTGGGACCTCTGCTCATGAACAGTGTCACTGTGATTTTCTTAATCTATCCAGAACACTGATTTCCCACAGCGACCGTGCTATTCTGCGCCAGAAGTGCGAAAACACATTTTGTCCAGCATGTGAAAAATGACAGCTGTACTGTTCATAAGGAGGTGTAAAAAAATGCCAATATTGAAAATCTGGAGTGAAAATATTATAAATTCACGAAGTTACGTGTGTGCGTGGAAACTGCTCAACGCACACTTGTAACACAGTCATTATATGGACTTTTGTCACCAAATTTTCAACATAGGTATTTTGAGACCTCCGTTCATGAACAGTGTCACTGTGATTTTTGTAATTTGTCCCAAACACTGATTTTCCACAGAGACCACGCTATTCTGCCCCGGAAGTGTGAAAATGCATTTCAGCCAGGATGTTGAAAATGACAGCTGTACTGTTCATGAGGAGGTGTAAAAAAATACCAATTTTGAAAATCTGGAGTGAAAATATTACATATTCGTGATGTTACAAGTGTGCATTGAAACTGCACAACGCAAGCTTGTAACACAGTCATTTTTTGGAATTTTGTCACCAAATTTTCAACATAGGCTTTTTGGGAGCTCACCTCATGAACAGTGACACTGTCATTTTGTTAATTGGTCCCAAAAGGTGACTCCACACAGTCACCATGAAATCACCTTTCGGGACCAAATAACCACACGACAGTGACTGAATTCATGAGGTGGGGTCCCAAAAACCCCATATTGAAAATTTGGTGCCAAAAGTTGCAAAAATGGCCACGATATGCACCAAAGTTAAAAAAACATTTATTCCATTATACAGCTTACTGGCATTTGTTCAGTTCACGGTTGGCTTTGAAGAGTGCAGACTTGTTCTGGGTCCATTGAAGATCATCACACCGTGCTCCGGAGGTAAGTATGGGGTGAGGGAGGGTGTGGGGAGGTGGGGTATGCAGTGGGTGGGTGCGGGTTGGGGAAGGGGACAAGAGACTCAACGAAGGACTGTTTTCTAGTTTACAGGTTTTTAAAAAATGTGAACATGTCATGGGAAGGTTTTCTTACTTACAGGGTCTTTTGGTACGCTGGAGTGGGCTCCCAGTGTGCCACCTGAGTGTTTTTTTCTGGGGGGGTTGTAGCCTATGGGGATTGGGCACCCCTGTTGGCACATACTGAGTGGGGGAGACAAGAGCCAAGGGGGATTGGGCACCTCCCTCAGCACACAACAAATTGGGGAGGGGACATTATGTCGACAGGGAGTGGGCTCCCCCGTCGGCAAGTGAACTGGGAGGGGACATGCTGACAGGGGGATTGGGCACTCCCCATCGCTTTGTTTAATTCTACTTTGGCACAGCCCCACACAACAAATTGCAGGGGGAGACATTATGCTGACGGGGAGTGGGCTCCCCTGTCAGCAAATGAACTGGGAGGGGGCATGCCAACAGGGGGAATGGGTACCCCATCAGTTTGTTTGTTTTTTTTAACTGCGAGGGGGCATGCGGAAGGCCCGGGCTCAGTGCATTCACACTGCTGTAAGCTACAGTAGTGTGAATGTGCAACCAGGAATGCAGTGCAGGAATGCAACTTCACAGGACCGAGCCGTGCCACTATTGGTGCGGCTCCATCCTTTGAAAAGTTGTCCAACTCGGCCCAAACAGCTGAAACTGAGTCATCGCCAGCCTGCCAACTGATTTGCCTGCCGCTGACCTGCCCCTAGAAATGGAGCTCTCCATTGGGCACACCCCTGTAGAACACCTTATAGCAATGAGTTTGTATGCACCTGCGTGCCACGATGAACTCAAAAAGTACAAGAAAAATGTAGCCATTTGAATAGCTAACAGACCTTCCAAGTTGTTCAATTGCATCATCATAATTGCATAACTTAGGGCCGGAACTTTTTAGTAACCATATCACACAATGAGCAAATCAATTCTCCTATGCCCAGAACATACCTGCCATCACAAACATGGCTGCTGCCTTTACTCACTAAAAACCTTTAACTAGAGGCAGCTCCAAGGGCCCTGCTCCAGACAAAGTTCAGTAGACTTTGTTGTCGTGTCAGTGGCCAGGCCTGGACACAGGCAGCTGCCAGAGGACAACTTGTCTCTGGCTGGGTGGGCTGGCAGGAGATTCCAGTAATTAGCGACCCCTGCATGTGATCCAGTGAGCTTACTCCTCTGCAGAGGCGTGCTGTGTCACAAAGGCTGTAGAGCACATTCCACGCCAAAGCAGAGGGGGAAAGGAAGAGGGAGCATAATGAGAGGAGAAAACATACCCGACGTCCACCTGATAAAAATCGCCTGAACAGGGTATATTCCTGGGAACAGTATACGTCCCTGAGCGACAGCAAGAAGAGGGAGAAAATATAAATGAAAAAGAAAAAGAAAAAACAAACCCTTCAACTAGGCCCTGAAAATAAAACAACCCTAAAAAAAATTAAATGTTGTTTCTCTGATCATCAAACACTACTTTCACAAATAAATTTAGAAAATAAATCACTACTCATAGTTTTTATTATTAGTGTTCCTTTGTTGATCCTGAAAAATGTTATCTTTATCTGCTTACCAGGAAAATCCCTGCTGCTTAACCTGTCACAGATAAAACTAAGACTCTCAGCAGGCCTATTGGTGTAGCAGTAGAACTACTGCTCGCGGCGCTGGTGACTGAGGTTCAGAATTGAGCCCTGATTATAGAGGGCCAAATGGGGAAGAGGATTGAGCATCTCAGAAGATGCTCTCCTCTTGGGGGTTTGGGGGGTGGGAGTTACCACTCCACTGCAGTACCACAACCTGGGTGACCACAGGTGGCAGTACAAGCTGAAGGTTCCAGCATACGCAGGTGGGTGTTGCAGGAGCCTGGTTGCGGCAGCACATGCATGCTCATCATGTGTCACTTCCATGGCATCCTCTATCGGCTTCATCTAAGGGGTAGGGACCAACTAAGGGGTAAAACCCCCTCTGTGCTGATGCAGCATGATGACCCCGGTCTTTGAAGACCCCTTGCTTGCTAGCAGCTGAGTGGATTAGCATCTGGGTTCCTCCTCCTCCTTACTGGGATTCCCCCTCATCTCTGGAGGGGGAGACCCAACTGTGGGGGGTGAGGCATGGTCTCCTGATTGGGCCAGTTGGTGAGGTGATGGACTGGAAGGTCCTAGCTAGTCAGAATAGGGTGCATCCCCAAAGTGCTGGCCAAGAGGAACCATAAATGGAACTGAAAAAAAAAATGGGGCTGTAGCTCCATATGGCCTTTATTTTTTGTTATTTTTGGTTAGGGTGCAGATTCTGAGGGCAAAGATGGCAGATGAGATTATGATGTCATCAGACGAGATTTCAGCGTCATAACGAAGTCTTGTCTGATGACGTCTTAGGTCTTGTGAGCACTGCAACTATTAGCAGTATTTGTAGTAGTAATGCAGTAGTGGTAGGAGGTGTGGGAAGAGGGGCTCATGGGGTTTTGACCACCAAAATGAAACAATCCACTGTGTGTGGGGGACACAGTCCCCTGATTGTCTCCATTCCTGTCAGTGCCTCGAGACTGGTACACTTTTGACTGTTGCCTGGCAATAGTCAGCTCTCTGACATCATAATCTCATCCACCATCTTTGTCCCTCAGAATCTGCACCCGCTCCTTTTGTGTGTGTGTGTGTGTGTGTGTGTGCGTGTCTGTTGGGAGATGAACATTCTACTGGTAAAATTCTGCAGAATTTTGAATTACTGCATTCCATGGTAAACATTCCATGCGTTGAATGTGGGGAAAGACACAGAATAAACAGGATATGGAAGTTATGCAATAATATAAATGTAACCTTACCCCAGCCAAGAATGATATCTTGTAACCAGGACCCCCCTACTTGTTACACAGACAAGGCAACAAACCATAAGTTGGCAGAAATCAGAATCAACCCTGGCATTAGGGTAAATACTTGGCTCGGGCATCTAAGAGGTTGGGGGGTTAGAGCACAAAATAACATTTATAGTTAACCCGAGTCTGGGAGAGGGGTACCAGGGCTATGCTGTATCTCCTATATGAGAGGGCCACAAACATTTCACTCAGTGACTCACAGATGGATTGCCCGCAACCATAAAATTGGGATTGTATTGTATGGCTTTATTTCTGACAAGATTGTAAAGCAGAATAGGGTGAGGGTGGTCCCCCAAGGCTGTAACTGTTCAAACAGATGGACAACAGTTTGCAGTAGTTAGAAACATTTCACACACACACACACACACACACACACACACACACACACACACACAGGCAGTACTGTAACTCCAACATGAGCTCTTTTCCAAATGAACTATCCAACCCTGAGCTGAGGGATCTCTGGATTTCTGACAAGTGTATAATAGTGGGAATGTTCACACACTTAAACTGGGACAATCCTGATGAGATGGACCATTGTTAACATCTTCAGGAAACACGGTTCCTATTTGATAATCAGTTAGATATACACTTTGTCCATGAGTGATATTCTGCCCACCCTGGCCAAAAGTCAGACTCTGCCATTACTTTAGGAAGTGAAAATTGAATTCTTCAACCCTACTGGGCTGCTAAAAACATCCTTACATCTGGATTCACCAACCCCACTGGGCTGCTAGAAACATCCGTATATTCAACACAATAAAGCAGCACATCTTTGTGGTGAACAGGGTCCTGAGTGCATGTAGTCTAGCCACTGTAGGGCACATACAGCACCAGACAACCCAAAGTCTCTTTCCAAATGCACCTTGTACTCATGGTTTGGTATTCCCTTGTTACAGGCATTTGACAACACACTTGAAGAAACATTTCTTTCATGAAGTCCATAGCTTTAGAGGACACTCCCGCTGTCTCCTTTCTCTAAGTAGCTGTGACAATCTTGCAGTCCATCAGGGGGTTGCCCTAAGAACCCCTGATTTCTCAGTCTTTTTCCACTTTTGAGTGAAAACTTGAACCCACTGGGGCTCCACTGACACAGGTCTCCATCACATCTAGGCAAGCACTTCAAATGATGAACAGAAGTCCTTCACCCAACCAAGGGAGGCTGGCAGGCACCTCTTGCCCTCTGCGGTCACAGAGAGCTCTTTCTCCTTCAGACTTCAACTCAGAACTGTCAAGGTTCTAACAGCTCCACTGCAGCTGAACCAAAAGGTCTTGTGCTGCTTCGAGAGTTCCAAATGACATCACCTCATTCTCTGCCCAACTGAACTAGGTAAACAATAAGGTAACATATTGTAGAGAGTTTAAAACCCTCTATTGCTGCCCAGAGACCTTCCTGGTAAGAAACATAGAAACTGTCGGCAGATAAGGACTGCTAGGCCCATCCAGAGTGCCTGTAGGTCCTATACATTGTATGTGGCCACTGACCCTATGTGATCAATGGCTTTTCATCACTCCCTTCCCTCTCAGGCTTCCCTTGTGCCTGTCCCAGGCGTGCTTAAACCCCTCCACTGTGCTTGCCCCCACTACCTTCTGTGGCAGACTATTCCAAGTATCAACTACCCTTTCTGTGTAGAAAAACATCCTTACATTACCTCTTAATCTACCCCCTTTCAATTTCATATTGTGCCCCATTGTTCTAGTACTTTTTCTACATTGGAAAAGGTACCCCACCTGCACCTTGTTTATGCCCTTGAGGTACTTGAAAGTTTCAATCATGTCCCCCTGCTTTCTCCTCTCCTCCAGTAAGTATATATTGAGGTCCCTTAGTCTCTGCTCATATGTTTTGCGGTGCAAGCCCTGCACCATCTTTGTTGCTCTTCTCAGGATAGTCTCCACCTTATCTATGTCTTTGCGCAGGTGTATCCTCCAGAACTGCATGCAGTACTCCAGGAGAGGCCTTACCAATGTTTTATAAAAATGGTATCACCATCTCCCGCCTCCTGCTAGTGAAGTGATACACCTGCCTATGCACCCCAGCATGCCACTGGCCCTCTCTGTGGCCTGTGTACACTGCTTTGATACCTTAAGGTCATCAGAGATGATAACCCCTAGGTCCCTTTCCTCCTTGGTGACAGTCAGCTCCCCCCCCCCACAACCTGTAGCTCTCCCCAGGGTTCCCTCTACCCAGGTGAATTATTTTGCACTTCTTTGCATTGAACCTCAGTTGCCACATCTCCGACCATCTTTCAAGCTTCTCCAGCTCCCTCTTCATTTTCTGCACCTCTTCTGGAGTATTCTCCAAAGCCTACAAAGCCCTACACGGACTTGGTCCCGACTACTTGAAAGAGCTTCTGATTCCTTACACCCCTGTGCGACAGCTCCATTTGGCTGACGAGGAGTTGCTGGAGATTCCAAGGGTTAATTTGAAATCTTCTGGTGCCCATGCTTTTATGTTTGTGGCTCCAACCCTCTGGAATTCTTTGCCCCATTAGCTCAGGGAATGTACGATTGTGGGGAATTTTAAGTAGGCACTAAATACTTTTTTGTGGAGTCAAGCTTTCTATGAATAGTCATGATTTTTAATGTCTAATTGTAATTGTTCTATTTTTAGGGAATTTGTTCTTAAATATTGTAAAGCGCCTTGACATTTGAAAGGTGCTCAATAAATAAATCTTTATTATTATTATTAATTATTACCCAACCTGTTGCAGATCTTAGTGTCATCTGCAAACAGGCAGACCTTTCCTTCCAGCCCCTTTGCAATGTCACTGATGAAGACATTGAACAGGACTTGTCCTAGTACTGATCCCTGTGGTACTCCACTGGTCATCCCCCTCTCCCCAGATTGTACTCCATTTACCACCACCCTCTGACTCCTGTCTGTTAACCAGTTCCTAACCCAGTTCACCACCTTGTCTCCCATGCCCAGACTGCCCATCTTGTTAATCAGCCTTCTATGTGGGACAGTGTTGAAGGCTTTGTTGAAATCTAGGTAGGCAACGTCTACCACCCCTCCCTGATTTAGTTCCCTAGTCACCCAATCAAAAAAATCTATTAGATTCGTTTGACATGACCTTCCTGCTGTGAATCCGTGTTGCCTCAGATCCTGAGCCCCGCTGGATTCCATATGTGCCACTATCCCTTTGTTTAGCAGTGTCTCCATGATCTTTCACACCACTGAGGTGAGGCTGACTGGCCTGTAGTTCCCTGCCTCCTCCCCACTGCCGCTTTTTTGCAGTGGGACTACATGTACCCTCCTCCAGTCCTCTGGAACGACACTCATGTTGAGTGACTCTGAACAGGGTCACCAGAGGTGCTGCTAGTTCCCTTCACAGTGCCTTTAATATCCTTGGGTGGATACCGTCTGGCGCCATGACCTTATCCACCTTCAGCTTTGTGAGTTCTTCCAGAACTCTCTCCACTGTGAATGGACTGGTGTCCACCTCTCCTCCCACACTGCCTCTGCAACCCAACTGTGGTCCTTGACCCTTCCCCTCCTTAGTGAATGTTGAGCAGAATATTTGTTCAGTATTTCTGCCTTTTCCAGATCCCCCTCCTTACACTCTCCCTTCTCCCCTTTGAGCCTCACAATCCCACCCCTAGTTTTTCTTCTTTCACTGATGTACCTATAAAATGCCTTATCCCCTTTGTTTACAGACTGTGCTTAGCCCTCTTCTGTCTGTTCCTTCAACCTCCTAACAGCCTTCCCTGCTTCCCTTAGACATTCAAGGTGCACCTCCCTGTCCTCCTCCCTTTGGCTCCCCTTATATTTCCTGAAACCTCAGCCTCTTAGCCCTGACTTTGTCCTCCACCGCTTTGGAGAACCATAGTGGTTTCCTTCTTCTTTTCCCTTTGGCCACTATCCTAACACATTGGTTTGTTACATCCACTATGGCTCCTTTCAGTTTCTCCTATTGTTCTTCCACCCCCTCTCCCTTCCCCAGGACTGCTTGTATACATCTACCCATTTCAGTGAAATCTGCCCTCCTGAAATCTAATACTCTTGCCCTTGTGTGGCTTAACTGAGTCCATGTCTCCATGTTGAACCACACCATGTGGTGGTCACTGGACCCCAGCTGCCCATCCACCTGTATTTCTTCGACTCTGATTCCATTGGTCCATACAGGTCCAGAACTGACTTGTCCCTAGTTGGCTCATGCACCAGCTGCCTGAGTCCTACCCCCTGCAGGGATTCAAGGATGGCTGTGCTTCTGGCTGAAACAACCATCTGGGTGGACTAATCCACGTCTGGCATATTGAAATCCTCCAGTAGCAGGATTTCGCCTTTAGCTGCCATGTCATGTATGTTCTCCACTGGTTCCCTGTCTACTTCCTCCCTCTGTGCCAGAAGTCTGTAGATCACCCCTGTACGTATTGCTGTTCCATTCTCTGGCTCCAGGGTGACCCACATTACCTCGACCTCCCCCTGTCTTCCCTGAACTTATGTAACCTTTATACCATCTCTGATGTACAGGGCCACTCCCCCACTCTTTTTACCCTCCCTGTCCCTCCTGAACAGTGCATAGCCTGATACATTGACTTCCCAGCCATGATTAGCAGAGTACCCTGTCTCTGTTATTGCTGCTATGTCAAGGTCTACATCTGCCAACAAGGCCTCCAGGTCTGGAACCTTATTTCCTAGGCTACGGGCATTCGTTAGCATGACCTTCCATGTTTTACAGTGTGCCCTCCCTCTGCTCTTGTTCTCCCTCTCCAGTGTCTTCCCCTCACCCTGGTTTCCTTTACTATGTGGTCTTGCCATACATTCTTCACCTGCCTGCCCCTCCCTGCCTGCTTTAACGGTTCCCATATTCAACTTATGTTCCTACATGTTCCCACAGGGAATGGTTTCTAAGCTTCTTGACCCTCCTGGCTCTCCTCCCTTGGCCAGTTTAAATGCTCACAGCTGAAGCATTTAAACTTCTCTCAAAGGACCAAGGTCCCCTTCTTGGACACATGCAAGCCGTCCTCCTTATATAAGCTCACATCTGCACAGGTCAGGCCCCAGTCCCCTATGAAGCCAAAACCCTCCCTTCCACACCAATCCTTCCACTAGGAGTTGAAGGTACGGATGTGGCGCGCCCTAGCTTCCCCTGTGCCCTGGACAGGTAGCACCTCCAAGAATGAGACAAAGTGTGCTATCTGTTTCAGGTTTTCCCCCTGTTTTCTAAAATCTTCCTGGACTCTGGCTAACTCCACCCTTCTCCTGGCCAGATCATTGGTCCCCAGGTGGACAATGACATCCAGCTGCTGCCTCCTAGCTATTGCTGTTGTGATCCTATGGATCCGCTTCTCGTCCCTCCACACAGTGCTTCCTGGGAGACACTTTACCTCCCTCTCTCCCCTGCTAGGTGACCCTAACTCCACTCCCCAGACAATAGAATCCCCCACTAGGAGAAGCTTCCTCCTCCTCCAGGGTTCCCTTCCATCATGGAGGACCTTCCCATCCTTCCTGGTCCCAGATTTGGGTTCCTGAGTGGGGCTTTCGAGTTCCTCCAAAACAGTGTAGCAGCAACTAAGTGGGACCGGTTGGGGGATGTGCTTTCACCCCCAACCCTCTCTGAGCCTACCATAGGCCAATCACTTCTCTTTCCTGGCATCCTTTGAGGTATAGGTTGTGGACCCGGTGGTCTCTGGGTGGGGGTGGATGTCGCCTCCAGAGAAGTGACTGCAGATAGAGCAGCATCGCAGCCTCCAGAATGTCTCCCTGAAGACAGCTGCTCCAGAACCACTGCACTACACCACTCCCATAATATATATTTCCCTCCTCAATCAACTGCCTGCTTCAGATGGCTATTTTTTATCTCCAGAATATTTGTTTTATTTCTGTTGTGTTTTGTTATGCTTCCTCTCTTCGCTACTTCCTGTATGGATGCAGGATGTTGCAAGGCCCTATAGGACCCACCTAATAAATGTAGGGTGAGCTCTGGGGTGGGTGGGTAGTGGGATGGGATGGTGAGACTACACCACAGGCTGTGTCCAAAAACAATCAGCCAAGGTATCCTCTGGCAGTGACTCCTCACTCCACTCACCGTGGTCCAGACACAGCTACTTTCAAACACCCAGTCACAAACTTGTCAGCTAGAATCCCTCAATTCTGCCCAAACTAAATGGAAAAGGACACAGAAACAGCAGTTAAGAAAATACCTCAAATACAATTACAAACAAAGTCACAAACTCACCAGCTAGAGTCCCTCCCTCCTGCTCCAACTAAATGAGGAATCAACTGAAATGGCAGTTAAAATCTCACATTCAAACTACACTAATCCCTGTAATATGATGCCTGCACTTAAAGTTCAGACACAGCCACTTTCAAACACACAGTCACAAACTTGTCAGCTAGAATCCCTCAGTCCTGACCAAACTAAATGGAAAAGTACACAGAAATAACAGTTAAGAAAAGACCTCAAATACAATTACAAACACAGTCACAAACTCACCAGCTAGAGTCCCTCCCTCCTGCTCCAACTAAATGAAAAATCAACTGATGGGGTTCTAGTGACCCCAGGGGACTGGGTGGTTACATAAACAAAGAGGGGAAAGATGGGGAAACATAGTTTACAGGGCAGAAGCAGACCAAAACTGCTTACAGCAGTCCTGAAGTTCCTAACAGCACATGCATTTTTTGAATCAGGAATGAGTGAACCTGTTTAGACAAAATCTACCCCCACCCACCCACAACATGGCTGGTACAGCAGTTTTAACACATTTCCATTAAAATATATCTGTATTGGTTTGAAATGCAAATTAGGTAACTATGTTTTAATAAAAATGTGTGCCACAGAGTTCTCATTGTCTTTTATTGCTTTTAGCTACCACCCCAGGTACCAGAACATAGGTGCCGGAACAGAGGGGGCCACTAGGGCCATGGCCCTACCACTTTCATAAGTGGCCCTATCACTTTTTGCTATCATGGTAATATATTTAATAGGGGAAAATTTACCCCTTTCGTCCTTGGCCCTACCACTTTTCAAACCGTTCCAGCACCACTGTACCAGAATATGGACTGCCTTGTCTTCAAAGTTAAAAAGGAAGCATATTTCAGTAAAGAAAGGTCTTTACAATTATGTCTTCTTTTTATTCATTAAAAGCCATTTTATAAGTGCTATAAGACACTCCAGACAGAATCATACTTCTCAAGTGCATTTAATGGCACGCCACTGTGCCTCGTAACTAACAACTAACAACTAGCCATGTGATTATATCACCCTAGAAAATGGGCTTGAAAACTATTGCATGCTGAATGGCTGAAAATGCTGCAATGCCTGATTAAAAAACAAGTGCCAGCTGGCAGTGCCCACTTGCTTAAAGATATCCGGGTGCTACATTCCATTTAAAAACTAAGTGGCAGCGATTTGTTTCCCTTATCTTAGTGAGCGAGGCCCCACAGTCACTAACCACTGTTAAAAATGTATTTCATAGTTAACATGCCATGCTGCCCATAGAAATTCATTTAATAACTAAAATGGTTACACTGAATAAAGAAATCTGTTCTGCTTTTAAGCACAGTTGCAGTCGTTTGTGACACCAGCAGTCTCGTGCTACTCCCCCATTTACTCTGCCCTTTTCCCTGCTCAGAAACAGCAATAAAGCAAAACAGATTCACTGCATAAAGAAATATTTGTTTTTATTTTCAGAAAGCTGCCAGCATAATCGTGGTTGTTTGAGACACCGGCATTCTCCCGCTACTCCCATGTCTGCCCTGCCCTTTTCTCTGCTGCAAAACAGCCAAAACGCAAAGCAGATTCAATCTTTAAAGAAAAAAGTAACCTACTACCCGATGCTTCCATTCTTACCCACACACAGATGTCCTTCCTGATCCTGGTACATTCCTTGCGCTGTCAGTTAATGGGGGAAAAATGCAGCACACTGTGTGTGTGTGTGTGTGTCTGTGTGACAGAAAAGTCTTTGCAGGACAGCAACTGAGAGCAATGGCCTCTCTCAGTATGTGTGGGAGGAGGCAGAGGGAGGAGGAACATCTCTTTAGGCAACCAACTGTGAAGGACTGCAGTGCCCTCTACTGGCAAATATACCAGTGGATGGACTATTTTATAAAAAAAAAAACTTTCACAATAATTTGTACAATTTGTTTTGTTATTTTCTTTCAGTTTTTATTTTTTACATAAAAATGCCACATTTAGCCAATTTTAATACCCTCTAGGTTGGTGGTATTGGGATATACCAGATCTTCCAGGGGCTATAAGGCCTTCCGTCTGTGACATTGGGCCTCATTATGCCCCTGGGCAGTCCAGTATATGCCAATACTGCCTACCCTGTCAGATATTATTGCTTACATAATGCACACTCTGTCATGTCCTATTGCTTATGTAATACCCCTAGTGTGTTGTTTTGTGTGTTTATTTTGAAATAGTCTTGTTTTTCCCTATTTAGATTCCCTTGCTATTGTTGCCTGTTTTCCCACCCACCATGACTTATTTTAAATCAAAGTTTATTAATTTTTCATAAAAAATCAGCATACACAGAACATTATAACATCGTAAACATTACATTCAGCTGTCAAAAAGAACAAATGAGAAAACAGTAATAAATATATACGTTAGATATCTACCTGTAACAACTGTGTGGGTAAAAAGGAAAAAAAAAACAAGCGAAACTATAAATAATTTATCATACATTCTTAGCTAAAATTATATTAATTTTTACTTATTATTTTCAGAACCCAATGACATCAGTTGAGCAGAAGTGCTGCAAGCAAAACACTTCAGGCTTCAGTTCAATAGATGTCACCAGGTTCCAGAACTGATATGTTATTAAAAAGTGAATATATGGGCACAGCTTGCAGCCAAGCGGGGAATAATCAATATAATTCAAATGAATGTGTTACCTAGGTTGTTGTACCCAGTGCAGTGATGATGCTTAATATTGAAATAGGCTATGCATTAGAGAAAGAGTAAGGTGCTTCTGGGAGTCCCAGGTTTCCAGTTGCCTTGGTGGCGCAGCTAGTAGCACAACCAGAACAGAATTCCAGGCTGCTTAGGTTCAAATCCCAGCTAAAGCACTAATTTCTTTCTCTTTTCTGTCTGTCAGTAGTATTACATCTCATTCACTTACTCTGGGAAGTCATAATTGTTTATGTACTGTTCCACAGAAAGGTCAACTAAAAAGAAAATGTAAGAGTGCAGTGTGCACGTATATGGAACCCAAACCAACTGTCGGGCATTATTTGATATTGTGATGCTTCTCAGAAATTCATGGCCCTGCCCCACTCGAATTGGACTGGTTGTCTCCTGTGAGAGTATGTACTGCGCTTTGCTTTTTATCTCATGATTGAATAGGATTTGTTATGCATTTTGTGCATTTCTTTTTATTTTCTATAATTATTTATGTAACACAGCCCCCAAGTTTTGTTACAATGCCCTACCTTTTCAGGGCGGGCCCCAAAAATGGTGCCCAATACATGGCATGCAATTGGCTGTTGGCAGAATTAAACAAATGGTACCACCCCCAGTGTTGGAGTGTATACCAGGCTCACTATCTAGAGGATGGGGAAGGGGTGCTTACAAAAACAACATTTCTATTTACTCCAGGTCTGGGGAGAGGATGCCCGGCATACGCTAGACCTAACTTCTGAGGGGGCCCAATAACACTTGACACCAGAAGCAGTAATTTGAACGTCCATAGCTGTAACTGGGATTGTGCAGTATGGCTTTATTCACAGATGTTACTTAAAGCAAAGGTGGTCCCCCAAATGCTTGTCACTGCAAACACAGGTACTTTTATGTTTTTGCAGAATAATGAACAGGGCTAGGCAGAACTGTTTTCCACACAGACCATTTTCCAGAAACTCTGTTTTTCCCTCCCCAAGGGATCTCTACTCTCTCTCTCTCTCTCTCTCTCTCTCAGTGCATTCTTGTGGTATGTGCTACACACTTTACATTTCCCAAAAACATTTTCATTTCTCCAAAGTGTATACCTGTTGGATGTTCCACACACTTAAAAATCCTCCTGGCGCTAACCTTTGCCCACAGAAACCTGGTGCCCATCCATGAACCAGTTAGCCCTGTTTGAAACTCCAGATGAGGGTCCACACACCATTTGCTCCAACCAGCCTCTGCCATTCCTTCAGGGTTACACTAAATGAGCCTCTAATCCCCACTGAATTGCTAAAGACTCCCATCTTCAAATGTTCAGGCTCAGCACATTTGTGGTGAGTAAAATGGGGTCCTGACCTCTGTATTCTAGCCTACTCTGGGCACATACACCTCAGACAACTCCCTACTTTAAAATTCACATTCAGCACATTTGTGGTAATAGGGGTCCTAATGGGCATGATCTAACTACTCTGGGCACACACACCTCAGACAAGTCCCTAAGAGAACAGTCTATTGTCTCTGTACTCACAGACATGGAAAGTTGTTGCTCCTTCCTTACAGACATGGAAAGAACAAAAAGGCACCTCTTTCCTCTTTGGTAGATTGTCAGATCCTCACAAATGTTCCTCCCTTAAGGCAGCAGATGCTGTTCAGGACCTTCAGGGAATTTCCCCTTGGATCCACAAACTACAGTCCCTCTCACTCTCCCTGGAATGAAACTACAGAGTCCTGCAGGCAAACGGTTTCCACCACTTCACTTGTAAGCTGAGGATTTAGCTTTACTAGGGTGAGAAATGACCAGGGCTCCCATTTCAGAGACCCACTGACAGACCTCCTGCCACTCTGGCTGCCATACACAGACCAATTGCTGAACATTCTAAGCTCCCCCAAAGCAGCTGACTCCAAAAGTGGTTATGCTGCTGCAAGAGTTCTAAATGACATAATCATCCTCTACCCAGTCTAGCTGTGTAAACAACGATGACACTATGTAGAAAGTCCCTAATAAGCTCCCTACCAGCTGCCTTTACTTCCTGCCTAAGGCTAACACAGATGGGATTCTATTAACCCCAGGGGACTGGCTGGTTACATTTAAAAATGCATAAATAAGTTTTAAATAAGGTTCAGCCACATTATACTTTAGAGATCCTTAAGGAAAGTACCAGACATGTTTTTTATACCTGTTAGGAGTATTTTCATATACAAAGGTGCGGTGTGCACATATATGGAGTCCAAACAAAAAGAAGAGAGAAAGAAATAAGTGCCTTGGCTGCAATTTAACGCAAGCCACCTGAAATTCCTTTCTTGTTGCTCTGTTGTTGCACCAGCTGTGAGACCCAAGATTCCCAGAAGCACCAGCTAAGGTACTTACTTCTTTCTCCTGTTTGTTTGGGTTTCATATATGTGTACACCACACCTGTGTGTATGAAAATGTACAGTAATTATCTGTGCAGCACCAGGTTGTACACTCAAGAAAGAATAAGGTGCATCTGGGAGTCTGAGGTTTCCAGTTGTGTTGGGGGCACAGCTGGTAGTGCAACCAGAATGGAATTCCAGGCAGCCTGGGTTTAAATTCTAGCTACAGCATTTCTTTCTTTTTCTCTTCTATTTGTTTGGGTTTCATATATGTGCATACTGCACTTTTGTGTATGAAAATGTAATTTATCTGTGCAGCACCAGGTTGTGCATTAGAGAAAGAGTAAGGTGCTTCTGTGAGTCCTAGGTTTCCAGTTGCCTTGGTGGCACAGCTGGTAGTGCAACCGGAATTGAATTGCACGCAGCCTGGGTTTAAATCCCAACTAAGGCTTTAATTTCTCTCTTCTATTTGGGTTCCATATACAGTATATGCACACCACACCTTTGTAAATAAAAAATGTAATTATCTATGCAGCACCAGGTTGTGCATTAGAGAAATGGCAAGGTGCTTATTGGAGCCCCAGGTTTTCAGTTGCTGTGGTGGCACAGATGGAAGCACAACCAGAGCTCAATTCCAGGCAGCACAGGTTCAAATCCCAGCTAATGCACTAATTTCATTCTCTCTTCTGTCAGTCAGTAGTACTGCATCTCATTCACTTGGTCTTGGAGGTCATAATTGTCCATGCATTTTTCCACAGAAAGGTCAATTAAAAATAAACATTTTTATTTACAAGGGTGTGGCATGCATTTATATGGAACCCAAACAAGAGAGAGACAAATAAGCACCTTAGCTGGGATGTGAACCCAGACCACCCAGAATTCCATTACAGTTGCACTTCCATCTGCGCCATCAAGGCAACTGGAAACCTAGGACTCCCAGTAGCACCTTACTCTTTCTCTAGTGTACAACCTGGTGCTGCACAGATAATTACATTTTTATTCACAAGGGTGCAGTGTGCATGTATATGAAACCTAAACAAACAGAAGGGACAAAGAAATAAGTGTCTCAGCTGCAGTGGAAATATTTAGAACACAGAAGAAAAAACATCCTAACATCCATCATGAAGCTTCCCCTCACCAGTTTCCATCCATGGCTTCATGTTTCCTTGCCTTCATTTGTTATGAATGGAACACTTCTGTCCACTTTATTACATCCCTTAGGTACTTAAATGTCTCTGTCATGCCCACCTCTGCCTCCTGACCTCTGGTGTGTAGCTACTGATGCTCTCCAACCTCTTCTCCTACATCTTCTCCTGCTGCCCCTGAATCATCTTCATGATCCTCCTTTAAACAGCTACCAAGAGGTCCCTATCCTTTTTGAGGTGCATGCTCCAAAACTGCGCACAGTACTTCAGATGTAGCCTCACCAAGGATTTGTACAGGGGCAGAATTACCTCCTTCTTTCTTCTAGAAAATCCCCACCCTGGACAGCACATAATTCTTATAACTGTTGCCGCAGCCTTCTGGCACTGAGCATGGCACTTTAGACTGTCACTAAAAATGATCTCCAGATCCATTTCCTCTGACATCAGATCCACCCTCACTCTCCCAAACAGTATTCTGTTTTGGGATTTCTTTTGCCAGTGTCCATGACTTTAAACTAAATGTTGGCATTAAATCTGGGTTGCCATTTGTAGACCACATATTAATCTGTTCAGGTCCATGTTCATTCCCATATCCCATTCATTGTATCTACCCAGCCACTGATTTTGACATCATCTGCAAAGAGACTGATTTTATCTGGATTCCATCTCCTATATCATGGATGGATAGAGTGAAAAGAAGCTGCTCCAGGACCAACCCTTGTGGTACTCCACTAGTGACCTTTCTAATCCCTACATATTCCCCCTTGACAACTATCCTCTGAGTTCTTTCTTCAGCCAGTTAATAGTTAACATAGATAATTTGCCTCCCATGCCCAGATCTCTCAGCTTTTCATAACTCTCCTATGGGGCACAGCATTGAAGGCCTTTCTAAAGTCTAGATATACAGCAGTATGTCAACTGATTGGCCATTATTGACTGCCTTCATAATCCAATCGAAGTCTATCAAGTTTGTCTGGCATGGACTATTACATGACACAAACTCATGCTGTCTCTTCTTCTGGAGCCTGATGATCTCCAAACATTTCACAGCCCTTTATAATGTTTTTAGCAGTTTCCTTAAAACTGAGGTCTAGTTGACAGGCCTGTAGTTCCCAAGGTCTTCTCTACTCCCACCCTTGCAAAGTAGGACCACACTGGCTTCCCCAAATCTGCTAGAATTACCCCTGTTTCTATGGAGCAGTTAAAGAGGTTAGTTAGTGGTTCTGCCAGAACAGGGCAACCTCCCTGAGCACCTTATGGAGCAGACCATCTGAGTCTGGTGACCTGTCCATCTTCAGGGTCCCAATTAGCCAATTGAGTACTCTCTACACTGCTATCCCTTCCATCTCTGATCCATGCCTCCCAGGCTAGAGTCTCATACTCTGAGAGCAGTCTCTTATACTCTTTCATGAAGACTAAGCAGAACTGTTGGTTTAGAATATCTTCATTCTTATTGTCTTCCTCTATTTCCCCTCATTTCTTTAATCTTATGACCCTCCTTATCCTCCACGTTTCTTGCTATAGTGGAAGAAAGTTTTGCCCCTTACTTTATACCTTCTGCTATTTTCAGCTTGACCACTGCTTTCACTTTTCTTGCCACTGTTAGCCTCCTTTGTTTTCTCCCTATTTCCCATTTATTAGTTCCCCTTCTACTTCCTCAAAGCTGCCCTCTTTGTCCTTATTGCTTGCAAAATCTCCCTCAAGAACCAAAAAGGTATTTTGTGTTTCTTTTTCTTTCCTACCTGCCTCATCCCATAATTATGTGCTTTATAATTTCACACTTGGCCTCCCCCTTCCACACACACACTTCCTTATAATTTCACACTTGGGCTCGCCCACCCCCTCATGCCTGCTTCACCTCTACAAGTTATTTCATAATTAACTACCCCACCTTTCCATAATCTTCCTTTCTAAGATAAAGGACCATTGCCCTAGAATTTGAGCATTGGGTTTCCCGTATGATACTAAATCATACTGAGTTGTGGTTGTTAGTTCTGAGGGGCTCTTCTACTCTGACCTCTTGTATACTGTCCCTGTTGCATAGGACTAAGTCCAGCAGAGCCCTTCTCTGGTAGGCTACCTAACCCTATGGGTTAGTAGGCACACTTGCATTACCCCTGTCAGACACCTGTCTCCATGCTGTTTTGGCCAACTGGATTTCAAAGTCAATATCTAGTAGGCTGAAGCCTCTCATAAGTAGTTGCCCCCATTTGGACTGCCTTCCTCATTTCCTCCCCCAGTGCTTTATTCATATTGTCTATCTGCTTGCTGGCCTGTATACAGCCCCCACCTTAATGACCTGCCCTTTAAGTGTTCCTAACTGTACCCGTATTGATTCTACCCAACTGTCCCCCTTTAAGGTGCTATCTGTCTTCTGTGGTCTCTATGTTGTCTTCTATGTAGACAGCCACCCCTTCTTCTGCCCTTCATTCTATCTCCTCTGTAAAGAGAGTACCTAGGATTCCAGTCATCGTACTGTATCACCCTTTTTTCTGTTATAACGCAAATCTAATTTTTCCTCTGCTGCTACCACCTGAAACCCCATCCATTCTATTTCCCAAGCCCCTTCCATTCATACAGGCTGCTTTCCAAATTCCTACTTTCACCCTCCCCTTGCTTTGCAACTATCCAGCCCATCACCCCACTTGGTTGATTTACCTTCCCCACTGCATAGTCCCTTGTTCCCTCTGTTCTGGACCCCTCCTCTAGTCCTCTTACTATTCCTATCCTCTGTAGCTCTCTTCTTCTTACACCTTAGTCCTTTGGATCTGGAACCTGCCCTCTCCCCTGTGCTGTTGTTTTCACCCTGCCCTGTCCCCACTCATTTACTATGTGGAGGGGGATAGTCTTTAAGGTTTTCCATATGTGTGCTTTAGTGTTATGTACCCTCATACAGCACTTCCACTGACCAAGTTTAAATCCATACTAATTCACACTTTATATTTCTGCCAGGGAAGGCCAGTTTTGCACACACCAGGGGATGATGGCTGCCTCCATCAATCCCCTCCTGTGCACCATCTGTTTGGCGCATGGCACCACTTGCCACAACTGTAGGGTGTTTTGCGCTGGGACCACTGTTGCACCAGAATACAGTGCAGGGTCCCTGGCACATGTGGCTTTGCTGTAAGTGGCCTCTTGATGCAATTTGTAATCCTCTAGGGGCTGTCCCATGCCTCTACCAGCAAGAAACTGTCCCCTGGTGTGAGCACACCCAACATGAAAGTGTAGTCTCTCTCAAACATGGGAGAGGGAACAAGAGGTGCCACATGAACGTGTGAACTGTGACTAAAATCAGGCAAAAGGGCAGTCAGTACAGGGAATCTAGCTATTAATAGCACAAAGGTACAAGAAACACCAAAAGGCACTTAACTGGCAGTGCTTTTCCAGGGGACTGTCCTGTGCAACCTGCCCAAAAAGTAACAGAAGGAATTTTTCAGAGAGCATTTAAACAACAGCCCAGAGCTATCACCTGAGGACAGACCTTCTTCTCAAATATGCGAGAGGGAGCGGGAAGAGCTGCATGAGGGTGCAGTTTATTGTATAACAGCTGCTTTCCTTAGGAGTGGCTGCTTCCACTACAGAGCGCTTTAGCTAACATCTAACTATAGCATCCTCAAATAGATTGCTATCCTGTATAACCAGCATCCCAACATTTCCTTGGGGAGTTCACAAAGTAGTGACTATATATTTCACCTTGTTCTTTGAGATCACCTAGGTTGGAGTGCATATCCTGTCATACAGCTCAGATCCAAACATCAAGCAGCTAGACCAGACACCAGGGGTCAAGTACACAACATACAGCTTAAGAAAAAAAAAGGAAGGGGCATGACTTGACCCGATACAAGATGGCAGCTTAATCTATATCCCCTCTACCCCTTGATCTTCAATCCGCATTAATCTGCCCTTAATAGCGCCTATTTCGATCACCTTCACCTCTTGTTCATTAATCTGTTGCACCAGCACTATGAGTAACCACTTATTTTCTAAATCAGAGCACTACAAACCAAGATACATAGACAAGCCATTTTCTAGTGCTCCAAGATGGTGACAGACAGGAAATACACAATGGAGACCATGACAGTAGAAGCAATGTTCATGCGGCTCCTTCAAGACATAAGCAAACTAAAAGCTGCATAACGTTTCCTTCCTCTGCCTTCATCAACTAGCCCTGCATTGCCTCTGCACCTGTAATGTACCTCCTTTTAGCCCACTGGGCAAGCATCCTGCCCTGTTCCTTCTATTAATAATGTATATTGATAATACTTTGCTCAACGTATAGTACAATTTTATTTTCTAGCTGTTTTCAATTGTTAATGCTTATCTCATGTACTGTATCATTTATTGTCAAAATTATTTTTTCTCTTGAACTTCTCGTTCTCCTTCCCCCAGGATGCATCTGGAAATGAGCTTTTGTTTAGCTCAGTATGTCTTTCCTGGTGATACTTTTTAAAATAAATAAATAAAAATAAATAAACTACAAACTACTCGGTCTTGCAATAAACTGGATTCAAGAGTTCAACTAATGGAGTGGAAAATGGAGAGGCCATACTCGAACTGCAGGCAACAGTAGAGAACAAAGCAGATTCATCCACCACCTACAAGACAAGGTGGATGGCCTAGGAAACTGAAGCCACAGAAATAATCTGCAATTTGTCAACTCAGGGCACAGAATTAATGGCTGCAGTGCTTTCCTGCAACATGCTCTCCCAAGGGTGCTTCAACTGAAAGGGGACCACATATTTAACATTGGAAGAGTGCATTGATCACTTGCACTTCACCTCAAAAGGTGAGCATCCAAGACTGATATTGGCCACATTTTTTAATTGCACAACAAAAAAGGTGATCATAAGGTGTTCACAAGAACTGGGGAAGTTCTTCTGGTAGGACCATGAAATACACATATTTCAAGACTTTGCAAAAGCACTATTATCCAGGAGGAGAGAATACATAGAAGTCAGACACATTATGCACTGCCTGGGCCTCCAGTTCTCCCTTAGATACCCTTCTACAATGAAGGTCATCCGCAATGGTGTTCTCCTGAATGTCACCTCCCCAAAGCCTCTCATGGTCTCTGGACTGTCTCCACACCTAGTGGTCGGAAGAGATGAGAACACTATGGCATAGCATAGAGCAGCCTCCGTGGAGAGTATGGATACCATTAACCTCTCTCCTGCATCACAGGGCAGCAGCAACCACTCTGGAGATCAAGAGGCCTGGTCCCTGCCTTTTTGCAGTTGCAAATGCCAATGGAGCTACCAAAGAGGTAAAAAAGATTCAATCACACACCCACTGTGATCCAGGAGCCACAACCAGGAAGAGGAATCTGAAGGATCGTCCAATGGTCTTTGTGTGATCCTGGCTAAGAATAAATATGCATCTCTCTTATATCCTCTTCTACTCCCACAGCCAATACCACCCTTGAGGAGACACAGCAAGTAACCTTGCCAGCAGCCACTCTATCCTTCACCTTCCCCGCACTGTCAAAGGAATTATCAGAGAAATCCTGGGTCTCAGTAGTGACAACAACAGTCCCTGTTCCACCTATGATTCTGCCAGGGTCTACAGCAGGGTCACAAGCATTAGTGGTAGCAGTGGGTCCTCACCAACCAATTCAGCCTCCTCTGGGAAGCACCCTGGGGTCTGGATGATTTTGCAAGTATACCTTTCTGGCTTGTAAATAACTGAGACAGTTGGAGGCATCATTGGGGAGTCAGGGAAGTTTTCAGGTGTTGGTCACATAGGGCTCTAGTACTGTTGTAAGGTGCCCTAGGTCAGACCACCGTGACCAGAAACTCCACTCACCCCGCTCCAACCTGGCACCTCTATACTGCCTGGTTCTCCTTCTGCAGCACCAAACTGAGTTACCCAATACCTGTCCACCCCTTTTGTCACTCTGATTTATTGGACAATAGTCTGCTGCAACACCTTTGCTTAAGAACTTGTAGCTCTGCACCTAGGCCACCTTCCACTCCAGTAGTCAAGTTGTTACATACGGCAGGTCAGTTCAGTTGCTAAGTTGCAATCACAGGTATCATGACACACATCGGATCAAGATTCCAGCATGCTGCCATTTCAATCTTATGTCCACTCAGGCTCTCCCCAGCACTCATGGCCCCCTTGTTCAGGAATTAGTGCCCCCTCAAATAACAACTTTCCTTCTCATATTAACTGTGTTTTATGGGAGACACACGTATCTGTACAATAACTGGTTATTTGGGACTCTGAGTCCATCGAGAGGGGTGCAGGGTAGGACCTTCTGAGGTTATTTTGATGGACTCTGTAGGCTACCCTGCTCAAATCCCTTCCTTTCACCAGCAGAATTCAGCGTTTCTCTCTCTCTCTCTCTGTCTCAGTCTCTGTCTCTGTCTCTGTCTCTCTCTCTCTCTCTCTCTCTGTCTCTCTCTCTCTCCATCTCCCTCTCAGGGGTGCTCTGCAACAATCCCACTTTGTTCTCCTGACAGGGAATACCAGATTACACATTGAAGGGGCCGTATCATGGTTCCGATGAATATTTGTTGTTTGCCACCTTGAACTATTGTAAGACTTGCGGACTGTATGGACTCAGTAATATCTGCTGAATCTTTTTTCTTACTCAGAGATTGTTCAGTCATTCTGCTCAGATTACAACTGTTTTCAGGCATTTGTAGCATTATATTACAGATACAAAATCACACATGCCCACACAATGCAAAGCATCATGGGCTGCATATGCAAATCACCGCGGAATGTTATGCTGGTTCAACTTTAAGCAGAATTGCATGGTGCCGAAAGGCCTCTCACACAGTTTGCAAAGGGTGCTAACAGATGACATAGACACGTGTATCATCCTACCAGGACTCATCAGTATGCCTCATCTGTTTGACACCCCAGTGGAATGAGCCAGCTACTCTACAACATAACCCAGACAGACCGTCTTAGGGTAGCTGGTTCATTCCATTGGGGTGTCAAACAGACGAGGCATACTGATGAGTCCTGGTAGGACGAAACACGTGTCTATACTACTCTGTTAGCACCCTTGCAAACTGTGTGGAGAGGCCTTTCGGGCACCATGCAATTCTGCTTAAAGTTGAACCAGCATAACATTCTGTGGTGATTTGCATATATATAGCCCATGATGCTTTGCATTGTGTGGGCATGTGTGATTTTGTATTTTCTTGAAACTTGGCTTCCCAGCCAAATGCCCTTTGGGGTAACCCTTGCCTCAGTGTTTGCGCACAGAGGTTCTTTATTATATTACAGATGATACTTTTACGTTTAGAAGAGACTCATGTAGCCCATGCACTCATGTAGGGGAACTGTCGCCTGCCTGTCTCAGATAGAATTTCATTTGCTGTACCACCTGAATATTTGCTTTAAACACAGATGGAGTGGTACATCCACCTAAGGTGAGCAGTAGACCTCCTACATCTCTTTGAGTGTTTTCTACCCTCCACCTCACTTGCATAGGGTACCTAGGGCTGGTGAGATGGAGGCTGGTGCTGCATTGTCACATATGGAGGTTTCTTCTCACTAATTTTTTTCCTTTACATGTGCAGGGCCCTCACTCACAGAGCCCATCAAGACAGGATGGCTGTGGGAGCACTCACTCCTTCATTCAATAAATCTACAGCTCATAACTCACCAAAGGCTCAGTCTTTCCCTCCCTAGGTCTCATTAAGCACAATACCCAACCACAGGGTCTTCCTCAGGTGGTCCAGCCATTTTGAGGTATCGGACAATTTTAAATACACGGGCACCAGCCACCTTTGCAGCTACTTAGCGACTCAGATAGCTACTGCTATTAACTATGTATGCTACTATTGTGTAGATTGGGGAGTGGGAGGAGGGGTCATTCAGTCTTACTACTACCGTAACAGCAATCTGTTATGTACTCAAGTGTTGCTATCTCCTAAATTGTCAGCGTGCTCCAACAACATGCCTTCAGGAAGATACTTGAAGGTCTCATGCCACTCTTTTTGGTCGGCCTCTCAAAACAGCTCAGTTGTGTTTACTGTATGTTTTTCTCTTGTTATATTGCTCTGTATTTGCTATAGGAATGAAGAGTGTAGCTGTGTAAGAGATCAGAGTTTCCTCTGGTATTATTTCCCCCCCTTTGCCTTTTACAACCCCCCTTATGTACAAGGATTCCTTCCCATGCCACCTCTTGCTCTGCTTCACTGGAGACCTTGGGCTTTTGCTCCATGCTTTCAGCACTATAGGTTTAACTTGCACTCATGCACCCAGACCAGCTCACTTACTCTCCTTAACTCATGGGTGATGTGATCTGCCATACATGGAATGTCCGAGGCCTCAACTCTCCCGTCAAAAATAAGCAGGTACTGACTCATCTCAAAAAGCACAAATTCAGTGTAGCTTTTCTCCAAGAAACTATAAACTGCTTACAGCAGATCATTAATCTCAGCATCTGCTCCCACCCATAAAACAGGGGTAGCCATATTGGTTCACAAAGCTCTCAGATCATCATTCATCACTGCAGAGCAAGAATCCCAAGGTCGCTGGATTCTAGCTCTGACAGAAACTTGCTCTGACCTCATCCTTCTAGTTAATATGTATGCCTTCATTGTGGATGATCAAGCATTCTTTCGCAAGATGGCACAGCGTATATCAACTCTGTCCACTAACAACACCCCAATCATGGAGTGGGTGTGGGGGTCAATCTCGCACTAATGCCCTGCCTTGATAGAAGTAATTCTTAGGTTGAATCCTACATTAGAAGCTCCCAAGCGGTCTCCCCTCTTACGTAAGATCAAGACCTCTTGAATGTATGGCAACTGTTTCACCCACAGGACAGGAGTTATTCCTGCCACTCTGCTGTGCACGATACTTACAGCAGGCTTGATCTCTGGCTAACCTCCGCCCAAATTATGCAAGCTGCTGTCAGCTCCACAATCTTGCCCCTGGTAATTATTGATTGTGACCCTGTTTTAACTTCATTTCATATGGGGGGACCTCACACCCAAATCCCAATCCTGGTGTCTCGACACTCTTTTAATGAAAGACCCAGAATTTATACACTGGATCCAAAAGGAAGCAGTTCTCTTTAGAGCTCAGTGATCCACAAGACACATTGGCTGGGATGACATGGGAAGGTTTGAAGGCCACAACATGCCACAAGATACTCAGCTTTGTCTCCCACCCAAGGCACAAATGTGAATAGCTCCTCCACAGCCTGGAGCAGGAGCTTAAGGTGAATGAGACCCAGTATAAGTCAAACCCTCACCTCATCCCTAATTTTGAACACCACTCCTCCATCATTAAACCCCACACAGAAGTGAATGCACTCTCACAGGTGTAACCCCCTGCAAATGGGGGTTCCCAAAAGTCTTCCAGGAGCTTGCTATAATGCTCCAAGCCTGGATGGTGTCCCGCGTTTAAGCCATTTATCTGTGAGTGCTTTTAAAGCCTCTGGTACTGTCTCTTTAAGAGCTGTCTGCCTGCAGACATAATTAATTTGGATGGGGGTCTGTGTGTTTCTCTGCTTGAGTCCTACTCGAGCTGCTGCCAAATCACTCCATTTCTGCCGTCACTAAGTGGGCAGAGTGAGCACTTTTCAAAGATGTAACTGTTTGCCAGAAATCACTTAGAGTAATAACGAAAATACAGTTTGTCTAACCTGCCTTTCTTTGCAGTCAGAACTGTGTTTGCCTAGTCATCCATTCTGATTTTGAACTGCTGAATTGGACCAATCAGTGTGGGGGGACCTTTGAAATGGAGCCTGCTGCTGGCAAATAAGAACTTGGACTCTCATTGTGGAGCCAGCCACCTATGTACTGTATGGCCAATGCTTCTGGGAATTGTAGTTTGGACTTCGGCGGCTTTTTTCCACCAACAGGGGGAGTTTACTATGAGTGACAGCCAAACCAGCCAACTGAACTGGAAGGAACTCAAAGGAAATGCCCGGCTCTGTCTACTGGAAAGATCAGATCAGTTTGAGCAGTAAAGAGACAGGGAACTGTGTGCTTCTTCGGTGTGTAGTTTTAACGCGGAAATTATATGTAAGGCCCTAAGTTTCGGTCTGCAGCTTGTGCAAGCACCTGTTCGGACTGAATCCGACCTGTGAAGAGAATCAAGGAGATCTGAAGAGTAGAAACCAGGCTCACCCTGTAGAAGACTGGAGAAATTGATGAATCGCGCTCGGTCTGTCAGGAACTGAATCTGCTGTGTGTTCTCACGGGTATTGTGCAGTAATTGCGATCGGGATAGAGAAGCAGCCTGCCTGGTATAGTACTTTCTTTTTACATATAAATGTGTGTAGTGCTTGTGGGGAATCACATTTCAAATCCCCAGTACAGTGAATTGAGTGCATGCAGCTGGAAGTAAACCCCAGCTTAATCCAGACTACATCCATTTGCTCTAAACTTGCAGTGGGGTCCAGTTACAAGGACCTTTTCCACATGTTCTGCTCCTCCTGGCAATCCAGGACAATCTGCTTTCCATCCAGTTCCCAGCATTGAGTCTGTGAGTACAAAGCAGGGTAGATCCCTGCCATCTGTTTATCAAATTGCAAGTATCTCATCTATTTGTTACTGTTTCATTTCTTCACAAACTGAGCCATCCAGCTCCGGATTACAGTTGGGTATTGTGCAAGTGTTTTTCCATCACAGGGCCCCATCCAGCTGCACCGATCCTGGCTAGTCCCCCATCCTGGGTACCCAGTGAAAGTGACAATTTGGGACTCTGAACAAGCGCACAGTAGTGTGATTATTAAGGTGTCTAAACTAATTAACCTAATTTTCCCCTGTCCTTGTTATATTCCCCTAAATAAATCAGATCTGTTTGTTTCAGCAAAGTTACACTGTCTGAGGTATTCATTTATGTTAAAGTGTTGTACTGTGGCTTTTGCATTGTATCATCTTGTTTTACAGGGGGTTCCCAGAGTCAAGCTGATCAAACCAGTACTGGGGGTAAGTGTATACTGTGAAGGTACTTCTGATATATTGTGTGGGCCACTAATGGGAAGAAAGGGGGGTTGCAGTGACCCAGAGGGCTGTGACCAAGTCATACCAGACTGTCTTAACTCTGACCTCTGGGTGGAGGCACCCGCCATTGGACCTAGGCCCCTTAACCTGTTAGCAGTTACGCAGGCAGGGGTAGTAGCCCTTGGGGATAGTGCCACCTGGAGGTTACATAAGGAAAGCTGAGATTACCATTTTGTGCCTTAGGCACAAGTATTGGAAAGGAGGGAGAAAGGTAGAAAGGTGCTGGCATATTGTCTTTGCAAACAACAGTCAGGAAGATACATTGCAGGCTTGCAAGATCAATCCGACCGGTTGCGTACATCCCCCAAGGAGGTATATACCCTTATTAAAAGGTTTTCTGCCTCCCTATACTCATCCCCTAACTCTCCTGATTCCCAGAATATCAGTACTTTTTTGGGCTCCCTGTCTCTTCCCAAACTGAGCCCTGACCAAACAGTCACTCTGGAAGCAATATTTACCCCAGAAGAGATTAAACAGGCCTTCCTGTCATTTAACTCTGGCAAGGCCTCGGGAGGGGATAGTTATCCCATTGAGTTCTTTAGACAGCCATCTACCTTGATGTACCACTTACTAAGTAAGATATATGCAGAGGTGGAGCATACAGGCTCAGTCCCACCCACACTGCAAGAGACCACCATTCAGAGGGAGGGCAGGTAGATTCTAGGTATCGCTAGGGTGGTGGCAAGAAGGGGGGAGCTGGATGTCATTGTCCACATGGGGAAAAATGACCTGGCAGGTGAGGGGACAGATGTAGGAAACATGCAGGAGGAATTTAAGAAACTGGGTGGTGTCTTGGGCAAGTAGCGCACTCTGTTACCTTCTCGAAGATTCTACCTGTCCATGGCAAGGGAGAGGGTCAATACATCCACACCATGGAATTCAACACATGGCTGAAGAAATGGTGCAGAGAGGAAGGGTATAGCTTCATTGGGGACTGGGATCTCACTTTGAGGGATGATGGACTGTATTCACCAGATGGCCTACATCTGTCTGGGGTGGGGGGGCAAAGGTATCCTCATTGAAAAGTTCAAATGCTTCCTCCATGAGCATTTAAACTAGCCAACGGGCAGATAAAAGCAGTCAGGAGGATAAAGGTAACCCCACCACATAACATATCTGAAATAAGGGAGAATTCAATTAGTACCAAAACACTATCAAACCCGATAAATAAATTAGATACAGTTGTGGGGAGGACAGAAGATGGAACCCAAAAACGTCACAGGGCCAAAAAAAGGGAAAAGGAGGGTGGGTGCACATGCTGGAAAGTAATGTGCACAAATGCTTGCAGTCTGAGGAACAAAATCCCAGACCTAATGGTATTAATGGAAGACGCAAACCTGGACATAGTAGGTATTACAGAAACATGGTACACAGGGAACCATAACTGGGATATAACCTTACCAAGATACACACTTTTGAGGAAGGATAGGGAAGGGAGAAAGGAGGGGGTAGCTATGTATGTGAAGGAGGAGATTAAAGAAACAGAAGCTCAAGAGTTGCAAGAAGGAGCAGAGGCTTTGTAAGTCACCATGGCGGTGGGAAAAAGAATAGCCATTCACACTGGAGTGACTTACAGGCCTCTGGCACAGAGGGGAATCAAATGAAACTCTTGTGGAAATCATCCACAAAATGGCAGCCAAAGGGGAACTGCTACTAATGGGTGACTTCATCCTGCCTGAGGTAGATTGGAGCACACAGACTGCGAGAACAACAAGGGGCATGGACTTTGTGGCTGCCCTGAATGGAGCAAACTTAAGTCAGCATGTAGCAGAACCAACCCGTGAGGAGGCTATACTGGATTTGGCCCTGACCAATGGGAACAGGATCACAGATGTGGAGGTGGACAGTCCCCTTGGTACCAGCGACCACAGGACAGTATGGTTTAAGGTAACCGCAATGGAGTAGGCAAACCATACAGGGATAAAGGTCCTAGATTTCAAGAAGGTTAAGTTTAAGGAGATGTGTAGAAATCTCAAAAGAGCCCTAGCAGCGAAAGATACAGGGGGAGATGTGGGAAAAACAGTGGTCTAAACACAAAAGAGTCTTAACAGAAGTAACACGTCACTGTGTCAGAATGCAATGCAAGAGTAAAAGAAAGAAAAGGCCATTATGGTTCTCGAAGGTAGTGGCCAAGAAAGTAAGGGAAAAGAAAAGAGCCTTCAGAAGATACAAGGAGACACAAAAGGAAGAGGACAGAGAACAATATCTGGAGACACAGAGTGAATCTGGGAAAATAATTAGAAGGGCTAAAGTACAGACAGAGGAGGGTATAGCCCAAGCTATTAAGAAAGGTGACAAGACCTTAATATACATTAGCGAGAGGAAAAAGATCAGAAATGGGATCAGTAGGCTGAAGAAGGAAGGAGGAGAACGGGTGCAGGGTGACCTAGAAAAGGCTGAGATACTGAACAAGTACTTTTGCTCAGTATTCACCAGGGAAGGGGAGGGTGAGGGACCGAGACTCTTTAGGAGGGGTATTCAGAGAAGGAGGTAGACTCCAGCCCATTCACGGTGGAAAGAGTCCTAGAAGAACTCAGAAAATAAAAGCAGATAAGGCAATGGGGCCAGATGGGATCCACCCCAGAGTACTAAAGGAACTCATGGAAGTGCTGGCAGAATCACTGACTGCCCTTTTCAGTGCATCACTAGAGAAGGGGGAGGTACCTGAGGACCACAAGAGTGGAAGCAGAGAGGAGGCAGGCAATTACAGACCTGTAAGCCTGACCTCAGTAGTGAGGAAACTAATGGAGTCCTTAGTTAAGGAGAGGATTGTGAAGTTTCTGAAGGATAGCGAGGCACAGAATGCAAGGCAGCATGGATTCTCAGCAGGAAGGTCCTGTCAGATGAATCTTATAGATTTCTTTTACTGGATAACCAGGGTGGTAGATCAGGGAGCGGCAGTCGATGTGGCCTACCTGGATTTAAGCAAGGCCTTCAACACCGTCCCACACAGGACATTGCTAAATAAATTGGGAAGCCTGGGAGTGGGTCCTATGGTGAAAAAGTGGGTTGTGACTGGCTAAGGGACAGGACTCAGAGGGCGGTGGTAAATGGCATGAAATCTGAGGAGAGGGAGGTGAACAACGGGGTGCCACAGGGGTCAGTGCTGGGGTCAGTCCTATTCAATGTCTTCATTAGTGACATTGCAGAGCATCTGGAGGGAAAGGTGTGCCCCTTCACAGATGACACCAAGATCTGCAACAGAGTGGACACACTGGAGGGGGGTGGAAAAAATGAGAAAGGACCTAAGCCTATTAGAGGAGTGGTCGGATGTCTTGCAGTTGAGTTTCAATGCCAAAAAGTGCAAGGTCATGCACCTGGGTCACAGGGATCCAATGGAAGAGTACAGGAAGGGTGGGGAAATTCTGGCTACAAGTGAGGAGAGAGACCTGGGGGTTATCATATCTGATGACCTGAAGGTGACCAAATAGAGAGAAAAGGTGGTGGGGAGAGCAAACATAATGTTGGGGTGCATAGGGAGATGCATAACAAGCAGGATGAAAGAAGTGGTGAAGCCACTGTAAAGATCACTGGTGAGGCCTCAGCTGGAGTACTGTGTCCAGTTCTGGAGACCACATTTCCAGAAGGACATTGACTAAACAGAGGCAGTCCAGAGAAGGGCAATGAAGATGGTACATGGACTGCACCAGAAGCCCTACAAGGAAAAACTTAAGGACCTTAATATCTATTCACTGGAGGAAAGAAGAGAGATGGTAGATATGGTAGAGACTTTCAAGTACCTTAGGGGAATAAACAGGGTACAGGTGGAAACCATATTTCAGACAAAACTCTGCACAAGAAGAAGGTGGCATGATATGAGGCTGAAGGGTGGAAGGCTCAGTGGTAATGTTAGGAAGCACTTTTTCACTGAAAGGGTGGTGGAGCCATGGAACAGCCTACCAGCAGAAATGGTGGGGGCAAAAACAATATGGGGGTTCAAGAGTGCATGGACTAGACATAAAGGTACCCTGGAGATGTGCAGAGCAGTAGAGTCACAGATCAAATAGGATCTGGGGCTGCAGCAATGAGTAGGGAAATGGGCAGACTAGGTGGGCCGTATGGTCCTTATCTGCCGACATATTCTATGTTTCTATGTATGTTTCTGTGTTTCTACTGTCCTTCCAAAGAAAGGCAAAAACCCCAACCTTATGGCCAGCTATCACCCAACCTCCCTTATTAATGTAGACAGCAAGCTATATGAAACAGAGAAACAGAAATTGATGGCAGATAAGGTCTGCTTGGCTCACCTAGTCTGCCCATTTTCCCTGCCTACTGTTATACTGTACCACAGACCCTACTTTATCTCCAGCTATACCCTCCCTTTCCTACCCACTAAGGTTCCCTCATGCCTATCCCATGCATGCTTGAATCCCATCACAGATTTTGCCCCCACCACCTCTGCAGGGAGGCTGTTCCAGGCATCCACTGCTCTTTCTGTGAAGAAGTACTTCCTCATATTACACCTGAGACTATCCTCCTCCAGCTTCACAGCATGACCCCTTGTTCTTGAGCATCTTTTTTTTCTGCAAAATGCTTCCCTCTTGTGCCTTATTTATACCAGCGAGGTATTTGAAAGTCTATCATATCCCCCCTCACCCTCCTTTCCTCCAGGGTATGCCTACAGAGGTCCTTTAGTCTCTCCTCATAGGGCTTTTGATGCAGACCCTGCAAAAGTCGTGGCATCTCTAGGTTGGATCAGCTATTACCTCAACCAGTGCACCCCTCCCGGGTGGGCTTTGTTAAAGTTCAAGTTAGCTCTAATCACATCCACTCCCTGATGAATCTCATGCATGTAGCAGAGAATTATCATACCCCAGCAGCTGTGTCAATAGATTTTGAAAAAGCATTTGACTCTGTTGAGTGGAGCTACCTGCACCTAAACTAGCTCACCTGGGACTGGGCAACCATTTTCAGTCCTGAATCCAGGCTCTCTGCTCCTCGCCCACAGCCAAAGTTCTCACCAACTTCCTTTTATCAGAGCCATTTCCTTTGGCAAAAGGCAACAGGCATGGATGCCCACCATCCCTCCTGCTATTTGTGTTAGTGGCGGAGCCCTTCACAGCAGCAATCTGGCAAAATCCACACATTAAAGGCTTCTTGCCTGGTCCAGTGGTGCTGAGGGTTGAGACACTGGATGCCACACCTAGTGTCTCGTGCAAGAGAAGCTATATGAGGAGAGACTAAAGGAGTTTAATATGTATATCCTTGAGGAATGGAGGGAGAAGGGGGACATGATAGAAACTTTTAAGTACCTCAGTGGAATCAACAAAGTCCAAGAGGGTAGCATCTTTCAGAAAAAGAGATGTGCAGGAACTTAGAGGACACAATTTGAAGATAGAGTGGGGACAGCTCAGGGGCAATGTGAGGAAGTATTTTTCACAGACAGGGTGGTGGATGCATGAACCACCTTCCTGAGAAGGTTGTGGGGTCTAAAACTGTGAGAGAATTCAAGAATACATGGGACAGACATAAGGCAATTCATGTGGGGGAGGTAGGAAGAAATAGGCTGTTGGTTAACTAGTATCTGCAACTTATCCAGTAAGTAGGGAAATGGTCAGACTAGGTGGGCTAAGCAGTCCTTATATGCTGTCAAAGTCTATGCTTCTGTAACCCCTTGTTACCCGGGGTTACTAGAATCCCAGTAAGACCTAGTGGTAGACAGGGAAGGCAGCTTGTGAAACTCCAGTTAAATGGGTTTCACACTGTCTCACTCTGTTCTCAGTCTCAGCTGAGACTGAGGGATGACATCACCAATAGAACTTTCGCAGCTGCATAAGCCACATTGCAATCTGCAGCAGAGGGAGTTAGATAGAACATTGGGAATTTTCAAAGGGAAGTGTTCAGTCTCCTGTTTGCTTTCAAGCAAGAAGGTTCAGTCTGCAGTTTGGTTTGAAGAGTGAAGGTGTGCTCAAGTGGTGGAGACCACTGTTCGGGTCTCAGTGCCCCCTCCCTCTGGGGGGGAGGGATGTGCAGATCCCCATGCAGATTCCTGGGGCAATCCCCTAAATTCTGCAGGGAGAAGGAAAAAGCTGCCTATTTCAGTTCAGCCTGTGTTTGGAAAGTTGGAAGAGTTGTGATTTGTCTGTGGGGCACCTGCAACAAAAGGGTGAGTGTTTGCTCCAACATGAGAGGGCAAAAAATGTGTTTCTTCAGCCTGGGATATGTGAAGAAATCTAGGAATTGAGCTACTATTTGGGAAGCCTATAGTACTAGGTCAAACAAATGGAGTAGTGTCAAATGCTAGAGTGCTGTGTGAATTCAAGTAATATTGTAGAGGGGATGCGACAGTTCATCTACCATTTAATCTACATTCAGAAGTTTCAGTTTTCAGAGAAATGGCCAGGTATGGGCTGTGGGAGCTGGAGGTGGAACATCCCCATCTTTATGTAACCAGGTCCACGATCAGTTTCTGCTGTGATTGCTACTTTGCCTCATGCACTTGGCCAGTGATGAGGGAAGTACCCAGACGTGGGTTGCAAATGGGAAAATCTCTCTAGGAGTCGCAGACTCTAAGTGGTGTGAGAAGCCACAACAAGTGTAAAGAAAATTCTCTTTGTAAGATGGGAGTCAGAAGAAGTAAGCAGAAAATCTCTCAAGGAGTCACAGACTCTAAGTGGTGTGGGGAGCCACAACAAGATAATGGGTTCATTCTTCCAATGGACTGCCGATCAGGTGGCCAGCAGGGGAGCCGGGCCAGTCGGGCTGTGTACCCAAAAGCTCATGCAAGTCCGGGCTGTGTGCCTGGTGGGTCCAGAGCCTGAAAACAGTATAATTGGTTCATTCTTCCAGTGGACCGCGTTGTAGTCTCTAATCTGCTTTACCAGTAAATGTAGCCCCATGGGGGTCCGTCTATGCTTTGTTGTGTTCAGCTGGTTTGTGAATAAAAGCCACACTGTAGAATCCCATTCCTAGTTCTGGACATTACAGTTATTGCTTCCTGTGTTCGGATTTACTTGGGTGCCCCTGTGCAGAGTAGCCAAACCTAGGTCCCCCTGTGCCGAGTAACCTCATCCTCCCCGAACCCAGGTCCCCACCAGGTACTGCTGTCAGCTCCAACAGCATGCCACCTGTCATTTTGGCAAAAAGGCAGGGGTGAGGGGTTACACTTCTGTGTGCCATGCTGGTGACCCATGTACATGGTGTGAGTGGGTCACTGGGGGTCGGCTGGGGAGGAGGAGGATTGAGCATCTCCAGGACAGCTCTCCTCCTCCAGGGAGGGGGCATTGCAGCAGCCAGTGTTAGCCTGGCCCTTAGCAGAGGTTAGGGGCTGGCACACTGATGCTGAAGAAGGAGAGGTGGGGCAGGCTCCAGGTGTGCAGCTTATGGCAGCATGCATGGCACCGCCACTGGAGTCCTTGCACATACCGCTCTGTGAGGGAGAAAAGGGAAAGTACCGGCTGCTGGATGATGGCAGCATTCACAGGTCCCACCTCCGGCCAGTCGGACCAGCAGACCGGATCCATGCTGAAGCGGGGGTGAGTGCTCCCCCTGCCAACCTCACCGGGGGGGTAAGCCCTGGGTGTCACAGCTGGTACCGGTGGACATCAGGGGATGGGGCTGGAGTGCCCCAGAATGTGGGCCATCAGAGAGGGGAGAAACAATCTAAAAAAAAAGGCTTCTCTGTGGGGTCCACTACCTGTTCCATGACACTACAGTATATGCAGATACCATGCTAGTTCCCCTGGCAGACACTAACACCTCCGCTCAGCCCTTGCTAACCCTTCTGGCCCAATTCACCTTCTTGTTGGAGCTAAAGATGAACCAATCAAAAACTGGTCCTGCACCTCAACAGGTTGTGCACCCCCCCCCATGATTTAAATTGCTGGGGCTTTGGTAGGCGCCTGAAGGAATCGCATATCTAGGGTTAAAGATAATTTCTGATGTTGCAAAAATGTGTGAGGCTAACTTCGTCCCCGTGCTGCAAGAGGTCAAACTGGAATGTGACAGGTGGAGAACACTCCAAATCACCCTGGCCAGAAATATTTCAGCCCTTAAGATCGTCACAGCTCCAAAAATCTATGCTTTGTCACACATCCCTGTTGCTATCCCCTAGAAAGAGCTAAACAAGCTAGACAAGATAATAGGGGATCTAATCTGGGAAGATTCCCAATTGAGATGCAGTCATAGTAAACTAAGAGCCTGCTGGTTGGCCCGGGGAGTGGGGACTCCCCTGGATCACAGGATATTTATGGGCCTTCCAAGCCACATAGACAATACATTGGTTTCATGCTTCCACTCCAGAAACTCCACAATGGGTCAAGATGGAGACTGTTCAAAACCAGGGGCAACCTCTCACCCACCCCCTTATATTTGCTCCCATACCTAGGGGAACAAGACACCACCTCACCCCACCAATGGGCCCTCAGTGAATTATTGGTTCAAAATGCATAGGGGGTTGGGTACCAACCCCAGACCAACAGAATATACACCATTATGGGTGAACCATGTATCAAAGTGCACAACAAAACCCTCTCCTGGCCCACATGGAAAGTGAAAGGCCTACTAGTACTGACAAATATATTGTAAGGGGGAAGAATGGCCATTGAGTCTTTTCAAAACTTGCAATCCAAATGGGGGATTCCAAGACAGGAATTTTGGAGATTTCTCCAAATTCACAGTGCAGTATAACCTATCCTTCAAGGGGTGTTAACTACCTCCAGCCCCCTTCTATGCTGCCCCAGTGGCTGCAGAACAAGAGAGGTCTGGCAGGGTTCATCTATGGTGCAATAAAGGATTGCATCCCCAGCCAGTCTATGCACTATCAATATACCTGACCAGAAATGGGAAACATCCTGGGCTTTCTGTCACAGGTCCTTTAAAGATGCTCAGAGCAAATTCATTCAAAATAAGGTCCTTCATTCCTTGTACAGCACAGCCAAACTACATAGGATGAACCTGCTACCAAATGACAACTGCTAGAGGTGTGGGGCATGAGGGGGAGATCTAGTACATATCCTCTGGTCTTGTCCACCGATCTAAACCCTGTGGAGGGATGTGCTCTGCATGGGAATGGAGATATTACACTGTAACATATCTCTTTTGGCACATCTCCTACTGCTTGGACTTACCCACACAGCTTCACACATCCCACCTACTAGTCACAGATGGCTCACCCTCCTTACTATACAAGCCAAGCACCTAATACTGTGCATGTGATGCACCATGGAGATACCCTCCCCTCAGGAACTGATATCCAGTTTGTCACACTGGACTGTTTATCCCATATAGCCAATGACACCCTCAAAAAGTACTACAGTAGGCACCACTTATAGCGGATGCTTTTAATCCGGACAGCCGCACATGGTAGAAGGAATTGCCTTTCCAAAAACCTATTCCTATACTGAGCATGTAATTTTCATCTTTTAAAACAGACCTTTGCCACCGTGGACATCAGATGCCTGCCAGACAGTAGAATGACTTAGATGAGGTGTTAATCACGGATCTACAATTTTCAGAGGCGCTAATTGTGGACTACTTATGAAGCTTGTCTACTTAATCCTTTACTTCCGGCTCCTGCTTATCTTGCTGCAGCTGGTCACTGGTGTCATGGTTCATCTCTCCTTCTTTCAGCATGGCCAGCAAATGCTCTCACCCCGAATCAAAAAAAATCTATCAGGCATTGCTTACCTTGAGAACAGAAATGAAGCAGCATGCTAAGATCAACCTGAACACAGACATTGTGAAGAGGACAGAGTTGTTGTTGGAGCGGTACACTAAGAATACAGCCAAGTGAGCCAGCATACGAGACTTCTTCACTAAGTAAACCATGAAACCACTTTTCAAGTCTTCTTTTAAGAAACATTAAATACCGTTTTTATGGCTGTGGGCAGAGCCGACAGCCATCGGCTATCTGTAGCTGGAAAATGAAGTATCATGGAATACATGTTTTGAACTTTTCTATGTATCCTTCCATGCCAACTGAAATAAAATAATCCCTTCTTTCTGTTAAGAATGTTGGAGACATAACTCCAAGCTGCTTATCAGATGCCATTAGGAAACTGAAACAGCTTCTTATATATTTGTTAAATATTGGTTGCCTATTAAACTGGAGATTTGTTTATCCCCTTCGGAATGTAACAACTTGCACATTTAAATACTTAGGCCCAGATATTCAGAAGGGTTGCACATGGCGCAACAGTGTTGCACCACGTGCAACCCACTGATGTGCCCCAGCGCGATATTTAAACGGGATTGTGCCTGGCACAAATCCCGATGCGTCAAGGCCATAAGTAATGTATGCAGTACAGGTGGGGTTGGCGTGTCGGCGCATAATTTCTACATATCCCAATATTTAGCCCGGATGTGCTGAGTCCATGCATGTGCAACCCCTACTTGCACTGCACACAGGTGAGCCAAAAAAAAGGAACAACAGATGGCCACCCACAGGTGGCAGCTCCCGTGTTGCAAGGCGCAACATGGCAGCTGCCACCTGTGGGTGGCCACCTGAGCTCCTGCTGCACCTTCGTGACGGCGCCCCCCATGCCCAATCGCGGGCATCTGTGTAAAAATATAAGTCCAGTATCCCTGGTGGTCCAGTGGACCACTTGCAGCCTGATCGTGGGCATCTATGTAAAATGATATGTCCAATATCCCTGGTGGTCCAGTGGACCGCTTGCAGCCCGATCACAGGCATCTGTGTAAAATGATATGTCCAATATCCCTGGTGGTCCGGTGGACCGTTCGCAGCCTGATCGCGGCATCTGTGTAAAATGATATGTCTAAAAGCCCTGGTGGTCCAGTGGACCGCTCGCAGCCCGATCATGGGCATATGTAATAATAAAGAGAGCTCCATGGCACCCCCTTCCCCACCTGCCCACTGAGCCCCACCACCCAGCTCCCCCGTTCAGCGGCAGGCGGCAGCACCTCACCCGCCTGCCGCCTGCTGACTGACAGTGTACGGTAGGGCTGTATGCCCATTGGTCCACAGCATGAGCCAATGGGCATGCAACCCGTACTGTACTACACAGTCTAGATGCCTGGCAGGGCACCAGCGCATGTCGCCGGGGATTGGCACACCTGCATGCAAATGGGGCCATAATGACATGCAAATGGCCGCATTTGCACCTTGCATGCATTATGGCCCCATTTTCATCTGCACTTTTGAATATTGCGGTTGTTACGCATAGCGCAATGGAACATGCCCTAGCGCATCCCCCTGCTCCACTCTGGCCACTTGCACTGGCACAGTGCCACCTCGCCATGCATACTGTGGGCGGCCAGGGTGTGATATTCAATGATGGTGTGCCATGGTGCAGTTCCATTGAATATCACCCAGTCAAGCGCCCCTGTGCAGCCAAGTTGCTCTGTGCCCAGGCTTGAGCCTCAGCCTGGCGCAGTCTGAATATTCGGGCCTTAGCATTTAAACAGCTTCTTCCTACTGGTTTCACTTTGGAATGTAATGTCTTTCAAGAAAAAATCATACCTCATCAATGTCATCCTTTTCCCAGCAAATCTATAATTTACACTGTTTTTTTAACCTCTAAAGACACTATCTGATGAGAACTGTCTCACACATATGCCAGGTCTTCAGTGAACAACCCAGACTAAATATGTATCAATCAGCAGGCATTTTCTACTATGCTTTTGGGGAAAAAAAATATATTGAGCTACAGCAAACACACACACACACACACACACACACACACACACACACACACACACACACAATCTCGGTACACACCATCCTCATGGCCACAACATTTAAAATAAATACTGCATTCTAACATGTTATAAAATAATAAAGAAACTGTTTATGTCAGTGAACACAGTGAAGTTCAGTTTAGAGTAGATTTCCTTTAAATATATCTTATCCTATATTTTGTATCCTGGACAGCGCTGGGGAGATGCTACATCTCATTGTCATAGGGATCTTCATTTACACATTTTTGCACTGTATCTACTCAGGCTGTCCCAGATAAGTTGCAATATCTTGTTTTCAGTGGGGTCATGATTTTACCATTTTGATCATGTAGTTCTTCAAGGTAGCCTAGTCCAGGGCCCCCATATTCAAAGGAGATGCAGAGCGCATCCCTGCAGAAAAGGGAGGTGTGCTGTGCAACTCCAACAATGCACCGCAGTGTGATATTCAAACATGTGGAATGCACCAGCCACAAGGGAATGGGCCAGGGTGCACACAAATAGTATGCTGTGCAAGTCAAGGGTGGGTTCCCATGCATATGCCGTGCTGTGACATACTCAGTGGGAATGCACCCCTCACAGTCCACAGCAGCACTGCCACAGTTAGGCCATGAGTAGCTGGCCTAACCTGGCCAGCCACCCACAAGCAGGCTGCGGAAGTGCACACAGATGCACAGCAGCCTGGCAACCCTGGTGGACTAGCGGTACCCCCTCCCATCCCCAGTTGATCCAACTCCATCCCTGAAGAGCTCCATAGTGTAGGGCCCCACCTGGCCCCAATCGCACTAGAGGAAACCATGGTCCATATCCTTAGCATAGAGGACCCCCACCCACAGCCTTGGTACGTAGACACCCCCACTCCCCCCATACCTGATCTGTTGCGGAGACTGGAACTGCCCTTCACACCCTGCCACGGCCAGCCTGCTGACTGCACTGGACCTGGGCCAGGGACTGACACTCCGGAATGACCCAAGTGGCTGTACCATGCACTGGGGCACTATGTAAGCTGCGGACTCACCAGTGTATGCAGCCGTGTGTATGTCCCTGGCAAACCCTAAGATGGAATTGACATACCCCCAATGCATGCCTTGTCAATGCTGTATGTTCCTGCTGTCATACACCACTGCAGGCCCACACTCTCCCCCATTCCCCTGTGTAACATGCCACCCTCTGGACTGCTGCGGTAATCCTGGATGCCATGGGGTGTGGTATCCTGCAATGCCATTTGCAATGTATGCTCCAGACTATGGACAGTGTGTCCACAGTTCCCAGATTGTGCAAATGAATGAGAGGTCAGCTGTAACATGCCTGTTCCAGGACCTGTATGAGTGGGTACAGCATCGGCTGTCACCTGCACTGAGTAGTGCAATGGCACCAGGACGATGAATCTGCATGCAAGCACCCAAGGTGTATGGCCACTGGGCATTATTGCCCACACACAGCTCATGCCTATGTATGACACATTCCAGCATCCTACTGCCAGTGCTCCACCACCCGAAAAAAATATGCCACTTCTTCTGTGAACTATCCAGGCTAAATATATAGCAATCAGCAGGCATATTCTAGGAAACTACATTGTAAAAATGTGTAAAAGGAAGACCACATTGAAACTGCCTCTCAGCAGATCTGCACTGTGCAAATTCATTAGAAATAATGGGTAAAAGTATCCCAAAAGCTCTCCACAGCCATATCGGCTCTAACCAGAGTTTGTTTTAACAGTCAGCACCAAGCATTAAACACATCCCACCTGCCCATCACAACATATAGAAGCACAGGATCACTAAATCTGAACCACCTCAAAACTAAAAGTACCCTGAACCTGAAAGTACAGCACAGCACACCCCACCCCTCCTCAGCACCATAAACCTGCGGGGGGCTGGCAGTATGGCCTAGAGGTTAGAGGAACGAGGTGTGAATGAGCTTGATACATCCAGCAGACCAGACCTGAGTTTGATTCTCACAACCTCCACTTGCATACTGTGTGACTCTGAGCAAGTCACTTAACCGCCCAGTGCTTCTAGGTCACCCCTGAAGACAGGCATTTGTGCCTAGTGGGCCTTACCTGGTTACCAAAGACTAAAAAAAACAAAAAACCATAAGCAGCTAATAAGCTGAATGCACAGACGCGCAAAGCTCAACTGACACTCCAGCATAACCAAGTTACTGTAAATTATATGCAATAATGTAGTTTGAGAATTTTAATGTATTTCATGTCTTGTCTGAAGTGCTTTAAGTACCGCCTTGCGTCAGTGCTGGTTTGAGTTGTATTATATTCACTTGTTATATTTTTTTGGTAATGCTGACTCTACACCCTTTGTAAATAGGCCCTGCCTAAATGGTTTTATGTAGAATAAATAAAATAAATATATAAATAAATATACGCTTTACAGGAGGTTTGTAATTACACACCATAGCACAGTACACTGTATTATGATAAAACAGACACTGTCTTTAATGAACAATGAACTGAATGTCAAATAAGTACATTATAAACTGTGTCTGCTGTACACCTGCTGGTGGTCTTACCTCCATCACTTGACTGCCAAGACAGAGATAGGGTGAAGTGATGCTCAGCTGATCTGTCTCCTGTTAGTGGATAAATACTAAGAAATCTTCATATGCTTTACAGACTGCTCTATCACCATTCACCTCTGTTATAGTTATGGTATTGTTGTTCTAGGTTTAAAATGTTCTTGTTCTACCTCAATGGTTATAGTTTTGGTTACGAGAATGCCATAGCCAATGGCTGTCCTTATTTACTATCTAGGAGCCCACAGCCTCAATTCTCAAGCTACTCTATACATTAATTTTTTTTATTTTTTTATTTTATTTTATTCTTTTGTTAACCGGGTAGGGCCCACTAGGCACAGGTGCCTGTTTTCAGGGGTGACCCGGGAGCACTGGGGAGGTTAAGTGACTTGTTTAGAGTCACACAGTATGCAAGTGGAGGTTTTGGGAATTTATTTATTTATTCATTTGCTTTTGTTGACCGGGTGGGTACACTAGACATAGGAATGCCTATTTTCAAGTACGACCCGGGAGGATACAAATAAAATACAAAACAACAACATCAGTGTGACACAGCACACATAAACCATACAGTAAAGAGTAAGCCAGGAGAGTACAGAACATCTCAAACACTAATAAGACTATAAAAATACATGATCAAGCAAAGTGGGTAGTCGAAAACATGGATAACAAGATCATTGAGAAGAATGAGATAAGTGCAACAACAGGTTAAGAGATTCATATAAATCATTAGCATGAAGCCAGTTAGCAAGTCCGAGATACAACAGTGACTGGGAGGCGGGGGGTAGAGGAGAAGAGGGTAGTTTGGGGTGTATAACAGGTAGGGTGGAAGTAGAAAAAGGGCAAGCAGAGCAGGGGACAGATTTATGGTGGCTGGAAACAGGTACAAGGACTTACTGTGAGTAGGTGTTGACAGTGGAGCTTCTTAAAGCAAGTATGTGTAGGGGCAAGATGAATAGCAAGAGGGATAGTATTCCAATATTTAGGGGCTGCATGGGAGAAAGCTCATGTACCCATTGTGGTCCTACATCTAGGGATGTACAGAGGTGTCTGGTCGACTGAACGGAGACCATAGGAGGGGGTTTGAGGATGTAGTAGCAAAGCAAGAGATTGAGGGAGGCCTGCTCTTATAGTTCCATCAATTAAGGCACCATAAAATAGGAGGCAATGGGCCACAGGACTAGGCCATTCTAGGTCTGCATAGAGCAGACAGTGATGTTTGAGCTGAGGAGAGGCAGAAGCATAACGGCAAATGTTATTATATGTAGTGTCCCATGTATGGAGGGAGGTCTTAGTTGCACCTAGATAGATGACAGAGCCATAAGCCAAGGATGGGAGAAGAAGGCCTTGTGCCACGGCAAGCCTAGCTGATGGGGTAAGGGCATAGTTAGTACGGTAGGCTCCTCCAATCTTGGCATTGACTGATTTACAAGTTGTAGTGATGTGGAGATCAAAGTCCAAGGATTCATCAAGAAGAATACCAAGGTATCTAAAGGATGAGGTGTTGACTAACAGGGAATTGTCAGAACAGGATATTTTGAAGGAGTTCTGATTTACTTTTAATTTAGCTGGAGAGCCAAAGAACATTGACTGAGTTTTCATTTCATTAAGAACAAGATAGTTTGCAGTAAGCCAGGATTGTATGTTTTGGAACTCTAGAGATAGAGAGTTAGTTAAGTCCGATACATTGGTGGCACTTTGGTAGAGTACAAGGTCGTCTGCATAGAGCAAGGTAGAGCAAGTAGACACTTGTTGAGGGAGGTTGTTTCTGAAGATTGATAAGAGCAGTGGGCCAAGTATGGTTCCCTGTGGGACACCAGCTTGTATGGAGGATAGGTCTGACAGGGCTGAGTTAAAAGCAACAGCCTGATGTCGATTGAATAGATAACTATGGAAACAGTTCACTTATTTGGCTGAAAAACCAAGGGAGGTAAACTTTGTAAGGAGAAGGGTGTGATCAACAAGGTCAAAAGCCTTGGTGAGATCAATGAAAGTAGTACCTGTCAAGAGACTAGAGTCCATGGCTGTGTAAATATCATTGGTAAGTTTCAGAAGGGCAGTAGAAGTACTATGGCCTTTACGAAATCCATGCTGGGAGCCGGAGAAGAGGTTGGGTTTAAGGAGATATTTTATAGTCTGCCTTGCTACTAGTTTTTCAAGGATTTTACTGAGCGCAGAGAGAATGGCAATAGGCCGGTAATTGTCCATCTCTTTAGGATCACCTTTCTTTAGGATTGGTGTTATCCTAGCTATCTTCCAAACATTAGGAACTACACCATGACATAGTGACAGGTTGAAGATTTTAGTTAGGGGGGAGGCTATGAGCGGGGCAGTGGCTTTCAGAAGCCTAGGTTCAAGACTGTCGACGCTAGGGCTAGTATTGTCAGGGATTGTCAGCAGCAGCTTAAGGACTTCAGATTTAGTGACGGTCTGGAACCTGGAAAGTGGGCAGGAGAGCATCGGAACTTTGGCCACAGGAGAGGATGCCAGGTGGCTAGGGGGGAAGGAGGCTCAGTAGCATGATAGATCCAAGAAATGATGGTTGAAGGAGTTGGCAATGGTCACAGGGTTGTTACAATGTATGCCATTCAGCAGCATATCATTTGAGTTGGAAGGTTTATCAGAACCAAGGAGAGTTTTGATGACAGACCAAAATTTTCGCGAGTCTCCTCCAGCATTTATAAGTGAATCTTTACAGAAAGAGCTTTTTGATAGACAGATGTTTCTTTTGCAGGGGTTTCTCAAAGCCCTGTGGTGACTTTAATCTGCCTGCAGTCCTGGGGCCTTTAAACGACACCAGCCTTTGTCCCTGTTACGAACCTGAGCAAGGAGATCCTTGGTTAGCCACTTAGTTTGTGTACCTCTGATACGGCGAGTGACATGAGGCGCGTGAAGGTCCTGGAAACCAACAAATTTATCAAAGAAGTAGTCTAGGGCAGATTGAGCATTAAGAGAGGTAAAGATAGGTGACCAGTCAATGAGTGAGAGATCATGCAGGAACTGTGTCAAATTAAAATTAGCCATGTTACTAAAGGTGATTAATTTCGGAGGGGGAGATGATTGTCTGGCAGCACACCAGGTGCAAAAAACTGGGGAGTGGTCACTAATTGAGTCAGCAAAGGTACCAGCTGAGACGATGTGGTCAAGACGGTTTGTGAGGACCCAGTCAATTAGGGAACTGGATCGGGAGGGTGGGGTCATGACCCTGGTGGGGTCAGTGATCAGCTGATGGAGGTCATAGTCTTGCACAATAGTATGGAGGTATTTGCAGGTATTGCCTAACCAGTTTAGATTTCGGTCCCCAAGGATGAGAACTTCATTACGTCCAATAGCTAGGCTCACCTGGGAGAGAAGTTCAGCTAAACCTGGGGTACCACCCCTAGGAGGGTTGTAAGCACATACAATGTGTAGCCGCTTTGATCCAAGTTGGAGAGTAGGATGAATAGCTTCACAGTGTAAGAGAGTGAAGGAGATATTCTGGTGTAACGAGAGGTAGGGTTTATAAAGGATTGCAACCCCACCCCCACGTTTAGATGAGGACCTGTCTTGCCTTATCATTTTGTAGTTAGGCAGACGGCATAAATGACCAGGTATGGAGGGCTTTAGCCAGGTCTCTGTAAAAAAAAGAATATCAGGATAATATTGGGTGACCCAGGCCTCAAGTTCTGTTATATTATGGGGAAAGCTTCTGATATTCATATGAACAATGCGCAGATCCTTGGCATTATTCCAGTAAGTGTCAGAGATGGGGACATTACATCTGGGTCCTGAATTCAGCTCAATATCACCAGCTAATAGTAGTGCCAAAAGGAGCAAGTACCACAGTTTATGGTGAGTAAATGTGGTAAGTAGAGGGGCAATGCACCGAGAGTGATCTTGCAGTGGAGAGATAACATGGTAAATGATCCGATTTGGGACAAAAAGTGATGAGGTGGCTAGTGGCATATGAGCCAGGATAAGCATATTTGAGAAAGTGTAGTCTTTGGGGTGATGGTAGTGACCATTTAGGGAGAGAAGGCTACTAACCATCGGGATCCACATAATGGTAACAAGAATTGAGGCTTGTAGCAGTAGTACACCTAGGTCAAAATGTCCAGGGATATGAATGCAGGGAGGGCATTTTATGTAGGTATGTTGCAGTGAGCAGGAGAGGCCAGTAATAAGATTTTGAGCAGAGCCCACTAGAAACAGCCAGGAATAAAGGCTGAAAAACAGGAGAGATAAGCAGGGTTTGTTAGGACTGTAGATGCCCTCTAGTGGTAAAGTGATATAAAGTGCGAATGAGAAAGTAGGGAGATAGTTAGAATTACACTCCCACTGGGCATGGCATCAGAATTGTAACACTATATATCTAATGCCGGACAAGGGTGGGGGTGGTGAAGCGGGTGGGGAGTGCCGATCAGGCTGCGGGAAGTCCTCGGATCAAAAGGCGTCCCTTCTGCAGTCACCGAGATGCAGAGGTGAGTCCCGAGACCAAATGGTAAACTACGCTACCCCAGCTCAACCGGGCCGAGCTTGCGAGCAGTGATCACACTAGCTGAGGCAGCCCTACTGGAAACCACGAGTGCTGCGAGGTAGAAAGTAGCCACAAACTACTGGCACAGCAGCCCGTAATTGTAGAGACGCAGAAATCCCCCCACAGTAGCAGTCGCAGAAAAAAGGCACCAAGATTTGAACGCCAAAAAACAACCAGCTGCGTTGCCTACGAGTGCTCCACCAGCAAAAACTAATTACCTTGATTCCTTTACAGTAAAATAAATGTCTGCAGCGCATTCCAGGGCAGGGTGCCCTTCAGGGGCAGGGGCTAGGAGAAAGGAGAAAATCCAACAGTTAAATAGGGTCAGAGACTACAGGGGTCGGCTGTAATTGGAGAAGGTACTAGAGGAGGGGGCAGAAAGGAGAGAAGTGAGTGAATGGGCGAGTATGGGGGCAGGGGGAGAGAGAGGAGCACAGGGAAAGGAAGAGAATAAAAGCAGTACTTTTACATTTGGGTTACATTAGCGAATAATTTCGAGCAACAGACTTTCAAACAGTACCTTTGTATCACAGGTCTAAACTACTGGGCTACAGTTTGCAATTACATAGGCTAAGGTAAGAAAGAACATAACAGCCCTCATCGCAAAATTTCCGACTAGGAGGTTTTTGTAGGCAGATTACAGGGCTTAAGTAAAACATTAACAGTTTAACTTCCTAAAGTAGCTGGTTAAATACAGAGTCTCTTAATTTTTATATTCTGTGCTGCCCCACAATCTGGGAGTCCTCGGATCGAAAGGCGTCTCTTCTGCAGTCTCCGAGATGCGGAGGTGAGTCCCGAGACGAAATGGTAAACTGCACTGTCCCAGCTCAGCAGACCGAGCTTGCGAGCAGTAGTCACACTAGCTGAGCAGCCCCTACTGAAAACCATGAGTGCTGCTAGGTAGAAAGTAGCTACAAACCACTGGCACAGCAGCCCGTAATTGTAGAGATGCAGAAATCTCCCCACGGTAGCAGTCGCAGAAAAAAGGCGCCAAGATTTGAACGCCACAAAACAACCAACTGCATTGCCTACGAGTACTCCACCAGCAGAAACTAATTACCTTGATTCCTTTACAGTATAAAAAATGGCTGCAGCGCATTCCAGGGCAGGGTGCCCTTCAGGGGCAGGGGCTTGATTCCTTTACATTAAAAAAAACGGCTGCAGCGCATTCCAGGACAGGGTGCCCTTCAGGGGCAGGGGCTTGATTCCTTTACAGTAGAAAAAACGGCTGCAGCGCGCTCCAGGGCAGGGTGCCCTTCAGGGGCAGGGGCTTGATTCCTTTACAGTAGAAAATGGCTGCAGCGCATTCCAGGGCAGGGTGCCCTTCAGGGGCAGGGGCTTGATTCCTTACAGTAGAAAAAACGGCTGCAGTGCACTCCAGGGCAGGGTGCCCTTCAGGGGCAGGGGCTTGATTCCTTTACAGTAGAAAAATGGCTGCAGCATGCTCCAGGGCAGGGTGCCCTTCAGGGGCAGGGGCTTGATTCCTTTACAGTAGAAAAAACAGCTGCAGCGCACTCCAGGGCAGGGTGCCCTTCAGGGGTAGGGGCTTGATTCCTTTACAGTAGAAAAAACGGCTGCAGTGCACTCCAGGGCAGGGTGCCCTTCAGGGGGAGGGGCTTGATCCTTTACAGTAGAAAAACAGCTGCAGCAAGGCCTCCGGCAGGGGTGCCCTTTCAGCGCAGGGGCTTGATCCTTTACAGTAGAAAACGGCTGCAGCGCTGGCCCAAGGCAGGGTGCCTTTCAGGGGTAGGGGCTTGATTCCTTTACAGTAGAAAAAACAGCTGCAGCACGCTCCAGGGCAGGGTGCCCTTCCTCTAGGCTATACTGCCAGCCCCATACCAATATTATATTGACCTCTGTATACTGCATATGTGTTTGCTCCTAGATTGTAGAAAATAAATGAAATATGCCAATAAAAAGATTAACTGCAAAAAAAGAAATATATCAGGGTATGGAAAATGATATGCTAACTGAGGTTGTATTCCTAGATCTTTAAAAACAAACATTTGATCTTGTTGACCACCAACTGCTAATTTCATAATTTCTGTTTTTTCTGTTTAACAATTTATTGAACAGTTTATGTCTTTACAATGTTAACATCACACATTTTTATTTATTTTATTTATTTATTAGATCATCAGTTTACAGACCTTTGAGTCAAAGATTCATTTACAAAGGCACCTCATCAAGAGAACAATACATCACAGCAAACAAAACAGTACAGTACATAACGCTTAGATTAAAAAAGCAACCAGTGTTACAGGAATTCACTGGTGGTACAAGCTTGGTAATAGGTAAAGCACAGTAGTCATAATATAGGTACACGAGTACCATGTCAGGTAGCAATCAGAGATATTTTATTACATTAGTATTCTGTATGTTATTCTGTACACGTATGTTCATTTTTGTCTGTAGAAAAAATAAATAGAAATAAATACCATAATTAAATAGTTAAAAAACATATCTTAATTTCATAATTTGAAAGTGCTAGGATTTGAATACTCCTACTTAAAGTGGCTTGAGGACTTCTTAGATTACCGGTCACAGACTATCAAATTCTAAGGCACATTTTCTTCTGCCCAGAGCACCGGATGTAGCGTCCCAGAGGGTCCTCTTTGGACCCTTTACTATTGTTTCTATTAACTAATGCAATCCCTTCCTTCTTTTAGGATTCAAAGGTTCTTCTATATGCAGATGATGCTATAATCTTCAAGAGCTGCCAAAGCCTCAAAGAAAACTTTTAAAAACATAATAATGCAATACAATTCGGCTTGCATTCCAAATATATTCTATAGATTTATCCTCCTCATTATTTATTACTGAGGAAATGTGCACGAATACGTGATGTTTACCTGTTAAAGTTCACCTGTCTCTATAGTTTCCTCCCTACTTCATGTCATAATCCTCTGCTGTGATATCACAGGCTGTTGCCATGGGAGTAACTGTGATGTCACAAGTGGTGCATTATGACCTCAGTTTGGGAGAAAACAACAGGAATAGAAGAACTCTTCAGGAGCAGAGATCCTATTTTCATGCAAATGGCCTCAGTCATAAATAATGGGGCAGCAAATGTTTTATTTTATTTATTTATTTATTGAAAATCAGATTACAACCTTTGAGACAGAGACTCATTTCCAAAGGCTCCACGTCAGAATACAAAACATAACAAGAGGCAAAACATTGTACATAGTTACATATGGGTGGAGGGAGGAAGAAACAGCATGGTATATACATTACAAGTTGAAAATAAACAGATTAAGTAGGGACAAGTGGAATTAATGTGAAATATAAATGGAACTGTGTCTAAATATGTTTTGCTTAAGTTATCCTGACGACGTCAGTTGCTCTTTCAACTATTCAAAAAGCATTTGGGAAATTACCTCAACTTTGAGCTATGGTTTTAAGGAAATGCAGTGTTGGCTCCAAACAATTAGACTCCTGCTAAATAAAAACAAAACTAAAACATTGCTGTTTGGTTCGAAAACTAGGGTAAGCAGGCCCATCAATGACTCCTGTGTGTTTACCACTGAAAAGGCTTGAACAGGTTGAAAGTTTTAAATTCCTGGGGGTTCACCTGAACAAGAGTGCCACCTATATGAAAAAAAATTAAAACATGACATATACACGAGTATACATGGTATGTTATATAGGCTAAGGAACTGTTTAACCTGAGGTCAGTATAACTATAGCACAGAATAACCTTTTGCCCCATTAGACGATGGATTGTTAATTTGCAATCTTTTTCCTGTCATTATGTTCAGAAGAAAAGCTTGTTTTATAGCAAAATTGGAAGATTTGCTTAATGGCTAACCACTGTAGTCTTTTCTCTGTGCTACAGTAATTTGACTCCCACGTAAGTCCAAATACACTTATAGCATTATCTCCTTAGTGTTCATGATTTTGGAGCATGGCACGCCTCCCTGTCTTAAATTATGTCTGAATCTCTGCACAAACAATGCAAACCTTTGTCCTGAACCTTCATTCCTCTGAGACAAATTTTTTAATACTGTATACAGTACAAGTCCTGCATGGCTTTCAAGTCCTTCCCCTCTAGAACCACTAGAACATGGACCTCAGTGCCTATTCAGATTTGATCAGTCAGCTGGCATGCCAAATTCCAAACCAAGAATGAAAATCTTCTTATGAATGAGGTCTGTATCTGCTTTAACCAAGTGTACATTTCTGGGTATGTCTAAGCAAGGTATCTTTCTGTGCTCAGCTTCTGCTTTGGTACTGTATGATGAACTTCTGGTACTACAGATCCCAAGTTGCAATCCCAGCACTATTGGTTACCTTAACAATGGCAGGGTGGGCACTGTCATGCTCCAGTGACAATAAACCATTACAGAAGGTGGGGGGAAGCAGATTCAATATTAGCAGGATGATGGGGGTTAAAACTCTCAAGCAGTCTGACAAGTCACTTCTTCCTCTAGATTCCAAGTATTCCACATTTTAATTGCATTCCTAACAATGTGTGTGTGTGTGTTCTGTTTAGAACTGTGTGGTGCCAACAAAACGCATCCACAAACCAAGCAAGTATAAATCCTAGCTGCCTCAACATGTCAACCATGAGAAAATCCACAATTACTATTTGGGAATTTTTTCCTAACTCACCAGACAAGCCTTTTGCATTCAGATTCTTTGCATTCTACTGTGGGCTTTCCTGAAGTACTGTGAGTGAGGGGGTCTGATTTATTGATCAGCGGCCCTCTTTTTTTTTTTTTCTTACAACTTTACTTTTACTGTCTCCTGAGTTTTGAGTCCAGAAGTAGGGCCATAGCAGCGGTCTGGTGGTGAGAGGCTCTGCCCCCCCTTATGCCTGGGTAATCTTGGGTGCCACTTGGGACCAAGCAGGAGCTACCTCACTTTTCCCTAGGGAGTTAGGGAGTAGTTGGGGGCTCCTAAGTTGTCTCGGGGTCAGTCCGAGTGGTCTGGCCTTGGGACATCTGTAGCTGCAGGTCCTGATGGTATAACTGGAACCTGATTAGGCAGTTTTGGGGTGTGGGAGGAGGGGAGCCTCCACTCCCAGTGACTTGGCCTGTTTATTTCTCTGGCTCTATTTGGAGACCTTGTGGTTCATCTCTGGATTTATATTGAGTCCGTATGTGTCTCCATATTCAGGAAGTCCTTATCTGAAACTGACAGAATCTTTGCCGCTTGGTCTTTTATTTGTTTATGGATTTTACATATGCTGGATTATTTGAATCTTTCATTAAGACTTGGATTTATACTGCTTTTAATGTTTTTTATGGCTCCTCCTACTGCTTGATGAGTTTCACTCCTGGACTTATTAATTTGTTTTGTGGTTCCCTGGTGGTGAGAGGTCCGGGTGATTATGTTTTATATTATTTTGATGTTTATGTTTACTTTAGTTGTTGTTTGATTATTTTCCTTTCTTCCTTGGCTGTGAGAGGGGGGAATTTACATTTGTGTCTGTTTTCTTTAATCCTGTGAGAGGGGTTTGTTATCCTGTAAGAGGGGACTGCATTAGTGTTTTTTGTTATTTTATTCTAGGATTTAAAGTCATCCTATAGTGGGAGGAGGGTAGTTTAATATGTTTTGTTAGGTTAAGGTTCACTGTATAAGCATGAAACCAATGTATTGTCTGTGTGGCTTGGAAGGCCCATAAATATCCTGTGATCTAGGGGAGTTCCCACTCCCCCAACCAACCAGTGGGCTCTTAGCTTACAATGACTGCATCTCAATCGGGAACCTTCCCAGATGAAATCCCCTATTATCTTGTCTAGCTTGTTTAACTGTACAAGTCGGAGGTCTCCTCTTCTGAGGAAACAGTTGTGGTTCCTGCACTTAGCTCAGCCAATAAGCCGTCCTCCATCTCCACTGCCTGGCACACGGCCCAGGTTGATCAGCCTGATTATAGCCTACCGCCTTCCATCAGCCTGGCCATGGTCTCTACGTCAACCGTTGGCTCTACTGATGCTCACCAGACTGTCACCTCTAAGTTGGCCACCAGCTTACCTGATGACCGCATGGTGACTGCTCTCATGTCGGACTCTCTTGTGGTCTCCAACGTCTGGCAGAGCGAGCTTACAGGTTCCCCTTCTTTCCACTAGGGTTCTCCCTCTAGGGAATCACTGACCTTACCCAACCTCTTTGTGCCCAATTTCCAGGAGCCCCTAACATCGGACATCCATGAGACGCCTGCCTATCCAGCAGATCTGTCGATGGGTGCCTTTCTGGACTTACCCCCCTCGCCTGTCTTAGTCCCGCTGTTGGATAGGCACCCAACGTCAGATCCCTCGACGGACCCTTTTGGGGGCGGAATGGACCAAAATCTTCCTGGACCTTCAGGGGCACCAACACCGCATCCGCCGATGGACCCAAACCCCAGTGGTCCCTCAGCACTGCCTTCCTCCGGACCTTATGCTCCTCCTCCATTGGGCCCAATGGGTTACTACCCCATCTACATGCAGCAGTTTCCCCAGTACCTGATGCCGGGGAGTTCGAAGCTGGGTTATCTGCCTCTGACACCAGGTTACCCAATGCCGGGTCAGACTCTTCAGTACCAAGGTTACCAGTATCTTCACTGGTACCAACCAACTAGCTACCCCTCCTACACTATGGGGTATCCAGGATACCCTCCACCACCTTCTCCTCCTCTACCTCCTCAGCCGGAGCAAGAATCAATACCGGCTTGGTGGAAGGATGCCAAGTCCCAGCTCTTACAGGAGTTGGGTCAGCCCCAGCTGGTAGTCAGGGCTACCCCATCTCACAGGGTACCTCCAGGAAATCCTGCTCCTTCCAGTAGAGTTTCTGATAGAGATACAGGTGCTTTGCTGTCAGGAATCTCTCTAGGGCACAAAATCACAGAGGCAGTTCCATATGCCACTTATTTTCCCAGTAGGCCGCAATTCTCTAATTCTGACAAGAATTCAGATGTGGGGAACCAGTCAGAACCGCACTCTCCCATAGAGCCTCAGCCAAAGAAGTCGCCTAAATCTCCCTCGGAGTATCCATCTTTCACAGAGCTCCTCTGGTACACCCAAAGATCCTGCGGGTGGTCATCCCAGGAATTGGACCCCAAACGTAGAAGACTTGCAAAACATCTGGACCTGCTTAATGCAGACTCCCTCCCCATCCATCTTTGGATGGGGCTGCATCTCACATCTACGATCTGGCAACAGCTGTCATTGATGCCTGTGGTTTCTAACAAAGCTGACAGGATCTACCACCCTCGGAAGGGGTTTCTCACCTTACAGTTCAACCCAAAACTGACTATCATCATCGCTGCAGTACACAATAGATCTGCACAACCCAAACATCTTAGTGCCTCTCCTCCTGACAAGGAGTCAAAGCAAATGGACCAATATGGCTGTAAGTTCTACATCTGTTCTACCTGCACCATATGTTCACTAAACTATGTAGCCCACATGGTGGCTTTCCAGACGTTGTCCTTGTCTGACCTGGAAAAGGACATCCATGAAGTCCCTGAGGAGCAACTCAGGAACCAACTTCTGGACAAAATTAGATTGAATAAATCATCCTGGCACCATGCCCTTTGGGCAACCTATGACTCTGTCGATTCGGTGGCAATTTGTATGGCTACAGTCATCTGCCTAAAGCACCGTGCGTGGCCACATCTTGTAGGATTGGCACAAGATGAACAAAGCACTCTTCTGGATGCACCCTTCAGGGGTCCAGTTCTGTTTGGCAGCGATGCTAAAGACATAATCACAGAACTGCAAGAAAGCAGCAAATCTTTGAAAGATGTCCGCTGTTTGTACTGCTTGGGTCAGAAACCCAAGCGGTACAAACGGAAGTGGAACAAACAGAACCAGGGCAGATGTCAGAACAAGCGTTGCATCTCTGGCTGTGGCTCTCAACCCCCCAGGCTAGATTCCCAAAGACAGATGCTGGTGCAAGGCACCCCTCCCTTCAGCATCCTGACATATGGATCCCTCCCGTTACCTCCCCTCCTCCTGGAGGAACCAGTGGGAGAAAGATTCAGCCTCTACCTGGAAGGGTGGAAAGCCATAACCACAGATGCGTGGGTCCTGCAGCTAATCGCAAGAGGTCACTCTATAGAGTTTCTGGAGAGACCACCCACCAATCCTCCAGACAGGTCTCATTACCCGTCAGGCCAACAAATTTTGGTCCTGCAGGAAATCCAAGCTCTACTGCAAAAATCAGCCATAGAGCAGGTTCCAACAGAGTAGATAGGAAGGGAATTTTAGTCCCACTTCTTCCTAGTACCAAAAAAGATGGGAGATCTCAGGCCAATCCTAGATCTCAGTATGCTCAACCTCTTTATGGAATACAAGAGATTTTGCATGTTGACACTCCAGGGACTCTTGCCCCTGCTCCAACCAAACAATTGGCTGTGTTCCCTGGATATGCAGGATGCCTAATTACATATCCCCATTCTTCTGGCCCACCACCATTTCCTGAGATTCTCCTTCCATGAGGAGCATTTTTAGTTCAGAGCCCTTCCCTTCGGCCTCTCTTTGGCACCTCAGGTTTTCACCAAGTGCCTAGCAGTGATAACTGCAACCCTACATCGCAAGGGCATTTATGTGTTCCCGTACCTGGATGATTGGCTGCTTTTAGTCCCATCTCAGGACAATCTGAAAGATTCCCTTTTCTTCAACCTGGCCCTTTTGTCCAGACTTGGGATCACTGTCAATTACCCCAAGTCTCAGTTGTCTCCCTCCCAGTGCTTCCAATTCATAGAGTAGTGCTGGACACGGTCCAGGACAGGGCTTTCCTTCTGGCTGACACAGCAGAGACCCTTATCTTGCAAGCAGTGCTGGGGCCTCCTCTCATTTGACCACAGTGTGCTCAATCTTACAACTGCTGGGCCTGATGGCGGCTGCCATATCCACAGTCCCATTGGCAGACTGCACATGAGGGTGACCCAATGGTCTCTACAAGTCCAATGGGATCAACGCTTGGACAACATGAACCAGATGGTTCTAGTCTCCAGCAGTCTTCAGAGGAATCTACTTTGGTGGCAGGATCTATCCAACCTCTCAGTGGGGTTCCCTTTCCCCTCTCCATCCCCCCCATGACTCTCATGTCAGATGTATTGAATTGTGGATGGGGGGCACACCTGAGAGACCATCGGAAACAAGGAATTTGGTCCCCCACAGAGGAGAACCTTCACATCAATATCTTGGAGACCAGAGCAGTGCTGTATGCTCTCCAAGCTTTTCAGTCCCTCTTAGTTTCAAGAACACTTCTCATCCAGACCAACAACATGGCAATGGTCTGGTACATCAACAAACAGGGAGGCACCTGTTCATACCCCTTTTGCAGAGAGGCAATGCGGGTGTGATACTGGGCTGTTCAACCCAGCCTATCCTTGACAGCAGTCCACGTGCCAGGTGTTCACAACATTCTGGCGGACAGTCTCAGCCAATCAGTCACCAGGCTCATGAGTGGAATTAAAACAGGCAGTAGTAGATGACCTTTTTCTTCAGTGGGGTCAGCCAGACATAGACCTCTTTGCCTCCCAATCCAACACAAAACTACCTAGCTTTTGCTTGCTTATTCCCAGGCGTGGTGCTTTTTGGTGAGATGCACTGCCTCTATCTTGGACAGGGAAATTTCTATGCGCTTTTCCTCCCTTTCCTATTCTTCAGAAGGTTCTGCTGAAGCTACAGGAGGAGGGGGCACACATGATCCTCATTGCCTCCTATGGCCTCTGCATATATGGTTCCCTCTACTACAGCAGTTAGCACTGGAACCCCCAGTACCTCTTCCTCTCTCTCATGAACTTCTGTCCCAGAAGCAGGGCACCCTGGTGCACCTGAGGCTCAAGTCGCTCCACCTTCATGCGCAGCACCTGTAGACACATTGGTTTCTGACTATGGTGTCTCCTCTCGAGTCACTGAGGTCATAGTGGAGGCTAGAAGACCCTCCACTAGATCCACATGCATTATGAAGTGAAAGAGATTTTCCATCTGGGCCACAGTTAAAGGTCTAGACCCTTTTTCATGCTTGGTTTCCCAGGCCTTAGAGTACCTCTTGTACCTCTTGCACCTGTCAGAGTTGGGCCTCAGTTATTCCTCTCTGAAAGTCCATCTCTCTGCGATTTTGGCCTACCGCCTTCTGGTGGAGGGCAAAAGCCTGGCTCAGCTACAGGTTTCCAGAACCTTTTTGAAGGGGATCTTTCACCTTAAACCTCTGATCCGGAAACTTGTTCCCCCAGATCTTTATTTTATTTTAGAAAAACTTACTTTGCCCTCTTTTGAGCCAGCAGCAAGTAGTGGTATGCATTTTCTGGCATGGAAAATGCTCTTTTTAGTTGCTATTACTTCAGCTCGAAGAGTGTCAGAGCTTCAGGCCCTAGTTTGTAGAGAGCCTTACTTGATTTTCCACAGAGACCGGGTGGCTCTGAGGACTAATCCTTCTTTTCTTCCGAAGGTGGTTTTGGAACTTACCCAAACCAGAATGTTGAACTGCCAGTGTTTTACCCAGAACACTCCAGTGGGGGGAGTATCCCCTGCACACACTTGATGTACACAGGATTTTGAGATATTACATCTCAAGGACTAAGGAGATTCGCAAGTCTAACCAATTTTTTGTAGCCTTTGCTCCCAAGTGCCAGGGCAAGGCTATTTCAAGACAGACTCTGTCTAGGTGGCTGGCAAATTGTATGCATTGCATTTACCAGAAGTACAAAAAGCCCCTTCTGGGGACAGTTAAGGGCCACTCAACTAGGGGAGTGGCCATTTCCACTGCCTTTTTCAGGAATGTGTCCACTGAGGACATATGTGCAGCAGCCACTCAGTCCTCTGTCCACACTTTCACAAAACATTACAGCCTGGACATTGCTTCTAGGTGCAGGGCTAGCTTTGGTCTAGCAGTCCTGCAAGGACTTCTGTCATGAGTGACCTGTAGTTGGCAGACATTTTCCTCCTCCTGGAACTTCATCTCTGACTCCTTCTTTTTAGTTGATTGCTTGGTTTTCAGTCCTACTTGTGATGGCTTACTGCAGGAACCCTCTCAAAGTAAGATATAGCAGTTACATAAGAATTTACCATGACAGTAGATCTTCGAGAGAGGTTCCTGCAGTAGGTCTAGATTTCCCACCCACCTTCCCCCAGCTCCTGTGTGTTTTCCTATTTATTCCCTTCCCAGGACTTTGTTTTATCCAGGGTTCAGGGTCCCAGGAGTGTTCACTCCTTTTTTCTGCTTCCTCTTTAGAGGTCTCCGGCGGAAGAACTGGAGGCCGGGTGGGGGAACACTCCTATTTATAGTCATGCTGACGTCCATCACCTGATGCTGGGGGCGGTCCCAGCTGATGATTGCTAGCTACAGTTTTGCTGTGCAGTCTTGATGCCAGGAGGCACAGTCCTACTTGTGAAAACCTACTGCAGGAACCTCTCTTCAAGATCTACTTTTACAGTAAGTTCTTAAGTAACTGCTATTTGCCCACCCTCCTAAGACAAATAAGTTTGGCTGCAGAGGTAGGGGACAGTGGTCCTGGAATATGAAACAGGACTTTAACATCTTTATCCTGCTGAAAAGGAGGCTGAGAGTGGACATGACCACAGAGGGTGTTAACAAGATTCAACAGTCAGAGGTGTTAGATCTGGTGAACTCCTGCATGAAGTGGGCCATGCTCTGAAGCTCACAGGTGGTAAATACTGGGTAACACTGGGAGGCACTTCTTCTCCCAGAGGTTAGTGAACCTATGGAACAATTCATCAGAGGAGACAGTGAATATGAAAAGAGTACAGGCCTTCAAGGTAAGCCTGTTAGAAAAGGAGGTGGGGTATCCCTATAAATTATTACATGTTTCCACAGCATACTTATTCCCTGCTTATAAAGCAGGGAGTTGACCTCATGGATCTAGAGTTCATTCTGATTTCACATTACTGGTTTTATGAGGATTTGGAAGAAGATTATCCAAGGATTATCACCACAGAACAAAACGACAGGATCAGCGGACCTCCCTAGGTGAGTTAGGTCCTAGAAATTCTAGGTTAATGGAGACTGAAGCATACATTGAGATACAACCTCTGAGGAAGAAGGCCTAGGGGTCATGATCAGTGACTCCCGAAAACAATCAAACTAGTGCAACAAGGCCTACAGTAAGGCAAACAGGATACTGGGGTGTTCAGGAAGGGAAGTGAAGAAGGAAGAGAAGGAAGGAAGGAAGGAAGGAAGGAAGGAAGGAAGGAAGGAAGGTGGTGGGTGGGTAGTGAAGGAAGAAGGGAGAAAGAGAGGAGGGAGGAAGGAAGGAAGGAAGGAAGGAAGGAGGGAGGGAGGGAAGGAGAAAGGAACTGCTACCTCTCTATAGATCATTGGTGAGGCCCAATCTGGAGTACTGTGCCAAGTTCTGGAGTCCTCACCTTAGGGAAGATAAGGACAGGCTGGATACAGTGCAATGTAGGGGTGACCAAAATGATTAAGGCCAGCAGGGCAGATCTTACAAAGAACATCTCAAGGCACTGAACATGTACTTGCTGGAGGCCAGATGAGAGACAGGAGATAGGATAGAGCCCTTCAAGTTCCTCAAAGGAATGAACATGGTGAACTGTGAGGAACTGTTTAGCATAAGTAGTGGATCAAGAATACGGAGGCAAAAGTGGAAACTGACAGAGGGGGAAGAAGATTTCAAGAGGGAAGTGAAAATGTTTTATTTTACAGAAAGGGTGCTGGAGCCATGGAACAATTTGCCAGCTGATGTGGTGGGGGCCAAAACTATCAATGGCTTCAAACACAGCTGGCACAAAGAGAATCTCTAGACTAGATCATGCTTATGACAGAAGTAATAAGGAAAGGAGGACATAAGCCATAGATTACCGATGAATTAAAAAAATTATTTCTATGAGGCATGCGGCACTTAAAAGAAAAGATATTGGGGCCTCTACATGAATGGGTGGGAATTACATGCCACAGGTGCGTATTCCACCTATGTATCTCCACGGCCACGGACAGGCACAGAATGTGCGGTATGCAAAACCGCAAGCACACACAGAGCACTTGTCCATGGCCCACCTCCCACCCCTGGCTTGCAGGACTCTGCAGGGCAGTCTGGGGTGTGGTAGTGGAACCAGGTGAGCATCCAATTGAATGCCCATCCTGGGTCCCTGAGTGGATCCGTTGTATGGCACAGCATGGATCTGGGTGTGTGAATAGCCCCACAGGCACCTGGATCTGTGCAGCAATGCCTGTGTGGTTAGCAGCACCCACCTGGTGCACAGATGTCCCCCACCCCATACCCAACAATAGATCCCCCCACATCTGCCCTGTCCCCATGTAAGCTAGTAGACCCCCCAGCAGAGTGGTGCCCCCATGGCATGCCGAAGCATCCCCCAACATGTGGCTGACCATTCTCCCCATCTGCAGTAGAGGGAACCCACACCAGCCAGCACAAGTATGGCCACGTCCCATCAAGGCATACCAGACCCCCATCCTGGCAATGGGCAGCCTGTACCCCATGTGCACAATCCAGATGTCCGCCCACCCAAAATGTGGCAGCCCGCTCCCTTTAAGTGCAGTCCCTGCTCCCCTGATTAAAGCGGTGCCACACACAACCACCCCAACTCCTGGTCTGGTACCCTGCCGCACCATTGGTGGCTAGTGGTTGCCCCCCCCACAGGCACAGATGACACCCCTGTACCATCCAGTCAGTGCCGTGGCTCCGGACGACCAGCAGCACAGCCCTCCGCACACCTCCTCTGCTGCCATCCGTCTGGCTGCTGTTGGGAATGTGATGCCTATATCTCGGGGGCACACCCCCAGTATCAGTCAGACAGCCTGCAGCCAAGGAGGTGTGAGGAGAGCTGTGCCACTGGCCATCTGGCACTGCACAGCTGGTTGGATGGTATGGGGACAGGACATGTCATCGAGTTGTGGGGGGGCACTGACCATTGCTGGGAGGCAGAGGTCTGTGATCGGGCATGGGGGGTAGATGGCCCTGCCAAATGTGCTTGGCAAGGATGCACTGCATGCGGGGGTTGGGGAAACAGTATCATCACCTGTATGGGGTGGCTGTGTGGGGGATGCCATATATGTTCTAGGGGTTGGGGCACCACAGCAAGTTGGGGCCACATGCATTATCCTTCCTTGGGTGTGGGTCACCTGTGTGTGCTGGGGTGGGTGCCACTTGCCTTCATGGGCGGGGGCACAGATGTGTGTGTTGGGGGGGTTCTGTACAGGTGCTGGTGAGCTGTGTGCATGTGGCTCAGTGCATAGGGCTGTTATGGCAGGGTCTTTCCCACTGCAACAGGTGCCCGCTTATGCCTCCCCGGTGTGTGGCATTACGTGCTTTTTTTTTTACTGTTAATTTCTTTATCTGCCTGGTCCCTGGCAGCACTGCATCCTGTCGGATTCCCCCAGCACCGTCCCCTACTTGCAGCCTACTCTTCCAACTGACCCACAACTTTACCCCCCATGGTGGGGTGGTGGGGATCCCTCAACCCGCCTAACTCTGGATTCTGTGCTAGAAAGGTTACTGCCCATCATGGGGGTGGCACCTGCAAGGACCGACCTTCATTCTGCCTTGCCAGTACTCTTTTTTCCTCCTGTAATTTTGGTTCCCCTAGACGAGGCATGCAGTGACGCCCAAGGAGCGAGTGTGCATGCTCCCGTATGCACTCCTCCTAATGTCGGTCCCATCTACGCCCACTCTGTAGCTTTTGGTGTGCCAACCCCTAGCCTCCACCAGGGGTCAGTCGTGCACTGAACTGCAGGTGACCCCCTCCCCAGAGAAGGAGAGGAGTCCTACAGACGCACAATCCTTCTCCTCCCCCACCAACCCCCAGAGGCTCATGCTCATTCCTGACCACAGGTCAACAGCGTAGCGTGAGGTAAGGCGACCAGCACCTCAGCCCTCAGCACCACTGGGCCGGCTGGCACTACATGCCTTAGTGCATGGTGTGTAGTGACAGCATGTCCCCTACCTGCCCTCAGCATGTTGCTGTCTGTGTGGCTGGGGGATCAGATGTGTAGGGGCTGCATGCCCCATTTAGTGCATCCCGCATGGGGGGCACAATGGGTGTGGAGTGGCTACGTGCTGTAGCCACTCTGCCCATTCGTACATAGGCCCCATCGTGGTATATAATAGAATATGTAATGAAATGACTAGAATGGGAAAGTGGCTAAGAAGAAACATAGAAACATAGACTTTGACGGCAGATAAGGACCGCTTGGCCCACCTAGTCTGCCCATTTCCCTACTTAGAGGATAAGCTGTAGATCCTATTTAACCAACAGCCTATTTCTTCCTACCCCCCACAAAAATTGCCTCATGTCTGTCCTATGCATTCTTGAATTCTCCCACAGTTTTAGACCCCACAACCTCCTCAGGAAGGCTGTTCTATGCATCCACCACCCTCTCTGTGAAAAATACTTCTCACATTGCCCCTGAGCCATCCCCCCTCTATCTTCAAATTGTGTCCCCTTGTTCTTGCACATCTCTTTTTCTGAAAGATGCTACCCTCTTGGACTTTGTTGATTCCACTGAGGTACTTAAACGTTTATATCATGTCCTTCCTCTCCCTCCTTTCCTCAAGGGTATACATATTAAGCTAATTTAGCCTCTCCTCTTATGGCTTCTCTTGCAGACCCTGCACCATTTTAGCTGCCCTCCTCTGAACTGCCTCCATCTTGTCTATGTCCCTGCAGAGATGGGGTCTCCAGAACTGGACGCAGTACTCCAGATGGGGTCTCACCAACTGTCTGCACAGGGGGATAACAGCTTCCTGTTTTCTGCTGGTGATGCCTCTCCGTATACAACCCAGTATCCCCAGCCCTCCCTACTGCCTTCTCACATTGCTTGCCAACCTTAAGGTCATCTGATATGATTACCCCAGGTTCCTTTCCATTTTTGTTGTTGTTACTACCTCCTCCCATTGTGTAATCTTCCCTGGGTTTTTGTTTCCATGTGCATTACTTTGCACTTTTTGCATTGAATCAAGCTGCCATACTTCTGACCATTCCTCCAATCTTGCCAAGTCTCTTCTCATCCTTTCCACGCCTCCTTGTGTATCAACCCTGTTGTAGATCTTTGTGTCATCTGCAAAGAGGCATACTTTTCCTTCCAGTCCCTCTGTAATGTCACTTATAAAGACATTAAAAAGGACTGGACCCAGTACTGAACCCTGAGGTACCCCATTAGTAACCCCTCTTTCTCCACAGTGGACTCCATTTACAATTACCTTCTGTGTCCTCTTGTTCAGCCAATGTTTTACCCAGGCTACCACCCTGGGACCCACTCCAAGGCTGGTTAATTTGACTACTAATCTTTTGTGTGGGACTGTGTCAAATGCCTTGCTAAAGTCTAGGTAGGCCATGTCCACAGCCCCTCCCTGGTCTACTACTTTGGTTACCCAGTCAAAGAAATCAATTAGATTTGTCTGACATGACCTTCCCGCTGTGAACCCATGCTGCCTTGGGTCCTATGCCCCTCTGGCCTCTAGGTACTCAACAATTCTTTCCTTCAGAAGTGATTCCATCACTTTCCCTACCACAGAGGTCAAACTGACAGGTCTGTAGTTTTCTGCCTCTGTCTTGCTCCCACTTTTGTGAAGGGGAATCACATCAGCCTTCTTCCAGTCCTCAGGTACCACACTATCCTCCCATGATTTGTTAGTAGAGGTAGTCAGTGGTGTCACTAGTTCTCTGCTTAATTCTTTTAGAATTCTGGGTGAATTCCACCTGCCCCATTGCTTTGTCCACCTTCAGTTTAAGGAGTTCTTCAGAACCCTTTCTTCTGTGAAAGGACTGGGATCGACCCCCTCTCCAGAGTGCTTCTGTTAATTGGATTAGGCACTCCCCACTTCCTCTTTTGTGAATACTGAACAGAAGTATTCATTCAGTATCCCTGCTTTTTCACTGTCACTCTCTGCCCACCCACCATCCATTCTATTCAGCCTCACTATCCCTCCCTTTGTCTTTCTATGCTCCCTGATATACCTATAAAAGGTTTTATCCCCCTTCTTAACCGAGTTGGCTATCTTTTCCTTAGTTTGTGCCTTTGCTATTCTGACTATCCTCCCTGCTTTCTTCTGCCTTAACTGGTACAGTTCTCTGTCCTGCTCCTTCTGTGTTTTCTTATACTTCCTAAATGTGATCTTTTTCTCCCTAACCTTCACCGCCACTTCTTTTGAGAACCATAGTGTTTTTTTCTTTCATTTTGATTTATTTATTTGCTTCACACAAAGGCTTGTTGCCTCTGTGATGGCAGTTTTGATATGTCCCCATTGTTGCTCCACCCCTCCTTCTAGCCTATTTGCTAGTGCTTTTCTAAGGCACTCTCCCATCTTGCCAAAGTCAGCCCTCCTGAAGTCCAGAACCCTCACTTTTGTATGGCTTGACTCTAGCTGAATTTATCATGAACCACACTGTTTGGTGGTCACTTGTTCCCAAATGGCTAGCCACTTCTAGATCTGAGATCCTCTCACTGTCCCCATTTGAGAGTATGAGGTCTAAGATTTCTCCCTCACAAGTAGGTTCCAAAACTAGCTGTCTGAGGCATGCCACCTGAAGGGCATCAAGAATGGCCCTGCTTTTGGATTTGGCTGCAGCAAAGGTGCTCCAGTTAACATCTGGCATATTAAGGTCCTCCATCAACAGTATCTCCCCTTTCTCTGCCATCCTAAGTATGCCTTCTACCATATCCTTGCCCATTCCCTCCCCTGACATGGGGGTCTGTATACAACCCCTGTGCGGATTGTGGTGCTATTTCCAGTCTCTAAGATGACCCACAGTTCCTCCTCTCCTCCCTGTTTACTCTTTTGTTCAATTGCTTTTATTCTTTCCCTTACATAGAGAGCTACTCCCCCCTCTTCTGCCCTCCCTGTCTCTCCTGTAGGTTGTGTACCCTGGTATATTAACATCCCAGTCATGGTTCTCTGTGTACCATGTTTCTGTGACTGCTACGATATCCAGGCATCCCTCGTCCATCAAGGCCACCAGTTCAGAGAGCTTGTTGCCCAGACTACGGGCACTGGTACTCATTACCCTCCATTTCTTGATGGTCTTACCCCTTTTTGCCCCATGCCCAGAAGGCATTACTATGAAAGAAAGGTGGAAGGGTTAAGGAAATTAGAGCTGCAAAAGTGGTGGAAGAAAACTAAATATTTTCTGGGTACAGGCAAACAAATAAACCAAATAGAAAAATGAAAACAGTCATGTGGATGTGAGGATTTATACAAAGGTGTCCCCTTTTTAACAGCTTTAAACAAAGTGGTATGTGAAGTGAGTAAGGAGTTATCCACCTTTGAAGAGAAGGACGCATTACAGGATTCTGCTCTGGATAGTTTGTTTTAGTAAGAATTGATGAAATGACAAAGGAATTGAAAAAGAATAAAGTGAATAAAGCTGTAGGACCAGATGCCATCCCAAATTGGATATGATTAGAAGGAACAGATTTACTAGCACCATGGGTGTGTCAAATTTTTAATAAATCAATTACAGCTGAAAAAAAATCCATGTACAGAGGAAACAAGCAAAAATTGTCCTTCTTTCCAAAGGTTTCAATACCAAAAAATATGCTTACAGATTTTAGACCAATAGCTTTGACGTGTACAATATCAAAAGTGTTTGAGACTTTTATTTGCAAATAGATTATGGAGTTTGTTGAAAGTTTTTTAGATAAAAATCAATTTGAATCACTGAGGGGAAATTCAGTGACTGACACTACCTTGAAATTTTCAGAATTAATTATGAGAGCATGGGATAAAGATAAATGTTAGAGCAGTATTGGTAGATTATAAGAAAGCTTTTGATCTTATTGATCATAAAACAGTAATTAAGAAATTAGAAGAATTTAGGATTCCTGAATGTATTATTAATTGGGTATATGATTTTTTGGAGGAGAGATCTCAATGGATTGAGATGGAAGGTATGACATCTGAGATGGCATTGGTCTGGGGAGGTGTCCCCAGGGTACCAAATTGGGGCCACTATTGTTTTTAATTATGATAAATGATTTGGTTATGAAGGGTACATATATAACATTTGTGGATGATACCACAGTTTTAGATATTTGGGAAAATGCAGAAGAGAGTACCATGCAAAGTGACTTAGATTATACAGAAAGATGGTCAAAGAATAATTTCATGCAAATAAATCCAGGTAAAACTAAGGAGATATGCTTTGGAAAGCAGAGTAAATGGAAGGAATTAAATCAGTCACATTTTGGAGGGGTGGAAGTTGAAGCGGTTAGTAAAGTAAAATTATTGGGCATTATTTTTCAAAATGATTTTAGTTGGGCAGAGCAAGTCTCAACTATAATTAAAAAAGTGAACAGTAGGCTATATTTTTTGATTACTTTGAAAAGGGATGGATTAAATCTTTCTGATCTCGACCTGTATTGGAATAGGGGGGTAGCTGTGTGGCATGGCAGACTTGCAAAGAATGAAACAGAGGAACTAGAAAGGACACAGAAAATGGCATTTAGAATAGTGTTGATGTGTGAACTGAGTTATGATGAGGCATTAAATAAGTGCAGGTTAGACAGGCTGGAGGTTAGACAGGGAAAAAATGGCTAGAGAAATGTTTAAAAGGGCATGTGATCCAATGCATAAACTTCATTGTCTGCTTTTACCAAATGAAACTATTGGATATCAGTCAAATAAACAGTCAAGGTGGAAAAAAACATTAGCTAGAACTTAAACTTACAGTAAGTCTTGCTTGAACAGTATTTAGACATAACTTAGGGATTGCTTTTGGCGAGGCAAGAGTAAACATATATCAATGTGTTTTATAAAATATGAGTTGCTGTATTTTAAATTTTGACTTCTGATGTAAATAACTTATTGGAAAATGTGTAGTTTTTTTGTAATTTTATGTATAATGTGTGTTTTTTTAATATGTATGAAAACTTCAACCAGCACTCCTTGTGTATGGTTGCAATATCAATCAATCAGTCAAAAAGTGAAAGGCTTATTGGTTTCTCATGGCTGTAGTGGTAGGGCAGGGAGTATGGGGTTGGATAGTGTGGAATGGAACTGTATATATATTTTTTTAATTTTAGTCTTTGGTAACCGGATTACCGGGACTACAGGTCCTGGGTTTGTTAGAGTTTTATGAGCAGACTGGATGGACCAATGGTCTTTTTCTGCCATAATTGCCTATGTTACATTTTTGCGAGGAGTAATTATTCTGCTCTGTATATTTTATTTTATAATCTATATCATCTATTTATAATTAAGTGTATGTCAACTGTATGTAGTTTGTGTTATGCTCCTTAGTTTGCACTTGGGTCACTCCCTGTAACAGGGACCTGGTCCCAGAGAGCTAATACTCAAAATTAAATAAATAAATACATACATACATACATTAATTAATTAATTAAATACTTAATTATCACCTGCCTTGACAGTTTCTAAAATTCCACCCTTGGTGTTTGTGTCTCCAGTGCTTGCATCTGTATTTGTGCCTCTGATGATTGTATCTGTATTTGTTTGTACATTCATTTTGCAATTTATGTTTACATTTTACACAGTTCTGTTATTTAAGATGTTACAAAAGAAAAGGTTTTAGAGTTATCAGTCAACATGTATCCTTGCTATGAGCAGTAGTAGTCACATGCAACATGTGTCACACACTTGGCTTAGACAAGGTCTAGTGATACTTTCTTTGGTCCAATACACATAAGACGATTTAAGTGTGATATTTGTGTTGGCATCATGGGAGCTATGAAGTATTGCAGGAGGCCTGGCTTCCTCCTTGACATGTTTTGTTTTATGTCCCTTCCTCAACAAGTGATCCCCAGTCCCATTATTTAGTTACTTAGTTTTTAGTTAGTTAGTTAATCAAAGTTTTTAACAAAGTCTGATCTTGTGTCCTCCAGCAGGATGTTGGGACACCCATTAAAATGCAGACGTAGTAATTACTGGGGTAATGTTAAGAGGCACTTCTTCTCCAAGAGAGCACTGGACCTGTAGGACAGTCTACCAGCTAAGACAGTGGATATGAAGACAGTACATGTCTCCTAGGTAAACTTGGACAAACATCTGCTTATTAAAGGAATCACAGGGTATCCTGGGTAGTAGTGTGGATATGATATCCCTATAACTTGATTAATATCCCTGACTCTGCTATCCAGCTTGAGGGCTACACAACTTTCAGGATGGACAGGCGAGGCAAACAAGGGGGCAGATGTGTCATTTATGTTAATGACTTAATTCAGTGCAGGGCACTCCCCATCCCACCCCAGAGTGGAAGATCACAAATTCTCTCCATCCAGGTTCAACTTGGATCCCAGGGAAAGTGTTTAACTATAATCTCGATGTACACACCCCCTAAAGATCAAGAGGCTGGTTTCAAACTAGCACGTGATTATTTATCCAGTAATCACCATCAATCTGAAATCATAATGTTAGGTGACTTTAATATAAATTGGTTATCCCTAGATGCTGCACCTTACCAGGATGCAATAGCGGCCATAGACAAGGTCCAACTCATTTAATCCCCCACTCGTGTAAACTATCGCACCAGTTCAAGTACTCTCATAGACTGGGTACTAACCAACTGGCCACAAAGAATAACTAGAACCACTCTGCTAGCTGACTCTGTCAGTGGCCACTCACCAGTCTTATGCTCCTGGACAAACAAGACCCTGAACCCTCCCCCCAAAAAAAACAATAACCTCCAGAATTATAAAGGCTGGACATCTTGCCTCACTAAAATTCTACCCCCGCCAGCAAGACTGGGAGAGGGTCTACGCTGCTGCCAATGTGAATGCTGCTCTTGAGTGCTTTATCAACAAGTATAACATGGCCTGCAACATCTTTGCCCCTCTAAAACCAAGGAAAATCAAAGGAAACAGCAAATCGTGGATCACACCACAGCTCCTTGAGCTCATGGGGGTCAGGGATAACCTGTGGCATAGGGCTAAGAGCACTGGGTCCCCCTCTGACATACAGAAATACAAAGCAGTACGTAATAAATACACTGAAGCCATTCGCCTTACAAAAAGATCACACTTTAATAGTGAACTGGACAACTCCTGGCATGACAGCCGCAGATTCTGGGACAATATAAAAACCCTAGCAGGCAAAGCAAGTAAATCACCACCATCACAAATAAACTTTGAGGGTGCGATTACCCAGGATACCAAAACTATCACAGATGGCTTCAACAAGGCCTTCACAGACCTTAGTTGGGTCCTTACTCCAGACTATCTCCGACCTGTGCCTAGCTCCGCCATTAGTTGTACCTCCCTCCAACACACACAGCACCTCCCTTCTACCTGAAGGTAATCTCTACAACTGAGGCAAAAAAATACTTGGAAAAAGTTTTCGGGAACACTAGATCCAGTGGGGACTCACTTCACCTAAAGACTGTGGCTCTCACCCTGGATGTGTTACTCTCCCCTCTAACCTGGATCCTAAAACTCTCACTAACCACTGGCATTTTTCCTCAATGCTGGAATGCTGCAGTGGTCATCCCGGTCTTTAAAAGCGGGGACAGAACCTGCCTGGCCAACTACAGGCCAATCTCAATTCTGCCCCCCTCTCCAAGGCACTAGAGAGGATAGTATATGATCAGTTAGGTACGTACCTTGATTAGTACAACCTTCAATGCCAGGAATAGCATGGCTTTCAGAAGGCACATAGTACTTCAATGGCATTGGTTGAGTTTACAGGTCATATCCATGAAGCACTTGACGAGGGCTCTTGGTGGGGGCCACTTTCATCGACCTCACCAAGGCCTTCAACATGCTTCTCACACAACTCTAACATTGGTATATCCTCTGTCTCTCTAGGCTGATTCCAGAGTTACCTCTCTAACAGGACCCAGCAGGTCAAGATTCTTGATGTTCTATCCGACCATTGGCATGTCAACACAGGGGTGCATCAAGGTTCCATTTTGAGCCCCCTGCTGTTCAGCCTGTTTCTAAATGAACTCCCCAAAGTCTACCAAAATAAGCTTCTTCTATATGCAGATGATGCTGTTCTCTACACGTGTCACTATACTCCAGAAGAGCTGGAAAAAGGCATACAAGACAACTTTACTGCTGTGAAAAAATGGTTCCTTCAGTGTAAGCTCTTGCTCAACTACACTAAGACTAAAACAATGTTGTTTGCCTCCCATCAAAACCATCATAAGTCACATCACCTCAATATCTACAATAACAAGTTTGATACAGTCAAAATGGTCACCACCTTTAAGTACCTTGGTGTCTACCTTGACAGCTCTCTCTCGTATAGCCAGCACATAGACCATGTTGCCAAGACAGCTAGTGCCAGACTAGGTCAGCTCAATTGGGATAGGCAGTGCCTCACTGAAAGTACCATCAAGCTTGCAGTTAACAGCTCCATGCTCTCTATCATGGATTATGGACTGGTAGTCTATGGAACCGGTACTGATACAGCACTTAGGTGAATCAAGATTGTCTTAAACAAAGCCTGCAGACTAGTCCTGGGTGTGGACCATTTAACTCACACTTGTGAGCTATACTCAAGCACTGGTTGGTTAAACTTGAATAGCAGAATTCAGTACCACATCTGTCTATTAGCTAAAATACCCACCCTAGGTCTTGCTCCTCCTGGAGTGAGGCAACTGCTAAGAAACTCCACTTCCTCCAGACTAACTAGGGGGTTGAGTAAAGCTGCTTTCATTATCCAATTCCACCGGACCTCACTAGGGCAATGGTCCTTCAAATACAGGGCCCCCTGCTGGCTAAATTCCCTTAACTCTGAGCTGACTGAGGAAACAAAACTACGCCCATTTAAGGCCAAGCTGCTGCAGTACCTGGCCACTCTTAGTAACTGCGACTGCATCACCTGTGCCTAATCCTACTGTTATTGATAGCTTATCTGTCCTGCATAGCACCCATCCCACCCCACTTCCTCCCCTGTCTGGTGTGACCCCACTGAGCACTTACCCCCACATCCCCTCTTTATCCCTCCTTCCTGCTTTCTTCACAAATATTAATCCCCAGTTTTCACCCCTTCCCATGGTTTCCTCACCTCACCCTCCCACTTTAAAACCCTTTGCCTTATCCCTTTCTGCCCCCACATTACCCAGCCCTGCCCTATCACCTTTTTATGTAACCCTGGGTAGATTCCTATCCAATCTCACCCCTTTGACTATTCAACCCCCTTATTCTGTCAGCCCCTTTGTCTCTGCCCCCACCTTCCCCCTGCTGTCATCTATTCCATCCTCCCCCTCCATTGGTCACCACCACTTCTGACCCTCCATAACTCTACCTGCACGCTTAAAAGCTCAGCTACCACTATAAATTACTTGTCCACCTTAGGTATGCTCTTAATACTGTTGCAATAAAGTTGACTTCTCCTACTTGATGTATTTTAACTGTACTTGCTTGAATCTGTATCTGTATGTACCATAATGTACTTGCCTGCTGTATATACCCCTATCTGTTTTGTAATGTCTACGTACCTTGTCTATTGCCTTATGACATGGAATCTTTGTAAACGAGCTTTTAGCTGAAAGGTGTCATCTGAGATTCCAATAAATAAGTAAATAAATATTTACACAGTGTACTTATGAATCCCTGCTTATGAGGAAGGGAGGGGTACGCCAGATAGACCTGAAGTCCCTTCAGACCTTAAAGGGACAATTGGGGACCTGCACACTAGAGCAAACTAAATAGACTGTAAGGACTTTATCTGCTGGCATACAGTATATGTATGTCTATATGTATGTAGTATACTCAACCAGACTTGTATATGATTCTTTTTAAGGAATTTTATTCACTCCCTCATTTGAAGATACTCCAATTGTAAAGTGCTTTGAAGTGCAGAAATCAGATGCTAAATAAAATCACAGTAATAGCTCAGACATGCTAATGCTTCACCAGCGCTGATGAAGCAAACCTCAGCACAGCTGAAATGTTAGCATGGCTGAGCTGCTACTGTGATATTTAGCACTGGTTTCTGCACTTCAAAGTACTTTACATGTGCTGTATCTGCAAGTGGAGTGAATAAAACACCTTGAAAATAATTATATAGAAGTCTGGCAGGTATACTATTTTTCATATGGCACATTACAATGTATGTGTTACAAGTGACTGGCTGGAGGCAACAGCTGGTCTTCCTTGGACTTAATGCTATAGTGAATTGATCTAGCACTGCAGTGGCAGGTGAGAAGTGGTTTTCCCACATGTTCCTGATTCCAGGAATAATTGTAGCAGCTCAGAGGAAACATTTTCCCCAAAGAGTGTCATAGCAGGACAATCCCAAACAGTATGTATATAAGTTGCCCTTATTTCCCTAGACTGTCTCCAACAGTCAGTGTGTTGCAGAGGATATTTTGCCTGAATGACCAGTGTTTTAAAAAAAGACAAAATGCTGTCTTCTAAGAAAATTCCCACCTTATATTAGAAGTTACTCTATGCTGTGCCTAAAGAGCCGCTTCCCACACAGCCTGTGAGATTTGTGTAGTACATTCTGCCTCCCAGAGCTGCCGAGTTTCCTCAGGGTAACTCCCTTTGCAATTTACACAGCCTTGTAGTACTGCAAAATGAAATGGTCCGGCAACAAATCTTTGGCTGATTTCCAATTAAGGACGAGTAGTGGGTGTACATCTTTATTAAACATTGCCCCTCTCATAGTTAGAAGATAATGGCAGACCTGCAAGCAATGAAAAAACTTTGCACATTGTAATGCATATTTGTGTCTAAGTTATTCAAGTGAAAACAGCATTCCATGTTAGTCAAGCGGTGCACTTCATTAATCACCAAGTGACCATTTTGTAGCTTAAAAACGAATGAGAACTCAAGCCCCATTCATTTCAATGGGGCACACCCCCCCACTCTCTGAGTGCGGGGGCGTGGCGGCTGAACCCGGGCACTAGGAATGGAGAAGGCTACCTCTGTCTAATGTAAAGTTATGAGTGAAATTATTAAGGTACGGGCTGCTGTTATTGATTAAAATCAGGCTAGAATAAATGCCAATGAGGGCAGCTACCACTATGCGTGAGTGGTAGCTGCTCTCAGATAGGTCGGAAATTCTCTTTAACTTCCTTATATATTCTGTTAGAGTTCTTCACAAACATTGAGATATTTTTATATTGGGGATTATTATTTATGGGGATAGTCATACCAGCACTCAAAGTTTTGAATGGTGTGCTGTGTAATTCAATTTCCATCCATTGAACACTTGGATTTTTATTATGGAATATGTCAAAAAACAATCTAGTTGAGCAGTTATATAGTACCATTTAAAATTATGCAAACATATCCCAGTTAATTCTTCTGTTGAATACATTTTGTCTATCTTCAGTCTTGGCAAATAAGTCCAACTGTCAAGGTCAGATGTAATATTTTTCTTTAATGGCCCATAATTTACTTCAAACATATCATTAAAATGATGCCCAATTATATGACAGATATCTCTTCTAAGCCAATCAGAACACAGAAAAACTGCCAGTTATTATCCCATAAACTACTACAATCACATTTTACACATGCCCGCAGTAGGTTATCCACATTCTGGTGATGCCCACAGTAGGTTATCCACATTCTGGTGATGCCCACAGTAGGTTATCCACATTCTGGTGACGACCGCAGTAGGTTATCCACATTCTGGTGATGACCACAACAGATTATCCATATTCTGGTGATGCTCAGTGTAGATTATCAACAATTTAGACACACCCACAGTAAGTTATCCATTTAGTCCATAGACAAAAAGAGGGAACAAAGGCATGTTCCTCTTCTACTGTTTCCTGTGTGCCAGTAAAGTGAAACAGTTAAGAGTTCTAAGCTGTAAACCTGGGTTTAAATCCCACAAACCCCACTACTGTGTGACTATGAGCAAAAAACTACCATAGCACTTATAAAATCCAGGGTTCAAAATTTCTAGTCATATAATAGTAATAAGATTCAATTAGCCAGAGTACACTCGGAATAACCGGCTTCAGTGGTTGATTAAATGCCTCAGCCTTCAGCTTCAGCATTTAATCATCCACTTCAGCCAGTTATTCTTTCATATATGTAGCTCAATCTCAGTTAGCACAGCCACAGGCTTGGACAGTCTCGAACCCACACTACTGAAAATAGCAGCCCCACTCATTGTTGCTCCCTTAGCTCAAATGTTCATGCTCTCTCTATGTCAAAGTAGTTTCCCTGACATATGGAAGATAGGCAGGGTCACTCCTGTCTTCAAAAAGGGTGGCCCAAAAGACCCATCTAACTACAGACCCATTGCCATCCTCTTGGTTCTGAACAAAATCCTGGAAAAATTAGTTGCTACACAAACCATCAAATTCCTTCTCAAAAATTATCTTCTCACAACTGACCAGCATGGTTTCCACAAGGACCATAGCACCTCTACAGCCCTGCTCAAGTTTACTACTGACACACTCACTACTATGGACTCAGACCTTCTAACTGGAGCTATCTTTATAGACATGACAAAGGCCTTCGACTTGGTGAACCACTTCATTCTCCTTGCCACCCTGAAGTCTTTGGGCTTCATGCATAATGTTGTCAGCTGGTTCAATAGTTACCTGTCAAACAGGGTCCAAGTTGTAACATACAATTCAACCTATTCTGACCTGACAGCAGTGAATATTGGTGTACCACAAGGCTCAATTTTGGGATTACTGCTTTTTTCTATATTTATCAATAACATCACCTCCAATCTTACTTCCACCTCTTCCCTCCTCTCTCCTCTATGCTGATGATACAGTCCTATACACCAGCACGAAAAACATCTCTGACATCAATCTGTGGCTCTCCACTGACTTTCAGCGCACTCAAGCCTGGCTCTCACATCACAAACTATCCTTAATGAGGCCAAAACCCAATCCATGCTATTTGGGGCAAATTCTAAACTCAAAACCTGCCAGAATAATTTCATGGTCTCTTGTCTGGATGGTTCTCCTATTGGTTCAGTGACTTCATTTAAGCACCTAGGGGTAACACTGGACCAATCCCTAAACGTTGATCTTCACATCCAGAACTCGTGTAAATTTGTCAACACTAAATTAGGTTTTAGTGAGAAAAGGAAGTGCAAAAGATGAAAGAAACCACTTTGGTTCTCAAAAACAGTAGCAGAAAAGGTCAGAGTCAAAAGGCTGACCTTCAGGAAATATAAGGGAACACAGCATGATGAAGATAGGGAGGCATACCAAACTTCCCTAAGGGAAGCAGGGAAGGCAGTAAGACAGGCAAAGGCCCAAACCGAGGAAACACTAGCACAAACAGTAAAAGAAGGTGACAAGACTTTCTTTAGATACATTAGTGAAAGGAGAAAGTCCAGAGGGGGTATTGCTAAGATCAAAGGAGATAAGGGGGTGTGTGAGGAGGAGGACCATGTAAAAGCATCTATCCTAAATAGATACTTCTGCTCGGTATTTACTGAAGAGAAGGTAGGACAGGGCCCACAGCTCAGCACCATGGACACGGGGGGAGGGAGGTGTGCACTAGTCCCTTTACAAAAGAAAGGGTCCTACGAGAGCTTGATAATCTCAGGGTGGACAAGGCAATGGTACCTGATGGCATACATCCCAGGTTACTAAAGGAGCTAAGGGTGGAACTAGCAGAGCCATTATCAGAACTGTTTAGTGAGTCTCTGAGTACAGGAGAGGTCCCAGAAGACTGGAGAAGGGCTAATGTGATCCCACTCCACAAGAGTGGTAGCAGGGAGGAGGCAGGGAACTACAGACCAGTCAGTCTTACCTCAGTAGTGGGCAAGATTATGGAGGCACTCCTTAAGGAAAGGAGAGTGCAACACCTGGAATCCATAAGATCATGGGATCCAAGACAGCATGGGTTTACAAAAGGAAGATCCTATCAAACTAATCTCATAGATTTCTTTGACTGAGTAACCAGAGTGGTGGACCAAGGGAGAGCAGTTGATGTCACCTACCTTGACTTCAGCAAAGCTTTCGATACTGTTCCACATAGAAGATTGATTAATAAGCTGGGTAGGCTCGGGGTGAGGCAGAAGTTGGTCAACTGGACGGCAAACTGGTTGATGGGCAGAGAACAGAGAGTGGTGATAAACGGCATACAGTCAGAAGAGATGCAAGTCACAAGTGGGGTACCTCAGGGATTGATTCTGGGGCCAGTCCTCTTCAATATCTTCATCAGTGACATTGCAGATGGACTGGAGGGTAAGGTTTGTCTGTTTACAGATGACATCAAGATCTGCAACAGAGTAGATGATCCAGATGGGGTGGGCAGAATGAGAAGAGATCTAGATAAACTAGCAAAATGGTTGGAAGAGTGGCAGCTGGGGTTTAATGTAAAGACATGCAAGATCATACACATAGGGAAGAAAAACCTGAAGCCACTTATAGGCTGGGAGGGTTATGCTGGCAGTCACAAGGGAAGAAAGAGACTTGAGCATCATCATCACCGATCACCGATGACCTGAAATCATCCAAGCAGACCACTAAAGCAATAGGTAAGGCTAGGGGGATGTTGGGGTGTATTAATAGGGGTATCACAAGTCAGAAGAGGGAGGTAATAATCCCTCTTTACAAGACACTGGTTAGGCGCCATCTGGAGTACTGCATGCAGTACTGGAGGCCACATGTTCACAAGGACATTAACCAAATTGAGGCAGTCCAGAGAAGGGCAACCAAAATGGTGCAGGGACTGCATCAGAAAACATATGAGGACAGATTAATGGTGCTCAATCTGTATACCCTAGAGCAAAGGAGGGAGAGAGGTGATATGATCAAAACATTCAAACACTTTAAGGGCATTAACAAGGTGAAAGAGTCTAACATGTTTCAATAAAAGATGAGCATTTGTCAATGCCGAATGTTTGCTCTCTGGCATTGGCATTGGTAGTGTAGGAGTTACAGAGCTGCATAATAGGAATGGCAGTGAAGTACTGAACTGAAGCCAACCCCACCACCACCTTGCAGAGACTGACAGGCATTGGGGTGTGCCTTTGGGTCATCAGGCATAACGGCCACGCCATTTCACCACACCCTACCCTGCAGACACCGACAAGTGTCACAGTGTGTCTTGGGCTCTTTGGCCTTCATGCGCACCCCATTCCATCAGGAAATATGGTGAGATGGGTGAGGTATAGGAGAATGGGGTGAACTTTGGGGCCGAAGAGTCAAAGGCACACCTTGATGCCTCTCACTGGCTGCAGGGTGTGGAATGGTATGAACATTACAGGCGAGAATTTCAAGTCACACCCCTGATGCCTGTCATTCTCTACAGGGTGGGGCATTATGGTCGGAAACCCTAATGCCTCAGGCATTCGTTGGTATTTTCACTCCAAATTTTCAACATTTTTTTTGTGACCCCCACCTCATGAACAGTGGCAATATCAGTTTGTTAGCCAAAAGCTGCTGTTGCACAGCGACTACGGCATTTAGCACCACAGGTGCAAAAACACATTCCGAACAGGATGCGAAAAATGACAGCTGTACTGTTCATGGGGAGGTGTAAAAAATGGCAATGTTGAAAATCTGCAGTGAAAATATTTAAAAAACTGATGAAGTCACGAGCGCACGTAGAAACTGTGCAATGCCCACCCATAATATAATTAGTGTGGGGATTTTTTACAGCAGATTGTCAACACGCATTTTGGGACCTCTGATCATGAACAGTGTCACTGTGATTTTCTTTATCTGCCCCAAACAATGATTTCCCACAGTGACCACGCATTTCTGCGCTGAAAATGTGAAAACACATTTCAGCCATGTTGTGAAAAATGACCGCTGTACTGTTCATAAGGAAGTGTGGAAAAATGCCACTGTTGAAAATCTGGACTGAAAATATTACAAATTCATGAACTTACGAGGGTGCGTGGAAAATGCACAATGCTCACTCGTAACACAGTCATTTTATGGACTTTTGTCACCAAATTTCCAATATAGCCATTTTAAGACCTCTGCTCATGAACAGTGTCACTGTGATTTTCTTAATCTGTCCCAAACATTGCTTTCGCACACCGACTTCACCATTGTGCGCTACATGTGCGGAAACACATTTTAGGCGAGATGTGAAAAATGGCAGCTGTACTGCTCATAAGGAAGTGTAATAAAATGGCAAAGTTGAAAATCTGGTGTGCAAATACTAAAAATTTGCAAACTTACAAGCGTGCGTAGGAACTGCACAATGTGCGCTCCTAAAACAGTCATTTTTGGGAATTTTTTCACCAAATTTTCAACATAGCCATTTTAGCTCATGAACAGTGCCACTGTGGTTTTCTTAATCTGTCCCAAACATTGATTGTGCACACCGACTGCACCATTGTGCGCTACATGCAGGGAAACACATTTTAGGTGACATGTGAAAAATGGCAGCTGTACTGCTCATAAGGAGGTGTGGTAAAATGGCAATGTTGAAAATCTGGAGTGCAAACATTAAAAATTTGCAAACTTACAAGCGTGCGTAGGAACTGCACAACGACGCCGTAAAACAGTAATTTTAGGCATTTTTCACCAGATTTTAACATAGCCATTTTAAGACCTCTGCTCACGAACAGTATCACTGTGATTTTCTTGATGTGTCCCATACATTGATTTTGCACACCGACTGCGCCATTATGCGCTACATGCACGGAAACACATTTTGGGTGAGATGTGAAAAATGACTGCTGTACTGCTGATAAGGACGTGTGGTAAAATGGCAATGTTTAAAATCCAGAGTGCAAATATTAAAAATTCGCAAACTTACAAGCGTGCGTAGGAACCACGCAATGCACGCTCGTAAAACAGTCATTTTTAGGAATTGTTTTACCAAATTTGCAACATAGGCTTTTTGAGAGCCTGCCTTATGAACACTGGCACTGTCATTTCATTAATTAGTCCCGAAAGGTGATTTCACGCAGTGACTGCGAAATCACCCTTTGGGCCCGATTAATGCATGACAGTTCCAGAATTCATGAGGAGGGGTCCCAAAAACCCCATGTTGAAAATTTGGTGCCAAAATTCCAAAAAATGCCTGAGATATGCATTAAAGTTGAAAAAACCCTATTTATTGCATTATGCAGCTTACCGGTATTTCCTCAGTTCGCGGTCGACTTTGAAGAGTGCAGACGTGTTCCCAGTCCACTGAAGATTGTCGTGCTGAGTTCCAGAGGTAAGTATGGGGTGGGGTTGGGGGGGGAGGTAGGGTGTGCCGAGGGTGGGCGTGGGTGGACAGGGAGACTGCCGAGGGAACTTTTTTTGTTTACAGGTTTTGTTTCTTTTAGGAAGACAACGTGGGACGTTTGCCACACTGGGGTGGGCTCCCAGTGTGGCAGCTGGAAGGCTGTTTGGAGGGGGCCTGGAGCCGATGGGAGATTGGGCACCCCCGTTAGCCATAACAATTTTTTCCATGCTAGGGTGGGCTCCCAGCGTGGCACCTGAAAAGCTTTTTTGGGGGGAGGCTTGGAGCCGACGGGGGATTGGACACCCACGTCGGCCATACAGTGTGTGTTTGGGGAAAAAGCGCATGAGCACGCAATATGCGTGCATGCATGTGTAGGGGAGAGCACTGCTCACTAAAGTGGAGCTGTCCCTTTCAACTGTACAGCACTGCATTTTCAACTGCTGTCATAGACAGCTGCAGCATTCATTGGAGAACTGCGGCCATGCCTGCAAACACTCTGCCTGAATTGGAAGATGGGTGCTGCACCTCCGAAAACTCGGATGATGGCACTATGTTTCTTGCACATGCGTGCAAGCAAACATAAAAAATAGCAGGACAAGAGGACACAGCATGAGATTAGAGGGAGGCCGATTAAGGGGTAATGTGAGGAAGTTATTTTTCACAGAAAGGGTGGTGGATACATGGAACGGCCTACCTCAGGAAGTGGCGGATATGAATACAGTGCAGGGCTTCAAAAAGGCATGGGATATGCATAAGGGAGCAATACAGATGAGTATGAATAGATAGGTCATTGACAGAGCAAAGGCCAATGGCACAGTTAAAAGTTTGAAAAAGGAATGGGCAGACTGGATGAGCCTTGCGGTCCTTATCTGCCATCAACTTCTATGTTTCTATGTGTAGCGTACCGGACCAGATATGCACTAACCCCTGCAGTGAGGCTTGCCATTGCTCATGGTACTCTTCTACCAATCCTTACATCCGGAGTTGTGACCTACACGGCCTTACCTAAATCCATTCTCCATAGATGGGACGTCACCTATAATAATGTCTGTCGCTATGCTTCCTTCTCCCATCGGTGGAAACACCACTGTCTCCTCTAGTCAGATCTAAACTGGCTGTCACCAAATGCTGCCAAACTTTATTCCCTTGGGTCGGCTGTTTACAGTATTATGTGGTCTCACACTCCAAAAACCTTAGCTGATCTACTTGTTCCTCAGATGTCCTGCTATGGCCTACCCTCAGCTGGAAAATCCCTTCTGTGTGCCCCAAAAAGTAACATCACCACCAGCCCAGTAGTGCAGAGGACTGAGGCACTAGCACCTTACCTCACGCTAAGCTGGTGACTGAGGTTTGGGAATGACCTTGGGTTGCAGAGGTGCCAGCTCGGGGGGGGGAGAGATGGAGTGGTATTGAGCCATGGCTCTCCCCTCCAAAAGGGTGGATGCCTACCCGTCCATAGTCCCACTCCCACCAGATGGAGGTCCGGTGGGCACGTAGGTGATATGGGCGGCAACAAAAGTCAGGGAGGGCGAGGGGCCACCGGATCCTGGCGCTTATGGCAGTGTGCCTCCACGTGTGTACATGCACGTGTATGCTGTGGCCCGGGGGGGGGGTAGGGAGAAAAATAGATACTAAAACAAAAATGTATATGGAAAAAAATAAGAAAAGTAACACCACCAAATGCACCAGTGCTTTTGCCCACCATGCATCTCAGCTATGGAACTTTCTCCCTTTAGCAATCCGCCAAGCCCCCTCCCATAATGCCTTTAAAAAGGAGCTCCGCAGCTACCTCATGTCCTCTAATTGATGCCCTTGCTTCAACCCCCCCTTAGCACCACTCCTACTCTCACCGCTGTGTACTTGATCTGCTTTCTATCTAATGCTTTGCATTTAATCCTCCCCCTGCCTGTCTACTTGTCTCCCCGCCCAACTTGATCTGCTTCTCCTGTTTGACTTGTTATCTCAGACCCCTTGCCCTGTCCTACTATAACTAATTCTCAACTCCTTAGATCTTTGTAATCATTGCTGAAAAGCTCCTACTTGCAATACTTTTTGCCCTATCTTCCAAACCGTGTGAATGTTTCTCCCCTAAGGATCTGCATACCGTATGTTATTTTGTAATTTTCCCTGCTCATTATATCTGATAGTTCCTTGCAAGTATGTGGTTGTTTGTTTTCAATGAACCTCTTGTCGAACTTTGCGTCATGATAATTCCTTTCAAATATGTGAGCTATGTTCTGCACCTGCCAGCAAATTGCCTTATTGCATGTTTTGTCATGAATCACACTGTTTTGTACCTTGCTCTCATCACCTTGCTTGTATTTTTACTGTAAAACCTTATTTTATTTCTGTGTTTTACGTAATTCCACTCTGTAACCTCCCGGGTTGTGCCTGAAAATAGTAATTTCTATGGCTAGCATACCTACCCAGTAAACAAAAACTAAATAAAAATAAATATATTCAGACTAACTGAATGTTATCACTTAAATATGAGAATGAATCCTGAGTTTCAACTACAAATTTACAGTCATCTGCTTTATTTCTGTTTAATAGTATGACTTCTGGTTTATTCCAGTTCAGTCTGTATCCTGCAAATTTTGTGAATTCATCAACCAATTCTAAAAGGTGATCACTTGAATTTATAAAATCATTTAAATATATTAATACATCAGTCACATAAAGTGTCATACTGTAATTATTTCCGTCCATGCTGACTCTTTGCATATTATCTCATATGTATTTTGTGAATGGTTTCATGTAAAGTGCAAAAACAGATGATTACAACAAGCAGCCCTGCCGAGTTCCTTTATTTAATTTGCATTGTTCTGATAACAAAGAATTGACATAGACTCTGGCTTGAGGAGTTCTACAAATCGCATTATTCCATGCAAGCACATTTTGATGCATTCCAGCCTTCGACAGGGTGGACCCCCAAAAATTCCAGTCCACCCTGTCGAAGGCCTTCTCAGCATCCAGTGATACCATGTCTGTATTTTGGCTTACTACTTGTTCCATTATATTATTAAGTGTTTTTTTGATTGCATGTGTCACTTTTGTTCCCTCTACAAAACTCACTTGATCTTTGTTCACCAATAATGGGACTATTCAATCTTGTTGCTAAAATCTTTGACTAGATCATCTTATCATCTCCATTTCGTAAGGAAATTGGTATATGAAGCAGGTTTCTGTGTTGGTCTATTAGGTTTCAGAATATGAATAATATGAGCCTCATGAAATGAGAGTGGTAACATTTGCTCATCTTTGATTTTATTAAATAATCTTACTACAATAGGGACCAGTATGTCTTCATATTTTTTGTAAAATTATATAGTCATGTCATCCAGGCCTGGAGATTTATTTGCTGGAAGATCCCATATAGCATTCTTTACTTCCTCTTGAGTAATTTCAGTCTTGACTTTGTATTTGTAATAATGAAGACAGACTGATCTTACTTTGAAACTGTGAATTTTTTCATCTGTAGTTTTGTATTCTACAGTGTATAATGATGGATATTTTTAATATTGTAGCAATCGCTGTATGGTTAGTATAAATGATACCATTGTCTCCCTGTAACTGTGTTGTTAATTTATTTGTCTTTTCACACTTTAGTTGCCAAGATAGCAATTTATCTGGAGTCTGTCCCATATAATAATACATAGCTTTAGATCTGGTTAATGCTGATCTAGCTTTAGTTTCTGTCAGATGATTATACTTATTTTTAGTTACCAACAATAATTCCAGATCTCTTTCTGAAGATTCTTACAAATAAGTTTGTTCTTCTTTTATTTGATCGTCCAAGAGTTTACATTGTTCATTATTTTTTTTTTGTTTCTATAGGATTAGCAAGATACAGCATGTGCTCACACAGTTGGTTTTAATGCTTCCCACATTGGTATAGTACGATATTTCACCTGAACAGTTGTCTTTGAAGTAATTATATAGCTCCACTTCCAGAAAGTGTTCAGAGTATGGGTCTTCAAGTGCTGTCTGAGCTAATCTCCATATTTCATCCTTCAGAACTTTTTATTTATTTATTGAATTTTATTGACCGAGTAGGCCCACTGAGACTAATTGTCCCTTTTTCAGGGGCAACCCTGAATTAGTTACAAATAGTAAAACACAGACATTAATCATGTATAGTACAGAAGAAAGCTCCTCCTTTAAGTTCTGTCCTCCAAGGTATGGATGGGTTATCCAAAATTAATACCAGCCCATAGTTAAAATCTTTAATATTGTGCACTATACTTGTCCAAGTCATGGCAAAATCAATTCGGGAATAAACATGATGTACATTTGAATAAAATGAATAGGCTTCAGTACCTAGTAATAGATACATAGATACATAGACAGTGTCGGCAGATAAGGGCCTAAGGCCCACCCAGTCTGCCCATTTGAGCTTGTAAGTTCAGTTTGTTTTCCTAGAAGTCTGTTGCCCCATACCCCTGACCTCCAGAATTCCTTTATGTCTATCCCATGCATTCTTAAATCCCGTGATTGTTTCAGCCCCACCACTTCCTCTGGCAGGGTGTTCCACTTGTCCACCACCTGTTCTAGTGAAGAAATTCTTCTCATGTTTCCTCTGAACGCCCTCCTCCAACTTCATCCCATGCCCCTAGTCCTGGAACATCTTTTTCGCTTAAAAATTGTGTTTTCCTGCACCCTGTTCCTCCTGTAAGATACTTGTATGTCTCTATCATATCCCCTCTCCTCCCTCTCCTCCAGGGAGTACATGTTCAGTTCCTTCAACCTATCTTCATAGGACTTGTGATGCAATCCATGCACCATCTTTGTTGCCCTCCTCCGACCTTCTCTAACCTGTCTATGTCCTTCGTGGTATGGTCTCTAGCAGTACACTGTACTCCAGGTGGGGCCTCACACTAGTGTCTTGTATAAGCGGAATTATGACCTCCCTTTTCCTGCTGGTGATGCCCCTGCCTATACATCCCAGCATCCTATTTGCTTTACCTGCTGCCTTGTCAAACTGTTTCCTACCTTGAGGTCATCAGAGATGATAACCCCAAGATCCCTTTCCTGCTTGGTGCATGCTATATCCTCACCCCAACTGATATATTGTGCCAGGGTTTTGTGCCCCATATGCATTATCTTGCACTTCTTTGCATTGAATTCAACTACAAACCCTGACCATTCTTCAAGTTTCTGCAGGTCGCTCTCATTCTGTCTACACCCTCTGGTGTGTCTACTCTGTTACAGAGCTTTGTGTCATCAGCAACAGTGAAATTCTGCCTTCTAGGTCCCTAGAATGTCACTGATGAAGATGTTGAATAGGACCGGTCCCAGCACTGATCCTGTGGTACCCCACTGGTCACTCTTCCCTCTGTGGAGTGACAGCCATTTACCACCACCTCTGTGTCCTGCCACCCAGCCAGTTACCTACCCACCACACTACTGTCCTGCCCACACCCATATTCCCCAGTTTGTGTAATAGTCTTCTATGTGGCACAGTGTCAAAGGCCTTGCTGAAGTCCAGATAGGCCATGTCCACTGCCCTCCCTGATCCACCTCCCTAGTCACCCAGTCAAAAATTCAGCAGTTGGTCTGGCCGTGACCTCCCCTAGTGAAACCATGCTGCCTTGGGTCCTGTAGTCCATTGACAACAGATGTTCCACCAATCTCTCCTTCAGTAGTGCTTCCATGATCTTCCCCACTACTGAGGTGAGGCTGACTAGTCTGTAGTTCCCTGCTTCCCTCTTTGTTCCCACTTTTGTATAAGGGGACTACAGCTGCTGTCCTCCAGTCTCTGGTACTCCTGTTTCCAGTGATCGGCTAAACAGGATAGCCAGAGGTTCAGCCACCATCTCTTAGTTCTTAGACCCTGGGTGCACCCCATCTGGCCCCATTGTCTTTATCAACTCTTATTACTTCCAGTTCCTTCTAGGACCCTTTCTCGTGTAAAGGGACTTGTGTCCATTTCTGCACCATTCTCACCCTTGTACTCCTTCAGACCCATTACCTCCTCTTCCTCAGTAAAGACTGAGCAGAAATACCTGTTCAATATGTCAGCTTTACTGTTTTCATCCTCCACTGCCCCCATCCTCCCCTTCAGTCTCACTATCCCTCCCTTTGTCTTTCTTTTTTCACTTATGTACCTGTAAAAGGTTTTGTCCCCTCTACCCACTGATTTTGCAATGTGTTCTTCTGTCTGAGCTTTGGCTTCCCTTACTGACCTCCCTGCCTCCCTTTGCTTCTCCTGGTACTTCTCCCTATCCCCTTCTGCCTAGTGATCTATACCTATAAGGATCAACTAATCCAAAATCTTTAACAAATTAAGCAGGCATGCAGGTGCAGTGGTAGCACTACCACCTGCAGCACTGATGACCCATGTTCAGAAGCAAGCACAGTACATCAGAGGGTCAGCTGGGGGGAGGTTGGATGAGCATCCTGTCGACAACTCTGCAGGAGCGTGCCATCCTGCGCTGACGTCATTGCACATCCACATCTCCTGTGGGAAACCAAGGTGAAAACCGCTGGGCATGGAGCACTGTGAAGCCCCTGGATCACCTCCCAAATGATGCCCCAGATGTAAACCTTGGCTGGGCCTTCTGGTGGAGTTTGGTCTCTCCCTACCCCCTGGAAGAGCCCCACCAGAGGGGGTGGCGGCTATGGGCCACGCAGTCCAGGCAGCCTGGAGGAGGGATTCATGGAGGCTGAGTCCAAGTGCCGAAGAGGGAGGTATATCCCCCTGCCCATCTTTTGGGTGATAAAGAAAGCTGACAGAAAAAAAATCTTTGACAAATCCCATTATTTTTTTGTCTACCTGGTTAATGGAGAGGAGGAAGAGAGTGATGGTTCAGGGTTACCTGTCAAGTGCAGTGAGGGTTGAGAGTGGGGTGCCTCAGGGATAGGTGCTGGAACCATTGTTGTTTGATATCTTCGTACGTGACTTGAAGATAGATAGTGACAACAAGCTAAGTAAGTTTGTGGATGATGTTAAATTGGGGGGGTGTGGTTGACACTTTTGAAGAGAGATTAAAGTTCGGACAGGATTTATTAGATATTGAAGAGTGGGCAAAAAAAAGAAAAATATGAGTTTTAATACCAATAAATGTGTGATGTTGCACATGTGGAAAGGTAATATAAATCAAGATTATTATATCCAGGGTATTAAAATAAGGACTTCAAGTTGTGAGAAAGACCTAGGTATATATATACAACAGGATATGAAAAGTAGAACCCATTGTAGAGTTGTAGCTAATAGAGCTATACATTCAGTAAATTGTATTAGAAGAAGTTTTCATACCAGGAATGCAGGCATGCTCATTAACAATATAACAATAATAATACATTTTATTTAATATAGCACCTTTCACAAATCAAAGGAGCTGCAGTCACATAAAAACAAAATACAATAAATACAGACAAAATCTTAGAAGTTCAGGGTAAGCCTTACCCCACAAATAGGTCTTCAGTGCCTGCTTAAAGCACCCCACTGTTCTGCACTCATGTAGCTGATGGGGCAGAGAATTCCAGAGGGTAGGGGCAACAAACCCAAAGGTGCAAGCACCAGATGACTTTAAACAAACCCTCAGAATCTCCAGCAACCCCTCATCAGCCGAGCGGAGCTGTCGCATTGTTTAAGTCTTATGTGAGGCCAACCTTAGATTATTGTTCTATTGTCTGGAGTCCTTTTTTAAAAAAGGATAAAGCCCTGTTGGAACGTCCGCAAAAACGTTAACCAAAATGATATCAGGTTATGGAAAACAACCTTATGAAGCCACATTAAAAGCTATGGGATTGTGGTCATTAACAAACAGAAGAAAGAGGGAAGATTTGTTGTCCTTTTATAAAGTTTTGCAACAAGAAACATTAAGAGACTAGAATTCAGAGACAAGGTCTGTAATTGAAGGAAGCATGACCAACAGTTAGTGGGAGAAAGGTGTAGGAGAAATATAAGAAAATATTGTTTTATATGTAGGGCAATTGAATATTGGAATAAATTGCCAATGTATGTTGTGCAGGCAGAGTCCTTTTTTACTTTTAAGATTAGGTTGGACAAATATTTGGCAGTTGGTGACACCTGTCACCTCCACTGAATTGTGAGGACAGCCTTCATGGGCTATCAGCCTTCCTGACTGCCTTAAATAACTTTAGTATGAACTTTAGTACTTCTTTGTTTTGCCTCAGAGCTATTCAATGATATACCTGTTGATTCTAAGGTTAAATTAAAGTCTCCTGACACTAGTTAGGGAGCTAGGTGTTGAGACAGAGTCGGAAAAAAAGTTAGTAAAAAATAAGGGAGAATCCTCACTTGGGCCCCTATGCATGAATGGGCGCGGGTTATGCGCCAGAAATGCGTAACCCACCCGTGCAGCTCTGTACATAGAAACATAGAATCTGACGGCAGATAATGACCGCTTGGCCCACCCTGTCTGCCCATTTCCCTACCTAATGGATAAGCTGCAGGTCCTAGCTAACCAACAGCCTACTTCTTCCTACCTCCACCTCCTAGAATTGCCATATGCCTATCCCATGCATTCTTGAATTCCACCAGTTTTTGACTCCACAACCTCCTCAGGAAGGCTGTTACATGCATACACAACCCTCTCTGTGAAAAAATACTTCCTCACATTACCTCTGAGCCGTCCCTCCTCTAGCTTCAAATTGTGCTCCCTTGTTCTTGCACACCTCTTTTTCTGAAAGATGCTACCCTCTTAGACTTTGTTGATTCCCTTGAGGTACTTGAAAGTTTCTATCATGTCCCCCCTCTCCCTCCTCTCCTTGAGCCTATACATGTTAAGCTCCTTAAGTCCCTCTTGATATGTCTTCTGGTGCAGACCCTGCACCATTTTAGTTGCCCTCATCTGGACTGCCTCCATCCTGTCTATTTCTTTGCAGAGATTGGGTCTCCAGAACGTCACGCAGTACTCCAGATGGGGTTTCACCAGCTTTCTGTACAGAGGGATAACAACTTCTTGTTTTCTATGGTGATGCCTCTCCCTATGCATTCCAGTATCCCCCCAGCCCTCCTTACTGCCCTCTCACATTGCTTGTTCCCCTTTAGGTCATCTGATATAACTACCCCCAGGTCCCTTTCCATTTTTGTTGTTGTTAGTATCTCACCCCTCATTGTGTACTCTTCCCTTGGGTTTTTGCTTCCCAGGTGCATTACTTTGCACTTCTTAACATTGAATCTAAGCTGCCATACATTTGACCATTCCTCCAACCTTGCCAAGTCCCTTCTCATCCTTTCCACCCCACCTTGTGTATCAACTCTGTTGCAGATCTTTGTGTTGTCTCCAAAGAGACATACTTTTCTTTCCAGTCCCTCTGTAATGTCACTTATAAAGACATTACAGAGGACTGGTCCTAGTATTGAACCCTGCAGTACCACACTAGTAACCCCTTTTCTTCAGAGTGGACTCTATTTACTATTACCCTCTGTGTCCTGTTCTCCAGTCAATTCTTTACCCAGGCTACCATCTTGGGACCCACTCCCAGGCTGGCCAACTTGTATATTAATCTTTTGTGTGGGACTGTGTCAAATGCCTTGCTAAAGTCTAGGTAGGCCATGTCCACAGCCCCTCCCTGATCTTCTACTTTGGTCACCCAGTCAAAGAATCTATTAGATTCGTCTGACATGACCTTCTTGCTGTGAATCCATGCTGCCTTGGGTCCTGTGCTCCTCTGGATACTAGGTACTCAACAATTCTTTCCTTCAGAAGTGATTCCATCATTTTCTCAATCACTGAGGTTAAACTAACAGGTCTGTAGTTTCCTGCTTCTGCCCTGCTCCCACTTTTGAGAAGTGGAATCACATCTGCCCTCCTCCAGTCCTCAGGTACCACCCCATCCTCTCATGATTTATTAAAGAGGGTAGTCAGTGGTGTCACTAGTTCTACCCTTAGTTCTTTTAGAATTCTGGGATGAATTCCATTAGGCCCCATTGCTTTGTCCACCTTCAGTTTTAAGAGTTCTTTCAGAACCGTTTCTTCTGTGAAAGGCTGGTATCAACCCCCATTTCCAGCATGTTTCTATTGTACGGTTTAGGTACCTCCTTCTTTCATTTGTGAATACTGAGCAAAAATATTTGTTTCATATCTCTGCCTTCACACAGTCACCCTCTGCCCACCCGCCTCCCCTTTATTGCTTCTCTGTCCCTCCCTTGGTCTTCCTTCACTCTCTGATGTACCTATAAAAGGTTTTATCCCTTTTATCCCCCTTCTTAACTGAGTTGGCTATCTTTTCCTCGGTTTGGGCCTTTGCTGTTCTGACTACCTTTCCTGCTTCCTTTTGCTTTAACTGATACAATTCTCTGTCCTGCTCCTTCTGTGATTCCTTGTACTTCCTGAATGCTCTCTTTTTCTCCCTGACCTTCCCTGCCACCTCCTTTGAGAACCATAGTGGTTTCTTACATCATTTTATTTTATTTATTTGCTGCACACAAAGGCTTGTTGCCTCTGTGATGGCAATTTTGATTATTCCCCATTGTTCTTCCACCCCTCCTTCCTGCCCATTTGCTAGTGCATTCCATAGGCACTCACCTATTTTGGCAAAGTCTGCCCTCCTGAAGTCCAGTACCTTTGCCTTTGTATGGTTTGGCTCTACTGCTGTGTTTATTGTGAACCATACTGTTCGATGGTCACTAGTTCCCAGGTGGCTACCCACTTCTAAATCTGTGATCCTCTCACCGTCTCTATTTGAGAGTACCAGGTCTAAGATTGCTCCCTCTCGAGTGGGTTCAAATACTAGTTGTCTAAGACATGCCCCCTGTCAGGTGCACACCTGGGAGTATGCACAATGGATGCACACCTGTTCACGGCCCAGCCCCCTGGCACTCAGGACTCTGAAGGGTGGCCGGAGGTGGAGTCATGGGTCCAGCCAGGCATCCAATCAGATGCCTGTCCTGGACAAAGAGTGGATCCCTTGCATGGATAGGTGCAGGTCTGGATACGTGAATGCCCACCACAGGCACCCGGACCCATGCACACAAGCCCCTGTGTTGGGCCATTGGATGGTGTCCCCCACCCACCCACCTGCCACACTGCAGGGCCACTTCCCAAACTGGCAACACTGCCCCCCCTGCCCTGGACTGCAGTGGCCCATCACCAACCCGGGACCCCTCCTGTTGGTGACTGCAACTGCCCACAGTCACCCCAACTGGTGTGTCGGCCAGCCATCATCCCCCCATGTGCTTTGGTGCCCCCTGAGATGGCCAGTGGCACGGCCTTCCACTCACTGCTATGTCCGGCGGCAGTCTGATATAAGCATGTGCGCATCGGCTGCATGCACCTGCGTAAGTCATATGGTTGGTGCCATGGGGGTGTGTGGAGGGCTGTACAACTGGCCATTTCATGGAACGGCACTGGCAATCAGGTACGAGGCTGGGGGTGGTGGTGGTGTCAGTGCCATGGGGGGCTGGGGCACATCTGTGTTGGGGGGCATCAGGGCACACAGCATTGCAGGTGCAGCCTCACCAGTGGGAGGGGGTGGTACTGCCATGCTGGCTGGGGCAAGGGCACTGTCGGGTGGTGGGCTGCTGAGATGCTGCCAAGGCAGGGGTGGCTCGATGTGCTGGAGGATGGGCAGCTCCCTTGTTGCTGAGGCTGGGGGAAGGACCCTGTGGATGTCCGAGCTTGGCCACATACTGCGGTTATGGCAGGGTCCTCCATGGCATAGATGACAGTTCACTATGCCTCCCTGCAGATACACTACGTGCCACTGTGCATGCCATGTAGTGCCCCCACACCCCATGCCCACCTCTGTGCATTGCGGTCCACCCAGTCTGTGGGTCGGGTGCATTGGGGCTGCACACTCCATTCCATGCATCCCGGCAGGAGGCACAATTGGCAGAGTACACCGGGCTAGCAGCGGTAGCTACTCCATGGGATAGGCACATAGGGCCCATTGAGCATAAATTCCCACTACACTGAGTTTTAAATTGCATCTATACTATAATATAACACCTATCCTGTCTATAGTATTGTTTTTATATTGTAACATTGAGTTATTTTCTATAAGGATAACCACCCCCTTGATTGTGAGGCAAATGTAATGTAGTAGTCATTAGAGTTAAATAAATCCATACAATATTTTGCATCTTTTGCCATAAAATATGTTTCCAGTAAAATTATTAAAAACATAGAAGCATAGAAGTTGACGGCAGATGAGGACCACAAGGCCCATCTAGTCTGCCCATTTCTTTTTCTATCTTTTAAATGTGCCATCGGCCTTTGCTCTGTTAATGGCCTATCTATTCATACTCATCTGTATTGCTCCCTTATGCCTATCCCATGCCTGTTTGAATCCCTGCACTGTATTCATATCCACCACTTCCTGAGGTAGGCCGTTCCATGCACCCACCACCCTTTCTGTGAAAAAGAACTTCCTCACATTACCCCTTAATCGGCCTCCCTCTAATCTCATGCTGTGTCCTCTTGTCCTGATAGTTTTCTTATATTGAAACATGTTAGACTCTTTCACCTTGTTAATGCCCTTAAGGTGTTTGAATGTTTTGATCATATCACCTCTCTCCCTCCTTTGCTCTAGGGTACACATATTGAGCTCCGTTAATCTGTCCTCATATGTTTTCTGATGCAGTCCCTGCACCATTTTGGTTGCCCTTCTCTGGACTGCATCAATTTGGTTAATGTCCCTGTGAAGGTGTGGCTCCAGTACTGCATGCAGTACTCCAGATGGTGCCTAACCAGTGTCTTGTATAGAGGGATTATTACCTCCCTCTTCCAACTTGTGATACCCCTACTAATACACCCCAACATCCCCCAGCCTTACCTACTGCTTTAGTAGTCTGCTTGGATGATTTTAGGTCATCGGTGATGATGATGCCCAGCTCTCTTTCTTCCCTCGTAACTGCCAGCAACCCCCCTCCCAGCCTATAGGTGGATTCAAGGTTTCTCTTCTCTATGTGCATGATCTTGCACTTCTTTGCTTTAAACCCCAGCTGCCACTCTTCTGACCATTTTGCCAGTTTATCCAGATCTCTTCTCATTCTGCCCACTCCATCTGGATCATCTACTCTGTTGCAGATCTTGGTGTCATTTGCAAACAGACAAACCTTACCCTCCAGTCCATCTGCAATGTCACTGATGAAGATATTGAAGAGGACTGGCCCCAGGACCAATCCCTGAGGTACCCCACTTGTGACCTGCATCTGTTCTGACTGTATGCTGTTTACCACTAGTCTCTGTTTTTTGCCTGTCAACCAGTTTGCCACCCAGTTGACCAACTTCTGATTCACCCCAAGCCTACCCAGCTTATTAATCAATTTTCTATGTGGAACAGTATCGAAAGCTTTGCTGAAGTCAAGGTAGGTGACATCAACTGCTCCCCCTTGGTCCACCACTCTGGTTACCCAGTCAAAGAAATCTATGAGATTAGTTTGACAGGACCTTCCTTTTGTAAACCCATGCTGTCTTGGATCCTGTGCTCCTATGGTTTCCAGGTGTTGCATTATCCTTTCTATAAGGAGTGCTTCCATAATCTTGCCCACTACTGAGGTAAGACTGACTGATCTGTAGTTCCCTGCCTCCTCCCTGCTACCATTCTTGTGTAACGGGATCATGTGAGCCCTTCTCCAGTCTTCTGGGACTTCTCCTGTGTGCAAACTCACTAAACAGTTCTGCTAATGGCTCTGCTAGTTTCACCCTTAACTCCTTTAGTATCCTGGGATGTATGCCATCAGGTCCAATTGTCTTGTCCATCCTGAGCTTATTGAGCTGTTGTGGGACCCTTTTTTTTGTGAAGGGACTAGTGCACACCTCCTTCCCCCCTGTGTCTATGGTGCTGAGCTGTGGGTCCTGTCCTACCTTCTCTTCAGTAAATACTGATCAGAAGTATCTATTTAGGATATATGCTTTTACATGGTCCTCTCCTCACATGCCCCCTTATCCCCTTTGATTTTAGCAGTACCCTCTCTGGACTTTCTCCTTTCACTAATGTATCTATAGAAAGTCTTGTCACCTTCTTTTACTGTTTGTGCTAGTGTTTCCTTGGTTTGGGCCTTTGCCTGCCTTACTGCCTTCCCTGCTTCCCTTAGGGAAGTTTGGTATGCCTCCCTATCTTCATCCTGCTGCGTTCCCTTATATTTCCTGAAGGCCAGCCTTTTGGCTCTGACGTTTTCTGCTATTGTTTTTGAGAGCCAAAGTGGTTTCCTTCTTCTTTTGCACTTCCTTTTCTCTCTAACACAGTAGGATGTTGCTTCAAGTATTGCATCCTTAATGCTTGCCCACTTTGCTTGTACCTCCTCACCTGTATTCCTTTTTGCCAGGGCTAGCTTAACTCTGTTGACCATCTTATCAAAGTCAGCTCCTCTGAAGTCCCATATTTTTGCCTTGGAATGGGATGATTTAGTTCTAGAGGCCAAACTGAACCATGCCATGTGATGGCCACTGGCCCCCAAGTGACCTTCTACCTCGAGATCTGTGATCCTTTCCCTGTTAGTCAGTACTAGATCTAGGATAGCCCTGTCTCTTGTGGGTTGTTGTACCAGTTGTTTGAGGCCCTCCCCTGCAGGGAATCCACTAAGTATCTAGTTTGGCAGATGTTCCTGCTGGTATTTGTGACAAACCCACTCAGCAGATCAGGCCCTCTGCTCCCACAGTGCCAACCTCCAAGAGCAGTCTTGTGAACAGTTAACAGAAACAGGGTAACCCTCCTGTTTGTTTTGTGGGTTCAAATCAACCTTTGGTCTCAAGTCTTGGAGGGATTCAAACTGTGAACCTCTTGTTAGCACACTCAATGTAGAGGCTCAGATAATTCTGCTCTTCGGGGGGACCAGATATCTTTTGCCTATGGGCACCTAACCAGGTGTACAAAATGAACCCTTAAAACTCTATGGAAGACCATAGGAAAAATTCTTAACATTTTCCAAGTTTGGTAAAACCAATAAGCTGTGTACAGTGTCAACTTTAACCACATGTGCTTCCCTTGTTAAAGAAAGAATTTCAAAGGCACACCAAGTAGTCTCTAAAGTAGAGGTTTACTTAAAAGTAGATAAAGATGTAAAATGTAAATACAGAACCATTTATCACAAAACATACAAATCACTTAAAAAAACAGATTTAAAAGTGCAGACTAAATCTCCTACCACAGTACTCTTAGAATTGTCTCTTCTAAGGTATATTCTTCTAACAGTACCGGATGTTGCTTTTTCAGAGTCCAAGCATGTGTGTGTAAATGGAAAAAAAATACTGTTAAAAAATGGTTTTACCAACCTCTTTGCATGAGTTCACCTAGCTCCTCCCTGTCAGAATGTAAAAAAATATATATCTATGCAAAATAAGATGTCTTATCAAAATATTCAATTCTGTGACCTCAGCACAACTCATTTTCTCATATGACCCTTTGATGTAGAGTGTCTTCCTGTTCTTCACAGACATCAAAGAAACATTTATGACTTCGCACTAAGGTGTCATAACCTGTTCTTCCTCTAAACATTATAAAAGTTTATGATTTCCCATCTTAGCAGCTGGCATGCCACAAATAAACTAGATAAACAGGAGATGCTTAATTTAGGCCTCTTCTAGCCTGCAATTATCTCTTGGCCTTCCAGGTAACATGTTGTAGCTAAAACCTGGAGGGGGGGTTGTCATTCCACAGGCTGTCAGCATCTCTCATGAGAGACATTCTATAAAACATTTTTATATTACAAAAAGCATAGATTAATCAGAACCAGCTGTCCAAGTGTCACAATCCTCCCCACCTAGACTGAATTTGGGGCTTTATTCCCTGCATGGGATGAGCTTCCCAAATCAGTTCACTCCTCGTGCACACGAGACAGGCCATCAAAGTTCTTGTTTTTGGCGACAGCCCTATGTAGGATTGTCATATCATACCCTTGCAAAGTAAGACTCCATCTTAGTGATCTACCATTGTTTTTCCCCATCTGCGTCAGCCAAACCAGGGGGTTGTGGTTGTGGTCAGTCTGCACCACAAAATGCTCCCCATATAAGTATGGCTCCAACTTCTTTAGGGCCCGCACTATGGCAAGACATTTCTTTTCCACAGTAGAGTATGTCTGCTCCCTGGGAAGTAACTTACTATTCAGGTACACTACTGGGTGATCTCTCCCATGGCTGGATGTCTGACTCAGTACTGCCCCAATACCCACATCTGAGGTGTCAGTCTGAACAATAAAGGGTTTGCTATAGTCAGGACTTGTCAAAACAGGAGCACCACACAGTGCCTCCTTTAGTTTGGAAAAGGCTTCCTCACAGGCTGGGCCCCAGGTAATTTTCTTGGGCATCCTTTTCTTTGTCAGATCAGATGGGAGCAGCCAGGGTACTGTAATTGGGTACAAATTTCCTGTAGTACCCTGCTGTCCCTAGAAAACTCCTGACCTGCTTCTGTGTTTCTGGTCTGGGCCACGCCTGGATTACCTCTGTTTTTATTTAGTTAGGACGGAGCTGTCCCCAGCCTACCACATGCCTGAGGTATGCCACTTCTCCCATGGCCACGTGGACTTCTCGGCTTTGACAGTGAACCCAGCCCTCTGTATCCTGCCCAGCACTTCCCTAAGGTGGGATAAATGTTCCTCCCAGCTGGCACTAAAGATGGCAATGTCATCCAGGTACGCCACGGCGTACTCCTCAGTACCATTTCACATCTGGTTCACCAACCTTTGGAAAGTGGCTGAGGAGTTCTTCATTCTGAAAGGCATTACTTTAAATTCAAATAAGCCTATCGGAGTGATGAAGGCCGACCTCTCCCTAGCTCTTTCTGTCAATTGTACCTGCCAATACCCCTTTGTCAGGTCAATGGTCATAAGGTAGGTCACCCCTCCCAACTTGTCCAGGAGTTCATCTGTCTGGGGCATCGGGTGGACATCTGACTTCGTAACTGCATTCAGTCCACGATAGTCCACACAGAAATGAGTTGAGCCATCTGGCTGGGGCACAAGGATTACGGGTGAGGCCCAGGGACTGTGGGATCTCTGGATTACCCTAAATCCAGCATCTCCTCCACTTCCCTACTAATTTCCTATTGGACAGCCTCTGACACCCAATATGCTGTCTGCCGTATGGGCGTCTGTGTCCCTGTCTCCACATCGTGAGTCACTAAGGGTGTTAGTCCAGGCTTGGCACTAAACAATGGGGTAAAGTCTGCTAAAACCTCCTTTACTTCCTGGATCTTGTCCGGGGCCAGCTGAGGAGGCAGTTTTACTCCCTCCACAGAGGACTCCCGCTTACTTTCCTCCAGCAAGTCCAGAAGGGGGTCTCCTTTGTCCATCCCTTCCCCAGGACTACACACTGCCAACACCATGTCTGCCCTATTTGCTTATGGCTTCATCATGTTGACATGGTACATCCTTTCTGTCTGTCTGTCTTCTGTCAGGTAACTCTATAATGTAGTTAACATCATTTGTCTTCCTAACCACTTTGTATGGTCCTGCCCACTCAGCCTGCAGCTTGTCTTTCCAGACCAGAATAAGGACCATGACTTCCTGACCCACCATGTACGAGCGAGCTCTGGCTCTGTGGTCATACCACACTTTTCGTTTCTGTTGGGCAGTTGCTAGGTTGCTCTGGGCTGTCCCCATAAGCTCCTTCAGCCTTTCCCTAAACCTAAAGACATAATCCACTATGGGAGTTCCCTGGGTGGCGTGCTTGCCCTCCCAATCCTCCCGGATCAAGTCTAGGGGCCCACGTACCCAGTGTCTATATAAGAGTTCGAAGGAGAAAAATCCTGTCAACTCTTGGGGCACCTCCCTGTATGCAAACAACAGGTGGGGAAGGTATTTCTCCCAGTCCCTCCCATGCTGTTCAGCAAACACCCAGAGCATTGACTTTAGGGTACCATTGAATCTTTCCACAAGCCCATTGGCTTGTGGGTGATACAGTGTTGTGCATCTCTGCACCACCCCACACTTCTCCTATAAACATTTCATCAGGTCGACATGAAGGAACCCCCTTGATCGGTGATAACCTCCTGTGGAAACCCAACACGGGAGAAAATCCCAAGTAAGGCATCTGCCACTTTGTCTGTCCTCAATGAGGACAGGGCGACTGCCTCTGGGTACTGGGTGGCATAATCCACCACAGTCAGGATGAATCTCTTCCCTGAGGAGTTGGGGGTATTTAAAGGCCCCACAATATCCATTCCCACCCGCTGGAATTGCTCCTTCACTATGGGCAATGGAATCAGGGCGGCTTGGGTTTCCTTACCCGCCTTCCCTATTTCTTGGCATTGATGACAAGACTTGCAATACTCTTTCAACTGCTGGGTGAAGTTACAGTAGGCCAGTAGAAATTCTGAGCCAACCTCTGCATTGTGCATGTGATTCCCAGATGACCAGACAAAGGAATATCATGTGCAATCTTGAGCAACTGCTCACAATACCTCTGGAGAACAACAAGCTGCCTGCCTAGCACCCCTCCCTCTGTCTGTACTGCCTGAGTATACATAAATCCATTTTTCCAATAACCCTTATGTCTGCCATCACCTCCCTGTGTGCCGTCCGAGTCTGCCCAAGTCCTCAGCTTCTCTAGACTAGGGTCACTTCTCTGAGCTGCAAACCCTTCACACATTCCCAAGGCTTGGGACAGGTCCCCTTCAGTCACTAAACTAGGGTCCCTAGAACTAGCATCAGGGCACGCAGGATCGCTGTCAATCCCAACCCTCTGACAATGGGTCACCCTTCCCTCTTTGGAGTAACCCTCCATAGCTGTGTGATTGACTGCTACTGGGGAAATTTCTACCACCTTTTCATTAGTCTCCCCATATGGAGACACAGGCTGGGGAACTAGCCTCTCAGTGGTTTCCACAATGGCTTCTGTGGGGTTCAGGGAACTACAATTTTCCCTTGCTGCTTGACTACAGGTAACTGCACATACCATCCCCTGTTTGAAACTGTTGCCCAGGATCACATTCACTGCTAACGTTTTGGCTACTGCCACCTGTTGCACAGTTTCCCCTGTTTCACCCTAGTCTAGGAGAACACTAGCGAGGGGCAATGTTTTCTCTTCACCAGAAAAATCTTGTACAGTGACATATTTATTGGGTATAAGCTGACTAGGCTCTACTAGATCCCCTTTTACCAATGTCAGGTATGCCCCTGTGTCCCTTAACCCTTGCGTCTGTACACCATTCACCATGACTGGGTGCATGTGTTCCCTCATGTTCACAGGCATGTTTCCAGAGACACACAAACAACCCACTTCTTTTCTAGTACCATTCTGCGTATTATTGCTCATTCTTTTGGGACACTGTCTGGCATCATGCCCAGTTTCTTTACATAACCAACATTCACTTCTCTTTTCAGAGAAATCTTTTCTCTGAAACCTGGGGCTAACTGGTTTTGGTGGAGGCAGTGAGGGTTTTAGCTGCCTTGAAGGTGCGCTTTTCCCTTTCTGCATTGCCACACCCACTCCATTCGCTCTCAGAGCAGGTCTGCTCTTGGCATAGCAGTCCGAGAGTTCAGCAGCCTCTTGCACTGTTTTGGGATCTCAGTCCTCCAGCCAGGTTTTCAGCTCTGCTGGGCATGCCCAGAAAAACTGTTCTAACAAAATCACATTTGCAATTTTATCAAAAGAGTTTGCTTCAACTCCTTCCCACCAACAGTTTAAAAACTGACGTCGTTTCATGGCTAGCTCCTCATAGCTCATGTCAGGGCTTCTCCCGAGCTTATGGAATTTAGCTCTGTATGATTCGGCTGTCAATTCAAATTTCTTTAACAGTGCAGCTTTAAGTTTGCTGTAATCATCACTGTCCTCATTGTTCATTTGACCCAATGCATCCCAAGCTTTTCTGGTAAGTAGTGGGGATAGCTGGAAGCTCCAGGACTCCCTAGGAATTTTAGCCTGAATACAAACTTTTTCAAAATAATTTAAAAAGGCATTCATATCCTCCCCCTCTTTAAATTCAGCTATCAATTTGGAATTCAATTTGTAACCCAGTCCTGTAGTCCCAGTTAAACCCAAGCCACTCATCTGCTCTGGTGCCACTGGTTGGAGACATAGCTTCTCCAGTTCATGTTGCCTCTGGTACTCATGCTCCTCACGGTCTGCATCTTGGTGTTCTCACTCCCTCTCCTCCTCTGCAGCTCATTGGTGCTCACATTCCTCACGGTCTGCATCTCTCTGTTCTCGCTCTGCCTCTCAGTGTTCTTGCTCTGCTTCACGGTCCTCCTCCCGCTGTTCATGGTCCCTCTCCCTCTGGAACTCCAGCTCCATTCTGTGCAACTCAGTTTGCAGCCTGAGTATTTCTGGATCCAGGATACTGGTGACCTTCTCCTGCTGCTGTGGTCCTTCGCTGACAATGGCCCTATTGCCCTCCTCATCAGATCTGGACACTGCACTGGTCACTAGCCCTGCCACACTCAAGGCTTGGTCTTTTTCAGTCACTGTCTGTGACTCGATGCTGTGGGTATCTGCTACCATCAGGGCATCCATGAGGTTCTGTTTTCTGGCTTTCACCTTGAATGGGACTCCTCTGTCCCCGCACAGCTGCTTTAAGTAGTCTACAGTGTGCCTGCTGTAGTTGGAAGCCATCTTCTTCCCTAACTATGGCTGCTCTGGCTTGCACTTTAGAAAAAAAATAAAATGGGTAGGAACTTGACTGTACACCAAGTGATATAGTTCTGTCTCCTTTTTAAAAATAAATCACTGCCTTTTTCTTTCTTTGCAAGTGACCTGACAGTCTCAAGCTGACACACAGAACAATAAAAACTTGTAATACCAACATTATCGCACTGCTGCCAACCAATCTGCCACAAACACACTTAGCAGGTCAGGCCCTCTGCTCCCATAGTGCCAACCTCTGAGCGCAGTCTTGTGAACAGTTAACAGAAACAGGGTAACCCTCCTGTCTGTTTTGTGGGTTCGAATCAACCTTTGGTCTCAAGTTTTGGAGGGATTCAAACTGTAAACCTCTTGTTAGCATACCCAATGTACAGGCTCAGATAATTCTGCTCTTCTTGGGGCCAGATATCTTTTGCCTATGGGCACCTAACCAGATGTACAAAATGAACCCTTGAAACTCTATGGAAGACCATAGAAACATAGAAACATAGAAACATAGACTTTGATGGCAGATAAGGACTGCTAGGCCCATCTAGTCTGCCCATTTTCCTACCTACAGGATAGGCCGCAGATCCTAGTTAACCAACAGCCTATTTCTTCCTACCCCCACAAGAATTGCCTTATGTCTGTCCCATGCATTCTTGAATTCTCCCACAGTTTTAGACCCCACAACCTCCTCAGGAAGGCTGTTCCATGCATCCACTACCCTCTCTGTAAATAATACTTCCTCCATTTGCCCCTGAACCGCCCTCCTTCTATCTTTAAATTGTGTCCCTTGTTCTTGCAAGTCTCTTTTCTGAAAAATCTTACCCTCTTGGACTTTGTTGATTCCACTGAGGTACTTAAAAGTTTCTATCATGTCCCCTCTCTCCCTTCTTTCCTCAAGGGTATACATATTAAGCTCCTTTGATCTCTCCTCATATGGCTTCTCTTGCAGACTCTGCACCATTTTAGTTGCCCTCCTCTGGACTGCCTCTATCCTGTCTATGTCCTTGCAGAGATGGGGTCTCCAGAACTGGACACAGTACTCAGATGGGGTCTCACCAACTGTCTGTACAGAGGGATAACAACTTCCTGTTTTCTGCTGCTGATGCCTCTCCCTATACATCCCAGTATACCCCAGCCCTCCCTACTGCCTTCTCACATTGCTTGCTAACCTTAAGGTCATCTGATATGATTACCCCCAGGTCCCTTTCCTTTTTGTTGTTGTTACTACCTCTCCACCCATTGTGTATTCTTCCCTGGGTTCTTGTTTCCCAGGTGCATTATTTGCACTTCTTTGCATTGAATCCTAGCTGCCATACTTCTAACCATTCCTCCAACCTTGCCAAGTCCCTTTTCATCCTTTCCACGCCTCCTTGTGTATCAACCCTGTTGCAGATTTTTGTGTCATCTGCAAAAAGGCATACTTTTCCTTCCAGTCCCTCTGCAATGTCACTGATGAAGACATTAAAAAGGACTGGACCCAATACTGAACCCTGCGGTACCCCACTAGTAACCCCCCTTTCTTCAGAGTGGACTCCATTTACAATTACCTTATGTGTCCTGTTGTCCAGCCAATGTTTTACCCAGGCTACCACCCTGGGTCCCACTCACATAGGAAAAATTCTTAACATTTTCCAAGTTTGGTAAAACCAGTAAGCTGTGTACAGTGTCAACTTTAACCATGTGTGCTTCCCTTGTTAAAGAAAGAATTTCAAAGGAACACCAAGTAGTCTCTAAAGTAGAGGTTTACTTAAAAAATAGATAAAAATGTAAAATGTAAATACAGAACCATTTATCACAAAACATACAAATCACTTAAAAAAAACAGGTTTAAAAGTGCAGACTAAATCTCCTACCACAGTACTGTTAGAATTGTCTCTTCTAATGTATATTCTTCTAACAGTGCCTGATGTTGCTTTTTCAGAGTCCAAACATATGTGTGTAAATGGAAAACAGAATACTGTTTAAAAACTTACTTTGCCAACCTCTTTGCATGAAGTCACCTAGCTCCTCACTGTCAGAATATAAAAAAATATATTTATGCAAAACAGGATGCCTTATCAAAGTATTAAATTCTGTGACCTCAGCACAACTCATTTTCTCATATGACCCTTTGATGTAGAGTGCCTTCCTGTTCTTCACAGACATCAAAGAAACATTTATGACTTCTCACTAAGGTGTCATAACCTGCTCTTCTTCATCTAAACATTATAAAAGTTTATGATTTCCCATCTTAGCAGCTGGCAAGCCACAAATAAGCTAGATAAACAGGAGACACTTAATTTAGGCTACTTCTAGCCTTTCATTATCTCTTGGCCTTCCAGGTAACACATTGTAGCTAAAACCTGGGAGGGGGTTGTCATTCCACAGGCTGTCAGCATCTCTCATGAGAGACATTCAATAATACATTTTTATATTACAAAAAGCATAGATTAATCAGAATCAGCTGTCCAAGTGTCACAGTATTGACCAATCTGTATCTGGCATGTTGAAGTCTCCCATTATCAGAACCTCCCCTTTAGCTGTCATGTTTTGTATTTCTTCTAACAGTAATGTGTCTATGTCCTCCCCCAGGTCTGGAGACCTGTACACAACCCCAGTTCGTATGGCTGTCCCATTTTCTGTTTCCAGGGTGACCCACAGTTCTTCTGGCTCCTTATGGGTATTCTGAATTTCTGTAGCTTTGATATTTTCATTGACATAAAGGGCCTCTCCACCCCAACCCCCCTTTTTGCTGCTCGGTCTCTTCAGAACAGTACATAGCCAGGTACTAATACATCCAATGTGTTGAAATTACAGTAATGTATCACTCTTCTCATTTTAATATGGTTTCTCAGGCCTTTTACATTCCATGAGGCAAAATTACAGCAATGCTGTTGGCATTGATTACTTATAGTAATATATATATATATATACATGTGTGTATATATATATATATATATATATATATATATATATATATATATATATATATATATATATATATATATATCAAATTTAACCCTGGATCTCTCTTTCCCACCTTCCTGTCTTTGAAAATAAAATGCTGTAAGATATGGAAGGAAAAAGGTGGGCTAATGAAAGGGTTTTGCATAACTCAAAATTGCCCTCCCATCCACTTAGCCAACAAATCCCATCTTTATATCTTAATATATAAATTATTATCTCTAGAAAACATAGTATACATGCAAAAAGAGGAAAGAAACAATGCAGTAATGTCTCAAATTTTCCTTTTGAAAAACCCTCCCCTATTAACCCCTCCACTCAACTCATTCCCCACTACTTACCCTCAAGACAGTGGTGAAGACACGTAAGTGCCTACTAAATAAGCATCTGAAGCTGCTAATTCTGCCCAAGCTTCAGTATGTAATACATGCTGTAGTATATGCATGGATATGTATGGTAGTATATACATGGATATACATGGTAGGAAGTGGATTAAAGATGTAGTTTATACCTATGGGCATTGTAGTCCATTATATATGTAAAAGTTCCTGTCATGCACAGTTAGCCTTTCTTTGTGTACGTCCAGTGAGGCAAGACTATTATCTCTGAGTAGAATAAAAGATAGCCACTGAACTAACACACTGTGTAAGAATCTCTCTTGCACTGACCCACAATATATCACATTGGTGATGAGGATCAACATCAGAACTTCTATGAGTGCAGCTGGAGGGTCATGTAAACTAATGCGTTTTTTTATTTTTATTTTAACTGCTCTGTAAATCTTTCCAACTACCTTGCATCTATATTCTTTTCATCTGGGCTTCCTTATCAGTCCCTCTGTGCCTGACTACTTAAAATACCGTAGATTGCTTAGGTGCACCACTCTGGGTACAGATTTATCTAAAGGAAGATAATACAGAAACCTAAACAGCTGTTTGCTAATTTGATGTACAGTGTTAAAAAAGACACAACACAGCTGCTAGCAGGGCTCCACAAGGCACATGAATTATGGCTCCAATCTGAAACCTAAAATTCCTTTTGTCCATCTCGGCTGTTATACTAAGTCAGACTACCCATAGCAGTGCAGCCCAACAGCCTCTTGAGGCATATCAGAGCAATTGCATCACACACTAAAAGAAAACAAAATCCAGAAAAAGGCACTTTTGGTTTTTGTGTGTGGACACTGCAGCTACTGAGCACCTAGCCACAGACATCATGACTGCAATTGGCAGTACCTGAAATTGATGAATCCAAGAAAACATTTGATTTATATCTAGAGCGTTTCCAATGCTGGCTTAAAGCAAACAAAATAGCAGAAGATGAACAAGTAGATGTCTTCCTAGCAGACTTACAAGCACAGATTTATGCCCTTCTATGGATTTTACCAGCCCCAGCTGACATCCTGACCCTGACACTTGCTCAAGTCATTTCAAACCCCAGCCCCTTCTCAACTCTGAACGGTACACCTTCTACCAGTGCAACCAAGGGGGAGGGGAAACTATTGATGACCACATCATCACATTAAAGCATCTAGCACATACTTGTGAATTTGGCCAGTCCCTGGATGACACCCTCCAGGATTGCTTTGTCTGTGGCCTGAGAAGGGAAGCTTACCGAAAAAGGCTTTTGCAAGTAAAAAAACTCGACTTTAAGACAGCTTGTGACATTGCAATCACTATGGAGCTCACTCAAAAAGGCTCCCAAGCACTTGCGGGACATTCTGAACCCCAAAGAAGTGAAGTTCACAAGGTTACCCATACTCTAGAACAAAAGGGACATGCCACACTACACAGTGGCCCATCACACACTTGTCAGCAACCCCAAACATTTAGGAAGCCAGCACAACAGGGCACTTCTGCAAAGTCAAAACCGTGTTACCGATGTGGAGGTAACCACCATCAAAGCACATGCCACTTTCGACAAGAGAAATGCTGCAGTTGCAGAAAAGTGGGTCACATACAAAGGGTGCGCAAAAGTACATCATGGATTGCTTCTGCACTGTATGCCACAGATGGCACTGCAACCACTGAAACAGAAGATGAGGCATTGCACTTGTTCATGGTTTATGCAACATGGGCAACCGGAAAGGAAATTTACCTCAAGCTTCAGCTAGCAGGCAACCCAGTGAGTATGCAGCTAGACACCGGAGCCTCAGTATCTCTTGTGCCAGAGAACATCTACAAAGAGAAACTTCAGTAGTGCCCATTGCAACCATCATTGATTCAACTCTTGACTTACATGGGAGAGCAAATCCCCATGCTAGGGGAAATTTAAGTGACAGTCACCTATGAGGGAGGAACATGGCCCTTGCCTCTGGTGGTGGTACAAGGAGAAAGACCTGCATTACTAGGCAGAGACTAGCTCATGCAGATCAAATTGAACTGAAAAAAGACCTTCAGCTTAAATACAGTGACCAAAGCACCGCAAGATGCGCTAAAGAAAGTACTGGACAAACATGGTCCTATTTTCCAGAATGGTTACAGCACGGTCTGGGATTTCAAGGCAAAGATTCTAGTGCAACAAGGAGCTGTTCCAATTTTCCACAAGCCTTGACCAGTACCATATGCTTTAAGGAAAGCAGTAGAGAAGGGACTGGACCATCTCAAAAGCCATGGTATCATCTCACAAGTAAAGAGGAGCGACTGGGCTGCCTCTATCATTGTGGTACCGAAACGAAACAAAGCAGTGAAGTTGTGTGGTGACTACAAGGTTACAGTGAACCATTATATACAGCAAGATCCATGCCCATTACCCAATGCAGATGACTTGTTTGCTACACTCTCAGGGGCAAGTTCTTTAGTAAGTTAGACTTATCCTTTGTATACCAGCAACTGGAACTGGAACCAGTGTCAGAACCGTATCTAACCATCAACACCAACAAGGGTCTTTACCGGTATCATTGCTTGGCATATGGAGTTTTCACAGTGCCATCAATTTTCCAGAACACAATGGACCAGATACTACATGGACTGGATCTTGCAGAATGCTTTATGAATGATATCTTGGTAATATCACCCACAGTGGAAGAGCATCTGACAATTGTGGACCAAGTTGTGACCAGACTGCAACGGTATGGACTGACAGTAAAGCTAGTAAAATGCCAATTTCTTCAAAATTCTGTTGAGTACCTAGGTCACCAGATTGATGCCCAAGGACTATGCCCAACAGACAGCAAGGTGGATACTATAGTCAAGGCACCTGCACCAACAAATGTGACAGAATTAAGATAATTCTTAGGCCCCTTGAACTATTATGGACAGTTCTTAGCTCATCTGTCCACATTGTTGCAACCAATCCATGACTTGCTACTGAAAGAAGCTCAATGGAATTGATCACCACAGTGTGAGGAAGCATTCCAGGCTTGCAAGAAATGTCTCCTAGGCAGCAAATGGTTAGTGCAGTACGACCCAGCCAAACCTCTGAGGCTGGCATGTAATGCTTCGCCATATGGAATGGGGGTGTCATCTGTTATGTATTACCTTCTGGAGAAGAACACCTGATCGCTTTTGCTTCCTGGACCTTGTCCCCAAGCAAAAGGAACTATGCTCAGACTGAGAAAGAAGCCTTGAGCATAATTTTCAGTGTCAAGAAGTTTCATAAGTACTTGTATGGATGGAAATTCACTCTGCTAACAAATCACAAGCCTCTACTGGCAATTCAGGGGCCAAAAGCCGCAGTACCAACTCTCGCTGTACTCCAAATGCAGTGATGGGCCCTGATTTTGTCAGCATATGACTATGTCATCGAATACAGGCATTCTCAAGATCATGCAAATACAGATGCATTGTCAAGATTGCCATGCAAGGATGGTACCATAAAGGAAGACAATGCAACAGTATTCCATCTTTCAGATCTCAGGAACTTATCAATTGCTTCACAGGATGTCGCAGCAGAGACACGGTGAGATCCTTTCCTCTCTAAAGTCCTAGATTTCACCCTAAATGGTTGGCCTAACTTCATGAGAGACCCAACCCTCCAACCTTTCTTAGACAAAAAGGACTAGCTGTCCACAGAGCAAGGCTGTGTTCTGTGGGGAGCTCAAGTGGTGTTACCTCCAAAGTTCTGCATGAAATTACTTTCTGACTTACATGACAGTCATCCTGGAATCTCTCGAATGAAGGCACTGGCCAGAGAATACCTCTGGTGGCCAGGACTTGATCAAGACATCCAACATCTTGTCAACCAATGTGCGCCATGTGTGGCTGTCTGCAACTAACTGTCTAACGCACCCCTGCATCCTTTGTCCTGGGCTACCACACCTTGGGACCAAATTCATGTTGACTATGCTGAGGTGGACAAACAACACTTTTTGGTAGTAACTGATGTCCACTCCAAATGGCTGGAAGGGTTGCCCACACTAGTCACAACTACTGAAAAGACTATAGACCTTTTGAGAAATCTTTTCACCCTTTATGGACTACCATGGGAGTTAGTGTTGGAAAATGGTCCCCAGTTTTCTACCCATGTCTTTAAACTGTTCTTAAAGTAGAATGGCGTCTGACATATTTTGACTACACCTTACCATCCAACATCAAATGGCGCAGCCGAAAGAGCTGTACAAATATTCAAAAAAGCTTGGAATAAACCAAATTCATGACAAGTACCTACAGTTCAAAGACTGCCTCGTTTTCTGTTTGCTTGCAGAAACACTCCTCACACAGTCACAGAGCGAACACCTGCTGAATTGTTCCTAAAATGGCAACCTTATACCCAGTTGTCATTGCTCAAGCCAGATTTGGCCAACACTGTGGCAAAGCATCAACTACAACAGCAAAAGGGTCATGACAAGTCAGCCAAACCAGTACGGATTTTTCATCCTGGGGAGAGGGTGATGGTTCGAGACTGTAGACATCCCAAGATTTCTTGGATTCCTGGGGTGGTGATTGAAATACAAGGACCTTTGACAGTTCATGTGGGACAGTGACTTATTCACGTACATGTGGATCACCTGCTGCATTCCAAGGTTCCATCAAATGTAGCAGAAGACATCACTCCAGCTGAGGACAGTGACACAGAGGACTTTGCTCCTACCCGTGAAGTTCCACTGGAGCCGGCGCCAAATAATAATGAATCACCTGTTCCACCAGCAGTGGTTATTCCAGCCTACAGATATCCTCTGAGACACCGAAGACCACCACAAAGACTTGACCTTTAAAGTCATGTAATGAACTTGCACCTCTGTGTAACTGAACTCTTTCTTGCACTGCTACTTAGTGATAAGTTCTACCCAAGGGGCAGAATAATCTGAACTTGTTTCTGGGAACCAAACAGCCTATTTCTGCCTGGAAGTTAGAAATGTTACTGTTGAAGTATTTTAGACAAGTTTCTGTCTAATGGCGAGGAGTGTAGTGTATGCATGAATATGTATGGTAGTATATACATGGATATATATTGTAGGAAGAGGATTAGAGTTGTAGTTTATACATATGGGTATTATATAGTATACAGTATGTACAGTAAGTTCCTGTCATGCACAGTAATCCTTTTTTGTGTATGTCCAGTGATGCAAGACCACTATCTCGGAATAGAATAAAAGATGGCCACTGAACTGACACACCGTGTATGAACCTCTCCTGCACTGACCCACAATATATCACACATACAATAAAGTTTGCTATCCCATTAAGATTGACTCCCCCTCCTCTTTTCTTTTGTCTTAGCTGAGTCAAAAGTTTTTGTACATTCGTTTATCCTCACTGTCAGTATCTTTTGTATTTTACTCTTGTTGCTCACAATGTTGTACTGCTCTATCTTTTTACTTTATATGTGTTACATGTGCCATAGGCATTTGATTAGAACCTTCTGAGGTAGAATCATCCCTGACATGTCTTTTTTCTGTATCACTTTTTGTCGTAGTTTCTTTTTCCTGTCCTTTGACCTACTTTGAAGGGGGAGTGTGGATGGTGAATTCTTTGATTTGTACTTTTTGAAGTTGAGGTTGAATTTCTACCAGAATTATTTTGTTCATCATACAGAGCACTTTTTATCATAGACTCAGCTTTTACTGGTGAGGTGAAGTATGTAGTTGTTCCACATATTGTAACTTTAAATTTAGCTGGGGGAAGAAGCATTGTGAATTAAATGCTGTTCCTCCAACGCAGCTCTTTTACGTTCTGGAAAGCTCTTTGTTTTTCTCTTACCTCTGGGGATAGGTCTGGAGATACTTGTATAGTCATGCCTCTAACATGTAAGCCTCTTTCAAGTCTTGCTTTATGTAACAGCTCTTCTTTAACCTGATACTTCAGTGATTTCATGTAAACAAATCTTGATTACTTCTGAAGCTTCTATGTGCGCTTTCAATTATTACCTTGTTTACAGGATACTCTCTCTCTCTCTCCCCAGGGCTTCTGAGAGTAGAGATTCAAAGTAAGTTACTGAATTGCCCTCTTCTACACCTTCTGGGACTCCTCTCAGTTTAATTTTACAGGTATGTGATCTTGTTTCCACCTCTTCAGTTCTCATCCTCTATTCTAACTCAAACTTCCAGCTCACTTGTTCTTGTATCCAATGAGTCTAACTGTTCTGCAATAGCTGAAACTTGTTCAGTGAGGCCAATTAACATATTTTGCATTGTATCAAACACTCCTCTCATTTCCTTTAACAGGGTACTACTAGTTTCAAGTGAGATTTACTCATCTTCTGTTTCATTGTCATTTCTCCCTTCAAAGCTAAAATTTGGTCTTTCTTCCTTTCCTGTTTTGGCTTTAACCGCTGTTTTAGTTTCTGATTTGGTTGTATGCCCTTTCTGTCCAGTCATTTTGATTTTGGATTTATTAATATCTTCTTCAGAGTCTGAAACTTCAACTATATTTTTAAAAGTGTAATTTTGTTATCTTTTACTTTATCTTCAGCAGTTTTGGTTTCTTTAAGTTTTAAATCCTACTTGTGACTTATTGTGTTATTACCTGATCTTCCTGATTTTATCCAAGCAGTCAGTTTCTTAGTAGGTTGAAAATTCTTTAACATTACCCACTCCCCTCCTTCTGACAAATCGAACTAAGGAAATGGTGAAAAGTTTCATGAAGGCCGGCCCAGTGGCGCTGAGGGTTGAGGTGCTGGACACCACACCTCACGCTACGCTGGTGACCCGGGTTCAGGAATAAGTCAGGGTCATCAGGGGTCAGCTGAGGGGGAGGGTGGAAGCTGAATTGAGCAGCTGCAAGGCAACTCTCCTCTCCTGGGGAGGGATCCTGTCACCTCTGCTGCATGGCTACCCCCAGGTGGAGGCCAGAGGGCAGCACAGGAAAGAGCAGCATGAAGGGTGAGTGTTGTGAGACTGCTGTGTGCACCTTCTCACATGCAAAAGTGAGTGTCCACAACAGGAAAAGGGAGAAAATGGAGCTGGCAGGCTCCCTGATGGTCCCTGTGGCATTTCTGTCGATGGGAACACCAGCTGCGGATGGATATGAGCCCCTCCCCCCAAGGGGGGAGCCAAATCCTGCCTGCCAGCTCCACAGAAACGGGCAAACATGTTGATAAAAAAGTTTCATAAAGTTTGGTTTTGTTCCCCACTTCTTCTGTCCTTCCTTCCTTTGTTCACACACTTAGCTTACTACTCGAAGGTGCTTGAATTACCAGTGCCCCAATTTGTTTGTGGGGGGAGCATCTCGGCTTACACTTCAAATTGATTCTGCTGTTTGTAGCTTATTACGCTTTGATTGTTTAACACATTTTTTGGTACACCTTTAAGTATATTAAAGCCAGCTCTTTTCAAAATATTATGGCTGAATTCTTGCTGGTTTCCACAAAATGCTTTTTTTTGTGTGGTTTATAGCCTTTATAGCCACAAGACAAGAAACACAGAGTATTGTAGAGAGTTCAAGTATATATGAAACATGTAGAGTTTTTACTTTTGTTGCCTTCGTTCATTAACCTTACCACTTTTTCAAATACTGCGGCTGTTTTTGTTTTTCACTTACTGCTGAGCCAGGATTCTTTAGAGGCTGCCCTCTTCAACAGATATCCAGTATCTGTTACAGCATGAAGTAATGGGGGGTATCAGGAATACAAAAGATACAGACTAAGTTCAAGTTCAGGTTACGAACATACGAATATGCCAGCAGGTTCATGAACAAATGGGTTTATTTCCTGAACTATTTCATTCTACCCAATTTGATTTGATTTAGTTTCTTCCCAGAACCTCAGATTAAACATCCAGTTTCTATCTCCAGCTACTTCTTTCTATTTTTTCACAGAGAGGGTTGTGGATGCATGGAACAGCCTCCCTGAGGAGGTCGTGGAGCCAAGAACAGTGGGGGAATTCAAGAATGCATGGGACAGACGTAAGGCAGTCCTAGTGGGGGGTAGGAGGAAGTAAGCTGTTGGTTAATTAGGATCTGCAGCTTATCTGTTAGGTAGGAAAATGGGCAGACTGTGTGGGTCAAGCAGTCCTTATCTGCCGTTAAATTCTATGTTTCTGTGCTTCTAAAGGGTTTACTTCACCCTGTAGCCTAGGTATTTATTTTACAAGGCTAAACATGAGGTGTATTTATGCTGCATCAGGTTTGAATTTCAAGCATTTATTTCAAGATCAAGTTTGTTGACCTGAACTGGCTTTTCCCTGTCTGAGACTAATGGAATTGATCACAAAGGTTATCTTTTGGGTAATTTCTCACTTATTGCAGTGATAATAACAGCCAAAATTCACCCCAAATTATCAAGATGATTCAAACAATTCAGAAGCTGACTATATCTATTGAAATAAGTGAAGTTGTGGCTAACTTATGACCTTAGTCATAATTAGAAAGATCTGACCTGTTTAAGTGGAGTATTGAATTTCTTTTTGGCCTGCTGGCTCTCCCCTCAGTTGCTAATTACTGGGTCAGTTGCTCAAAGACATGAAGCAGCGTTAATATCGAGCTTGCTATCATATGTTAATATAAGCAGAGAAACATTCATTTGCACAACGACACCTCGTATTCAGTTTTCCTGCACCGCTGTGACAACATTTTGGCAAGCACAGAAAACCACAAAGTAAAAGTGACTCAAAGCCCACACTTGCAGCATGGTTGTATACTTAAATAGTACCACCAGTAACACCCATTAGCGCCATTGCCATTGCATTTCAAGTTTTTGTAGTCACAAACATTAACTTACCTGTTGTGCCCTTTTCAGTGTCCAGAATCTTCTCATCCCAATCAAAAAAAAAAAAAGTACAAAAATACATGTAAGTATAAAATGTCACATTCATCAACTTAGTCAGGTTGGGTCAGCATAATTTGCTGTTGCACATTGGAGAATGGCAGTTGAGCTTCCTCTCACTCAGTCAGTATGGCCGCCATCTTGGCCACACACCTCAATCTTACACATCATGGCATCTTACCAGGGAAAGCCCAGGGGCATGCCCTATATATGTCAATGGGACCCTCTTTCTTTACCTTTTTTTAAATGTTAAGACATCTGTTGGTTTAAATTACAGTCACTGCTCAACTTACAAGGACTGTGTTAGTTGAGCGAGGGCTTTGATTTAAAAGAAAAGGCACCCAAACATTACAAAACAAGTAAGGAAAAATGGCCCAACAGACATCAGTGGGAAGCATCTCCATTCTCTCCCTGGTAAGATGTTATAATGGGTCCAAGAGGGGGTTCAGCAAACAGGGAAGTAGGAGGGACTGGCAGGCTACTTCCTCAGGCCCAAAATACAAACTCTTCCATTTGAACGGACACTTTTTTTTTTAATTCTATTTGTACATCCAGACCCCCTTGGGCATCCTTCAGGAGTGCCCACTTGGATACAACCCTAACACCCAACCTGAACCCCCACATCTCCCAGGCTCTCTCCCTTGAACATCCTAGACAGACCCGACCCCCAGATCACCTTTGGGGCTGGTTCCACCCTCCCCTGGTGGTTATCTCCTAAGTGTGAGGTGCCTTACCTTCAGTCATTGGGTCAGCCATGGAGAGACCCGGGCATGCTTGGGCCGGCGTTTAGGATGTGAGTGTTCCACTGGGGCCACCATCATCTCACTGGTGGTCTGGAGGATTTTTTTACTTGTACTTTCCCCCGCCCTGAGTGCAGCTGGGCAATGGTGTCAGCATGTGGCTACCCCATAGATGCCTGCCACTCTGGTCCTTGATACCTGTTCCCATGCTAGTAGTACCCTCGTCTCCACCAGGGGTCTCTACTGCACCGGGAAGACCCTGTATCCCTCCCCAGGTAGAAGACAGCTGTCCTACGGACACTCAATCTATCTCCCTTCCCTGCTGACCCCCAGTGCCCGGGCTTGCTCCCGAACCCGGGTTACTGGCATGACGCAAGGTGTGGCGTCCAGTGCCTCAACCCTTAGCACCACAGGGCCGGCTCTCGAATGGACACTTAATATAAAATTATGAAAATCTCAGTGATAGACTGCCAGAGTGGTAAGAAAGTTTACTGGGATGCATTTTTTGTAAGATAATAAACATAACTATTTCCTTTAAAGAGCAAAACAGACAAAGCATGACAGAAGATTGAACAGAATTGAAAGGCATAAACAAATAATCATTTGAATGTACAAATATTTACATTGTTTTCTATCATATTTAAGATTATTCTTCTTCAAGGTCAGTGCCTGTTAAGGGTACAGTAGACTTGTTCAAGTATTTTTGCTTTTGGAAAATGATTTGAAATTAAAAGAACTAGAAAAAATGGTTGTGGGTCCCCTCTTTGAAACACCACTAGTGTGTTCCTGTATGTCATATACAAATATGCTTCCTTTCTTCACATGGAATTAATTCCTACTATTCTATAGTGCATCAACATGTGTACATAATAATAAAGTCTTTGATATTAGTAATTAGTATAACACAATCTAACTTTTTTTAAATCTTACTTTAAAATAATGTATTTTTTGTCAATGTAGTGTGTGTATTATTAGTTTATCAATATAGTATATTTCCACTAAATTGATACACAAAAACTATTTCTGTCAGTACAGTGAAAAAGCATTATTAGTATATCAATCTAGCAAAAGTGCATTTCCAGAATACTGATACATTTGAAAGTATTGATATGGTATAACCATGTCAAGCTGACTCCAAGCTTTCATTAAAAAATATATAATTACTGGTGTCTACCTTTATCACATGGTTTACAAGCCTGTGTCAAACATTGTAATAACCTGAAAAATGGTTATTATGGTGTTTGCCCAAACTTTCTTTCAGTAGCAGTTGATCCTGCCTATGCAACTTTCAAAATCTATCTGGTTGATCCTTGCCATTCCTACCTTTTGAACGCGGCTTTGGGTGACAGTGGCTCATTGGGAACAGACCAGGGCTGACTTCTTTATTGGAATTGAAAATGTAATAAAAAACTAAAGTAAAAAGAAAGAAGACGATGCATGTGGTGTGTGTGTGTGTGTGTGTGTGTGTGTGTGTATGTCTGACAGAATTGCCAACACTGCTCCAGTATCTTTGCCATTCACTCCCTTGCACCAGTAATTATAAAAAATACTGCCTGTGCAAGGTGTGTGTTAGGAGGATTTTTCACTCACCGTTGGTGAGCTTCGCTCTTGGGGTTTATGGATTATGACACACCTTTGGTGAGTGAAAAAGTATCATAACACACACCTGGACAGCCATTATGCTCTTTCTATATATATGGTTTCTAGAAACAAGGAAAGCAGAACTCACTTTTCCCACCAGCTTGGATCAAGCTTAGAATCGCCTCCGTAATTCAACTAATTAGGTTCAGGAAAAACAAAGTGCAATAATGCCTAAGGTGTTACAAACTGACCAATCCAACAAGGGAGATGATAGAACACCACACAGTTCAATGAGTGGTCGTCTGCCAGGGAAACTCCCACGGTCTCAATTCAACCTGAAGCTCCAGCTCCCCTACCCACTTATTAATATTTTCAGTAGCAGGTCCACAAGACTGCTTCTTATTCATGGCTTGTTGACACTTCTCTGAGTATTGGTTATACTCTACGAAGAAGAGTGCTCAAGCTGCTTTCTTCTCTGATGTCTCTCAAGGTCGATAACCTGCTTGCTTCTGCTACTGCTCCTCGCAGTTCATCTGCAGGGGTGCAAATACCTATGCCAGGCTATGGCACTGGCTGGTACCATTCCTTGCATCTCCTGTTGACATCAGGGTATGCGCATGCCCAATACCCTGCTTTTCCTTCTTCAAGGTTCCTTTCAAATCAGCACAAGGCAAAGTCCTCAGATAAAATGTCCTGCAGTCAGCTGTATTCCTCAAAGGAAAAGTTAGGCTACGCTCTATCCTTTCGCTGACAAATTGCCTTCTTTCAGTTATCTTGTTGCAACTCTCTTCTCTGTCAAGGTGTAAAACTATAAGTCCACATTAAAGACCACCAGATCTATGGAACACTGGCAGTCACAGCTCCAACAGTTCTTCCTCCGTTCACTCCCAAACTAGAGTGACATGAACCCTTAAAATGGGTGTGCCGATCTTAATTAAATTGTACAAATCACAGCTATTTTGTTAATATTTAGACACAGTACGTGCTTTTTGGGGTTCTGTATAGGGTCTCTGAAATGTAGGAAGACCTAGATACATTTCAATTTGGCCCACTACATATGCTTTCTAAGGGAGGATGGGTATTGGGCCATAGTGCTATAGTTTTTACCTTCTGGATTTCATACTAGGGCTCAAGTTACACTCTTATTGGGAGGTCTGCTGTAAATGCTTTCCTCTCCCCAGGTTTCCTCGCAGTGTACCCTCAGCTCCAGCTCACACTGGGCGAACCTTATGGCCAGCCCATTGAAGCAGTGGTAGTGCTATTTATTTATTTATTTGGATTTTGTTGGCCAGGTAAGCCCTCTGAGACCAGAGATCCCTTTTTCAGGAGCGACCTGGGGTTGAGTACATCGACCACTTTACGTTAGGTGAGGATACAGTAAGACAGTTTCAGAGAACATACACAGTCAGCAGGGTACATTTAGACAGAGTTGGAGAGTACAGTTACATTGCAACAGGTCTACAGTGACATTAGCGTTTGCTTTTAGCTAGTCCAAGGGGAGCGAGATATTAGTCAGTTGTCAATTAAGAGGGGTTAGGTTGACTATTCACAACATTAGTGACCTAGGATCAGGAACAATCTTGAGTCCTTGGGGCCAGCTGGGATGAGGATTGAGCATCCCAGAGGATGCATTCCTCTTCCAGAGAGGGTAGGTTTTCTCCTCTGCCACAATACTGCACCCCTGGCCAGCCTGCTGATGTAGTGGTATTGCTACTGCTTGCATTGTTGATTACCTGGATTCGGGAATAAATCATTGGAGGGTCAGCGAGTGGAGGTGAGCTGAGAGTCCCAGAGGATGCTCTCCATCTCAGGAAGGGAGGGTAGATGGCCTCCACTCTGCTACTGCCTCCTGGTTGACCACAGGTGGCACTGCAAGTGGAGCCACCATTGGAAAAAGACTGGCAGGCGTGGCAGGAGGATGCCCACCCCGCACCACAGGCCCCCCACCCCCAACCAAGACACTCCTTTCTGACCACACCAACCAGGTCTCTGTAGAGGGGACAGAGCACCTCCTAGTGGTCCCCCCCAAGAGGTAAGCCAGGGTGTTTGTAGGAGAGGCAGGTAAGTCTGAGAGAAGGCAGGTGAAGGGTCTGGGTGTGGGAGCAGGACCAAAGGGGGCTACCTGACCTATGGGTAAAAGTGCAGTAAATTAAAAAAATAAACATTATTCTGCACCCTGGGTGACAACACATGGTAATGCAGCTGTAGGAATAGACATGGAGGAGGCAGTGGCGGATGGCACTGTGTTGACGTGCTCTGTGTGTGCACGTCATGGCAACACTCTCATACAGTGCCTCAGGACCAGGAGGGAGATGGAGAAAGATGGAAAAACAGGCCCTGACACTGGGGGTAAAGCAAGCCCTGGTACCTCTGGCCCCATATGCTCAACCCAGCGACCTCACAAAAGAACCACACAGAAGACCTAACAAGAGGTACCCCTAGGGAAGGGGAGGAGGGGTAGCGATGATAGTCAAAAACTGCATTGGCATAGGGGGAGTAGAGGAGGCGGAGGGAACCGTGGAGGTGATTTGGGTCACCTTGATAACAAGGGGGGGCAAGAGACCAAAAATAGGAGTGGTGTATAGACCCCCTGCCCTGGCGGAGGAGCTGGAGGACAGTCTGGTGGCAGATGTTAGGAGACACTGCAGACTGGGCAGAGGAACGGTGGTGGTGTTGGGGGACTTAAACATGCCAGGAACAGACTGGGAGACTGACATCCTCTGTGACCAGGGAACAGAGGTTGTTGGATGTCTTTCAAGACGCGTTCCTAACTCAGCAGGTGAGGGAACCGACTAGGGAGGCACGGGTACTGGATGTGGTCCTGGCAGACAGTGACCAGATTAGGGGGCCTGGAGGTAAGGGACCCATTGGCGGGGAGTGACCATGCCACAGTCTGGTTCTGCCTGGACCTAGGAGGGGTAGAAGGCTGCACAAAGACGGAAGTAACCGACTTCAGGGGGGCGGATTTTAAGGAGATGGGAAGGATCCTTAAGGAGCATTTGGATGGGATTGGGTCACACATGGACGCTGATAGTAGGTGGGAAATCATCAGGAGAGGGGTGCAGGATGCTACCAGCACCTGTGCAAGAGTAAGACGAAAATGCGGTAGGGCTCAAAAACCCTGTTGGTGGACCAGGGAGGTCCAGGAGGTGGTGCAGGGAAAGAAAGCAGCCTATAAGCAATTCAAGTGCTCAAGGAGTGAAAGGGATCGAGGGGATTACGAGCTGATGGCTAGAAGGGCCACTAGAGTGGTGAGGCTAAGGCAAGGAAGGAGCAGAACCTGGCCAGGGAAATTAGGAGAGGGAACAAGGGGTTCTTTAGATACATTGGGGAAAAACGAAGGGTGAAGGGGCAGATTAGCAGGATTAAATCAGGGGAGAGATGGGCACAAGACCCGGGGGAGCAGGCTGAGGTACTAAATGAGTACTTCACCTCAGTTTTTACCAGGGAAAATGGGGGTGCTGCATCATACATGGGAGGAGACAGAGATACTGAGGAGGGGGGGACCCTTACCGATCGGCAGGTCTGGGGAGAGGGGGAGGCATCACTGGCAGGTGGGGGGAGGGCTAAGCAGGGAGAAGGGGTACCGGAAGTGGAAATCACAGCAGAGAGAGTGAGGGAAGCCCTCAGCTCCCTTAAGATGGAGAAAGCACCAGGGCCGGATAAATTACATCCCAGAGTGTTGAAGGAACTTGCAGATGTCCTGGCAAAACCCCTGGCAGAGCTTTTCACCATCTCTCTGAGGACAGGGTGGGTGCCCCAAGACTGGAAGGTGGCACATATAGTGCCTATCCACAAGGGGGGATCAAGGGAGGTGGCAGGGAACTACAGGCCTGTCAGCCTGACCTCGGTGGTGGGCAAGGTGATGGAGGGCATTGTCAAGGAGAGGCTAGGGGGGGACCTGGATAAGTCAGGGTGCCTGGACAATAGACAGCATGGATTCATCCCAGGAAATCGTGTCAGACAAACCTGGTGGAGTTCTATGACTGGGTGACAAGTGCCTTGGACCTGGGTAGACCAGTGGATGTCCTCTTTCTAGACTTCAGCAAGGCATTTGACTCTGTTCCTCACGTGGGCCTGTTGGATAAGCTGGGAGAAATGGGGTGGGGAACCAGATGATCAGATGGATAGGCAATTGGCTCAGGACCGGACCCAGAGGTCGTAGTTGGTGGGATAGTCTCATCCCAAGGAGGTCATTAGTGGGGTCCCACAGGATCAGTTCTTGGGCCCCTTCTGTTCAACGCCTACGTATCTGACATAAGGACAGGAATCAGGAGTGAGATGAGTATCTTTGCGGATGACTCGAAACTGGGGGCGGTGGTGGATGGGGAGGAGGGGAGGGTGGCCCTACAGGGGGACCTGGAGGCTCTGGAAAGATGATCTAGAAAGTGGAAGCTGAGGTTCAATGCAGGGAAATGCAAGGTACTCCACCTGGGGGCCAGAAAACCAGGTCAAGTGTACACCCTGGGGGAAATGCTACAAGTCTCGATGGCTGAGAGGGACCTGGGGGTGGTGGTGGATGTCAAGATGAACAACTCTGAGACTTGTAGGAGGGCAGGAGCCAAGGCCAACAGGATGCTGGGATGCATCGCTAGGGGGATCACCTCCAGAAGGAGGGAAGTGATACTCCTCTGTATAACTGCTTGGTGAGGCACGCACCTGGAGTACTACGTGCAGTTTTGGAGAGCCACATAAGCGGGACATTAACCTCCTGGAGAGGTCCAGAGAGGCAACCAAAATGATTTGGGGCTTGGGGACAGGACCTATGAGGAGAGGCTCAAGAGCTAAATATGTACACATTGGAAGAGAGAAGGGACCGGGGGACATGATAGAGGTCTTTAGGTACATGAAGAGGGTAAATAGGGGAGGAACAGTCGGGTGCTTGAAGAAGGAGGAAGGGGCCACTAGAGGGCATGGCTGGAAGCTGGAGGGAAGATTCAGGGAGAAAGGAGGAGGTGCTACTTCACTGAGAGGTGTGGTGGAGCCATGGAATGCACTGCCTAGGGGGCTGGTGGAGGCAGAGACAGTGGAGGGGTTCAAGAGGGGGTGGGACAGGTACAGGGGAAGGGTTCTGGAAGCAAAATCCAATGCAGCAAGAATATCCGGAACTGGGAAGGGAGAAGCCAGAGAAGGCGAGGAGGACAGCAAGGTCAGCACCCAGGTTGGGGACTGACCAAACAAGTAGACACGAAAGACCATTAGGCCTATTCTGCTGGCATTTTAGTATGTTAGTATGTTAGTACTCTTGATCCTGCCTGGGGACTATCCATTACTACACAAGTGGACCCGAGTGAAGGATGCTGAGGTAAGTAGTAATGTGAGGAGACCCATGTGACAGAGACAAAAAGGGGCATAAACAGAAAAACAAAAGCAAAGGCTGGACCTCTTTGAGCATACCAGGCACAGAAACATCATTCAGCCTCCACAGCTGAAGCAACTCGATAGCTGCATATGGAGGAGTGTTCCTTAATGCCACAGCTCAGTCTTATCGCCTAGGATGCTGTCCTCCTCTCCATTGAAACTTGGAGTAGGTTCATATGAACTTTGGGCAATTCCGTTAAGGAGAGACCACACCTCTCCATAGCCCTCTTGTCTTATTGATACTAAGGGACTCCTCACCAACAAACACCATGTTGGTGAGGAGTCCATCTGTAGTTTGTTGGAACCAAAACACTGGCTGTTGTAAACCTGGCACTTATATTAGTATTGTGCACTAGTATATGCCTTTGTGACATCTCGGCTCAATTACTGCAATGCTCTGTACCTTGGGGTCCAATGGAGGGTTTCTCTGCCGCCTGCAGCTAGTGTAGAATGCAGCGGCCAGATTGCTGATGGGCCTTCCGAGGTCTTGTCATGTGACCCTGGTCCTGCATGAACTGCATTGGCTGCCGGTTAAGCAGAGAATCTTCAAGGTAGGCTTGCTCACCTTCAGGGCCCTACATGGGTCTCACACCTTGAAAGAGAGCACAGGGGAGGTGTTCAAAATCGTTTGGCAGTTTTAGGTGTTGCAGCACTTTTTTAATCAATAAACAGTGGCATTTTCTAATCAGACACCCAAACGTCTTGGGTTTTATTCCAGTGCTGCCTGAGCTCATCTCTTTTCTTTTTTTTTTTTTTGAAATAGTAGTTTATTCAAAGTTGTTTTTCCCATTACAGAGGGAAGACATACACAATTTTGCAAGGACACTATGAATACATTCCACCTTGACTCCATCAAATCATTGCAAATACATCAATATTAAATTAATAGCATTCCGCCTTAGAAACTTCAATATACCTCTATCAGCCAGAGTCAGTGGACACTGGGGGGATCCAGATGGAAGGAGAAAGCTGAGTACAATGCAAAAGCAAAGTGAAGGGGGGGAGGATATGTTAGTATAAAACAAAAAAGTGAGTGAAGAAGGAGGAGAAAGGAAGGATAAAAGGAAGTGGGAAAGTGTTTATTTATGGATCGAAGGAGGGGCCATCCAATCTATATATAATAATTAATTCTTGGAAACATCCCACAAGTGGGAAAGCAGCCCAAGTTAATATTTCAGAATGTGTGGGGGTGGTTGGGGGGCAGACAACTATCCTTTAGGTATATTCTGCTAGGATTTCCACAATATTTTTTTGTTCTTTAGAGGCCATATAATGGAAGAATGGTAACCACCTACCTTTAAATTTGTCTGTGGTTAATCTCAATTTGGCAGTTAGATGTTCCATTTCAAGAATTCTAAGGCAAATGCTGTACCAGATATTTAATGAAGGTTTTAAGGGGGTGAGCCAGGAAAGGGTAATAGCCTTATGGGCTGCCGCTGCAAGAATATAGAATAAATCACATAGTGATCTGGATTTCAAAGTGTCTGGAGGGAGCTCAAACAACCAATATTGGGTGGTGAGGGGAAGAGGGGAGTCAAAAATTCCCTCCACCACCTTACATATAGAATCCCAATATCCTGACAGTTCTGTGCGCTCCCAGAAAATGTGAGAGTAAGTGCCACTGGCCTGACAGTCTCTCCGACAAAGGTCAGAAGGATAGTTTCCATAATGTTTAGTTATCGGGGCGAAAGTATCTAACAACCAGCCTCCATCTAAATTCCCTCCAAAATAATGAAGCAGAGATGCTGTGGACACCCCTCCAGACCCCTTCCCAGTCCGCCTATGTTAAAGAAATTCCCGCATCTTTCATCTATTGTTCTTTAACCTGAAGTAAGTGATCTGCTTCCACCAGGGACAAACATTGTACAATTTTGGACACCCATCCCCTAGAGTCTGGTGAGAGAATTAAAGATGAGATACATTCCTGGAGGGGATTATCCTGTGAATGTAGGGGGGAGATCTTTATTATCTACAGATAAATAATGTCTCAGCTACAAATATCGGTAGAAATCTGTAGATGGATCTCCAAACTCCACCTTTAGTTGTTGGAAGGATTTCACATGCTCCCTGTAGTAACACTGCCCCAGGGTTCGCAGACCTGCCCTCGCCCACCTGCGCAAAGCCAGGTCCCATTTGAGAGGTGGGAAATCCAGGCAGCTGAGAATTGTCATACGGGGGCTGAGCCTGAGGGGGAGATGTAACCTATGACAAGCCTCTCTCCATGCCTGACTATTCATCAGAGTCCAGGGATTGTCAAAATGGATTAATTCTAGTCTGGTGGCATCCAACAATAACATGTCCTACATACTGGGTAAAGGGGAGGGGCCTGACACAATTTCTGCCCGTTGTGGGTGGAAGTCCTCATCAAGGGGACCAGAGTCTGTAGTTGGGCCGTCCAAAAATATTTATGGGTATCAGGAAGTCCAAGACCACCCCTTTCCTTAGGTGCTGTTAATACCTTCCATTTAACTCGGGGGTTTCCTTCCCAACCAAACAAATTTTGATAATGTGGTCTGTAGGCTCACCCAGAATGACTTAGGAGGTCTAAGTAGGAGAGATGTGAAAACGAACAATAATCTGGGCAGAATATTCCTCCGTATACACTCTATTCTACCTGATAAAGAGAAGGGCAACTCTTTCCAGCAGTTACAATCCACTTGTATCTCCTGGACTACTTTTGAATAGTTTAAGCAGAATATTTTCTTCAAGTCCCTGGGGATCTAGATCCCAAGTTATCTGAAGCCCATTCTCAACCACTTAATATGACCCAATTCAGGGAGGGACGCCCCAGGGGAGGTTCCCACCAGGAGTATCTCTGTTTTCCCCTGGTTCACTTTATATCCAGATAGTTCTCCAAAGTCTGTTAGAAGTGTAAAGATCTCTGGAAGAGAGTGCAAGGGGTCAGACACATACAGAAGAGCGTTGTCTGCATACAATGACACTTTGACCTCTGTGTAATGCGTACGAATCCCCCGGAACACCTTAGTCTGTCTAATTAGGGCTGCGTGAGGTTCCAAACTCAGGGTGAACAAGAGGGGAAAGAGAGGGCAGCCCTGCCTAGTGCCCCTCCAAATCTCAAAGGAGGTGAGGTGAGCCCATTTACCCGAATCCTTGCTCGAGGGTCTCTATAGATATTTATGATCCAACTCCTGAAATTCTCTTCAAAGCCAGACCTGCCCAGGGTGAAATCTAGGCAGGTCCAATCCAGGCAGTCAAACGCCTTTTCTGCATCTAGAGATACTACCACTTATAATGCTCCCCCTGGAGGAGAACTGGCTGAGGAGAGAACATTCAGGAGCAGGCGAATATTGTCCTGGATGTGTTTGCCTGGGATGAAGCCATCTGATTCGGATGTACCAGGTCAGGAATGATAGTTTGGAGGAGCCCGCTGAGAGCTTTAGCAAACAATTTTGCATCTTGGTTTAGGAGGAAAATGGGTCTGTAGCTTGAACATTTAGTCAAATCTTTCCCAGACTTAGGTAATACCGAAATGAGGGCATTGCCCCAGGAATCAGGGGTTGCCCTGGGTTCCTGCACCAAATTGCAGATCCAGGTGAGCAATGGGGCTACCTCTTTTGCAAAACATTTATAGAACTCGGAGGTGAATCCATCAGGGCCTGGGGCCTTTCCAGAGTTAAGAGATCTAATCATCCCCTTCAGTTCCCCCTCAGAAAAGTGGCTTTCTAACTTCTCCTTTTGTGTATGGGACAGAGTTGGAATATTAATATGTTGGAGGAACTCCCATGTTTTGTGGGCATGATCTGGACCCCTATCTGCTGAATAAAGGCCTTTATAGTAGCCCAGGAATTCCTCTGCTATATCTGAAGGTTGGGTCTGGGGGGAAGTTCTGGATCATCAGGCCAGATGGTGGGGATATACCTGTCTGCCTCTTGTTTCCTAAGTCTCTGGGCCAATAGTTTGCTGGCCCTCTCTCCCCTCTCATAGTAGCGTTGCCTAGTATACCTCAGTGAGTTCTCAGTTTGTTTCAACATGAGCGAATCATTTGTGGAATGAGCCTCTCTCAGGGGGGCCATAGTGGATGCCAACCTGGTCCATTTATGCTTATCTTCTAATTCTCTTATCTTACCCTTCCCTGAGATGGGCCTGATATTGCTTGTTTCTATGGGAAGCAAAAGCAATTGTGTAGCCACGGACCACTGCTTTAAGCATGTCCCACAAAAATTTTGGAGGGGAGTCTGCTTCTATGTTCTCATTTAAGTAATGCTGGGTGATCTTTTTTGTGGATTCTATGTATTTTTTATCATTAATTAGGCCTAGGTCAAATCTCCAGCCCCAGTGCGAGAAGGCCTCTCCCATCTGATAAGTGTATGGATCATAGCATGATCTGAGATTATGACAGGGAGGATATAAACATCCCAAAATGTGTGCAATAGCCCTTTTTGGGTGTAGAATTAGTCCACTCTCGAGTACAAGTTGGTTGCTGGTGAATAGAATATAAAATCCTTAGATGAAGGATTTAAATGCCTCCAGGGGTCAACCAGACTGGATTCCACACATAAATTCTTGAGTAGCCGGGAGCAAACCCTGGACACAGAACCTCCCAGGGGGCTCCTGTCCAAGCCCATGTCCTCTACGCAGTTCCAGTCCCCTACACAAATTATCTGTCCTGGGGGTAGGCCAGACAATGTGTGGAACAGAGAATGGAAAAATTCCCCCGTGGGAGGTGTGGGGGCATACACTGCCACTAAACGAATGGGACGGCCACTATATATCCCAGATATTGCCACCATATGACCCATGCCAGCTTTACTCACTCTCTGGACCTGAAATGGGAGGCCTCTTCGAATTAGCACTGCCACACCTGCATTTTTGAATTGGGGGTGCTCATCTGAGTACACTGACTCCACTCATGCCCTATGGAGCTTAAGATGCTCCTGAGCAGAGAGCCTGGTCTCCTGCAGACATGCTATATCACATCTCTCTCTCTCTTTTCAGTTCTGCTAACATTTTTGCTCACTTAATGACATTATTGATGCCCTATACGTTCAAGGAACAAACTGTTAACTTAGCCATGTTGGACGTACCGGCAGTATCACTGTTGCAAGCTCAAGTTCCATCACAACATATTTGATTTCCCATTCCTTTCCCTACCCACCCCTAAAAATAAAGTATAAAGTGAAAGACTGCATTTGAGAAAAAAGAAAAAACAGACATAATAAACAGTAGATTACAATAATAAACAACATCACAGCAGGTGAAACAAACTGATTTGAACCCCCTAATGTAGGTGGGGGAGGTCAGTAACTGACCTACACAGGCAGTACACTAAGGTACCACCAGTCTGCCTTCCGTTGGAGTTTCACAACCCCCCCCGCCCCGTCGACAGAGTGGGGAAAAAGTCCCCTACAGGAACTATACCCTAATAAATAGGGGAAAGGGTCCGGGGTTCCACTTTACAGCTGGAGCCCCGAGATCAGTGCCCTCTATGGAAAGTTCAGGTGAGAACTGGGTGTAGCTTACCAGCCCCAAGCTCACAAATTATATATTACTTGCACTAAGAAATGCACGTTGTCAGTTTTAAATTATTAGTGCCCAACAGCAGAGTAGAAAAATGACCTTTAACTAAGCACAATGTAATTTCTGGCTTATTTAATTAGGAACAAGTGGCCCCCCCTTGAAGTAGCCATCCCATTCAACATCCCCGGGAGGCGCCAAGGGAGGTCTGGGTGAGAAACTCTGTGGTGCTATGCCTATTAACAAAACAACTGTTGTCTCTCCCCACTGCCCCCCTCCCGATCCAAGACAAAGTGACCCCACCTTCGTGGGAGCACAACTACAGTGACCCCACAATGGCTGCCTATTTAGATGAAAATGTCTAAAGATAGTCACTGGTCTTCGCTGAGAGAGAGCAGGCCATCCAGAGCCCATGAACCCTTGACTTCTCACTCACATGTCTCCTTCCAAGTCTCTATTTCAGTGGCCCCTCTTTTTTAAAATCCCATGATATAATCCTAGTTCCTCGAAACCTCACGAGGAGAATGATGCCATGTTCTCAAGGGAAATGGAGTATTGGGTTAGAAGATAGATGGGTTAATTAGACTTTTATTTAAATAGTAAATTGGTCCTGCTTCAAGGTAAATATATATATATCATCCGGGTTGGGTCTCTTACTTGAAAGACGAGGTTAGGCAGTTATAGATCTAGGAGAAAGCCAGGTTTTGCGACCCCTGAGCAGGACCGCACTGAGCAGCAGGGAAAGTTCCAGAGCGAGTGCCTCGGAGAATGCTACTGCAGTAGTACCATACAGGGCTGTCCCCACAGGAAATCAGACTCATAAATGCAAGTCCAGACAGAAAGGTTCCTCTTCTGCTCTAGCTGAATGGAGCCTGGCTTCAGCTTTACCACGAGCCTAGAACAGGTAAGGGAGGGGGGATCCGTACTGACAGCAACCACAGAGTTACTTCAATTTGAACACAGCCAGACGTATTAACATAGAAGTGCCTTCATTTAGCTCCCTGTAGCCAGAATAGGGCAGAAGACTGCAACATTGAGAATTCTCCCTCCACCACTGTGAGTTCAGGTCTTCTTTCAGGGTGCAATCCATCTGGCCATTTCAGAATGCAGGGGGAGTAAAGCCTCCGATCTGGAGACAAATCTGGATACTTGACAATTTCCTGGGGCCAAAGACCACAGTAGCTCCTCAATTTCACCTTCCGCTTTTTCCTCCTTCAGATCTGGAAGCATAATACCATCGGCTTCCAAAAAGGAACTGGCCAGCAAGAGATTTTCGAAGATCTTCGGGCCTTCCTTAGATTCCACCCATAACCTGGTAGGATAGTGTAGCTAACTGTACTCGTATGCCTTTCTTTCAGAGCTGCTTAACTATGAACAGTACCTTTTTTCCTTTTAGCCATCATAACTGGGGGAAAGTTCTGATCCACATATACTCGGGTGCCATCGAAATTTAGATCCTTCTTCACCCATGCAAGCCTTAGTACCTTCTCTTTAACAGGATATTTCAAGAATTTTATCACGATCGCTCTTGGGGGCGCTCCCGGTTTGGGTTTCAGGGCAATAGCCCTGTGGGCTCTCTTGCTGTCCAATGAAATTTCCTCTCCCAGATTTAGCTCAGTACGGAGCCAACTCTTCATATATCCAGTCATGTCCTCCTGTTCCACCCTCTCTGGAATGCTGAAAACTTGAATGTCATTTCTCCGAGATCTGGCTTCCGCATCTTCTGCCTGGAGGGTGAGTGCTCATTCCCCACTTGTGGAGGAAGGCCAGTGACCTTCCAAAGGCCATATGCTCATTTTGAAATATTTCCGAGTGGTTTTCAGTAGCCGAGGTATGATTTTCCAGTTTCTTAAAGTCCTTCTGAATATCAGTAACCTTGCCATCAAACTTATGAAGCAATTTTAGGATTTTGTGCATCTCTAATCTGGTGGAGGTAGACCCCGAGTCGGAGCGTGAATCATCATCCATGGAGCCGGAGGCAAGGGAGGACCGTGAGGGCACAGGGCTGAGGCCTGGCTGAGGCCTGCTGGAGGTTTGGCCTCTGGATTCAGGGTAAGCATTTGTGAGCCTGACAGCCCCTTCTTTCTAGTGTGACCCATCTCTGCAACCTTTCTTCTACCCAAAATAGCTATTTTTTCTAGGAAGGTCACTGTAAAACCGAGTGACTGAAACATATTGTGTGCTCGGGGTGCAAGGCGCTAAGCTAGGCAGCCATTAGCGTCAGCAGTGTCACCGAAAGTCTGAGTTGTTCTCTTTTCTTTGGCTATATGTTTCTACAACTGTTAGCTCGGCTCCTACATCTTGTTGCCATTTATTTACTTATACGTCAAGCCCTGGTTACCTATATGACTTCCTGAATGCTGTACCTCCTGTGTGCTCACTTTGCTCCTCTACCGAGGGCCTCTTAGCAGTTCCCAGGGTCCACCTGAAATTGCTCATTTGAGGTGGTGGGAACAGTATTGTGGAACTCGCTACCAAGACCCTTGAGGGAGGCCCCATCGGTGGAGGTTTTTAAGCGGGGTCTGAAGGCCTATCTTTTTAAAAAAGCATTCGAAAACTGCTTATAGTTAAGATCTAGTCTACTGCTGCTCTATTCATTATTTTAACTTAGGATTTCATTCTTAATTTATTTTGTTATTATTGTCGTTTGTTTTTTGCTTTATTATTGGTGTGTGTTTTTCTACCTGCCTGTACAGCACCCAGAGCCTCCAGGATGGGGTGCTATACAAATATATTTTTACTTATTTACTTTCATATTTACTAATGTTGATACTAATGTTCTTAGGGTTAGAAAAAGCCTGTGTGACCCATCTAGTCCCCCACTGCCTAGTGGTAGTACTGAACAATATTATCTCCTAGAATATATTGATCTTGTCTATTTTTGAAAGAAACCTTATTGTCACACTCTGCTATTTCATGTGGTAGCGGGTCCCATATGTTGATGATGTTCTGTGTATTAAAAAAAAATTTCAGTTTTGAAACTACTTATTTCAAGATATTTGTTGCCACTCCTAAGTTTTACATTTTTTATTTTGTACTGTAAATACAGACACCTCATTAATTCCTCATCCTTCAGAATATCATATAAAAGTGATAAATCCCTCCTGATTCTTCATCTTTCCAACCTTATCATGTTATCGTCACTTATGGTATGTACTTTATATCACATGCCACTTTTTTTTTTCATAATGGTTTTTATTCTCCTTTGGCAGAATGGGCAGCTTCTCAGCTCTGTCCCCGTGCACTGTGGATGTCTCTTATCGCTTCTCAGTCAGGCATCCTGTCCCCCCATGGGTTCTCCGCCACAGCAGGACTGGGGAGAGGGCCATCCCCCAAGGTCACATATACAGATCTGCCCCAGACCAGAGTAGCAGAGTGGGTCACAGAATGACAGGCAGGGCTTCATGGAGCCCATCCTCCATTTTTTTCTTCTTTTTTCCCCCCCGGGCTCATGGACATGCAATGAGTGCGATGTGCATGCTCTGCCTTTGCAGTGACATCCCTGGCATTCGGCACATGAGATCCCTTCACACTCTGTGACTCACTCGCACTGTCACCTAGATACCTCCAGGTGCCAAACAACAGCGATACTAGTAACATATATTTTTTCATTCTTTTTCCAATAATTTCCAATCCTTTTGGTTTTTGTTTTTCTCCCCTCCATTCTAGATCCTTCCTTTTCTTCTTCCCACTTAATTCATTCCTTCTCTCCCCCCTTCCCGTTCTTATCTATCTAAAACTTTTCCTCTTTCTTTTTTATTGGGAAGTAATAACAAAATAATTCTAGATAAAGAATGAATTGTGTTTACTTCTGAACTAGTGTATACATAGAAAGCACCTACCCATCAGAGAGTACTATGGGAATTGACGGACATACTGGCTGCACCCCTGGTGGAGCTCTTCAACAGGTCACTTGAGACAGAGAGGGTACCTAGGGATTGGCGAGAGGCACATGTGGTGCCAATCCATAAAGGGGGGTCGAGGGAAGTACCAGGTAACTATAGACCCATCAGTTTGACCTCGGTGGTGGGAAAATTAATGGAGAGTATACTAAAGGACGATTGGGGTGTACTTGGAGGAGGTGGGAGGTCTGGATAGTCGGCAACATGGGTTTGTGCCAGGTAGATCATGTCAAACCAACCTTGTGGAGTTCTAGAATGGGTAACATCAGAACTGGACAAGGAAAGCCTGTGGATGTATTATTCTTGGACTTCAGCAAGGCGTTTGACTCTGTCCCCCACAATGGTCTGGTGTAGAAACTGATGGGGTTAGGAGTAGGCCCTTTGATGGTCAGATGGATTGAAAACTGGCTAGCTGGACGCACCCAGAGAGTAGTGGTCTGTGGGGAGCTCTTGAACCCTAGAGAGGTTGGTAGTGGGGTACTGCAGCGCTCGGTCCTGGGTCCGATCCTGTTTAATGCATACATATCAGACATCAGGGAGGGTATAGGGTGTGAAATGAGTCTCTTCGTGGATGACTCCAAGATGGGAGAAATAGTTGAGGGAGAAGAGGGAGATTGGCCCTGCAAGGGGACCTGGACACCCTGGAAAGCTGGGCTCACACATGGAAATTAAATTTCAATATCACCAAGTGCAAGGTGTTGCATCTTGGTCGGGAAACCCTAAATACAGGTACACCCTGGGAGGGAGGCTGGAGGCCTCAATAGGGGAAAAGACCTAGGGGTCATGGTGGATGCATGTATGAATAACTCTGAGCAGTGCAGGAGAGCGGCTAGCAAGGCAAACAGGATGTTGGGATGCATCGTAGGGGGATCACCTCTAGGAACAGGAAGTGATTCTGCCGCTGTACAATGGACTGGTTAGACCACACCTTGAGTACTGTGTACAGTACTGGAGAACACACTTGAAGAGGGACATACAGCTCCTGCAGGGTACAGAGGAGGGCAACAAAGATGATACGAGGGCTAGAGGATTTGGCGTATGAGGACAGACTTGAGGAGCTCTGCCTGTTTTCATTGGAGGAGAGGAGACAGGGGAGACATGATTGAGGTCTTCAAGTACCCCAAGGAATAAATAGAGGTAAACATGGAGGGATCTTTAGACTAAAGCAGGAGGTATCACCAGAGGGCATGGTTTGAAGTTGGAAGGTGGAAGGGTGAGGAAGAGGAGGAGGTTTTTCACTGAGAGGGTGGTGGACCCTTGGAATGCACTGCCTGGCAAGCTGATTCAGAGATCCACAGCGGAGGGCTTCAAGAGAGGGTGGGACAGACACAGAAAGTGGATGTATCAGATGATGGCCTGTCCCAGGGGGATGGGGATGGATGATAGGGGTTTCTGGAGCACAAGGGATGGGAGGGCCTCGACACCCAACTAAGGATCTAAGGTTCAAGCAGACTCGATAGACTGTATGGCCTAATCTGCTGGCAAATAGTATGTTAGTACTCTTCCTCATGAATGCTAAATCCACAGAACTAACTTCTCCTACAGGCTTCCTTCCTCTGGAACAGCATCCCCACCCCATACCTGTATCACCCCCTCCTTTCCTGCCCTTAAGCACTTACTCAGACCAATCCCAACCTCATCGTGCACCTGTCCTCATTCCTAGTACCCATTCTCTCTTCTTTATCTTAAACCATTATGCTTATTCTGTGGTTTTGCTCCTTACAGCTGTTATCCTCTAACTGTGTTCCTGTTTCACTTTGTAAATATTTGTATATACACTCTGTATCATATTGTATAATACTGTACGCTAGTAGCAATTTATATGTACAACTGTGTATCTCTTTTGTTATATTATGTTTACTCTCTGTTTGTATTTATACCCCCTTCCCCGGGACGTACCTGGAAATGAGCTTTGCTCATGGTATGTTTCCTGGTTATTAAATTTTAAGCAAATAAATAAATACATAAAATAAACTAAAACTGTTGCTAACCATAACAAAATTATTGGTAAAACACACTATTTCTTTCTGTGTGATTTTGATCGGGTATTTTGGACATATAAATAATATATTTGGACCTTATATATAAATACGTATGAGATGAAAGAAATAGTTTTTAGTCCAATGTTGTGTCCAAATAACCCAGAGGTGGCTTTAAACCTTGCATTCTAAAATTATTTAAAAATACATGTTATGTATTAAATAAATACATTTTTTATTATTGTCTTATTTCATTTTATGTTTTGAAAGTTTATATCATTTCATTTGAAAATATAACATGTGATCCTTGATGAGTATAAAAGTGGTTGTACCCTTAATTGTGACATGATCCCTGAGGAAGAACTTGCGGTTGAAGTAATGGGGCTGTTATAGTGTTCTTCTTCACTTTACTGGATCAATAAATACTTTTAAAATTCATCATATGAAGGTGTCTTTCCTGCGAGTGCAAACTTTTCTTTTCTTTTTTTTTTCCAAAAATTTGTTTAGCCATTTTTCCTCCATTTTGTCCACCCTCATGTCCTTGGCGTGAGGCAGGGTCGCATGCAATGGCCATGTGCATCATGCACTGTGGGCGCCCCCACCCTACTGGTCACCCATTACCTGCCTGCACCACCACCGGACCTCCACCCAGAGGCGGCAGGACTGCGGGAGGGTGATCCCCTCCCTGGGAGAGGAGAGCCACCAGAGGAGTAATTTTGGTGTCAAGTTTGGGGGGGACAACCTCCCTGTCAACCAGCCTTGGATCATGAGTGCTGTGCTACCCATCAGAAAATAAATCACCTATGGAAAAATACCAGTATTTCTATCAACATACCTTTGAAAGCTAATAATACAGACAAAACACTGAAAACACTGCGGGAGACCTTGTGCTGACTGGCACAGCCCACCTCTCACCTCCTTGGCTGGCCGTCAAATGGGCAGACATGGAGCATGTGTCCAATGTACTGTACAGGCTGCATGTCCATCCCCTGTATTGCATAGGGAGGGTGGACTGCGTACAGTACAGGATGCATTCTCCCTGTACAGTACACAGGCCACACACTCTCTGTACAGTACACGATCCATCTGCATTCCCTGTATAATACAGGAAAGTACATTGGACGTGTGCTCCATGTGTTCCCATTCAGTGGCCAACCAAGTTGGTGAGAGGAGGGCTGTGCTGGTTGCCATATGGTCTCCCGCCACACCAGCCTTTAGGTAAGTGTGGGTTGGTCTCAAATTCAACCCGTGTTTTAAACCCCCTAGTGCAGTCACTGACTGGTTGCTACTCCTTCAAGTGTTTAAAACAACAGTTACTACTGCTTTAAACATATTCAGGAAGTAAGAAACAGCTACACCTACACTGGGCAATTTTTTTTTTTGTAAAACAAAAACTAAATACCCTCACCTTTCAAGCCCTCCAACAATGTCCACGCCACTTCATCCACAGTCCATCTACCTGCAGGGTTTGATTTTTTTTTTGTTTAATTATGTTAACTCTGGTAACATAACATAACACAGAAGAAAACACTGGGGTTTCATGTTAAGCTAACCATATAACTGCCTGCCCCCCCCCACACCCACCCAGCCAGCACAGCGCAGCAGCCCCTACCAAAGCAGACATAATCAGGCTCAGTCAGATGGGTAGCCTGTGACATGGGTGTCAGTGATTGGGCACCTGCAATAACGGTGACCCAATCCCCGGCGCATGTCATCGGGGATACTGATGAGGTAGGGTGACCAGATGGGGGGGTTGGCAAATATAGCGATGGGATGTCACTATACGTCTGCGTGGAGGGGGGAGAGAGCACACACAGCAAGGGGTGGGAGGGATTGTGAGGGGTGGTGCTTTGGTAGGTTGCGGAGCTTGACCTGTGGTGTGGTGGGTGGGTTGGCGGCTTCGGTGGGCAGGGTGCTGGGTTTGGGTCCAGGTGCTGGTGCGTTTTTATTGCTCCCGGTCTGAATTTTTTTTTTACATGATTTTGCACCCCTCCTACATGCACCCCTCTGGAGTTGAGAATCTTTAAGTAGGGGCATGCAGGTGCGATGCCCCTTGGGGGGGGGGTTGCAATGGGCACAGACCCTCACTTAAAACATGTAAAAGCACATAAAACACAAGTCCCGAACACCATTTTGCTGTGCGCTGGGGAGTCAGAGTGCTGAAATTGATTTTTGGCACTCTGGCTTTGCGATAACAGTGATCGCTTTTAGGCTTTCACCATTATCACATAAATCAGTAAGATGTACCAAGTTGCTTTGACAACAAAGTCTTGACAGAAGGACTTGACAGTGACATCACTTTGCCGACAGTGATCACATTGCCATGGCAAAGTATTGAAGACCGCAACAGTGCAACATGGGATTTACTGTTTGCGGAGGGGCCCCCCACACTCCACAGAATTATAGATTCTCAACTCCAGGGGGATCGGATGATGGAGGAGAGCAGCAAACACCAGCAGTCAGCATCTCGGACCTTCTTTTTCGACAACCCGTTTGACACTGTGGTTGTCGAACGGATTGTGTCACCATGGAGGGTTCATTATAACAGCATTGCTGTTACAATGGTACACCAGCTCAGTCAGAGTCAGGTGGCATACAGGAGAGAGGCTTGACAGCACAGCATTGACTGACTAAAGGCAGAAGACAGGACCAACACAACATAACAGAGAAGACCACCGATAAACATAATAAGGCAGACAGCAAAGAAGGGATGCACCAAATATGACAGCACCATGGTCTTGATGCCAGCTTGTCCTAACTACTCACTCACTATTGGTGGCAGTACATGTTTACACTACTTCTGGGTGCAGTGACTGCGGTCTGTTGCTTTCTCACTTCCTGCCGCAACTCAGTCCTTCTCCTCCCACTTCTGATCAGGCCAGTTTGTGAACCTATGCCCCCCCCCCCACCTCTCTGTCTGTCACTTTCTCATGGCTCTCACCAGTGATACCCAAACACCCCCTCCCCCCAGCACAGCAGGCTCCGGAGTTCCTCCTAGCCCACAGCAGGAAGCAGCAGCAAGGTAAGGGGCTGAATTTTAGGGGTGACAAATGTGATCACCCAAATTGTTGGGGGGGAATTGTGTCCCCATCCCCAACCCGTAATTACACCTCTGAGAGCCACTATTAGGCAGCTCAATCCTGCTCCCACCCTCCCACCACCCTTACGCTGGCTCCTGATGACTCGAGTCCATTCCCGAACCCAGGTCACCAGTGTAGCATGAGGTGTGGCATCCAGCACCTCAGCGCCACCAGGCCGGCACAAACTTTTCTTTTCTGTAGGCAGTCAACCATGAGCCTTGACAATGCCTCCTCCCTGAGGGAGGAGAGCAGTCCCATGGACACTTAATCCTCCCTCACCTAGCCAGCCCCCAAGTGACCCATGTCCGTTTCCAAACCTGTGCACTGGTGTGGTAGAAGGTGAGGCATCCAGTACCTCATCCCTCCCTGCCACTTTGCCAGCTCACATGGCACTTTTTTAATAAAAAAAATTGTTGTGCCAGTCAGTCAGTACAGTGATTGGGCTACTGTCAGTGACACTGGTTGCCAGGTTTGGGAACAAGCCTAGTTCATCAGAGACGGCTGGGCAGAGGAGGATCAAGTGTCCCGGAGGACACCTTCCTCCTCCAGGGAGGGAAGGTAACTGTCCTTGCTGCCATACTGCCACCTGAGTGACCACAGATGATAGTGTAGTTCAGGGCACCATGTAGGATGGGAAGATATCAGCTGGAGACTCTGTGCTGTGCATGCATTGCATGCGCACCGGCTTTGAGACCCCTGCTTGCATGCTGATGCTCCAGGAATAAAAACAGGGGAAAAAGCTTGACTCCAGTGCTGGATTCTATGAGATCTTGGTATATCTAGGATGGTCCCAGCTGCCTCCACCATCTCCCAACAACTTGCATGATTGGAGTATATCCTCCTTCTTGTACCCTAGTCGTGGGGGTACTCTGAGTCACTGTGGGGGGTGGATGGTAGGAAAGGTAGGTGGGGGCCCTATGGAGGTACTTAGAGTTGCAGCGAGGCCACAGCCAGTGTAACGGTGGCAAAAACAAATTATCATAACATTTGCTGCTTGGAAGGATGGATGTGCTGAACTTTTCCATGTATTCTGTATAAATAGTGTCTCTTTTGCATACGGAGTTCACTGCACTTTTCCAGACTCATGTTGCTGCCTTTTTACGGCTGTGGGCAGAGCCTGCAGCTGTTTTGCTGTCACTCTGAAAATGAGCGACCATGGCATGCTTCCGTTAGACTTTCGGAAGTATCCTTCCGACAGCCTAACAGAGCTTGAAACAGTCCGCCATGGTCGCTCACTGTAGAGCTACAGCGGTACTATTTTGGCCGCTACTTCCACATTCTGTACTAGAACTGTGCATGTGCGCCACGTGCGCATGCGCAGTTCCACCAGTGCTGGCATCTTCAGAATGGCAGTATGCCATTCAGTGCAACTGCACATGTGCGCGTGCATTTCTGTCGGTGGCACTCGTCCCTTGGAGCTTCTTCAAGTTCACCACAGCCGTATCAGCTCTGGCTAGATCTTGCATGAAACTGCAGTGTCCCCTGTGACACTGTCTTACAGTCTAGGATGCTATCCTCCTCCTCCACCTTGAAACCAGGAGTGGGTTCTCATATACCCCAGGAGACTCCCTTGAGAGGAGACAGCACTTCTACTCTATAGCCCTCTCTGATGGTTTTTGAGACCATGTGACCTCCCAGATTCCCATTCTATTGGCTCCTCTCAACACATTGTCTAGTGTCTCTATTTCTTCTTTCCACTCATGGGTACTCTGGTCTCTGTAGTTCTTTTCATTCTGTTTTTGCTGGAGTCTCAGGCTTGTTGCCTCTGGTCTGGAGTACCCCACTCGGGTGGGTCGAGAAGTGCCTGGTTTCCCTGCTGTTCTCTTTTTCTGCACCAAACACTGCACCCCAAGAGCTATGGACTCACAACTAACTATGTGCAAAGCCTGCTCCCTTTTATAACCAGTGGGACTGGCCATCAGTAATCCAGCATTTGCATAAATACTGTATGCAAGCATGCACAGTGGCTCAGGCACCTGTTTACTCTGTTAACTCTTAGTAACCTACACTCAAACCAAAATGGGGTGAGAGGCTAGTTCCAAGTAAACCTACATGAAAGGAAGCTAAGTGTAAGAAAACAATTGCTGCGCTCTCTCAGAAACTGATCGCAGAGCAGTTGTTGTAGGCCAAATCTACAGTATCTGCAGCATTGTAATCAGGAAGTAAGCTGAGACAGAACCGGAAGTGGTAAGATGTCTAAGGCACAAATATCACAGGTATGCTAAAAATATGGCAGGAAAAAAGCAGCATGTCAATGACAGAGTGATCTGCTTCATTCTTAAAAGAAGTCTTGGTGTAAATTCAAGAGAATTAATACACCCCCCGAAAAAAAAAAACCTCTCAAGGCTCATACACAGTTACAATGACTAGTGCAAACTGGTAGCAGCAACCATTTCACACCAGCTGTGACTTTGCATACTCACTGTGCTAGCATAAAGGGGTGTGCTTCTTTTGGTTACAAGGTGGTTCAACAGTTTGCGATTATGTGGGGAAGGAGCCAGTGCAGCCAGGCTACAGGGGAGCAGTTCTAGTCTCAGAGCAAAGGTGACCTTCACAATGCCTATTGCAGCCTCCAGTGATCCCCTGTCTGACGAAGCCCAGGAGCACCTGGGAGAAATGTTAGGCAGTCACTGATGACATCATAAGTCACTGCCAGCATGTTTACTGCAGTTATCCATGGATGTATACTTTTCACTCCTTTTGAACACATTATGATGAATAAAGTTGGGTAAGATAAAAACATTTTACTTACTCAGTTTTGTATCCTGTTGTCTGTGGGTGATCTGTTCTGTTTCTCCATGCTGGCCAAACAAAATAAGGCACATTGTAGGACGGTCACAGTCCTGCAACAGGACCACCAATGGAAGGTGAGGAACAACTGGTAGGAACATGAGGCAGCTGGACCATGATAGAAAGTGACTGGGGCTAGGAGGGAAGTCCTCTGGATGGCAGGGAGTGATTCCAATTTGGGAAGTGGGTGGGATGCCATTAGACTAGCAAGGATGCGGCTATCGGTCCATAGCAATACAGGTACTAAGTTGGAAGCAACAGGGTCACTGGCTTCAGCTGGATGCTTGAAAGCCTATTTCTAGAATAACAGGTACAAGACCCAGCACTCGACTCACTGACAGCAAAGACCCACTGCCTCTGAGTTTGTTCTGCCAACAGTGCATTTATTAATTAGAAAAAGTTCAAATGGTAAACATGGTAACAGGATTTTAAATAACTGCATGAGCAAAACTGCTAATCAGTTGGGATAATACATAGCTCAAGTCTCAGTTTGTTTAGCAACGTAAACTGCTAGAAAATGCATAGACCTACTTTTTCGCAGTTGATTACGATGAACGTGCTAATCCATATTTCCAGTTATTTAAAACCCTGTGGTAGACGTGGGTGTGAAACGTTGGTGTTAGTGGGTCCTTCCTCCCGAGACCGACGTGAGTGCAAACTGTAGTATCCTCTTTACCATTGAATAAATGCAGTTTTGCAGAACAAACTCAGGCAGTCGTTCTTTGCTATCAGCGAGCCAAACGCTGGGTCTTGTACCTGTTACTCCAGATACTAAGTTGCCACCACTAACATCTAGCTAACTCTTTTGAGCTGTAACACAGTTTAAGACAGGACTCCTTCCCCTCCTCCTGTGACTATTAACAACTTTGTATGAATTGTAGTGTAAAGGCGTGGTGGCACAACATGGTATTTGTCCCATTTTTCACCCATTGCAACTGAGAATTGGGCCTTCAGCAGCTGTTACATTGAAAAATAAAATTTTAATGGTTAAAAAAAGACTTACTTTCCATTAAGTCTGCTCGTTCCCTGACAGTAGCTGTTCCTGTGCCCTGGTTGTTCTGTTTGGATGTACAGTGGTGCTTGACACAGCATGCTCTAGAAAGCACTGCCATTAACTGCAGGTATAGTGGCTACTGGTGTGTGGCTTTACTGCTAGCCACCATGGAGCACCTCACAGCACCTGTGGCTTTTTTTCAGCCCCTTGGATCTGACCCGGGAACCTCCTTCCATCATTCTAAGGTGATTTTTCGAACCCATGGTGACTTTGGTGGTCTGGCACACCCTACCTGCCTTCAATTAACTCCCACACCTGTTCCTGGCTAGTAACTTGTGGACTTGTCTCATGCAGGTTGGGCCACAGAGGTTACCCCCATCACTGCCCACCCCAAGGAGATACTTCACTCAACAGATCAGGAAGCCAGAGGGAGAGGCCAGCAAGGAAGAGGAGGCAGGTCAGATGGCCTAGTGGTGTGTAGTGGGATAATGGAACTTAATCTGTTTCAGATCCCTCCATTTTCTGTACACCATAATCCTTCCCCTTCATCCCTTCCTCTATAGGGGCACATGCCAAGGAGGCAAGGTTGTCTCCCCCATCAGGGTCATTGGAGGACCTAGCAATTAGTACCCTTTTCTGATGATCACCTGCCTTCCTCTACTCTGGACGGACATCATACACCTCCTAATCTAACATCAGTAAATGAGTGAATACTGATATAACCCACATCCGAGGGACTACAGAATCCAATCTCCCTGGCTTGCTTCCCTCTAGTATCACTAGGGGCAGCCATGCTGTAAGAAGAGCTACCCTACCTCTCTCCCTCTCTCCCCAAGGCAGATGGCACCTGAAACAGATGTCTTTCCCTTGCAACATTTGCAACAGATGACATGAGCCAGGTCAGTTGTAGTGGTATCACTGCACTAGCAGGTCAGCCACAGTTGTTTTTGTTGTTGTTGGTTTTTTGTTTTGTTTTTTTACATTAGCAAGTCAGTTCAAGTTTTGTTTTTTTTTGTTTGTTTGTTTTTTGTTAACTGGATGATGTTTACATGGAAAGTACTGAGCAGGTAAACCAAAAGTTAAAGCAAAGTAATCGTGTTTTTGTTTTTCTCCATATTTTATTGTATTTATTTTCCCTGACTGAGGCAAGCTTGGGCTCCCCTTCTGCCCTGCACCACCTACCCCCACTGTCCACCACCTCCCCAGACTTACCTGACTGGTACGGGTACCCCCACAGATTGCCCCTTGTGGCAGGCTCAGGAAGGAGAGGGCTGTCCCCCCACCTGATGCCGAATCCAGTTTGGTCAGCTGGTTCTTCCAGGTGGTGGGGCGGGTGGGGGCTCTGTGTGCAGAGCATCATGGATACCTGCCTCACCGTATTTTCCTCCATTTTCTCCCCGAAGTCCACTGCTGGGGCATGCATGTCAGTGTGTGTGTGTGGAGGCACACACACATTGCAGAGTCCCACAGCACCCACTCACTGTTGCCGCTCACAGACCTGTACTTCCACCAAGCTTCCACCTGGTGGAAGTCGTTCAGTGGAAATGGCAAGCCTTCCACCCCTGCTAGAGAAGAGTGGTCCAATGGATAATTCTTCCTCTCCCTCCCCTAGCCGGCTCCCAGCAATTTGAGATCACTTCCAATCCCAGGTCACTTACATGGAGGGTGGTAGTGCTACCACTGCACCACTGGGCTGGCTGCAAAGTAATCATCTTGATGCATTTGTGCAGCGATGAGAAGGTTGCGAAAACTGAGGACTCATTTTCAGTGACAGTCCACTCCTCAACTGACCATGTAAACACAACCCCTTCATCAAACAGTGTACCAAAGGGTGGCCCAAATGACCCACTGGTATTAGCAGTGCCCTGTGCTACCATCTGGGTAACCTGGGTTCAATAAGCATGGGTCCCCACTTGCCATGTGGCCCTAGGGATCGGTGGGCTGCTGATAAAAGCACTCCTTAACCTTAAGGAGCGTGACACTGCATTCCCCCCACAACTGATCCCTGCAGTGGGCCAAAGAGATCAACCTCTTCTACAGAGGCACTGCGGGCATGCCATGGTAACAGAAGAAAGTGAGAGGGTAAGGAAAAAATTAGGCAAAAAATCTCCCTAGATCTCTAAAGAGGTTCCTGGTACTGTCAGCCTTGCACACCACTGATCATTGAGTAGAGTTGGGGCTGAGAGACAGCCAGAGGGTCTCATGGCCCCATCAGTGGTGGGGGGAAAACTATATGGAAAAATACAAACAGTGAAGCAAGGCTGTTCTGATTAGTCTTCATGTGTTAATATAAGCACTGAGTCATCCTCAGTACAAATCATCATAACCATATCTGAGAAAGAACTGTTGTCACTGACATCCAGTAACTGATTATTCACCCTCTGCCACTCCAGAAATTGCCTTCATCAAATCAATAATATACACGTCATAAATATCTTGGAACTAGGACCCCTGGGATTAAGGAAATTGATGCAGAAGAGCTCAATGTACTGGCACTCACTGGGACTGCAGAGGAAAGGTTGAGTCATGAACTATGAAAAAAAATTATTCAGTGTCATTCTTCGATGAGTCAGGGACCCCTGACCCTGAAGGTTAATCTTTACATCATTACATAAATGTGACATTTCATCATATAGAAAGGCATTTCATAAACACATTTGTTCTTGATAAACACAAGATAAAAAAAAAAACACTGACTGGCTCCGTTCATAGAGCAGTAAGGGATCACTCTGGCATGCTGGGGAGGAGGGTCACACCCCAAGCCCAGAATATCAGATTGAAGACCAGCAGGGAAGATAACAACTCACTGCACATCTAGTGGCCTCTGTCAGAGGTGTGGTGGCAGTTCCCTTAGTGGCATGGCTGCCCACATGCTGCTGGGCACCTCCTGCCACTGCGTGTGCGTGCACATATGGAGGTGGGCAGGAGGGAGGCAGGAAAAAAAGCAAGAAATATAGCAGCGTCAGCCAGGATGCAATGCAATACCTTGCACTATTACTGCAAAATGCTGCAGCATGCTTTTGGGAACAGTGCCTTTCAATGGCAACTTTTGTCACGCAATATTTTGTGGCATGTCATTTACTACAAGTTACAGAGTTGCATCCTGGCTGACGTAAATGTAGGTCAGTCCGAGCACTCCAAATGATGGCCTTTACCCCCCCCCCCACCACATCTCCAGAAAAGGCAGATGTACACTGATTGACTGTGGAGGACCTGGGGAGCCTGGAGGTGATCATTAGTGGCTGCAGGGAGAGTCCAGCAAGCAGAAGGGGTAATAGGTGGGTCCAAAGGAACACAGTGCCTGGGAGCCAGAGAGAATAAAAAGACAAAGAAAAAAAAACAGCATATTTTTGGGTCACATATTTTGTTACATGGTTGTCTCACAGCAAAATTCAGAGATCAAGAATTCATTTTACCCAGGGTAAGACGTATTCTTTTCAGTTGAGTCTGGTTTCTGTCACTAAATTTACAGCAGGGAGGGATGGAAACACAGAGGAGTCAAGTGACCTGTTCATGTCAAACTGTGACTCAGTGGCTGAGATGGGATTTGAACCTGAGATCTACTGGCTCACCATACAGTGCACTAGCTACTGAACTATACTGCATATAACAGCCTCAACCACTGGGGAGAGGAGAAACTGCAGTGGAAACTCTGCGAGGCTGAGCAGAAGCCAACACATTTCTTGAAATGGGCCCAGATTTAACTACGTTTTTTTTTTCCTTTCTGGCAAGTGAACAATAAGAGAATTAGAAATCAATGGTGATTGTAATGTCACAAATGAACTGCGCAGCATAAAACCTCTATTCAGCACAACAGTAAATACAGCTCTGTTTTGATGAATTAATAGCATTCCTGACATGATAAAGAACAAACTCTTGTAAGACATCATTAACACAGCAGGAAATACAGAAGAAAATCATTGTGTACACTTTGAGATAGTAAGAAAAACAAGCCCACTCCCCAAGTACTAGCTCGAATACATAATAGGAACACTTTTTTTGGGGGTTGGGGGGGGGGTGGCGCTATGCCCACCTGTAGAGAAACGATATTCTGTGTTGCATGTTTTTTCCCTTTGGGACCTTTATATGATATTTATTTGAAACATATTTCATGATGTAGGCAAACAGACTCTAAAAAAGGCTAATTTCCTGTTACAGCCGGGGGGGGGGGTGCAGAGGAGTAAGCAGGAGAAGTACAACAGGGATCTAGCAATTTACAAACTGAACACTGACAGTAAAGCAATACAATAGTGGCACTCCATGCAAGAAACTAAGTGAAAGCAGAGCATTGTTTGAATTTCTAGAACCCAGGTTCCCGACTTGTGACCACAGTTCATAATGCTGATTAGAACATCCTTACGGCCAGTCTGCTGGTGTAGCGGAAGAACTACCACTTGTGACGCTGGCAACCCGGGTTTGGAAAAAGCTCAAGAGCCAGAGGGCTGGCTGGGGGAGGAGGCTGAGCATCTAGGGGACCTTTCGCCTTCTCTGAGGAGGGAGAGGATCTGCGGCTCAGTGCTTGACTGACCCCAGGCAGAGGCCTGGGATACAGCAAGCACCCAGCCATGTAGAGAGGGGGAGGAGTGGCAGACATTGGTGGTCACACCTTGACGTTGGAATGCACGTCACACCCAGAACAAAGGAAAAATGGCTTCCTATACTCTGGGGAGACAGAGCACCCCGGCGAAGAACCACAGCCCCCTTGCCTGTCCTGGTCTGATGCTCTGATGCACAGACAATGTTCTGGGTGTACGGGCCCCCATCACGTCCCCGCCTGGGGGGCAAACCACGGCTACATGGAGGGACTACCATGGGCTCCAGGTAAGATGAGGCAGGACAGACGCCATGGGTGACTCCTGAGGCAGCAGAGTGTAGGGATCAAGGAGAAGCATAAATAGAAAGCAAAACAAAAAAAAGAACATCCTTACTTCTATTGTGTACACTATTGGCCATTAACACTTTGGATGCAATCCGTTTACATACTGTGTGTATATATTTATACAATTGGGGTGTGTTGTATTCGTTGACAATAAAATTATGTATTCTCACCCCAGTGAGATAAATTGTTGATGACATAGCTACAGTGAAAATATTTATGTAACCCCCCTACAAATGGGGGTTCCCGAAAAGACTTCCTTGAGCTTGTCTAAATGCTCACTGCCAGGCTGGTGTCCTGCGTTTTTGCAGTTTAAATGTGATTGCCATGGAGTGCCAATATAGCCTATGTGTACTGTCTCTTTAAGAGCTGCCTGGATTGCAGTCATAATTACTCTAAAATGGATCTCTGTTAGAAGATGTGCTTGTTTGCTGATCATTTGTTAGAGAAGTAATAATATTGCACTTTGTTCTAACCTGTCTTCTTTGCAGCATGGACAATTCTGTTTGTTTCCATCATATTGGTCCTGGACTGCTGAAATGGGCCAGTCAGTACATTTGGGACTCTAAAATGGAGCCTGCCTACAGGGGCTTGGTGGAGTCAAAATTTGTAGGAATTGTAGTTTTGGGCTTTTTGCGCCTAAAATAACCTGGGGGGGGGGGCCCTTGTTGTGACTGACAGACAGATCAGCCAACCAAACCTTTTGGATCTTGGGGAAGTCCCGCACTGCTTGCAGTTTCAGTTAGATCTAAGTTGGGAAGTGAAGAAGTAATAGCTTGAGGAAGTTCAAGCAGCAATCCATAGTGAATTCACGTGGGAGAACTGTGGAAAGACCTGAGTTTTGGCCTGCATGCCTGCCTGCCTGCTGTCCCTGAGAGGGAACTTGTGCCTTTTTGGACTGAATCCGAACTTGGAGAGTGAAGTAAGCCACTGAATTGTAACCAGGCTCCTACCTGAAGAAGACCGAAGATTTGTTGATTGTGATTGTCCTGTCTGGACTTAAGTTCCAGCCACCTCTGAAATCCCAAGATTGTGCAGAGACTCTGTAATTGCGACCAGAGAGCCTTTTGCCTGGTACAGTAGAATTTCCTTACATGTAAATGTGCTGTGTGCTGTTAGTGGGTCGTGATTTGGTTCCCCACTGTGGTTTGAACTGTATTCTGCTTGCTGGAAGTTGCATCCAGCCCCATGGACTGAATCCTAAATCATCTCCATTGGGCCTGGGCCTTGCCATATTGGCCCAGCCCGACTACCTACTGCACAGAGAATGCCATCAACGAGAGAGCTGCCTGGGGATCAGCCCCCTGCTCAACACTTGAACAGGAACGACACCTCGGTGATTCATGTGGGTCCCGCTTCTCCGGGCACTCCAGCTCAACAACCTGCAGTCTCGATTTTATCCTGCCTGTGTCCAATACTGGCTATCGTGAGTAAACATCAGGGTAGCTCCCTGCAACAACAGCTAAATCTAAAGTGTTGTCATCTGATTGTCTTGTTGTTTTTTCTTTCACAAACTGAGCCCCCCCCCCCCGGCTCCGGATTACAAGTAGTGTGTGTTGTGCATGTTGCTTTCTTTCATCACAGGGCCCCAACCAGCTGCAACACTCCTGGCTAGTCCACCATTTTCCTACCTGGGTACCCAGAGTGTGTGACTGTGTGGGGACTTAAAGTGCATACATAACTGTTTGATTAACACAGCCTTTAAGCCAATCAACCTGATTATGCCCCTTCCTTGTTGAAGTCCCCTGAATAAATCAGATCTGACTTTTTTTTTGCTGCATTTAACTAAACTGTGGTTCCAGTTTGTGCCAAGGGTACTGTACTGTTACTATTTACTGTGCATAATCTTGTTTTACAGGGGGTCCCCAGGGTCGATCCAGAGGAACCAGCCCTGGTAGTGAGTGCAAACAGTGTAGGTACTGGTATGGTGTACAAGGGGTACTGTGCAAGTGATTATCATATATTGCTCAGGCCACTAGAAGGGAAAGAGGGGGGTTACAGTGTCCCAGAGGGCTGTGCCCAGGTTAGTTTGACCACTACCAACCCTGACCTCTGGGTGGAAGCACCCGCTTCAGAACTCAGGCCCCTTAACCTGCTACTATCCAAGCAGGCAGGGGTAGTAGCCCATGGGATAGCACCACCTAGGGGTTACATCTTGGAGTCTCACCGCTGGGATTGTGTGCCTTCTAGTGGCCAAAAATTACAAATTATTGTTAAAGATTAATGGCTACCCCAGTAGAAATGGCTGTATACCAGTTGGTGGGATGGTGTACTGGGCAGGAGATCAACCCCCAAAATGCTCTGCTTATACTGGATATTCCCCTGGGTACCAGTAAGGATACTGTAGAGGGAGCACTCTCCAAAGTTGAATGTTTAAAAAACCCTGTGGTGGTGGTGATGGGTCGATAGGCTGATTTGATTGCCCAAACTTTCATAGCCTTGGTTGTGACCTTGTGGACAGCTCTAAAGTGCCACAGACTATTGCTTCAGAAGAGGTCCTAGCTGCCTGGAGAGTGATAACAAAAGACAGTAAAGACCCTGGGGAGGATGAGTTCCCACCATTATCTGAGAGTTTTGAGGATAAATTTGCTAAGTTGTTGCTGGAGGAAGGGAAAACTGTAGAGGACTTTAAGAAACTATTCCTGCCACCTGGGTGTGTCCCTTCCCCAATACCCCTTCCCACTCCGGCTCCTGTTACTGCCCTGCCTTCTGTGCCCATGCCAGTGCTGGCTCCTATATCTGTACCCACCATTAGTCACGACTTGTATCGCCGGCTGAAGATGTTTTCAGGCACCCTCCCCACACCCCAGGGGGAGGACAATTGGGAGATTTGGATAGACTATGTTGCCCCTCAAATCCAAGAATGGCAATGCCCTGAACCAGAAAAGAGAAGAAGGGTGGTTGAAAGTCTCAGAGGATCCACCCAACTTACTATCCACTCTACACAGGCTAGTAATCCAGAAGCAACTGCTCAAGATTTTTTTAATTCATTGGAAAATGGTATGGGAGTCCTGATTCGGATGAGGACCTGTGAGGTAGAGTCAAAAACAATCAGCAGTACCCAGGGGAGCCCTTATTCATGTATGTGCTTCGACTCGAAGCAGTGCTACTGGAATGCCTAAAGAAAGGTTGCATGGCCCCAGCTAAGTTAGATTGGAATAGGTTGGACCAACTCCTCAAGTCAGCCCTGTTCTCTGAATTATTGTTGCTCCAACTACGTCTTGCTGCTCGGTTGGATGTGCCTCCTACCTATGATGGACTGATGAAGGAAATTTGGAGGACTGAGAGGAGGCAGCCACATGGGGGGGGGGTCTCCTGTATCTGCTGTTGCTGCTGCCCAGATGACCAAGGATGCACATGTGAGTGATGCTCAAGGGTGAAATACAGTGCCAGTTGAACACTGGGAGGCTAGTAAGGATGCTCTGCCCTGGGGTGAGATACTGTGAGAGGTCTGAGAAATGAGGGCTACCGTTTCCCTACAAGCCCATTCTAGAGATACAATGGGCCCAAACCCCTCTCAGAGCATGCCCACTATGGGGGTGGGGGTGCACTCCTAGGCATCCCCTGTTGACATCAGCTCAAAGATTGATGAATTGACTATGGAAGTGAGGGAATTACCAAGCCGTCTCCCCATGCTCACCACACACCAGACAGAGGTTGAATCACAATTTTCTGTTTGTAGTACCCCCGCCTCAGCCCCCAATGTGATCCCTCAGCCACGCCAGACTCTAGAAAGCATACTCTGTCATAATTGTGGGAAGGAAGGGCATATGAAGAAAGAATGCCAGTCCCCAAGAGACTTAGATAAGGTTGTATACAGACTTCAAGTGGAGCTCCAGAAAGTGAAACCATGGCTGAGGGGTGCTGGAAATGACTGCAGTGAAGGCTCAGGAAATCCCAACTCCAACTTCTTTGTGGCTAAGTCATCTGTACCGGCCCCTGCTACTGTTCCTCCAGACTGGACCAAGATAGTGGGCCCTTCAATGGAGACTAATGTGGCTATGAATGGTATTCCTACTCGGGCTGTGCTTTTCAGTGGGTTGCAAGTGACCATTGTGTTTCAGGACTGGTCACTTATCTGATGCGCCCTTACAATCCCTGGAAGGCCTACATGTGTGGGGGCTGAGCAACAAGTCTTATCCATGTCTAGGATATGCCTGCCCCTGGTTGTCTTTTCCTGCAACTGCCAGTGGCATAGAGGAAAAAGGAGAGACACTGGCCCTAGTGTGTCCCTTCAACGGACTGTATGATGGGGTTCCCCTGTTAATTAGAACAAACGCCCACATGTTTGGGAGACTAGCACAACTCTGCCATGAGAAACAAGGGCAGCTGACTGGACAGGCCCGAATAATTCCAGCCTCAATAAAAAGGGCTTATGACTGGCAATAGATACTCATTGAAGTGGACCCAGATGAGCCAGTGGGGATAGTGTGGAAAAAAGAACCTGACTCCTTGGTATTGGCCCCCAGTGCCCAGTGCACAATCCATGGAGAAGTCCGCCTAAAGAGAACTGTAAAGAACAAATTATTAATGTTGAATGCACCAGGAGATGGAAAGTTGCCAGAGGGATTATTGGTCAAACCCAGCATCTTGCCTGCTCATGCCTACACCAATGCATGACGAATGATGGCCCAGATTCAGAATGTGTCAGATTGGGAGATTCGGGTGAACAGGGGTGCACACTAGCTACAGTACACTACGCCGACACTGCCGTATTGCTCAGCAAAAAGTCCTCTGGTGAGAAGGAGAGAGTGACCCCGGACTTATTTGACTTTGGTGACGCCATGTTGCCAGCTGAATGGAAGGCTAGAAATAGCAAGAAAATCGCTCAGAGGGACCAAATGTTTTATTAAAAGAATGGGACGTGGGTTGTGTCCAGGGTGCAGAGCATCACATACGCCTGCATGATGACTGGCCATTTTGAGAGAGATCCTGACCTCTCACCCCAGCAGACATAGATGATGTGAGAAGACACCTGCAGGAAATGCTCGCTGCTGGTGTGTTAGAAGAATCAAGGAGTCCATATGCCTCTTCCATTGTGGTTGTGCATAAGAAGAATGGGTCAGTAAGGATGTGTGTTGATTATCGAACCTTAAACCGGCGGACCATCCCCAATCAATACACCATGCCCCAAATACAAGATGCCCTGGATTGTTTGAATGGGAGCAAATGGTTTTCGGTATTGGATCTTTGCAGCGGATACTATCAGATCCCGATGGCCCCAGAGGACTGCGAGAAAACAGCCTTCATCTGTCCTTTGGGGTTCTATGAATTCCTGAGAATGCCACAGGGGATTTCAGGCACCCCAACCACCTTTCAGCGACTGATGGAATGTGTGGTGGGAGATATGAACTGGCTAGAATGTCTAGTGTACCCAGATGATGTCATTGTGTTTGGGCACACATTAGAGGAGCATGAGACCTGACTGTTTAAAGTCCTAGACTGACTGGAAGACTTCGGCCTTAAGCTGTCCACTGGCAATTGCCAGTCTTTTCAAACCTCTGTGAAGTATGTAAGGCGCATAGTATCTGCAGAAGGGATAGAGACTGATCCCAGTAAGGTTTAATCATTGACTATTTGGCCCCAGCCCCATAATTTGAAATAACTACAATGTTTCCTGGGGTTCTGTGGCTACTACCACAAGTTCATAAAAGACTATTCAAAAGTGATTCGCCCGCTCTTGCATATTACCCAGGGTTACCCTCCTACCAACCATTAATATAAAAAAGGGCCTGTCAAAGAACCACAGAGAGTGTACTTCCACACAGGTAAACTTTCTGGGCCCTGCTGGACACCTGAATGTGAAGCAGCCTTTCACAAAGTCATATACCAGCTCACCCACTCCCCCATCCTCGCCTATGCTGACCCCACCAAGCCCTATGTGCTGCATATGGACGCCAGTCTGCAGGGTCTAGGAGCTGTGCTGTATCAAGCCCATGAGGATGGTTTGAGACCAGTGGCCTTCACCAGTAGGAGCTTAACCCAGTCGGAATGAAACTACCCTGTGCACAAGCTGGAGTTCCTTGCGTTAAAATGGGCCATCATCGACCAGTTTCATTAATACTTCTATGGGGCAAAGATATTGGTGAAGACTGACAGTAACCCATTAACCTATGTATAGACTTCAGCTAAGTTAGACGCTGCTGGGCACCGGTGGCTTTCCACCTTATCAGCCTATGATTATGCTGTTGAATACAGGCCAGAACTGATCCATATTGGTGCTGATGCCTTGTCATGATGGCCAGTTTCCAAGAGTGATTGGGTCAGGCTGTCTGAACCTGACATCAGAACCTTGTGCCAGAAATTTGACTGAGATGAACAGATGTCTGCGGACACAGTGGACTCTTTAGTAGATTGCTTGGGCCCTCCTGATACCTGCATAATGGCAGCCTATTGCCACTTTTCTGCTCTAGACATTAGTGCACTACCTCAGTTTGACAATGACAGCAATCAGTGGGCTTAATCCCAAGATCTTATGATTCAGCCCGCACTTCTTGCTCTGTGTGTGGGAAAAGATGTGTTCAAGTTGCGTGCCCCTGACTTGCGAACTGCTCTATTGTTTAAAGAAGGCCCCAGGTTGAAGCTACTCAATCAGTTGTTGTACAGGGAGACAGTGGATCATGGTGGTCAAGTAGACAGGCAGCAACTGGTCCTGCCTATGGCCTTTAAAGATTTGGTACTGAGGTCCCTCCACAATCACATGGGGAACCTTGGTATTGACAGAACTCTCAACTTGGTACGATCTCGATTCTACTGGACCAAGATGGGGGCCAATGTTGAGCACCATGTAAAGACCTGCAGTCGTTGCCTGCAAAGGAAAGCCCTGCCTCAGAGAACTGCCCCCCTTGTCAATATTACTACCAGCACCACCATTGAACTGGTCTGCATAGACTTTAGGGCTGGGATATTCAGACTGTGCCAGAAAGATGCACAATAGAGGGCACAGGCTCATGTCCATTGCACCATGGTGCAATGGATGCAATATTCAAACCATGCACAGGACAAGGTGTGCCTGTGCAACATGACTGAATATCACTCCTGGTGTGTCATAGCGCAACAAGGGATGCACCATGGAGCAGGGTCGATGCTCAATAGCACCCCTAGAGATGCGCATGGACAAAGACAGAAATCAGCTGAGCAGCAGCCATGGATGTGCCATGTGCTGAGGAGCATGCACCAGGACAGACAGACCATCCCCCCCAGCTCCCCCACCAGACCAGGGAAAGGCCCCAATGAGCAGCACAACCAGATGGGTGCAAGACAAACCACTGACCCTTGAATCCCAGTGCTGAACCACCAGCAGATGTGACCCAGTAGTCCCCACCTTCTGGGCATGGCGCCCCTGCACCGTCCACCAGCTAACAGGGACCAGGATACAATGATGGACATGCCCCACCTATGCCACGGTGCCACCTCAATGCCAACCCCCAGTACAGAGCGCCCGAGACACCCAGCCCAGAAGCATGACCAAACAGTGCATGGCACTGAAAGCAGTCTGCCAACACCGTGCCCAGGCATCCAGTTTCCCCAGAGTGCAATGCACATGTACCACAACCCCACCGTGACCACCCAACGCAGGCAGTGAAACCATCCTCCAACGCTACCACAACCCACACAAGGCCTTCCAGCATGGCCCCCACGGAGACACCGCAAGGTGGGTGACCTGGCACCAGTACCCGAGGGACCTGCATGTGACAAGGTCCACCCTGGATGCCACCACAAGTAGGTAGGCACTCCGAACACAGGACCAGAGCAAGGTCTGCCATTCATGCACCCACCCCGCCACAGCACTGACCCCGCCAGGCTACACAGCTCCCTTCCATGGTGCATGAAGGCATGCGCCACACAGGAGGCAACACAGGGCACACACAATGCCCTCCCCCATCCCAGTCCCATGGGTACTCTGGCAAACAGCCGCACAAAGCAGTGCAACAGGATCTGCCATTGTGAAGCCCTTGGTGCCATGTAACCTGTGGTCTGCCCACCACCAGGTAGCTGATGAGCCTGCCATGTGGCAGTCGCCCCATGAGCCTGGCCACCCTGATGGCAAGGGCTTGGGCCTGTGACCAGGCCACCACTCACATGCAGCAGGACCCCATGTGACAGCCACCAGCCCACAGGCACCACCCCAGTCACCATGGACTGCATGGAGGGGGCAACCAATGGCATCACCCACAGTGGCAACAGGGACAGACGTGTGATAGTCCAGGGGTCGGAGTGCCAGCTGCAAGGGCACTGTGCTTGCAAGGTGACAGGTATGGCCTGCCCTTAAAGGCACACCGGCAGATTAGCATATGGTGGCGGAAGCCACATAACCATGCGTGCCACAGTCACGCATGGTGGTGGTCTAGCAGCAATGGCCACAGCCGCATAGGCAAAGCTCACACTAACAGGGGTGGCTGGGAAATGGCACATGCACCACAGCCTGCTGCACAGAGGTGAACAGTGCACAGGGCACACCACACATGCCCCTAGACATAGCCCATGGTCCCCACCCACACCAGTGGAGCAGCACTGCCAGGCACACCCACACCCAATCCAGTACCACCCCACAGTAGCCATGCACACCACTGCAGCAAGGCTCCATGCGCCTGCTGCAAGTCAGAGATAGACACGGACGTAAACATAAACATATGTAATAAATATAACAACAACAACAATAACTAATTACATGTATGTACAACAGAGGAGGGGAAGGGTGAGGACGCTACAAGGGGGGATGGAAAAGGGGCAGAGGACAATGGGAAAGGCAAATGTGGGGGACATGGAGGTGTGGGGTACAGTCCAGGGAGGGAGGGAGTGTCTCTACGTGCAGCAGGCCCTACTGGCAGCCCTGGTCCTCTTCTGCCACCCTGCAGTGCCTGTGGTGCCTCCGCCAGTCCACCCAGTCCAGTCGCTCAAGCATCTCGTGTGTCACCCAGGTGACCTGCAGGATCTCCCTGAGGGTCTGCTCAAAGACCTCCCAATGACGTCCACCTAGGACAAGGGAGTGGAAACAGTATGAGTAACTGGCAAGACTAACGCAGCCCACCCAACGTGCACAGCATGCATCAGTGACCAGCGCCCCGGGATAGCATGCAACCACCTACAGTGAGTGCGCCCACATGAGACACCTACCAGGGCAACCACAGCCATGCAGACCACTGCACATCATCACCGCCCATGCACCGCACAGCACCATCCTGGCCGTCCGGCATCATGGCTATGCAGTGGGAAGGCAGTGGCACAGCCAGGCACTGAGTGCACCCACAGCCCACCTGCGACACCCACCCACATGTGCAGGCCCACAGGATGGTGCAGAGGAGACCACAGGAAGTGCACAGCTGGAAGGGCCATATGCAGAGGGGCCATGCCACACCACCACCCCTGCAACCCACCCTGCACAGGTGTATAGGTAAACACGGTACTCACCTGCATCCTGGTCAGCAGGGCGCTGCTGACCCGCAGCACCACCACTGTGTCCTGCCCGCATGCCGTGTCCCCCGGCGTGGACATGGCCCCGTTGTTCCTCAGCCATTTGGGCTCTACAGCGGTCCTCCAGTCATAGGGGGAAACATGGAGAGAAGCACATCAGTACACGTCTGAACCATAGTCCCCCCCCGACCAGTGTGACGTCCCGCACAGCATGTCTAGGTTGCAGTGGCATAGGGTGGACATGGTGCACCCCCACACCCGACAACACAGGTGCTGGCCCCCCAGGTAGCCTGGCCTGCCAACCCCTGTGCCCCAAGGACAGTTGGAGATGACTAGTGATGGTCAAGGAGCACCTACCTGGCCGTGGCACAGCTCCTCGCCGGACACGTGCCTGCAAGCACCCCAGCTGGTCAGGGTCATGCTGCTGGAGGTCACCATAGTGGTGGTGACACTGCTCCCCTGAATGCAGGCTCCCAGTGGCCTCCTCCAGTCCATGAGGATGCAGTATAAGCAGTGGTGGTCTAAGGCTCTGAACTGCAAATCTGGTGACATCCAGCAGACCAGACCTGGGTTTGAATCCCACAGCTTCCACTTGCATACTGTGTGACCCTGAGCAAGTCACTTAACCTCCTTGTGCTCCCAGGTCGCTCCTGTAAAAAAGCTTTCAGCTTAGTGTGTTATACCTGGTTAAACAACTAAATAAATAAAAAAAAAATAATAATTTGCAACCTCCTGCCACACCGCGGTGCGAGGCCTCTGGAGGGGCACCTGCCCAAACAGTATGCCTGCATGGGGCTCTACAACAGCCACCAGGTTGTCCAGATTGATGTCACTCCACACGGGGGGTCTGGTGCGTGTCATATTCCTCGCTGTCCACAGTGCGAAATGACACCTAGTAGCTCAAGTGTACCATGTGCTGAGGCAGCTCAGTGCTGCGCTGCCATTCACAATTGCGCTGGCACTGGACTGCACACTAGGTGGGCAGCCATGTGGCCGCATGGCACCTAGAAGACAAAAGGCAGTCGCGGGGTCAAGGGTCTGGCTGCGCACGGAGTGCCACTGTGCTATTGGGAGACCCCTGTATGGTGCGCAGTAGGGAGCATGTGTGTAATGCCATGCAGTGGCCTACTGCGCAGAGGCGCCATGGCAACCATGGCACAGTGGACAAAATACAGGGCATGATGGCACTGTGCCAGCCACACTATGGCACATGTGCCCCTTAGGATGTACAGCACACGAGCACCACAGGCACAGTAGTGGCTGTGCGCTGTACTGCCTCCGACGCAATGTGCGTATGCTGCACTGCTAGTGTATGTGTCAGCACCGCGCGCGTGCGTGGTGTGGGTCCGATTGTGCACGTCACAGTGGTGCACCACAACTTGACCATGTTAAACTCCATTGCGCAAGGCACATCCATGTGCTATTCAGCCAGGTTATGCAAATCAGCTCATCAGCCATTCTGCAGCGCATCCGCTGCATTTGCATCCCATTACAGTTGCGCATACCCTCATTTGCATGCGATGCACTATAAAGGTGCCATGGATCGGTATTGCAGCTTTTGGAGGTACGTGCCATGCTGTGGGGACGTCGGGACAGTGGTCTGGGAGGGCAGTCTGGGACTGAACAGTCCATGATAATGCTTGTCTGTCTCCCCAGGTACAAGCATGACTGAACGTGAGGAGGATGAGGCGCAGGGGAGGGTGCGGAAGTGGAGGCCCAACTTCACCAGGGCAGAATTGGATGCCCTGTTTGAGGCCTACCTCGACAGGGAGCCACTACTCAGTGAACAGAAAGGCACACCACAGGCCCGTTCAGTGGCATGGGGTGAGGTGGCATGTGCGGTCAATCAGCAGGGCAGCCACCAGCATTCCGTGTAGGAGTGCTAAAAGAAGGCTGGCTTGGACAGGAGGAGGAGGATAAAGGACACAGTGGCTGCCATTCGGGCAGCGCATGCCACCACTAGTGGGGGCCAGCAAGACGTTCCATGCCTGATGCTGTGGGAGGAGTAGGTGGCTGGCAGCATGCGGCATTGTGCCATTGAGGGTATGCCCGGCGGAGGCTTCCAGATGGGTGGCAGCCCATCACTACATGGTAGGACTGGTGCTGGCAGTGTGAGGGTGGTGGGGGAGGCGGCACCACTAATGGTACTGTGCTCCTGAGCATCTGCATGGGGCAGCAGTGGTGGGTGTTTTCACCGAGGGGGCGGCCCTGGAACTGGTGGAGTGTCCATCCATCTCCACTGGTGTCTGAGGGACTGACCACCTGCAGCCCTGCACAGCTGTCTGGACTGATGCCTGTGGTGCAAGTGCAGATGAGACCCTGGCTGTGTTTCAGCAGGATGCCAGGCATGGTGTCCTGTGTGTTGAGACACAGATTGGGGCCAACTCCAGTACCGATGATGATGTGACACACGTCCCGGACAGTGATGTTGGTGGGTCACAGGGGGATCTCATGAGTGGCATTCGCCTAGGCGGCAGTGCGGGCAGCGCTGTCATGGATGCCTGCCCACCAGCCATTGTTCCTGTCATGTCTGCAGCATCCAGTGGAGCAGCACTGGTGTGCAGACATGGCAGTAGTGTTGGTGGTACCGATGCAGCCACACTGGTGGTACCCAGCACTCAGCAGCCGGAGAGGCAGTGGCAGCAGCTGGACAGTGTTGATGGGGGGACGGGGGCAGGGGATGGCAACAGTGCACTGCGTGAGGATGTACCCCAGAAAGGCACAGCCGTGCGGCACCCACCATCGCGGGGCACTGTGCTGCAGGGTCAGGAACCACATGGGGTCAGCATGATGGCCATGCAGACAACCCCTTGGACACCCACAGCCATCTGCTCCAGGCCTCTGTGGATCAGCAGGTACGGCTCGTGGTAGCGGTGGATACACTCCATGCGGGGCTGTGCCAGGCAGAGGAGCAGTGCAGCAGGGACCATGCCCTGCTCCTGGCAGAGTTGGCTGAACAGCAGGCGGATGTGACTGCAGCCATCGATAGGCATGCCACTGCGATGGCGACTGTTGTGGCAACATTGACTGACTGTGTGCCCAGCTGCTGCACACCCCGTGGACTGCAATGTCCACCCCTCAGTCTTGGCATCAGGTGACCCCTGCCATGTAGACTCCGGGATCATCTGTGGGCATACCAAGCAAGCCTGGTACGGGTATGTTTGGTGGCCTACAGACACCGGCACGGACACAGTCATGTTCATGCAGCATCATCCCTGGGGGACCATCAGTGCCACCCCATGAGGCCACTGATCAGCCTGTCACAGCTGGCAGGTCTCAGCAGGGCTGCCCATGCATCCGTGGCAGCTGTGTGACTGTGCAGCATGACTAACACTTCCCCATCCATGACCACTGTCTGCCGCTGCCCAGTGTGCACTGTGGTGTTCCGTGTGCAACGCATGGGTTTGGTACCCTGTCCTGCACTCACACGGGCCCTGTGCATATCCACCCAGCTGCTGGCCACTGTGGCATGTGCATGATGATGCTAGCATAGGCCTGTCCACCACTGTGTAACAGTGCTCAGCATGTAAAACACGCACAGTGCCTGCCACTGGGTGTGGTTCTGTTGCGTCCTGTGTGGGTGTGCGGGGGGAGGCATATGGGTGTGGGTGTGCATGTGGCTCTGTGGGCAAGGGATGGGGTGTGTGTGCCTGTGTGTGCATGCTGTGTGCAGCCCTGCTGTGTTCTGCCTCTGTGTGCAGGTCCCCACCCATTTCTGCACCCCTGCCACTGAACCTGCCTTGGTGTCCACCCCTGCTTGTCTGTCAGCTGTGCCGTTGCACCTGGTGCTTGCTCATGGCCCTGTTCACCTACCTGTGTGGTCCATAGTGCTCCTCTGCAATGGTGTCCCAGTGCTGCTGGGCCATCCAGGTCAGCCGGGGATCCCTTCACCCATGGGGTGTCTGCCTAACACCAGCTAGACTGGCATCATCACTGTCCCCACTGCTGTTCCCCTCTTCGACCCCAACAGCTATCCCATAGTCGGTGGCCATGTTGTGCAGGATACAGCAGGCCAGGAATAGCCCACAGGCCTTTGAGGGGCTGTACTGTAGGGCACTGCCATACCTGTCCAGGCAACAGAACTGAGCCTTCAGCAGCCCGAACACCCACTTGATGATGTTCCGTGTGGTGGCGTGTGCCTCATTGTACTGTTGCTGCACTGGGGTCGAGGGGTGCCAGTATGGTGTGAGCAGCCAGGGCCAGAGTGGGTACCCACTGTCACCTTTGTGTAGAGAGGTATCGTTAGCATGGTGGTCCTGACACTGTGCCCCTGGCCTTCCTGGCTGCACCCCATGGCACCCCTGCCCTTGCCCCACTGCTCCCAGTGTCTGGCGTGCACTGCATACTCCGCTACCAGATGGTCAGTGGGGATGTCCCCACTTTTGAACCTATGGCACAGTGCAGACTGGTGCCAGATGAAGGCATCGTGTGCTCCCCCAGGGTGCGTGGCACAGACTTTGATTATGCACCCCCTGGCATCGCACACCACCTGGCAGTTGACACTCGGGTATCCCTTGCAGTTTATATATGCTGCCCCCTCCGGGCCAGGTGGAATGTGGATGCCAACATGGGTGCAGTCAATGGCCCCCAGCATGCCAGGCAACCGTGCTACCCTGTGGAACTCCTGCATGTTTGCTGTGCGCTCTGTCTGTGTGCTGGGGAAATGGATGTACTCTGCAGCATGTGGCAGCAGTGTGCTGAGGAATTGTGTGAGTAGGCATGATGCGGCTGACTGAGTTATGCCTGTTGTGTCCCCTGTTGGTCTCTGGAAGGTACCCATGGCGCGCAGGCACATGACAGCTGTGATCTTTGTCTCCACGGACAGAGCATGGCTCCGTCTTGTGGGTGTCTGCATCTTCTCACTGCACAGCTCACAGAGCCGCCTCAGACTGGCCTGGTTCAGGTGGTACCGGCCCACGATCTCGATGTCACTGTACAGCTTGAAGCTGATGCGGGCATGGTGCAGCCTGTTCTGGGCATACCGCCGATGGGCCCTTCCACAGCTGTGCCTCCCTGCAGTCTGCCTCCTCACACCCCAATACCACCTCCATCTGGATGATGGCACTGGCCATGTCCCGGGTTGGTGTCCTCCCCCCCCATGCAGCTGCCTACCCGGTCCCCCTGGCTGTGTGCTGCTGGTCCTGCCCCTGCACTGGGTGCACACCTGGCACTAAACTACTGTGTGCCCTGCCTCTGCCCCGCTGCTCTCCTTCCTCTGTGGCATGCACAGACCTTCACACACACACACACACACACACACAGACACACACAGACACACACACACACTCACACATGCACACACACGCTTCTAGTGGCCCCCGTTCACCTCTTGGCCACCCCTGACCGCCTGTATCTTGCCCTGGCTCCCTGCCGCTCCGTCTCCACTTTCCCCCGCTATGGCTTCTCTCAAGTGCAATCATCCTCCCCTCACTTGCTCCCTTTTATATTTGCTCATGTCCACTATCGCGCAACTTCTGCTTGCTCCACTGTTGCGCATGTCGCCTGCTGTTGTATATCGCAGTGCGCCACATATTTCTGGTTATGCCCCCTGCACTTGCGCATGCATTCATTACTGTTGTGCTACGGTGCATTGGATTTTGTGCTGCACATCTGCTGACACTGAATATTGCATTATGTCGCATTTCAGCTCTTGTGTAGGCGCATCCCTATTGCGCATGGCGCAACTGTTCTGAATATCCTGGCCTTTGTGTTTAGAACATGATCAGTGGAATATTGGCAATGTGTTAGTGGTTAGGATCAATTCACACAGTATGTGCAAGCTTTTCCAACTAAAGATCAAAAGGCCTCTACCATGGCCAAGGTGCTAGTGGAAAATTTCTTCATCCACTGTGGTGCCCCTCAGTGGATCCACTCTGACCAAGGCAGACATTTTGAAAGTTGGCTAATCAAAGAAATGCTCTCTGTATGGGGGGTGCGGAAGTCAAGAACCACCCCTTATCACCCACAGGGGGACCTTCAACCAGAACATTTTAACCGCACCCTTCTAGACATGCTGGGCACCCTCCATCCCAAAGACAAGCCTAAGGGGAGCCAGTAGATTAGCACTTTGGTCCACGCATACAATTGCACAAAAAATGATGCTACTGGGTTCTCCCCCTACCACCTCATGTTCGGGAGGGAGGCCTGACTGCCCATTGATGTCTGCTTTGGGGTCTCTCCAGATTGGGTCTGAGCTGAAAATCACCTATAGTATGTACAGAAACTGAAAGCTCAGTTGAACCATGCCTATCAACTGTCCCAGACAATAGCTGCCAAAAGAAATCTCTCCAACAAAGAGGCATAATAAAAAAGTAAAGGCTCAAGAGCTTCAGCCTGGAGACCATATGTTGTTATGCAATTTGGGACTGCATGGCAAACAAAAAATTGCTGATAGGTGGCACCATCTTCCCCATGTAGTAGTTAGAAAGCTGAATGATGTACCAGTGTACAAGGTGCACCCAGAGAATAACTCCAAAGCTGTCAAGACCATGCACCGTAACCACTTGCTACCTATTGGCCAAATCATAATTGAGGCTGAACCATCAGAGATTGATTCCCCTGGGCCGGTGACTTGTGCTGCTGCAAAAAAGAGACAGAGTCAAGCTGCCCCAGTAGTTACAGATTTAAGGTTTCCCCCGTAGCAGGCCCAGAATGATAGTGACTGTCAGTCCACCTCTGACGAAAGTGAGTGTGACAATGCCTATTACCCCTCCTATGAATTGAGTCAGCTATTTCAAGGTAACCCTATGACTAATTGTAGGGATCAAGCTGGGCCTTCAGGACTGCCTACCCCCTAGCTTTGTCCTTGGAGCCAATGTTCCCTGAAAGTGAAGTGCAAAGCATTACATCTGAGGTTGTGGACTCTCTTTGTATTGTGGAACTGTGTGAATTGCCCAAAGAAGGGGCTGATGGTCTGAGTCTCTCTGGTGACACACCAGAACTTGAAGAACAGTGTGAGAGTGTTAACAACCCCTTCAGTGCCGCAAAGCCTAATTGTGCCAGAGCCTCCTCAAAATGAACGACCTGGGCCTCTGTAAGAAGATAATGAGCAAAGTGTTGTGGAAACAGAGCCTACAGATCAAGGAGCTGACAGTGCTCCAAACTTGGACATTCCCATCCATACAGAGGCACCCCTCACAAGTGACGAAAGCTCCAAAGTTAGTGGTGAAAATACAGAGATTGTGGCCGCTCCCCCCCAGAAAGACTGGCCGAGCTGTCAAGCCAGTGCTACGCTTTAGTTATGATTCCCCTGGGAGGCCAGTGGATTTGACTTTCAATGGGGTTCACAAAGGGGTTTTTGTTTCACCAAGCTCACTGCCCAAATTGAGCTTGACGGACAACTCCAGGTTACTTGTTCTTCTCTCTCACCATGGTGCCCCTGCCCCATCCAGTCCCAAGTTAGCTGATAGGGAAGGGCCCCCTCTTACATTGTTTATTGTACAAGAAGTTATCTATTTTTTTTTTAGTTGTTTAACCAGGAGAAGCACACTAAGCTGAAAGCTTTTTTACAGGTGCAACCTGGGAACACAGGGAAGTTAAGTGACTTGCTCAGGATCACACAGTATGCAAGTGGAAGCTGTGGGATTCAAACCCAGGTCTGGTCTGCTGGATGACACCAGATTTGCAGCTCAGAGCCTTAAACCACTGCCCTATACCACCTTCCCTAATGAATCAGTATTACTTGTACGAAACATGCATAAGTATTGTCAATATGGATGTAGTAATGTGAAGTATATTGAAAGGTATAGTAATGTAGTGTCAGTGGCTCAGTAGGTAGCACACTCGCCTCTGAGGTCGGGAGATCAGAGGGCTGTGGGTTCAGTTCCCACATCTGGCACTTGGGTTAATATCCCAGAACTGACACTGTAATGCAGCATGAGAGGGGTGCTGCATTTCTGAGGTGTAGTCTTTCGGATGAGACGTTAAACCGAGGTCCCATCTGCCTGGATTGGTGGTAGTTCAGGTGGGTGTTAAAGATCCCATGGCATTTATCGAAAAGAGTAGGGGAATTTCCCCAGTGTCCTGGCCAAATTTCCCTCATTCACTAAAAATACCACCAACAGCTTAATCTGGTTCAAGGTCAGTTGGCATTCATCTGTATCCCCCTCCCCCGGGTCGTGCCTGAAAATAGGCAGGATTTGTCTAGTGTACTTACCCGGTCAACAAAAGCTAAATAAATGTAACAAGCTAATGATATATATATATATATATATATGCATCTCGTTTATATTGCATTTTTGATATTGTGTTGATACAGACTTGATGCCGACGCCAAGTTTTCTCCAGGCACAGAAGGATGTAACCCCCTACAAATGGGGGTTCCCAAAAAGTCTTCTTTGAGCTTGTCTAAATGCTCACTGCCAGGCTGGTGTCCTGCGTTTTTTCATTTTAAATGTGATTGCCAGAGAGTGCCTATATAGCCTCTGTGTACTGTCTATTTAAGAGCTGCCTGGATTGCAGTCATAATTAATCTAAAAGGGAGCTCTTTTAGAAGATGTGCTTGTTTGCTGATCATTTGTTAGAGTAGTAATACTATTGCACTTTGTTCTAACCTGTCTTCTTTGCAGCATGGACAGTTTTGCTTGTTTTCATCATCTTGATCCTGGACTGCTGAAATGGGCCAACCAGTACATTTGGGCCTCTAAAATGGAGCCTGCCTACAGGGGCTTGGTGGGGCTAAAACGTGTAGGAATTGTAGTTTTGGGCTTTTTGTGCCTAAAATAACCTGGAGGGGGAGCCCTTGTTGTGATCCACAGACAGATCAGCCAACCGAACTTTTTGGATCTTGGGGAAGTCCCACACTGCTTGCAGTTTCAGTTAGATCTAAGTTGGGAAGTGAAGAAGTAATAGCTCAAGGTAGTTCGAGCAGCAATCCATAGTGGATTTGCATGGGAGAACTGTGGAAAAGCCTGAGTCTTGGCCTGCATGCCTGCCTGCTGTCCCTGAGAAGAAACTTATGCCATTTTGGACTGTATCCGAACTTGGAGAGTGAAGTAAGCCACTGAATTGTGACCAGGCTCCTACCTGAAGAAGATTGAAGATTTGCTGAATGCGATCAGGCTGTCTGGACTTCCAGCCACCTCTGAACTCCCACATTGTGCAGAGACTCTGTAATTGCGACCGGAGAGCCTTTTGCCTGGTACAGTGTAATTTCCTTACATGTGAACGTGTTGTGTGCTTATAGTGCGTCATGATTTGGTTCCCCACTGTGGTTTGAATTGTATCCTGCTTGCTGGAAGCCACATCCAGCCCCACGGACTGAATCCAAAATCATCTCCATTGGGTCTAGGCCTTGCCACACTGGCCCAGACTACCTGCTGCACAGAGAATGCCATCGACGAGAGACCTGCCTGTAGATCAGTCCCCTGCTCAACACTTGAACAGGAACGATGCCTCGGTGATTTGTGTGATCCCTGCTTCTCCGGGCACTCCAGCTCAACGATCTGCAATCTTGATTTTATCCTGCCTGTGTCCAGTATTGGGTATCGTGAGTAAACATCAGGGTAGCTCCCTGCAACAACAGCTAAATCTAAAGTGTTGTCATCTGATTGTCTTGTTGCTTTTTCTTTCATGAACTGAGCCCCCACGGCTCCAGATTACAAGTAGTGTGTGTTGTGCATGTTGCTTTCTTCCATCACAGGGCCCCAACCAGCTGCAACGTTCCTGGCTAGCCAACCATTTTCCTACCTGGGTACCCAGAGTGTGTGACTGTGTAGGGACTTAAAGTGCATTCATAACTGTTTGATGAATATAGCCTTTAAGCCAATCAACCTGATTACACCCCCTCCTTGGTTCAAGTCCCCTGAATAAATCAGATCGAACTTTTTTTTTTTTGCTGCATTTAACCTGACTGTGGTTCCAGTTTGTGCCAAGAGTACTGTACTGTTGCTATTTGCTGTGCATAACGTTGTTTGGGGTTCCCAGGGTCAAGCCACAGGAACCGGCCCTGGTGGTAAGTGCAAACAGTGTGGGTACTGGTACGGTGTACAAAGGGTACTGTGAAAGTGATTATCGTATATTGCTCAGACCACTAGAAGGGAAAGTGGGGTTACAGTGTCCCAGAGGACTGTGCCCAGGTTAGTTTGACCACTACCAACCCTGACCTCTGGGTGGAGGCAACCCATTTCAGAACTCAGGCCCCTTAACCTGCTACTAGCCATGCAGGCAGGGGTAGTAGCCCTTGGGATAGTGCCACCTAGGGGTTACATTTACATTTAGACATACTGTAGCTATGTCATCAGCCAATATTCTCAATTCCAGCAGCATGTCCCTATTGTAAGTCAGAACTTCTTTTAAATGTGAAACTGAAATGTTTGAGGTACCTAATTAAGCAGCTGGTCTGCATTCTTCATTCTTTGCTTGCAGTTTTACAAATGCCAGAAGCCTGCAGTCCTCACTGCACCAAATGGCACACACTTAAAATAGCACATTTCTGTACTACAAGCTGCTGAATGGTTGTGCAGTCTCTCACACTGCATCCAAACTGTAAACCTATCAGGTCCAATTTATGATCTCTGCGATAACAAACAAAGTAAATCTGTCTACAGACTCCAACTCTGACTAACATACCAGTGAACTGCACAGCACACATGTTTCCACACTGAAGCCTTCAGTTCTTAATTTCATTTCTTCACATGTTACAGCAACCTAAACAAGACCACTTTAAACTGGTATTAGAGACCTAGGAGTAATTATATCAGATGACCTAAAGGTGGGCAAGCAATGTGAGAAGGCAGTAAGGAGGGCTGGGGGGATGCTGGGATGCATAGGGAGAGGCATCAACAGTAGAAAACAGGAAGTTGTTATCCCTCTGTACAAACAGTTAGTGAGACCCCATCTGGAGTATTGTGTGCAATTCTGGAGACCCCATCTCCACAAAGACATAGACAGAGTGGAGGCTGTTCAGAGGAGGGCAACCAAAATGGTACAGGGTCTGCATCAGAAGACATACGAGGCAAGACTAAAGCAGCTTAATATGTATACCCTTGAGGAAAAGAAGGAGAGGGGGGACATGATAGAAACTTTCAAGTATCTCAAGGAATTAACAAAGTACAAGAGGGTAGTATCTTTCAGAAGAAGAGATGTGCAAGAACAAGGGGCACAATTTGAAGATAGAAGGGCGGCTCAGAGGTAATGTTAGAAAGTATTTTTCACAGAGAGGTTGTGGATGCATGGAACAGCCTTTCTGAGGAGGTTGTGGAGTCAGGAACAGTGGGAGAATTCAAGAATGCATGGGACAGGCATAAGGCAATTCTAATGGGGGTAGGAGGAAGTAAGCTGTTGATTAACTAGAATCTGCAGCTTATCCATCAGGTAGGGAAATGGGCAGACTATGTGGGACAAGGGGTCCTTATCTGCCGTCAAATTCTATGTTTCTGTGTTTCTATGTTCTGTTACTTACATGATACTGTATATACTCTGAAGCTGTATAATTCTTGCTGTCTGTCTCAGTAAAAAATAAAGCTGAGCGTCTCAATGACAACTAAAGCACCTCACACAATCGAAACTGCTCTCTTACCTGTAGTTCCCATGGAGCTTCTCACAGACATTCCAAAACAAATAACATATGTAACCCCTAGATGGCGCTATCCCAGGGGCTACTACCCCTGCCTGATTTGCCACTAACAGGTTGAGGGGCCTGGATCCAATGGCGGGTGCCTCCACCCAGAGGTCAGGGTTTGCAATAGTTAAACTAACTTGGTCACAGCCCTCTGGGACACTGCAACCCCCCTTTCTTCCCACTAGTGGCCCACACAATATATCAGAATTACCTTCACAGTATACACTTACCCCAGGTCTGGTTCCGGCACTGGGACCTCCTGTGAAATGAGATATAGTGCAACAATCACAGTACAGTACTTTAACATAGACAAATACCTCAGGCAGTATAACTTTGCTGAAACAAGCAGCTCTGATTTATTTAGGGGATATAACAAGGACAGGAAATCAGGTTAATTAGCTTATCACTCTAATAATCTACCTATGGCTCTGTGCACAGGCCTATCCCTATCAGTTACTGTCCCTAGGTACCCAAGCCCTAGTGGCTAGTCAAACAGTGGCAGCTGGTAGGGGCCCTTTCACACAGAGAAAAAGGAGAATTAAACAGTCAGCAGTACAGTAATTCCATTTGGATTTAAATGTGGCAATTCAACAGGGAGCGACCCTGAATTAGTACTCACGACCTCCAAATAAGATAGGGTCCTTCAATGTCAGCAGGGCTCACTTGAGGTACACAAACCTCTTCACACATCCATATAAAAGAAAGCACTATACCAGGCAGGCTGCATCTGTATCCCGATCGCAATTACTGCACAATACCGGGAGAACACACAGCAGATTCAGTTCCTGACAGACCGAGTGTAATTTTCAGCAATTCCTCCAGTCTTCTACAGGGTGAGCCTGGTTTCTACTCTTCAGAGATCCTTTGATTCTTTTCACAGGACCGGATTCAGTCCAACAAGCTGCAGACCGGAACTCTGGGCCTTACACACGTTTTTGACTAAAACTGCACACTGAAAAGCACAGGGCTCCTTCCTTCTTCACTGCCAAAGCTCAACTGAACCTCCAACCGACAAAACCGGGCACTTCCTTTGAGTTCCTCCCAGTTCTTGACTGGATTGGCTGTCACTCACAAAAGACTGCTGCTGTTGGTCCAAAAAGGCACTGAGTCAAACTACATCTCCCAGAGTCACTGCCCATACAATCCTCTTGTGGCTGGCTCAGATTATGAGTCCAAGTTCTGATTCGTCCAAGGCACCATTTTAGAGCTAACTTACCCCACACTGATTGGTCCAGTTCAGCAGTTCAAAACTAGAATGGGGAACTAGCAGACACAGTTCTGGCTAAAAGAAAGCAGGTTAGACAAACTGTAATTTCATTATTACTCTAAATAATTTCTGGCAAACAGTTACATCTTTCAGATAGGTTCCCTTTGCACTCCTAGTGACTGCAAAAATGAAGTGAATTGGCAGCAGCTAGAGTGGTACTCAATCAAAGAAACACACAGTCCCCATACAAACTAATTATGTCTGCAAGCAGACAGCTCTTAAGAGACAGTACCAGAGGTTCTAAAACACTCATTGATAAATGACTGAACGTCAAACACCATTCAGGCTTGGAGCATTCAAGCAAGCTCCTGGAAGTCTTTTGGAACCCCCATTTGCAGGGGGTTACACCCTTCCTAGCCTGGGAAAGCTTGACGTCCAGCGTCAACCAAGTACTTCATAAGTTTCAACTGCAACCATATACATTTGCATTAGGCTCGCGCGTAATCATCAGTCAATATATCATTTTACCAAGAACACATTTCTGAAATATTGCAGTACGTCACTTTACACAGTATTACATACACATTGTACCATAACTCAAGTTATTACCTCTTGTACATGAAACCTGAAGAGAGGGGCCCTTCCCTATCAGTTACCTTGGGCTGGATGGGCAGGGGCACCATACTTAGAGGGCAACACAAGTAACTTGGAGTTAGCACTGATGCTCAGTTTGGGCAATGAGCTCGGGACACACACTCCTTTATGGACAACATTGAGAGGCAAGTCCACAGGCCTCCCAAGTGAATCATAACTGAGGTGCACCACAGGCTTTACAGCTCGACCAGTCTTTCTAGGGGGAACTGTTATAGTCGCTGCACTCTGAGCCTCATTTCAGCATTGTCCTCACTTGTCAGGAGTCTCCATGGGGGTAGAGAGGCTAGAACTTGGGGCACTTTCAGCTCCAGGAGTTACAGTTTCTGAGTCCACAACATTTGGCTCGCAGGGAGAGCTTTCGGACACTGGCAGTGGACTGTCAGGGCACTCAAAATACTCTTCTTGTTCTAGTGTATCACCAGTCTGACCCAATCCATCATTTTCCTCCCCTGAAAGCTCAAACAGTTCAACCATGCACCATGATTCCATTTCATCTGATCTGATGCTTTGCACTTCACTTTCTGGGAGCATTGGCTCCAGGGATGAAGCTGGGGGCTTAGACAGTCCAGAAGGCCCAGCTTTGTCTCCAGTATTGACTAGGGATTGCCCGAAACAATTGACTCAGTTAGTAGAAGGATAGTATTCAAAGTCACTCTACTTTCTTCCGATATGGACTGACAGTCATGCTCAACTGGGACTTGTGGAGGGAACACTTTAACTTTGCTTCAGGTGCAGACTTTCTTGATCTTTTCTTAGCAGCAGCTCTAGTCACTGGTCCAGAGGGGCATCTTCTAGGGGCTCAGACTCAATTAAGATTTGTCCAATGGGCAGTAAATGATTTCTATGCATTGTTTTTACATCTTTTGAATTATTCTCAGGCCTTACTTTGTACACTGGCAGATCATCTACTTTGCCCACTACAATGAGGAGATGGTGCCATCTGTCAGCAATCTTGTCTTGCCATGCAGTCCCAGATTTCTTAGCAATACCCGATCTCCCTCCTGGAGTTCTGTGCTTTCACCTTTTATCATACCTTTCTTTGTTGGCCAGATTTCTTTTGGCAGCCATGGTTTGAGCCAGTTGAGTACGCATGAGTTAGCTGGGCCTTTAACTTTGCACATACTGTAAATAGTTGTCAGCTTGAACCCCATCAGAGAGACCCCAAAACACACATCTACTGGTAGTCGAGCTTCTCTTCCAAACATCAGGGTAGGGGAGAATCCAGTGGCATCACTTTTGGTGCAGTTATAAGCATGTACCAGGGTGCTAATTTGTTGGCTCCATCTAGGCTTGTCCTTTGGGTGCAGGGTGCCTAGCATATCTAACAAAGTGCGGTTGAAGCGTTCAGGCTGTGGGTCCCCTGGGGTGGTAAGGTGGTTCTGGACTTTTGCCTCCCACAGAAAGCATCTCTTCAATCGACTCTCAAAGTCTCCCCTTGATCAGAATGGATTCTTTGTGGAGCCCCATAGTGAACAAAAAAGTTTTCTACAAGTACTTTGGCCACAGTGGATGCTTTCTGGTCTTTGGTGGGGAAAGCTTGGGCATATCTCGTGAAATGGTCAGTGACCACCAGCACATTACTGATATTTCTTTGATCTGACTCCAAACTCAGAAAATCAATACAGACCAGCTCCATGGGTGCACTGGTGGTGATGTTAACAAGGGGGGCAGCCCTCTGGGGCAAAGCTTTCCTCTGTAAGCAGCGCTACAAGTTCGAATGTGTTGCTCCACATCAGCCCCATCTTAGGCCAATAGAATCTGGATCTCACCAAGTCAAGTGTTCTGTCTATACCAAGGTGCCCCATGTGGTTGTGCAAGGACCTCAGTACTGAGTCTCGAAGGCAGTGGGCAGCACTAGTTGTTGTTTGTCTACTTGTCCCCTCTGTCTACTGTTTCTCTGTATAACAGTTTATTGATCAGTTTCAACTTAGGACCTTCTTTGTATAAGAGTGCAGTTCTCAAATCAGTGGGCGTAATTTGGACACATCTTTTCCTGCATAGAGGGCTTCTAAAGCTGCTTTGATCATGGGATCGCGGGATTGAGCCGCGAATACTGTCATTGTCCAGCTGAGGCAGTGCACCAATGTCTATTGCAGAAAAGTGGCAATAAGCAGCAGGTATGCAATTCTCAGAGGCTCCCAAGCAATCCACCATGCAGTCCACTCCGTCCGTGGACATTTGTTCCTCCCTGTCAAACTTCCGGCAGAGTGCCGAATGTCAGGTTCTGCCAATCGGACCCAATCATTCTGGGGAACAGGCCTCCGGGAGAGCATCAGCATCTATGTGGTTCAGACCTGCTCGGTATTCAAGAGCATAGTCATATGTAGATAATGCAGAAAGCCACCTATGGCCAGTGGCATCCAACTTAGCTGAGGTCTGCACATAGGTCAAAGGATTATTGTCAGTTTTTACTAGTATTTTAGCCCCATACAAGTACTCATGGAATTGATCAACAATAGCCCACTTCAAAGCTAGGAACTCTAACTTATGTACAGGATAGTTCTTTTCGGATGGGGTCAGGCTTCTACTGGCAAAGGCCACTGGTCTCAGGCCATTCTCGTGCTCTTGGTACAACACAGCCCCAACCCTTGCAAGCTAGCATCAGTGTGCAGGACGTAAGGTTTTCTTGGATCGGCATAGGCCAGCACTGGAGCATGGGTAAGTTGATATATGATCTCATGAAAAGCAGTCTCACAATCAGGAGTCCAGCGGGCCCCAAATACTTCACTCGGATGAAAATACACTCTTTCAGTCTTGAGGACGCTGACTTTTGGTTTTTTTGTGGGTTGGGGATACCCTTGAGTAAGGTTAAGTAAAGGCGGATCACTCTTGAATAGTCCTTGATGGGCGCCGATAATAACCACAGAATCCCAGGAATCTTTGCAGTTCTTTCAGATTTTTGGGCTGTGGCCAGGTGGTCAAGGCCTCAACTTTACTTGGGTCGGTCTCTATTCCTCGGTGGATACTATGTGTCCCATACTTTACTGATGTTTGAAAGAATTGACACTTATCAATGGACAGTTTAAGGCCAAAGTCCTCCAGTCGGTCCAATACCTTAAATAATCTGCTCTCATGTTCCTCCAGTGAGCTGCCAAACACAATAACATCATCTAGGTATACCAGGCACTCTAGTAAGTTCATGTCCCCACTGCACGCTCCATCAATCGTTGAAAAGTGGCTGGGGCACCTGAAATCCTTGAGGCATCCTCATGAATTCATAAAGCCAAGCGGACAGATAAAGGCCGTCTTCTCCACGGTCCTCTGGGGCCATCGGATCTGGTAGTACCCACTGCGGAGATCCAGCACAGAGAACCACTTGCTCCCGTTTAGGCAGTCCAAAGCATCCTGAATGCGGGGCATTGTGTACTGATCAGGGATAGTCCGCCGGTTTAAGGTGCGATAATCCACACACATCCTTACTGTTCCATTCTTTTTCCTCACTACCACAATGGGGGAAGCATAAGGGCTTCTGGATTCTTGTATTACACCAGCAGCTAACATCTCTTGCAGATGCCGTCTCACATCATCTATGTCAGCAGGTGCCAGGCGTCGAGACCTCTCACGAAATGGTCTTTCGTCATGCAGCCGGATATTGTGCTCAGCTCCTTGCACGCATCCTACATCCCATTCCTTTAAAGAAAACACCTGGTCTCTCTGGGCAAGCTTCTCACTGATCCTCACTTTCCATTCAGCTGGCAGAGGGAGTCGCGAAATCAAACAAGTCAGGCGCTACTCTGTCATTCTTCCTTGAACTCTTGCTGCTGGGTAGCACTGCAGTGTCTGCACAATGCACATTAGCCAGGATGCAACCTCTGTTTACTCGAATGTCTCTTTCAGACACATTATGAACTTGGACCATTACCCTTCTGGCATAAACATGGGGCTCTAGCGGGCAAAATACTAGGCTTGACCAGCAGTCCCTCTGGCAATTTTCCATCGCCTGGTGCATCCAACATTAATATTTTATTCTTAACATCCTTTCTGATCACGGACCTCTCCCTGTAAGGTACACTGGGCATTTGGCGCCAGGATCAGAGACTCAGGATCCTTCTTCCATACAATTCCGACCGGTTCCTCTGGTTCTGTTTTTCAGCATCTCTCTGTCCTCATAGGCCTTCTTAATTAAAGCTGGAACTCTTAAGCTCTACTAGTCTTTGACCCTGTTTTTCATAATACAACTGTGCCAGCCTTCCGAACATATGAGCATTTGTTCCAATCAACAAAGGGACACCATCATACAGTCCAGTGGGGGACACACTAAGGCTAGGGTCTCTACTTGTTCGGCCACTCCAGCCACGGAGGTGGGGAAAGACAGCCAAATTGGATATACCCGGAATAGGGGTAGGCCTCTCACTTAACCCCATACATGCAGTCCTTCTAATGGTTGTAAGGGTACGCTCTGACAAATGCTTCTGATACCAATCCTGGAACATAATTGTCACTTGGGAGCCACTGTCTAATACAGCTCTTGTAGACACTCCATTCACCTTTACAGTGGTCTCCATGGAGGGACCCACTATTCTGGACCAGTCTGGAGAGGCGGTAGTGGGGGCCTGGGCAACTGACCTTGCCACAAAGGGCGTGAATTAGCATTTTTGGTGCCCTCACTGGGATCATGTCGTGCACCTCTTAACCACTGATTTCTTCTCCAAGCTCTCCTTGTAGCCTATATGCAACTTTGTCAGTGTCTTTTGGGGACTGGCATTCCCTTTCATGTGCCCATCTTTCCACAATTATAGCAAAACATACTTTCTGGAGTTTGAGCTGGCCGAGGCGCCACACCTGGAGCCAGGGGGGGTATACTAACTGGAAACCTGGGTGCCATCTCTGTTCTGTGTGATAAGCATTTGGAGACATCTCGTCAGTTTCTCCACTTCCATGGTCAAGGAATTGAGTTTGGAGCTGTTATCAGCAGGAGATACATGGGTGGGTACCCCACCCCATAGCAGATGCAGTCGGATATAGGTCAGGGCCGTGACTGTATGCAGTGGCCTTCATAAAGGACTGTTTTGAATTCTCGGATCTCTCTCAACAGTTCGCCCCATTGTGGCATATCTTTTCCTTGTCAGAGCACTCATTGACTGTCAACCCTGCCCCTGAACTTCACTTGAAGGGTCACCCTCAGTCACTCGGGTCGTAGCCACAGCTGTTGGTGCAGGTACCTCCCAGGTCGCCTTTTTCTCAACTCCTCGAATTTCTCTCATTAACTCATCATAGGAGGGTGGGGATTCCAGTCGATTTGCCAGGCGTAACTGAAGCAACAGCAGTTCTGAGAAGGGGGCAGACTTAAGGATTCTGTCCAGTCTGGTTCGGTCTAGTTCAATCGCTGGCAAACTACCCTTTCTGAGGCATTCTTGCAACAATTTTTCCAGCCGAGAGACATACACAGACAACAACTCCCCTTGGTACTGTTGTGCATTTCTTACTCTCCACCATAGGTCCTCATCAGAATCTGGGCTCCCATACACATTCTCCAAGGCCTCAAGATAGGCCTGTGCAGTCGCTTCAGGGTTACTGGCCCGTTTAGCACGGATGGTAGCCAGGGCAGGACCTCGGAGGCTCTCACTAACCCTCTTTGCTCGCCGCCCGAGCATTGCCATTCTAGCACTTGGGGGCAACATAGTCTATCCAGGTCTCCCAGTCATCCTCCCTTGGGGGTGGGGAGGGTGCCAGAGAAGATCCTCAACCTTCGGTAGAGTCGTGGCTAATGGCAGGTGCAGAAATAGGAGTCTGCATTGGTTCAGCCACCATTATGGGCACTGGAGCAAGAGAGGTGTTGGGGAGGAACACCCCAGGTGGCAAGAATAGTTTCTTCAAGTCCTCCACAGTTTCCCTCTCCAGCAACCATTCAAGCAAATTTCTCCTCAAAAGTTTCAGATAGTGGTGGGGGCTGATTCCCCAGGTCTTCTGTCCTTAGTTATCACTCTCCAAGCAGTGAGGGCTCCCTCTGGGGTAATGGTCTGTGGCACTTTGGAGCTATCTATGGGATCCAAACTCTACTAGGGCCAGGAAAGTGTGGGTGAGCAGATTAGCATGCCGACCCACCACCACAGGGTTTTGTAAACCTTCCACCTTGGAAAGTACTCCCTGCACAGTGTCCGTATTGATACCCAGGGGGATGTCCAGGATAAGCATAGCATTTTGGGGAGTCGATCTCCTCCCCAGTACACCTCCACCAGCCGGTGCACAGCCACTTCTGTCGGGGTACCCATTTTTCTTAACAGTGGTTAAGTAAATATGGCCACTAGAGGACACACAATCCCAGCGGTGCCTCCAAGATGTAACCCCTAGATGGCGCTATCCCAGGGGCTACTACCCCTGCCTGATTTGCCACTAACAGGTTGAGGGCCTGGATCCAATGGCGAGGTGCCTCCACCCAGAGGTCAGGGTTTGCAATAGTTAAACTAACTTGGTCACAGCCCTCTGGGACACTGCAACCCTTTCTTCCCACTAGTGGCCCACACAATATATCAGAATTACCTTCACAGTATACACTTACCCCAGGTCTGGTTCCGGCACTGGGACCTCCTGTGAAATGAGATATAGTGCAACAATCACAGTACAGTACTTTAACATAGACAAATACCTCAGGCAGTATAACTTTGCTGAAACAAGCAGCTCTGATTTATTTAGGGGGATATAACAAGGACAGGGGGAAATCAGGTTAATTAGCTTATCACTCTAATAATCTATCTATGGCTCTGTGCACAGGCCTATCCCTATTAGTTACTGTCCCTGGGTACCCAAGCCCTAGTGGCTAGTCCAAACAGTGGCAGCTGGTAGGGGCCCTTTCACACAGAGAAAAAGGAGAATTAAACAGTCAGCAGTACAGTAATTCCATTTGATTTAAATGTGGCAATTCAACAGGGAGGCGACCCTGAATTAGTACTCCGACCTCCAAATAAGATAGGGTCCTTCAATGTCAGCAGGGCTCACTTGAGGTACACAAACCTCTTCACACATCCATATAAAAGAAAGCACTATACCAGGCAGGCTGCATCTGTATCCCGATCGTAATTACTGCACAATACCAGGAGAACACACAGCAGATTCAGTTCCTGACAGACCCGAGTGTAATTTTCCAGCAATTCCTCCAGTCTTCTACAGGGTGAGCCTGGTTTCTACTCTTCAGAGATCCTTTGATTCTTTTTCACAGAAGGATTCAGTCCTAACAAGCTTAGAACCAGACTCTGGGCCTTACACACGTTTTTGACTAAAACTGCACACTGAAAAGCACAGGGCTCCTTCCTTCTTCACTGCCAAAGCTCAACTGAACCTCCAACCGACAAAACGGGCACTTCCTTTGAGTTCCTCCCAGTTCTTGACTGGATTGGCTGTCACTCACAAAGACTGCTGCTGTTGGTCCAAAAGGCACTGAAGTCTAAACTACATCTCCCAGAGTCACTGCCCATACAATCCTCTTGTGGCTGGCTCAGATTATGAGTCCAAGTTCTGATTCGTCCAAGGCACCATTTTAGAGCTAGCTTACCCCACACTGATTGGTCCAGTTCAGCAGTTCAAAACTAGAATGGGGAACTAGCAGACACAGTTCTGACTGCAAAGAAAGCAGGTTAGACAAACTGTAATTTCATTATTACTCTAAATAATTTCTGGCAAACAGTTACATCTTTCAGATAGGTTCCCTTTGCACTCCTAGTGACTGCAAAAATGAAGTGAATTGGCAGCAGCTTGAGTGGTACTCAATCAAAGAAACACACAGTCCCCCATACAAACTAATTATGTCTGCAAGCAGACAGCTCTTAAAGAGACAGTACCAGAGGTTCTAAAAACACTCATTGATAAATGGCTTAAACGCCAAACACCATTCAGGCTTGGAGCATTCAAGCAAGCTCCTGGAAGTCTTTTGGGAACCCCCATTTGCAGGGGGGTTACACATATAAGCCAACTGCAAATGAAACAATTACGCACAGCAGCATACAGCAAAAATTAAACACTACACATAATGTATATAGGAAAAAAGGAAAACCACACACAGTATCTACAGGAGACCTTCCGGACATGTTTCGCCTACCAAAACACATCAGCCAACCACGGATGACACTCATACACTCATTAGCCTATTACCACTCACTCACACACACACAACGACCAATCACACAACATATACAAACCCCATTCATACCAATTCATACCCATTCACTTACAGCTGCAATTCACAGCAACAAAACAACATAAGATAAAACAAATTAAAGCTTCTACACCTATTGTATAAATTGCACACATGATGTGCAGATCATAGGATATGGCAAATATTCTCACTCCTGCATTGTGAGGTATGGATATCTCACAGAAGACTACAGATGGGCAAGAACTAGAGAAGGCAGATGTTGGGGCTGGGGGGACTGGCCACCTGGGATCACATCGATGACAAGGAGCAGAAAAACCAAAGCTGGCCTGCAAGTGTGGCTGTAGGGCTTCTGCTTGTGATGCTGATGTCCCGGGTTCAGGATCGGACCTGGGAGTTGGAGGGCTGGCCAGGGAGAAGAGGACTGAGCATCCTACGAATGGCTCTCCTCCACCTGGAGGGAGGGTGGGTTAGTGCTCAGCACTTGACTGACCCCTGGTGGAGGCTGGTGGGGTAGCGTCTGAGGCTTACACTGTGTTTGGGGATGTGCTGGACACTGGCACATTCCTGCCTCCTCTCACATGCCATTACACTTTCTCAAAAAGAAGGGAAATTCATTGCAAAAAAACTTTGTTAATGCATCAGTTAAGGTTGGTAGCATAGCGACATAAGTATGGAAATGTGATGTTAGGGTTATCCCACCACCACCCCACCCCACACTACCCCACCCTCCACACACCAACTGACATCGAATGTGCATAGGGTCGTCAGACCTAACTCTCACCCATTCTCCTGTACTGTTGCAAGTCAGCTTGCTTACACATGGAATGGGGTGAGGATGAGCCTGATGACCTGCTTACTACCCGACATCTGTTGTGTGTGTGGAGGAGGGGGTGGAGGTGGGGGGTAACCCTAATGCAAGTTTTTCTTCTCCCATTTTAGCATATGGCAAAATTTATATGTGCACTGTGAAAACTTTCGTGAAAACATTTTTGTTTTTGTGCTCCAGATTTTTGTTTTCGTGCTGCCACCTTCTTGATTTCAGTTAGCGAGAAACAAAAAACGTAAACCGAAAAATACTGCCTCTTGCTAAATACCAACACTTGTGTTTACCTATCTGGGCCTTAAGGAACTTGCCCCTGTCATCAGTTTTTGTGCAGATAGTCTGGAAATATATTTTTCAAAATGTTTCCACCATTTCGGTGTTTTGCTTTCGCGAAAAAAATTTTGTGTGCATGGTAATGATCACGCACAAAAATAAGGTGGCTTGACAACATATTTTTGTGCATAGAAACATTTCATTGTAAGGTATAGGGGTGTTGCGAAAAACATTATTGTTTTCATGAAAACAATGCTCGAAAACATTGTTCCGTGTGTTGTTTTCTTTGTCACGTCATTTTCCAAGGTGGGTTGTGCTTTTGAGCTGAAATTTGCAGGGTGGCAAGCCCTGGTCCCACAGATATGCCTTTTGGTAGTTTGGTCCCAAAACATTCAATGGGCCAATAGTTAAAGCATTTTGAAGTTGAGAAATTTCCTTTAGGATAACATTTATGGCGCCCATGGCACCTTTCATTGCCCATATCTTGAAAATAATTCGAGATATGAATGTTTTTGCAACTATCATGCGTGGAGGTTTCAAAGTCATGATTACAACTGCAGTGGAATTTTTTCCATAGTTGCTACAGTTACTGAGATATTGGCAAATAAGTGTTACGAGGGTTCCTTTTCAGTATTATAGAGCTGCTGTGCGGCTCCATACTTGTGTGTAAGTGGGAGCACAGGGCCCAGAGGGCCCACACTCCCACAGACATACCATTACACAGAAAATGGGCAACGTAAAGGGAGCACAGGGCCTGGAGAGCCTGCGCTCCAACAAATACAAACACATGCTGTTACACTTTTTCAAAAGGAAGGGAAATAATTGCAGAAAACTTCATTAATGCATCAGTCAGGGTTGGTAGCACAGCGACAAAAGTATGGAAAAGTGATGTTAGGGTTAACCCTCTCTACCACCCCACCCCCCAGCCTACCCTCAGCACACCAACTGATGTCAGGGTGCACATGGGGTCATCAGACCTAACTCTCACCCCATTCTCCTATTCTATAGCATATCAGCTTGCTTACACATGGAATGGGGTGAGAGTTGGGCCTGACCACCCCATGGCACACCCCGACGTCTGTTGATGTGTGGAGGTTGGTGTCAGGGGTAACCCTAGCATCACATTTCAATACTTCTGTCGCTGTGCTATCAACCCTAACTGAAGCATTAATGATGTTTTTTTGCAGTGAATACATATATACCATTTGTTAGCTGGTTAATGTACAGAAAACCACTGTGATAAGTGGACTTTTTTTTCTTTTACCTACAAGAAGTGTACTCCCATCAGCCAGTGAAACACTGTCATTGTTAGTCTTTTCAGCATTGACTTCTGAGAGGCAAACCTGCATTTCTGACTTGTAAAACACACACCTACACAGCCCCCTACACTACAGTAACAATATGTTTCCTTTCTGCATGCACTCAAGCAAACATCAAAAGCACTTGTGCAGCCTTGGTAGTGTAAGGTTAAATGACGGAACACACACATGGCAACATATCTTCTTTCTATTTATTTATTAAGACGTTGTACATTATCTTGCCCATTGACAATAATGTATTGAATATAGCAGTGTGTGTTGTTTCATATGTTTCATAGGTTTTTCTCAGAGTTTTTTGAAGACCATTATATCTCGCTCAAACACTAGTGGTACCCAGTAGTGTTGTTACTTGTCAGATAGGAGTCTAGGGAATGCTTAAAGGTTTCCATGGTTCTACTCGCAATCACTTCCATGGAGAGTTTGTTCCAAATCTTAACAACTCTCACCGAGAACCAGAATTTCCTTAACTGGGTATTATATCTCTCACTTATTAACTGTAAGGGGTGGGCTCTAGTATTATATTTCTGGTCTCTCAACATAAGCCCCAGCTGTTCCCATAGATGTGAATCCGACAGTGCTCTGAAAATCAAACACATGTCTCCCCTTAATCTGCGGTATTCCAATGAGTATAGCTCCAGGTTTTGCAACCCTACTGCATAGTTTTTATCCCGGACCTCTTTGATTATTCTTGTATCCCTTCTTTGGACTTTTTCCAGGGCTTTTATATCTCCCTTATTCACAGGAGCCCAAAACTGGGCACTGTACTCAATGTGTGAGCGCACCAGGGAGGTATAGAAGGGAATCAACACTGCCTTACTCTTACTCTTAATATACCTGTGGATGCAGCTCTGGATACCGCTAGTTTTTTTAATCACCTGATTATAATGTTGTTTAAATCTAAGGTCATTACTGACCCTTACTCCCCAATCTCTCTCATCCTTAACACTCCTTAAAGACCTTCCCAGCTACTGTATAATCGTGCCGGGGGTTGTTTTTACCCAGGTGCATTACAGTGCACTTCTCGATATTAAACAAGGATCGTTTTTATGGGCCCAGGCTTCAAGTTCCCCCAATGCTTCTTGTAGTACTGGTACATCCTCTTGACTATTTACTGGGAGGCCCAGACGAGTAACATCCATGAATTTTGATAGCCATATGCCAGTTTGTGGCTTCATAGTTGAAATATATAAATTAAAAAGACAAGGACCCAGCACGGATCCCTGAGCATCCCGCTAGTCATGTCCCCCCAACCGGAGAATTCTCCCCTGATACAGACCCTTTGTCTCCTTCCTGATAACCAGGTCCCAATCCATGTTGTTATTCCAGACTGGACACCAGGTTCTTTAAGAGCCTCGATCAGCTCCTCATAAGGGACTTTATCAAAGGCCTTAGCGAAGTCTAAAAACATGACATCCGCCAATTCCCTTTCATCTATGGCTCTGTTGACCTTGCCATAGAATTCTAGCAGGTTAGCTTGGCATGACCTGCCCCTTGTGAATCCATGTTGTGACTCATTCCAAGCCCCGAGCGTATCTATACAGTTCATGATCTTATCCTTAACTATGCCCTCCAGTATCTTCCCAAGGACAGAGGTCAGACTAATAGGTCTATAATTTCTAACCTCCTGCCTGGAACCTTTTTTGTGAATGGGGACAACTGTAGTTTGTCTCCATACATGCAGGACTTGTCCTGTGTCCAAGGATTTCAGGAAAAGGAGAATAACAGGCCCTGCTTGGCTTTCAGCTAGCTCCTTAAGAACTCTTGCATGTAATCCATCTGGGCCTTGCGCCATGTTATGGTTTAATTGTTTAATCTTTCCACAACATCCTGTGACTCAATTTGGGAATCTACTAGCATTTGTTGTTCGGTGTTAGTTTGGGGAACTTGTGATTCTACATTAAAAACAGAGGAGAAATAACTGTTAGAATGATCAGCCACCTCCTTGTTGTCAGTTAGTATATTCCCAGTGCTGTCCTTTAAAGGGCCAGCCTTCCTACTAACTCCCTTCTTATTGTTTATGTAGGCATAAAAGGACTTGTAATTGTCCTGTGCCTTGGTAGCTAAGTGGTACTCATACCTATCTTTGGCTTTGGCAATAGTCCTCTTGGCATCTTTAAGGCATTGATTGGTAAGAGGGAGGTAATAATCCCTCTTTTCAAGACACTGGTTAGGCCCCATCTGGAGTACTGCGTGCAGTACTGAAGGCCACACCTTCACAAGGACATTAACCAAATTGAGGCAGTCCAGAGAAGGGCAACCAAAATGGTGCAGGGACTGCATCTGAAGACATATGAGGACAGATTAACAGCGGTCGATATGTATACCCTTGAGCAAAGGAGGGAGAGAGGGGATATGATCAAAATATTCAAACACCTTAAGGGCATTAACAAGGTGAAAGAGTCTAACATGTTTAAAAGTAAGAAAAATTGCAGGACAAGAGGACAAAGCATGAGATTAGAGGGAGGCCAATTAAGGGGGAATGTGAGGAAAGAGTGGTGGATGCATGGAATGGCCTACCTGAGAAAGTGGTGGCTATGAATACAGTGCAGAGTTTCAAACAGGCATGGAATAGGCATAAGGGAGCAATACAGATGAGTATGAATAGATAGGTCACTGACAGAACAAAGGCCGATGGCACATTTATAAGGTAGAAAAAGAAATGGGCAGACTGGATGAGCCTTGCGGTCTTTATCTGCCATCAACCTCTATGTTTCTATGTTTCATTGCCTATATGTTTCCTAACACCTATTATCAGCACTCAGTTTAGCCTGAGTATATGCCGTTTTTCTGTTTTATTGATTTTTTAACTGCAGGGGTCGGCCATGGGGAAAGAGTTTTTCTGGGCCTATTATATTTATTTGTGGTCGGTGTATGTGTATGAACCAAGTTCTCTATTTTATTACTAAACGTTTCCCACATAACTGGCAGTGATTGATAGTCATACTCGGCTATCTAGTTCCATTCAGCCAACTCGTGTTTCATTCTGTTAAATTCAGCCTTTTTGAAGTTATAGAAAACTGTACTGCCAGTAATACTTTCCAAGGTCCCCATATATTCAAAACTAACCATGGAATGGTCACTAGAGCACAAAGGTAGCTACACTATGCAATTACAAATGTTGTTAGTCATATTGCTTATAACCAAGTCCAAAAATATGGGTTCTCCCTGGTGTTTTCTAGGAGAAAATTGTTCTAATCCAGCTAGCATACATACTTCCAGGTAGCTGGCCTCTACTTGGGTCTCTGTTTTCAATGAATCCCCGCTGTATTCCTGGGAGATTTAGGTCACCTAATAGGATAACATCGTCCTTCTGGGTGATGTTATTAATACACTCTAATACTAGGCTATTTTCCAGGGCTGGTATGGCAGGTGGTCTGTAGACAACTCCAGTGCTAATCTTCACTGAATGTGGGGGTGATTTTTACCCAAAGGATTTCAGAATTCCCCCAGGTGATGCAATCAATACTTTCAGATACCATACTATCTAAAATATATAATGCCACTCCTCCCCCTTTTGCATGTGTCCTATCCTTTTTATATTGGGTATAACCAGGGATCTGTTTTTTCCCAGGTGTCCTCCTCTCTCCACCAGGTTTCGGTGATAGCCCATATATGAATGTTAGAGTGATGTACTGTCAACTTTAACTCATCCAATTTACTATTTAAACTCCTAGCATTCAATAGAAGAATGTTCCATTTAGACTTAATAATGTTTCTGGTGTTGTTGCATCTGTCTTTTATGAGCCCCGCATTCCCCCGGAGTTTAAATAAGTGTCAGCCAATTGTTTTAATTTACTGGTAAAAACCCTTTTCCCCTGATTGCTTAGATGTAGGCCGTCCTGTGCAAACAAGTATGGCCACTGGAAATCCTCCCAATGGTCTTCATAGGCAAACCTTCTCTGAGACACCAGTGTTTTAGCCACCCATTCAATCTCTCTATATCCATGTTGTGTGAATGACTAGCCCAGGGAACAGGTAAGACACTAGAAATAACCAGTGTACATCCTGAGGCCGTAAGGGCCTTCCCCACATATTCAAAGTCCCGCTGTATGTTTATAATAGTTCTTTTGCCCACATCATTTACCCCAACATGTAGAAAGGTCAGTGGATTAAATGTATTTCCCAATAGGCCAGGGAGTAACTTCCTTACATCACTGATATCCACTCTAGGCAATACACTAACTGTAGTGGAGTCCTTTTTATCCCTGCAAATAGCAAGGCCAGTGTACCTAAGCATTGAATCCCCTATGAATACAACATCCCTTGGTGCCTTTTCTACTTGTGCTGCTTGAACAGGGTCCATAGAACTATCAGGTATCATCATTTCATGGTTACTTGATTGGCTACAGTTGGGAACCACAGGGTCAGCTTGTGTAAAGAATTCTTCCCTATCATTAAAATCATCATCCGGTACTAGGGTACTGTACTTATTTGGGGTTAGTATATTCGAAGAACCCCTATGTTTCTTCCTCCCTTCTTCCCTTTTGATGTCCTGTGCACTACATACCATTCATTATCAATATCTGGCTCATTTGTAGTCTGCTCTAAGGGTACAGGTGGGTTAAGTAAAAGGGATGTTCCGAGTTGGTTATAGCATCAGCCATTGTATCAATGTATTGTTCTAACATAGAGATGTCAGCTCGAACCTGCACTCTGTGTTGTAATGCCACAATTTCTGCCCTCAGCACCTCTATCAGAGTACAGTTGTCACATATAAACCCAGACATTTCTTCTCCCTCGGCATACATACGGCACCCAGTACACAGCCTCATGGTGAACCCTATTGTTATGCAGTAAATATTTCTTTACCTCCCAGCTCCCAGTGTCCCAGCTGACACAGCTGACATGCACTGACACACGTGTCTCTGCATGCGCCTCCACGTGCGGTGATGTGCCTCCTGCCCACGCTCATCCTGCTTGTGGCAGGGGCGAGTAATAAAGCATCAGGTGCCCCAGACGTAGTGTGTAGGGGTTGCGGTTACCCTCGCAACTATGCTGTTGCAAAATTAAAATCCCAGGTTGTAGATGGCTGTGCGTCCACAGCTCATGTGAGGCCTCAGTATAACACAAGCACACACTGTTTAAAATTACAGGGTTTCCATACAATTTCCCCTCACGGAGCCTTAGCTCCTGCACACTGCTGCTGACAAAACTGTTCTTGGGCTCACTCGCTCACGGCAGGAGTGAGTAATAAAGCATCAAGTGCCCTGGAAGTAGTGTATAGGGGTTGCGGTTACCCTCACAACTATGCTGTTGCAAAATTAAAATCCCAGGTTGTATATGACTGTGCATCCACCTCCAATGCGAGGCTGAGGCACAAGAAGTATACTTTGGCCACAATAATAGCTTACAACTAAAATATAGTGCTGTAGCAGTCCCTTATTTAAGTCAGAGACTTGTAATTGTTATCTAGTATGCCTTGAAATATTAATAAACATAAATTAACAAAAAAAAGACAGAACACATGGGAGTCACTTCAAAAATATGTATCTGTAGTAGTGGTGCTTGGGCAATGCTTTTGTGGATCCAACTATCCTCCATCGGACAGTACTGGCATCTGACCTAAGAGCCGACCAAAGTTGGATTCCAGATCCATAGTCTGACAGTTTTTGGATCTAAGGTCAGATCCATTGGATCCAAACTCGGATAGCTGGATGTGTTGGTTGGATCCCTGGATCTGATGGTCAGATCCATCGGATACCTTGGATACTTACTGTGAATCCCATCAGGTCGCATCCTTAGTTAGATGTCCATGTCATCCAATGCTATCTGATAGCCAGCCAAAATGATGGTATCCAATGGTATCCGACCTGGTAGGGTATTATCCAAGCAACACAGGTCTGTAGTACTTTTGGGATGACTCCTGGGTGTGCTGTCTTTTAATCATGCACTTGATGTTAATGTCGTATCAATAAAGATAGCATTAGTGCTTTTAAACAGGTGCTGTGATTTACTAACATATTAACATACTATTTGCCAGCAGATTAGGCCTTATGGTCTATCGAGTCTGCTCGAACCTGAGATCCTTAGTTGGATGCCGAGGCCCTCCCATCCCTTGTGCTCTAGAAACCCCTATCATCCATCCCCACCCCCCTGGGACAGGCCATCATCTGATACATCCACTTTCTGTGTCTGTCCCACCCTCTCTTGAAGCCCTCCACTGTGGATCTCTGAACCAGCTCGTCAGGCAGTGCATTCCAAGGGTCCACCACCCTCTCAGTGAAAAACCTCCTCCTCTTTTTCCCCCTCACCCTTCCACCTTCCAACTTCAAACCATGCCCTCTGGTGATACCTCCGTGCTTTAGTCTAAAGATCCCCTCCATGTTTACCCTATTTATTCCCTTGAGGTACTTGAAGACCTCAATCATGTCTCCCCTGTCTCTCCTCTCCTCCAGTGAAAACAGGCAGAGCTCCTCAAGTCTGTCCACATTTAGTTTTCTTTGTTTTTGCCTGCCTTGTCACATAGCACAGTCTTGTTTCCCTTGAGTGGCTTTTTATTGTTTGATTCCAGGTCACTTCGAAGCCTTCATGTGTGCTTAGCTACGGGTAGTGAAAAATCCATATCTCGAATCATTTTCAAGATATGGGTGATGGAAGGCACCACGAGCACCGCAGTGTTATCCTATGAGAAATTTCTCAACTTCAGAACGCTGTAACTATGGGCCCATTGAATGTTTTGGGGCCAAACCACCAAAAGGCACATCTGTGGAACCAGGGGTTGCCACCCTGCAAATTCATTCCAAAAGCACAATCCACCTTGGCACAATGAAGTGACAAAGAAAACAACACATAGGACAATGTTTTCGAGCATTGTTTTTGCGAAAACAAAAATGTTTTCATGACACCCCTATACCTTATAATGAAATCTTTTCATGCACAAAAAAATGTTTTCATGAAAGTTTTTGCAAACGTTTTTGCAGTGCACATATACATTTTCCCATAGGCTAAAATGGGACATGAAAAACTTCCATAACTTTTGAACAGATTAATATGTTTTCACCAAATCTTCAAAAGGCACCACTTTGACCGAGGCCACATATTCACATGCACATTTGAATCCAAACAGATGCATCTTTCAGTCTGTGAAGCCTGATGAAAAAATGCACAAAAGTTGAGGATTTTTCACATTTGTGACACTCTGTAGTTCCACAACCATATATCTGACCAAAACAAAACTTTCCAGGTACAGAGATCTATGGTTGGAGACTGTACATTTCAGGCAAATCAGACAAACAGTTGCAAAGTTATTGAAGTGCAAACTTTTGGGTTTAACATAGAAGTGGCCGGCCAACTCTAACTATAGCTGCACTACTGTGCAGCTATAGTATATATTATATACACACGTATATGTGTGTGTGTGTGTGTGTGTCTGTGTGTTTTCCCCCTAGTTACAGCCAGAAAGCACCTATTTGAAAGTACTAAACAGAGTTGGGGGAAAAAAAACAGCATACAGCATGCAAATATAATTACTGGTGACCCTGTTTATCAACCAGATTACAAGTGCTTTCAAATGCCATAATAACTTGAAATTGGGTTATTATGGCATTTTCAAACTTTTTCCTTTCACAAGCGTGTCATCTGCTGTCAATTCCTAAGAGAACACCACCTCACTGGCTCTTTGGCTATACGTGGGTGGGCCGAACACTTCAAAAAACATAGTGGCTCAGTTTTTCACTCCTGAGGACTCACTCTCCTTTGAGGTAAACATTCTTTTAGTCATCATCTGCTTGTTCCTCCCTTTACAACTAAAAAAAAAAAGAAAAGAAAAAACATCTGGCTGATCACGCTCTTTGAGCAATTTGGGCATGCAGCGCTTTGGTAGACAGTGAATCACCTCGGGAAAGGACCTCTAACTGCTGTCTACCAATTGCGCTTCTGTGCTAGCGCCACAGTACATCTCAAAAAAATAAAAATAAAACAGAAAAGAGCACACAAAAAAATTATCTAAAAAAGTCTCTAGAAAAACACAGACAGAGAGAGACTGTATGTGTGTGTGAGCTCCTTTCTTCACAAAACTACTATCAGTGTTGACAGAGAAAAAAACACTCCTGCACCAGTAATTATAAATAATAAAATATAGGTAGTGTAGTTATGATTTTTACACTTTTCAGTGTGATGACCTCATAAACCTCTCAAGCTTCACTCTTGAGGTTTATGGGTCATCACACACCTCAGGTATGTAAAAAAATCCATAACACACTCTTACTTATCCATTATTCTCTATAGAATAGCTTCAAATACAGTATGTTAACAGCTTGTCAATAATGAACAGAAAACACCAGTAATAGTTGATTTAAACTGCATATTATTTAAGTTCTATTTAGAGATCCCCTGGTACCTGTTGGATAACTTTGAAAAATGTGAGAGTTAGACAGAAATCAGTTTATTATTCAAATATTTGTGCAATCCTTTTTTTGGGATAGACTTTATCCTCCTGTCCCTCCCCATCGACCACCTACTGTTGACCCACTGCCGCTTCACCTCACCTCCAGGAGTTACCCAAACTACTTCTTACCTCGTTGTGTGAGTGGGTGCCATGGGCAGTGGTGGTGTGGTGCCTTCAGTGTAGTAGCATCATTCTGCAGACAGGGTTCTCTTCCACTAGTTACTCCCCTTAGATCAGATCTAGTGGAGTGCAATGGTGCACACATAAACAGTGAAGACGGTGAATGCTTCCATCGCCTATCTCCAACTTTCAATTCTGATTACCACTACTGTGCCACCTAGCCTCCACTAGGTGTCAGCTAAACATAGATACATAGATACATAGACAGTGTCAGCAGATAAGGGCCTATGGCCCACCCAGTCTGCCCATTTGAGCTTGTAAGTTCAGTTTGTTTTCCTAGAAGTCTGTTGCCCCTTACCCCTGACCTCCAGAATTCCTTTATGTCTATCCCATACATTCTTAAATCCCGTGATTGTTTCAGCCCCCACCACTTCCTCTGGCAGGGTGTTCCACTTGTCCACCACCCGTTCTGTGAAGAAATTCTTTCTCACATTTCCTCTGAATCGCCCTCCTCCAACTTCATCCCATGCCTCTAGTCCTGGAACATCTTTTTCGCTTAAAAATAGTGTTTTCCTGCACCCTGTTCCTCCCTGTAAGATACTTGTATGTCTCTATCATATCCCTCTCTCCCCTCTCCTCCAGGGAGTACATGTTCAGTTCCTTCAACCTGTCTTCATAGGACTTGTGATGCAATCCATGCACCATCTTTGTTGCCCTCCTCTGAACCTTCTCTACCCTGTCTATGTCCTACATAGGTATGGTCTCCAGAACTGTACACTGTAATCCAGGTGGGCCACTAGTGTCTTGTATAGCGGAATTATGACCTCCTTTTCCTGGTGGTGATGCCCTGTCTATACATCCCAGCATCCTATTTGCTTTACCTGCTGCCTTGTCACACTGTTTCCCTACCTTGAGGTCAGTGGAGATGACAACCCCAAGATCCCTTTCCTGCTTGGTGCATGCTATATCCTCACCCCCCAACTGATATATTGTGCCAGGGTTTTTGTGCCCCATATGCATTATCTTGCACTTCTTTGCATTGAATTTCAACTGCCAAACCCCTGACCATTTTTCAAGTTTCTGCAGGTCCCTTCTCATTCTGTCTACCCCTCTGGTGTGTCTACTCTGTTACAGAGCTTTGTGTCATCAGTGAACAGTGAAATTCTGCCTTCTAGGTCCTGCAATGTCACTGATGAAGATGTTGAATAGGACTGGTCCCAGCACTGATCCCTGTGGTACCCCACTGTCACTCTTCCCTGTGGAGTGACAGCCATTTACCACCACCCTCTGTGTCCTGCCACCCAGCCAGTTACCTACCCACCACACTACTGTCCTGCCCACACCCATATTCCCCAGTTTGTGCAATAGTCTTCTATGTGGCACAGTGTCAAAGGCCTTGCTGAAGTCCAGATAGGCCATGTCCACTGCCCTCCTGATCCACCTCCCTAGTCACCCAGTCAAAAATTCAATGAAGTTGGTCTGACATGACCTCCCTTGGTGAAACCATGGTGCCTTGGGTCCTGTAGTCCATTGACAACTAGATGTTCCACCAATCTCTCCTTCAGCAGCTCCATGATCTTCCCCACTACAGAGGTGAGGCTGACTGGTCTGTAGTTCCCGCTTCCTCTTTGTTCCCACTTTGTAGAAGGGGACTACATCTGCTGTCCTCCAGTCTTTGGGTACCTCCCTGTTTCCAGTGATCGACAAACAGGCTAGCCGAAGTTCAGCCACCACCTCTCTTAGTTCTTTAAGGACCCTGGGTGCACCCCATCTGGCCCATTGCTTTATCGACCCTTATTACTTCCAGTTCCTTCAGCACCCTTTCTCATGTAAAGGGACTTGTGTCCATTTCTGCACCATTCTCACCCCTTGTACTCCTTCAGACCCATTTCCTCCTCTTCCTCAGTAAAGACTGAGCAGAAATACCTGTTCAATATGTCAGCTTTACTGTTGTCATCCTCCACGCGGCCCCATCCTTCCCTTCAGTCTCACTATCCCTCCCTTTGTCTTTCTTTTTCACTTATGTACCTGTAAAGGTTTTGTCCCTCTACCCACTGATTTTGCAATGTGTTCTTCTGTCTGAGCTTTGGCTTCCCTTACTGACCTCCCTGCCTCCCTTTGCTTCTCCTGGTACTTCTCCCTATCCTCTTCTGCCTGTGTCTTTTTGTATTGCCTGAATGCAATCTTTTTGGCTTTCACTTTCTTGCTACCTCTTTGGAAAACCATAATGGTCTCCTCTTCCTTTTCCTCTTGCTAACCTGCTTAATGCATAATTCTGTTGTTCTTGTAATCCCCATTTTAAATACTGCCCACTGTTCCTCAACCCCTGATTCCTGTCCCATTCCCCTTAATGCCTCTTCAAGTATCTCCCATTTTCCCAAAGTCTGCCCCTAAAATCCAGGATACATGTTTTTGTGTGGTTTGGTTCTGCTCTTCTGTGATTTCAAACCACAATGACTGGTGGTCACTGTTTCCCAGGTGCTCCCCACTGTTACCCCCATCACACTGTCCCTGTTTGTGAGCACAAGGTCCAGTATTGCCTTCTGCCGAGTTGGTTCCATGACCAGTTGCTTGAGGAAGGCACCCTGAAGGAGTCCAGGATAAATCTGCTCCTAGTTGATGCTGCTGCTGGGATGCTCCAGTCCACGCCTGAATATTGAAGTCTTCAACCAGTACTACACCACCCTTGTCTGCCATCCTTTGGATGGCTAGCATCAGCTCCTATCTGTTTCTTCCTCCTGGGCTGGTGGTCATAGACCACACCTGTCGGATGGTGGCCCCATTTTCCTTTCCAGCTTAACCCACAGTATCTCTCCCCATTTTGTTCCTCCTGGATCTCTGTGGCCCTTATGTCATTTTTCACATACAGTGCCACCTCCTCCCTTCCTGCCTGCTCTGTCTCTTCTGAATATGTTGTAGCCAGGTATGGCCATCTCCCAGTCGTGGTTATCATTACACCAGGTTTCAGTGATGGCCACAATGTCCAGGTCTGACTGTACCATGACAGCCTCAGATCTTCCATCTTGTTGCTAAGGCTCCTGGCATTTGCACACATGGCTTTCCATGCTTTGACCTCCCTAGACTGTTTCACTGTTCTACTCCAGCCCCTCCCTTGGTTGTCATTTATCCCTGGTTCTCCCTGCTGTGTGCCCTTCTGCTGAATTTTGCCCCTTTTCTGCTTATCCACCTCTTGGGCACTAATCTCCATCTTTTGCACACTGCTTTGCAGAGATAGCCACTCCTCTGGTTCACTGGTTCCACTGCTAGCTGTGGGAGGTGAGCAAGTAGGTACCCTCCTTGCTGGCCTGCCACCCCCCTTTGCTAGTTTAAATGCTTGTCAATGTAGCATTTAAACTTATCATTGAGTGCTTGGATTCCCCTCCAGGATGGATGCAGGCCGTCAGGCTTGAACAAACCTCCATCCCTCCAGGTGGGTCCCCAGTCACCAATGAATCCAAACCCTTCCTCACAGCACCAGTTCTTCAACCATGAGTTAAAGTTCCTGGTGCATGCACTCCTATGCTCTCCCTTGCCTCTCACAGGTAGTACTTCTGAGAAAGTGACAGAAGTAGCTACTTGCTTGAGACCCCTCCCCAGTTTCCTAAACTCTTCTTGAACTTCCTTTGGCTCCCCATTTGCCAGGTCATTAGTACCTAGGTGGATAATGACATCCAGCTCACCCTCCCATCTTGCCTTCTCAGTGATCCCCAGGATCTTCCTTCCATCCCTCCATGCCGTAGCACCTGGTAGGCACCTCACCTCCCTGTCCTCCCCCTCCTGTGTTCCTAGCTGGATCCCTCTTATGATGGAGTCCCCCACCAGGATTCGCTTCCTCCTGCTCCTCTGGGGTCCACTGCTTTCCCTGCTGAGGTCGCCTCCTTGGCTAACCTCCACATCCTTTCCTTCCACTTCTCTGGGTACCTCTATTTGGTTGTCCTCATTTGCCAGTGTGGCATATGAGTTCTTGAGTGAATAGGATCTGGGATGTGCCTCTGCCTGACTGCTCTAACCTCCCTGAGCCCACTGTCATCCAAGTGCTCCTCGTTCTCGGCATCCTTTGAGGCAGTTGCATTGGACTGGGTGGTCCCTGGATAGGGGTGATGGTACTCCTGACTCAGTTTACTTCCGCCTGAGTCTGGCTACCTCATCCCACAGTCCAGAGAGATGCATGCAGATAGGGCAGCACCTCAGTGTCCAGAAGGTCTGCCTGAATATGGCTGCCCCACAGCCACTGCATTGCACCACTCCCCACATTATACTGGCAATTCCACTACTTGTCTGTTACTGAAGCTCTCTAGTTCCCTTTTATTAATTTACTGTACTAAAATCCTGCCACTGGATCCTCAGATAATTTTTTTTTTAAAGAAAAAGAAACCAATAAATAAATAAATGAGTCAAAACACTTGTCGTGCTGAGGGTGGGCTTTTTCCCGTTATGCCCCTCCTACTTCACACCCCTTACTATACCCTGTGTTTAGCTCCTGTCAATCAGATTTAACGGGCATATAATTAAGAGTTGGGGGAAGGGAGGAGGGGGCAAAAATTTGCAGCAATTAAAGACAGCACAGAATTACACCACCACTATGTTTTAAATTTTCAACAGCCCAAAAACAATTATAAGTAAAGACAACAAAGAAAGCACTGTCACTCCACATTGCAAAATCAGTGGGTAGAGGGGACAAAACCTTTTACAGGTACATAAGTGAAAAAAGAAAGACAAAGGAAGGGATAGTGAGACTGAAGGGGGAGGATGGGGGTTGTGTGGAGGATGACAACAGTAAAGCTGACACATTGAACAGGTATTTCTGCTCAGTCTTTACTGAGGAAGTGGAGGACAATGGGTCTGAAGGGAGTACAAGGGGTGAGAATGGTGCAGAAATGGACACAAGTCCCTTTACACGAGAAAGGGTCCTGAAGGAACTGGAAGTAATAAGAGTTGATAAAGCAATGGGGCCAGATGGGGTGCACCCAGGGTCCTTAAAGAACTAAGAGAGGTGGTGGCTGAACCTCTGGCTATCCTGTTTAGCCGATCACTGGAAACAGGGAGAGGTACCCAAAGACTGGAGGACAGCAGATGTAGTCCCTTATAAGCAGCGGGAACAAAGAGGAAGCAGGGAACTACAGACCAGTCAGCCTCACCTCGGTAGTGGGAAGATCATGGAAGCACTGCTGAAGGAGAGATTGGTGGAACATATGGTTGTCAATGGACTACAGGACTCAAGGCAGCATGGTTTCACCAGGGGAGGTCATGTCAGACCAATCTCGTTGAATTTTTGACTGGGTGACTAGGGAGGTGGATCAGGGAGGGCAGTGGACATGACCTATCTGGACTTCAGCAAGGCCTTTGACACTGTGCCATAGAAGACTACTACACAAACTGGAGAATATGGTGTAGGCAGGACAGTAGTGTGGTGGGTAGGTAACTGGCTGGGTGGCAGGACACAGAGGGTGGTGGTAAATGGCTGTCACTCCACAGAGGGAAGAGTGACCAGTGGGTACCACAGAGATCAGTGCTGGGACCGATCCTATTCAACATCTTCATCAGTGACATTGCGCAGGACCTAGAAGGCAGAATTTCACTGTTCGCTGATGACACAAAGCTCTGTAACAGAGTAGACGAACCAGAGGGTGTAGACAGAATGAGAAGGGACCTGCAGAAACTTGAAGAATGGTCAGGGGTTTGGCAGTTGAAATTCAATGCAAAGAAGTGCAAGATAATGCATATGGGGCACAAAAACCCTGGCACAATATATCATTTTGGGGGTGAGGATATAGCATGCACCAAACAGGAAAGGGATCTTGGGGTTATCATCTCTGATGACCTCAAGGTAGGGAAACAGTGTGACAAGGCAGCAGGTAAAGCAAATAGGATGCTGGGATGCATAGGCAGGGGCATCACCAGCAGGAAAAGGGAGGTCATAATTCCACTATACAAGACACTAGTGAGGCCCCACCTGGAGTACAGTGTACAGTTCTGGAGACCATACCTACGTAGGCCATAGACAGGGAGAGAAGGTTCAGAGGAGGGCAACAAAGATGGTGCATGGATTGCATCATAAGTCCTATGAAGACAGGTTGAAGGAACTGAACATGTACTCCCTGGAGGAGAGGAGGGAGAGAGGGGATATGATAGAGACATACAAGTATCTCACAGGGAGGAACAGGGTGCAGGAATACACTATTTTTAAGCGAAAAAGATGTACCAGGACTACAGGGCATGGGATGAAGTTGGAGGGAGGATGATTCAGAGGAAACATGAGGAAGAATTTCTTCACAGAGCGGGTGGTGGACAAGTGGAACACCTTGCCAGAGGAAGTGGTGGGGGCTGAAACAATCACGGGATTTAAGAACGCATGGGATAGACATAAAGGAATTCTGAAGGTCAGGGGTAAGGGGCAACAGACTTCTAGGAAAACATAAACTGAACTTACAAGCTCAAATGGGCAGACTCGGTGGGCCATAGGCCCTTATCTGCCGACACTGTCTATGTATTTATGTATTACAAAAAAGGGTGAAATGTAAGCTAAATTGTGTCTAGATATTATGTTTTTTGGAGTTGTCCCAACATCAGGGGCTGTTTAAAGCTCTCTTCTCCCCCCCCCCCACAACCCTCCCTCTCTCTCTAACAACACCCATTTGGCTGCTTCAGCCTTAGCTTCCTACCTCTTCCTCATAATCCACCTCTTACGTCCCTTCCTCTCTACTTAAACAATACTAGACTGGGCTTAAATGTCCCACATTTGCCGTCCCCACCCCCAGCTGTCACACTATCCTCTTTTCATCTACCTCTGCCCTCACCGCACCTCTCCTCCTCCTTGACTAAGCCTGCTTGGGCTGCTACAATCCTGAGGAGGTTGTGGGGTCTAAAACTGTGGGAGAATTCAAGAATGCATGGGACAGACATAAGACAATTTTTTTGGGGGGGGGTAGGAAGAAATAGGCTGTTGGTTAAATAGGTTCTGCAGCTTATCCTCTAGGTAGGGAAATGGACAGACTAGGTGGGCCAAGCAGTCCTTTACTGCCGTCAAAGTCTATGTTTCTATGTAATCCCCACCTCGCGCACTTAGCAACTCTTTTGTTGTCTGCCTAGCAGTTTTACTGTTATGTAGTTGATGACTATATCTTGAACTCGTTGTACTAGATTGTATACCTGTACTATCTGATATATGTAACATTGTTATGTTTGCTTGCACGCATGTGCAAGAAACATAGTGCCATCATCCGAGATTTCGGAGGTGTGTCACCCCCTCTTCCAATTCAGTCAGTGTGTTGGCAGGCGCGGCCCCTGTCCGCCAATGCATGCTGGAGCTGTCTATGACAAGCTCCAAAATGCAGTGGCGTACAGTTGAAAGGGGAGCTACGCCCAGTGAGCAGCGATAAGATATCACCTGCTCATGCGCGCAGCCCCCCACACACACACACACACACACATGCACGCACGCACTGTGTGCCCCCTCACTATCTATAGCCGACGGGTGCCCAGTCCCCATCGGCTGTGCAGCACCTCCCCCAAAGTTTTCCAATGCCACGCTGGGTGCCCACCCCAGCATGGCAAGTTATCGAGCACGATGGGGTGCCCAACCCGTCTGGCTCCACCGTCCCCCTAAGTACCGGTGCCACGCTGAGCCCACCCCAGTGTGGCAACAATCGTCATGGCCGACAGGTGCCCAATCCCCTGTCGGCTTCTACGCCCAGCCATCCTTGTGCCATGCTGGGAGCCCACCCCAGTGTGGCAACGTCCCGCATCGCTCTTTTAAAAAAAAAACCTGAAAAGCAAAACGGTCCCACGCAGTCTCCCAGCCCCCTCCCACAACCCGCACCCACCTACTGCGCACCCTGCCTCCCCACACCCCCCTCACCCCATACTTACCTCCGGAGCTTGGTGCGACGATATTCGGTGGACCGGGAACTCGTCTGCACTCTTCAAAGCCGACCGCGAACTGAGGAAATGCTGGTAAGCTGTATAATGGGATAGATAGGGGTTTTTCAACTTTATTGCATATGTCAGGCATTTTTTGGAATTTTTGCACCAAATTTTCAACATGGGGTTTTTGGGACCCCTCCTCATGAACTCTTGCACTGTCATGGCGTTACTCGGGCCCAAAGGGTGATTTCGCAGCCACTGCATGAAATCAACTTTCTGAAATGATTAACCAAACGACACTGCCAGTGTTCATAAGGTGGGCTCTCAAAAAGACTATTTTGAAAATTTGGTGAAAATCTAAAAACTGTTTCTGGCGATGCATTATTGCAGGTTCCCCTCGCATGCTTCGTAAGTTCGCGAATTTTCAATATTTTCACCAGATTTTCAACATTGTCATTTTACCACACCTTTTATGAACAGTATAGCTGTCATTTTTCACATCTCACCCAAAATGTGTTTCCTCTCATGTAGCGCACAATGGGCGTCAGTCGGTGTGAAATCAATGTACGGACACATTAAGAAAATCACACTGACACTGTTCATGAGAAGAGGTCTTAAAATGGCTATGTTGAAAATTTGGTGAAAAATTCAAAAGTGACTGTTTTATGAGCGCAGCTGTACAGTTCCCACGCACGTCAGAAGTTCGCAAATTTTCAATATTTTCATTCCAGATTTTCAACACTGCCATTTTACCACCTTCTTATGGAGCAGTACAGCTGTCATTTTCACATCTCACCCACAATGTGTTTCCGCCCATGCCATAGTGGGCGCAGTCAGTGTGCAAATCAATATACAGACAAATTAAGAAAATTGCAGTGACACTGTTCATGAGCAGAGGTCTTAAAATGTCTATGTTGAACATTTGTGAAAAAATTCCTAAAATGACTGTTTACATGAGCGTCGCGCATGATCTATGCATCTTTCGTAGTTTTAATTTATTTTCACTCCAGATTTTCAACATTGCTATTTATTACACTTCCTTATGAACAGTACAGCTGCCATTTTTCATATGTCGCCCAAAATGTGTTTTTCAGGACATGTAAAGCATAATGGTGCTGTTGGTGTGCGAAAGCAATGTTTGGAACAGATAAAGAAAATCACAGTTACACTGTTCATGAGCAGAGGTCTTAAAATGGCTATGTTGAAAATTTGGTGACAAAAGTCCATAAAATGACTGTGTTACGAGTGAGCATTGCGCAGTTTTCATGCACCCTTGTAAGTTCATGATTTTGTAATATTTTCAGTCCAGATTTTCACCAGTGGCATTTTTCCACACTTCCTTATGAACAGTACAGCTGTCATTTTTCACAACATGGCCGAAGTGTGTTTTCACACTTTCAGCACAGAGATGCGTGGTCACTGTGGGAAATCATTGTTCAGGACAGATAAAGAAAATCACAGTGACACTGTTCATGATCGGAGGCACCAAAATGCCTGAGTTGACAATCTGCTGTAAAAAATCCCCAACCTAATTATATTACGGGTGTGCATTGCACAGTTTCTATGTATGCTCGTCACTTCACCATTTTTTAAATATTTTTACTGCAGATTTGCAACATTGCCATTTTTTACACCTCCCCATGAACAGTACAGCTATCATTTTTTACATCCTGTTCGGAATGTTTTTGCACCTGTGGTGCTAAATGCCGTAGTCACTGTGCATAAGCAGCTTTCAGCTAACAAACTGATATTCCCCCTGTTCATGAGGTGGGGTCACAAAAAAAACATGCTGAAAATTTGGAGGGAAAATACCAACGAATGCCTGAGGTATTAGGGTTTCCAACCGTAACGCCCAACCCTGTAGAGAAGAATGACAGGCATCAGGGGTGTGACTTGGGATTCTTGCCAGTAATGCTTATACCATTCCGCACCTTGCAGCCAGTGAGAGGCATCGAGGTATGCCTTGGACTCTTTGGCCCCAAAGTTCACCCCATTCTCCTATATCGCACCCATCTCACCATGTTTTCTAATGGAATGGGGTGCACATAAGGGCCAAAGACCCCAAGGAATACCGTGACACTTGCCAGTGTCTGCAGGGTGGGGTGTGGTGAAATGGTGTGGCCGTTATGCCTGACAACCCAAAGGCACACCCTAATGCCTGTCACTCTCTGCAGGGTGGTGGTGGGGTTGGCTTCAATTCAATACTTCACTGCCATTCCTATTACGCAGCTCTGTAACTCCTACACTACCACTGCCAATGCCAGCAAGCAAACATTCGGCATTGACAAATGCTTGTTTTTTATAGTTATTGTACTCTGTAGTTTGTCATGTGTCTTATCTCCGTTGACTTTGAACCTTTGTAAAGGAGCCTCGTGGCTCAAAGGTTGTAATCTGAAATTGAAATAAATAAATATATAAAAAGCTCTGTTACACTGCAAGCAAACATCCGTCATTGAAAAATACTTGTTTTTTCTAATACAGTTGTTTGGCCTCAACTCCACTGCCTGTGCCATGCGTTCAAGCAACTCTCCGGAGACCTCACAGTCCCATCTGCCCTTCCCCCAACTTCGAGGCCAAAGGGGATCCACATAGGACAGGACCTAAGTGCCAGTGTTGTCATTCTGATGGGCCAGTGCTTTTGGTATTTTTAGGACTGGTCTGCCTAGCAGACCAGTTTCTACAGTGATCAAAGTCAGGAAGTGTTTTGCAGCTGTCTCACTGAAATGCATTGGGGGAGTAGGATATGCATTTTTATTGCTGTTCACAGGTTCATAGAAAAGTTCAGATCCATAAGCTGTAAAGCCACATAAGGACCTGTCTCTGGATATTAGTTGGTATAATTCCATTTTTTATCCCCCATATGCCTATCTAACTGGTACTTGCATGCTTCCAAATTACCAGCTCCCACCACTTCCACCGGAATTCCATTCCAGACATTCACAACCCTCTGAATTGAACTATCATCCTCTTTTATTAGTTCTGTATTTCTCACCTTTCAGATGTTTGTCATGAATCTGTGCACATCACCGGGGACCCTCTTTCCAACTTAGTCCTGCTGCTTCCCCTAACATTCCATCAGTCAATGACCTGTGAACATAACACAGGTCTCCCCTTATCCTTCTATATGCCATTGAGTATAAACCCATGTGTTCTAACCTGGTGCCATACTCCTGCTTACTGACTCACCCCACTTTCCCAGTAAACCTTCTTTGAACATGTTCCACTCTTCTACTCCCACCAACACTTTGCACTGAGCAGAAGGGAGCTCTATACTCCAAAGTGGGTCTCATCAGGGATCTGTACAGGGGGACAATAATCTCTTTCTTCCTACTTCTGATATTACATAGCAAGTTGCCAACAATCCTATTTCCTCTGTTGACACAGGTCATACTATGCTTGTCAAAGCTCAATTTGTCTGAAATGACCACCTCCAGGTCATTTTTGCTATCTGTGGCCACAATTGTTTGGGAGTTCAGCATATATTCTGCTCTGACATTGTTTTGCCCAAAGTGCATGACCTTGCATTTGACAATGTTAAACTCCAACTTATGCTTATTCGCCCAATTCTCAAGATGGCATATTTGTTCCTGAAAATTCCTTATAGCCTCATTGTTATTAACTGTTGCCCCAATCTTTGAATCGCCTGCATACTTGCAGATCCAGACTCCCTCAGAAACATGCATACCAGAAATTAAAACATTAGACAGCCTTGGCCCCAGCACAGATCCCTAAGGAACCCCACTAGTCACCCTAGCCCTTGTTGAGAGGTAACCCCTCACCTATACCTGTTGATACCTATTGCATAACCATGCTGCTACCCATTTGCAGAGGTAACACTCAACACCAAGTTGCTGAAGGGTCCGAAGCAAAATGTTGTGTGAAACAGAGTCAAAGGCTTTCCTGTAATACAAATACACAACATTCACTGGAAACCCAGCATCCAAAGCCTGACTGACCGGCTCAAAAAAATGCAATAAGTTAGTGGTACAGTATCTCTCACCTGAGAAACCATGCTGGGAAACATCTACATGGTTCAAAGCCCTTAAATTGTTACCAAGAAATTCATCAATAAAACTCTCCATCACTTTCCCTATGATGGATGTTACACTTATCTGACGATAGCTCTCAGGTTTTATCCTGTCCCCAGATGTAAATATAGGCATTAAATGGGCTACCTTCCAGACATCCAGGACCTTTGTTAATGGATAAGGGTGTGCCATTCTATTACTTCTTGCAGCTATCTACAACCAATGCCAACTTTGTATTGGCTATAAGGAGGACAGTGTATGACAGCTGGAAAAAAGCAAATCACTGTTGCACCCCCCCTCCAAACAGGATGCAACACCAGGGTGCTCACCACTAGTGCCACCAAACAATAGTGTTACCCTCCCGCCCAATCTACAAATCACTGGGGCCACCCCCCCAAACAGAATGCAAGACTGGGGTGCCCATCCCTGGTGCCACCAAATAATAGCATCCCCCCTCCAGTCCAATCCACAAATCACCAGTGAACACCCTGCCAAACAGGATGCAACAGTGGGGTACTCACCCTGGTGCCATCAAATAAAGCATCCCCTTCCCCTAGGATCCACAAATCACCCCTCCAAACACTGGGATGTCCACTGCTGGTGCTGCTAAATAACAAACCAACACTGGTGTGCCCATTCTCCAGGCCAGTACCTGAAATAAAGGAAACTGTCCCTTGTAGTCTTTTTGGGATTTTTTGGAAACATACAAATACAAAATGATCTCTCAATTACTTCTACACCCATCCCACCCTCCAGCACTTCCTTCTGACCACCCTCTATGTACCCCCACCCCTCAGTTACCTATCTTGTGAGTCCAGTTGCCTCTTCAACATCTTGCTACTTCCAGTGCCAAACCACAAACTGACTAAATACAAGGTAAGGTTGGTTAACAGCTTTTCAATGCATATTCAACTGTTACTCATAATTTTGCCATTTTTTTAATATTTTTGACATGTCCTTTTTTATACCCCACTGCATGAACCAGTTGGGTGACATTTTTCAAATCCCCCCCAAAAGTGAGTTTGTGCAGTTTCCCTGCAAAATCACATTCCACACAGGCTTTAAAATTTTCCACCTGTCTTGATCATAATACAAGGTCATAAAAACACTATGCTGGAAACTTGGAGTCAAAATGTTAAAGCCTACTGAAAACCAGATATTGCTTCTCAGCTGGCCTATCCTGGGTAAATACATTGTGAAAATGGGTAAAAACAGGGCCCCCACTGAAAATACAAAATATTGCATGTCCGCTGTGCTATCCTGTGTACATACAGTCTGCATGTCCATTGTGCTATCCTGTGTACATAGTCTAAAAATGTGTAAAAGCAGGACTCAGACGGTCTGGTGGCACTGACGGTTGAGGCGCTGGATACCACACCTCGAGTCACGCCGGTGACCCAGGTTCGGGAACTGACTCAGGTCATTGTGGGTCAGCAGGGGAGGGAAGGGACTTAGCGTCCAGAGGACTGCTCTTCCTCCCTTCCTTGGGGAGAGATCCTGGTAAGCCTCACTCCAGAGCAGCCCCCACCTGAAGTGCAGCTCAACTCAATGTTGAGGGTTGGAGCTGTGGCAGACGGCTGCACTTTGGGTGCAGTGCTATCATTGCAAGGCCACGCGCAGGGGAAACTTACAAGGAAAATACCCTGATGGCCTAGTGGAGGCGAAAGGGCCCCAGTGAACTATCCACATCCCCATAGCCGGACCTGCCTCCCTGGATCTCCTCTCCCTGTCCGACTCCATGGCTGTCCCTCTAATTTCCGCTGGACAAGCCATGAGGTTGGAGGAGTCCAGAGTTGGAGGGGTTTCAGGAAGGAAGTAGAGGCAGGTTTAAGCAAGTACCCTGGAGAGATGCCCTAGGCCTCCAGAGAGTAAAGAGTATTGACAAAAAAGAGCAAGACTCCACTGAAAATGAGATAGTCAGGGGTCAACCTTATCCTTTTTTTGCACTAGCCAGCAGAGCAAGTTGATTCAAAATTGCACTAGCCCACAGATGATTGCACTAGCCTACAATTATAATGGTAAATTGTGATCACTTACACCAGAAATAATGCAAGCCAAGAAATACTCTGATTATTGCACATTTATCCTGCTTCCACATTGCTTCCTGCTCCAGCAGGAAAAAAAAGACTGCAGTGCCATCACACAGTGTGTCCTCCATTGTTTTGTACCATGGCCTCCTCTCTTCCTGCCCCCCCCCCTCGAGCCAGAGGATATCACAACAGCAACTGTACAATCAAGCAGTGCTAGCTCTGCACACACAATGCTGACTTCACCAAACTCTCACCACCAACCACAGGGCAATGAACTCACAGGGCCTCACTTGGTTGAAAGCTGCACCTCTCTCCCACCTCAAGTGATGCCACCTCCAGCTGACCCCCTCCAACCCCCTGTTATCTAATCAGTCTATCTGTTAATATGTACTAATTTGATGTGTATAATTTCACATTTTACTATTACTGCCTGTGTATATGCTTCAATGTTTTTCTCTTTTATTTCTCTGTAAACCTTGTATTTTTCTAATGTTTGTTCAACACTGACGTGGAACCTTTGAAAATGAGTCCTTGACTCAAAGGTATTAATCCCAAACTGAAATAAATTTAAAAAATGAACAGAGTCAGACAGAGAAAGACACTCTCAGCCCCAACTCTGTAGTCAGCTGGATACCCGGACTTCTCAGCGTTTTTGTACAGGAGCACATCTAGGGTTTCTTTGTGGTGGGGGTGACACAAACCTAAGGGGCTTGGGAAATAGAAAATGTTATGACATTTTCATTTTTAAAAGCATTGATTTTAATGTGCTTGTCCCCGACAATAACAGATTTTTCTTTAACATTGCCCTTTCATCAGCCATGGGGAAACAGTACACAGGCATGGCGCTATATTATCTCTGTTTCTATATAAGATGATCTATGCGCCCCTGGAATTCCTATTTTAACCTTTCAAATAGAAACACAGAAACACAGAGAGTGATGGCAGAAGGGCAGAAGTGGACCACACAGCCCATCTAGTCTGCTCATGTTCCTAACCCCGTCCCCAACCCCCGCTATTCAGTTTTATGGTGCCCTTGTACCTATCCCAAGCATTTTTGAAAGTTTGCACCATTTTTACCTCCACCATTCTCCATAGAAGGTCATTCCATGCATCTACCACCCTTTCTGTATAGAAGAACTTACGTGTGTTGCCCCTGAATTTGCCCCCCTCTAGCTTCATATCATACCCCCTGGTTCTGGTGTGATTCTTGATCCAAAGCAGGTCCTGAACCTGTACCTTGTTTATTCCAGTTAGGAACCTGAAGGTCTCTGTCATGTCTCCCTCCTCTCTTCACTGCTCCAGGGAATACATGTTTAGGTCCCTGCAGCCATTCATCATACGTTATGCTGTGCATACCCTCTATCATTTTGTCGCTCTCCTTTGCACTGTTTCCAGTCTGTGCTAATCCTTTTTGAGGTGCAACCTCCAGAACTGGACGCTGTACTCCAGGTGTGGCTTTACCAGTGATCTATAGAGTGGCAGGATGACCTCTCTTTTTCTGCTAGTAACCCCCCTTCCTATGCAGCCCAGCATGCCACTTGCCCTTAGTGCTGCTTTTTCACATTGCTTAGACATTTTGAGGTCATCCATTATAATTGTTCCTAGATCTCTTTCCTGCTTAGTGGATTCCAGTTTTACTCCTCCAAGGTAGTACTCTTCTCCTGAGTTTCCTCTTCCAAAGTGCATGATCTTTTTTTTTTTACATTGAAGTTTAGCTGCCATGTTTTGACCATAGTTCCAGAGTCCTTAGGTCAGCCTTCATCTTTTACGCTCCTCCTGGAGCGTCTACCCTGTTGCCCATTTTCATATCAACTGCAAACAAACTCACCTTACCTTACAGGCCTTCAGACAGGGCTGCAGCTATGAATCCCGGGGCCCCGGACAAGTCACTTGGAATGGGCCCCCGTTTCCCAAACCAGCTAATGACAGAGGCAATGCCAGCTCCTCAGGAGGGCCCCTCCTGAGCTCGGGGCCCCGGACAACTTCCCCACTTACCCCCCCATTACTGCGGCCCTGCCTTCAGATATGTCATGTATGGGACCTAGCACCAATCCCTGTGGCACTCCGCTGTCTACCTCCCCCCTTCTTCTGATAGGGGGCCGTTTTCTAGTACTCTGAGTCCTTCCACTAAGCCAGCTTCGAATCCAGTTCACCACCTGTTGCCCTACCCAATGTTGTCTAACTTGGACTTCCAGTCAACTCCTGATCACCACACTGTTGCCAACCTTGAGCTGAGGAGGACCTCAGAGGAGCCGATTGAGCTGGGCTGCTAAACACAAAAGATAAGAATTAAAAAGGTATGCCATCATTACCTTCTTCTTAGCAACCTCTCGCAGTAATGTCAATGTGTGTGGGAATCTTGCAGTCCCAAGTCCTTTCCTTCTTTTTGTTCCATAGAAAAGAATCCTAAAGAATGCTGTCAAGTTCAAGTTTATTGCAGGAAAACTCCATTGAGCAAGCTCATTCACAAGGAGGTCCTGTGACATGTGTACAGGCAATTACATAAAGCATATTAATAAAATATCACAGTAAATAAGAACATAATAACAGACATCACAGTAATTTGATACAGTTTCAAGTTGTTATGAAACATAATGCTCAAGTTAGGGAATGGAAAGGTGGGTACAGGGAGCATAGGGTGGTAAGAGGCATTGGGAATGGGGATTACCAACCGCCAAAATAAGATACATAAGAAAACAGGGTAATAAAAAAGGGCTAGGTGGGAGCGGGATAGAAGGAATGATAGGGGTATATAGTGTAGGAAAGGGATTGTAGTAGAGGAAGAGGGAAGGTAAAGAGTAAGGGGGTAAAGTATAGAAAAAAGGGGGGGCAGAGAAAAAGCTGGGAGAAAGGATATAGATACCATATGGGCTAGTCTAAGCAGCTTTTTATTTTTTTGAGCAGAATGGGCTGCGGCAAATGCTGAGCAAATTTTGTGTGGGCTAGTGCTAGTGACAGCTAGCAGAAAAGGCCTGGGGTGAAGGAAAAGGAGGGAATTGACTTAGAAACAGCTGCAATTATCTTTTAATTTAGACGTAGCCAGCCTTTTGAAAAAGTTGACAGAAACAGTGCCGGGTAGTTTCAGTGTGGACTGGAGCTGATTCCAGTGGGTTGGAAGGGCTGATGATAAGGCACGTTTGCCAAAGGAGGTGCGAGTCCTCAGTATGTCAAGGACGATGAAGTCAGATTTCTTGAGGGAGTACATACTATGGGAAATACGGATAAGAGATTTTAGATAACACGGAAGCTTGTTCAGGAGTATCTTAAGAGTCCAGATACCAGCATGGAGCGTACGTCTAGTGGAGAGTGATGTCCAGTCAACGGCTCTGTACAGTTCACAGTGGTGGGTTCAGTAGGGTAAAGTTTGTGATAAACCGCAGAGCACGATGATAGAGGGAGTCCACTTTGCTTAGGCCTGTAGCTGCTGAGGAAGTGTAGATTACGTCACCATAGTCGAGTAGTGGAAGGAATGTGGCTTGAACAAGCCTGGTTCTCGTCCCAAGTGGAAAAAGTGACCTATTTTGGAAGAAGAAGCCAAGCCTGACTTTTAATCTCCTGGACAGGTCACTGAGATGGTCATTAAAGGAGAGCTTATTATCTAGCCGCATACCAAGATATTTAAATTTGGATACGACTTCAAGGGGTCCTCCTAGAGAGGTGACAACAAAGTTTTTTTGGCTGGTCAGCAGAGGAGGTGTTGAGGGAGAAGATCATGGCCTTGTTTTTTCTAGCGTTGAGGAGGAGTTTGGCATTAATCAGATTGAGTTCCAACTGGGCAAAGCCAACTTATAAGACGTCCCTCACTTTGGGAAGAGATGAACCAGATGTGTACAGCACTGTATCATCAGCAAAGAAGTGTAGCTTGGAATTGTCTATATGAGCATCAAGATTGTTGATGTACAGGGAGAAAAGGATGGGACCTAGGATAGAGCCTTGCAGAACTCCCCTAACAACAAGCAGAGAGGCAGAAAATAGGTCACCGGCTTTAACTTTCTGAGTCCTACCAGAAAAGGTAACTGGTAAACCAGTGAGTGGTGGCAGGGGAGGCTTCTATTTTGATAAGGCTTCTAACTAGTAGGTTGTGATTGATGGTGTCGAACACTTTACTAAGGTCTAGGAATACTACACCAGTAATTTTCTTAGAATCCATAGTAGAGACCCATTCATTGGTGACTTCAGCCAAAGCCGTGACTGTACTATGTTTAGGCTGAAAGCCGGTTTGTGCTGGGTTAAGAAGTGAGAAGGTTTCAATGTGGTGCTTCAATTGAGTGTAGATCAGTTTTTCAAAGACTTTAGATAGGATGGGAAATATGGAGATGGGTCTGTGCTTATTTAGGTCGCATGGGTCTCCTGATTTGAATAAGGGAAGGATGTGGGCAGACTTCCCAGCATGAAGGAACTGAAGCAGTGGAGATAGAGATGTTGAAAATGTGAAGAATGGGGGCAGTGAGGTAGAGGTAGCCTATTTTTAGGAAAAAAGGTTCCAGACCGTCTGCTCCAGTGCTTTTTTTAGTATCCAGATTGAGGAGCGAATCTTCGACTTCTTTATAATTGAGAGGGGACAGCTGAAAGGGACATGATGGGGTTTGGGAAGCAGTGTTATTGCTGTCTAAGTTGTTAGTTTGTACTGCATATGGTGAGGAATCAAAAGGCTAGGACAGCAGTGGCAAAATGTGAGTTAAATTATTCGAGGATTTGGCAACTATTTTCCACCACTCTGCCATTGCTGTTTATTTTAGTTGGGATACAGGAGGTAACAGGACAGCCTTCGATGGTCTTAAGGGTCTTCCAGATTTTAAGAGAGTCCCCTTTCGCCTGTTCAAGAGTGGAGGCACAGAAGTTGGCTTTAGCAGAGCAAATGCATTTAACACATGCATTCCTTGTGGCTCTAAAGCCTGCCAGGCTGCTGGACAGTTAGTGCACCTAGCCTGTGCCCAGAGTTTATCCCATTCTAGAAGTGCGGCCTTAAGATCTGGTGTGAACCAAGGGTTAGAAGTTTTATGTGTTCTAACCTTAATCAAGGGGGCATGCCTATTCGCTAGGCTAATAAGGTTGTCATTGGGGGCAGTGATGGCCTCATCAGCTGTTTTAGCTAAGTAGAGGTCTTGCCATCTAACCTTCTTTAGGTCGGACAGATAGTTTGGTGCACTGAACTTGCGATAGGACCACTTGATTATGAACTTAGGTTAATGGTGGGCTTTTGCTTGTGCTCTTGTACAAGCTACAATCCCATGATTGCTCAGGTCATTGTGGAAGACTGCAGTGTGTAAAATCTTGTAGGGATGTGTAGTTAAAATAACATCAAGGAGTGAGCTATTGTTGATATTTGACGTGTTGATTCTAGTAGGTTCTCTCACTAGCTCAGCAAGACCAACACCATCACAGAGGGATTTCAAATTGAGTGAGTTAGGGTTAAGCCAGTCCATGTTGAGGTCTCCTAGGATTAATGTTTCAGAGTTAGCAGTGGTGGTTAAGGATTTAAGAATGTTAAGTATATCAGTACCACCAGCTGGTGGCCTGTAGCCACCAATTATAGTAATGCATTCGGTTGAGGGAAGGTGCATCTTTAGGGAGACTATCTCAAATTCCTTAGGTTTAGATTGGCAGAAGATATCAGTGACTGAATATTTGGTTTTAGCATAGACAGCCACTCCACCCTCCCTTGTATCCCTGTCAGCCCTGTACAGTTTGTAGTCCAGAATAGCACCTTGTTGGTCAGAATTGGTCTTTTTGAGCCATGACTCAGTGACTATAATAAGATCTGCCTCAGTGTGAGCAGCCCATGCTTGTAACTGGTCAATTGTTTTAGTTAGGCTTAGGATGTTGACCAGCATTATTTTAAGTCCAGGTGCGGCAGTGAAATCTGCGGGTGAGGTAAATGGGAGTGGGAGCTTCAGGTTTAGTTCTACATTACCCGAGCAGAGAAGGAGCAAAAGAAGCAATTTCTTTAAGTAGCTGAAAATGGATAAAAAAAGCTTTCTTTTTTTGAGACTGTCCACAAGGTATTGACAAAGTGGTCGGTTTGGTGCTAAGGAGGGAGGTACTGACACTATAGCTTATTGAAACCAGAGAAAGTACTCCAATTGACATGGGTCACTGGAGTGTCAGTGCAAGCCAGACGCCAAGGAAGGCCAGAAGAGATCCACTGAGCCCTTCTGTGATGACAAGATCCTGGATGCCAGAATCCTGAGGACTTGCCCTGGACTAGACCCCGAAGTTGCAGCAACAGTGAATGTAGCTCCGACCCAGCACTAGCACATAGAAGTCTTGAGGGCACCAGGAGTACTATTTTGTCCAGGTGTTAGGAGCCTGAAGGGCGCTTTTTGGAATTGCAAATTCTGGCTATAAGACAGTCGGAAGGGTAAGAAACGATACAGGGCTGCTAGCACAGAGTCCTTTTTGCCCACAAAAACCTCTGTGTTATCTCTGTTTCACTACCTACCCATATCTCTAAAGTAAGGTAACACAGCTTTTGAATATACATCCTGATGAACTGCTGCTACCAGCTACCTGATAGTCCTGAAGATTTCAGGTGTCCGAATTGCTGAAATTAATGAAATTATTTTGTGGTCTGTAATCGGCCTGTAATTCCCTAGCTGATTACCTGACACGCCATACCCGAGTACTGAACAGCACTGCTTCTTATTCTATTTAATTTAATATATTCTGCTAATTGCTTGGCTCATTGTCTGGCCCATTTGCCACTGCATACTATACCATAGCATAGATCCTGTTACAGAGGGTTCATAATTTAGTTTAGACATTCATTGTTGTCTGTAGTCTCAGATCTAGTGTTTGGCACTTAAACCGCAGTTGCTCCCCTGCATCTGTATTTTAGGGCTTTTCATAAGGAATTTTTTACAAGTTTTTATTTCTTATCATTGAATGTTGTGGTTTTGTACCTTGTTATCTTCATTTGTACTTTACTGCCTGTTTTTTGCTTATTTTATATGTTAATCGGGAATAACTTGAAATAACCTAGGAAATATACTGGAATTGCTTGAATAGTTCAAAATACCCTGAAATAGCTTGACATAATTTGAAATAACCTAGGACTGTGAGCGCTGTCCTGTGAATCAGCTGGATTTCAACTTGATTCTATGCTCATCTCTGTATTTGGTCCTTTAACAGGCGCTTCACTTTGCTTTCCACTTGGTCTACATTTTTCCTGCTGACTCTATCCTATCCCATTACATCAAACCACAGAGGGTTATTGCATATTAGGCATATTGTATATTAGGCTACAATTTGTCCATTTTCCGGCCCTATAAACAGTGTTACAAATTATTTGTTGAAGGCCTCAGTTAAAGCCCACCAGATCTTTAGGTTATCACTGAGATTGGGCTAAAGTTCTTTGTTTGTTTTTGGTTTTGGATACAGTTTGGGAGTGACTGTGAACTTTTCTCAATTCAACCTGATTTTTAGAGCACTTTTCTCCAAGCACTTAAAGTGTTCATTTTTATCATCTTTAAGGGAACAGTCCTGTGCAATCTTAAGCAAATCTTTTTAATGGGATATTTATTGCACTTTAGTTACATGCTGCCAAAACATTCTATTCTTTTTTTTTTAAATCTTGTCTTTGTCTATAAGGAAATCTTGCACCAATTTGCAACAAGCGTTAAATTAATAAGGTACCACTCATACCCTGGTCTCAAGTCGTGCCAGCTTGCAGTCAGCTTGTACTCATTAAGTGCAGATTAAGCCAAGTTGTAGCATGGCTCTGAAGATAGGAGCCAAATAGAGAGTCGAGATTGGTGGAAATGCATCATGTGACAGAAAACGAGCAGTGATTAAGCCAGCAGTAGAGCCCGCTTGTGTAGTACCCAAAGTGTCCAGAGCGGCAATCCATGATTAGAGCCCGCTTGTGTAGTACCCAGAGTGTCCATGAGCCCCAGGGTGCAGCACTGCGCTGACAACGGACAGGGCAGAGATGCAGAAGTGCTCTATTAGAGCCCGCTGGTGCCCTTCCCCAAGTGGCTGCATGGTGCAGCAGTGGGGCGGCAATCAGGACATCACAGAGGCGATAAGCACGTAGACCCCACTCGGCATTGGGATTGCGCAAAACCCAAACTAGAACAGAAAGAAGTAGTACTTGCTGTAATATGTGTTTGTCCGTGACAGTGTCTTTGTCTCTACATCACGGTGCTCAAGCAATACAATCAGCAGAACAGAACAACAGACTCAGATAGTGAAGTACGGAATCAGTACACAGATAGAAAGAGGAGATGACCCGCTGCCAAAGAAAGACAAGAAATGAAACCATCCCTTTTCTCCTTGGGTGTCTGTCTCAATCTGACGTACAAGAGCAGTGAAAATTGCAGAGATACCCGTGTGACACAGTCACACCTAACAAAATGCATAGTATCTAGGCTCACTGAATTCAACCAAACAAATCACCCACAGTGCACTGCTGGTATGTAGCATCGGGATCTCACAGAGAAGCAGTAAGCATGGAAACTGTCGGAACGAATCACTCATTTGTAGCGTGGTTGTCCTCTCACAGGTAGTACTACTGTTGGCGTCGCAACTCTAAAGCAGCAGACACTTTGTAAATAAATGTCTACCAGGAGCCATGCATGCACACGGTGTCACATCTTCTTACTGTGCTGCAGCAAAAGAAGCGGTGGAAACTGTAGCATGCAGCAATACTTGTGTCACATAACGTTCATCTCCTCTGAACTAAAATAGTGGCCGCACAATATTCCACTTGCACTTGCCATGTTACACGCGCATTAATCACCTCCAGCGTAGGGCTCTACTGGTGATTAATGCCCGCTGGGTGGATGGAAGCACTCGGCCCCCAGCAGGGCATTAATCCACCAGTAGAGCCCTCCTCTGTCGGTGATTAATGCTTACTTGTAATCACTTCAGGCTGCTTCCCACTTTTGATCATGAATACTCAAACATAGAAGTTGATGGCAGTTAAGGATTGAAAGACCCATCCAGTCTGCCCATTTTTTCCACCTTATGAATGTGCCACGGGCCTTTACTCTACCAATGACTTATCTATTTATACTCATCTGTATTGCTACCTTATGCCTATCCCATGCCTGTTTGAAGCCCTGCACTGTATTCTTATCCACCACTTCCTGAGGTAGGCCATTCCATGCATCAAACACCCTTTCTGTGAAAAAGAACTTCCTCACATTACCCCTTAATCTGCCTCCCTCTAATCTCATGCTGTGTCCTCTTGTCCTGCTATTTTTCTTATACTGAAACATTTATTTAGTTTTTGTTTACCAGGTAGTTACCATAGCCATGAAATGACTATTTTGAGGCACGACCCAGGAGATTACAGTAGGTAGGCAGGGAATTACATTTTTGAATACAGGTAGAAACAAAATACAGAGCAAATAGGATTTGACAATTCTTTAGTAGGTACACGATTAGGCAATTACATGGGTAGGTAACAAGTTGGGTCAAGAGTTTAAACTTAGTAACAAAAATTCAGTAATAACTATCACATGTAGCTGAGCACAACTGGGTTAAGAGCAGCTAAAAGCAAAAATCAAATCAAATCAAATTTATTTATAAGGCGCCTTTCAAATTGCCAAGGTGCCGCACATAATAATAAAACAACTATAGCACATCATTACTAACATTATAAATAGTATCAAAGACAGTCCAATAAAAACAACAATATTTATTCAGCAATTAATTCCCCAAATGCTTTCGTCCAAAGGAAGGTTTTTAAGGCCTGTTTAAAACCCCCCACCGTCGCACTCTCACGTATCTGATGGGGTAGACAATTCCTAAGGGTAGGGGCCACATGCATGAACGCATGGGCCCCAGTGGATTTTAAATAAACCCTTGGAACCTCTAGCAACCGCTCGTCAGTCAAGTGGAGCAATCACCCAGGGCAGTAAGGAACCAGGAGCTCTTTCAGGGAGTCTGGACCTAGCCCGTGTAGGGCTTTGTATGTCAGTAAACTGACCTTAAAGGTGATTCGCCACTGTACCAGCAGCCAGTGCAGTTCCCACAACACCATAGAAATATGGCAGGACTGAGAGGTTCCTGTCAATAGCTGGGCTGCAAGCGGGGAATATCAACCCCAGGAAGCCCTAGGTATAGGGCATTGCAGTAGTCCAAACGTGAGGACACAAAGGCATGGACCAAGGTAGACAAGTCACTGGACGGAACAAGGTGCTTAACCCTGGAGCTATTCCTAAGATGGTAAAAGGAAGATCTGATGACTGCTGACACCTGTGAATGCAGTGTCAGCCTCTCATCAAAAATTACCCCCAGGTTTCACACCCGTTCAGAGGTCGGGAGAGACACACCGCCAAGAAAAAGTCCAGAGGGGGATCCCACCCCCCCCCCGCTCCCTATCCTTCGACTCGGGTGAGCCACCAACACCTTGTTTTTTTCCAAGTTAAACCTCAGCCAGCTCGAACTCATCCACTCTTGGATTTCAGTGAGGCAGCTATTAAATACTGAGAGGGCTCTATCCTGGTCAGGAGCAAAAGATAGGTAGAGCTGGGTATCATCAGCATAACAATGAAACCTCAGCCCATACCTTCTCACAATGTCTCCAAGGGGCAGCATATACACTGCAAACAACATGGGGGACAATACTGATCCCTGTGGAACCCCACAAGAGAGGGGAACTGGGTCAGAGGGATAAATTCCTGACACCACCCTCTAAGTTCTTCCAGTGAGGAAAGATGAAAACCACCTGAGGACCTCACCAGACAGGCCACAGATGAACCTTAGACGATGAAGTAGAACCCCATGGTCCACAGTGTCAAACGCTGAAGCGAGATTAAGAAGAACCAAGATAGAACAGTTCTTCTGATCTCTAGCCATCAGGAGATCATTGAGCACCCGAACCAGCACTGTCTCAGTACTATGCCTCTTCCTAAAACCAGACTGTAGAGCCTCATAGATCTCATGGATGGTCAAATGGTCATCCAGCTGTATGGCTACTACTTTCTTGATCAACTTCCCTATAAAGGGAAGGTTCAAGATAGGTCTGTAGTTTGCATGGCAGTCTGGGTCCAGGGAAGCTTTCTTCAGGAGGGGGTGTCACCACTGCCTCCTTCAGAGAGCTAGGAAACTCACCTGTTTTCTAGGAGCACCAGATTATCCGTGCCAAGATCAGACCAAAAATATTACTACAATCCAAAATCAGGGTGGTTGGTCCAGGATCCAAACTGCAGCACGTACGGCGCATACCTCAGACAATCCACATGCTATTTAAAAGCTCTGGCTGGCTGAAGGTACTCCAGGAAAACCGAGGTGAGTGCCCAAACATTGGTTCACAGCAAAGCCCATGGAGTGTGCTGGCTGGAGTACCACCCTGATGTCAGCCACCTTAGCTGCAAAGAATCAAGCAAGCTCTTCGCACTCAATTTGCGAAAATGCTTTCTGAATCTGTAAACTGACTGGGTTGCACAGTCTGACCACAGTTCAAAAAAGCTGAGCCGGTCTATTCTGAGCAGCCGCAATCTCCCTGGACAGGAACTCTGACTTCTTGCGGGTGATTGCGGATTGATAGACTTGGTAATGGTCCGTCAATCTATGGTAGTCGGCATCAAGGTGGGACTTCCGCCAGCAATGCTCCAACCTATGTCCTAGACGCCGCATCTCCCTTAAGGACCTATCAAACCAAGGGGACCGAGGGTGAAGAGAGAGAGAGGATGAACACGGACCGGAGCAATGACATCCAGAGCAGTAGAAATGGCCGTATTATAGGCCAGCACTAGAGCTTCTGGGTCACTGTTAGCGAGTGGAAAGACAGATAGGTCAAGGGCCGCCGCCAAGCCTTCAGAGCTTATATCTCATAAAGGCTGGTACCTGAACATCTCTACAGGGGTAGGCCTATGAAGGGGTGCAAAAATTGAACCGCATGGTGTAATGGTTGGACCAACCAACAGGTTCCATCTCCAAGTTGGAGGCATCGACCCCCAGGAGGAAGACCAAGTCAAGAGAATGTCCAAATTTATGGGTAGCAGTAGAAACAATCTGTGTAAGGCCCAGAGATGTCATCAACTGGAGGAAATGCTGACCAAATTGCGAAGGGCATTGAAGTCACCCAGGACCATCAGCCTAGGTGACTCAAATGCCATTTCGATCATGAAGTCCACCACTTCCTGCAGGAACCGCTTCTCATAATCGAGTGGATGGTAGATGAGAGTGATCCTGCAACCTACACCTGCTACCACAGTACATTCAAATGACTGGGTCACCTCATCTGGTACACTCGTGAGGTCCAATTCAGTCTTAAAAAAAGACCACAACCCCCCCCCCATGATCCAATCTTGGGTAGTGAAACACTGAGTACCCAGCTGGAACAGTGGCCTCCAATACAGGGCCAGAATTCTCATCCAGCCAGATGAACCTTGTTGTACAAGCCAGGTCTGCTATTCCAACAAGATCTGCAATAATTGCCATCTTATTTTTCACAGACCTGGCATTGCACAGCACCACCCCGAGTTCGATGAACTTCCAAGATCATCCGAACCCCTTGCCCACCAAAGTTGGTGGTGCCCTTGGCTATGGAAGCCAGATATGGAAAACCGCGATGTGAGTTCCATTTCACCTCAGGGCATCTTCTGGATCTCACTACCCCGATGTGATGGACCCGCTCATTCACCCTCCACTGTTTGTGCACCCCAGTACTCCCCCTTCAATGAGCAATACCCAGCACTCTACAGCATTGGTAGGTAGTAAAATGCAATGGGCAGGAGATAAAAGGATGGAGGGCATGAAGAATGGAGGATGAATAGCGCACGATGGTGGGGACAGGCCTCCTACACATTTCAATAGCCCCAAAACAACACAGTCATAGGATCATAGGATCATAGTTGAGTACAAGCTCAGGAGGCAGAGCCTGTCTTTGAGCTCGCCACCTGAAGGTGGGATAGTTTTATATATAATCAAATTTTGAGTTACCCATAAATTGATCTAACTGATGTTTCAACATGTCCATGAACTTGCTCTCTACAATTTGGGGCTGGTAATGTGTTCCATATATTGACAATTCTTTGTGAAAACCACTGACATCTCTTTTTAGTTCTGCAATTCACCCCTTTTAATTTAAAATTATGGGATCTTGTTTGTGATTTGTTAAAGTTTTTTTCTATTCCTAAAGTTTCAGTAAGGCCAGGTTCTCTTATAGCTTTGTAGGTCAAACAAAGGACTCCACGAAATTGTAATGAATAGAATATAAATCCAATATTTCCAGTCTTTCTCCATAGGATTTATCTGTCATACCCTGGATTCTTTTAGTCATTTTTCTTGGTACCCATTCAATTTGTTTCTTACCCCTAGTTGTATTAGGCGCACAGAAGGGTGCACAGTATTCCAGGTGAGATCTTACTAAACTAGTATAAAGTAGTAAAATGACCCGAGGTTGTTTGCTTTTAATATTTTTCCATATACAGTACATCACATTAATCTTTGGCATTTCTTAACTTTTAATGTTGTGTTATTATCAAAGTTAAGCTTACTATCTATATTAATCCCTAGGTCTTTTTCATTTTCAGTTTCTTGTAGTTTTACATTGTTTAGTAAATAGCTATTTTTCATATTATTGTGTCCCAAATGCATTACTTTACACTTTAGTTCATTAAATATAATTTTATTTTATTGTGCCCATAATTCTTTTTGGAAAGTTATAATTGCCTCACTGGAGTTGACAATGCAACCAGTCTTGCAGTCATCTGCATATTTTGATATAAAGACGTTATCAGATGTCTGCATTGATGCTATCAAAACATTAAACAATACAGGACCCAATACAGAACCCTGCAGTACCCCACTTGTCACTTCTGCCCATGGGGACATAGCTCCTTTTATTGATGTACGTTGCAGATGGTTATGTAACCATGATTCTGTCCATTTTATTAAAGTATATGGAAATTTCAACTTAGTCAAATGTTCCAATAATATTTTGTGAGAGACTCTGTCGAATGCATTTGCTAGGTCCAAAAATACTGTATCAACTGGAAAACCCGCTTCCAGGGCTGCACTAACATTTTCAAAGAAATGTAGTTGATTTGTTAAACAGGACCTTCTCTTTTTAAACCCATGCTGAGTTATATCTTGTAAATTATTATTTATTTATTTAAGAGATTTACCAGGAAGGCATACTGAGCAGAGTACCGCTCGATTCCAGATGCACCCTGGGGTAGGGGGTTACAAGAGTGCAGTACATAATACAAAAATCAGTACATACATAATTAGCAGATAACAAACAGTGGCCCAGTGGGATGGATGCAGAACTGAGATGCATGCGGTTGGTACAAAGAAAAATGAAGAGTATGTCAGGTAGTGATGTAGTAGCATGGAAGAAATTTCACAATTACATAGTGCGATTAGATTACATACTATTTGGGTAGGCATGCGCATCTACAGCAGCAGCAGAAGGAGTCAGTGGCAAAAGGTACTGATTAAGAAATGGGGTCAGAACAGCAGATAAGAGACATGCAGGAAATTCAGCGATGGGGAAAGCATGTGCAGTTGGTAGCAAAATGCGCTTTGAGGAGGGCATTACGTTGGGGAGTATTTGTAGTGAGTCTGATGTCGACTGCCAGTGAGTTCCATAATTTGGGCAGTCTGGAACTAAAAGCTACCTGACCTGATCGGGTGGATCTGTGGGGAATGTGAAGGAGCCTGGCGTCAGTGTTCCTGAAATCGTAGGTAGGTGGGGGGACGACGGTTAGAGATGTTGATAGGTAGGAGGGCAGTGTGTGAGACCAGAACTTAGCAGTAATTCTAGCACAGTGCAGCAATCGCCAGTTTTGGAGTGACAGGAGGTCAAGGGACTGGTAGAGGTCACAGTGATGGGTGTTGGGAGAGCGGTCCAAGGAGAACCAGCAAAAGGAGTTGAATATGGGGTTGAGCCTGGCTAAGGATGTATGGGGGGCTGCACCATAAATGACATCGCCGTAGTCCAAAATTGGGAGGATCATTTTTTGCACCATTGCTTGCCTGGTTGGTAGAGGGATGCAAAATTTGTTACGATGGAGAGCTCCCAGCATGGGATGTAATTTTTTTTGCAGTGCGTCTACATGTGCTGAGAAGTCAAGGTGCTGATCCAGCTAGACGCCGAGATAGCGATATGTGGAGCAGGCCTCAAACGGAGTCCTATCCAAGGTATGGAATGTGGGCACGTCGGTAAGCTGGGTTAGTTTGGCTCGGAAGCCGAAGGTGAGGGAGACAGTTTTTGAGTTGAGGAATAGTTGGTTCTCAAGAAACCAGCGTTGGACGGAGTCAAAATCCTTCTGAAGGCAAGCTGATACGGTGACTCCAGATGGGCCAGAGGAGAAAAGCACTGTATCGTCCACATACATATGGATGCCAGATTGTGTGCAGACAGTAGGCAGATCGTTTAGGAAAATTGAGAAAAGCAGCGAACTGAGTACAGACCCTTGAGGTATGCTGCTGGTGACAGGGAGGGAGGTGGATAGTGATTCATATGGTGTTCAAATCTATATAAGATTAGCCTTTCTAGGATTTTTCTAATAACAGAGGTTAAACCTACTGGTCGATAATTTGATGGTACAGTTTTATTTCCTGTTTTGAATATAGGAATAACCATTGCTTCCTTCCATGCTGAGACACTTTCACCTGCATCCAGTGATAGATTAAATAATTTACACAAAGGGCCTGAAATGTGTGGTGCAATTTCCCTAAGAAATCTGGGGTGAATTCCATCAGATACAGCTGATGAAGTAGTTTTTAGTTTTTGTAATTCCCCCAAGGTTTTATCAACTGTATTAGGATGAACAATAACATTATTACAATTAATAATTAAACTATTAAATTGTTCCTTAGCAGTAAAAATAGTAAGAAAATAATTATTACATTCTTCTGCCATTTGAGATTCATTGTTAATAAGGCCTGTTTTTATTTGTAGTGGACCTATTGTAGCCTTGGAACCTCTGGGTGAGCCGACATAATTACAAAACTTTTTTTTATTGTCTAGTGTATCTGTTGCTAATTTATTTTCCATATCCATCTTAGCTATCCTAATCAGTTGTTTTACCTTATTAGAATATCTTTTATAACTATACCATATATATTGAGATGGTTGTTTTTTATATTTCTTATAGCATTTACATTATTTATTGATTAATTTCTTAAATTGTTCCACCAAACTAGATTTCTAAACCCTTTTTATATTTCTTCCTGTTTGGTACCTAAGTATCCAAGCAATGATTAATTTTGGTCGGTATAAGAGTCCAAGCTTGATGGACATCTAGGCCTAAAAGTTCTGTGTTCCAATTCCATGGGGTCAGGTATTGTTTTATTTCTTGATATTTAGCTCTGGTGTAATCTTTAGTTATGGTATTCCCCTTGGTTTTGACTGATCTAGCCTGTATATGAAACAGAATCATATTATGATCGCTGTTTCTCAGCGGATCTAAAATTCTAGGTTCATGTACAGATGGCCCCATATTTATAAGTACAATATCTATAAGATTGTTATTTCTTGTTCCTTCGTGTACTATTTGATCTAGGTCTTGATTAACTGTAATGTCCAGAAAATCCATCTCTATAGATCCATTGCAAGTATGCTTTACCCAATCAATATTAGGAAAGTTAAAATCACCCATTAATATGTAATTTTTACTTGGTTCAAAATGTTCTATCGATCAAAGGAAGTCATTGTTCTGTTTTTTATTAAGGTTGGGGGCTCTGTAAACTAAGCCTGTACTTAGTTTTATAGTTGGTAGATTAATCTCTACCCAGATTATTTCATTATCACCATTTGCTCCATTTTGGGGAGAGACACAATGAGATGTATTGTCCTAAGTAATATATAGTGCTATCCCCCGCCCTTGTTTATCTTTCCTACTCTTAATTATTTTGTTAAACCCCAGAATATCTGCGTTCCAACTATCATCATGAAACCATGTTTCAGTTACCCCACAAATATAATTTTTTTTCTTTTTAGATTATATACCTTAACTCATCCATTTTATTTGACAGACTTCGAGCATCAAGTAATAAAACTTTTATGTCCTTTTTTACATTTTGATGGTGTGAAATATCATCAGGAGATACTATGTTTTTTGGAAAAGTTAATGATGTAATTAAATCCTGACTTTTACATTGTTCGCTTGAGGGTTCTGTCCCTCCTGCCTGAACTAGTTTAAATGTTTATCAAGAGAATTAATAAAATGTTTCCCTAATAGTTCATTCCCTGTTTTAATCAAATGCAGGCCATCATTACAGTATAAATCATCCTGGTGATAGAACTCTTCCCAATGCGTCAGACAATGAATCTCTTGCTTTATTGTACATGTTCTTAACCAATTATTAAATTTTTTAACTTTCATATTAATTCTAAGTGAGGCTTTTGGCATTGGCAGAATCTCAGATATAATAACTTCACATCCCAAGGAAGTCAGTCTGTTGGTTAGAGCCACCATGTCCTCCTTAGTCTCTTCAAGGGAATCTCTAAACATATTATTTGTTCCCACACGTATCAGTACAAGGGAGTTATTACCAAGATTTTTTAATCATTGTTTTGCACATATATGTTAAGTCTGCTATTTTTGCCCCACTAAATTATGATAATGTCTGGTAAGATTTGTTTGGGTTGCAGATAAGCCTATCAAGTCATTTAATCTTTGAATCCCCATTAACAGAAGGTTTCTGTGTTTTTGCCGAGTATTATTGCCAAGTTCTAAATTATTAGCATTATCATTATTGGAGTTGCCTATGTTATCCTCAGTGGTCATGGGACTGTTACCACAATTACTGTCCATACTAGTGGACTCTTCTGGAGTATCAAATGTTATTAATGCTGGAGATTAACTGTTTTCTGTTTCAATTTCCATCGTTGAAAGCCTGGAAAATCTATTGTTAAGGGGGATGGTAAAGGTAGTTCCATGCCGTCCTTTTTTAGTTGGTTTAGTGTATTGAATGTTATACCATACATCAACACCTTCTGTTACTCCAACCTCTTCTCTAGTTCTTTTTTTTTTTGTTTTATTATTGTAGAGTAGATTCTTCCTGCCCTAACTCTTTTAATGAAGTGTCAGAAGGGTTAGCCGCAGTCCTATCTTGATTATGTATAGGTGGAATAGAAACTGGGGGCAGTGAAAGCACACTATTTCCAGTAGATTAATTTGGTACCAAGTCTATCTGCCATTTTTATTTGGCTTGCCTGCAGCTGAATCAGCCTATCACTAAAATAATTTAGTTCTTGCAGTAAATCATCGTTGTGCACACATTTGCTACACATAAAGGGATCTGGTAGCACCTTTGTTGTTATTAAGTACATAAAACAAGTGGTACATTTAATAAATACTTCCCCATCTTGCAAGGTTATTTTTTCAGCCATTGTAACACTGTGCAGTGTGAGTATTTAAACTGTGTTATCCACCTGATTTTATCAAAGGGGTCTATGGTTTCCCACAGTGAGATTTGGGCAAGTTAATAGATACAGTATTTCCCACAGGACTGCAGTTCTCATCCAGTATGCTATCTTCAGATATTTATTACTCAGCATTGGTCAGTGTAACATATCAGCGTAATAAGTCCTATATCTCAGCTCAGAGTTACTAATAAATGCTTTCAATGCCCATTGAACTTCAAGCCAAATAGCTCCTAGCAGCACATCCAGACATTAGTTGTAATTAGTACCACACAGTGGAAACGGAAACTTATAGTTCCTGTTACCTACCTCCCTAGACTGTATTCCTGTTAATGGACTGCTTTTGTGCCCTTCCAAGCCCACCAAACATGCCTAACATGTGCAGACATAAGCGTCTTCATGCGCAACGATGCGCACTTGCCCTACTCGCTGCAGAGCTCTGCCTATACACAGGATATGACCCCAAAAGTGCTCTTAGGGGTCAGGGATTGCTTTGTGGCAACTAAGTGATTAAAATCACTTTTTTTAGACTAAAATATGCTTAAAAGGCCAGGCTAACACTATTTGCTCCCCTGGGTACTGAAACCCAATTAAATGTAGCCCAAGCTCGAGTTGTAGCCCAAAGATAGGACTACAGCTCCTCTTCCTGGTTACAATATGATAACCAGCACTAGCGAGTGAAGTTAAAATACTAAACACAAGTTTTAATCAGTCACACAAGTTGCATATATCAAGCACACAGCAGTATCATTAGGTGAATATAACTTTCTGAAGCAATAGTTAGTACAGTCAATGAAATTAAAAGCAATATACAAAATAGTTAGTACAGTCAATGAAATTAAAAGTAATATACAAAAACTAAAATAAAACTGGCAAAAAAGAATAAGAAACAATAACAGCTACATCTAAAATATTTCAGTCATCCAGTCCCTGCCTATAATATCAAATTCACAGTGAAGGTTAAAAAATCAAAAAACTTTTAGACAATAATAAATTACTTAATGAACCAAACCCTCAATGGTCCTCACACCACTAAAAAGGATCAGTTCAACAAAAAAGAAATTAAAAGCATTCTGAACCCCATTTAATTACTTCCATTAAGTAAAGGGGACGGAAAACAAATAATGTCTAAGTTCTTTAGTACCAGGCTCACTCTCACTGAAACCCAGAACCAAGAAAAAGGCACTCTCACTGCCTTACAGATTTAAATGTAAATATAAAGTGCAGATTGAAAGGTAAACATAAAGTGCATCTGACCATAGGTTTGAAGATGAGAGATCCAGGAAAAAAGAAGTCCACCTCAATAGTCTGTTGCTCTGGGACCAGAGAGAGCCTCGATATATCCTACAGGGTAGACAAACTATAGGTCTACGGTCGTTGCTAGCAGTGCCCCACCTGCGCTCATTTTAGAGCAAGCCCCAGGGAGACACCATAGGGACACAAGGCTACACCGCTGGCTACCCGGCAGAATAAACCAGGACCCCTGCCTGGCCGCACACCACTGCCAATCCACCCCAAGTATCAAGCACCAAATTTAAAGCCGGTCAAATGTCCACTAATTCTTGCACATAGCATGAACCACAATACCAGGAATTCTCAACAGATTATCCACATAGCCAGTAATCCAAGTCAGGAATGTAGAAGTCCAAAAACTTTCCCAATGTAAGCCAATGTCACTTCTTCAAGATGGTGATTATTCCCAGGATCTTCACATATTCAAAATTAACCACACATTTGATATAATTTCCAACAGGCAAAGCAAGTCTCCACAGAATTTAATATAGAAAAAGACAGCAGCTGCGGCAGCGGCTCAACTAACCAGCGAATAAAGCAGTAAAAGGTCAGCAAAAAGCAAACCCCAGTATGTGCTGTAAAGCTATAAAACAATGTTGTGTAGTCACCACAGCATCGCACCGGCATTCAGTACATCCAGAAGCCGCAGCCCAGTTCAAATCTCCATCGATGCAGGCGAAGACACAAACAAGTAGGAAACAGTTCTCAAAAGCACACTGTAACGTGATATAAATAAAAAGAAAAAAATAAAACAAAGTTTAAAACTCTAAAACACTAACGCGCTCAAGCCAAACTAATGACTAACAGCGACTAACAACTCGCCCAGCCTGGCGGCATTCATAAAAGCACTAACATATTAGACTCTTTCACCTTGTTAATGCCCTTAAGATGTTTGAATGTTTCAATCATATCACCTCTCTCCCTCCTTTGCTCTAGTAGTACATATTGAGCTCCGTTAATCTGTTCTCATATGTTTTCTGATGCAGGGGTTGCCCTTCTCTGGACTGCCTCCATTTTGTTAATGTCCTTGTGCAGGTGCGGCATCCAGTACTGCACGCAGTACTCCAGATGGGGCCTAACCAATGTCTTGTAAAGAGGGATTATTACTTCCCTCTTCCGACTTGTGATACCCCTTCTAATACAGCCCAACATTCCTCTAGCCTTACCTACTGCTTTAGTGGTCTGCTTGGATGATTTCAGATCATCTGTGATGATGATGCCCAAGTCTCTTTCTTCCTTTGTGATTGTCAGCACCTCCCCTCCCAATCTATAGGTAGCTTCAGGGTTTCTCTTCCCTATGTGCATGATCTTGCAATTCTTTGCATTAAATCCCTGTTGCCACTCCGACCATTTTGCCAGTTTTTCCAGATTTCTTCTCATTCTGCCCACCCCATCTGGATCATCTACTCTGCTGCAGATCTTGGTGTCACCTACAAACAGGCAAACCTTACCCTCCAGTCCATCAGCAATGTCACTGATGAAGATATTGAAGACGACTGGCCCCAGGACTGATCCCTGAGGTACCCCACTTGTGACTTGCATCTCTTCTGACTGTATACCATTTACCAGCACTCTCTGTTTTCTGTCCACCAACCAGTTTTCCACCCAGTTGACCAACCTCTGACCCACTCTGAGCCTACCCTGCTTATTAATCAATCTTCTATGTAGAACAGTATCGAAAACCTTGCTGAAGTCAAGGTAGGCGACATCAACTGCACCCCCTTGGTCCACCACTCTGGTTACCCAGTCAAAGAAATCTATGAGGTTAGTTTAACAGGACCTTCCTATTGTAAGCCCATGCTGTCTTGGATCCTGTGCTCCTATGGATTCCAGGTATTGCACTATCCTTTCCTTAAGGAGTGCCTCCATAATCTTGCCCACTACTGAGGTAAGACTGACTGGTCTGTAGTTCCCTACCTCCTCCCTGCTGCCACTCTTGTAGAGTGTGATAACATGAGCCCTTCTCCAGTCTTATGGGACCTCATCTGTGCTCAGAGACTCATTAAACAGTTCTGCTAATGGCAGTGCTAGTTCCACCCTTAGCTCCTTTAGTACCCTGGGATGTATGCCATCATTGCCTTGTCCACCCTGAGCTTAGTGAGCTCTTGTAGGACCCTTTCTTTTGTGTAGGGACTTGTGCACACCCCCCATGTCCATTGTGCTAAGCTGTGGGCCTTGCCCTACCTTCTCCTCAGTAAATACTGAGCAGAAGTATCTATTTAGGATAGATGCTTTTCCTTGGTCCTCCTCCACATACTACCCCTTATCTCCTTTGATCTTAGCAATACCCCCTCTGGACTCTCTCCTTTCACTAATGTATCTATAGAAAGTCTTGTTTCCCTTCTTTTACTGTTCATGCTAGTGTTTTCTCAGTTTGAGCCTTTGCCTGCCTTATTGCCTTCCCTTAGGTAAGTTTGGGTTTGGTATGCCTCCCTATCTTCATCCTGCTGCATTCCCTTATATTTCCTGAAGACCAAACTTTTGGCTCTGATCTTTTCTGCTACTGTTTTTGAGAACTGAAGTGGTTTCCTTCTTCTTTTGCTCTTGCCTTTCTCCCTAACGCAATGGGATGTTGCTTCAAGTATTGCATCCTTAATACTTGCCCACTTTGCCTGTACCACCTCATCTGTATTTCATCTTGCCAGGGCTAGCTGAACTCTGTTGGCCATCTTGTCAATGTCAGCTCCTCTGAAGTCCCATATTTTTGCCTTGGAATGGGATGATTTAGTTCTAGTGGCCCAAATTAACCATACCATGTGATGGCCACTTGTCCCTAGGTAACCTACCTGGAGATCTGTGATCCTTTCCCCGTTAGTCAGTACTAAATTCAGGATAGCATTGTCTCTTGTGAGTTGTTGTACCAGTTGTTTGAGGCCCTCCCCTTGCAGGGAAACCACCATGTGTCTAGTTCTGGCAGATGTTCCTGCTGATATTGGCCAATCTGTATCTGGCATGTTGAAGTCTCCCATTAGCAGAACCTCCCCTTTAGCTGTCATGTTTTGCATATCTTCTAACAGTGATGTGTCTATGTCCTCCCCCTGGTTTGGAGGCCTGTAGCCAACCCCAGTTCATATAATTGTCCCATTTCATGTCTCCAGGGTGACCCACAGTTCTTCTGGCTCCTTATGTGTAGTCTGAATTTCTGTAGCATTGATATTTTCATTGACATAAAGGGCCCCCCCCTTTGTACCTCAGTCTCTTCTGAACAGTACATAGCCAAGTACTGAAGTCTCCCAAGAGACTGTGGTTACTGGTGAACCATGTCTCGCTAATGGCTACTATGTCCAGTTTAGCCTCTGTCATTGTTGCCTCCAGGACTGGGATCTTGTTTCCCAGACTGTGGGCATTTGTGTACATGATCTTCCATTGGCCAGATTTTGGTGCGTTAGTTGTTGGATGAGGTCCAGAATTTCCCCTGCGCATCATATGGGGAGCTAGACCTTTTTCCTTACCTAGTGATGCAAATGAACTACAAACATGCTGAACTCCTGTTTGCTCACTAGCTGAGGGGGGAGGGGTGTTCTTCCCATTCGATACATCAAGTGCTGCACCCCTCCATTTGCTAGTTTAAATATTCTGGAAAGACATCAAACTTCTACCCCAATGCACTCCCTCCTTAGTCAGATGCAGTCCATCGAATTTAAAGAACTTTCGCTCCCAAAACTGTTTCCAGTTACCTACAAATGTGTGTCTTTTTCCTGATACCAGCCCTTGAGCCACAAGCTTGGCTCCCCTATCTCCCCTTCTCTGACCTTCTGTCCATCTGCCCCCTCTCCCAGACTGGCAGGATCTCAGAGGAGATGCCTGACAATATGGATGACAGTTTGTCTCCCAGTCTGGTCAGGTGTCCCTTGGTCTCCACAACTGACTGGCTGGTGAGATCATTAGCCCTATGTGTACCAGGACATCAATGTATTTCTCCTGCTTCCTGCATGATTTTAGCAATGTGGTCAGTGTCTCTCCATGCTGATGTACCTGGGAGACATCTGATCATTACCCACCGCCGAAGGTAGGTATCAACTCCCTGAATCATGGAGTCTGCTATGATCAGAAGTGTTTTGGATTTCCTTTTTGCTTTTTTTGTTTTGGTCCCTTTTTGGTTGAGTTTTGTAGCACTAGCTCCTGTGCTGCAGTGTCCTGTTCTGCAGTGTCCTCTGTCCCTTTGTTTGATTTCAGAGATAGTGGCAGATACCTGTGTGTACTTTTTATATGGTTTGTGGAGGTGACATGTTGGTGAGCACTGAGTGACAGGCACCCGATTTGCCCCTCCTAATCATCTGCCAACCTCCCAGACCAACTACCCTCTGCTGTTGAGGTGCTTCAGTTGGATGTTGGGGAAATGGATGGTGGTTCTTGCAATATATTTCCTCCTGAACATGCGATTTGAGGTGCGCAATCTCTGCCTATGCTGCCCAGAGCTGAGCACTTAGATCTCAGATGGTCCAGCATGTAGAACAGTGTCCTAAATCCTATATAACTGCCCTTTTGAAAAGTGTCCCACAGTACCTGCAGTTAAAATTATCCATTCCAGTTGAGTTGCCAAGTTTATAACCTGGTCCAAGTAATCAGAAGGAAAATGAGAGCAAAAGATTTTTTTTAAATATTTTGTTTGTTTGTTTTTGTATAACTTTTTATAACAAGTTAAATTAATTGTGCCCCTGTAAGTGAGGTTACAGTGTGGATACCACTCTGATCCTCCCCTTCCTGCTTTGCTACAGGAAATGTCACGACTGTGATACTGTATAAATGGAGTGTAGCATGGGATGATTGGGGATGGGGGTGGGTGGTTGGGCCCTTCCTCTGCCAAAAAAGAAGAACCACGGACAAAATATACAAGGAGGTTAGAGCAGAAACAATCAACCAACAGCAAATACAGTAGCTATCCCTCAATCTGTATCTCGTATGTGCTCTACCCTGAAATCTTAGCCTAATAATAGATAAAACTGTAAAACCTGTAAGCACCACCTGTAACAATTTCTAAGAAGATATACCCTGCAAAAAACACTTTGCTACAGAGAAAAATAAAGCAATAAAAAGGTAACAATACCTGTAAGCATAACCTGAAGAACACTTTAACGGAAGAGATACCTTGCAAAAAATAAGTTAAATAAGAGAAGATTACAGCAGTAATCTGTAATCACAAAACAGTAACAAACCTGTAGGCACACCCTGTAATAATGCAGCAGCTAGTATACCTTGCAACAGCAATTCGAATCAGAGAACAATAAAGCAGTAAAATGTAAGCAAAAAAACAGTAACAAAACCTGTGAGCACAAAAGAAAATAACACACAGTAAATCTGCCTAGCCAAAAGAAGCCTTAATCTTTTTTCTTGCTCTGATAATGTTGCTCCTTGCGCTGTCCTTACAAGCAAACCTAGAAGAAAAGAGCTCAAGTGAAGCTAGGCATCTTTGCCAGCAATCCTAGTCTTCTATGAATATGTACACCAGAAGTGGTAAAGAGATTAGAAAAGAAATGGACAATAATAACAAAGTACCTAAAATTGTTAATAAGGCTGCTAGGAAAAATAAGAAAACAAAGAACAGGTGTGCACTCTTTCAGGAGCTTATTGTCACCTCATCAACCCCCAATGGCGTAGACAAACTGCTAAACTTAGCACAATACATACAAAAGGCAGTCTCAATAGATAGAGGGAGGGCCCTCTCATAGGCAACAATATAACTACTCCTGTTCTTTCACCCTTCTCACACTCCTCAGTGGGAACAAGGGGGCTGCAAACTTAAGTACTCATCCTCGCACATCCCCACTTGAAATACAAGCAAAGGAAAAAGAAAACTTCATCTATATATTACCAAAACTAACTTCCGTACTGATAATCCCACCTCCAGTTAGATCTGTTCAGGGTAATCAACCCAAAATGACTGACTATTTTGTTTATTTAAAAGGTCAGTCAAGTGCAGCTTCAGAAGACATTACTGAAATCCCCCTATTGCATCTGGGGAAAACATTGTTATTTTAAATGGGTCTCTGAGCACTCCTACTCGTAAACTTACTGATTCTCACTCACAGGGCACTGAGATCTCTGTTTTCCCTTCTAAAATTGACCTCTTCAGCCCACTTGATTTAATAAAGATATGAACAGTACATCTTCTCACTTAGAGGATTCGGATATCTTAGCTGGGTCCCCTAACAAAGTATTTGAGAAACTCGACAAGGAAGTCAGAAAAATCAAACGAGCCTAAATGTCTAGGCCAGTGCCCTGATACTATACAGTATGTATGTGTGTAAGTATACTATCAAAGCCCTAGCAAATTCAGTTATGTCTAACATAGTTCTGCTAGAGGCTTTTCATGATATCAAACACCATATTGAGATCTTAACCTCCGTATTTTCAGAAAAGTTCACTGGGCTTGAACAGAGAATGGCACACTTGGAAAACAACTTACAGGTGAAAAACAAAACCGAAAATTTTTCCTTCTCTACTATAACTATCCCTGACTCACCCATACTAAAGAAAAGAAAAAGAAAAGGCACGCTACCCAGGAAAAAACAAAGAACAAATCAAAGAAAAAAAGTGGTAGAAAATGTAAGGGAACTAGCAATACCCTTAATTTACCTCTGGTTGAGAATACAAAAAAAAAGGGGATTTCCACTCCTCTTTCCTCTAAACCTCCTGATATGGTTCCACTAGCCATTGGACTTGTCCAAGGGAAAGCAGAAAGTGACTGTATTTCCACAAAGAATAAAGAAATGGATGGTAATGACTCAGTCATAGTGAAGCAAAAGATCACCATTAAGTCAGGAACTGTTAATATTTTCTTGAACAATAAACCTGCCCCCATAGTTTCTAATGTCCAAATGTCCTGAAGGCCTCAGAATTGCAGATGACTCATTACTATCCCAACCATTTAATACCAACTGATAAATAAGTCATTTTTAAAAGAGAGAATATGTTTGCTAAACCCTATGAGACTCAAGAGATCCTTATAGAACTAATAACTCATGTTTTCAGAGCTGAACTGGAACTCCCTTTGGCAGCAAGTTTTATTACATTTGTTCATAGAGGTAGGCTAAACCCAGCCCATCCGGTCTATGTTTTACTGCCCAGGATGGACATCGCTAAAACTGTCTGGGCCAAACAACTTTTAAGGTCTTTAGGTCTTGGTATCTCCTCTCTAGTCACTTGGCCCACAATTTGGAAACATACTGTCGGTGGGGTTAAACTCCCCAAACTACTTTCCTTTGATACTTTTTCCTCAACTCTAGTAACTCTTAATTGGAACTTTGATATCTGGCAACCACCAAAGATTTTGTCTATCTTTGGGATTGAATGCTTTGAAGTATAAAACCCAAGCATGCTGGCCTGATATGTAAGAATAATTCTGACCTCTACCCTCAACCTTGACATTCCCCCCTCAGATTTGGGCCCATGGTTAGGGTTCACACAGGGACTCACAGGACCCAAATCAACTGCTTAATTTGCCATTTGGAACTATTTTATACTCTGCTCAATAAAAGTCACAAGCTTGATGCGCAAATATACGTTCGGTCTCTTTCTCAAATTTGAAGCAGCTTCCTAAACATACTTCAGAGACTGAACAATCCTTATGACTGTCACATTTACCAAACTCAGCAGATATTTTTACTCCTGAGCATAACTTCTCCATCTCCCTTGGGGAAGATGCTAACATGCTCATTTGGAACATTGCTAGGTTGGGGAACAAATTAGCAGATCTACAATGGATCAACTTTGTCCAGAACTATGAGGTCCTTGTGCTTCACGAAACCAGGGCCACTCAACAGCCCTATATAAATGGTTCTGAATCTTATTATCTACCAGCCACTAAGACCAAACACCATGGTAGACCAAAGGGGGCGTGGTCTCTCCACCCTGGTCAAAATCAGAAATGGCTTAAAAGTACTGGATCATCTGGCCCCTTCTCAGGAATACCTTTTCACTGTAATAACATGGAATCTCTTAGTATATCTGATTATAAATGTTTACATTTCCCCTAAACTTTCACACAAGCCCATCTTACAATATTTGGGCCAAACTAGCGCTCAAGATAGACAGTATGACAATTAAGTTTCACATTGACACAGTTCAGCTGGTCGGAGATTTTAATTCAAGAATCGCTCAGTTTGATAATTTGCCTATCCTACAGGACCAAATGCATTTAAGGGATTTAGGTATTGGAATTCTACTGATAAAATACTGAAATATGCAGGAAAGCATTTTCAAGAGTTTATCATGAATAATAATTTGCTGATACTAAATGGTAGGATGAATGGTGATCAGGAGGATGCATGCACTTTTTTTCACCCAAGGACAAAGCCTCATTGACTTTCTTTTGTGTTCCCCTCATAGTTATAATCAATAAAAAAGATGACAATATATATGAGATCGGAAAGTGACCATGCTGTAATACTACTTTCAGTTGATACAACTAGCAATATGTTTCACCTGGTCAACTTGCCTAATACCTTAGCTTCAGTCGCACTAACAGGTAATTCTAAATTAACTCAACACCAAACCAAGGGAGGTGGTTACAGAACTAATCTACTCCTCATCTTTTTCTGCTCTTTTTACTTTATTACATGTCAACTGTGATCCACAGTACATTAATAATCAACTGGAGATGTGCTATCAGCAAATTAGCCTTAAAATATATTCTACAAAAAATAAGCTCAAACTTAGTACTTGGTTCGACGCACAATGTATTAAGGAAAAGTGTAAGCTGGGGAAACTAATTAGAAATATTAAAAAGAACCCCACAAAAGATACATTTAAACAACTAAACAAAGCACAAAAACATTACAATTAATTCATGACATAAAAATAATCTGAATTTGCACTCTTACAGTGGGACCTCATGTATCAAGTTATAAACTCTAAAGATACTAAGTCCTTCTGAACATTGGTGGCAAAGGGTGCCGTGTCATACCTCCCCTCTTTGCCCATATACATTCCTAAGGAGACACGGGTCTCACATTATAAATCTTTACTTAATAAAGCCTCTTTAACAACAGCAAATAACACAGCTCCCTTTTGGGTTTCAACCCTAAATTTTCTTCCTCTGGTCATTTCTCTGGGTGATGTTGAGCAAGCTATAACTCAGCTTATTAATAATAAAGTTCCTGGTCCTGACACTATTCCAGGTGAAATCTACAAAGATCATATGAACTACTGGGTCCCCTTCCTTATGTACTTTTTCAACATTTGCCTCAAGGAAAGATTCATTCCTCCATCTTGGACCAAAAATGTAATTGTCCCTATTCATAAAAAGGGTTTATACCATCTACCATCCAATTACCGTCCGATTAGTCTATTAGACATAAGTGGTAAAATATTTTCCAGGATATTACTGGTTAAACTCCAGCTCTGGATAGAATCTGTTTCTCCCCCTATCAAAACATCAAGCAGGATTTCTCCATGGTTTTTCTACCTCAACATTTATATCTTTGCTCATCTCTTGGAAAAGTATTGATCATACAAGAAAATGAAGCTTTATGTTGACTTTGTAGATTTTTCTGTGGCTTTCAATTCTGTTGTCAGAGACAAATGTTGGGAAATCCTACTCAAAAGAGGTCTTCCTCTTAATTTAATGATTCTGATTTACCTCTTACATAGCAATGCCACCACTACAATAAGATATAACAATTATGACAACCTTTCTGAGTACTTTAACACAACATTAGGTGTAAAACAGGGTTGACTATTAGCTCCCCCTCTTTTTAGCATCTACATTGACTCACTCCTTTACTTTGACACCTCTGTAACGTTGGATTTACCAAAAATTAATAAAGACAACATTCACATACTCACTTATGCTGACAATCTGTTCTTTTTTTTGTTGTCTCCTGTTGGTCTTCAACATAAAATAAACCAACTGAAGTCCAAATGTGATCTTTTAGAATTTAAAATTAATCTTAAAAAAAACTAAAATCATGGTGTTTGGGCCACGAAAACCACATCCAAAGTTCTGCTTAGATAAAGATCTTATTGAAGTTGTAACTTCATATGCATACAAGCCAGTTTACATCCTACCCCCAATCTCCAAAGCACGGGAACGTATTGCCTTCGATCAATTAACCGACCACCTAAACAAGTATCAACTACAATGCAAGGAACAACACGGTTTTCAGAAACTACACAGCACAATGACAGTGCTGGTTGAGTTTACTGGTTTCATTCAGGACACTCTTGATCATGGGTACTTAGTGGGGGCCACCTTTATTGACTTCACTAAGACCTTCAATGCTGTGAACCACAATCTGTTGCTGACTCAACTCCATGATCCTTCTTTGTCTCCAGTCTCCCTGAACTGGTTCCATAGCTTTCTCTCCTGGTGAGTTCAACAGGTCAAAATAGGTGACACTATTTCAGACAGACTAACTATAAGTACAAGAGTTCCCCAAGGGTCCATCCTATGTCCTCTGTTGTTTAGTCTTTTCTTAATCTCCCTAAAGCATACAATGACAAAATCCTACTATATGCAGACAATGCTGTCCACTACAAAAGCCATCTTGACCCTGTTGCACTGGAACAAAGACTCCAGCATAATTTCCGACTCCTCCAAAACTGATTCTCTAATGCCCGATTGCTCCTCAACTATAAAAAGCAAAAAACATGCTGTTCACCTCCACACACAGTAAATACAGATCTGCCATCCTAAACATCCACAATCAAAAAAATGAAATCTTTGACATGGTGCAAAATTTTAAATATCTCAGTATTACTTTGGATAGTTCCCTGACCTTCTCACTCCACATAAATGATATCTTTCAATCTGCAAACAGGAAAATTGGCTGTACTGCCACAGGCACTGCCTCACAACGGATGCCTTAAAACTTGCCTTACTAGCTCTGTCCTCTCTGGGATTGACTAGGGCCTACGGTCTACAACACTGTCTCTATGCATTGCCCTAACCCTAAACAAGTCCTGTGGGCTCCTCCTGTGATGTCTGCAATTGACTCACACTTGTGATCAGTATACTCTTTCAGGCTGTCTTAGACTGGAGAACTGTGTTAGGTATTAAACTTGTCTTCTAGTAAAAAAGGCCACCCTTGGCTTAATTCCTCCCAGTATCCAATAAATGCTTACCCAAACAGCCCCTACCAGGCTGACCAGAGGGTCTCTAAATAACCTCAATAAAGTCCCTTTCTGCTGAATAACCCTTGGACAGTGTTCTTTTGGATGTTGCACCCATAAGTGATTTAATTCACTCCCACCAGAGCTGCAAGCCCAGATCAAACTAGGCCTTTTCAAATCCAAACTTCACTCCTGCCTGGCTAGTCAGATGGAGTGCCACTGTTTCCCACACAGCTGATTTAATGAACTAGACCTCGCCTTACATGTGCCCCCCCCCCATCTTGGCCTGTTTCCTGAGATCTTCCCAAACTTATTCCCCACTATCTGCCAGCACAGGCTCCCCCTCTTTCTCTGACTCCCCTTCTGTTTCTTCGCTCAGCTCCTACCTCTCCCCATACCTCCCTACATCCTCTTTCTCTCATCCCTCCTCACCGCACCTCCTAGCTTCTTCATTCCCCTCCTTCTCACCATCTCCTCCTCACCTCAACCCTTACTCTCCCCCCATTCTGTTCTCCTTTTTCCCAATACAAATATCCGGAGTTTCCCTCCTCTTCCCCCATTTCACCCCCAGCCAAGGGAACTGTGGGAGCCACAATTCTCGGCTCTTAACCTTCTTAATTTTCCCCTCAACCTCACTAACCTAAATTATAGTTATCACCCCCCCATCTTGCCCACCTGCCTCTACCCCCTCAAATCATATTCTATGTACATATCGGAGCCAACGTATTGGAATCCTGCTACTATCACTGTTTTTACATTGCTTATTGTGTTTTTAATTGATGCTGAACCTTTGTAACTAAGCCTACCCCTTAATATCAAAAATGTAGTTATTGTAATCAATTGTATTGCGACCTCATTGATGTAACGCCTATAAAATGTCTGATCTACATGTCTTGTTATGTCTAAATCAACGTGGAACCTTTGTAAATGAGCTCCTAGCTCAAAGGTTGTAATCCTAGACTCAAATAAATAAAAATAAAAATACCTCAGAGTCAGATTTACATCTAGTGGCCTTTGGAATCAACACTGCAATGAGCAAACATCAAAGGCCAGACTTGCTGCTAAAGCCTTACTACACTTTAACTTCAAGTTTGGCGGGTACACAGTGTTCCCCGCACCAATAGCTGGTGAAGCTAAGATTAATCCAGTTTTATTATACGGGGCTGAAGTATGGGGAACTAAGCATTTCCCCACCTTAGAACTCCCACTATCTTTTTTATATATAAATTATTATTACAGGTACCTCTCTCTACCTCTAACTCCGTAGTCAGGGCTGGGTTGGGAAGACTCCCCCGGCCACCTTTATGGACATACGCTTGGTTTCTTACTGGCTCAAGGTGATTAAATACAGTAATACCTCACTATTATGAACCTTGTTATACCGAATATTAGTTATAACGAATGTTCGCATTGGACTCCAACATTATTGCCTTGCTTCATTGCATAAGTGTGTGATGTTCGCAGTCACAGTCACACTAACAAAACTTGTTTTGCTAAACAAAACAAAACTAACTTGAATAGTGATTTGTTTACCTTGCCCACAGCATAGCACAGCATACCTTGCCCACAGCATATCACAGTGCAATCTGTAGTCTCTTATTGTGCATATTCGCGTATTCTTACCTGCGCCAGCACCGTAGCAGAGATATGACATGGATATGACATGGTCGCACTATAAAAGCGACCCCTATCTCCCATAGATCCCTTTACTACAGTAACTACTGAAAAAATGAAGAGATCTGGTTACTCTGTCGAAGTGAAGCTGGAAATTCTAGAACATCTTAAAGGGGGAGAGTCTTTAGGAAGCATCAGCCGGGAGACTGGATTTTCCAAGAGCACGATCTGCACCTGGAGGAAACAGGAAGGTGCATTGAGAGACTTTGTGGACGAATGTTCAGAAGGTGATGCACTAAAAAGAATAAAATTATGAAAGGGAGATAGACAAAACCACTCCGCTGTGGTTCGAGCAGCAGAGGGCAAGTAGTGTGCCTGTGTCAGGGGTCATTGTTAAAGAGAAGGCAGAGCAGTTTTCAAAAGGCATGCATAGGGCAGGCTCTAAGTTTAAAGCTTCAGCAGGATGGCTGTGTTGATTCCAAAAACACCATGAGATCTGCAGAGTGTGCAAAGTGGGGGAGCAGCGTAGCTGCGATGACAATGCATCAAGAGTTTTTGCACAAATTAAAAAAAGTTCAGCAGGATGGAGGATACCTTCCAGAACAAATCTATAACACTGATGAAACCGGTTTGTTCTGAGGGTGCCACCCAGATGTCACCCTAGCCTGCCGAACTGAACCAAGTGCCTGCAAGGGTTTCAAGACCAGCAAAGACCGTGTCATGCTTCTGTAAGCAAGCAGTGTAGCTGCCACTCATAAAATTCGCCCTTTTTTAATTGGGAAATTTAGCAAACCACATTGTTTTCACCACTGCAATATGGACTCCCTACCTGTGAAATATGTGATCAGCAAGAATGCATGGATGACTGGGGAACTGTTTAAAATGTGGTTTCAGGAGACGTTTGTTCCTTCGGTGTGTGCCTATCTTTGACAGATGAAGTTCCTCCAAAAGCCCTCCTTTTGATGGATCAGTGTCCTGCCCACTCCCCCACCCCTGAATCAGAGATACAGTCAAGAGATGGTAAAATTAGAGCCATGTTCCTACCAAAGAACACTACATCGTGACTGCAACCACTTGATAGCAGTATCGTTGCCACCTTTAAGAAACTGCACCACAAGCATCTGCTCAATGATTTAGTTGTGGCAGACAGTGGTGTTGGAGTGACTGTGTTCCTGAAAAACTTAAACTTGTGTGATGTAGTCCATTTGGTGGACAAGGCTTGGGAAAGTGTCTTTGTGAGCACAATTTCAAATTGCTGGTAAGCCACCCTCGATACAGCCTTTACTGAACCACCAGACATACCCGAGGAGGAAGATCTTGATGACACTCGTGTACTTGTTGCACTAGCCACCACTCTGGAATTGCCCACTGCACAGGCTGCCAGTGCAGAAGAAATAATCAATGAGTGGATCACGAATGATGACCTCATCCCCACTAGTGAGTGCTTCTC